>BRKX01000012.1:46269513-49031180 GCA_026008535.1 Perilla frutescens
CATTTCTAACATAAATTTAAACTGAATTTCAAATCATATGAGAAGATCATATCATCACCTAGCATACATATATATAATCAAATATTATATTTTACCTGATTGATTGCGTCAACTGACCATTCTTAAAGCAAATTTATGATTCATATAAAAGCACCAATTGGAAATTTTTGATAACACATGCTAACCACAAGCATATACATATCATATACCCATATGTAACCTTCGACAAGAGATTTATGATTAAAGTTCAAATTTTGCACAACCTTTTAATGTAATACCCCGAAATATTTTAGAAGGTCTAATTCAACTTATGTTACCCTCTGGTAAGTTAGAAAATTAGCTGGGTCCTTAAATAGCTCAAATAAAGGAAAATCGCAGTCAGGGAAATCTGTTAAATCTAATTTGGTCAAAAATTACCTTAAAAATATGTTATGATATTTTTCTCGGGTTGATAGAAAATATTTCAAGAAACGTGCCAACCTTTGAAATTTCAAATTTCGAGTTCAAATGAACTCTTGGCACAACTTTAAGTTGGAAAATAATAAATTTAATATAAAAAGGCACATCCGTCATTATCCAATTTCTTT
This sequence comes from Perilla frutescens, assembly GCA_026008535.1. Lineage (NCBI taxonomy): Eukaryota > Viridiplantae > Streptophyta > Magnoliopsida > Lamiales > Lamiaceae > Perilla > Perilla frutescens. The sequence continues at coordinate 46,270,101 of BRKX01000012.1, forward strand.
TTCAAAAGATTATCTTATTCTTAATTATCCTATTCTTTTTCCATCATTATCCTCTTTCTTTTATTCATTATTATCCTATTTATTTTTCCTCTATAAATAGGAGCTTAAGGTTTCATTTTTCATTCATTTTCAAAATCGAAACGCCGAGCAGCTTCCAGAGAATCTACAACTCTAGTTTCCTATTTCAATTCTGAAATAGTCATTTTGAAGGTGTCAACGCGTAGATCACGAATACATGATTGAAATGATGACACGAAGGATGATCACGATGGAAAATCATCGTGACCGCCGCCAATTCCTCGGAGAAGGTACTTTCTCCGATTCTGGTCATTCGGATCGATGAATTTAGAAATTTCAAGTTCTAAATATGCTTATATTTCGATTATCTTTAATTCTACCGATTCCGATTTTTGATGTTGTGAGTTTTCGGTATTTTTCCCCGTTTTCATTTTATGTAAATCTCAGATCTACTCTTCCTGGATAGTCGTATTAGAAATCTTCTTTTTATAAATAGTCTTTGATCATTTGGATCTTGTAGTTAACCGGAATAGATTTTTGATTTCTTGTCGTTTGAAATCCGGATCCGAATATTACATTATAAATCTGCCAGTTTCGAATTTATGATCTAACCGTCCGATCTTTGATCTGATTACACCATTAAATTCCTTATTTTCTGCACTATCAAAAATTGTACTTTTGAGCGAAAATCCAACGAGTATCGAGCTCAATCGAGACCGATACATTTTCAGCTAAAATCTGTGAATATTCTTACCGAAACTCCCGTTTCACCCATTTTGGGTCGTCAAATCGAAAAAGTTTCTTCTCGAAAGTTGCTCGAAATAATATTTCCTATGCTCTCGTCGAATTTCGTAATTTTCGGATGAGTTTTGAATAATATCGATTATTTAATATAAGCAATTATTTTTATACTGGAGTCATGTGTTATCGAAAAATTCTAAAACTCTTAAACTATAGTCTTGACATATATAGGATGATCCTTGAATATTTTCATAATTTTTTAACGGTTAGAAAGTGCCGTGGCACAAATCTGAAAAAAATTGATTAAAATGACAAGTTTTGAAAAGAGACCTCTGTCAAATCAGTTGATCCCAGTAAAGCAAGAATAACGTTTTGGAATTTATTTCCTTCTTCGTCGAAATTATTCAAGGTCTCTAGAGTCGCGCAATCTATTTCTAAAAAGAATAAAATTAAATAATAGCTCGGATTACAGTAGATTAATTTCCGAAAATATAGTAGTCGTTCTGAGCTGAAGATCGATCCTTGTAGGATTTGCGTGACTTACGAGGAAGGTGAAGGATTGAATCTCGAGATGGTTAGAGCATCTTAGCCTAGGGGAACCAGGGAAGGACTTCTGTATGTATAAGGTGGGCTATACTATATCTTTGTAAATTGTATCTTTCGAGTTATTAAGCTCTGCTTTGCTAAAATTGCATATGTGACTATCTATGTTAAATATTTACGTGCTACTGTATGTTGTCGGAGTCTCATATACCAGCGCTGTGTCAATGTGAGTAGCTACAGTATGCATGCATTGTTTGTCCTGCCCTACTCCTTGTCGGTGAGACTAAAATGAAACACTTATTGGTTATACTCTTTGGGTATACTATGGCCATACTCAACGTTATGCGCTGGTGATGTAGTTTGGGTTGCGGGCAGTGACGGGTTATACTCTTAAGCGCTTTACGATAAAATGTTTTGGTGAACTTAGGTTGCTTCCAATTTTTAAACCTCCTAAGTTTCACTACCTGCATGAACACAGATAGATTACTTTAATAAAATGATTTGCATAACTTGAATTGTAAAACTTGCCCACTGAGTGCATTAGTACTCAGCCCAAATCTTTTCAAACATTTTCAGGTAAGTAGGCTGGAGCGTGGAGGTGACGAGGCTGAGATATGGGCTGTTATGATTTACATATTTTTCTGTTGTCCCTTTTTGTTAGTATTATGTTAAGAATTGAGCTTTCGCACTTATGGTATTCTTTTGCTAAATGCTAAGAACTCTGATCTTGGTATTTTGTTGATATGATTCTGCTTCTCTGATTCTGAACATTTGTTGACTTCCTAGTTAACATGTATCATATGCTTAGCTACATAATTATTCCAAGGGGAGGAAGCCCGCCTTTCGTTATGAGTAATTGATCATTCATTTTGGCCTATGGAAGGGCTTCATTTGTTCAGCATATTGGTGTCTGTTTCTTTTGTCGACCTATGAATGGGTCTATTAATTGTTGGTATCTGGTTATTTGTTTCTGTTTGGCCTATGAAAGGGCTTATTGAATTGTTACAGCTTCCATTCTTCTCTTATAAGCCGCTATAAACGGGGATTCGCTCTAGTTACAGAGGTTATGCTGTCTAATTTTTCGGAAGGCATAACCTATCTTTGGCATACTCGGTTGTTAAATTTTATTCTAAAGATTAATTTTTTTTTTGGATTATCACCCCGTTGTTAATTAAACTACCCCATTTCTTTCCCGCTTCTTAATTCCCACCCCCGTGGCGTCCATTTCCACGGTCTTTTGGGACCGGGGCGCTACATTTAACCTTCGAAGTCCTTTTTACAATTATGCAATTTTTCAAACTCACAGTCACAATCAAACTCGTGATTTCATAATTTTGATTTATAGAAGTTACCTCGAAGGAAAGACACGATTCTTTCCTATGGCACATCTCCGATATTAACTCAACTTAATTGGCTAGAGACTTGTGCTAATAACGTGTTTTAATTCGAAATCCAACATCATACTCAAGAAGTAAATGATAGAAAGTAGAAGAACAGAGAATATCGGGGGAAAAAGATGATTTTATTCATCGGTGTATTTTATTCATTAATGTGTTGATCTGCACAAGATTACAAGATATATATATGGCTAGAAACTAAACCCTAGAGTAGGGAATAAGTAATGTCCATATATAAGAAATATATTTATAACAGAATGTACATTTTGGATGTTTTTAAAAAAATTCAAGTAGTGCCCTTAAGGCTTGCATCGAATCTTCCCCTCCTCCTGGAAGATTTCATGCTGCCTAACGTTACCGTACCTGGCTTTTCGTTTTTTAATTAATATTCACAATTTTAAAAAAATATATATTTTTAATTATATTTTGGAAACATATATGTTTTACCTTTGAAGTAGATATTACTTATGTTGGTCTCGATTTATTTTTTCGCCTCCTGCTGCGTAAATGACAATGTCGTGTGTTTTTTTTCCACATACCACCGAACAATATTGTAAACATAATAGAAGATGAAAAAAAAATGAAACCAACATGATTAACATCTACTAATGTCGTCATTTATGTCCCAAAAATATAGTTAAAAAATGTTATAAAAATATGAATATTAATTAGGATTAAGGGTCACATAACCCCCTCGACTATTCTACAAGGGTCATATTATCCCCTCTTTGACTGTTTGGTCCATTTAGCCCCTCTCGACTCTATAAAATGACTCACATTGCCCCTTCTATGGATGAAAAAGTTAACACCATTAACAAACACACACTAACACACACTTTTCTCACACACTAAGATTTTTCACATACTTTTACACATAATTTTACAATTAACCAAAACTACTACAAATTAATAAATTATGGTTAATAGTTAATTGTCATGACCCCACATTAATATCTGATTAATACGAAGTGTGACTGGCACGACTCGATCCCAATGAAGGATGGATCAAGGCGCGAACCGAAAATAATTAAATAAAGGAATGAACTACTGTATTCCAGGAACGATATTTGCTGTGAACTCCAATTCTGGACTGATTTCAAGTACTCATAAGGGACAGGATAATAATAGTACTTAATTGATTATCGAGGCATTGGACTCGTCCAAAATTAAAAGCTGAAATATTAGACTTGTTGTATAGCTGAGTTGTGGAAGCAAAAGAAAGACAATAATAATAATGATAATAATAATAATACAAGGTCATCTGAGCCTTGTACCAAAAAGAATTCCACTCTCAACACTTCTCCCTTCCACACCAGCTCAACCTGCACATTTAAAAACAAACATGCAGGGCTGAGTACAAGGGTACTTAGTGAACACATTGCCAAAAATATTTGCTGAATTGAACACTGATTTTCTTGTCATGCATCTGAGTAAACACACAGGGGTTTTATCTGAAAAGGCCCTATGTTTTACTAAATCACTTTCTATTTTTGAGCGCTCTTTTCTGTTGTATGATCATCCATATCCCACTGAAAGTCGAGGAATAGCTCCGCTCAACCTTTTCCACGAACGTCGGGGAATAGCTCCGCTCAGCCTTTTCCCTCGAATGCTTAACATAACTAAATGCCGAAGAATAGCTCCGCTCAGCCTTTTCCACGAACATTTAGCATCGTCGATGTCTTAGTCAGGAATAGCTCCGCTCAGCCTTTCCCTCTTCCTAATATCACCGACCCAAGTGTACACTAACCTCGGTTAACACACTAAGTTAGCACGAGGCCCGATCGATTTAACAGTTAGAAAGCCCCTTGCGAGCTAACTAAATACGGATAAGGATATCATACAAAACAAAACATTTTATGCATGACAATAATTTATTTGCATCAGAAGAATTAACTTCAGGTGAGTAAAAACTCAAATCATTATTTGGACTATCGAACACAAAACATGCACACTCAATATTAAAAATAGCATTTTCCTATCTGATTTTGGCTATTTAAATTTCAAACCACACTCTCATAATAAATGTTTTTATTTAAAAATAGATGGTGAAATACCTTTTCAGAAAAAAAAAAGGAAAAAAAAAGGTCACAAATAACGAGTTCATTTCACACCGGTGAAGGGGTAAATGAAATCTTATATTCTAAATTTGGTGCTCCAATCTGTATTCCACAATCAAATTTATAAATTTTTCTTCCATTTTTTTCTTCAATTTTAATTTATTATGTTTTAGTTTAATTTTATGATTGTTTTTAGGGTTCAACTGTGACGCTCGGCCGGGGTCGAAGCGTGGAGTGATCGCCGGTGTAAGGCACAGACAAAGAGCGGCTCCTATAAGACTTCCAAGCGAAGGGGCACATGAATGAACCAAATCCACTTGAAAGAGAGGGATTATGAGGCTATACAAGAATGAGACAAAACATCTTAAAGGATTTGCTTGTGGACTACTCATACTAACAAGGTGCATCTTCTTTTCTGGCGCTCGTTCCACCAGAACTCTAAAGTTAAGCGTGCTTGACTTGGGGCAAGGGCGGGATAGGTGATCCCCTGGGAAGTTTTCTCAGGGAGCGTGCAAGTGAGGACAAAGCACGCAAGAAAGACTCGTGTTGGTTTGTGGGGACATCCGTCAATCCGGTAGCCGGTCGTTACAGGTGCTATCAGAGCCGAACCTCTTGCAGTAAGGTGTGGTTCGGGGACGAACCAAGCGGAAGCTGGTGGGCATGTGAGGCCCGGGACCGAAACATGGAGTGATCGCCGGTGCAAGGCAGGGACAAGAGTGGCTCCTATCAGACTTCCAAACGAAGGGGCACATGAATGAACCGAATCCACCTGAAAGAGAGAGATTCTGAGGCTATACAATCATGAGACTGTATAGTTGAGGAGAGCTTAAAGGATTTGATTGGTGCTACTCATATTAACAAGGTGCATCTTCTTTTCTGGCGCTTCTTCCACCAGAACTCTAAAGCTAAGGGTCTTTGACTTGGGGCAATGGTGGGATAGGTGACCCCCTGGGAAGTTTTCTCAGGGAGCGTGCGAATGAGGACAAAGCACGCTGGAAAGACTCGTATTGGTTTGTGGGGACAACCGTCAATTCGATAGCCGGGTCGTTACATCAACCCACCCAATTAGAGTTTATAATTATTTTTTAAAATTTAATTTTCAAAGAAATGATTATTATGGTTGATTATTTAAAAAATATGATGTATAATTTTTTAAATTTCAATAAATGTGGCTAGGTTGATTATGTTATAATTAATTTTTAATTTTTTAATATCTATTATTAAATTTGTAAATTCGATCGTAGAATGCGAGTTGGAATACCAAAATTGGAATAGATGATCTCATCCCGTGAATGGGTTGATGGTGCATTTAATAAATGCAAAATTCCCCCGTTAATTATCTTCCGGGGAAAATGACATATCCGTTAATTATCTTTTGGGGAAAATGAGATATTTGGTATCTTATGTTTGATTTTTTTCAATTTAGTACCTTGAAAATGAGATATTTGGTATCTTATGTTTGATGTCTGCAGAAATGGTACGTACACTAACAATACATTTTTTTTTTCTTTCAATCCTAGTTACCTTGAGTAACAGGTTTTCTTCCGGTTAAAGTAAAGTGAACGATAATTTTAGTTTGAAAATATTACACTATGATCAAACATTTAGTGTGCTCTTTTTCAAAACTAACATTTCAAAATGAACAAAAAATTACCCACTTTTTAAGAAAAAATTACAAATCAAACATTTGATTAAATTTTATATCCGAAAAGCCTATGCATTTTATTATATTTTATTATTTTTATTTCCTCAATAGAGTAAAAAAATCATTCAATCAAGAATCTTAAAATACAATCATGACATATACAATTAGCGGACCGTAAAATTGATGAAATGTTAAATTTGATTTTTTGAAAAAGTGAATACTATTTCGATAATTTTGAAAAAATGTGTTATTTTTTAAAAAGTACCTAAAATGTAGTATTAAAGTATTATTTGCCATTATCCAAAAATAGACATTTTCTTGAAATTGATAGGGTCTAATAAAACATTTTCAAAACTAGACCATTATCCAAAAAAGAAAGTTTTTAGTCATTCGTAATAGACATTTTTTATAGTTAGTGCTGACAAAATAATTTTGTTAGTCAAATTTAGCTTATAGAATTGTTTATTTTAATAATTTTGGACAAAAATACCATTAACTACAACTCAAATATTAAAAAATTAAAATAAAAATCAAATAAGTTAAATTTGTTTTAAGAAAACTAGAAAACAAAATTTAAACATCATGGAAAAACACCATTTTGTTGCGCATCAGGAAGCCGACTCCAGTCCCCCTTCGAACTGGGCAACCAGGTGCAGACGAAAGGAGAGGGCACCGGAGGGCCGTTTCCAGCAACGGCGCGGGGCTGACAGCGACGGGGCGGCTAAGAGGAAGGAGAGGGATGGTCTGCAACTCTTGTTTGCGTCTGTCACAGGTGGCCGAGGGAAGATCAATAAAAGATTGGGTACGCAAAAATAGATTCCCTCGTACAAAATTTTCTAATTTGCGGGTAGGAAAATTCGAACTCTATAAAATTAATTACATTTCAGAAATGTATTAATTATGGATGAATCATGCATAATGAGGCTAATCTTGATCATGTTGACATATAAAGAGATCATTTTATGCATTTTAGGTATGAAAATATAAATTATTTATAAATACAAATAAATAATTTTTATAAAAGTGAAGTGTAAAAAATATTCTAATTATATAAGAGCAACTCCAATGCTAACACCAAATCACCAATTTGGTGCTGAAACTCACTCCAATGCTGCACCAAATCCTGCACTAAATTGGTGCAGCACCAAATCCTGCCCCAAATTTGGGATAGAATTTGGTGTTGCACCAAATTGGTGCTGATGGGTCCCACAACATTTAATGCATTATTTTATTATTTAAAATCATTATTAAATAGATTATGTAATAAATTTAATTTAATTTATAAATTATATATTCACTTAAATAGATTATTTAATATTCATTATTAAATAGATTATTTAATAAATTTAATTTATAAATTATATATTCATTTAATTTAAATTATAAACCATCTAAATAAATAAATAATTTCAATAAAAGCACAATTAATTAAACATGATGGATAGAATGAAGCCCCACATATTACAAATTACTAAAAATTAACTTAAAAACACACTACAATTAACTAAAACTACTTGAAAAAAACACATTACAAATCATAATTAGATCCTCTTAGATAAAGACATATTACATGATATAATGATATAATGTCAGCATGCATTATTATGCACAACATGATCATTGAGGATGAGCGTGATATAAGTGCTCAATTTGAGGAACGAGATGAAATATCGACTCCAATTGTTGAGGAGCCAGCAAATGATAATATTCGGTTCAACGAATTTTTAGTTCGATATAGAGAAATCAAGAACAAAGATGCTCATATTGCGCTTCGAAATGCATTAGTGAAACATATGTGAGAAAAATATATTAATTATGAGTATTGAGGCCAAAATATATGTATTTTTATAAGTGTTGTAGTCTTGTAATATTTTCACTAATTGTAAGTGTTTGATGATCATTTAAAGTACTTTTATTATTCCAAGCACATTATATGTTATAATTTTTTTAATAGTACATAATTTTTTAATAGCATATATTTTTTTTTGAAAGTATATAATTAAAAGTTATTAATTTTGGACAATCAATCATTTAAAAAAATAATAAATCATTAAGCACATTCATATTTCAATTATAAAATAAAATGGAATCTTTAAGAGAATATTCTTATTTGGTGTAAAATTTGGTGCTGAGCATTGGAGCTGCAAAAAAATTTGGTGTTGAAATTGCACCTATTTGGTGCAGAATCTGCACCAAATAAGTGCTTAGCATTGGATTTGCTCTAAGTGATTTTTTTATATAAGACAACATGAATTAAATAATTGATCTTCTATTGGACTTATAAGGAAGAAATATATTGTGTGCAATTTATTAATCTACAATATTTTTCCTCATCAGTCTTATTTACTTAAGACTACTAAATGATGTGATGAACACATGTAATTAGAAAATAAAATGCATTACAATATTATGAATTAAACATATTTAAATTGATAAATAATTAAAAAAGGAAATATAAAATAAATCTATTTTGATTTTTCAAAAAGATATTACTATAATGGATATTTAATTATTTACAATGGTTTGCAGCAAAATTAGTAAGCACATTTCTAAAATAATTTTTTTGGGTAAACTCATTCTTAGGTCGCTAAATTTTTTATATATGTTTTGTTTTGATAGATCCTTCAATATTTTTTTTGGGTTTAGATTAATCTACTTTTATAATACATTATCTCAAGTTCCTATATTTTAATTCTTCTTGTGTTTTGAGAGCTTCTCATACAAATTTTATTATTTTAATAGCTTTACTTATCTATTTGTTCTCATTTAGTCCTTATTTAATTGAACTAACAAAGTTTCTAACTTCTTTGTTATTTAATCCTACAAATTTATTAAAAATTACTAATGAAACTTTGATCATATAATAAAAAAATTCAAATAAATAAAGAGAATACACAATTATCTAAAAGATGATAAATTATATTATGGCAGAAAAACGAGGTTGATCATCTAAAAAAAATGATAAGAAAAATTAGTCAAAAAATATATGCATGCTATAAGTTAGGATGAAAATTATATATAATTCAAAATTTTAATTTAAATATTTAAATATTAAATTGATTAATTCAAACACTCTATTGTTCTCAACTCTAAACTAAAAGACCAAGAAAAATGTGAGGTGTGAGAATTTCGTTATTGACCATTATAATTTATAGCATGTTCAAGTGGAACAACTATCTTTAAAATTCATTGTGGTTTGATTGTTATTTGCAAAATTTGGCTATTTACTAATTTTCCATCTCTAGGAGCACTTCCCCCATATAATACAACAAATCAAAGTGGACATTATAACAACATAAGAGAGATAAATTTTTTTTCTTTATAATACAAAAGATGCTGAAATTATATATTAAAAAAATGAAGCAACACAATTATAAATATTACCTTCTTCTCAAAGTTCTGATTTGTGATATCAAGCTGAAAATTTTAATCCTACAAAACAGAAAATAAAATAATATTATAAAAATAACTACATATTAATGTAAAAAAAAAAAAACTCTTAAACCTTGGAAAGAATATATATGTACAACGACAATCTTATTCATGTTTAAAGAAAAAAAATGACTTTTTTAAAAATAAAAAATACTCCAACATGCATATTTTGAAAATTGTTTAAAATTCAATCAATTTGTTGTAAACTAGAGAGAGACGAGAGAGAATATCAATTGTATGTATTCAATATGAGGACCAAATGCCTCTATATATAATAGTACAAGGGATAGGGTTTTAGAGTTAGTAACTTGGCCATCACTCATATCATATATATCTATTAGATATATTTACAACACTCCCCCTTGAGTGACCAATCTCTAAAACAAATGTTGCCTCATTAAAACCTTGCTAGAAAAACCTAGTGGGAAAAAAATCTAGTCGAAGGAAAAAGAGTACAACTGCTCCCCCTGATCTTGAGATCACTGTAGATTTTTGAGTCAGCGCATGCCGATCTTGTGTACCAACTTTCTGAATGTTGATGTTGGTAATGCCTTTGTGAATAAGTCTGCCAAATTGTCACTTGAGCGAATTTGTTGAACGTTGATATCGCCACTCTTTTGGAGATCGTGTGTGTAGAATAACTTGGGAGAAATGTGCTTCGTCCTATCACCTTTGATGTATCCTTCCTTGAGTTGCGATGCAAGCAGCATTGTCTTCATACAAAACAGTTGGATTGATCTTTGATGAAGCTAATCCGCATGACTCTTGGATGTGACTTGTCACATTTCTCAACCATACACATTCTCGACTTGTTTCATGGATTACAATGATTTCAGAATGATTTGAGGATGTTGCAGTCAAGGCTTGCTTCACAGACTTCCATGATATAGCAGTTCCACCACATGTGAAAACATAGCCAGTTTGTGACTTGGCTTGATGTGGATCGGATAAAAATTCTGCATCCGAATACCCTACTAGAGAAGAATCGGAATTTTCCGAATAATATAATCCAAGGTCTATGGTACCCTTCAGATAACGTAGAATGTGCTTAACACCATTCCAATGTCTCAAAGTGGGTGCAGCGCTATATCTTGCGAGAAGATTTACAGAAAAAGCTATATCTGGTCTAGTATAATTAGCCAGATAAGTTAATGCTCCAATTGCACTTAGATATGGTACTTCAGGACCAAGTATCGTTTCACCATCTTCAATAGGTCGGAATGGATCTTTCTTCATATCAAGAGATCTAACGACCATTGGTGATGCTAATGGATGTGCATTATCCATGTAAAAGCGTTTTAACACTTTTTCTGTATATGTGGATTGGTGAATAAACATTCCTCCTCGGACACGTTCAATTTGCAAACCAAGATAAAATTTTGTCTTTCCTAAATCTTTCATCTCAAATTCTTTCTTCAAATATTCAGTAGTTTTATTGAGCTCTTCAGGAGTCCCAATTAAATTCAAATCATCAACATAAACTGCTATAATTGCAAATCCACTTTCGGTTTTCTTTATGAAAACACAAGGGCAGATATCATCATTCTTGTATCCTTCTTTCAACAAATACTCGCTCAGTCTATTATACTACATACGGCCAGACTGTTTTAGCCCATACAATGATTTTTGCAGTTTAATCAAAAACATGCTTTTGGATTTTGACTTTAATGCTTCAGGTATTTTAAATCCTTCAGGGATTTTCATATATATGTCATTATCTAATGACCCATATAGATAGGCAGTTACTATATCCATAAGGCGTATAGCAAGCCTTTGTGACAAAACCAGACTAATCAGAAATCTGAAAGTAATCGTATCCATTACTGGAGAGTATGTTTCCTCATAATCAATTCCTGGTCTTTGAGAGCAACCTTGCGCTACGAGTCTTGCTCTATATCTCGTAACTTTATTTTTCTCGTTTCTCTTTCTAACGAATATCCATCTGTATCCAACAGAGGTTTCAGATTCCGAAGTTAGGACTATATGTCCAAATACTTTCCGGTTATCACAGGAATTTAATTCCCTTTCCATAGCTCTTTTCCACATTGGCCAATCATTTCTCTGTTTACATTCTGTAACAGATTTTGGTTCAGGATCCTCATTTAAAATTTGATGAGATATATGAAAGGCGAATATATCATCTACAATGATATGTTCTCTCTCTAGTATCTGATTGGAAGATAAATAATTTATTGAGATCTCATGATTTTCAGATACTTGTAATTCTTCAAGAATTACATCACTTTCATTTGATTGATTAATCATTTTCGTCATTGTTTGATTTCCATCTTATCCCTTTCTTTTCCTAGGCACAGAATCTTTGGAACCAACTGGTCGACCACGTTTTTGACGAATTTTAGACTCATTTGCTGCCAAAGCTATTTGTCCTTCAGGGACATCAATTTTGGCTGGAGTATTTGCAGCATGTATGTGAGATTGTGTCACTTTTCTTGTATCTACAAAAGCATCAGGAAGTTGGTTTGCAATCTTTTGCAAATGAATAATCTTTTCAACTTCTTGTTCACATTGATTAGTTCGAGAATCAAAATGTGACAAGCTTTTCCCATTCCAAGATATTTCCTTGTGCTTTTCTGGATGTAGATTCGTTCCACCTAATGTTGGAAATGTCATTTCATCAAAATGACAATCTGCAAAACGTGCAGTAAATAAATCACCCGTTAAAGGCTCAATATACCTTATAATCGAAGGTGAATCAAATCCAATATATATCCCAAGCCTTCATTGGGGATCCATTTTTGTTCGTTGTGGAGGTGCAATTGGGACTTGAACCGCACAACCAAAAGTTCGTAAGTGAGAAACATCTGGTTCGCGACCAAAAATAATTTGCATTGGAGAGTATTCATGGTTGGTCGATGGTCTAATACGAACTAATGTTGCCGCATGTAATATGGCATGACCCCAAGCAGTAGTTGGGAGTTTTGACTTCATAAGTAACGATCTAGCAATAAGTTGAAAACGTTTAATAAACGATTCTGCTAAACCATTTTGAGTATGAACATGAGTGACTTAATGTTCAAGCATACATGTGACCATCTAGAAGAAGCATCAATCAATACTATAATGTATCGAAAATGGCCACATGGTGGACGTATAGGTCCACAAATATCTCCTTGAATTCTCTCTAAGAAAGATTGAGATTCAATGTTAACCTTCGTATATGAAGGTCTAATGACTAACTTGCCTTGCGCACAAGCCTCACATGGGAATTCATTTGTCATAAGAATCTTTTGATTCTTCATGTTGTGCCCATATGAATTATTGATTATTCGACGCATCATAGTTGCTCCAGGATGTCCAAGCCTATTATGCCAAAGCATAAAGCTTTTTGTGTCATTGAACTTCGGGTTCATGACATGGTTTGTCTCAATTACCTTTATGAATGTGTAATACATCCCAGAAGGTAGTGTTAATAATTTTTCTTTTGTTTGCTTATGGCCGGATACAAAAGAATTTATGCAGAGATATTCTTTTCCACCTTCTGATATAGTCTCGATGTAGTATCCATTATAGCGGATATCCTTAAAACTTAGTAAATTTTTTTTAGACTTACTAGAATACAGGGCATTTTCAATATCTAATTTAGTATCATTTGGTAAAATGATACAAGCTCTTCCGGAGCCTTCAATGATGTTTGCCATTCGTGCAATTTTGCACAAATAATCAAGGATATATTATCAACATGTTTAATTTATTTGATCTTTAGAGCATGTAATATTCTTCAGGAATATTACTTGTGCTACTTTAATAGCATCAATTTATGATCTTGAATGTAATATTCTTCATGAATATTACTTGTGCTACTCAAATAGCATCAATATTTAATTTTCCAAGATTAAATCGGAAAAGACCGATTATTATAACAATAAGAAAAACAGACATAATATATTAAAGGCAATAAACATGATGTAAAAAAAAAATGTACCTTCTAAGATCGATGGACTTCTAGAATTGAAGAAGAGGGTAGAACAATCGTGCTGATAACGTGTTGTAAACTAGAGAGAGACGAGAGAGAATATCAATTGTATGTATTCAATATGAGGACCAAATGCCTCTATATATAATAGTACAAGGGATAGGGTTTTAGAGTTAGTAACTTGGCCATCACTCATATCATATATATCTATTAGATATATTTACAACACAATTAATATTATTATAAAAAATAATACTTACAAATATATGCAATTATGTTAATTATTTATATAGATTGATAGATCGATGTTTTACACACAAATATAAAAAAATTGTACAGATTTACAAATAACAAATTACATATATATTAAGAATTGAAAAAAAACGTTTGTTAATGTAATTGTGGTCTTTGGAGGTATATTCATTAGATGTATATAATTATGTAGACATATATCCCTCTAATTGTAGTCCCCATGATTAGTTGCGTGCAATATAGTATTTATGAATATATATATATATATATATAATCATATATTTGGAAGATACTAATATTGAATCTTTTAAACGGAAAATATATAATTGGATAATATAAAATATTATTTTTCTTTTTTCGGAAGGTGCAACTGGACACGAAAACACTAAATTATATAGATTATTGTATTAGTTAAGAATTAACATTTCTACCATGTAATCCTGACAAACGTATGAATACATAAACATATGTTAATTATAGTAGCACATAATTTGCATTAATTATAATAACATCGATGATAGAAATTTGCATGTAACATCAAATTAAAATAATTTATTAAATTATTGTATTATTAATTGTCTAAATTAAATACCTTTGCATATGATCGGAAAAAAGTTTATTGGAGAACTCTATTATATATATATATATATAGGGAATGAATCAAGTGAGAACCAAAGCCCCATGTGAGAACTGAAGTTACATAAACTGTGTGAACATGTTCATCATCATGTACTTGAATATTGTTGTGAACATGTATGGTCAGAATATAAAAACTTAAGCAAACAAAGAACACGAGGTTGGTAACCCTGTTCGATCAACTGATCTACGTCAGGGGGACTTATCAAGTCTGTGAGAAATATTTTACTACTCCGTTGAATGGTTACAAAGGTTATTACTCGAAGACTCCCGTCACTCGACCGCTTTCCTACCCTATTCAACCTCTTTCACTAAACTGAATTGTGAGATCCCCTCACAACCTAGAATCCCTCTAGTTCCCACAGGAAATCTCTCCCGAGACTCTTCTAAGTGTGTATGAAAGTGAGTTTCAAACACAAACTAGAAACATAATAATCTAACTGATCAAACCTAGTCTACCCGAATACTATATGCTTCGAAAGTGAAGTCTTTTAGCTCTCAGCCCTTTTGTGTATTCGTAAAATTCGTGTCTACTAAACTAGTCTGATTCCCAGGCTATTTATAAACAACAGATATAGCCTTAACAAGGTAATCAGAAGTCCTAATTAGACTAGGATTTAACAAGGAAACAAATTTCCTTAAATAAATCGAACTTTCCTAGTTTAGATGTCTTCCTTGAATAGAACTCCTTCTTTCCTTCTTGATCTTCATCACGAACAAGGCAGTTTCTATTCTGAAACGTCCATCTTGATTCTGCAGCTTCAACTCTTTGGATCTAGCATGGCACGTCTCTTGTAAACTCTCTGGACAACCATGTACATGATCATGTTCTTAAACATGACTAAGTGCATGTCTTGATCTTCAATTAGATTGGCAGCGGAATGTTCATAGAATTGTCCAGAACATGGTCTTCAATCTTGAACAACCAAAACCTTTTGTGTTCTTTTGAAATTGCCATAACATCTTAAACAGATAATGACAATCCCAAACACCTAAGTGCAGATGGCACTAACAATCTCCCCCTTTGTCTTTATCTGGTTGCAAATCAGCTCCATGTTTTAAAAGAACATAATCCCTTGAACAATAGGATCATGTACTCAAAAACATACTTGAATATTTGGAAGAACATAATATGATTCATCTGTTTTTCACTTTCTTATCAGATTGTACCTTCTCTTCTATATTCATTTTTTCTTTTATATTTTTATCTTTTGATAGCAGTTTCAATTTTTTAGCAGATATGAATCATAAAGGGAAGAAAAATCTATTCCATAATAAAATAATTAAAAACAAGCTATCATAGCAAAAAAAAAAATCTTGCAAAACATGATGCAAGATAAGTAGAACAGAAATAGAAATAAAATAAAAACTTAGATTGCATTACCCCCCCTATTTGCCACCGAGAAAGGCAAAGGAGTAATTTTTCAGAAACTACTCGGATTTGTCAGAGTCTTGTACATCATCATCTCCTTCTGATCCTCCTTCTTCAGATCCTGCTTTAGCATCATCATACTCCATTTCTTCTCCATCAACAGCATCCTCCTCAGCCTCCTCTTCATCATCCTCAGCTTCAGCAGACGCAACTTCATGATCCTCTTCTGCAGACTTTTCTTGGACAACTTCTGCTTCCTTAGCTTGTTCTGCAGTATGTGCTTCATCTAGCTTTTGTGCTGAAGTAGTTTTCTTCTGAGCAGCAGGTTTGGCAGTACGTGCAAGCTTGTGCAAGTTATGAACATTCTCAGGAACATCTGTTGCTGGGGAGTCAAACTCTTCTCCTGATGAAAGATCAGCAATCATTGCTTGGATCTTCATCTTCTCAGAAGTATGCTCAGAAATTAAGTGAGCATAGAACTCCAGACTCTTCTCTAAAAATCTTAGCACAGCACCCTTTGGAGAGGATTCTTCAATAGTATCATCTACTCCTTTCTTGGATGACATGAATTGCTTGAACTGGAGGCGAAGATGAGGATCTCCTATTTCAGGAGCAACCTTGATCACTAGAGGCTTGGGAAGAGGAATAATTTTATCTTTCTTGGAAGACACTTTCTTCTTCTGTTGCTTGATGATGCTGTAGATCAATGATGGATAGCATAGTGGGCCTTTGATAACTATAAACTCTGCACTGCTGATGATCTTGTTGAAAACAAACTCACCATAGTTGAACTGCTTCCCAGTTCCAAGGTGAAATAGAAACCTTCCCTGGGCTTGAGTCACTGCTGCCCTGTGCTTAGTCGGTAGCCAATTATGGATCAGGATTTTGAACAGGGCGCCATACTTGTGAGTCAGCTTGGAGATTGGAATAGTTTGTGGATGAGATGGCCATGTGCTGTAGATGCCCTGAGGTCAGCTCCTCTGCAACCATCCCCTAGTCATCTATTTCTTTATACTCCCCTTCAGATGAACATCCCAAGAACTCATTGATGAGATCAGGGGAAAACTGGACCATTTCTCCTCTCACAAAGACTTTCTGGAAGTCTTCAGACTCTGGATCATCAATTTCTTTTGTCAAATTATAGTAGAATTCTGTAACTATTTTAGGAACAAACTCCTGAACCTTCTGAACTGTTCCTAACAAACCAGCTTGCTCCAGCAATGTAAACACTGCAGTAGCCAACAATGTATCCTTATCCACCTTCTTCTCAGAGATCATGAACCCCTGCTTCACTTTCTCCCATAACTCAGCGTGCTTAAGAGAACGAAAGATGGATTGGCTAGATGTACCTGGAACATGGACAATCTGTTTGTGAACTTCAGACTCTTGTTCATTAGAATGCGAGTGAATATCTTCAGGTACATGGGTTGGCTGGGCAGCTTTCTTGACCTTCTTGGAAGGACCAGTTGATGCAGTGGCCTTCCTCTACTTTGTGGATGCAGCAACAGATGGTGGAGTGGCAGACGCTCGACTTCTGGTTACAGGGGTTCTTGAAACCAGCTGCACTGTAGCAGTAGATGCCTTCTTCCTCGGTGTTTCCTTCTTGACTGAAGATCTCACAAAAGGATCATATTGAGCAGAAGCCAACAACTTTTCCTGTTGTGGAACAGGAGTCTTCTCAGCAGATTCAGAGGATAAACTCTGAATGACTTCCTTCTCTGCTGGATCAGCGACTAACAGTCTGTGAATGACTTTCTTCTTTCCTTTGGCAAGAGTAGCAGCTATAGCCTTCATCTTCAAGCTTAAGGGAATGTCATCTTTCCTATCTTCATCATCACCTTCTGTAGTAGAAGGTTGCACAGGTGATTTTAGAACAACATCAGCTGGAGTAGATATCTCAGCAGGGCTTTTCGGAGAACAGAAAGTAAACGGGATTCGGAGAACCGAACACTCTGTAACAATAAAGAAAATGGGATTCGGAGAACCGAACACTCCGTAACAGTAAAGAAAACGGGATTCGGAGAACCGAACACTCCGTAGCAGTAAAGAAAATGAGATTCGGAGAACCGAATACTCCATAACAGTAAAAAAAATGGGATTCGGAGAACCGAACACTCCATAGCAATAATCAGAGTAAGCGGAAAGAACGTAGCGCATTTATTCAGACTCAAAAGGAAGCATGTTCTCAGTTAGACTCCATAGCGGAAAAGGAAACATATACATCAAATGATAGCCCTTCTGCCTTAGCACAGCCGTCCACCATCCCGCAGCTCATCCTGAAAAATATTTGAAAAGATTTTTGGGCGTGAGTACTAATGCACTCAGTGGGTACTTTTGAGAAAAACCTTCACAATCATTTTATAAAACAGAATATCCAATCATATTTTAAGCATATCATGGAAAGCTTTCAAAAAAGAAAATTTGGGAATTCCATGTATACTAAATCATTTTAGTTCCATCATTGCGCGCCACTCTCCCCTAGAACGCTTACGGTGAGTCGGTTCGTGTACACAACCCGGCTGCTTAAGGTTGGACACTGCCCTGTTTGCTTGGGGCTCGATATTGTGAACCATTGTAGTTTCGTCACCAAAAACAGTAGTAAGACTTACATGAGTCAGGAGAGCACATCAAATACAGTCATGAGTTGGATATTCAATCATATTCATTTTATAAATATCAGGGCTTAATAACCCGAAACATATTTTTATATAATAAAAACCCACCTGAAAATCTGATCTGGATAGCTAGATCTAGATTCTGGTTCTGGTCTCAACTAGAAGTCTCCTTCTTCTGAGCCTACAAGATTATCCGACAACTTAGTTTCGATGAAATACTACCATTAGGTCAAAATCTAACCTTTCTTAGCTATAAAGTAAATATTATAATATCTACTATCTTAATACGCAGCACCCGGGTCATCAAAATATTTTGACTCTTAAGGGAACTTTACTCAGTGCATTTTTATAAAGAAAAACCCTTTTGGAAGTTTTGACATACGGGGTGGTCAAACCCGTATCCTAAAATTAACTCGGTACAAATAAATTCATACCGCAAGATCCACCCATTAGAAAAATATGAAACTTTAAATAAAAATATTATATTTTGACACGGAACAACTTTTGAGCTTAAAAATACGATAGGGCTATCCACGAAGGATAGATCTGAAAAAGACTACAATTTAATAATCGGATACTCAAAATATACCCGAAATTAAAAAGTGACAACATGGAAAATGTATATAAATATACATAGAACATGAAACCCTAAAGACACTTTTTGATCCGGCGACCCGAAAGAGTCACCGATTTGAGAGGGTGGTTGCGACTTTTTGCGGCAGTCACGATGATTTTCCATCATGATCGTCCGTCGTGTCATCATTTCAATCACGTATTTGTGATCTACGCGTTGACACCTTCAAAATGACTATTTCGGAAATGAAATATGAAACTAGAGTCGTCCCTTCTCTAGAAGCTGCTCGGTGTTTCAATTTTGAAATTGAATGAAAAATGAAATCTTAACCTCCTATTTATAGAAGAAAAATAAATAGGATAATAACGAATAAAAGAATGAGGATAATGATGAAATAGGATAATGATGGAAAAAGAATAGGATAATTACGAATAGGATAATATTTCGAAAAAGAAATTGGAGAATGACGGATGTGCCTTAGTTATCCAAATCTATTACCTTTTACCCTAAAATTGTGCCAAGTGTTCATTTGAACTCGAAATTGGAAAATTCAAAGTTTGGCACGATGCTTGAAAATTTTTCTATCAACCCGAGAAAAATATCAGAACATATTTTTAAAGCAATTTTTGACCAAATTAAATTTTAATAGATGTCCCTGGCTGCGATTTTCCTTTATTTGAATCCGTTAAGGACCCAACTTATTTGTTAGATTACCCTCAGGTAACATATGTCGAATAAAACCTTCTAAAATATTTCGGGGTATTACATTTTGTCCTTTGTTTCATCTGTTTTTTGAGTCGGAAAGAGCCAGAATGGGCACAAGGGGCAGCAGGAGGAAGGAGAATCACTTCTGGAGAGCACAAGAGTGCCAATGATACCAAGATGGGCAACAACTTCTCAGCGGAAAGCTCTCTCACGAGCCTGGCGGAAATCGCCCACCATTCCAGCAAAAGCTGAAGGAGAAGTTTGTGATCGTGCTCACAACAACCCTAGAGTGATTGAGAGGAGAAGTAGAGGAGACTGGGCACAAGGGAAACTAATGCCAGCTACAGCAGGAGCAATGCACCCTAGCCGCCGAAGGAAAGAGGAGCCACGGAAGGCAAGTTGATGCTTCCAGAAGGATGCTCGGCTCTACAAGGAAAGTTGCTATGTTGGCGCAACTAGGGCATGGCAAGTACAGAATCTGCGACTCAGAATCTTCTAAATAAGGGAAGAATCTGCCAGATATGGAAAGTCTTGGGCATGGCGGTTGCGTGTTGGGCTGAAGATCCCCGGCCTGTCGGGGAGTTTACCTAGTGTCTTTGTACTCCTATATAATTAGATTTGATGGAAGCAAACAAACAACTCTTTTACCGTCTTTATTTCTTTTATGCACAAACAATTTATTTTTCAGCACTAGTTTTATGTTCTTCAATCCAGCGTTGGTGTTGGATTTTTTTGCAGTTTAATATAAGTAAGTTTTTCGTTTATATTATGTTTTGTTTTATTTCTTTTACTTATTATTATTGTTCTAAGTCTAGCATGAGCGGCTAGACTCGTTATTCCGGATTGAACAAAGATAAGAACTTAATGAACACGTGAAACCGTGAGACTTATGGGCATAAACTGTGTTAATCTGGCTCCGTCGTGTAGTCGTTTTCTTCATTGCATTATACAGTGAGCTAAGCTAGTTAATCGTGGCTGATCACTCGTTAATTAGAATTGTGTTCACTGCCTCTATAAATGGTCAATGAATCGTAGCTGTGTGTTGGTCATAAAGGGATGAGATGCATCACGGGTACTGAGGGCATAAGAGAGATCTTTGTCTAGATAAATCTAGGTCTGTCTAGATCATAATGTTGCTTTGTTGCTTACAATCATATGAGAGATCGGGGTTGGGTAACAAGTTAGGGTTTAGGGGATGAGAGATCACCTCTAGGCTAAACTGAAAAGATAGATTGGGTACGTTGAGAGAGATCCGGTACCTTTAACCAGATAATTAGATTTGCATAAGTAATCAGTGTGCCCATGATCGGTTAAGTGTTTATTAAGTTCGACATCTAAGTTCTAATCCAGAATACATTACTACTAATATTTTCCTTTCTTTGTTTGTTTTGTTTTGTTTTGTTATTTTATTTTACAGTCTTTAAAAACAAGTACGGAGACTACAACAATCCTCAAACCTTTTGGAAAAGTGACACTAAAAATAGAATTCGCAGCTCATCGTGGGATCGACCCTTACTCACATAAAGCTTGCTACACCTTGCTGTGGGCATAAGGATAACTTTCTCTTGAGAATTATTTTGACCGTGACACGACCGCACGTCAGAATTGGTGCCGTTGCCGGGGAGCTGGTTCTTGAAATTCTATTTTCCAACTTGTTAGCCTGGCCGGTGGATGCCCAATACCTCTAAGGAGATTGCTCGTACGATCCAGAAACTGAGAAGACTCCGAAGAGGAGGAGAGCAGAAGGACGGAGGGCACAACAAGCAGAGAGACTTGCTCGTGAAAGGGAATTGGAGCAAAAAAGAGCACAACTGGAAATGAACGAATAACTAAGGATAGCCGCGATGGCTGAAGAGGAAGGAAGAACGTTTAGGCAGTTAGTCTTTCTGACTAACATGAATTTACGTCCTATGGGCATAACACTTCCAGCAATTACTGGAAGCTGGGAGTTGAAGGCAAGTTTCATCCAAATCTTGCCCAAATACCATGGGATGACTGGAGAAGACCCTCAGAGGCATATTCAAGATTTTGAGATGGTGTGTCAAACTTAACCTACGGATGGGGGAAAGGAACAGTATGTGCGTCTTGTCTCAT
This sequence comes from Perilla frutescens, assembly GCA_026008535.1. Classification (NCBI taxonomy): domain Eukaryota; kingdom Viridiplantae; phylum Streptophyta; class Magnoliopsida; order Lamiales; family Lamiaceae; genus Perilla; species Perilla frutescens. The sequence continues at coordinate 46,292,116 of BRKX01000012.1, forward strand.
TTCCGTACACTCTTCATGACAGGGCACGAGACTGGTTATACACCCTGCCAACTGGCAGTATAACCACATGGGCACAACTACAGTAGAAATTCTTGGAGAAATATTTTCCTGCATCCCGAGTCCAGGAGATGAGGCGAAGAATTGGAAGTCTGAAGATGGGCATAAATGAGAGTTTCTATGACTACTGGTGTCGATTCCAGAGCATGTTGACTAAATGCCCATAACACCAGATCACAGATCACGATCTGATCCAATACTTTGTGTCTGGGTTGAGACCACAGGACAAGATCATAGTCAATGCTTCATGTGGAGGATCTATCCTGAACAAGCTACCAACCGAAGCCTTCCGAATCCTATCAGAAATGGCTGACAAAAATAGAGATGAGAGTGCTGAGGGCACAAGGACAATTCCAGATACTGGAAAATCAATGCACCTTGAGGTCAAACTGGAAAGGATTTTGGACCAGATGGAGAAAGTGATAAACCATACTGGAGCACCAAAGAAAAGAGGGTGTGGAGTGTGCAAGAGCGTGGCCCATTTCACTGATGAATGCCCAACACTACAAGAGGAGGACGTCGCTGAAGTCAACTCTCTTGGTGGGCATAACAACAATAACAGGTGATATGATCCCCACTCTCAAACAAACAATCCTGGATAGAGGGATCATGAGAATTTCAGATGGAAGAGGAATGGTGCCCACTAACCAGATTTGCCACCACCACCGCCGAAGGCACGCGAAGAACCCAGCCTGGCTGAACTAGTCCATGCCATGGCCAAAGAGAATGTGAAGTCACAGCAGGAGAATGAAAGGTTCAAACAAGAGACAAGGGCTGGTCTGCAACATGTGAGCAAGCAAATTTCCCAACTAGCTCAAGATCTTGCCCAACTGAAGGAAAGAAACGGACAATTACTATCTCAGGTGGTAAATCCCCGAGAACAGGTGAACATTGTGACCACAAAGAGTGAAGAAGAAGTGATGAAAGCTGAATTGAAAGGAGACACTGAAGGCATAACGAAAGAAGAAGAACAGGCACATGAAGAGGTTGCTGAGCCCACAAGGAAAGAAACAATGAAGAAGCCTCCCTTTCCTGAGCGTCTTGCCCACGACAGGAAAGACGAGGAGATGAAGGAACTTCTCAAGGTCTTTCGAAAAGTGGAAATCAATATTCCACTACTAGATGCAATAAGGCAGGTTCCTCGTTATGCCCGTTTCCTAAAAGAACTGTGCACCAAGAAGGTGCGATTTGAAGATGATGCGAGACTTTTTATGGAAGAAAATGTCTCTGCAGTGCTACAAAAGATGCCAAAGAAATGTGAAGATCCTGGCATGTTTGTCATACCATGCATAATTGGGAGCAAAAAGATTGAAAAGGCGATGCTTGATCTCGGTGCATCCATAAACGTCATGCCCATGACGATTTATGAAGAATTGAATCTCGGACCACTCAAGGAGATAAGGGTGATCATCCAGTTGGTAGATAGATCAAATGTCTACCCTGAAGGTCTAATAGAAGATGTCTTGGTGAAAGTGGGGGAATTAATTTTCCCAGCAGATTTCTATCTCTTAGACATGGGCAACCCGACACCATCTACATCCGTTCTACTGTTAGGGAGGCCCTTCATGAAAACTGCTCGCACCAAGATCAATGTCGATGAGGCCACACTGACATGTGAGTTCGATGGTCAGATAGTTGTGTTCAACATTTATGAAGCCATGAAGTACCCACGAGACCCAGAGTCAGTCCATCTTGTGAACCACTGCTATGCCCAATCTCAAGCCATTATGGGACACATGAACAATCAAGAACCTCTAGAATGGGCATTGCAAGCTGGGTTGACTGACTACGATGCCCTCGATGAACATGAGGATACCAGAGACGCCATCATGATGCCGTACTCTGTGGAAGCATTACCGTATGGAGTGGTGGATTGCAATTTGCCCACAATGACGCAGACAGACAGGATGCTTCCATCGGTGCAGAGGGCACCAAAGCTAGAATTGAAGAATATCCCTGACCACTTAAAGTATGCCTATCTTGGGGAGAATGAGACATTGCCGGTTATCATAAGCAAATGACTGAACCTTGTTGAAGAAAATTGGCTATTGAGGTTGTTACACATTTACAAAGAAACAATGGGATGGACTTTGGCCGATATCAAGGGCATAAGCCCTGCAGTATGCATGCACAGAATTCTCCTAGAGGACGATGCCAACCCGGTGCGGGATGCCCAACGCAAACTGAACCCCGCAATAAAAGAAGTCATACTGAAGGAGATACTCAAGTTGCTGGATATGGGGATCATCTACCCCATTTCAGACAGCAAGTGGGTGAGCCCGATTCATGTCGTGCCCAAGAAGTCAGGGATCCAGGTGGTAAAAAATGAGAAAAATGAGCTTATGCCCACGCGGCTACAAACTGGATGGAGAGTCTGCATAGACTACCAGAAGCTCAACACCGTCACAGGGAAGGATCACTTCCCATTACTGTTCATAGACCAGATGCTAGAGAGATTGGCTGGAAACAAATTCTTTTATTTCCTTGATGGATATTCAGGCTACATGCAAATTGTAGTGGATCAAGAAGACCAGGAGAAGACTACCTTTACGTGCCCATTCGGCACATTTGCTTACTGGAGAATGTCTTTTGGGCTCTGCAATGCCCCTGGAACTTTTCAACGATGCATGATGAGTATTTTCTCGGATCTTTTGGAGAATTGTATCGAGATATTCATGGATGACTTTACAGTCTACGGTAATTCATTCGACACATGCCTCGACAACCTTGAAAAGGTACTAAAAAGATGTGTGGATAAATGCTTGGTGCTAAACTATGAAATATGCCATTTCATGGTTCGTGAGGGGATTGTTCTTAGGCACGATATTTCAGAGAGAGGCATAGAGGTGGATAAAGCCAAGGTGGACATAATCGAAAAACTGCCATACCCCACTACGGTGAAGCAAGTTCGTGGTTTTCTTGGGCACGCCGGGTTCTACCGGTGATTCATCAAAGATTTTGCAAAGATTGCTCAACCAATCACGCATCTTTTGCAGAATGATGTGCCATTTATCTTCGACGATGCATGCAAGGAAGCCTTCAACACTCTAAAGAAGAGGCTAGTCACATCACCCATCATTCAACCTAGACTGGGGCATGCCATTTGAAATAATATGTGATGCCAGTGGATACGCTGTAGGCGCAATGCTTGGACAAAAGTGAGGTAAAGAATGCCATGTGATTTACTATGCTTCCAAGATATTGAATCATGCCCAAGCCAACTACACCACGACTGAAAAGGAATTGCTCGCAGAAGTCTTCACCTTTGAAAAGTTTCGATCCTATTTGATCGGGGCTAAGAGTGTTGTTTACACCGATCACTCTGCATTGAAGCACCTTTTTGCAAAAAAGGAATCGAAACCAAAGCTCATTCGGTGGATACTACTGCTGCAAGAATTTGATTAGGAGATCAAAGACAAGAGTGGAGCCCAAAACCAGATGGCCGATCATCTGAGTAGAGTACTTAATGAGGAGAAGGACGTGGTGCCCATCGAGAAGGCTTTTCCAGATGAGTATCTGTTCAATCTCAAGGGCACAACACCTTCGTACACTGACTTAGTCAACTTCATGATCTCTGAAGAAATGCCGACCAGACTCTCGACCTACCAAAGGAACAAAATCCGAAGTGAGAGTCGATAATATGTATGGGACGAGCCCATACTATGGAGAAGGTACGCAGACCAAATCATTCGTCGCTGGGTGCCCACAGAAGAAGCTAAGAGCATTCTAGATCACTGCCACTCCGAAGCATGTGGAGGGCACTTCGGTGCAAAAAGAACTGCAAAAAGACCCTTGATTGCGGTTTCTTTTGGCCATCACTTCATAAAGATGCTTATGAAGTCTACCGATGATGCCTATGCTGCCAGATGACTGGAAACATTACCAAATACAACGAAATGTCCATGGTGCCTATCATGCCGGTCGAAGTCTTTGACGTTTGGGGGATTGATTTTATGGGACCCCTAACCAAATCCAATGGACATCAATACATAGTTTTGGCTGTGGAGTATATATCGAAGTGGGTGGAAGCAAAAGAAACTACCACAAATGATGCTCGTGTGGTCAAGAAGTTCCTGAAGTCTAATGTGTTCAGCAGATTCGGTATGCCCAAGGCACTGATAAGTGATCAAGGATCCCACTTCTGCAACGTAATCATCAAGAATTTGCTCAAGGAATATGGAGTGAGACATAAGGTAACTACTGCATATCACCCACAGGTGAATGGACAAGCTGAGGTTTCAAACCGCAAAGTCAAGTCTATACTTCAAAAGGTAGTGAACCCCAATAGCAAGAATTGGAGTTTCAAATTGGATGATGCCTTGTGGGCATATTGCACTGCCTACAAAACACCCATTGGGATGTCTTCGTTCCGCTTAATCTATGAGAAAAATTGTCATCCTCCAGTTGAGATTGAGCACAAGGCCTTTTGGGCAATCCAGAAGCTGAACATGAAGCTTGATAGAGCAGGGATCGAAAGAAAGCTCTAACTTCAAGAATTGGAAGAGATGAGGCTGGAAGCCTATGACAATGCTGTTCTCTACAAGGAAAGAATGAAAAGAACCCATGACCTACTCATTCGCTACAAGCCGTTTGAGCGTGGGCAAAAGGTTCTGCTATATAATTCCAGACTGAAAATATTAGGAGGAGGACTCCAGTCCAAATGGTCAGGACCTTATGAGATCCAGACCATGTGCCTAAATGGAGCAGTGGAATTGTTTGATTCAAATACTAGAGAGACATTCAAGGTCAATGGCCAGCGGCTAAAGCATCTCAGGGAACCAATGGTTTCATCTATAGAGGCTCTCGGGCTCCAGCTCGTTGAGCCTGTGTACATGTAAACCGAAGGAGCGTCGTGCCCACGACAATAACTAGGGCGCTGACTGGGAGGCAACCCGGGTTTATTTGTTTTTTTATTATTTATTTCCTTTTTTCTGTTTTCCGTATTTTATTTATTTCCTTTTGAGTGTTTATTTTTTGCCATGTTAGTCTAGGAGTTAGATTTCACGGCCGTATTTTGTTTTTGGAGTATTTTAGGGAATAAATTCAGGTGAATTTTTCATGGAAGGAAAAAATCTAACCAATTTGGATGCTTCCCGCATGGAGGGCACTAGCAAAGGCGATTCCGGGAAATTCGGGATCTCTCTGCCCCCGTGGGCACAACACAAGATTCTGTACAAGGAAACCCTAGAAGCCCAAAAGTCATCTGACGGGCCTGTCACATCAACCCAAATTGAGTGGCTAGGGTGAATCCAAGTATTAAACCCCAACTCTTCCTTCCCAAAATTCACTCGCCTATTTTCACTCCAAAAAATTCAAAAAAATTACAGCCTCTTTTCTCTCTAAAAACCCCCTCTCTCAACCGCCATAACCACGATCACCATGGCCCCCAAAACTCGCGCTGCCAAGTCCATAAAGAAGAAGGTGGAGTTTACCCCTTTCACTTCACCGGAAAATTCCAGGGAGACCACCACCGACGATGCTGCACTAACCAAGCCGACGAGCACTGTCGCCATGAATATTCAACCTCTCACCACTGTCGAACCACCGCCTTCACCTGTTTCCATCCGTGAGTCCGAGAAGGTTGACGGACCTTCTCTGAAAATTATGGAGGAAACCACCGACGAGATCGATGACCAAGAGGAGGCCAGTAGGCAGCAAGATGTGACTCCTGAGCCGACGCCGGAGCACACTCCTGAACCTTCTGCAATTGAAAAATTGAAGAAGGTGAAAAAGGAGAAGGTCACCACCGCGAAAGCTAAGTCACAGACCTTGAAGAGGAAGAAGCAGCCGTCGCTGACGTTGTCGGAGGACGAGGAAGCCGAGGAGGAACCCGAGGAAGAAAAAGCTGAAAGCAGCGGGGAGTCACGAGCCCATAAGAGTCAGGATGACCAGTCTCTGTCTCTGAAGGAAGTTGTTGAGGGCACAACAGATGCGCCCTCTGTATCTGCCAAAGGGAAAGGGAAAGCTGCAGCCAAACCGTCTGCAAAGAAGGGCAAAACTGTGGTTAGCCCAACCTCTGGAAAAGTCATGCCAAAAAGAGAAGGCGTCTTGCCCACAAGGGAGATCGTACATAGCAAGACCATCCACTTCGCCTCGCTTGCTGTCTTGGGCATTGAGCGAGAGGTAAGAGAACTCTTCTCTAACATTGGGTGGTCATTTTTCATTGAATGGGACTGTTTGATTTTTCCTAAGTTGGTCTATGAGTTTTTCCATGATCTGTCTGTGAAGAGTATGGGGAAGGGAGGTACTTCTGCAAAAATTTTCAAGTTTAAAATTTTTGGTAAAAATTTCAATCTTTCTGCTGATGAATTGAACATGGGTCTGGGAATTATTTCATTTTTGGATCTAAATGATGATGATTATAAGTCTGCTGTTGTTGTGGTGCCCACGGATGAGAATGTGGAGGAGGAGTGGGCTGAGTTAGGTGACGGTTCCAAATTCAAGTCTGGAACCAGCAAGGGATACATGCTGAAAAGCAGTGCCCTTCGCTTCTGTCACCGAGTGCTCGCCTACAACTTCTTTGGCCGGAAAGATAGCTCCAACTCCATCACCAATCAGGAGTTTTTTGTCCTCTGGTGCATGGTGCACAAGAAGAGGATAAACTTTGGAGCTGTGGCCATCGCCCACTTCAAGGACACTGTGGCCCATTCTAAGAATCGCATCTCCTGTGCCCAACTGGTTACCCATCTTGCTGAAAAACTGCGTCTATTTGATCCTTCATCCACTAATCTGTATTGCAAGCATGTTGAGTTGTTTGATTTAAATTACTTGAAACGTATGTTGGATGTTTTTGACGATGAAGAGGGGAAACCCGTGTTTGGCATACCGAAGCTAGAAACTTTGAGTAGCCTTAGTTTTCCTTTGAATGCAGGACCAAGCAAGAGGCCCCCGAGGGCACAGCAGCAAGAGCCAGCAGCCACAACCATCATTGCCAGACTAGACCGATTGGAGACCGCCCTATTCGCTTACTTCAAGCACGTCGGATTCAATTATCCGACCCCCTCTGATGCCTGAACTGGTACTCTTTCCCATAGGTTAGGTTTTTTATTTTGTCTCGTGTTTGTTTAGGTGTCGCCCATTTCCCACACTTTGCTTAAGACAAAGTGTGTGGGTGTGGGCATTAGGTGTCTTTTATTTTTATGTCATTGTTGTTTTTGTTGTTTTTGTGTTTTTTGTTTTGTAATTAGATGACTTCCGTACTGACCCACTTTGCTTAAGGCAAAGTGTGTGGGTAGGGGGGCCCTCTAATGTTCCGTTGAGTTTGCGGTTAGTAGGATAACCTTCTCACACCCACTTTGCCAAAGGCAAATTGTGTGGGTGGGGGTTACTCTGCCTTCTTTGCATTTTTTTTGTGTGTCAAGCATGTGTAAATATTTGAACTTAAAAGCATAGAGTCTAGGGTCTTGTGACCATAAGGCAGCATATTTTACTATATTGTCATTTAAACATTCCCATGTTACTGCTTATATGATGAATGAACTAAGTACCTTGTGAGAAATTGAGCCTGAATTCACAATGCATGTGCTACTTCTTTCTTGTGTGATTTCTGCATTTTTGAATTTAGGTGAACTAGAACTTGCTTTTGCTCTATTCTGAGATCACAAGGAATTATTGGGTATGCTACTGAAATGCTTAGGCAAATTTTCTTTCTGAGCCCACAAAGCCAAATAAAACCACCTTGAATATTATCCCTTGCAGCCCTTTTTGAGCCAAAAATGAATAAAGTCCTGGTCATATTCTTTCTTGGAAACCACACAAAAAAAAGACCATGGGGCATGAGGGAAGGATAAATCTGGTGTGTTACAAGGCATAAAATGCCAAGAAAAAGAAAGAAAAAGAAAAAGAAAAAAAGAAAGGGGTAAAAAAAAGAAAAAAAGAAAGGGGTAAAAAAAAGAAAAAAAAAGAAAACCTCAAGAAAATAAAAGTACAAAAAGCCCACAAAGTTAAAAAAATCTGGGCATGTGCTTAAATCAAAAGGGCACGATGGCAAAGGCCAGTAAGAGTCAAAATGAGTCTCCCAAAGGGAAAATTCGACTAAAAACTGAGCCAGATCCAAATATTTCCTACCTTGAACCCGTAGCCCCATTACAACCTTAAATACCTTAGCATAAGTATGCCCATTATACCAACAGTGGTGGAGGAACAAGAGCAATTGCAAGCCTATGGTGATCCTCGGTTCAATTATGTCTTTCCTTGAGCGTAAACACTTAGCCAAAAAAAAAACTTGAGTGAGGAAAGCATGAGCGAACCAATAACTTAGTCATTTTGATTTGCAGTGGGCATTATGTATGTTTTTACTATTTATATGCTATTGAGTGTGATCAGGTACCTAGGTCTCTGTGCTCACAAGGGATTTGCTTTTACATGCTTGATTTGCCGTGTCTTTGTCTTGAGTCTGTCTTTTCCTCCTTTTGTTTTCTGTTCATTTTTCTTTTAAGCATGTTGTACCCACATACTTGAGGGCAAGTATGACTAAAGTGGGTGGGTGTGACAAGTCCAAATTCTCTCGTGTTTTTGTGTCTTTTTCTCGTTCTTTTGTCCTTTGTTTTTTCTGTTTTTTGAGTCGGAAAGAGCCAGAATGGGCACAAGGGGCAGCAGGAGGAAGGAGAATCACTTCTGGAGGGCATAAGGGTGCCAATGATACCAAGATGGGCAACAACTTCTCAGCAGAAAGCTCTCTCTTGAGCTTGGCGGAAATCACCCACCATTCCAGCAAAAGCTGAAGGAGAAGTTTGTGATCGTGCTCACAACAACCACAGAGTAATTGAAAGGAGAAGTAGAGGAGACTGGGCACAAGAGAAACTAATACCAGCTACAGCAGGAGCAATGCACCCTAGCCGCTAAAGGAAAGAGGAGCCGCAGAAGCCAAGTTGATGCTTCCAGAAGGATGCTCGGCTCTACAAGGAAAGTTGCTATGTCGGCGCAACTAGGGCACAACAAGTACAGAATCTGCGACTCAGAATCTTCTAAATAAGGGAAGAATCTGCCAGATATGGAAAGTCTTGGGCATGGCGGTTGCGTGTTGGGCTGAAGATCCCCGGCCTGTCGGGGAGTTTACCTAGTGTCTTTGTACTCCTATATAAATAGATTTGATGGAAGCAAACAAACAACTCTTTTACTGTCATTATTTCTTTTACGCACAAACAATTTATTTTTCAGCACTAGTTTTATGTTCTTCAATCCAGCGTTGGTGTTGGATTTTTTTGCAGTTTAATATAAGTAAGTTTTTCATTTATATTATGTTTTGTTTTATTTCTTTTACTTATTATTATTGTTCTAAGTCTAGCATGAGCGGCTAGACTCGTTATTCCGGATTCAACAAAGATAAGAACTTAATGAACACGTGAAACCGTGAGGCTTATGGGCATAAACTGTGTTAATCTAGTTCCGTCGTGTAGTCGTTTTCTTCGTTGCATTATACAGTGAGCTAAGCTAGTTAATCGTGGCTGATCACTCATTAATTAGAATTGTGTTCATTGCCTCTATAAATGGTCAATGAATCGTAGCTGTGTGTTGGTCATAAAGGGATGAGATGCATCACGGGTACTGAAGGCATAAGAGAGATCTTTGTCTAGGTAAATCTGGGTCTGTCTAGATCATAATGTTGCTTTGTTGCTTACAATCATATGAGAGATCGGGGTTGGGTAACAAGTTAGGGTTTAGGGGACGAGAGATCACCTCTAGGCTAAACTGAAAGGATAGATTGGGTACGTTGAGAGAGATCCGGTACCTTTAACCAGATAATTAGATTTGCATAAGTAATCAGTGTGCCCATGATCGGTTAAGTGTTTATTAAGTTCGACATCTAAGTTCTAATCCAGAATACATTACTATTAATATTTTCCTTTCTTTGTTTGTTTTGTTTTGTTTTGTTATTTTATTTTATAGTCTTTAAATACAAGTACGGAGACCACAACAATCCTCAAACCTTTGGGAAAAGTGACACTGAAAATAGAATTTGCAACTCCTCGTGGGATCGACCCTTACTGACATAAAGCTTGCTACGCCTTGCTGTGGGCATAAGGATAACTCTCTCTTGAGAATTATTCTGACCGCGAAATGACCGCGCGTCACTCTCTGCTGCAATGTACTCTGCTTCTGCTGTAGAAAGGGATATGCAGTTCTGCTTCTTACTGAACCAAGAAACAACATTGTTTCCTAAAAAGAAACAAGCACCTGAAGTGCTTTCTTTGTCATCTGGAGATCCAGCCCAATCAGCATCACAGTATGCAATGATACTTGCATTTGTATCTGAAGTATACCACAAACCATAATCAGCAGTACCATTGATGTACTTGATGATATTCTTAACAGCCTTCATATGACTTTCCTTAGGACAGGCCTGATGCCTGGCACACACTCCCACACTGTATGAATATTCCTTCTTCTGACTGCTTTATCTGAAGTCCTAAAAAGTATTTTAGATCTCCAAAAAGGCTCATCTCAAACTCATTTTCCATGTCCCAATGAAGTCCTTGACCATCTTATCAGACACTGAACCAAACACTATATCATCCTCATAGACTTGAACCACAATTACTTGTGCTTTTTCCTTCCTGATGAAAAGTATTCTGTCTTCTCCTCCTCTGTTGTATCCCTTGCTTACCAGATATGTAGCCACTCTTTCATACCATGCCCGAGGAGCTTGCTTCAAACTATATAATACCTTTTTTAGTTTGAACACAAACTCTGGATGATGTGGATCTTCAAATCCTTTAGGTTGTGCAACAAACACATCTTTCTTCAAGAATCTATTCAGAAAGGCACTCTTGACATCCATCTGGTATAGTTTGAACTTTATGATGCATGCCATGGCTAGAAGAAGTCTGACTGACTCAATCCTTGTGATTGGAGCAAAGGTTTCATCAAAATCAATGCCTTCTATCTGAGAATATCCCTGTGTAACGAGTCTTGCTTTGTTTCTTGTAATATTTCCAGCTTCATCAGTCTTGTTCTTGAAAATCCACTTGGTTCCAACAATATTGACTCCTTCAGGCTTCTGCACCAGATCCCAGACATCATTCTTTTTGATTTGAAGAACTTCTTCCTGTATAGATTCTATCCAGTAGTCATCTTTAAGAGCTTCTTGGATGTTCTTGGGTTCAATCTTGGAAGTGAAATAGACATAGGATATTTCATCATACATCCTTTTTCTCAGAGTGCTCCTGGCCATCCTTCCTTCATGAATGTCTCCTATCACTTTTGAAGTGGGATGATTCTTGATGATTTGCTTCGAAGGCTTTCTGTGCCTTACAGTCTGTTCTTCAGCTTCTGTATCATCATGTACTTTAAGATGTTCAAACACATCCGTGTGAACATCATCTTCAGGAGTATTGATAGTATTGTCCTGATCATCAAATCTGACATTGACTGTCTCAATTACTGCTTTTGTATCTTTGTTGTAAATCCTGTAAGATTTACTGTTCCTGGAGTATCCAATAAAGATCCCTTCAACTCCTTTTTTGTTCATCTTGCTGAGATACTTTCTATCATTAAAAATATAACATTTAGTTCTAAAAACATGAAAGTACTTCACTGTTGGCTTTTTTTCATTCCAAATCTCATATGGAGTGGTGAAAGTACCTGGTCTGGGATGAACTTTATTGCTGATGTGGCATGCTGTATTGATAGCTTCTGCCCAGAACATTGCAGCAACTCCTTTAGCAGCAATCATGGTCCTGACCATCTCCTGGAGAGTTCTGTTTTTCCTTTCCACAACTCCATTCTGCTGAGGAGTTTTGGGGGCAGAGTACTCATGACTGATACCATTCTCACTAAAGAATGTATCAAAGTACTGGTTCTCAAATTCCTTGCCATGATCACTTCTGATTCTGATAATCTGATCATCCTTCTCAACTGTGATTTTGCAGGCTAATCTCTTAAATGCTGTGAAAGCTTCACTCTTGTCTCTGAGAAAATCAACCCAAGTAAACCTTGAGTAATCATCAATGCAGACGAGGACATACTTTTTTCCTCCATAGCTTTCCACAGCTATAGGCCCCATTAGATCCATATGAATGAGATCTAGAATTCTCTTCGAAGTTCTGTCTTGAACTTCTTTATGTTGAGATCTGGACTGTTTCTCAATCTGGCATGGACCACAGACTTTGTCTCTGTCAATTCTGATATGAGGTAGCCTTCTGATAATCTCCTTGCTGGTGATCTTCTGGAGATTTCTGAAGTTGATGTGTCCAAGTTTCTTATGCCAGATCTCTGACTCTTCAATAGATGTTCTTTGACATGTTAAAGAACATTGTGCAGGAACATATAGCTGATAACAGTTGTCAGCTGATCTCTTTCCTTTCATGAATAAGTCATTGTTCTTATTCATAACTTTGCAGCTTTCCTTAGTGAAGACTACCGTCATGTCATCATCACATAGTTGACTAATACTAATCAGATTAGCTTTGAGTCCCTCAACTAGCATAGCTTTCTTAAGTTTGGGCATTCCTTCAACAATCAGCTCTCCTTTTCCTATAACTTTACCTTTCTTTCCATCTCCAAAGGTAACAAAATCTGACGAACAAGCTTTTAGATTCTGCATCACAGAGCAGTCTCCTGTCATGTGTCTTGAACAGCCACTGTCAAAGTACCAGCTTCCTTTATCTTCAACTCTCAACAAAGTATGAGCAATTAGACTGGTCTATTTGACGACCTATTATTTTTTCTGTGCAGGTTTTTTCTTCTGTTGAGTAGTTATTTTCTTTTGAGTGTTGCTGGAATGCTGAGCCACAAATCTTCTCCTTATTATTTTCAGATCAAAGATATACTTCTCACAGTGTGGTCGAATATGGCCTTTTTCTTCACAATAGTGGCAGATAATTCTTTTCCTGTAGCCATTATTAATGTTCTTCAGGATGGCCTGAACATTATTTTATACATGTGCTGTCTGGCTTGTACTGGCTTTGACAAACACTGTCTTGGATTCTCCACCATTGTATCCAAGACCTGGATAACTTTTCCTAGAATGTCCTGGATTGGTAAGAATCTTATCAAGATTCTTAGCTCTATTGTTTAGCATGTTGACATTTCTTTTGATGGACTTTAGCTCTGTAGTCAGTTCTTCAATCTCCTTCTTCTGTCGTTGGATAATGGCCTTTTGTTCTCCATCAGACTTGATCAAATTCTCCTTTTCTTTAAGAAGATCCTTGCTGTGAGATTGAAGAGTTTTGTTGATCTCAGCAACTTCAAGCCATTTTTCATACATCTCCTTGTATGTCTCCTCATTACAGACATCATCATTGTCTGAGTCTTCATCTTCATCTGTAACTTTGAAAGGATCCTGGAACTGTGAGACTTTTGCTGTAAATGCATAGTTCTCTTCTTCAAATTCACTGCTACTTTCAGAATCATTATCACTCAGAGAGGCATTGTAGTTCTTTTTATCTTCTTCAGAGTGTTGTCACATTCAGCTTGAATGTGTCCAAAACCATCACACTCTCTGCACTGAATTCCTCACTTTGTTTTTGATGATTGCAACTCTTTTTGCTCACTATTGGAGTTTCTATCTTGCTGAGCAGTTCCAGGTTGTTGTCTCCTATTGTTTGACTTTCTGGAGGACTGTCTATTCACTCTTTTAAGCATTCGACTGAAATTCTTGGTGATAAGGACCATATTATTCATTATTTCTGAATCAATTACAGGTTTTTGTTTCTGCACATGTTCAAGAACATCCTCAGAAACTTCAACTTTCAGAGCAATACCTTTCTTCCTTGAGTTGTTGTTATCATCTTCAAGATTCATCTCGAATGTCCTCAATGATCCCATCAGTTCATCAAGTCTCATACTCTTGATGTCCTTGGCTTCCTCAATAGCAGTAACTTTGTAGGCAAGCTTCTTTGGAAGAGATCTGAGAACCTTTCTTACAAGTTTTTCATTGCTGATAGGTTCTCCTAGAGCAAAACTTTCATTTGAAATGCTCCTTAATCTGGCATTAAACTCACCAATGGATTTAGATTCTTCCATTCTAAGACTTTCAAACTTTGAAGTTAGATTTTGAAGTCTTGACAGCCTCACAGAACTAGTCCCTTCAAAGGTAGTTTCCAGAATATCCCATGCAGCTTTAGCAGTCTCATAGGTTGAGATTAAGCTGAATGTTTCAAGATCTACTGCAGAGAATATTGCATTGAGAGTTTTAGAGTTGACATTGTACCAGTTCTTCTATGGCACAGTCTATTCTCCTTCTTCAATTTCCACATGCCTTCCTTCTTTGGCAACAGTTGGCTTTTCCCATCCTTCAGTGACACTCTTCCATGAGAGTTCATCAAGTGATCTTAGAAAGGCCCTCATCCTTGCTTTCCAGTAGGGATAGTTGTTGCCTTCTAGCAGTGGTGGTCTGACCGTGGATCCTCCTTCTTTGATTGTACTCATAACTAGAATGTAACCAAAACCTTCACGCAGATATGTAGCTTTCAGGATTCTTTTCGCACTAACACTAAAGGCGACCTGCTCTGGTACCAATTGAAGTTACATAAACTGTGTGAATATGTTTATCATCATGTACTTGAACATTGTTGTGAACATGTAAGGTCAGAATGTAAAAACTTAAGCAAACAAAGAACACGAGGTTAGTAACCCTGTTCGATCAACTAATCTACATCAGGGGGACTTATCAAGTCCGTGAGAAACAGTTTACTACTCCGTTGAATGGTTACAAAGGTTATTACTCGAAGACTCACATCACTCGACCCCTTTCCTACCCTATTCAACATCTTTCACTAAACTGAATTGTGAGATCCCTTCACAATCTAGAATCCCTCTAGTTCCCACAGAAAATCTCTCCTAAGACTCCTCTAAGTGTGTATGAAAGTGACTTTCAAACACAGACTAGAAACACAATGATCTAACCGATCAAACCTAGTATACCCGAATACTATATGCTTCGAAAGTGAAGTCTTTTAGCTCTCAGCCCTTCTGTGTATTCGTAAAATTCATGTCTACTAAACTAGTCCTATTCTCAGACTATTTATAAACAACAGATATAGCCTTAACAAGGTAATCAGAAGTCCTAATTAGACTAGGATTTAACAAGAAAACAAATTTCCTTAAATAAATCGGACTTTCCTAGTTTAGATGTTTTTCTTGAATAGAACTCCTTCTTTCCTTCTTGATCTTCATCACAAACAAGGCAGCTTCTATTCTGAAATGCCCATCTTGATTCTGCAGCTTCAACTCTTTGGATCTAGCATGGCACGTCTCTTGTAAACTCTCTGGACAACCATGTACATGATCATGTTCTTGAACATGACTAAGTACATGTCTTGATCTTCAATCTGATTGGCAGCGGAATGTTCACAGAATTGTCCAGAACATGGTCTTCAATCTTGAACAATCAAAATCTTTTGTGTTCTTTTGAAATTGCCATACCATCTTAAACAGATAATGACAATCCCCAACACCTAAGTGCAGATAGCACTGACAAAAACAAAGAACCAATCTCATCCATCAATCCTCTTCATTTGGGCGGTGCTGATCAACTATTTCTCTTAAGTAATGCAGTGGCAATTTTGATATTTATGGCAACTTTAAGTACTATGGGGGTATAACAGTAATTTAGTAATTCTTCTATTTCCTTATTAGATTTACGGTAGGGTTCCTTATTAGATTTTCAACATTCGCTTCTCACAATTTCTTTCTCTCATATACGATATCATACAAACCATTTGTGCTCATCGCTAGGGCATAGATTTTCTCACATAATCAGATCGGTTTTTTTTTTCAATCTGTTGTTTTTTCAATTTCGGTGTAGCTCAAATTCTCAAATTCGTTTAGTTTTGAAATCATTATTTTCTGAATACCATTGGAGATCAGATTATCAGATGTTCATTCGATTTATTTTTTAGTTCGTTACTTTCTAAATACCGGTGGAGATTCAAGGTTCGATTTAATTGTTTATGGAGACTCCAGGTATTAGCATAAAAGTTCATTCAATTTAATTTTTTGTTAATTTTTTTTCCAGATTTAAATAATAGATGTGTTCGTTCATGTAATGTACTATATTTTTGGAAGTTGATTAATTCTTGTTAACAGAGTATTTGCACGATGTACGCAGTATTAGCACTGCTATTACAAGTTTTAGCACTGTTGTAGATTAGTTTTAGCACTACTGTGACCATTTTTAGCATGATCAAAGAATATTTTTTTAGCTTTAACGTGATTAGTTGTATATTTTTTAATGTGCAAATTATGTTGCCTCCACTTTAGAGTTTTCTCCTGGGTTTTGTTGTACTTCTCCTACGATTTTTTTATTCATTTTGTTTTAGATTTGTTCGATAATGTCGATGAAGCTGATTTAGTTGAACTTTTGAATTTTCAAGATCAACATGTGTTTTCAGTTCTGCAGATTATGGTTTCTTATTAATATGTACTTGTATCTCTCCAGATTTGTTAGCATCATAACATGACTTATTTTTTAATAGTATTAGCACTACTATTACAGGTTTTAGCATGGTTGTAGATGTAATAGCCCAGTCCCAAGAATCAGGACGAGAATGTTACATGTAAAAATAGAAGGAAAAATGTGGTTTAATTGGAAATCCAGGGGGGTGTTTCTAGAATCGAACTAAGTTAGCACCTCAAAAATCTAGGCAACTTAACCTTATAATAGGAAGAAATCCACATTTTCAACGTGTCAAAAGAGTCAGAGGGTTCAATCAAGTCAACGGAATGCTCTTTCATAGGCCAATCAAAATTTAAACAGAATCCAATAACTAACAAATAGGAATTCGACTCTTTAAGTAAACAAGACCTCTTCATAGGTCACAACAACTAAGACCCATCAATGGGTCAGAGATAAATAATTCATACTGATCCATTCATAGGACGGAAGTAAGAAAACAACTTAAGATTTGCTATAGATCAACTGAAAGTTAGCATAATCAACATGCTTGAAAAATAAAGCCTCTTCATAGGCGAAAGACATGTTAATAGCATGCGTATCAAAAGGTAGGACTTCTCCTTGGATTAATTATATAGTTGAGCATATCAAATATAGTAACTAGGAAGTCAACAATTGTTCATAATCAGAGTAGTGAAATCTTATGAAAACTCAAAGCAATGAAATACCAAATTCATCAGAGTAGCAAGAAACATAGTGTGAATAGTGGTACAATACTTTCAAAACATAACTTCAGCAGCTAACCCACTCTACAGCCACCATCCACTGCTCCATCTCAACCTGAAAATATTTGAAAAAGAGGGCATGAGTACTAAAGCACTCGGTGGGATTTTATGAGAAAACTCTGTAAAACTTCAGGAAACTCTAATATTAACTGGCAGCATACGGGAAGCAAATCCCAAAAGCCATTCCCAAAGCTGCAAAACCTTTAACTTCCTCTGGGCCCATCCTGACTCAAATCTGATGTCCACTGCACCCTTAGGCATGCCTTAGGATAAGAGAGGGGTTACCTCAAGTATCCCACTGAGTATGCGAGGGGGTTACCCAGCAGTTACTCTTCTTAACTTATCAATGTTTCACCTTTAGTGACTCGAATGTCACAACATGATAATGTAATAACATTGTTCCTTAAGCTCAAAATCCTGCTTAATCAAATGATATAATCCTTCCTTCCTTCCTTAATTTTGCTAGCATAATTAAAGCCTAAAGCAAAACATCTAGAACTAATCCTTCAATCATCAATGTGATCACACAACTTATAAGGGATCAAATGATAAATTCCTTCCTTCTTTAACTTTAATTGAATCTCATCATTCAATTTTCAACATTCAATCCTCTATGTTTAATCCTGCTAGCATAGACCATAACCTAGAATGAAACATCTAGGTCGCATTCATCTATTAATACTATAGCCTTAATGCCTATGAGAGATACTATAATCAACCTACAAGGCATCATTTATCTAAATAACCTTCCTCATCAAATATATCAATACCAAACTTAACTAATGATCATGATCATCTATACCTCATATCAATTAGTTATATGATATCATATCAAATCATATCATTCAATATCAACTCAAGAGCTCAAACAACAATTCACATGATCATGTCACATAATAACTTCCTTGCTTCCTTTGTACAGAGACTAATTAAGCAGAGCATAAAATATTTTATTAGATATTTCACTTTGCCCTATCATGCTTCTAGAGCTCACTAGCTCAAACCATAGATTAGGTTTAGAATCACCCACCTCGATGACGAGTAGAGGACGAAGCTACAAACTGTCAATCATTTCCTAGGTCTCCTCGGGGTTCACCTCTTTCTACAAAAGCCAATTATCGATTTAGCGATCTATTTGAAGATCCTAATATTCTAACAGAAACTTAAATCGAAATAAACCCTTCTATCCTTAACTAAGACCTTATTACATATTGCACGACTTTAATACTTTTATAAAATATGAGAATTAAAGGTTGGATGGATTTTACCAAGGACATGGAGATAGAATTTGAGATGAGCTTAGTTGGAGACCTGAAGTACTTCTTAGGATTGCAAATCAAACAAACTAAAGAAAGTATATTCATATCTCAATCCATATATGCAAAGAATGTTGTTAAGAAGGTTGGTCTATAGAGCTACAAACACAAAAGAATTCCAATCATGACATTAACAAAGATCACCAAGGATGATGCTGGCGTTGAAGTTAACTAGTCACTCTACAAAAGCATGAGTGCAAGCTCGTTATATCTGACTGCAAGCAGGCCTGACATAGCATATAGTATTGGTGTTTATACTTGATTTCAAGCATGTCACAAGAAGGTTGTGAAGAACATCATCAAGTATGTCAATGGAATATTTGAGTGTGGACTCTGGTATTCTACTCGCACAAGTATAGTGGCTTATAATGATGTAGACTGGGCAGGCTCCCCAGATGATAGGAAGAACACATTAGGTGCTTGTTCCTTTGTAGGAAACAATCTTATTTCCTGGTTCAGCAAGAAGTAGAAAATAATATTTCTCTATATACAACTGAAGCCGAGTATATTGCAACAGGAAGTAGTTGTACTCAGATTGTGTGGATTCTACAGATGATGAAAAATTATGAAGATACATACAAGGTTTAAAAAAATGTTTTTAGTCTCGAGGTGTTTTTCCATAGTACCACGAGGCGTAAGCCTCGAGGCGTACCGATGCGTAAGCCTCACAACAACAAGAATAAATATAATTTTTAGCTCATAACCTAGTACATAAACTCACATAAATCATATCAAACAACATAATTTCCATAAAAAGTCATAGAAGTCATTAAAGTACTAGTTTAAAGTCTTCATATCAAGGTTTAAAAAAATGTTTTTAGTCTCGAGATGTTTTCCTATAGTACCACGAGGCGTAAGCCTTGAGGTTTACCAAGTCGTAAGCCTCACAACAACAAGAATAAATATAATTTTTAACTCATAACCTAGTACATAAACTCACATAAATCATATCAAACAACATAATTTCCATAAAAAGTCATAGAAGTCATTAAAGTACTTGTCCCTTCATCCTCAATCTCTAATGTCTCATCTTCTTCATCATTTTCATTTGGGTTAGCTATCCACTCATCATCAAAAGGCAAATTATTAACAAATAAAGGATCATCATCCTCACTTCGTGATCGTGATTGTTTTTTAAATTTTTTGTGCTTCAACCTTCTGTTGTACATAATGTACAGCAAACTATTCATCTTCAATGTGCTTAGACGATTTCTTCTCTTCATGTGCACTTGACTAAACGTGCTCCAATTACGTTTACATGCTGATGCTGAGCAAGTAAGACCTAGAACTCTCATTGCGAATGCTTTGAGCTCAGGAACATCATCACAAAATTGATTCCACCAATCAACTATATAGATTAATGAATAATGATTAGTAAGAAACAAATGAGATAATAATTTATTTTATGAAAAAAGATAATAACATAAATCATAATTGTAATGTACTTACTAGGTGAACGTGTTTTGTATAAATTTAAAGCTGCCACGTGGCCAAAAAATTCTCTCTTCTGAGTGTATGCATCATGTTGTTCATGAACCAATACATATGTCTCATGATCCTTAATCATTTTTTCCATGCAATTATACAAAACTCTTTTAACCTCTGAATGCTAAGACATGTTGTCACTCCATTGGAAATGAGGATTTAAATAATATGCACAAGCATGCAAGTCATAGTGCATTTGATTATTCCACTTTGCATTAATGATGTCCCAAATCTCTTTATAAGAAGACAAATCACCATCAAAGTTCTTCGCAATTTTTTCTTTTGCCTCATCCATAGCACCATATAGAAATCCCATTACCGGTGTGTTCTGACCATCAACCAATCTCAACACATGCACAAGAGGTGATGTGCTTTTCATACAGTAGATCACACTACGCCAAAATGATTCCTCCATGACAATCCTTTTAACAACTTTACCTTCAGATTTTTTAGCCCATGCACAACCTGCCCACTCACTTGAAACAAACATAGATTGTAATGGTTGCTTTATCTTATATATGCTCTCTAAAGTTAAATAAATTGTGGTGAATCTTGTGGCTACTGGTCGAACAAGATCTCTCTTCGCAATTTTTCTTGTTAAACTTAACACCCATTGATGGTTATGAATGAAATTGCAAAGTCTATTTGCTTTTAACAAAGCATTCTTGTGTGGTGGCAGCTCACCAATCTTCTCAAGCATTAAATCAATGCAATGAGCAATGCAAGGAGTTCAATACAAACTACTTATCTTCTCCATCAACAAATGTCCAGTTGTTTTGTATGTACTGGCATTGTCAGTGATCACCTGAACAACATGTCTTCTCCAATTTCTTCAAACACACTGTCAAGTAACTCGAACAATTTGTTTGCATCCTTTACACAATCTGACTCATCAATAGTTTTCAAAAATACTGTCCCTTCTTTATTGTTAACGAGACAATTTATCAAACTCTTATTTCTCACATCTGACCAACCATCAGATAGCAATGAAACTCTAGTTTTCTTCCATGTTGCTTTGATTTCATCTACAAATTTAGAAGTCATCTCAACTTCTTTTCGAAGCAACCAACCACTAACCTCATTCAGTGAAGGAGGTTTCAGGTTACGACCATACTTTCCAACTGCATCCAAGATATTGATGAGTGATGGGCTTCTAGCAACATTAAATGGGAGTGCATTCTCATAAATGAATCTTCCAATATCCATACAAACTAAACTTCGATACTCTTCCGTCTTTAATAGAGTTATTTCCGTGGCTCCATCAATCAAATGATCACCTTCCTTACCTCCCTCAGTGACCATAGAGCGATCCATAAGTCCTCTTACACCTCTAGAACTACTAGGACAAGAATTTGCAACACAATCAGGAGCACTACCAATGCTTATGCCACCACCAAAGTAGGATACATAATCTATCATCTCATTAAAATTTCGTTGATTTTGCGTTTTGGTATTTGTAAATGCTTTCATATAAGCTACAATCTCTTCCCTAACTTCTTGAGGCACTTTAGTACATTCTGACACGTTTTTGTGATTGCCTACTAGATGATCATTTGCTCTCTTTACCCTTCCAGTGATTTTCTTATTACAGAAATTGCATTTCAAATATTTATAACCTTTTTTAGTACCCTCTTCAAGCATGTCAATTTAAGTAGCATACTTCCAAGGGGGATCTCTTCGTTTAGAACTCATCCTGGATTAAAAAAATTATTCCTTATCCCCTCAACACATAAATTAAATAACATAGAATCAAGCTGCATATTACTTTAAAAACTAACACTAAATAAAATAAGATAAAATCAAGCATGTTTGTAGCAACATATCCAATGGAATAAAGTAGCACAAATAAAGCAACATATAATAAAAGTAAAAAAATAAAACATACATCTAATGCTGCACACATCTTCAAGTATTTATAAAATAATGTTGCATACATCTTCAAGTATTCATAAAATAAAACATAACAGCAGACCAGCAATCAACATAGCAGCAGTTAATAGCCTCTCTAAACTCTAATGCAACATACATCTTCAAGTATTTATAAAATAGAATATAATAGCAGACCAGCAGTCAACGTAGCAGTAGTTAATAGCCTCTCTAATGTAGCATACATCTTCAGGCTCTTATGCTCGAGCAAAAAAAAAGAAAAATAGCAGCAGTCAACATTACATGTGTAGCAGCAGTCATTGAGAGTAGAGGAGAGGAGATGCGAGTTGTGCAGCTAGAGCCTTCGTGCGTGACAAATCTAAATTCTCTCGTGTTTTTGTGTCTTTTTCTCGTTCTTTTGTCCTTTGTTTTTTCTATTTTTTGAGTCGGAAAGAGCCAGAATGGCCACAAAGGGCAGAGGAGGTAGGAGAATCACTTCTGGATGGCATAATGGTACTAATGATACCAAGATGGGCAACAACTTCTCAGCGGAAAGCTCTTTCTCAAGCATGGCGGAAATCGCCCACCATTCCAGCAAAAGCTGAAGGAGAAGTTTGTGATCGTGCCCACAATAACCCTAAAGTGATTGAGAAGAGAAGGAGAGGAGACTGGGCACAAGAAAACAAATGCCAGCTACAGCAGGAGCAATGCACTCTAGCCGCCGAAGGAAAGAGGAGCCGGGGAAGAAAAGTTGACGCTTCTAGAAGGATGCTCGGCTCTACAAGGAAAGTTGCTATGTCGGCGCAACTAGGGCACAACAAGTACAGAATCTGTGATTCAGAATCTTCTAAATAAGGGAAGAATCTGCCAGACATGGAAAGCTTTGGGCATGGCGGCTGCGTGTTGGGCTGAAGATCTCCGGTCTGTCGGGGAGTTTACCTAATTTCTTTGTACTCCTATATAAGTAGATCTCATGGCAGCAAACAAACAACACTCTTTTTACGAAGCACTGGATATTTTTATGCACCAAACAATTTATTTAGTTTTATTTTATTTTCTGCAATAAGTCTCGGGCCTTATGCCCGCAGATACTTAGGATTTCCAGATTTATGTTCTTCAAATTCAGCGTTGGTGTTGGATTCTTTTGCTAATTAATATAATCAAGTTTTTCATTTATATTATGTTATCTTTTATTTCTTCTACTTATTATTATTGTTCAAAGTCTAGCATGAGCAACTAGACTCGTTATTCCGGATTGAACAAAGATAAGAACTTAATGAACACCTAAGAACCGTGAGGCTTATGGGCATAAACTGTGTGAATTTGGTTCCGTCGTGTAGTCATTTTCTTTGTTGCATTATACAGTGGGCTAAGCTAGTTAATTGTGGCTGATCACTCATTAATTAGAATTGTGTTCACTACCTCTATAAATGGTCAATGAATCGTAGCTCTGTGTTTGTCATAAAAGGATGGGATGCATCACGGGTACTGAGGGCATAAGAGAGATCTTTGTCTAGGTAAATTTAGGTCTGTCTAGATCATAATGCTGCTTTGTTGTTACCAATCATATGAGAGATCGAGGTTGGGTAATGAGTTAGGGTTTAGGGGATGAGAAATCACCTCTAAGCTAAACAGAAAGGATAGATTGGGTACGTTGAGAGAGATCCGGTACCTTTAACCAGATAATTAGGTTTGCATAGGTAATCAGCGTGCCTATGATCGGTCAAGTGTTTGTTAAGTTCGAAATCTAAGTTCTAATCCGGAATACGTTACTATTAATATTTTCTTTTTTTATTTTGTTTTGTTTTGTTATTTTAGTTTCAGTCTTTACTTTCAAGTACGGAGACCGCAACAATCCTCAAACCTTTTGGAAAAGTAACATTGGAAGATAGAATTCGCAGCTCCTCGTGGGATCGACCCTTACTCACATTAGCTTGCTATGCCTTGCTGTGGGCATAAGGATAACTCTCTCTTGAGAATTATTCTGACCGCGAAATGACCGCGCGTAAGTGCGCTAAGAGGAGATCAGAGGAGAGGAGAGGAGATCGAGGAGAGGAGAGTTGTGCAGAGTTCATTCACAGACTGAGATGAAAGAGAGCTGGTTTCTTTCTTTTACCGTGTCATCGTGCGAAAGGAAATATTGAGCGAGCTAGGGTTTTTTTTATATTTTTAGTCAAAAAGATTAAAGCCCATTATATTTTTAGTCAACTAAAACAAAGCCCATCATGTATTGACTCAATTAAACTAAAGCCCATTCCGAAAACAACCCAAAAAATACAGAAAAAAATGCCCCAGCGCCTCACCTCGCCTTGGGCACCTCAGCCAAACTGAGGCTTGAGCCTCGTCGGAAGCCACTGGAGTAGAGCCTCAGAGGTATTTTTTGGCCGAACCTTGTCGAGGAGGCGGTGCCTCGGTGTGTTTTTTAAAACCTTGGCTACACATGATGTCCTTATTCTTTTCAGTGACAACATGAGTACAATCAATATATATGATAACCTCGTGTTTTACATGTGTTTTAAAGTTCATTTGAGTGGTATTTAATAGGCATTGCATGCATGAAGTAATAATTTTTGCATAGTTTTCTATATTTTGTGCAATGTTATGTGTCTGTTCATTGTGAAGGGATTTAATTCCATTTATTGTGTGAACTTCAAATGAGTTTGGGAAGACCCTATAAAGATAGAAAATCAAGTAAGGAATGCGTTATAAAAATAATCGGGGTTAATCGGACGAGAAATGAGTGAGGACAAAGCAAATCAATGAGAAACTGTCGAGCCACGACCGGACCTACGACCAGACCCGCGACCCGAGCCGCAAGTGACTGGGTCATGGCTCCAGTAATGAATCCACTTGCGGGCAACCTTCTAGACAGCCTTCTGGGAGCTCACTACTAGGGGGTCTTCCTTTGTATTACCTACGACCCCACTCGTGAAATTTACACTGGTCACGGCTATTTTGCCATATCAGTGCCACATGGACACGCGATTGACCTGGTTGCGGTCGAGGTTGTGAATGAGCCTTGAGAGTCCGATTTTGCTCTATTTTAGCCTGTTTTCTTTTCTTTTTCAATTGAGATACTTCCTAAACTATATATATCTTCTCAAGCAGAAAAATTAGGCATAAAAAACCCTACCATAACATTAAAAACCACAACAACACACACCATATTCCTCTCCTAAAATAAGAGATTAAAGAGCAAGAAAAGAACAAATTGAAGATCAAGATCGAGATTTATTATCCGGGTTTATCATGTTCTTGTTATTTAATTATGTTTTCTCGTGGATTGTTATTAGCTATTTATTTAATTATGAGTAGCTAATTCTCTAGTATTCTAGGGTTTAATAGTAGTTGATTTTGAAGTACAATGGGTACTTAATTATATTATTTTGATTCTTCTTTTGTTCTTTGTGTTCTTAGCTTTGTTTGCTTATTGATTGATTACCATGATAGCATGATTTGTTGTGTTAATTCATAAATCGAGAGAGTCATTTTAACACTTGAACACAAGAATACAAAGCACATTAATCAATAACAAATGATAGATTTAAGGTTAATTGTGAGGACAATAAATTCTTGGAACTTTTAGGAGTTGCATGTTAGTAATTGAATGCATGGACACATTAATTCTAGCATGTAATCTACAGTTTAAGCACTTCGAGAGAAGATTTGAATTAAATGAGTGATTGTCCTAATAAAAGTTGAATCATGAATAAATCATACAATTGGATTGACATTGTATGGATAAATCAATGAAATTAAAACCTAAGAATATTTTTTTCCCTTTGCATTTAGACCCTATTTTCATCTGTTCATCGTTGCTTTATTTAATTTTCCTGTTTAAGTTGTTAATTAAATCCAAATCTTTTATTGTGTTGTCCCAATAGTGTTAGGAAATTGACGCTGTAATACGCCGCATAAATTAATCATTAGTCTCTGTGGAATACGACTTTACTCATCATTGTATACAACTACACCGTGCACATGCAGACAGTCAATATTTTGTCGATCAATATCAAAGAATTCAGTCCAACATTCAAGAACTACATACATTGGTATGAGACATCACTACATCAGAAGTTTAGTTGAAGAAGTTCTGAAGATTGAGCGTGTCAACACTGAAGAACACTGAAGAACAACTTGCTGATTTGTTCATCAAAGGCTTGGATACTGCAAGGTTTGAGAATCTAAGAACTGCATTGGGTCTTTGCATCTACCATTAAACAACCTAGTGGTTTGTGAGTGTGTTTATCTCACACTCCACATGAATATTCCTGCAAAGAATGGGCTAAATTAGAGAATTTGTGAAACATGTTCACTGAAGATGACTATGAACATCTTACATGAGATGTTCGTGTACTATGTCCGTAATGGCTAGTTCGCGACTCTACAGATTCAAAAGATTGACTACAGATTTGGTGGGATTTTGCTCCAAATTTTGTGTCTAAGGAAAACTATTGTGACGTCAGATCAGAGAGATGATCTCTTTAAATGTTTATCAGCTTGATCAGATATGCAATTCTCACATTTTGATATTCTGATTTTCATCATTTTTTCCCTCTCTCTCAAGATTTCTTGCCATTGTTTCTGATATTGCCTAGCTTCTCTTCCAAATCTATCATATCTTACCTATGGCTCCCAAAATAAAAGCACCTACGAAGCCTAGAATGAAGTAAGGACGTGTTACATACGTCGGCAGAACCCTTGATGAAGACATAGGGCTTGATGATTTCGATAGGCAAGTGGTTGGACTTGATTCCAATAAACAGAAAGTTTTAGAAAGGTTGATCGATGAAGAAGAGTCTAAAGACTTTGAATCAATCTTGAGCGTAGAGATTAAATGATTGGGTGGTTCAGATTAGTTCATAATTTATACATGTTGATGAATTTTCATTTTAACCATTCCTATATATATATATATATATATATATATATCGTATACAAAAAAAAAAACTTATTAATCTATCTAATAAATTTAAACGTGCTCGATTAATTCGCATAGTTTACACATTATCGCATATGGTTTACAAATTCTCTCCCCCTCTATATGCGTGTGTGTTTGTGTGCGTGTGTGTGAGGGAGAGAGAGAGCTATTTTGATATTTGGTAGTGACCTACTACACATTATATATGTTTTTAACATGTGTTTTCTTATATAATAATATAATATAGTATTGTGTCTGGATGCAGGAGGTTGATATATATATTTAAAACAAAGAACAAGTTGTGGCTGCTATAAAATATTTATGGACAATAATCACTTATGTGGCCACGCAGATGTTATCAATGTATTACCAACAAAGACATATATAATATCATGAATACAATACATGTGTGTATCAAATATTGTAACAGCATTAAAGTATAAATAAGTGATAAATGTATTAATGTAGATGTAGTCATGTAGCTTTCTTTCGTTAAATAAAATATTTGTCTAGTTTTACTACCACGCCAATCACATACATATTATAAAGAAGTGTTTTACCTATTGTTTAATAACAGTGGCTAATTTGTTTTGAAATGAGATCTCAAGGTTCGTGACTTTTAAAAGAAAATTCAAGTGGATGTTGGCGGAATATAAATTGTTATTAGTGGTAAATTCTTCAATATCAAAGTATGATTAAATCTCCGACAATATTAATTATGAGCTTTTTTAAATTTTATAGCACCCTGCGATAATTTAGTAACAATTGTATACAGTGTACAAAGCATATAAGCCTAGCTTGTATAAAGCATATATTGTTTATTGTTTAGCTTGACAAATTGAGAGTATAATTATGTATGTAATAAAAATATATATAATTGAAGCATGGAAAAAAGGCCTAAACATTTGCTCTTCTTAATCTATCTAGATGCAGCCGCGCGTGCATGATATCCACACAAAAAACTTCAACGCTATTTATCATAATGTTCTCTATACGATATCGACAATTATAGTCCAAAACATCGCTTTCCAACATGCGAAAAAATAGTCTTCGATCATACCTACATGATACATATATACATACATACATATACATATACACATATATATATATATATATAGGATTTTGTTCAAAATGAGAGCCAGAGCTTCGTGCAGGAATGTGATAACAGTGTTAATTTTCTATAATTTTAGTGTTTTTCTTACTGTATTTTGATGCTATTTTTTATTTTTATTTTTAATATTTTTCTTATTGTATTTTAGTACTAAATGTTATAGCACCAAAATGAAATAAGAAAAACAGTAAAATTACAATAAACATGCCCGCTCTCACGTTCCCACATCAAGCTTAGTCCCTATTATTATTATTATTATTATTATTATTATTATTATTATTATTATTATTATTATTGTAAACAACTAAACACTAATGATGATATTTGTAATTTTTTGTTTTGTTTTTTTTGTATTGTCTAGTTTAATGAAGAAATAATATTTGGGGAGGAAATTAGACGAGGAAGAAGATACAACTTTTAAGGAATGTTGAGGGTTTTTTTTTTATATTTATTTTTATCCATATAATTCATTTGAGACAAGGAAGAAGAGACAACTTTTCTAGAGTTTTTCTTACTTAATTTCCATTCATAACATGGCGGTTCATGCGGTGCACTTGCCCCGTATTAACGTACGGGTTCATGCACAATTATTTTTTTCAAAATAAATATTTATCCACTAAAATGGAATTAATGAATCTTAAAATGAAATCGCTGGTGGCTCATGTAGTGGACTCGCTCAGCGCGAAATCGTAATTACCTATTTTCAAAATAAATATGTAGTCTCTAAAATGAGATTTGTAAATTCGAAAATCAAAGTGAATTAATTAAATTTTTTTATCCAGCGGCTTGTGCACTACAATTGACAATTAATTTTTTGAATTAAATATAAACTCTAATTGGAATTAATGAACCCTAATTATGATGAAATAAAGAGATTTTGAGAAAAAAAATGAAAAATCCAAAAATGAAAAAAAATTAGTGCAAGCGTTTTTTCTGGATCACTTAAGGTTTAAAGCAGGTTTTTTAGGAGCCGGTTTAACCCATCTTACGAACCGTGACTCATTATACCGTCTAATATAATTTATACTCCTATAAATTTTGGTTCATATAAATTTGTCAAATAATGTGTGGTAGCTAGTTTAGCCACACAGAAAATGTGTAGGCAAAGCATTTGGACAATTTTCACTAGATATCCATTATCCACATTTAATAAATGCAACAAAAAACTTTTTAGTCACATTTATATTTTGGCGTTAATTCTTATCTATTATATTTTACTAAATTCTTTTAAGTTTTTGTTTGCTTATGTGGAAAATAAACAAGAATTATTAGCAAAGTAATTACGAATATTCAGGGCCGTCTCCAGGATTTATGAGGCCCTAGCAACTATATATCTATCTAACACAAATATTTTACTATATATTTATAGTTGGTATTAAATGAAAAATATTAAACACTAGTGAATAATGAAAAATAAAATAAAATAAAATATAATCAAAACCATGTACACCAATTCATCGATAAATAATATTTTTGGAAAATAAACACTAATTAAGTTCACACTTTTCGCACTTTTTATTGTGCAAAAGTATAAATAAAAGTACTTTATTCAAGCTCAACTACCATTTTTTCTTAATAGATAACATGACCAAATTAACCATTCAATCTATTTTGTGACATAATTGATCGAAGATAATTCTTAATCATCTTTAACTTGGAGAAACTTCTTTCAACAGTTGGTATAGTCAATAAAATTCTATAAACTACCCAAGCATTAGGAAATCCATGACACAAATTTTTTATGTACTCCAAAACTTCAATTGGCCGAGTTAATCCGCTTGGAAATATTTTTCTCAACAACTGTAGTTCTGAAAATAAGGCATGCGCACAAATATCATAATTATTCTCATGTTTCAAAACATTCTCCAATGTAGCACATGAACTTTTCAAAGTTTCGTCATCTGCATCTTTCAACTATTCAAAATTGAATAGAAATCCAAAAATCTCTTCATACTTTTTAAACTGCTCAAATCTTGCTTTGAGTTACGAAAGAAAATTATCAACTAACAACAGAAAATAATTGACTCGAAAATACTCTTGGGCCACTTGTATTGGTTTATCATGTGCATTTTCATCAAAAAACCTTTTTTTATGACAAACATGAGTTTCACGGAATGTAACTTCAATATCCATTTCTGAAGCAATCTTTTATGCTTCACTTTTTGCAGCTTCAAACCCAGTACTTCTATATTCTTCAAAGAATACAATCAAACATTGCAAGAGATTTCGTAATGGCCTCTGTGGAGTATTGGCCCATTTGGACTTTCTGTCTTGGCCCACTTTCCTTTATTTATTTCTAGCCCAGCTGCTAAGCCATTTTCCCCCCTCCCCCAACCTATTTTACCTTATATACTTAAGCCTAACCCTAAATTACCATATCTATTCCCTATCTCTCTCTACAAATGGTTGCACTGATCCACCTTCTCTCTCAAGCCTTACACCAATCCCCTTCAACCCTCCATTCTCTCTGTATTTTTAGCCGGATTCCTGTCTATGGTCTCCTGATTTGGCCGTAAGTTGAGAGTTTTGTGAGTGATCTCTGAAAGCTGAGGGTTTGTGAGAGCTTCAGGCCCTTTACCCATCTCCCCTTTGTGGTCTAGGGTCTCTCTTGTCACCGGAAGTGCCATCGCCACCTCTCGTGGGAAAATCTGAGCCGATTTGTGTCCCTTGGGCACATTTTTTTTTCCATTTTCAAACTCTCTGATTTTCTTATCTTCTTACTTTACTATTTCTTTTAATTATGTTACTATTCTTGGCTATTATTTAGCTTTGCTTCAGATTTCGTTAAACTCTAACTCCCTATTATCTACAGATCTTTCTTTTCCATCTGAAGAAGGAGTCTGTGAAGATTCAATCATTGAGACCCCATCTGAGATACAGATCCTCTAAGTAAGCCTGTGAAGAAAACTATTCAAGAGATCCTAGTTATCTAACTCTGAGGCTTTCAGGCTGCTTGAGTAGCCGTGAGGTAAACCGACGGGGTCGGAAAACAAGCGGTGAACCCCCCGGCTAGGCAGATACCCAACAGTGGTATCAGAACCACAGGGACCAAGCCAGGGGCACCCTCCTGCCCCCATTCATCTCACCCCGCCGCCGGTAAGGGCTGCGCCACTTCGCCCCTGAAGGGCTCGAACAAAAAGGATAAGTTCGGCCTCTCCCCTGCCTGGGAGAGCTGGATCTGGTATAAATCAAAAACTCTAGCTCCTTTGTGTGATATCTAGCGATCCTGCCTTAAACTTGCTTCCGCTTTGCTTTCTCTTGAAACACCTTGGTATTCAAGGCCATCTTCAACCCTAGCTTACAGTCCGGATCGTCTGAATTTCCCTGTGGGTCTTCTCGTGCGAGTTGCCCGGATAGCAGGGTTGGGAAAGGTGTTCTTGAGTGAGTTCTGGGGTTCTATCTACCTTCTGCTGTGATCTCTATGGTTTTGAGGTTCTGTAGCTGTTCTCTACCTATTCTTGTTGGTTTATGTCTATTTGATTCCTGTATTTTTTGATCTTTCTGTGATCTTGGTGGAATTTGAGTGAAACTCTGCGTTTTTTGAGTTCCTGTGAACTGACTCTGTAAATTGAGTCAGTTAGTGGTTGAATCAAGTGTGGGATTGTCCTGAGTGACCCCTTGCTCCACAGATAAATCTATGCTGAGAACTGGGCTAGCGTCAACACTATATTCTCCGGAGAACTTGATTTCAGTGTTTTGGAGTTTTATCTCCTGGGTTTGTGTGTGTTCTGTTGTGGTTTTTTGGCCTTTTGGGCACCTCTGATATCTTCCTGCTGTGTTCTCTGGTGCTTCTGGTGTTTTGTTACCTTTCTGGTATTTTCTGACTTTGTTGGGCTGTGATCTCTGCCTTGTACATTGACATCTTGGTGTGTCTCAGCATCTGTACTTGCTTTGCATCATGAATAACCTTCATATGATTCCCTTTAATGGTAAAGATGACTTTCAGGATTGGAAAACAAAAATTGAGTACATTTTGGTCAAAGAAAAGGTTAATAAAGCTATTTTGACAAAAATAAATGAATCTGTGGATGATGAGAAATTGCATGAGTTAAATGATAGTTCTAGAGCCACCATCTTGTTAAATTTCAGCAGTTCTGTGGTCAGAAAAGTGTCTCACCATAAGTGTGCAAAAGATTTATGAGATAATTTGAATTCTCTATACACTGCTACCTCTGAAGAGTTTGCATATTCTCTGCACAATCAACTTATGACTTATCAGATGGATACTTCTAAAGATATTAATGCTAATATGGAAGAATTCAATAAATTGCTTCAGGATTTGAAACTTGCTGGTGACCATACCCTTGAAAAATATGCTCCCCAAATCTTACTTGGTGTTATTCCTGAGTCATTTTCTGAAGTTAAATCTGCTTTAAAATATGGTGGTTCCAAGGTTACTTGTGACATGAGTGTGACTGGGCTGAAAGCAAAAGAGAATGAGCTCAAAAAGTTGAAATCCAAACCTCTGTATAATGAAATCTTGTATGTAAACAGGAATAATAACAGAAATTCTCATCATGGCTTCAATAAACCCTTAAATCTTTAAAATCCTAGTGTGCTTGCTACTGAAAGACATAGAAGGGATATGCAACTAGGGCAAAACCAACATCAGAATTAGGATTATGTTCACAATCATGCTCATGTTTCAACTTATGCTCATAATCATGCTCATACATGTAATCCTACTCCCAATCATGCTCATAACCATAATTTTGATAAAAAACCTAAGAAAACATGCTGGAATTGTGGAAAACCAGGTCACTTCTCTAATAGATGCAAAATGCCTAAAAAGAACAAAGGTTATGTGAAATATGAGCCAAAACAACATGCAAACAATGTGTATGATGATAATGATGGTATCTACATGGTCCTTGATTATAACAGCCCGGTCCCGAGATAGAGATTTACGAATGGGGACGGGGTGTTATTAAGGGATTAATGAATAAGGATGGGAGATTAACGAAAAAGTTTAGGAATAAAGGTACGCTTTGAAGATAGATAATGATACTTGGGTTTACTTGATTAAGAAGGAAGCATGCTTTAGCGAAATAAAACGGCTAACTAATCGGATACCATCAAACATAAGCCCTTTTATAGGCGAAAGGAAAACATATTCGGAACGCGGAGTAAACTTAATATGCATCTTATATATATATATAATCATGTCTGGGAATATTCATAGACTTTGACAATCATAATAGCACTTAAACGGAATTAGAAAGAGTGTATCAGAGTAGCAGAAACATCATGGGATTTCAAAAGAGATTCAGATAATAGCAAAACAATCTTGGCAGCCAACCCACATCCACAACCACCAACATCCTCAGCATCTCAACATGAAAATATTTGAAAAAGAGGGGCGTGAGCACTAATGTACTCAGTAAGTTTTAGCAAAAACACTTTAATAACTTCAAGATATCCAATAACTAACTGATGGTATATGGAGAGCAAAACGCAAAAGCCCTCTCCATATCCGTAAAACCTTTTTCTTTTCTTTTGGGCCCAACTTGGCTCACACCTGATGTCAACTGCACCCTTAGGTATGCCATAGGATAGAAGAGGGGTTACCTCGAATATCCAAATGAGTTTGCGAGGGAAAACACCTAGCAGTGACTCCCTTAAAAGTTCTGAGCTTAAATCCTCCTTATGTGAAATGCTAAGTTCCTTCCTTCCTTAACCTTGCTATCAAAACCAATCCTAGAGCACGTCTAGGTACTAATCCTTTGATATAACATGATCACGGCCTATAAGAGATTTTACGTTACCTTAATAAGGCAATCCTTAATCCTTAACTATACGAGCTTTAACAAAGCATAAACATTCGAATACGAGAGATGAACGTAAATAAATACGAATTGTAACTAAAGACAATTCTAAATATCTCATGCTAAGTATAAACAATACTTTAACATTTCTAGCATTTCTAAACATTCTAAACATTCTTGAGAACTCAATTATAACATAATATCTTCCTTTCCTTCCTTCCTTGTACAGAGATCAATCAGGCAGAGCAAAAATGCTTATTGGATATCTCATTTACCCTATATGTTTCTAGAGCTTATTAGCTCAAACTTTAGATGAGTATAGATTTATCCACCTCGATCACGGAGCAGAAGATGAGGCAATGAGTTGATGATCTTTTTTCGAATTCCCACGAGGCTCACTTCCTCCTACAAAAGTCGAATCATCGACTTAGCGGCCTCTTCGAGATTTCTAACTAATAACATGAAATTAAATAATACCCATCTTAAATATCCCTAATTAGGACTTGAAGATGGATAGCACGACTTTATGACTTTATGAGGGTCCGAGAAAGATTTATTTTATTTAAGGAAATTCTCATCTTGGTTTCTAAATTTTGAGACGGAAAATAACTTGAATAGCTTATTCGAATAAATCGTAAATAACTTGAATGCTTCTATAAAATTTAAACTTGAAAATAGCTTGTAAATAACACGATTTGAAAAGTTCAAAAAGCTCGGGAAGAGGGTACGAAAAATAGCCGGAAAAATCGGCGAAGAATAGCACGGAGAAGGGGTGGCGCCGCGGCGCACATAGGCGCCGGCGGACAGCCCCTCGCCGCGGCGCAGGGGTGCGCCTGCGGGCTATGAGGGCCGAGGGGGGTTTGGCGCGCCGGCGCACCCCCCCCCCCGAGGCTCTCTCCCTTTCTCTCTCTTCCGCCCAGTTCTGGGCGATCTTCAACTAGGTTCTTCGTGTTCGTTGATTCTTTCGACGAACACGAAGAACACTTTACCAAAATTTCTTAAAAACAACATGCTTAAAATTAACATGCAACAACATGCTTTAATTTAAAAATAATTTTGGCATTATAACGGTATAAACACGACAATCCTCCTTAATAATTAGAATAACGATGAAATCTCTTAAATATAGCTTAAACGGAATTTAACGGAATGAACGAGGCTACTCTCAAGAATAATAATGACAGGAATAAAGCGAGAAATATAACGTTAACATTATTAACCTGGAACTTTAATAAGAATCGAAATACAACTTATACGGGAGGTAAACGAGCAATAATGAAGAACGCGGAGATCGTAAAGAACGGAAAGTAAATGCGGAATTTAAAAGACGGAAAAGAAATGGAGTCGAGACCGACGAACAAGAATGGACGGGGTTAGGTGCGTCGAAGAAAGGTGGCTAGCTCGGCGTCTCGTCGAGTCGCAATGGCAGCAGAGCCACTTGCTATGACCCAACGGTGCCCCTAGCACATTCCCTCACCGCATCCCTTCCACGCCACTCCGCTCGTCGTCTTGCAGAACACTCACGAAGAATGCTTTTTTCTTCGACAGAACTTTCTCGGCATTCAAAGCTACTCACTCTCTCGATTTAGAAGTGAAATGGATGGTAAATGAGCAAAGGAATGCAAAGGGGTGATCCCTTATTTATAGGAGAAGCTTTGGCTTCCCTTGGAAGCCGTTGCAGTGCGGAAATACTGCGAAAATGACCCCGGGTTCGGTTAAAAGCTGCTTTATTCGATGTCGAGGTCCAAATGACCTCAGACACGAAATCTAAAAATACCGAGAGACTTATTGGCTCGAATACTAGTGAACCAACTTGATTTGTGAAGAAGACGGGGTCGTCAGAAGAAAGACGAGCAAAGATTCCCTTTTTGGAATTACTTTTTACTATTCACTCAGACTGACAGATTTTTCTCCTGAGCGTTCGATTGACCTCAAAATGGAAATTCATGAACGCCAACGGAATCCTTGAGTCATTTCCCATAAGAAGGGCCTGACAGAACTAGACTCGGATCAACGAGGAGGATTTCATAAATTTCTCCAACCACGAACGCACGCAAAAGTTACTATTCATTTGCCTTTTAAATACGTTTTTATCACTGGTAACTCAAATGACTTCAGATTTAAAATCCGAAAACACCGGTATACTCCTTGAGTTAAAACCTTTCTAACGAGACCACGAATGGCCATAAAAGAATTAAGATCATAATTTCTAAAAAGACGATTTTCATGAAAACTGACTCTTAAAGTCGTGACTGACATCCAACCTTAATTAACTCATTTAAATTTCTTCCTTAACTGATTAATTAACATTAACAATTATCTTAAACCTTGTCCAAAAATCTGGGGTGTTACATCCTACCCCTTAAAAGAAAATTTCATCCCGAAATTTACTAACCATGATAAGCGATATCAAGGTACTTCTTGAGCAGCTTGGATTCAAGTTCCCAGGTTGCCTCTTCTGAACCATGATGGTTCCAAATTACTTTCACAAGATTGATCTCCTTATTTCTCAGCTTCTAGATCTTTCGATCCACAATGGCCTGGGGCTTTTCTTCATAGGCTAAGTCCTCATTCAGGACTATTTCTTCTTTGCTAATCACGTGCTTTGGATCAAACACGTACTTCCTTAATATTGAGACATGAAAGACGTCATGAACGTTACTCAGGTTGGGTGGTAAGGCCAATCTGTAGGCTACTTCATTCATCTTCTCTAATATCTCAAAAGGTCCAATAAATCTGGGCCTTAACTTGCTTCGTTTACCAAAACGAACTATTCCTCTTGATGGAGACACCTTCAAGAATCCTTTATCTCCAACGTTGAAACTGAGCTCCGTTCTTCTCTCATCCGTATAAGCCTTCTGTCTATCCTGAGCCTCTTTAATTCGTTGATGAATAAGTTCGATCTTCTGGACGGCTTCCTGGACCATTTCAGGCCCAAGTATCCTTCTCTCTCTAACTTCATCCCAATACAAGGGCGATCTACACTTTCTTCCATACAGGGCTTCATAAGGGGCCATGCCGATCTATGACTGGTAGTTGTTGTTATATGCAAACTCTACCAAAGGCAGTAATTCCTCCCAACTGCTTCCTTGATCGATGACTACTCCTCTAAGCATGTCTTCTAGAATCTGGATAGTCTTTTCGGACTGGCCATCCGTTTGAGGATGGAATGCCATGCTGAAATTGAGCTTTGATCCCATTGCATCCTGTAGGCTCCTCCAAAATCTTGATGTAAATCTCGTATCACGATCCGATGTAATCGAGACCGACACTCCATGCAAACGCACAACTTCCTTAACATACAGCTGGGCTAGTTGATCTAGCCCATCCGTCATCTTAACAGCAACAAAATGTGCCAATTTAGATAATCGATCAATGATTACCCAAATAGCGGTATTCCCCCGCTTAGACTTTGACAAACCTATGACAAAGTCCATATTGATGTGATCCCACTTCCATTCAGGAATTTTTAAGGGTTGAAGCAAACCAGAAGGTTTTTGATGCAAAGCTTTCATTTGTTGACAGTTTAAACACCTTTCCACGAAGGCGGCTATCTCTCTTTTCATGTTATTCCACCGAAGATCCTCCTGGACTAGAATGAGTTCTAACTCTGCCTTCTCTTTCCTACTTAGGGCATCTGCTACCACATTCGCCTTGCCTGGGTGGTAGTGAATTGTGCAGTCGTAATCCTTTACAAGTTCTAGCCATCTTCTCTGCCTCATGTTAAGATCCTTTTGTTCGAAGAAATACTTCAAGCTCTTGTGATCTGAGAAGATCTCACACTTAGCTCCGTAGAGATAATGCCTCCAGATCTTCAGCGCATGGACGACTGCTGCTAGTTCTAAGTCATGCATAGGGTACATCTGCTCATGATTCCTAAGCTGCCTTGAAGCATAAGCAATCACATTTCCCCTCTGCATTAGTACGCATCCTAATCCTTTCTTCGATGCATCTGCGTAAACCACGAAATCTTCATTCCCTTCCGGAATGGCCAACACTGGGACTGTGGTTAGCATCTTCTTCAAAGTTTGGAAACTTTCCTTGCACTCAGGCGTCCACTTGAACTTGGAGTCCTTCTTTAGCAATCGCGTCATGGGCTTGGATATAGTCGAGAATCCTTCGATGAATCTATGATAATATCCAGCGAGCCCTAGAAAACTTCTTATCTCGTTCACGTTTCTTGGAGACTTCCAGTTGCTTGCAGCTTCGATCTTGGCTGGATCTACCTTGATTCCTTCTATCGAAACTATATGACCTAAAAACATAACTTCCCTGAGCCAAAACTCACACTTACTAAACTTAGCATAAAGTCTTTCTCTTCTTAAGGTCTCCAGCACTACTCTTAGGTGCTCTTGATGCTCCTTTTCGTCCTTGGAATAGATGAGGGTATCATCTATAAAAATTAGAACAAACTTATCTAGGTATGGGTGAAAAACCCGGTTCATTAAATCCATGAACACCGCTAGGGCGTTGGTTAATCCGAATGGCATTACCACAAACTCGTAATTTCCATAGAGAGTCCTAAAAGTAGTCTTAGAAATGTCCTCCTTTTGGATCTTCAACTGATGATACCCAGATCTTAAGTCTATCTTGGAGAAGACACTTGCTCCCTTGAGCTGATCAAAGAGACTGTCTATTCTTGGGAGAGGGTATCGATTCTTGATGGTCAGCTTATTAAGCTCTCTATAATCGATGCACATTCTCAATGTACCATCCTTCTTCTTTACGAACAAGATTGGAACTCCCCAAGGTGACACACTAGGTTGGATAAAACCTAGGTCTAGTAACTCTTGCAGTTGAACCTTGAGTTCTTGCAACTCCTAAGGTGCCATTCTGTAATGGGCTTTTGAAACTGGGGCGGCTCCTGGTTCCAACTTGATGGCGAACTCTACCTGCCTGTCCGGAGGCAGTCCTGGCAGCTCTTTTGGGAATACGTCGGGGTATTCTCTTACGATTGGAACATCTTTGATTGAAAGCTCTCCTTCCTCATTCCTATTTAGATTAACTAAAAAGGCTTGGCAGCTATTCTTCCTTATCATCTTAGTGGCCTTCAGGGTGGATATCACTGGGACTCTGGTTTCCAGCCTTGATCCGTAGATCTTCACTTCAGGTTTTTCGGGTGGTCAAAACACTACTTCCCTCTCGGGACAGCTTGTGGAGGTATAAGCTGAGGCTAACCAATCCATTCCTAGAATTATATCGAAGTCTTGAATCTTTATCATATAAATATTTGACTTAAAGGTTTCCCCTTCTATGTTCAATTTTAGGTTAGAGCAGACCTTCCTAGACATCATTCTCTTTCCAGAGGAGATACTTATCTTAAGAGCATTCTCAGTATTTGCGGGTTTTATCTTCAGTTTCTTACAAACAAACTCAACTATAAACGAATGCGATGCTCCAGTATCGAAGAGAGCTAAAACCGGCATCTCGAGGAGGGTAATCATACCTGCCAGATTACCTGGGGCTTTAGCAGTTTGCTGCTGGTTGAGAGCATAAGTACGAGCTGGCTGAGGCGGCCTTTGTCCTTGATTCGACCTTTGGTCTCGTCCTTGGTTTGGCCTTGGATTCATCCCCGGCCTTTGACCCTAAGGTCCTCCTTGCTGCAGCCTTGGCTGATTTCCAGGAAGTTGCTGAAGCGGCTGCGGGTACATGGGTTGTTGTGGTGTTTGAGATCGTCTGTTAATTCCCTTCGGACACTCCCTCTTGAAGTGCCCCTCTTCACCACAGTTGTAGCACCCAGTTTGATTTGCTCGACAGACTCTAGGATGCATCATTCCGCACCTTTGACACGGCCTAAAGCTGAGGGTGTTGCTAGGCTGACTAAGAGGCACTCCTGATTCTCGGCTTTGCCAGTGGGGTTTCTTTCCTTTGTCATCTCTTCTTCCTCCTTCCCACTTTCGTTTTCCCTTTGGATCATTAGTTAACTGAGGGGGTTGAACTTTCTCTCGAGGAAGAATGGCTTCCATGCTTAAGGCTTTGGCTAAGGTTCGAGCATAAGACATGTCTTCTTGCCCAACGAGGGCTATGCCAATTTTGGATCTAAGTCCTTTCTTGAAGTTGCGTGCTTTCTTCCCGTCCGTGTCCTCTAGATGTGGAGCATGCCTTGACAACTGATTGAATTCTCTGTCGTATTCTGACACTGTCTTATTTCATTGCTTTAGGTTCCAGAATTCCATCTCCTTTGCCTCTTAATAACAGTCCGGGATGTACTTCTGATATAGGTCGCGCTTGAAATCTTCCCAACTATAGTCCTCCCATTGCTCTAGGGTTATGGTCCTTTAAACGGACTCCCACCAGTAGTCTGAATTGTCCGTCAGCATAAAAAGAGCGCAACTTAACTTCTCTTCTTCCGAACAAGCTATGAAATCAAAAATTCGCTTTAAGGAGCGAACCCATTTCTCGGTATCTATTGGATCTCTTAAACCATTAAACGATGGAGGGTTATGCTTGAGAAACACAATTTCAGCTCTTGGACTGGGGTTTGGGACTTGCTCGGGTTCGTTCTCATCTTCATTCTCGGTTTGACGTCTT
Source organism: Perilla frutescens (assembly GCA_026008535.1). Taxonomy (NCBI): domain Eukaryota; kingdom Viridiplantae; phylum Streptophyta; class Magnoliopsida; order Lamiales; family Lamiaceae; genus Perilla; species Perilla frutescens. The sequence goes on from BRKX01000012.1 coordinate 46,332,292, forward strand.
CGGGGCGGCATCCTAAAGAACTAGATATTAGCGACGTTGATTGAATTCGCACAATTGCAAGGATGTCTTTCGATAAGGTCTTTAATTTACACAAGATAGATCAAACAAAATGGAATTTTAAATGATATTCAAGCATAATGGGGAAAATTGCCTCATTAAGAGGACTTTGGCATCGATATCATAACGGAAGTTATGAGTTACAAAAGGAGTAAGGCAGTCTCTTGGAAAATTCACTACCACTATTAGAGTCTAGAGAGGTTAAAGCATATATTACATATTAGAGTTTTGGTTAAAGTGGATTAAACGGTTATCAAAAAATCAGACAGACAATAGATAGATCAGACAACTAGGTGTTTTAACAGCAACACCTCCTACCCTTCCTACTAAGGCTCAATCATAAGTCGGGCCCTTTCCTTTCTCCTTGCATGGCGATCCTACTTCCTCCTCGCCCTCCTCCGGGTCCTCTTCTTTGTCTTCCTCATCTCCAACTTCAACTGTCTCTAGGACGCTGAACTTGAACGTTCTCATGCGGATGCTCTCTTCGGGATACTGATGGGGCATACATTGTTCTAGACCCTGAGAAGCAGACACAGGAGTCAACTGGTTCACTTGAGAAGTGCAGGAAAACAGGGACTTGGTGTGATTCACAATCCGGACATTTGAGGGTCCTGCTCCTGAGGTTCCTTTATCGTGAGGGCGTGGCGCTTGAAATCCAGGAGGATTGTTGAAAGTCACCCTTTGCAGTTCTAACTCTACCACGAGAGAGGGGTTTTGCTCGTCTGCTTGCTGCTCGGCTAAGGCGTGCACGTGGCCATACTCCGATACCCAATGAGCCATCAAGGCTGATGAAAAATCCGTCAGATTTCCGATCTCGGCGTACATCTCGGGATCACGGGTGATCGTGCTTTGCAAGATACGGTACATCGTAGGCCTCCAAGCAGGTGGCGCGTGCTCACACATGCGGATGCATGTTTCCAAATCGGATACGCTTCCGGGCTCCCTCTCCGTAACCATTTGTCCAAGCCCATCTTTCAAGGTACCTCACCATATAAGACAGTAACTGCTCGTTGCCATTCCATGTCTCCCTTCTGAGCCTCTCGACCCTCTCTTGCACAGGGCGAAAAAGAGGCACACTTTTCCTAGATGTCGAGCGACGCTTAACCATCTAGAAGAGAATAACTTAATCAGTCTAGATTATAAAAGGGAGACCTAAGGTCCTCCTGAGATCATACTAATGTCTAGATTAATCTTGCATGCATAGCTCCTTTTTAATAAGCAGTTGACAATTTTATAAAAATCTTGGTGCCCAAAGTCTTTAAACATACATGTTTACCTTTTCTTTAAGTCAAAATTTTCGAGAAATGAATTTAAGCCTTTCTGGGATCGAAAAATCTTTTCACAAACTTTCCATCTTGGAAATCGTCTTACCCGAACACCTTTTACTTGGAATTTCATTCTCACGGTTTTTCTCTTATCCATAAAACAGATATGCTTGCTCAAATCTTTTCCCTTCCTGTATTCCAAAAATCATGAATCCAACATCTAAAATTTCTATACTTGAGGATACGATGGTGATGGCGAGCTGTAGGTTGCTGCTTTAACTCATCAAAGAACAACTTATATTCACATAAATACTTAGCTTATCTTAAACAAAGAGACAGGTCTGCAGAGTTGCAAGCCTGCTCTGATACCATCTGTAACAGTCCGGTCCCGAGATAGGGATTAACGAATGGGGACGGGGTGTTATTAAGGGATTAATGAATAAGAATAGGAGATTAATGAAAAAGTTTAGGAATAAAGGTACGCTTTGAAGATAGATAATGATACTTGGGTTTACTTGATTAAGAAGGAAGCATGCTTTAGTGAAATAAAACGGCTAACTAATCGGATACCATCAAACATAAGCCCTTTTATAGGCGAAAGGAAAACATATTCAGAACGCGGAGTAAACTTAATATGCATCTTATATATATATAATCATGTCTGGGAATATTCTTAGACTTTGACAATCATAATAGCACTTAAACGGAATTAGAAAGAGTGTATCAGAATAGCAGAAACATCATGGGATTTCAAAAGAGATTCAGATAATAGCAAAACAATCTTGGCACCCAACCCACATCCACAGCCACCAATATCCTCATCATCTCAACCTGAAAACATTTGAAAAAGAAGGGCGTGAGCACTAATGTACTCAGTAGGTTTTAGCAAAAACACTTTAATAACTTCAAGATATCCAACAATTAACTGACAGTATATGGAGAGCAAAACGCAAAAGCCCTCTCCATATCTGTAAAACCTTTTTCTTTTCTTTTGGGCCCAACTTAGCTCAAACCTGATGTCAACTGCACCCTTAGGCATGCCATAGGATAGAAGAGTGGTTACCTCGAATATCCAAATGAGTTTGCGAAGGAAAACACCTAGCAGTGACTCCCTTAAAAGTTCTGAGCTTAAATCCTGCTTAAGTGAAATGCTAAGTTCCTTCCTTCCTTAACCTTGCTATCAAAACCAATCCTAGAGCACGTCTAGGTACTAATCCTTTGATATAACATGATCACGGCCTATAAGAGATTTTACGTTTCCTTAATAAGGCAATCCTTAATCCTTAACTATACGAGCTTTAACAAAGCATAAACATTCGAATACGAGAGATGAACGTAAATAAATACGAATTGTAACTAAAGACAATTCTAAATATCTCATGCTAAGTATAAACAATACTTTAACATTTCTAGCGTTTCTAAACATTCTAAACATTCTTGAGAACTCAATTATAACATAATATCTTCCTTTCCTTCCTTCCTTGTATAGAGATCAATCAGGCAGAGCAAAAATGCTTATTGGATATCTCATTTACCCTATATGTTTCTAGAGCTTATTAGCTCAAACTTTAGATGAGTATAGATTTACCCACCTCGATCACGGAGCAGAAGATGAGGTAATGAGTTGATGATCCTTTTTCGAATTTCCACGAGGCTCACTTCCTCCTACAAAAGTCGAATCATTGACTTAGCGGCCTCTTCGAGATTTCTAACTATTAACATGAAATTAAATAATACCCATCTTAAATATCCCTAATTAGGACTTGAACATGGATAGCACGACTTTATGACTTTATGAGGGTCCGAGAAGGATTTATTTTATTTCAGGAAATTCTCGTCTTGGTTTCTAAATTTTTAGACGAAAAATAACTTGAATAGCTTATTCGAATAAATTGGAAATAACTTGAATGCTTCAATAAAATTTAAACTTGAAAATAGCTTGGAAATAACATGATTTGAAAAGCTCAAAAAGCTCGGGAAGAGGGTACGAAAAATAGCCGGAAAAATTGACGGAGAATAGCACGGAGAAGGAGGGGCGCCGTGGCGCACATAGGCGCCGGCGGGCAGCCCCCCGCCGTGGCGCAGGGGTGCGCCGGTGGGCTATGATGGCCGAGGGGGGTGTGGCACGGTAGTGCACCCTCCCCCCGCGGGGCTCTCTCCATTTCTCTCTCTTCCGCCCTGTGATACCCCGACCCTTTTTGCTAAATTATAAATTATAATTTTAGTAAATGATTTCGAATTTATATTGTTGAATATTAATCATGTGAGTATGTTTGTATGTTATGCCGTTGTTTTATTGCAGGTTGTCTTACTCGAGCCAATACGTCATAGCACGGTGATATTATACTAAGTGTATAATACACGTTAATATTTAATGTTAAAATTTGTCGAGTTATGTGATGATAATCGAGTGTGTTTATATTTAAATTAATATTTTTCCATACCAAGAATTGAAGATTTGTTTGATCAACTGAGGGGAGCTGGTGTGTTTTCAAAGATTGACTTGAAGTCTGGTTATCATCAATTGAAGATCAAGGAGAGTGACATTCCAAAGACGGCATTTAGAACGCGGTATGGTCACTATGAGTTCACGGTGGTACCTTTTGGATTGACCAACGCGCCTGGAGTCTTCATGGACTTGATGAATCGAGTGTTCCATCTGTACCTCGACCAGTTCGTAATAGTCTTCATCGATGATATCTTAATTTATTCAAGAAGTAAGGAGCAACACGCAGAGCATCTCAGAATCGTATTGGAGACGCTAAAGAAAGAAGAGTTGTATGCAAAATTTTCAAAATGCGAGTTTTGGTTGGAACGAGTGGCATTCCTTGGCCACGTGGTAACATCAAATGGAATCGAAGTAGACCCGTCGAAAGTGGAAGCTGTTAGCAATTGGAAGACGCCATCAAATGTTAATGAAGTCCGAAGCTTCTTAGGACTAGCGGGTTACTATAGAAGATTTATCGAGGGGTTTTCCAAGATAGCAAGTCCTTTGACAAGATTAACAAGGAAGGATGAGAAGTTCCAATGGAGTGAAAAGTGTGAGCAGAGTTTTCAAGAATTGAAGCGACGTCTCGTGTCAGCCCGAGTGTTGATTATTCCTGATGGGACAGAAGGCTTTGTCATCTATAGTGACGCCTCGAAGCAAGGACTTGGTTGTGTTTTGATGCAGCATGGAAAGGTAGTAGCGTACGCATCAAGACAGTTGAAGGTGCATGAACGTAATTATCCGATGCATGATCTTGAGTTAGCAGCCGTGGTTTATGCATTGAAGATTTGGAGGCATTACCTCTATGGAAGCAAGTGCGAGATCTACACCGACCACAAAAGTTTGAAGTACTTCTTCACCCAAAAGGAGTTGAATTTACGTCAAAGGAGATGGTTAGAGTTGGTGAAGGATTATGACTGTACGATCTTATATCATCCTGGAAAGACGAATGTCGTAGCTGATGCCTTAAGCCGAAAGATCTATTTTCCAACCAGGCAAGAGCAGCTGATCAAGGAGTTTGAGAAGATGAACCTAGAGGTGGTGGATCCTTCCAACACCACTCAAGGGATTTTAGCAACCTTAGTGGTTCGACCACTAATTCGTGATCGAATTCGTGAAGCTCAAGTCGACGATCCTTTCTTATGCAAAATGAAGAAAAGAGCATTGGAGGGTTCTATTCAGGGATTTGCCGTTGCAAGTGATGGCACGCTACTCTTCGAGGGAAGGTTGTGTGTGCCGAAGAACGAGGAGCTCAGAAAGGAGATTCTTGAAGAAGCACATAATACTCCGTATTCTGTGCACCCAGGAGGCACGAAGATGTTCAAGGACTTGAAGATGGTTTTCTGGTGGAGAAATATGAAGAGGTCGATTGGCCGATTCGTATCGAAGTGTATCACTTGTCAGCAAGTGAAAGCCGAGCATCAACGCAATGGACTTTGCAAGTGAAAGCCGATTCGTATCGGGATTGTTGAATCCACTCGAGATTCCCGAGTGGAAGTGGGAACACATTGCAATGGACTTTGTGGTAGGATTACCTCCGTCAGTCAAAGGTCATCATGCAATCTGGGTTGTTATCGATAGGTTGACCAAGTCTGCTCATTTTCTTCCGGTGAAGATGACGTTTAGCATGGATCGATTAGCTCATATATATATCGATGAGATAGTACGTCTTCACGGCATTCCTGTGTCGATAGTGTCAGATCGTGACACAAGGTTTACGTCCAAATTTTGGCGAAGTTTGCAAGAAGCTATGGGAACTCAGTTGAAGTTTAGCACAGCGTATCATCCTCAATCCGATGGTCAGTCTGAGCGGACCATTCAGACGTTGGAAGACATGCTTCGTGCATGTGTTCTCGATTTTGGTGGAAGCTGGGAGAGCCACTTGCCACTCGTGGAGTTTGCTTACAATAATAGTTTTCAAGCATCGATTGGAATGGCCCCGTACGAGGCTTTGTATGGGAGAAAGTGCAGATCCCCTATTCATTAGGATGAAGTGGGAGAGCGTCGACTCTTAGGCCCCGAGATCATTGAGAAGACGGTGGAAGTAATTGAGAAGATAAGAAGAAGAATCAAGGTAGCTCAAGATCGTCAGAAATCCTATGCTGACGTAAAGAGAAAGGATGTGAGCTTTGAGATTGGCGATAAAGTGTTCTTGAATATTGCACCCATGAGAGGAGTGGTTAGATTTGGGAAGAAGGGTAAGTTGCAGCCGCGTTATGTGGGACCGTTCGAGATTGTAGAGAAAGTAGGTGATGTTGCCTATCGCCTAGCACTACCCCCGGATTTGGCGGGTGTGCACGATGTTTTCCATGTGTCGTTGCTAAGACAATATGTGTCTGACCCTAGTCATGTCATTTCATATGGCACGGTGCAAGTTTCTAAGGACTTGACGTATGAAGAAGTCCCAGTTGCTGTGTTAGATAGAAGAGTTCATACTCTTCGAACCCGTGAGGTTCCTTTAATAAAAGTGCAGTGGAGTCGGCACGGACCTGAAGAGGCCACTTGGGAGAAAGAAGTTGATATCTTAGCTCGATATCCAAATATAACAGAAATGTTAGGCTAATTTCGAGGACGAAATTTTTAAAAGTTGGGGAGATTGTGATACCCCGACCCTTTTTGCTAAATTATAAATTATAATTTTAGTAAATGATTTCGAATTTATATTGTTGAATATTAATCATGTGAGTATGTTTGTATGTTATGCCGTTGTTTTATTGCAGGTTGTCTTACTCGAGCCAATACGTCATAGCACGGTGGTATTATACTAAGTGTATAATACACGTTAATATTTAATGTTAAAATTTGTCGAGTTATGTGATGATAATCGAGTGTGTTTATATTTAAATTAATATTTTTCCATACCTTGAACACCCTAACGCTGAGTTGATCGGGGGTCTCGCTGGAGTGGTTTAATATTATGTATTAAAAGTGCCTTGAAATTTAAAGGAAAATGGAGTGGTTTAAGTTCGGGAGTCGTTTAAAATAAGGGGGATGATTTTTGGCATGTCGCGCGCTCGCGGGGAGGTGCGCGCCCGTGGGGACGTGCGCGGTCGCGGGAGACTGCGCGCCCGCGGGGCTGGCAAGGGACGCGCGCCCGCGGGGGCTGCGCGCTCGCGGGGAGCGTTGGCCGAGAGAGGGGTTCCGCGGTCGCGGGGGCTGCGCGGTCGCGCGGGTCCGGGGATTCTCTACCTATAAATACAACACTTGTTCATTTTCTTCTCACTTTCTTTTCATTTGGGCGATTCTCCTCTCCATTTCTCTCTACAAATCCTTCATCTTTTTTGGAGTAGATTCTTCCATCATCATCCATCGACAAAGGTAACCTCTACACCTCTCCTTCATGGGGATTAAACACCATTTCCTTGTTGTTTTGGAAACTAGGGTTTGTATCCAAATTGGAGGATTCTCGATTTTGTTGATTTCCTTGCTTGATATCTTGAACATATGGTTTATTTATCTCCTTGAAGCTATATGTGAAGTTATATTGGATTCCTATGGTTCATTGTTGCTAGGGTTTGGATTTTTTTGCCCTTATTTCCCTTTGTTTTGTTGATAATCGTTTGGAGATGTTGTGTGGGTTGTATGGGGTTGAGTTTCATGTATGTTAGAGCCCTAGGATAAAGGTGTTTGTATTTGAAATGTTGGGTCTAAAGGATTTAAAATGAGTCATGAGCTTGTGGTTTAAATGTGTGCCCGTGATGTGTTCGATCAAATGCTTCAAAGAGTTTTAATGCATATTTTGAGTCCAAAATCGTAGTATGAACTTGTATATCCATGATTGTGTATATGGATATGTGTGAAGACCTTAAAGTAAAGTATAGCATGAGTTTACTCAAAGTTATGATTTATTTGTATAACTCGACATCTAAATTGAAAAGAGAATAAAAAGGTGTTAGGTGACGTGTTGGAGCTCGAGGAGGACAACTTGTGAACGGCAAAGGAGTATTCAAGGTTAAAAGGATTCAAAAGTGTCTTTTAAGGTGGGGTAACTCTAAACTGTGAACACGTGTAAGGTTATAGTTATTGTTGTACTATGATTGTATATGTATGAAGGGTCTTCGGACCAGTGAATGAAAGAGATCCTTCGGGGTCGACAAAGAGACCCTTCGGGGCAGAGATCCTTCGGGATCGATAATAGACTCGTTAATGTCCTCCCTGGGGGGTAGGATGTCTGCGGGCATCCCTACAGGGATAAAGATGTTCATTAACGGGGGCATCATGATGTTTAGACCCTACGGGGTTGAGACTAGTCTCCACAATGTAATGAAAAGTCCATATGTTATATTTTCACTTGTGCAATTGGCTATAACTGTTTACAGTGTTCCCCACTGAGTATGTTGTTAAATACTCACCCCATTCATTCAATGAATTTCAGGTTGAGGAGTCGGAGCCCGAGTAGGAGCGTTGTGAACACAAGAGAACCCCGCAAGCTTGTGTTTATCTTTTGCATGCTCTTCTTTTGAAAAATACTTACATTACTATCATTATTACATTGATCACTCTTTTTGCTTTATGATCAATGATTATTGGGGATGGGAATAGCCCGATCTTTTGTAGGTTATGATGTATATAATTTGATAACTATGCCAAACAACTTAAAGGCGGGTCGTTTGACCTTGGAGCCTTCTATGTGCGAATTATGTTGATGAACCCCGTTATTATGTCTGTTAATTTAGGGTGCTAGACGGGCGGGTTGCGTAAACCTATGAGCCCGATAGGTTAGGTGATTGCATGCTTAATAGGACAAAATTTATATTTAAAAATTATGATGCCTTACCTCATCATGCTATGTATATTATCATATTTGACCTAAGCTTCCGCTCATATTAAAATAAACACAAAATATGTATGTAAATTGTATGTTAAGTGACGTGGCCAAACGGAGTAGTTTGGGGCGTTACACGCCCAGTTCTGGACGATCTTCAACTGGGTTCTTCGTGTTCGTTGATTCTTTTGACGAACACGAAGAACACTTTACCAAAATTTCTTAAAAACAACATGATGAGATCCAGATCCAGCATGGCAATAAAGAAGAAGATGATCCGGAGCTGCAGTTTAAAGGTTCCATGACGTGTTTGCGAGCTAAGAAGTTGTATGCTTATTTACAAGCTTCTATTCGTCGCAAATTCGAAATGCATGAAGATGAAGTCAAGGGCAGCTCGAGATTGATCACCATGCTATCCATTGATGATGAAGAAGGAAGCATGAAGACGTGAGAAGAAGAAGGAAACCATTTGGACGTGTGCATGAAGAGTTCTACGCGTTTGCATGGGAAATCGGGAGATGCTGTTTTTCATGCAAAGGTGGCAAGAATTATCCACACATGGGCCACGAAATTAATATCATTAATTCAGCCCATGGTCGTGTGTTTGGGTCCAAATAGGAGTGATCTACAAGCCCAAATCCATTGTGGAATTTATCTTTATCTAGATAGATTTTTCTTATTTTATTTTTGGTATCTTTTGATTCTTACCTTAAAAATAGATTTTGGATAAGGTAACAATCCTAGTTTGACTAGGACTAGTTAGGATCGAATTCTTTAGTTATTAGGACTCTAATTTTTGACCATATACACTCCTATAAATAGGAGCTCCATGTGACATTCAAAAGTTAGACAATTGCAAGAAATAAAGAGTTATTCTCAATCTGTCTCCTAGATCTTTTGTTGATCGAGTTTTTACCAACAATTCTATTATTTTAGCACTTCAATAGTCTTAATCAAGTTCTTCAGGGTATAATTAAGTACTTGGGAGAATTGCTATCCGGAGAAGCTAGACGAGTGCGTTCGGGTTAATTCAACACGGGTTCACCGCATAGCCGATTCATTCTATCCTTCACCACCGTCAAATCCACCTTCACGACAACCTCCACCATCCACACCGCCGTCTGCCATCGTTCCAAGCCATCTACAAGCTGTCCAAGTGTGTCCATCGAGTCCTCATTCCTTGTTCGAGTTTTCTAGTAAGTTTTATCGTGTCACATGGAGCTCCTATTTATAGGAGTGTATATGGATGAAAATTAGAGTCCTAATAACTAAAGAATTCGATCCTAACTAGTCCTAGTCAAACTAGGATTGTTACCTTGTCCAAAATCTATTTTTAAGGTAAGAATCAAAAGATACCAAAAATAAAATAAGAAAAATCTATCTAGATAAAGATAAATTCCACAATAGATTTGGCTTGTAGATCACGCCTATTTGGACCCAAACACACGACCATGGGCTGAATTAATGATATTAATTTCGTGGCCCATGTGTGGATAATTCTTGCCACCTTTGCATGAAAAACAACATCTCCCGATTTCCATTGCAAACGCGTAGAACTCTTCACGCACACGTCCAAATGGCTTCCTTCTTCTTCTCATGTCTTCATGCTTCCTTCTTCATCATCAATGGATAGCATGGTGATCAATCTCGAGCTGCCCTTGACTTCATCTTCATGCATTTCGAATTTGCGACGAATAGAAGCTTGTAAATAAGCTTGCAACTTCTTAGCTCGCAAACGCGTCATGGGACCTTTAAACTGCAGCTCCGGATCATCTTCTTCTTTATTGCCATGATGGATCTGGATCTCATCATTTCCCCCTGCTGAAAAGAATTCATCCTCGAATTCGGATCCTCTGCATGCTTGAACTCACCTGCAGGAATGGACAATAAATCAGTATAATAAACCATGGAATAAAGACGTTCCATACCTTGGAGGTTAATTCCATTAGGGTTGTCGTAGATACAGAAAATGTCCCTTTGTCTTTGAATTTTGATGGCTTGGTTATGCCTAGCACAATACTCAACAAGAGATATTAGATAAAACCAAATGTATACCGAATACCAACTAAGAGCATACGTTGATACACAACGACAACGGTGCTAATGCCGGATAGGACATTGAAACCTCAATCGACAAGTCCAAAGTAATTGATTCATCACAATCAATGGTGTGCACGACTCATTCTCAACAAAATCATCAACTATCCAACATGTAACATATAATTGATCGAACGTGGTATAACAAACAATCATGCAATTTCCAGCATGTTCAATACTATGAATAGCTTTCAAATGAGCAATGGAAAAATACAAACTAATCGAATTCAAATACCATGCTCGCATCTTACACTTGGTTGGAACAAACAATGGCTTTCTACTTTCCAACCTTTTCATGCAATTCAAGTCAAATCCAAATGTTAAATTAATTCTAAAAAGAAACATGGATTCAACTATACATATCAAATACCTATCAATACTAGAATAGTATAGACGGTACTTACTTCTCTCGATTTCAAGTAACACATCCTTAAGATAAACAATGTGGGTATTGGATGACTTATCTAGAACAAGCTGATCTCTAAGTCGAACATTATCATGCTCCAACTTCAGCTCCTCGTGGATCTCCTCTTGAGAGTTGGAAACTTCTTCCGAGCTGCCATTAGGGTTGGATATAGCTATTCCAGGCTGCTCAATCTCGAACTCTCTCTTCTCGATCTGCACATCACTAGAAAAATAATCATTAGTAGTATTGTTCTGAGAAATTAACAGATTATCCAACTTACTCGAATCAAGTGTTGGATCAATGCATATAGGTTGGGACGGAATTGTAGCTTCACTTATCATGTCTGAATTTAACTGGTGATCTGCGTTGGATGAACTAGACGACATGTCTTGATGTGAACAAGACTCCAACGGTGTCGTAGTAGGGCTAGGGACGGTGGCGATTGATTCGCTCTCGATAGCTGCGGCCTTCCTTTCCCTTTCGGCTTTAAACTTTTCTTGCATCCACTTCTGATCCTTAATGACGTCCTCAGGTGCCAAAGGCCTCATTCTGATGGTCTGTCCATTCCAAGCGAATGAATACGTGTTGGCGCGACAATCGTGCACTGCTCCTCGATCGAATTGCCACGGTTGACCTAGAAGAATGTGTGTTGCCTCCATAGGAATGACATCACATAAAACAGTGTCAGTATATCGACCAATAGTAAATGCGACACTTACCTGACTTGTGATTGTAAGCCGCTGTAACTTATAAGGCTTGGGATGCTTCTGTGGTACTAGGCCGAGCTTGTCCACTGCATATTGACTAATGGCGTTAAAAACACTACCACTGTCAATGATCATGGAACAAGTGTGGTCTTGGATGGAACAACGGGTGTAGAAAATAATTTCCCATGGATATAGTTGTAGTGGCTGAGCTATAACCATTTACCCTGCAAAATGAACAAACGTGAAGAAAAACTAAAGTTGGACCTCACAATTCCTCGCAAGCTCTCATGTATGTCACTCTTGATTTTTCCACCCGTGTTTACTCTCAAAGATGTGGTACACGTGTGTGAATGAATATGAGGATGGGTTGATCAAAAACAGTCTTCTTCTTGATTAGCTCCTCTGGGTCTTCTTCAAGCTCCAACGGATAGAATCAAGCCGAAAGGTTGCTAAGAGTAGAAGTAGGCGTGTGGATGAGTATCTCAATGGGTTGGTGTATGTGGACCACGGGTGTATGGTGTACGGGTGTATGGGTGTATGGGTGTATGGAGTATGTGGTGTATAAGGTGAACCGGGTGGATATGTGGAAGAGATGAAATTTTCGAATCCTAAAGTGTGTATGGATCGAAAATTTGATGGATGGGGATGGAAGATTATGATTAGATATGGATGAGGATGGAAAGATCTTGATTAGATGTAGATGAGGATGGTAGATATGTAAACAAGGAAAGAAATCTAATGGATAAGGAATAAGGATTTTGGATGTGTTTGACCAATGTGAACAAATTTAAGAATCTCTAAATATATGGAACAAATCTAAAAACAAGGAATTAAAATCGAAAACAAGTAGAACAATCTGATTTTCATTTTTTTTTTAATCAGCGATTTTTTTTTTCATTTTTTTTTGCCGAATACTTTCTTTCTCTTTTTTTGTTTTTTTTTCAATGAATATGAATCAGATTACAACTCAAAACAAACGAAAATTAAAAGACAAGTGTATGCCACGTAAGATAGAAAATCTGACACGTCGGATTGAACCACGACCAGCAGAGCTGACGTGGCTCTGATGCCAAATTTATGATGTGACCTGGACAACTAATCCAAGACACAAGATGAACGCATGCGGAAGACTTGAGGACTCGAACAACGTCAGCGAATGAAGGGATACAATCCGACTCAAATAACACGATAAAACTTACTAGAAAACTCGAACAAGGAATGAGGACTCGATGGACACACTTGGACAGCTTGTAGATGGCTTGGAATGGCGGCGGACAGTGGTATGGATGGTGGAGGTCATCGTGAAGGTGGATTTGACGGTGGTGAAGGATAGAATGAATCGGCTATGCGGCGAACCCGTGTTGAATCAACCCGAACGTACTCGTCTAGCTTCTCCGGATAGCAATTCTCCCAAGTACTTAATTATACCATGAAGAACTTGATTAAGACTATTGAAGTGCTAAAACAATAGAATTGTTGGTAAAAACTCGATCAACAAAAGATCTAGGAGACAGATTGAGAATAACTCTTTATTTCTTGCAATTGTCTAACTTTTGAATGTCACATGGAGCTCCTATTTATAGGAGTGTATATGGATGAAAATTAGAGTCCTAATAACTAAAGAATTCGATCCTAACTAGTCCTAGTCAAACTAGGATTGTTACCTTATCCAAAATCTATTTTTAAGGTAAGAATCAAAATATACCAAAAATAAAATAAGAAAAATCTATCTAGATAAAGAGAAATCCCACAATGGATTTGGGCTTGTAGATCACGCCTATTTGAACCCAAACACACGACCATGGGCTGAATTAATGATATTAATTTCGTGGCCCATATGTGGATAATTCTTGCCACCTTTGCATGAAAAACAACATCTCCCGATTTCCCATGCAAACGCGTAGAACTCTTCATGCACACGTCCAAATGGCTTCCTTCTTCTTCTCATGTCTTCATGCTTCCTTCTTCATCATTAATGGATAGCATGGTGATCAATCTCGAGCTGCCCTTGACTTCATCTTCATGCATTTTGAATTTGCGACGAATAGAAGCTTGTAAATAAGCTTGCAACTTCTTAGCTCGCAAACACGTCATGGGACCTTTAAATTGCAGCTCCAGATCATCTTCTTCTTTATTGCCATGCTAGATCTAGATCTCATCACAACATGCTTAAAATTAACATGCAACAACATGCTTTAATTTAAAAAGAATTTTGGCATTATAACGGCATAAACACGACAATCCTCCTTAATAATTAGAATAACGACAAAATCTCTTGAATATAGCTTAAAAAGAATTTAACGGAATGAACGAGGCTAATCTCAAGAATAATAATGACAGGAATAAAGTGAGAAATAAAACGTAAACGTTATTAAAACTTGGAACTTCAATAAGAATCAAAATACAACTTATACGGGAGGTAAACGAGCAATAATGAAGAACGCGGAGATCGTAAAGAACGGAAAGTAAATGCGGAATTTAAAACACGAAAAAGAAATAGAGTCGAGACCGACGAACAAGAATGGACGGGGTTAGGTGCGTCGAAGGAAGGTGGCTAGCTCGGTGTCTTGTCGAGTCGCAACGGCGGCAGAGCCGCCTGCTACGACCCAACGGCACCCCTAGTACATTCCCTCACCGCATCCCTTCCATGCCACTCCACTCATCGTCTTGCAGAACACTCACGAAGAATGCTTTTTTACTTCGACAGAACTTTCTCGGCTTTCAAAGCTTCTGACTCTCTCGATTTAGAAGTGAAATGGATGGTAAATAAGCAAAGAAATGCAAAGGGGTGATCCCTTATTTATAGGAGAAGCTTTGGCTTCCCTTGGAAGCCATTGCAGTGCGGAAATACTGTAAAAATTACCTCGAGTTCGGTTAAAAGCTGCTTTATTCGATGTCGAGGTCCAAATGACCTCAGACATGAAATCTAAAAATACCGGAACACTCGTTGGCTCGAATACTAGTGAACCAACTTGATTTGTGAAGAAGACAGGGTTGTAAGAAGAAAGACGAGCAAAGACTCCCTTTTTGGAATTACTTTTTACTATTCACTCAGACTGACAGATTTTGCTCCCGAGCGTTCGATTGACCTCTGAATGGAAATCTGTGAACGCCAACGGAATCCTTGAGTCATTTCCCATAAGAGGGGCCTGACAGAACTAGACTCGGATCAATAAGGAGGATTTCGTAAATTTCTCAAAACACGAACGCACACAAAAGTTACTATTCATTTGCCTTTTAAATACGTTTTTCATCACTGGTAACTCAAATGACTTCAGATTTAAAATCCGAAAACACCGGCATACTCCTTGAGTTAAAACCTTTCTAACGAGACCACGAATGGCCATAAAAAAATTAAGATCATATTTTCCGAAAAGACGATTTTCACGAAAACCGACTCTTAAAGTCGTGACTGACATCTAACCTTAATTAACCCATTTAAATTTCTTCCTTAACTGATTAATTAACATTAACAATTATCTTAAACCTTGTCCAAAAATCTGGGGTGTTACAATGATGCTTATGATTTCCAATTTATAAATTACACAAATGTTGTCTCTAAGAATGTGCACAATGATGAGTGGCTTATTGATTCTGGTTATAATTTCCATGTCACTCCTCATAGACATATGTTTCACAATCTGCATTACATGAATTCTGGGTATGTTGCCCTAGCTGATGGTCAAAATTGTGAGATACTTGGTAAATGAGATATATGTTTGAAGTTTGAAAATGGAAGCATGCTCACATTGAATGATGTCAGATATGTACCTAAACTGAAATTTAGTTTGCTATATGTGTCTAAAATGGCTGATAAGATGCTTGATGGTTCAGTAAATTACTTGAGATTCTGATGAGACCGAGCCAAGCAACAATGAAGAAGAAGACGTCGAGCTGCAATTGAGAGGTCCAGTTACCCGACTTCGTGCTAAGAAGCTTCAACAATATTTACAAGTGTTGATTAGAAGGAAGTTCGAAGTTGGAGAACAAAAAGTTAAATGCAGCCCGAGAATTGTCACTGTGTTGACAATTGAAGATCAAGCCCAAGAAGACCAAGCCAAGTGAGATGGCGTGTAGATCAGCCCATATTGGAGTCCAACACGTCAATTTACAAGGCCCAAATCTATTTGGGATTTATTTTATCTAGTTTAGATTTTGTTATCTTATTTTTGGTATTTTTGGATTTTTCCTTAAAACAGATTCTAATTAAGGAAACAATCCTAGTTTGATTAGGACTCTTTATTTTCAGTCTTATCTAGTTATTTATGGCTCTTAATTTTTGTCCATAGTGCTAGTATATATAGGAGTACTCTATGTTATTTTTAACTTAGACATTGCATGAATAAATCGAGTTTTAATTCTCTTTGTCTCACGATCCAAAGGTTGATCAACACAGTTACACGTTCTTGTGACCTAGTAAATCATAAGTCCTATCTCAAGCTCTTTTCTATTCCATCGAGTTTAGAGGGAGTTGCTGCGAATTGAAGTTTACGAGAAATCGCATTTCGTCTTCACCGCAGGACGGGGTTCAAGTAAGTAATCTTCTTCTACCTTTCAATTACATCTCCTTCATTCACCATCTTTCATCTACACATATCGTACATATCATCATCATCCTTCAACCCATTCCAGCCCTAAGACACACCCATAATTCGTTCCATCTCTATACGTGTTCCACTCGCCTTAATTAACACATATAAACAATCTGCCCAAAATTTCCCATCTACCTATTTATTTGTTTGTGTTTTATTTAGTTGAGTCATAATCTAGGTTGTTTATGTGTCTATTTGGTTGAGTCTAAATCAGCATATCAATCGAGTCATCCGTTGTTTATTTCCACAGTTACTTTGATATTTCTATTCGTATCTCGTTGTTGGTATTGAATCCTTATATTATCGATGTGTGTTCGTTCTTGTTAGTCTGCGTACTTTGTTGGTCGTGGCCTTATTGTTGCCGAGATCACATCAGATTCAAATTTGAAAAAGATTCCATGATTTACTTCAATGCTCCCAGAAAATGGGACTTATATACTGTGCATGCTGAGTCTGTGCCTTTACTTGTTGCTAATGTTGTGCATGATGATAAGACTGCATTATGACATGCTAGACTAGGGCATATGAGCAACAAAGGACTTGAAATATTGAATAAAGCTGGTGCATTTGGAAATGATAAAGTGACAAGCATGTCATTCTGTGAACCTTGTCTGATGGGAAAATATCATAAATTGCCCTTTCCTGTATCTGTTCCCTACCCTAGGAAGCATGTTAGTTCTGAAATTCTTGAATACTTGCATGCTGATGTCTGGGGCCCTACCAAGGAGCCCACCCATGGTGGTAATACATTCTTCTTATCTGTGATTGATGACTTTTCAAGAGAAACTTGGGTCTTTCTCATGAAAAATAAATCTGAAGTTTTTCAAAAGTTTTCTAAATGGGCTGTTGAGATTCAAAAGTAGACTAAGAAGGAAATTAAGTGTCTCAGAACTGACAATGGTCTTGAATTTTGCAATCTTGCTATGGATAATTGGTGCTCAGATAGAAGTATAAAAAGACATAAATATGTTCCCTATAATCCACAACAAAATGGGGTTGTAGAGAGAATGAATAGAACTCTCCTTGAGAGAGTTAGGAGCCTACTATCTGCTTCTGGCCTTGATAAACAATTCTGGGGGGAAGCCTTAATAACTGCATGTTATTTGATCAATAGATCTCCCTCTGTTCCCTTGTGTGGTAAATTGCCTGAATCTGTGTTCTGGAATAAACTTGTATGCTTGTTCAATTTAAGAATCTTTGGCTGTGCTACTTATGTGCATCAGAAATTGAGTAAGCTTGAACCTAGGGCAAGAAAATGCATCTTCCTTGGATATCCTGAAGAGGTTAAGGGCTATAGACTTTGGGATAAGGGGGTGTCTGGGTTTAAAACTTGCATAAGCAGAGATGTTACCTTTAATGAACAAGATTTCTCTTGTTTACTTGAATCCTCACACTCTGATGCTCCAAGTGAGGTGGAGAACATGCATAACTTTATGTTTCCTCCTGCTGCTCCTAGTAAGGTAGATGTTCCCACCCCTGTGCATCCTGAATTATTGAATGATACTAAAATTGAATCTGAGCTTCATGAGAATGATATGCAGAACAATAATGAAACCTTAAATGAACCTGTGATTGATGATATTCATGTGAATGATTCTGCTTCAAACAATGAATCTGGAAATGAATCTGCTGATAATATGATTGTGTCTGATACTGAGACCAGCTCTAATTCTGACAATGAAACTGAAAATGCTACTGAACATGTGTCTGAACCTGAGAACTTGGATAATTATCAACTTGCTAGAGACAGGCCTAGAAGAAATGTGAGATTGTCTGCAAGATTTGATGATTATAACTTGTCTTTATATGCCTTTAATGTTTTCAGTAATGTGGATAAAATTGAGCCTAAGACATATAAAGAGGTTGTGAGCTCTTCTGAATCTGACAAATGGATTGCTGCTATGAATTGTGAAATAAAATCATCGCATGATAACAATACATGGGTGCTTGTTGATAAACCTAAAAATTGTTATGTTGTTGAATGAAAATGGTTGTATAAGATTAAGTAAGAAATTGATAATGTCAGATATAAAGCTAGACTTGTTGTAAAGGGCTTCACTTAGAAAGAGGACATAGACTACAATGAAATATTTGCTCTTGTGGTAAAATTCACAACTGTTAGAATTATGCTTATCTTGACTGCTCACTTTGATTGGGAACTTAAGCAGATGGATGTTACAACTGCTTTTTTGCATAGTGAACTTGAGAATAATATATACATGCATCAGTCTGAGGGCTTCATTGATAAATCTCATCCTAATCATGTTTGCTTACTGAAGAAGTCTCTTTATAGTCTGAAACAATCTCCAATGCAATTGAACATTAAATTTGACAAATGCATGCAAAGTATGAATTTTACCAGAAGTAAATTTGATCATTGTTTATACTACATGCAATCCAATGTGCCTATGTTCCTTCTACTCTATGTGGATGATATGCTATTGATTAGCCCCTGCTTGAAAACTGTTAAGCATGTTCAGACCTGTTTATGTGCTAAGTTTGATATGAAAGACCTTGGTGATGCTAGAAAAATACTGGGTATGAACATAGATAGAAATAGGAAGAACCCATACACTTGTTTTGCACCGAACTGCCTATATTGATCAAGTGTTGAAGAAATTTAATATGGAGAATCGTAAACCTGTTTCTGTACCGCTTGCATCTCATTTCATGCTGAGTAAAGATCAATCCCCTAAAAGTGAATCTGAGATAAATGATATGTAAGGAGTCCCCTATGCAAATTCCATTAGTTCTGTCATGTACCTTATGATTAGCACTAGACCTGATATTGTTTATGTTGTCTCATGTTTGAGTAGATACATGGCTAATCCTGGGTTGCCTCATTGGGAAGCATTAAAATGGCTTCTGAGATATTTGAAATCCACTATGACTAGTGGTTTAACCTTTTCTAAGTCTGTTAATGGTGTGAAATGTGTGGGATATGTTGACTCTAATTATGCAAATAATAGGGATCAGAGAAAGTCAACAACATCTTATGTGTTTACTTTATGTGGTACTTGCATAAGTTGGAAATCCCAATTGCAGAGTATTGTTGCTTTGTCCTCCACTGAATCTGAATATATTGCTGCAACTGAGGCTGTGAAAGAAGCTATTTGGCTTCATGGTGTCTTATCTGAAATTAAATTCATTGATGATAAACCTCTGCTATACTCTGACAGCCAATCTGCTATACAATTATGCAAGAACCCTGTGTTTCATGACAGGACAAAACACATTGATGTAAGATTCCACTTCATCAGAGACATTGTTGAAAAAAGTGATGTGCTGCTTGACAAGATCCCCTCAGAGTTTAACCCTGCAGATATGGGCACCAAGTGTCTTCCAGTTACAAAGCTGATAGCCTGCAAGAGATCCTTGAACATGGATCTGGGTTGAACTATGAGGGATGAAGAGTATTCCAGGCCTTGTGCTTGGATACTTGACCTGCCTCTGAGGGCAATCTGAATAATGGTTATTTCCCTGTTGTTGGTATTTTGTTAGGTTGTAACTTGTTCAAGGAAAGTCAGTGAATAACTGGAGACTTGTTACTGTAACTGGGTTGGTCTCTTGTGTTGAGACTGGGATTAATGCTCATAACATTTCTCTCTCCTCTCTTGCCTTGTCTGTGTGATAGGCATAGAGTAAAAATAAGGCGATGATGATAAACTCAATGTTGTTGGCAGGCACTTCCATGAAGACATAAAGACCAAATGGACCAAAGGTGGATATGTGGAGTATTGGCCCATTTGGGCTTTCTGTCTTGGCCCACTTTCCTTTATTTATTTCTGGCCCAGCTGCTAAGCCCATTTCCCCCTCCCCCTAACCTATTTTTCCTTATATACTTAAGCCTAACCCTAAATTACCATATCTATTCCCTATCTCTCTCTACAAATGGCTGTACTGATCCACCTTCTCTCTCAAGCCTTACACCAATCCCCTTCAACTCTACTTGCTTCAGAGCAATCTCCGCCGTTCTCTCTGTGTTTTTGGTCGAATTACTGTCTGTGGTCTCCTGATTTGGCCGTGAGTTGAGAGTTTTGTGAGTGATCTCTGAAAGCTGAGGGTTTGTGAGAACTTCGAGAGTTTTGTGAGTGATCTCTGAAAGCTGAGGGTTTGTGAGAGCTTCAGGCCCTTTATCCATCTCCTCTTTGTCGTCTAGGGTCTCTCTTGTCACCAAAAGTGCCATCGCCGCCGCTCGTGGAAAAATCTGAGCCGATCTGTGTCCCTTGGACACATTTTTTTCCCATTTTCAAACTCTCTGATTTTCTTATCTTCTTACTTTACTATTTCTTTTAATTATGTTACTATTCTTAGCTATTATTTAGCTTTGCTTTAGATTTCATTAGACTCTAACTCTCTATTATCTACAGATCTGTCTCTTCCATCTGAAGAAGGAGTCTGTGAAGATTCAATCACCGAGACCCCATCCGAGATACAGACCCTCTGAGTAAGCATGTGAAGAAAACCATTCAAGAGATCCTAGTGATCTAACTCTGAGGCTTTCAGGCTGCTTGAGCAGCCGTGAGGTGAACCAACGGGGCCGAAAAACAAGCGGTGAACCCCCCGGCTAGGCAGATACCCAACAACCTCTTGTCTTTCTTTTTTCTTTCTTTTTGAACTTCCCGATTTAAATTTTCTTTTGCCTGTCATAATTCACCATGTGAATCTAAAAAAAATAAAATAAATATATCAAATACAATTTGTCAATACCCACAAAATTTACTAGAATATAACTATAGAAGAATAGAAAAAAAAAAACCATACCTTAAGAGTGCCAATAAAATAGTTATGTGGAGTACACAATTTTCCTTTTCTGCTAATCTTAGCCTTCTCTGCTATAACTTCTAATTTGCTTTCTTTTTCTTCTGATATACCTCCCGTTTTTTTTCTTTCTTGTGTATAAAGTTTTGGATTATTTTATTTTTAATTTAGGTATACTTATACTTATTTTAATATATAATTAATAATTTTTTTTAAATTGAGGCCCTAATTATGGGGGAGGCCCTAGGCCCATGCCTAGGTGACCTCCCCCTAGAGACGCCTCTGCGAATATTATCTATGTGTAGTTAATTAATGAGAATGAGATATAGATTATATTTTACAAAATTTCTCTAAAATTTGGTATGCTTATGTGAAAAAAAAAATTATTATTATAAAGAAAAGCAGATGGTGTTGATCTTGAAAGAAAGACGACAACCATAATATTATGCAAGATGCGAAGGTAAAATCTTTTTGTGTATATTTGCTTTTTGTCACACTCAAATAATTATAGAAATAGCACTCTACACGTATTACACACACACACAAATATAAACTTATCAAGATAAACTTGACAAAAGCAAAAATCGATCTGTAACTATACAAAAGATATTGATATTATTAGAAAGAGAAATTTGTGAAATGATAAACGGAAATAAATATTTTTTATAAGAAAAGTCTAATCTATTGTCTTTTATATGAAACCGATGTGGAAGAAAAAAACATGTTCCAACTCTTAACTTAATTTCAAATCTCAACTCTCAAACCGAATGTCTCGCATCAGTTTTTTTTATCAAGGATAATGGTTTGGTTTATCTTAAGTTATTAGTTATCATTGCACCAATTTATCTTAATGAAAATTCCATATTTGTTGGGATTCCTAATTCTTAATTTGTGGGTACATCTATTTTTATAAAAAAAATATTTATCCAAATTAATTAATATAAAAAATTTCTATTTCTCGTCAATTTATCTAAACCAAAATCATGGAGAAAATGATATCCTATCAATTGAAAAATACAAATGTTGAGGTTAATTATTTGAAATTAAATTGAATTGTAATTTCAATTTGCTTTAATATTATTTTTATTTATTAGTTTATTATTTTTAAAGTTTTATTTAAATAATTGAAATAATAATTATATCTTTTAAATTATACCATATTATGTGGGAAGAAAAAAAATAAATTTCAACTGATTCCTCAAGATTAGAAGTCGCGGTGTTATTTTAATAATTTATATAATCATATTTTAATAAAATCAACCTTTGCTTATTGGTGCAATAATAAATAAATGTCCAATATCAATTTATAAGAAAAATTTAACTCATTGTGTTTAATATAAATCATGTGAGACAAAACATAAAATGTATCAACTCCCAAAATAAATGTCCCACATATTGATTTTTTATGAAATGTAATGCTTTTAGTTTATCCTATAAAATCATAGTGATAGTGGGCCTTTGATAATCACTACACTAATTTCTCTTTAAGGAAATCTCATAATCCCATAATTTTGGGTGATTTTTAATGTATCTGTATTTCTACTCAAATTTTTAATTATTTTATAAATATAATAAATTTTAAAAATATTAAATTTGGAACCAATTGGAACCGTCTGGAATCGCACCGTAATGGAATTGAAAATATAGAATCAGGCTTTAATTTAAGTTATGATTTGTGATTATTGCATATAAATTTACGTCATTAAAATTTAGAAGAAAAAATATTAAAAGAGTGAAATTGTGTCATCAACTCTTGAAATAAGAAGAAAAAAATATAGTTTATTAATGAAATAACATTATATGACAACATCGCTAATGAATCCTAAAACACAAAATAGTTGCTTGTTCCGTCATAAAACAATGCCATCCCCCCACCTCCAAAAAAATAAATAAAAATAAAATAAAATAAATTAATTTTGTATCCGTCATCGCTTTGGTGAATAGATAATTAATTTAGTGAATAGAAGGAATGATAAATCATATCCTACTCCTTTAGGTGAGATATGTATCCAGTATCCCCATATAATTTAATCACGGGTCTTAAATTATTCACAATTTTAATATCATGTAAAATAAAAATGTGATATTGTTTGAAACTTATGAATCTACCATTATCCACTAAAGTAAATGTTGTGAATATGAATATAGATCTCATATGAACAATCAAAATATCAAATTGATATGCAAAATATTCGAGTCAATTCAGAGAGTTTAGATTCATCCAAAAACTATATTGCTATTACAGCATGTTCTATTTATATGAGAACAAATCTCTCATTTATTCTCACAAAGGAAACACAAAACTAATCGACGGTGCTCGATGATGATCCAACCTCCTCCATAGATCTACGGCTGCTGTCCTGGTCTAGCATGGAAGTGAGGATCGCTGACGTGTCAAACTCGCAGCTAGCATGGTGGTCCTGGGCTGAGAATCAAAGAAACTGATTATAAGTGTTGGTGCATAGGTAATATACATGCACAAGCATGCAGTGAGAGAATTCCCATGCACGTGAATAAAATCGATAACCCATGCAGATATATAATCGCATCACCCCCCTGCAAGATGCACGGCATGAAGGTCAGAGAGATGCATCTTGTATAGAAGAAATCGGAAGCGCGGGCCAGGGAGCGCCTTGGTGAACAAGTCAGCTAACTGCAGATGAGAGGAAATGTGCTGAGAAACAAATAATCCCTTTTGATAAAACTCACGAGCAAAATGACAATCGAGGTCCAAATGTTTGGTATGTTCGTGAAACATTTGATTTTTTGTGATATGAACCGCAGCTTGATTATCACAATGAAGGGGAAAAGGCTGAGGAAGGGAGAGACCAAAATCAGCAAGAAGATAAGAAATCCATAAAAGCTCACGCACAGTTGTACTAAGGCTCCGGTACTCCACCTCGGCGGTGGACATAGACACTGTTTGCTACTTCTTGCAGCGCCAAGAAACTAAAGAGGAGCCCAAGAATAGACAATAGCTGGTGAGAGACCGGCGAGTATCAAGGCAGGAACCCCAGTCCGCGTCGCAGTAAGTAGCAAGAGTGAGGGGAGAAGAAGAGGAAAAGAACAAGCCAGTGGAAGGACAACCCTTGAGATATCGGAGAACGTGCAGAGCAGCGTCCCAATGGGACTGTCGTGGTGAAGAAATGTATTGACTAAGTTGTTGCACGGTGAAGGATATATCGGGTCGAGTGAGGTTGAGATACAGCAACCGGCCAACTAAGCGCCGATAAGCATCAGCTTGAGACAATGGAGAAGAAGAATCAGAAGACAAATGGAGCCCAGCTAAGAAAGGCGTGGAGGCTGGTTTGCATCCTAGCATGCCAGCAGACTCTAAGAGATCAAGAATATACTTGCGTTGATTCAAGTAAGTCCCAGAAGATCCGCGGCCAATCTCAACTCCAAGAAAATAACGTGCAGCACCTAGGTCTTTAATAGTGAATTTGGAGTGCAAGGAGTGCTTGAGAGCAGTGATGGCGGATTGATCAGGCCCTGTGAGGAGAATGTCATCAACGTAGATGAGCACAGCCAAAAAGGAACTCCCAGACCCTTTTGTGAAAAGGCAATAATCATTTGCAGACTGCATAAATCCTTGATGATCCAGGAAACGATTAAGCTCATGATTCCATTCACGGGATGCTTGTTTGAGTCCATAAAGACTCTTAACTAAGCAGCAAACTTTGTGAGGACCAGCTTTGGTGTACCCTTGAGGAGGTGACATATATATTTCATCAGTTAGAGTGCCATGGAGGAAGGCATTATTGACATCAATTTGCTCCAAAGCCCAAGAGAAATGAGTGGCTAGAGCAATGAAGACCCTTACTATGACTAATTTAGGAACAGGAGAAAAAACTTCTAAATAGTCAACTCCATACTCTTGCTTGTATCCCTTTGCTACTAACCTAGCCTTAAACCTTTCCACTGTCCCATCAGCCTTAAGATTGACCTTATAAACCCATTTAGACCCTATAACATGTTTACCAGAAGGCAAAGAAGTGAGCTCCCAGGTATGATTCTGCTCAAGAGCAGTTAATTCAGATTGCATCGCTTCAGTCCATTCAATGAACTGACTAGCTTCTAAATATGACTTAGTCTCTTGCAGACTTTGAATATTAACAAGGAAAGCAGTATAGGAAGGTGTAAGATTAGGGGAAATAACATAAAGGAATGTAGAAGGAGAAGAAGCACCAGAGTAGGTAGGAGGAGCTAGATCAGTCACCTCTGTGGTACAGATATAATCTTGCAAATAAGAGGGTAGCTGGTGTGATCGAGTACTTCTGTGTAGCAATGGAGGATTCTCTGGTGGTATAGGATCAATGATATAAGGTATATGAGAAGGTGGAACACTAGGAGAAACCAATTCTTCTCTAAAAGAATCTGAAGGTGAAATAGAGGAAGGAGAAGAAAAATCTGGAAAAGAAGAGAAAGGCATATGAGGAAAAGAGATTGGATTCTGAAGTGGAAAAATATCGGCAAAGAATTTAACATCCCTGGAGACATAGACATTGTCACTTTCAAGATTATATAATAGGTATCCCTTCTGGTTAGCAGCATGCCCAAGAAAAATGGATTTGTGACTACGGCTATCAAATTTAAACATGAAAGGAGACACATTGCTAGCATACCCTAAGCAACCAAAAGGGTATAGAGTAGAGTAGTCTGGTTGTTTATGAAGCAGAACTTCATAAGGAGTCTGTCAATGTAATATAGCAGCAGGTGTTCTATTTATGAGCCATGTTGCATATAATATAGAATAAGGCCAAAACTTACTTGGCAACTGACTTTGGAACATCAAGGCCCTAGCAACCTATATCAGGTGCTTATGCTTTCTTTCCACGATTCCATTTTGCTGTGGAGAGTACACACAGCTCTTCTGGTGATGAATGCCATGGTCCTGAAATAACATCTGTGTATTAGCACTTGTAAACTCTGTCCCATTATCAGTCCTTACTTTGAGTACCTTCGTATGGAATTGAACTGTCACCATAGTGAAGAAACTCTGTAATATTCTGTATACCTGTCCTTTAGAATGCAAAAGATAAGTCCAGATAGACCTGCTGTGATCCTCCACAATTGTAAGCATATAGGCACTGTTAGCAATGTTATCTGCATGATATGGACCCCATACATCCACATGGATCATTTCAAAAGGAATAGAACTTCTCTTCTGATTGGCAGGGAATGGCAACCTCTGTTGTTTTGCCTTATAACAGATTTCACAGCTTCTGATATCATCAAAGCCTAATTCTGGACAAGCTCTTTTCAGATGTGGTAAATGCTTCATGGCTCCTATTGAAGGATGCCCCAAAATCTCATGCCACTGTCTCATACTGAGTGAATGAGTTAACCTATTTGAACAAGCCAATTCTGAACCAGTATGCTGCATAACATATAACTTTCCTTTCAACTTTCCAATTCCTAGGAAATGTTCTTGCTTATTTCCTTGTATAAGGCAGTGTGTTGGCAAAAATAGAACCTTCCCATCAACATCCTTGGTTAATTCTCCCACAGAGATTAAGTTGTGTGTAAAAGATGGTGCAAACAAAACTTTGTGCAAAACAATCTGATCAGACAATCTGACCTCTCCAGAGTAGTCTGCCAAGATACTTGAACCATCTGGTAAAAAGATCTTTTGTGGTATTTCCATTTTTGTCAAAGTATGCATCAATGCTACATTGTAGCACATATGTATACTTGCCCCGGAGTCTATGATCCACTCATTCTGCTGTATTCCATCCATCAAGCCAAATGCATAATGTCTCATATATTCTTTTGAAGCATCATCATCTTTATTATTCATTTCCACAAGATTAGCAGCATTATTAGAGCTACTACCTGCACTAGATTTCTGCATATAAGTTCCAATATACTTAGCCACTTCTGCTTATATGATTTTGTTCATATCCATCATAGAATCAACTGACTATATAGAGGCTCTATCTTTGACACTCACTGTGTCATCTTCCTCAGCCAGATTGGCTCTATTTCTATATTTCTCTGTCTTGAACTTCTTGTACCAATCTGGTACACCAATCAGTTCGAAGCATTCATGTTTCTCATGCCCTGTAACCCCACAATATGTGCATTTCAATTTTTTTTTTTCTTCTTTAGTCAGCCTCCTTTTATATCCTTCAGGTTTAGTATTCAGATGTTTTTGATTCATGTATAAGGCATTATGTTCTCCCTCTATTGGATACAAAGAAGACACATCTTTCTGATCCTCTACCTATAATATCATGTTGTAGGCTTGGCTAACCGAGGGTAGAGGATCTAATATCAATATCTGATTGCGTATGGCTTCATAGCAATCGCTTAAACCCATTAGAAATTGCATAAGTCGTTCCCCTTGTTCATTTTTCTTGTTGTGCTCAGCAGCACCACAGATGCATGTATGGCAAGGCACAAGGAGATTAATTTCATCCCAAAGCCCTTGCAAGTTATTATAATAATGCAAAACAGATTGATTACCCTGACTGTAAGTAGCCAATTCTCTTCTGAGTTTGTAAATTCGTGGACCATTACTGCGCCCAAACTGTTTATTCAATTCAATCTATAAATCTCGAGATGTTTCAATATGTTGAAATCCCCTACTCAATTCCTTAGTGATTGAGTTAATAATCCACGAAAACACCAAGTAATCAACCCTAAGCCACTATTTGTGATCTGGTGACCTAACATCTGGTTCAATCGATTCATCAATAAAGTCTAATTTGTTCTTTGCAGCCAAACTTCTCCTAATGGATCTAGTCCAACTATGAAAGTTATTTCCAGCTAGAAGATCAGTAGTTAGTAGTATACCAGGCATTGACATGTTCTGTAAGATATCACAGCTCGTCGATCGTCTCCTTGGTAATGCCTATCATTGACATGTTCTGCCTCATTGAATCCATGGCATTGACTGCAATCTCCTTGCTCTGTCGCGGCTGCATCATTTATAGTATCAACATGAAATCCTCCTTCATCATGGAACAGCTGATTCCATGGTATTCTCCGATTTTGTTTCGGCATTGATAAGATTTGCAGAAATGGTAGCAAGTAACAGCTAGAAAAAATCAAGGATTTGGATCAAAGAAAAAAAACTTTAATCGGAGGAGATTACTGAGCTATGGCTCTAGATACCATGTTATGAATATGACTATAGATCTCATATGAACAATCAAAATATCAAATTGATATGCAAAATATTCGAGTCAATTCAGAGAGTTTAGATTCATCCAAAAACTATATTGCTATTACAGCATGTTCTATTTATATGAGAAAAAATCTCTCATTTATTCTCACAAAGGAAACATAAAACTAATCGATGGTGCTCGATGATGATCCAACCTCCTCCATAGATCTACGGCTACTGTCCTGGTCTAGCATGGAAGTGAGGATCGCTGACGTGTCAAACTCGCAGCTAGCATGGTGGTCCTGGGCTGAGAGTCAAAGAAACTGATTATAAGTGTTGGTGCATAGGTAATATACATGCATAAGCATGCAGTGAGAGAATTCCCATGCACGTGAATAAAATCGATAACCCATGCAGACATATAATCGCATCAGTAAATAAGGCTTAATTTTTCCGTTAGATAAGATAAAAATTAATTTTAATGTCTACTTTGACCCTTCAAAACAATTCAAGTGTCCGGATCGATGGACCTCATCTATTTGCAAATAAATATTGCAGCACCTAAATTAGATGTTGCATACATTTTAATTTATTGAGTAGAAACATACACACACACGCAATTTATAACCATGTGGAATCATAAGTTTATTTGATTGTGATCAATATGATTACTCTACAAATTTATACCATCGGTATGATTGCAAATAGGTTATGCCGGGCCTATTTTGAAAAACTTCGACCTAATCCAAAAACTTTAGACCCACAAATTAAATTAAGGGTATTTCTAAATGCACCATCTACTTTATACACCATTTTTACTTTGTACACCACAAATATTGTTCATTTCGTTCTAACTTTTTCTTTATAGATCACACTAAAAGTTATTTTTACCTTTCATTTTAAAAATCATAATTTAATTATTAAAAAAATATTTAAAAAATTAAAACAAAAATAGAAAAAATAAAAAAAAATGGTGGAGGAGGAGAAATGGCAGAGTACTGGTTATACATGCAGCGGTGGTGGGGGGTGTTGGGCTTGGGCCCTCATTAGTTGGAAGTCCAACTGAGTTGTAGCCAATCAGTTGAAGGATCAATTTTGGGAGAAAACTGATATGGTGGCTGATCAGTTTTGACTGATCAGTTTGGAGATCAGCTTTGACAGATCAGTTTGAGATCAGTTTTGATTGATCAGTTTGAGATCAGTCTTGACTGATCAGTTTAATGAAGAAATAAAAGGGCAGAGTCGGTTGCAACAATAAATAGACCACAACGACAGAGCAGACAAAAAAGATAGAGTGAGAGAAAAACACCAGACAAAAATATAGAGCAAAATAGAGGAGAAAAAGAGAGAGAATTCCAGATTTGAAGGTCCAAATCTTCACCGATCGTCTTCAAATTTCTGAGGCAGACTAATAGCAGCAAGGGCTTCGATTTGGGCACAGAGATCCTCTCTGAAGCAGCTATGGGAAATTTTTTCCTTTTTTTTTCTCTATTTAGTTCGGTTCCAAGACTAGATTGTTCTTGATTGATTTTTGTTGTTGTTGATGTTGCGATTCCCCTACTGTGATAGGGAGGATACATTGTGTAACTTGTGATTACATAGTGGAGATTTATCTGGACTAGGTCCCGTGGTTTTTACCCTAATTTGAGGGGTTTTCCACGTTAAAATCTTGGTATTATTTACAAGCTTTGTGTGTGCATGATGATCTATTTATATGTTCATAGTTGGTTGCTCAAACTTGAGTGGCAGATCTGGGAAATTTGGTGTTCTGATTTTGGTGTCGACATTCTGCTGCGCCGACACTGGAGTTCATTTGTATGAGCTATAGCCTCTGCCACAACAGTGGTATCAGAGCTGTGGTTAGAGAGCAACAACTATGGAGGGTAGTACCAGTAGTGGATCTATGATTAAATTGGTATCTGATAATTATTCGATATGGAAGGCTATGATGGAGGATTTGCTTCATTGCAAAGATCTATATGATCCCGTGGAGGGTATAGTGCTAAGCCCGAGGAGATGTCTGATAAAGATTGGGCAAAGCTTGGGAGGAAGACCATTGGTACTATATGCCAATGGGTCGACATTAGTGTATTCCATCACGTAGCCAAGGAGACGGATCTATGTGAGCGGTGGAAAAAGCACCGAGAGCTTTATGAAAGGAAAAATGCACAGAACAAAGCATTTGTGATCAGAAAATTGGTGAATCTGAAGTATAAAGACGGAAGCTCAGTACCAGAGCACTTGAATGTGTTTCAAGACTTGGTGAATCAACTTTCTACCATGGAGCTTGTATTCGATGATGAAGTTCAAGCTTTATTTCTTTTGAGTTCTTTTCCTGATAGTTGGGAAACGATGATGGTGACACTTAGCAACACCGCTCCAAATGGGAAGTTAACATTGAACATCGTGAAAGAGAGCATGTTCAATGAAGAGACTAGAAGGAAAGAGAATGGGGTAAGTTATTCCCAAGCACTTATGACAGAGAACAGAGGTAGAAGCAAAAGCAGAGGACCTAAGGGTCGTGGAAAATCCAAAGAGAGGTCCAAGTCCAAATAAAAGTTCAATTGTTATCATTGTGGTGGAGCCAACCACATGAAGAGAAATTGCAGGCTACTGAAGCAAGAGAAAAAGGAAAATCATCAGAAGAAGTCTGATGACGAGAATATAACGGCCATTGTTACACACTCCGATGATGATCAGACAGTTGTTTGTGTCAGTGATGAGTGTTTCCATGGGAAGATCCAAATGTCGAATGGATAGTTGACTCTGGAGCTTCTCATCACTGTGCTCCAAAGAGAGAGCTTTTCACAAGCTATCGAGCTGGAGATTTTGGCCAGTTATACATGGGGAACAAGAGTGTTGCACCAATGGTTGGAATTGGCGATATGACTGCTGAAATAGATTTGGGATGCACGTTGACTCTGAAGAATGTGAGGCATATTCCTCAATTGTGCCACAACTTGATTGCAGTGAATGTTCTTGAAAAAGATAGATATGATCAGAAATTCACCGATGGAAATTGGAAGCTATCCGAGGGTTCCTTGTTGGTTGGCAGAGGGAAGCTTTGTTGCACTTTATATAGAACAAAGCTCAAGATCACTCAGAGTCAGTTACATGTAGCAGAAGATGAATCATCACCAAACTTGTGGCACAAGAGGCTAGGACACATGAGTGAGAAAAGATTGCAGCTCTTAGCTAAAGAATCTTTGATTCCAATGGTGCAAGGTAAACCACTCAAACCTTGTGATTGTTATTTATTTGGTAAACAAATAAAGTTTCCTTTCGTTCAAATTTTAAACGAAAGATGCATGTATTGGAACTAATACATTCTGATGTTTGTGGACCGCTTGAGGTGGAGTCCTTGGGCGGGAACAACTTTTTTATAACCTTCATTGATGATGCTTCACGCAAGACTTGGGTTTATATCCTCAAGAGCAAGGGGGAGGTATTGCAGAAGTTTAAAAGATTCCATGATATGGTTGAGAGGCAAACAGGAAAAATATTGAAGTGTTTGCATTCTGACAATGGTGGTGAATACACATTAAATGAGTTCAAAGAATATTGTTCTCAGCATGGTATTAGACATGAGAAAACAGAGCCCGCTACCTCTCAACATAATGGTGTTGTTCAAAGAATGAACAGAACCATTATGGAGAAAGTTAGAAGCATGTTGAGGATGGCCAAATTGCCTAGTCATTTTGGTGTGAAGTTGTTTTGACTGCTTGCTACCTGATCAATAGATCCCCTTCAGTTCTTTTCGAGTCTGACATTCCAGACAGAGTTTGGAGTGGAAAAAATGTCTCTTATTCCCACTTGAAAGTTTTTGGATGCAAAGCGTTCATGCATGTCCCAAAGGAGCAAAGGAGCAAACTGGATAGTGAAGCCACTCCATGTATCTTTTTTGGATATGGAGATGAAGAGTTTGGTTACAAACTATGAGATCCAGAGAAGAAAATAATTGTTCGGAGCAGAGATGTTGTCTTCCATGAGCATGAGACTATGGAAGATTTGAAGAAGAAAGAGATAGACACAAGAGTGCCTAGTGGTATTGTGGATCTGACCCCACAACAAGTTCCTACCGTCAATGCAGATGGTGGACGAGAAGAGCCAGAATTTGACAATGAACAAGCTGCAAATGATCAAGAGCCAAATGTTGAGCAAGAAGAGCCACCACTAGAGAATCAAGAAAAACATCTTAGAAGATCTGAAAGGGAGCGTAGATCATCATCAAAATAACCCAACTCAAGCTATGTGTTGATCACTGATGAGGGGGAGCCTGAAAGCTTTAAATATAAGAGTTGTTAGATTAAAGCCATGCAGGAGAAGATGGATTGTCTACACAAGAATGGTACTTATGACTTGATCGAGTTGCCTAAGGGCAAGAAAGTGCTAAAGAACAAATGGGTTTTCAAGCTGAAGAAGGATGGCGACAAGATAATCAAGTATAAAACACGCCTAGTGGTGAAGGGATTCAGTCAGAAAAAGGGAATTGACTTTGTTGAGATTTTCTCACCAGTTGTCAAGATGAGCTCAATTCGAATTATCTTGGGTTTGACAGCTAGCTTGAATTTAGAGATCGAATAGCTTGATGTTCGAACCGCATTTCTGTATGGAGATTTGGATAATGAGATATATATGATTCAACCAGAAGGTTTTGAAGTTGAAGGGAATGAGCACTTGGTTTTCAAGTTAAAGAAGAGCTTGTATGGCTTGAAGCAAGCTTCAAGGCAATGATACATGAAGTTTGATTCTTTTATGACTAGCCAGAGTTATAAAAGAACGGAGGCAGACCATTGTGTTTATGTTAAACACTTTCCTAATGGTAATTTCATCATTTTATTGTTGTATGTTGATGATATGTTGATTGTGGGACAGAACATTGGTATGATTGGGAAGCTGAAGAAGGAATTGTCTAAATCCTTTGACATGAAGGATTGAGGCCCAGCCAGGCAAATCTTGGGAATGGAAATTATTCGTGATAGGAAAGCTAAGAAGCTGTGGCTGTCACAAGATAAGTACATTGAGAGAGTGCTTGAAAGATTTAACATGAAGAATGTTAAATCTGTTAGCACACCACTTACCAATCATTTCAAGCTGAGTAAGAAGATGTGTCCTACAACAGAAGCACAACAAAAGGAGATGGAATTAGTTCCCTATTCCTCTGTAGTGGGTTCTTTGATGTATGCGATGGTCTCAACGAGGCCAGATATTGCTCATGCAGTTAGTTTGGTGAGCAGATTTCTTTCCAATCCTGGAAAAGATCATTGGGAAGCTGTGAAGTGGATATTCAAATACTTGAGAGAAAATTCAAAGCCATGTTTGAGGTTTGGTGGTGCAAAGCCAATTCTTGAAGGGTTTGCAGATGCTGACATGACGGGTGACCTTGATGGCAGAAAATCCACTTCATGCTATTTTTTTACTTTTGCAGGGGGAGCTATATCGTGGTAGTCAAAACTGCAAAAATGTGTTGCTTTATCCACTACTGAGGCAGAATACATTGCCATGAATGAAGCTGGCAAGGAGATGTTGTGGATAAAGAGATTCTTGCAGGAGCTGAAGATTAAGCAAGAAAGGTACGTTGTAATTTGTCATAGCCAAAGTGCAATAGACTTGAGCAAGAATTCAATGTATCATGCTCGGACAAAACACATTGATGTGAGATACCATTGGATTAGAATGGTATTGGAGAAGGAGTTCATGAGGGTGGAGAAAGTCCACACCGATGACAATGTCGTAGACATGTTGACTAAATCAGTTAGAAGAGAGAAGCATGAGAAGTGTGTCGGGTTCTCCGGCATGGATTCCAGGTGATCACCTGAGATTGTATACGTCTCTCCAATTATTTCGGGAGGGGGAGATTGTTGGGCTTGGGCCCTCATTAGTTGGAAGTCCAACTGATTTGTGGCCAATCAGTTGAAAGATCAGTTTTGGAAGAAAAACTGATATAGTGGCTGATCAGTTTTGACTGATCAGTTTGAGATCAGTTTTAACAGATCAGTTTGGAGATCAGCTTTGACAGATCAGTTTGAGATCAGTTTTGACTGATCAGTTTAATGAAAAAAATAAATGGACAGAGTCAGTGGCAACAATAAATAGACCATAACGACAAAGTAGACAACAAAGATAGAGTGAGAGAAAAACAGCAGACAAAAATAGAGAGCAAAATAGAGGAGAAAAAGAGAGAGAATTCGAGATTTGAAGGTCCAAATCTTCACCGATCATCTTCAAATTTCAGAGGCAGACTCGTAGAAGCAAGGGTTTCGACTTGGGCATAGAGATCCTCTATGAAGCAGCTACGGGAAAGTTTTTCCTTTTCCTTTCTCTATTTAGTTCGGTTCCAAGACTAGATTGTTCTTGATGGATTTTTGTTGCTGTTGATGTTGCGATTCCCCTACTGTGATAGGGAGGAGACATTATGTAACTTATGATTACATAGTGGAGGTTTATCTGGACTAGGTCCCATGATTTTTATCCTAATTTGAGGGGTTTTCCATGTTAAAATTTTGGTGTTATTTACAAGCTTTGTGTGTGCATAATTTGATCTATTTATCTGCTCATAGTTGGTTGTTCAAACTTGAGTGGCAGATCTGGGAAATTTGGTGTTCTGATTTTGGTGTTGACATTCCGTTGCGCCGACACCGGAGTTCATTTGTATGAGCTATAGCCTCTGCCACATTAGGAAGGTGGTTTGGAATGTAGCTTCATGGATTTGTTTCAGTGCTTCTAAATACATGGATGGCTTGTTGATTTGTTTCGGCGCTTCTAAATACTTGAATGGCTTTTTTATTTGTTTAATTGTTTTAGCGTCTCTAAATCTTTGGATGGCTCGCCAATTTTTTATTTTGATTATATCTTCTCAATCTCGTCGCAAACTGCATAAACATTCTACTTCTTGGCTTTGGGAAGACGTTGTCGGAATCGCCATGGTGATGTTGAAATTTGCAGGCTGCCACTGCTCAATTTGGCGAAAATGGCAGCCGACGGCTGAAAGGAGAGGAGGTGAGCCGGTGAAGGGACGGGGAGGTGGGGAAGAAGATGAGCGTATTTTGTTTTTTATTTTATTTTTTAATTATTATATTTTTAATTTAGTAAGGGTATTTAAATAATTTTATAAATAATTATTTTTTAATTATTTTAATCAGTGGTGTGAAAAGAAAAAATTGTGGTGTATTTAGAAATAATTAAGGATTCAAGGGTAGTAATAATTTTTTGGTTTAAGTTTTAGATATGACATTAATATTAATAATTTAATTATTTTAATGACAAATTATATTAATAATATTAGGAAAAAGGGACTAAAAAAATACTGAATATATGGGCTCAATCCCAGCTAAACACTTAGGTCTCGTTTGGTTTATTTGATAGGATAGATAAGATTAATTGGATATGGTAGGGATTGCACTGTTCATTAATTAATAATCTTGTGTTTGGATTGCTTGATTGTAAATTTAATTATTCAGGATAACTTATCAATATTATGTTTGGATTGTATGATTGATATAAAAATGTACCAACATACCAAAATTGCCCTCCATGTTATTATTTTTATGAAATTTTAAATATCTAATTATTAATATGTTATAAACAGCCTTCCTTCCGATTTACAAACAGCAACGTTTTTTCCTCTTTTTTTTACTGATGATGATCTACTCATCATTTAACATGTCTAGAACCCCAATTTGAAAAATCACAAAACTCTAATTCTATAATAAGTTATTTCGACCCCCAAATCTTACATCTAGGGTTCATTGGTAGCCCGGTTACTTTGTGGTGCTCCGATTTGAAGAGAAATAATGGAATTTCTTTCATCCACAAAATCAATTGCGTCCTAAAGAAGATGGGATGCTGATTTGCAAGAAGGAACTAGATATTGTGATTGTGCATGGTGTTCGAGAAGTTTTATGGACATCTTAGACTATGAAAATTCAGGAAGAAGGTTCGTGTTTGTTGATATTATGTTGTAAGTATTAGTTTTCTAAATTTACATAGTAGTCAAAATTATGAAAAGTAAAGGCAATAATTCAATTTTGAATTGGGCACCTAGCAAACGATGGAATTCAAAAGTAAGTGTGCAACTACTTCAGGTGGTTTGATAGTGAAATTGATGATAAAGCTAAAGATGCCATAAATGGTTTGAGGGCAAATAAGATATTGTTATAAAAGAGAAGAGTTATATATATATATAGGGGTGGGGTTATATAAAAATAACCCCTTGTGTGAGAAATGAGAACACATCTCACACCACACATCCATAAAAAATCAAAGGTCCAGATTTGATAAAAAATGTTGTGGTAATTCTGTAATATCTGAAAAGTTTTTTCGCGCGGGGTATTAACGTAATTTGGTAATTCTTATAAAAATCGCGGAGGATTTAATAACAGATCGTAATGCTAACGAAGTATTATCATCATGCTAACGAAGCATTATAGGTATGCTAATTAAAGTTTTCAAATATTGTTAGCGAAAAAAATATTCTAAAAATTAATTATAAACCTAATTTGATTTAATAAGCCCTAATTAAATGAAAAAAATCATAATTGGATGAAATAAATTTAATTATATGAAATAAACATTGATTGAATGTGGTAAACCCTAAATGAGTTTGAACAAATCATAATAATAATATATTTGTACTATGTTAGCATTATGGTTTTTGCTTCATCAGCATTGCGAATAATACACTATATTGACAATACTCTGTCAACATATGTTATAAATCATAATTGGATGGGATAAACCATAATAATCAATTAAGAACTATAAATAAAAAATTAAATTTTAAAAAATAATGATAATTAGATGGAATAAACCATAATCAAGATTAAATAAATCATAATTGAGATTTAATAAATCCTAATAAATTTATACTGCGCTAGCATTATGATAATTCTTTATTAGCACAGCGAATACATTATGTTAGCATATGACAAATGCTTCGTTAGCATACGTTATCATATGTTATCATAATGCTGACGAAGAATTATTATATGCTAACAAAAGCATTTACAACCTGGGCACGCGTAAAAAATTTTCTTTTTTATTTTTCGTTCATATTTTTTTATCTAAACATAGTCTTTCGACATCTTAAATGAAGAGAGCTTTAATTTGATATATTTTTTGTGTGCATTGGATTAAAAACGAGCAAGTTATGGTCGGTTAAAGTTTTTAAGATTTTTTTTAATTGCTGACATCATCATTTTTAATAGGTTTGGACGAAAATAGCCCTCCTTCCTTTATTTTTTACCCTATTATTTATGAAATTGTCACCTTAAATCTCAACCATTGGATCATTAAATTAGATGGTGTAAGATGGGTTCTCATTTCTCACACCAACAAAGTGTTCTCATATGATTACCATGTACGTGCATGGTTTATCTTGATTTTAATTTTAATGGCCAATGCTTTGTTGTATAAATTGGTTTGAACATGCTTGTGTGTATTTTTCAGTTCTATCTTAATTTGATTATGTGTTGGTACTATCTTTGTGTTTGAATAATGGCTTGATTTTGTGTTCTACTTGAATCTTTTGAGACAAGTGTTTTGCCAAAAAAAAATTTAATAAGTATATGTATAATTCTATTTCTAAGCCCAAAGAGAGAGTTAGAGAGAGAAAATAGAGAGCCATCATCTCACCACCATATTCTCGTCCCTCGATTTCTCTTTGGGCTCTGAATAGAACATGGCTATGAATATGAGAATATCAACCAAATTTTTTGATTTCTGAGAAAGACCACGAGGAATTGAAAATATAATAACGTAAGTATTTCATTTGAAAATTATTTAAAATTCTAGGGTATGGGGGAGACAATTTGATTTTAAATTAGTTTGCTTAACAATTTCAAGATTCCTTGAAAACATGATTTGCTATTAATGTTGGTGATTTGGTGTTGTGGTAACAATATATAATAATGTGTGTGTGTGCGCTTTGTGTTCCACAATTTGTTTGTTTGATTTGTCAATTATCATACGTTAATTTATCTTTTGTTTGTTTGTTTGTTTGATGTGTCGAATCATTATTTAGTGTCCTAAATAAAGATGCCTCCTAAATATATGTCTGGTGCTCAAAAGAGAAAAAGAAAACAAAAGGAAGCTAAGGTAATTTTAAGTCAAGCTGGAGATATTGATAAATATTTCAAGTTTGGTAGTAAAAAAGCATCACCTGGAGAAAATAGGACGACAGAGTTAGAAGATAAAATTGAGGAGGAACGTGAAGTTAATGATAACAATTCTAATGAAAGTGATATAGCTGATGAAGCTAGTCAAGAGAAAGTGGTTGAACATCTTGAGTCACAACCAATTGGAGATGAGGAAAGGGTTGATCAAGTTGAGCTTGAAAGCTCAATTCACAATGAGGAGTCTTTGTTATTTATAAATTTAGAAGATCCTGGGAATTGGAAAAATATTGATCAAAAGATCAGGGATTATTTAGTTGAAATGGGTTCACAAAGAGTTGATGGCATAGTATATCCTACCAATGAAAAGGGTAGACGATTTGATTCATCAGAGTATATAAAGGATATTGCCAAACGGATAAAAAGATGATAGAAGATGGCTAGTTTATTCAATTTCTTTGAACTAAATATTTTGTTTTTGCTGCAAATTGTTTGTGACCCAACAGACATTGAACAAGATTGGAGTTTTAGCTACCGATGGATTTTGTGATTGGAATAATATGTATACGCGTCTCAAGAGTCATGAGGGGAGTAAGGAGCATATTCATTGTATAGCTAGTTGGAAGGAGTTGGAAGATCGACTTGCACAGAGAAAAACAATAGATGAAGCCATACAGATACAAATTGACAAGGAAAAAGAGCATTGGAAAAAGGTGTTGAAAAGAATAATTATAATTGTGAAGCGTCTTGCTAAAAATAGTTTGTCGTTTCGAGGAGATAGCGAGAAGCTCTTTGTTAATAACAATGGCCTCTTTTTGCAAATGATAGAAATGATGGCTGAGGTTGATCCAATACTCGAGGAGCATGTTCGTCGAGCTGAAGCATGTGAAATACAATATACATGCTTTAGTCACAAAATTCAAAATGAATTTATACAGCTTTTAGTAGGTGAAGTTAGGAGTGCAATAATAAAGAAAGTGAAACATGCAAAATATTACTCAATTATACTTGATTGCACTCCAGATGCAAGCCATGAAGAACGGATGTCTTTAGTTATACGGTGCGTAGATGATTCCACAAACTCGCCAACTTTAGAAGAATTTTAGGTTGAATTATTGAAGGTGGATATTACTTCTGGACTCGGTCTTGCAACAGAGCTTATAAATACACTTGAAAAACTTGATCTTGATGTGAACGATATAAGAGGCCAAGGGTATGACAATGGATCAAACATGAGTGGAAGGCATAAAAGAGTACAGAGAAGATTACTTGAATTGAATCCTAGAGCTTTTTATATGCCATGTGGTTGTCATAGTCTTAATTTGGCAATATGTGATATGGCAAATAGTTGTAGAAAAGCTAGAAGCTTCTTTGGAGTGATTCAACGTGTCTATACATTGTTCTCTTCTTCTACAAAGAGATGGAAAATTTTCAAAGACCATGTTGATGGCCTCACAGTTAAGTCATTATCACAAACTTCATGAGATCAATAATTTTGAATTTTTGCTCGGAATGGTGATTTGGTACATGATGCTACAAGCGATCAACAAAGTGAGTAAATTTCTTCAATCTGAAGATGTTGATGTTGAAATTGCTATTACACTTTTGCAAGGGCTCATTGCATTTTTGATGACTTTAGAGAGCATGGGTTTAACCGTGCCATGGATGAAGCTAAAGTAATGGCGAGTGAACTTGGTGTTGAAGCTACATTTCGAGTAAAACGCATCATCCATAGAAAGAAACAATGTGATGAAAGTGGTAGTGTTGAGGTCAAGCATTCACCTGAGAAATCTTTCAGAGTTGATTATTTTCTCCACATAGTTGATTAAACACGATTTTCACTCCTAGAACGGTATGAGAAATTTAAAGAATATGAAACAAATTTTGGATTTCTATTCAGTGAAAAAGTTAAAGACAGTCATATGATAATTTATTGAAGTCTTGTATAAATCTTGAGCGACATTTGAAGCACAATGGGCATGCAGACATTATTGGAGATGATTTGTGCACTGAGTTATTATGCTTGTAGAGCTATTTTTCAAGTGAAATGTCAAGAGTAATAGATGTCCTACGTTTTTTGAAGAGGGTGAATTTCTTCCTAAATGCTTATATTTCCTACAAAATTTTATTAACCATACCGGTTACAATTGCATCAGCTGAAAGATCTTTCTCTAAGTTGAAATTGATCAAGACTTATCTACGATCAACTATGTTGCAGGACAAGTTAAATGGATTGGCTATGTTATCAATTGAAAGAAAATTGGTTGATCAGTTAGATTACACTAACTTGATAAATACTTTTGCCTCTAAAACTGTAAGACGCGTTGTATTTAGATGAAATATCATTTGTCTCTTTTGGACTAATGAATATTATTATCTTGCTGAAATATTAGTTTGTAAATATTTTTCTTGATTCATACTCTTAAAAAAAACTCTATGAGGGCCCAATTTTTAGTTTTGGTTTAGGGCCCCATATGTCACATGACCGACCCTGCACACTAGGGGACCACTGGAGCCCAACCCTTTGCATCAAAGAGAACTGCGGGTCATTTTCAATTCCAGCAAAGTAAATAATTTTTTGCAGCTTGATACTTTGTTGATAAATTTTTAAATTTATTTAGATGAATTTAGGTAGAACATTAATTCCCATGTGTGGAATTGAGAGGTTTGGGGATTGGGAATTCTAGATGAGTGAACCCTAGAATTACACCCTTTCTAAGTGTTAAACTACACACCACTAGTAAAAAAATTAAATGTCATTTGTAAATCCGTAACGGAGAGGAACCGAAAGGATCTTGATAGGACATTTAAAATACTTGAAGAGGACAGACTCATATATATGTTAAGTGCTTAATTGGGACGAAAATTATCATGTCTTATCAAATGTTTGGTTCGAAGGATTGAAGCCCGGTATTAATAAAGGGTCTCGACTCCAATCACTTGTTTAAGTGATTAGTGATCACCCCAATTTTGGGGTGATTAAATTCACCTATCCAACATCATTTGTGAAAGTACCCATCTATCCTCATGAGTCATAGCACCATAACATGTCTTCCAGTTCCAAAATCTTTATTTTAATGTTGTGTATTGCTTTCCATTTTTTC
The DNA here is from genome assembly GCA_026008535.1 of Perilla frutescens. Taxonomy (NCBI): domain Eukaryota; kingdom Viridiplantae; phylum Streptophyta; class Magnoliopsida; order Lamiales; family Lamiaceae; genus Perilla; species Perilla frutescens. The sequence continues at coordinate 46,373,757 of BRKX01000012.1, forward strand.
TGGAGAAATTCGAATTTTATGAAGAAATGGAAAACATATTTCTGTTTTTGATGTGGTTTTTGGGAATAGCATGGAAAAGATATTGAGAAATTGCATTTCAGTAACATTATCTTAAAAGCATAACTGCATAAGCTAGCATGCGTATTAGTAAGCTACATAACCCTTTTTTTGGGCATGAACATGAAGTGCAGAGGAAACCTAAATTTTGAAAAAAATTATTGTGAAAATGTGACGCAAAATACTTTTAATGATAAAGGACAGAATTGATTCAGATAAGTTATACTAGGTTTTTATTTTTTATTTTTTTGGTCTAGGTTATGAGATAGTAGTTTTGAGTCCGCACTTAGGCTCAATGGGCTCAACGAGGTTTGAGAAAGGCCCAATTGAGAGGTAAATCTTTTTTTTTATGGGTAAAAAAGTGTATATATGGTAATAGTGGTACAACATAGTGAAATGCAGATAACTCTTAGACAGGCCTAAGAGGGGGAACAACACTATACCAAACTAGCTAGGTTTGGGTAGCACGGGGAGGGGTGGAACAACTTAGGACTAATAATACATGTAGAATCGTACTACTACACTAAGATGAGGAAAATAAAAGAAAGAAAAAGAAAAAAGAAAAACTCTCACTATCTACGATAGATGGAATAACAAAGGCCCCCACTATCTAGGTTGGGCCGGTATACAAGGGAACAAGGGCATACCCCAGACTACAATGGCATAGTACCTTCAGGAGGTTGTCTATGCGCACATGACTAACATTCTAGCTAACAACTCACAGCTAGAACGATTGGGTGTAGCTCAGGTTTTAAACAACTACGTACAATGGTCTCATTAAAACCTTTTAACAGGAAAAACCTCTTAGAGGAAATAACCCATTAATGAGGAAAGAGTACCGTGTAGAGTCTTGAAACTCGAAGGGGAGGGGGAGGTGGACTAGGCACAGAAGATGCAAAGAAGGGCATATAGAAGCGGATAACAAGTATCTGAGAAAGTCATGGCATGGTGTTCATCAATGATTTATATGTGAGAGCATGTAAACATATCAACAAAGTTGAGTATGTATTGTTAGGAAAAACTATCAAGGAACCCCTAGATCAGGTTTTGATGAGATGTCAAAATTATTTGTGAAAAACTGACCAAAGCTCAAGCTGTAGATCGAAGCTGACCAGCCCAGGAGGGCATCATCAAAGAAGAACTCTAGAAGAGTCAAAGTCAACCGATCTGAAGAATGGCCCAAATTGAAAGACACGTCATCCAGTTTAAAGTTCAACTTGGCTGAGGAATCATACCAGTCAAAGCAAGCTGACAACAGAGTCAGCTGAACTGAGGGAGAAAGGAGTTGACCAAGGATTGAAGAAACTGATAGAATATCAGTTTATGCCAAAGACTGGCAGTATCCAACTGGAGCAATGGCCAATCTCAGCTGATAAGCCCAGAACTGCCAACTGGAGCAATGGCCAATCTCAGCTGATAAGCCCAGAACTGCCAACTGGAGCAATGGCCAATCTCAGCTGATAAGCCCAGAACTGCCAAATGGAGCATTGGCCAATATCAGCTGATAAGCCCAGAACTGCCAAACTGGAGCGATAGCCAATCTCAGCTGATAAACCCAGAACTGCCAACTGGAGCGATAGCCAGACTCAGCTAATAAGTCCAGAACTACCAACTGGAGCAACAGGCAGACTCAGCTGACAAAACTCAGAACTGCTAGCTGGGATGATAATGTAACTGAGCTGAGAAATCCAAAACTACCAACTGAAATTCCAAACTGCCAAGAGAGCTGAAGCCAGAAGACTCCTGGAGTGTATTGCTTAAATCAGCGTATCTTGGAATAAATGCTCCTTCAAAGATCCTGGAATTTAATGAAGATCGATTGGCAGAGTAACGGCTACTTCAACCAAATGATCCAAGCGATCATTAAAGACCACCTGATAAGCCAACAGAGCCACTGATCAAATGGACAATGGAGCTCAACGGTCATAAAATCACTCCTCTATAAAAGACGGGTGAATCAGAGTTTTAAATACTTTTCGCAACCATAAGCTCTTGCCAACCTTCGCACATACAAGCTAAGAGCTTTTCTTTCTCCCTCCCACTCAAGCTCAAGTGCAACGATTGATAGAAACTGCGAAAGTCAAACTGAGAAGAAGAATTCACTGAATCAAGACATCCAGCTAGGGCAGCCTTCTCAGTTCCAGCTATTCAATGATCAACTACTCAGCTCAATCAAAGGAGCACATCAGTTGATACCCCCTTATTCAAGACTAACCTCTTGAAGATCGAAAGAGATCTAAAACCTTGTAAAGACGACAATAGCACCTACCTTCCTAGCGAGCAGTTAGGGACTTCAAATATGAGCCGTCGACCAGCTGAGGTAGCGAGCAGTTACCAGGTTCAGCCAACTGTCCTTCATTATGTAATTTGTAAAGAAACTCAAGTTATATAGTGAAGTTGCCTTTCTGCGGAAGGAAGAGAGGACGTAGAAGTTTGAGACTTCGAACCTCTATAAATCTCTTGTGTGTTGTTCTATATTGTTCATTGCATATCTCTAACTGCACACAACATCACACAAGCTACACTTAAACTATCTCAACTGACTATCAAATTTGTGCATAAATAAGTTTCATCAAGCGAGTCATAGGGCCCTGTTTTCCGCATCTAAAGTAAAATTTTTTGTATCAGTTTATTTACCCTCCCCTCTAAACTGATATCGACTCACTCGGGACCAATAAGTGGTATCAGAGCGGTTGATTCTAAGGATCATCCGTTTCTACAGATCAACTGAATCAGATCTACTTATATGTGCTAATATTCCAGCTATTGGAAACCATAAGCTACCTATATTTTCAGTTGAGAACTATGATAATTGGAGCAGGAGAATGAAGGCGCATCTCTGCTCAATTCATGAGAATATATGGGAAGTCATTTAAGAAGGCCCAATCATCATCATGATGGACAATGATGCTCACATAGTCGATATCAATCAACCAACAAGGATCCCGAAGCCAACTAATCTTCTCACCAGTGAAGAGAAAAAGTTGAAGAATCTAGATTTCGTTGCTCAAGCTGCATTATTCCAAACTCTAGATGAAGATCGTATGAAGGATACCAAGAATTGCACAACTGCCAAAGAGATATGGGACCTACTAGCAGATCTTTGCAGAGAGTCTGAAGCCATAAAAGGAAACAAGCTCCAATTGGCAGTTGACAGGTATGAATCTTTCAAAATGCAAGCAAAAGAGTCCATCTCAAGCCTTGAAACTAGATTTCTAGGCATCATCAGTGAGATGAAAAACCTCGGAAGAAGTTATCCCAATTCAGAGATGAATTCCAAAATACTGGATAATCTCACTAACGAATGGGATATAAAAGTGATCGCTACTAAGGAGTCAAGAAACCTAAACAGCATCACTCCAAGGAAATTATTTGGTTCTCTTAAAGCTCATGAGTATAGTCTAAACCGAAAAAGAGAAGCGTCCACATCGTCAGCTCAAGACGCAGCTTTCTATGGTGAAAGGACCAGGTTTAGAGACGCACGAGGAAGAAACAACTTCTGACCTAGGAGCTCACCAACCAAAGAAAACCAAGGCGGATCTTCAACTGAACGAAAAAGGGAGGTAACTAAAAAGAAGGAGAATCTAACTGATGACATCAATGATCATATCCAATCAGTTACCAAGTTGTTAGAAAAGTTGAAGAGAGCTCGGGATAAACAATAAGTTTCACCTCAAACTGATGAAGTCCCAAAAGTTGAAAAAACCTACCAACCAGTTGAACGGCCAGCTGAACCATTCAGGAGTGGCAATCGCAATCTTGGAGAGTGTTTTCATTGTCATAAACAAGGACATTACAGGTTTGAATGTCCAGAACTTCCTGAAGACAAGAAAGCCAAGGTAAGGAGAAGCTTCTTCAAAAGAAAAGCAATGGTTGCAAATCTTGAGAATGCCGTGCTGGACGATTTAGACTATCCATCTGGAATCGATTCTGATAGCTACAGCTCAGATGATGAAGCATTATTCTGCCTCATGGCCGACAATGATGAAGAGTTAGTACAGCTGATTCTCAAACCTCCTTTTATCATATAAATAAAGCAATTGTCTCTAGTAATGAACTTGATATGAAACTCATGATGCTAGAAGACCAATTAGCTTCAATCTCCTGTTTGCATGTTGAACTGAAAGATGAAAATGATGAACTGAGGAACAAAGTCAGGAAACTGAGCATTGATCATGAAAGATTAAATTATCTTGAATCTCAGTTAAAAGAATTTGAGAAATTGAAACTGAGAACTGCTGATCTAGAGGAAGAAAATCAAAAACTCAAGCAAGAGATCCTTGAAAAAGAAAAGGTAAACCTAAAGTTCAAAAAGGGATCTCAGACTCTAGATGAAATACTCAGTCATCAAAGAACTGGAACTGGCAGCTCAGGGCTAGGATATAGCAAGTTCACTGCCCTAGAAAAGAGAAAAGCAGTTGCTCAACCTAGTGACAAGGGTATCCTAAAAGGGTTCACGAGATCTCAGGATCAGCCAGCTGAGTCAAACAAAGGAAAGGGAATATTGAAAAATCCCCAGACCCAGCCTAAAAAGTTTGGTCAGTTCTACCAATCTAAAACACCCGGTCAGCTAAAGCCCAGTTCCCAGTCAAGACCTTCAGTTCACTCAAGTCAATCCACTCGTCCAAAGCCTCCAGTTCAACAAAGGCCACCAGTTCAGTATAAAATGCCCTCAAGGCAAACTCGCAGATCAGTTCACTATGAAAAGAAAGACCAGTTTAGATCTCAAGCCTATCCTACCAAGAAGTTCAATCAGAAAACCTATAGGAGAGATCAAGTAAACCAGTTTGAGCCTTATCATCATTATAATGATTATCTAGATTCCAGAAATGAGCCAAAAAGGTTCATTCTAATAAACTGGAAACACACAAGGCATTGGCCTGATAGAAGAGCCTAAAAATCTCAAAACAATTGTGTGCTAGTTGAATTGTTTTATCCTACTAACTTTCAATGCAGGTACCATTCAACCGACTCAAGAAGAGTTGAAAGAGAGTCAAAACTGATGAAATGATCCAAATCAGTTGACTCCTTGAATGATAAGAAGCCAAAAGTTTGGCAAGTCTGGATTCCAAAAGACTTAATGTATCAAAAAGGACCCGATATGAAATAGGTCCCTAAATGCTAATCATTTTCTCTGCAGGACAAGAGCATCCTATCTATGAAGAAAACTAAAGACATTTGGTATCTAGATAGCGGGTGCTCCAAGCACATGACCGGAGATAGAGAAGATCTCGACGATTATGAAGAAATCAAAGGTCCACTCATCACATTTGGAGACAATTCTAAAAGTCGAACCATTGGAGAAGGGTTCGTTGTCAAAGGAAAAGTAGTAGTGAATGGAGTCTCCCACGTGGATAGACTAAAGCACAAATTACTCAGCATCAGCTAGCTGTGCGACAATGGCTACTCAGTTGACTTCACCAAAAACTCCTGCAACATAAGAGACAAGTCAACTGGAGTAATCTTGCTAACCGGCATCAGGAGAGGCAACATGTACATTGTTGACTGGTCAACCGGCTACTCAGAAGCTTGCTTTCTCTCAAAAGGATCAACTGAAGCAAGCTGGCTATGGCATCGACGACTGAACCACCTCAACTTCAAAACAATCAACTACCTAGCAAAGAAAGAGCTAGTTGAGGGGCTTCCCAAGGAGATATATAAGAAAACAGGTGTATGCGGACCATGTCAAAAAGGGAAGCAAGTGAAGTCATCCTTCAAGAATAAGAATCATCCACCAGGAACAACTGACTGTCTTCAACTGCTGCACATGGATTTGTTTGGTCTAGTTAGACCTCAAACTACAAAAGGCAAAAGATTCACTCTTGTAGTAGTTGATGATTACTCAAGATATACTTGGGTGGAATTTTTGAGGAGCAAAGATGAAACATATGACAAGCTCACAGCGTTGATCAGAAGACTACAAACTGAAAAGAAAAGATCAGTTCAAAGGATTCGTTCCGACAATGGAACTGAATTTGTGAATCAACACATGATCAGCTTCCTCAACCAGCTTGGGATTACTCACGAACATTCAGCTGCAAGAACTCCACAACAAAATGGTGTGGCTGAAAGGCGCAACCGAACACTAAAAGAAGCAGCTCGAGCGATGATAGCTGATGCCAACATAGCTGAAGGGTACTGGGCTGAAGCAGTCAACACAGCTTGCCATACTCAAAATGGAAGTGCCATTGTAGAAGCCCATGACAAGACACCTTATGAACTGTACAAGGGTCGTAAGCCTTCTATCTCATATTTTAAAATATTTGGCTGTAAATGTTATATTCACAACAATGGCAAAACTCAATTGAAAGCTTTTAGTGCTAAAGCTGATGACGGAATATTTCTTGGGTATAACTCTCCTCATGCACAGGCTTATAGAGTGTTCAATAAACGAACTCTTGTTGTGGAAATAACATGTCATGTGGTATTTGATGAATTTGCTAATGAGTACAAGAACAAAGAAACTATAGACACATCAGTTCAAGTACTACCTAGTGAAACTGAAAATTCGCAGGACTATGTAGATCACATTGTTCCAGAACGATTTGAAGTTTCATTAGAAGAAGGCAATGAAACTGGTACTAAGCCAGTTGAGAACAACTTGGTCAATAAAGACACAAATCATGCTGAGACCGCAAACCCCACAAATGAAGCAGGGGGAAGAAATGATGAGAATGCCGAACCTACTGATGAACAAGCAACTGACGACGTCATCACAGAAGAGCCAGCTGGAGACTCAGCTGAAGCCATGTTACCCAAGTGGCTCCGAAGCCATCCAACTGACAAGATAGTTGGTGATCCAAGAAGTCAAGTTCAAACCAGAGGATCAACCGAGCATGCCTTATTCACATGCTTCATCTCTCAAACTGAACCAGCAAACGTCAAGGAAGCCTTAGTAGATTCAGACTGGATCATGGCTATGCAGGAAGAAGTGAACCAGTTCACATGAAATGACGTATGGTTTCTTGTTGACAGGCCAAAAACCCAGAAGGTCATTGGCACAAAATGGGTTTTTCACAACAAGCTGGATAAACAAGGAGTGATCACAATGAACAAGGCTAGACTGGTAGCTAAAGGTTATTCACAAAGTGAAGGGATCGACTTTGATGAGACATTTGCGCCAGTTGCAAGATTGGAAGCCATCAGACTGTTCCTAGCCTATGCAGCTCACTTTAACTTCACAGTCTACCAAATGGATATCAAGAGTGCTTTTCTTCAAGGAATGCTCAAGGAGGATGTATATGTCGAGCAACCGCCAGGCTTTGAAATTGGTGATCAAGTTTTCAAACTGAAAAAGGCTCTCTACGGACTAAAGCAAGCTTCAAGAGCGTGGTATGAAACTCTAACAACATTCTTGCTGAAAAATGGGTTTCAAAAAGGAGTCAATGATCGAACTCTTTTCAGAATAGAACGATCAACTAAGATCTTAATGGTTCAAATTTATGTGGATGACATAATCTTTGGATCAAAGAGCAAAGATCTATGCACACGGTTCGCTCAACTGATGCAAAGCGAATTTGAGATGAGCATGATGGGAGAAATGACATTCTTCCTAGTACTCCAAGTGAAGCAGCTAAAAGATGGAATTCATATCAGCCAGGCGAAGTACACCAAGGAACTAGTCAAGAAGTTTGGAGTAAGTAAAGGAAAAACTCTCAAGGTTCCAATGAACACATCAGTTCAGCTAACTCTTGATGCAGAAGGAGAAACAGTTAGCCAAACTTACTACAGAGGAATCATTGGGTCCTTACTTTACTTAATAGCCAGCCGGCCACACATCTCATATTCAGTCGGTCTATGTGCACGGTTTCAAGCCAATCTAAAGAAAAGTCATCTTGAAGCAGCTAAGAGAATCATCAAATATCTCAAAGGAACCATAAATCTTGGATTATGGTATCCCAGAGATGACAGTTTGAGTTTAATTGGGTATTCAGACTCAAACTTTGGTGGATGCAAGATTGACAGAAAAAGCACCAGTGGAACATGTCAGTTTCTTGGAAGCAAACTGATATCCTGGTTTAGCAAGAAGCAGCACTCAGTTGCCACGTCAACAACTGAAGCAGAGTATGTAGCTGCTGGAAGTTGTTGTGCTTAGATACTCTAGATGAAGCAATAGTTGAAGGATTACAAAGTTGAAACTGAAGAAGTGCCTATCTACTGTGAAAACAATAGTGCAATTGCGATATCTCATAATCCAGTTCTACATTCAAGAACTAAGCACATTAACATAAGGCACCACTTCATCAGAGATCCCATCGAGAAGAAAGACATATGCATCAAATATGTCAATACTGAGAAGCAGATAGACGACATCTTCACCAAACCGTTGCCCGAAGCAAGGTTTATGAAGCTATGCTTATAGTTGGGACTGCTGGAGATAGCATCACATGATGAAGATGGTGAACTGGAAGAAAAAGGCCAAGGAACCACTCCAGCTGAAGAGAGAAACTGAGTCAAAAAGAAGAAAAACTGATTAGTTCGCCACATAATCCATTAGTTTGAAGTATATGCAAGAAGCTGCTGAGAAATAAGCAAACTGGAAATGATCAGTTTACCCATTCAGTTCAACTGAATCATCAGTTCGGTCGCTCAGACTAATGATCCGGTCAGTTATGCAGAACTTACAAGTTGCAAATTGATCAAACTGACGAAGAAGACATAGGAACTGAAGTAAACTCAAAAGGAGATATCAGTTCAAGGACCAGCTGAAGGAGAACAGATGAACTGAGAAGCAGCTGAATGAAGATCTGAGTAGTTAAGATCAGTCAGGAACTGATGAGAAGATATCCCAGTTGGAACTGATCAACAGAAAAACCATCAGTTACGGTCATACCCAACTAATGACCTAATCAGTTTTCAAGCCAAGGAGAAACTGCTGAAGAGAAGAGATAAGTTCAAAAAACTCAATAGTGGAAACGATAAAAACACGTGTCATCCAAATGTTACCATTGAATCGTCTTTCTCTCTCTTCTTCACTCCCCAACGGATAGAATTGAAAAGCCAATCGACGGGTCGATTAATCCAATCCGACCGTTGAATTTGGGGAGACCAAGCGTCACAACCGTTGGATGAATCCCAATTTTGTCTATATAAAGAAGGCGACTAAATTCTCAAGATAAGCTTTCTGATTTTTACTGAAGATCTATCCTTTTCTATCCATATATCATCTCCTTCCAGAGCTCAAAGCCTTCCAGATTATTTTCTCATCCCCAAAATAACATCTTCATAAATCATGACTTTTCTCTCAAACAATCCTCATCAAGGAAGTTCAATTTCAAAATCACCAGAGAAGACTCAACGATCTTCTGCAAAGATCTATATCATGACAAGATACTCAGCAGAGACAATTTCAGGAAATTCTCCAACATTCTCAGCTATTGTGAAAGAATCATTCAGTCAATTGAAAGTTCTGGGCTAAAGACATTCACTTAGGGTATACCCGCTCAGACATACCCGGAGGCAGTTGCCGAGTTTTTTCTCAACTCAACGAGCACAGAGAACTCTCTGGAATTTAAAACAGAGGTTCGAGGGCGAGAAATCACAATCACTCCATCAGTGTTAAAAAGGGTATTTGATCTCCCAGATGAAGGAGATAATGTTGAAGAAATAGAAGTTGATGCGAAAGACTGCTACGACAGATGGGCAATAATTCAGTTTGAGGGAAGATATTACATCAACCATTCTGTGTTCAACTTTGGAAAAGAGTTTCAAGTACTAGCGGCAGTGGCTGCGAGGATGATGATAGCATCATGTGAAGATCAATCCAGCATGTCAGAAATAAAGTACAGAATCAGCAATGCAATCTGGGAAGAAAAGAAAGTCAACTGGTCTCTATACTTCTTTCAACAGTTAAAGGAGCTTGTAGAAACTGTGGAAACTGGAACCGGAGGCTCAGGGCGCTTTCCACAAAAGATGAACTTTCTCAACAGAGAAAGCTCCATCCTGGAGCATCTTCTTCCTGATGAGATGATTAAGGAGACCCATCCTCAACAGATTGATCCTGACGACTTTATCCCCAGAATAAATACAATTGCTCTACCTCCACTAACAATCAGGGAATCACAACCAAAATTGAGGAAGAAGCTAATCCCATCTACTCCAATAACAAAGGGTAAAGAAAAAGCTACAATGGTGGAGTCAAAAGTTCAATCAAACTCCGACTCAGATGATATCTTTCGCATTATTCAGGGATACAAGTCATCAACCGAAGGAGATAATAAAAAGGACTCTAGAAAGGGTCAAATTGAGCAGAAAGCAGCTTCACCAACTCAATCTGAAACAGTTGATAAACCAGCTGCTTATTATCAAGAGATTGGAGAGCATCAGCTGAATGAAGATCAAGAGATTGGAGAGCATCAGCTGGATGCAAATCAAGAGATTGGAGAGCATCAGCTGAATGCAGATCAAGAGATTGGAGAGCATCAGCTAAAGGCAGAAAAGACTCAACGAAGTATCAAACAAACAATGAAGCAACAATCAAGCAAGGCATCAAAACAATTCAAGAAAGTGATTGAAAACATGAAAGCCCAGGTAAAGCTGCTCTCTGAATCAATCCTACAGCTGGAAGCACACACTGGAACGGAAAGCTCAGAGGAAGTTTCCTCCAATGAGGACATGCCAGACAGATCCAGAATGGCTAAGAAAAGGAAAACTGATCACAAGAAGGACTAAGTGGTTGATCAAGTTAAAACCTGATTAGAAAAGCCCTAAGTGTACTTCTTGTTAATCAATTTGTAATTATATCTTTTGATATATTTATAACAGTTTTTTCTATTTCAAATAAATGTCAAGCCTCACATTTATTTTGAAATTTTGACCGTTGCAAAACAATGACACGTGTCAAGGTCATTAATTGCCAACGACCAAAAGAAATCAGAGGCTAGTACCATTCCAACCATCATATCTATGAGCCTGTCCCAAAACTCATAAAAGCCTCTCTCTCTTTCAAGCCTCTCGAAAAGCCTCCTCCTCCAAAAAGATCTCAAAACCTCTCTATCTCTCTCTCAAACAATCTTGAATTGTCAAAAACATTCAGCCAACCTCAAAGATGGCCGAATTATCCAGATCTTCACACTTCTTCAAAAGCCAACTTATGAGAGATAAATTCCTTGACAGACAGAAATTTCAATTGATTCTTGATGAATCAAAGAATCCAACCCTTCTGTCAAATCTTTACAAAACAGGAGTTCTTCACTACCTGGAAACACCACCAAAATTCTTTAGACAAAATTTGGTGAGTGAGTTTTTGCTTCAAGCAAAATTATCTGCAGATGGGAAGATGATATCTTCAGTGGCTCAAGGAAGGATGTTACACATCAATGAGAAAACAATTGCTGAGGTATTCCAACTCCCACAAGAAGGCTTATCCGTTCAAGATCTAAAAGAATCTGCAGAGTCGCACTGGAGAGACTGGAAAGCCTCAACCTGCAACAAGCAATTCAGTTTTACCACAGCTAAAACTGGTCTCAAGCCTGAGTTTGGAGTTTTACTTGACATAACGAACAAGATGATGTTCGAAGCAATTGGAAGTCTAAGCCAACTCACCTAAGAGAGATACAAAGTCATGATTCACCTTGCTGAAGGAAGACAAACAAACTGGGCAGAATTTATCTTTCAACAATTCAAGCATCAAGTCATCAAGGCTGCAGACTCAAAGAAGTCTGGCAAATTTGAGTCCAAGGTCGGACTTGTTCTAAGGATGAGCAAAATGCTTAAAGACCTGCTGAAGCTCACAAGTGATGAATCACTACCAGTTCTGATCTCCGACTGGATCCCCAAGAAAGGAACTGCTCATCTACAGTCCCTGAAGAGGAAGAGAAAAGGAAAGGCCAAGATGAGCAACCAAAGTTCGAGCAACTCAACTGCCAATGCCGTTCACTCTCCAAAATCAAAGAACGGATCACCAGTTGATTTCCAGGTTTGCTCTGATCCAGATGAGCTTATTCCATTCATTGGAATACCCCATCCAAACTATGGAGCAGACTACTTCAGAGGCACATGCCCTCCGCTCCAGTTGACTGAAGAGAATATTCGCACTTTCTACAGTGGTGAATATGCAGTCAAAAGTGCACAAAAGGAAGTGACCAATCTCCTTCTCACGCACTTCACAGTTGTTGCACAATGAGATCAAGAGTTGTACAAACAACTTCACCGATATTTCTATTGGTACAACTGGAGAGATTCTATGTCTATCCAGTCTCACTTCTTGCTAACTGCCTTTCATGGCATGAGCTTCTGGCAAAGAGAAAAAACCTGGAGCATCAAATGGATAGGATCATCAAATCCATTCCCTCCAACCATTGTGCAAGTTCAGCACATTATGAATCACCGGATGGTGAACAAGATTCCAGCAACCGCCTCACTGGCCGAATTTACATCCAGATTCATGTTTCAAGCAGTTGGAACTACGGGTCAACCAGTCAACTGCCCAACTAACTCACTTTGTCGACAGCTAAACTTTGATAATCTATCAAGTCAGTCAGCTGAGCCATCTCGACGAACTCCACCTGCTATTCAGAGGATAGAACCCCACCTATCCCACACTGCAGTCATAGCTTCTCAAAGGAAAACAAGGCATAATGATGCAAGAGATAGTGACGATGAAGATACTGCCACGTCACCAAATCTCCTATCCAAAGGCTATGTGACTCCACTACTCACGTTAGGCTCAAAAGATGCGCAATTGACCAAGAAACATGATCAGTTTCGATCATCACCAAAGGGAATCCCACACTTCCTTAGTCAAAGGATGAAGAGCTCGTCAGTTGAGATCCAGCTTCATCTTCGCAAAGCCAAGAAGACGGAAAGGCCTGGACCATCAACGCATGAAACTGCATCTAAAGCAAGCAATGCAGCCAGTCCAGCTAGGCCATTCAAGAAGCGGAAATTGTCTACAGAAAAGCCGAGCAACTAAACAAACAGGCTGATCAATTCAGTTGCAGCCTCGACATCAGCCAGCTCAGCCATGACGAATGAGTGTCCAAACTCAACTGCTCAACCAACCGCCACGTCATCAATCAGTTGGACTGTATCCTAACTGACTAAGGATAAGTCTTCATTTTTCAAAAGCTAATCTTAATTATATTGTTACCGTTGTGATTATGAAATATCTTATATTATATGTCAACGGTTACAATTTGAAAATGGGTCTCTATATCTCAAATTTGTCATTAATATCTCTGCATGGATCTTAAAACCTACCCTTCAAACAGACGAAGAAAAAATATTTTATTGCGCTATTAATAGAAAGATCTGCAGAAAATATTTCGCTATTTATGGCAACTACCCCATTTTCAAAATGATCTCATCTCAGCCATATGATCATAAAGTCATTTACCGATAAACAGCTGAGATTCATACATCATTAATTCAGCTAATCAACCATCAAATCGGATGGCTGATCAGTCAAAAAAAGCAATCGAGTACTCTCAATTCTTGCATGCACAGGATGCATAAATATGAGTACAGAGATGAAGGCTCCGATCATTTGAAAATCTCTCTTAATTATTTGATCTTTTTCTAAGCCTTTTCTCACTCATCAAAACTCTTGCATTTCTAAACTGAATTTCATATCTTTGCAGAAATGAAGCCTCCATTTCCCCGGGTGGATATTAAAGCTCTTGCACACAAAATGAGAAATGAAAAGTCTCTAAATCTAGAGAAGCTAAATGCACGTCTTGGCCCGGATGTCTTTCAACAGATTTATCGACCATTGGCAGCGACTGGATTGCTTCCTTTCTTGACACAGTTGCCGGTCAAGAACATACCTGACTATGTCACCGAGTTCTACTACAATGCAACTATCAACGGCGACAACATAATCTCCACTGTAAAGTATCAAGTGATCATAGTCACCAAGGACACGATGATGTCCACTTTACACCTTTCCGGTAGAGGTCCAGACGTGATGAACCTAAATCTGCCATCCAAACATGAGTTATGGAAAATCTGGAAGCTTTCTCATGTGCACCACAATGACAGTTCGCACAGATTAAAGGAGAGCTTGCAAAGTGATATCATCCAACTTCTGGATATCACCAGCCATATTGTCCATGGCAACTTCGAGATCGTTCATCTCTCCGAGATCAAGGCTCATATCACAGCCGCCCTCTACTTTGGATGTCAAGCCGACTGGGCTTTCTACATCCTGGCGCAACTGAGAGCCAATGTCGAGCGAGCGACATTTGATCCGTCAACTGGCACATTCCGAGAAAAAGTTAGCTTTATGAACCACCTAAGCCACATCATACAAAGCCAGTTTGATGAGATCATACCAACTGGCGAACTACTTAGAAGACGGGACATGTTCTCCACAATATACTGCCATCCGACCTCAAAGCGTCCACACCCACAAGGGCCTTCCAGCTCAGATAATGGAAAGGCGCCTTTGGAGGCCACCGTCAGCTCCACTGACGAAAGAGAGCTGCTGCTGGAGAATGCATCTCGTTTATGGCTGAGTGATCAGCCCACAATATCAGCCAGCTCCCAACCTCCGCCTTTAGCCCATAGCGACTATATTGAGGTTGATTTTGAAGTGGTTATAGATCACCAGCTCCGAAGCTGCTTTGGTCTTATCGAGGACACCGACTCCTCCCTCTTCACGCAACTGCGGCGGTACTTGCAGTACCATATCTGGCGCTTCCAACTGGATGAGTCAACTATGTTTCACCTCATCCACACCCGTGGCTCAGCCTTCTGGATCAGCGAGGGCACATGGAGTCGAAACTGGATGAATCATCCACTCTCATCACCTCCAACACTCTCGGAGATCATGGATTCGATGATCAAGCGACTCCAGCTTGGTATATCCACTGATTCCCCTCTCCCCGACAATGAACCAGCCAACTCCTCCTGCGCACCCTTTGTTGGTGATCCACCACTTCCTTCATCTGATGAGATCTTCACCAGCTTGGGCCCCATGAGCTTCAAAGAGCAAGACATCTCTGATCCAGGTCAGTTCATGTCAACTGAAGATGTCTATGCATGGCTTTCTCCGCCCATGCAAATCCCTTCAGTTCCTACAGCTCATGATGACAATTTGGCAACCGCCTTCACTTTTCTGCCAAATTGGTCATTACCCTCATGTGATCCTCTTCACCTTTTGGATGATGCCAAAAAGGGGAAAGATGGACAGAATGATGATGAACAGTATAATGGATGCATGACTCTTTGGGATCAAATTCAAAAAGAAATAGACACTACAAGAAGTCCAAGAAAGAGGAGAAGCGAGCAGAAGGAAAAAGAGCAATCGAAACAACATTCAGGAAGTAGACTAGTAGTCTTAACTACTAACTCTTGAATCTCTTGAAATCATGCCAATAAAATGAATATATAATACAAGTTTTGATCATGATTTTACTTCAAGCTTGAATGCATTGACATAATTCTTCATGCTCTAATACCTCAGCCATGCTCTGATATTTGAAAAATAAGCATGAATAAGCCCAAAATTGCTCTTAAAATTGACATGCTCTGATATATGAATGATAAGCATGAATGAAAATTGCTCCAATAATTAAATGAAAATCATGAGTCAATGTGTCATAATATGCTATGAATATGACATGCTCTGATATTTAAAAGATAAGCATGAATGACAAATGCTCTAATAACTGAGTGAAAATCATGAGTCAATTTGTCTCAATATGCTACAAATGTGCACTGATTGAAAGACTCTATTTAAAGCATTTGCCACTTGCAGTTTTTCCATCATCATCATCAACAAAGTTTTGACATCATCAAAAAGGGGGAAATTGTTAGGAAAAACTATCAAGGAACCCCTAGATCAGCTTTTGATGATATGTCAAAATTATTTGTGAAAAACTGACCAAAGCTCAAGTTGTAGATCGAAGCTGACCATCCCAGGAGGGCATCATCAAAGAAGAACTCTAGAAGAGTCAAAGTCAACCGATCTGAAGAATGGCCCAAATTGAAGGACATGTCATCCAGTTTAAAGTTCAACTTGGCTGAGGAATCATACCAGTCAAAGCAAGCTGACAACTGAGTCAGCTGAACTGAGGGAAAAAGGAGTTGACCAAGGATTGAAGAAACTGATAGAATATCAGTTTATGCCAGAGACTTGGCAGTATCCAACTGGAGCAATGGCCAATCTCAGCTGATAAGCCCAGAACTGCCAACTGGAGCAATGGCCAATCTCAGCTGATAAGCCCAGAACTGCCAAATGGAGCATTGGCCAATCTCAGCTGATAAGCCCAGAACTGCCAAACTGGACCGATAGCCAATCTCAGCTGATAAGTCCAGAACTACCAACTGGAGCAAAAGGCAGACTCAGCTGACAAAACTCAGAACTGCTAGCTGGGATGATAATGTAACTGAGCTGAGAAATCCAAAACTGCCAACTGAAATTCCAAACTTCCAAGAGAGCTGAAGCCAGAAGACTCCTGGAGTGTATTGCTTAAATCAGCGTATCTTGGAATAAATGCTCCTTCAAAGATCCTGGAATTTAATGAAGATCGATTGGCAGAGTAACGGCTACTTCAACCAAATGATCCAAGCGATCATTAAAGACCACCTGATAAGCCAACAGAGCCACTGATCAAATGGACAATGGAGCTCAACGGTCATAAAATCACTCCTCTATAAAAACGGGTGAATCAGAGTTTTAAATACTTTTTGCAACCATAACCTCTTGCCAACCTTCGCACATACAAGCTAAGAGCTTTTCTTTCTCCCTCCCACTCAAGCTCAAGTGCAAAGATTGATAGAAACTGCGAAAGTCAAATTGAGAAGAAGAATTCACTGAATCAAGACATCCAGCCAGATGTTGACGATCCAACCAGGGCAGCCTTCTCAGTTCCAGCTATTCAACGATCAACTACTCAGCTCAATCAAAGGAGCACATCAGTTGATACCCCCTTGTTCAAGACTAACATCTTGAAGATCGAAAGAGATCTAAAACCTTGTAAAGACGACAATAGCACCTACCTTCCTAGCGAGTAGTTAGGGACTTCAAGTGTGAGCCGTCGACCAGCTGAGGTAGCGAGTAGTTACCAGGTTCAGCCAACTGTCCTTCATTGTGTAATTTGTAAAGAAACTCAAGTTATATAGTGAAGTTTCCCTTCTACGGAAGGAAGAGAGGACGTAGAAGTTTGAGACTTCAAACCTCTATAAATCTCTTGTGTGATGTTCTATATTGTTCATTGCATATCTCTAACTGCACACAACATCACACAAGCTGCACTTAAACTGTCTCAACTGACTATCAAATTTGTGCATAAATAAGTTTCATCAAGTGAGTCATAGGGCCCTGTTTTTCGCATCTAAAGTAAAAGTTTTTGTATCAGTTTATTCACCCCCCCCTCTAAACTGATATCGACTCGCCCGGGACCAACATGTATGTAGGGATGTAAAGCATGATATCAATACATATAGAATACCCTAAAAGCAGTAGAGGGTAGGGAACACATCAAACCCATATATAGTATAGAGGTAAATCTTTTTTCTTTCAACATGGATGGAAAAAGCAATTCAGCTTGACTGATTTCATTGTCTAATATTTCCGTTTCTACATTTTGTCCCATTAAAAAAAAAGATTTTTGTTGAAATAAAAAATATAACGTAGTTTTTTTCAAAAAGAGAAAGAAGAAAAGAAATCGTGATATGATAGGGTTAAAGAATAGGTAACCACTCCAATTAAAGAAACAGAATTAATTAAAGAAAATCAGATGTTAAAACAATCTAAAACCCTCCAATTGTAATACAAAATTTATGTTTTTTATGTAGACTAATAAACCGACCTTATAATTAAATTAAATTATTAATTATTAATTTAATTAAAATATATTTGATTAAAATAGGAACCATATTTTTTCCCAAAGGAGTAGGAGCTCTATTTATAAATTGAAAGTAGTTGCAACTCATAATTATTAAATGATCGATCCTAAATAAAATTATTAGTTAAAAATTAAAAATTAGGAATGAAAGATAAATCTCTAATTGCGAGATAAAAATCTTGCTAGTTTAATTAATCGTTCTATTAGAGTTAAGTTTTGTTAGAAGAAAATAAATCAAAATCCGGATCTAATTGATCCAACTAAAAATAGATTATTTCTTTCCTTGTACAAAAGCAATCTATCTCAATAAGTAGAGGATTGTAAATCATAATTTATATACAAGAAATAAAATAAAAAAGCATCTCTCGTTTCTCTTTCTTCTCTTTGATGGCATTCATATAAACTATCATGGTATCAAAGCGGAAGATCTAATAGACTCAGAATCTGTTCATCATCATCTGAATACCCCTCTCGGCTTAGACCAAAATCTGCAGAAAACACAAACATGTCAGAACCGAGTGAAACCATAAACCACAACCCGACCAATACCATCTCCGATGATTTAACCATCCAAATCGCCAACTTGCTCAAAAACAGTCTTGGCCTGCAACCTTCAACCACATAATCCTTATCAATAGGTTTCAAATTAAATGGGGATAACTACCCTTTATGGTCAATTCTCATGCGAAAAGCAATTGGAGGCAGGGAAAACCACATATATCATCAACAATCCACCACCTACAACAGATCCATCATACAAGAAGTGGGAACAAGAAGATCAAAGTGTTTTCACCTGGTTAATCCAGAATGTAGAAATGCACTTAATTAACAGTGTATCAAAATACCCAACCGCAAAGGCTGTCTGGGATGGCTTAGCTATCACTTACGGGAGCGGCACGGATTCTCTCCAAGTTTTTGATCTCTACCGGAAGGCTAACACACTAAAACAGGGTGAGAGCTCAGTGGAAGAGATATGGGCCAAATTTCAGGACCTTTGGATGACGATAGACCGGAAGGAACCGAACCCCATGATATGTTCAAAAGACATCGAAGCATATAATCAAATTATTCAAACACAGAGGTTGTTCCAATTTCTCACCGCGTTGAATGAAGCTCACGAGCCGGTGAAAAAGGAGATTTTGAAGAAGGACCCCTTGCCCTCAATTGACTATGCATATGCGCTGGTGTGACGAGAGGCCGCCAGGGACCGGATTCTCCAGCCGGTAACACTCGATAGTAGCGATTCTTCATCGAGCATCGGGGTCGGACTTGCGGCTCGGGACAAGAATAGACCTTTGCACAAGGGCCGATGAATGGAGGAGGATCGGAGCAAATTAGTGTGCTCCCACTGTGGTATGAAGAAGCACACAAAAGAATCGTGTTTCCAATTAGTCGGATACCCAGATTGGTGGGACGAGACCAAGAAGACGAAGCTTCCAGTCAAAACCAGAGGGGGAACAGCCGCGGTAGCCACCGTCGATCGGGCTACCAGCGCTGTAGTGGGTAACGCCGGTGGTGGCAGAACAGATGTTGAATCTGCAGCGGCAGCTAGGGTTTCAGAGGTTGGAGAAGGTAATACGGAAATAAGAAAGCTGGACCCGAAATCTGACTTAAAAAAGGAAAAGCCCTTTTGCAATTTAACCCCTCCAAAAACAAGTTTCAGGAATTGCTATTTAACCCCTGTTGAATTAAAGAATAAGTTTCAGGTCCTCGAAAATATTTCCACTGTTTGTGCAGCCTCCGGAGACGTCGACAAAAATAATCAGTGGATTTTTTACTGTGGTGCGACCGACACCATGACATGTGACAAGGATGATATTATACAAACTGCTCCCTCTCGGCGAACTCATGTTCAAACTGCTAATGGTGAATTAGCTCCGGTTGAGAGAGCCGGCACTATTAATTTATCTCCTACCTTGCAACTGTCAAATTGTCTATTTGTCTCATCTTTATCCCATAAGATGTTGTCTATTAGCCATGTCACGAAAGAACTCAGTTGTACCCTTCTAATGCAACCAAATTTTTGCATTTTACAAGATATCAGGACGGGGGCGAGTATTGGGCGTGGCACTGAGCGAAATGGACTGTATTACGTGGATGAGATAGCTCAAAAAGGTGTTGTGATGCTGACTCATGGACCTGGAAACCGAACTGCTTGGCTTTGGCATCGTCGGTTAGGACATCCCTCCACGGGTTATTTAAAACTGTTTTTTCCTAAACTAGTTCTGTCTAAGGATTTACATTGTGAAACTTGTTTTTTGGCTAAAAGCCATAGACATTCATATAAGTTGAATAATACCCGGGTTGATACTATTTTTTCACTGGTTCATTCTGATGTTTGGGGTCCTGCACCTATTCTTGGGGGTCCAGGTTTTCAGTATTTTCTGTTATTTGTTGATGATTGTTCTAGAATGACATGGATTTATTTTTTGAAAAATAAATCAGAGGTTTTTGATAAATTTACTCATTTTCATGCCTTAGTTCAAACTCAGTACCAAAAATCTATCAAGGTCCTAAGGTCTGATAATAGGGGAGAGTATGTTAATTCCCGGATGAAACATTTCTGCACTACCACAGGAATGATTCATCAAACCACTTGTCCTCATACTTCTGAACAAAATGGTGTGGCTGAACGAAAAAACAAAATTCTCCTAGAAATGGCTCGTGCTATGTTAATTGAATCTAGTGTACCTACCAGTTTTTGGCCTGAGGTTGTAGTTACTTCTGTGTATCTGCTTAATCGTCTTCCTACTAAAGCCCTGCAGCTCCAAACCCCTTTGAAGTTTCTCTCTTCCCAGGAAAAAATCCCTACAGCTCTCACTCTTCAACCTCGCGTGTTTGGTTGCTCTGTTTACATTCAAATCCCTAAGCAATCCCACCACAAACTCTCTCCATGTGCCGTTAAATGTGTTTTTGTCGGCTACGGGTTACACCAAAAAGGGTATCATTGCTATGATCCCAAAACTCGACACATGTTCACCACTATGAACTGTGACTTTCTCGAAACCAAGTATTTTTATTCCCACCTTAGTCATCAGGAGGAGACTGGGGAACAGGGGAATGATAGGGACTCCTTAAGTTGGTTGTCTTTGCCAATGTCAAGCTCTGTTCCTACACCGGGTCCAACAGATGAGGTTAACAACACCGCTGAGATAACTCCTGATACTATGCAGTCCATGGAGTTTGATGCTAATGCCGAAACATCTCCTCTCCTGATATCTGAGGTACCTCCTAAAACTGTTGAAGTTTGTTCTATTCCTGAAACTAATGGTGACAGGATTGCGGATACAGAGGTTGAAAATCTTCACTATGTCGAGGATACAAGAACACAAGCAGAAACCAGCAGATATGTATTGCCACCAAGGAGTACAAGAGGAATTCCTCTGAAGAGATATTCTCCGGAGCATACTGGAAGGAAAACCAAATATTCTGTTGGGAATTGTGCTAAGGGAAACCTCACTGGAACAGCACAAGCTTTCGAGATGGCACTTCTAGGGGAAGAAGAGACACCTCGATCTGTTGAAGAAGCTATGAAACACAGTAAGTGGAAAGAAGCTATGAAGAAAGAGATGGATGCTTTGGCCAGAAACAAAACATGGGATAAGTGCAGAATTCCAGACAACAAGAAATTAGTTGGATGTAGATGGGTTTTTACCATCAAACGGTGACCTGATGGGACAATTGAAAGATACAAGGCATGACTAGTGGCAAAAGGATATACTCAAATCTATGGGGTGGATTACTCAGAGACCTTTTCTCCAGTGGCCAAAATGAACACCGTAAGAGTTCTGTTATCAATTGCAGTTAATCGTGATTGGTCACTTCATCAGTTTGATGTGACAAACGCATTCCTACATGGAGAACTGAAAAAGGAGGTTTACATGGAGGCACCTTCTGGTTTCTTAGAAGAATGGGGAAAAGGTGAAGGATATCGGCTGAAGAAAACCTTGTATGGCTTGAAACAATCACCAGGGGCTTGGTTTAGTAGGTTTACAGAGGCTATGGTTCGATATGGATACAAACAGAGTAATTCAGACCACACGTTGTTCCTAAAATGGAAAGACAGCCGAGTTACCTGCCTAATTATCTATGTGGATGACATGATCATTACAGGGGATGATACTGAAGAGATTGACAAACTGAAGATCAACCTGTTTAAAGAATTTGAGATGAAGAATCTGGGACACCTGAAATACTTTCTGGGTGTTGAAGTTTTGAGATCAGAAAGAGGTATATTTCTGCGACAAAAGAAATATACGTTGGATCTTTTGGCTTAGACTGGTTTACTTGACTGCAAACCTGCTAGTACTCCAATCATCTTAAATCATGGATTGAAGATTGTGGATGGTGCTGAAGCCATGGAACGAGGAAAATATCAGCGTCTAGTAGGGAGATTAATTTATTTTTATCTCATACTCGACCTGACATTGCATATGCCGTCGGTATTGTAAGTCAGTTTATGCACCAACCACAGAAGGAACACATGGATGTTGCACTAAGGATCATTCGATACCTGAAAGGTATGGTAGGATATGGAGTTTTACTCAAGAAGCATAAACATCTGGATATTCATGGTTATACTGATGCAGATTGGGCAGGTAGCCTAATGGATAGAAAATCCACTAGAGAATACTTTACCTTTGTAGGAGGAAATCTTGTCACATGGAGGAGCAAGAAATAGAAGGTGGTTGCATTGTCCAGTGCTGAGGCTGAATTTCGTGGGATCAAAAGTGGATTGACTGAAGTGCTATGGCTACGAAAGTTGTTAACCGAAATAGGCTTTCCTCCAAAACAAAAGAGCCAGTTGTTTATAATAAGGCCGCAATTAGTATATCCGAGAATCCCGTTCAGCATGATAGAACAAAGCACGTTGAAGTGGATCGACATTTCATCAAAAAGAAGATCGAGGGAGGTATTATGGAATTGCCATTTGTTCGGTCAGAACATCAGCTCACAGACATATTAACTAAGGTGGTTAATTCCACAGTCTTTGTCGGAGTTCTTGACAAGTTAAGTATCGGAGATCCCGTTACTAAACTTGAGGGAGAGTGTTAGAAGGAAATAAATCAAAATTCGGATCTAATTGATCCAACTAAAAATAGATTATTTCTTTTCTTGTACAAAAGCAATCTATCTCAATAAGTAGAGGATTGTAAATCATAATTTATATACAAGAAATAAAATAAAAAAGCATCTCTCGTTTCTCTTTCTTCTCTTTGATGGCATTCATATAAACTATCAAGTTTTTCATAATTAGGAGCTCGATATATATAAATATTAAAAGTAGTTGCAAATCATGATTATTATATAATCTATCTCAATAAGTAGAGGAATGTAAATCATAATTTATATACAAGAAATAAAATAAAAAAGCATCTCTCGTTTCTCTTTCTTCTCTTTGATGGCATTCATGTAAACTATCAAGTTTTTCATAATTAGGAGCTCGATATATATAAATATTAAAAGTAGTTGCAAATCATGATTATTATATAATTGATCCTAAATAAAATGGTTAGTTAAAAAGTAAAAATTACGAATGAAAGATAAATCTCTAATTGCGAGAGAAAAAAAAAACATGCTACAGTTTTAGTTAGTCATTTTATTAGGCTTAAGTTTTTCATAATTTTGGTTTATTATTATTATTTTATTAATTATTATTATTATTTTTATGAATTCAAGAAAAATGAAAAATGAAGAAAAGAAAGAAGTGTGCAAAAACGACATAGTTTTGGACTGGAATAGCATATCAGGGGGTGGGTGATGTGCTTTTTATCCCTGCAGAGGAATCTAGTCCGATTACATGCAATTTGAATATTTGAGTTTTGTTAGAGATTCAATTAATTGTGTTTTGTGGATATATATATTCTTGTTGTACGATCGATATGCAGGCGAACTCGAAGTCACCTCAAAATTATGTGGCCAAAGTGGGCCGTGGTGTCACCGATTTCACCATCTGTTCCGATATTGGTCCGGCCATTGCCATTGGTGTTGCTGTGTAGTGCCCCGTAAATTTATTTATATAATTGCGTTATTATAAATTATTATTTGGAGCATGAAATCAATTGTTTAAATCCTATAAGTCACACCTAGAGTAAATTTTAACATATGTGGAGCATGTTGATAAATACATTATATTATTTCATTATAGAAATGTTGAAGTAATATTTTATTTATTTTAAAAAGTCCATTTCATTTTTTTTAGAAAGCCGATAACATCTCATGTTTAATTATTATTTTGGGCCAAATCTATTTTATCTCTAGTCCAAACCAAAAGTCCATAAAAGATTAGGGCACTAGTTCGTAATTTTCATTCATGGAAAGTGGAATGTTTTGACTTTGAGATTTGTTCCCAATATGTTGCTCACTATTTTCATCCAAAACCTTAGAATTATGAATAGATGATCTTGCAAATTTATTCACATCTATGTTGAGGCCTTAAACCCTAATCTCATTAGTATAAATATATAGGTGCTCCCTTCCACCAGTCTTTCACTCACCAAAGCAAAGAAAATAGTAGAAAAGAAAATTCATTTTCCTGGAGTCACTGTCCTTCTTCTGTTCCCCGAAAGTACGAGACCTCTGTTTGTAAATTCTTGCGAGATGAAATTCTGAAATATGCTATTTCTTCGTGTTTTTTATGGTTCTTCTATTCCTAAAGAAGAGAAGAGAAATAGAAGTTTTAAGTTTATAAAAGAAGAGTATACCTATTCTAATAGTGTACAACTAACCTATGCATATAATATATATATCGGAATCAAGCGAAGATGGAAGGACCATTCAATTCATGTTGGGGCATGGCGGCGACCTAGCAGCAGACGGGCAGGCCGTGCCTGAATTCAGACCGGACTGGACTCTTCTTTGTTTGAGCTGCTCCCGCGCACGCAGACAGGAAGATCTCACTTGTCCTGGTCTGGAACAAGTACAAGGCGTAGGGGAGATCGGAGCCAGAGGGAACGCCTAGACGACGTTTTTATTCCTGTGCTGCTGTAAGTAGATCAAGAGGTCGTTCCGCCCCTTGTCCCCTAAGTTGGGTAATATATATATATATATATAACTGTGGACGTAATTGTTTGCATGTGTTGTTGGCATGGTTTGAAATTTCAAGTTCTTTTCTTACACGTGGGGCCGAGCAAATAACTTTAAAGAATGGGATTCATGTTTTGTCAAGTGTTGCTCTACCATTCACCAGATTATATATAAATGTGTTATATTCACATTTCACATGCATACTTGGGTGCCCGCAATGGTATAAAAAAAATTTAGTTTGAAAATCTAATGGGAAGTCAGTTCATGCCATCTCTTGAGAGTCAATTCATGCCACCAATATGGAGTCAATTCAAACCGTAAGATTACTTTGCAGCAATGGGAAGTCAATTCGTGCCACTAGATTCTCAACAATTTTCACCTACACCAGATCACCCATCAAGAAAATCCCGACGATCGAGTGTAGGATCTGAAAGGGAAGAAACACCACCAATATTTAGCTCTCAATTTCTACCGTACTCTACAAAAATGAGATTCTCAATTAATGCCTCAGTCCTAAAATGAATAATAATTGAATGACGGGAGCGTCTCTTAAAAAGAAATAAGATTTGGAATAATTATCAATTAAATAAAATAGTTTTCGAAATAAGAGTAGGTTATATTCTCCAGAAATTTGGTCAGCATAACATCTGTAACTAGAAAGAATTCACGTTTTTCAACGTATCAAAAGAATCAAATGATTCAATCAAGTCAAAAGAATACATATTCATTGGCCAATCAAACTTAAATAGAATCTATCAATTAATAAATAGGATTTCAACTCCTCAAATAAATAGGACATCTTCATAGGTCACCAAAACTAAGACTCATCAATAGGTCAGAGACAAATAAACTGTATTATGTTCCATTCATAGGACATAAGTAAATAAACAATTTAAGACCCGTCATAGGTCAACTGAAAGTAAACAAAATCCAAGACTCAATCAAATATGACAAATTCATAGGTCGAAAACTGTAAAGAAACATGATTGGATTCATGAAAAGAATGGGACTTTTATCATAATTCAAATAAGTTATATACTTCAGATAAGCCCAATAATAAAACATAGCATGCAATCATATTATGGGGAAACTATATCAGAGTTTAAGCGAAAAATAATGGAGTACTATTGTATCACATAACAACATACTCATGAGCAATAAACTAGTCTGAACGAGACAACAAGACAAGATCAACCCACATCAGTACATCGAGTCATCACCTCCAACATCTCAATATGTGAAAAATATTTAGCTTTGACTTTCCTCAATTAGTAGATCTGCCTCCTGGATTTTGGGGCTGCAGTCAGACTTACCATATTTAGCTTACTGGCCCTCGGCGACTTGGGTGCACTGCTCCTGCCTTAATTGGTAAAGTTAATCTTGTGTCCACTCTCGACTTCCTCTGCTTTAATCACTTTGGGTTTGATGTGGGCACGATCGCGAACTTCTCCTTCAGCTTCTGCTGGAATAGTAGGCATTTCTGCCAGGCTCGAAAGAGAGCTTTTCTCTGAGAAGTTGTTGCCCATCTTGGTATTTTTGACATCAAAATGCCCTCCAGGTGTGATTATACTTCCTCATGTCCCTCTTTTATCCAAACTGTATCTTTCCGACTCAAAAAATAGAAAAACAAAGGATAAAAAAATGAGAAAAAAAATACAAAAATATGAGAAAATTTGGACTTGTCACACCCACCCACTTTAGACATGTTTTTCCTCAAGTATGGGAGTACAATGTGCCCAAAGGAAAAACTGAATGAAAAGAGAGAGACGGACTCACAAAACACGAAAACAATGTATGCATAGAAGAATTCTCTTATAGGCACAGAAATCCAGGCTATCGATCACAATAAATAGCAGATAAACAAAGTGATGGTTTTGCTCATGTTTTCCTCACTCAAGTGTTTTGGGCTTAGTGTTTACGCTTAAGAAAAATATAATTGAAATGAGTGTCACCATAGGCTTGCAACTGCTATTGTTCATCCGCCACTATTGGGAATAAAGGGCACATTTATGCTAAGAACTTAAAAGGTTATAATGGGGTTATGGTTTCAAGGTGGGATATATTTAAAATTGAGCTCAGATGTCAGATGTTCCCTTCAGGAGGATTCATTTGGCTCTTACTTGCCTTTGCCACCGTGCCTATTATAATGAAGCACATGCCTCGGATTTTTTATTTTGGGCATCTTGAACTTTATTTTATCGAGGGGTTTATACTTCTCATTTTTTTCATTTTCATTTCGACCCCTTCCTTTTTTTATTTCTTTTTTCTTTTGGCATTTTATGCCATGTAACATACTAGATTTATCCTCTCATTGTGCCCATGGTCTTTTATAAGTTTTCAAAAAGAATATGACCAGGACTTATACATTTTTGCTCAAAATGGCTGCAAGGACAGTATCAGGATGATTTTATTTAGCTTTGTGGGCTCAGTTTAAAAATTTCTAAGCATTTATAGTATACCCAAAATTCATTGTGACCTCGGAGTAAAGCAGCAAGTTCCAGTTCTCCTAAATTCAAAGATGCAGAAATCACACAAGAAAGAATTATCACATGCATCGTGAAAATAGGCTCAATTACTCACAAGGTACTTAGTTCATTTATCATATAAACAGTAGCATGGGCATGCTAAAATGAATATATAGTAAACATGTTGTCTTATGATCACAAAATCCCTAGACTCCATGCTTTCATGTTCAATAATCTACACATGCTTGACAACAAAAAAAACGCAAGAAGGCAGGGTAACCCCCACCCACACACTTTGCTTTGGGCAAACTGGGTACGAGAGGTTACTCTAGGAACTACAAACTTAACAAATGTTAGATGGCCCCCCTACCCACACACTTTGCTTTGGGCAAAGTGGATAAGTAAGTGGTCACCTAACTACTCATTCAACAATAAAAACAACAAAACAACAAAAGACTCATAATGCACACACCCACACACTTTGCATTGCGCAAACACTTTGCGTTGAGCAAAGTGTGAAGACATGGGTGACACCTAAACAAATAAGAAAAAAAACTAAAATACTAAAAAGAATACCAGGCTAGGCATCAGAGGGGTCGGGTAGTTAAATCTGACGTGCTTAAAGTAGAAAAATAGGGCGATCTCCAAACGATCAATCTTGGCAATGATAGTGGTGATTGCTGGTTGTTGCCCTTAGCGGCCTCTTACGGGGACCTACATTCAAATAAGAAGAAGAAGATGAGCAGTGTTTGAAAATTTGGGCTGTGGACGCGACACGGGTACGGTCGCGCCCCCAGTTGCATCTCGGATAAAGAAAACATGCATCAGTGTCGGAGCAGGTCACTCGTACCTCCGGTCGCACTGCGACTCGTGCCTCCGGTTCTATTCATATTTTCTAAACGTACACAATAATTGTCCAAACTATGAGTTCTATCTAGATAGATGTATTTAATAATATCTAGCTACATACTCCATTGTGAGTACACAATATTTGAACTTAGATACGGATAACTTGGTTGCTGTTTCAAAATTCCATCTATTCCAATGCTTGAGTTCTTGTAAGTGACCTACAAGAAAATTAAAGAATACAAGTATTTATCTCTTACAACCAAAAACAGTATTAATAGATAATTAATGACAAAGATAAATTAAATTCAAAAGCAGCCAACAAATTAATGCTAACAAGTAATCAAACATGATTTTTAAAGAAGAAAGTTACAAATACTACATATTTTTTGGAGGATTAATGCTCACCTTTTTGTGGCATCTTGCTGAGGAACAAGACACCATAAATGCTCAATATTTATTTTCAATATTTATATAATCCGCTATACTGCAAAATAATAGAAAAAAAACTTTTGTTAAACATCAACATGGTATAATTTTGATATGGCAGAATTCATTTCAATACATACATACATATATATATATAACATATTTAAGTTATCCAATGCAGCTCCTGGAACAACTCCTCCAATGAAAATCATATTGAAAATTAAGCCACAACAAGCATACATAGATACAAACACACACGCAATCACATAGACATAAACAATTTGAGATTTTAGGACAAAATACCTGGAGATGGTGGACAATCAATGTCATGACTAGGGTCCATATCATTAGAGCAACGTATATCTCCATCTTCAACCTCTTTCCTCCTCGGAGAGAATTTTTTCTATACATAACTTTTTTGCAAATATTACCTAATAGCTACATATCATGAATTCTAAAATCATATGAGAAATGTAGTAAAAAAATCAATGTCGATATCACATTGTAATTGAAACTCAAACAAATGACATATAGTATAAAAAACAAAAAGCCTTCTCTACAAGAGCACGCTATATAAGAAATCCTAGAATGGAAACAAAGTTACATAGCAAAATTTTATGAACCTCAAAAGGTCATCATGTTATAGCAGAGAACATTACCTAGTAAATAAGTTAACACCAAGGAAACTTGCGTAAAGTTAAAGAGAAAACAATTTCAAATCATAAATAAAGGTGTTGGCAATGAATCAGGATCATGGCCTGTAACAAATCAATAACTAGAACATTATACAGTAATGACAAACCATCTAAAAACAATCGAGCATTAGGAAAATAAATATAAAAAATGGAACTAAACTTGGGAATCAACTTGGGGCTGTTCCGTTTTGTATAGGACTCTTCTCTATATCTATATTTGGTTGTTGAGTGGTTAATAATAATGTCAAACACCATTATACACAAGGATAACCAATTGTAGGATAAGGCACTCGTTCTTGTTCAAATTACTCAACGCATTCTAAAAGTTAAATCATACAAGAAAATTAAGACAAAACATACATATACATATGGATAGAAACACAGACACTCAAACAAATATAATCAAATTAGGGCTCTAAAGCAAAATACCCAGGGATAGTAGGCAATTGATGGCCTCATTATGTTCATTACAATCCTTATTAGTACCAAATATCTCCACCTCGGTGAATTAACTATTTCTTTCAAACTCTAGACCATCTTCGTGCCACCCAGCCTCCATTTTTGGATCAAATGGTTGAGAAGATTGAAAAGCTTTGTGGTAATGCCATCATCTCCAATTCCACATCCTATTACACTGACTAGATGCCAACAAAGCTCAACTTTCCTGCTAATACTTACAGAAATCATCAGCACATTACGATCACCAACCACCACACTTATTGAGATACAGATTCAACAACCAAATCAAGCCGACACTTTACGCCTCTACACAAATAATTCATCAGAGCAAATTTTCACAACAAGAACTCAAATCCCTCACGCACGCACACACATCTGCATTATTTTAGAATTTAGAAACACTAATGATATATGTGAAATATGTTTGAATTTTCTTAGTTCATGCAATATATAAAATTTAGGTTTGAAAAAAAAAAAATAACTATCAACCTTTTTAATTCGCTATTTGAAGAAATATTATAAAAATCTGACTTAAGCTAGTGTAATAGTATAAATAATTAAATTTCGAATACAACAATCATCAAGTCATGAGATGAATAGTGATCCATGATGTATCGTATATGTTGATGAATAATATTACGCAATCAATCAAGGGAGAAAGATATATCTAAGCAAAAATTGAGTAAAAATGGGTTTGTTGGGCAAAGTTATAAGGTAGGGTGTTTTGTAGGCAATCTTGTATAGTTTTACACAATAACCCTTGGTGTGGGGTCCTTGTGAGTAGTGGTTTTGACACGAAATCACCGATTTTCTGCAAAAGTACAAGTTGTTGGAGATATATTTTATATCTCTTGATTTCTCTCTCTATCTATCTCTATCATATATATATATTTACACCAACCTTAATTGAATTGAAGTTCTCTCTCTCTCTCTCTCTCTCACATTGAAGTCACCTAGTGCACTCCCTCTCTCTCTCTCTCTCATTAAATGGTTGGTTGGAATATTAAAGATTTCTCTCCTTCTCCAAATCTACTAACTATTGGCGTCTAAAAATAATGCAACAGATTATGATCGACTCTCTCTCTCTCCCTTTGAAATTTGTTAGAACATTTAACCATTTCTCTCCAAATCTGCTACAGACATCCTAAAAAAAGCATCAAATACTTATCGACGGGATTAACCATCTCTTTCTCGACGCCTTTCTCCCATCTGCTCGAATATGCCGACGATGGATTCAAGATCGGAACTTCTGCCGGAGCAATCAACTTCTTCACAGGTTAGTGCTTTCATCCAAAGAAGTCGAAATTAGTTAATGGGTTATGGTCAAGTTATATGTTATTAATTTTGTTATTTGATGTGGTAAATGTGTGATTAATTTGGATGTTGAAACATAAATAATATATTTATATGTCCGTTAGATGTAAGTTTATAATTACACGTTAGTTTGTTTATAATTACACGTTAGCTTGTAATTATTTATTTGATAGTATATGTTTTTTTTGTTACAGATAAGTGTTGATTTTGTGAACTAATTTCATATTACACATTAGTTTTGTAAACTGATTTATATTACACATTAGTTTATTTATAGTTACTCGTTAGTTTGTTATTGTTTGTAATTTGTTAGTTTGTAATTGTTTATTTGATATTATATGATTGTTTTTTACAGATAGGTGTTGGTTTTGTGAACTAATTTCATATTACACATTAGTTTTGTGAACTGATTTATATTACACATTAGTTTGTTTATAGTTACACGCTAGTTTGTTATTGTATATTTGATATTACACGTTAGTTTGTTTATAGTTACACGTTAGTTTGTTTATAGTTACACGTTAGTTTGTAATTGTTTATTTCATACTATATATTTGTTTGTTACAGATAGGTGTTGGTTTTGTGAACTAATTTCATATTACACATAGTTTTGGGAATTGATTTATATTACACGTTAGTTTGTTATAGTTACACGTTAGTTTGTTATTGTTCATTTGATATTACACATTAGTTGTTAAGATAAGCGTTGGTTTTGTGAATTGATTTCATATTATACGTTTCTTTTATTAATTAATTTATATTACACATTAGTTTGTTTACAATTACACGTTAGTTTGTTATTAATTATTTGATATTGCACATTAATTTTGTGAACTGTTTTATATTACACAATGGTTATTAATATAAATAATAAGATTAACAACAAAATTTAGTTAAATATGAACGTTGAGACTAATATTATATTGTTTAATTTAAAATTGAGACTAATATCGTATTATTTTAATTTTTTTAAATGTCAAGCTGTTGTTGATTGGATTAGACGGCCAGCTCAGAGACTTAAGCCGAATCTAAATACATATGCTAAGTTGGGACTAGGTAGTAAGATCAAAGGTATTTTATATGCCATTGGTGGTGAGGAAGCACTCCAAATGTTCAGGTCTGGCTGCTTCGGGCACGTTTTGGATTTTAGGGATGGTAGTAGAGCTAATAAGGCGTTACATGAGTTGATGGCACGGGAGGTACGCGTACTTAATGCTGAGAATGAGCGTTGGTTCCATGTTAATGGAACCAATATACAATTTGGGTCCATTAGAGTATGCCTTGGTGACGGGTTTACATTTTGGCGGATCGAGCTTTGATCCAAATGCAGATCATTCTATTCCTGAGAGAGGGATTTCTTACCAAGTATTTGACGGAAAGCACACCACTATCCAGATGTCGAAGAGGTTTCTTGCACAGAAATTAACCAAATCATCTGCGGATTATGTGAAGGTTGCAAACATATTGTTCGTATACGAGATGTTATTTTGTATTGATTCTGTTTGGACGATCGACAGCTGGGTGTGGACTTTAGTAGAGGATGTGGAGAGATGAAACTCTTTCTCATGGGGGCCTATTCCTTTCTCATGTTTATGCATTTCATGAATCTTGTCCCTAAGAGTCGAGCAGCTATGAGCGAGATTGATCCTGGGACATATCATTTTTTTGGACCACTATGGGCACTTCACGTAACTATTATTGATCTATTTTATAAATATCATCATTTTTAATCATTGGTCAATTTTTTAATTTACTAAAATTCTAATTTCCTTATGAATTAATTTAATAGACATGGGCATATGAGATTATACCTCAACTGGGACGTCAGTGCACGGTCCCAAGTGGACAAATTATGAGACCTCGATGGTGCTCGTTGTGTAGAATAGGAGATACTCAACATATGTCGGATCAGTCTGCATAATATCATAAATCTCATGAAGTAGAGAATCAAAGCACAACTCGTCTAAAGACATGATCACGAGTTGCTTGTCACCGTCTTTGTATTCAGATCTCTCCCAATGACCACTATGTCATACTACGACACGGCATCTAACCATCTGTAATATCATAAACAAGACAAAACATTGTATTAAACTTATGATTAAGTCATAATATATATTTATAAACTGCAAAAAATTAACGTGTAAGTTCATATCTAACGTTTAACAACTAATGTGTAAGTTAATATATAGCGTTTAATAACTAACGTGTAAGTTAATATATAATGTCTAATAACTAACATGTAGAATAATGTCTAACATTTAATAGCTAATGTGTATACTATTTATTGAACTAACGCAAATAATCTATATTAAACTAACGTGTATGATATTTATTAAATTAATGCGCAAAATATTTATTGAACTAAAATGTATGATTTTTTTTAAAAAACACTAACGTGTATGTTATCTATTAAACTAACGTGTAAAGGTTATGTGTAATAATATTTATTGAATGTGCATAATATTTATTCAACTAATCTGTATAATTCAACTAAACTTACGTCAATAATTTGTATTGAACTAACGTGTATGATATTTTAGACTAATGCGTAATAACTAACGTGTAATCTGGAAAAAAATCTTGAAAAATAACACATTACATGTTAATCTGGAAAAAAACTTCTTAATTACACGTTGATTTTTCATCAGTTTATAACTTATATTTCTATCTTATGATGCATTAATAAACGTAAATAATTCATAAGTTACAGAAAATATTCTCACACAAGCAAGATATAGTTTAAACGTTAGTTACTATAACATGTTCTTAATTACACATTAGTTTCTAGAGCATGTTTTAAATTTAGTATTCAGTTTTGTTAGCTTAATGTAACTATAAAATGAATATTAAAACATTTATAACATACAATAATTGTAAACGTACATTTCAAAATTTTCCGGTATAATTGTTGGACGAATTTTCAATAATTTCTCAATTTTGATTTTTGAAATATGTTATGTTATTACTGTTTTACTTTAGTTAAGTGTTAATTCTTTTTTATTGATACTAGGTATATATTTGTACATTACCTACCTCTGTTAAACAAACAATAAATGCACTAAATTGCATTCAATATTTTGGCCAACCACCAACCTGCCAATGTTTAATATTTTGGGGATGAGACTTACACGTTAGTTTAATATTCGGATGAGACTTGCACGATAGTTTAGGATGAGACTTACATGCTACTTTTATATTTTAGATGAAGATTTACACGTTAGTTTCGTGGAGACTTACATGTTACTTTATCAGTTTACATGGAGAAATGCACGTGAGTATTGTATGCATTTGTGTGCATTTTGTTGTGTATATTGCAATAAATGTTAAAAGTTGTCATATACAATGATTGGGAGTGGGGTCTTATTATGTCATAAGGATATTTTAGACTCTTGCCCTTGAAATTGCACATATAACCACTTTATTATAAAGTTATCTTTATTTCCATTTGCCTATCTCATTTTGCCTATTATTATACATTTATACATCAATCAATTAAGTTAACAAATAAATTGATCATATATAAACTACATATTAAATTTTCATATATGTTTAATAGCATCTTAATTTGATATAACTTCATATGTTAGATAATCTCAAATAATTTTATAATTGAACATTTCCATTTATATTAATTATTGAACAAATTCTTAATTCATCTATTTTATTGTTCTTTAACCCTATTAATAATATAAATATATAATGGCTCAATTTTTTCCAAACGCAATAGTGATAAATGTACACCATCACACACATCCTAAAGTCATAGTATGATTTTTGTGTATATTAAATGAATTACATAAGATAAAAAAGATTACAACTGTCAAATGATGTTAATTAAAATTTATATCTTGTTCGATAATTAATTTTAGAAAATATAAAGTGAAGTATTTATGTATCACATTTGCCACATTACAAAAAAAAAAGTAAAAAAATAAAATAAAATTTGGTCTTTTTTAATTCGTGTGAAAAAATAAAATTAATACAAAGTTCATGTATTTTAAGGCAAGTTGGTATCCACATAGATGTACACGTAGTAATCTCCTACTGTCACGTCAGATTCAACTTGCCAAAATTTGAAAATCATGTGAAAAATTCAAATAAGGGCTAAGTTCATGTTAATAAAATTACGTTTTTTAAAACGTGTGAAAAATCAAAAACACCCCAAAATCTGTGTATGTTAAAGCAATTAACCCTTTTAAGTTTAAAATTCTTGGTAAAAGTTTTAATCTTTCTGCTGATGAATTGAACATGCATGGGATTGGCACTACAAGAAATTGGATTTTTAATGATAAAATTTAATGACGGTATGTAAATCCTCTCATTAAAAGTATATTTTTAGTAGTTTTAGTGAGAGCAAAAATATACATAGTAAAAAGAATAGAGTTTTAATGTCCAGTTTTTTTTAATTTCCTAGCTATTACACTAAGGCAATATTTGGTAGCCTGGATAAAGGCATATTAGTATAGGTATCCAGCAAGAACCGTGTGTTTGGTAGCCATTATTCGTTCACGCGAGGCCCGGTCCTAACGCGAGGCCCGGGATGTAATTTACTGATTCGGCTGGATAATGTATCCGACGCCCCCCTCGGATACAGTTTTTGGCGTAGCAATCTTAGTATATATGCCTTTATCTAGGCTACCAAACATTGCCTAAACTAATTTACTCATTCCAGAACTTAGTCTACCAAATAAAATAATGTACCAAACAGATGTGTGAAACAATCATAGTATATTCATCTTAATAACCAAACACACAATTAAAATAGCTAATACGCAATTATCTTTCAAAGCAATCCGGATTTTATTAATGTGGGTATATCCGTACCAGCATACCAAACATTGCCTAAATCGGGTCACTATTTATACAATCCCCTCACTATTGACGTAAAATTTGAGGCACCAAATATTCCCACTAAATGAATTGAATTTTTACCATTAAATATTTTAAACTTATAAGAAAAGAACAAAGAAAAAATTATCTACTCACATCTCACTCTGACCTCGCCGACGTGCAAAGTTAGTGAAAAAAAGAGGTTTCTCATTTCTCTCATGAAAATTGAGATCCTTAATTTTTTCATGCCATCCCCAAATCTTCGAACTCCCCACCTAAACTCCCACTCCTCAAACCCTTTGCTCCGGTGACCTTCTATCGGTGATGACACGCTCACCGACTGATGACAATCAAGATTCGTCTCATCTCGCGATTGAAATAATCTCGAGCGACTCAGACCCGATGCGAACCAAGATGACCTCAATAGACTCGAGCATACCTATTCACAGATTGAATCCCCAACATGACCCAGATTCTGCCCGACTCAACCTCCTCCCTTGATTCTAACTTGCTGAACCATAATCGACGCAACAGAGTAACTCATCATTTATTTTTCTTTCTTCTACTGATTTTTCTTGCTGAAATTTATAATAATAATCCATTATACACACATTCAAAATGAATATAATTTCAATAATCAACACATTGAATCATAAAACACAATGTCTGCTACAATAACTATATAGTAATAATTGGTGAATTTTCTGTATTACACAACAATGTAAAAAAAAAAACTAAAATTGGTATTTTTTAATTTGTGTGAAAAAACAAAATTAGTCAAAAGTTTATGTATTTTAAGGTAATTTTATATCTACGTAGATGTACACGTGGCAGTCTTTGTGATGCGATCCTCACCGGCAAGACGACGACGATGGCGTTATTTTCCCAGGAGTATCAGGTTACACGAACAATTGGGGATGGAAATCCAAACCCTAGCCTCACAATGAAATTGAACCACGAACTGATTAAATCCGCAACCCTCGATCAATTGGAAACACGAACTCGGATTGTATGGATGACGCCACAAATGGGGATGTGAATCCGTTTGATAAGTCATTTGAATCTCACGTTGTGTTGTGAAACTCGGATAATTCTCTCAGAGAGAAAGAAGTGAAAACTCACGTTTAAAATTAATATCAAAGTTGTTTCATAAGTTCTCTAATGAAATATAATTGCAAGCCCTTATATAGGTGGGCAAAATAAAGAAAACCCTAATTAAGTTCTAAACTGAATGGGAAATAAAACAGAGTCCAAAAATAGATAAAATTCGAAACTGTACGGACATGGTCGCGCCTTAGACCCACTCGGGTCGCGCCCCTGGCGCGGGCGAGCTGGTCGCGCCGCTTAGACCCACTCGGGTCGCGCCGCCTGGACCCACTTGGGTCTGGCCGCCTGTATGTTCAAGCTCCTCTGCGCGAACTTCTCTGACTTGTGAACTCGATCATCGGCACCCCCTTTTATATCGTATCATTCCCCTTCTCTTGAAAAGGATTTATCCTCAAATCCGTACCTCCTCCTGGATCAAAAACGAACACGAACTAATCATCAAAATATTCCACCACAGGCTGTATAAGAAACATCTTCAAGATCATCCAGTCTGTGCCAAACGGACGCCACTTCAACACCATAGAATGCAGTTTCATAGGATTCAACAATAAATCTGGTGACACTTCTATACTTGGCGGTACGTCTGCATCAACCTGTAAGACAAAAACATCACAAAAAACTCGTGGATGACAATTGTTAGAATTTATTTCTTCCACTTCTGGCTGCCCTCCGTTAACTGGCTCTAGTTTTGGCTCGTCAACTTCAATCGAAATTAACTGTTCTGGAGTTGCTTCTTCAACCTCACAAGCTTTAGAAACTGAATCATCTATGGTTGTCTCCCGCACATTTGAATCCTCCTCAACGAGCCCCTCCGGACTATCAACATCTTCAACAATCGCGTTTCTTCCATTGCAAATGTCTGAATTGTAGGAGGTCGCCATCTCTAAACCCGACTCTAGCACGCTTGTGATAGAACTCCAATCAAAATTCCATGTAGAGGATTTTGTAGGTGTAGTATTATCATCCCTCCACCTAAGTCGTTTCTCCACTTTGATTGCTCCTTGCACCATATCCTCTAGCTCCCGTTGAGAAGAGTAAGGCATGTGACGCCTTCTCTTCACCTGCCACGTATCAATTGGCTCTCCAATATGTCGCCTCATGGAATAAAACTGATTCCACCAGGTAAGCACTTCATCACAGAATCCACTAACAGCGATCTTAACCTTCCTCCACTCAGGATAATCGTGATAGTCAAACAACAGTTCTATCTTCCTTTCCCACTCTAGGTACGACTCAGGATCTCTCGTACCTCGAAACAGTGGAACGCCTGTTTCCCAATACTCCTCACATTCATCTTCATGATATTTTCTACCACCATAACCAGCAGAACCAATCATCTCTTCTCTCTTTTTTTTTCGATCTTTTTTTTTTTATTTTTTTTTCAACACCAACAATAATCTTCCTCAATACACTCCAAACACCAAAACAGCACTCCCCAGCAAGTTATATCAACACCACAAAACTCAACGAAATTTCCAGCGAGAAATTCAAAACAAAACTCAACGATTTTTTTTTTCAGATCAGCTTCGTGTTTTTTTTTCGCTGATTTTTTTCTTTTGCTGTTTCTTTTCTTTTTTTTTTATCAGCGTCTCCTTTTTTTTTTAAATCAAGAACAAAAAATTAAATACAGAAATTAAAGGATAAATGGAACCTGATACAAAGCCGAAGCTTTGATACCACTTGATGCGATCCTCGCCGGCAAGACGACGACGATGGCGTTGTTTTCCCAGGAGTATCAGGTTACACGAACAATTGGGGATGGAAATCCAAACCCTAGCCTCACAATGAAATTGAACCACGAACTGATTAAATCCGCGACCCTCGATCAATTGGAAACACGAACTCGGATTGTATGGATGACGCCACAAACGGGGATGTGAATCCGTTTGATAAGTCATTTGAATCTCACGTTGTGTTGTGAAACTCGGATAATTCTCTCAGAGAGAAAGAAGTGAAAACTCACGTTTAAAATTAATATCAAAGTTGTTTCATAAGTTCTCTAATGAAATATAATGCAAGCCCTTATATAGGTGGGCAAAATAAAGAAAACCCTAATTAAGTTCTAAACTGAATGGGAAATAAAACAGAGTCCAAAAACAGATAAAATTCGAAACTGTACGGACATGGACGCGACATGGTCGCGCCTTAGACCCACTCGGGCCGCGCCTCCCGGCGCGGACGAGTTGGTCGCGCCATTTTAGACCCACTCGGGTCGCGCCCCTAGCGCGGGCGAGCTGGTCGCGCCGCTTAGACCCACTCGGGTCGCGCCGCCTGGACCCACTTAGGTCTGGCCGCCTGTGTGTTCGAGCTCCTCTGCGCGAACCTCTTGGACTTGTCAACTCGATCATCGGCACCCCCTTTGATATCGTATCACTTTGGCTGCCATGTCAGATTCAATTGATCGTAATCCAAAAATCATGTGAAAACTCAAACAAGGACTAAGTTCATGTTATTAAAACTTCATTTTTTTAAAACATGTTAAAAATCAAAAACACCCCAAAATTTATGTATTTTAAGGCAATTTAACCCAACTTAAAAACCTTTGCAGAAGTGCCTCATTTTCCTATGCTTTTAATAGAAAAATCATGGAAAAACTCATACATCAGCTTAGGAAAAATTAGACAATCTCACTTAATGAAAAATGACTAGCCAATGTAGGGGTGAGTAATCGGTCAGTTCGGGTAGAAACCGACCGGAATTGCTCAAATTGAATGCACCGATTATGACCAACCGCTCACAGAACTGATGGTGGTCAGCAACCAAACCGACCACCGATCGCCGGTTCGGTCGGTTACCCGAAAAAAAATATTCAGATTCTCATATAATTCATTTTTTGATGCATAGCTTAATCGAACTCCCAAGTACTAGGGCTTAAGAAGCTAAGCAACAATCATCAACAACAAAGTCAACATCCAATAAGCTAAAATCTTAGGACTCTTGCTGCTGCTGCTGCGTTGCTGGGACGGCATCAAGTGGTTGCCAGGTTTACTTCTGCTGGATGTTACTCGTCGGGATGCGGAGATGGGTAGGGCTATCGGTTGCAAGGAAGGCAATGAGATTTCCGCGGCAATTTGCTTGAAGGAGAGACAACAGATTTGCCACCAGTCAATCTAAGATAATTATCTTGCTCTACGATACTCGGTTTTCATATGTAGATATAGACATTTTCTAGTTGTGGCAAATCTATACTAATATAAAAAGTGTGTTATCTTATAATTTTGAATTTACCAATTATATCCCTATCATATACTATATTTAAGGGTAATGATGTAATATAATACAATTATGAATATTAATAATTTATTTGAATGTATACTATAATTATCATACTCTCACTTAATAGATTTTAAAGAAATTGGGATTCTTATTATGATACGGACACTCACTAATCCTAATCTCTTGCATGCATTGACTTGGATGAGTTACTACGTACAATGTGAATAATCTATTTAAGGCCCTTCCATGAAATTCAAGCAAGATATTTAACGTACATTATTATTATTTTTTTGAATAAGAAAAATATAGAAACGTGGCGAAAAAAATATGTGCATAGTTGAATGTTAACCACTTTTTGGTTCTAATTTGTCCAATTATTTAGATATTATTTGTAATAGAGTATATCAACTTGAATTTTATGCTTACTGATAATTAATTAATTAATGATGAGAACATTAATATCTCTAAATATTAATAAATTTATTTGTTGATATCAATTTAATTTAGCAAAACACTCCAGTAGGTCTCTGTACTCTTACTATTTGTTTCATTAGGTCTCTAAACAATTTTTTCGTTTGAATAAATCCTTATACTTTGACAAAACACATTTTTAAGTTTTTTCTATTAAATTGTATTTTAATAAGTTCATGTACAATATATATATTTTTTTGATTAAATAAGCTCTTGTACTTTTATGTTTCATCTCAATAAATTTTTTTAATACAGATTTACCTAAATCGTTACTATTACAATTAAAACAAGAATATATAGACACAAACTAAGAAATACAATAACTTATTAAACCAAAAATAAAATATGTACAAAATCCTATACAATAGTGATATAATTACTGTTTTTAAGAGAAATAAATCAGTAATTGAAACTTTTTTCTAAATATAATACGAATGAATATAATCTATCTCCACATTTATCGATTTATTATTAAGACATTAGAATTAAAAAATGAAATGAATAACGAATAATATATTTGTTTGCTGAATTATATTGTGGCTGATTTTATTTCAGAGATTAAATAATTAATTAATCGACCATTTTTACGTTTATTAATTTGATTAAATAAAATTTTGAACTTAGGGTCAATTTTTTATTGCAGCATTTTTTTTTTTTTTTTTTTCAATGTAAATTTCAATTGTTTTAAGTTCAATCCACCAATATAAGGATTGCGTGGGGAGTTGTTAATGTGGCAACCAAAATTTGCAGCAACATATATACCTATGTTTATGTGTGTGTGTGTATATATATATATTACATACATACATTTTCAAAAGGTCAATTTTGTATATAATTGTTTTTTTTTTTTAAATAAATTGTATAAAATAAGGAAAAAAGAAAAGAGAATGACCCAAACCTAGAAATTCCGGATATCACATGCTGATATAATTGGTTTAAACATGCTGTGAATATTCAATTTTATTACTAATGGATATACAAATAGGTCGCCCAACTTATTTTAATAACTTCTTGTATTTCAGTAGGTTTATTTAATGGTGTGGTATTACATATATGTAAATTCGAATAAAAAAATGACATATTGAGATAAAATATAAACGTATATGAACTTACACAAGAACCTATTAATACAAACTTTAATAGTGCATGAACCAAAATACTTTCAATGTGTAAGGACATATTAAAATGAAAAAAAATAGTATAGAGTTGTAACTTCCCCCTGTCTTGCAGCTTGACCAATTTGTAAAACACTGCACATAGGTTAATTTGACATCAATCAAAATATTTCTCAATAAAAATGTGTTTTGTTATTTAATATTTTAGATCATAAGCATAACTGATGTATTTGTGATAATTGATACATTTCTATTATTATAATTTTAAAGAAAATATAACAATCAGAATATATATAATGGGCATAACTTTTAATTATAACGTGAATAAATGAGCCTTAAATATTAAACATTAATATATCACTTCAAACTTTTTATTTTCAATAATTAACATTGGAAAGAGAATACAT
Source organism: Perilla frutescens (assembly GCA_026008535.1). Classification (NCBI taxonomy): domain Eukaryota; kingdom Viridiplantae; phylum Streptophyta; class Magnoliopsida; order Lamiales; family Lamiaceae; genus Perilla; species Perilla frutescens. The sequence continues at coordinate 46,415,989 of BRKX01000012.1, forward strand.
AAATTATATGTATGGATTAAGTTTTATATACTATTTTTATCAACCTATGTATCACAAGCATCTATACATTAATTTATATAGTGAATTACTATTTTTTTTGTTTTACTATTTTAACTACATAAATATTAGGGAAAATTTTACTTTAGAATATTGTGTTAGAATGTAGAATTATTTATCAAATTTGGACATATATTAATTTATTTTTTAATTAACTTTAATAATGTACTTTTTTATAAGATAAATACAAAATAAATACGAGTGCATTAATTTTTTGTTTAGACTTTATTTTGTGCACTCATTAAGATTCCCATGTAAAGCTTTTTAGAGACACAATCAATTAAAAAATAAAAGACTTACTAACCCACTTACAAATTATTTGTTATAGTCTTCTTTTGATTTCACTATTATGGGTTTAAGGGAAAATCATTATTTTGATATTACATGTGACATAATATATTAATTTGAACATTTAATAAAGTTAATATACACACATATATATATATACATGCATACATACATACATACATACATTAAATGTGAAATAATCTCTAAAATTAAAAAGAAAAGAACTTTATGATTAGTTCGTTTGTGTGTGTGTGCATTTAACATAAAAACTTCAAGTATTTTAATGGGATCCATATTTTATATATAGTATATAATTAATGCAAATTTTAACTATAATATTATATTTTTAGTTTATATATTTTCTACACTAAATTGTATCACTATATATATACTAAAAGTATTCAACCACATTCAAAATTGTCATTGCCAAAAAGTGAAATGGTAAAAATTTCATTTATTTATGAAAAGAGATATATGTCCCTTTTGAAATCAAAATGGATTTTCTTTGATACTTAATATAATGCAGGAGGGGTTCATTGATCAATAATTGACTCGCCCAAAAATCCTTAACAAAGCCATTGATAAGACGTTCTATTTTTATATAGAAATAGATTCGTTCAAGAACTCTAGAAGATGTTGATTGTAAATGAAAATATTGGTTATGTAGAAAGACGAAAATATATGTGTATTCACATGCATGAGAATTCTATAAGAAAAAAAAATCTTTTATTTCTTCAGGGACATTATAAATATCCTTCATTTGAACAAATTATTCAAAGAATTCATTTAATAAAATATTTAACTGTCAATTTATTAAATATGAACAATACATTTGTTCCCGGGGACAATCCAAGTGGTGGAAACCCATGTGTAAAAAAAGATGCATGTTTAGTTACCTTTCTACAGTTTTTTGACCGATCAAATTTGTAATTTTTCAATTTTTGTCAATCAACCTTTGTGTCATTCTCCTTTAATACGTATTATAGGTTTAGTGCATTTACGGTAGAGAATTTCATTAGATAATTAAATAATTAAAATACATTAGATAATACATTTATTAGTTAATTTTAAGATACATATATATATATATATATCAAGAATCTATATTTTTATGGTACATTTTACACTATAGTGACAACCAACATATATACTAATTAATGAATTAATGATGAGAACATTAATATCTCTAAGTATTAATGGATTTTTTCCTGTAAAAAAAATTATATATTAATGAATTTACTTATATCAATTTAATTTAAATCATAAACATATAATAAAATAGTCATATTGTTGAAGATATATGGAACACTCAAATTGAGTAGTATAATGATATTTATTGTTTTCAATAATTACCATTAGAAAGAACACATATATAAAGTGTCTATATAAATTAAGTTTTATATATACGTTTTTCAACATATGTATCACATGCATGTATACAATAATTTCCATTAGAAACTACCATTTTTTACTATTTTAATTAAATATTAGGGGATGGTTTAATTTAGAATATTTTGTTAAGAGTTAATAAATAATTTAATACTATCATATGCAAAAAGATATAGTTAGCTATAATGTAGACTTAATTACCAAATTTGGACGTGTAGAACTTTATTTTTACAATTATCTTTACTGTAATTTTTTAAAGGGTTTCAATCGCAACATCGTAATAGAACAAAATTAGGGTTTATTAAATTTAGCCACACTAAAATATTTTTCCAATAATTGATGATTGAGCTATGACAAGTTTGAAGATACAAGTATATTGACGGTTGAATCGTAGGTCAATTTATTTTAAAAAAAAAAAAAAGATGTTTGAATAATAACCCAAGTTAAAACTTGGTTTTTTAATTGTCAAATTTTAAATTTTGTGTTAAATTTGGAACTATGTCCAAAGTTTATGATTTTAAAGAAATTAATCCTTTTAAAAGATAATTACAAAATAAATTAAGAGTGCTCAAATATATTATTCATTCTTTATTTTGTACACCCATTGATAATCACATGTAAATTTTTTTTTTAGAAATTACCCAACAATACATTAAACATAAAAGAAACTTAGTAACTCACTTTAAAATTATTTATTATACTCTACTTTTTATTTCACTATTATTGATTAATGGAAAAATTATTATTGAGATATTTCTTGTAAGATAATATTTTAACTTGAATATTTAATAAAGCTAACACACACTCACACAAAAAACTGAAATGATCTATAGCATTTTTAAAAGAATTTTATGTTTAATGTGTGTTTATATAACATAGAAGCTTTATGTACTTTAACGAGATATGTATTATATATATGGTATATGATTCAAATTTTCACTATAAATATTATATTTTTACTAAGGTTTTCTTCTATTTTAAAATTTTAAGTTACTATTTAGTCTATATGATATAACTGAAGCTTCATATTTCAAAGATGAATCTCTAAAAAAAATTAATAATTTTGATGATATTAAATATTAATAATAGGCTTGTCCCAGGGTCGACACTCAAACGGTAGAAATCCATAATTAAAATTATATAGAATTTATTTGTTTTATAATTGTCTAATACTAATTTTATAATGACATATACATATCCATCCAATTAAAATGTAGACGATTATTGTATTTTTGGAAGATAAATACAAAATAAATTGAAAGTTTCATTTACAATTAAATACTTTAGTAATTTTTTATTTATATATATACTTATAAATTAATCAAATATAAAAAATTCACAAACTTTTCAACATTTGATTAAATATTATGACTAAAATGAAATGAAATGTAAAATGAACTTATTAAGATTTATTTTTTAATTAAAATCTTAACATTTCTTTACCCTCCTGGTTATCTTATTTCAATTGTTATAATTTAACAAATAAATTAAACCATAGATAAATCTTAACTTCTTTTTTTTTGCCCCTTTTATCCAAATTTCAATTCTATTTCACATATGATGGATTAGTATTTAAAATAATAAATATATACTATACTCAAAATGATATTTCACATATTATGAATTTGTTCTAAATTATTATGTATTTTATTAATCTCTTCTAATTATAATAGACTTAACTTTTAATTTTATCATCTAAAAAAATTAATTTTACACAATATAATATTTTTTTAATAAAATCATATAAATTACGTGCAACGGACGTTATCCATACTAGTTATATAAAAAGAGAAAAGTGAGATAAGAGGGGAGTGAGGGGGTAGGTGGGGGCACGTGAGGTGAGATTGTGACTTGAGAGGAGAGAGAATGAGTGGGGGTACTTTTCTAGTTTTTAGGTGGGTTGGGCTCGAGATGGGTGAATAGTTCACAGTTTATCATATATATTATAGATACATATATCATTGTTTCGGGTGGTTCGGTGTAACATATTGTATTTTTAATAAAATCCGACCACCGACCGAAATACTATTGGTTGGTCATGCTTACCATCGACCACCGATCGAGACACATTTGGCACCGATCCGAACTCAATCGGTCGGTTCGAATACAGGTAGATTCATGCTCACTCCTAAGCCAATGTTAGAGAAAAATTCTCTTATCTCTCATTCAATGCCCAAGATAGTGAGCGAGGCGAAGTAGATGGTCTTGCTATGGATGATGTTCCTCGTGGGCAAGATATCCTCCCCTTTAGGCATCACCTTTCCTGAAGTGGGACTAACAACCGTCTTCCTCTTTTTAGCAGACGGCTTTGCAGAGGCCTTCCCCTTTTCCTTGGCAGTTACAGAGGGCGTTCATATGCCCTCCGCAGTTAGGGGTGTAATCGAGCCGAGTCGAGTCGAATAATAGCCTTATCGAGCTCAAGCTCGATAAGAAAAACTCGAAGCTCGACTCGACTCGAGCTCGGTCAAGTTTTAATTTTTTGAGCTCGAGCCCGACTTGATTAGGTATAAATATTAAATAAAAAAAATATATTTATTTAATTTTAAATAAATATAATTTAATTATTAATGATATATATGTAAATAATTAAATTATTAAAGGTAAATTTATAATTACACTAAAGCTCGATAAGGTAAAGCTCGTGCTCACTATTATGGAGCTCGAGCTCGAGCTCGGTAACTACTTGAGTAGCTCGAACTTGAGCTCGACTCGACAAATCTTGAGTCGATTTTGAACTTTCACCGAGTCGATCCCGAGTAGCTCACGAGTAGGCTCGACTCACTTACACCCCCTATCCGCAGTCTCCTAGACAGAGGGTCAAATTCTCCTAGCTCTTGTGGGCTCGAGATTCCCCACTGCTCTCGTCTTCAGCTTCTTCCTCGAGCTCTTCTTCTTCAGACGGCGTTGGCGACGACTGCTTGTTCCGTCTCTGAGACTACGATCGAACCTTCCCGGCGACCATCTTCTCTTTCTTCACCCTCTTCAAATTTTCACTTGCAGAGAGGTTAAGGTCTGTTCCAGGGTTGGCTTCGGTGTACCCTCCTGCTGCTGCATGTTTACTTCTTCTTCCTTGTCTCCACCAATTTCAGAGAAGGCTCGTCAGTCTTCTTGAACTCACGAGTAGAGACGGGCGATGGAGGCTGCTCAACAATTGTAGCATGTTGGCATTAGCGGCGGCGACAGTGGCAGTCGGAGTCTATTCATTTTTTTCATTTGAATATATTAAATTATCTGAAATGGGTAAATTTTTTTATCAGAATATATTATATGTTATATATATTTTGACAGCACTTTCATTTTACTTCAATGAAATTTTAAGAATTATCAAAATTCTATTATAATATATATTTTTTATTTTTAAAATAAAATAATAATAATAATAATAATAATAATAAACTGATTTTCAAATCATTTTTTTAAAATATGATAAATTAATATTATAAGACATGATTATGAGTAAACATATGACATTAATTAATAATAAGCTGATTTTCAAATTATTTTTTTTAAATATGATAAATTAATATTATAAGACATGATTATGTTTAAATATATGATAATAATTTTTTAGTTCAATGTGAATAGCTAAAACCCATGGGATTATTCCCTTACTTTTTGAAATAACGATCCATTCGTGATGATTTCTGATTTTATATCATACCAATTATACGAATTACTGATAGATCTATTGTGACACTGATATGTCAGAAATGATTTTTTTTTCTCATTTTGGTTATTTGAATTTTTCTCCCCCAAAGATGAATTTATATAAACTAACTTAATCTCGGTCTCGACTTCATATACTAACGTTATCTCGGTCTCTTCCAAAGGCAGTAATACCAACCGGAATCAACAACAATTTCCTAAAATAAGTAAAACTAAATGATCCGATTAAATAGGATATAAATATAATAGTCCAAAATACAGAATCAAAGGACACTAATATCCAAGTTGGTGAGCCAGACCAATTGGAATAATGACCAACATTTCATGAACTGATCATCCAGCCTCATCAAATTGAAACATCATCGACATTGAGAAGCACAAGTTGCGACATTTCATTATCAACCAGAAGACAGTTCAGTCATCCAAATAATAATAAGATCCAGCAGACTTCTGCTCCTGATCCTTGGTTGAGTCCAGTTTGTTGATTCTAGGTCGAAAATTTGTTGGGTCCCTTCTGAAGGTGATATCCAGGTGCTATACATATATATAGACAGAGACAGAGACAGCGACAGCAACAGCAACCGCAACAGCAACACGCACGATTAGTAGCAAGCAATAAACTTTAATATATCAAACACATAATTGAAAAATCGAGGCACGCTGCTTACAGATAAGAACAGGTTCATTCCAGTCAAAAGTGATTGAGGTGAATTGGCAGTACATTCTATGGATGGATTTCCCTCATATACAATCACCCTATCTGCAAGGTATGTTGCCATGATGAAGTCATGCTCCACAACAAATGCAGTCTTTTTCGCGTGAAGTATAAATCTCTTTATCACTTTCGAAGCAACAATACGTTGCTCCGAGTCCAGAAATGCACTCGGTTCATCTATTAAATATATATCAGCTGGCTGCAGCCACACCAAGTAGGAAAAGGAAAAAAGCAGTATATTAGAAGATGATAAATGAACATATTAAGTCTTGAATAATATAGATAAAAAATTACATGGAGATGGGGACGTATTTACCTTTCCAAGGCAAAGAGTGAGGCCAACTCTTTGTAATTCTCCGCCAGAAAGATTCACTACCTCTCGATCCAATAGTTGTTCAATCAAAAGAGGCTTCATCACATCTGATACAAACTGAGGATGCATGTATGAATCACGAATCTTTTGATGCAACAGCATTCTCACAGTAGACTGAGATTTTGGAGTAATTTTCTGCGGTTTGTAGGAGACATGGAGCTACGGAATTTCCACATCAGAATCAGGCTTCAAACAGCCAGCCTAACATTTGAAATTTTGAATGGACAACAATTTTAGCATAACAAACAAAACTAGAGAGCTTTTTAAAGTAAACACATTATACAAGACATACCAGCATATTTATGAAGGTCGACTTTCCTGTCCCATTTTCACCGAGCATCACAATTATTTGTGAATCAGTAAATTCACCCTCCATGACCTTGAGCTTGAAATTTCCGAGAGTCTTACTCATGGTTGGATACTTATATCTCGCATATGTCTCAATTTCCTCAGCGTGTTCTTGCGGAGTCTCTGTGACCTAGAAGGATATGTAAATTTATGACAACTGACATCTCAATCACCAACAAACTTCATGTTAGCGACAATAAAAACAGGCTTACCTTAAATACAAGAGATTCATCTCTAAACCTTAGATTTTCGGTTGGCAGAAATCCATCTAGGAAAATATTAATTCCTTCCCTCACGGAGAATGGAAGGGTAACCACCCCATATACACCAGGTTTCCCATAAAGGGAGCAGATGAAGTCCGATAAATAATCAAGCACACTAAGATCATGCTCCACCACAATCACATAGCTGAAAACAAACGTCATTAGTCATAAGTCATAACCACACAATGTCTCATATTTAGAAAGTTAAAACACGTATTGGAAAAATGGTAGAATTAAAGGCGTCACTGGCCTATTAGGTCGAAGCAAGGATCTGATAACTTGGGCAGCTTTGAGTCGTTGCTTAACATCAAGATAACTTGAGGGCTCGTCAAACATATAGCTATCCGCATTCTGCATGGCAACACATGCTATAGCAAATCTCTGAAGCTCTCCACCAGATAAATCTTCCACATTACGGTCCATAATCTCAGTCAACTCAAGATCAACAGCAAGTTCTTGTTTCATCGCTCTTTCATCTTTCTGAGAAAGAATTTGCCTAACATTGCCTTGAGCAAGTTTACGAATGGCATCAACAAACTGGGGCTTGACGATTGGCTGGGGATAAATGCATTGAAATAAAACAGGGTGAAAACAAATTATTGAACTTGCGGGTAGTTGAGCTACTATTTGATAAGAGTAAAAGGTTATGAAGAAAAACGAAGCAAATCAATTAAGACTAAAAAAAAATACTAGTAAATTACCAAACCAAAACACAAGATGAATTCTCCTTTCCAAGCATAAGACACCGACTTCCAAAGTTCAATGTTCTACTCTGATAATTGACGAAACCCTACCCTTATTGGGTGAGGGATATTTATTCACCCGAATATACAGAATCATAGCCCAACAAAGGCCCGTAGCCCACAAAGCATAAACAAACGACTAACTAGAAATAATTAACAAGACTAACATTAACTAAATGAACTGCCCTTCAATCGCAAACCCATGTTTGAAAATCTTGTCATTAACACTATTGCATATATTGATATCATTTGCTATAATCTAAAACACGAATGTTTGTATAATCTAAAAACTTCCAAGAAATCAGAAGAATTGACAATATAATGTGCTCTTTTAACAACTGTTTTGGCAATGAGCTCGTTGAACATTTGTTTTTTTCCAGCAATGGTACATATTCCGTGCAAATTGAACATACTTAACAGAGCTATAGATAAAATAAAGATGTAATAGATACTAATATTGAGTCATTGACGAGTATAAAAAGTAAAAGAAGGAATTAGAAGCCAAAACTAGGACAGCATTCTAGCAAAATCTCTTATCAGAGCTTACACCTTCAAATTGTCTTCAAGCATACGATTGAAGTAATTTTGCAACTCAGATCCTCTAAAATAGGTCAAAATTTCCTGCCAATTAGGAGGATTCTGCCAAAGAAACATATAGAAAAAATGTTATATGTCAATCTCCAAAGGAAAATCGAAGGGTTGCTAAACTGCTAAAGAAAATTACCTTAAAGCGTCCCAAGTTAGGTTTCAACTTTCCAGCCAAAATTTTAAGTGCAGTTGATTTTCCAATGCCATTAGTTCCCACCAGGCCCAGAACTTGCCCAGGCCTTGGAACAGGTAATCTATGAAAAGTTCGGGAAGTTAAAAATCAACAATTCCACAAGCAAGTTGCTAATGAAACTGCAATAGACCCAACCTATGCAATTTAAAGGTGTTAGGACCATAACGATGGGTTGTGTCCTTGTCCAACTCTTTGGGTAAATTAATAATTTGTATTGCATCAAATGGGCATTTCTGAACAAACATGTAAAACAAGTTAGGAAACCACTCTCTATTCACATTCAGCCAAAAAAAAAAAAACTTGTATTTCATTTACTAGACGAACCTTCACACAAATGCCACATCCAATACACAACTCTTCTGAGATGAAAGCAATCTTGGTTGTAGGAGTGACTTCTACGCAAAGTTTACCTAGAAGAACATGGCAGCATAAATAAAAAAAAATACAAATCCCAAAACATGAAAAAAAAAATAAAGAATCAGTATAATGATCTAAAGAAAAGCAGCATACATTGTTTCTAAATATGAAGCAAAACAAAATTCCTAAAAGGCAAATAAAACAATTTTGTATTTGACTCCGCATGCAGGGACAAGAAACTCATTCATTTATTGGAGATATTTTATAAACAAAAAGGCAGCGCATTTTGGACAAAAAAACCAACCACAACACGTTCTAAACTCAATTATTTTCCATCAATACACCCATAATACAGCATCTAATATCTCTAATAAAATTATTTTATTTTTTCTTCATTTATTTTGTGGTGTCCCAAGTACAAATACTCCAGATGAGATTCTCACATGCCATACAAACCCACACTATTTTATTTACAAAAACAGCTACTGCAATTATAATACTAGTCATAAATAAAAATTTAGATCGCAATTTAAGGAATCATCCAAAATTAGGCTGATTTTACCTGTTTTGACAACAGGGCAACTCTTTTTACACTGCTGACCACATTTCTTAGGCTTGCACTTGTCGGGGCTCACTATAGCTATACGCCTCAGCTTCTGGTTCGACATTTTTGCTTAATTTCTGAAATTATTTTAAATTTCAAATTAAAATCAAGAAAATGGAAACCCTCAATTACTTAATTATTTTCTGATAAGATTAAAATTTCAAATCAAGATCAAGAAAACCGTAACAAAGTTCAAATCAAAATCAAGGAAGTCGTTACCCACTTGGAGGAAGGAAAGATTAAAACTACAAATCAAGCATGATAGTAGACAAGCGCAGCGAGATTCCAGAGACAGGTCAAAATTAAAACTTCCAAGTAAAAATCGAGAAAACCAAAGCCCTAAATTAACGATATTTTTAATATTAAATTGAAGGGAAGGCATAACCTCCGGCTGCGAGATTCAGCAGGGACGCTGGCGCGGCGAGGAGGAACAGAAGCGTGTTGTGTATGCGGTGGAGATTGAGAAAAAGCCGGAGGATGATGGTGTTGCCGGGGAAGAAAGCCTGGTAACCGGAGAATTCTCGGCTGATTGGCGGCGGCGTAAAAAGGCGGCGGCGTAAAAAGGTACGAGACTTTAGGGTTCAAAATTGGAGACACTCATCCAACCCAATCATAAAATAAAATATTAATTTTTCTATCCTCTGTATCAATAATCCCCAGTGCAATATTATTAATTTTTCTTTCCTCTATATCAATAATCCCCAATATTATTAATTATATCAACAATCCCATATTATTAATTTTTCTTTTCTCTATATCAATAAAACCCAATATTTTAAAATTTGAACTCCGTGAGTAACACTTATTCAATCTGATATTCAATTAAAATACTAATTTATCTTTCTTCAAATCTACATGAAATATTTATGATTTTATTTTTTTAATAACATATTATTGATAATAATTTTTACTATATTTAAAAAATCATAATTAATTTATTAGATATATTTTTAAGTTCATAGTTAAAAAAATACTCATACAATTATAAATCCATAATTTACTTGATAACAAAATGAAAATTACAAAAATTAAAACATAAGTAATCAAATAAACTATAATGAGAACATGTGAAATTCTAAATTACGAGTACATGGGATGTAAATTACATATTCAATTAGTGCCGAATTTTTGCAATAGTGCTCGATCAAGTCCTTTTGAAGAGCGTTATGAGTCTCTTTGTTGCGAAGTTGATCCCAAATCATACTAGATTGACCCACGCGCGTTGCGCGGCCAAATATATGAGATAATATTACCCATGTGAACCTCCTTCCTAAAACTCATCATATATTATATCTTCTATTAAAAGCGAAGTTATTGAGAAATTATTTATCCCAAATAGAAGTAGAAGAATATATAAAAAAATCCAACTGACTTTGTAGGTCAATATATAAAATTGCCATTGGCATGATAATAAGAAGGAATTTGTAAGTAGTGTCAACATTCAAAAACGATAATCACACATGAATAATAAGAAATAAATATATATCGTTAAGCTAGATCAGATCAGTGGATATATAGAATTAGTATAAATATGGAAATCGATCATATCATGGACACTAATAGATGCCATTCCAAGAAAGACGACCTCTATAATTTAAAAAAAAAATGAATCGGGAATTGTGGCTAGAATCCTGACAACAAAACCAAAACCCCACCATCTATCTGTGATAATTAGTTGAAATCACCAAAAACCAAATCCAAAATCAATCACTCAAAACTGAATCCACACGGGACTCCAACTAAAAAAACTCCCAACACAAAATTGACAAAGACAAAAATTCAGTAGAAAGAAAAGAAGAACAGTGATACTGGATTGACCCCCGTGATCATTTTATAGTATTTAAATCATCTTCTATTTGGTAGTTTGACCGGACACAATCCATCAGATATTTCATGTCTTAAAACATGTTTCTTAGAGATATACATATAGATAAGAGATAAAATTATTTATTTATTTTATCATTTATTTTTAAATTTACAAATATTAAAGATAAATTATTTTCTTTCAGTAGAATAACACAAATAATTTAAATTTAAAATTTACAAAAGGCAATCAAATTAAAATATATGTATATATAGTATATAAACACACACACACGTGTATGTCTTGTGCACAAACTATATATTAAAATTATTAATATTTTTTTATTTTACAATGAATGTAATTAACTACTTACATGTTTATTAAAAAAGAAATATCTTCAAGCATTGAAATATTTTTATTTTGAAATTTGAATTTAAAATGTTATACCCAAAACATAAGTTAATTTCTAATTGCAATTACACCCGGCATATTTTTTTTTGTAACATAGTTGTTACATTAACTAAACTGCCATTATTATTTTTGTTAAGATTACATGAAGTTAATAATAATGAAAATATTCACATTGCAATTTTATTGATTCAATTATATTATTTTACATAATTGGGGAAGTAACAGATGCAATATTATTATGTTTCTCTCTCTCTCTCATATGAATATTTTTTTCTAATAAATAATAAAAAACTATAAATTCCAATCTTGAGATCAAAAAACTAAACCAATGAATTAAAATAAATATGTACAAAATAAATATGGGGCGCTACACTTTATCATTTATGATCCAACAGTGATCACCAGCGGTCACCAACTCACCTATCTTTAAAAGGTGAGATACCCCAGAGAAGACCGGGGACTTTTGAGAATTTGGAGAGCACTTTAGTTAAGTCTTTCCGTGAAGACGTTCGCCGAAGCACTAAAGCCTCATGCTCAAAGAACTCAAAAATCAAAAGTTCCAACTGATGAGAATGAGTCTTAACGCTCTTCGAGCTAGCTGTTGAAGATTTTCAGCCAGAGCTATTCTCTCAGTCACCGTGCTTAAGTGATCAACTACCCCAGCTCAGACGCAAACGCGCAAAGGAGCAACCCAGTTGTTACCAGTTTCAAGACTGTACTCTTGAAGATCGAGCGAGATCTAAAATCGTGAAAAGACGGGCAATAGCACCTTATCTCTCCAATGAGCATTTGGGGATCGCAAGTGTAAGCTGTCGACCTATCGGCTGAGGAAGTTGAGAGTGCAGCTTACGGGACAGCAACTGTCTTCACTGTGTAACTGTAATAAAGGAACTTTACACTTGCATAGTGAATTGCCCTTCTGCGGAAGGAAGAGAGGACGTAGAAGTTGAGCTTCGAACCTCTATAAACTGCTTGTGTGCTCTGCTTTAAATTTCAGTTCAGTTACATGCTTTTAACTGCACACTAAAGCACACACACAACACTCCAAGCTAGCAGATATTCTTAACTGATCTCTACATAGCACGGATGATATTTGCGAGTCAAAACGTGTCCTGAATATTCCGCATCTAAGTTCAGTTTTTGTAATCAGCTTATTCACCTCCCTCTAAACTGATTCTGACTCACCCCGGGACCAACACTGGCCCATAACATTATACACATTTTTTCCACTTCCAGCAGTAAGATAGCAGCACTCCTTAATTATGACATTACAGATGTATGAACATAGAAGTGAAGCAATCAAAACTATACCCTCACAACTCAATATATCCTAAGGTAATGGTAGGAAAGACATGCATTCCAAAAGTATCTGATTGATTATTAAAATTTGAGATTTATAATGAGCTAACTGTGAGTATTAATTTTCTACATTTACGTAATAGTCAAAATTATATATAAGAAGCAAATGCAATAATTCAATTTTGAATTGTGCACCTAGAAAAAGATGGAATTCAAAAGTAAGGGTGGAACTACTTCAAGTGGTTTGATAGTGAAATTTGTGATAAAGCTAATGATGCCATAAATGGTTTGAAGGCAAAATGAGAGATTATTATTGAAAGAGAAGAATGAACTGATAAATAAAAAATAAAAACAATATTTTGCTTGGAAATAAAAAATAAAAACAATATATATATATATATAGGGGTTGGTTATAATGGGTACTAGGTATTCCCGTGAGAACTATAAACCATGCTTATTTAATATGATTTTGTAGCTTATCTTGTTGTATTTTAGTGCTAGTGTACAACAAGATAAGCTATAAATTTTTGTTTAAAAAAAAGCACTAAAATACAATAAAATAAGTTATAAAATTGCACTAAATAAGCATGGTTTATAGTTCTCATGCGAATACATAATTCTCATTTGAACCAAATCTTATATATATATATATATATATATAATTATGTGGCACAGATTCAAGTCAAGCATTATATTCAATCCTTGGAAAATGATTTGACAGTTGTTAAAAACAATATGGTATGTTCAACTGGAGAAAGTGCATACAAGGTTGAAGAAATCATATTTTGGTTTAGCAGTGCCTTGGTGGTTAATTGCTCTGGGCATAGCCAAACATGTATCATAGAATTAAGCAAGATCTAATGAACATGTGCATGGTATCTTGATTTTAATTTTAATGGCAATGGCGGCCCTGAGGCCGTGCGAGAGATGCACCGCACATGGCCAACAATATATAAGGGCACCAAAAAATAAATAACTTATGTAACTAGTTATGTTAGTTATTTTAAGTTTTTTCTATATATAAATAAATATATGCAAATCCACTTCATTTTTTGAAGTCCAAATCATTTCTAGGCTATTACTTAAGGTTTAAATTTATTATAATTTTTTACATTGATTACAAAGCCTTGTTAATTTTCCAATTACAAGATTCTATTTTTTTTTTTTACTCTTCACATGTGTGTTATATCAAATTATTAAATATTTTTTTAGTAAACTATTTTAAACTCATGTAAAGTATGTGCATTTTTCTAGTTTAATAGGAATATTTTAATATAATGTAGACTCTAATAAAATAATTTTCAACCAATATGTTTTACATTTAAAAATATCTATTAATAATAATATTAAAATATTTATATTTAATAAGATTGTAAAATATCTTTTTAGTATAACTATTTTAAGCACATGCAAAGTACGAGCATTTTTCTAGTGTGATATACTATATGCTCTAATATAATAAATTTCAACAAGTGTACTTCACATTTTATTTCATTTTATATTAATATTTATTATATTTATGCAGATATTATATTTGAAATATTTAATAATATGATATTATAATACTTCTCTTTGATAAAACTGTTAAATGTAATTTTAGTGGGACTAGTTTAATCATGTGCAAACTACATGCATCTTTCTAATATAATAAATATATTTACATATACTCCCCTATGTTCACATGCTAATGCTCCTTTATATATATATATTACATATATGTATATGTATACTTTAATAACATATAATAAGTATATTTTATATATTATGTAATTTGTCTATTAATATTTATTATTTTACACAAATGATATTTCTAAAAATATAAATAGTAGATTTATTTATTATTTGAAATAGTTATTATTATATATGGTCCAAAAACTATTTCTCATGCCATGTTTTCTCAATGCATTTTGAAAAAAATAAACCAATAAAAAAGTAAGAGAAAACTAAAGTTAACAATGAAAATAAAAATATTTGAAAAAATAAATAAATATTAATATAATAAAGCATTACATTTTTCATAAATAAAATATATTATCTTACAATATTATTTAATAGTGATATACTTGACAAACTCAATTTTTAAAAAATAAAACTATTTTATCAAAGTCATAATAGATAAGGGCACCATTTTTCTTTTTTGAATAGAGCACCTGAAATCTCAGGGCCATCCCTGTTTAATGGTCAATGCTTTAATTTGTTGTATAAATTGTTTTCAACATGCTTGTGTATATTTTTCAGTTCTATCTTAATTTGATTATGTGTTGGTTCTGTCATTGTGCTTGAATAATGTCTTGATTGTGGGTTAATATTTTTTCTTGTGATTGTAACGTCTTAAATCAGCTCAAGAATTCATTTTTTAGTTAAATTGTTAGTGGAAAGCTAGTGGTTTAGACATTGTAGAAAAGATGACTGCTAATAAATATTTCTCTTATATATATATTAATATAAAAAAGTAGTGGCAAATCCTTGACATAATCAGAGCCAAAATACCTAATTGGCATGTTCACAACAACAAAAGTCTCAAATAATTGGTTCAACAAAAAAGACACAAAACACGTTGGTGACATTTTCACAAAAAACACTTGGGGACTATCATGGTTTCGCAAGGTGTGTCCACTGGGGTTGAAGATGAAGGATGGATGGTTGAAGACGAAGAGCAAAAGGATAAAAAGGATAAAAATGTTATCTTGAAGAAGCTAGGGCTCGCGATTGAAATTGAGGAGGCGGATCCGATTGACAAAGGGGATAGCGGATCGGGTTCGTTGGATACAGGCTCCGGATCAGAACAACTGGGCCACGAAGTTGATTGGGCCCAGAACAGTGGAAGAACAATGGGCTTAGTTAAATTATAAACCTTATGTTATGTTTTAGCTTATTTTGTAATCGCTTAAGGTATGGTTCCATTAGGGTTGATGTTAGTGGGACCAGCTTAGGGTATTTATATTCCCTGTTGCGTTGATGTTAGGATATGAAATGAATATTATCTTTTTCCTTCTATCTTCTTCTCCAAGTTTTCCCCCATTTCTCCTATCCCCTTAGTTGCTGAAAAACAACCACTCAACAGTCACCATAATCACGATTAATATACACCAATCCCATAAATATTTACAATATAAATTGTAGGGTTCACTACAACTGGTATCTAGAGCCAGATCTTCTTCCATGGCTGAGGGCACTCGTTTGAAGGACCTACAGGAAGCACAAAAAAGAATAGATCAAACACTTGAATCTGAATCTATGAAAAGAGAAGCAGCAGAGTGAAAGATGCAGGAAAAATTGGGTGAAATTACGGCCCATGTGCAAGACCAGTTGAAGGGTGTCAATTCTAAATACGAGCACTTGACCCACACTCTCACATCAATACAACTACAACTATCCAATCTAGGGAAGGGTAAGGCAGCCCAAGAGGAGCAATCAATTCTGGGGGCTCCCCCAAGCCCACTTGCTGCTGATAATGGATCTGCAGCTACAACCCCAGGTATGACCAAAACAGCACCAACCCAACATACAGCTATATCAAAACTCCTCCTGGAACAAACTCCCCACCCATCCCACAGTACACACCCTCATGTGTATAACCCCCTACCCAAGGTCGATTTCCCAAAATTTGATGGATCGCAGCCGAGGGCGTGGATTCTAAAGTGTCACCAATACTTTCAACTGGTACCTACTGTGTCTGATTCTCAGAAGCTAGTGTTGGCCTCTCTAAATTTTGAAGGTAAGGCTGCACAATGGTTCCAAAATTACAATTCCAGGTTTAAGGATTTACCATGGAATCAATTTTTGGATGTTGTGGCTGCTAGGTTCGAAGAGTTAAGAGAGACTAAAGTTATCATGGAGTTCAATAAACTTAAACATCAAGGCTCTTATGATGACTATGTGGAAAAGTTTGAAGAATTAAGGGCTTGCATGATTTTGTTTAATCCTAGTGTTTATACTGAGAACTACTTTATTGCTAGTTTTATCAGTGGGCTTAGTGAAAAGTTGCAGGCAGCTGTTACTATGTTTAGCCCTAGATCCTTGTACCAGGCTATAGAACTAAGCAGAAGTCAGATACAAACTATTGATGCTATTGCTAAAAAGCTTAAAGGAACAAGTAGATCATTTCCAAACCCATCTGCAAGTTACAAGAGGCCTGACCCTGGTGTTGGACCACAAGGCAGAACTCCTGCTGGCCCTCTTAAGCCACCTACCAAACTATTGACTACAGCAGAGATGACAGCTAGGAGGGAAAAATGATTATGTTATAATTGTGATGAGCCCTATGTATATGGGTATAGGTGCAAGAATAGGATCAATTATATGATCATGACTGAACAGGAAGAGCTGTCCTATGTGCATATACAAGGTGAAGATGAAGATTGCTCTCCACTAGATTCTGAGGGATTCACTTTAGAGGAAGTGCATGTGTCCCTAAATTCAGTGTCTGGTTCTGAAGGCATTACTACCTTGAGGGTGGTAGGCAAACAAGATGACCATGAATTGCTCATCCTTATTGATACAGGGAGCACTCTTAGCTTCATCCAGGAGGCCACAGCTAGGAGGCTTGGATGTGTGGTAGAGCAGGCTAATCCCATCATAATAAAGGTGGCTAATGGACAGAAGTTGGTTAGTGACTCACAAGCCACTGGGTTCAAATGGAATGTGCAGGGCCATGACTTCATTTTCTCCCCTAGACTCCTAAAGACTGAAGGGTATGACCTCATACTTGGCGGGGATTGGCTAAAAAGTTGTACCCCTATAGAATTAGATTATAAGCATATGACTTTCACTGTAACACAAGGGGAGGAAAGGATCAAACTGCAAGCCTCTAAATCTCAAGTGGACTGCCATATGATGACTGGGCACTCTTTATACAAGATGTTGCACTCCCCAATCAAGAATGAGGTGGAAGAAGTCTTTGTTGTTAAACTGCAAGCTACAGGACAGGGGGAGAGTTCTGAAGTGCAGACATTACTAGAGGAGTTTGGAGATATTTTCACAGAGCCTACAGAGCTACCACCTGTCAGGGGGGTGGAACACCACATTACTCTCAAGCCTAATAGTCTCCCAAGGCACCAACATCCTTACAGGACTTCTCACAGTCACAAGGATGAGATTGAGAGGATAATTAAGGACCTACTTGAATCTGGGTTGATACAACACAGTAAGAGCCCCTTTGCCTCACCTGTCATCCTAGTAAGGAAGAAGGATCAGACTTGGCGAATGTGTGTTGACTACAGGTACTTGAACTCCCTAACCATTAAACATGAATTCCCTATTCCTATTATTGATGAACTGCTGGATGAGCTAAATGGAGCTAAGTACTTCTCTAAGATTGATCTTAGATCAGGATACTTCCAAATATTGATGAGGCCACAAGATAGGTATAAGACTGCATTCAGTACCCATCATGGGCACTTTGAATTTGTGGTGATGCCCTTTGGGCTTTGTAATGCACCAGCCACCTTCCAGGCCCTCATGAACCAAACATTTAAGGAGCAACTAAGGAGATTTATCTTGGTATTCTTTGATGACATATTAATCTACAGTGCTAGTTGGTCAGATCATGTACAACACATTGCTGTTGTTCTACAGATACTCAGAGATAACAAGTTATATGCCAAAAGAAGCAAGTGCAGCTTTGGCTTATCCCAGGTAGAATATCTGGGCCACATTATCTCTCAGCATGGGGTATCAACTGACCCCCAAAAGGTGGAATGCATGATACAATGGCCTATTCC
This sequence comes from Perilla frutescens, assembly GCA_026008535.1. Lineage (NCBI taxonomy): Eukaryota > Viridiplantae > Streptophyta > Magnoliopsida > Lamiales > Lamiaceae > Perilla > Perilla frutescens. Next base: position 46,434,810 of record BRKX01000012.1, read on the forward strand.
CCAGAACATCAAACAACTAAGAGGGTTCCTAGGGCTTACAGGGTATTACAGGAAGTTTGTTAGGGGTTATGGACTTATTAGCAAACCCCTAACTGACCTATTAAAGAAGGACAGCTTCCATTGGAATCCAGAAGCTGAGAAGGCTTTCCAAAAGCTTAAGGTGGCTATGTCTACAGCACCTGTCTTAGCCCTTCCAGACTTCAACAAACCTTTCCTCATTGAGACTGATGCAAGTGGAATAGGAGTGGGGGCTGTGTTAATGCAAGAAGGAAGGCCCTTGGCATATCTCAGCAAAGCCTTATGTCCTAGAAATCAAGCTCTCTCTATCTATGAAAGGGAGTTTCTTGCTATCCTGATGGCTGTTAACAAATGGAGAATCTATTTACAAGGGCACAAGTTCATAATCAAAACAGACCAACATGCTTTGAAATATTTACTGGAGCAGAAGGTCACAAACCCTCTACAACAGAAGTGGCTTATAAAGCTTCTAGGGTTCAATTATGAAATTCTCTATAAGAAGGATTCTGAGAACAAAGTTGCAGATGCCTTGTCAAGGAGAGAGGCCCCTGGTACTAAATGTCTAGCCATCACTACCACTGTTCCTACCTGGATACAGAGGGTGCTCTCAAGTTACCAGAATGACCCTTATTGTGCAAAGATATTGACTGCCAAGCTTATTGATGAGGCTTCTTACCCTGAGTACCAAGTCCAAGAGGGGTTAATCAGATTCAAGGGAAAGTTGGTCATTGGCACTGTAGGAGATTGCAGATCTCACATCCTATCTGCCATGCATAACTCCTCCTTTGGAGGGCACTCAGGAATTGCAGGCACTTATATGAGGATGAAGGGGATTTTCTACTGGCCTAATATGAAAGCTGATGTAGCAAGTTGGGTACAGGAGTGTGATATCTGCCAAAGAAACAAGACAGACCACGACTTATATCCTGGACTTCTTCAACCCCTCCCTATTCCTAACCAAGCATGGACACACATATCCATGGACTTTATAGAGGGGCTCCCAAAGTCAGGGGGAAAGAATGTTATACTTGTTGTGGTGGATCGGTTTACCAAATTTGGGCATTTCATTCCACTTTCACACCCCTATTCTGCAGAATCTGTTGCCAAGCTATTCTTGGACAACATCTACAAACTACATGGTCCACCCACTAGTATTGTTACTGACAGAGACTCAATCTTTACCAGTTTATTTTGGAAGGAGTTTTTCAGGCTGATAGGAGTAAAGTTGGATATGTCCTTGGCCTACCACCCACAATCAGATGGCCAGACCGAGCGACTTAACCAGTGTCTGGAAAACTACCTAAGATGCATGACAAGTTCAAATCCTAGGCAATGGTTGAGGTGGCTATCACTAGCAGAATATTGGTATAACACCAATTTCCACAACAGCCTCAAGTGCACACCATACCAGGCTCTGTATGGTGTTCCACCTCCCTCCTTTACAGTCTCACCCTATGTTGATTCTCAGCACCCAGAAGTTACTGAATTCCTTTCACAGAGGCAACATATGGCACAGACACTGAGGAGTAACCTAACCCAAGCCCAAAACAGAATGAAATGGTATGCAGATCGCAAATGCAAAGATAGGGCCTTTGAGGTTGGGGAACAAGTCTATCTCAAATTACAACCCTTCCGGCAAAATTTGGTTGTCCTAAGGAAGAACCTCAAGCTGTCTGCTAAATATTATGGTCCATACACTGTCCTGGAACGGGTAGGATCTGTAGCCTACAAACTGGACCTACCCCCCACTTCAAAAATTCACCCATTTTTCCACGTTTCTCTCCTAAAGAAGTGTATTGGGAAGAAATTTGTACCTTCGCAGGAATTGCCCACGGCAAATGAAGACGGGAAATTCCAGATCACCCCCCTGCAGGCTCTGGAACATCGATCGCTCCTTCGCCGTGGTGTTTCAGTTCCCTAGACTTTAATTCTCTGGCAGCGTTCTGATCCTGCCCTTTCTACCTGGGAGGACGACTCTTATCTTCGCCGCAAATTCCGAGCTTTTAATTCTCAGGGACGAGAACCCTTTCAGCCGGGGGGTATTGTCATGGTTTTATGTTATGTTTTAGCTTATTTTGTAATCGCTTAAGGTATGGTTCCATTAGGGTTGATGTTAGTGGGACCAACTTAGGGTATTTATATTCCCTGTTGTGTTGATGTTAGGATATGAAATGAATATTATCTTTTTCCTTCTATCTTCTTCTCCAAGTTTTCCCCCATTTCTCCTATCCCCTTAGTTGCTGAAAAACAACCACTCAACAGTCACCATAATCACGATTAATATACACCAATCCCACAAATATTTACAATATAAATTGTAGGGTTCACTACAGGGACCACTAGAGCTCAACCCTTTGCATGGAACAAACTGCGGGTCACTTTCAATTCCAGCAGAGTAAGTAAATTTTTACAACACGTACGATACTTTGCTGACAAATTTTTAAATTTATTTAGATGAATTTAGGTAGAACAATAATTCCCATGTGTGGAATTGAGAGGTTTCGAAGTGTTAAACTACAACACCATTAGTAAAAAAAATAAATGTTATTTGAAAATCTGTAACAGAAAAGAGCTGAAAGGGTCGTCATGGACCACTTAAAATACCTCAAAAGGCCAAGGGCTTGTTTGATATGTAGTATCAAGGGGGTGATACATATCTATGACACCCTAATGTTGTATTTTCTCGTAATATTAAAGTCCATGATTATGCAAGGCCCGACATGTATTAATCATTTATACGGTTGTACATATCACACTCTGCAGCTGTGATATGTAATACCATATCTAATTATTAAAAATTGCAGACTACCTTAGAGATATGAATTAAAATCTTATTATAGAATATTCACACAATATATGGTAATTAATTAAATGATATCTTAGGAATTGAAATTTTATAGAGATCCTAATACATCTCAGCAAACACTATATTATTAATACATATATTTTAATACATCAAAACAATCATAATATTGATATCTTATATGGTAAAAGAAATTCCAGTCAAACATATTCTCAACCTTATGCTATACTATCTACCAAACGAGCTCTAATTGTTTAACTGAGACTTAAATTATCATGTCTTATCAAATATTTGGTTCGAAGGATTGGAGCCCTATATTGATAAAGGACCCGGGCTCCAATCACTTGTTTAGGTGATTTTTCATCACCCCACAATTTCGAGGTAATTAAATTCGTTTATCAAACACCACTTGTAAATGTACCCATCTATACTCATGTCAAATAAAGTAATTACAATTTTAATAATTTATCTACAATAATTATTAGATGACAAATAAAATAACATGATACCTTTTAAAAAATTGATGGATCAATTTTGATCAAAATTTTATTTCGGGACCAAACTGAAATTTCTAGTATAATTGTGGATCTAGCTAAACAATTTAAGTTTAAAAGTTGTTGACCTCAGTGGTCAGTTTTGATTGTAAATATGAACGTTTTGAATATATGGAAGGGTTGATAGTTGAATTTTAAATGTGTGGCTAAATATCACACGTTCACAGGTCATAATATGCATATGTGGGAGTCAATGTCATTGAAAGTCTTGTTTTTGAAAGTTGACTTTAAGTACGGCTGAGTGCGTAGTTTGAATGTTTTTAATTGGAGGTGCCGCTGGTTTACTATTTGAAAAAAATATTTATCATGTCAGCATGTATGTATTTTGATGATGTTGCGGTTCTTTTGGGATTGATACATTGCAAAAACTAAAATAAAAAGTTGATTTTTTTAGAAGAAAAGTTGGATAGAGGATCATATAATTGTATAATTAATTATCTCTAATCTCAATTTTATTTTATTTTTCGCGTATGCGTATCTCTTCATGCTTATTTTTTTCTTTTGTGATTATTTATTTTAATTAATTATATATGTGCTTGAACTTATCTTATTTCCTACTCTATAAATATTAATTATTGGATGTTATAATACTTCATTGGGCAAGTCTCCTGTACATAAGATGTACATCGGACGGTCATCGGGTCAACGCGTGTTGATCCGGTCAATGTTTTGATCAAAAAATCCGTCAAAATTAGTATCATTCATAATACTGAAAAGTATCATTTCAAAGGCCCAAAAGTATCATTTGTATCAAAAAAGTATCATTTCAAAGGCCCAAAAGTATCATTTGTATCAAAAAAGTATCATCCGTTTTCACGATTTTTTTGGTCAATGCTTTGACCGAGTTGACCGAGTCAACGACCGTTGATCCGGTCAACGCGTTGACTGTCTGATGTACTTAAGTTGACGATCTGATGTACATTTTATGAAGAGGAGTTTTTGCGTACTTCATTAAATGAAACAAATTGAGATTTGATTTTAAAAGTTGTGATCAGTTAAGCAGCTATGTATACTCTTTATTTTTTTAAACATTTGAATATTTTTAAATATAAAAATGTTAGCTATAGGTCCAAAATCGAACTGTACAGTTTATGCTATACAAGTACTTATTCGACGTACCCATGCTAAACATGTTACACATCATAATTGAAATATCATTGCTCAACTTCTCTTTTTCAATATTCCACCAAAAAACAAAGAGCTCTTAATTAATTGAAAAATCATAGTGGATACATGAAAATTCATCAAGAAAAACAAGAATGATATATAATTCACGATTCGGATCAACAAAACTTAATACCAAAAGAAAGAAAAAAAAAAATAAAGAAGAAGAAGGAGAGAGAGATAAAAAAGAAAGAAAAGAGAGAGAAATAGCCAAAACTAGCAAAAGCAGCAATGACAAAAAAAACTAAAGTGATCACTATTATGCCTAGCCTAGGAGATGGTGTGCAGCTTCGATCCTGATCTCCAGTATAGCATCCGGCCGGAGGAGGCTCGAAAATATGCGGCGGTGGCGGAGACGGCTGTGGCGGTTCTGGAGCGGGATTGCGGAGCTGCATCTCCGAAGGTGGGACGTACTGGTTGGGCCACCATGGTTCCTGAGGTTCTTGACGAGCGGGCAGCAGCGGTGGAGGAGCGGCCACGTAGTATTTACTCGACACACTTCCTCCATATACCAACGACGACGGCGGTGGTTCCCGCCGCAGAGGCTCGGATTCCTTTCCCGGAGAACTCATGAGATTAATATTATGGTGGTTAATTCATAAATTTTTTGGTGAATATAGTTAGGGTTAGGGTTTCTCTTCACATTAATAGGAAAAATTTACGTGAATATATGGAAAATATATGAATCTTAATTTGGGTTAAACCTTTTCTAAGATAGAAACTTTTTTACCTTCCATATCCATAAATATGTGTATATTTACAATAAAATCGTAACCCTAAACGGCACAATCCTCTGAGGAAAAAAAAAAACTCTCCCTTTTCATATACACGTTTATCAAACTTTTGAGGAAGATGGACGATTTTACGATGTTGGTCGTTTCTCTATTCTATGAAAAGTAATCGTTGGGTTGATTTTCCATGTCCCGATGATCCTATACTTAACTATGGTTGTGTTTATTTGAATGGGTGTTGTTTTTGGGTAGCCTCTAATAGAAGGAGTGTCGAGTCATTTGATGAGGAGGAAACTAATACTCTTGGGTTTGTTGTTTACAAAAATTCATGGTTTCAGCTCTGGACTTGTTTTTTTAGTAAGGAAAGAAGAATGCCATTGCCTCATGAAGAAGATGATAATGGATACGTGTGGTTTAAGCTGTGGGAATTCAGTGTTGATTTTCCAGAAGTGTTGTACTAAGAGAAAGGGTGAAAAGGGGAGGCCGTTGTTGCTTTATAAAAATGAGGATGAAGATGAATCATTGTTGTTTATGGTAAACTCAAATGACCAGTTGATCCTCATTTCTCACATCGGAGTGCACTTCACCTCATTTCTTATCATCAGACTTCCCTCTCTCCCTTTATTTTCTAGGATTAATTTCTTCCTAGTTTCTATTGCTATATATATATGAATTAACTAGAATCACCTTTCGTGCAATGCACGAATAATATATTTACAATTATTATTATTTTATTAGAAATTGTAAATATGAAATTAATATTATACAAAATATTTAAACTAAAATATATACAATAACTTTCAAGGAACTGCAAATCTCAAAGATATGCGAGCTTTGATCGTCCCGACTCTTCACGAAGACCCAAATAGTAGAAATCATGTGTAAAAGTGAGACATCTCGAATCAAAATCTATCGGTTTCCCTGTTACTCCAATTTGAAAACAAAAAGGAAATGATTAGTTTTATAGTATGTTTAGTTTTTCATTATAATTTTATAAAAAATATAAGATATTATGTCATGTTGATTTTAAATTTTTTAGTTCTTTAATTTGATGTAAATTTAAATATCTTAAATTTATATTTTTCTTCAACATAATAAATGGGTGCACTATTGTAATTATTTTTAGATTAATAAAAAAATATTTCCAATTCATCAATTTCAAGGTTCATTTTATTGCATATGGAATTTGTTATTTTTGCAATGATGCATAGTTTAATTTGCAATTTGTGACATTATTATATTAATTAAAAGAAAAATGATTCGTGTTTGATAAAATAAAAATATATATATATACATCAAAATTATATAGAAAGATGACAAAAAATATAAATTTAAACTTTTTGAAGAAATCTAAACTAACTAATAATGTGATGAGAGTAAATAAATATTCAAGAAAAAATGTGAAAAAGAAAAAGATTAAAAATAAAAAAGATTTAAGAGATGAGACGTTGCTTCAAAAAAATATGTTTGCTCCGTCAAAAATTGGGATAATAAGTAGATTAGTACAATCATTTATTTATGTATATACATTATATGTGTATATGAAAAGTATCAAAAGTAAATGAAATTAAATGTGATGATGCATAATTCTATATATTATTATAATGCCCATATAATGTTAAATAAAATGTCTACAATGCTCTTTTGCTAATGAGCGGGAAAATAAAAGTGTGTTATAATATATATATATATATATATATATATATATATATATAGATTCATGCTTGTAATTAATTGGTTTGTAGCTATATAACGTGAGTCAACGTGGCAAATTAGCCGGCTAAAATTAAAAAAAAAAAAATTAGCCACTAATTTTTAAATATATTTATTTTATCCATATTTACTATAATACCCTTATTTTAAATAAGATATCTAAAAAATTGTAAAATAAAACAATATTATTTCTCACTCTCTCGTCATCTCTTCCGCTCCCCAGATTTGAAGAACATCGCCATGTCTGCAACATCCACCAACCTCCACCGCCTACCCTAGCTTGTCTTTCCCAATTCCTGCGACAATTTATTGACATGAAGAATAAACATCTCCGGAAACCACGCAGCAGCCCCACAGTTGACTTATGGAGGTAGATGAACATCACCGGAAAAAATGGTGTCAGTGAGCCCCCGTCGCGCGCTGCTCCCGTTGGACACTTAGGCTCTTGGCGTGCAGCCCCGTCACGCGTGCAAGCTCCATGCACACGCTCCCTGCACGCAGCTGCTGTGCGTCGCTGCCCGGTCTCCGTCAACCAGTGGCGGAGCCAGGATTTTTATTCAGGGGCCCAAATAATAATATGTAAATATAAAATTAGAAATTAATAAGTGATAATATTTTTATTAAAGCCAATACTATATTAATTACATTCTAACATAATTCATATAATAAAAAAACAAGTATAATTTACAAATACAATTAAAAAAGAAGCAATTCATAATACTAAAAAAAACTAACATATAACCTAAATTGTAAAAATGGAGGAAAATAATTTGACAAAATAAAAAATAAAGATAAAAGGGAGATGAAGAATGATAAAAGAGAAATGTTGGACATGCCCTTCTCTATTACTTGGAATTAAAAGTAGAAAATAAAAGTTTTTTTTAATTTTTTCAATATTAAAATAGAAAATTACTATGATACCCCTACCATTTTTTAAAATTTTAGGGGAGCCCAGTGACCCCCTGGACCCAGTGTGGCTCCGCCACTGCCCTGAACCCAATCCCCTGAACCCTCTCTCCCATCCACAGTCTCGTGCCGCAGGCGAAAACCTCCCCTGCCTTCTCCCTTTCGTGTTGCTCTGTTGTCTCTCTCCCTTCACCTCCCCCACCGGAAACGTTCCTCCTGCTGCCGTCATCGGACTCCGAACTCCTCCGACAAGAAGGTGTTGTTGTAGATAATGGTGTTGGAGATGGGGGATGGAGGAAGACTGAAGATGGGAGGGTAGGGTAGGGTAGGGTAGGGCAGGGTGGGGTGGGGTGGGGTGGATGAAAAAGATGAGAAAGCATATGTTAATTATTATTTTTTTATATTTTTTTTTCAATTTTTATTTTATAATGGGGGTAGTTTGGTGAAAACTGGCTAAAATAAATAATTTTAAAAATTAGTGGCCAAAATAAATTTTTTAAAAATTGAAGTGGACAAAAAAAATGTTTGGCTCCTATATACATTATATATGAGTGACAATAGGGCTTTTTAGCCACTTCAAAGTTTAAAAAACCTTTTTTAGCCACCAAACTTTAAACATTATTTTTTTAGCCAATTTTACTACAATACCCTTATTTATTTAAAAAAAAGTTAAAAGAAAATCAAATAGTTTCTCTCTTCAAAAACACTCTTTCTCCCCTCTTGGCTTTACTCCTCTCGTCATCCCCACTTCAGCCATTCAAATTTGCAAATTTGCAGAACACACCATCACCACCACCATCACCACCACTTATTTCTCCTCTGCAAATTAGATTTACATTATCTCTCCCCTCACTTATTTCTCCTTTTCATAAATCTGTATTTAAAAAAAAAAATCTGCATTTGCCATCGCCGTCTCTTACGCTCTCGCCATTGCCATCGCCGCCGCCACAACCACCACCCCTCGCTGTCGCAGTCGCCCCTCCCCCTCGCATTTTTATATAAACTTTGTAAATTTGTTTTGCTTATGAATAATGTTGATTTTGTAATTTGAGTTTGAATTTTGATTTGGAAAAGAAATAGCAAATGGAGAAGAACATTACGAAGAAAATCCTGTGCACGTTTTTTTATTTTTGTGGTTCTGTAAACTTTTGGATTTCTATATAAAAAAATCTAGAAATACGTTCTTACCTACGCACTGAGCTCAGCGCGCAGGCCCCGGCACGCGGAGTCCCCCGGGCGCGCTGGCCTGACATGGGCGCGGTCCCGGGCGCGCAGGCCCCGGACGCGCTGGCCCCGGCGCGCGGGCGATCCCCGGGCGCGCAGGCCCCGACGCGCGCGCGGTCCCCAGGCACGCAGGCCCCATTGTGCGGCGTCTCCCGGACGCGCGCAGGCTCCGGCGCGGGCGCGGCCCCCGGATGCGTAGGCCCCGATGCGCTACCCAGCGCGCTGCGCGCGATCCCTGGACGCGTAGGCCCCGGCGTCTCCCGGGCGCACAAGCTCCGGTGTGCCTGCTGTCCTCGGGCGCGCGCGCAGGTAAGAACACTGTTTTTTTTTTCACAAAATGATTTTTTCAATTTTTTTCATTTTTCAAATGCGCCGGGAAGGGAAGAGAGAAATGTTTTTTTTTTTTAATTTATCCTTAAAAAATGGAGAAAAAGGGTATTTTAGTCCAAAGTGGCTAAAATAAGTTTTTTAAAGTTCTAAGTGGCTAAAAAAAAATTGACCCTGTGAATTAATGTTTTATCTTTCCACTATATACGAATGTGTTTGTTTTTACTTTTTATTATTATATAGGGCTTATAGCATCCCGAACCTTGTTCGGGATGCTAATGAAAACATACACAAGAAAATAACATTAAAAATAAAAGTTTCACAAATTAACATGAATCATCATTTTTTGAATTATAAAAATTCGGACAACACTTCATTTGGGAGTAATAATAAATTACATGCTCATGGGCGTTTATCATTCAACAATCAAACACATAAGATAAGACTTTTCAACGAACTTATTATTTCAAAATAAGACCTTTTGAACAACCAATAAAAACTTGTTCAACCATGACTAGTCGAAAATTCATTATATAACATTCAAAATATGTTAAATAAACATATCTGTTAACTACAACTAAACGGAGTCAATATTTAAAAAACTAAAATATGACCGACCATACAAGATCTCCCTATTAGCCCGTATCCACCACCTGTCGTCATCAGTCATCTGAAAATATTTTTAAATAATGGGGTTGAGTGCCATAAAATATTATGTGGGCATACTCAGACATTTGTCGTCCAATAATTTGCAATAAGAAATATCGATAAATCCACATTTGACAAGTCATAATTCATACGTTCAATATATATAGTGAAGACCGATCCTAATGTGATCACATATCATATCATATTCCTACGTAAACATGTTCATAAATAAATACACCGAAGTGTCATATTAGGAATCTTCATATGAGTCGCATCAAATCCACATTGAATAACATAAGCATAAATCATTTTCATAAATGGACGAAAGTTTAAATATATTTTTGAAAGAGTTTTGATAAGTAAACCCACCTTATAGCTAAATTAGTTGTAGCTTTATTCATGACTTCTCATCCTAAGCCAGATGTCGCGGTTTACAACCTTATGCTTAAAAATAGGTATAGTCGTAATCATCTGTTGCTCGTCCTAAATATGTCTCGGGTTAGGATCTATACATAAGAACTATGTCTTAGTAACATATACTATAACGTAAATAAGTGTAACACCTCAAATTCAATTATAGAGGCCCAATTCATTTTCTAGAGCCCAAATGTTAAGTTCTATCCATTTTTAAGAAAAGGCCCAAATGATGGGCTTTCTAGCCCAACTATGATTTTATTTATTTACGGCTCAATTATTATCGAAACGAGATGAACGAATACATTAGACGATAGTGCTCATCGATACGAATCTATAGAACTTGATTTCATCTTTGTTAGACTTCAATTGACCAAGTTATAATTTAATCATTGATTTAATTGGATTTTAGGATTAAGTTATGGAGGGGTATAAGTACCCCTCATTACCATTTAAGCCTCCTTAGCTCATTTCACTTCATTCAAAGGGGATCAGCCCCCTCTCCCCTCTCTCTCTACTCATCCCCTTGCCACCATCACCTCCGTCGCCGGCTGCCGCCACCGCTGCTGGTTGCCGTCGTCTCCTCCACTTCCGGCAGAATTTTTGACATGCAATTACAGTTTTTTATTCCCCTCATTCTCTTCTTTCCATTTCTTTGATTATTTTTGAAAGATTTTGAGGTTCAGGTATCCGATTTTCGGATCTAAGAGTGGGTTAAACCCTAGCCTTTTAAAAACCTTATTTCTTTCCTTATTTTTCAATTTCTATTTCGATTTTTTATGTTCATGATAGCGATTTACGGGCTGTTTTGATTGCTCATTTTAAATGATGACTTGATCTAATGTTCTTCTTCTTCTTCTTCTTCTTCTTCTTCTTCTTCTTATTATTATTATTATTATTATTATTATTATTATTATTATTATTATTATTATTATTATTATTATTATTATTATTTATTTTGTGTGTTTGTAAACACATTAAAAGTAGAATGGGTAAAATGAAAGGTGAAAATTATGAATTTTTAGTTGGCAATCTTGAACAAAAAAAAAGAGCTACGAAAATTAATATATATATAAATATGGATATTTCCAAATTGATGCATTTATGTATATGTTTGTACGTGTGTGTGTTGTGGGTGTCGATGTGTGCGTATGTGTGTTGGATGTGTGTGCGTGAGTTTTAATTTCTGTTTTCTTTTTTATTTATTTTATATTTTATGCTATTATAATATAGATAAGTGTAATTAAAAAAGCTTAGAAATATTATAAAAAAGTGATCTTAGTCTCATGAATATTTCTCTCGATTAAATTACAAAAGGGCTATGAATTAATCTTTGTTAGTAACAATTTTTATTTCTTTTGTTATTGAGGTATATGTTTTTTACACATTAATTATAAATCTTGTGATATATTTCAAAGTTTAAGTATAGCCTAAATGGATAAATTCTTATTTTTATGTTATGAGGTCTGAGGTTCAAATATTGAAGTAGTTTATTATTTTAGTTAATTCATGTATTTTCTAAGTTATTAAATTTAAAACATGTTATAATTTTCAAAAATCATATCTTGCTTAATGACTAAAGTCTTGATTTAATAATGATAGGTTTAAGGTTCGAATCTTATGAAATGTATTTTTTTAGACTCATTTTTAATGTTATACAGCCTTATTTAATTAAAAGCATGCTTTATATTTCGAAAATTAGCATTGGCTTAATGGTTGAGGTACACAAATTAATATTGAGAGGTCTATAGTTCAATTCCTATTGGAGTAGTTTATTTTTTTTTAATTAAGAGATGGATTTTGTTCCAATATAATTCTGCACTATGTATAAAAAAAAATCTGCTATAATTTTTGAAAATGGCCTTTGGCCCAATATAATTCTGCACTATGTATAAATAAAAATCTGTTATAATTTTTGAAAATGGCCTTTGGCCCAATAGTTATGTTCTGTATTTTATTATGATAGGTCAAATGTTCAAAACCTTTAGAATTAGCGCTGTAAATGAGCTAAACTACTCACGAGATACTCAGGTATCGGCTCGAAAAAAGCTCGCTCGAGACTGGCTCGTTTGTTAAATGAGCCGAGCTCGAGCCTGCTAAACGAGCTCACCATTTTCTCGAGCCGAGCTCGAGCCGGGCTCGTCGAGCTCGTGAGGTTCTCGAGCTTTTTAACGAGCTGTCTCACAAACTGTCTCGCGAGCTGGCTCGCGAGTAGATAAACGAGCCGAACTCGAGCCTGGCTCGTGAGCTGTCTCACGGGCTTTGCTCGCGAGTACTTAAATGAGCCGAGTTCGAGCCGGGCTCGCGAGCTGTCTCACGAGCCTGACTCACGAGTACTTAAACGAGTCGAGCTCAAGCCAAGCTCGTGAGCTATTCGATTTTGAACTCGAGACACATACTATTTTTGTAATTATTAAAATATTATTTATTTATATTGTAATTTTTATCAAATTAATACTTCTCATTAAAAACTAAACGAAATTAATGGTATTAACTATCGAACTAATATTATTAAAATTAAGAAATCAATAATCAAGAGTAACAATTATATACACAAACATACAAATTAATGAACTATATATATATATAATATAGTTATCTTATTTACAATTCTACATAGTGTATTAGTATGATAAATAATAATATAAAATATGAAATGATATTATATTAATATTGTCGAACTTAAGAAATTGAACGCTAACAAATAAATATTAAGTAATAAGAGAAATTAAGATTGATATTTACAAAATAATATTTCTCAATTCATTAATTAATAAATATGAAATGAAATCAATAATATTAATTTAGTATTATCAAAATTAAGAAATATGGTATTTAACACAAGAGTAGATGAGTAATAAAAGAGAATCAACAATATATAGTACATAATATATAGATTATAGTCCATATTAGATTATTAGTTATAACTTACAAGAATCTAAGTTATAAATTATAAATTATAAATTTATAATGCGTGTAAAGTAATAAAGGAAAAAAAAATTAAAAAAATAATGATTAATATTAACAATTTGACAAAATAATACTAATCATTAAATATTAAAATATGAAATGTAATCAATGATATCAAACTAATATTATCAAAAGTAACAAAATAATAATGAAAAAGGAAAATTAACAAAAATTAAAATTAATTAAATGTTCAAGAGTAACAATATTCTTAGCACCAATGTTATATAGTTAATCTTAAACTATGAGTCATATATACTGTCGTCCATCAATTAATATTCTGATATATAGTCAATATTAGTTAAACTGTACATAGCAATAAAAGAAAAAAAAATTCACAAAAATTAATACTAATATTGACAAAATAATCAATCTCAATTCATTAAATAAGAATGAAATGAAATAAATGATATTGAAAACATAATAATTTCTCAAAAATTTCTTATCAAAATTAAGAAATCAAGTTCAAAAGTAATAATATTCTTATTTCTTCTCAGTTAATTAGTGTCGTTGAATAATTAATCTTAAATTCATAGTTATATATACTATTTACATTATAGTACATAGTTTATATTAGTTAATATGCACATAATAATAAAAAAATTATCAAAAATTTAGACTAACATTAAATAAGCTAAACTAAGAATAATAATTAAAAAAATTAAGAATTAATAGTCTCTTAAATAATATAGAATTATTAATTTATAAATTATCTTAATATATTGTAATAGGATTTGATTTATGAGTTGCGATTCATGATTTGTGAATCTCACGACATACACTCGATAACTAATACACACATAATATATATATATATATATATATATATATAACATTATATATATATATATTATAACTAATAGACATATAGTATAAATTTAAAAATATATAAAAAATTAGAGAAATGAAAAAATATCAATATTAAAAAATAAATAAACGAGCTGAGCTCGAGCTCGAACTTGAGCTCAAGTTCGGGCTCGAATTTTAAATAATCGAGCCGAATCCGAGTCGAGCTCAGGTTTGGGCTCGAATTTTAAATAAACGAGCCGAGCTCGAGCTTGTGTTTTTCCTGTCGAGCCCGAGTTTCGAGCGCGAGCTCGAGCTCACGGATACTTAAACGAGCCGAGCTCGACAGTACTCGGCTCGACTCATATCGTTTACATCCCTATTTAGAATGCATTTTATTTATTTTTATTCCAAGATAATTATAAACTATATTTAATTAAAGCCGCTAAACAATTTTAAAAAATGAGGTTTAGTTCAATGGTATGAGTTTAATTTTTATGCTAGAGGTCCAAGGTTCAAGCCACTTTGATGGATTTTATTTATTCTCTTTTTACTCAAGCATTTATGAGTGTATTTAATTAAAGCAGTGTAATTAATGTTATATAAATTCTTCTAGTCTAGTGGTTAAGTGCTTATTATTTCACTTATGCTTGGTCAAGTGTTGAAGCCCTCTTGACTACATAATCATATTATATTTTTACCTTATTTTTATTTGGTCTATTTTACTTAATTTAGATTAAATTCGAAATTAAGCGTATGATATAATAAATTAATATTTCCATATTTATATTCTATGATCCTTTAAATCTTATATTAAGTTTTATAATTTCCCCCTATTAAATTAAGGCATCTATTTGTACAATTGAGGACTCTAAATATTTTAAGCTAGGATCTCGTTCGACCTTCAAACGACGTCAGGTTATGCTCTTATTTTATGGACTTGTTTCCTAGATCCTTATTCACGTTATAGTATATGTTTAGAAGATTAATATGTTATTAAGATATGATTCTGATGTATAGGTCATAACCCGAGACCTGTTTAGGATGACGATTAAGGCTATTCCTATATTTAAGCATAAGTTCTTAATCCGATAGCTGGTTTCGGATGAGAAGTCATGATTAAAGCTTCAGCTAATTAGCTATAAGGTGGGTTTCCTTATCAAAATGCTTTTGAAATTATATTTAAACTTTCGTCTACTATGAAAAATGACTTATGCTTATGTTATTCAATGTGGATTGATACGACTTATATGAGGATTTCTGAATATGGAACTCCAGTGCAATTACTTATGAATATATTCATGTTATGAATATGTTATAGTTTACATGTGATCACATTAGGGTCGGTCTCCACTATGTCTATTGAGCGTATGGTTTATGACATGTCAAATATGAATTTATTGATATTCTTATTGCAAACTATTGGACGAATGTATGAGTATTCCCACGAAGTGTTTTCTGGCACTCAGCCCTACTATTTAAAAATATTTTCAGGTAATTGATGATGGCAGGTGGCGGACGTGGACTGGTAGGGACATCTTGTATGGTTGACCATATTTTAATTTTTGAAATATTGACTTCATTTAGTTGTGGTCAACAAATATGATTATATATGCTTCCGTTGTATGTTTATGGATTATTTAAATATTTTATGGATGCATGTGACCGTCGTGGTCTTGTTGGCATAATTTGGATGTTGAATAATGGATTTTTGACTAGTCAAGGTCGAACATGTTTTAATTGGTGGTTTGAAAGGTGTGATTTTGAAACTATAGTTTGGTTGAAAAGTCTTATCTTGTGTGATTGGTTGTTGAATGGTAAACGCCTATGAGCGGGGAATTTATTATGATTCTAAATAAAGTGATGTCCGTTTTTTTTTATAATCAGGGAAAATGATTTATGTTAGTTTGCGAAAATTTTATTGTGTTTTTCTTTTATCGCGTGTGTTCCCGTTAGCGCACTGGGCCTCCGGGTTCGGGATGCTACATATGGTATCAGAGTGGGTCTACGAATTTGTAGGCCTGCAGAGTGATTTTTGAAATATTTTTAAAATATTGTTTACAAGAAATTGTTACTTACCTATGGTCCCATGTCCACGCCACGCCTCGCCCAATCATGTACAAATTTCATGAGAATAAATCTTTGTTGAGTAGAGTATATTTTAGGCAAACATATAATATGTTTGAGAAATTATGATAAAGAAACTGATTGATTACAATGTATTTCAAGCCTAAGTTATTGAAAATCTATTGGTTTGCCTTATTATAAAAATGTTTTGTCCAAATACTTATGATATGATCCCACCATAGGATGAACCTAGATGGACTTGGGCATAATTAAATTGCATGTAAGTTTTCACTTGCTTAGTGAACTATGTTTGGACTACTTATGCTTTACACGATATATTTTGAGAACTATAGCTCTGACTAAAAATCGGGTAACCTTTACTATATTTATGCGATCAAGATAATTCAGCGAGCTAAAAAACGACTTCGATGAAGATGCTCCTATAAGATGAAAAGTTCAACTTGAGCTACAGATGACCTTACTCTATTATATCGATAGTTAATTACATGATATGAGTACTTTGATTAGATGCGAGTACATAGTAAAATAGGCAAACTATGCAACTCCTAATGATAAATATTGACCTAGTATGTAGCATATGATGTAAAGACAACTATGATGATGCCGCGTGCGATATATGGCCTAGTCATAAATGAGCAAGTCTTCAAAATTTAGTATCCAAGGATCTGTGGCCGAGTCAGAAGCTCCAAATTCCCCTGACAATGAGGGGGATTCCAAATAAAAGCAAAAGTAAAGAAAATATACAGAAATCAGAAGTTCAAAATGACAAGAATTGCAGTGACCATACCCCTCCAGATTTAGAAAGGCCTTTTAAGTTGCGCAGAGTTCGTCAAAAGAAGGCACGAAGTTATGGCGAATTCGGGGTCCCTCCCCAGGTTGTGCCCAATGGTGTCGGGGCTAAATTTGACCTCAACAATTATCCAATTTGGTTTTCACTGGTATTATTAGAGAAAGTTGAAGTTGGGGTGATGAATTTTTCAAAAGACAAAGATGTAATTGACGAACACAATGTGTTTGACAAAATGTCTCAACCAGGATTAGGAATCTGCTCAAGATATGGGGCATGCCTTATAACACCACAACCTCTGCCTAAACCACCACCTTCACAGTGGCATTTGGAAAATGCGAGAAAGGCATTGAGCATGTCTTCTAGTTTAATTCAGTGGTTGCATTTGGACACGCATTTATTGTATGAGACGACAAATGATGTTAAGGAGTATGAGAAAGCTTTCACATTCAAAAACTCCATTGTCGACCCTGTTAAAGAGAAATACAAAAAACAGAAGATATCTACAGTCTATGCTCAAATTTTCGATGCCGAGAGTTGGATGGAAAAACTGGGCAATGAAAAGCATAAATGTCTATTCATTCTAATTATCAGAGAGATGAAGTTGAGATTAGTTCAGGCACGAAAGCCAAATCAAATTAAAAATGTGGCCAAGATGTGTGAGTAGCGAACGAAAGAAATCGATGTGATGATAACTGCAACTCGGCTTGTATGGAATAAGTCAGAGTCTTATCATTTGGGAAATGATGGGGTCATACCATACTAGATCACTTTGATGTCAGATGAGAAGATAGATTTGCTAGCAATTAAGATTTCAAATCTAAGGGCATATTTTAGTTCATTAGAGGATAGTGCACAAAGTGAAATGCTTAATGCATCTCTATATTTAGGAGTAGCTACTGATTTATGTAAGTATTGGACCAGTTATTGCTGCAATGAGAAATTCATGAATGTTACCTTATTCATGCTACATCTTGTGCAAGAGCACATGAGAAGTTTTTTTACTACAATGCCACTAATTTTATCCAAACATGTGGAGATTGAATAGGCTAAAATGTTTAGTGCTTACATGAGCAGGTGGAAATTGGACAAAGGGGTGGTGCAATACAAGGAATTACGAATGAATCAATTGAACTTCAGGCTATTCGAGACCTAGTCTTAAGAAAGGTTGGGGAAAACAACATGGTCAATGCTGATGGGTACAACATGAGAAAGGGGGTCATGCTTCTTTTTTAGGCCTTCTTCAGAAAGTATAAAGACATGGTGAAAGGAAGTACATTTTCAATGGTATCAAAATTGTGCTCTCTGGAGTTCATTTGTAGTATTTATACGAGATTGAGAGCTTCAATATTCAAGCAAATTGATCATGATTGTGAGTTCATGGAGTTGAAAGATATGGAATGGATTCTAGCTAGTAGAAAATCTCCAATGCTAACTTTTGGGCAGTATGCGGCATATGTGTGCCTACTTAGAGATAATGAAGCAGAATTGTGAATAGCACCCGCTGGAAAAGTTACAAAATCCTGCAGGATTCTTGATCCGGAGCTTGCTATCCAGCATATCTTTCATTGTGTTAAGGAATGGTCATCTAATTCTTCACAACATGTAAGGTCTGTTTGGCCATATATCACTATGGGAATGGCTCCTGTATTGGGAAATGATGTGACAATTGAACAACTTTTTCGCATATTCATCTCCCTCTTGAAAGACGAATTCCTTGATGTTAGCCTCAATATCATTAGCAAGTTGTAACAAGTCAATCAGCTTATTGGAATTGATCTACTCTCTCAATCTTTATTACCAGCTGTTATCGAGCTGACAGAGGATAGACATTGGAGAGTTAGGCTTGCCTTCATAGAATATATACCTTTACTGGCTAGTAGGGGTGTTGGATTTTTCAATGACAAGCTGGGCGCCCTTTGTATGCATTGGCTACAAGACAAAGTCTATTCTATCAAAGAAGTTGCTGCTAATAATTTAAAGGGTTTGGTAGAAGAATTCGGTCCCGAATGGGCGATTCAACATATAGTCCCTCAAGTCTTGAATATGTTAACCAACCCACATTGTTTGTACTTGATAACTGTTCTTCAAAAAATCTTATTACTTGCTATGGTCATGGGTTCCGAGATAACATGTTCCAATCTTGTTGGTGGGAAAGCTGAGAAATATGTAAAGAAGAAACTCTCCACGGTTGATTCTCGAGGACGAGAATCTGAAAAAGGAGGGAGTAATGTTGTGAACTCACTGCCAGAGAAGGCGAGAGAGATAGAAGAAGAGGGGAAAATAGTTGTTGGCTTAGAGATGGAGGAGTTTGGTTTGGCAAAGATCTCATTTTTAGCGCTTGAGCAGAAAGGGGATTGAATTGAAGAAATTGAGAGATAGGAGCTATACATAATGGAACCGGATCGGAGCAGGAACCGCAAGTGGGCTGGGGATTAATTAATCTAGTACTTAGCCTTTTGTCGGCAATTGGGCCTCTTTTAATTTAATCAAGGACTTTGAGTCCATTAGGGTTAATTATGTAATGTGCTCCTCTATGTTTTGTATGGTTTAAATACCCTTGTCCTTATGTAAAAATGCAAGAAAAAATATATCAACTTTCCTCTCTTTTCTCTCGTTCTCCTTGCTCATTCTTTCTTCTAAATTATCCCCCATTTCTAACATCAAGAAAATCCAAAAAGATTGCAACTTTATCTTTGATCTAATTAATATAACATCATCCAGTACAAGATCTACAAGAGTGAGAAAAGAAACTTTAAAATTACTAAAGAAATAGCTGAGATCATGACACGATGTTAGTTTTTGGAGTTAGAGTTTTTTTAAGGACAACAACTTAGGCCGATTTGGAAAAGAGGACAAATTTATTGCGGGCCGAAGTTTAAGGACATTAACATTTAAGTATTGCGTCCGTATGCCAATTTTCAGCCCGAATGGGCTGAAATTTTAGGACATTAACATTTAAGTGTTGCGTCCATAGCCCGTTCGGGCTGAAAATTGGCCTACGGATGCAACACTTAAATGTTAATGTCCTTAAATTTCGGCCCGCAATAAATTTGTCCTCTTTTCCAAATCGGTCTAAGTTGTTGTCCTTAAAAAAACTCTAACTCTAGTTTTTGGGATGATGTGTGGTTTAGTGCTACTCTTTTGTATTAGATGTGCCCATCTGTCACACACTTTGATCCAGCACCTGTGAATTTTTATATGCAACATGATTCATGGCAAGTAGATAGATTTTATTCTCTTTGTGTATATTGTGGCTTACTTATTGAGTTTGAGAATTCCCTAAGGTCTACGTCTATCTAGTGGAGCGAACAAGATGCCCTGCGATGGAATTTAACCCCTCACAGTGAGTTCTCAACTTCTGCTTGGGAGTGTGTCAGGCACCAAACTTCGAGGCGGACCCTCCTAGCTGATTTAATTTCTAGAGTGATTGTCTGACCCTCTTCCATGTATCTCTTTTGACTTGGTCTAGCTAAAAGAAACGTTAAGGCTCAATTATTGCTCGCATGTTCGTAGTTGCCAACCTCCATGATACGACCTCTGGCTTTTGACTTCGCAGGAATCGACCTCTAGTGCTTGACCTTGCATAGATCGACCTTAGACCAGTATTGGGTTTCTATTCTTTGTGCCTTTACGTAAAATGGCCTCTATACATATCAACTAAAAAGCAACCAAAATTTTGCTTTAACAACCATTATCCTAATGAAATATATTATCCAACTAATGAAATAAAAAAGTGACAACACCCTTAAACAATATCCTTGAAGGTTTCCTTCGATATAAAAAATAAAATAAATAAAAAATTAATTAAAGATCAAACTTAAAATCAATACATCATTTATGCTAAAGCAACACTAAAACAACATGCAATTGGAAGAGCACACAAGTTTCGCAATTTCAAGTACCATGGATACACAACTAGATTGAAGTTTAGATGATCATAAATATAAGTTTCATTATGTGTTGTTCCTGATCAAAGAAGTAGAGTTGGTGAGGAAGAGGACAATATGAACATCTCTAGTGCTAAACTTAATATTTATAGTGTAATTTATTGTCTAATTATATCAATAGTTGTCAATTAATCTCATTAAATAAATATAAATATGATCAATAGTTGAAATGACTTTCAGTTTCAAGTTAATTGTAATATGAGTTGACAATTTTGCTATTATATATAAACTAGTACACCACCTGTGCGATGCACAGGAGGGAGTGAATGTTATTAAAAATATTTATGAAAATAATAAAATTATATTCAATCTTGAATTTAGTATGTAAATATATGAATTAGATCCACTAAATTATAAATTATTTGTGTATTTTTTAGAGTTGTAGAAATCAGCTTGGCTAGAAATACCCAAGTCGGGTGTAAAATCGGGAAGGTCAAATCCTCATCGCCCAGGAAATCTCGACGGCAAATCGGCAATCAATCAACCAATTAGGCACCGATCAATTTTTATAATTTTTATTTGAATTTTTTGGTTCAAAATAAGACTAAATAAAAACTTTGAGATTTTTTACTATTTTATACAACTTATATCCCAAATATTCAATCTACAGTCAGTGTGGGATGGATGTAGGAAAAATCGAAAAAAGTTACAAAAGTAATTTGAGATTTAAATTTCAATTCAAGATTCCACTCTTTTATACAACAACTCACATTCCAATTTGTCAATTTACAACCGATGTGGGATATAGAAAATATTAAAAAATTAATTTAAGCTTTTATACAACAACCTACATCTCAAGTTTCATTATACAACCGATATGAGATGTAAGGAAAATGAAAATTTAATATGTAAATATTAGTACATAATAATATATAATAAAAAAAATAAAAACGCCAAGAGTCTGAGCAACTAAAATGGATTGTTATATATCATTACATGTAACTTTATTAACTCACCTATACAAAAATCAAATATTGTGATCCTGATGATTGATATACAAGTTTAGAATTTCACAAATCTACAAAATAAAAATTACAAATATATATATATATATATATGTGTGTGTGTGTGTGTGTGTGTGTGTATTATTAAAAAATCAAGTAAAATATCTATGAAGATTTTAGATGTGGATCTTTAATTTTTTTAATATATTTAATTAAATTAAAAATTTAAAATGTATTAAATTAAGGATGTATTTGCACACTTTTTCTAAAAACAAATATCAAATATTACATGTGATCTCAACATAATATTGAGAAAGGTTGAAAGATTGAGTCTCACGATTTATAGATTGTTCTTGCACAAGAATATATGTCGATTCTTTGATATTGGATAAATTTTAAAAATATCTAACATTAAATTCATAAGATGAACTAATACATTTAATTTAAAAAAAATTAAATATATTCAATTTAAAATTTTGGATGTGGGTTTTGATTTTTAAATATATTTAATAAAATTAAAAGGAAAAAATTCAAATTAATATTTTTAAAATGTATATTTGAACTTTTAATATATTTAACTTAAAATTTTAATTTTAAAATAGTTAAATTTTATAAATTTCAAATATATTTAGAATTTAATATTAAACTGATAATATCATAAATTATAAATCAAATATCAAAATATCACACTTGATCTCAAATCAAAGACCGAAAAATCAACACTCCTATTTTTTTCGATGATCAGAATTATGATGCGTCAATATTTTCCCACATTTAGTGATTTATTTAATTTTGGGTTGTCGAATATGGGGGATTTTACTGTGCAAAATCAATTTTCTAATCTTTGAAATTTTTATTGGTGTCTATTTTGCTACAAATTAAAAATATTGTGTTAGCTCTTCTATGAGAGATAATTTAGTTTGTAAAATTAATATATATAAGTTATAACTATTTAAAATATATCAAAAGTTGAGCACCTACATATGTATAATTCACAATTTTAAAAATATTTAAAATAAAATTGATAAGCACAGATATATATATATATATTCTAAAATTTTAATGTATTTAATTCAAATTTTTTGATGCAGATCTTGATTTTTAAAATTCTACACGTTAGCAAGACCATTTCTCAAATTAATTTGCACGCGAAAGGAATCTATATGTCTTGTTTAGAGTTGAAATAATACGTTTTTATGAGTCTCATCCAACAATGTTTAATATCAACTTTATTATTATGGTTGATTAAAAATATTGAACTTAAATTGTGATTTGAAGTAATTCTTTAATTTAAGTTAACTTGATATTTGAATCGCAAATTGCAGTTACTTCAAATTAAGGCTAGTACATGTAAATGTAAAAAAATTGAGTTTATATTGGTAAAATCAATTTTCAAATATCCATATGTAATTTGAAATTTTAATTTAAATATTAAGTATTAAACTAAAAAGTTCAAACACACTATTGGCTCTAAAGTCTCAACTAAAAGACCAAGAAAAGTTTAAGATGTGAAAAATATCATTATTGATCATTAAAATTTATAGTACATTCAAGTGGAATAATTATCTTCAAAATTCGATGTGGGATAATTGTCCTTTTAAAAAAATTGGCTACTTATTACTTTTCAGTTTTTCCAACTCCGGAAGCATTTGAAACTTTACAGATATTTTACTATTACATAATCCATTTCAAGTAATACTAATGGAGTAAATTTGTGATTTGTGGAATATATATATGTAATAAGGTTATAAAGTGAAAATATTAACAACTTCATATTGTTTGTATTAATAATTACTCTAAAATTTACCAACTCCGTTTGAATGTGTAACATATAACTTTGTATCGCCTCTCGAAATGACATGTCAATCAACAATGAACGCTGAATTTGTAATATACCAATCCTAGTACTGTTGGTTATTAGTATAATTTGTTGAATCAGAAAAAATACAAACTACATTTCATAATTATTATTAATTCAAAATATTATAAAATACATTGTTAATAAATATTATTTAATATTTGTTGGTATTCAATGTAGGATATATTTAATTTTAAAATTTAAAATAAATATAATTTAATTGATTAAAATATATTTAAAATTACAAACGTAAACACTTTTTAAAATTCATAATGATTAGATAAATTATTGACCATTAAACTTGAATACATTTTGAAAAATACATATTTAATTTTCGAAATTTAATTCAAATATTTTTTTATGTATTTAAATATTAAACTAATAAAATCAAACACTATGCTTGTTCTCAAATAAGAGACCAAGAGATGTGTGAGAATTTTATTGTTGACTATTAGAATTTATAGTATGTTAAAACAAAACAATTCTCTTTAAAATTCGACGTGGGATAACAATTATTTCCGTTTGTAGTAAGTGCATTTGGGCGGGAAAATAAGAACTGCTATTTAAAGTATACTTACTTGTCTTTATATATATTAAGATAAGATTTACTTTGCATTTGTTTCTATTCATTATGCTAGTTACGTTGAAAGGGCTTAATTATGCTAATGAACAAAAAAAACATTATTAAACTAAAAAATAAACAAAGCATTGATACAACAATAAATAAAGATAAAATGTGTTTGTATTCTTGTAGGTAGATTCTAAAAGATATTGTTAAATAAATATGATAATTTAAACTCGTTAAATAAACATAAATTATTTTAAATCTTGAAAAAAAAAATGTAAGCAATGAGATTCAAACCTACGCAGCATGGTTTTTAGGTCAGCCCAAAAACCACACCACCAGACGCATGATTTGGTTTATTTTAGTAGTAAATAATTTTTCTAATCACATTTTCACGGATTTTTATTGTCAATTTTACACATCAATTTTGCCATAATATATGTATAGATAGATATATAGATTATTGTTTGATATGACAACTATTACATTTTGAGTTTAAAGTTTGAAGATGGTCTAAAATGATACTAATAAATGCTCTTACAATTGTATCCAAATTCCTAACGATAAAATAAATTATGATTCTTGCATTTTCTAGAACTAGAATCATGCATCCAAATATACGTAAGAGGCCTTCAGCTTTCACAATTTTTTTATTATAATAATTTTGATTCTTGTATCTTTAATTTAATAAATTTGGACTTTCGACATTGTGATCATTTCCAAAAATTTACGATTACTGTATTTTGAGTTTAATTTCATTCTTGTTCTGACGTGCCATTTGTTGGAAAATAGGATTTAATAAAGTGAGTGTGACTCATTTTATCCGATTTTTCGTGATCAGGATATTTAATTTTGGAGGAATTAAATACCGTACGATTGCTCTATGTCGTGAGTAGATAATCGTAGTATTTTTATTTGCTCAAATCCGATTTTCGGTGAGTGAGAAATAAATGGTTAAAGTTGGTCACACGATTGGGCATTTATGGTGTGTGGCATAATGTGTTTAAGACACATTAAATAATCCCACATTGATTTCTTAATCAAATTAAGAAGTGTATTTAAGTGTATTAACACTTAAGTGGAGTAATCAAGTGCAAAAGGATGTGGGCCATGAGCACACACGCGCGCGCCCGCCCGTGCCCGTGCCCGAGCCCGTGCCCGTGCCCGGTGCCCAGGGGGGTTACAACACCTGGTTTGAATGCCCTCAAACCCTAGCTGTCCCCTGCAGTGGAGATGTGCCTATAAATAGGACATCCTGCATGGATCCAAAAGCTACATTCTGCACAATCATATTGCTTGCATACAAAGTTCTCTTCGAGTCTACAGCCTCTCAGTTCTCTACATTATCTAGTTCGCCGGAGCCTTACCGGACTTGTGGTGCTACTGCCGGAAGGACGAAGCCGTTTCATCTTTGAAAGACAACCGCCGAACCATGAGCACTAGCCGGGGCGTATTTGTCTTGCGGAGAGAGGTCCCCTCGACTCGGCTTGCCGGAACCGGATTCTGCACATCGGTTCTTTACTTTATTTGAATTCAGTTAATTATTGTAATTGTTCTATTCTACTCTTCTTCATTCTTGTACTTCAGTTGTAATCCAATTCCAGTGGAGTGTAACATCAGAACAACAATCGCAAGACAAATATCTAAGACTAAAATAATCAACTACCTTTGCTGGAATGGCGTCTTCATCCAACACCGTTGCTCCAAGGACCATTCCCCATGGCCAAGCCGAGAAGCCTGAAAAGTTCTCCGGGTTGGACTTCAAGAGGTGGCAGCAGAAGATGCTCTTCTACCTAACCACGCTCGGAGTTGCTGGATACCTCAAGGAGGAGGCTCCTGTGGTCGAAGAAAATGAGCCGGACGTCAACAAACGAACGGCGTACGATCAATGGATCAATGGCGATTTTCTTTGTAAAAATTATGTTCTTAATGGCTTAGTAGATAGTTTATATTCTGTATACAGAAATGTAACTAGTGCTAAGGAACTGTGGGATGCTCTAGAAAAGAAGTACAAAACTGAGGATGCCGGAACTAAGAAGTTCGTGGTGGCAAAGTTCCTCGATTATAAAATGGTGGACACCCGATCAGTAATGGATCAAGTGCAAGAGCTTCAGCTCATTGTGCACGACGTTCATGCTGAAGGGATGGTCCTTCCCGACTCCTTCACCGTTGCTGCGGTGATTGAGAAGTTGCCACCGTGTTGGAAGGATTTCAAGAGCTATCTCAAACACAAACGAAAGGAGATGACTCTTGAAGATCTTGTGGTTAAGCTTCGAATTGAAGCCGATAACCGAAAGGCGGATCCGAGACCACGAGTCCCGATCGAGGCCAAGGCTAACTTGATGGAACGTGGTGGACCATCAAACAGCAACAAAAGGAAGCGCCCGGGTCAAGTTGACAAAGGGAAGAAGCCAATGACAAAGTTCAACGACAACTGCTTCAATTGTGACAAGCTGGAGCACATGTCCAAACATTGCACGGCTCCAAAGAAGAAACGTACCAACTATGGTGCGCACTTAGCTGAACATAACAACAAAGGCAAGGGCAAGGCCCGTCAAGATGATTGGGATGACGATGATTTGGCTGCCGTTGTGTTCGAGGCCAATCACGTGGACAACCCGAGAGAGTGGTTCGTCGACACCGGGGCTACTTGTCACGTTTGCTCGGTCAAGAGCTCGTTTGCTACCTACAAAGTTGTTGAAGGTAGAAAGTTGCACATGGGGAACCAAGCCTCATCTGAAGTGGTTGGTGTGGGCAACGTGGTTTTGAAGCTGACTTCAGGCCAAGAGCTGACTTTGAAGGATGTGCTGCATGTTCCGGACATCCGCAAGAATCTGGTTTCAGGCTCGCTGTTAGTCAATCATGGTTTTAGACTAGTGTTTGAGTCTGAAAAGTTTATTTTAAGCAAGTACGGAAGGTTCCTTGGTCGGGGCTATCTCGCCAATGGACTTTTCAAAATGAATGTAATGGCGATGCGCCGTGTGGCAAAAGAAAATGCTAATAAAATTGCTTCTTCTGTTTACTTGCTTGTTGAGTGCTCGGATTTATGGCATTGTAGATTAGGACACGTTAATCTAAATGCTATAAAACATTTAGTAAATTTAGATTTGCTAAAAGTGAACCAATTTAATACACAAAACAAATGTGAAGTTTGTGTTGAAGCTAAATTGGCTAAGTTACCATTTCAATCGGTTGAACGGAGCACTAAACCTCTAGAGTTAATTCACACAGACGTGTGTGATTTAAAGTTTGTGCAAACTAGAGGCGGTAAAAAGTACTTTATTACTTTTATTGACGATTGCACAAAATATTGTTATCTTTATCTTTTAAGAAGTAAAGATGAGGCGATTGAAGCTTTTAAGAACTTCAAAAATGAAGCCGAAAATCAACTAAGCAGTCGAATTAAAGCAATTCGAAGTGATAGAGGTGGAGAGTATGTTGCCCCGTTTGAAGAGTTATGCGCAGAGGCGGGTATAATTCATCAAACTACGACACCGTATTCACCACAGTCTAATGGTGTTGCTGAACGCAAAAACCGAACTCTTAAGGAGATGATGAATGCTTTGTTGATAAGTTCGGGATTACCACAAAACTTGTGGGGGGAAGCTGTGTTGACAGCTAACTATATCCTGAACAAAATTCCACTTAAGGGTAAGGATGTGACGCCTTACGAGTTGTGGAAAGGACGTACGCCGTCTTATAAATATCTCAAAGTGTGGGGGTGTTTGGCTAAAGTTGAAGTGCCACTTCCTAAACAAGTTAGAATCGGCCCTAAAACGGTTGATTGTATCTTTGTTGGGTATGCACTTAACAGTAGTGCATATCGTTTTCTTATTCATAAATCGGAGATTCCCGAGTTGACTGAAGGAACGATGATGGAATCGAGGAATGCTATATTCTTCGAGAATGTCTATCCTTGTAAGAATAAGGATAGGACAGAAGGTAGTTCTGAGAAACGAACTTCTGAAGCTGCTACTAGTTCTGATCCTGGGGATGAAGAACCGAGACGTAGCAAGCGAGCTAGGATGGCTAAGACGTTTGGTCCGGATTTCATCACCTATATGCTAGATGATGAGCCAAAGTCTTTGAAAGAAGCTCTATCCAGTCCAGATGCTGCGTTGTGGAAAGAAGCTATCAACAGTGAAATCGATTCCATCATGCAAAATCACACTTGGGAGTTGACAGATCTCCCAAGTGGGTGTAAGCCGTTAGGATGCAAATGGATCCTAAAATGAAAATATAAGGCAGATGGTTCTGTTGACAAGTATAAAGCTCGTTTGGTTGCCAAAGGCTTTAAACAAAAAGAGGGGTATGATTTCTTCGATACCTACTCACCAGTAACAAGGATTACATCTATTCGGGTGCTTTTAGCGATTGCTGCTTTGCACAATCTTGAAATTCATCAGATGGATGTAAAGACTGCATTTCTGAATGGTGAGTTGAAGGATGAAATATACATGGAACAACCTGAAGGGTTTGTTGCACCAGGGCAAGAACGAAAGGTGTGTAAACTTGTTAGATCGTTGTACGGTCTGAAACAAGCACCTATTCAGTGGCACCTGAAGTTTGATAACGTGATGTTATCAAATGGTTTCAAAATCAATGAGTGTGATAAATGTGTGTATATAAAGAGCAGTTCTAATGGCTATGTCATAGTCTGTCTTTATGTAGACGACATGTTAATCATAGGCAGTGGACACCAAGTGATTGTTGAAACGAAACAAATGTTGAAACGAAATTTCGACATGAAAGATATGGGCTTAGCCGATGTGATTCTAGGAATCAAGATAGTACGGACAAGTGGTGGAATTGTCTTAACACAATCTCATTACATAGAGAAAGTGCTTAAGAAATTCAACGCTTTTGATAATCCGCCGGCTAAGACCCCGTTGGAACTCAATGTACACTTGAGCAAAAACCGAGGAGAACCGGTAGCTCAAGAAGAGTATGCAAGGGTCATTGGGAGTTTGATGTACATCACTAACTGCACTAGACCTGATCTTGCATGTTCTGTGAACAAGTTGAGTCGGTACACGAGCAATCCAAGCAAAGAACATTGGAAAGCTCTAGTACGAGTTCTAAGATACTTGAAGTATACTTTGAACTTCGGGCTGCAGTATACAAGGTTTCCTCCTGTACTTGAAGGGTACAGTGATGCGAATTGGATATCAGACACAAAAGACTCATTTTCGACTAGTGGATTTGTTTTCACCATCGGAGGTGGAGCAGTGTCGTGGAAATCCACGAAACAGACTTGTATAGCTCGTTCTACCATGGAATCTGAGTTTATCGCTTTGGATAAAGCGTGTGAAGAAGCAGAATGGCTTCGCAACTTTCTAGAAGACATTCCATGCTGGAAAAAACCAGTGTCTTCAGTGATGATTCACTGTGATAGTCAAGCGGCTATCGGAAGGGCACACAATGCTATGTACAATGGTAAGTCTCGACACATACGTCGGAGGCATAATACTGTGAGGCATATGATCTCAAGTGGGATTATCTCAGTTGACTATGTGAAGTCAATAGATAATCTAGCGGATCCGCTAACCAAAGGGTTAAACCGAGATCAAATGGCTAAGTTGCTAGAGGGAATGGGTTTGAAATCCACACTGTAAAGAGTGCTTGTAGTGGTAACCCAACCATGATGACTGGAGATCCCAAGAACTTGGTTCAATGGGAAAACTAAGCTATAAACATTCGGTTTGGTAAGCACTTGGAAAGTGTACATTTCCCTGTGAGCAAACTAAGTGCACACCTGTCAATGTGGTGAGGATAAGTCATATGACTTTTAATGATTCCTAAACCTAATGAGGTTGAGTATGGCAGGATACTCGGAAGAGGAGATCACCTATATAAGTGAGAAGTGGGGCCGCTTCTAAAGAGATACTTATGAACTCAAAGAGGTTGTCCATGGCCTGAAAAGGACACAAACGTGAGAACAGATAATGTTTCATATACAGCTGTTTTCAATACTATTGTCTCGGTATACACTAAGGATGTATAGTTCAAGGCATCATGTCCACTAAACAGCCGGTATACTCGATAGTGTTGGAAGATGGAAGGTTCAAAGTCACAAGCTACCTATCCTAGTGCAGTTGTGTTTCTAAGAGAACTGGGCTGCTTGTCTGCATACATGCATGCACTATTTCCACTCATGTGGGGGATTGTTGGAAAATAGGATTTAATAAAGTGAGTGTGACTCATTTTATCTGATTTTTCATGACCGGGATATTTAATTTTGGAGGAATTAAATACCGTACGATTGCTCTATGTCGTGAGTAGATAATCGTAGTATTTTTATTTGCTCAAATCCGATTTTCGGTGAGTGAGAAATAAATAGTTAAAGTTGGTCACACGATTGAGCATTTATGGTGTGTGGGATAATGTGTTTAAGACACATTAAATAATCCCACATTGATTTCTTAATCAAATTAAGAAGTGTATTTAAGTGTATTAACACTTAAGTGGAGTAATCAAGTGCAAAAGGATGTGGGCCATGAGCCCACACGCGCGCGCCCGCCCGTGCCCGTGCCCGTGCCCGGTGCCCGTTGCCCGTGCCCGTGCCCGGTGCCCGTTGCCCGTGCCCGTGCCCTTGCCCTTGCCCGGCTCGTCTCGTCCTCGGACTTGGATCTTGGCAATTGGACTTTGGGCGTACGTGGGCTGTGAGTAACTGCCACTGGAGCTGGTGGAGCCTTCAGGTAACTGCCATCTGGAGTTAGTGGGCTGGACAGTAACCGAAAGTAACTCCTGTCGGGAGTCAAAGTCTGCAGCGGCCCTGGACACGTGTTGGGATCCGAGCCGACAAGGGACACCTGTCGGGATCTGCAGAAGGTAACTCCTGGAGGGCTTAATGGCAGAGCTATAACTCCAGGGGGGTTACAACGCCTGGTTTGAATGCCCTCAAACCCTAGCTGTCCCCTGCAGTTGAGATGTGCCTATAAATAGGACATCCTGCATGGATCCAAAAGCTACATTCTGCACAATCATATTGCTTGCATACAAAGTTCTCTTCGAGTCTACAGCCTCTCAGTTCTCTACATTATCTAGTTCGCCGGAGCCTTACCGGACTTGTGGTGCTACTGCCGGAAGGACGAAGCCGTTTCATCTTTGAAAGACAACCGCCGAACCGTGAGCACTAGCCGGGGCGTATTTGTCTTGCGAAGAGAGGTCCCCTCGACTCGGCTTGCCGGAACCGGATTCTGCACATCGGTTCTTTACTTTATTTGAATTCAGTTAATTATTGTAATTGTTCTATTCTACTCTTCTTCATTCTTGTACTTCAGTTGTAATCCAATTCCAGTGGAGTGTAACATCAGAACCTAAAATATTTACTTGATATTCATAGTGTACAAAGTTTCGCTAAATTAAGCATGTAGTTTGTGTCGGTAATTATTTGTAGTTAGGTTGTTGCATTTGAATGAAATTTACCAAATACACGCTTATATATTATATTTGAAGCTCTGTACTTTGTAAAAATTAAACTAGCTTAAGTTGATGAAAACTTGATGCACGTCTTTTCTAGTCTCACTACTTTTCAACTAGTTTTAATTAGGACTATATTATCTCTCACTAAAATAGCCTCAACTACTCTATGGATCCAAGCTTCTTCTAAATTATTTATTTATTTATTATTTTTATATTTAATTTCTTCTATGAATATTGTGCCAAAAGGATATATCACTGAATTAATTAAGATGGCGTCCACACAATGCTAAAAATTAATTATTGCGTGCTATATGTATGTATGTAATATTTTTAAAAAGTTGAAATCAAATTCCAAGAATTTGCCTATTTTTGGTAATATTTGAAATTCTAAAGTCTGATGCCACATCTGTAAGATATCAACCCTCAAGGACTTTTCATTCTAAAATTTGACGGTTTGAATATAATTGTGCAGAAAGATTTGAATTATTTCAGAGAAAGATAAGAGGTAATTAAGAAGGCGGCCAAATCGAGAGAGGTAATATGTTTAAAATCTTCATATAAAAAAAAGATATCAAAATTGAAGACACTCCATCAACCAAATTCACACCAATCTAGCTACTTGGAAGTCAAAAGCCATTAATGGACAAACTTGGAGCTTCCACCATTTTCTGGGATGATTGTCTGTTTTTGTAAGTAGCGACTGCCGACTGAATTCGTGAAGACTAACGGAGAGATTCTGCACCAAAAAATCGAACTGAAAACAGATAATCATCCCGAAAATGATGGAAGGTGAAAAGTGAACGTGTGGGGAAGCGGTGCTTCTTGACAGAGGGATGGAGCAAATTTGCGGAAGATGTTGGTCTCTTACATGGGGAGTTCCTTGTCTTCACGTTTCTTGGCGATTCTGCGTTTAATGTTTCAATATATGGAGTTACTTGCTGCAAGAAACTCCCACGCATAGGATTGCTGTTTTCCTTTATCATTTTTTTTCGAGATTTAATTTGGTTATTTAGTTAATTAATTAGCACTTTCAAATTCGAACAGGCGAAGATTCTGGAAACATATTGGTGATGGTGAGAAGTGAAGACGATGATCCACGCCAAGAAATGAGTCCAGAATATCCAACATTGCCGATGAGGAAATTTTACAAGGAAGTGAAGAATCATCATTACACATCTTCAAGAATGGTAACATTCCATTTCAATATGTTTGATCAGTTGATTATATTTTTGAATAAATGGATTTAATGTATTGAAGAATTATACATATAAAACAGGACATTCCGAAACCTTTTGCCATCAACACCGGGATCGCAGCGAGCCGGAAAATGCAACTGGTGGACGGAGGAGGGAGGAAGTGGCCGGTGAGGGTGACTGATCACACGGTGGCCGTCGGAACCACCATTTCCTTCGAATTCATCCCAGATTCCGATAATACTGTCAAGGCTCTGGTAATATAAAGATTAAACATATTCCGATAAAACATTCAAGGGGATTGAATCTTAATTTGTAAATGTTTCAGTTTGAGAGCTTCTACTCATATATGGTATATATATTAACTTAGACAAATTAATTGGGGCTGGTATCCTATTCTTTACGGGATAAAATTCTTTACTCCACTTTTCATATTCCACTAATTGTGTCTCATTATGAAATATAATATTTTAAAAATATTTATTACAAAAATAAATTTTATTATAATATTACAAATCATAATCGACATTTATTGCTAAAAATTAAAATTTTTAAAAATTATATATCCTACTTTTGGAATAATCATCCATATTAATCAATTATACTAACTAAAAAAAGAAATAAATATTAAAAATTAAACATAAGCCCTAATTGGGTGGAATGAACCCTAAATAATAATTATAAAATTAAACTAAGTCATAACAAATTGAAATTGACGAAAAAAATGATGAAAATGGAATAAAAATCAAAATATGAC
Source organism: Perilla frutescens (assembly GCA_026008535.1). Lineage (NCBI taxonomy): Eukaryota > Viridiplantae > Streptophyta > Magnoliopsida > Lamiales > Lamiaceae > Perilla > Perilla frutescens. The sequence goes on from BRKX01000012.1 coordinate 46,468,632, forward strand.
ACCAAATGAGATAGAGAAAAATAGGATAGAAGATTTCATTTGATTCTTGCCCGCGGCCCTGCGTTCATTAGGGTGTTTTGAAATCAACTCCTTGTGATCTTGAATTATTGTTTGAAGGGTACTTTTCATCTATGAAATATAATTCGTTTTTCCTCAAAAAAAAAAAAAAATTGCTTTTTAGAATTGATTATTCTACGTTACTAGATCAAGAAATTTAGGCAATATCGAATTAGCTACTTGGTGTTATTTGTTAATGCAATCGATCTTGTTCCATCTACAAAACATTAATGTATTGAAAATTAAAAATCGCCACGGGCAATTTGTGCAAGAATATGAAATTATGTTATAAAATTATATTCAGTCTTCTTATTATATATATATATATAGGGAAAGGATCAAATAGGAACCAAATCCCCCGTGAGAACCTAGGAACCAATCCTAACATTAGATTTGATTAGATCTAATGACCATAATTTAGTCAAAGCTTTAGTCAAAGTAAGGTGGCAAACTTGTAATATTTGAGAACTTGATGAAGGCGGGGTTATTTTCATAATTTAGAAATTAGGTTATATTTTTTCGGATTTGGGCCCAATTCTCGGAATTAAATAGACAACGCTTTAAAACCGTTGTCTTTTCTGGCGTTGTATTAATATGCTAACATGAAAGATTTATATTGCTAACATCAACAGATTTTGTTGCTAACATGAGGTAGACTCATATTGCTAACTTGACGAGATCATAATATTAAATTGACACGTATTAAACACCACACATATAATATTGGACCACATTTAAAATAATATTGTGTAACATGTGTAACATCATTCATACACATAACATATTGATAATATGTTAGAGAATATACACACTGCTAATATGTGACTAATAATTTGCTAATATGTTAGTAACATGTTGCTAATATGTGAATAATGATATGCTAGTATGACTTAAATTCTCAAATATTACAAGTTTTCAAAATAATATTAAGCATTGATAAAATTATAATTGTTTATGAACTTAACTATATATAGCTCATACTTTAACTATTTTCTCATGAAAGCAACTTCAAATTCAAAGTCGTGCATAAAAAATTTCATGTTAGCAACATAAACACAAGATATGAGCAATATTGTGATATCATATTAGCAAATGTCTGAGAGTTACGAGTTGAATATACGTGAAAAAAAGTTTTTTGTATTTTTCGTCAATTTTTGCTCAAATTAACATATGCACTATGGATCTTAAATGAAAGAGCATAAAAAAAAATCTTTAATTTGATATATTTTTTGCGTAAATTGGATAAAAAAACGAGTAAGTTATGATTATTTAAAGTTTTTAAGAATTTTTTAAAAGATGATGACATCACTTTATAAAAAAAATCTGGAATTACCCCTTATATTTTGAATTTATATATTTACAATTATGTCACCGCCTTTTTATCCGTCATGTCATTAAAATCCTTGAATTTGATTGGTTTCTAGGTTCTCACGGGGGATTGGTTCTTTTGTGTGTGTGTGTGTATGTTTGTTGCATGATGCTAGCCTACATATAATGGTAGGATCCTTTCCTTTGTTTCAAATAGTAATTTAATTCATAAGTCATATGAGTGGAATAAAATTAATAATTTAATTAAATGTGGTGTACTAAAACAATGGAATTAATGAGAGAGATGGAGAGTTGGCAAAACATGAAGGATGAATCTGAATATTGCATTAAATAATTACAAATGAAGACAAATATTGAAATCCAAATGAAACACACAAATAGGAAAAAGAAAAAACCGAGATTTCGTCTTATAAAATTTGAAAAAAAAAAAAAAAAAAAAAACAAATTCTCTTCAAGCACTACGTCCAAGCATCAAGCAAAGTCAAAAGCCGGTGGAATATGATCCTCTGTTTTACATTTGGTATTTTAATCAGTACTCTACCATCAAATTTATAAGTCTCATCAATTATCTTTTTTGTCACATTTAATTTATTGTGTTTTAGTTTAATTTTATAATTGTTAATTATTATACCCAATTATGATTTATATTTATTTTTTAATATTTAATTATCAATTTTTAGATAATAATTGATTATTATGATTGATTATTTCATGATTATGAATTATATATTTTTCTAAATTTTAATATTTTGTTGATATTTAAATGGAGACTAAGTCCATTATGTTTAAAAATAATTTTTATTTTCATAATATTTATTAGTAAAATCATATATTTAAAATTAATATCAAATTTGGAATAGAAAATAATTGAGTATAAGACTAGGATTATTTTGTTACATTCTAGTGGCAAGAGGACAAAATAAAAATAATAAAAAATCGAGGTAGGTACAAATTATAATCAATAATTATTGCACTAATTTTTTATCCATTTGCAGACTACTTTTTATGAAGGATTTTTGCAGGACTACTATGTTATGCAAGTTATTATATAACAGATTTTCCACTGACGACCCACGAAAAGTTAAAATCTGGGGACACTTGGTGAGAGGTAATCACTAATCAGGATGGATAATGGGAATGAAAAGGGATCCATTCTCATTCTTTATGCTTGGTATAAAATAATGAGAATCAAAATAAGTGAATCATTCCCTTAGATTGATTAACTACCCCACCCTCTTTAATCATTCTGCTCAATAATTATCACACTCCTCAATCATCACCATCATTGTTGTTGTTGTTGTTGTTGTTGTTGTTGTTGTTGTTGTTGTTATTATTATTATTATTATTGTAAACATTATTGTAAACATTATTGTTATTTAAATTATTTATTTATTTATTTATTTATTATTGTTGTTGTTATTTATAATAATAATAATAATATTTATTATTATTATCTATATTATTTATTAGTACTATATTTATTATTTATTATAATAATAATAATAATTATTATTATTATTAATTATTTACAATAATAATAATAATAATAATGAATTTGAAACGAACCAATAATTATTTATCACAATAACAATCATTTCATAATTGAACAAAGCTACCACAATGCAATCACCATCCCCATTGTAATTGACCCTTCAATGATATCCTTAATTTTTGACCTTTGAGAAGTTCTGTTACGAAATTCGATCTTTGAAAATCATTGAGTGAAAGACTAGGATTATTTTGTTACAAATATATAAATCTTGTGCATGGAATAACATTAATGGTCTATATATATATATATATATATATATATATATGGTTCATACGTACAAATTTGGATTGAATTCATTGTAGTTAATTGACATGCTGGGCCGGCCCTCAGATTTGAAGGGCCCTGTTCGAACTTAAAAATAATGCCCTTATTTATTGAAATATAAAATTGCTACATAATAAATAGCACAATCATGTTGGCTATAAAATTCTAATACATATGATAGATAAAAAAATGCTTGAAATATGTTCAATATATGCTTAATTTTTGAAAACTTTAAAATCATCCATGAGTCACAATCATCTTCTAACAACCCTAAAACAAAGTAAATAAAGTTATTTAAATAATATTATTTAAAGATACTTCTTCTAGTATTTTTTTGAAGAAACTCACTTATAAATTTTTGACAATCAATATTTTCTAGCAATTCGTACTCAATGGATATCAAAGCAAGTCCACTCAATCTTTCTTGTGACATGATGGACCGTAAATAAGATTTCAATATTTTCAATTTTGAATAACTTCTTTCAGCAGATGCAACTATTACAGGTATGATTAATAAAATTCTATAAACAATATATGCATTATAACAACTATATAACATCTTCAAATAAGTTAATATATCTAGAGCTGCATTTTTTTTTTTTTTGAAAAAAGATATCGCAATGTGTTTAGCTCTTGACCATCAAGATCACTATACTCTTCGTGATTTAGAATATTCTCAAAGTTTTCATAACTTGCTTTTAAAGTAGCATCCATTGAATTCAATCTATTAGAAGAAAATAAAAATCCAAAATTATTCAGGTGTTTGCTTATCCTCCATCATTCACTTTCATCAAAATTAATTAATACCCTGAAAGTACTAAATAATGGGCTTATAGTTAATAGGACCAACCTTTTTTTTTTTACAAAACTAATGGGTTAAAGTTTTAAATTTATGTTAGACTTAATATACATAATTTTTTTATTAAAAATTAAAATATATTAATAATACTATATATATACATATATATAAAAATTTTGGTACCCCTATATTTCATGAGGTCTTGAATTTTTTTTAATAGAAATTGAAATTATATTAATAATACTATATATATACATGTATACAAAAATTTTGGTGCCCCTATATTTCGTGAGGCCCTGTGCGGCGCACCTCAAGCACGCCCTCAGAGCCGCCCCTGTTGACATGGTACGTGTACAAGCAAGTTTTTAAGTCTTAACACTCACGAACTGAGTCACATGTGATTTATTTTCACTACTAAGCTCTAAGAATTGGTCAGTGAATTAAATTTTGATAAGTAGCACTCACACAAATTTATCGCAAGTTTCACAAAATAATTCCTAAATTAATGTATGCAGATAAAAAACTAAAAAACCGAAAACGTAATCGAACCAAATAAATTTCGGTCCATTAGGTTTAGTTCTTTCGATTTTTCGGTCCGGTTCGACTTTTTTAATAAAAATTCGGTCCTCGGTCCAATCCGGTCTGACAGACAAAGGATCAAATAGACCGAATATTCTGAGCCTTTTTATTTATTATTAATTTATTATTTTTTTAATTATTATTTCTTGGATACTTCAAATGTTTGTATTGTTATTTGTTGCTTTTAGTTTTTTATATCTAATACTATAATAAAAGTGTGATGTTTTACAAATTTTGATTTACCTATTATATCCATATTACAACTTTAATTTAAGGGTAATTGTGTAATATAATATATAATATATAATATGTATTTATAATGTAAAATCTAATATAATATATTGGCTAATTTCCATATGAATCTACTACTATATATAAAAAGAGCCTTATTTTACAAAATTGAATTAACTAATATATCCCTATAATATATTTAAATTAAGGACAATAGGGTAATACAATAAATCTACATGAACTTTTTATTATCATATAGTAGTATATATAAAATTTCTAGCGTGATTTTTATGCAAATTTGCCATTCATATGATATTCATATATATGCTAATAATTAAAAAATATTATTATTGACTTCCATAATATTATATTTAAAATACATATACAATTTTGATTGGTGCATCAATTTGATATGTGTGTGTGTGGATAAGTTTCTAATTGCAACTGACATATTGTTTTTTAATTAACATGTGCTAGGCAATTCATTAATATCTTTATATACCAATAAGATATAAAATTATGAATTAATATGTATAAAATGCATATCACATGCAATCATGTCAATTAGTTTTTTATTCTTCTTCTTTTATATGATGAGTACATGTTCTAATTAATTTATTTTTTAGCAACAATATAATTTAAGGATGTCAAATTTTCCACAATTCAAAAGTGATATTATTGAACATTTTAAAAATCATGTTGAATTTCAAAATTGGTCAAGTATAATAATTTAATTATTTGGGAATTTGCCTATAAGTATAATTAATTCAATATACTTAAAATTTAATTTTTTTACTTATAAATTACTAATTCACATCATGTGATGTCAATAATTCAAATATCAGTGAAGTGAAATAGATAAAAAAAAATAGCAAAAATGTTACATAATATATATAAATTGAAACAATTTCATTGCAAAAGAGTGATGTGGACTTCTAAGAGCACCAAAAAATTAGCATGGCCTACATATTTATATTAAAGATCGTATATATAATGAAATATTATTTTGGTCACTTATCTACTTTTATCAAAGATAAGTTAATTAAAGTTTTTAAAGTAATTAAGTTGTAAAAATTATGTCATGCCCTTTGCACCAGAAAAATGTTATTTCTAAAACAATTACATATTTTATCAAAATAAACTTCACAATTACTCAGCAATCTAAATAATTTTTTTTAATATTAATGTAAAATTATAGAGGATAATTTCAAATATATAGATTTGGAGAAAAAAAAGATATTATTCATAAGTGAATATATTAATTTGACTTTTATTACAAGTCATTTAATTAAGATATATATAAATAATATATATGTACACACATATATGTATATATATATGTGTGTGTGTGTGAAATAACACTATGCCGTTTCTACCATGAGGCAAACGAGTCGATCACCTCAGACCTTATTATTTTCATTAAAATAGTTAGCTAAATAATATGTGTATTATCCACATTCGATTAACAATTTTTTGAAGTCAAGTATTTTAAATATATATATATATATATATATATATATATATATATATATATAGTGTAACAACCCGCTTCTACGTGATTTAAATTATTTAATTATTTAATTACTTTAAATTTGAGTTTTAATTTATTTGGTAATGTTCGATAGAATTATTTGGACTTGATGAAATCCAAAGTTGCGCCCCTAGTATTAGAAATATTTGGAATTAATATTTGGATTTAAAAAAAATATTCTTGAACTTTATAATGGTTTCGGATCTTGTTTATTTAGATAAGGTTTATTTTGTTAATTATTATTTTAGAAAGGACTATTAAATGATTTATTAAAATAAATGGTTAGGATGAAAATTAGTGTTTATTCTTTCTCTATTAACTGACACTTAGATATACATAATGCTCATTCAGCAAAAATTAGAAATACACATGTCCTTTTATTTGTTAATCAAGTCCCATGAGAGTGCAGCTCTGCATTCTAATTTTTAACATAAAAATGAGATATCTTACCCAATGACTTCACTAAGCCCTTACGACTGGAATTTATGTTTCAAAGCAAATCCATCATTTCTTTTGCAAAGAATCGATTGCTTAACTTTTCAAATCATAAGTGCTGCATCAAATTCAATCCTCTTGGTAAGTTTATTTTCACTTCAATCTTTTGTGTTTGCTGTATAAATTACACACTATTAACCTCAATATATTTTCCCAGTTTTAATTAACCAAAAACCATGAATTCACATCTCTATATACCTCCAACTTCAACATCATAATTCACCAACACAATACCAACATAAGAACCATCATCAATTTGATTTTTCCAAAGTCTCCAACATAGCATATATCACTCACTAATCATATACTTTGGTCAAATTTATTCTCACGTACACCCACACATGAATTTCATATTGATGGACAACATAAAGAGTTTCAAAATTTGGAAACTAAAGAATTTTTGAGAAATAAATAGATTAGAAATTAAGAAAAATAGAAGAAAAAGGGGAAAAAGAAGTTGAGGCTGGGTCTTGGTGTGTACAGGTTGTGAGTCTGCAGGACTGAGTCATGACGTTGAGTGGAGCAGAGGTCCCTTGTCCGGGTTGAACTGTTGCGGTGAGGTTTGCCTTGGTTGCAGAGGTTCTTGGCAGTTTGAGTCATTTTTCGTCAGTCATCGGCGGGCAGAGATGAGCTTGCCGAAGTCGAGAAGAAGAGTGTGGGTGACAGCTGGGGCTGGGCTCTCGTCCGAATCAGAGAGAGTTGGGGGATGTTAGATTCGTGGTCGTGGCAGCGGGTTCAGGGCTGGAGTCCTCGATCTTAGTCATAGCAAATACAGCTGCAGGTCATTTTCAAGGTCTTTGTGTCGCAGGTAGCGGCGAAGTGGCTCGCCAGAGCTGGGTAGAAGAACAGAGTAGGAATTAGGGATTTTATTTTGTTTCCGAATTTGGGGTTTTTTCTCTTGTGATCTCTGTTATGGAGTCGAGTCTTGTTTGAGTTAGTAGAGCTCGTCTAGATCGAGTGGCCTCGCCGTTAATGGAAGACGGTGAGCTCGCCAAAGACTAGTAGGAGAGAGAGAGAGAGAGAGAGAGAGAGAGAGAGAGAGAGAGAGAGAGAGAGAGAGATTTTAGTTTTTCAATTTGGGCGAAAATGATTTGCGTACAGTTCATCTATTTTCAGAAAAGTGAGGAGATTATTTAATTATATATAGTTATTTCCACCTAGGGATCCACTAGTTTTCAAATATTAGAAATATTACCCCAGAAAGTTATTGATAGATTGTATTGAAGCCATAAAAGGGGCGAACAATAGAGATAAATAGATCAATGGTTTTTGGTTTATATTATCTTGTATATCAATAATGAATTACAACTCTCTACTTATTGAGATAGACTGCTTTTGTACAAGGAAAGAAATAAATCTATTCTAGGTGTATCAATTAGATCCGGATTTTGATTTATTTCCTTCTAACACTCCCCCTCAAGTTTAGTAACGGGATCTCCGATATTTAACTTGCCAAGAACTTCGACAAAGACTGTGGAATTAACTGCCTTAGTTAATATGTTTGCAAGCTGATGTTCTGACCGAACAAATGGTAATTCCACAATACCTCTCTCGATCTTCTCTTTGATGAAATGTCGATCCACTTCAACGTGCTTTGTTTTATCATGATGAACAGGATTCTCGGATATACTAATTGCGGCCTTATTATCACAGAACAGCGGGCACTTTTGTATTGGAGGAAAGCCTATTTCAGTCAACAGCTTTCGTAGCCACAGCACTTCAGTCAATCCACTTTTGATCCCACGAAATTCAGCCTCAGCACTCGACAAGGCAACCACCTTCTGTTTTTTGCTCCTCCATGTGACTAGATTTCCTCCCACAAAGGTAAAGTATCCTCCAGTGGATTTTCTATCCATCAGGCTACCTGCCCAATCTGCATCAGTATAGCCATGAATCTCCAGATGTCCATGCTTCTTGAGTAAAACTCCATATCCTACTGTACCTTTCAAGTATCGAATGATCCTTAGTACCGCATCCATGTGTTCTTTCTGTGGTTGGTGCATAAACTGACTTACAACACCAACGGCATATGCAATGTCAGGTCGAGTATGAGATAAGTAGATTAATCTCCCTACTAGACGCTGATATTTTCCTCATTCCACGGCTTCAACACCATCCACAATCTTCAATCCATGATTTAAGATGATTGGAGTACTAGCAGGTTTGCAGTCAAGTAAATCAGTCTCAGCCAAAAGATCCAGTGTATACTTCTTTTGTCGCAGAAATATACCTCTTTCCGACCTCAATACCTCAACACCTAGAAAGTACTTCAGGTGTCCCAGATTCTTCATCTCAAACTCTTTAAACAGGTTGATCTTTAGTTTGTCAATCTCTTCATTGTCATCCCCTGTAATGATCATGTCATCCACATAGATAATCAGGCAGGTAACTCGGTTGTCTTTCCATTTTAGGAACAACGTGTGGTCTGAATTACTCTGTCTGTATCCATATCGAACCATAGCCTTTGTAAACCTACCAAACCAAGCTCTAGGTGACTGTTTCAAGCCATACAAGGTTTTCTTTAGCCGACATCCTTCACCTCTTCCAAATTCTTCTAAAAAACCAGGAGGTGCCTCCATGTAAACCTCCTTTTTCAGTTCTCCATGTAGGAATGAGTTTGTCACATCAAACTGATGAAGTGACCAATCACGATTAGCTGCAATTGATAACAAAACTCTTACGGTGTTCATTTTGGCCACTGGAGAAAAGGTCTCCGAGTAATCCACCCCATAGATCTGAGTATATCCTTTTGCCACTAATCGTGCCTTGTATCTCTCAATTGTCCCATAAGGTCACCGTTTGATGGTAAAGACCCATCTACATCCAACTGGTTTCTTGTTGTCTGGAATTCTGCACTTATCCCATGTATTGTTTCTGGCTAAAGCATCCATCTCTTTCTTCATAGCTTCTTTTCACTTACTGTGTTTCATAGCTTCTTCAACAGATCGAGGTGTCTCTTCTTCCCCTAGAAGTGCCATCTCGAAAGCTTGTGCTGTTTCAGTGAGGTTTCCCTTAGCACAATTCCCAATAGAATATTTGGTTTTCCTTTCAGTATGCTCCGGAGAATATCTCTTTGGAGGGATTCCCCTTGTACTCCTTGGTGGCAATATATATCTGCCTATCTCTACTTGTGTCTTTGTATCCTCGACACAGTGAAGATTTTCCACCTCCGTATCCGCAATCCTGTCTTCATTAGTCTCAATAATAGGAAAATCTTCAACAGTTTTAGGAGGTACCTCAGATATCAGGAGAGGAGATGTATCGGTATTAGCATCAAGCTCCATAGACTGAACAGTATCAGGAGTTATCTCAGCGGTGTTGTTAACCTCATCTGTTGGACCCGGAGTAGGAACAAAACTTGGCAATGACAACCAACTTAAGGAGTCACTATCATTCCCCGGTTTCCCAGTCTCCCCCTGACGACTAAGATGGTGATAAAAATACTCAGTTTCAAGGAAATCACAGTTCATAGTGGTGAACATGTGTCGAGTGTTGGGATCATAGCAACGATACCCTTTTTGGTGTAGCCCGTAACCGACAAAAACACATTTAACGACACATGGGGAGAGTTTGTAGTGGGATTGTTTAGGGATATGAACATAGACAGTGTAACTAAACACTCGAGGTTGAAGAGTGGAAGCTGCGGGGATTTTTGCCTGGGTAGAAAGAAACTTCACAGGGGTTTGGAGCTGCAGGGCTTTAGTAGGAAGATGATTAAGCAAATACACAGAAGTCGCTAAAACCTCATGCCAAAAGTTAGTAGGCACACAAGATTCGATTAACATAGTATGGGCCATTTCTAGAAGAATTTTGTTTTTGCGTTCAGCCACACCATTCTGTTCAGGGGTATGAGGACAGGTGGTTTGATGAATCATGCCTGTGGTAGCACAGAAATGTTTCATCCGGGAATTAACATACTCCCCCCCCCCATTATCAGACTTTAGGACCTTGATAGATTTTTGGTACTGAGTTTGAACTAAGGCATGAAAATGAGTAAATTTATCAAAAACTTCAGATTTATTTTTTAAAAAATAAATCCATGTCATTCTAGAACAATCATCAACAAACAAAAGGAAGTACTGAAAACCCGGACCCCCAAGAATAGGTACAGGACCCCAAACATCAGAATGAACTAACGAAAAAATAGAATCAACCCGGGTATTATTCAACTTATACGAATGTCTATGGCTTTTAGCCAAAAAACAAGTTTCACAATGCAAATTCTTAGACAGAACTAGTTTAGAAAAAAGCAATTTTAAATAGCCCGTGGAGGGATGTCCTAACCGACGATGCCAAAGCCAAGCAGTCCGGTTTCTAGGTCCATGAGTCAGCATCATAGCACCTTTTTGAGCTATCTCATCCACGTAATACAGTCCATTCCCTCAGTGCCACACCCAATAATCGCCCCCGTCCTGATATCCTGTAAAATGTAAAAATTTGGTTGCATTAGAAGGGTACAATTGAGTTCTTTCGTGACATGGCTAATAGACAACAACTTATGTGATAAAGATGGGACAAATAGACAATTTGACAGTTGCAAGGTGGGAGATAAATTAACAGTGCCGACTCCCTCAACCGGAGCTAATTCACCATTAGCAGTTTGAACATGAGTTCGCCGAGAGGGAGCAGTTTGGATAATATCAGCCTTGTCAAATGTCATGGTGTCGGTCGCACCACAGTAAAAAATCCACTGATTATCTTTATAGACATCTCCGGAGGCTACACAAACTGTGGAAATATTTTCGAGGACCTGAAATTTATTCTTTAATTCAACAGGGGTTAAATAGCAATTATTCTCCTGGGTCCGCTGATATGCCATTGGAGGGGTTAAATTATAAAAAACCTTTTCTTTCCTTAATTCACATTTCGGGTCCAGCTTTCTTATTTCTGGATTACCTTCTTCAACCTCTGAAACCCTAGCTGCCGTTGCTGATTCTTTCTCTGCTCTGCCGACGCCGGCGTTACCCACTCCAGTGATGGCAGCCCGGTCGGCGGTGGCTACCGCGGCTGTTCCCTCTCTGTTTTTGACTGGAAGCTTCGTCTTCTTGGTCTCGTCCCACCAATCTGGGTATCCGATTAGTTGAAAACATGATTCCCTAGTGTGCTTCTTCATCCCACAGTGGGAGCACACCAATTTGCTTTGATCTTCCTCCATTGCCGGGAATTTCCCTTTTACGAGGATTTGTTCTTGTCCCGAGCCGCGAGTCCGACCCCGATGCCCGATGAAGAATCATTATTATCGAGAATTTCTGACCGGAGTATGCAGTCCCTGGCGGTCTCACGTCACACCATTGCGTAGGCATGGTCAACTGAAGGTAAGGGGTCTTGTTTCAGTATTTCTTTCTTCACCGGCTCATACATCTCATTCAGTGAGGTAAGAAACTGAAATAACCTCTGTGTTTGTATAATTTGATTATACGTCTCGATGTCCTTTGGGCAAGCCATCGGGTTTGGTTCCCTTCGATCTATTGTCATCCAGAGATCTTAGAATTTTGCCAAGGTTTCTTCTATAGAGTTCTCACCTTGTTTGAGAATGTTGGCTTTTCGATGTAGATCGAAGACTTGGAGAGAATCTGAACCACTCCCGTAAGTGATGGCTAAGCCATCCCAAACTGCCTTTGCTGTGGGGTATTTTGATACACTATTAATTAAATGTGTATCGACGTTTTGGATTAACCATGTAAACACTGCTTGATCTTCTTATTCCCATTTTGAATGTGAAGTATCGGAGATAGGTCGTGGATCATTTGTGATATAGGTTGTTTTTCCTCTCCCTCCGATTGCTTTGCGCATGAGAATAGAACATAAGGGATAATTATCTCCATTTAATTTGAAGCCTATTGATAATGATTCTGTGGTTGAAGTTTGCAGGCCGAGGCTGTTTTTGAGCAAATTGGCTATTTGGATGGTTAAATCATCAGAGATGGGAGTATTATTTGAGGTTTCACTCGGTATTGACATGTTTCTTTTTCTGCAGATCTAGTCAAAGGCCGAGAGAGTGGCCGAGAGAGGTAACTGGACGATGATGAAAAACTTTCTGAGTCTATTGGATCTGTTGCTTTGATACCATGATAGATTGTATTGAAGCCATAAAAGGGGCGAACAATAGAGATCAATAGATCAATGGTTTTTGGTTTTTATTATCTTGTATATTAATAATGAATTACAACTCTCTACTTATTGAGATAGATTGCTTTTGTACAAGGAAAGAAATAAATCTATTCTAGGTGGATCAATTAGATCCGGATTTTGATTTATTTCCTTCTAACAGTTATGAGCCATAGATTTAGCCCAATCTCATTATTTTAAACTCAAATTGTAACCATAAACTTTTCAGAATAAAGTTTTTAGCCCCTGATTTTATAAGTTGATTAAATAAACCCATAAATTTCTTATTTTCAGATTTACTTAATTTATAGTTGGCTTAAATGATTTATTTGAAATAATTTTGAAACTAGGTGCGGCACAATTAGGACTATCGTCTACTGTGTGATTCTCTACTTAATTTTACGTGCTCTCTATTACCAGGTGGGTAAAATTATTATCTTTGAAATAAAAGTATATGATATATGCTTTTTCAGACAGAAATGTTTTTAATCCAATTTGAATTATCGTGGATGGAATATGGATAGCGTATTATACACGCAGAATAACGTTTTATACGCATAGATGCATTTTGTACGCACCAGAATATGTCATGTGCACAGTTCAAGATGTATTCTAGAATCAGAAGAAGAGTACCCTAAATCTATTATTCCTGCGATTTATTTCAGTTGGATAAATAGAAAGAAATACCCACAATTCCCACCACTGAGTACGTTTTAAGAGTGCTCACGCCATATTTTTAAATATTTTCAGGCCAATGAGCTTGGAGCGGCATGAAGAAAATGGGGGTTAACTTCTTTTAGACGTTTTGGTTACTTAACTTGAACTTTTACCCTTGTTGCTTAAAATAAATTATTTTAAACTTGATATTTTGTGTTTGTTTAGTTTTTTTGGACTAACCGAAACTAGTAGTGCAATATTAAAGTTTTATCAATGTTTTGAGTATAATTTTATATTTTACAACTTATGACTTACTTTTTGAAATGCACTGGAGTATATTAAAATTTATAAAACGTATATATTTTGATTTAAGTATATATTTCTAAAAGTATATATGGTGCTATATTTTCTTACTTGGGATTTATAGCGTTATTATTATTTTATGAAAAAAAAGTAAAAAAAAAAATCCAACTATTATTATTGTCAATTATTTTCCGCTTAAAAAAAAAAGAAAGTAACATTTTAAATTATTGAATTTAGGGTTTGAAAAATATAGGTGTTTCAAACAAAATTTCTGAAATTTGTGTATGTTTCATTTTCCTACTTCGAATTTCTTGTATGATTGTCTTAGAAAAAAAATGCTCAATTTATTTTATTTGCTTACTCCGCTCTAAAGAATAGAAAGAGTAACATTTTAAATTATAGAATTTAGGATGTTACATTGAGTGGTATCAGAGTGGGTCTACCTTCCTGTAGACTCAATGTGTTTGAAAGAATTTTTATTGTTTGATTTTGTGGTACGCCACCATTTCTGCCACGTGCTCCTCCTACTCCAAGGTACTTTGCTTGATTTATTTATTTTTCGAAGTTGTTTAATGTGGTGAGTATTAAGAAGATTGTTGATGATATGTGAAGAATGAGAAATGTTGAGAAGTGATTTATGCAATGAAGTTTTAATATGTTGAAATGCATGATGAATGTGAATGAAATTATTTTAGTCCTCGAAATTTAGAATGAACATAGAAGGTTCTTCTATAGATATTTCCCTAATTAGACACAAGGAATTTAGTAAACTTAACCCTCGACATTAGAATTCCTGCAGGAAAGACCTTAAGAACTGATAGGATTGTTAAAGACATGATTAGATTCGACTTGGGATGGAAAGAGCTTGTAGCTAATATGGATGCTTGCGAAATACGAGAATTCGATTTAGTCTTGGGAATAGATTGGTTAAGCAGAAGTTTTGCGACAATACGATGTCATGGTTGAGCAGTAGTATTTCAGAAACCAGACGAGGAAGAGTTTATCTTCCATGAAGTTAAGTAAGATGGAAAAGAGAAACCATATCTGCAATAAAGGCAGTGAAGATATTGAGGATGATAAGAATTCTTGGCAAATATTGTTGACACGATGCCAATAGAATAGACATGTTTCGCAGTTGTGTTTGCTAAGGAGATACCTTGATTTCTACCAAACATCTAAGTAGAGTTAGGGTATATTCGATCGAGCATTTCGGCATGGGAAGCCCGATTCTATTTGTGAAGAAGAAAGATTGCAGTATAAAGATGTGCATAGATTATCGAGATCTAAATCGTCTCTCAATAAGAATAAGTATCGTTTGTCGAGAATTGGTGATTTATTTGATCAATTTAGAGGGGCGATCATGTTCTTAAAGAAAGATTTGTGATTAGGATATCATCAAGTTGAAGATGAAGGAAGATGATATTCTTAAGACATCCTTTAGGACGAGATACGACCACTACAAATTTGTGGTTAATTCTTTTAGGTTGTCTAATGAACCAGACGTGTTCATAATTCTAATAAACCTAGTATGTCATCCCTACTTAGATCGATTAGTCTTTGCATTCATTGATGGAATTTTGGTGTACTGAAAGAGATAAGAGCAACATGAGGCACACTTGAGAGTTGTGCTGGAAACTCTAAGGAAAGAGAAATCGTACACTAAGTTCAAGAACTGTGAGTTTTAACTGGATCGGATAGCATTTCTTGAACATATGGTGATCGTTGAAGGAAACGATAAAGATTCAAAAAAGGTAGAAGCCAGAAATTGGTGTCATCTACCCAATGTGGGAGATGTAAGGATTTCTCTAGGATTGGTAGGACTATACCAGAGGTTCACCGAAGGTTTCTTGAGGATAACTGGTCCATTTACCGACACAAAAAGGGCTACTTTTTTTAGGGGACAGAAAAATGCGAGTAGAGTTTTTAGAAACTGAAATGAATATAGGTAACGACCCTAGTGTTGATAATTTCTAATGGATCTAAATGATTCGTGATATACAAAGATGAATCAGAACAGGGACTATGATGCATCTTGATGCAACAGGCAAAGGTTGTTGCTTACGCCTTTAGACAATTGAAGCCTCATAAGTTAAACTATCCTACTCTTGATTTTGAATTGGATGTTGTTGTGCACGCACTAAAGATATGGAGACATTATCTTTATGGAAGTGAGTGTGAGAATTATACGGACCATAAGAGTTTAAAATATTTCTTCACTCAGAAAGAGTTGGGCATGAGGCAAAGAATGTGGTTGGAATTAGTCAAAGATTATGACTGCACGATCATGTATCATCCAAGAAAGGCCAACGTTGCGCTTAGCAGAAAGAAAGGGAATCCCACAAGGGAATCATGCAATAAAAGGAGTTGATCATTAAGAATTTTAAGAAGCTGAGTCTCAAAGTTGTAGCCGAGCTAGAAGAAGTTAATACTATAACTGTGAATTTAGTAGTTCAACCAATGCTACATGATTGAATTAGAGTTGAAAGAGAGGAAGAATTTATGTGCCAAATAATGAGATAATGAAGAAATCCAGGATAAGGCACATAGAACGCCTTACATGCATGGCACATCCTGGAAGTACGAAAATGTATTAAGATCTAAAAAGAAGTTTCTAGTGGTGTGACATGAAAAGATCAATTACGGATTACGTTGCTCGACATTTAGCTTGTCAGCAAGTAAAGGCAGAGCACCAACGATCAACAAAGATCGTAGGCCAATAAAAGAAGAAAAGATTTGTATTTTGAGGTAAGGTGACAAAGTGTTTTTGAAGGTCACTCCTATGAAGGGGGTGTTGAGATTTGGAAAAAAAAAAGAAAAAAAAATTGAGACCTCATTTTATCGGACCATTCGAAATTTGAGAACGAATTGGTGATGTGGCTTATCGCCTAGCTCTACCACCCGGATTGTTATTAGTGCACGATGTCTTTCATGTTTTCATGTTAAGGAAGTATTTGCATGAGCCAAGTCACACCATCAGCTATGAGGACATACAACTCAATAAAGATTTGGTTTATAAAGAGGAACATATTGCCATTCTCGATAGAAAGACACATAAGCTAAGAAATCGGTAGGTTTCACTAATTAGAATATAGTGGAATAAACATGGAAAGGAAGAAACAACCTGAGAATGCGAGGACGAGATCCTAGCTAAGTACCTATCCTTAGAACAACCTTGTAAGATAAAATTTTGAGGACGAAATTTTTCTAAGTGGGTAGAATTGTAACAACCCGCTTCTATGTGATTTAAATTATTTAATAATTTAATTACTTTAAATTTGAGTTTTAATTTATTTGGTAATGTTCGATAGAATTATTTGGACTTGATGAAATCCAAAGTTGCGCCCCTAGTATTAGAAATATTTGGAATTAATATTTTGATTTAAAAAAAAATATTCTTGAACTTTATAATGGTTTCGGATCTTGTTTATTTAGATAAGGTTTATTTTGTTAATTATTAATTTAGAAAGGACTATTAAATGATTTATTAAAATAAATGGTTAGGATGGAAATTAGTATTTCTTCTTTCTCCATTAACTGACACGTAGATATACATAATGCTCATTCAGCAAAAATTAGAAATACACATGTCCTTTTATTTGTTAATCAAGTCCCATGAGAGTACAGCTCTGCATTCTAATTTTTAACATAAAAATGAGATATCTTACCCAATGACTTCACTAAGCCCTTTCGACTGGAATTTATGTTTCAAAGCAAATCCATCATTTCTTTTGCAAAGAATCGATTGCTTAACTTTTCAAATCATAAGTGCTGCAGCAAATTTAATCCTCTTGGTAAGTTTATTTTCACTTCAATCTTTTGTGTTTGCTGTATAAATTACACACTATTAACCTCAATATATTTTTTCAGTTTTAATTAACCAAAAACCATGAATTCACATCTCTGTATACCTCCAACTTCAACATCATAATTCACCGACACAATACCAACATAAGAACCATCATCAATTTGATTTTTCCAAAGTCCCCAACATAGCATATATCACTCACTAATCATATAATTTGGTAAAATTTATTCTCACGTACACCCACACATGAATTTCATATTGATAAACAACATAAAGAGTTTCAAAATTTGGAAACTAAAGAATTTTAGAGAAATAAATAGATTAGAAATTAAGAAAAATAGAAGAAAAAGGTGAAAAAGAAGTCGAGGCTGGGTCTTGGTGTGTACAGGTTGTGAGTCTGCGGGACTGAGTCATGACGTTGAGTGGAGCAGAGGTCCCTTGTCCGGGTTGAACTGTCGCGGTGAGGTTTGCCTTGGCTGCGGAGGTTCTTGGCAGTTTGAGTCATTTTTCGTCAGTCGTCGGCGGGCAGAGATGAGCTTGTCGAAGTCGAGAAGAAGAGTGTGGGTGACAGCTGGGGTTGGGCTCTCGTCCGAATCAGAGAGAGTTGGGGGGGATGTTAGATTCATGGTCGTGGCAGCGGGTTCAGGGCTGGAGTCCTCTATCTTAGTCATAGCAAATACAGCTGTAGGTCCTTTTCAAGGTCTTCGTGTCGCCGGTAGCGGCGAAGTGGCTTGCCGGAGCTGGGTAGAAGAACAGAGTAGGAATTAGGGATTTTATTTTGTTTCCGAATTTAGGGTTTTTTCTCGTGTGATCTCTCTTATGGAGTCGAGTCTTGTTTGAGTTAGTAGAGCTTGTCTAGATCGAGTGGCCTCGCCGTTGACGGAAGACGGTGAGCTCGCCAGAGACTGGTAGGAGAGAGAGAGAGAGAGAGAGAGATTTTGGTTTTTCAATTTGGGGAAAAATGATTTGCGTACAGTTCGTCTATTTTGAGAAGAGTGAGGAGATGATTTAATTATAAATAAATTATTTCCACCTAGGGATCCACTAGTTTTCAAATATTAGAAATATTACCCCAGAAAGGTATGAGCCATAGATTTAGCCCAATCTCATTATTTTAAACTCAAATTGTAACCATAAACTTTTCAGAATAGAGTTTTTAGCCCCTGATTTTATAAGTTGATTAAATAAACCCATAAATTTCTTATTTTCAGATTTACTTAATTTATAGTTGGCTTAAATTATTTATTTGAAATAATTTTTAAACTAGGTGCGGCGCAATTAGGACTCTCGTCTACTGTGTGATTCTCTACTTAATTTTACGTGCTCTCTATTACCAGGTGGGTAAAATTATTATCTTTGAAATAAAAGTATATGATATATGCTTTTTCAAACAGAAATGTTTTTAATCCAATTTAAATTATCGTGGATGGAATATGGATAGCGTATTATACACACAGAATAGCGTTTTATACGCATAGATGCGTTTTGTACGCACCAGAATATGTCATGTGCACAGTTCAAGATGTATTCTAGAATCAGAAGAAGAGTACCCTAAATCCATTATTCCTGCGATTTATTTCAGTTGGATAAATAGAAAGAAATACCCACAATCCCCACCACTGAGTACGTTTTAAGAGTGCTCACGCCACATTTTTAAATATTTTCAGGCCAATGAGCTTGGAGCGGCATGAAGGAAATGGGGGTTAACTTCTTTTAGACGTTTTGGTTACTTAACTTGAACTTTTACCCTTGTTGCTTAAAATAAATTATTTTAAACTTGATATTTTGTGTTTGTTTAGTTTTTTTGGACTAACTGAAATTAGTAGTGCAATATTAAAGTTTTATCAATGTTTTGAGTATAATTTTATATTTTACAACTTATGAGTTACTTTTTGAAATGCACTGGAGTATATTAAAATTTATAAAATGTATATATTTTGATCTAAATATATATTTCTAAAAGTATATATTGTGCTATATTTTCCTACTTGGGATTTATAGCGTTATTATTATTTTAGGAAAAAAAAGTAAAAAAAAAAATCCAACTATTATTATTGTCAATTATTTTCCGCTTTAAAAAAAAAGAAAGTAACATTTTAAATTATTGAATTTAGGGTTTGAAAAATATAGGTGTTTCAAACAAAATTTCTGAAATTTGTATATGTTTCATTTTCCTACTTCGAATTTCTTGTATGATTGTCTTAGAAAAAAAAAATGCTCAATTTATTTTATTTGCTTACTTCGCTCTAAAGAATAGAAAGAGTAACATTTAAATTATAGAATTTAGGATGTTACATATAGGATTAAGTTATGTCTTCTGAATAAATTAAAGTTTATCATGTCTCAATCTCTACCAAATTATTTATTAACCCTATTTTATCTAACACTTGAAAAACACTTAGATATTAATAGATTTGACTTATTTTCAAAATTAAAGTATTGGTTAATAGAACCTAGGACATAAATTTAAATACAAAATTATATATTGAGATATTATATTATATAAATTAACATTTCATTCCCTAATGCATATATTACCTATCGGATATTATTGGATATGCTAATTATAACAATTGTTTTTGTTGAAGTACTGTAACACCCCGGAAAAATATAGTATTATTTTATAGCTAGAAATTTTATGGAATTAGAACCCAAATCATTATGACTAGTTAATTATGGGCTTAGAGGCACAATAAGACTAAGAAAAGTCTCGACCTTAGTTGAGCATCTAAGTTAAAATTAGAATTTATATTATAAAAGTAGACGTTATTTGGACCGTTTTGATATCAAGATCGTCTAAATCGGACTTCATTTGAGTTTCCAATGAAATTTAATTCATGTAATAATTTGAGCCAAATTTATTCTACCATGACCACTACTATAAATTCAAATCTAAGTAATCAATTCACTGTCAGCCCAATTTAAGCTCATCTTCGGCCCATTAGATTAAACTCATTCTAATTGTTAAATTTTGATGTATGGTTATTTATTTGCAATACTAGTAATTTGGATAAATATTCCAAACTTTCACCAACTAATTGTTACCATTTGGAATTGGCTTGGTAAGATTAGTGTAATTGGGCTAAGTACACATGTGAGTGTTTGTGTGTAATATTGGGTTGCTAAATAAAAAGAAAAGGTATAATAATAAATAAAATAAAACAAAAGTCTTACCAATTAAATTGAGACATTTGGGGACCATTTAAAAGGATTAGTGTACTTAATAGTACACACGTGATTTATGTTGATACATATATAAATACACGTATATATAATTGGGGGATTTCTTAATTATGAAGAAATAATAATAATAATAATAATAATAATAATAATAATAAAATAAACCAATATAAATTGAGCTAGTGGCAATTGAATTAAGGTGATTAGTGTACACACATGGTACACGTGTATCACCTGTACATATGTTGCATCTATATATATATAATATAGTATAGGAGGATCGCCTTTGGTTAATAAAAAAGGAAGAGAAAAAAAAAGAAACAAGAAAAGAAAATTGACGAAAAGAAAAAAAAAAGAAAAGAATTGAAGGAAGAAAATGGGAAGAAAAAGAAGAAAAATTAAGGTGAGATTCTTAGCACCAAAGTCTTCTTCTGATTTAATTTTCGGTTCAAGTTTTAAAATTTTTATGTCGTTGTAACTTCGTGTTATAAGTTTTATCTCCATTATTTTTAAAATTTTAACCTAATATTATTTGACATATCAATTCTCAAGTTTTGTCCATAATATATTAAATAAATCCAACTCTCAAATTCATATTCTCTCAGTTTTAGTTTAATACTTGGGAATTAAATAGGATTTTTAGAAAAAGTGATTTAGTCTTGTAAGTAAAATATTGTGTGTATATATATATATTGCTCAAAATAAGTTTTAAAAATTAAAATTCACTTCTTTATGTTAAACCGAGCTTCTTAGTTATTGAATTGAGTTCAATACATATTTATCCATTCAATTTGGTCCAGGAAGTCCGATGAATCCTCAATCAAGGTTATTAAGTTGATCTATTCCGTCAAATGCGCGTTATTCGCCCGTTTGACTCTATTTCAATCTCAAATGATCCCAAGACATAGGAAATTTATATTTAAGTTATTTATAACCTAAGTTATATTTTATTGGCCCATATTAGGATTCTAAGTTAGAAATTTCAATTTTATAGGTCGAGACGATCGGGAAGCATAGTAGCATTTCACACATAAGTGCACTATATATTGAGATCATTCAGGTGGGTTTTTCTATAACTCACTATTATGTTTTAAATTCGTCCATGAAAAGTATGTTAAATGTTTTAATAGCATTGTTTACGTAATGATTGGATGTTATGAGAGTTCATGCACAGAGGAATTCTGACTTACAAGCATAGACGGTTTACTTTGTGACTAAATGTCTAGATAAGTAACCGTAAAGTATCATGTGATCACATTGGGTCTCTCATCCAATGAAGAAGAGTAAACTATGTTATAAAGTATGTTTATGATTGATTTTAAAGCATGAAAGTATGTCTTGGACGAATAATAATGCCCACTGAGTGTTTTCTGGCACTCAACCCAAATATTTTCAAATATTTTTCAGGCCCTGGAGATCGAGCTGGTTGATGATGAGCTGTTGGATTGGGTTTTGATGGTTGACCCTTATGTGGTTTTTGCTTAAAACCATCTTTTATGTTTGTATGTTAAATATTAAATGCTTCCGTTGGTACTCTGCAAATCTTTTAAGTTTGAAAGCTGTTGACCCTAATGGTCAATTTTTGATTGTATATACAAATATTTTGAATGTATATAAGGGTTGGCCGTGGTGTTTTTAAATGTGTGGCCTGATTGACTATGTATATTGTTTGTTTATTTATTACATTACAATTATTCGACTTCTTATTAGCTATTTGACAAGTATACTAAGTGAGAGAAAATTTCACTTTTAGTCCCATAGGACCCGCCTTGCTCCCTTTTGGTCCCAGCCGTGTCTATTTCAGTCATTTTTCAAAAAAATAGCTCACTTTTAGTCCTATTGATTTGACAGTATTAATTATAGTCCTCGAATATTTAACGCTAGTTAAATGAATTAACGGGGTCTCGCACGTGTGCCCCTCTTGAGTTGGCATTTGAGCCAAATCCCTAATTTCACAATCCACGCTCAAACTTTTGAAGAAAAACCCAAATTCCACCCAATTAGATTCCCTCATTTGGCCCTAATTTCCCACCCAATTCGATTGTGACTCTCAATTTGTAACAAAATCAAATCCATCATGACGGCAAGAGACATCGCAAAATTATCGACATGAGTATCGGTGGAGGCGGTGGGGGACCATGATGGTGGGTGGTCGGCGTTGTAAACGAGCACTTTGACGAAACGGAGAGAGAGCCCGCCTTCGAACACCTCCTTGATGCTCCGAGATTCCGATACTCCTTGATGCTCCAAGATTCTGACGCCGACGATCGAGTCAATGCCTCACGGCGAGGCTGAGGTAGCAGCCATGTACCTTTTCTTTTGCTATTTTGAAGATCTTATGTTTTATTTTATTATTATATTTCTGGGCCTTGTGATTTCTCAGATTTTTAGCCCTGGATGCGTTTTATTTGTGGTTTTCAAGTTTGTCCTTGATGGTATTGATCTGTTTGTTTCAATTGCTTGTGGATATCTTGAATTGATTTTCATATGTTTCTTGATCTCTTGTTATAAGATCTCTTCCCTGAGGAAGGTTCTTTACCTTAATTGCAATTTGTACGAATCCCATCTTTAAGAAGTTATTCTCACATAAGATTAAAAGCTTTTTCTGTTATTCTTCTAATTATCATTGCTGAGATGTCTAGCATTCATATGTTTTTTTCCCTTGATTTGGCTGGATATAATGAATTAAGAAGCTTAATTTTCCACTGATTTAGCATGTAAAAGTATTCAAGAGTTTAGATATTTATGATTCTTGAATCAGCTATACAAGAATTGACTAGGAAATGGTAAAGTTGATCCCTTTTTCCATAACCTTGGTGTTTTGTTTGATTTCTTTTTGAGCTTCTGCTCATCTAGCTTAAGTTTAATATCTTGAGAGATTTTATTGAATTATTACCTTGTCAAAAGGAGCTGTTGCTGAAAAATTGTATTTCATCTTGCAGCTTGCATCTTACCGCTGTAGTCTTTATCTGTATATCTTTATCTTACTGTGTATGTTGCTTAATCTGTGAAAGCAAGAGCTTGGGCTGTCATGATCTGTATGCTACATTCTAAAGAATTCTGCTCTTCTTTTCCCCCTACTATTTTCTGACCATAAATTTGCTTCTGTTGATTTAAAAAAAAAAAAACAAAGAGAGTGAAATAAGAAAGACTGCAGCCCTGCTTTGAAATGAATCTTATTTGGTTTCAGAGTTCGTATCTACGTTAAGAATGTAATTCTGCCCATCTAAGCTGCACTATACCTGAACTATATCAACCTTCTTGGTTCTACCTGAGTACCTGCTGCATATCAAACTCTGAGTATAAAGAGCTATAGGCTATTGAGTGATTGCTTGCAGTAGAGTTCCTACTATTGCATGCCACCTACATGGGTGCTGTTATCTTTATGCATGATAAAATCATATGTTGAACACTTCTATGGCCTCTATACTCATCAGCTCATACTATTTGCAGCCATATCAGTGTGTAAGTGGATAGATATTAGTGTCTCTTTGTATGCCTTCCCTTCTCTGCTACTGTGCCACTCTGCTACTCTGCTCTAAAATAGCTTAAAGGAATATTCTTTAGGTCTATCTGGTTTTCAGTAAGCATAAAAGGAATTCAGAATTTGAAGTCCCCCATCTGTTTCTGTTACCTGCTGCTGATTTAGCTGCAATAAAAGGCTTGAAGAAGTTTGATGAAAATCTGTGCTCATGCTTTCTGCCTCTGAGTGTTTATATATCTGCAATGACCCTGTTGTTTTCCCTTCTGTTGCCCTCATTTCAATCTAATCTTTAAGGATTGAGTGTGTTTATGTGTTGAAGTGTTGGTGTTAAAGGCTGCAGTACTTCATATCTGTCTTAAACATGGAAAAACTGGAACTTTTCCTGCTCTTAAGTAAACTTATTGCTTCTTGAGAGTTCCTTTCTTAGTGCTGCTGCTAATCTGCACATCGCAATACTGCTATGAATGATTTCTGCTAAAAGTATTCTCCTACTCTTTTGAGTTTATCTGCTCTTGTTGAGTTGCTAATATCTGGTGCTCCTACAAGTCCAGGGCTTTATAGTTTTGAGTGTATAATTTGAAAGCCTGCACTTCCTACAAGTAGAGGGCATGGATTATGGTGCTCGTGGGGCTGATGATTGGAATGCCAAGATTTGGGCGGAGGAAATCAACAAGCATGATGCTAGTTAATTGTCAATTGGATAGTACTTTTTTATTTTCTACTGTTTATTTTTATTTGGTGTTTCACTTTAAGACAATTATAACACATCGGATGCTAGAATGCCAATTTGGAAAATTATTATTGATATGCAATAAATGCCCAATACTTTTATCGTTGGTAATTTTACACAATGTGGTTGGTTATGGTTGTGAATGTTTAAAAATAGCTAGAGTTTATTTGTATTTTAATGATGCATGGTTGAAATTTTGATATTCTGGACTTTGTGCTTTTTGGGACCAAAATTGATAATAAAATAAGACCAAAATTGATAGCATATTTAACGGAAACTGTAACGTTGAGGTCAAAACTAATAGTTTGTAACTTTTGGGACCAAAATTAACACTGCTGGGACCAAAAGGGGAGCAAGACGTGTCCTATGGGATCAAAAGTGAAATTTTCTCTACTAAGTGATTGTATTACAATGTTGAGCAAAATCGTATTCCACAAAGACTAAAAACTTAATCATAATGTGAGTACTGCAACGTCAATTTTCTAAGTACTAGCTAGATAGCGCATTCAAGATTTTGTTGTATATCTACTAATGATAAATAAATAAATAAAGGCAAATAAATATAAATGGAGAAAACTAGGAACTTATATAATAAAGGAAGAAATAATCTAAATCATCGATGTCATAGATTCATCCAAATAATTTCAATTCAATTAAATGATTTATTCACGATTCAATTTTATTAGGATAATCACTAGATTAGTTAAAGCGGGAAAATATAACAATAAATATAATACATTTTATAATGTGAATATGAGATTAAAAATAAATATATTTTTAATCTTTATTATTTTCAATAATTAATATTAGAAATAACACATAAAGTGTTTATAAACTAAAGATATTTTTTTTTATATAACTGTAAACGTATAGAGGTTAATATTTCAACTACATGAACTAATGAAAATTTATGCTTACAAGTAACTTTAAGATAGTATGGTATATATATATAGTATGTAAACCAATAATATATATTCTTTTAGTATCTCTTACACTATAACGACAATAGTGACAACCAATATATACTAATCAATGAATTAATAATGACATATTAATATATTTAAGTATTAGTATATTTATTAATATCAATTTAATTTAGATTATAATCATACAAGTTTGTATTGTTTATGATACATGAATCATTTAAAATTGATTAATAATATAAATTAGATAGGAATCTATACGAGCCTTATAAAAAAATAATGTATCTCTAATATCTCTAGAATTTATTATTTTCATTAATGATAAAAACTTATATAAGACCATCTTACAAGTCAACATTTGTAAGACAGATCAATGTTCGGAACTTCAGATCCAATTTTATCTTCAATTTAAAAAATTAATTTAACCAATAAAAAATATTAACCAAGAGAGAAATTTCACGTGTGAGCGAGAAGTGTTCACGTTTGAGAGATAAAAGAGATGTCACAATTTCGTTTTTCGAATTTGAGAAGAGCGAGACGGAAATGCTAAAATAAGTTAATAATTGTCATGTATATATACTTTGAATTTGTAATAAAAATGTGATTTAAACTTGTAAATATTGATGTTTTGTCGCTCAATTTTGGATTTGGAAACTACTTAATTACAAATATGATCAATAGGTTCGAAAATATATTCAACTAATTTTTTTCTAAGCTATTGATCATGTATATTCAAAAATATATTTTCAAACATGCCTTATATTTTTGAAAATGAATTTCGAACACAGCCTTATATTTTTGAAAATGAATTTTGAACTTTGCCTTGTATGAAAACTATATTAAAAAATGAATGGATATTTGAGTAATTTGGTAATTAATTAATTTAAGTATAAATATTATAGTTTTACTCTATTTTCTTCAATTTTTACAAGGAATCTGCTCTATAATGAATTTTCTTTGATTCCTAATAGAATGCATGGAAAGTTCTTTGATTAGTATAGGTTGGCCCAAAATTGTTAGTGAAAAAGCATCGACAAGATACTCTATTTTTATATAAAAATATATTAATTCAAGAAGAAATCAAATGTATACTTGGCCCAAAATCATTAGTGAAAAAGCATTGACAGATGCTCTAAGAAGAAGTTCAAAGGGATGTTGATCGTAAATAAAAAGTTTGATTATTGTATTCACATATATGAGAATCTATATGTGAATACAATATTGATTATATATATATATATATTTAAAATTTAGACCAATTTAAATATTATTCTTTTGTTATGTACACTTTTATAATATTTCACATATATGCTTAATTTGTAGTTTAGAAGACATACATATAAAATTCAACGTACGTAGAATTTAACACAATGATAGAATACTTTTTTTTAGATAAAATAATTTATTTCAATGTTATTAATATATTATTGCTCTAATTATTCATTAGATAGTTATTAATATTTTCTAATTATAATATAGCTTATAACTTTAAATTTAACACTTTCAAAAGAACTTTTAATTTTACATATTTTAGTAAAAAATCATACAAATTACGTGCATGCGCTAGTTAGATATAAAGGTTTACATATGATGTTAGTTATAGATTTCTGAAATTTGTTTATTATTTAGGAAAAAATTCAATGATAAATTTCAAATGAAAGATAAAGATCAAGTAACGTTGTAACTCGTGAGAAGATTCAAATTTGAAGACTCATGACCACTATTTCGAGAAGAACACTGAAAAATGCGATGAACATCATTTTGAGAACTATTACTTGCGATATTTGAGCAAACTTAAGCGATTTACAACTTTCAAGTATTCAAGCTTTCTATACCCAGTTATGAGACAACTCAGTTGTTCCAACGTTTGTAAAGAGTTTCAAGCCAGAAACACCAAGCCTTTTATATTCTATAGAAGATTAACCACCCCCCCACTTAGCTCTAACAATAGCACCTAATTACCCCATATATAGTGAGAAATTGTGAGTTGTTGAGAGACCTCCAACAATATCGGTCGAAGCTGAGAGCTATCAGTGTGAGCAGCTGCCAAGTCATTAATAATCATTATGTAGTTTGTAACTGCAAGTACATAGTGATAGTGATGGTCTTCCAGTTTCTGTTTGGAAGAGAGAGGACGTAGAATCAAGTTAACTACTATTATTAATTTGCTTTACTGCTCAAGTAAAGTAATTGTGCTCATCTTGGTGTGAGTGTAAGGGTTATTGTAACTCTGATTAATTTTTTTTATATTATCTTTTTTACTTCCTAGTTTTTAGGAGTTGATTAACTTGTTGGATTGTATTGGATGAGTACTCAACACACGCTCCATACAAAAGGCTTTAATTTATTTGAGAGTACACGATATTTCTTTTAATATTTATTTCAAAACTAGTATATCACCTGTGCGATGCACAGGAAGTGAATGTTATTAAAAAAAATATTTATGAACAATAATAAAATTATATTTAATATTAAATTTAGTATCTAAATATATGAATTAGATCGACTAAATTATAAATTACTTATGTATTTTTCAAGGTTGGAGAAATCGCTCTAGACAACCAATCAATTTTTTTATTTTTCTTTTTTGAATTGTTTTGTTCAAAATATGATTAAATAAAAAAAAAATTGAGATTTTTCACTCTTTTATACAGCAACCTATATCTCAATTCTTCAATTTACAATCAATGTGGGATGTATGGAAATTGGAAAAAAAATTGTAAAAATAATTTGAGATTTCAATTTAAAGTTATCCACTCTTTTATACAACAACTCACATTTAAATTTGTCACTCTACAAGCGATGTGGGATGTAGGAAATGTTGGAAAAATAATTGGTACTTTTATAAACATCCTACATCTCAATTTTTATTATACAACCGATATAGATATAGGGTAAATGAAAAATTAATAAGTAAATAGTAATACTCAATAATATATAATAAAAAAGTAAAAGTGACTGGAACCACTTGAATTCCGCTTAACCAACCTAAATACAGATTGTTATATATTATTACATGTAACTTTACAAACATGCCTGTACAGAAACAAAATATCATGATCTCAATGATTTATATGCAACTTTAGAACTTCACAAATATACAAAAAAAAAAAAACTACAAATGAGAAGTGGTAATATATACATATTATATATGTATATATATCAAGTACACTATCTTTAAAGATTTGTACTCATTAAAAGATTTTGGATGTGGATCTTAATTTTTTTAATATAATTTAAAAATTAAAAATATTTTAAATTAAGGGTGTATTTACACATTTTTCCTAAAAACAAATATCAATCATTAGTCATTACACGTGATCTCAACATAAATACCGAGAAAGGTTGAAAGATCAGTGATATTTAACATTAAATTGATAAGATCAACTAAAAGAGTTATCACATTAGATTTATTGTTTAAGGTTTAGGTTTCATATATTTAACCATTTTAAATTTCAAAATTAAATATGTTATTTGAATTTTATATATATATATATATTTATATTTTTGAATTTAAAATATAAAATTTGAATTTAAAGTTTAAATATATATTTAATAAGATCTAATAGATGTTTAAATGGAAAATTTTAAATATATATTTTAATATTAAACTTATAAGATCAAATATTATACTCGATCTCAACTTATACTTAGATGAAATATGAAGAAAGTAGTTTGAATACTATTGTTGGACCTCAATATTTATAGTTTGTCCATTTAAAATAAATTTTTTTAATTCTTCAATGTGAGATAATTTTAGTAAAAAAAATTATATAAGATTTAACTGCTTAAGGCTTTTTTAAAAAATTTAAAGTGTAAACTGATAAAAAAATTAGAAATTAAAATTATTTATTTGAATTTTATAATTTAAAAACAAAATATTAAAAATCTAATTTTAGATATATCTTTAATCAAAAAATGATATAGATATTTAAAATAAAAAATTTATATATGTATTTTAATATTAAACAAATAAGATAAGTTAGAACCGTCTCTCAATTTAAAAACTCAAGAAAGGTGTGAAAATTTCTTTATTGACTATTATAATTTATATTATGTTCAAATAAAATAATACTCTTTATTTTTTAATGCGGGATCAAATACTACACTTGATCTTAGTTGAAATATAGAAAATTTTGTATGTATACTATTTTTGGGTCTCACGATTTTAATTTGTTCACTCAAAACAATATTTATTAATTATTTGATGTGAGACAAATTTAGTAAAAAAATTAAAATAAAAAAAATAATTTTTTTGGATTTATTTTTAAATATTTTAAATTACAAACTTATATACATTAAATATTTCAAAATTAGATATTTTATTTGGATTTTTTTATATAACTATTTTTGAATTTACAACATAAAAGCTTAAAATTCATTTTAAATATATAATTAATAAGAAGTTGATAAATATTTAAACTAAAAAAATATATGTATTTTAATATTAAATTGATAGGAAAAAATAAACTTAAAGGATCAAGAAAGGTATCAAAATTTCATTATTGACTGTTAGAATTTATAGTGTGTTCAAGTAGAAGAACGTTCTTTATTTTTCAATGTGGGATAAAACACTACACTTGATCTTTGCTGAATTACAAAGAAAGTTGTAGGAATATTATTTTTCGGCTTAACAATTTATAGTTTGTTCATTCAAAATAATATTTGTTGATTATTCAATGTGAGACAAATTTAGTAAAATAATTAAAATATATAATATTTTATAGTTTGAGATTTAGTTTTCATACGTTTAAACTTACAAACTTAAATAAATTTAAAATTTAAAAATTAAATATATTTATTTTATATTTATATTTTTGAATTTAAAAACATAAAAATAAAAATTAAATTTTAAATCTATATTCAATAATTAAGAAATTGACAGATATTTAAACTAAATATTTTAATATTAAATTAAACTAACAATATCAAACACTATACTCGATCTCAACAAAAAAGACCAATAAATGTATAATATTTCATTATTCAATATTGGAATTTATAGTGTGTTCAAACCGAACAATACTCATTATTTTTCGATATGGGATCAAACATTACACTTAAAAATCTATATATATTTTTAATAAAAAAAAAATTCAAATACATAGTCTTTAAAGATTTGAACTCATTAAAAGATTTTGGAAGTGGATCTTGAATTTTTAATATATTTAATTAACTCAAGAAACAAAAAGTATTTTAAATTTATATATTTAAAATATTTTATTTGAAATTTTTAATATAATTAATTCAAGAAAAAATACACTTTGATATATATATTTTGTGCTCTTTTTAAAAAAAAATCAAATTTTATCAAAATTAACAAAATAATAACTGCTTCTTCAAATGTTTTGCAAATCTAACATTTGGTCAATTTTCTGTCCGAAAATCCTATGCAATTGATTTTATTTTAATATTTCTATTTTCTCAACCGTGTAAAAAATTATTAAATCAAGAAATCTTGAAATATAATCAATTATGTATGTCGTTCGAGTCGTAAAATTGATCAAATATTATATTTTCAATTGTTTTGAAAAAGTAGTGGTGTTTCATTGAGTTAGTTATTTTTGAAATTGATCCCAAAATGTAAGTATCAAACTTTAAATTCAAATTTATAATTTTTAATTATTTAAATTATATATGTTCAATATTAAATTGATAAAATAAAATATTAAATATTATACTTGATGTTAACTGAAAGACCAAAAGATGGAAAGATCGTAGTTGAGCCCTACAATTTATAGTTTGTCCATACACAACAATATTTTTACTTTTTAAATGTGAGATAAATTTTGTTTGAAAAACTAAATTATATAAAATTACAAATAAAATATATTTAAAGTTGATAATTTAAATATGTCAACTTCAAATTTTAAATATATTTAACATTAAATTGATAAAAATCAATTGATACATTTAATTCGAACATTTAAATAT
Organism: Perilla frutescens; assembly: GCA_026008535.1. NCBI lineage: Eukaryota > Viridiplantae > Streptophyta > Magnoliopsida > Lamiales > Lamiaceae > Perilla > Perilla frutescens. Next base: position 46,500,593 of record BRKX01000012.1, read on the forward strand.
ATTTAATTTAAAACTTTTGAAGTGGGTCTTAATTTTTTTAATATTTAATTAACTTAAAAACCAAAAAATAAATAAATTAATATATATATATATATATAATATTTTAGTCCAATCTTTTAATAGATTTAATAAAAGAATAATTTTAAAATATTTAAATTCTATATATTTAAAAGATACTGAATATTTAATATTAAATGGATAAAATCAAGTATCAAAATATTACATTGAATCACAACAAAAAGATCAGGAAACATGGAAAAAACTGTTATTGTGTCTCAAAATTTATAGTGTTTTATATGTACTACAATATTTGTTAATTCTTCAATGTGAGATAAATTTTGTTTCAAAAATTAAAATAAATAAGTTTTAACTATTTAAAATATAATAAAAATGATAACGTAAATATTTTACCTTCAAAAAATTTAAAATATTTAAAAATAAATAAAAACAATTAATACGTTTATTTCAAATTTTAAACATATTTAATTATTATTGTTAATTCAAAATTTTAATTTCAAAATATTGAAATTATATAATAAAATATTACAATTGATCGCAACTGAAAGACTGAGAAATGTGGAATGAGCACTGTCGAGTCTTTGATGTGGGATGAATTTTGTATGAAAAAAATAAATATATTTAAGGGTTAATTGCTAAAAAGAATCACTACATTTGAATGAATTTGTAATTTAGATACTAATTTTTTAAATATTGCAATAATAACCCTTTTTTTATTTGTAGTATAATCAATGCTCCTATTTTTTCGATGATCAAAATTATGATGTGTCAATATTTTTCCACGTGTAGTGATTAATTTGTTTTGGGTTGTCGAATATGGAGGATTTCTACTATACAAAGTCAATTTTCTAATCTTTTAAATTTTTTGGGTGTCTATTTTGTTAGAAATTTAAAAAAAAATAAAAATTGTGTGAGTTCTTTTATATATGAGAGAATTGAGTATGTAAAATTAATATATGCAAGTTATAAGTATTTAAGATATATAGAAAGTTGAGCACATTGATAAGCTCAAATATATATATATATATATGTGTGTGTGTGTGTGTGTGTGTGTGTGTGTGTTCTAAAAATTTAAATGTATTTAATTTTAAAAAAATTATGTGGGTCTTGATTTTTAAAATTCTACACGTTATCAAGACCATTTTTAAAATTAATTTGCATATATATACTAAAGGAAGCTATATGTCTTGTTTAGAGTTGGAATACGTTCTTATGAGTATCATCCATGATCCAAACATATCTAATATCAACTTTATTATTGTGGATGATTAAAAATATCTAAACTTAAATTGTGATTTGAAGTAATTCTTTAATTTAAGGTATTTATCAAGTTAATATTTGCACTTTGTTTCACAAAGTACAACTACTGCAAATCAAGGCTAGTATATGTAAATGTAAAAAAAAAAAGAGGTTATACTAAGAAATTAATTTTTAAAAAATTCATATTTTATTTGAAAATTTAATTTAAATATTTAAATACATATTTACATATTAAACTGATAGGTTTCTCAAGTCTCAATTGAAAGATCAAGAAACGTGTGAGATGTGAGAATTTCATTGTTGATTATTAAAATTTATAGTACATTCAAGTAGAATAATTATCTTCAAAGTTCGATGTGGGATAATTGTCATTTACAACAATTTGACTACTTGCTACTTTCTTTCGGTTTTTCCAAAATTCAAATTAAATAGCATATAAGTTTGCTAGAGTTCACAAAAGGTTTGTTATATATTTTCAATAGCGTTTCATTTATTTCTTTTTAAAATATATATTATATGAATTTGAAGGTGCAAACTCCAAAATTGACTTGTTTGTTTATTAGTATAATTTATTGAGGCAAGAAAATTCAATATAAACAAAATAAGAGTTGTTGTCTCTTTTAGTAGAAATGAGGGTCAATCGGTTGAACATCTCGTAAATTATACTTCTCTTCTAAAATTATTATTATTATTATTATTATTATTATTATTATTATTATTATTATTATTATTATTATTATTATTATTATTATTATTATTATATGATGGTACATTTCATAATTATTATTAATTTAGAATATCACAAAATACATTGTCAATAAATATTAATTACTATTTGTTGTGTTCAATGTAGGATATATTTAATTTTAAAATTAAAATAAATATAATTTAATTGATTAAAATATATTTAAAATTTAAAATTTAAAACGAAAATAATTTTTTAAATTTATAATGATAAGATCAATTACTGACCACTAAACTTGAATGCATTTTCAAAAATAAAAATTTAATTGCCAAAATTTAATTCAAATAATTTAATACATGTTTAAATATTAAACTAATAAAATCAAACACTGTACTCATTCTCAAATAAGAGACCAAGAAATGTGTGAGAAATTCATTGTTGGCCATTAAAATTTATAGTATGTGAAAACAAAACAACTCTCTTTAAGATTCGATGTGGGGTAGTTATAATTTCCGTATGTGGCAAGTACAAATAGGCGGGAAAATGAGAGTTACTATTTTAAGTTCACTTATTTGTCTTTATATATATTAAGATTAAGAGCTCTCAAACTTAAATTTGATGATCTTATATATATATATATATATATATATATATATATAGGAATGCAAACCCTACCTAGTGTAGGAACTAGGAACCCATCTCACATCATACAATTAATAAAGATCTATGGTCCAGATTTGATTAAAAGGAGTGAGGCAATTCTGTAATATTTGAAAAAAAATTTCGCGTGGGGGTATTAACGTAATTTGGTAATTCTTATAAAAATCGCGTAAGATTTTTGATAACATATCATCATGCTAACAAAGTATTATCATCACGCTAACGAAGCGTTATCTTTATGCTAATGAAAATTTTTCTCATATTATTAACGAAAAATTAAATTCTAAAGTGTAATTATAAATTCTAATAGGATGAAATAAACCATAATTCAGATATAATAAACTTCAATGATCTAAAAATAGAAAACTTTAACCTTGCAAATTGATGATCTGAACTTATTCCAAGTGTTTCTTACATGGAATTTCATGATATCTCTATTATTTTATTTTATATAATTTACCAAATCTTATCCGAAAATAGTATAGTAATATAAGTATCACATAACTAATGTTATTTCGTATATATATACATATATGTTTACTATATATATTTTATACTTGAATATTTACTATAACACATTATTTAAATTCATCTAAGAAGATCACATATTTTATTCTTAACATATGCAATATCTCTTAAATGATACTTGTAGTCAAATAAAATTATTATATAACTTAAGTTACTTTTTTTATGCAAATTCATGCCATCTATCAAATGAAATATAAAATAAACAATTAAGCATGATGACATTGATACACATATCTATATAAACACAATTTACATATAAATAAACACATAATACTTATATAAAACATATATCAAGGTAATCATTGAGTAGTGAAAGGTCTGGGTATTACACGAATAAAACCCATCTTTGGTGGCAGAGCTGGAGCTTCAAAGGGATACCATCAATAGTCCCCCTGGACCCCGAGCATCTCACCCCCATACTGTAGGACCTTCAAAAGCAGGACCCTCTAATGTTCGAGTAATGAATCACCCTGAGTCCCTATTCTCCTGCACTCCTTAAGTGCATCAGTGGCCCCCTGTTTATCAAATGTACGCACCTCTAGATTTGGGTCGGTGTATACCCCATCAATTTCCTGAAGGAAGTGTTTGGAAGTTCGCGGATCTGGTGGAAAATGAAGATGAAGAATAGGAGCCCGAAGAGGAAGGCGAGGAAGAGGTTGGGCCACTGTGCGAATGGAAGAGAAAGGGTCTGGCACATTGCTAGGATGTTAGAAGGGATGTAAGGGCGTAGATGTTAGAACGCCTGGAAGATTAGCCTATTTATCTACTTATGTAAATGTTATCCTTGTATATATAGGATTAACCTATAGACTTTTGATAGTGGCAGTATTTTCCAAAGGACTGCCCTATCTCGGATGTAACCTAATGATATTATTGATGCCAAAAGTCCTCATAAATGAGGCAATTTTCCCTTATGCTTGATGTTATTAAATTCTCATTTTGCATGAACTAATTTGAGTTTGAAGACCTCATCAAGAGGCATTTATTCTATGTGCGAATAATATCAAACGTCTCTAATAGTTAGTTCTTTAGAATACTGCCAAGAAGACGTCAAGCCGAAGAAGAAGGAAAAAACGAGCAAGTACCAAATCCTGGCCCGAGAGCCAAAAATGTGTTTCTTAAACACAATCCTCCATCCTCCAATGGGTTAAGTGACCCAATGGATGCTGAAAAGTGGGTCCGTTCCTTAGAATGAATTTTTGATTTTATCACTTGTTCAGAGGAAGAGAAACTTAGTTGTGCTCTTTTTATGCTCACGGACGATGCGAATTACTGGTGGGAATCCATTAGAAGGACTATAACTCCTGAGCAGTGGGCAGAATATGGATGAGAAGATTTCAAGCACGATCTATACCAGAAGTACATCCCAGATTGTTATCGTGAGATGAAGAAAATGGAATTTTGGAACCTCAAGCAAGGAAAGAAGATGGTAACTGTGTACGATTGGGAATTTAACCAACTATCCAGGCATGCTCCATATTTAGTGGACACCGACGGAAAGAAAGTGCATAAGTTTAAGAAAGGACTTAGGCCCGAGATTGGCGTAGCTCTCGCTGGACATGAGGACATGTCATATGCACGAATGCTAGCAAAGACTTTAAGCATTGAAGCCATCATGTCCCGTGAGAGAGTACAACCCCCTCAGTCAACCAGTGATCAAAAGGGAAAAATGAAATGGGAAGAAGGAAGGAGAGATGATAGAGGAAAGAGACCCCATTGGCAAAGCAAAGAATTAGAGGTAGCTCGATATTAGCCTGACCCCATCCCTAGATTAAGAGTATGCCCAAAATGGAAGGGCACACCTTGGAGCTTGTCGAATGAATCAGACTGGATGTTATAACTGCGGAGAAAAATGGCATTTCATGAGGAAATGTCCTAAAGGAAATAATAGACACCCGCAGCCACCACAACAACCCCAGTACCAGCAGCCGCAACGGTAATTCTCTGAAAAGCAGAAAAATCCACAACAAGGAGGGCCTCAAGGACAAAGGCCGATGATGAATCCAAGGCCAAACCAAGGAAGGGACCAGAGGCCTAATCCAGGACAGAGACCACCCCAACAAGCTTGTACTTATGCTCTCAATCAGTAGTAGGCTTCTAAGACTCCAGATAATCTGGCAAGTATGATTACCATACTTGATACGCTCGTTTTAGCTATCTTTGATACCGGAGCATCGCATTCATTTATAGCTAAATCCGCATGTAAGAAATTAAAGATAAAATCTGAGAATGCTGAGAATGCTATTAAGATAAGTATCCCCTCTGAAAGAAGAATGCTATCTAGAAAGGTGTGCTCTAATCTAGAACTGAACATAGAAGGGGAAACTTTTAAGTCAAATCTTTACGTGATAAAGATTCAGGATTTCGATATAATCCTAGGAATGGATTGGTTAACCTTATCTCATGCCACCATAAACTACCCTGAAAGAGAAGTGGTGTTCCGACCACCTGGGAAACTCGAGGTGAAGATATATGGATCAAAACTGGGAACTAAAGTTCCACTAATCTCCGCTTTAAAGGCCGTCAGAATGATAAGGAAGAATAACTGGCGAGCATTCTTGGTTAATTTGGTAAGGAAAGGGGAGAGAGAGCTTGCCATTGAAGATGTTCCGGTCATACGAGAATACCCAGACGTATTTCCAAAAGAGCTACCAGGACTACCCCCGGATAGGCAAGTAGAGTTCACCATCAATCTGGAACCAGGAGCGGCACCAATATCAAAAGCTCCCTACAGAATGGCGCCTAAGGAATTACAAGAAATCAAGGTTCAATTGCAAGAATTATTAGACCTATGATTTATCCAACCTAGCGTATCGCCTTGGGGAGCTCCAATCCTGTTCGTAAAAAAGAAGGATGGCACATTAAGAATGTGCATTGATTATAGAGAATTAAAGAAGCTGACCATTAAGAATCGATACCCTCTCTCATGGATAGATGATCTTTTTTATCAGCTTAAGGGAGCAAGTGTCTTCTCTAAGATAGACTTGAGATTCAGGTATCATCAGTTGAAAATTCAAAAGAAGGATGTTCCTAAAACTGCTTTTAGGACTTGCTATGGGCATTATGAGTTTATAGTGATGCTATTCGGATTAACAAATGCTCCAGTAGTGTTCATAGATCTCATGAATTGGGTATTTGACCCGTATCTGGATAAGTTTGTGCTTGTCTTCATAGATGACATCTTAATCTATTCAAAGGATGAAATGGAGCACCAAGGGCACCTAAGAGTGGTGCTGGAGACATTAAGAAGGGAAAGGATATATGCTAAGTTTAGCAAATACGAAGCTCAAAGAAGTAATGTCCCTAGGGCATATAGTGTCAGCTGAAGGAATCAAGGTGGATCCAGCTAAGATCGAAGTGGTAAGAAATTGGAAGTCTCCAAAGAGCGTAAATGAGATAAGGAGCTTTTTAGGATTCATCGAATATTATCGAAGGATTCTCGACGATATCTAAACCCATGACGCGCCTACTAAAGAAGGACTCCAAGTTCAAATGGACGCCTTAGTGTAAAGAAAGTTTCCAAAATTTGAAGAGAATGTTAACCACAACCCTAGTGTTAGCCATTCCAGAACGGAATGAAGATTTTGTAGTTTATGCGGATGTGTCAAGAAAAGGAGTGGGTTGCGTGCTGATGCAAAGTGGAAAGGTGATTGCTTATGCTTCACGACAGCTTAAGAATTATGAGCAGAATTACCCAATACATGATTTGGAGTTAACAACAGTGGTTCATATGCTGAAGATATGGAGGCACTATCTATACGGAACTAAGTGCGAGATTTATTCGGATCACAAGTGTGTGAAATATTTCTTTGAACAGAAGGATCTTAATATGAGACAAAGAAGGTGGTTGAAACTCATAAAGGATTATAGCTGCACAATCCATTACCATCCTGGCAAGGCTAACGTGGTAGCTGATGCCTTAAGCCGAAAGGAGAAGGCGAAATTAGGACTCGTTCAGATCAAGGAAGAACTTCTCAAGGAATTTGAGAAATTAAAGATAGAGGTAGTGGCACCACCTAAAACTATCAAAGCTCAGATCGCCACGATAGTTGCTCAGCCTGACTTGAGGCAAAAGATAGTCAAAGCCCAAAGAGGAGATGAATTTCTCGAGAAGAAAAGGCTGGAAGCACGATCTGATAAATCACGAACCTTCGCGGAAGCTGCTGATAATGCCCTCCTATTCAAAGGAAGGCTATGCACACCGGACAAGGAAGAACTAAAAAAAGAGATTATGCGTGAGACACATGAGGTACCATACACAGCTCATCCTGGAAGCACCAAGATGTACCAAGACCATAAGAAAAACTTCTGGTGGAATAGTATGAAAATGGAAGTAGCCGCCTTTGTAGAAAGGTGTTTGAATTTCCAGCAAGTGAAAGCTCTACATTAGAAGCCCTCTGGGTTGCTCCAACCTCTAGAAATTCCTGAATTGAAGTGGGACCATATCAATATGGATTTTGTTGTAGGATTGTCAAAGTCTAAGCGAGGTAATACTGCCATTTGGGTAATCGTGGATCGATTATCGAAATGAGCCCATTTTATAGCTGTTAAGATGATAGATGGGTTGGGTCAATTAGCCCAGACGTATGTTAAAGAAATTGTGCGATTGCACGGAGTACCAGTCTCGATCACGTCCGAAATTTATTGGACCTTTTGAAATTCTAGAGAAAATCAATGAGATAGCTTATAGGTTGGCCTTACCACCCAACTTGAGTGATGTTCATGACATCTTTTATATCTCGATGTTGAGAAAGTACGTATTTGATCCAAAACACGTGATTAATAAAGAAGAGATTGCCCTGAATGAGGACTTAGCATATGAGGAGAAACCCCAAGCCATTGTGGATCGAAAGATCCAGAAGTTGATGAACAAGGAAATCAGTTTGGTAAAAGTAATCTAGAACCATCATGGTTCGGAAGAAGTAACCTGGGAACTAGAATTAGAGCTACTAAAGAACATCCCGACATTCCTTGTCAAGGTCAGTAAATTTCAAGATGAAATTTCTTTAAGGGGGGTAGGATGTAATATCCTGAATTTTTGAATCAAGATTAGAGAATTTCTAAGTATAATTAGGAAGTATAAGAAGAGATTTTAATAAGCTTTAAGGGAAATCAGATGTAAGTCACGACTTCAGGGGTCATTTTTTGTGAAATCGCCTTTTCGAAATTTTTGATCCTATTTCAGTTATGGCCGATTTTAGTCTTTTTGGAAAGGTATCGACTCAAGGAGCGTGATGGTACTTTCGAATCTTAATCCGAGGTCGTTTGAGATCCCGGTGATGAAAATCGTATTTAACAGAATTATGAATAGTAAAATTTCAGTGTGTTCGTGATTTGAAAATTTTACGAAATCCTCCTCGTTGATCTGAGACTTATTCTGTCAAGCCTATCTTATGAGAAATGATCCAAAGAATCCATTCGCATTCACAGATTGTTAATCTGAGGTCAAACGAACGCTCGGGAGTGAAATATGTCAGTCTAAATGAATAGTAAATCTATTTTTGAAAAGAGAATTTTTTCTCATTTTTCTTCAGCCAACTTCTTTGTCATCCTGAGTCAGGTTGGTTCAATAGTATTCGAGCCAATGAGTCTCACGATATTTTTAGATTTCGTGTCTGGGGTCGTTTGGACCTCGACATCGAATAAAGCGACTTTTAATCTAGACCGGAATTACTTTAGTAGTATTTTTCTACTGCAATAGCTTACCTTAGAAGCCGAAATTTCCCCTATAAATACACCCCTCCCCCACTTCATTTTTCACGCCCAAAATCCCACTTTAGAGAGAGAAAGAAAACGGGAAAGTAGAGAGAGTTGAGAGCAAGCTTGGTGAGTGTTCTTCGGGGCGACAAGTAGACGGGAAAGGGAGGCGGTGGAGGAAGGTGCTATCGGACGGTCAGTGGCCGATCCGACCTCCGGCCATTACCAGACGGCAAGGGCACCATCGGGCAGTAGCAAGCGGCTTTGCCGCAGTTGCAACCCGCCGTGATGCCGACACTAGCCACCTTCTTTCGATGCACTCGACTCCGTCCATTCTTTATCGTTCGACCCCAGTTTCTATTTTCATTGTACTTGTATTTAAATTCCGCATTTCATTCCATCTATTATTATTGTCCATATTATTATTCCTCATTATTATGTCGCATTCCATTTAATTCCGTTCTATTCCGTTCAAATCTCGTTTAAATTTCGTATTTAAATTTCGTTGTAATCTCCAAATATACGAAAGAGATAGTAGCATATATGTCATTGCAATTTCGATTCTTAAGTGCTCAAGCATGTTCGTTTTCATACTTTACAAGTGTTGGGCAAATATCAACTCCATTGAGATGTTATTTTCGGTTTCTATCGATTTAAGTTTTGTAAAGTTTATATCTTTGAAAAATCATAGAAGATATGTTAAGCTTTGTTTAATTTCTAAAAATCGAGAAAAGAGATAGATGACCGAGTATCACCTTAACCAAAATCTTGATCGAACATTTTTGAAGTCTGTCGGTGCACACGGACCGTGCGCTAAGGAATTCCTTCACACGGCCCGTGCAGGGACATTCTAGGAGAGTTATTAGTGGTGCACAGACCGTACTGTAACACCCTAAATTCTATAATTTAAAATGTTACTCTTTCTATTCTTTAAAGCGGAAAGTTACTAACAAAAACAGCAGTTTGAATAATAATAAGCTTTTTTTTATATATAATTACGCTAGAAATTTCCAAGTAGGAAAATAGACCACAATATCTACATTTTCAGAAATATATATTCTTAGATCAAAAATACCCACATTTCGTGAACTCCAAAATAATCCTAGATCATTTCGAAAAGTAACTCATAAATTCTAAAACATAAAATTCAAACTTGAAACATTGACAAAACCATGATATTCAACCACTACTTTAAGTTAGTCCAAACACCACTAACAAACACAAAATACTAAATTCAAAATAGTTTACTTTAAGATATTAGTGCAAAAGTTCTAGTTAAGTAACCAAAACGTCTAGAGAAGGTCCACCACCATTTTCTTCACGCCGCTCCAAAATCATTGACCTGAAAATATCTTAAAATGTGGGATGAGTACTCTTAAAACGTACTCAGTGGTGGGAATTATAGACATTTCTTTCTATTTTATCCAACTGAAATAAATCGCAGGAATCATGGATTTAGGGTACTCTTCTTCTGATTCTAGAATACATCTTGAATTATGCATAGGACATATTCTGATGCGTACAAAACGCTTCTATGCGTATAAAACACTATTCTGTGCATACGAAATACTATCCATATTCTATCCACAATAATTCAAGTTGGATTAAAAATATTTCTATCTCAAACATCATATATCATATACTTTTATTTCGAATATAATAATTTCACCCACTCGATAATAGAGAGCACGTAAAATCAAGCAGAGAATCACACAGTAGATGAGAGTCCTAATTGCACCGCACTAGTTTCAAAATGATTTCAAATAAATCATTTGGGCCAACAATAAATTAAATAAATCTGAAAAAAAAATTTAGGGGCTTATTTAATCAATTTATATACACAAGATTCTTGGCCAAATCTGTGTTCTAAAATGTTTAGGATTAGATTTTGAGTTTAAAATAAAAAGAGAGTGCTAAATCTAGAGTTCATAATCTTTTCGGGTCATTGGTAATTTCCAAGAACAAATGGGTCCATGAATGCAAAGAACTTTAATTGCTATTAACTCCCCACCTCTTTCTCTCTAAAATCACGACAACAACCCAATTAGAAATCAAAATCTTTAAGTCAACTCTCTCTCTCTCTCTCTCTCTCTCTCTCTATACTGTAAACAAGAACAAAATAGAAATCCCCCAAATTTCATTCTTAAATAGTTAAATCCCTAACTCTCCTTCTCTCTCTCTACCTGTACCAAGAAGAAAAAATGAAAATCCCCAATTTGAAAGCAGAAATTCACTAACTCATCTCTCTCCATCTCCCTCACGCCTTCTACCCAACATCGGCGAGCTCACTGCAGCCCACCGACGATCGACGACCGACCAGTGAGCTGCCTAAGCACAACCGTGGCTCAGACAAGCGTCGTCGGAGCCCAGCTGATGATGCCTCCACCCTGCTTCGACTCTCATAACAGTTCAACCTCGAGTAGAGATCTCTGGCCGACTCGACGACATGACCCAACTCGACCCAACTTCGTAGCACAACTGATGTGACTTCAACGTGAGTGTAGTCCCAGCTACGACTCGAACTTAACTGAACAAAAAGGCTCCTACACCAAACCTAGCCTAGTCACCTCCCCTCTCTTCTCTTTTCTTTTTCCAAATTTTTATTTTTTAATTTCTAAATGCCTCGAAAGGCTGAGTCTTGATGGAATGATGTTTGAGTGATAAAGCATGTTTTGAGTTTTATGTTTGTGAATTGTGATGTGGGAATGTGCAAATGTGTAGAGATGTGAAGGTTGTAGATAAACTACTGTAATTGGCAGAAATATATAAGTATATGCTTGAATCTTTTGGATATGATGTGCAACAAAATAGATGATAATTTGATCTTGGTTTTGGTTGTTGAAAACGTGAGTCAGGGGACTAGTTTAAGAAATTGAGAAACTTGGTGATTGTGTGTAAATAAGAGTAGGATGAATTTATACAAAATCATACTTTCTTATTTTCTTCTTTTTCTTTTATTTTATTCTGAATTTCTGAAGGATATTTAAACTAAATGCCACATAGTATTTTTAGCTACAAAAAAAGAAATTTTTCAAACCCATTACCATTCAAATTGTATATGCGAAAAGGTACCTGAATTGTGTTTTGAATTTCTTGACTTGAAGAAGGGGTCGAAATTCTCTTAATGAAATAGAGGTACTGAAGTTGTGAGTTTTTGAAGAAGAGGGTATCAGATATGTTTTATATAAATAGGAGCAGTCCAGACGATCAAGATAAGAATAAGAAAATAGGAAAAGCTTAAATTGTTAGGATAAACTTTAAATAAAATATTAATTTTATGAATAAGGATAAAGATGAATATAAAAATAAGAATAATATTTTTATTGTGATCTCATAATCATCTTTAAAATAAAATAATTTCTTTTAATTTCAGGAGAACATAAGAAATAAATTTGAAAATATTTAACAGTCTCGATTAATAAATATTTCTGAGGCCCGAGTTTAAGTTCTAAAATTTATCTTTTAAACTAGGGGCACAATGTCAGATTCCTCAAGTCCATCTAATTTTATGGAGCAATTTCAAATAAAATAAAACTTGATTTCAAACCAATCAAATAATTTCAATAATTAAAATTACGTAGAAGTGGGTTGTTACAATCCTACCCACTTTAAAAAAAATTCGTCCTCGAAATTTATCTTATGAGGTTTCCCTACTTAGCTAGGATCTAGTCCTTGAATTCTCAAATCAATTCTTCTTTTTCTTGTCTACTCCACTAGACTCTAGTTAGCGAGACGTGTCAATTTATCTACTCATGTATCTTCCTATCGTGAATGACAATATGTTTCTCTTCATAGGATCGGCTTTCAAAAACACTTTGTCTCCTGCCTCAAAATACAAATATTTTCTTCTTTTGTTGGCGTACGATCTTTGTCGAACTTGAGCAACTTTAATGTTATCTTGAATCTTCTCCTCTGCTTCCACCATTCTTTCAATTATTTCAGGACCTAAAATCTCTCTTTCCAACTTCACCCCAATACGTCGGTGATCTACACTTTCGTCAGCATAGTGCCTCATACGGAGCCATGCTAATGCTAGAGTGGAAACTATTGTTATAAGCAAATTCCACTAATAGTAGATGTGCTTCCCAGCTAGCTCTTAAATCCATGATGCAAATCCACAACATATCTTCCTATGGCTGTATAATCCTTTCCGATTGACCATCTGTCTGAAGATAATATACAATTGAAAACTTTAGCTTCATGCTCAAAATTGCATGTAAGCTCATCCAAAATCTTGATGTGAATTGAGGATCTCTGTCTGATATTATGGACACTGGGATCCTATGCAGTCAGACTATTTCTTGAATATATAACTAAGTGAATTGATCCGTGGTAAACATCATTCTTATGGGTAAACAGTGAGCTAATTTCATCATTCGACGAACTATAACCCAAATTGCATCATTATTCTTCATGGTCTTGGGAAGTCTGACCACATAGTCCATTTTAATATGCTCCCACTTCTATTCTGGTATTTCTAGAGGATTCAACAATCCTGACAGTCTTTGGTGATTAGCCTTTACTTGCTGACAAATCAAACACTATGCAACATAATCCACAATTGACCTCTTCATGCCATACCACCAGAAACTTCATTTTAAGTCTTGATATATCATAGTATTTCCAGGATGTACAGTGTAAGATGTTCGATGTGCCTCATCTAGAATTTCTCTCATTATCTCGTTGTTTAGCACACAAATTCTTCCTTTAAAAAGTAAAGTCCCATCTGAAGAAATCATAAATCATTTAGAATCTTCCAACTACTCGCATCTTTTGTTTTTAGAAAATCATCTTCCTTCTGTGCGACTTTGATTCGATCTTGAAGCGTTGATTGAACTACTATGGCCATAATTATAGTATCAGCTTCTTCTGGCGTGACCACAACTTTGAGACTTAGCTTCTCAAAATCCTTAATCAACTCTTCTTGTTGCGTGATTTCCTTAGTGTGATTCACTTTCTTTCGACTAAGTGTATCAGCCATAATGTTGGCTTTTCTGTAGTGATACATGATCGTGCAATCGCAGTCTTTAACTAATTCCAGCCAAAATTCACACTTCTTGAACTTAGCGTACGATTTCTCTTTCCTTAAAGTTTCCATCACAACTCTTAAGTGTGCCTCGTGTTGCTCTTTATCCTTTTAGTACACCAAAATGCCATTAATGAACACAAAGACGAATCGATCTAAGTAAGGATGAAATACTAGGTTCATTAGAATTATGAACATGCCTGGTGCATTAGACAACCCAAAAGGCCTTACCACAAATTCATAGTGGCTATATCTCGTCCTAAAGGCTGTCTTATGAATATCATCTTTCTTCACCTTGAATTGATGATATTATGATCTCAGATCTATCTTCGAGAACACGCTTGATCCTCTAAGGTTGATCGAATAAATCCTCATTCTTGGCAAGAGATATTTAATCTTCATTATAAGACGATCTAAATCTTGATAATCTATGCACATTCTCATACTATCGTATTTCTTCTTCACAAATAGGATTGATGTTCTCTATGGTGAAATGCTTGATCAAATATACCTCTTGTCCAGAAGTTCTTGGAGTTGAACCTTTAACTCTTGTAACTCCAATAATGTCATTCTATGGTGTCTTAGACACTGGTGAGACTCTTGTAATCAAGTCAATCGTGAACTTTACTTATCTATTGGTAGAAATCGAGGTATCTCTTTAAGAAACAGAACTGCAAAACATGCCGATTCGGTTGGCGCCGTTATAATAACATTCACCAGTAATTCTTATCATCTTCAATATCTTTATTGCTTTTATTACTGATATGATTTCTCATTTTCAATCTAACGTAGCTACATGGATAGAAGATAAACTCTTTCTTGTTCGGTTTCTAAAATACTACTGCTCAACCATGACAATGTATCATCGCAAAACTTCTGTTTAACCAGTCCATTCCTAAGATTAAATCAAATTCTCACATTTTGAGAGCATACGTAGCCACGAGTTATTTCATTTCAAAATCAAATCTAACATCTTTAACAATCCTCTCAGTTCTTAATGTCTTTCCTGCAGGAATTCTAATGTCGAGGGCTAAGTTTTTCTAAATTGTTTGTCTGACTAGAGATAATATCAGTGGAGAAGCTTCTATGTTCATTCTAAATATCGAGGACTAAAATAATTTCTTTCTCATTCATCATGCATTTCAACAGAATAAAACTTCATTGCATAAAACACTTCTCAACATTTCTCATTCTTTACATAATATCCACATTCTTATTCATGCTTACCACATTAAACAACTTTGCAAATAAGAAATTCAAGCAAAGTACCTTGGAGCAGGAGCACGTGGCAGAAATGGGTGGCATACCATAAAATAAATAAATATAAACTCTTTCAAATACATTGAGTCTACAGGAAGGTAGACCCGCTCTGATACCACTAAATGTAATACCCTAAATTCTATAATTTAAAATGTTACTCTTTCTAATCTTTAAAGCGAAAAGTTACTAACAGAAACAGCAGTTTGAATAATAATAATTTTTTTTTTTATAATTACGCTAGAAATTTCCAAGTAGGAAAATAGACCACAATATCAACATTTTCTGAAATATATATTCTTAGATAAAAAATACCCATATTTCATAAACTCCAAAATAATCCTAGATCATTTCGAAAAGTAACTCATAAGTTCTAAAATATAAAATTCAAACTTGAAACATTGGCAAAACCGTGATATTCAACCACTACTTTAAGTTAGTCCAAACACCACTAACAAACACAAAATACTAAATTCAAAATAGTTTACTTTAAGATATTAGTGCAAAAGTTCTAGTCAAGTAACCAAAACGTCTAGAGAAGGTTCACCACCATTTTCTTCACGCCGCTCCAAAATCATTGACCTAAAAATATTTAAAAATGTGGGGTGAGTACTCTTAAAATGTACTCAGTGGTGGGAATTATAGACATTTCTTTCTATTTTATCCAACTGAAATAAATCGCAAGAATCATGGATTTAGGGTACTCTTCTTCTGATTCTAGAATACATCTTGAATTATGCATAGGACATATTCTGGTGCGTACAAAATACTTCTATGCGTATAAAACGCTATTCTGTGCGTACGAAATGCTATCCACATTCTATCCACGATAATTCAAGTTGGATAATATAATAATTTCACCCAATTGATAATATAAAGCATGTAAAATCAAGCAGAGAATCACATAGTAGATGAGAGTGTTAATTGTGCCACACCTAGTTTCAAAATGATTTCAAATAAATCATTTGGGCCAACAATAAATTAAATAAATCTAAAAATAAAAATTAAGGGGCTTATTTAATCAATTTATATACACATGATTCTTGGCCAAATCTGTGTTCTAAAATGTTTAGGATCAGATTTTGAGTTTAAAATAAAAGGAGAGTGCTAAATCTAGAGTTCATAATCTTTTGGGGTCATTGGTAATTTTCAAGAACAAATGGGTCCATGAATGCAAAGAACTTTAATTGCTATTAACTCCCCACCTCTTCCTCTCTAAAATCACGACAACAACCCAATTAAAAATCAAAATCTTTAAGTCAACTCTCTCTCTCTCTCTCTCTCTCTCATTTCTCTCATCTCTCTACTGTAAACAAGAACAAAATAGAAATCCCCCAAATTTCATTCTTAAATAGTTAAATCCCTAACTCTCCTTCTCTCTCTACCTGTACCAAGAAGAAAAAATGAAAATCCCCAATTTGAAAGCAAAAATTCACTAACTCATCTCTCTCCATCTCCCTCACGCCTTCTACCTAATATCGGCGAGCTCACTGCAGCCCATCGATGACTGACGACCGACCACCGAGCTGCTTAAGCACAACCGTGGTTCAGTCAACCGTCATCGGAGCCCAGCCGATGATGCATCCAACCTGCTTTGACTCTCGTAATAGTTTAACCTCGAGTAAAGATCCCTGGCCGACTGATAAGTCCAAAATCTTTCACATTTTTGTGTCTTTTTCTCATTCTTTTGTCCTTTATTTTTTCTGTTTTTGAGTCGAAAAGAGCCAGAATGGGCACAAGGGATAGCACGAGGCAGGAGAATCACTTCTGGAGGGCACAAGGGTGCCAATGATACCAAGATGGGCAACAACTTCTCAGCGAAAGGCTCTCTCTCGAGCCTGGCGGAAATCGCCCACCATTCTAGCAAAAGCTGAAGGAGAAGTTTGTGATCGTGCCCACAACAACCCTAGAGTGATTAAGAGGAGAAGGAAAGGAGACTGGGCACAAGGGAAACTAATGCTAGCTACAGCAGGAGTAATGCACCCTAGCCGCCGAAGGAAAGAGGAGCCGCGAAAGGCAAGTTGACACTTCCAGAAGGATGCTCCTCTCTACATAGGGCACGGTAAGTACAGAATCTGCGACTCAGAATCTTCTAAATAAGGGAAGAATCTGCCAGATATGAAAAGTCTTGGGCATGGCGGCTGCATGTTGGGCCGAAGATCTCCGGCCTGTCGGGGAGTTTACCTAGTGTCTTTGTACTCCTATATAAGTAGATCTCATAGCAGAAAACAAATACCTCTCGAACAAGCAATACACTTTATATTTTACTTAGTTTTATTTTATTTGCAATAGGTCTCGGGCCTTATGCCCACAGACATTTAGGATTTGCTGTTTTATGTTCTTCAATCCAGTGTTGGAGTTGGATTTATTTTGCAGTTTAATATATGTAAGTTTTTCATTTATATTATGTTTTATTTTATTTCTTTTATTTATTTTTATTGTTCTAAGTCTAGTATGAGTGGCTAGACTCGTTATTCCGGATTGAACAAAGATAAGAACTTAATGAACTCGTAACAACCGTGAGGCTTATAGGCATAAACTGTGTGAATCTGATTCCGTCGTGTAATCGTTTTCTTTATTGCATTGTACAGTGGGCTAAGCTAGTTAATCGTGGCTGATCACTCATTAATTAGAATTGTGTTCACTACCTCTATAAATGGTCAATGAATCATAGCTGTGTGTTGGTCATAAAGGGATGGGATGCATCATGGGTACTGAGGGCATAAGAGAGGTCTTTGTCTAGGTAAATCTGGGTCTGTCTAGATAATAATGCTGCTTTGTTGCTTACAATCATATGAGAGATCGGGGTTGGGTAATAAGTTAGGGTTTAGGGGATGAGAGATCACCTCTAAGCTAAACTGAAATGATAGATTGGATACGTTGAGAGAGATCCGGTACCTTTAACCAGATAATTAGATTTGCATAAGTAATCAGCGTGCCCATGATCGGTCAAGTGTTTGTTAAGTTCGAAATCTAAGTTCTAATCCGGAATACGTTACTACTAATATTTTCCTTTCCTGTTTCGTTTTATTTTGTTATTTTATTTTACAATCTTTAAATACAAGTACGAAGACCACAACAATCCTCAAAACCTTTTGGAAAAGTGACATTGATGATAGAATTCACAGCTCCTCGTGGGATCGACCCTTACTCACATAAAGCTTGCTACGCCTTGCGATGGGCATAAGGATAACTCTCTCTTGAGAATTATTCTGACTGCGAAACGACCGCGCGTCAGAATTGGCACCGTTGTCGGGGAGTTGGTTTTTGAAATTCTATTTTCCAACTTGTTAGCCTGGCTGGTGGATGCCCAATACCTCTACAGGAGATTGCTTGTACGATCCAGAACCTGAGAAAACTCTGAAGAGGAGGAGAGCGGAAGCACGGAGGGCACAACAAGCAGAGAGACTTGCTCGTGAAAGGGAATTGGAGCAAGAAAGAGCACAACTAGAAAGGAACGAACAACTGAGGTTAGCCCCGATGGCTGAAGAAGAAGGAAGAATGTTGAGGCAGTTAGTCTTTCCGACTAACATGAATTTACATCCCATGGGCATTACACTCCCAGCGATTACTGGAAGCTAGGAGTTGAAGGCAAGTTTCATCCAGATCTTGCCCAAATACCATGGGATGACTGGAGAAGACCCTCAGATGCATATCCAAGATTTTGAGATGGTGTGTCAAACTCAACCTACGGATGGGGGAAAGGAACAATATGTGCGTCTTGTCTCATTCCCGATCACTCTTTATGATGGGGCACGAGACTGTTTATACACTCTGCCAACTGGCAGTATAACCACATGGGCACAACTGCAGGAGAAATTCCTAGAGAAATATTTTCCTGCATCCCGAGTCCAGGAGATGAGGTGAATAATTGGAAGTTTGAAGATGGGCATAAATGAGAGTTTCAATGACTAGTGGTGTCGATTCCAGAGCATGTTGACAAAATGCCCACAACACCAGATCACAGATCACGATCTGATCCAATACTTTATGTCTGGGTTGAGACCACAGGACAAGATCATTGTCAATGCTTCATGTGGAGGATCTATCCTGAACAAGCTACCAACAGAAGCCTTTCAAATCCTAGCAGAAATGGCTGATGAAAATAGAGATGAAAGTGCCGAGGGCACAAGGACAGTTCCAGACGCTGGGAAATCAATGCACCTCGAGGTCAAACTGGAAAGGATTTTGGACCAGATGGAGAAAGTGATGAACCATACTGGAGCACCAAAGAAAAAAGTGTGTGGAGTATGCAAGAGCGTGGCCCATTTCACTGATGAATGCCCAACACTGCAAAAGGAGGACGTCATTGAAGTTAACTCTCTCGGTGGGCATAACAACAACAACAGGCGATATGATCCCTACTCTCAAACATACAATCTTGGATGGAGGGATCATGAGAATTTCAAATGGAAGAGGAATGATGCTCACCAACCAGATTTGCCACCACCACCGCCGAAGACATGCGAAGAACCCAGCCTAGCTGAACTAGTCCATGCCATGGCCAAAGAGAATATGAAGTCACAGCAGGAGAATGAAAGGTTCAAACAAGAGACAAGGGCTGGTCTGCAACATGTGAGCAAGCAAATTTCCCAACTAGCTCAAGATCTTACCCAACTGAAGGAAAGAAATGGACAATTACCATCTCAGGTAGTAAATCCCCGAGAACAGGTAAACGTTGTGACCACAAAGAGTGAAGAATAAGTGATGAAAGTTGAACTGAAAGGAGACACTGAAGGCATAATGAAAGAAGAAGAATAGACACAGGAAGAGGTTGTGGAGCCCACAAGGCAAGAAACAAAGAGGAAACCTCCCTTTCCTGAACGTCTTGCTCACGACAGAAAAGACGATGAGATGAAGGAACTTCTCAAGGTCTTTCGAAAAGTGGAAATCAATATTCCACTATTAGATGCAATAAGGCAGGTTCCTCGTTATGCCCATTTCCTAAAAGAGTTGTGTGCCAAGAAGGTGCGATTTGAAGATGATGCGAGACTTTTCATGGGAGAAAATGTCTCTGCAGTGCTACAAAAGATGCCAAAGAAGTGTAAAGATCCTAGCATGTTTGTTATACCATGCATAATTGGGAGCAAAAAGATTGAAAAGGCGATGCTTGATCTCGGTGCATCCATAAACGTCATGCCCATGACGATTTATAAGGAATTGAATCTGGGACCACTCAAGGAGACAAGGGTGATCATCTAGTTGGCAGATTGATCAAATGTCTATCCCGAAGGTCTAATAGAAGATGTCTTGGTGAAAGTGGGGGAATTAATTTTCCCAGCAGATTTCTATGTCTTGGACATGGGCAACACGACGCCGTCTATATCCGTTCTTCTGTTAGGGAGGCCTTTCATGAAAACTGCTTGCACCAAAATCAATGTCAATGAGGGCACGCTGACATGTGAGTTCGATGGTCAGGTAGTTGTGTTCAACATTTATAAAGTCATGAAGTACCCACAAGATCCGGAGTCAGTCCACTTTATGAACCATTGCTATGCCCAATCTCAAGCCATTCTGGGTCACATGAACAACCAAGAACCTCTGGAATAGGCATTGCAAGCTGGGTTGACTGACTACGATGCCCTCGATGAAGATAAGGATACCAGGGATGCTATCATGATGTTGTATTCTCTGGAAGAATTACCGCATAGAGTGGTGGATTTCAAAATGCCCACAATGACTCAGACAGACAAGATGCTTCCATCGGTGCAGAGGGCACCAAAGCTAGAATTGAAGAATCTCCCTGACCACTTAAAGTATGCCTATCTTGGGAAGAATGAGACACTGCCGGTTATCATAAGCAAAGGACTGAATCTTGTAGAAGAAAACTGGATATTAAGATTGCTACACATTTTCAAAGAAGCAATGGGATGGACTTTGGCCGATATCAAGGGCATAAGTCCTGCAGTATGCATGCACAGAATTTTCTTGGAGGATGATGCCAAACCTGTGCGGGATGCCCAACGCAAACTGAACCCCGCAATGAAGGAAGTTGTACTGAAGGAGATACTTAAGTTGCTGGACATGGGGATCATCTACCCCATTTCAGACAGCAAGTGGGTAAGCCCAATTCATGTCGTGCCCAAGAAGTCAGGGATCCAGGTGGTGAAAAATGAGAAGAATGAGCTTGTGCCCACAAGGCTACAAACTGGATGGAGAGTCTGCATAGACTACCGGAAGCTCAACACCGTCATAAGGAATGATCACTTCCCGTTGCCGTTCATAGACTAGATGCTGGAGAGATTGGCTAGAAACAAATTCTTTTGTTTTCTTGATGGATATTCAGGCTACATGCAAATTGTAGTGGATCAAGAAGACCAGGAGAAGACTACCTTCATGTGCCCATTCGGCACATTTACTCACCGGAGGATGCCTTTTGGGCTCTGCAATACCCCGAGAACTTTTCAACGATGCATGATGAGTATTTTCTCGGATCTTTTGGAGAATTGCATCGAAGTATTCATGGATGACTTTATTGTTTATGGAAATTCGTTCGACGCATGCCTCGACAACCTTGAAAAGGTGCTAAAAAGATGTGTGGATAAGTGCTTGGTGCTAAACTATGAAAAGTGCCATGTCATGGTTCGTGAGGGGATTGTTCTTGGGCACGTCGTTTCAGAGAGAGGCATAGAGGTGGATAAAGCTAAGGTAGACATCATCGAAAAGCTACCCTATCCCACTACGGTGAAGCAAGTTCATGGTTTTCTTTGGCACGCTGGATTCTACCGGCGATTCATCAAAGACTTTTCAAAGATTGCTCAACCAATCACGCATCTTTTGCAAAATGATGTGCCATTTGTCTTCGACGATGCATGCAAGGAAGCCTTCAACACTCTGAAGAAGAGGCTAGTCACGGCACCCATCATTCAACCTCCAGACTGGGGCATGCCCTTTGAAATAATGTGTGACGCTAGTGGATACGCTGTGGGCGCAGTGCTTGGAAAAAAACGGGGTAAAGAATGCCATGTGATTTACTATGCTTCCAAGACATTGAATCATGCCTAAGCCAACTACACTACAACTGAAAAGGAATTATTGGCAGTAGTCTTTGCCTTTGAAAAGTTTCGATCCTATTTGCTTGGTGCCAAGAGTGTTGTTTACACCGATCACTCTGCATTAAAACACTTGCTTGCAAAGAAAGAATCGAAACCAAGGCTCATTCGGTGGATATTATTGCTGTAAGAATTTGATTGGGAGATCAAAGACAAGAGTGAAGCCCAAAACTAGGTGGCCGATCATTTGAGTAGAGTACTTAATGAGGAGAAGGACGTGGTGCCCATCGAGGAGGCTTTTCCAGATGAGCATCTGTTTAGTCTCAAGGGCATAGCACCTTGGTACGCTGACTTAGTCAATTTCATGATCTCTAGAGAATTGCCGACCAGACTCTCGACCTACCAAAGGAACAAAATCCGAAGTGAGAGTCGATATTATGTATGGGACGAGCCTATATTATGGAGAAGGTACGCAGACCAAATCATCAGATGATGCGTGCCCACAGAAGAAACTAAGAGCATTCTAGATCACTGCCACTCCGGAGCATGTGGAGGGCACTTCGGTACAAAAAGAACTGCAAAAAAGATCCTTGATTGCGGGTTCTTTTGGCCATCACTTCACAAAGATGCTTATGAAGTATGCCAATGATGCCCACACTGCCAGATGACTGGAAACATTACCAAATGCAACAAAATGCCCATGGTGCATATCATGCCGGTAGAAGTCTTTGACATTTGGGGGATTGATTTTATGGGACCCCTAACCAAATCCAACGGACATCAATACATAGTTCTGACTGTGGAGTATGTATTGAAGTGGGTGGAAGCAAAAACAACTACCACAAATGATGCTCGTGTGGTCAAGAAGTTCCTGAAGTCTAATGTATTCAGCAGATTTGGTGTGTCCAAAGCACTGATAAGTGATCAAGGATCCCACTTCTGCAACATGATCATCAAGAATTTGCTCAAGGAATATGGAGTGAGACATAAAGTAACTACTGCATATCACCCACAAGCGAATGGACAAGTTGAGGTTTCAAACCGCGAAGTCAAGTTCATACTTCAAAAGGTCGTGAACCCCAATAGCAAGAATTGGAGTTTCAAGCTGGATGATACCTTGTGGGCATATCGCACTGCCTACAAAACACCTATTGGGATGTCTCCGTTCCGCTTAATCTATGGGAAAAATTGTCATCTTCCAGTTGAGATTGAACACAAGGCCTTTTGGGCAATTCAGAAGCTGAACATGAAGCTTGATAGAGCAGGGATCGAAAGAAAGCTCCAACTGCAAGAATTGGAAGAGATGAAGCTGGAAGCCTATGACAATGCTGTTCTCTACAAGGAAAGAATGAAAAGAACCCATGACTAACTCATTCGTCCCAAACCGTTTGAGCGTGGGAAAAAGGTTCTGCTATATAATTCCAGACTGAAACTATTAGGAGGAGGACTCAAGTCCAAATGGTCAGGACCATATGAGATCCAGACCGTGTACCCAAATGGAGCAGTGGAATTATTTGATTCAAGTACTGGAGAGACGTTCAAGGTCAATGGTCAGCGGCTAAAGCATCTCAAGGAACCAATGGTTTCATCTATAGAGGCTCTCGGGCTCCAGCTCGTTGAGCCTATATACATGTAAACCTAAGGAGTGTCGTGCCCATGATAATAACTGGGGCGCTGACTGGGAGGCAACCTAGGTTTATTTATTTTATTTATTTATTTCCTTTTGAGTGTTTATTTTTTGCCATGTTAGTTTAGGAGTTAGATTTTACGGCTGTATTTTATTTTTGGAGTATTTTAGGAAACAAATTCAGGTGAATTTTTTCATGGAAAGAAAGAATCTAGCCAATTTGGATGCTTCCAGCATGGAGGGCACTAGCAAAGGCAATTCCGGAAAATTCAGGATCTCTCTGCCCCCATGGGCACAGCACAAGATTTCGTGCAAGGAAATCCTAGAAGACCAAAAGTCGTTTGACGGGCCTGTCACATCAATTCAAATTGAGTGGCTAGGGTGAATCCAAGTATTAAACCCCAACCCTTCCTCCCCAAAATTCACTCGCCATTTTCACCTAAAATTTTCAAAAAATTACAGCCTCTTCTCTCTCTCTAAAAACTCCCTCTCTCAATTGCCGTAACCACGATCACCATGGCCCCCAAAACTCGCGCTGCCAAGTCCACAAAGAAGAAGGTGGAGTTCACCCCTTCCACTTCACCGGAAAATTCAAGGAAAACCACCACCGACGCTGCTGCACCAACCAAGTCGTCGAGCACTGCCGCCATGAACATTCAACCTCTCACCACCGTCGAACCACTGCCTTCACCCATTTCCACCCGTAAGTCCGAGAAGGTTGACGAACCTTCTCTGAAAATTGTGGAGGAAACCACCGACGAGATCGACAACCAAGAGGAGGCCAGCATGCAGCAAGATGTAACTCTTGAACCAACACCGGAGCACACTCCTGAGCCCTCTGCAACTGAAAAATTGAAGAAGGTGAAGAAGGAGAAGGTCGCCGCCGTGAAAGCTAAGTCATAGACCTTGAAGTGGAAGAAGCAGCCATCGCCGATGCTATCGGAGGACGAGGAAGCTGATGAGGAGGCCGAGAAAGAAAAAGCTGAAAGCAGTGGGGAGTCGCAAGCTCATAAGAGTCAGGATGACCAGTCTCTGTCTCTGAAGGAAGCTACTGAGGGCACAACAGATGCGCCCTTTGTATCTGCCAAAGGGAAAGGGAAAGCTGCTGCCAAGCTATCTGCAAAGAAGGGCAAAACTGTGGTTAGCCCAACATCTAGAAAAATCATACCGCAAGAAGAAGGTGTCTTTTCCACAAGGGAGATCGTGCATAGCAAGACCATCCACTTCGCCTCACTTGCTGTCTTGGGCATCGAGCAAGAGGTAAGAGAACTCTTCTCTAACATTGGTTGGTCCTTTTTCATTGAATGTGACTGTTTGATTTTTCCTAAGTTGGTCTATGAGTTTTTCCATGATCTGTCTCTGAAGAGTATGGGGAAGGGAGGCACTTCTACAAAAATTTTCAAGTTTAAAATTTTTGGAAAAATTTCAATCTTTCTGCTGATGAATTGAACATGGGTCTGGGAATTGTTTCGTTTTTGGATCTGAATGATGATGAATATAAGTCTGTTGTTGTTGTGGTGCCCATGGATGAGAATGTGGAGGAGAAGTAGGCTGAGTTAGGTGACGGTTCCACATTCAAGTCTGGAACCAGCAAGGGATACATGCTGAAAAGCAGTGCCCTTCGCTTTTGTCACCGAGTACTCACCTATAACTTCTTTGGCCGGAAAGATAGCTTCAACTCCATTACCAATTAGGAGTTATTTGTCCTCTGGTGCATGGTGCATAAGAAGAGGATAAACTTTGGAGCTGTGGCCATCACCCACTTCAAGGACATTGTCGCCCATTCTAAGAATCACATCTCCTGTGCCCAACTGATTACCCATCTTGCTGAAAAACTGCATTTATTTGATCCTTCATCCACTAATCTGTATTGCAAGCATGTTGAGTTGTTTGATTTAAACTGCTTGAAACGTATGTTGGATGTTTTTGACGATGAGAAAGGGAAACCCGTGTTTGGCATACCGAAGCTAGAAACTTCGAGTAGCCTTAGTTTTCCTTTGAATGCAGGTCCGAGCAAGAGGCCCCCGAGGGCACAGCAGCAAGAGCCAGCAGCCACCACCATCATTGTCAGACTAGACCGATTGGAGACCGCCATCTTCGCCTATTTCAAGTACGTCGGATTTAATTATCCGACCCCCTCTGATGCCTAAACTGGTACTCTTTCCATTAGGTTAGGTTTTTATTTTTTGTTTTGTTTTTGTGTCTGTTTAGGTGTCGCCCATTCCCCACACTTTGCTTAAGGCAAAGTGTGTGGGTGTGGGCATTAGGAGTCCTTTATTTTTGTGTCTTTGTTGTTTTTGTTGTTTTTGTGTTTTTTGTTTATAATTAGATGACCCCCGTATTGACCCACTTTGCTTAAGGCAATGTGTGTGGGTAGTGGGGTCCTCTAATATTTCGTTGAGTTTGCGGTTAGTAGGATAACCTTCTCGCACCAACTTTGCCGAAGGCAAAGTGTGTGGGTGGGGTTACTTTGCCTTCTTTGCATTTTTTTAGTTGTCAAGCATATGTAAATATTTGAACTTAAAAGCATGTGTCTAGGGTCTTGTGACCATAAGGCAGCATATTTTACTGTATTGTCATTTCAGCATGCCCATGCTACTGCTTATATGATGAATGAACTAAGTATCTTGTGAGGAATTGAGCCTGAATTCACAATGCATGTGCTACTTCTTTCTTGTGTGATTTCTGTATTTTTGAATTTAGGTGAACTAGAACTTGCTTTTGATCTATTCGGAGGTCACAAGGAATTTTGGGTATGCTACTGAAATGATTAGGTAAATTTTCTTTCTGAGCCCACAAAGCCAAATAAAACCACCTTGATATTTACCCTTGCATCCCTTTTTGAGCCGAAAATGAATAAAGCCCTGGTCATATTCTTTCTTGGAAGCCACAAAAAAGACCATGGGCATGAGGGGAGGATAAATCTGGTGTGTTACAAGGCATAAAATGCCAAGAGAAAGAAAGAAAAAAAGAGAAAGAAAAAAAAAAGAAAAAAAAAAGAAAAAAAAAAGAAAAAAAAGGGGTAAAAAAAATGAAATAAAAAACAAACCCCAAGAAAATAAAAGTGCAAAAAGCCCACAAGATAAAAAATCTAGGCATGTGCTTAAATAAAATGGGCACGGTGGCAAAGGCCAGTAAGAGTCAAAATGAGTCTCCCAAAGGGAAAATTCGACTAAAAACTGAGCCAAGATCCAAATATTTCCTATCTTAAACCCGAAGCCCCATTAAAATCTTAAAGACCTTAGCATAGGTATGCCCATTATACCAACAGTGGTGGAGGAACAAGAGTAATTACAAGCCTATAGTGACCATCGGTTCAATTATGTTTTTCCTTGAGCGTAAACACTTAGCCCAAAAACACTTGAGTGAGGAAAGCATGAGCGACCCAATAACTTAGTCATTTTGATTTGCAGTAGGCATTATGTATGTTTTTACTATTTATATGTTGTTGAGTGTGATCAGGTACCTAGGTCTCTGTGCCCGCAAGGGATTTGTTTTTACATGCTTGATTTGTCGTGTCTTTGTCTTGAGTCTGTCTTTTCCTCCTATTTGTTTTCTGTTTTTTTTTTCTTTTTTTGGGCACGTTGTACCCACATACTTGAGGGAAAGTATGAATAAAGTAGGTGGGTGTGACAAGTCCAAAATCTCTCGTGTTTTTGTGTCTTTTTCTCGTTCTTTTGTCCTTTATTTTTTCTATTTTTGAGTCGGAAAGAGCCAGAATGGGCACAAGGGATAGCAGGAGGAAGGAGAATCACTTCTGGAGGGCACAAGGGTGCTAATGATACCAAGATGGGTAAAAACTTCTTGGCAAAAAGCTCTCTCTCGAGCCTGGCAGAAATCGCCCACCATTCCAGCAAAAGCTGAAGGAGAAGTTTGTGATCGTGCCCACAACAACCCCAGAGTGATTAAGAGGAGAAGCAAAGGAGACTGGGCATGAGGAAAACTAATGACAATGATAAACATGGCTTTTACATGTATTAGAGGAGTTGTATGGTTCATATTCGAAGATTAATGCATGCGTTTGTGGAGTTTTTATACTAGTTTCGAGTTTCCGTGTGCTATTTGATGTTAAGGTGTTTCTTGTGCAAGTTTGAGCTGAATTTGAGATTTATCCAAGATCCAATTTAAGGAGGAAAGTTTCTAGAAAGATAGAGTATCAAGAGAGGGTCGCAACGCAACTTGAATCGGGTCAATCGGACGAGAAACGAGGGAGAACGGAGCGAAATGGTGGAGGCGCGCGGAGCTGCCTACCAACCCGCCGACCGGCGGAGTCCGGCAGAGAAATCCACCGATCCTGCCGCCGATCTGCGGGTCCTGGCTGCCGATCGGCGGGTCCTCACTTACGGGTCGGCGGGCGCGACGGGATTTTGTCTCCGGATGTGTGTTCGGCCCACGAACTCATCTTTCGGCCCGGATTATCGATACCTAGTATATGTAGAATTGTTTTGGACGAATTTTGGGGACTTTTCTCGTTATTTTAGAGTTCTCTTTTTATTTTACATTTGAGGTTCGCCTGCAATATTCAACATTGAAGAATTCAAGTTTTAATCAACGAATCGTCATTCCGGTTTTTCTAATCTATCACACATTTATATTATGTTTATGACTATTCTTATTTTCGTTATTTCCATGGTTTTAATTATGAGTGAGTAGTCCTTTTATTAATTCTAGGGTTTGCAAATCATGTTGAACCTATGAGTTTAATTTAATCCTGTTATTTTTCTCTTCCGATTATTGTGTTCAAATGTTCAAGTGCTTTTGATTTCATGCTTGATTACTGATCATAATTGATGCATGCTAGCTAGTTAATTTGAGTCCTGGCTGAGATAATTGACTAGTGGGATTAATTGAACACTTTGATACACGTTCCATGAAATCTGTAGAGGATTTAATATGTTGATCAATCGGGAGTTAGTAAATTTATCCTAGAGACGAAAGTGATAGGTAATTTATTAATCTACATTCACCTTGAGACCTGGCGGAGATAGGTAAATATATTTCTGATTCCTCACCAATAATCGTATTAAAATTAGAAATTATTAGGATTGAATTAAAACATAGACGATACATGTGTATTGCATTTCCTAGGATTAGTATTTCATTAATTGATTGAGTTTGATTATTTGCTTAGTTTATTTCCTTGCGTTTATTTGGTTCTCGTTATTTTCTACTATTTCATTTAAATTCGTGCCTAGTTTTAGTAAACCCATAAATTGATAGCCTGGATAATAGAGAGTTGTTAGCTTAGTACTCAGTTTTGTCAAATATTCAGTCCCTGTGGATACGATACTCGATTCACTTGCTATATTGCATTGTCCTGTGTTAGTTGCAGATTTGTGAATAATAAATAGTGCATCAACTTTTTGGCGCCGTTGCCGGGGACTGAATTTGATTTTTATTCTGATATTATTACTGACAAGGATCTATTACTTCAGGTAGTTTATGATAACAAGGTCTACGAACCATACGTAGACCCTGTTCCCAATTCCCCTGATCGAGCTCACAGACAGAGGAACAAGGAGAAAAGAAAGAAAGCAAAGGAGATGGCTGAGAATGTTGGGAACATGGAGGCATTGGCTAGACGTCTGCAAGAGATGGAGCAGAGGCTTACTCAACAGACGGAGCCCGAACCGGAAGCAGCACCTCTAAATATGCTGTATCGGGCTCCAACAGACAGATACTTAGGCGCCGGATGGGGTGGCGACATCGCCGTGAATAATTTCGAGTTCCGTCCTGCTCTGATTAACATGGTGGCTACCCAACAGTTTGGCGGACGGGCTACGGAGAATTCAAATGCTCATCTGGATGCATTTTTGGATATCTGCAACACCATCAAGATGAACGGTATCAATGACGACATCATTCGCATGAGGATGTTCGTCTTTTCTCTGAAGGATCGAGTCAAGGAATGGTTCAAAAGTTTGGACAAGGCGTCCGTTACTACATGGGACCAGATGTGCCAGACGTTCCTTGCCAAGTACTTTCCTCCATCAAAGGCAAAGAAGATCATTGCGGACATCACTCATTTCACTCATTTAGACATCTTTGACCTTGCATACACAGACTCACAAGAAAAAGAATCACACGCAACTGGGGAGGAAGAATTGAAGGCTTAAAGAAAAATAAAAGAAAATAAACACGAAGAACAAAACAAAAACAAGACAACACAAAACACACAAATACCAAAAATAAAACAAAACAACACTAAAATACTAATACTAAACAAGCACGAAAGCACAAATACAAAAACAAACACAAAACAATTATAACACAAAAAGACAACACGTCTAAAGCTTTCCCCAGCAACGGCGCTAATTGTTTGAACGGTGTAGTTCTTTCCGATCGGCTACACCCCTGCAAGAAGACGGGGTCGATTGTAGGGTGGCGAGCTAACTCAGGTCGTGTCTCTCGAGGAAAGCTTCATGTGGGAAATTATCTTTCTATGCCATAATTGTTAACAAACACATTAAATGAAATACAACCTAAACATTCTAAACGAGGGGTATGAAGATTTTTACTAAACTACCTAATTAAAGCAAGTAAAACTAACTAACAACACCACCAATCACAAAGATAGAGGATCAGATTATGAGAAGAGCATTAGGGTGTGGATTTTCTCATTGGTTTCTCATTAAGCTTTCTTCAAGTTGGTTATATTGATCTCAACCATACAATAGACCCGTCAATTGGTTTAACTTCAATTACTGTCACCGTCTATCCATTAAACCTCTATCCGCTATACCATACGAGCAAGATCAATATATTAGGCTTAGGAACCCCATTCACCTAACGTTAAAGGAACCAAATTCGGGACTTAGAATCTTCTTCCGGTCTCATCTAATTCCTAGCAATGTTCAAGTAGTGATCAATTACTCTCACATGATAATCACCATTCCAACAACAACAACCAACAATAACAAGCATAGATTAAAAACCAAATCGATCATCCACCCCCTAATGGAGAGATTAACCCAACACCGTGCTCGAAACCACACAATAATCATAAAAGTCATTTATTCATAAACCAAAAGATAAATTCATATAACTTTTACAATATTGTTTGTTGTCTCAAGAGTTTTGGGACAAATCCCCACAAATGGGCTAAAGCTAAAGAAAAGAATTAACAAAGTGGAGGTCCTCGTTCAAGCTTAGCTTCCGCGGATGGCTTGGAGTTGGACTCCTCTTCTCGGGCCGTCATCAAAGTGGAACTCCTTCCGCAAGCCTAGCTTCCGCGGATGGCTTGGAGTTGGACTCCTCTTCTCGGGCCTTCCTCCTTAAGCTCTAACCCTCTTGCCTCTTCTCTTCCTCCTTTCTCTTTTTTTCAATCAGTGGTGGTGGTGGTGAAGGTAAAGAGAAGTGGAAGAAAAAGAAGTGGTGAATAGAGAAAAAAAATGAGAGATGGGTGTGTGAGGTGAGAAGTGAATGAATGATGGATGATATCCCCCAAAATCAAGTGGGAGATATCAAGAGAGAGAGAGAAAATTGAGAGTGGGTGAGATGAGAGGTGAGGTGAGAGAAAGTTGATGAGATGGGTGATATGTCCACGAAAAGCCTTGAAGAACTTAATTCGGAGCTGCAAATATGTGGTTCAAATACACGACTTCGAGCAATACAATTGCAAGGATATTTCCAAGTATTTATATGTAAGAAGTTCGAAGATGGCAAAGAAGTTGAGAGCAACTTCAAAATTGTTACTTTGCTAGTAATTAAAGATTGGAGATCAAGGTTTGAAGAACAAAACATGAAGAAGTGAAGACCAAGACTTGGAATGTGCATGTACCCGTCGGTATGCCCATATCGAGTAGTTTCGGCCCTTAATGAATTAATTAAGGGGATTGATTTTATTTAGACTATAGTATTTATTTTATTTAATTAAGACTATAGTTGGATCAGATTTTTAATTATTTATTTGGGTAATTTTCGTCCATAAGTTGATTAGGTTTGACTAAAATTGTATTTAAGGCAATTTCCTGCCTTGAATAGAATTCTAGTTTAGGGAACTTCCTAGTATAGTTAGAGATCCTTTTTTGATCAATTTTTAGGCCTTTTTAGCATCAATTTTTGTCCCGCCTTAGTCCTATAAATAGGGGAACCATGTCACATTGTTATTTTAGACATTATTGAAGTTAGTTTGCTTTTGCATCCAATTGTGTCTCAACCTTTATATTCTTTTGATTGTTTTCCATCAAGAAAATTATCATTCTTAGAATTAGCACATCTAAGTCTTATTCAAGGGTATTGCTTAATTTATTTGAGGGATTAACCGGTATTCGCTATCGAAGATCAACTTAGAGATTTTAATCTTGGATATGTTCGAGATTCAAGGAGGCTATCGGGTTGTGATTCACCTCAACATCATCAACCATCAACCATCAATCATGACGCCACCCATCCAACCCCACGATGCATGCCTCATCCATTCCATGAGCTTGAGTTCGAGTCCTACTTCGTTCCATACAATCCGTAAGTTCGTTTAATCCTTAACATATCCTATCTACCCAAACCTTTCTTCACCATCAACACACACGGCCTATTACCTAAATTCCAGCCCCTATCCACCACCTTTCATCCCTTATTAACTTGGTATTGTGTTTCATAGTTCGTGTCATTGTCTAGGTATTTTAGTTGTCTAGATTAGTCATATTTTATTCGTTTAGTTGAGTCGGATTGAAATCCTTCATTCGCTGACGTATTTTGATTCTTAGAAGTCTTCCGCTACGTCTTTAGTTCATCCTAGATTAATTGTCCGGGTCTTATCAATGGGTGATGGAAACGGAGGAGTTAATGAGGGGGATTTGTGGAGATTTTGTTGGAAGATTTGGGGGACAAAAATCAAACTAGCTTTAGGGAAATTAAACCCCTTTCTCTCCCTACAAATCTAGGATGCCCAAAAGTCCAGCCTTGTATTATAATCTAGCTGCCCATGTGGAGGGAATTGAAGTCTTGATCGAAGTTGGAGAGAGGGAGAAAATTAATTTGCGTCAAAAACTGATCCAGGAGGCAAAACTGGGCACCCGCGCGCCCGCGGGGTGCTGCACGCCCGCACGGAGCTCAGGTGTCATGCGCCCGCGGGGACCATGCAGCGCGGTCGCGCGTCCCGCGTGCCCGCGCACTGTGACAATTCCGTCTTCGGCAGCTTTCACGGTTTTACTTCGTTCTCCCTCGTTTCTTGGCCGATTGACCCTCCAGCTTCCCGTAACCCTAAGCAAAGTTAACAAAAATAACATAAAGATAGACTACACATTTTGGGCCTTAATCTAATGGTCCACTTCTTGGAATTAATTAAAATACTTGGGCCAATAGACACTTAACTCGACCCGTTGACCCAGCTGCTATTACGCCTGACCCGCACTACTTTCTTCATTTCCCCTTCTTCTAGATTAGGGTTCCTCAAATCAAGATCGTATTTTTTCATTTTTCCTAACTTCCATTTCCGCTTCGATGCTCACAATTTCTAGTCCTTTCTCCATGTCCGTGACATTACCGTCCCCTCTTTGAGATCCTTGCCTACAAGGATCTATCTTGCCCATACACTGAGCTAGAAACTTCTCATCTTCCCAAGATTTCAACTCCTTTCCCAAACTAGACCAAAGAACCAATTTTTGCTTCACCTCGCAGTTGCCACGACGTACGACCCTCTCGTCCAGCAGGAAGAAGTGCTCAACAGTGAAAGTGCCATTGTCATCGTGATCAGGCAAGTCCACAGTGGGTTCAATATTGCGGCCAAGCACTTTCTTCAAAAGCGAGACATGGAACACGAGGTGAATCTTAGCCCCCTCAGGTAATTTCAGGCGATAGGCCACTCTTCCTATGTGTGCTAGGATTTGATATGGACCAAAATATCGAGAGGCAAGTTTGATGTTCCTTCTAAGTGATACTGAGTTCTTCCGGTAGGGCTGGAGCTTTAGATAGACATAATCCCCAATTTCAAACTCGTTCTGTTCTCTTCTTATCTGCATACACCTTCATTCAGTTCTGAGCCGATTGAAGGTTGCCCTTTAGTTCTAACATTAGTTGTCATTGTTCAGTCAGTAAGTCTCTCACCTCAGTGTTCTCAGTAGGGAAATAAGGTAGGAGGGAATATTGGGGTGGTGGGTAGCCATACAAATCCTGAAAAGGTGTAGTCTTCCACTAGCATGGTAGTTTGTATTGTACCAGAATTTAGCGAGAGAGATCCATTTAGTCCATTGTTTGGGATGCATGTGTACCATGCACCTTAGATAGGTTTCCAAGCACTGATTCACCATCTCTGTCTATCTATCAGATTGAGGATGGTAAGCAGATGTCATATCCAGAGAGGTCCTCATAAGTTTAAATAACTCTTTCCAGAACAGACTTGTGAAAACCTTATCTCTATCAGTAACAATACTGATAGGTTGCCCATGGAGATTGTATATGGTGTCTAGAAAGACCTTTGCAATGGACTGTGTTGTATAGGGGTGGCTATGAAGTGAGCATACTTTGTGAGTCTATCCACCACTATCAATATTACACTCTTTTGGTATGAATTAGGAAGCCCCTCAATAAAGTCCATGGAGATATGTGTCCATGCTTGAGTAGGTATACGTAGAGGCTGCAACAACCCAGGGTAGAGCGCACCAGTAGGTTTGTTCACAGAGCAAGTACTGCAGCTATTAACCCATTCCACTGCTGCTTTCTTCATCTGTGGCTAGTAGAACAACCTCTTTAACCTGATGTATGTTCCATAGGTCCTAGAATGCCCTCCATAGGGTGAATTGTGCATTTCCTGTAAGAGTAGTTGTCTGATATTTGATCCACAACCAACCACCACCCTTCCTTTGTACTTCAGCAAATCTCCCACCAATTCAAAATCTGTATAGGTGTCCTTAGCTACCAGCTTGGAATTGATAATATCGGAGATCTTAGGATTTTCCTTGTAGCTGCTCACCACCTGTTGTATCAAAGATGAGACAGTAGTTGTGAGAATGTAGCATCCCTCTGGGTGTGGCACTCTAGACAAGGCATCTGCCACCTTGTTATGAATTCCCTTTTTATAGTGAATTTCATAGTTGAATCCTAGGAGCTTGGGAATCTATTTTTGCTGCATGGGTGTCATGATTTTTTGATCCAAAAGGTGTTTTAAAGCTTGCTGGTCTGCATTGATGACAAACCTATGACCCTGTAAAGTGTAGATAATGTCTCCACTTTTGTATGGCCATAATCACTGCCAGGAACTCTCTCTTATAGATAGAGAGAGTCTGGTTTTTGGAGCTGAGTGCCTTGCTCATGTAGGATAGTGGTCTGCATCTTTGCATCAATACTGCTCCAATGCCCTTACCACTTGCATTTGTCTCAAGTGTGAAAGGCAGAGTGAAGTCAGGTAAAGCTAACACAGGTGTGGTGACCATAGCTTCTTTGAGTGCCTCAAATGCCCTAGTAGCTTCTGCAGTCCACTGGAAAGCCCCATTTTTCAATAATGCAATAAGTGGCTTGCTTATAACACCATAATCCTTTACAAGCTTCCTATAGTAGCCAGTGAGGCCTAGGAATCCCCTTAGATGCTTGATAGTGGTAAGAATTGGCCAACTCATCATGCAAGAAATCTTTGAAGGGTCAGTAGCCACCCCTTCAGAAGTAATTATGTAACCTAGGTACTCAATCCTTTCTTGTCCAAAATGGCATTTGCTTTCCTTGGCATAGAGTTGATTCTGTCTTAGGATGCTCAGAACTTCCCTTAGATGCTTCACGTGGTCATCCCAAGTAGGACTATACACTAGGATGTCATAAAAGAAAACCAACACTGATTTCCTCAAATAGGGCCTAAAAATCTGATTCATTAAGGATTGGAATGTGGCTGGTGCATTACACAATCCAAAAGGCATTACTAGGAATTCATAATGCCCATTGTGTGTGTTGAAGGCAGTCAGGTACCTATGCTCTGGCTTCATTAAAATCTAAAAGTAGCCTGACCTTAGATCTATCTTAGAAAAGAACTTGGCTCTATTCAACTCATCCAAGAGCTCATCTATAATAAGGATAGGATAGTCATGCTTCACAGTCAACCCATTAAGGTATCCATGATCCACATACATCCTCTAGCTCCCATCTTTCTTTTTCACTAGCAACATAGGAGAAGCAAAAGGGCTTCTGCTATCCTGCATCATTCTAGTGTCTAGGAGTTCCTTAACAATTCTTTCTATCTCTCCCTTATGTTCATGAGAAACTCTGTAGGGGTACCTGTGTTTAGGTGTGTTCCCAGTCTTCAGTGTGATCTGGTGTTCAACCTCTCTACTTGGGGGTAATCCCGCAGGTTCTGCAAATACATCTTTGTAGTCATCAAGTAGATCCTTCAGATTATGGTAGGGATCTTGCTGTACTGCCTTAAGTTTAACCATATATGCCTCTTCAACTAGGCAAGTGTGAGTATGGTGTAGCATCTGATAGAGTGAGTGTTCAGTAATCATATGGCAATCCCCAGCTGCATTCAAGGCTTGTATCTTAACCCTCTTTCCCAGCCAGTTCACTGTGAATGTCATATGATCATAGTCCAACTCAATTGAGGTGTAAGGCTTTATCCAGTCACCCCCTAAAATTA
The DNA here is from genome assembly GCA_026008535.1 of Perilla frutescens. Taxonomy (NCBI): domain Eukaryota; kingdom Viridiplantae; phylum Streptophyta; class Magnoliopsida; order Lamiales; family Lamiaceae; genus Perilla; species Perilla frutescens. The sequence continues at coordinate 46,536,899 of BRKX01000012.1, forward strand.
GATCACAGTCCTCAGTTGCCAATGTTCTTGGTAAATAGGTGAACTGATGGTCTTGAATTTCCCACTTAAAACCACTCACTCTGGTGGAGCTAACCATCCTATTCCCATTAGCAACCCTCACCATTAGTGGCCTTGTAGGCTCCATGTTGCATTCTAGGGCCTGTGCAGTTGTCTCTCTTATAAAACTCGGGGTACTCCCTGCATCAATAAGAATATACAGCCTTTGGTCACCTACCTGCCCATAAACTCCCATAGTGGTGAACCCTCCTTCCCCAGAGATGATGTTCAATGCCATCTGAACTTCTTCAAGGTCTGGGAAAGGGTCTTGTGGCTCTTTTGTCTCTTCTTCTACTGACAAGGACTGAACATAGATCTGTTCCTCTTCTTCACTCATAATCATGTAAGATATTCTATTTTTACACATGTGTCCAGTTGTAAAGGTCTCATCACAGTTGTAGCAGAGACCTTTCTCCCTTCTGGCAGCCATTTCTGCAGCTGTGAGGAGTTTGAATAGTGGCCTAAATGCAGGTCGTGTCTTTTGATTATAGGAGTTGTTAGAAATTTCTCTCATAATCCCTGTGCCCAAGTTGGGCCTGTTGCTGTCCCTGAACTTTTTTACCATAGCCTCCAGATTAAGAATTTGTTGTTGTCCTAATTCAATAGCATGGCTTAGTGTAGCAGGTTTAAACATGTGAATTAGTGGCTGAATCTCCTCTCCTAATCCACTGATGAAGCTTGCTATAAAATATTCTTCAGTAAAATGCCCCTTGTTCAACAGTAGCATACAAGCATTGAGCTCTTCAAACCTGTCCACATATTCTGTGTATGTGCCATTATGTTTTAATTTGTTGAACTCAGCTATTACTTTAGTATCCCTGATTTCCTCAAATCTAGCAGATATAATATCTAAGAATAGTTCCCAAGAAAATTCAGTGTCATCATAGGACAAATTCCGGTACCACTGAAAAGCCCTTCCATCAAAGTGTATAGTTGCTAGAGTAACCTTTTGATCATCTGGGACATTAAGGACCATCCTAAAGTAGCTCTGGCACTTTAGTATCCAAACTCTCGGTTGATCCCCGTCAAATCTAGGAAAATCCAGTTTAGGGTAGTGTGGAGAAGAGTGCTTACCTGTGTTAACCCATTCTCGGTTAGGAATAACTTGGTGTGGCCTTGATTGATTGTTAGTATACTGGAATCCCACGCTTGGACTGCCCAAAATGGAACTCTCTGCAGCAGAATTCTTCCCCTTTTCCAGATTTAATAGCTGCAGTTGAATTGAGCCCAGTGTGTTGGCCAGGTTATCAAACTTGCCATGAACCCCTTGCATGAAACCTTTCATTTCCTCATTAGATTTAGTGATCTGCTCCTGTATCTTGATTTCTGCAGAATCTCTCTTTAAAGCTTCAGCTTTTAATACTTGATCTAAGTATTTTTTTTGTTCTTGCAGCTCACAAAGCTGAGTCCCGTCTGCCATCGCAAGATCGTGGCTCTGAGATACCAAATGTAGTGTAGCCTAATTAGTTTTGTATTTTTGTTGGTGAAATACTGTAGCACACAGTGATTTATGAAATAAAAATGTAAACTTTGCAATAAAGAAAGGGGGGAAGGTATAGAAGAAATGGGAGAAGGTTGAGAGAAGTTAGGGAGAAAAACGGTTATTTCATTACTTATGTTTTTCAAGCCAAACATTAGAATTTATACTCCAAATTCCCGTAACGCTAAGCGAAGTTAACAAAAATAACATAAAGATAGACTACACATTTTGGGCCTCAATCTAATGGGACATTTCTTGGAATTAATTAAATTACTTGGGTCAATAGCCACTTAACTCGACCCGTTGACCTAGCTGCTATTACGCCCAACCCGCGCTGCTTCCTTCATTTCTCCTTCTTCTAGATTAGGGTTCCTCAAATCAAGATCGTATTTTTCATTTTTCCTAACTTCCATTTCCGCTTCGATGCTCACCATTTCCGGTCCTTTCTCCGTGTCCGTGATAAAAAATATGTGTGAATAAAGGAATATCCTAGTTTTCTTCAGGTTACTTCATTGGAAATGCCCGTTTTCATCTCTTGTGTTATTTCTCATTTTGATTTCACGCATTTGAAAAACGTGATTTTGTGTATCTTGGTTTTTTATCTTCCTTCAAATTTAATAAAATAACTAATTTAGTGTATCTCCTTAACTATTAAGAACGAAGCCTTTACTTAGATCTGGCAAAGGGCCACACAAAATTGTATACATTCTCACAAACAAATGATCATAAGATATAATATCATAAATAATCAATAATATATATAATAAAAAATAGATACATGAAGAAGAAAATCGATGGCTCATGGCCTACAACATATGGAGAACAAGATAATATAACGTCTATATTCCTCCATTTAATAGAACAAAATCATCACAAAAATATTGAAAAAAAAGAATCTAAGTGACGAGCATATAATTAACTACATATATTCCTCTGCATATAATCATAATAAGAAAGGGTGATGATGAAATGAGTAAATTATCAAGTAAAAAAAATTATAATAATTATCACAAAAAAGTAAAAGAAACCAGCGAAGAGGAAGAACGATATAAAAAAATATATTATAGTACCTTGAAAAAAAAAAGCAAGAGCAATAAGCAAGAAAGCAGTATATTTTTTTCCCTTAGTAGAAAAAAGGAAAGATGTGAATGTGATATCCCCCATATATATCAAGTAAATTAGGAAGAGTGCAATATTTGTAATGTTATTTATTATAATTATGTGTTTAAATTATGTTAAAATCATGTTATAATTTAGTTAATTTTTTAATGAATTTATGTGTTTTAATATGATACTTAATTAATTTAGTGATTGCTTGAACGTATCTTCCTTTCGAGTTTTTTTTACTCAATGGAACATCTATCTGTCCACTTAGCTAACGAAGCTAGAGTTGCTGGACCGGTCCAATATCGGTGGATGTATCCATTTGAGAGGTAATTAGTTTAAATTATTTCTAACATGAGTTTTGAATAAAGTAAAGGTTAAAGTCTATTTTTTTATTTAGGTATTTAGGGAAATTAAAAGACTGTGGAGAACAAAGCAAGGGGTTGAAGGTTCAATTTGCAATGCTTACTTAGTGCAAGAAGCATCATCTTTCTGCTCGTTCTACTTTGAAGACCATGTTAGTAAAAGGCATAGAAGTGTGCCGTGTAATTATGATGGTGGGTTTGAAATGCCAGACGAAGGTAATGCTGACATGCTTTCTATTTTCAAGTAGTCTGGGCGGCCTTTCAGAAAGGTTTCACAGAGATATCTGACGAGTATTGAGTACGAAGCAATCTGAGTATATATATTGTTGAATTGTGTTAAAGTGGAACAATATATCAAGTAAGTGCTATGATTTATATAGTTTTAACATAATTTTACACTTGAGCAACTTGCTAATTGAGATTGTAATATTTCAAGTCCTATTTAGTGTCTTTGTAGATCAATTACGTGAAGCACACCCAAATATCTCGATTGCCAAGATTGATGAGAAGAATAACTCTAAATTTGTAAATTGGTTCACCAGTTATGTAAGTATGGCCTTTTAGATCATTAACTAATAACAGACTATGAGTTTGAAATGATTGTCTTTATAGGCACGTGCCAATTTAAACATGTACTGGCAAGACTTTGCAAGAGGCCCATCATGACGGGTTAGCATCTATCATGCATACTTTGTGAATAGATATAAATTTCAGACAACCATGAATGGGGCGCACAAGGCGACAATGAATAGCGGTGTTTGCATAAAAGGGGCTGGTTACAACAATGGTGAGAGTGACTACTATGGGAGATTACTAGAAGCAGTGGAAGTTAATTATCCCGGTTTGCCCATAAAAAATCATGCTCTTCAAATGTAAATAGTTTGATAGTACACCAGCTGGGACACAGGTTCATCCTCTATACAAGATGGTGTCTATCAACCACAAATGAAAATACTTAGGGGATGATGCATTTGTGCTAGCAAGTCAAGCTATTCAAGTCTTTATTGTTCGTATCCAAGTTTAAATAGGTCAAAGACTGATTGGTTGGCAGTTTATAAGACACAAGCTCGTGCTAAAGTTCACGTCCCTTCACAAGAGTCTAGTCCGATTATCTCTCCACCTATCTAAGAAGATGATTTGCTCATAATGGCTGAGCTTGTCATAGATGAAAATGACGTTCATGCTTTGGTAGATGTAGATAGAGATATAGACATAGAAGATGACGATGAAGAAGATGTGGATGAGAATATTGACTTCTCTGATGATTATACTAATATCAATGATGATGATGATGATAACTAATTATAGGTTAAATATTTTTTTACCTAATCTACATTTTTTATAGATATTGATATACTTATGATATTTGTGTATAAATGTATTAGATGTCGTGTAGCCGTGGTGGTAGAGGTAGATATGTCTCTCGTCTGGCGCATTTGTTTTCAGGGCGAGATTTCTCTGCACCTGGTAGTTCCTCCACACCCTCAGATTCCTCGGAGCCACGACCTTCACCAGAGACATCTACAGGGTCAGGATGAGTACTTCGGTTTGAGGGCTATCATTCGGTACTCCTGATACACCAGGAGATGGGTCATCCACATTGGCACCGTCAGCGGCTCGACAGCAGATCACTATAGCAGCTGACGGGTATGTATAAAGTTCATTTTATTTTTTACTTAAATTTTATGTTCACATAATTAATTATGGTAATTTGATCTGTTGATTACAATATTTTTAGATCATTGCGTCCACCACATAAGGTGGCCAGTGAGATTACTAATATTTTCAAGACATATGTGGATGAGGGGAGATATGCATAGAGATTCGTATCGGAGGATACGAAGAGGGTCTACTATGACGAGTTTAAGGTAATTTTTACTATTTCTTATTTTAATTTGTTATGTGTATTGATTGTATGTAATTTCATTTTTTGTCTATCAATTTTGCAGAAGTTGTTCTATTGGGATATGACTATTGATGCCCAAGTTCGCACTAAGTTTTATTCCAAAGCTGCTGAGAGGTACAAGGCCCGTAGGTTGACAAAAGGTCGGCCTGCGGAGGTGTCTGAAGTGGCGTGGGCCACTTGGTGTTCTTATTAGAATTCTGAGGCCGCCCAAGAGATTTCACGCAAGGCAAAGAAGAATCGTCTTGCCGATGTGGACGAACTTGGTAGTGGTCCATCCATACACAAAGGAGGGTCTAGGAGTGTTGCATCCTATGCTGCAGCTCTCGTAAGTAATTCATTTATCTATTAATCAATTTCAATTTTATAAATCTGTGTAAACAACATTATTTTAATCCCGCAGGCTGGGGAGAGAGGTGTCCCTATAGCTGAGATGTTGTTAGACACCTTCAAAGTGGCTATATTATTGTAATAATATATATTGAATTTATTAATGCACCAATATTGATAGAGATGGTATTCAATGAACCGTGCTCTCGGTGCGGCGCCCATCAGATGGTGTGTGTCCCCTCGTACGTGGGAGACACTCGCCGTTAGTTTTTCTTTTTCTGAAGTAATGTGAGTCAAAGTTTGTATTTCATTAATTGCAAACATTCATTAGACATGATTAGGATTTAAATTCAAACATAATTAACCATTAATAAAATTACAAATGTTCTATTGAACTATATAAGTTTTGATCTGAATTTTGACACGTGTTTTATGCAAGTTTTTTCATTATATGTTTATCAAATGAGCATATTTTCATGATATATTCTTGCGCTCCAAAGTGGCTATATTGTTGTAATAATATATATTGAATTTATTAATACACCAATATTGATAGATATGGTATTCAGTGCACCGTGCTCTCGGTGCGGCACCCGTCAGATGGTGTGTGTCCCGCACGCGCCGTTAGTTTTTTTTTCCTATTTCAATTTTCAGAAGCGTTTTTTTTTTTTTTTTTTACTTTTGTCTTCAAAACTATATATCATAAATGAAAGTGCCGGCTAGATTGGTGTGAATCTGGTTAATGGAGTTCTTCATTTTTATACCTTATTATATGAAGATTTCAAACATATTACCTCTCTCGATTTGGCCGCCTGCTTACCTGTTATCTTTCTTTAAAAATTCTTTCTGCACAATTATATTCCAACTGTCAAATTTAAGAATGAAGTCCTTGAGGATTGATATGTTACGGATGTGGCATCAGACTTATGAATTTTAAAATGTACCAAAAATAGGCAAATACTTGGAATTTAATTTCAACTTCTTAAAAATATCACATACATATAGCACGTTATAATTAATTTTTAGCATTTGGGTAGATGCCATCTTAATTAATTCAATGATCCTTTTGGCACTATATTCAATGAAGAAATTAATAATAAAAATAATAATAAATAAATAATTTAGAAGAAGCTTGAATCCAGAGAGTAGTTGAGGCTATTTTAGTGAAAAAGATAATATTAGTTGTAATTAAAACTAGTTGAAAAGTAGTGAGACTAGAAAGAACGTACATCAAGAGGTTTTTTTTTTCTTTTTTAAATCAACACCCTAATGAGGATTAGGCGTGAAGTTACATAAACTGCGCGATCATATTCATCATCATGTACTTGAACATTGTTGTGAACATGTAAGGTCATAATGTAAAAATTTAAAGCAAGTAAAGAACACGAGGTTGGTAATCTTGTTCGATCAACTAATCTACGTCAGAGGGACTTTACAAGTCCGTGAGAAACAATTTACTACTCCGTTGAATGGTTACAAAGGCTTTTACACGAAGACTCCCGTCACTCGACCCCTTTCCTACCCAATTCAACCTCTTTCACTAAACTGAATTGTGAGCCCCCTCACAACCTAGAATCCCTCTAGTTCCCACAGAAAATCTCTCCCGAGACTCCTCTAAGTGTGTATGAAAGTGAGTTTCAAACACAGACTAGAAACACAATGATCTCACCGATCAAACCTAGTCTACCTGAATACTATATGCTTAATATGAAGTCTTTTGACTCTCGGCCCTTTTGTGTATTCGTAAAATTCGTGTCCACTAAACTAGTCTGATTCCCAGACTATTTATAAACAACAGATATAGCCTAAATAAGGTAATCAGAAGTCCTATTTTGACTAGGATTTAACAAGGAAACAATTTCCTTATATAAATCGGACTTTCCTAGTTTAGATGTCTTCCTTGAATAGAACTCGTTCCTTCCTTCTTGATCTTCATCATGAACAAGGCAGCTTCTATTTTGAAACGTTCATCTTAATTCTGCAACTTCAATTCTTTGGATCTACCATGGCACGTCTCTTGTAAACTCTCTGGACAATCATGTACATGATCATGTTCTCCAACATGCTTAAGTACATGTCTTGATCTTCAATCAGATTGGCAGCGGAATGTTCACAGTAATGTCCAGAATATGGTATTCTAAGCGAGGCCAGAAAGTATATAGGGCGATTGTCCTCTCTATGAATGTGGGTGATTCGAACATGAAGATCTCGAAAGAGGAGTCGGATCCTAGAAAAAACATCCCAACGATGACCCGATTCTCGTGTATCAGAGGAGAGAACTATGACAACGACATCTGCATCGAGCTCGATCCAAACATATTTTTGAGTGAGATGACACAATTATAATTTAGCATTACAACGATTAGTGTCACTATCATTGTCTATTAGTCATAAACTATTATCTATTATATAAAAAATATTGTCTAAATTATGATTATTAAATTGTGAGATAGTTAGAAATTATTGTCTAAAATATAATTATTAAATTGTATATCCATGATTTTCCTTAATATATGTATAGATAATAAATAAATTGTAATTTTTTAACATTATAATAATAACATCATAATTTGAATTAAATAACAATTCAGAAAAGAAAGAAAAAAAAATGAATGGCTTCATATTAATAAAATAAATTATTATCTCAACAAACAAAAATTTCATATTAATTTCGCTTGGAATTTAGAGTCCAACGAAAAAAAAACTTTGCCAAATAGTAACAAACTTTCGCATTGTTTACAAAGGTCATCAATGTATTCGATTGTACAATCTCTCTTTTCTCACATCCCACGGAAAAGTTTTAGAGCTTAATGGAGTTCGGGAATTGTTCTAAAATGTAGCAACAGTCACGAAAGAGTCAGCTTATCTTCATCTTCAAGCACCAGTTCTTTTTGAATTTAGAAGATTTTTTCTATTGTTGTTTCAACAAAAAAGCAAATGTACTAATTTAAAATTACAAACAACAAACATGATGCATAATTTTAAATTTAAGATTCAACAAAAAAAAAGACAAAGAGAATTGAGAATAGACATAACAATATGATAAAACTACTAATGTATAGCCTACCGCTAAAATATATTATGAGCATATTGTAGAACTCGAATTCTGCAATTAACGAAATCAGGATCCAGGCTCCTGCGATATACAAAATAAAGACAAACTTCGTGAAGCTGAAAGGCCGTCGGTGGGTTGACAATCGATCGGTCTCACACGCTCAAGTCAGGATTCAATCAGAAATAAATGATCGTAATATGATAAATATAAATATAATAGGAAGTGATTTAAGGGTTCCGTCGAACGTGATTGATAGGTTTATGATTATTTCGCTTAAATTGTATTTTCTTCTCCGATTGTCGATGTCCGCAATAACTACTTTACCCCTTATTTATTCTGAATTCTTTGCCACCTTCGCCTACTTTTCAGGGATTCCCCCGTTATCCCTATTAGGGTTTGACCTAGTCTGCTCGTTATCTGCAGTGGGTTTTTTTTACTTAGTCTAGCTCAAAGAAACGTTATGGCTTAATTATTGCTCGGAGAGTTCGCAGTTGCTGACCTCCATACGACCTCTGGCTTTTGACTTCGTAGGAACCGACCTTCGACGCTTGATCTTGCATAGATTGACCTTAGACCTGTATTGAGCTTCTATTCTTTGAACCATTATGGAAAATGGCCTCTACACATATCAACTAAAAAGCACCCAAAATTTTCCTTCGACAACCATTATATATCCTGATGAAATATATTATCCAACTAATGTAAAAAAAGTGACAACGCCCTTAAACAATATCCTCGAAGGTTTCCTTCGATATAAACAATAAAATAAATAAAAAATTAATTAAAGATCAAACTTAAAATCAATACATCATTTATGCTAAAGCAACATGCAATTGGAAGAGCACACAAGTTTTGCAATTTCAAGTACCATGGCTACACAACTGGATTGAAGTTTAGACGATCATAAACATAAGTTTCATTATGTGTTGTTCCCGATCAGAGAAGTAGTGTTGGTGAGGAAGAGGACAATATGAACATCTCTAGTGCGAAACTTAATGTACATGTTTATAGTGTAATTTATTGTCTAATTATATCAATAATTGTCAATTAATCTCATTAAATAAATATAAATATGAATAGTTTAAATGACTTTCAGTTTCAAGTTAATTGTAATATGGGTTGACAATTTTGCTGTTATATATTTAAATTTACTTTGCATTTGTTTATATTCATTGTGCTAGTTACGTTGAAAGGGATTAATATAATTATGCTAACGAACAATCGGCTTACTTTTCTACTTAATTATGCTAATGAACAAAAGAAAAAAATTATTAAAATAAAAAATAAACAAAAATTGAAACATTGATACAATAATAAATAAAGATAAAATGTGTTTGTATTCTTGTAGAGAGATTCAAAAAGATATTGTTAAATAAATACGATAATTTAAAATCATTAAATAAACATAAAAAAATGAAATCAATGACATTCGAACCTATGAAGAATGATTTTAAGAGCAGCCCAACAACCACTCCACCAGATGCATGATTTGGAATGTTTCAGTAGTAAATAATTATTTTAATCATATGTTTACGGATTTTTTTTTTTCCAATTTTACCACTGTAATTTGGACTTAATGATAGTTACCGCGTTTTGAATTTGATTTTAGAGTTTGAAGATGGTCTAATGAATTTAATGATACTAATAAATGCTCATACAATTGTATCCAAATTCCTAACCATAAAATAAATTATGATTCTTGCATTTTCTAGAACTAGAATCATCCAAATATCTGCATCCTGCACGGCGTAATTAAGAAGCCTTCAGCTTTCACAAATTTACTGTTTCTGCTTAAAGTCTGCTGCATAACTCTCTCTCTCTCTCTCTCTCTCTCTCTCTCTCTCTCTCTCTCTCTCTCTCATATTCACATCAGCGTAGGGTTTGAGAAAAGAATTAAGATATTTAATCAGTTTCACAAAAATGGGTGATTATTAGTTGAAAGTTAATAATGTCAGTTCTTTTATGTTATAATAATTTTGATTCTAGTATCTTTAATTTAATAAATTCTGGACTTTTGACATTGTGATCATTTCAAATTTTTTTAAGATTACTGCATTTTGAGCTTAATTTCATTCTTGTTATGACTTGCCATCAAAATATTTACTTGATATTCATAATGTACAAAGTTTCGTTAAATTAAGCACATAGTTTGTGTCCGTAATTATTTGTAGTTAGGTTGTTGCATATGAATGAAATTTACCAAAAGCACGCTTATATATTATAGTTGAAGCTATGTACTTTGTAAAAATTAAACTAACTTAAGTTGATGAAAACTTGATGTACGTCCTTTCTAGTCTCACTACTTTTAACTAATTTTAATTACGACTAATATTATCTCTTTCACTAAAATAGCCTCAACTACGCTCTGGATTCAAACTTCCTCTAAATTACTTATTTATTTATTATTATTATTATTATTATTATTATTATTATTATTATTATTATTATTATTATTATTATTATTATTATTATTATTAATTTCTTCTATGAATATATATAATGCCAAAAGGATCATTGAATTAATTAAGATGGCGTCTACCCAAATGCTAAAAATTAATTACTGCGTGCTATATGTATGTAATATTTTTAAAAAGTTGAAATCAAATTCCAAGAATTTGCCTATTTTTGGTAATTTTTGAAATTCTAAAGTCTGATGCCACATCTGTAAGATATCAACCCTCAAGGACTTTTCATTCTAAAAGTTGACGGTTGGAATATAATTGTGCAAAAGATCTGAATTATTTCAGAGAAAGATAAGAGGTAATTAAGAGGCGGTCAAATCGAGAGACGAAATATGTTTGAAATCTTCATATAAAAGTTAGATATCAAAATTGAATTAAGACACTCCGTTAACCAGATTCACACCAATCTAGCTACTTGGAAACGAAAGCCATTAATGGATAATCTTGGAGCTTCCTTCTACACGTTCTTGGCCGATCCCGACTTCACTTCAGAGATAGTAACCTCTCTCTCTCTCTCTCTCTCTCTCTCTCATACTAATTCACGCTAGCGAATTTTTTTGTTGTTGTTGTATACATTCAGAGAGTGCCGACTGAATTCGTGAAGACAAACGGAGAGATTCTGCACCAAAAAATCGAACTGAAAACAGATAATCATCCCGGAAAATGGTGGAAGGTTAAAAGTGAACGTGTGGGGAAGCGGTGCTTCTTGACGGAGGGATGGAGCAAATTTGCAGAAGACGTTGGTCTCTTACATGGGGAGTGCCTTGTCTTCACGTTTCTCGGCGATTCTGCGTTTAATGTTTCAATATATGGAGTCACTTGCTGCAAGAAACTCCCATGCAAAGGTTTGCTGTTTTCCTTTTATCTTTTTTTTTTGAGATTTAATTTGGTTGTTCAGTTAATTATCTGACAAATTCGAACAGTCGAAGATTCTGAAAACATGTTGGTGATGGTGAGAAGTGAAGACCATGATCGACGTCAAGAAATGAGTCCAGAATATCCAACATTCCCGACGTGGAAATTTTACAAGGAAGTGAAGAATTATCATTACACATCTTCAAGAATGGTAATAACTAATTAATAACATCCCATTTCTTGTTTGATCAGTTGATTATATTTTTGAGTAAATTTAATTTATTGAAAAATTATATATATATAACAGGACATTCCGAAACCTTTCGCCATCGACACCGGGATCGCAGCAAGCCGGAAAATGCAACTGGTGGACGGAGGAGGGAGGAAGTGGCCGGTGAGGGTGACTGATTGGAATGTGGGAAAATATGCGATGACCAGCGGATGGAAAGATTTTCTGATTGGTAACACGGTGGCCGTCGGAACCACCATTTCCTTCGAATTCATCCCAGATTCCGATAATACTGTCAAGGCTCTATTAATATGACGATGAATCATATTCCGACAAAACATTGAAGGGGATTGAATCTTAATTTGTAAATGTTTATCAGTTTGAGAGCTTCTGCTCATATATACTATATATTAACTTAGACAAATTAATCTGGGCTCGTATCGCATTCTTGATAGTCAAATTTGCTTTTTAGAATTGATTTGCTATTTAACTAGATCAACAAATTTAGAGACATTATCGATTAGCTAGTTGGTGTTATTTGTTAATTCAATCGATATGATCTTGTTCCATCTTCAAAACATTAACGTATTGAAAATTAAAAATTGCCACGGGTAATGTGTAAGAAAATGAAATTGTGTTATAAAATTATATTTGGTCTTGATAATATATGTATGTTGCATGATGCTAGCCTATATAATGGTAGGATCCTTTCCTTTGTATCAAGTAGTAATTTAATTCATATGTAATAAGAGTGGAATAAAATTAATAATTTAATTAAATGCGGAGTACTAAAAGAATGGACTTAATGTGAAACATGAATATTGCATTAAATAATTACAAATGAAGACAAATATTGAAATCCAAATGAAACACACAAATAGGAAAAAAAAAAAACACGAGATTTCGGCTCATAAAATTTGAAACAAAAAAAAGGGAACCAAATTCTCTTCCACGATCAAATATATTCTGTTCTTCCATTTTTTTGTCAAATTTAATTTATTGTGCTTTAGTTTAATTTTATAATTGTTAATTATTTATATTCAATTATGATTTATATTTATTTTTTAGTATTTAATTATCTCTTAATTAATAATTGATTATTATGATTGATTATTTCATGCTTATGAATTATATATTTTTCTAAATTGTAATATTTTTTTGATAAATGTCAACTAAGAAATTAATATCAAATGTGGAATATCATTCAAGTGGCATGATGACAAAATAAAAATAAAGTACAATCGAGGTAGGTAACAATTATAATCAATAATTATTGCACTAATTTGTTATCCATTTTGCAGGACTACTTTTTTCTGAAGGATTTTTGCAGGACTAGTATGTTATGCAAGTTATTTACTACAAAACAGATTTTGCGCTAACGACTCCTGAAAATTTGAATTAATTACCTATGAGAAATGCTGTTACGAATCATGTGTAAAAGACTGGGATTATTTTGTTACAAATATATAAATCATGTGCATGAAATAACATCAATGGTCGATATATATATATATATATAGAGTATGTACGAATTTAATTGAATTGAATTCATTGTAGTTGACATAGTACGTGTAAAAACAAGTTCTTAAATCTTAAAACTCACGCACTAAGTCACATGTCGCGATTTATTTTCTCTACTTATAAGCTCTAAGAATGAGTCAGTGAATTAAATTTTGATAAGTATCACTCAGACAAATTTATCCAAGTTTCACAAAATAATTCCTAAATTAATGTTACAAGTGAAGGAAAGGGATCCAAAGTTATCTCTTTCCATCTTCCTAGAGAAAATCTGATATAATCTCATACATTGATCTACCAATCTTTTTGTAGAAAGGAGAAACAAGATCGTCTATCTCTAAATTATCCCGGAGGGGATGGCTTAGTGGTGGAGTGAGATTGTTCGGAGATCAAAGGTCACGGGTTCGAATCTCCTCAATACCACAGATCGGGTGTGTGAGTTAAAAAAAAAGATCGTCTCTAAATTTATTGTGGTAGATCAATGTATGAGATTATATCAGTTTTTCTCTAGGAAGATGGAAAGTGATAACTTTGGATCCCTTTCTACAAAAAGATGAAGCTATATTGACATTTTTTTAATGTGATAATAATTTCCTAAAACGATAACTAATTAATTAAAGTAATTTAGATTCTTGATCTTGAAGACTTGACTTGACCCTAGCATGTTTATACTAAGACCTTGAATTGAACAACAGTTTCAAATGATACTCTCTCTCTCTCTCTCTCTCTCTCTCTCTCTCTCTCTCTCTCTCTCTCTCTCTCTCTCTCTCTCTTCATAATATTTGTTATTTGAAGTATTTTTTTTTTTAGTAAATTTTGATTTTGACCCAAAGTGCATGTGCTAGTCCGCTTTTAGTCCTATCATTTTTGGTCATTTTTCATAAAAAAAATCAATGTTCAATTTTAGTCCCCTAGATTTATGATTTTTGAATTTGGTTCCATGATTTTAGGCTATAAGGAGTACCAAAATCGAAATTTACTCAATTTGGGATAAAAATGATAGTATCGAGACCAAAAGTGGATTACTGCGGGTCATGTGGAACCAAAATTGAAACTTACTTTTTTTTTTATTTTGTGTCAAAATATTTGTTGTTTTAGATATTTTTCACACACTTTCTCCCAAGTTTAACCTTACAAATATATAGGGGAATAAAATTTTGTGTCATATAGAAAAGAAGGGGTATAATAATCCAAAAAATTAATTGTTAATTCTAAATTAAAATCCTAAAACAACAAACATTATGAAACGGAGAGAGTAATAAATTTAATGGAATTCACTATTTCATTTCTCATTTATTATTTTTATATTTTTAATAATACATACAAGGCAACTTATGTATAGCAAATATGCAATAGTGCCACTTCATTAATAAATATATTGACGTCAATTCTCTTGTGCACTAGGGGCTTGTTTACTTTAAGGATTTACAATTGAGTGGATTGATAGTTTAGAGGATGGATAAATCATATCACATCTCTTTAGGTGGGATATATATCCCACAAATAGGCACACAAAGCTCATTTATCACGGGCCTTGAGTTATCCACCATTTTAATATCATGTAAAGTAAACAGAGAATAACTTATTAATCCACCCTTATCCATCAAAGTAAACAAGACCTAGGTGCACATAAGATGGTCATCGCAGATCAATGTGTTGACTCAGTCAACCGCAAAAATTAAAAAACATCAAAATAGGTGATATTTTTTTACAGATGATACACTTTGAATTTCGTGTGATACTTTTTAGCATTACGATTGATACTAATTTTGACGGGTGTTTTTTTTTTTTTGCTGATACTTTTTAAGGATACAAATAATACTTTTAGATTTTTGAGTAATACTTTTTAGTGTTATGGTTGATTCTGATTTTGACGGATTTTTTGCATATTGACCCACGTTAACCGTCTAATGTGCATTTAGTGCCCATAAATAAATGTGTTCATGCATTGATCATCTTCCACTAACTTCATGATTTATAGTTTGAATTCGAAAAAAAAAAAATCATCTAATTAATTAGAGTAAATTTCACTTTTGGTCCCATTAGAATAGGGTCAAAGTAATTTAAATCCCAACTATTATTTTTTGGTCCCAAAAGAATTTTTTCTGATATTTTTATCTCAAATGATATGTTTCGACGTTTTTTATTCCAATACTAACCGAACACTTAACGGTCGTTAAATTTTGGGATTAAAAATGTCAAAACATATATCATTTGAGACCAAAAATGTCGCGAAATTAAACTTGGGACATAAGAACTTACGGTTGGAACAAAAAATATATATTTCAATTTTTTTTTGTTCATTTTTTCTTTGATTTCAATTTCTTGTAATTATTTTAATTTATACATGTTATTTAGAATTCATCATACCCAATTAATGATTCATTATAAATTTTTATTTTTTATTTTTCAAATAATCAATCAAAATATACCAAATATAATATTTAAAAATAAAAATTGAGGGGAATTTTAGTAGAGTATGACATGCGGTCGTTTCGCGTTCAAAATAAATTTGTTCTCATGTACCTACAGAGAGTGTAGTTAGCTGTGAATAAGAGTCGATCCCACAAAGAGCTGATGTGATCTTACTTTTAGTCATCAATCACAAAGGGGGGTTTGGTTTGTGTTGTCACTTAATTAACTGGAATTTAAAATCCGCAAAAATAAATAAAAAAATATCAAATAATAAAAGTTTTCGAAATTTGAACTAGAATTCAAATTAAAATGACACTCACTCGATCATAGGCACAATGATTTTTCTACATGATTAAATCACTCAGTTTTGGAAACCAGATTCCTCTCTACATCTCATTATTCATCCTTTCAGAATAGATTTAAAAGTGTTTCCTCTTAGATTCAATCCTTAACCTATCACCCATCTCCTGGTTCTTCTAAGATATGTAAGTGAACAGACAGCTTTGTCCCCTAGATGAACCCAAGTGTATTATCTTTACTGATTCCTCGTGTACCCACAACAACCCACCAAACTTCTAGTTATCATTAAATTAACACACAGTCACGATTCATTAATCTTTTGACTCTAGTGTGCCCATTATAATTAAAGAGTGATCAACTATATTACGCACACACTCACTTTCCTGGGTTTTTTCCGATACAAAAGACACTAAAACTGACATTAATACAGACTCAAATGCCCGAAAAAATACGAAATAAATGGACTTATCAAGTGGCTAATTTTTTTTAAATCATCAATTAATAATTTAAAACTAATATAAATACTAAAAGAATATAACAAATGATAATTTGATAGGATGAACAATTGTACACTAATATAACAACTGAAAAGTAAAATTAAAGCACTATAAATTGAAATTGAAGAAAAAAAATTGAAGAAAGACTAAAAAAATTATGGGGAAAAAGTTTATCTAGACAATTTAATTTTAAAATTTGGATAATTGGGCAAGTTTTAAGGTATAGGAGTTATTTGGGCAATTTATAAATTATTTACACCCTTTGGCCCATAAAATCAGAATAAAAAAATCTTTTTTCTGAAAAGTGTATGACAGTTTGCACTTTCAACGTTTTAATAAGTGGGAATAAATTTTGGACAATAATACGACGTCTAACCATCTGCCATAATAATGATTATTAAAAAATAGAATAACGACAGTTAAAAAAGAATAACGATAATGCATAATGATAATAAAAAAACGAATAACGATAATGCATAACAATAATTAAAAAAAGAAAAACGATAATGCATAATGATAATTAATATAATAACGATTATTACAAAATAGAATAACAACAGTTAAAAAAGAATAACGATAGTTTAAATATAATAACGCTAATTAAAAAAAGAATAACGATAATGTATGATGATAATTAAACAAGGAATAACGATAATGAATAATGATAATTAAAAAAAACGATAATGCATAATGATAATTAATATAATAACGATTATTACAAAATAGAATAACGACAGTTAAAAAAGAATAACGATAGTTTAAATATAATAACGATAATTAAAAAAAAATAACGATAATGCATAATGATAATTAAACAAACAATCATTATCATTATTTTTTTTAACTTTCGTTATGATAATTAATCGTTATTCATTATCATTATTTTTTCAACAATCGTTTTCATTATTTTTTCGTTATTAATCATTATCACTATTTTTTCGTTATTAATCGTTTTTATAATGAATCGTTATCATTACTTCTTCGTTATTAATCATTTTTTCAACAATCATTATTATAATTAATCGTTATTATTATTATTTTTAACTTTCGTTATTCTTTTTCTAATAATGGTTATCATATTTAAATTATCGTTATTCGTGTTTTACTTATCGTTATTCATTTTTATTTAAAGTTAGACATTTATCTTAATTATAGTTATGACTTTATTTTTAATTACCGTTATGACTTTAATTACATTATCGTAATGGCTTTATTTTAATTACCGTTGTGTCCATTTTAACTAATGTTGTGGTTTATCGTAGGCTTATTTTTAATTATTGTTATGCCCTCTATTTAATTGTTCAAGCTATCATTTATGTCTTATCGTTTATGACTTCTATTTCTATCGTTATCCTTTTGACCAACTAATACTTAATTGTTATGGCATAACGATTAAGATATAAATACAATCGTTACTCATTTTTGTTATGCATTATTAAATGCATAATGTTAGTCTTTAAAAAAAAACTTGATTTACTAACATTTTCGTTATGCATTATTAAATGCATAACGTTAGTCTTTAAAAAAATTCGTTTTGCATTATTCAAAATGAAAATAATAATTATGTTAAAAAATTCATTTTGCATTTGATTTAAACCCATAACGAAAGTAATAATTATGTTAAAAAATTTCGTTATGCATAAAAAAAAGAATAACGTTAGTTTTTAGAAAAAAGTTGTTATGCATAATTAAATGCATAATGTTAGTTCTTTTAAAAAAATTCGTTATGACAATCAATATTGATTATCAGCTTTCGTTAATGCATAACGGTTGTTTTTAAAAAATTATCGTTACACCAATAGTTATTTATTATCAGTTTTCGTTAGGTGAAATTTGGTAGGGATCGATCATCTTTTTTATTTTTATATGTTAGGTGTGAGTGCATTTATTGTTTAGTTATTAAAAAAATGTAAAAGGTATACTTACTCAATGATTGGGGTGTGAGAACAAGTGTGTCATAAGGGTATTTAAGACATTTACACTCCAAATTGCCCATAAAACTACTATAGCCTTATATCTTATTTGTTTTCCCAATTACTATTTTGCTTTGCCTATTTCTATACATTTTCACAAAAAATTATAGCGCAATAGAGAAATGTATTTAGACGATTCCATACAACCAAAAATGTTGGAATAGAGGATGTGTGAAAAACCAAAGATACCCCAAAATTTGGGTATTTTAAGACAATTAACACTTATTATTATTGAACTCAAGTATTTTAATTCAAATTATGTATATTTTATTATTATCAAACAAATTATTTTAGCCACTATTATTAAAATACCTATCAATCTTTATTTTTAAAGATTTTATCTGGTATATTTTGAAAAATTAAAAATAAGAAAACAACAAAAAAATTTAGTATGATTATTTTAAAATTAAATGCTAAAAAAATAATAAATTCTAATCGTGTAGGATGAAACCTAAATAACAAGTATAAAATTAAACTTGTAACACCCCAGAAAAATATAGTATTTAAAAGTTTATTTTATAGCTAGAAATTTTATAAAATTAGAACCCAATTTATTTTGGCTAGTTAATTATGGGCTTAGAGACGTAATAAGACTAAGAAAAGTTTCAACCTTAATTGAGTTTCTAATTAATATTAGAAATCATATTATCAAAATAGATATTAATGGGATCGTTTTGGTACCAATAACATCCAATTCGGACTTCATTTGACCTTCCAAAATAATTTATTTCATTAAACACTTTGAAATCAATTTATTCTACCAAGCCCAATTTTATAAATTCAAGTCCAATTATAAAATCCACCTTCGGCCCAATTAAGGCCCATTTGCATCCATTTATTCAAGCCCAAATTCAACAATACCTTAATAAACATATCATTGTTAGACCTTTTCAAGAAAAAAAATGGAATAATGAATTTCTAGTTGGATAATCATGTTCAACCACCATTTAATTTTGGCCATTTGGAGAACTTCAGAGTTGAGCAAGTGTATAGGTGTATACGTGTAATATATAATTATAGATGCATAGATAAGTCATATAGATAAACATATGTGAGCAGAACTCATTTAGGGATTAGTGGAACCTATACATTTACTTGTAATTATGATAGCAGATATATATGTACAAATATAATAATAGTAGTGTAATATAGCAAATCAACCTTTTCCATTTGGAAACATTTGTGGTGAATTAGTGTACTAATTAATGTACACGTGTGAGATGGATCATATCCATATATGTATATATATAATGAGGGGGGTATTTCGGCTATGATATTAAAAAAAGAGAGAGAAGTGAAAATCAAAAAAAAAAAAAAAAGGAAAGGAATCAGAAGCAAAAACGAAGAAAAAGAAATTGAAGAAAAAAAAAATAAAAATAAAAGAAAGGTAAGTTTTTTACTTTTCGATATTTTTTTAATTTTAGTCTAATGTTATTTGATCTATTTGATCTCATATTTAGCCGTAGAATATTAATGAATCTATTTTTTTTAAATTTATATTTTTCGAGTCCTAGTTTAATATTTGGGAGTTAAATTAGGATTTTTAGAGAATGTTATTTAGTTCTATAATTTTCAAATGTTATATTTTGCTTAAAAAGAAATTCTAAATATTATAATTCACTCATAGACATTAAACCAAGCTTCCTGCTAGTCATTGACATCTTTTGTATTTATTCAATTCAGCCCAGAAAGTTTGATAAATTCTCAAATAGAATCACTAACTTGATTCAATCCGTCAAATGCGCATTATTCGCTCATTTGACTCTATTTCAATTCTAAATGATCCCAAGTCATAGGAAATTATTATTTAAGTTATTTATGACCTAAGTTATTATTTTATCGGCCTATATTAGGATTCTAAGTTAGAATTTCAATTTTATAGATCGAGACGAGCTGAAAGCATAGTAGCATCTTACTCATAAATTACACTGCACTTTGAGATCATCCAGGTGGGTTTTTCTATAACTCACAACTATGTTTTAAATTCGTCCATGAAAAGCATGTTAAATGTTTTAATAGCATTGTTTACGCAATGATTGGATGTTTTGAGACTTCATGCACAGAGGAATTCTGAATTACAAGCATAGACGGTTTACTTTGTGACTAAATATCTAGATAAGTAACCGTAAAGTATTCATGTGATCACATTGGGTCTCTCATCCAATAAAGAAGAGTAAACATTGTTATAAAGTATGTTCATGGTTATTTTCCATGATTTATACAGCATAACAGTTTTAAAGCATGAAAGAATGACTTGGACGAATATCAATGCCACTGAGTGTTTTCTGGCACTCAACCCAAATATTTTCAGGTTCTGGAGATCGAGTTGGTTGATGACGAGGTGCTGTAGTGGGTTTGATGGTTGATCCTTGTGTGCATGGTTTCTGCTAAAACCATCTTCAAAGTCTTGTCAGTATTTAAATATTAAATGCTTCTGCCAATACTCTACAAAACTTTTAAGTTTGAAAGTTTTTGACCTCAGTGGTCAGTTTTTAATTGTATATACAAATATTTAAATGTATAGAAGGGTTGACCATTGAACTTTTAAACGTGTGACCTGATTGGCTATGTATATTGCCAGGTCATAATTTGGTTATGTGTGTGTTAGTGATTTTAAAATCCTTGTTTAAAGTTGACTTTGAGCACGCTTGAGTGCGTGGTTTGAACATCTTTAAGTTGAGGTGTTGCCCATTTACAAATTATTTATAAAGTTAAATCTTATATTTTGAAAATTATTTATCACGTAAGCATGAACGTATGTTTTTGGTGACGTTTTGGTCCTAGTGGGACTGGGGCGTTACAAAACTAAACAAAAAATTGAAATCGAATGAAAAATGAAAAACAAACTAAAAAAATTGATATATACGTTTTTTTTTTTTTTCTGGATCCTAACATTTTTTGTCCCAAATTTAAATCGTTCTGATGATTTTCATCCTTAATCATATATTTCGACCGTTTTGGTCTCAAAATTTAACGGCCATTAAGTATGCGGTTAGTTTTGAGATCAAAAACGTCGAAATATATTATTTGGGACAAAAAATGTCACGAAAAATTCTCTTGGGACAAAAAAGAAACAATTGAGACTAAAAGTGTTTTGACCCTATTCTAATGGAATCAAAAGTGAAATTAACTCAATTAATTATGAATTATTAATTGGTCAAAGAAATAGTTATCGGAAAATTATAAATTTTATTAATAAATAAGTGTAGGATGTATACGTTGGTCTACATAAGACTTTTCGCTACATATATAATTATTTGCAAGTAAAAAAAAAAAATATCATGCAAATGGTGAAAAGTAGTGCAACGGTAGTTTATTAGAACACATATACTTTCATGCACTAGGTGTAAATAACACTATTTCAGACAGGTCAGGTAAAAACGCGCGCGGGTCAACCCGAATTTTTTTTTTTTCGAAAAAATCAGTTTCAACTGACACACTAAAAAGTATCACTTAAAATTCGAAAAGTATCACTGCATCATTAAAAAGTAAGGCATCCGGTAGCTATCTTATACTAATTTATTTAATTCTAATTGTGATTTTTTCCATTCCAATTAACATTTAGATTTTAGGAGTTCATGGTTTTTTTTAGGTTCATGGTTTTTAAGGTTCAAGGTTTTTTTAGGGGTTTATTTTGTGTTTTTTAGGGCTTTTTTTGGATTTTTTTTTTATGAATTTTTGGGGTTTATTTTGTGTTTTTAAGGTTTTTTAGGAGTTTATTTTGTGTTTTTAAGGATTTTGTTAGAGTTTTTTTAGGGGTTTATTTTATTTTTTAGGGTTTTTAGGGATTTATTTTGTTTTTTTAGAGTTTATTAATTTCATTTTAGGGAATAAATTTATTTTTATTTCAAACAAATTAAATCAATCCACTTTAATTTTAGGGTTCACCAAATTTTATTTTTGAACATAAAATTTTTGGGGAAAAAGCAAAAAATTTATAGAAAATCGAAAAAAATAAAAAATTTGCCCAAAAGAAAATTAGATGAGCGCGTGGGATACACACGCCGTCTGATATATGGGGGTAAATAAGGGTGGGGGAGGGGTTGGTGCTAAAGGTGGCGACGGTTTCGGAACCACCGGTTATAGTTCCGGAACCGCACCGTGTAATCACGGTTATGGGACGGTTCCAGAACAGGGAAGAACCATCAGAATCGCTGGTATACAGTTAGAACCATAAAAAATAGCACGGTCTGTGCTTCTATTGCACAGTCCATGCTTGGTATAGCACAGGCCGTGCTATACAAAGCACAAACTGTGCTTTGCTCTCGGCCTCGTGCCCTTTGTAGGTTGTTAAAATTAGCAGGGCCGTGATGTGTGTTTTTTTTAATGTAACTTTTATTTTTATTTTTAATACCTTATCACTTGTAATGTAAAATTTAGATGAAAAATACATATTATTGATTGATCATGAATGATGAATTTACATTACAATTTAGGTAAATTAGAACTTGAATTTATAAAAATACAAGTTTACAAAATTACAATTGAAAATTACTATCTAAATTCTAAAATGTCAAAAATTCCCAAAATATGAAGGGAGAACGGGGAATGGACTTGGGGCTTAATTTTAAGATTATAAGTTCAAAACTCAAAGATTCTAACTTATAATAATAAAATTAAGTTGACTGCGTATCCTCATTGAGGAATCAAAGTCCACGTAGTTCTTTTACCTTGTTATACTTACTATTCGGCATTGTCATGGGATTCAATATTGTCGAAATCATCATCTTCGTTCATCAATGCACTCTAATCATTCTATTATTGTCTTCGTTCGGCTAAAGTCCAATCTTTAAGCAACAATTGTGCTTCAAGACTTTCCGGTATCATCATCGATCTATGCACGTTCAACATGTAGCCAGATTGAATAAATGCTTGTTCAACCTCCACTGTTGATGCCGGAACCGCAAATATTTCCTTATCCATAATAGATAATATGAGAAATTGTTCTTGTTTTCTCGCCCGCCACTGAAGAACATCAATGTTGTTTGGATCTCCGTCACTTATCTCAATCAAATAGTCATCTTGCAAATATGTATCAAGTTCGGAAATTCTCCCTACCCTATTAGATCCTCTAGCTTTTTTAAAGGCTTTTTCTTTGTATATGTCTTGTAATTCTAATGTTAATTCACTATCTATTCCTAAATCAAAAGATGAACTAAAGTTACTAGGTTGTGAATCATCCTTATTCCCATATGTTTAGACATAGTTCTCAAAAAGAGTTTCTAAAGAAACCTTAAGGTTTATTTTAATTTCATTAACATTTGGAAGTTCAAGAGGCACTAGAGATACAAACACCATCATATTTCATTGAAGGATCTAAACATTTTAAAATTAAAAATACATTATGAATATTAGTAAAATATATATTTTAACCATTTAGTTACCATATCATGAACACATAACTTCAAATTGGCTTTCTTACTACATTTATTAAATTGAAAAGCAATTTAATAAACAATGATGTAAAACTCTAAGGGAAGTAGGATAATAAACACCAGATAAATTATGTGTAGTTACTTGAAAAGCTCTTAAAAGCTCATATAAATCACAGCATTTATCCCAATATGAAGAAATAAAAAAATAGCCATCAACTTCGGTTTGAAAAAATTCAATTAATGTATCTTTATATTCAAATGTAAAACTTAACATTTTATAGGTTGTGTTCCAACGAGTTGATACATTTAGATTAAATCTTTTTGGTTTAATATCTTTCCTAATACAAAAATTATACCATTTTGCAAACATACAATATCATTTCTAATTGGAGAAATAGCAACATTTAATACATTCATTCCATCTTGCACACATAAATTTAATATCTGAGCAATACACCTTGTATGAAAATACGTACCACCTAAAGTTGCATTGCATGCTTAGATAAGTTGAGGTATACTAGCCGTATTAGCACTATCATTATCGAAGCATATCGAAAATATTTTATTAATTCATTTAAATTCATTTACAATACTTATAATTACAAGAACTATATTTATGGCACTGTGTGGATCATTAAAATCATGAAAAGCAATTAAACGCTTATTTAAATTCCAAGTATTGTCTATCCGATGACATGTAACTCATATGTAAGAACTTTTATTAAAACTATCACTCCAAATATCCGAACAAATTGAAACTCTATGCAGTAAATCATTAAAAGCCTTTATCAAATTAATTTTCATTTTTTTCGTGAGTTTTTTTATTTGACTTTTCATGCTATTATGTAGAATTCGTTTAGCGGCGGGAGTATAAGCTTGTTGCATAGCAAGTTTAAAATTTAAATTATCGGCAAATTGAAAAGGAAGTGATTTTATAGCACATAATCTAGTCATTTCCTCTCTAGCACTTTCATCACTATATCTAAATAAATGAGTTTCATGAGACATAC
This sequence comes from Perilla frutescens, assembly GCA_026008535.1. Taxonomy (NCBI): domain Eukaryota; kingdom Viridiplantae; phylum Streptophyta; class Magnoliopsida; order Lamiales; family Lamiaceae; genus Perilla; species Perilla frutescens. The sequence continues at coordinate 46,561,827 of BRKX01000012.1, forward strand.
CCGGATTGTTGGAAGACGTAAATCCTTGCATTTGCGTTTATCCTCGAGCTAACCCTATCTCCACCGGATGAGTTTTCAAATGCTTTTTGAACGTCTTATATCCTCCACCGCTTCGAAAATGATATTTTTTGCCGCAATGTTGCAGTTCGCAATATACATTTGCTCATCGTGCTCATTTTTCTTCAGCACAGTGATTTTCTTAAAATGGATCAAGAAAATATCCGATGTTACTTTTCTCTTCGACACTTCTTCAGATATATGAGGCCTTTCTCTATCCATACTGGAAGGTTGATAAGTAAATTATTGAGCTTGACCCAAAGGAGGTGGCATTATCATTTCAACTTCGAGAGTTTGACTCTCTCGAGTCTCCGGATCATTGACATTGAATTGTTGAGATTGAGAACGTTGAATCTCCTCTTGTTGCATTTGAGCTGCCAAATGCCGGTCCTCTTCTTCCATTTGCTCTCATTGTCGTCGACTCGGTATTCTTCGGAGAGAAATGTTGGGATTCGGATGAGCAAGATTTTCTCCGCTCTCATAATATTGATATTCCATTTCTTCATTGATCGTGTCGTCAACCCACAATGAAGAACCTCATCCTCGACGTGATGCACGAGCTTGTACTCTTGGTAAGGAACCATCGGAATAGGCAATTCCCTAGCCCTTATCAGCTCCGGAACGACGACCACCACGGGAACTAGACATTTTTTTAGTAGTGAAGATAAAAAATAAGAAATGTGTAGAAGTAGAAGACTAGAACTAGAAGTGATGAAAATATGAAATGAATTAAATGGAGTGTAGAAGACTAAAAGTGTAGTAGAAACTAGAAATGTAGAATTGAGTATTGAAAATTGAAATAAGACTTTAGAGTTGAGAGAATAAAATTGAATTGAGAATTGAGAATTGAGATTGAGAGTTTGATCACTTGAGAATTGAGATAGTGTGGTAATGAAATTGAAGTTGGATCCCCATGTATTTATAGAGAACAGTAGATAAAAAAAACCCGCTGGAATCGGTGGTTCCCAATGGCGATTTCATATCAACTGTCGATCTTCAATGGCTACTTCATCCCAGTTGTTGGATCGACCAACGGCTATATTTAAAAAAAAAATTCAGAACCGCTGAACCGGCGGTTCCGCTGTTCCATTTTTCGGGAATCGGAACAACATCATGGGGGTGCAGTTCCGATTCTTGTTCCAGTTCCTAACCATGTCTCACGGTTACGGTTACGGAACCTTTTACCACCTCTAGTTGGTGCATGGAAGTCATGCTCTTATTAGAATTTTGAACCATCTAATTATCCAGCTGGGTGAAACAATATACACATCACCGCGGTTCTTTCTTTCTTTCTTTCTTTCTTTCTTTGTTGTTGTTTGTTTTTTGTTTTGTTTTTTTTTTTTTGCTATTTTCTGTGTTTCATTTGGATGTTATGCAGTAGTAGCACAAGTCTTATGATAGGTTCCCTCCTTTGTAATTATTTGTATCTATTAATTCATTTTAACCGCATATATTTTACTTGAAAAGGTTAATTTATACATAAATAAATATTTTATGTGAATGTAGTTTAATAGACGCTACAACACACACACACACACACAACAATATATTATTAATTAACAATTCTGAAACATGGAAATATTTTTGTAGGAAATATTTGCTTCACAACACATCTTATTTACTGATAAGGTATTTTCTGAGAGTAAATGGTAATCTTTTAATTGTCGAACCCTCAAACTAAATGATGAAGGACGCAATTTAATTTTGTCTTCAGCAACCCTTATTCGTGTATTAATTAATTAATAGGTAAATTGGAGCAGAATATTTTAACTCAAATTTGTTTTGTATTAATAGAGATACTATGTTGAGTAAAAATTGAAGCACATATATAGCTCCTTTTGAACAATGTGTTCAACATCAATTTCACATTTACATGATTAAAAGAGGAAGTGATCAATAAAAGTAATTACAAGACAAACTTTTTACAAAGTAATGATGTCTAGGCTTCTTAGAGCATCCACAATACTCCTCTCTCATTTTCAGGAATATGTGTCCCACGTTGCTACCATATTAATTCTAACAATGCTCCCTCAAAACTAATTTTTCAGGAATATGTGTCCCACGTTGCTACCATATTAATTCTAACAATGCTCCCTCAAAACTAATTATTCATAGGTCCTACTATCATAAACATATTAAATGAATTTTAAAATTTGAAGATATTGTAAAAAAGAAGTACACGCAATACAATATATGTTTGTATTTAAATTTTCGTATAGTTTAATTAAGTCTATTACATATTAGTTTTAATTCAATTGAATTATTTTTTGTCAAAACATATTTCTTCCCTAAATATAGTTTTGCAAGTATATATATAAACTCTAAGTTTTATAATCATAAAGCAAAAAAAATAATATTAAAACAATGCATGATCCTTTTCATTTAAATTTTAAATGAATGTTGAAATCAATAACAACTATATTTTTTCAAATTCGGAATATCAAATATATAGTTACACTTGAATGTGACTTTTAGTAAAATTAATAGGGCTAAGAAACATGTTATTTAAATTAATATTGCTAAATTATTATTATTATTGGAACTAATCAATAAAATTTGATGACATTGTGCTCGTAGATAACTATCAAAAATAAAATAAAAAGATAAAAGAGTTGGGAATCTTGTTTCAATCACTAATTTATAGAGGAAACAAATTTAATGAAAACTTAGGCATTTTGATGTAGGTTATTAACTTGGAGCAATTATCAAAATCAATATTGATTTGACAGGTCTAATAAACTTCACTTTTATGTGGCATATATTAGAATATTAATAATACATAACTCTCATATTTAGTTATAATGTAATAATACTATTATAGTATATTAGATGGTTATATATTATTGCTTTTAAATAAACTATGAAATAAAATTAGGTAAATTCAAAATTATAAGATAACATATTTTTTTTATTCATATTAATAAGGTATATGGATATAGATTATTCCTTAATAAGTCAGGAGTTGTAATATTTTATTATATGGGGCACCTCCCTCGGTGCTTGTCCCTTTCGATGATAATTCAAAGAAGGTTTTTATTTTTAAAACCTGAATGAATTAGGCATGTGTCTGAGCCATTTAGTTAGTGGATTTGACCTATTTGACGCATCCTTTATTGAGATTTGGCCACCGTTCTTTTCTACTCTCTCTGTCTCTCTCTCTCGATGATAATTTAAAGAAGGTTTTTACTTGTAAAACCTGAATGAATTAGGCATGTGTCTGAGCCAAACCGGAGTTAATTTCTCCTTCTTAAATTTCAGACTTTGATGTTGTATTGACTACCAAAATTTGTTCTAAAAATAATTTAAGTATCATTGCTTGTAAGAAAATCTGGGAAAAGGGGGAGATAGGCTTCGATTTTTGGTCTCAATTTCCACTTAAATATGTTCTTAAATGTTGCAATATGATTGCATATGTATTTCTAGGTTTGAAAACAATAATTTGTATTTGAATTCATGAATATCATGCTTCCGTGAGAAAAATATTTTGAAGAAGCTAGATGGCAGCATGAGTTTCAATATTTATTTGAAATCTGGATTTTACCGATTATCATATGTTTGAATTATTAAATATGATTTGTTAGAGTTCTTAAATATTTAGTAAAGGTTTCTGTTGAGGTGTGATTTTATATTAGTGAGTTTCTAAGGCTTTAATGTGTGCGTTTGTTGAAAAGATTAAGCATGAGTTGCTGTAATACATGTTTGTTGATGGGTTTTAATGAATATAGGGTGCTGTTTTAAGATGGTTAAAACAATGGAGGTGTTTTGGAAAAAAAAGTAGAAAATGTGTGGGAAGCCTTTAGGCAATTGGATAAGGATTCAATCTTGGACTTGTTTGTAATTTTGAAAATCTCATTTATCCCGTAAAATTTATCAAAATTTCCTTATTTACTCCTACAATTGTAATCACCACCTACTCACTCATAAATTTGTTATCTCATTTAAAAGTTCAATAACCTTTCAATTGTGATTCAAAAATTGATTTTATTCTTAAATGCACAAAATTCTCAATTCTTGTTGTAACACAAATTCTTTATATTTAATTTGGTAAAACACAAAATAGTGCACAATAAAATGATTTCGGATCAAAAATATAAATTTATTGATCTAATCTCTATTTTTCCTCTGATTCTTCTCTTCAAAACTTGATTTTCAAACAATCTTTGAAATCTTCAGAGTAAATTTATCTTTTTGATTTCCTCGGACTTGTTGTTTGAACTTAGTCTTCGAAGTTTTCGGGGACGATTTGTGTCCTCGATCTTCTTTGACTTGGTATTTGGACTTGACAACGTTAATTCGGAGGGCCGACGCCTTGTTTCCGGATCAAACGTCAAATTTGGGTTGAATTTGATGAAGAACGCCTTTGACGGCCTAGCTTATGGATCAAACGCCGTTTTCGGAATGAATTTGGTGAAGAACTCCTTGAATATTTGAGAGAATTTCACTTATGGAATTTCTTCTCAAATTCTTGAACTCTTCAAATGACTTCTGGTGTGTTTTTCAATTGATATGGAGACCCCTATTTATAGTTGTAGGGAGGGATATCTAGAGCTGATGTGGCTTTATCTCATTGGCTGTTGGAAATTGATACATATCTTTTGAAAGATATTTACTTGTTGCCAAAGACTTTTAATGTTTATCATATAATAATATCTTTATTATTGAAATATTTTATCTAATTTTGGATTTCATAAGATTCCAAAACTAAATAAATATATAAAAATCAATAAAAATATTATATATAATATTTGATTTTTCGCTGTCTACAAATACCCCCTCGAGACTTGTTCATGGACGAAATGAATGAGTCTCGAAAACTAATTCGATAGTTTAAACTCGTATCATGGAGTCTTGAATTTGAATTTATTAGATAGATTATACTCATATCAAGGAGTTCTTGAAATTAAACTTGTGAATAGTTTATACTCATATTCAAGAGTTTTTCAATTTGAATTCATTAGATAGTTTATACTCGTATCAAGGAGCTTTCTTGAACTTGGATAGTTTATACTCATATCGAGGAGCCTTCAAATTGAATTTGGACTTTGTAGACATTTTATACTCATGTCCATGAGTACTTGAATTTGAATTTGAATTTGTAGACCTTTTATACTTGTGTTAATGAGTCTTGAATTTGAATTTGAATTTGTAGACATTTTATACTCGTGTCGAGGAGTCTTAGATTTGAATTTGGATTTGTAGACCTTTTATACTCATGTCAAGGAGTCTTGGATTTGAATTTGGATTTGTAGACATTTTATACTCATGTCAAGGAGTCTTGATATTTCTTGAAGAGTTTAGATAGTTTTGACTCTTATCTAGGAGCTTTGGAAGATAGTTTAGGCTCTTATCAAGGAGCGCTTGTATTTCAAGGATTATGACATGTATTGGAAGATTTGAATAGGCCAATGACGAGATTTATAGTCGCTTCTTCTTCTTCTTCACTTGGAGATTTCTTAAAAGGTTTGCCCCTATCATTTGTTTCTTGCTCTTCTTCAAAGTTGTGAGGCTTTTGCATCGATAGTTCTTCAACTCCATTTGCGGCCATGCTTAACTCCATGTCGTAAGATGTAGTGGCCAATTCCTCGAAGGTCTTTGGTTGAATCCCTTTCAGAATATATCAAAGACTCCAACACATGCCTTGTATGCATATCTCAATCGTTGAAGTTTCTGATAATATATCTTTACAATTTATGCTCAAGTTTCTCCAGCGGTTGATGTTTGTTGGTTTGTCTTTGTGAGCTCAACCAAGCTAACCATCCTTCGAGTGCTGTAGAAACGGTTAAGGAATTCTTTCTCCAGTTGCCCCCAACTATCAATTGAATTTGGCTCCAATCGGTGTACCAATTAAACGCGTTGTCTTTTAAAGAGCAAACAAATTGCTTTATCAAGTGATCTTCATATGTCCCAGCATCATTGTAGGTCTCTAAAAAGTGAGCCACATGTTGTCTCGGATTTCCTTTGCCATCATATTGTTGAAATTTTGGTGGTTGGTAACCATCTGGCATCTTCAAGTTGTCAATTCTTAGGGTATATGGCTTCTTGTAAGTCCATAGTAATTTAGGGCTCTTTCCAGACTTGTCTTTGATTGTTTCCATTATGAAGTATTTGAGTTGATCAACTTGTATTGAGTCATCAAATGATACTTCGATTTCTTTGGCTGTGGATTGTTCACTTTTGTTGGCATGTAGCTTTCTAGATATCTCAGCTTCAGTATCTTCATTCGCTTGCTCGCTACCAAAATCAACAATCTGATAACATCATATTTTACATGTATTTTGAGGTACATTTGAGTGGTATTTGATGGGCATTGCATGCATGAAGTGTTAAATTTTGCATAGTTTTCTATGTTTTGTGCAATGTCACCTGTTTATTCATTGTGAAGGGAATTAATGCCATTTCTTTTGTGGACCTCAAATGAGTGTGGGAACACCCTAGAAATATGAGAAATCAAGTTAGGAACGCGGTGCAAAAAGAATCGGGTCAATCGGATGAGAAACGAGTGAGAACGAAGCAAAACAGTGAGAGGCAGCTGGAGCTGACGTGGACTTGCGACCGGAGTCGCGACCGGATCGCGAATCAGGGTCGCGAATTTTACTCTGAACAGCTTTCTGTATGGTCGCGACAGGGAGGGGGTTCTCCTTTGTATTATTCGCGACCCCACTCGTGAATTTTGCACTGGTCGTGAATTTTCTGCCACGTCAGTGCCACGTCGTGCCACGTCATGCCACGTGGACTCGCGACCCAAGTCGCGGGCACCCTGGTCGCGAGTCGAGCGGGCCAGTCTGATTTTTGACCTATTTTTGGGCTTTTCTTAACTTGGTATTTAAGGGTTTTTTGCGGGAAAATTTCACACAATTCCACCTACCCAAAAGTTGCCACTAGAGGTTTGCTGCAGAGAAAAGAAGACGCGAAGAACAAGACCAAAGGATTCAAGAGTGTTCAAGACCAAAGCCATAATAGAACCTTCCGGGTTTTATTTACTTTATTCTTAGAATTTCAATGTTTATTTTGTGGATTGTTTTAATTATTCATTTTTCCATGGATAGCTAAAACCCTAGTATTCTAGGGTTGGATTATGAGTTATTTATGAAGTTCTTTTAATTCATTTTATTTGGTGTCTATGATTTGATTATGTTTTGATTACTCCTGCTTTTCTCTGTATTATTTACTTGATCACTAAATGATGCAATTTGATGTGTTAATCCATAATTCGAGAGATGAGTTTTAACATAAGATCTGAAATAATTAACAGGTTAGTCAATATCACTCGAGAGAGTTGCGATTAATTTAGAGAACAATAAATCTTTGGAACCATTAGGAGTTGCATAATAGGTATTGAACGGAGACGTTGATATTTGTTGTGTGATCTACAATCTAGGCACTTCGAGAGAAGGTTTAGAATACATGAGTGATTGTTCTAGCATGATTTAAATCCCAACATAGACATTAAATGAATTGATTAAGAGAATGGATTAAATAATGAGTATCCAATCCTAGAATGCATCTTTTCTCCAGTGTTTGATTTATCTGTTTTGATTTCTTCTGTGGTGATTTATTTTATTTATTAATTTAGTTTTTAATTAGTTAAATCCAACCATGTTTTATAGTCTAGATAACTGCGAGGGATTAAATTAAATAACTAACAGTTTAATTATTAAATCTCTGTGGATACGACCTTGTTCACCGCTATCCTATAAGTATCGTTGTACACTTGCAGTTTAGGTGAAAATAAATACCGAACAAATTTTTGGCACCGTTGCCAGGGATTTAATTTTTTATTTGCTATTATTTAGATTTAATTTCTTGTGTTAATCTAGACATTTTTTTCAGTTTATTTTCGTTTAAATTTTATAATCTTCTTTTTCTTGTGATTAGGTTGTGTATGCATACACGATCTCAGGAGGAACCACTTCAAACTTTTGATCTTGAGATTGAAGCCACCATCCACCACAAACACGCAAGAAGAAGGAGAGCAATGGTCGGGATTGGTGGGCATGGTACAACAGCATCAGTATGGAGGCCACAAGACTGAGAATCCAAATGCACACCTGCAACAATTCTTGGAGGTTTGCAGTACAATCAAGATGAACGGGGTGTCGGATGATGCCATTCGGCTTCACCTGTTCTCATTCTCATTGAGAGACGCTGCCAAGGATTGGTATCATTCCTTGGATCTCAGTACGGTGGATAGCTGGGAGTGCTTGGCGCATAAATTCCTTCACAAATTTTTCCCTCCTGGCTTGACTCTCAAGCTGAAGGGCGAAATTACACAGTTTCACCAGTTTGATGATGAAACTTTGTATGAGGCTTGGGAAAGATTCCGAAACATGCTGAGGAAGTGCCCCAACCATGGATTCAGGGTGGACCATCAAGTTTGCATCTTCTACAACGGATGCAACATGGAGATAAAGAGGCTTCTGGATGTCTCTGTGGGTGGCTCACTGCTAAACAAAGGCCACGATCAAGCTGTGACGATAATTGAAGACATGGCCACCAACAACTATCAGTGGACTGGCGATCGACAAGTGAAGATTTTGAAAAGAGCTGCAGCAGTTGATGACAGTGATCTGATTTCCAAGATTGTAGCTCAACTGTCCACATTAAATGCTACTATCAACAACAGATTCGATGCCATGTCTCAGCAGACTACCAATCTCCCCATGTATCAAGCAGTAGAAGATGTGAACTACATCAATCAGCGAGGGGGCTATGATGGCAACAATTACCGAGGTGGAAATCAATTCTATCAAGGTAATCGATCCAACCTCTCATATGGGAATCCTAACAGTGCATTGCAGCCCCCTCCTGGCTTCTCTGTAACAAATGGAGTAATCAATGAGGAAAAGAAGCCAAACATGGATGATCTGTTGATGGCGTTCATGGGGAAGACCGATAAATTCATGGGGGAGTCGCAAGCTAGAGTGGAGAAGTTGGAGAATACTGTGGGTGCCATGAGTGTGCAAATGAAGATGTTCGAAAAGCAACTGGGTCAGCTGGCTACAGTTGTAGGGAATCAGCACCAACTGGGACAATTCCCTAGCAACACCAAAGTGAATCCCAAGGAACAGTGCAATGCAATCCATCTGCATACTGAGGTTCCTGCACCTATTGTTGCCACTGCAACGGTTTCCCCCAAGATGGCTTCTGACAAGCCAAATTCTACCATCAAGAGTCCTCCAACGGGTCCTACAGTGCTTCCCACAGTGACCATCCCGTACCCACAGCAAATCCCGAAACAGAAAGTTGATGCTCAGTTCTCTAGATTCCTTGAGATATTCAAGAAGGTGAACATCAACATTCCTTTGGTGGAGGCGTTGCAGCATATGCCTAAGTATGCAAAGTTTCTCAAGGATGCTGTGTTCAAGAAGAAGAAGATAGAGGAGTTCGAGATGGTGCATATCCTAGAGAACTGCAGCTCCATCATCGAAAGGAAGCTCCCAGCTAAGATGAAGGATCTAGGAAGTTTCACACTTCCTATCACCATTGGAGAAAAGATAGGTGGTCGAGCACTGTGCGATTTGGGGGCGAGCACCAATTTGATACCGCTATCATTTTTCAAGAAGCTGAACTGTGGGCAACTCAAGCCCACAACCATGTGCTTGCAGATGGCCGACCGATATGTGGTGTACCTCGAGAGAATCTTGGAAGATGTATTGATCAAGGTGCATGATTTCATATTCCCAGTGGACTTTGTGGTGCTGGACATGGAGGAAGATAAAAGCGTCTCTCTCACTTTGGGACGCCCATTTCTGCGCACCGGACGGGCCTATATCGATTTGGACACTGGGATTCAGACTCTCCGGTTTGAAGATGAACAAATTCAGTTCCTGTTTGATGGTGGAGGCATGGAGATGGATGCTCAGGGAAGAGAATGGGGGATACCCGTTTCCCCATTTATGGGAACTTGAGTTCCCAAATTCGTCTAGCTGTCGACGTTAAATGCAGCGCTTGTTGGGAGGGAACCCAATATGTTTTATTTTATTTCATTTAGTTTTTTTCCTTATTTATGTTTTTCACTTCTTTTTCTGAGTTGTGCAGGTAAAGAACGGATAGATGCTGGAATATGGGGGATAGCAATTTAACCAACTTGTCTTTCGACAAGTTTGGGGGAGGACGTTGAACCCGAACGGACATCCATGTGATCGTTGTAAGTGATCGACGACACCTACATGCATTTTTGCAAACTTATTCCATCCCGTGGATTTGAATAAGTTTGGGGGGATGTATTCTTATAGTGTCTAGACCTTTATTGTGTTTTTACCTGCTTTACTTGTTTAGTTTTGGTTTTGTTTTTGGAAAGTTTGAAATTTTTTGAATTTTGGTCTTGATTTTACTTGGGATTTTGATGATATATGCTTTATGGTTTATGGTTTAGTGTTTATAATCGAGATATTTGATTGGGAATGACTTGAACATGTATAGCATGATTTGAAAGAGCATGTGTTTTTAGAGATTTTCGAACTTTATTTTGGCCAATGTTGAGCTGTGAGATTTTGAGCCTATAAGACTGTTGTCTTAATTTTTATTCTTGTGTGTTGGTTGTATGTACACTTGTTTCTCTAGAACTTGCATGTCGTTTTGCTTAAGATTGAGTTTCTGTGCTTGAAAATAAGAGATGATAGTAGGCCATCTTTTCTTTAGCTATTTATCCCATACACTGTCCTAAATTTATTATACTCCTTTGCGAGCCCTCTTGTGCCTAATTGCCTTTTCTCTGGAAGCCTATTTGGGATGTCATTTGTTGTCTCTTGTGGAGAAATAGGAAGAAGGGTAAGGAGTTTTGGAGTTGGAATGAAGAAGAAAAAACATGGTGATAATTGGTGATTTTTGTTGGTGCACAAAAAAGAAAAAAAGTGCTATGTGAGTGTTGAAAAGAAAAAAAAATTGAAAAGAGCACTAAAAAGAAAAAAATGTGAAAAGTGCCAATGAAAAGAAATAAAGAAAATAGACCAAAGGTCCTTGAATTGAAAGAAAGAAATAAAATATGGATGACTTAAGGTGGTGTAGGAGGAAGTTGGAAAAATTCCAACTAGTGTTTGATTGTGAAAAGTAGTGGGGAATAGAAAGTAAAAGTGGTGGATTGTGTTGCAATTGTTGAGTCACTTTAGCCAAATATTCCTAACCTTAACCCGAGCCTACGTTACAACCTTAACAAAAGTCTTATTTGATCTTAATTTTGCGCACATTTATTTGTCAGTGGAGAGTTGAGATTGCATACAAGCCTATGGTAGATTAAGTGTATAGTTCAATGTTTCGATGAGTGCTTACCCTTATTTTATCACACTTTGAGTGTTTGAGCGAAACACACACCGGTGAGGATCATTGGCTTGAATTTTGTTCGTTGAAATCTATCACACGTGTTCATGATTTGAGTGTTGTGCTTGTTTTTTGTCATTCCTAATTAGATTTTCGAGTTTGTAGATGCTAGATTATAAATTGTGGAGATATGTATTGTTTGAATTCTAAGTTTGGTTTTGTTCATTGTTTGGGGACAAACAATGTTTTAAGTTTGGGGGAATTGATAACATCATATTTTACATGTATTTTGAGGTACATTTGAGTGCTATTTGATGGGCATTGCATGCATGAAGTGTTGAGTTTTGCATAGTTTTCTATGTTTTGTGCAATGTCACCTGTTTGTTCATTGTGAAGGGAATTAATGTCATTTCTTTTGTGGACCTCAAATGAGTGTCGGAACACCATTGAAGAATGGGAAATCAAGTTAGGAACGCGGTGCAAAAAGAATCGGGTCAATCGGATGAGAAACGAGTGAGAACGAAGCAAAACAGTGAGGGGCTGCCGGAGCTGATGTGGAGTCGCGACCGGGTCGCGAATTAGGGTCGTGAATTTTACTCTGAACTGCTTTCTGCATGGTCGCGACAGGGAGGGGGTTCTCCTTTGTATTATTCGCGACCCCACTCACGAATTTTGCACTGGTCGCGAATTTTCTGCCACGTCAGCGCCACGTCGTGCCACATAATGCCACGTGGACTCGCGACCCAAGTCGCGGGCACCCTGGTCGCGAGTCGAGCGGGCCAGTCTGATTTTTGACCTATTTTTGGGCTTTTCTTAACTTGGTATTTAAGGGTTTGATGCATGAAAATACCACACAATTCCACCTACCCAAAAGTTGCCACTAGAGGTTTGCTGCAGAGAAAGGAAGACGCGAAGAACAAGACCAAAGGATTCAAGAGTGTTCAAGACCAAAGCCATAATAGAACCTTCCGGGTTTTATTTACTTTATTCTTAGAATTTCAATGTTTATTTTGTAGATTGTTTTAATTATTCATTTTGCCATGGATAGCTAAAACCCTAGTATTCTAGGGTTAGATTATGAGTTATTTATGAAGTTCTTTTAATTCATTTTATTTAGTATCTATGATTTGATTATGTTTTGATTATTCCTGCTTTTCTCTGTATTATTTACTTGATCACTAAACGATGCAATTTGATATGTTAATCCATAATTCGAGAGATGAGTTTTAACACAAGATCTGGAATAATTAACTGGTCAGTCAATATCACTCGAGAGAGTTACGATTAATTTAGACAACAATAAATCTTTGGAACCATTAGGAGTTGCATAATAGCTATTGAACGGAGACATTGATATTTGTTGTGTGATCTACAATCTAGGCACTTCGAGATAAGGTTTAGAATACATGAGTGATTGTTCTAGCATGATTTAAATCTCAACATAGACGTTAAATGAATTGATTAAGAGAATGGATTAAATAATGAGTATCCAATCCTAGAATGCGTCTTTTCTCCAGTGTTTGATTTATCTGTTTTGATTTCTTCTGTGGTGATTTATTTTATTTATTAATTTAATTTTTAATTAGTTAAATCCAACCATGTTTTATAGTGTAGATAACTGCGAGGGATTAAATTAGATAACTAGCAGTTTAATTATTAAATCTCTGTGGATACGACCTTGTTCACCGCTATCCTATAAGCCTCGCTGTACACTTGCAGTTTAGGTGAAAATAAATACCGAACAAGTTTTTAGCGCCGTTGCCGGGGATTTAATTTTTTATTTGCTATTATTTAGATTTAATTTTTTGTGTTAATCTAGACATTTTTTTTCACTTTATTTTCGTTTAAATTTTATAATCTTCTTTTTCTTGTGATTAGGTTGTATATGCATACACGATCTCAGGGGGAACCACTTCAAACTTTTGATCTTGAGATTGAAGCCACCATCCGCCACAAACACGTAAGAAGAAGGAGAGCAATGGTAGAGCAACAACCAGCAGCCCCTGTTACAGCTGATCAGATGCGCCGTATGCAGCAGCAGCTAGAGAAAATGCAGCGGCGATTTCAAGAGCAAGAAGCCGCCAGGGAAGCAGAGCCGGTACCAATCAATCAGATGTTCACACCAGTGCTCAACCATGGACAAGTTCCCGGTCCAGACATTAATGCCAACAACTATGAACTAAAGTCGGGGTTGGTGGGCATGGTGCAACAGCATCAGTATGGAGGCCACAACACTGAGAATCCAAATGCACACCTGCAACAATTCTTGGAGGTCTGTAGTACAATCAAGATGAACGGGGTGTCGGATGATGCCATTCGGCTTCACCTGTTCTCATTCTCATTGAGAGACGCTGCCAAGGATTGGTATCATTCCTTGGATCTCAGTACGGTGGATAGCTGGGAGTGGTTGGCGTATAAATTCCTTCACAAATTTTTCCCTCCTGGCTTGACTCTCAAGCTGAAGGGCGAAATTACACAGTTTCGCCAGTTTGATGATGAAACTTTGTATGAGGCTTGGGAAAGATTCCGGAACATGCTGAGGAAGTGCCCCAACCATGGATTCCGGGTGGACCATCAAGTTTGCATCTTTTACAACGGATGCGATATGGAGATGTAGAGGCTTTTGGCTGCCTCTGTAGGTGGCTCCACAGCTAAACAAAGGCCACGATCAAGCTGTGACAATAATTGAAGACATGGCCACTAACAGCTATCAGTGGACTGACGATCGACAAGTGAAGATTTTGAAAAGAGCTGCAGCAGTTGATGATAGTGATCCGATTTCCAAGATTGTAGCTCAACTGTCCACATTGAATGCTACTATCAACAACAGATTCGACGCCATGTCTCAGCAGACTGCCAATCTCCCCATGAATCAAGCAGTGGAAGATGTGAACTACATCAATCAGCGAGGGGGCTATGATGGCAACAATTACCGAGGTGGAAATCAATTATATCAAGGTAATCGATCCAACCTCTCATATGGGAATCCTAACAGTGCACTGCAGCCCCTCCTGGCTTCTCTGTAACAAATGGAGTAATCAATGAGGAAAAGAAGCCAAACATGGATGATCTGTTGATGGCGTTCATGGGGAAGACCGATAAATTCATGGGGGAGTCGCAAGCTAGAGTGGAGAAATTGGAGAATACTGTGGGTGCCATGAGTGTGCAAATTAAGATGTCCGAGAATCAACTGGGTCAGCTGGCTACGGTTGTAGAGAATCAACACCAACCGGGACAATTCCCTAGCAACACCACAGTGAATCCCAAGGAACAGTGTAATTCAATCCATCTGCATACTAAGGTTCCTGCACCTATTGTTGCCGCTACAGCTATTTCCCCCAAGATGGCTTCTGACAAGCCAAGTTCTACCATCAAGAGTCCTCCGACGGGTCCTACAGTGCTTCCCATAGTGACCGTCCCGTACCCATAGCAAACCCCGAAACAGAAAGTTGATGCTCAGTTTTCTAGATTCCTTGAGATATTCAAGAAGGTGAACATCAACATTCCTTTCGTGGAGGCGTTGCAGCATATGCCTAAGTATGCAAAGTTCCTCAAGGATGCTGTGTTTAAGATGAAGAAGATAGAGGAGTTCGAGATGGTGCATATCCCAGAGAACTGCAGCTCCATCATCCAAAGGAAGCTCCCAACTAAGATGAAGGATCTAGGAAGTTTCACACTTTCCATCACCATTGGAGAAAAGATGGGTGGTCGAGCACTGTGCGATTTGGGAGCGAGCATCAATTTGATGCCGCTATCATTTTTCAAGAAGCTGAACTGTGGGTAACTCAAGCCCACAACCATGTGCTTGCAGATGGCCGACTGATCTGTGGTGTACCCCGAGGGAATCTTGGAAGATGTATTGATCAAGGTGCATGATTTCATATTTCCAGTGGACTATGTGGTGCTGGATATGGAGGAAGATAAAAGCGTCCCTCTCATTTTGGGACGCTCATTTCTGCGCACCGGACGGGCCAATATCGATTTGGACACTGGGATTCTGACTCTCCGGTTTAAAGATGAACAAATTCAGTTCCTATTTGATGGTGGAGGCATGGAGATGGATGCTCGGGGAAGAGAATGTAGGATACCCATTTCCCCGTTTGTGGGAACTTGAGTTCCCAAATTCGTCTGGCTGGCGACGATAAATACAGCGCTTGTTGGGAGGCAACCCAATATGTTTGATTTTATTTCATTTAGTTTTTTTCCTTATTTATATTTTTCACTTCTTTTTCTGAGTTGTGCGGGTAAAGAACGGATAGATGCTGGAATATGGGGGATAGCAATTTAACCAACTTGTCTTTCGACAAGTTTGGGGGAGGACGTTGAACCCGAACGGACATCCATGTGATCGTTATAAGTGGTCGATGACACCTACATGCATTTTTGCAAACTTATTCCATCCCGTGGATTTGAATAAGTTTGGGGGGATGTATGCTTGTAGTGTCTAGACCTTTATTGTGTTTTTACCTGCTTTACTTGTTTAGTTTTGGTTTTGTTTTCCGGAAAGTTTGAAAAATTTTGAATTTTGGTCTTGATTTTACTGGGGATTTTGATGATATATGTTTTATGGTTTATGGTTTAGTGTTTATAATCGAGATATTTGATTGGGAATTACTTGAACATGTATAGCATGATTTGAAAGAGCATGTGTTTTTAGAGATTTTCGAGCTTTATTTTGGCCAATGTTGAGCTGTGAGATTTTGAGCCTTTAAGACTGTTGTCTTAATTTTTGTTCTTGTGTGTTGGTTGTCTGTACACTTGTTTCTCTAGAACTTGCATGTCATCTTGCTTGAGATTGAGTTTCTGTGCTTGAAAATAGGAGATGATAGTAGGCCATCTTTTCTTTAGCTATTTATCCCATACACTGTCCTAAATTTATTATACTCCTTTGCGAGCCCTCTTGTGCCTAATTGCCTTTTCTTTGGAAGCCTATTTGGGATGTCATTTGTAGTCTCTTGTGGAGAAATAGGAAGAAGGGTAAGGAGTTTTGGAGTTGGAATGAAGAAGAAAAAAAATGGTGATAATTGGTGATTTTTGTTGGTGCACAAAAAAGAAAAAAAGTGCTATGTGAGTGTTGAAAAGAAAAAAAAATTGAAAAGAGCACTAAAAAGAAAAAAATGTGAAAAGTGCCAATGAAAAGAAATAAAGAAAATAGACCAAAGGTCCTTGAATTGAAAGAAAGAAATAAAATATGGATGACTTAAGGTGGTGTAGGAGGAAGTTGGAAAAATTCCAACTAGTGTTTGATTGTGAAAAGTAGTGGGGAATAGAAAGTAAAAGTGGTGGATTGTGTTGCAATTGTTGAGTCACTTTAGCCAAATATTCCTAACCTTAACCCGAGCCTACGTTACAACCTTAACAAAAGTCTTATTTGATCTTAATTTTGAGCACATTTATTTGTCAGTGGAGAGTTGAGATTGCATGCAAGCCTATGGTAGATTAAGTGTATAGTTCAATGTTTCGATGAGTACGTACCCTTATTTTATCACACTTTGAGTGTTTGAGCGAAACACACACCGGTGAGGATCATTGGCTTGAATTTTGTTCGTTGAAATCTATTACACGTGTTCATGATTTGAGTGTTGTGCTTGTTTTTTTTCATTCCTAATTAGATTTTCGAGTTTGTAGATGCTAGATTATAAATTGTGGAGTTATGTATTGTTTGAATTCTAAGTTTGGTTTTGTTCTTTGTTTGGGGACAAACAATGTTTTAAGTTTGGGGGAGTTGATAACATCATATTTTACATGTATTTTGAGGTACATTTGAGTGCTATTTGATGGGCATTGCATGCATGAAGTGTTGAGTTTTGCATAGTTTTCTATGTTTTGTGCAATGTCACCTGTTTGTTCATTGTGAAGGGAATTAATGCCATTTCTTTTGTGGACCTTAAATGAGTGTCGGAACACCATTGAAGAATGGGAAATCAAGTTAGGAATGCGGTGCAAAAAGAATCGGGTCAATCGGATGAGAAATGAGTGAGAACGAAGCAAAACAGTGAGAGGCTGCCGGAGCTGACGTGGACTCGCGACCGGAGTCGCGACCGGGTTGCGAATCAGGTTCGTGAATTTTACTCTGAACAGCTTTCTGCATGGTCGCGACAGGGAGGGGGTTCTCCTTTGTATTATTCGCGACCCTACTCATGAATTTTGCACTGGTCGCGAATTTTCTGCCACGTCAGCGCCACATCATGCCACGTGGACTCGCGACCCAAGTCGCGGGCACCCTGGTCACGAATCTGGTCGCGAGTTAAGCGGGCGAGTCCGATTTTTGACCTATTTTTGGGCTTTTCTTAACTTGGTATTTAAGGGTTTGATGCACGAAAATTCCACACAATTCCACCTACCCAAAAGTTGCCACCAGAGGTTTGCTGCAGAGAAAAGAAGACGTGAAGAACAAGACCAAAGGATTCAAGAGTGTTCAAGACCAAAGCCATAATAGAACCATCCGGGTTTTATTTACTTTGTTCTTAGAATTTCAATGTTTATTTTGTGGATTGTTTTAATTATTCATTTTTCCATGGATAGCTAAAACCCTAGTATTCTAGGGTTGGATTATGAGTTATTCATGAAGTTCTTTTAATTCATTTTATTTGGTGTCTATGATTTGATTATGTTTTGATTATTCCTGCTTTTCTCTGTATTATTTACTTGATCACTAAATGATGCAATTTGATGTGTTAATCCATAATTCGAGAGATGAGTTTTAACACAAGATCTGGAATAATTAACTGGTCAGTCAATATCACTCGAGAGAGTTGCAATTAATTTAGACAATAATAAATCTTTGGAACCATTAGGAGTTGCATAATAGCTATTGAACGGAGACATTGATATTTGTTGTGTGATTTACAATCTAGGCACTTCGAGATAAGGTTTAGAATACATGAGTGATTGTTCTAGCATGATTTAAATCCCAACATAGACATTAAATGAATTGATTAAGAGAATGGATTAAATAATGAGTATCCAATCCTAGAATGCGTCTTTTCTCCAGTGTTTGATTTATCTGTTTTGATTTCTTATGTGGTGATTTATTTTATTTATTAATTTAGTTTTTAATTATTTAAATCCAACCATGTTTTATAGTCTAGATAACTGCGAGGGATTAAATTAGATAACTAGCAGTTTAATTATTAAATCTCTATGGATACGACCTTGTTCACCGCTATCCTATAAGATTCGATGTACACTTGCAGTTTAGGTGAAAATAAATATCGAACACAATCATTTCTTTGTTTAGCTTCAAGATTTGAGTATCCCGTTCTTGTATCCGCTTGGCAAGTCTTCGGTAAGCTTCGTCAAATTTGAAATTTATTCTTCCAGAATTGTGGACATCTTGATGCTTGAGAAAATTGGTGAAGAGAAAAGATGAGAGGTAGAGATTGTCCCACTGGGCGTGCTAAATTTATAACACAAATTCTTTGTATTTAATTTGGTAAAACACAAAACAGTGTACAATAAAATGATTTCGGATCAAAAATATAAATTTATGGATCTAATCTCTATTTTTCCTCTGATTCTTCTCTTCAAAACTTGATTTTCAAACGGTCTTTGAAATCTTCAGAGTAAATTTGTCTCTTTGATTTTCTCGGACTTGTTGTTTGAACTTGGTCTTCGAAGTTTTCGGGGACGATTTGTGCCCTCGATCTTCTTTGACTTGGTATTTGGACTTGACAACTTTAATTCGGAGGGCCAACGCCTTGTTTCCGGATCAAACATCAACTTTGGGTTGAATTTGATGAAGAACGCCTTTGACCGCCTTGCTTATGGATCAAGTGCTGTCTTCGGAATGAATTTGGTGAAAAACGCCTTGAATATTTGAGAGAATTTCACTTATGGAATTTCTTCTCAAGTTCTTCAACTTTTCAAATGACTTCTGGTGTGTTTTTCAACTGATATGAAGACCCCTATTTATAGTTTGAGGGAGAGAGATCTAGAGCTGATGTGGCACTATCTCATTGACTGTTGGAAATTGATACATATCTTTAAAAGATATTTACTTATTGCCATAGACTTTTAATATTTATCATATAATAATATCTTTATTATTGAAATATTTTATCTAATTTTGGATTTCATAAGATTCCAAAACTAAATAAATATATAAAAATCAATAAAAATATTATATATAATATTTGATTTTTCGCTATCTACACTTGTATGTTTAACTTTGTTTCAGATTTGTATGATCCTAAACATTAGGAAACATTTATTAAAGTATTATTAACTTTTAGTTATTAGTTATTGGTCGAGGTGAGCTCCCTATGTTAGAATCTCATTAAATTGTAGGTCATAGAGCAACAAGGCGCATTTTAAAGATTATTCTGCACAATGTAATGTTCAATAATCACATATATCAGTAAGGTGGGTTAGGTTTTACTAAACTATAAAAATATGGTTGGTATAGGGGAATGTGATACAAAGCTGAAAAGCATAAAAGAATCAAATCCAAGAATACCATTGAGAGCTTCAAAGATAATCATGTTGTTCAAAATTAAAGATTGGAGATCAAGATTTGAAGAACACACGTGCATGAAAATATTCAGATATTTTGGGCAGCCCATGAAGATCAAATATTCAGCCCGAGATTGGTCAACATGCTATCCATTGATGATGAAGAAGGAAGGATGAAGACGTGAGAAGAAGAAGGAAGCCATTTGGACGTTTGCATGAAAAGTTATACGCATTTGCATGGGAAATCGGGAGATGCTGTTTTTCATGCAAAGGTGGCAAGAATTATTTACACATGGGCCACGAAATTAATCACATTAATTCAGCCCATTGTTGTGAATAATAAGGTCCAAATAGGCGAGAATCATCAAGCCCAAGCCCATTGAGATTTATCTTTATCTAGTTAGATTTAGATAGATTTTTGTTATCTTAATTTTGGTATCTTTTGATTTTATCCTAGTTTGACTAGGACTCTTAGTTTTTCGATATTTCCTAGATTTAGGACTCTAAATTTCGTTCATATATCACTCCTATATATAGGAGTACCTTGTGACATTATTATTTAGACGTTGCATGAAATAAAAGATTAATTTCTCAATTGTCTCACGATCCTTTGGTTGATCACCCATTTATCAAGTTCTTTTGATCTAGCAAATCATAAGTCCTATTTCAAGGAATAGAATCTAGGGGGGAGTGCTATCAAACTTGGAGTATTCGAGAAATCACGTTTCGTCTTCACCGGAAGACGGGGTTCGAGTAAGTTTACTTCTTCTACCTTTTCAATTCATCTCCATTGATCACCATCCTTCATCTACCACCTACGTACGTTTCATCATCAGCCATCATCCATAATCCAGCCATATTCCACACCTTTAATCGTTCATCACCTATACGTGCTCAATTCACCTTAATTAACACGTATAACAAATCTGTCCCAATCCGCCTATTTATCTATTTATTTGTGTGTGTTTTATCTTAGTTGAGTCATATTCTAGTATTTTAGGTGTCTAGCGCATAATCGAGTCATACTTATCATTGCTTAGTTGTTTATTTGTGTCTTGTTATCTGTCGAATTGAATCCTTCATTCACCTGACGTGTTTCGATCTATAAGTCTTCCGCATGCATTTTGTTCGTGTCTTGGATTAGTTGTCCGGGTCACATCATAAATTTGGCATCAGAGCCACGTCAGCTCTGCTGGTCGTGGTTCAATCTGACGTGTCAAACACGTGTCATTTATCTATCGTACGTGTCATTTAATTTTTGTATCGAGTCTTTTATAATCTGATTTATATTCATTGAAAAAAAAGAGAAAGAAAGTATTCGGCAAAAAAAAAATTAAAAAAAAAATTGCCGAATAAAAAAAAAAGAAAATCAGATTTAAATTCTTGTTGGATTCGATTTTACCTTGTGTTTAGATTTGTTTCCTTATTTTTAGGGATCTTTAGATTGTGTTCACATTGGTCAAACACATCCAAAATCCTTATTCCTTATCCATTAGATTTCTTACCTTGTTTAGATATCTTCCATCCTAATCCATATCTAATCAAGATCATCCATCCTTATCCATCATAGATTTCAATCCTTACACCTCTAGGATTCGAAATTCTTCATCCCACCCATATACACCCGGTTCACCTTATACACCACATAGTCCATACACCCATACACCCGTACACCCATACACCCATGGTCCACATACACCATACACCAAAAACAACCGGTTTACCTACACTATCTATACGACAGCCCCACATCATCAAGTTAGATGGATCTAGTCCGAGTCCACCGAAATCGATTCAGAGATGCCGATGGTCTACACCGCAACATGATAACCATCCCAGAGTTTGAGGGTCTATACGATCCAGAAGCGTACCTAGATTGGGAACGCAGAGTTGATAAGATTTTTAAGTACTTCTACTTCCCCGAACCAAAGAAAGTGCACTTAGTTTCCTTGGAGTTTACAGGCTACGCAGCAACATGGTGGGAATTCCAGCAAGATTGATGCCATAGAGATCACCTTCCACCTATTGACACATGGCGTGAGTTGAAAGATTTGATGCGGAAACGCTTCATTCCAGACCACTACCAATGGAAGTTGGAGGAGAAGCTATACAAGCTTAGGCAAATAGATCGAAGTGTAAATGACTACTACTACAAAATGATTGAAGCCATGAGACGAGCTGATGTAGAGGAGTATCTAGAAGATACAATGGATAGATTCCTAGTTGGTCTACGAAGGGAAATTCGTGAAAGAGTAGCATTGTACCGCTTCAACAAGTTGAAAGACTTGGTGCAATACGCCATTGAGATAGAGAAGTAAGTGGTTGGAGAGTCTAGCGATGAGGCAAAATGAAGTGGTTCAAGTAGAGTCAAATGTAGAGTTGTCACCTAGAGCTCATCGCCAAACAGCCCCGTTTCGTTGGAGCGAACCTGAGTCATTCGAGGAGTTTCTATGTACCTATGTACCACCTACACGACCTGCATCACCAGTTCAGCTGGTCATGGATGTGCCAAGCCAAGCCAGCAATAGTCAAGAGGAGATCCACGTTGAGTTACCATCTGAGATCGTTGCCATCAAAGAAGATTCTACTTTTGAGGTAACAATTTCAGTTGATGCACCTATAGAAGAAATGGAGATCAATGTTTCAGTTGAGGAAGTTCAAGTAAATGAAAAGTTGGAGGAATTACAACCATGTTCTAAAAAGGAGATTGACATCAGTGGAGCAATGGTTGAAGATCACAAAGAATTCGATCAAGCAAGCATGGAGGAGCTGCCAAATTCTAACATCATTTGTCAACCATTTTCTTGTGCTATCTATATCTTACAGGTTTTTGAAGTTATTCCATTGAAAGTTGGATTTGTGCAAAGAAAGATTGATGATCCATTCACGTTCGTCTTTGATCCCGGAGATTCGAATTCGAGGACAAATTCTTTTCAAGAGGAGGGGAATGATACAAACCTGAAAAGCATAAAAGAATCAAATCCAAGAATACCATTGAGAACTTCAAAGATAATCATGTTGTTCAAAATTAAAGATTGGAGATCAAGATTTGAAGAACACACGTGCATGAAAATATTCAGATATTTTGGGCCGCCCAAGATTGGTCAACATGCTATCCATTGATGATGAAGAAGGAAGGATGAAGAAGTGAGAAGAAGAAGGAATCCATTTGGACGTGTGCATGAAAAGTTATATGCATTTGCATGGGAAATCGGGAGATGCTTTTTCATGCAAAGGTGGCAAGAATTATTTACACATGGGCCACGAAATTAATCACATTAATTCAGCCCATTATTGTGAATAATAAGGTCCAAATAGGCGAGAATTATCAAGCCCAAGCCCATTGGGATTTATCCTTATCTAGTTAGATTTAGATAGATTTTTGTTATCTTATTTTTGGTATCTTTTGATTTTATCCTAGTTTGACTAGGACTCTTAGTTTTTCGATTTTTCCTAGATTTAGGACTCTAAATTTCGTTCATATATCACTCCTATATATAGGAGTACCTTGTGACATTATTATTTAGACGTTGCATGAAATAAAAGATTAATTTCTCAATTGTCTCACGATCCTTTGGTTGATCACCCATTTATCAAGTTCTTTTGATCTAGCAAATCATAAGTCCTATTTTAAGGAATAGAATCTAGGGGGGAGTGCTATCAAACTTGGAGTATTCGAGAAATCGCGTTTCGTCTTCACCGCAAGACGGGGTTCGAGTAAGTTTACTTCTTCTACCTTTTCAATTCATCTCCATCGATCACCATCCTTCATCTACCACCTACGTACGTTTCATCATCAGCCATCATCCATAATCCAGCCATATTCCACACCTTTAATCATTCATCACCTATACGTGCTCAATTCGCCTTAATTAACACGTATAACAAATCTTTCCCAATCCGCCTATTTATCTATTTATTTGTGTGTGTTTTATCTTAGTTGAGTCATATTCTAGTGTTTTAGTTGTCTAGCGCATAATGGAGTCATACTTATCATTGCTTAGTTGTTTATTTGTGTCTTGTTATCTGTCGGATTGAATCCTTCATTCACCTGACGTGTTTCGATCTATAAGTCTTCCGCATGCGTTTTGTTCGTGTCTTGGATTAGTTGTTCGGGTCACATCAGAATGAAATAGGTGAGAATGTGTATTGTCTCAGTTCCGGAAGAACACTGATAAGGGATCGGTGCGCTACTGGAAAAATGGGTTGTTGTGTAAAGACAATTATAGAAATAGGGTTAGTGCATCACCTCTATAATTGGAATATAACCACACATTAAGACCTTCAGAAGGAACTTGAATCAATAACCAAATATCAAAGGTAACTCATCCCACCAAACAATTATAAAGGCACATCCCATCACAATGCAAAACTCATTACATGCTGCAAATAGTTGAAGACAAAAAATATCAGAGTAAATGGAACAAGCGCACAACATATTTATTTAACTCAAGTAAATTGTTTGAAGTACTTAACTATTTTAGAGTATCTAGGATCTCTAAACAAAATAAAAATTGCAAGCATATAACAACAAGAAAGCCCTCATAACAACTGTGGGGTATCCGTATCTTGTCAGGGTTCACCAACTTGGTTCCCGACTGGTCGTGTCAGCCACACGATCGTCTGGGCATTGAAAATTTCAGCGACAACGTCTTGAGAGAAACTTCTCTTTATTTTCCCAATACACTTTGCAACAATAGCCGCTTCTACCTTGACCGGCACTACAGCGGTGTTATCAGTCGACTCCGGTGACTTGCAGCACTTCTGCAGATACATAATAAGAACAGTAATTAACAACGAAGAGTAATAGTAGTAGACCCCTAAAAATATATATCGATATATATACATTTCTGTATAATCTAATAGAATAGTGAAAGACAAATAAATAGATAGATGAATATGGATTTTTTAATGAAATTGAGGCTCAGGGATCCAAAGGCGGCGACAACTCTTCCGGTAACAATAGACCAGTCGATCACGACCAAGAACAGGCCAATAACAGACCAAGAATAAGAGGGGAAAGGTAGAAATCAGTAGAAGTCTACTCGACACTCTCTCACGAAGCTTTTCACACACTCAACGCCAAACAGGAATCCGATGAGGAGTTTAGAACGGGAATAGCAGAGCCCCTTCTTAGACATGAAAATCTCAAGCTTAATCAAAAATTAGTAGCATAGAGGAGATATATTGAGGAGAAATTGAGATTAGGGCTAATTAGAGAGAGATGGGTCAATTGGGGGATTGGGCCAGCAAATAAATAAAGAGCCCAACAAAGAAAAGATTATTGGGCCAATTTCTACATTTCCACCTTTGGCCCATTGATCTTTATGTCGCCAAGGAAAAAACACTGCACACCTTAACCTGGACATCATCATCGCTAATTTTTACTCTCGTGTATCACGAAGACAAGACAAGAGAGGGAGAGAACAATACTATGCATATTGAACTGAGTCTCAATACTAGAGACCAACCTTTTTGCAAATTATCTCAAGTCACTTGATGACTATCCTTGACAGAGTTGCAACCTAGCACAGAACCAAAGGGAAAGGCTAACCAACAAATAAAAATAAGAAAACCACATAAAACAAATAAGGTATCCAACCATAAGGCCTGGAATACCATCACATAAAGCTCACATAAAAGAATTCAACCAAGATCAAAGTTCAGTGATCTTTTGCAGAACATCAGCTTTGCAACTAGAAGGCACTTGGTGCCCATATCTGCAGGGTTAAATTAAGAGGGATCTTATCAAGCAAAACTTTCCCCTTTTCAACAAGATCCTTAATAAAATGGAATGTCACATCAATATGCTTAGTTCGATCATAAAACATAGGATTTTTGCACAGTTGGATAGCAAATTGGCTATCAGAATAGACCATAGGTTTATCATCAATAAATTTAATCTCAGACAACACACCATTTAACCATATAGCCTCTTTCATAGCTTCAGTTGCAGCAATGTATTCAGATTCAGTTGTAGATAAAGCAACGATGGATTGAAGATGAGACTTCCAACTAATGCACAAATCACATAAAGTAAACACATAAGATGTTGTGGATTTCCTATTATCTCTATCATTCGCATAGTTTGAATCCACGTAGCCCACACATTTCACACCATTTGCTGACTTGGCAAAAGTCAGACCACTCTTCATAGTGGATTTTAAATACCGGAGAAGCCACTTAAGTGCGTCCCAGCGAGGTAATCCAGGATTAGCCATGTATCTACTCAAACAAAAAACGACATACGTAATATCAGGCCTCGTGCTAATCATCAAGTACATCACAGAACCAATAGCATTGTCATAAGGCACATTTTGCATTTCAAACATTTCAGAATCAATCTTTGGGGACTGATCCTTACTTAACACAAAATGAGAAGCGATGGGCACATTAACAGGTTTACAATCTTCCATATTAACTTTCTTGAGAACTTGTTCCACATAAGCAAATTGATGCAACACAAGAGTGGATTTGTCTCTGTTTCTATCAATGTTCATACCAAGAATCTTCCTAGCATCACCTAGGTCCTTCATATCAAAGTTATGTTGGTTTTGTATACTGGAAAGCTTGTCTTTGTATATAATAAACAATATTAAAATAATATAGATTGAATAATGATTGCATCACTGTTTGTGCATTTATTTATTGTTATATTTATATGTATGTTTCCATATACTTACATTGTAGATGATATGGTGTGGGTGAACACACGGTAAAGATCATATCATCGGATTCCTTGCAAAGTATTAAAAGGCTTGCAGTTTAGATGGTCCTGAACTAACCATTGTGCACTGTAGAATAATCTGATAGTTAGTTTATCTTGACTAGCTGATTATTCTGATACACTTGTTAGTGTATTGAGGAGGATCACGATAGGATACTATTCTTTGTTCTGACCTTAAGTGAGAGAGTAAAGATCCATAGAGTTCAGGTTCTTAACCCATATATATTGGCGGACATATATATGTTATGTCGACTACTTTGATTTATCAATGAGTGAGATTCTTTGATAGGATTAATAACCTCGATATTTTGGGTAGTGGCATTTACATATATGATGGGTCGTGTATTATATATGGTCACCATGTCCTGATGCGCCAGGTTGATGATGTCCTCTTGAGGAAGCACGTAGATCATGGGAAGCCCTGCAGGCAGAATATTAATTTATTCTTTACATGATACGGAAGTCGCGTGGTACTACTCAAGGAACAAAATATTAATTAATTATAGCTGTCAGAAGCTTGCATAATTAATTAATGGATATTATATCTTAAACATAGGGAATGGCTGAACTAAAGAAGAAACCATATTCGTAAATATGTATTAAATTGGTAGGTCAGTATTATTTCTTTAGTGGAATAAAAATAATACTCAATTTATTTAATTATATCCTAAATTTATTGGATATTAGAAATTAAATAAATTAGAAGACCAATTTAATATTCTTCTAGATCCCTATTGTAGCCCATTATGACCTAAGTGGACTGAGAATAGAACAAGAGTTGGAGGCCCAAACCCAATAGGGTTTGGAGAGTTAATTTTCGTCCCCTCCCCTCTAATAAGGGAGGGGGGCCACGAAATTTATATGAAAAATACACAACCAATACAGCCCCTCTACATGCTCTCTTGATTCCCAGAGTTTCCACAACCGTTTAGTAGTCTGCAGCCCACCCTGCATCTAAACAAGGTCCGTGAATACAGCAGAAGATCAAGAAGTAGAATATTGGAGCTGTGAGATTTCGAACACCAAGGAGAAGTAAATCACCATCCATGTGTTCTCCATCAACAATGGGATTAGACCTTTAATCCCGTGAGCAACCCGACAACGTTTGTAAGTACTGTTTCGATAGATTCTATTTTATTCCGCTGCAATAGATTCAAAATTGAAACTTGCATGTTAATTCAACATAGGATAATTAATGTCACACATAAAATTATGATTTACATGAATTAGAATTAATGACATCCAAATAGATCATGTGGGGTACAATTCGAGAAAACCCCAACAAGTTATTACAAAGGCATTTTTGCACATGTTTCATAGTTTTAATGCAAAGACTAATGAGCAACATATCATCTACATATAGCAGCAAAAATATGGGAGTTTCAGTTTTCATAAAATACAAGGAATGATCAAATTTGCTACGAGTGAAGTTCATGCTTTTCATGCATTGATCAAACTTAATATTCCACTGTCTAGGGGATTGTTTTAAACCATATAGAGACTTCTTTAGCAGACATACATGCTCAGGATTGTTTTTATCAACAAAGCCCTCAGGCTGATTCATGTAAATATTGTTTTCAAGTTCACCATGCAAGAAAGTAGTAGTAACGTCCATTTGCTTAAGTTCCCAGTTAAAGTGAGCAACAAGAGCAAGCATTATTTGCACAGTAGTAAACTTAACAACAGGAGCAAAAATCTCATTATAATCATTTCCTTCCTTTTGTGTAAAACCTTTTGCCACCAATCTCGCTTTATACCTCACATTATCAATTTCATGCTTGATTTTAAATAGCCATTTGCATTCAACAACAGAACATTCATCAGGTCTTTCAACAAGTATCCAAGTATTGTTTTCATGCAAGGATTTCATCTCACAATTCATAGCAGTAAGCCATTTATCAGATTCATTAGAGTTCACCGCTTCATTATAGGTTTTAGGCTCAAATTCATCAACATTGCTGAAAACATTGAAACCATATAAGGACAGATTATAATCATCATATTTGGCAGGTAATCTCACATTTTTTATTACCCTATCTCTAGCAAGCTGATAATTGTTCAGATTCTCAGGTTCGGGAATAGTTTCAGGTTCATTCTCAGTGCTAGAACTAGATTTAGAATCAGACACATTCATATTATTAATTGGCTCATCAGTAGCCTCATTATCAGACACAAAATCATCAATATTTTGATTATCAGACTCATGCTCATGCTCATGTTCAGAGACAGGTAAATCATGTTGCACATTTTCAAATCCAGACTGCAAAGGAGTCAAAATTTCCATATTATCCACCTCACTTGGCGCAACAGGAGGAGTAGGCATAAAATCAAACAAGTTCTGATCTAGGTGTTTTAGTTTCTCCACCTCACTTGGAGCAACATAAGGTGAGGATTCAGGCAAACAAGGAAAATCATAC
This sequence comes from Perilla frutescens, assembly GCA_026008535.1. Lineage (NCBI taxonomy): Eukaryota > Viridiplantae > Streptophyta > Magnoliopsida > Lamiales > Lamiaceae > Perilla > Perilla frutescens. The sequence continues at coordinate 46,590,738 of BRKX01000012.1, forward strand.
TCATTGAATATAACATCACGGCTAACACATGTTTTGAATCCAGGCACACTTCTATCCCACAACCTATAACCTTTCACACATTCAAGATATCCTAGAAACACACACTTCCTAGCTCTAGGCTTAAGTTTGCTCAGCTTTTGATGCACATAAGAAGCACAACCAAAGACTCTCAAATTGGACAAATACATAGGCTTATTTAAGAAGATAGATTCAGGCATTCTACCAAGCAAGGGCACAGATGGAGATCTATTAATCAAATTAGTCACAGTCATGAGAGCTTCACCCCAAAAATGTTTAGACAGTCCAGAGGTAACAAGTAAGCTCCTAACTCTCTCAAGGAGAGTTCTGTTCATTCTTTCTGCTACTCCATTTTGCTGTGGAGTATAGAGCACAGTTTTATGCCTTTTAATTCCTTGATCAGAACACCAATTATCCATAGCATGATTACAGAATTCAAGCCCATTATCAGTTCTGATGCATTTAATTTTCCTTTTTGTTTGATTTTAAATTTCAGCAGCCCACATAGAAAAATTCATAAACACGTCAGACTTGTTTTTCATTAAAAACACACAAGTTTTTCTCAAGAAATCATCAATAATAGATAATAAAAAACTATTTCCACCATGGGTGGGCTCTTTGGCTGGACCCCAGATATCCGCATGTAAATATTCAAGAATTTCATAACTAACATGCTTCCTAGGATAAGGCATAGTGACAGGTAAATGAACTTTATGATGCTTGCCCATAACACAAGCTAGGTTCACAGAAAGGCATAGCAGACACTTTATCTTTGCCAAATGCACCAGTTTTATGCAAGATTGCAAGACCCTTATTGCTCATATGTCCTAGTCTAGCATGCCATAATGCAGTTTTGTCCTCTTGGATCACATTAACAACAGGCAAAGGCACAAATTCAGCTTGGACAACATACAAATCACCCTTTCGGGGAGCAATAAAATAAAGCACTAAATCTTTCTCAAATTTGAATCTCAAATAATTCGCAGAACCATCAAGCATCTTATTAGCAATTTTGGACACAGATAACAAGTTGAATTTCAGTTGAGGCACATATCTGACATCACTTAAAGTAAGCATGCTCTCATTTTCAAATTTCAAGCAAATATCACCTTTTCCTTGGATATCACAATTTTGACCATCAACAAGAGCTACATGTTAAATGGAGTGACGTGGAAAGTCCAACCAGAATCAATGAGCCATTCATTATTTGAAATAGATTTTTACATAGCATTAGTGTAATTGATAAAATGAAAATCATATGCATCATGCACCATATAAATACCATAATCCTCATACACATTATTAGCATGTTTTTTAGGCTCATAGTTCACATAACCCTTATTTCTTTTAGGTTGTTTACATGTATTTGAAAAATGATCAGGTTTCCTATAGTTCCAGCATGTTTTCCTAGGCTTTTGGTCTTAATTCTGATATTGATTTTGATTTTGGTCAAACTGTTTTTCCCTTCGATGCCTTTCAGCAGCTAAAACACTAGGGTTTTCACCATTTAAGGGCTTATTAAAACTGCTATGGGGATTTCTATTACTATTCCTGTTAACATATATAATCTCACCATGCATTTGCTTAGGTTTCAATTTGAGCTCATTTTCTTTTGCTTTCAAGCCAGTTACAATCATATCACAAGTAACTTTTGACCCACCATATTTTAAAGCAGATTTAACCTCAGAGAAGGACTCAAGAATAGCAACTAATAGAATTTGAGGAGCATATTTTTCAATAGAATCATCACCAGCAAGTTTCAAATCTTCGAGAAGTTTATTAAAATCATATATATTGGCATCAATATATTTAGAAGTATCCATTTAAAAAGTCATAAATTTTGTTTGTAAAGACCAGACAGACTCTTCAGAGGTTGCAGGATATAATGAATTCAAATTATCCCACAGATCTTTAGTACATTGATGATGAGAGACTTTTCTAACAACAGTACTACTTAAATTTAGCAAAATGGTAGCCCTAGCACTGTCATTCATATCATGCAATTTCTCATCAGTCACAGATTCATTTATCTTAGTTAAAATCACTTTATTAACCTTTTCTTTAACCAAAATACACTCAATTTTGGTTTTCCAATCCTGAACATTATCTCTGCCATTAAATGGCACCATATGAAGATTATTCATGATTATCAACAATCATAGAAGCAGCAGACAAATAGAAAAAACCAGACAACAACCAACAGGCACAATAGATCGCACAAGGAGCAGAAACCAAGCCCTTCAGGGCAGAGGAACAAAGCACCATAGGGGGATAAAGTGTTGAGGCTAGCTCAGTTCACGGCACAGATTTATCTGTAGTGTAAGGATTCACTCAGGACAACCCCCAGGCTTTGTTTTTCAACAGGAATTAACCAAAAGCAGTTCCAAGAAACTCACAACTCACTGAGTTTCAACAGATCACAAGAATCTCAAAAAATCTACGAGAACAGAAAACACACAAAACAAAATAATGGAAGTAAATAAGAGGATTGCAAGATACCGAACAGAATACAGGGATATATCAACAATATCTACCAGCACAGATTCTCCCAATATCAACACAAATCACAAAAAAACAAACATAAATCACAAATAACCCAAACCTAAGAACTAGTGAGATAGGGTTTCGCCACTTTACCAGAGCAGATTCTCCTGGGAGGGGGAGAAATCTAACCTACCATATTCTTTGCTCGTCGGGAGGAAAACGACGCAGCCAATGGCGGCGGGGTGGGCTGGTGCGAGTCGGAGGGTGCCCCGACAAGGTCCCCATGGCTCTGATACGACTGTGGGGTATCCGTGCCTTGCCAGGGTTTACCAACTTGGTTCCTGACTCATCGTGTCAGCCACATGATTGTCTGGGCTTTGATAATTTCAGTGACAGCGTCTCGAGAGGAACTTCTCTTTATTTTCCCAATACACTTTGCAACAATAGCCGCTTCTACCTTGACCGGTACTACAACGGTGTTATCAGTTGACTTTGGTGATTTGCAGCACTTCAGCAGACAAACAATAAGAACAGTAATTAACAACGAAGAGTAATAGTAGCAGACCCCCAAAAATATATATCAATATATATATATATATATCTGTATAATGTAATAGAATAGTGAAAGACAAATAAATAGATAGATGAATATGGAGTTTTTAATGAAATTGAGGCTCAAGGATCCAAAGGCGTTGGCAACTCTTTCGGCAACAACAGACCAGTTGATCACGACCAAGAACAGGCTAAGAACAGACCAAGAACAAGAGAGGAAATGTAGAAATCAGCAAAGTCTACTCGACACTCTCTCATGAAGCTTTTCACACACTCAACGCCAAACAGGAGACCGGAGAACAGGAATCCAACGAGGAGTTTAGAATGGGAATAACAGAGCCCCTTCTCAGACATGAAAATCTCAAGCTTAATCGGTAATTAGTGGCGCAAAGAAGATATATCGAGGGAAAATTGAGATTAAGGCTAATTAGAGAGAGATGGGCCAATTAGGGGATTGGGCCATCAAATAAATAAAGAGGCCAACAAAGAAAAGATTATTGGGTCAATTAGAGACTTTTCAGTTTCTCATTTTCAACACTTAGCTCTTCAACTCTGCTTCTTAATTCATCGTTCTCACTCTTCAGTTCAATATGCATGCTTGATACATAAGCTAACTGATCTTCTAGGATTCTTAACTGTTCATCCAGTTCATTCCTAGAGATCGAAGCTTCATGTATGTGATAGAAAGAGGCTATGGAGTCAGACATACTGACCTCTTCATCCTTGTCGGCCATGAGGCAGAAGCAGGGCTTCATTATCTGAGATGTATCTATTTGAGTCGATTCCAGATGGGTAGTATGAATCATCGAGGACGGCATTTTCGGAATTAGCAATCATAGCTTTCCTTTTGAAGAAGCTCCTCCTCACTTTGGCCTTCTTATCTTCGGGAAGCTCGGGATACTCATATCTGTAGTGCCCTTGCTTGTGGCAGTGGAAACATTCCTCTATGTTTCGGTTAGCCACCCTAAATTGTTCAGCTAATCATTTAGCTGGCTGCTGGCTTCTTTCTCCTTTAGCAGCATCATCAGCTTGGGGTTGAGTTGATTGTTGATCTCTGACCTTCCTTAGCTTTTCCAGCAATTTTGTCATTGACTGGATTTGCTTGTTTATATCCTCAGTCTGGATCTCCTTTTTATCAGCTAACTCTCTTCTTTGATCAGTCATCGATCCTCTTGGATTCTCTCTGGCAGGTGAGCCTCTTGGTCAGAAGTTATTTCTTCTACAGGCTTCTCTGAACTGATTTCTTTTAGCATAGAAAGAAGCATCATGAGAAGAGAAAGTGGATGCTTCCCTCTTTCGGTTCAGGCTGTACTCATGAGCCTTGAGAGATCCAAACAACTCTCTGGGAGTAATGCTATTTAAGTCTCTCGACTCTTTAATAGCAATTACTTTCATATCTCATTCATCTGTGAGATTGTCAAGAACTTTTGAGTTCATCTCACTGTTGGGATATTTTCTTCCCAGGTTGTTCATCTCACTTATTATGCTAAGAAATCTTATTTCTAGGCTCGAGATGCTTTCTTCCGGCTACATTTTAAAAGACTTATATTTATCAACTGCGAGCTGGAGCTTGTTTCTTTTAATAGCCTCGGACTCTTTGCATAGATCTGCAAGCAAGTCCCAAATCTCCTTCGTTGTTCTGCAGTTCATTGTGTCTTTCATGCGATCTTCATCTAGAGTTTGGAATAGTGCTGCTTGAGCAACAAACTCTAGATTCTTCAAGTTCTTTTTTTCATCTGTGAGAAGATGTGTTGGTTTTGAGATCTTGGCCGGTTGGTTGACGTCCATGATGTGGGCTTCATTGTCCATCATAATAATGATTGGACCGTCTTCAATCACCTCCCACATGTTCTCATGGATGGAGCATAGATGAGCTTTCATCCTTCTGCTCCAGTTGTCATAATTCTCAACTGAAAAAAGAGGTAGCTTATGGTTTCCCATAGCTTGAAACGTTAGCACAGCTAAACAGATCTGATTCAAATGATCTGCAGAAATGGTTGATCCTTAGAATCAACCTAGCTCTGATACCACTTGTTGGTCCTGGTGCGAGTCAATGTCAATTTAGAGGGGGGGGGTGAATAAATTGACTTCAAAAACTTAAACTGGTTGCGGAATTTTTAGGGCCCTGACTCGATTTCAATATTTTATCTGTGCACTATTCAGTTGAGAGGGAGAGCTTGACTTAGAGCTTAGTTGGTGAGCTGATCAGTTAGGACTGATAGCTTGAAGACTTGGCTTAGTTTGTCAGTGCAGTTTGTGTGCTAGAGTGTGCAGTTAAAGAACATACAAAGCTTAAAGCGATAAGTACAGCACATACAAGATTTATAGAGGTTCGAAGCTTCCTGCTTCTACGTCCTCTCTTTCTTCCGCAGAAGGGAAATCCACTATGCAAGTGTAAAGTTTCTTTATTACAGTTACATAGTGAAGAAATTCTGTTGGACCTGAAAATGGCACTCTTCAAACTGAGCGTGGCCTCCTTTCCAACTGTTGCTGTCCCAGAAGAATGGACTTGTCAGTACACGCTCCTCCTCAGCCGGTTTCTGGGTTGACAGCTCACACTTATCGGTCCCAACTGCTATTGCCCGTCTTTACACGATTTTAGATCTCGTTTGATCTTCAAGAAGGCAGTCTTGAACCTGTTATCAACCTGGTGTGCTCCTTTAATCTTGAGCTGGGTGGTTGATCTTTGAAGAACTGAATTAAGAAGCTTTGCTCTGGCTGGAATTTTACGTCAGCTAGCTGCTTGTTTGAGACTTGAAGCACGCTTTCTCAGTTGGGACTTTTCGCATTTAAGAGGTTTAAGCTTTGAGCTGTGGGGAGAGAGAAAGAAGAGCTCGATATCTGCAAGATAGCGAAAGTTAGATTGGCGAAAGTCTCTGTCAAAATTTGTGTTCACTCTCCTTATATAGATTTGTGATCTTTTGACCATTGTGATTGGTGAATCTATTGAATTCACCGGTGGTAGTTTAATGTCTGTAGCCGTTTGAAGCTTTAAATGAACTAGCTATTTGAATTTAATGACTTCTGCTCAAAGATCATCAGGATCTTCTCAAGATTTCCTATCAAGATCTTCATTGACTGCTTGTCAGAGAGAGCAGGTATTTCGGCTATCAGTTTTGGACATTCAGCTGATGGGCTTTCAGTTGTCTCAGCTTTCAGCTCTAAGATTGTCCAGTTGGCAGTTTCTCAGCTGCCTTAAGCTTCAGTTCTGGGATGGTCCAGTAAAGCTGCCTTGGCAACTTAGCTTCAAAAAGCTTTCAGTTCTGGACTACCAGTCAACTGCTTGTTTGAGCTTTTCTTTCTTTGAACTTAATCGTAGGTCAGTTCAGTAATGGCTTAAAGCTCTTTGAGCTTTCTCCTAGCTAACTGATCTTTGATCAGTTTTAGGATTGGCTGACTGATCTTTGATCAGTTCAGCTTCAACTTTTCAAGCTGGCTCTACTCTCATCAGTCTTTCTTGGCTTTCAGCTAGACTGATGGTTACTCATCTGTGGATGCCTACCTGATGTGACCCGGACAATGTATCCAAGACACGAGATTTATGCACGCGGAAGACTCAAGAAACGAACTATGTTAGCTAGATAAATGGATGCAATCCGACTCAAAAATAAAGACAAAACTTACTAGAATTAAAGGACTCGAACTAGACTCGATGTAGAATACTTGATACGGCTGTGAAGGTGACTTGGTACTGCAGTGGACGGCGGTGTTGGTGGTGATGGTCGTCGTGTAAGATGGTAGTGGCGGCGGTGGAAGGTAGAATGGATAGGACAGATCGGTCAACCCGTGTTGAATCAACCCGAACGCACTCGTCTAACCTCTCCGGATAGCAATTCTCCCAAGTACTCGATTGTACCCTGAAGAACTTGAATAAGACTATTGGATTGCTAATTCAATAGAATTGGTTTGTATATTTTCGATCAACAAAAGATCTTGGAGACAAAAGAGAATTAACTTCTTGTATTCATGCAATTGTCTAACTTATAAATGTAACATAGATGTCCTATTTATAATAGCTAAAATTCGAATCCTAAGGCCTTTAGAAGTGATAAGACCGATCCAAAACTAGTCCTAATCTAATAAGGATTGTTACCTTATCCAAAATCTGTTTTTAAGGTAAGAATCAAAAGATACCAAAAATAAAATAAGAAAAATCTATCTAGATAAAGATAAATCCCAAATTGATTTTGGACCTTCTAAAAACTCGCCACTCATGGACTTGGGCTCTCCAATAACGTGTTGGACTATTATTAGATGAATCCACACGTTATCTTCAACGTCAACTCAGTCAGTATGCCCATACCAACTGTCTTCATGTTATCTGGTCAGTATGCCCATACCGACTAACTTCAAGCCTTATTCTTTATCATCAATGGATAGCATGGTGATCCATCTCGGGCTGCTCTTCACTTCATCTTCATGCATTTCGAATTTGCGATGAATAGAAGCTTGTAAATATAAGCTTGCAACTTCTTAGCTCACAAACGCGTCATTGGACCTTTAAACTGCAACTCCGGATCATCTGGATCATTGCTAGGCACGATCTCATCATTTTCCCCCTGCTGAAAAGAATTCGTCCTCGAATTCTCGGACTCATTTTGTTCGAACTCTTTATCTGCAGAAAAGGGAGACAAATCAGCAACATTAAATGTAGACGAACACTTATACTCACCGAGTAAATCAATGCGATATGCATTATCATTGACTTGAATCAACACGGTGAACGGTCCATCACCTCTTCGCATAAGTTTCGACTTCCTCAGATTAGGAAACCGTCCAGGACTCAGATGAATCCAAACGCGATCTCTGGGCTGGAAAATCAACTGTTTGCGCCGTTTGTTCTTTTGGACAGCATTACGTGCGCCAACGGCTTCAATGCACACACGCACCTTCTCATGCATCTCCTTAACTTGTTCCGCTTTTCTTGTACCTTTAACACTTGTTAGATGCTCAACAGGTAAAGGCAACAGATCATTAGGCGTTAGCGGATTAAAACCATAAACAACTTCAAATGGAGACATATTGGTAGATGGATGCACAATTCTATTATAAGCAAATTCAGCATATGGTAAACAATCTTCCCATGATTTCAAGTTGTTTTTAACTAAAGCACGCAGCAAAGTACCTAAAGTGCGATTAACTACTTCAGTTTGTCCATCAGTTTGTGGATGACATGCAGTAGAAAATAACAATTTGTTACCTAGTTTACCCCATAGTACACGCCAGAAATGTGCTAGAAACTTAGAATCCCTATCACTAACAATGGTTCTAGGTATTCCATGCAAACGAACAACATGCACAAAAAACAAGTTGGCGATGTGAACAGCATCATCGGTTTTCCTACAAGCTATGAAATGTGCCATCTTGGAAAACCTATCTACAACCACAAAAATACTATCTCGACCAGATCTAGACCGTGGTAATCCCAAAATAAAATCCATAGATAAATCAATCCACGGGGAAGAAGGGGCTGGAAGAGGAGTATATAACCTGAAAGGATGTGAAGTAGACTTAGATTTTCGACAAACAATGCATCTACTACACACATTCTCAACATCATGCCTCATATGCGGCCAATAAAAGTGTTCATGCAGCAAGTCTAATGTTTTTGACACACTAAAGTGACCCATCAAACCTCCCGCATGCGACTCTAAAATCAACAGCTCATGCATAGAAGACTTAGGAACACACAAACAAGAACCCTTGAATAGAAACCCATCATGCACGAAAAATCCATCTCTAGCCTTAGCAAGTTTCGAGCATGCTTCATATATAGGTGCAAAAAATGGATCTAATGCATATAAGCCCTTAATGTGATCAAATTCCAACAGCTTAGCATGCATTAAGTTCAAGAGAACGTACCTTCGTGAAAGTGCATCGGCTACCACATTTTCAACGCCTTTCTTATACTTGATGACGTACGGAAAGGACTCGATGAACTCTACCCAACGTGCATGCCGTTTATTCAGATTTTGCTGGCCCTTTAAATGCTTCAAGCTCTCGTGGTCCGTGTGAATCACGAACTCCTTTAGCCATAGATAGTGCTGCCATGTCTCCAAAGCTCTCTTCAACGCGTACAACTCCTTGTCATAAGTCGAATAACGAAGGGCTGCATCATGGAGCTTCTCACTGAAGTAGGTGACTGGACATCGTTCCGTGATTTTGTTGATTGCACGGCAATCCATGCACATACGCCATTCGTTGTTCTTCTTTGGCACTAAAATGACCGGAACTGCGCAGGGGCTCAAACTCTCACGGATTTGCTTCTTCTCCAACAGCTCCTTCACTTGCCTTTCTATCTCTTTGGTCTTGTCAGGGGACGTGTGATAGGCTGGTCGGTTCGGAAGGACTGCTCCGGGTACGAAATCGATCTGGTGCTCGATCCCGCGAACTGGAGGGAGGCCGCCAGGTATTTCCTCGGGGAATACATCTCGAAACTCATCTAATAAGGGCTGCACATCACTAGACAAAGACTCGTTAGTAGCACTGCTCTTATAAGTAAGTAAAACAAGAGGCATACCTGCTTTGACGGCGTTTTGGACTCCTTTTGCTGAAATAAACAAGCTCTGAGTGTAAGGCTTGTTTGTACTCGACTTGGACGACTTTCCTATGGCTTTGGGGTCATCAATGGGCTGTTTTGGAGGTGAAGGGGTGGGGGCAATGGGCTGAGTACCGATCGGTATGCCCATACTGACTGTCTTGGCCATGCCGTCGATTGGGGTCTTCGGAGTCCGTTTTGCGGCTGCTTGCTTCTCCTTCTCCTCTTTAAACTTCTCTTGCATGTGTTGCTAATCCATAGCAACGTCTTTAGGTGATAATGGCCTTAAGGTGCTGATTCGGCCATCAATGTCGACGGTGTAAGTGTTCAGACATCCATCGTGGACAACACGTCGATCATATTGCCAAGGTCTGCCTAACAACAAGTGTGCCGCATCCATAGGGATAACGTCGCACAGAACAATGTCAGAAAACTTATGGATTGAGAATGAGACACTTACCTGGTGAACCACGCGTATCTCGCCTCTTTCTGTAAGCCACTGCAATCTGTAAGGCGTTGCATGTTGTTGAACGGGTAGACCTAGTTTTTCCACTGCACATTGACTGATGGCATTGATCACACTGCCACTGTCAACAATCATAGAACACGTGTGACCTTGAATCACTGCACGGGTGTAGAAGATGTTCTCCCGTTGGTGTTCTTGTTCCTCTTCTCGAATGATGCTCAAACTCCGGATTGTAACCAAGCTGAGTTGAACTTCCGGGTAGACTTGACTAGGGGGTGCATCATTCTCAACTTTTTTCTCAGTTGTGGCGTCATCCACTGGATCTTGTTCATCCTCACTGGCTGATTCGACTTCATTTGATTCCGTTAAGTATAGAACTCGCTGGTTTGGGCATTGAGCTTGGAAATGGCCCCAACCTTGACATTTGTGACATTGAATGTCACGAGCTCGATTAGGGGCTGCATTGGGTGGCGTCACACCTTGGGTTGGCCAAGTAGGGGTCGGCCGTGGCTGACTTGGTGGTGTAGACTCGGGTCTACGGCTGAACTGTGGTGTAGAACGATCGAAATGCCGTTCGGGTGGTCCGGGCTGACCTCGGGGTCGTGCGGACTCAGAAGAAGGAGTAGAAGATGATGTGGTATGTGTACCTTTGTTCCAAGGAGGCCGTGTAGGGGCTGAATTGTAATGGGATCGACGGCGGCCTTCTCGAAGCTGTCTTTCCACAATTGATGCATAGTGCACCATGTCATCTATACTCAAGAAGTCTCGTAACTCGACTTCACATGCAATGTCGGGGTTCATGCCTTCAATATACCTGATAATGGTAGCATTTAAGGACTCCTCTTTTCCGACTCGGTTTAAGGCGGTCTCTAACTCCTTGTGGTATTCTTCAATGGAGCGAACGCCTTGTGTGATCTTGTTGAGCTTCTTTTCTAGCTCTCTCTCATAATGTACTGGGATGAATCTTCCTGGTAGGAAGCCTTTCATTTCTTCCCATGTCTCTACAGGTGGGTATCTCTCTCTTCGGCGTCTCTCTTGTTGCATTTCCCACCATGAGGCTGCGTAGCCTCGAAACTCCAATGCGGCTAACTGGACTTTCTTGATTTCTGGAAAGTCATAACATGCAAAGATCTTGTCGACTTTACGTTCCCAATCTAGGTAGAGATCAGGATCGTGTCTGCCTTCGAATTCTGAAATGCTCATTTTGATGTTGTTGAGCAATCCATGTCCATCTCCATATCGGGGTCTTTCAAAACGGACAGCTTGTCTGTAGGGTTGTCTGGGTCGATCACGGCGATCTTCATCTCGAGGTGGATTGAAGTTGGCTTCAAATCCAGCTGCTGCATAGAACTCGGGTTCGAATGCATCATTTTGCTGTGAGGCGCCTCTTTGTAGGGGCGGCTGGGCTGCTGGGGCTCCTTGAACTACTTGTGATGTAGTCGGCTGAGCTGTGAGTTTCTTGATTTGCTCAGTTAGTTCAGCTAGTTGGTTACTGAACTCATCTCTTATCTGCTGATTCTCTCACCTGAAGTGTTGTGCCATTGCATTAAACTGGTATTTCGGATCCCATTCAGGATTGGACGAATAGGATAGGTCTCCAAGAGTAGTGGGCGATTTCGGGTCGTCTGAGGGTGGAGTAGAGGCGGTGGCTTCGTTCTTGCCTTTATCCATGGTACCTACAAAACGAACAAATGTGAAGAAAACAAGGAAAGAACCTCACAATTCCTCACAAACGCTCGTGTATAGCACTCTTGATTTTTCCACTCGTGTATGTCTCTCAAATTGATGTGGTGCACGTGTGGAGTGAATTTGGGAGTGGGTGGATCAAAACAGTCTTCTTCTTGATTAGCTCATCTGGGGTCTTCTTCAAGCTCCAATGGATGGAATCAAGCCGGAAGGTTGCTAAGAGTAGAAGTAGGCATGTGGATGAGTATCTCAATGTGTGGGTGTATGTGGACCATGGGTGTATGGGTGTATGGACTATGTGGTGTATAAGGTGAACCGGGTGTAGATGGGAAAGATGAAGAATTTCGAATCCTACAAGGTGTGGGGTTCGAAATTATGGTGGATGAGGATGGAAGATTATGATTAGATATGGATGAGGATGGAAAGATCTTGATTAGATATGGATTAGGATGAAAGATATCTAAACAAGGAAGGAAATCTAATGGATAAGGCAAAAGACTTTTGGATGAGTTTGACCAATGTAAACACAATCTAAGAATCCCTAAATATATGGAAACAAATCTAAAAACAAGGAATTAAGATCAAAAACATAATAAACAAACTGAATTTCGTTTTTTTTTTTTGATGATTTTTTTTGATGATTTTTGTTTTTGTGCTGTAGGGATTCGAACCCTCTGCTCTTTTCTTCTTTTTTTTTCAATGAACAACTCACGAATTACAATAGACTCGATACAAAAATTAAATGACACGTACGATAGATAACTGACATGTATTTGACACGTCGGATTGAACCACGACCAGCAGAGCTAACGTGGCTCTGATGCCAAATTTATGATGTGACCCGGACAATGTATCCAAGACATGAAATTTATGCACGCGGAAAACTCAAGAAACGAACTACGTCAGCTAGATAAATGGATGTAATCCGACTCAAAAATAAAGACAAAACTTACTAGAATTAAAGGACTCGAACTAGACTCGATGTAGAATACTTGATACGGCTGTGAAGGTGACTTGGTACGGCGGCGGACGGCGGTGTTGGCGGTGATGGTCGTCGTGTAAGATGGTAGTGGCGGCGGTGAAAGGTAGAATGGATAGGACAGATCGGTGAACCCGTGTTGAATCAACCCGAACGCACTCGTCTAACCTCTCCGGATAGAAATTCTCCCAAGTACTCGATTGTACCCTGAAGAACTTGAATAAGACTATTGGATTGCTAATTCAATAGAATTGCTTTGTATATTTTCGATCAACAAAAGATCTTGGAGACAAAAGAGAATTAACTTCTTGTATTCATGCAATTGTCTAACTTATGAATGTAACATAGATGTCCTATTTATAATAACTAAAATTCGAATCCTAAGGCCTTTAGAAGTGATAAGACCGATCCAAAACTAGTCCTAATCTAATAAGGATTGTTACCTTATCCAAAATCTGTTTTTAAGGTAAGAATCAAAAGATACCAAAAATAAAATAAGAAAAATCTATCTAGATAAAGATAAATCCCAAATTAATTTTGGACCTTCTAAAAACTCACCACTCATGGACTTGGGCTCTCCAATAACGTGTTGGACTATTATTAGATGAATCCACACGTTATCTTCAACGTCAACTCAGTCAGTATGCCCATACCGACTGTCTTCATGCAATCTGGTCAGTATGCCCATACCGACTAACTTCAAGCCTTATTCTTTATCATCAATGGATAGCATGGTGATCCATCTCGGGCTGCTCTTCACTTCATCTTCATGCATTTCGAATTTGCGACGAATAGAAGCTTGTAAATAAGCTTGCAACTTCTTAGCTCGCAAATGCGTCATTGGACCTTTAAACTGCAACTCCGGATCATCTGGATCATTGCTAGGCACGATCTCATCACTACCAGTCTCAAAAGTTCTCTTTCCACTCTAGCTTTTTAAGCTTTGAAGAGTTGACTCTAACTCGTCTGACCGAGGCAACCTTTAAGCTGGTTGACCATGCTTCAAGACAGCTGACTCTCGTTTCAGCTGGACTTTGTCTGAAGTCTTACTTGGTCAATACCTCTGATTTTCAGCTTCGAATAACATGCAGTTTTTCATTAGATTATCACATATGTTTTGACATTTTATCAAAACCATCAGTTGGGGTTTTTCCAACAATTTTCCCAACACAGTTCTTACTCACAATCCAAGAAAGGGTTTAATTTATTCCTGAATTTTGTCTAAGAAAAAGGTAAATATTTCTAAGAAAATTTTGGGCACCAAGATTTTTGATAAATGTCTACTACTTTAAGATTTCTGTGCATGCAAGGCAAGAAAGAGTAGCCTGAATCTAGACTATAGTATGAACTCAGGAAAACCTTAGGTCTCCTTTAAATGATATAGGCTGATTAAGCAGATGGTTTTAGATAGTTAAGCACTGGCTGACAGTTAGAAAAAGTGTGCCCCTTTTCCACCCTATGCAAGAAAGAATCGAAAAGTTTAGAAGGAAAACTTGGGACGGGAATGAGCAACTACTGTCCTTCATGGCAAGGTATTTAGAGAAATGGGCTTGGGCAAATGGCTTCGGAGGAGCACCAGAAAGCATGTCAAATTTAGAGACTTGCATACATATGTGTGAACATGCACCGCCCGCCTAGAGACCCACGATGTACCACATTCTGCAAAGCACTATCACTCTTGATCCCGAGACTTATGCTATGAGATCAGGAACTTAACCGAATTCTCCTCAGCCCTGATGGCTCATTCGATGACAGAATATGGACAAGAAAATTCTCTTGCTGAGCAGTAGGCTGCTGAACTGTGGCACCCTCAAATGAATATAGAAGAACAGACTATCAATGTGAGTGTGCCTTGTATTTTTTTTTTTAAATAGAATAAAAAGTGTTGGAAGACTCGAAAAAGGATAAGATTTGCTTCCACTCAAAATGTACATGAAAATATTAAGGGAAGAAAGAGTACTCCGAAGTTAAAAGAGTACAATAAGGAAAATAAAAGCTTATAAACAATCAGAACAGTGAACTTCGAGGATAGAGTCAAAAGGTGGTGCGAAAAGCCCATAAACAAAAGCCCATCAGGTCATCATCCATGTATATAAACCCACATGAACTTGTAAGAACTCCACGTCCCGCACCATGCATTCTCATACTTCAACAGAGTCGCCTACAATGCATGAACTATATGAGCTAAAGCTCAGTAAGCAGAAATCATGCATGAAACATGTACATATAATGCACAAAGATGACATCACACCATGTCAAATGCTCATGATCAAAATCTCTTCATCTCAAAAGCATTTTCAACGTTTAGGAACTTGGCTCCCTTCACCAGACACCAATATGAGTCATGAGCTCATAATATAATCAATATAAATTTGGCCAATATATCGATTAATACAGTCGAGTGGACCACCCTTCCCGGACCCCAAGGGACACGCCCCCGACCAGTCACCTTTGGTCCCACATGAAAGTATCCCACCCGCGGCATTAATCATCATCAGGGTACAGTCGAGTGGACCACCCTCCCTGGACCCCAAGGGACACACCCCCGACCAGTCACCTTTGGTTCCACATGAAAGTATCCCACTCGCGGCACCCAATAATTAACACAATATTTCACGGGCTGGTGGTGACCAATCCCAAACAAAATAATTTTCTCTCTCTAAAATCCATTTCATGCATGCAACCCTTGACAATATTTACATGTCGTGCATGCATATGCTTTTGCTCATGAACAAGATATTCAATGCAAATAAATACAATTACACATGTAAACCACATTGTATCACCCTCAAATAATGCACTATAATAAGATAATGATAATTAATAAACACATATAGCCAAGTAATATTATGTCCATGCATTGTAGGTGCAGATGAATTTCTACTTACCTCGATTCTAAAGCTTAAAATATTTGTAATCCTAAACCGGATACTTTCACAAGAGGATCTAATTAACATAAATCATTAATTAACATTCAATTTATTAATCAATTTGTAATATAAAATGGAATCAAATAATATTCTTCTTTTGTTTATTTATATTATATTTTTAACAATATAATACTAATACTAATATCATCAATAAATTAAAATCTTGATTTATACTAACCTGACTATCATGAGGTTATATGATACAATTTATAACAAAATTATTCCGATTTGAACTCACCAATATTTTCGAAACTTCAATTGGTAGCATAAGAAATTATGATGAAATACACCAATGAAATTACGTTAGAAACTAAACATTATATTTCTAATTGAATTGACACTATGCATTCTAAATTTAAATATATGAAATAAAAGTAATTGATTTATTTTTTTCCTATTATATATGAGAATAAATCAATTGTATCACCTAAGAAATTAAGAAATTTATAAAAATTATTCTATAAACCATTCGATCAACAAATAAATTAATCCACATTTTCACCCATTATGTTCTGTACAATTGAATTATCTAAATAGCATTAGAATCAATCGAAATAAATAAAAATTGTTCTTTATTTTTTTGAATGTTAAAGAAATTAAACTTACAAAATATAAATATTACACATATTCTTTTATTACAATTAATTACGAAAAAAGTTTAAAAGAAATTAATGCCACACTTAAAGATTTGGGTAGAAGGCTAACCTTAATAATCTACTGAAGATTCACCTTCTTTTTTTTTTTTATTCAAACTCTTGATATGTTTCACCAAAGTAATAGTTCTTTCATTTTATTTTATTTTTATTTTTTATTTTAAGAGAAGCTAATATATACCACCAAAGGTTATCTCCAAGATGAACACCATAAATCCTATACATATACGTGTACAAATGACATAGTACATGAATTAACAATATTACACCTTTCATTTTATTTAGCTACGTGTATGCATAAGAAAATTTCATATTTCTTTTATTATATATATGGAATTGATGATCTACTAATCTTTGGATAACTTTAACCTTGCAAATTGATGATCTGAACTTATTCCAAGTGTTTCTTACATGGAATTTCATGATATCTCTATTATTTTATTTTATATAATTTACCAAATCTTATCC
Organism: Perilla frutescens; assembly: GCA_026008535.1. Lineage (NCBI taxonomy): Eukaryota > Viridiplantae > Streptophyta > Magnoliopsida > Lamiales > Lamiaceae > Perilla > Perilla frutescens. The sequence goes on from BRKX01000012.1 coordinate 46,607,512, forward strand.
GAAAATAGTATAGTAATATAAGTATCACATAACTAATGTTATTTCGTATATATATACATATATGTTTACTATATATATTTTATACTTGAATATTTACTATAACACATTATTTAAATTCATCTAAGAAGATCACGTATTTTATTCTTAACATATGCAATATCTCTTAAATGATACTTGTAGTCAAATAAAATTATTATATAACTTAAGTTACTTTTTTTATGCAAATTCATGCCATCTATCAAACGAAATATAAAATAAACAATTAAGCATGATGACATTGATACACATATCTATATAAACACAATTTACATATAAATAAACACATAATACTTATATAAAACATATATCAAGGTAATCATTAAGTAGTGAAAGGTCTGGGTATTACACGAATAAAACCCATCTTTGGTGGTAGAGCTGGAGCTTCAAAGGGATACCATCAATAGTCCCCCTGGACCCTGAGCATCTCACCCCCATACTGCAGGACCTTCAAAAGCAGGACCCTCTAATGTTCGAGTAATGAATCACCCTGAGTCCCTATTCTCCTGCACTCCTTAAGTGCATCAGTGGCCCCCTGTTTATCAAATGTACGCACCTCTAGATCTGGGTCGGTGTATACCCCATCAATTTCCTGAAGGAAGTGTTAGGAAGTTCGCGGATCTCGTGGAAAATGAAGATGAAGAATAGGAGCCTGAAGAGGAAGGCGAGGAAGAGGTTGGGCCACCGTGCGAATGGAAGAGAAAGGGCCCGGCACATTGCTAGGATCTTAGAAGGGATGTAAGGGCGTAGATGTTAGAATGCCTGGAAGATTAGCCTATTTATCTACTTATCTAAATGTTATACTTGTATATATAGGATTAACCTATAGACTTTTGATAGTGGCAGTATTTTCCAAAGGACTGCCCTATCTCGGATGTAACCTAATGATATTATTGATGCCAAAAGTCCTCATAAATAAGGCAATTTTCCCTTATGCTTGATGTTATTAAATTCTCATTTTGCATGAACTAATTTGAGTTTGAAGACCTCATCAAGAGGCATTTATGCTATGTGCGAATAATATCAAACGTCTCTAATAGTTAGTTCTTTAGAATACCGCCAAGAAGACGTCAAGCCGAAGAAGAAGGAAAAAACGAGCAAGTACCAAATCCTGGCCCGAGAGCCAAAAATGTGTTTCTTAAACACAATCCTCCATCCTTCAATGGGTTAAGTGACCCAATGGATGCTGAAAAGTGGGTCCGTTCCTTAGAATGAATTTTTGATTTTATCGCTTGTTCAGAGGAAGAGAAACTTAGTTGTGCTCTTTTTATGCTCACGGACGATGCGAATTACTGGTGGAAATCCGTTAGAAGGACTATAACTCCTGAGCAGTGGGCAGAATATGGATGGGAAGATTTCAAGCACGATCTATACCAGAAGTACATCCCAGATTGTTATCGTGAGATGAAGAAAATGGAATTTTGGAACCTCAAGCAAGGAAAGAAGATGGTAACTGTGTACGATTGGGAATTTAACCAACTATCCAGGCATGCTCCATATTTAGTGGACACCGACGGAAAGAAAGTGCATAAGCTTAAGAAAGGACTTAGGCCCGAGATTGGCATAGCTCTCGCTGGACATGAGGACATGTCATATGCACGAATGCTAGCAAAGACTTTAAGCATCGAAGCCATCATGTCCCGTGAGAGAGTACAACCCCCTCAGTCAACCAGTGATCAAAAGGGAAAAATGAAATGGGAAGAAGGAAGGAGAGATGATAGAGGAAAGAGACCCCATTGGCAAAGCAAAGAATTAGAGGTAGCTCAATATCAGCCTGACCCCATCCCTGGATTAAGAGTATGCCCAAAATGAAAGGGCACACCTTGGAGCTTGTTGAATGAATCAGACTGGATGTTATAACTGCGGAGAAAAATGGCATTTCATGAGAAAATGTCCTAAAGGAAATAATAGACACCCGCAGCCACCACAGCAACCCCAGTACCAGCAGCCGCAATGGTAATTCTCTGAAAAGCAGAAAAATCCACAACAAGGAGGGCCTCAAGGACAAAGGCCGATGATGAATCCAAGGCCAAACCAAGGAAGGGACCAGAGGCCTAATCAAGGACAGAGACCACCCCAACAAGCTTGTACTTATGCTCTCAATCAGTAGTAGGCTGCTAAGACTCCAGATAATCTGGCAAGTATGATTACCATACTTGATACGCTCGTTTTAGCTATCTTTGATACCGGAGCATCGCATTCATTTATAGCTAAATCCGCATGTAAGAAATTAAAGATAAAATCTGAGAATGCTGAGAATGCTATTGAGATAAGTATCCCCTCTGAAAGAAGAATGCTATCTAGAAAGGTGTGCTCTAATCTAGAACTGAACATAGAAGGGAAAACTTTTAAGTCAAATCTTTACGTGATAAAGATTCAGGATTTCGATATAATCCTAGGAATAGATTGGTTAACCTTATCTCATGCCACCATAAACTACCCTGAAAGGGAAGTGGTGTTCCGACCACCTGGGAAACTCGAGGTGAAGATATATGGATCAAAACTGTGAACTAAAGTTCCACTAATCTCCGCTTTAAAGGCTGTCAGAATGATAAGGAAAAATAACTGGCGAGCATTCTTGGTTAATTTGGTAAGGAAAGGGGAGAGAGAGCTTGCCATTGAAGATGTTCTGGTCATACGAGAATACCCAGACGTATTTCCAAAAGAGCTACCAAGACTACCCCCGGATAGGCAAGTAGAGTTCACCATCAATCTGGAACCAGGAGCGGCACCAATATCAAAAGCTCCCTACAGAATGGCGCCTAAGGAATTACAAGAAATCAAGGTTCAATTGCAAGAATTATTAGACCTATGATTTATCCAACCTAGCGTATCGCCTTGGGGAGCTCCAATCCTGTTCGTGAAAAAGAAGGATGGCACATCAAGAATGTGCATTGATTATAGAGAATTAAAGAAGCTGACCATTAAGAATCGATACCCTCTCTCACGGATAGATGATCTTTTTTATCACCTTAAGGGAGCAAGTGTCTTCTTTAAGATAGACTTGAGATTCAGGTATCATCAGTTGAAAATTCAAAAGGAGGATGTTCCTAAAACTGGTTTTAGGACTTGCTATGGGCATTATGAGTTTATAGTGATGCCATTCGGATTAACAAATGCTCCAGTAGTGTTCATGGATCTCATGAATTGGGTATTTGACCCGTATCTGGATAAGTTTGTGCTTGTCTTCATAGATGACATCTTAATCTATTCAAAGGATGAAATGGAGCACCAAGGGCACCTAAGAGTGGTGCTGGAGACATTAAGAAGGGAAAGGATATATGCTAAGTTTAGCAAATACGAAACTCAAAGAAGTAATGTCCCAAGGGCATATAGTGTCAGCTGAAGGAATCAAGGTGGATCCAGCTAAGATCGAAGTGGTAAGAAATTGGAAGTCTCCAAAGAGCATAAATGAGATAAGGAGCTTTTTAGGACTCATCAAATATTATCGAAGGATTCTCGATGATATCTAAACCCATGACGCGCCTACTAAAGAAGGACTCCAAGTTCAAATGGACGCCTTAGTGTAAAGAAAGTTTCCAAAATTTGAAGAGAATGTTAACGACAACCCTAGTGTTAGCCATTCCAGAACGGAATGAAGATTTTGTAGTTTATGCGGATGTGTCAAGAAAAGGAGTGGGTTGCGTGCTGATGCAAAGTGGAAAGGTGATTGCTTATGCTTCACGACAGCTTAAGAATCATGAGTAGAATTACCCAATACATGATTTGGAGTTAGCAGCAGTGGTTCATATGCTGAAGATATGGAGGCACTATCTATACGGAACTAAGTGCGAGATTTATTCCGATCACAAGTGTGTGAAATATTTCTTTGAACATAAGGATCTTAATATGAGACAAAGAAGGTGGTTGAAACTCATAAAGGATTATAGCTGCACAATCCATTACCATCCTGGCAAGGCTAACGTGGTAGCTGATGCCTTAAGCCGAAAGGAGAAGGCGAAATTAGGACTCATTCAGATCAAGGAAGAACTTCTCAAGGAATTTGAGAAATTAAAGATAGAGGTAGTGGCACCACCTAAAACTATCAAAGCTCAGATTGCCATGATAGTTGCTCAGCTTGACTTGAGGCAAAAGATAGTCAAAGCCCAAAGAGGAGATGAATTTCTCAAGAAGAAAAGGCTGGAAGCACGATCTGATAAATCACGAACCTTCGCGGAAGCTGCTGATAATGCCCTCCTATTCAAAGGAAGGCTATGCACACCGGACAAGGAAGAACTAAAAGAAGATATTATGCATGAGACACATGAGGTACCATACACAGCTCATCCTGGAAGCACCAAGATGTACCAAGACCATAAGAAAAACTTCTGGTGGAATAGTATGAAAATGGAAGTAGCCGCCTTTGTAGAAAGGTGTTTGAATTGCCAGCAAGTGAAAGCTCTACATTAGAAGCCCTCTGGGTTGCTCCAACCTCTAGAAATTCCTGAATTGAAGTGGGACCATATCAATATGGATTTTGTTGTAGGATTGTCAAAGTCTAAGCGAGGTAATACTGCCATTTGGGTAATCGTGGATCGATTATCGAAAGGAGCCCATTTTATAGTTGTTAAGATGATAGATGGGTTGGGTCAATTAGCCCAGACGTATGTTAAAGAAATTGTGCGATTACACGGAGTACCAGTCTCGATCACGTCCGAAATTTATTGGACCTTTTGAAATTCTAGAGAAAATCAATGAGATAGCTTATAGGTTGGCCTTACCACCCAACTTGAGTGATGTTCATGACATCTTTTATATCTCGATGTTGAGAAAGTACGTATTTGATCCAAAACACGTGATTAATAAAGAAGAGATTACCCTGAATGAGGACTTAGCACATGAGGAGAAACCCCAAGCCATTGTGGATCGAAAGATCCAGAAGTTGAGGAACAAGGAAATCAGTTTGGTAAAAGTAATCTGGAACCATCATGGTTCGGAAGAAGTAACCTGGGAACTAGAATTAGAGCTACTAAAGAACATCCCGACATTCCTTGTCAAGGTCAGTAAATTTCAGGATGAAATTTCTTTAAGGGGGGTAGGATGTAATATCCTGAATTTTTGAATCAAGATTAGAGAATTCCTAAGTATAATTAGGAAGTATAAGAAGAGATTTTAATAAGGTTTAAGGGATACAGATGTAAGTCACGACTTTAGGGGTCATTTTTTGTGAAATCGCCTTTTTGAAATTTTTGATCCTATTTCAGTTATGGCCGATTTTGGTCTTTTTGGAAAGGTATCGACTCAAGGAGCGTGATGGTACTTTCGAATCTTAATCCGAGGTCATTTGAGATCCCGGTGATGAAAATCGTATTTAACAGAATTATGAATAGTAAAATTTCAGTGTGTTCGTGATTTGAAAATTTTACGAAATCCTCCTCGTTGATCTGAGACTTATTCTGTCAAGCCTGTCTTATGAGAAATGATCCAAAGAATCCATTCGCGTTCACAGATTGTTAATCTGAGGTCAAACGAACGCTCGGGAGTGAAATATGTCAGTCTAAATGAATAGTAAATCTATTTTTGAAAAGAGAATTTTTTCTCATTTTTCTTCAGCCAACTTCTTTGTCATCCTGAGTCAGGTTGGTTCAATAGTATTTGAGCCAACGAGTCTCACGATATTTTTAGATTTCGTGTATGGGGTCGTTTGGACCTCGACATCGAATAAAGCGACTTTTAATCTAGACCGGAATTACTTTAGTAGTATTTTTCTACTGCAATAGCTTACCTTAGAAGCCAAAATTTCCCCTATAAATACACCCCTCCCCCACTTCATTTTTCACGCCCAAAATCCCACTTTAGAGAGAGAAAGAAAACGGGAAAGTAGAGAGAGTTGAGAGCAAGCTTGGTGAGTGTTCTTCGAGGCGACAAGTAGAGTGACGGGAAAGGGAGGCGGTGGAGGAAGGTGCTATCGGACGGCCAGTGGCCGATCCGACCTCCGGCCATTACCGGACGGCAAGGGCACCATCGGGCAGTAGCAAGCGGCTCTGCCGCAGTTGCAACCCGCCGTGATGCCGACACTAACCACCTTCTTTCGATGCACTCGACTCCGTCCATTCTTTATCGTTCGACCCCAGTTTCTATTTTCATTGTACTTGTATTTAAATTCTACATTTCATTCCATCTATTATTATTGTCCATATTATTATTCCTCATTATTATGTCGCATTCCATTTAATTCCGTTCTATTCCGTTCAAATTTCATTTAAATTTCGTATTTAAATTTCGTTGTAATCTCCAAATATACGAAAGAGATAGTAGCACATATGTCATTGCAATTTCGATTCTTAAGTGCTCAAGCATGTTCGTTTTCATACTTTACAAGTGTTGGGCAAATATCAACTCCATTGAGATGTTATTTTCGGTTTCTATCGATTTAAGTTTTGTAAAGTTTATATCTTTGAAAAATCATAGAAGATATGTTAAGCTTTGTTTAATTTCTAAAAATCGAGAAAAGAGATAGATGACCGAGTATCACCTTAACCAAAATCTTGATCAAACATTTTTGAAGTCTGTCGGTGCACACGGACCGTGTGCTAAGGAATTCCTTCACACGGCCCGTGCAGGGACATTCTAGGAGAGTTATTAGTGGTGCACGGACCGTACTGTAACACCCTAAATTCTATAATTTAAAATGTTACTCTTTCTATTCTTTAAAGTGGAAAGTTACTAACAAAAATAGCAGTTTGAATAATAATAAGCTTTTTTTTATATATAATTACGCTAGAAATTTTCAAGTAGGAAAATAGACCACAATATCTACATTTTCAGAAATATATATTCTTAGATCAAAAATACCCACATTTCATGAACTCCAAAATAATCCTAGATCATTTCAAAAAGTAACTCATAAATTCTAAAATATTCTAAAATATAAAATTCAAACTTGAAACATTGACAAAACCATGATATTCAACCACTACTTTAAGTTAGTCCAAACACCACTAACAAACACAAAATACTAAATTCAAAATAGTTTACTTTAAGATATTAGTGCAAAAGTTCTAGTCAAGTAACCAAAACGTCTAGAGAAGGTCCACCACCATTTTCTTCATGCCGCTCCAAAATCATTGACCTGAAAATATCTTAAAATGTGGGATGAGCACTCTTAAAACGTACTCAGTGGTGGGAATTATAGACATTTCTTTCTATTTTATCCAACTGAAATAAATCGCAGGAATCATGGATTTAGGGTACTCTTCTTCTGATTCTAGAATACATCTTGAATTATGCATAGGACATATTCTGATGCATACAAAACGCTTCTATGCGTATAAAACGCTATTCTGTGCATACGAAATACTATCCACATTCAATCCACGATAATTCAAGTTGGATTAAAAACATTTCTGTCTCAAACATCATATATCATATACTTTTATTTCGAATATAATAATTTCACCCACCTGATAATAGAGAGCACGTAAAATCAAGCAGAGAATCACACAGTAGATGAGAGTCCTAATTGCACCGCACTAGTTTCAAAATGATTTCAAATAAATCATTTGGGCCAACAATAAATTAAATATATCTGAAAAAAAAAAATTAGGGGCTTATTTAATCAATTTATATACACAAGATTCTTGGCCAAATCTGTGTTCTAAAATGTTTAGGATCAGATTTTGAGTTTAAAATAAAAGGAGAGTGCTAAATCTAGAGTTCATAATCTTTTGGGGTCATTGGTAATTTCCAAGAACAAATGGGTCCATGAATGCAAAGAACTTTAATTGCTATTAACTCCCCACCTCTTCCTCTCTAAAATCACGACAAAAACCCAATTAGAAATCAAAATCTTTAAGTCAACTCTCTCTCTCTCTCTCTCTCTCTCTCTCTATACTGTAAACAAGAACAAAATAGAAATCCCCAAATTTCATTCTTAAATAGTTAAATCCCTAACTCTCCTTCTCTCTCTCTACCTGTACCAAGAAGAAAAAATGAAAATCCCTAATTTGAAAGTAGAAATTCACTAACTCATCTCTCTCCATCTCTCTCACGCCTTCTACCCAACATCGGTGAGCTCACTGCAACCCACCGACGATCGACGACCGACCACTGAGCTGTCTAAGCACAACCGTGGCTCAGACAAGCGTCGTCGGAGCCCAGTCGATGATGCCTCCACCCTGCTTCGACTCTCATAACAGTTCAACCTCGAGTAGAGATCCCTGGCCGACTCGACGACATGACCCAACTCGACCTAACTTCGTAGCACAACTGATGTGACTTCAACGTGAGTGTAGCCCCAGCTACGACTCGAACTTAACTAAACAAAAAGGCTCCTACACCAAACCTAGCCTAGTCACCTCCCCTCTCTTCTCTTTTCTTTTTCCAAATTTTTATTATTTAATTTCTTAATACCTCGAAAGGCTGAGTCTTGATGGAATGATGTTTAAGTGATAAAGCATGTTTTGAGTTTTATATTTGTGAATTGTGATGTGGGAATTTGCAAATGTGTAGAGATGTGAAGGATGTAGATAAACCACTGTAATTGGCAGAAATATATAAGTATATGCTTGAATCTTTTGGATATGATGTGCAGCAAAATAGATGATAATTTGATCTTGGTTTTGGTTGTTGAAAACGTGAGTCAGGGGACTAGTTTAAGAAATTGAGAAACTTGATGATTGTGTGTAAATAAGAGTAGGATGAATTTATACAAAATCATACTTTCTTATTTTCTTCTTTTTCTTTTATTTTATTCTGAATTTCTGAAGGATATTTAAACTAAATGCCACATAGTATTTTTAGCTACAAAAAAAGAAATTTTTCAAACCCATTACCATTCAAATTATATATGCGAAAAGGTACCTGAATTGTGTTTTGAATTTCTTAACTTGAAGAAGGGGTCGAAATTCTCTTAAAGAAATAGAGGTACTGAAGTTGTGAGTTTTTGAAGAAGAGGGTATCAGATATGTTTTGTATAAATAGGAGCAGTCCAGACGATCAAGATAAGAATAAGAAAATAGGAAAAGCTTAAATTGTTAGGATAAACTTTAAATAAAATATTAATTTTATGAATAAGGATAAAGATGAATATAAAAATAAGAATAATATTTTTATTGTGATCTCATAATCATCTTTAGAATAAAATAATTTCTTTTAATTTCAGGAGAACATAAGAAATAAATTTGAAAATATTTAATAGTCTCGATTAATAAATATTTCTGAGGCCCAAGTTTAAGTTCTAAAATTTATCTTCTAAACTAGGGGCACAATGTCAGATTCCTCAAGTCCATCTAATTTTATGGAGCAATTTCAAATAAAATAAAACTTGATTTCAAACCAATCAAATAATTTCAATAATTAAAATTACGTAGAAGTGGGTTGTTACAATCCTACCCACTTTAAAAAAAATTCATCCTCGAAATTTATCTTAGGAGGTTTCCCTACTTAGCTAGGATCTAGTCCTTGAATTCTCAAATCAATTCTTCTTTTTCTTGTCTACTCCACTAGACTCTAGTTAGCGAGACGTGTCAATTTATCTACTCATGTATCTTCCTATCGTGAATGACAATATGTTTCTCTTCATAGGATCGGCTTTCAAAAACACTTTGTCTCCTGCCTCAAAATACAAATATTTTCTTCTTTTGTTGGCGTACGATCTTTGTCGAACTTGAGCAACTTTAATGTTATCTTAAATCTTCTCCTCTGCTTCCACCATTCTTTCAATTATTTCAGGACCTAAAATCTTTCTCTTTCCAACTTCACCCCAATACGTCGGTGATCTACACTTTCGTCAGCATAGTGCCTCATACGGAGCCATGCTAATGCTAGAGTGGAAACTATTGTTATAAGCAAATTTCACTAATAGTAGATGTGCTTCCCAGCTAGCTCTTAAATCCATGATGCAAATCCACAACATATCTTCCAATGTCTGTATAATCCTTTCCGATTGACCATCTGTCTGAAGATAATATACAATTGAAAACTTTAGCTTCGTGTTCAAAATTGCATGTAAGCTCATCCAAAATCTTAATGTGAATTGAGGATCTCTGTCTGATATTATGGACACTGAGATCCCATGCAGTCAGACTATTTCTTGAATATATAACTAAGTGAATTGATCCGTGGTAAACATCATTCTTATGGGTAAATAGTGAGCTAATTTCATCATTCGACCAACTATAACCCAAATCGCATCATTATTCTTCATGGTCTTGGGAAGTCTGACCACATAGTCCATTGTAATATGCTCCTACTTCTATTCTGGTATTTCTAGAGGATTCAACAATCCTGACAGTCTTTGGTGATTAGCCTTTACTTGCTGACAAATCAAACACTGTGCAACATAATCCACAATTGACCTCTTCATGCCATACCACCAGAAACTTCTTTTTAAGTCTTGATATATCTTAGTATTTCCAGGATGTACAGTGTAAGATGTTCGATGTGCCTCATCTAGAATTTCTCTCATTATCTCGTTGTTTAGCACACAAATTCTTCCTTTAAAAAGTAAAGTCCCATCTGAAGAAATCATAAATCCTTTAGAATCTTCCAACTGCTCGCATCTTTTGTTTTTAGAAAATCATCTTCCTTCTATGCGACTTTGATTCGATCTCGAAGCATTGATTGAACTACTATGGCCATAATTATAGTATCAGCTTCTTCTGGCGTGACCACAACTTTGAGACTTAGCTTCTCAAAATCCTTAATCAACTCTTCTTGTTGCGTGATTTCCTTAGTGTGATTCACTTTCTTTCGACTAAGTGTATCAGCCACAATGTTGGCTTTTCCATAGTGATACATGATCGTGCAATCGCAGTCTTTAACTAATTCCAGCCAAAATTCACACTTCTTGAACTTAGCGTACGATTTCTCTTTCCTTAAAGTTTCCATCACAACTCTTAAGTGTACCTCGTGTTGCTCTTTATCCTTTTAGTATACCAAAATGCCATTAATGAACACAAAGACGAATCGATCTAAGTAAGGATGAAATACTAGGTTCAATAGAATTATGAACATGCCTGGTGCATTAGACAACCCAAAAGGCCTTACCACAAATTCATAGTGGCTATATCTCGTCCTAAAGGCTGTCTTAGGAATATCATCTTTCTTCACCTTGAATTGATGATATTATGATCTCAGATCTATCTTCGAGAACACGCTTGATCCTCTAAGGTTGATCGAATAAATCCTCATTCTTGGCAAGAGATATTTAATCTTCATTATAAGATGATCTAAATCTTGATAATCTATGCACATTCTCATACTATCGTATTTCTTCCTCACAAATAGGATCGATGTTCTCTATGGTGAAATGCTTGATTAAATATACCTCTTGTCCAGAAGTTCTTGGAGTTGAACCTTTAACTCTTGTAACTCCAATAATGTCATTCTATGGTGTCTTAGACACTGGTGAGACTCTTGTAATCAAGTCAATCGTGAACTTTACTTATCTATTGGTAGAAATCGAGGTATCTCTTTAAGAAACAGAACTGCAAAACATGCCGATTCAGTTGGCGCCGTTATAATAACATTCACTAGTAATTCTTATCATCTTCAATATCTTTATTGCTTTTATTACTGATATGATTTCTCATTTTCCATCTAACGTAGCACATGGATAGAAGATACACTCTTTCTCGTTCGGTTTCTGAAATACTACTGCTCAACCATGACAATGTATCATCGCAAAACTTCTGTTTAACCAGTTCATTCCTAAGATTAAATCGAATTCTCACATTTTGAGAGCATACGTAGCCACGAGTTATTTCATTTCAAAATCAAATCTAACATCTTTAACAATCCTCTCAGTTCTTAATGTCTTTCCTGCAGGAATTCTAATGTCGAGGGCTAAGTTTTTCTAAATTGTTTGTCTGACTAGAGATAATATCAGTGGAGAAGCTTCTATGTTCATTCTAAATATTGAGGACTAAAATAATTTCTTTCTCATTCATCATGCATTTCAACAGAATAAAACTTCATTGCATAAAACACTTCTCAACATTTCTCATTCTTTACATAATATCCACATTCTTATTCATGCTTACCACATTAAACAACTTTGCAAATAAGAAAATCAAGCAAAGTACCTTGGAGCAGGAGCACGTGGCAGAAATGGGTGGCATACCATAAAATAAATCAATATAAACTCTTTCAAATACATTGAGTCTACAGGAAGGTAGACCCGCTCTGATACCACTAAATGTAACACCCTAAATTCTATAATTTAAAATGTTACTCTTTCTAATCCTTAAAGCGAAAAGTTACTAACAGAAACAGCAGTTTGAATAATAATAAATTTTTTTTATAATTACGCTAGAAATTTCCAAGTAGGAAAATAGACCACAATATCTACATTTTCTGAAATATATATTCTTAGATAAAAAATACCCATATTTCATAAACTCCAAAATAATCCTAGATCATTTCGAAAAGTAACTCATAAGTTCTAAAATATAAAATTCAAACTTGAAACATTGGCAAAACCGTGATATTCAACCACTACTTTAAGTTAGTCCAAACATCACTAACAAACACAAAATACTAAATTCAAAATAGTTTACTTTAAGATATTAGTGCAAAAGTTCTAGTCAAGTAACCAAAACGTCTAGAGAAGGTTCACCACCATTTTCTTCACGCCGCTCCAAAATCATTGACCTAAAAATATTTAAAAATGTGGGGTGAGCACTCTTAAAACGTACTCAGTGGTGGGAATTATAGACATTTCTTTCTATTTTATCCAACTGAAATAAATCGCAGGAATCATGGATTTAGGGTACTCTTCTTCTGATTCTAGATACATCTTGAATTATGCATAGGACATATTCTGGTGCGTACAAAATGCTTCTATGAGTATAAAATGCTATTATGTGTGTACGAAATGCTATCCACATTCAATCCACGATAATTCAAGTTGGATTAAAAACATTTCTATCTCAAACATCATATATCATATACTTTTATTTCGAATATAATAATTTCACCCAACTGATAATATAAAGCACGTAAAATCAAGCAGAGAATCACATAGTAGATGAGAGTGTTAATTGTGCCACACCTAGTTTCAAAATGATTTCAAATAAATCATTTGGGCCAACAATAAATTAAATAAATCTAAAAATAAAAATTAAGGGACTTATTTAATCAATTTATATACACATGATTCTTGGCCAAATCTGTGTTCTAAAATGTTTAGGATCAGATTTTGAGTTTAAAATAAAAAGAGAGTGCTAAATCTAGAGTTCATAATCTTTCGGGGTCATTGGTAATTTCCAAGAACAAATGGGTCCATGAATGCAAAGAACTTTAATTGCTATTAACTCCCCACCTCTTCCTCTCTAAAATCATGACAACAACCCAATTAAAAATCAAAATCTTTAAGTCAACTCTCTCTCTCTCTCTCTCTCTCTCTCTCTCTCTCTCTCTCTCTCTCTCTCTCATCTCTCTACTGTAAACAAGAACAAAATAGAAATCCCCCAAATTTCATTCTTAAATAGTTAAATCCCTAACTCTCCTTCTCTCTCTACTTGTACCAAGAAGAAAAAATGAAAATCCCCAATTTGAAAGCAGAAATTCACTAACTCATCTCTCTCCATCTCCCTCACGCCTTCTACCTAATATCGGCGAGCTCACTGCAGCCCACCGATGACCGACAACCGACCACCGAGCTGCTTAAGCACAACCGTGGTTCAGTCAACCGTCGTCGGAGCCCAGCCGATGATGCCTCCACCTTGCTTCGACTCTCATAATAGTTCAACCTCGAGTAAAGATCCCTGGCCGACTGATAAGTCCAAAATCTCTCGCATTTTTGTGTCTTTTTCTCGTTCTTTTGTCCTTTATTTTTTCTGTTTTTGAGTCGGAAAGAGCCAGAATGGGCACAAGGGATAGCAAGAGGCAGGAGAATCACTTCTGGAGGGCACAAGGGTGCCATTGATACCAAGATGGGCAACAACTTCTCAGCGGAAAGCTCTCTCTCGAGCCTGGCGGAAATCGCCCACCATTCTAGCAAAAGCTGAAGGAGAAGTTTGTGATCGTGCCCACAACAACCCTAGAGTGATTAAGAGGAGAAGGAAAGGAGACTGGGCCCAAGGGAAACTAATGTCAGCTACAGCAGGAGCAATGCACCCTAGCCGCCGAAGGAAAGAAGAGCCGCGAAAGGCAAGTTGACACTTCCAGAAGGATGCTCGTCTCTACAAGAAAAGTTGCTATATCGCTGCAACTAGGGCACGGCAAGTACAGAATCTGCGACTCAGAATCTTCTAAATAAAGGAAGAATCTGCCAGATATGAAAAGTCTTGGGCATGGCGGCTGCATGTTGGGCTGAAGATCTCCGGCCTGTCGGGGAGTTTACCTAGTGTCTTTGTACTCCTATATAAGTAGATCTCATAGCAGAAAACAAATACCTCTCGAACAAGCAATACACTTTATATTTTACTTAGTTTTATTTTATTTGCAATAGGTCTCGGGCCTTATGCCCGCAGACATTTAGGATTTGCTGTTTTATGTTCTTCAATCCAGTGTTGGAGTTGGATTTATTTTGCAATTTAATATAAGTAAGTTTTTCATTTATATTATGTTTTATTTTATTTCTTTTATTTATTTTTATTATTCTAAGTCTAGTATGAGTGGCTAAACTCGTTATTTCGGATTGAACAAAGATAAGAACTTACTGAACTCCTAAGAACCGTGAGGCTTATAGGCATAAACTGTGTGAATCTGATTCCGCCGTGTAATCGTTTTCTTTATTGCATTGTACAGTGGGCTAAGCTAGTTAATCGTGGCTGATCACTCATTAATTAGAATTGTGTTCACTACCTCTATAAATGGTCAATGAATCATAGTTGTGTGTTGGTCATAAAGGGATGGGATGCATCACGGGTACTGAGGGCATAAGAGAGATCTTTGTCTAGGTAAATCTGGGTCTGTCTAGATAATAATGTTGCTTTGTTGCTTACAATCATATGAGAGATCGGGGTTGGGTAATAAGTTAGGGTTTAGGGGATGAGAGATCACCTCTAAGCTAAACTGAAATGATAGATTGGATACGTTGAGAGAGATCCGGTACCTTTAACCAGATAATTAGATTTACATAAGTAATCAGCGTGCCCATGATCGGTCAAGTGTTTGTTAAGTTCGAAATCTAAGTTCTAATCCGGAATACATTACTACTAATATTTTCCTTTCCTGTTTCGTTTTATTTTGTTATTTTATTTTACAATCTTTAAATAAAAGTACGAAGACCACAACAATCCTCAAAGCCTTTTGGAAAAGTGACACTGAAGATAGAATTCGCAGCTCCTCGTGGGATCGACCCTTACTCACATAAAGCTTGCTACGCCTTGCTATAGGCATAAGGATAACTCTCTCTTGAGAATTATTCTGACTGCGAAACGACCGCGCGTCAGAATTGGCACCGTTGTCGGGGAGTTGGTTTTTGAAATTCTATTTTCCAACTTGTTAGCCTGGCCGGTGGATGCCCAATACCTCTACAGGAGATTGCTTGTACGATCCAAAACCTGAGAAGACTCTGAAGCGGAGGAGAGCAGAAGCGCGGAGGGCACAACAAGCAGAGAGACTTGCTCGTGAAAGGGAATTGGAGCAAGAAAGAGCACAACTGGAAAGGAACGAACAACTGAGGTTAGCCCCGATGGCTGAAGAAGAAGGAAGAATGTTGAGGCAGTTAGTCTTTCCGACTAACATGAATTTACGTCCCATGGGCATTACACTCCCAGCGATTACTGGATGCTGGGAGTTGAAGGCAAGTTTCATCCAAATCTTGCCCAAATACCATGGGATGACTGGAGAAGACCCTCAGAGGCATATCCAAGATTTTGAGATGGTGTGTCAAACTCAACCTACGGATGGGGGAAAGGAACAATATGTGCGTCTTGTCTCATTCCCGATCACTCTTTATGATGGGGCATGAGACTGTTTATACACTCTGTCAACTGGCAGTATAACCACATGGGCACAACTGCAGCAGAAATTCCTAGAGAAATATTTTCCTGCATCCCGAGTCCACGAGATGAGGTGAATAATTGGAAGTTTGAAGATGGGCATAAATGAGAGTTTCAATGACTAGTGGTGTCGATTCCAGAGCATGTTGACAAAATGCCCACAACACCAGATCACAGATCACGATCTGATCCAATACTTTATATCTGGGTTGAGACCACAGGACAAGATCATTGTCAATGCTTCATGTGGAGGATCTATCCTGAACAAGCTACCAACAGAAGCCTTTCAAATCCTAGCAGAAATGGCTGATGAAAATAGAGATGAAAGTGCCGAGGGCACAAGGACAGTTCCAGACACTGGGAAATCAACGCACCTTGAGGTCAAACTGGAAAGGATTTTGGACCAGATAGAGAAAGTGATGAACCATACTGGAGCACCAAAGAAAAAAGTGTGTGGAGTATGCAAGAGCATGGCTCATTTCACTGATAAATGCCCAACACTGCAAAAGGAGGACGTCATTGAAGTTAACTCTCTCGGTGGGCATAACAACAACAACAGGCGATATGATCCCCACTCTCAAACATACAATCCTGGATGGAGGGATCATGAGAATTTCAAATGGAAGAGGAATGATGCTAACCAACCAGATTTGCCACCACCACCGCCGAAGGCACGCGAAGAACCCAGCCTAGCTGAACTAGTCCATGCCATGGCCAAAGAGAATATGAAGTCACAGCAGGAGAATGAAAGGTTCAAACAAGAGACAAGGGCCGGTCTACAACATGTGAGCAAGCAAATTTCCCAACTAGCTCAAGATCTTACCCAACTGAAGGAAAGAAATGGACAATTACCATCTCAGGTGGTAAATCCCCGAGAACAGGTAAACGTTGTGACCACAAAGAGTGAAAAATAAGTGATGAAAGCTGAACTGAAATGAGACACTAAAGGCATAACGAAAGAAGAAGAATAGACACAGGAAGAGGTTGTGGAGCCCACAAGGTAAGAAACAAAGAGGAAACCTCCATTTCCTGAACGTCTTGCTCACGACAGAAAAGACGATGAGATAAAGGAACTTCTCAAGGTCTTTCGAAAAGTGGAAATCAATATTCCACTATTAGATGCAATAAGGCAGGTTCCTCGTTATGCCCATTTCCTAAAAGAGTTATGTGCCAAGAAGGTGCGATTTGAAGATGATGCGAGACTTTTCATGGGAGAAAATGTCTCTGCAGTGCTACAAAAGATGCCAAAGAAGTGTAAAGATCTGGGACCACTCAAGGAGACAAGGGTGATCATCTAGTTGGCAGATAGATCAAATGTCTATCCCGAAGGTCTAATAGAAGATGTCTTGGTGAAAGTGGGGGAATTAATTTTCCCAGCAGATTTCTATGTCTTGGACATGGGCAACACGATGCCGTCTATATCCGTTTTTCTGTTAGGGAGGCCTTTCATGAAAACTGCTCGCACCAAAATCAATGTCAATGAGGGCACGCTGGCATGTGAGTTCGATGGTCAGGTAGTTGTGTTCAACATTTATAAAGTCATGAAGTACCCACAAGATCCGGAGTCAGTCCACTTTGTGAACCATTGCTATGCCCAATCTCAAGCCATTCTGGGTCACATGAACAACCAAGAACCTCTGGAATAGGCATTGCAAGCTGGGTTGACTGATTACGATGCCCTCGATGAAGATGAGGATACCAGGGATGCTATCATGATGTTGTACTCTCTGGAAGAATTACCGCATGGAGTGGTGGATTTCAAAATGCCCACAATGACTCAAACAGACAAGATGCTTCCATCGGTGCAGAGGGCACCAAAGCTAGAATTGAAGAATCTCCCTGACCACTTAAAGTATGCCTATCTTGGGAAGAATGAGACACTGCCGGTTATCATAAGCAAAGGATTGAATCTTGTAGAAGAAAACCGGATATTAAGATTGCTACACATTTACAAAGAAGCAATGGGATGGACTTTGGCCGATATCAAGGGCATAAGTCCTGCAGTATGCATGCACAGAATTCTCTTGGAGGATGATGCCAAACCTGTGCGGGATGCCCAACGCAAACTGAACCCCGCAATGAAGGAAGTTGTACTGAAGGAGATACTCAAGTTGCTGGACATGGGGATCATCTACCCCCATTTCAGACAGCAAGTGGGTAAGCCCAATTCATGTCGTGCCCAAGAAGTCAGGGATCCAGGTGGTGAAAAATGAGAAGAATAAGCTTGTGCCCACAAGGCTACAAACTGGATGGAGAGTCTGCATAGACTACCGGAAGCTCAACACTGTCATAAGGAATGATCACTTCCCATTGCCGTTCATAGACTAGATGCTGGAGAGATTGGCTAGAAATAAATTCTTTTGTTTCCTTGATGGATATTCAGGCTACATGCAAATTGTAGTGGATCAAGAAGACTAGGAGAAGACTACCTTCATGTGCCCATTCGGCACATTTGCTTACCGGAGGATGCCTTTTGGGCTCTGCAATACCCCGAGAACTTTTCAACGATGCATGATGAGTATTTTCTCGGATCTTTTGGAGAATTACATCGAAGTATTCATGGATGACTTTATTGTCTATGGAAATTCATTCGACGCATGCCTCGACAACCTTGAAAAGGTGCTAAAAAGATGTGTGGATAAGTGCTTGGTGCTAAACTATGAAAAGTGCCATTTCATGGTTCGTGAGGGGATTGTTCTTGGGCACGTCGTTTCAGAGAGAGGCATAGAGGTGGATAAAGCTAAGGTGGACATCATCGAAAAGCTACCTTATCCCACTACGGTGAAGCAAGTTCATGGTTTTCTTGGGCATGCTGGATTCTACTGGCGATTCATCAAAGACTTTTCAAAGATTGCTCAACCAATCACGCATCTTTTGCAAAATGATGTGCCATTTGTCTTCGACGATGCATGCAAGGAAGCCTTCAATACTCTGAAGAAGAGGCTAGTCACGGCACCCATCATTCAACCTCCAGACTGGGGCATGCCCTTTGAAATAATGTGTGACGCTAGTGGATACGCTGTGGGCGCAGTGCTTGGAAAAAAGCGGGGTAAAGAATGCCATGTGATTTACTATGCGTCCAAGACATTGAATCATGCCCAAGCCAACTACACTACAACTGAAAAAGGAATTATTGGTAGTAGTCTTTGCCTTTGAAAAGTTTTGATCCTATTTTCTTGGTGCCAAGAGTGTTGTTTACACCGATCACTCTGCATTGAAACACTTGCTTGCAAAGAAAAAATCGAAACCAAGGCTCATTCGGTGGATATTATTGCTGTAAGAATTTGATTGGGAGATCAAAGACAAGAGTGGAGCCCAAAACCAGGTGGCCGATCATTTGAGTAGAGTACTTAATGAGGAGAAGGACATGGTGCCCATCGAGGAGGCTTTTCCAGATGAGCATCTGTTTAGTCTCAAGGGCATAGCACCTTGGTACGCTGACTTAGTCAATTTCATGATCTCTGGAGAATTGCCGACCAGACTCTCGACCTACCAAAGGAACAAAATCCGAATTGAGAGTCGATATTATGTATGGGACGAGCCCATACTATGGAGAAGGTGCGCAGACCAAATCATCAGACGATGTGTGCCCATAGAAGAAACTAAGAGCATTCTAGATCACTGCCACTCCGAAGCATGTGGAGGGCACTTCGGTGCAAAAAGAACTACAAAAAAGATCCTTGATTGCGGGTTCTTTTGGCCATCACTTCACAAAGATGCTTATGAAGTATGCCGACGATGCCCACACTGCCAGATGACTGGAAACATTACCAAACGCAACGAAATGCCTATGGTGCATATCATGCCGGTAGAAGTCTTTGACATTTGGGGGATTGATTTTATGGGACCCCTAACCAAATCCAACGGACATCAATACATAGTTCTGACTGTGGAGTATGTATTGAAGTGGGTGGAAGCAAAAGCAACTACCACAAATGATGCTCGTGTGGTTAAGAAGTTCCTGAAGTCTAATGTATTCAGCAGATTTGGTGTGCCCAAAGCACTGATAAGTGATCAAGGATCCCACTTCTGCAACATGATCATCAAGAATTTGCTCAAGAAATATGGAGTGAGACATAAGGTAACTACTGCATATCACCCACAAGTGAATGGACAAGCTGAGGTTTCAAACCGCGAAGTCAAGTCCATACTTCAAAAGGTCGTGAACCCCAATAGCAAGAATTAGAGTTTCAAGCTGGATGATGCCTTGTGGGCATATCGCACTGCCTACAAGACACCCATTGGGATGTCTCCATTCCGCTTAATCTATGGGAAAAATTGTCATCTTCCAGTTGAGATTGAACACACGGCCTTTTGGGTAATTCAGAAGCTGAACATGAAGCTTGATAGAGCAGGGATCGAAAGAAAGCTCCAACTGCAAGAATTGGAAGAGATGAAGCTGGAAGCCTATGACAATGATGTTCTCTACAAGGAAAGAATGAAAAGAACCCATGACTAACTCATTCGTCCCAAACCGTTTGAGCGTGGGAAAAAGGTTCTGCTATATAATTCCAGACTGAAACTATTAGGAGGAGGACTCAAGTCCAAATGGTCAGGACCATATGAGATCCAGACCGTGTACCCAAATGGAGCAGTGGAATTATTTGATTCAAGTACTGGAGAGACGTTCAAGGTCAATGGCCAGTGGCTAAAGCATCTCAAGGAACCAATGGTTTCATCTATAGAGGCTCTCGGGCTCCAGCTCGTTGAGCCTATATACATGTAAACCTAAGGAGTATCGTGCCCACTATAATAACTGGGGCGCTGACTGGGAGGCAACCTAGGTTTATTTTTTTTTTTTATTTATTTCCTTTTGAGTGTTTATTTTTTGCCATGTTAGTTTAGGAATTAGATTTTACGACTGTATTTTATTTTTGGAGTATTTTAGGAAACAAATTCAGGTGAATTTTTTCATGGAAATAAAGAATCTAGCCAATTTGGATGCTTCCAGCATGGAGGGCACCAGCAAAGGCAATTCCGGGAAATTCAGGATCTCTCTGCCCCCGTGGGCACAGCACAAGATTTCGTACAAGGAAATCCTAGAAGACCAAAAGTCGTCTGACGGGCCTGTCACATCAATTCAAATTGAGTGGCTAGGGTGAATCCAAGTATTAAACCCCAACCCTTCCTCCCCAAAATTCACTCGCCATTTTCACCTAAAATTTTCAAAAAATTACAGTCTCTTCTCTCTCTCTAAAAACTCCCTCTCTCAACCGCCATAACCACGATCACCATGGCCCCCAAAACTCGCGCTGCCAAGTCCACAAAGAAGAAGGTGGAGTTCACCCATTCCACTTCACCGGAAAATTCAAGGGAAACCACCACCGATGCTGCTGCACCAACCAAGTCGTCGAGCACTGCCGCCATGAACATTCAACCTCTCACCACCGTTGAACCACTGCCTTCACCCATTTCCATCCGTAAGTCCGAGAAGGTTGACGAACCTTCTCTGAAAATTGTGGAGGAAACCGCCGACGAGATCGAAAACCAAGAGGAGGCCAGCATGCAGCAAGATGTAACTCTTGAACCGACACCAGAGCACACTCCTGAGCCCTCTGCAACTGAAAAATTGAAGAAGGTGAAGAAGGAGAAGGTCGCCGCCCTGAAAGCTAAGTCATAGACCTTGAAGAGGAAGAAGCAGCCATCGTTGATGCTGTCGGAGGACGAGGAAGCTGATGAGGAGACCGAGAAAGAAAAAGCTGAAAGCAGTGGGGAGTCGCAAGCCCATAAGAGTCAGGATGACCAGTCTCTGTCTCTGAAGGAAGCTACTGAGGGCACAACAGATGCGCCCTCTGTATCTGCCAAAGGGAAAGGGAAAGCTGCTGCTAAGCGATCTGCAAAGAAGGGCAAAACTGTGGTTAGCCCAACATCTAGAAAAATCATACCGAAAGAAGAAGGCGTCTTTCCCACAAGGGAGATCGTGCATATCAAGACCATCCACTTCGCCTCACTTGCTGTCTTGGGCATCGAGCGAGAGGTAAGAGAACTCTTCTCTAACATTGGTTGGTCATTTTTCATTGAATGTGACTGTTTGATTTTTCCTAAGTTGGTCTATGAGTTTTTCCATGATCTTTCTGTGAAGAGTATGGGGAAGGGAGGCACTTCTACAAAAATTTTCAAGTTTAAAATTTTTGGTAAAAATTTCAATCTTTCTACTGATGAATTGAACATGGGTCTGGGAATTGTTTCATTTTTGGATCTGAATGATGATGAATATAAGTCTGTTGTTGTTGTGGTGCCCATGGATGAGAATGTGGAGGAGAAGTGGGCTGAGTTAGGTGACGGTTCCACATTCAAGTCTGGAACCAGCAAGGGATACATGCTGAAAAGCAGTGCCCTTCACTTTTGTCACCGAGTGCTCGTC
This sequence comes from Perilla frutescens, assembly GCA_026008535.1. NCBI lineage: Eukaryota > Viridiplantae > Streptophyta > Magnoliopsida > Lamiales > Lamiaceae > Perilla > Perilla frutescens. Next base: position 46,629,805 of record BRKX01000012.1, read on the forward strand.
TATAACTTCTTTGGCTGGAAAGATAGCTCTAACTCCATTACCAATTAGGAGTTGTTTGTCCTCTGGTGCATGGTGCATAAGAAGTGGATAAACTTTGGAGTTGTGGCCATCACCCACTTCAAGGACACTGTGGCCCATTCTAAGAATCACATCTCCGGTGCCCAACTGATTACCCATCTTGCTGAAAAACTACGTTTATTTGATCCTTCATCCACTAATCTGTATTGCAAGCATGTTGAGTTGTTTGATTTAAACTGATTGAAACGTATCTTGGATGTTTTTGACGATGAGAAAGGGAAACCCGTGTTTGGCATACCGAAGCTAGAAACTTCGAGTAGCCTTAGTTTTCCTTTGAATGCAGGTCTGAGCAAGAGGCCCCCGAGGGCACAGCAGCAAGAGCCAGCAGCCACCACCATCATTGTCAGACTAGACCGATTGGAGACCGCCATGTTCGCCTATTTCAAGCACGTCGGATTTAATTATCCGCCCCCTCTGATGCCTAAACTGGTACTCTTTCCATTAGGTTAGGTTTTTGTTTTTTATTTTGTTTTTGTGTCTATTTAGGTGTCGCCCATTTCCCACACTTTGCTTAAGGCAAAGTGTGTGGGTGTGGGCATTAGGAGTCCTTTATTTTTGTGTCTTTGTTGTTTTTGTTGTTTTTGTGTTTTTTGTTTATAATTAGATGACCCCCGTACTGACCCACTTTGCTTAAGGCAAAGTGTGTGGGTAGTGGGGCCCTCTAATGTTTCGTTGAGTTTGCGGTTAGTAGGATAACCTTCTCGCACCAACTTTACCGAAGGCAAAGTGTGTGGGTGGGGTTACTTTGCCTTCTTTGCATTTTTTTAGTTGTCAAGCATGTGTAAATATTTGAACTCAAAAGCATGTGTCTAGGGTCTTGTGACCATAAGGCAGCATATTTTACTGTATTGTCATTTCAGCATGCCCATGCTACTGCTTATATGATGAATAAACTAAGTATCTTGTGAGGAATTGAGCCTGAATTCACAATGCATGTGCTACTTCTTTCTTGTGTGATTTCTGCATTTTTGAATTTAGGTGAACTAGAACTTGTTTTTGATCTATTCCAAGGTCACAAGGAATTTTGGGTATGCTACTGAAATGCTTAGGTAAATTTTCTTTCTGAGCCCACAAAGCCAAATAAAACCACCTTGATATTATCCCTTGCATCCCTTTTTGAGCCGAAAATGAATAAAGCCCTGGTCATATTCTTTCTTGGAAGCCATAAAAAAGACCATGGGCATGAGGGGAGGATAAATCTGGTGTGTTACAAGGCATAAAATGCCAAGAGAAAGAAAGAAAAAAAGAGAAAGAAAAAAAAAAGAAAAAAAGGGGTAAAAAAAATGAAATAAAAAACAAACCCCAAGAAAATAAAAGTGCAAAAAGCCCACAAGATAAAAAATCTAGGCATGTGCTTAAATAAAATGGGCACGGTGGCAAAGGCCAGTAAGAGTCAAAATGAGTCTCCCAAAGGGAAAATTCGACTAAAAACTGAGCCAAGATCCAAATATTTCCTATCTTAAACCCGAAGCCCCATTAAAATCTTAAAGACCTTAGCATAGGTATGCCCATTATACCAACAGTGGTAGAGGAACAAGAGTAATTACAAGACTATAGTGACCATCGGTTCAATTATGTTTTTCCTTGAGCGTAAACACTTAGCCCAAAAACACTTGAGTGAGGAAAGCATGAGCGACCCGATAACTTAGTCATTTTGATTTGCAGTGGGCATTATATATGTTTTTACTATTTATATGCTGTTGAGTATGATCAGGTACCTAGGTCTATGTGCCCGCAAGGGATTTGCTTTTACATGCTTGATTTGTCGTGTCTTTGTCTTGAGTCTGTCTTTTCCTCCTCTTTGTTTTCTGTTTTTTTTTTCTTTTTTTGGGCACGTTGTACCCACATACTTGAGGGAAAGTATGACTAAAGTGGGTGGGTGTGACAAGTCCAAAATCTCTCGTGTTTTTGTGTCTTTTTCTCGTTCTTTTGTCCTTTATTTTTTCTGTTTTTGAGCCGGAAAGAGCCAGAATGGGCACAAGGGATAGCAGGAGGAAGGAGAATCACTTCTGGAGGGCACAAGGGTGCCAATGATACCAAGATGGGCAAAAAATTCTCGGCAAAAAGCTCTCTCTCGAGCCTGGCAGAAATCGCCCACCATTCCAGCAAAAGCTGAAGGAGAAGTTTGTGATCGTGCCCACAACAACCCCAGAGTGATAAAGAGGAGAAGGAAAAGAGATTGGGCATGAGGGAAACTAATGCCAGTGATAAACATGGCTTTTACATGCATTAGAGGAGTTGTATGGTTCATATTCGAAGATTAATGCATGCGTTTGTTGAGTTTTTATACTAGTTTCGAGTTTCCGTGTGCTATTTGATGTTTTGGTATTTCTTGTGCAAGTTTGAGCTGAATTTGAGATTTATCCAAGATCCAATTTAAGAAGGAAAGTTTCTAGAAATATAGAGGATCAAGAAAGGGTCGCAATGCAACTTGAATCGGGTCAATCGGACGAGAAACGAGAGAGAACGGAGCGAAATGGTGGAGGCGCGCGGAGCTGCCTACCAACCCGCCGACCGGCGGGAGGAGGCCGCCGACCGGCGGAGTCCGGCTGAGAAATCCACCGATCCTGCCGCCGATCTGCGGGTCCTGGCTGCCGATCGGCGGGTCCTCACTTACGAGTCGGCGGGCGCGACGGGATTTTGTCTCCGGATGTGTGTTCAGCCCACGAACTCATCTTTCGGCCCGGATTATCGATACCTAGTATATGTAGAATTGTTTTGGATGAATTTTGGGGACTTTTCTCGTTATTTTAGAGTTCTCTTTTTATTTTACATTTGAGGTTCGCCTGCAATATTCAACATTGAAGAATTTAAGTTTTAATCAACGAATCGTCATTCCGGTTTTTCTAATCTATCGCACATTTATATTATGTTTATGACTATTCTTATTTTCGTTATTTTCATGGTTTTAATTATGAGTGAGTAGTCCTTTTATTAATTCTAGGGTTTGCAAAACATGTTGAACCTATGAGTTTAATTTAATCCTGTTATTTTTCTCTTCCGATTATTGTGTTCAAATGTTCAAGTGCTTTTGATTTCATGCTTGATTACTGATCATAATTGATGCATGCTAGCTAGTTAATTTGAGTCCTGGCTGAGATAATTGACTAGTGGGATTAATTGAACACTTTGATACACGTTCCATGAAATCTGTAGAGGATTTAATATGTTGATCAATCGGGAGTTAGTAAATTTATCCTAGAGACGAAAGTGATAGGTAATTTATTAATTTACATTCACCTTGAGACCTGGCGGAGATAGGTAAATATATTTCTGACTCTTCACTAATAATCGGATTAAAATTAGAAATTATTAGGATTGAATTAAAGCATAGACGATACATGTGTATTGCATTTCCTAGGATTAGTATTTCATTAATTGATTGAGTTTGATTATTTGCTTAGTTTATTTCCTTGCGTTTATTTGGTTCTCGTTATTTTCTACTATTTCATTTAAATTCGTGCCTAGTTTTAGTAAACCCATAAATTGATAGCCTGGATAATAGAGAGTTGTTAGCTTAGTACTCAGTTTTGTCAAATATTCAGTCCATGTGGATACGATACTCGATTCACTTGCTATATTGCATTGTCCTGTGTTAGTTGCAGATTTGTGCATAATAAATAGTGCATCAACTTTTTGGCGCTGTTGCCGGGGACTGAATTTGATTTTTATTCTGATATTATTACTGACAAGGATCTATTACTTCAGGTAGTTTATGATAACAAGGTCTACGAACCATACGTAGACCTTGTTCCCAATTCCCCTGATCGAGCTCACAGACAGAGGAACAAGGAGAAAAGAAAGAAAGCAAAGGAGATGGCTGAGAATGTTGGGAACATGGAGGCATTGGCTAGACGTCTGCAAGAGATGGAGCAGAGGCTTGCTCAACAGACGGAGCCTGAACCGGAAGCAACACCTCTAAATATGCTGTATCGGGCTCCAACAGACAGATACTTAGGCGCCGGATGGGGTGGCGACATCGCCGCGAATAATTTCGAGTTCCGTCCTGCTCTGATTAACATGGTGGCTACCCAACAGTTTGGCGGACGGGCTACGGAGAATCCAAATGCTCATCTGGATGCATTTTTGGATATCTGCGACACCATCAAGATGAACGGTGTCAGTGACGACATTATTCGCATGAGGATGTTCGTCTTTTCTCTGAAGGATCGAGTCAAGGAATGGTTCAAAATTTTGGACAAGGCGTCCGTTACTACATGGGACCAGATGTGCCAGACGTTCCTTGCCAAGTACTTTCCTCCATCAAAGGCACAGAAGATCATTGCGGACATCACTCATTTCACTCATTTAGACATCTTTGACCTTGCATACACAGACTCACAAGAAAAAGAATCACACGCAACTGGGGAGGAAGAATTGAAGGCTTAAAGAAAAATAAAAGAAAATAAACACGAAGAACAAAACAAAAACAAGACAACACAAAACACACAAATACCAAAAATAAAACAAAACAACACTAAAATACTAATACTAAACAAGCACGAAAGCACAAATACAAAAACAAACACAAAACAATTATAACACAAAAAGACAACACGTCTAAAGCTTTCCCCGGCAACGGCGCTAATTGTTTGAACAGTGTAGTTCTTTCCGATCGGCTACACCCCCGCAAGAAGACGGGGTCGATTGTAGGGTGGCGAGCTAACTCAGGTCGTGTCTCTCGAGGAAAGCTTCATGTGGGCAATTATCTTTCTATGCCATAATTGTTAACAAACACATTAAACGAAATACAACCTAAACATTCTAAACGAGGGGTATGAAGATTTTTACTAAACTACCTAATTAAAGCAAGTAAAACTAACTAACAACACCACCAATCACAAAGATAGAGGATCGGATTATGAGAAGAGCATTAGGGTGTGGATTTTCTCATTGGTTTCTCATTAAGCTTTCTTCAAGTTGGTTATATTGATCTCAAACATACAATAGACCCGTCAATTGGTTTAACTTCAATTACTGTCACCGTCTATCCATTAAACCTCTATCCGCTATACCATACGAGCAAGATCAATATATTAGGCTTAGGAACCCCATTCACCTAACGTTAAAGGAACCAAATTCGGGACTTAGAATCTTCTTCCGGTCTCATCTAATTCCTAGCAATGTTCAAGTAGTGATCAATTACTCTCACATGATAATCACCATTCCAACAACAACAACCAACAATAACAAGCATAGATTAAAAACCAAATCGATCATCCACCCCCTAATGGAGAGATTAACCCAACACCATGCTCGAAACCACACAATAATCATAAAAGTCATTTATTCATAAACCAAAAGATAAATTCATACAACTTTTACAATATTGTTTGTTGTCTCAAGAGTTTTGGGACAAATCCCCACAAATGGGCTAAAGCTAAAGGAAAGAATTAACAAAGTGGAGGTCCTCGTTCAAGCTTAGCTTCCGCGGATGGCTTAGAGTTGGACTCCACTTCTCGGGCCGTCATCAAAGTGGAACTTCTTCTGCAAACCTAGTTTCCACGGATGGCTTGGAGTTGGACTCCTCTTCTCGGGCCTTCCTCCTTAAGCTCTAACCCTCTTGCCTCTTCTCCTCCTCCTTTCTCTTTTTTTCAATCGGTGGTGGTCGTGATGAAGGTGAAGAGAACTGGAAGAAAAAGAAGTGGTGAATAGAGAAAAAAATGAGAGATGGGTGTGTGAGGTGAGAAGTGAATGAATGATGGATGATATCCCCCAAAATCAAGTGGGGGATATCAAGAGAGAGAGAGAATCGAGAGTGGGTGAGATGAGAGGTGAGGTGAGAGAAAGTTGATGAGATGGGTGATACGTCCACAAAAAGCCTTGAAGAACTTAATTCGGAGCTGCAAATATGTGGTTCAAATACACGACTTCGAGCAATACAATTGCAAGGATATTTCCAAGCATTTATATGTAAGAAGTTCGAAGATGGCAAAGAAGTTGAGAGCAACTTCAAAATTGTTACTTTGCTAGTAATTAAAGATTGGAGATCAAGGTTTGAAGAACAAAACATGAAGAAGTGAAGACCAAGACTTGGAATGTGCGTGTACCCGTCGGTATGCCCATATCGAGTAGTTTCGGCCCTTAATGAATTAATTAAGGGGATTGATTTTATTTAGACTATAGTATTTATTTTATTTAATTAAGACTATAGTTGGATCATATTTTTAATTATTTATTTGGGTAATTTTCGTCCATAAGTTGATTAGGTTTGACTAAAATTGTATTTAAGGCAATTTCCTGCCTTGAATAGAATTCTAGTTTAGGGAACTTCCTAGTATAGTTAGAGATCCTTTTTTGATCAATTTTTTTAGGCCTTTTTAGCATCAATTTTCATCCCGCCTTAGTCCTATAAATAGGGGAACCATGTCACATTGTTATTTTAGACATTATTGAAGTTAGTTTGCTTTTGCATCCAATTGTGTCTCAACCTTTATATTCTTTTGATTGTTTTCCATCAAGAAAATTATCATTCTTAGAATTAGCACATCTAAGTCTTATTCAAGGGTATTACTTAATCCACTTGAGGGATTAACCGGTATTCGCTATCGAAGATCAACTTAGAGATTTCAATCTTGGATACGTTCGAGATTCAAGGAGGCTATCGGGTTGTGATTCACCTCAACATCATCAACCGTCAACCATCAATCACGACACCACCCATCCAACCCCACGACGCACTCCTCATCCATTCCACGAGCTTGAGTTCAAGTCCTACTTCGTTCCATACAATCCGTAAGTTCGTTTAATCCTTAACATATCCTATCTACCCAAACCTTTCTTCACCATCAACACACACGGCCTATTACCTAAATTCCAGCCCCTATCCACCACCTTTCATCCCTTATTAACTTGGTATTGTGTTTCATAGTTCGTGTCATTGTCTAGGTATTTTAGTTGTCTAGATTAGTCGTATTTTATTCGTTTAGTTGAGTCAGATTGAAACCCTTCATTCGCTGACGTGTTTCGATTCTTAGAAGTCTTCCGCTACATCTTTAGTTCATCCTAGATTAATTGTCCGGGTCTTATCAATGGGTGATGGAAACGGAGGAGTTAATGAGGGGGATTTGTGGAGATTTTGTTGGAAGATTTGGGGGATAAAAATCAAACTAGCTTTAGGGAAATTAAACCCCTTTCTCTCCCTACAAATCTAGGATGCCCAAAAGTCCAGCCTTGTATTATAATCTAGCTGCCCATGTGGAGGGAATTGAAGTCTTGATCGAAGTTGGAGAGAGGGAGAAAATTAATTTGCGTCAAAAACTGATCCGGGAGGCAAAACTGGGCACCCGCGCGCCCGCGGGGTGCTGCACGCCCGCACGGAGCTTAGGTGTCACGCGCCCGCAGGGACCATGCCGCGCGGTCGCGCGTCCCGCGCGCCCGCGCACTGTGACAATTCCGTCTTCGGCAGCTTTCACGGTTTTTCTTCGTTCTCCCTCGTTTCTTGGCCGATTGACCCGATTCAACTTGCTACGCACTCCTTATTCGATTCTCTATCTTCCATTATCTTGAATCTCTCAAATTTTACAGTTATTTATCCTCCATTTTCTCAAGACATTGTGCAAATCTACACGACTCACCAAAAGAGCAAAAGTGAGGATAACAATATCAAAACAACACAAAAACACATGAAAAACACATATTAAAGATACTAAATTCCTACAATAAAATAATACAAATAATCACTAAACACCCGACATTACTGATTCATTACGATATTGTTGGAGCTTCAATATTTTCTCGATTCGTGTCTATTCGTTTCTCGATTCAGTCAGGTAACAAGTGATTTTCTTATTTTTTTATTGAATGTAGTAAGATTTGTGCTTGAATATATATATATATAGACAAAAATGTAATTTTAGTGATTAAAGTTGCAAAATATGTCACTAAAATTAATTTCTCAACATACCATTTGAAAAATGAACTGACAAAATCTTCAGATGTTCTCTGATTAGTTAGTCTAAATGTTTCGCTGAAGTTGATCTATCTTCATTTGTGGATGATGGAACACTAGTCTTAGAAGGCAATCTTCTTGTTCTGCTACAAATAATGTCTTAGTTTTGAAGTCTATAAATGTTGATCTTATCCATATTTCAGTCAAGCAGTGTGTTGTATCATTAAGAACTCTTATTTAATTCTTAGATTTTCTTTTTAATTTGAATTCAGATTGGGTTCAGCTTTTTGTTAAACTTATTTTGACTATATGTAAAATTATGTTATTGTTAAATGTTGTACCACTAGCTCAATATTATGTGATGAATTTATCAATTCATTTAGAATTTAATGAAGATGATTACAATTAAAATGAATAATAATACTAATATGTCTAGTTATAAGGAGTAAAAGATTGTTACTTTTGTTACAATCTATTACTTACTGCTGTGTAACAGAGGCTGGAAGCATGCTCAGTTCAGCAAATGAGAAAAGACACTTGTATTTCTTCAAGATATTATCAAATTCCTTCATCTAAAAATGCAACACTAGGCTGTTTGTAAGTGAAATATTATATTCTATGATTTGGCGAATTGATGACAATACCATGATAACAGTATGACTTTATTTTGAATGATTTTTTTTTTCATTTTTTTGGTATTTTTGGTTTTTTCTTGTGTATTTGATCGTTTGTCTTCATTTAAGTGATTTGATGTAAAATTATATGATTATTGTTTCGTATTCGGTTGAGTCTCATGTATTATTTTTATGTTCTTAACTCATAAATGATGTTTGTATCACTATTATAGTTAGATATATATGCTAGTAAATTTGTTGAATATGAACATCTCTTTATGTGTATCATTGAAATTGAAAATAAGTATCAAATTGTAGTTGATTTTGTATCTGATGTTGTTTTTATGTGGTGTTTTGTGTTATGTGTTTTCTTTCACTGTTCAGATATGGTAAATATCTATTACATATGAGTAATATGAATTGTTATTTGTTTAGATTTCAGTTTATATGAGTAGTATGAATTATTATGTTAAGTATTAGTTAACATGCTTATGAGTAGCATTTGAAGTAGATACAGTTATCACATTTTTAGTGGTGTGATTATGTCTATAGGGTTCGGTCATTTTTCATATTTTGTTTGGGTTCTTTTTTGTCTTTTTTTTACGTGGTATATTTATGTTTTTAGGATTCAGTCATTTTTCATATTTTTGTCTAGGTTCTTTTTTGGTTTTTTTTTTGTTTTATTAATTATCCAGTTATGTTCATTTAAGTGTTTGATTAAACATTAAATGGATAATTTGAAGTATTATGTTTTAGTATCACACACTATGGTTATTAGTATGACTGGACATAAAAATGTGTCACATTGTAGCTTCTTTTGCCTCTGTGATGGTTACATCTTGGAGCAGATGGGCTCATTGAATGGTATGATTATAACCGATTAATTATTTATACATGTTCATTCCGGTGCTCATTTATTCCTTGTTGTGATTATTTTCGTGAGAGTTATGGCAGTTGTCATGCTTGCTAGTAAGTGTTTTCCATGACTTATTTTATGTTTTTTCCGTTTTTCATTCTTAATATCTTTACTTATGTTATCACTTATGTGTATTTTTCCTTGCATAGAACGATGAATTTGTTGTTTATCTCGATGAGACCCAACATCCAAAAACCTCAGAGTTGAGGTCGTATGAGTTGGTGAATGTGGAGTTTGAATGGAACAAGCAAATTGGTGGGCATGACTGTGGCCTATATGTGATGAATCACATGCAAAGATTTGATGGTATTCGTGCCCCGACTTAGAAAATGTTTGAATTACTTTTTTATATTTTTTCTTTCAGTTTTATTTTTCTTATTTTTCCTAAGTGATTTCTAATTTTGTTTTTCGGTTTGCAATCTTATGGTCGAAAGAAGCTCCGACAAAGACTGCATTATGCTCGTATTGCTCTTGCAGGTACAAATAACTTGAGATTTGAAGTCCATAAGTTCGTCATTTGATTCATGAATAGAAGGAAGAAATGACTGACAATTGTGAATTTTTGTTTGGATATTTTGAATGTTGTGATTTCTTTTGGATATTTGATAGAGGTGAAGAACTGTTTGTGTGTTTTCCTTTGGTGTCTGGTGATTTGTTATATTGTATGTTGGGATTTAGATATGTTATTATGCTGTTTAAATATAAACTTTTTGTCTTTGGAGATGATTGTATGGGCCAAATACTATGGTTAGTTTGTGCTGTTTTTATAATGGTGAATGGATTGTGGTTATTAATTGGAATGAATGAAATATTGGTTTGTATCATTGAATTCTAAATTTTGTATCATTTAAGATGTGATTTTGTGGAATAAATTTCGTATAAAGTAATCACTATCTTTGAGAAGTATAGTTTATTATTTCCTAGCCATCTTATGCCTCCAAGGATTGAAATGTATCATTTTTATGAGCAATCCCACCATCATGGTTCTGGACATTATATAAATTTGCTTCCAGTTCTTCACCCACTGTGTTGGCGATTGATAATATAGAATTCAGAAACTCATTCTCAAAATCATTAAACACTTATCTCTGAACACCAATCAGAGATCCAGACAAACTTAAAGTATGAAGTAATGTACATTAAATTTTTTGAAACCTACCTTCAAAATTCGGGAATTGCTACAAAAAGAATTGAATTTGTTAATTTTGATCTCGTGTTCTTTTCTCGCAGCGATATAGACGGTAGTAGCGATGTTTTGATAGTCTTTCGCCGGTGACAAGGCAGCGACTTCTCCTTGGATGGCTAAGAGCTCTGATGAAATCATGAACTTGGGGCAATCTAGAGTGGGTTGTTCGATTTGGGCTAGCTCTTGATGGATCTAATGGCCGACCTGTCTAATAGGTTGACCCATCCGGCTGGCTTGTATACAAGAGATCAGTCCTAATTTTAAATAGTAATAATAATAGTTCTTTTTATAATATTTCATCGTGTACTCAATGAATAAACATATATGACATGACTATATGTGCGTACAAAATCAAAATCCTAGTTTAATGAAAAGGCCCGACTAGAGACAATGACAAGTGTCTACATTTGGAGATGGTAAGAGCAGCAGGAAATATGAGTGCGCCACCACCTCACTGTCTATGGAATGTTTTTCCTCTCTCTCTCTGCCGCTTCCTGCACTCACCATTCGCTCCAACTCTTTCCCATCAGAACTGACACAATTCATTCTCCTTTTCAGTTCAAGGTTGTTTCATAGCTTCAAAAGGAAACATCCTCAACTATAACTGGGCAAAACAAGAAAAAAAAAAAAAATGACTTCTACTCTATTTTACAGCCCAATTATTCCGTCCGCAGCAACATTTTCAAGAAGCCATTTGTCATTTTCCAAATCCAGATGTTGTTTTCCAGCTGATATCTCCGACTCCCGTTACAAGAATATTCAAGAAAGTGGCCATTTGAAGAAGCTGAAAGCTTCTGCGGAGGAAGTGGGAACATCTCCTCAAAGTGATGCAGCTCCCACGCCGCCGCCGGAGAAGAAGCTGCGGATTCTGGTGGCCGGCGGCGGGATTGGGGGGCTGGTTTTCGCGCTGGCGGCGAAGAGGAAGGGATTCGAGGTAGTGGTTTTTGAGAAGGATCTGAGTGCGGTGAGGGGCGAGGGGCAATACAGGGGGCCGATTCAGCTGCAGAGCAACGCGTTGGCGGCGTTGGAGGCGATTGACATGGATGTTGCTGAACAAGTTATGGCCGCCGGATGCGTCACCGGCGACCGAATCAACGGCTTAGTTGATGGCATCTCCGGTGCTTGGTGAGTTGTTGCATTTATTGCAGATGGTGAATTTGTTTGTTTTGCTTTTTTTTTTTGGTGCATTCACTTTTTCAGGAAAACAGACAGATAGGCCATTCTTGGCCGGTACAAGACTTTTGTTCTCTCTCTCTCTCTCTCTCTCTCTCTGAAATAATGTTTGAATGCTAACTTTTAATTTTCAGCTTTAAGGCCTCAAATATAAGTATTAAGTGGATCATCTGCATTAGCATCCAACCTTCTGTTGGCTACTGTTTTTGCAGTGTGATTTGCTCGAGAAAATATATGAACTCAGTGGATCATAAAGATGATGGTCCATTTTCTTCAATTAAATTCTTCTATCCAGCTTAATCACGCTTTGTTCTATTCTTCCTTATGTTCGTGGTTTTCCTTCAAATACCTAATGGAGGCATGCCTGTCAATTGTCATAAACCAAATAAACATTGAAATATTTTGGTGGTGGTGGAGGGGTTATGTCATCATAGTCTCATTTACAAGCAAATTTCTTGTCTAAAGTATCTTTGTTCTCTCGTCCGTTACATGTTTTTTGCACATAATTCATGATGTTTTATAGCTGCAAAAAAAAAAAAAAAAAATATATATATATATATATACAAAATGTCTTTGGGTGAAGGATGGATTGGTTTGTTAGAAGAATCTATTTCACAAAATTATCAACTCTATGTTAAGCTAATATATGTAATTCAATCTCATAAAATGGTTGAGCTGATAACCAGGTTTGTCAAGTTTGATACATTCACTCCTGCAGCAGAGCAGGGGCTTCCAGTCACTAGAGTCATAAGCCGCATGACTTTGCAACAAATTCTTGCTTGTGCAGTCGGGTCGGATATTATTAAGAATGAAAGCAATGTAGTGGACTTGGAAGATGATGGTCAAAAGGTAGCCTTGAGCTTCTGTGTCACCATTCTCTTCCTATAGCATTAGAGTTTTGTAAGATCCAATATATGCTAGCTAGCACCTTTATGATCCTGTCTTTTGTAAATTTTAGGTTATGGTGAGACTTAAAAATGGGCAGTGCTATCAAGGAGATGTTCTCGTTGGCGCTGATGGGATATGGTCAAAGGTATCTCGTGATTTTATACCTTCATCAGCATTATGTTTGTTGAAAAATAGGAACTGGGAGAAAGTGAAAACATCCAAACAATATGAAATCATGTGTAATTACCAATTTTAAGTGTATGCATGTCAACATAGACACTGTTTTAGGCAAATGTTTGGTTGTTAATGACTCAATTGATGGATCTAATATAGGTGAGGGATAAATTATTTGGAACAAGTGAAGCTGTATACTCAGGCTACACCTGTTACACCGGCATAGCAGATTTTGTTCCTGCAGATATCAATACAGTTGGGTATGTATAGGCCAGTCGCTATGCACTTAATGCATTGTGAACTTTATTAATAAGAGAGAGAGAGAGAGAGGGGCCATGATGTTTAAATTTATGTTCATCGAAATTTTTTCCCAGGTACCGAGTGTTTTTAGGCAACAAAAAGTACTTCGTTTCTTCAGATGTGGGTGAAGGAAAAATGCAGTGGTATGCATTTCACAATGAATCACCCGGAGGTGTGGATATTCCCAACGGTAATAATCTTCAGATTCTTTTCCCATTTTATCAGATTTACATTTACAAGTTAAGAGATCCAGATACACTAGGACGATAGATAGTGAGAGAAGATACTTGATGCAGTACATATTTTGTTAAAAGTAAGTTGTTTTCTTGGTTTTTTAGGTAGAAAGAAGAGGTTACTCAAATTGTTTGAAGGTTGGTGTGATGATGCTATAGATCTATTGCTAGCAACAGATGAAGATGCTATACTACGACGCGACATATATGATCGAAATCCAATATTTACATGGGGAAAGGGGCGGGTGACGTTGTTGGGTGATTCTGTACATGCTATGCAGCCAAACTTGGGTCAAGGCGGGTGTATGGCGATTGAGGTAGAATTTACATTTCTAGTTTATTCCCTAATTTTATGACCCTTTGAGCTCAGTTTCCTTTTTATGTATTTTCAAGTTATTTTTATGAATTTTTAAGCTCTCAGTTTACTTTCGTGAATTACAGGATGGATATCAACTAGCATTGGAGCTTGATAAAGCAAGGAGGCAAAGTGTTTCGGGAAGCCAAATTGACGTAGTCTCTTCTTTAAAGAGGTAAATGACCTTGTTGAGTTTCTACTGTTCTTTTGTATATAACATTGACATCAAAGGAGGTAAGAATTTCACTGGTAAAGAAATATTTTTCTTGGTGCAGGAACATTGTTGGAATAGAAAATGTTCATGGTATCTCAAAACTTTAAAATAAAATTTCTCTTATCATAAGTTATTGATAAAATTTCTGTTTTAATTTTGTTTTTTGCAGATATGAAAATGCTCGAAGACTACGCGTTGCAGTTATTCATGGACTTGCAAGAATGGCTGCATTGATGGCAACAACTTACAAGGCATATCTTGGATTCGGATTTGGTCCAATTTCGGTAATATCTTGTACATGTCATAGTAACTTGAGAACATTAGGCATGGCAAATATTCTTCAAGATGACAACAGTTAATTATCTGTTCTGTAGTTCTTGACGAAGTATAGAATACCACATCCCGGAGCACTTGGAGGCAGGGTGGTTATCGACTTTATGATGCCATTAATGCTAAGTTGGGTTCTTGGTGGTAATGGGTGAGAATTGAAATGCCTTATCGGTTTCTCTATATGATCTCATTCTTTTTAAACCAAAATACATGTTTACTTAGAATCATGAATCGAATGCTTTCTATCATCAGTCGATGTTTGGAGAAACAATTTAGATCCAGCTAGTAGTAAATGTATATCCATCATGAATCACATTTGTTTTGGTGCTTGTTAAGGCTAATTTTCATCTGATAGCTTGACTAATTGCTTACTTTGCAGTTCAAAACTTGAAGGAAGAACACTTCATTGTAGACTTTCTGATAAAGTATGATAGACTAGCTGTAGTCGATTCATATAGTAGATGTAGATTGTACTTTCTGATCATTGATTCTGTTTCTACGTTGGTAAAGGCCAGTGACCAGTTGCGGAGATGGTTTACAGATGATGATGCACTAGAGAGGGCTATCGATGCTGAGTGAGTATACAATGCATAACTTGTATGATATGTATATTTATGCTATATAGTCACCTAGTTCTGTTTGATATAATATCTATTACATGTTACATGTAGTTGGTTTCTTTTCCCTGTTGGGGCTTCAACTGCTGCATCCGAAACAATTTTTCTAAGCCGAGATGAGAAGAAGCCATGTTTAATCGGGTATGCCTTGGACTTATTCATTTTTATCTAATGAAATGTCTAAGTTGTGTATGGAAGTATTTCATGTGGAAATCAAGAATACAACTTCTTGTTCATGCAGAAAGTTCGTTACAGAAGACTAAAATTAACTGTCATTAGGTGATCAAATTCTATATCAAAAAAGATTTTCTTGTCAAAAGAGAAATAGTCATGAAATTTTTCTTTGAACTTTTTCAATAAAGGAAAACTTATGATGTAACTCTCTTCACAGGAGTGTATTGCATTCAGACTCTCTGGGAGAATCAACAGCTATTCTTTCACAGCAGGTCAGATCAGTTAATTTTTCTGTCTATAGTTTTTGTTCATCATATTCAATTACCCTTGCAAACAAAGCTTAATGATTTCTTGATTAGGTGTCCAAGATTCATGCTCGAATAAGCTATAAAGATGGAGCATTTTTTCTAACCGATTTAAGGAGCAAATATGGCACTTGGATCACAGAGTAAGAGAGAGACTGTTTTGTACTTGTTATTTTCTGTCATTTTATACTGACTGAAGAAAACTTTTGCAGTAACAAAGGCAGGCGGCATCGCCTGTTACCGAACTCTCCTACTCGCTTCCACCGGACTGATGTGATCGAGTTTGGGTCAGATAAGAAGGTAAGATTCTACTACAATCCTATCTGTAACCAGCTTCTCGAATTCTTTCGTGCTTTCTTTTCATGTTTTGTGAAACCTACAGGCTGCATTTCGTGTAAAGGCGATGAAAAATCGGGCTAGTATGTCGGGCAAGAAGGACGAGAGAACAAAGTTCTCTATGCTGCAGTAAGTCCATGAAAGTAAACTAGTAAGCCTGATGCCGGAGAACAAGTTGACAGGTTCATGCATATATATACTGTCATGATTATTGATGAATTAGAGATTATTGAAATAATTTATCAATAGATTTAGGTTCGAGCAAGTTTGATTAAATAGGAGGGGAAAAAAGAGAGGGAAGAAGGTGATTATTGATGAATTAGAGATTATTGAAATAATTTATCAATAGATTTAGGTTCGAGCAAGTTTGATTAAATAGGAGGGGAAAAAAGAGAGGGAAGAAGGTGATTATTGATGAATTAGAGATTAGTGTGTATTGCAGTAAGATGTTATTGCTTTACTCGATGGTTTTTGAGTGAATATGCATAGTTTACCAAATGTTTTCATTTTCTTGCACCAAAACTCATACTTAAACACAAGTTGTATATCCACAAATTAGGAATCTTAAAAAAATTCGAGATTTCCTAAAAAGAAAGATTCAAAAGATGGTACAACAATAATCAAATGGCTAATACCCTTTATATTAAAGGCAAATATTTGGGTATACCCATTGTACTGAACTGTTTCTGTCAAATCAAAATTTATGATATTTTTAGGAGTGATTTTTTCAATATAAAAAAGACGTAGTAATAATTATAAAATGGCATCACCTTCTTTTAAGTATTATTTTTTAATAAAATAAGCATGATATGTTTAGTATATGAAGTGATATTTTATAGTATTATAAGTGATATCTTTTTTCTTATGATGTAAGGTCCTACGTAGATTCGACGTACCATCTCTTATATGAAAGTTTAACCAATGTCTTTGATATAAAATTAATATATGGTACAAAAACAATGATAATGTTGGTTTAGTCCCACATTGATTTTATATCAAGGATAATAAACTTTTTTATAAAAGGATATTAGTCATTTAGTTATCATTTGCCTCTGTTTTTATCTCACATATACTTTTTATTAAAGATAATAGTAAAATATTTCCTATAAAAGATTATTAGACATTTGGTTATTATTGCATCAACTAGTAATTAATTCCCGCGTGCTATGCACATGAAATATTTTATAGTTTATAATTTCAAAAATATCAAATGTATATATAAATGTGAAAATATATTTAATATTTTTCATATATATCAATATATATAACAAACTATTGTATTATAAAGTATTATACATTATATTTAATGTATATATGTTATAGGATAAATTATACTTTAACACCTACTTATTAGCAATTTATAACAATAATATATTAACTTATATACTTATTAGTAATTTTACCTCAATGTTTCATTTTTGTAGCAAGTAGACCTTCCTTAAATTTTCCGACGACTAAAAGCTAAGCCACCACATCGAAATACACATGAATGCTTACATGTAAAATTGAAAATAAAATATATATAATGACATAAATTATTCAAAGTCCAACGAAAGTATCTTTTGATATTGGTCATCTATTTTCGAATATATTTATTTATTTATATTTATTAGTTCCACTTTACTACATCAAACATATCGACTTGAGAATAATGTCAACTATTTGTAAAAACATTAAAAATATTACATATAGGCAATATATATATATATATATATATATTCCTTTTTCTAGATACATAATAAAATTTCGTAATACTTGAAACTTTCACTACTTAGATATTGCCTTGAACAATCAATATCGAAATACATAAAAATGAAAGAAATAATTAGAACAAAATTGTAAATTACATGCTTAAATACATTTATTGGTAAAATATTTACTTACAATGGCACACTTCTTACACTAACACGTTGATATACTCGATTACATAATTTTCCATTGTATTGATGTACAACAATACAAGCACATGAGATGAACTTGGATCAAATGAACTTCAAAATCCTCAATCATGGATGAAAGAGTCGCATTTTGCAAAATGAAATCTTATTATCTGCTGCAAAAAAAAAAAAAATCACATCAGAAAACATTTGAATGGATTATTGAAACTTGAAACAAAAATGGATCAAATAAAAATAATTAAGAAAACTTCAATAGTCTCAATAATACTAAACATATAATTTGGAGTTATAATTCCATAAAAGTAAGCAAGTGTAATTTATAGGCATTGAGATCCAAATGAAATTAATGTTTTAGATTTTATATTTTATATTTTAAATTCTAATTGGCTCCTATTTTTCAATGATGGAATTAATGCCCAAGACATTTCCATGTCATTGCACATGATCTTCTTAAATTAGTGACATTAATATGAAATAATTTAATAATTATAGTCTGTAACTAATTATATTATGAAATAGTTTTTACGATTATGCATCTTACTATTGAAAATCCATCAAAAATGGTCAACTAAGTTAGACAGGGCTTTGGGGATTGGGAAATAGCTAGTAATTAACCACATCATTAACATAAATATGTTCATATTAATTTTATGTAGTAATATAATAGAAAATGACATGTTTTATTTTATATATAATATAATAGGATATAAGAGAAAATGACTTGGATTATTGAAGAATCCTATTAAGTCTGGTTATTTATATTATTATATAATTAATAATTAATAATAGAGGCGAATAATTTCTCGATTAATGTTTAGGAAATCAAAAGGTGATGATTTTTTGGAAGGTGCAAAATGGGTGGGGAGAATCGGCCGTTAAACTTAATTTTATTAATTACATTTATGATATATAATATAATATGTATTTCATATAGTTAAATTAATTTAGAATATTTTTTATCTATTAAATCTATGAATAATTAATAGCAGTACACACACACATTGCAGTACCTAAATCATTTGAGAAAAAGATCATCGGTATATTTTTGGACCGCGTGGAATCAATAAATGTGATTATATTTTATAATATAATAAAATCATCTAATTAATATTCCAATTAGTTGATTATATAATTTCGCGTATGTATAATATAGTATATTAAAACATATATTATAGTATGTATATAAATATATATTAACTATTATTATGTATATTATATATAGGGATAAGGTCCAAATTGGTCACTAAACTTATTTGAGGGGCTCAATTGAGTCACTACAATTTTTTTGGGCTCAATTGGGTCACCGCGTTATTAAAATCGGCTCAATTGAGCCACCACGTGACGGAACTCGTTAGGGCTCCGTTAAGTGGCCTCAAAACGACGTCATTTTATTTATTTTTTTACCCGACCCACCCTTAACCCCTAACCTGACCCGTCCCTAACCCCTAACCCGACCCAATCATCCAAAATCCAAAAAATCGAATTTGTGGATGAATTGAACAGAAATTCAATCAATAGATCTGCAGAAATAAAGATCCCAATCAACAGACATGCAGAAATTCAATAAATCCCAATTCAATCAATTGAACAGCAGCATAAAGATCCCAATCAATAGATATGCAGAAATTCAATAAATCCCAATTCAATCAATTGAACAGCAACATAAAGATCCCAATCAATAGATCTGCAGAAATTCAAATAAAACCTTAATAAATTCAATCATAAAATACCACAAGAAACCCAGAACAAAATCAAAGTAAAATTGAACAGAAAGGAGGGGGGAATGAATTGATCTACATAAATTCAAAGGAAACCTAAATAAATTTAATTAAAAAAAACCACAAGAAACCCAGAACAAAATCAAAGCAAAATTCTTCTAAAAAAACCAATCAAAGTAAAATTGAGAGAGAGAGAGAGAGAGAGCTTCAGCGCAACCTAACCAGCTTCAGCGCAGAGAGCTTTGAGAACTTCATTGTTGTCGCAGTGTTTCGGCAAATTGTAATTCCATTGAGCTCTCAACCCTGAATAAATCTTGGCTGCAATCACTCTCCTCCTCCTCTCTCTCCTCCTGTTATTCTCTCTCTCTCGATCCACAATGGCTTCCTCCTCCCCGCCCCCTAACATCTCCGCTACCGCCGACAGCTCCACCGATTGCTGACGAGATGTTGTTGATCCTCCAGCTTCCCACATCATTTTCTTCTCTCTCTATTAATTGGGATCTATTGATTGGTTTCAAATGAATACGTGATTAAAGAACCCTAGCTCCTTTCAACCCCCAAATTCACAAATTCTATTTTGTGGATTTTGGACGATTGGGTCGGGTTAGGGGTTAGGGGCGGGTCAGGTTAGGGGTTAGGGGTGGGTCGGGTAAAAAAATAAATAAAATGACATCGTTTCGAGGCCATTTAACGGAGCCCGTTAGGGCTCCGTCACGCGGTGGCTCAATTGAGCCGATTTTAACATCGCGGTGGCCCAATTGAGTCCAAAAAAGTTGTAGTGGGCCAATTGAGCCCCAAAATAAGTTCAGTGGCCTATTTGGTCCTTATCCCTTATATATATAGATTGATATTGTCTTTTTTATAAAGATATGATATATTATTAATTTAATATATATTTATTGAACTTGCTATATTGGGTAGGTGCGTTTTGACGGGAAAAAAATAAAGGTCTCTAAAAGTAGGATCCTTGTGTTTTTATATATATAAAGAGTTATGATCTTTTATTAAGGAAATTTCATATGTTTTTGTGGATTCTTAATTTTTGCAACTACTGTCTTGTTCTTGTCCACATTGATTGATTTTTTTTCTCAAAGACGATGCTTAAATTTTTCCTATAAAATAATATTAGGAAAGTTTTATAATTTTTTTCTAAAAAATTGGACCGTGTTATCACCGGTTCTGGCTATGATTTTTAATCGAAATCGTGGCCAATGAGTCCCCTCAAACATTCCCGCCTGGATCTGCCATCTCCAAAAAGCTTCCCATGATCGAAATTCTCCACCAGCTTGGTAAATATCCCCCCATTAGAGTGCCAGAAAGTCTCGTGACTCGATCGAGGGCCAAAAAATTCAAGGAAGTCTTCAATGGACTTATTCAAGAAGTCTGGAGCCAAGAGACATCTAAGAGATCGATTGAAGGAATTGAGCTCGAGCACAATTGGAAGGTGATCATGATTTCCGCAGAAAATTTGCGAGCTTCAGTTGCGGGTGAAGGTACAACTTGCTCCATCTTTATTTGATCGCTATGGCCAGCTGAAGCTACTTCATTTCGGCAACATGCTGGTGGTTGTGGCATGATGTCACCACCCACAAGATTATACGCCCATCTCTAGCCACTCTATTATGATATGGGTAATTTTATTCTCAAATTTCATTTTTTTTCTTTACAACCCACAAACTTAATCAAAATATAAATATTTAATTTTTAGACCTTTTTATCCTTACAACCTTCAACCAACTTAAAAGTACAACAAAATAAAATAGAAACCTCAATATATAGCCCCCCATACTAAAATTTATAATAAAATAAAATATAATTCCCATTTATAGCCTGCTATTTTAAAAATTCTACCAAACTAAAATACAACCCTCAAATTATAACACCAACCATCTTCATATTTATTATAAGAAAAAGAAAAAAAATGAAACAAAAGAATACTAGTGGAATCATATTGTAACACTTCAAAAATTTTAAGACGTTTTAGTACATTTTCCAAGATATTATATTTCATAAATTTATTATATATTATTTTATGATCCTATAAGTCGCGCCATTTTATCTAGTACTGTATTATAAATTTTTAATTTATATAGCTCCACGACTATTATTTTATTTATTTATTTTTAAGTTGGATCCTGTTTTTTTCATTTGCTTGTGGCCTAATTAAAAAGTCGTAACAACACTTAGCCCACTACCTTAACCTATTTGATTAAGCCTATCTTATGAAAGAAAAAGAAGGGAGGATCGGGGCCTCTCTCTTTTGCCAACCTTCTCACCATTTCACCAAAATTCTAAACTTATTTTTTCATATTTACACCCTAATTCTCCTCCAAGAAATGTATGGATATTGAAAGAAATCACAACCATATTTTCTGCTTACCATATTGCAATCTTTGAATCCTAGTATAAATAGGACACTCTCATTCACCAAAAGAACACACCAACTCAAAGTCTCTCTCTCCATTCTAAGCGTTGAGTTCCTTCCTACTCTACTCTAGAGGTACGAAGTATCCTTTCTTTCTTCTATTTTTCATCGGGGAAGTGTCAGAAAATAGATACTGCTCTCTATTTCTATTCTTCTATTTCTGGGCATGAGATACAACTATGTTTATATGCTATTTTGATAAGTTGGTCAACTTAGTCATTAATTTTCGTTTGGGTAAGGGGTGAGCAAAACCGAGTCGGAACCAAAAAAAATTGAACCGAACCACTAAATTCGGTTCAGTTTGGTTTGATGTGTGGGGATGTCGGTTCGGCTTCGATTTTTTAAAGAATAACTGATGGAGATTCGGTTCGATTTCGGTTTTATAGCTAAAAATCCGAGCATAACCGAACCGAACCGAAAATATTTGTAATACTTTGAAAAATATATATCCCAGCAGGCCCATTACACAATTCATTAAATAATAAATGAGAGCGCAACCCATTAGCTAAGCCCAACCCAATAACTTATCTCCCTCTTACATGTTTAATTAATGAGATTACATCAATTCAAACACATCAACCACAATCTGTATTCTGTAATGCTAAAATTAAAAAAAAAAATCCCAACTCTAAGACGGTCGGGGGAATGTTAGTGGACCATCCAACTCTTTATCTCTTAAACTCACGCATGCCTTCACACACAAATATTCGTATGTGTGTGTGTAGAGAAAGGATCAAATAAGAACTCAATTCTCCAATGAGAATCTAGGAACCAAGCTTAACTTTAGATTTGATTAGATCTAATGACCACAATGTAGTCAATGTTTTAGTCAAAATAAGGTGGCAAACTTGTAATATTTGAGAACTCAATGAAGGTGGGGTTATTTTCGTAATTTAGAAATTAGGTTATGTTTTTCAGATTTTGGACCCAATTCCCGGAATTAAATAGACAACACTTTAAAACTATAGGCTTCTAGACTTAATAGTTAACTCATCTTATCACAAATGCATTTTCCATTCCTAAGTACGCAAATCTCTTATCGATAATCCCAAGTAGTTCTAGATAGTGCGTCTTCACCTTGGTCAAATCAAGACTAAAATTCTCACAAAAGTGCTATAGATCAAATCTTATTAAAAACCCATATTTATTACAACTTGAACATCTTCATTACATCTTGTACTTGCTAAAACAAACCACTGAAAATAAAAGCACTAGCGTAGGTATACTTAATATGGGTAGAATAACTAACCTGGTGTAATCTCTCTTATACTACTCTTCACCTTTCATTGCAAACACATGAGTGTTTCATCTTCTTTCAACATTTTCACTTTTTCCGGGGTTTCCTTGACAATTCACTTCTTATCCGCGATTGATATGTGGATTAGTTGGGCATTCACAACAAGCCTTATGTCATTCCTTATGACACTAGTAACCATTGTTTTGCCCAAAATAACATTTTCTATTATGATATTTCCTACATTGCGAGCAAAATGATTTGATCATTAACGTTGCTTCAGAATTCTCCATTTCTATAACTTTTGGTTTCTTTTCAGGATGGGTTTCCTTTTCCTCAACCTGTTCACTCCCACGTCTCTTTTCTGGAACGTTTATTCATTTGGGTGCAGGGCTCTCCAACTTCAAACGCGCGGCAATTGATTATGCTCGTTCCACCATCTCAACAAATGTTGATCTGTGACTCTTGAGCTGCTAAAATCCCTCCAATCTCGGATCTCAAACCATATCGAATCGCTAGACTTTCTTCTTCTCAGTGTCCACAAAGATGTGGAGTGTAGCGTGACAGCTTGTTAAACTTTCTTTCATAGTCAAGAATAGTCATCATTCCTTGTTCGAGATTCATCAATTTTGTCTCCTTCATCTTACGGTAAGTCCTTGGGAAAAACTTTTCCATTACCGGTCCTTTGAAAGCATTCAATGTTAAGTTCTGACGGCATTTCGCTGTCATGATCTGAACTTGTGCCTGTCATTAATGACCTGCATTCTCAGCTAATTGGAAAATGGTGCAAGATACTCTTTCTGCGTCAGTGCACTCTAAATGTTCGAAAATGTGCTCCAACTCAAAAATCCATTCCTCCGTGGTGAGTGGCCCTTCATTCCCCTTCAATCTGAGTGGTCCCATTAGATGGAACTTGGAAACAATGAAACTGCCCCCACTTCATTGTCGAGGAAGCACTTTCTTCAAGGCATGCCAGCTCCTAAGCAAGACTCAGTCTCACATTTTTAAAATATTCCAGGGTGCTCACCGAAAAAGAAGACTCACAATCCGATCATGAGCTGTAGGTTCTTGCCATAATCATATTAACAAATTTATTAGTTTATTTAAAGAGAAATTTTGAAAATAAAAATTAAGCAACAATTTTATTTATCAAAAGAGAAAACTCATTCAATAAAATATCGAAATATAATATTTTTTTTTCATGCTAGTCTAAACCAACTCAATTATTTCGCGTTCTCTTCTTGGATATAGTTGTTTCATTGGAATTCTTTTTGCTGGAACCCTCATAATCACTAACAAAATTTCTCCAACTTTCTCCGTAAACCAAATCTCAGCAAATTTCCATGGTGTCGGACATAAACACATCAAAAAGGTCTTCTTCCTCCGACATGTAACCGATTAGGTCTTCAAGAACTAACCGGATCCAATCCTTCAATTGTCCGGGCACAATTTTGATAATTTTCTTGACAACCTTCATTTGATTTAACTTACCTCCTTCTTTCCTTAGTTTCTTCCACATTCTTTCATGTTTCAACAAATATTCTTCTACCCCGAACTCATAGTTCCGACGAATTTTCATAAAATTATTCCACAACATCTCTTTTCCAGACATAAGTTGTTTTGCCTTTTGCACTGAGATTTTCTTATTAGTTGGTGTATGTCTCGTTGTCTTAACCTTTGGTACTAATTTCCAAGACATCTAAACATAAAATCTTATAGTCAATTTCGAGGACTAAAATTGATAAATAATACATTTCATGTTTTTTCATAAACATTGCAATAATTGAACTTTTACCTCAGCTCAATGCCATGTGGCGGACACGATGATGGCATTTTATAAAACTTTTTTTTTTGCAAGTCTACAAAAATGTGGACCCACTTTGATACCAAACTGTTACGCCCCAATTTTCATAAAATAAAATAATAATAAAATATTAAAGAAGGCACGCCACTTTTATTAAAATAAATATTTGACATTAATACAACGACAGCTAAAATAATAAAAGCTCTTTAAAGACCATCATCACACGTCACCATGCACATCGTCCGAGTAAATCATCGATCTCAAAAACATAATAGCTTTGGGGTGAGTGCTATTGACTCGGTGGGATTCTTGCGTTTATCCAAATTATAAGAAACAAACATTCAACATCAAACTCGTAGGTTAGGATCATTTAGCTTGTAAACTCATCTCGCCTGCATAATAAATATAACATATAATAAAGATAAACAAACTTTTAAATTCACGTTAGATTCTCCACCTTGACTTGAATTTGACTTGGAAAATACGAAACTGGTTAGTTGCACGCGTGCCGCCTTGAAGGAGAAACTTTTACTCTTGAAATGCACATCGCCCGAGTAAATCATCAACTTGAAAATATAATAGCTTAATTTGGAGTGAGTGCTATTGACTTGGTGGGATTCTTGCATTTATCCAAATTATAAGAAATAAACATTTAACATCAAACCCGTAGGTTATGATCATTTAGCTTGTAAACTTGCCTGCATAATAAATATAATATATAATAAGAATAAATAAACTTTTAATTTCACGTTGGATTTCCCACCTTGACTTGAAAAATACGAGACTAGTTAGTTCCACACGTGCCGCCTTGAAGGAGAAACTTTTACTCTTCAAATGCTTAGAAAAAAATGCTTTGAGAAATGATTTGTGTGATTTGTGAGATTTTTAATGCCCCTTTTATAGCATGAAAATGAGAGCTGAAAGATTTGTGTTAAATGATAGGATTCAATTTTGAGATAGTGGAAAACTGAATTCAATTGATGAAATATAGTTGATAAAATGAAAGATCACATCTTCTGTTCCTAATTTTAATTTGCAGACAATTCCATTCTCGATTTCTCAAGGTGGAAGACAACTCCTAATGGGCTTTCTTAAGAAGTGGGCTTTATTTGAGCTCAATATTAAAATAAATAATTGGGCTATTCTTGGTGTTAAAAAGATAATTAAATAAAATGTTGGATTCTTTTAAAACATAAAAATTCATTTAGCTCAAGCAAAATAAAATAAATTGCATAAATAGTCATTTTACATATTTAATCAAATAACATTATTTTATAGTTTTAATGCACATTAGTAACATAATATTAGCTAACGGCACGACTTATAGGAACATAACTAAAAATAATATTAAGATGCATTAAAAAAATAAAATGTAGCAAAAAAATCGGATCGCTATACATGATATTCTTGAAGAAAAAATAAAATGAGTTCATTGAATCATCGTTCCGAAACTAGTCTAAAGATTAAAAAAAAGGAAAGGACCAATTATAGAAAATAAACAATTACAATTTCTCAAAGGGGAGGTCTCCCGTACATGACCCCCATCAGATGCCTATTAGATGGGTGTGTGGCGCCCACGCGCGGGGCGTGTGCGTCACGCGTCCGTCACTGTTCAATTTTTTTTTTTCTGGTAGATTTTCCAATTTTTTTTTCCGATTTTCTATTTCCTCCTTTTTTTTTTACAAAAAATTTATATCTTAAAATAAAGTTAATGAATCCTAAAATTCAAATGAATTGATTTAATTTATTTGAAATCAATATGAATTTATATCTTAGAATAGAACTAATAAACATTTAAAAATACAAAATAAACCCCTAAAAACACCAAAAAAAAAAACCCTAAAAAACACAAATAAACCCCTAAACCCCTAACCCCCCCCCCCCCCCCCAAAAAAACCCATAAAAAACACAAAATAAATCCCTAAAAACACCCAAAAAAACCCATAAAAACATAAAATAAACCCCTAAAAACACCCCCAAAAAAATCCCAAAAAACACAAAATAAACCCCTAAAAATACCCCAAAAAAAATACTAAACCCTAACCCCCCCCCCCCCCCCCAAACCCTAAAAAAATTTAAAAAACACTAAACCCCAAACCCCAAACCCCTAAGCTCTAAACATTAATTGAGATGAAATAAATCATAATTTGAATTAAAGAAACTCGTATAGGAAAAGTTGCAGACCCAATACTTTTTGTACTTCGAAATGATGTTTTTTATATACTTCGAAATAATACTATTTAGTGTTCAGAATGATGTTATTTCTGGTGATTTTTTTTTTTTTTGGGCGGGACGGGTCGGGTCAGGATTGACCCGCGTGATCCACCCCATCTGATAGGTCTGATTTTGTGAATTTTGGTTTCCAAAATCTGATAGGAGACTTCGCCTTTCTCAAAAGGTGTGTAAGAGCCAAGTTGAGGAAATTTTCGAACCCAAAGCTAAAGGAGTGTAACACCAATCTTCAAAACTCCAACAACATTGTCGAATTTGTCGGAACTCGAACCCCATGCCCCATGGAACATTTTTATAGGTCTTTTAGTTTTCGTTTTGTGAAATCTTATTTTTAATTTTTGACCTAAATTCCTCAATTGAAATTGGAATTTAGTTGAACTGGTTAGTTAAAATGACACCATATGCTCTAAAAGTAATTACATACATTGAATTTGTGACTAAAAAAATTAGTTGCACAATAGTTTGATTCTTGCACTGAATTTGTGTCGGGTCGTGTTGTTGGTTCGAATTTCTATTTTATTAACCTAAAAAGGTTGATTCGGAAGTATGTTTATGAAACTGAAGAGATTGGTTTGGAAATAAATTTATTAATGACATGACTCCTCTCCATTTCTCTAATTTAAATAATTATGTGTACCGATTGAGATGATTTAATGGTGGGGTGAGATTACTCGTATATGTTCAAATCTATTCAATACCACATGTCACATCGGGTGTTTGAGTAAAAAAAAAAAAAACTTAAATAATTAAATAAAATAAAAATTAGGAAGATTGCTTTTGAAAGCAAACATAATATCAACTTATATTCAGATAAACAAGAACGGGCCGACAAATCAATCTGCTTGGAAATGGACGCTACGGGCCTGAGGGCCCTCAACGCCATAACCTCATCATCTCTACAGCTCCTCCACTTCACGTACAGAGCTCCGCCTCTTCGCCGCCGCCCTTTTTTCTCACTTCACTCAAATTCGCTCCGCGTTTCCCCTCTACGCTTCTTGCCCCGATGCTCCTTGTGTAATTAACTTATCCTATTGGCTAACTGCCTTCTCATTTGCCTGAATTGATTATTTTCGCCGGAAATTGCAGCGGAAAGGTGTCGAGCGGATGCATTGCCGAATGGGTTTGGCACGGCGGCGGCCGAAGCTTCGTCGAACAAGGAATTTCTGCAAGTGGTGCTAGTGTCGCCGCAGGTTTTTATGTTTGCTCTTGTGGTTTTTGATGTCTGAAAAGTTTGACATTTGCGAAACTATAGCATGTGTTTTTGTACGATGTCTTAGTGGAAATTGAAAATATGATTTATTGATTGAGATGAATGTTTGAGAAGAAGAGAAAGTGAAAACAATGACTATTTGTAGTTGCTGAAGTTTCGAACCATTTTTCCTGGTCAGATTGTGTAGTGTTTGCGACTTGCTGTGTCGAAGGCATGAGGAAGAGGTAAAGAAAATGGGATAATCTTTTATAGACTTCGAAATAGAAAGGGAAAATAAACAGCCAAGAATTGTTAATTAGGTGTGTTAATTGTCCAATTGAGAAACGAGAAAAAGAGAGATGAAAAGAGATTAAAGTGGTGTTTCCTTTAGTTCGTTTTTCCTTCTTCGTGGTTTGTAAGGGAAAGCTAAGGAAGAGAAGCTTGGTTTAGTTTGTGGGTGCATCACTCTGTTTAAAGAAATTAGGCAATGTATCATAATTCTGATAAAACGAAGAATTACCAAGGATGATAATGTCTAGACCTACAGAGGTAAAAGTGGAAAAAGAATGAGCAACACATAGAAGATGTCAATGATGAAAACTGAACTCTAGACGTCTAATCTGCAGCTGCTATTTTCCAAGTTCTTTTTAGCATGATATAGAGAGTATATTGTTATTCAGATTGGGAGGCAGTGCCATTGAATCTATCTGCTTGCTTGTCCTAAATTTCTATTAAAAAGATAAAAGATGGATTTTAGGTGCCATTGAGATGGTACAGATGTTATGTTTTGGTTTAATAATTTAGCATTTCATTAGATGATAAACCAAATGTGCTATTGAAGTTAATAGGCATTTCCTCTTCTAGCCCCATGTAATATTTCATGGCAGTTCCTGGTAGAAATATTTCTGCATGTATTGGGTAAACTGACAGTCCTGCTGCAATTCAAAATCGATGATTTCATCTGAACTGGAGGCAGCTTGAAGTCTTGAGGTCTCATCATGGATTGGTTTTGTCCTTGACAGATTC
This sequence comes from Perilla frutescens, assembly GCA_026008535.1. Lineage (NCBI taxonomy): Eukaryota > Viridiplantae > Streptophyta > Magnoliopsida > Lamiales > Lamiaceae > Perilla > Perilla frutescens. The sequence continues at coordinate 46,659,115 of BRKX01000012.1, forward strand.
CTGGAAACACCGGGTCCATAGCTCGGACATGTGCTGCATCAGGTGTTAAATTGCACTTAATTGAGGTAATCACTTCTGACTCTTTATCAGATTTGAGTCATTGATGTTTTCTTTTTTACCTTTCACTATCTGCTTGGTTTTCCTAGCAAGCTTACAGCTTACTTATTCACCTCTATTTCAGCCATTGGGGTTTCAGGTTGATGATGTAAAGTTAAAGCGTGCAGGACTTGATTACTGGCCGTATCCTTTACTGATTCATTTTGGTTCTTAGTTTTAGAGATGATTGAATTTAGTATAAGTGTAATGTATAGAGTATGCTTACCCCATATGTGAGTTTGATAAAGCCTTAAGATCATTAAGCATGAACTGGTCATAATTGAATAATCGAAGCCCTTTATGTTGTTAAATTTTGAAATTTTTGTGTCAATGAATTAATATGTATTTGGAGCAATTAACTCTCCACTTTAGATATGTAGTTGTAAAGGTGCACGGTTCATGGCCAGAATTTCGGGAGTACTTCATGAAGCAGGTTTGTTATTCTCTTAAAAGAAATGAATTAATAGACGTGTTGCTTCTTTTACTGAGAGCATAAAATGCCTTCTTGATTATACAGGATGGTGAAAAGAGGTTACTAGCATTCACGAAGCGAGGGACAAATATCCACTCAGTAAGTTTTTACTACATGGAGTTAACCAGTAACCACCCTTTAACTTCTCTCTGTCAAAAACAAATCCCACTCCTTAGTTGCCACCTAAGATTTTTCGTGCCCTAGTCTCGTACACTGTCACTACTAAGCTCTCCTCCAAGCGTGACTGCATTATTTTGAACCCATTAGACCACCTTTTCCGTGTCAGCCATGGTGCTTCAACTCCAATCATTGCAGGCATCTCTTGCTTTGACTCATCTTTCATACCATGTTGAATTTTCAACTGGCAAATATCATCCACGGTTGAAAACCCCCACTAGCCCTGCAGATTTCCTCCTTCACATTGAACAATTATGATTGTGCTGACCTCGACTTTTCCTTTTGAAGGAATTTAGCTTCAGGAAAGGCGACTGGCTTGTGTTCGGGTCTGAAACGAGTGGGTTGCCAGCTGAAGCGCTGGATGATTGCAGGAGTGAACCGTTGGGGGGTGGCACGGTTAAGATTCCGATGATCGAAACATACGTGAGGTGTCTGAACCTATCGGTGAGTGTTGGCGTGGCTTTGTATGAAGCTTCTAGACAACTCAACTATGAGCAGTTCCACAATCCATCTGAACCTTGTTTGAGCGAGACACTCTTTTTAACTGAAGACATGTTTGCTTAACTTTATCTACTGCCAGTTATTTTAGATTTTCGTTTTTTTTTTAAAAAAAAAATCTTAGTGTAGTGGGAGACCAAGTCCATTTATTTTATTTTATTTCTTTTTGTACAATCTAAGCTGCATTAATTTTGGATGTTGCATGAGTTTTATTTGAGGAGATGTGTGGCCTGGAAAGAGCCTTTGTGAGTCTTGTGTTTCTCCCATTTATAGCTAAACCCGTCTCTCTCTAAATCTATATCGATACTATATCTAAAACTAAAATAATTTGTAAACTAAATAGAAATTAGGGTTAATTTTCATTAAATACACAAATTTTGACATGCAATTTATGTAGGGATTTTGAAATTTGGCAATTAAAATATAATTTGTAATTTTTTTTTTGCAAAATATACACAATTTGCAATAATATGAAAACTAAACACAATATTTTATGCTGATCTTTATTGTATTAATGAAATTCAAATTATGATCATGTTATATACTTATATAATTTTGCAATATTTCATGTTATATATCTGTTTTTCGTTTGTTAGAAAATTTGGGGTGTCAATTTTCCAAAAAAAATACAAAATTGTGTTTTACTTGCAATATTTCAAAATTCGTGTCTAAATTATAAATCGTGTCAAAGTTTATGTATTTAATCTTAATTAACCTTAAAATTTATTAGTCATCATCAAAGAGGACCGGGGTCTAATATTTCAAATTATTTTTTTAATAAATATTCTATAATTTGATATGCTCAATTAATATACGTTAATTTATCATAAAATATTTATTGCATGAACCGGTGAGCAAGATTGGTTCAACACGATTTAATCTTTCCTAACTTTTACAATTGTGATGAAGGAGGTGATAAGAAAAAAAATTACTATGCGTGTAGTCCAGTGGTATTACTCACCCCATTCTGAGAGAAATCGTTGTTTGATCCCTAATTTCACAGCTCAATTTTTTTCTTTAGAAGGGTAAATTATATTTTTACTGTGGGAAGGCCCACCATGGAGAATATAACTTGAAGAGTTGAAGATGAAGTAGCAAAGTGCACGTGTGCATGGTGTTGCATGAAGATCGACGTGGACGTGTGCAAGTGTGAATAAATTCGGCACTTATTTGATTTAATTAGGGGTTGAATTTTATTTAGACTATAGTATTATTTTTATTTAATTTAGACTATAGTTGGATCAGATTTTATTCAATTTAATTGGGTAATTTTCGGTCCTTAGTCATAGAGTTTGACTAGAATTTTAATTAAAGCAATTTCCTACCTTAAATAGAATTCTAGTTTAGACAATTTCCTAGTCCAATTAGACTTCAAATTAGACCATAGATTTTCGGCCATATAGCTAGTATTTTCGGCCCTCATTAGTCTTATAAATAGGGGTCTTGTGTTATGTTGATACTTTAGACATTATTGATTAAATTTGCCATTGCATACAATTGTGTCTCAAATATCCAAGTCTTTTGAATTGTTTTTACTCGAAAATATTCATTCTTGAAGCATAGCAATTTCAAGTCTTATTTCAAGGGAACGTTCTAATTCACACGAGGAATTAGGGTGAACTCGCTATCCGAAGAACAACTTTGAGATTCGTTTTCGTCATACAAGATACGTCGGGGATTAATCGGGTTGCAATTCACAACACCATCATCGACGCCACCATCTTTGACGTCTTCCAACCTCCCTACAACATCCGTAGCATCCTTCCTCATCCCAAGACCTGATCGTGTGTCGATCATAAGGGTTCGAGCTCAATACAAGTCCAATTCAACGTGTTCTTCATCTATACCGTAAGTACTTCATAGCCTTATCATACCCTATCTACTCAAGCCCTTCTAAACCCGTTAAACACATCCTAACCATCCCATAAGCATCCCTCAATCCATCGATCCAATTCAGCCCTCTTTCCATTGGATTTGTGTCCTATTTTTGTGTCATCGTCTAAGTGTCGTAATTAGAACTAGTTCGTCGTTTATATTATTTTTGTGTCATTATTCTTGTTACTTCAGTTTATTTATTTAATTTGAGTCATTAGAATATGATTGAATCCTTCCATAGTTGACGTGTTCAATCTAGAAGTCTTCCGCGCGTCTCTTTTGTATCTTGTTGAAATTGTCCGGGTTACATCATAAATTTGACATCAGAACCACGTCAGCTCTTCTGGTCGTGGTTCAATCCTACATGTCAATTTATTGCTTACGTGTCAGTTGACGTATCTATCGAGTTGTAATAGTTAGTATTCATTGAAAAAACAACAATATCGGTTAAAAAAAATCGAAAGTTAAAAAAAAAGATAACGATAAAAAAAAAAGACGTTAAAAAAAAGGAACGATAAAAAAAAATCCAATTTGATTCTTGAATTACCTTTTGAGTTCTATTTTATTTTTGGTAATTTCCTTTTAGTACTAGTTCATAGTTGGTAACTACCTTGTGAGTCTTATTTTATTTTTGGAACTTTCCTTCTAGTATAATTCTTTAGTTGGTAATTTCCTTTTGAGTTGTAATTTATTTTTGGTTCTTTCCATATAGAGTCTAGTCTAATTAAGGTATTTAGATTGTGTCACACTAGTGGTACACATATCCAAATCACCTCTTTCCCTTTTTATTTCTTGATTCCCTTTTCTTTTCTATTCTTTTCCTTCTACCTTTAGGATTTATTTTTGGATCGCCTATACTATTTGGGGACTTCACAAATACATCATATTCCTTCCTTTACTACTAAAAACACACGACACCACACTACCTCATCCATACTCGATCGACACCCTTCCATTACCATCCATACTCGACACATACATACACGACACCCATACATACTCTATATACCTTCATCTACATTCATACATTGCAACCACACTCCATACACTCCGAGTTAGCCATACACCTTACTGCCTTGTGCCATTAGTCCAGAATCACGAAGTAAGACTACTACTCGATTTTTGCTAGTTGTTCGACCCCACCGTCACCATATACACGATTTTACACACAATGTGCACCCATATACTTGAGTGATACACGAGTGGTAAAATCAAGAGAGAAAACAAACGAGTGACGTGAGATTGTGAGGTTCTTCCTTATTTTTCTTTACGTTTGTTCATTTTGTAGGTATCATGAAGAAAGGTAACAGTCCTGAGCTATCCACCCTACCCCCTATCGACCCGAAGTCGACCAAGTCCACCTTGGATCCGTCCAAGGCCTCCATGGAGTCATCATCTGATCCTCCACCACAGTGGGATCCAAAGTACCAATATGAAGCACTTTCCAAGCACTTCCACAAAAAGCATCAGGCTCTATCGGACAAGATCGACAACTTAGTGCATGCATTTGAACGCACTAATACACTTCCAACCATTACTCAAGCTGTTCAAGGACCAACTCGACATGCCCAATGTCAAGAAGAACCCGAAGAGGAGTCCTATGCAGACGAGAGCTCAGAAGCCAAGTATGAGCCTCCACAACGAGGTTGTAATCGTCCCCGAAGACCTTATAGGCGTGCAGCCCACACCGATTCACATGATGGAGATGGTTTGCTCAATAACATCAAAACGAGCATTTCAGAGTTTGAAGGCCATCACCATCCTGATCTTTATCTGGATTGGGAACGTAAGGTAGACAAGATTTTCACGTGTTACGACTTTTCAGAGATGAAGAAGGTCCAGTTAGCATGCTTAGAGTTTAGAGGCTACGCAGCCTCATGGTGGGAGATGCAACAAGAGAGACGGCGTAGAGATAGGTATCCGCCCGTGGATACTTTGCAAGAGATGAAAGATTTGATGCGAGGTCGTTTCATCCCAGTTCATTATGAGAGAGAGCTCGAGAAGAAACTCAACCGGATCAAGCAAGGTGCCAGATCAGTCGAAGATTACCATAAAGAGTTGGAGACCGCCTTGAATCGAGTCGGAAAAGAAGAAACCTTAAATGCTACCATCATTCGGTACATTGAAGGTATGAATCCCGACATTGCTTGTGAAGTTGAACTCAAAGACTTCAACAGTGTAGAAGACATGGTGCACTACGCATCCATAGTGGAGAGACAGCTTAGAGAAGGCCATCGGAAATCGCACCACACTTCAGCCCCTGTTCGACCTTTCTACCCCTTCTACTGAGCCTACTCGACCCCAAGGTCAGTCCGGTCCGCCCGAGCGACGTTTCGACCGTTCTACACCGCAGCCCATCCGTAGACCCGAGTCTACACCTGCACCGCCCGCATGGCCAGCCTATACACGGCCAAATCCACCCAGTTTGATGCCACAACCAGGCCAGAATTGAGTTAGAGACATCCAGTGCCACAAATGCCAAGATTGGGGCCATTTTCAAAATTAGTGTCTGAACCGGCGTGTTTTGTTCATCACCGAACAAAATGAGATCGAGTTAGCCAGTGAGGATGAAGAGCAGCCCATAGTCGACGCCAAAAAGGAGCTAGAGATGCCCCAAGTCGACGCAGATGAAGAGGAACCTGAGATTTCTCATGTTAGCCTTGTGTCTATTCGCAGTCTGAGCATCAATCGTGAAGAAGAGCAGCCGGATCAACGTGAAAACATCTTTTTCACACGCGTTGCTATACAAGATAAGACTTGCTCAATGATAATAGACAGTGGGAGTGTGATCAATGCCATTAGCCAGTGTGCAGTTGACAAATTGGCGCTGACCACCGTGAAGCATCCGAAGCCGTACAAGTTGCAGTGGCTTAAGGATCGATAAGAGATCAAAGTAACGGCCCAGGTAAGTATCGAATTCTCTATTGGTCGATTTTCTGACTCTGTTGTTTGCAATGTTATTCCTATGGATGCAGTGCACATATTGTTAGGTAGACCATGACAGTTTAACAGACAAACGGTTCATGATGGTTTTGCGAACACATACACCGTGAAGAGAGACGGACAAACCACTACACTAAAGCCGCTGTCCCCTAAAGCCGTTGCCAAAGATCAAAGACTCATACAAGAGAGGTTTAGAGCTGAGAGAGCAAAGGAGGCCGCAGCCGCAGTCCAGATCACCGCCGAAGACACCCATTTGGCCGAAACCTTCACCAAGGCCGCCGCCATCTCTTTTTCAGCCAAGGCAGCCCCTAAGCCACCCTCTAAAGACTCATTTGTGCATGGAAATTCATCCGGATCAGCTGCAAAGAAAGATCAAAACCGCATCTTGTTTATTTCAGTTAAATGCGTAGAGAAAGCATTAAAAGCAGGTTTACCGTTTGTTATTTTATCTTATAAGAGCAGTGCTATTAATGATTCTTCTTTGTCTAGTATTGTGCAACCACTTATGGAGGAGTTCGCGGATGTGTTCCCGGAAGAGATTTTAAGTGGATTACCTCCAGTTCATGGGATCGAGCACCAGGTCGATTTCCAACCAGGCGCAGTGCTTCCTAACCGTCCAACCTACCGCACATCGCCTGAAGAGACCAAGGAGATCGATAGACAAGTGAAAGAGTTGCTTGAGAAGAAGAAAATCCAAGAGTCAATGAGCCCCTGTGCAGTTCCAGTCATTCTAGTGCCTAAGAAGAACAACGAATGGAGAATGTGCATGGACTGTCGCACCATCAACAAGATAACAGTGAATTATCGATTCCCTATCCCTAGATTAGATGATATGCTTCATGAATTATTAGGTTCTAAAGTCTTTTCTAAAATTGACTTGCGTTCTGGTTATTTTCAAGTTAGAATGCATGAAGGGGATACGTGGAAAACAACTTTTAAGACTAAGCATGGTTTATAAGAGTGGTTAGTTATGCCTTTTGGTCTCACTAATGCACCGAGCACTTTTATGAGATTAATGAACCATGTTTTGCATGATGTGATTGAGAAATTTGTTGTTGTGTACTTTGATGATATCCTGATTTACAGTCACGATGCACAGGCGTGTTTTTGAGCTCTTGAGATCGTCCAAACTATATGGTAACATGTCTAAGTGCTTTTTTTTGTTGTCGAAGGTAACCCGCAGCCGCTACCGAGGTGCGCACTGGGTAAACCCCGCCCCTGTCTAATAGCCTGCAAACCACACAGGGGAGGTAAACCACACTTGGCAAGCCAGGTGTGACAGGCTCACACCTAGCGGTATTGGTGGGATTCGAACTTGAGACATTTGGCCTCAAGATATCACCACTCCACCACTAGGCCATCCCCAAGGGGACATCTAAGTGCTTTATTTGTTTAGATGAAGTTGTGTTTCTAGGTTTTGTTGTGAGTATACGTGGTATTGAGGTTGACCGCTCTAAGATCAAAGCGATTGAAGAATGGCCAACGCCCAAGTTCGCCACTGAGGTTCGATCCTTTCATGGCCTTGCCGGATTTTATTGTCACTTTGTGCGCGATTTCTCTAGCATTGTCGCGCCTCTTACTGAGCTAAGTAAGAAGGATCGTAAGTTTGAATAGGGAAAAGCACAAAATGATGCATTCACACGTTTAAAGCACTTGTTATGTCATGCACGTGTTTTGTGTTTACCTGATTTTGAGAAAGTATTTGAGATCGAATGTGATACCTCGAGAATAGGTATTGGTGCTATTTTGATGCAGGAACGGCGTCCAGTCGCCTACTTCAGTGAGAAATTGAATGGTGCAGCTCTTCGTTATTCCACCTATGACAAAGAGTTGTACGCATTGAAGAGATCATTGGAGACGTGGCAACACTATCTATGGCCAAAGGAGTTCGTGATTCACACGGACCATGAGAGCTTAAAGCACTTGAAAGGGCAGCAAAACTTGAACAAGAGACATGCGAGATGGGTCGAATTCATCGAGTCCTTCCTGTACGTCATCAAGTACAAGAAAGGAGAAGACAACATCGTCGCCGATGCCTTATCTCGAAGGTACACGTTGCTTAACCTTATGCATGCTAGAATGTTTGGTTTTGAATCGATTAAGAGTCTATATGTATATGATCCATTCTTTGCTTCGATTTATGATGAGTGTTCGAGTAAATCTAAGTCATTTGATGGGTTTTTCGTGCATTATGGTTTCTTGTTTCGTGGTTCTCAATTATGCATTCCTAGTTGTTCTATGTGTGAGCTACTTGTGTTAGAATCGCATGCGGGAGGTTTGATGGGTCACTTTGGTGTGAATAAAATATTGAACTAGTTGCATGAGCATTTTTATTGGCCGCATATGAGGAGAGATGTTGAACATGTGTATAGTAGATGTGTTACCTATCATAGGTCTAAGTCTACATCACACCCATTTGGTTTATACACGCCCGTACCCGCCCCTAGTTCTCCTTGGATTGATTTGTCTATGGATTTTATCCTAGGCTAGATCGGGTAAGGATTCTATTTTTGTAGTTGTTGATCGATTTTCTAAAAGGGCTCATTTCATTACATGTAGAAAAACCGATGATGTTGTGCATATTGCCAATCTGTTCTTTGTGCATGTTGTGTAGATTGCATTGTATTCCTAAAACTATTGTTAGTGATAGGGATTCCAAGTTTCTTGCACACTTTTGGCGAGTTTTGTGGGGTAATTTAGGAACTAAGTTGTTGTTTTCTACTGCATGGCATCCACAAACCGATGGTCAAACTGAGGTTGTGAATCGCACTTTAGGCACATTACTTAGGTCCTTGATTAAAAACAACTTAAAGTCATGGGAATAGTGTTTACCTTATGCGGAGTTTGCTTATATTCATGTTATTCACTCTTCTACTAACATATCTCCTTTTGAAGTTGTTTATGGTTTTAATCCTCTTACACCCACCGATTTGATACCTTTACCTGTTGAGCATCTAATAAGTGTTAAAGGTTTGAGATGAGCTGAGCAAATTAAGGAGATGCATAAGAAGGTACATGCTCGGATCGAGCACAAGGGCCGCCACACGGCCGAGAATAGGAACACGCGGCGCAAACGTGTTGTATTTCAGCCCGGAGATCGCATTTGGATTCATCTGAGTCCCTGACGTTTCCCAACTTGAGGAAGTCTAAGTTGTCGCCGCGTGGAGATGGACCTTTCACGGTTCTAAGTCTTGTGAACGACAACGCTTACTAGATCGATCTTCCAGATGAATATAAATGTTCTTCAATTTTCAATGTTGCTGATTTATTTTCGTTTGTTGCAGATGAGTTCGATCAAGAAGATGATCCAAATTCTAGGACGAATTCTCTTCAGCAGAGGGGAATGATGAAGCCATGATAGGCAATGAAGATCAAGACCCGGAGTTGCAATTTCGAGGACCAATAACTCGATCAAGAGCTAAGAAGTTTCAAGCATACTTGCAAGTGACAATTCGAAGAAAGCTCAAGATTGAAGATGGAGAAGGCGAGAGAAGCAATTAAAAGATAGTTAATTTATTAACTATTGAAGATCAAGATCACACAATGAAGAATAAAACTTGAAGAGTTGAAGATGAAGTAGCAAAGTGCACGTGTGCATGGTGTTGCATTAAGATCGATGTGGACGTGTGCAAGTGTGAAGAAATTCGGCCCTTATTTGATTTAATTAGGGGTTGAATTTTTTTTAGACTATAGTATTATTTTTATTTGATTTAGACTATAACTGGATCAGATTTTATTTAATTTAATTGGGTAATTTTCGGTCCTTAGTCATGGAGTTTGACTAGAATTTTAATTAAGACAATTTCCTACCTTAAATAGAATAGAGTTTAGGTAATTTCCTAGTCCAATTAGACTTCAAATTGGACCATAGATTTTCGGCCATATAGCTAGTATTTTCGGCCCTCATTAGTCTTATAAATAAGGGTCTTGTGTTATGTTGATACTTTAGACATTATTGATTAAATTTGCCATTGCATACAATTGTGTCTCAAATATCCAAGTCTTTTGAATTATTTTTACTCGAAAATATTCATTCTTTAAGCCTAGAAATTTCAAGTCTTATTTCAAGGGAACGTTCCAATTCACATGAGGAATTAGGGTGAACTCGCTATTCGAAGAACAACTTTGAGATTCGTTTTCGTCGTACAAGCTACGTCGGGGATTAATCGGGTTGCAATTCACAACACCATCATCGACGCCACCATCTTTGACATCTTCCAACCTCCCTACAACATCCGTAGCATCCTTCCTCATCCCAAGACCTGATCGTGTGTCGATCATAAAGGTTCGAGCTCAATACAAGTCCAATTCAACGTGTTCTTCATCTATACCGTAAGTACTTCATAGCCTTATCATACCCTATCTACTCAAGCCCTTCTAAACCCGTTAAACACATTCTAACTGTCCCATAATCATCCCTCAATCCATCGATCCAATTCAGTCCTCTTTCCATTGGATTTGTGTCCTATTTTTGTGTCATCGTCTAAGTGTCGTAATTAGGACTAGTTCGTCGTTTATATTATTTTTGTGTCATTATTCTTGTTACTTCAGTTTATTTATTTAATTTGAGTCATTAGAATAGGATTGAATCCTTCCATAGTTGACGTGTTCGATCTAGAAGTCTTCCGCGCGTCTCTTTTGTATCCTGTTCAAATTGTTCGGGTTACATCAAAATATCTATGCCACGTGGCTCTCTATACTAGAGTTGCTAGGATCGTGTGATGAGATCCATGCAACCTTGGTACGCATGCAGTGCATGCAATACAACCCTAAGCATGCAAAATGCGATCGCATCACCCCCCGCAAGCGAGATATGGTGGATATCACCAAGATGAAGCTTGGAAACCAGTTCAAGAAAACGAGGCCTAGGCAAAGCCTTAGTAAACACATCAACAAGTTGAGCAAAGGTAGACACATAAAGGGGCAAAATGAATCCATCCTAATGTAATCGAGCGAAGTGACGATCTAGATCAATATGTTTGGTGCGCTCATGAAAGACTTGGTTCTTGGTGATTTGGATCACAACTTTATTGTCGCAGTAGATGGGCACCGGTGTGGGAAAAAGAAGAGCAAAACCCATCATCATAAAAGAGATCCCAAGGATCTCGCGGACTGTCACACTGAGACTCCGATACTCCGCTTCAGCTGAGGAGAAGGAGACCGTGGACTGCTTCTCGCAGCGCCAGGACATCAAGCAATCCCCTAAAAAGACACAATAGCCAGTCAATGACTTGCGACTATCAGTGCAGGAACCCCAATCTGTGTCACAAAAAGCTTGAGGTGCAAATGTGGGGCTAGTATAGTGTAAACCCAGTGAGGGGCACCCCTTTAAGTAGCGCAAGACATGGACAGCAGCATTCCAATGAAGAAGGGTAGGCGAGTTGATGAATTGGCTAAGTTGTTGAATAGCGTAAGAGATGTCTGGCCATGTAAGATTCAAATATAGAAGCTTGCCAACTAGCTGTCTATAAGACTCTGCACTAGGGAGAGGATCACATTCCTTATGAAGTGTAAGCCCTGGGGGGAATGGTGTGGCAACTGCCTTGCTCTCAAGTGAACCAGTAGTGGCGAGGAGATCTAATATGTACTTGCGTTGACAGACATACGTGCCAGAGGAGGATCGAGCTATCTCCATGCCCAAGATATACCGAGCTTCACCAAGATCTTTAATAGTGAAAGCCTCATGCAATGCAGTTTTAATGGAGTGGATGACACTCATATAAGGACCAAGAAGAAGAATGTCGTCTACATAAACAAATAGAGCAACAAATTTGTCTCTCTATCCAGTAGTGAACATGCAGTGATCTGATTCAGATTGATGAAACCCAAGAGAGAAGAGAAACTTACAAAACTCCTAGTTCCACTCCTGCTTTAACCCATATAAGCTCTTTTCTAGCTTGCAAACATCACCTGTGTGGCCCTTGTTATAACCCTGTGCCAATTCAATGTAAATTTCATAAGTAAGATGCCCATGAAGAAAGACATTATTGACATCAATTTGATGTAGAAACCACTGATGTTGTGTGTTAATAGCAATGAACAATCTGACTGTGACCATCTTGGCCACAGGTGCAAAGACTTCATGATAATCAATACCAAACTCCTGATGGTACCCCTTTGCTACCAATCGTGCTTTCAAACTTTCTACACTGCCATCTGATTTAAGCTTTACCTTATATACCCATTTACTCCCAATGGCCTGTTTTCCAGATGGCAAAGGTACAATCCTCCAAGTCTGATTGGCTTCCAAAGCCTCCAACTCCTTATTCATAGCCTTTATCCAACTTGGATGTTTGCTAGCTTATATGTAAGATATGGGTTCCTGAGCAGAATTAATATCCAACAAAAAAGCAGTATAGTGAGGTATAAGAGTAGGTGATGTGTAGTAAGGAAAAGTAGAAGGAGTTGTGAACCCTGAGTGAAGGATTCCAGAATCAGACTGGATAGCTGAACATACATAATCATTAAGGTATTTAGGTGCTTTATGGACCCTCTCACTTCTTCTGAGGACATGAGCAGGTGTATGTGTGGTAGTAGTGGGCAAGGAACTATTAGTGCATGAGATAGGGGAAGAATAATGTGCTGGATCAACTCCAGTAGTAGTGACTGGAGACTGAACAGGTGTAGGAGCAATTGGAATTTGTCTATCTACAGTGTTAGGAGACATATGGTTACTCAGTTGTAGAATATCAAATGAACGAAATGGTAAATTAATTGTAGAGATGGATGATTGTAAAGGGAAAGTATGAGGATGGAAATGCACATTTCTGCCTACAAACACCTTCTGTGATGAAATATCAAATAAGAAAACTCCCTTATGATGAGGTGCTGGACCCAAGTATATGCACTGAATACTTCTAGGAGTGAATTTACTTCGAGAAGGAGAAGTATTTACTTGATAAGCAAGACAACCAAAAGGTTGCAATGTGGTGAGTGAGGCAGCACAACCATGTAGCAGTTCATAGGGTGACTTCCACTGTAGCACTGTAGAAGGCATTCTATTAATCAAATAAGTGCTATACAATATTGAGTAAGACCAGAAATGAGCAGGAAGTTTACTTTAAAACATGAGTGACCATGCAACTTGCAGGAAATGCCTATGCTTCCTCTCTACTATCCCATTCTGCTGGGGTGAATAGACACAAGATCTTTGGTGTAAAATCCCAAACTCTGACAACAGATTCTCAAGCTGTTTATTTATGAACTCACTTCCATTATCTGATCTCAAAATCTTGATTGAAACCTGTAATTGATTTTGAATCAACAGGATAAACCTTTTGAGAAGGCACCACACCAGTGTCTTGCTCTTAAACAGAAAGGTCCATGTGGCCTTAGAGTAGTCATCAACAATTGTAAGAAAATAGGGAGTTTGTGTGATCCCAGTTTCTTTGTAGGGACCCCAAACATCAACATGAATCATGTGAAATATGCTCTCACATCTCCTGGCAAGTGTAGGAAATGGATTCCTCTGTTGTTTAGCCTTGTGACATATATCACAGTCCTCTAGTTCTGCATAGTCTTCTGCCCTATACCTCTTAGTACCAAGATCCAAATGTTTCATAGCCTTGGCAGAAGAATGGCCATGTAAAGTGTGAAAATCCCTTAGACTTGGTGTCAAAGTTGCATTAACTTTGATTGTAAACTGATACTCATGTGTGAACACATATAAAGTTCATTTCATCTTGGCTATTCCCAGTATGATATCTTTCTCCTTCTTCTGCACCATACAGTGAAAAGCCAAGAAGATCACTCTACTATTGAGAGTCTTAGTAATTTGTCCTACTGAAATAAGATTGTATGTGAACTCTGGAGCATAAAGCACATTCAGCTGCAAGATGGTAGGTGTCACTTGAGCATCACCTTCCATGTGTGCTAATATGCTGTTGCCATCTAGCATAAAAATCTTCACAGGTTTCTGTAACTGCCTGAGATTAGTGAGTAAAGATATCTCACAACTCATGTGATTACTGGCTCCCGAGTCAACTATCCATTCATCTTTCCTAATATCTGTTGACAATCCAAAAGCATGGTGGCCAGTATATGCATTCAAATCTTCTTCTTCAATTTCTGCCATCTGTGCAGTTTGATGTCCAACCTGACCACCATTCTTCTCTGGTATTGTCCTATTCTCTATGTAAGTTGCAAAGTGTTTAGCTATTTAGGCTTGAATAGCCTTTTCAAAGTCTGGCGAAGCTTGCTTAAAAGCAGCATCTATGTGTACTCCATTTTCTACTGCAAAATTAACTCTTTTGACACCCTTCTCTTCCTTCATTTTCTTATACCAGTCTAGTGAAGTTCCTATAATCTCAAAACAATCAATTTTCAAGTGGCCAGACCTCCCACAATGATCACATTTCATTTTTATTTTCTCCTCCTTAGTCAATTTCTTCCTAAAACCTTTCTTTTGAAAACCTTTGCTCTGATTGGAATACAGGACATTTTGTTCCAAATTTTCTGAGAATTGTGTTGATACTTGCAGCTGCTCCTCTACTTGTGAGACCATGGAGTATGCTTGGCTCACGCTTGGGAGAGGATTAAGAATGAGAATATGCTGCCGGATTGGCTCATACACATCATTCAACCCCACCAAGAACTGCATCATCCTTTCTTCCTCTACTTCAGCCTTTGCTTCATCTGCTGCTTCACATGTACAGCTCCGTGCAGTCTTAAGCAGCCCCAACTCATCCCATAGTGCATTCATGTTATTAAAGTAGAGCATAACAAACTGAGTATTTTGTGTGTAAGTTGCTATCTCACGTCGCAATTTGTAGAGTCTAGGACCATTACGCCTACCAAAGTGCTTATGTAGTTCATCCCACAATTGTGTGGATGTGTCAAAGTTTTGCAAACTACGAGACAACTTCTTTACAATTGAATTGCTCAGCCAATTAAACACTAAATAGTCAGCTTTAACCCACATCATATGATCTATAGAATTCATCCTAGGTTCAACAAGACTTCCATCAATGAATCCTAATTTATTTCTAGCAAATAAAGCTCGTTTGATCGATCGACACCAACTTTGGAAATTTCTTCCGTCAAACAAATCTGATGTTAGAGCTAAACCAGGATGATCATGTGGTCCAATATATAGTTCATCATTTGCTAAGAGTCTAGTGTTATGAATCTCGCTCTTCGCAAATGAGTGAAATTCCATACCTCGTTTTCAGCTCTAGTCGGCGGATTCGAATTCTCAGCTGGTGATTCTTCATGAAAGGAATCGTGCTGGTTGCTGCTAGATCTGTGCTCCAGATTCAATCCAAGTTCGTCATTGCGAACATTCTTCCAAGAGAATTTCCTTCCCTTCGTCATTGTAAAATCAATTAACAGACGTAATCAATAATCACCCGAGGTGAATCGATCCCAATCGGCTCAATTGGCTCTGGATACCATGTTGATCTGGTAATCCGCAAGCATGAAAATTGAGGAATAGCAGTAATGAAGGAAGAGAATTTGGGTTTTATTTCTTCTTAGCTCACAATGCAGATACAATCACACATTATTTATATACAACTTCTCATCACTCAGTCGGCGTGAGAAGCAAGCAAAGAAAAATATCTGAACCTACGTGAAAATATCTATGCCACGTGGCTCTCTACACTAGAGTTGCTAGGATCGTGTGTGACGAGATCCATGCAACCTCGGTATGCATGCAGTGCATGCAATACAACCCTAAGCATGCAAAATGCGATCACATCAGAAACGTGCACTGGAAAAAACAAAGTTGGGAGTTTGCTTACTTAGCCTTCTGTATAATGAATCGAGAGGCCATCATTCCCAAGGCTCTGCTTCTCTTACAGCAGAATTCTTGCAGCAATGCAGAATAAGTTGATGAATAAGATTGAATGAAAATGTCACCCAACTCCTGCATGTCCTAGAATGACAGAATGTACTTGATAAATAGCCATCCCATTCACAATCAATAATGAGGGTCTGTACAAGACTATTAAAGCATTTCTCTTGGACAATTTTTCTCCAGTTATAGTTCTCTTCCCACTTAAACACAAAAATACTATTGTTTTTTATCATAATTTCCACCAATATGTGCTCATAAGTTCACAGTATGGTTGGAGTTACATCTTTAAGTGCAGAAATATGATTGCATTATGCTATAAATTAAAAAAAAATAAAAAAAATTAAGGCTTGCAGTTACTAAGTCACATAATTCATCTCAGTTGAACTTTGATCCTCTTTCTTGATGCAACAGTGTGGAATATAAACCAGTGTGGGTACAAAATAACCCAACATTTCTTCAAAATGAGTTCCAATAGATGCATATATCTATTTTCTGTTACCCGACTGGAGATTAATGTTATATAACCCCCATAGACAAACTAGCAACTGCATGGATATCACTGATAATATTGCCTAAAACTAGCAAATAGCAATAGTAGGAATTCAAGCAGAGAATCTTCAGCTTATTTCACGTATTGGCTTTCTTCCACATTCAGCAATAAAATATTTAGTAACTAAGCGAAAGTTAAAATTTCAGAACTATATAAAGAATTTCTTACTTATCCTTCCGTGATAAAGATTGTGAGCCCATCATTCCCAAGGCTCAGTTGTTGTTCTTGCAAAAATCTTGCAGACATTACTGCAGAATCGTTGCAATTTCTTACTTCAATGTTCTCCAGCAGGGGTGCTTCAGAAATGCCATATGGAATCTCTTTCAGATATCTGCAATGCCTTAGAACAAGGTGCTCAAGTTGTGGGAAATGAGTTCCATCAGCCTCCCATGTCTCTAGATTTGTGCTGCCAATTAGCAGGAATCTTAGACAGCGAAAACCGGCTTCCTTACATCTGCAAGCTGATCCTGAGAAAGCATAATTTTTAAGTTTGAGCACCTCTAGTTTGGGCAGCATGCTGAGCTTCAACATGTCTTCCCAAGGCAGTGAGGTGCCACTCAGAGTCAATTTCACTAGCTTTGGTGGGAAAGTTTCCCATGATGGAAGCCGGTCTGGTCTGAATGCTGAACTGATAAATGGATTACTAAAGACATATTTAAGCACCTCGAGTTCTTGTAAATGGACAAGATTTTCAAACCAGCCATGAAAGTGGTAGTCTTCTTCTGTTCCGTATACTCCCAATTTCTTTAGATGAGGCATGGCGAGAAAGTTTTTCTCAGTACAACTGATAGGACGTAGTGTTGAAACTGATCTTAAATTATTCAGAACTCTGAGAGGAAGTTCTGCATCAACTGGCTCTAACTCTGATATTGAAGTTGATGAATATGATAGACAACTCCTCTTCAAATCAAATGTCTCAACTCCAGCATATCCCAGAATATCCTGGGTAAATAGCCATCCCATTCACAGTCAAATATGAGGGTCTGTAGGCTGCGAGACCTCAATAAAGGCGTTATATCCCATGAATATTTAACGGTAATCCCCAGGAACTTCAATAGAGTTAGAAGCTCTATGCCTGGTGGAATCTTAATAAGCTGTATACTCATCATATCCAAAACTCTAATTAGTTTGATATACAGGCCCAAATAAAGTTGAGGCCACCATAAAGATAGCTTTCTGAAGCACATGAAAGAACGGATGGAAGGAGATGAGAATTTACGGATATATTTGCAGCTGCTAGAGTCAAAAGATAAGCATTTTATATTATGCAGTTCGTCTGGAGACACTTGTCTGATATCAGAACTTGGATAAAAATAACCAAGTAGATCATGTGGTGAAGAGACATTGCTTACTTGAAGAAAGTTTTGTCTCTTAGACTCTCTCAAGCACAGTTCTCTCATCATATCATGAACATAGCAAGTTTTGATCCTACCATCAGAACCCTTCCTTTTCACCAAAATAAGACTTCTGGAAGTGAGTTCCTCTAAATAGTCCTCAGCCACTTCTTCCAAGCTCTTGAGGAACCTAGGCCTGATAAATCCCTCGGCAACCCACAACCAAATCAACTTCTTGACCAATATCTCATAGTCTTCTGGGAAAACTCCCATGTAAAGAAAACATAGCTTCAAGTGATCAGGCAAATATACATAACTTAGACCAAGTATGTTTTGGGCTTTCTCTGCTTCTTCCATCACCAGTGAACCTACCTTTTCAGAAACTTCCTCCCAGATGTCTAGTTTCTTGTCCATCTTTGATAAAATCCCTCCTACAACGACTATCGCTAGGGGTAGTCCCTGGCATTTATATGCTATTTGCTTTCCCATTGCCACAAGTGCTGAGGGGCATGCTTCACCCACAAAGATCTTTGAACTAAGTAGTTCCCAACTTTCCTCTAAGCTCAAACAACGTAAGCAGTGAGGGGGAGTATCTTGACTTGCATGAACTGCAACAGCTCTAAGCCGACTTGTCAACATAATTCTACTACCATTCTTATCATCAGGAAATGTCCTCTTCAACTCATCCCAAGCTTTGGTATCCCACATGTCATCCAATACAACGAGATATCTCTTACCCTTTAAACTTCTGTACACCTGTTCTCTCAATTCTTCAGTGCTCCTTGCATAGATGTCTTCCGAAACATTGGTAACACAACGCAGAACACCTAACAACATCACTCTTACTTGGTAATGTTGTGAGACAGTCACCCAAACACGAACATAAAAGTGATGGATGACCAGCGGATCATCATATAGTTTTTTGGAAAATGTAGTTTTCCCAAGTCCACCCATACCAATGATTGATAAAACTTGAAGTTTTGATGGATGTCCAGTTAGACCATCTAGCATCATCACCAAATCCTTTTCGAGACCTACTAGTTTTCCCTCTGTATTTGGTGGTCTTCTTGACGGACCAGAGGAAGTGAACGACTTATCTGTTAGGAAAGACAAAAAGCATGAGAGTCCATAGTAAAAGCCTTTACCATTCAGAGACCGGAGTTGAAAGTCAGGACAAAGACAAAGCAATTCACTAATGTAGAGTCATAATCAAATACAGAAAACCCAATATTCCCTCGTTATCAACCAATAATCACAAATTATACTAACATTACTTCCACGAGATGGAGCAAGAAAATGTGAAAAAACCCACAGCAAACACAGATTGCATCTGACTTCAACTTTTTAAAGAAAAGAATTCCTTAACATCCAGATAATCACCAGAGATGAGATAACTCATGCTGTTGTGCACAAAATTTCCATCTCGAATCACCATATTTCTGACATCGAATTCTATCAACGAAAATTGAGCATTGAGAAATGAAAGCACAAGCATTAACGAACTTATTGAACTTTCCTGTAGAAGAGGGTGAGCCCCGATGAATCTTGCTGAGCTCCATGTTAATGGAGTTTATCTCTCTCCTCATTTTAGTGAGAGGAACGCCTATTTTGGAAATTGTTTCCTCTGAGAAAATTGCACGTGAAAGACATTTCGCCGCCTGTTGCAACAAAAGGAGGTTAACTGAAGGAATCATCCCAATTCAAAAACCAGAAGGCATCATAATTTGTCACACACACACACACACTACAGTCTACAGACCTAGAAATCAATATAAGTCCAAGCCATGAGAGAGACGTTTGTAATCCTCTTCTCCAACGTGAATTGGCGAGTGTAGCTGAGTCCCGACGAGTCTCTGAGAAAAGAGTCCATCAAACTGACTGCGCTGTAAAAATTCTGAATCACTCTCTTCGTGAAAGGAGAAAAGCCTCCCTCCGACCACCGGAAAATACTGTCGAAGGAGGTGAGGAGTTCCTCCAGATCCTGCATCAGAGACACTACGGCGGTGTACGTCGCCATCTCATACATCTCTTGCTTCCTATTCACACACAGATATCAAATTAGTTTCTTTTTAGCGTGCATTGGACGCAATTAAACTAATTTGCTTAAATTAATTATTGAAGTTTGTATAATTTTACTATACTATATTTGAGTAATCAATTTAAAAAATATATTTCATTATATATATATATATATCAATTTATAAATTGTATAATATCTGAAAATTCTAGATTAATCAATACTTAGAAAAATAATATGAACATAAAATATAATTAAATTATAACTATTTAATATAGTCTTTTAATTTGTTTATATTTTTGTTGTTTTAATATATATATATATATATATGTATATGTATATATACATAGGGTTAGGTGAGAAATAACCTCATGTGAGAAATGAGAATAAATTTGATCCATTTATTTTTCTTGATCAATGGTTGGTATTTAATTATGTGCAATTAGGCATGATGAATGTAGATTAATTTATATAGTTGTGTTATATATTATAAAACTGCTATGAAATCATTATGGAAAGAAATTAATAACTACATGAAATATGGATACGTTATATCTTAGATTCCCCAAAGATTAAACACGGCCAGAGGAGTTTGAGAAACTCAATCATGTTTATAATATGTGTATTTAAAAAATTACTAAATAATGGACGATCACAAAAAAAAATAAAAATAAATAATTAATGGACGGCCGTGAGAGTTGATGAAACCGTGAAAGAAGGCGACATGTTGATTTAATTAATTTGTTCATTATTTTTTAATGTATATAAATTTATTACTTAATGTATTTGTTGGTTATATATCTTATATATGAATTTATTATATAATTGTTAATATTTTATTGCATAATTACTTTGTACCACTTATGCAATGAAATTATATCAATTACGTGACAAAGTATTTTAAGCAATAAAATAATAGCAATTAAACAGTAAAATGAAGTAAGATAAGAGAGCGAGAGACATGTATCCTTTCTCAAGATTCTTTTTTTTTAACAAAAATTTTAAACCTTCTTAGATTGTTAACGTATATATATGTATTAACAAAATTCAAATATTCTATCAACAATTTTTATGTTAACTTTACCATCTAATAAAAATATGATTTTTTTTAATAATATAAGTTCACAAAATCTTGCATCATCCATTTCAGAAAAATTCAGTATAAAGTTAATTAAACTTACTAAAAAGTTAATGCGTTCAAAATAGTATTAATTATATGATTTTTTACTATCATGACAAAACATCTTATCGCACATCAATTAACATAGTTTATCTCATAAGTAAATTATATTTTTAACCACTCTATGTTATCAATTAATTTACGTATATCACGATACACTGAATTGATTGAACTATTTTAATTATTACACATGTCAGAAAATATTAACTATTTTAATATAAAACTACATTGAACAAATAAAACTAAATTAAAAGGGTGTTGAATCTATAAATATCATGTATTTAAAGATTAAAAAAAAACCTTTATTATTATAGCAACATGTGTTGCTCAATGATAAAGAAATGTTAAAATCTCAAAGTTTGGTTAATCGTTTGTTGTGATAAAATATGTTCAAGGTTTCATTTTCAATATATTTTTAAAATGTTATACATTGTTTAATTACAATTTTTTTACGAAAAATATAATTTGATTTTTAGTTGTAATTCTTGATTCAATGATTAACTAATTAAATTAGTAGTACAAATCTAAGGAAAAATTATTCAATTTCTCAATTTCAATTATTTCCTCAACTAACAGAGAATGTTCATTCTCATTCTTATGATTGATATGTTTTAAAATTGGTAATCACCATTTTCGTGAAAATCTATATTCCAAAATATGTGCAATTTAAATTTCTTCCACCCAAGGAATTTAATTATTCTCATTCAACCAAAACACCTAATATATATATATATATATATACACACACACACATCATTCTATAAAAAAATCCTAATGTACAACACTTCTACATATAATTACGAATTATATTATTATTCTATATGTATTATGTTTAACTAAATAGTTTGAGAATTACGTTATTAGTAGTTCAATCTAAAGGGAAAATATTCGATTCTTCTATTTCAAATCATTTATAAGTAATTGGACTATGTTTATTCTCAGTCATATGATTATAGGTAGTTAACATAATCCATATTCCAAAAAATTATGCAATATTCATCCCCCCATGAATTTAAATAGCTATTGTTAATTAACTGAATAATCTAATATAAAATATTTTATATATAATTATAAAACCAACCAATATTATATTCTAAATTTCTCAAATTATAAATTAATAAGCTAGAAAAAGGTAATATTTGAACCATAATTTAAAATTTATTTTTCCAATCTACCATTTATTATTGTGATGTTTTAAAAATCATGTATAAATTATAAATTCGTATAAAGTTGGTGATTTTTTTTACAATTAACCATATTTTTTAAAACTTTGTTTAATCAATTCTTATATTTATCTTCATCGTGGACTTTTTTTAAGTGTTTTTCATCCACTTTAATAGATATATATTCTAATAGTTCAACATATATTATATGACATGTCTTCTTGGTGCAGTCAACATTATCCGAGCCCAACCATAAATAAAGAAGTTGAAATTTAGTTTCAATAAATTTAATTGGAACTACTCTTAATCATATGAATGAGAGTGAACACATCAATTTCAATTAATAAATTAAAACTTAGCATTTTGATTGTATATATTATGGGATCATTTTTTTTTCAATTTTCTTTCATATACCATATAACATGATTTAGAACACACACACACATTGTAGTTACCACAACTAAATTACTTGTTTTCTATTAAGAACTATTATATTTAAATAACTTATATTAAATGAATCAAATCATTGATTGAATATTGATGTAATTCTTGATTATTAACGGATAATTTCTTAAGAACAATGAGCTAGATTAGTCTATAATCTTTCCATAAATTCAAGTTTTTATTTTTCAATCTCCTTCATTGGGATGTAATTTGTTGGTCCTGAATGAGTCAAATGGGGTTTAGAAGGAGGGTTGAATAAACTCTTTTCAAAATTCAATTTAGAGTGCGGAAATATAAGGTATTGACTCGTTACTTGATTAGTACTAACTATCGTTGAGATAGTCTAGAATGATAATTTCAGAGGATAAAATATCTAATGAATAAGATAAAATAGCGGTAATCAACTGTTAGTGAATATGACTCTGGACATCTGCTTTCAATGAACGTGTTGCAATTAAGATATGTCAATCAAAATAAAGCAGTGTATAACACATAAGATTTACAAAGGTTCGAAGCTAAAACTTCTACGTCTTCTCTGCCTTAGTATATATTAGTTGTGCTATAAACAACTGATAACGTGACATCTTTATTGATTATCAACTCGTCTCTGTCATAATTGTGTATTCATTCAGTCGAGTTTGTCACGACTGATTATTTTAAGTTATTTGACATTTCATCAAAATATTTGACCAATTTTTTTTTCCAACATAATCTATATAAAATATGTAATAGTACAATTCTATTAAAATAATATTTAAATTATAACATAGAATATATTATATGTGGAGAATTAATTATATAATATATTATATTACTGTAGGATTATGTTTTTTTTTTCTTGTTTGCTATGTTTGATATGATGAAGAAATAATTGGTGGAGAATTAATTCATGTGAATGAAGAATTGTAATAGTACAATACTATTGAATAAATATAATATATTACACGTGATAATGATTAATTATATAATGATTGATGGAGAAGAAATTCTTAATTTTTGATAGAGCATTTCTTAAGTATCATCAAGTTAGTTTATACTCTTTCTATAAATTCAAGCATTTATTTTTCAATCTCTTCATTCGAACGTAATTTATACAGACTATATGATTGATGGAGAATTAATTCATGTGGATGAATGAAAAATATAATAATACAATTCTATTGAATTAATATTTAAATTATAAAATTAAATATAGTATCTTATATGTGTTGAATTAATTATATACTATATTATATTGTTGCGAGATTATATTTTTTAATTTTTTTTCTTGTTTGTTACGGTTGATATGATAGAGAAATAATTGGTGAAACATTAATATGATGTGGATGAAGAATTGGAATAGTTAATACTATTGAAATAAATATAATAAATTATATGTGAATAATTAATTATATAATATAGTATATTACTATTTTACCCTTAAATTAAGTACATATTATGGATATAATAGAAAAATCATATTTTGTAAGAAATTAAATAAATGTAATATATTATATTTAAAAATAATTATTTATAATATTTTATATTAAGGATAATTTTATGTAGTAGAGTTCAATTATAACAAAACTATTGAAATAAATATAATATATTATATTTACAAAAAAATTATAATATATTACATTACTTTTTTGCCCTTAAATTAAGTGCAAATTGTGGACATAATAGGTAAATCATATTTTATAAGAAACATCCACACTTTTTATATAGGTATAGATTACTCATATTAGCGGTTCGGTAACGGTTTTAAGAGGGCAACATTTTCCTTCATGTCTAGTAGTCAGACTAAAAGAAAATATTTCATACTACTTTGAAAAAAAAATCACATTTCATACTACTTTGACAAAAAAAAAAAAAAAATCATACTCCTTCCGTCACAATAGCAAGGTCCACAGTGCCTTATTTGGCTATCCCAATAGTAAAGTCCACTTCCATATATGAAAATAGGGTTAAGGGCCACATAGCCCCCTCGACTATTCTACAAGGGTCACATTGCCCCGTCTTTGACTATTTAGTCTATTTAGCCCCCTCAACTCTTTAAAATGGCTCATATTGCCCCTTCCATGGATGGAAAAATTAACACCATTAACAAACATACACTAACACACATTTTACTCACACACTAAGATTTTTTCATATATTTTTACACACAATTTTACAATTAACCAAAATTATTACAAATTAATAAATTATGGTTCATTATAGCTAAAATAATAAATACCAATAAATTGATTAATAAATTAACTAAAACATAATAATAGTAATATAGTATGAAAATTTCAATATATATATATTGAGTTCATTTATAAAATTATTTTAAATTTTAAAATTTTATGATTCAATGATGAATACTGCAATAGATATATTGAGTCTTCGTTTATGATGATTTATTAATGTTTTGGAAATGGAGTATGATTTATGAATTTCAGATTTGCTTAGGTTTTTCATCTTTAAAGTCAGTATGTAGTGAAATTAATTGATTTGTGGGTCCGTTTTACCATTGAAAATAAAGTTGAACACTTAATTGCAAATTTGAAATACACAGATGATGATTTTTAGATTTAAATTATTTTATGAATTATCTCAATATATATATAGATATATTATAAATAATGAATTTTACATACTATATTATTATTATTATTATTATTATTATTATTATTATTATTATTATTATTATTATTATTATTATTATTAATTGTTAATTAATTTATTAATAAATTTCATGGTATTTATTATTTTATTAATTGATAACCATAATTTATTAATTTGTAGCATTTTTGGTTGATTGTAAAATTATGTGTAAAAGTATGTGAAAAATCTTAGTGTGTGAGAAAAATGCGTGTTAGTGTGTGTTTGTTAATGGTGTTAACTTTTCCATCCATAGAAGGGGCAATGTGAGCCATTTTAGATAGTCGAGGGGGCTAAATGGACCAAATAGTCAAAGAGGGGGCAATGTGACCCTTGTAGAATAGTCGAGGGGGCTATGTGGCCCTTAACCCTATGAAAATAATCAATGTCAACATTAAAGTGGACCCCACTTACTTTATATTACTTTTTATTATAATACTCCTTAAAGAAATGGACCCCACCTATTTTACCCATTACTTTAGCAACTAATCTACTTTTCCTTAATCTAATGTCCTTTTCCTTAATCTCCGTGCCTAATAACAAGTGGACCTTGCTATTGGGACGGAGGTAGTATAATTTTATTCTTTATAATGACTAAATATATAATACTCCATCCGCTTATAAATAAGTATTATTTTATCATTTTAATTTTATTTCACAAAAAATATTATTCTATACCGTCGAGATAGAAAATTCACATTTGTCCTTATTTAATATATTCACATAAGGATCTATGAGATAATTTGATTAGTTTATTAATGTGTGTATTTATCTAAATTGAATGATAACTATTCAGAAATAGAGGGAGCATGTATGTATATCAAACATACATATTAGCAAATTATTAGTCACATATTAGCAATGTGTATAATCTCTAACATATTAGCAATATGTTGCTAATATTATGATCTCGTCAAGTTAGCAAAATGAGTTTATCTCATATTAGCAACATAATCTCTTGATGTTAGCAATATAAATCTCTCATGTTAGATTGGTTCCTAGGTTCTCACGAGGGGATTGGTTCCTATTTGAACCCACCCCTATATATATATGTATATATATTTAGCAAAAATATACGCCATTCGTTTTTTTATCATAAGTATTATTTTAGTACTTTAGTTTTGTATCACAAAGAATGTCCTTTACACAATAGAGGTGGAAATTTATATTTTTTTTCTCACATTTGTCCTTATTTAATGTATTCAAATATTCTTATTTGATTTCATTTAATATATTTATCAAACGGTACGTATATTAAATAATTTGATTATTTTATTAATATGTATATTTATTATAAATGACACGTCATTCAAAAAGAAAAAGGGGAGGGTATATAATAATATATTAATATATTGTTAGGAAAATATGTTTATGTTTCGACTTTTGAGTGATATTAAAGATTACAGAATTATTCTCGCAATTGTATGGCCATCAAGTAGACACGTATTAATCAGTCAATTAGAGTGCTAATAAAATGTCCCACAGCAGAGGGTTTTCTAAACCCGCACGGGAGCAGTGAGAACACAGCTGAAGCAAAATGGTTGCAAAAAGTGAAGCCTCTAAATTCCATATTTCCTTAATGCATGGTATACACACACTACACAGTTGACGTGTGTTTTGTTTTGTTTTTTGTTTTTATTTTTCACTAGCCCTTTAATAAAGTTAGTGGGGCTAGTGGTGAAGAAAAATATTTATTTAGAGATTGGATCTCACATCCTTTCATTTTGATTAAGTATGATGCTCCAAACATCCAGAACAGATGAACTAATGTATTCATTTGGAGCCATGGTCATCATATCAAATCATCAAATCCGGACTCGTATGTCATCATATAAGACTCGTTCATTGATAATTGGATATAAATAGAAAGTCAGTCATATATAAGTACACAATATGATCTTTATGCAGTATTAGCATAGCATGAGTCACATACATGTCCTCTGAATCATTCTGTAGCACACAATAGAATATCTCATGTTGATGTCTGTCAATGTGTTCCTTTGCATCAACAACTCTGATTTTGTATGGTGACAACAGCTTATCTGTCGGTTTCTTCTGCTCTTTTGTTCTTGTTTGCATCCAGGTCGTTAGATTCTGTATCATCTGTTTTGAAAAAATAAAATTAATAATTTTTTGTTTGTAAACATAATCAAGATGCTGAATGATACTTCAATATAAACAACATCACCAGCTATATCACACCTCAGCATTATCTGGAATATTTTTTTGCCTTCGATGCCTCATTACTCGTATTTGGCTTTGATGTCTTTGCATTCAAATGATCAATTTCTGCCTGCAATTAGTTTTTATGTATGTTAGAAACATAACCATATATAATTTGACACTAAAGTTGGTCTGCTAATAAATCAATTATTGTTGCTAAAACAAAAGTGCTTCATGCTACTCTTTCTAATACCAATGCTAAAATCAGAGATGTAATGACATATTTTTTTTTATACCTTTTTAATTGCTTTCTCCAGAATTTGTTCATCTAATGTATCAGCCCGAGATGGTCCCTCATCAAATACATTCCCTGTAGAAATTTCTTGTGTAACCTTCAGTATCTCAGCCCGTGCAT
Organism: Perilla frutescens; assembly: GCA_026008535.1. Taxonomy (NCBI): domain Eukaryota; kingdom Viridiplantae; phylum Streptophyta; class Magnoliopsida; order Lamiales; family Lamiaceae; genus Perilla; species Perilla frutescens. Next base: position 46,686,866 of record BRKX01000012.1, read on the forward strand.
CATTATTTATTCCCAGACTGAATGTTGGAGCCTCATCAGCATATATTTTCTCAAGCTCTGGACGCTTTACCAAAGCCCTTTCAATTTCCTCAATTACTGATATTTGTTCTGGATTACTCCAGAACTCATCATCATCTGGTGTTGCTTGCAGCTGGGTCTGAATTTGTGATGCCTGAAATATCGGACTTGGTTGTTTCTTGATCCCAAGATGTTGGGCTGTTTCATACGATTTCTTGAAAAAGAGAGTGTCCATCATGCACTGTGACACTCATTGCACCGTTTTGATTAACGAGGGCATTATCTATGCCATTCTCTTGGAGTCATCCATCGGCTTCTGAGCATATTCTTGCACAGGATCTTTAGTTGTTACTTGGGGAGGACTGTTGGATTGTGCAGCAGGATTGGTCACATCAACATGTGAAGGTTCGCCTTTGTCAGCATCAGCCTCCACAACATGCATGATATATATGATCATCCTTTCTGCAAGAATCTTCTACTATGTATAGTTCATAAATGTGGCCTCCTCCAAAACCACCTGATTTCAATTCTGAGCTCTGTCTTTTGCATAAAAGTTTGTATGTCCAGCATTTGAATACTGGAATCGAGCGTTCAATTCTTCTATTATATGACAATACTCTATCCATATAAAACATCAAAGTTAGCTAAATGTTAATCCGGCTAGTAAATAATGGCTCAAACTCAGTCATTCGATGCTTGCACTAATTATACCTTCTTACTTGTCCAGATACATGGAAAAAAGAAAAAGAAAAAATTCCAACATAATTCTTGGTGATTACTTCACAATTGATGCCAAGAAGATCAGTGCTCCACAATCTAGAAAGTATGAGACAGGAGTATTAATGCCATCTAGCCCGTTGTCTTACAACAAAGAACAAAAAAAAAAAAAAAAAAAAAAAAGGGATCGAAACAATCGCAAAATAGTCAATTCATAGTACAAGTGTTGAGGAGGTTATACATTGGCCGGGGGGGGGGGAGGCGAGTATGTTATATATTTTAATAGGATTTTTAAATAATGGGAACTATGAAGGTAAATTTATCTAATATAAGTAATATTTATATATTAATTAAATTGGAGTTATGAAGAAAAAAAGAAAGAGAAGGGGGATTGTGAATATAATTTTCTAAAAAATGTAACTCTAATTTCATTGAGGGGTGACGCATATTGCAGTTGGAGTCTTTGAGAATGTATCAAACTTATTTATGTATTTTTTATATAATTTTAAATTAAAACCGGACCTTTATAAATTATTCAATATCCGAATATACAATTCCAATCAATCAATTAGGTAAATCTGAAACTCATGTCCATGTATTTGCTATGCTGAAAATATACAAATGTTTTTGTTGCATTGGTATACGATACATTGAGCTACTTTTGTATATTACTTTTATAATTATTTATAGTGTTATTTCAACAAAGCTTTCATAGTAATATTTTGTTGTTTCTTTATCCCATATGTGATTTTTAATTACGGTTCATTATATTTGACATTAAGAATCAAAGTTTTTTTCGTCCATACTTGCAATTTACTTTTTATGTTGAATAAAATGCATTTTACAGATTTATTTCTTAATTTTACTCTTATGTTTAGGCCATCTCCAACAGTCTACATTAAAATACAACATCACTATCATTAAAATGTAGCAGATTCTCAATTTCATCTCCAACAGTTTGCACTATAATTCTACACCAAGAGAGAATATTTCATAATATTCCTTTTATTTCATTTACAATTATTATTTTATAATTGATAACATATAATGATTTATGAAGTTTAATTTAATGGATATTTATACTTAAATTCAAAATTTCATAAATAATTATTAAAATATTTTTATTTTATGCATATTTTTGCGTTTTTATTTCATGTACTTTTATATATTTTAGTATTTTTATGTATTATTAGAAAAATATTTGTATCTTTTTATTTATTTTATGCATATTTTTATGTTTTTATTTCATGTACTTTTTCTATTTTAGTATTTTTATGTAGTTTTATTATTGGTGTAATTTTATTTATTTTAGTATTTTTTTTGTTGGTCTAATTTTTATCTCATTTAATTTTCTATATCAGCATTTGAATGCAATTAAAGTTATCATACATAAAAAAATTTAATATTAATTACAACAAATTATTTAAAATACAATACAAATAGCATACACAAAATACAAAACAAAACACTAAATAATATATAACATAAAAAGAAAATAAAAAAAAAAACATTTTGCCGTTGAGAGAGGGAGAGGGCCGGTAACCTCTCCCCCCTAAAATGCCGCCCCTTTTGCCGATCGGTTGGAGAAGACTTTTGCTCCATTTTACTGAATCAACGTCTCAATAATGCTTTTTTTTTTTTTAATTTATGTTCTTGATTTGTATTGTGTACATTCCTAGGGGCTAATTGCTGGAATTGGGCTACACCATTTATGTAGAATTCGAAAATAATGACAAACATGATAAAAAAAAAAAAGATTCCAGAGTAGATAAGTCGGAATTACATGCACAATCAAATTCAAAAGTAGAGTAGATAACAAACATTATGAAATGAAAAATCCAAATGCAGAGACATCTAAAAAACAAGCCTAGACAAACGAAATTCATGGATATCTAAAATGGAAACAAGCCCAGACAAAGGAAACTCCAGCATTTCTCTTCCCCAACGGATTTGTGTGATGCGACACACTTAGCCCATTCATCATCGGCTTCCTCGACCAAATCTCGGGCTGGTAACTTTTCAAAATCAAGAGCGAGCTTGTCCACAATCCAGTACGGATAAGCTCTGTCGTCATCATCGAACATCGTCTGCGCAGCAAAGACGGTGCCACTACGGTGTTGTGGATCACCCTCAACAAATGTACCCATACAACTACATGAGCCATACCGTATCTTACCAAAGGATGATAGTGGGAAACACACTCTGGCCTCACTACAACCCATTCCTTCCATATAGATTAAATCAGTTAAATCCTTATTTGCAGCTTGGGTAGTATGATAAACACCATAAGCATCCACATTGAAACCACTTTTAGTTACAAAAGTTTGATGAAGGCCAAGAATTGTCACGCCCTCGTATAATTGCCAACCATTCTTAAAGAGACATACAAGATCAAGACAAAACATTCGATTAAAATTGGTTAACACAACAAAGGTACGATCATCGATAACACTAAATCCGTATATTTCCAATTGCCCACGATAGCCTCCTTTTACACTTAATCCATAGATTGGTTTCCATGTTTTGGTTTCTATATCAAAGAACTGCAAAACAGAGTCAACCTTCCTTAAAGATAACTTAGGGAGTTCCTCCACAGTGTTATTCTTAGTATCGTAAATCTCGAAATCAGTCCTATTATCACCATATGTATCGCCTTCATACTTAGCAACATAAATTTTAGTTGAAAATACTAGAATTTTAAGACCGTGGCGAACTGCTAAAGGATGAACTTTGGGGCGCATAGTACCTGCATAGAGGCTGCTATCCGCATCCAGTGTAACATCCGAAGAAGTTTCTGGTAGCAGCTTATAGCTATATACGAGCATTGATGAAGAAGCACCTACAGCATCAGCATCAGCATCGCGATTACGATTACGATTACGAAAAATGTAAATTGTGGAATCGGCCATACAAAAACACGACACCCCAAAATTTTTAAATCGAATATTAGGATGCCTCTTCACGAATTCAGAATCACCATCACCATCCGAATAATCCACGATGTATGCTTGGTATTCAACGTCCAAAGCGCAAATAAGGCACAACTTTGTTGGGAGACATAATGATAATTTGGGTTTCTTACAAATTAGAGAGGATGCCGTATCCATGGGTATTGAGGATGGATTGATCGATTCTAAAATTAATTGATGGATTTGATCGGCAGTAAAAGGGGGGGGGGGGGATGTATTAGGGCAAAACGATACGAGGCGTCGTACAGGTTGCTTAAGAAATAATATTTGTAAGGAAATATATTAATAATGTGTTCGGCCGATATAATATTTTATGTGTCTGTCAAAAGTTATAAATTCGCCCAACTTTGTATTGGAAATTATCTAGGTTAATTCCACCAAATGGTTAAAGAAAAAAAAATTTAAATAATGCGGAACATGTGTCGACCGCTGGGTGAGGGGATCCATTGCATCTCCACCACAGTAGAATTTACCATTAGTAGTGGTAGTTAGCCCAGTAGCATGTCGTGATTCCGAAAATAGAAAACGTTGTTAGTTTTAATGCGTGTTTGGGAGAAACTATTACGTACGACGTTGCATCTCTCTCTGTTTCTACTTATTTCTTAAAGTATTTTTCTCTATTACTTCCCCAATTTCTACGTAACTGAGCTCCGAAAGTGTTGTTTAGTTTTTTTCTCGAGCTATTCAGATCGGTTTTGGGGTGGATTAACATCCATAAGTAGGTGCATTCTATTGGTGCAGTTGACAAGTATAGCATTCCATGAATCCATCTTGCATGCTAATCACATCTGTCACTTTTGAATATTAGTGGAGTAATCTGTGTGTTAGGAAAGGCTATATGCAATTGAAATTGAGACTCGGAAATGATGAAACATAGGTAGAGGGTTTCATATAAAATAAATAAGCCAAAGGATTTAGGTTTGTTAGGAAAGAGATTTCAGTTCAAGCAAAATGATATATATATCTTAGTGGGATAATGAAGATAATAGATTCACACAAAAAAGTAGCAAATGGCAACAAACATAGCTTCCAGACACATATCAAGTCACTCAGCTGTTAATATGTTATTTACAATAGTCTTCCTCCAACCAGCCTTGTAAAATAAAACTGATGTATGTCAATCAATGCATGTTTATTGTTTCTCTAACATCACATCATGGATTCAAATTACTGGTAATAGACAAACTATATAGTGGGATTTCAAGCATAGACTTTTCAGCTTATTTGACTGATCACCAGTTTTCTGTCTCATTTGTCAGTATAACTATCAGCAAGAAACACTAATTTTCACAATTGGAAGTGGGAAATTCTATCAACTGTATATATGCTTCTATAAGATAATTCTTCAGAAGAAGAAAGTTGGGAGTTTGCTTACTTAGCCTTCCGTGATATAAACAGTGAGGCCATCATTCCCAATGCTCTGTTGCTCTTCTTGCAAATTCCTTGCAGATATTACAGCAGAATTCTTGCAACGATGCAGTTCTATCGTCTCCAGCAGAGGTGCTTCACCAATGCTATAAGGGATCTCTTTCAAAAACCTGCAATGCCTCAGAACAAGGTGCTCAAGGTTTGGGAAATGACTTCCATCAGTCTCCCATTTCTCTAGATTTGTGCTGCCAATCAGCAGGAACTTCAGACAACAAAAACCGCCCATCTCAGATTTCCATACTGCTCCTGAGAAGGCATAATTTCTGAGTTTAAGCACCTCTAGTTTGGGTAGCATGCTGAGATTGGACATATCGTCCCATGGCAGGGAGGTTCCACTCAGTGTCAACTTCACTAAGCTTCGGGGGGGAACTCTGCCATGGTGGAAACCGGTCTGGTTTGAGGACTGAACTCACAAATGGATTGCTAAAGACATATTTGAGCTTCTCAAGTTCTGGTAAGAGAGCAAGCCTTTTAAACCAGCCACGAAACTGGTAGTCTTCTTCACTTTCATATACTCCCAAGCTCTTTAAATAGGGTATTGAGAGAAAGATGTTCTCAGTACAACTGATAGGCCCTATTGTAGATATTGACTTCAAATTATTCAGCAGCCTCAGTGGAAGTGTTTCTTGTAGTGTTGAGGGCAGAACTGGAGGTGGCAGTGGCTGACAGCTCCTCTTGAAATGACAATGTCTCAACTCCAGCATGTCCTAGAATTCACTGGATAAATAGCCATCCCATTCACAATCAATAATCAGAGTCTGCAGGAGGCTGAAACTACATATAGACTCTATATTTAAGGGATCTTGGACAGTGAGTGCCAGAAACTTCAACTCAGTTAGACTCAATATTTCTCTTGGAATCTCTATTAGACTTATATTTATTGTATTCAACACTTTTAGTAGCTTCAAACCAAGGTTAAAGTAAACTTTACGGCCTGACTCAGATAGTTTCTCGAAGCTCATGAGAGAACGGGTGTATGCGATTAATGTTTAATGGTTGTACTCGCGGAGGTTGGAGTGGAAAGAGAGTCTCCGAAGATCATAAGAGTCCTGACTTGGGGTGGGAACTGTAAATTTAGATTCTAGACGAAGATCAAATAGAAAATGAACCATAGGAATCTTTGGCAGTTGTCCACATTGGTTGATTACATGGAGGAAATTGTGTTTCTGGGACTCTCTCAAGCACAATTCTCTCATTAAATCATGGATGTAGCAAGTCTTGACCCTACCCCCACAACTTCTCCTTTTCACCAAAATTAGACTTCTTGCAATAAGGTCTGCCAAATAATCCTCAGCAACTTCTTCCAAGCTCTTGAGAGTAGCGGTCTTGATAAATCCTTCCGCAACCCACAACCATATCAATTCCTTTACTGATATTTCATAATCCTCAGGGAACATCCCCATGTAAAGGAAGCATGGTTTCAAGTAATCGGGCAAATGGCTGTAACTCAAAGCAAGCACGTATTGGCAGTGCTCCGCTTCTTCCATCACAAATGAGCCTACACTTTGAGCAACTTCTTCCCAAACATCTAGTTTCTTATTCATCTTTGACAGGAGCCCACCTACAACAACTAAGGTTAGTGGCAGTCCGTGGCATTTATATGCTATTTGCTTTCCAATCTCTACCAGTTCCTCGGGGAAGGGTTCATCCACAAATATCTTGGAACTAAGAAGCTCCCAACTTTCATGTCTATTCAAGCAACGCAGGCAGTGAGGAGGAGTGTCTCCACTTGCATGAACAGCAACATCTCTAAGCCGACTTGTCAAAATAACTCTACTGCCATTCTTATCGTCAGGAAATGTTCTCTTCAAATCATCCCAAGCATTAGCCTCCCACGTATCTATACCTATATAAAAAGTGTGGATGTTTCTTACAAAATATGATTTGTCTATTATGTCCATAATTTGCACTTAATTTAAGGGTAAAAAAGTAATATAATATATTATAATTTTTTTATAAATATAATATATTATATTTATTTCAATAGTTTTGTTATAATTGAACTCTACCATATAAAATTATCCCTAATATAAAATATTATAAATAATATATTTTTTTGTAATATAATATATTATATTTATTTCAATAGTTTTGTTATAATTGAATTCTACTATATAAAATTATCCCTAATATAAAATATTAAAAATATTTAGTTGTAAATATAATATATTATATTTATTTAATTTCTTACAAAATATGATTTGTCTATTATATCCATAATATGCACTTAATTTATGGGTAAAATAGTAATATACTATAATATATAATTAATTATTCAATATAATATATTATATTTATTTCAATAGTATATTGTACTCTTTCAATTCTTTATATATCCACATCATATTAATTTTCCACCAATTATTTCTCTATCATATCAACCACAACAAACAAGAAAGAAAATAAAAAGTATAATCCCACAACAATATAATATATTAGATAATTAATTCAATAGAATTGTAGTATTATAATTTTTCATTCACACACATAATTAATTCTCCATCAATTACATCGTCTACATAAATTACATCCGAATGAAGAGATTGAAAAATAAAAGCTTGAATTTATAGAAAGATTATAAACTAAGTCGATAATACTTGAGAAGTTATCTATCAAAAATCAAGAATTTCTTTTCCATCAATCAATCCTATAGCTGTCAAAACTGGCCCGGCCCGACCCAGCCCGATTTTGGGCCGGGCTGGGCCGTGATTTTATAGGCCCGAAATGGTTTCGGGCCGAGCCGGCCCGAAAAAAAATTTAGCCCGAATGGGCCGGGCCGGCCCAGTGAAAAAACAGAAATTTAGTCTTAGGCCCACGGGCGGCCCGACCCGGCCCGAAATTTGGGTCGGGCTGGGCCTCTAATTTTTAGGCCCGAAATGGTTTCGGGCCGGGCCGGCCCGACCCGAAAAAAATGATTGGCCCATGGGCTCGGGCCGGGCCGGGCCGGCCCGACCCATTTGACAGCTCTAATCAACCCATATTTAATTATTCACCTGTAGTATATTGTATTTATTTCAATAGTATTATACTATTACAATTCTTCATCCACATCAATTAATTCCCCACGAATTATTTCTGCATCATATTAGTCATATCAAACAAGAAAAAAACAAAAAAAAAACATAATATATATAATTAATTCTCCACATATAATATATTATATTTTATAATTTAAATATTATTTCAATAGAATTGTACTATTGTATAGTTTATACATATTACATCCCAATGAAGAGATTGAAAAATAAAAACTTAAATTTATGGAAAGATTATAAACTAGCCTCATTGTTCTTAAGAAGTTATCCGTCAATATTTAAGAATTACATCTTCATCAATCATTAATGTGGGGAAAAAAGATAAGATGATCAATTAGAATGACATTCAATCAGTGATTTGATTCATTTAATATAAGCTATTTAAGTAGTTTTTAATAGAAAATATGTAATTTTAGATGTTGCAACTATAGTGTGTGTGTGTGTGTGTTTTCTGAATCATGTTATATGGTATGAAAGAAAATTGAAAAAAAAAGTTCCATAATATATGCAACCAAAATGCTAAATTTTAATTTATTCCTTGAAATTTATGTATTAATTCTCATTCATATGATTGAAAGTAGTTTCAATTAAATTTATTGAAACTAAATTTCAACTTCTTTATTTATTGTCGGTCTCGGATAATGTTGACTGCACTAACAAGGCATGCAGATGATATATGTTGAACTATTAAAAAATATATCTATTAATGTGAAGAACACCTAAAAAAAGTCAATGATGAAGATAAATATAAGAATTGATTTGAAAGTTGCTAGACAAAGTTTTAAAAATATGGTTAATTGTAAAAAAAATCACCAACTTTAAACGAATTTAAAATTTATACATTGCTTTTAAAATATTGAAATAATAAATGATTGATTGGAAAAATAAATTTTAAATTTTGGTTCAAATGTTATGTTTTTCTAGCTTATTAATTTATATTTGAGAAATTTAGAATATTGATTGGTTTGATAATTATATATAATATATTTTATATTAGATTATTCAGTTAATTAAGAATAGTTAGTTAAATATTTGGGGGGACGAATGAATATTGCACAATTTTTTAGAATATAGATTATGCTGACTAACCATAATCATGTAACTGAGAATGAATATAGTCCAATTACTGATAAAAAAGTCGAAACAGAAGAATTGAATATTTTCCACTTAGATTGAACTACTAATTATTTAACATAAATTCCAAAACTATTTAGCTAAACATAATATAGAACAATAATATAATACGTAGTTATATGTACAAGTGTTATACATTATGATTTTTTTATAGAATGATATATATCATGTGTTGTGATTGAATGAGATGATTAAACTCCTCGGGTAGAAGGAATGATATATATTGTACTACTAGTTAAATTAGTTAGTCATTGAATCGACAATTACAACTGTCAATCAAATTATATTTTTCTTAAAAAAATTGTAAACAATGTATAACATTTTGAAAAATATATTGAACATGAAACCTTGAACACAATATATCACAAAAAACTATTAACCAAACTTTTATCATTTCTTTATCATTGAGCAACACATGTTGCTATAATAAAATTTTTCATATATATATATATATATATATATATATATATATATATATATATCTTTAAACACATGATATTTATACATTCAAAATTATTCTAATTGAGTTAAGTTATTTTTAGTTTTATTTGTTCAATGTAGTCATTTATATTTCAATAAAAAATATAGTATTAAATGTATGTTTGGATAAAATACACACAAAAAAAGTTAATATTTTGTGACATGTGTAATAATTAAAATAGTTCAATTGATTCAGTGTATCGTGATATCATACGTAAACTAATTGATAATATAGAGGGGTTAAAAATATAATTTACTTTTGAGGTAAACTATACTAATTGATGTGCGATAAGGTGTTTTATCATTATAGTAAAAAATCATATAATTAATAGTATTTTGAACTCATTAACTATTTAAATTATTTTAGTAAGTTTAATTAACTTTATACTGAAGCTTTCTGAAATGGATGATGCAAGATTTTGTGAATTTATATTAATTAAAAATTTATATTTTTATTAGACAGTATTTTCAAAATAAAAATTATTGAATAGAAGATTTGAATTATATTAATATATATATACGTCAACAATCAAAGGTTGAGAATTGTTGCAAAAAAGGATGTTGAGAAAGGATACATGCATCCCTCTCTCCCTATGTGTGTGTGTGTATTAAAACAACAAAAATATAAATAAATTAAAAGACTATAAATACTAAGTTCGTGTTAGAATAGTTACAATTTAATTATACTTTGTCTCTTATGTTTATATCATTTTTCTGATTATTGATTAATTTAGAATTTTTAGATATTATTATATTTATAAAATGATGTGTGTGTGTATATATATATATATATATATATATATATTGAAATGTATTTTTTTAATTGACTACTCAAATTTAGTATAGCAAAATTATTCAAACTTTAATAATTAATTTAAGCAAATTAGTTGAATTGCGTGCAATGCACGCATTCTCTGCTAGTCATCCAAAACAAGGAGATATCTCTTACCCTTCAAAACTCTGTAAACTTGTTCTCTTAGTTCTTCACTGCTCCTCCCACGGATCTCGTCCAAATCATCATTGGTAACACAATGCAGAACACCCAACAAGATTTCTCTTAGTTGATACTGTTGTGAGACATGACAAGCGGATAATGATACAGTTTCTTGGAAAAAGTGGTCTTGCCAATTCCAGCCATACCAATGATAGAAAAAACTTTTAGTTGTGATGGCTGTCCAGTTAGACTGTCCAACATTGTTAGTAAGTCATTTTCATGACCAATCAGTTTGGCCTCTATATTTGGAGTTGTTGTTAATGGTCTCAACCAAGTGGAGGACTTATCTGCTGCCAAAGGCAAAAAAACTAGTTATAAAATTCTCAGCGCATATGATATGACAAACCAAAATAAAAACCTAAATTCTGCTGACATATTGGTGATTTTTAGAACCGACATATTGAAAGAAAGAAATATATATATATCAGAACAAAAAGTTGAAAGGGTGCTATATATATTTAGAGCTAAAACACAAACAAATACACACACACATATATATATATTAGGGGAAAAGCTAAAACATAATTGAAAAGCAAGATAATCTGCTAAAACATCACATCTAAAAGATTCCTAAAATAACAATGAAATAATAGTATCCTACAAACTAGGAACAAATCCTGACTGAATAAAAATAACTAAACAGAAGGAATATTATGCAGAAACTAATGCAACTAATCAACACATATTGAGAGGTGTATGTATGATTGAAACTGAAGCAATCTTTAAGCCTCCGGTATGGGACAGATTCATCATCTGTGCTATAGCAGACATTTAATTATCAATTTCAACTTAACATTACAGTAACTTCAAACTTTGATTAGGGTTCCCTAAACAAAAATGGATTTGGTGAGGTGCAAAACAAAAATGAATGTAATATCTAATGCGCATATATGAGCATGTGCTTGTAACAAAAATTAGTTTCAATAGTCTATATGCAGGCCAGAGAAGGCTAGACTGCTTGTTGTATGTTGGTTCTAACTTAACTAATAGCTTCTGTCATCGAAGGAAGTTGATACCAAAATAATAAGTCGTGACTGCAGAAGATGATGCACCATTTCCACAGCAGAATGTTATATAATTAGAACCTTATTAAACTTGAATTGGGCAGGGCCGCGCGAACGCATGCCCCCTCTACAACAAATTATGACGTAGGCTCGACCACTTGGGCCGACCTTAGGCGGGCACCCCTCCAAAGTGCAATGGAGGTTACCAATCTAGGCCATGGACCTTCAGGATTGCCCATTGACCCCATCCACGTAAGTATGGAGCTATTTGACCATTGATCCCTATTTATACACAATTCCCCATCATTCTCTACTATGCTACCGATGTAGGATTCAATTACATATGTTCTACTCCACAAAAGCCTTAATTTGCATGCATGTGAGGTGTGAAATCAATATCAATATATTGGTATAAAACTTAAATGATCCCAACATATTTCTGCATAAAATAGCAGTTAGCATTATGATCGTCACATTTTGCAGTCGATTCCATTAATAACAAATGAAACTGAAACTGCAAAATTGTATTACGCATAACTCTTCATTTGAACTATGATTTGGGTGGGATGTGCCAGGCAATGGCAGTAGTGCAATGCCAAAGCGACACTCGAGAGCCCAAACAGCAAGCTGCTTATGTTGGCCCTCCCCCTCAAGAAATAAATTTAATATCGTGTGAGCCGATGGCTCACATATCAGATATTAAACTGATAAGAACAGATACTACACTTGATCTTAGCCAAAAGGCCGAGAAAGGTATGCTTTGTTACTTCTTCACTTTCATCTTTTATAATCAAGCTGTGAGTAGATGCTATTTTTGAGTCTTTGGTGTGGGATATTCAACATAGCTGAAGGCAACTTCATAATATGGATGACTGTGTTCTTTTTCTAAGGTCTCTAATGAATTGTATAAATAAAAGAAAAAATAAACCAGACCTAAGAGTCCCAGAAATCACAGATCGATAACTCAGGGGACCGGAGCCTCATCAAAACCCACATGGAAAACCTAAACCGGGAAAAACCATAGTGGGAAAAAGAGTACCCCTCTAATAAAAATGAAAGTAATCCGGACCAGAACCATCCTGCTTGACAAAGTCTAAAATACAAGGAATGCCAAAAAACCAAACACCGGGAGGGACAACAGAAGAAGCTAATAAATCAACCACTCTATTACCCTCATGGTATATATGAGAAACACAAAACCGAATACTACTAATGTAATCTAACACTCTGCGCCAACGAGCCTTGAGGATCCAAGGCACCTGCATACTGCGAGCAGATGAAAACCACATACACCGAATCAGCCTCGAGCCAAATAAAGGCTAAAGCCATATATTGCGCCTGCTCAAGAGCAAAAATCACAGCCAGGAGCTCAGCTAAAAATGTGAAACCAACTCCTTCATTTGTATGAAAACAGCACACAACGCGCCCATCCGCACCTCGAAAGACCCCCCAGTCGCCATGCATCGTGGAGCACCTAAGGCCGATCCATCTGTGTTAATCTTGATCCATCCTACGGGGAGAGGACGCCAATTAACAACAACGATCCGTTTAGGAGGACCAGGTTGAGGAACAACTGTTAACGTCTTCAACTGAACCAAATCCACAACCTCATTATGCATAAACCAACATTTTATTTTGGATGTGTTATGTATTGTGCTGGACATAATTTTATTTTGGATGTGTTTACATCCTTGTTGGTTTTTAATGTGCTGGACACATCTATTTTTGTTGTTGGGTATCCATGGTTGGATATCCTTGGATATTTATGTTTTAATCATCAACATGGTTTGATGATTTTGCTATATAAATTATATTCGCATATTTTGATGTGTGATGTCTTTATGTTGAGAAATGCTTTCAAACATTGATATTCTGTTTCTCACATAACTTATGTTATGTGATGTTTTTGTTGAGAATGATCTCAACATTGTGATTGTTTTCGCATGTTTTAAGATATGTGTTGTTTGATATGTTGAGAATGCTCTCAACATTATAATTCTGTATAGGGGAAAATTACCCACCTATTTTTTTCTGTACAGGGGTAAATACCCAACATTGTTGTATACTATTGTATAGGGGATTATACCACTAACATTGTTTTTTTTTTTTTTTCAGATAATAACTTAAGGGGGAGCAGACCTTAAGGGGGAGTTTTTGAACTCCAATATTTTTGATCATATTTCGCTGCGGCCCTAATCATATATATATTGAGCTTTATGTTTTGTGCAAAAAGGATAAGCTTAAGGGGGAGATTGTTGAGTATGACATGTTCCAGATGATGTTATCACTTCGTTTGATAATATCACAATCAATTTCGTATCCAATGATGTTCCGTCATTCTCGTCACATTGAGTATAACACTCGGATGTTAACCTTATCCTTTCCTAGTATTTTGGATTAATTTATTTTAAATTAATCTTAATAAATTGTGATTTTTGTCACATATCATTTTCCACATTTTTAGGGATTTATTAGATATTTTATTTTGAATTAAAACTTGGATAATGTTTGATTTTGACTTGGTCAAAATTTGTTCCGGATTTCATGGGGACGTGATGTTCCCACTCCTTCTTGGACACTAACTGTTGCAGGAGATCGTGGGTCACTGGAGTAACCGCTACTATTGCACGATGTTGAAGAACGTGTGCTACGCAATGCAGAAGACGGTTATCTCAAGTCCACTTCAGCAATGGGTAGTGGAAGGCGGTTGATTCAAGTCCAAGTCATCTAGGATCGTGAGGCAACTGCCAATACAAGATGGAGGAAGTATTTAAGGTCTCCTTAGATCTTAAAATCATTTATGCAAGCAGGTTATCACCATGGTTTGTGAGAAGCTCTGAATCTTGCATCTAGTGTCATCTCTGAAATCCAAGACATCTTCCTCGACATCTGCCTAGTGTTCCAATCAGCTAGAGACTTTCATTCCAGTTGTGTGTGTAGGTTAGATAGTCAACTTTGAGAAGTCTAGGATTTAGAGTGACTGATTGTAATCTATCTATGTGTTTAGATAGGTTTGTTTTTGAGTGATTATTCGAGTGAGTGAAGCTAGGATAGTCCTATGTATGTTTTATGCTGTGTTGTTAAGGGAGTGAACCGAGACAATATCTGCATTGTTTTTGTTTATCACTTATGTTAGTGAATTTTGCCATGAGGCAATCACACACCGTAAGGAGTGTGATTTAAAATTTATTTTATGCAAAGTTCATTTTACGTTTTCGCTGTATGTTGAAGGCAATGTGGTAACACTAGCTTCAACATTTCATTTAACTTTACAATTTACATCCGTAATTCACATTGTTTTAGGCAACAAATTCTAACAAAATTGTATGTGGTTTTTAGCTCTAATAGTTTGCTGCATGTATCCATACCACACCGACATCGTCAATTCTCCGAAATGAGAGTGCGGCCGAAGTACGGCCCTTTGTCAATTTATGAATTGCAAATGAGTTTACGATAAGATAGGATGCTCTCGATTGCACTAAATACCAAACTTCTCCATTGAAGTGGATCATCCCCCACATCTGCCAAGATTTGGGTATCATTAGGTTTCTAAGTTACCTCTCTTTCCCGAAAGAAATGAACACCGGTTTCTGATAAGAACGTAAATCAAAAATTGTACATCCCGTCTACCTTGATGTTGAATAATGTTTGGTGATATTTGCATTTGGACATTGTAGAAGCCGAAACTGAAAGGCCGTGCATTGACCGTGCTCTGGCCGCAGAGCTAGTATTGAATTCGTTGCTGCGTAATCGTGTTCTTGATTAAAATTGTATGTGGTTTTTCGCTCTAATTGTAATACCCCAAAATTTATTATCTAAATTTAATTAGGAATATATATATCTAATAGTTAGAATAAGGATAATATCCAATCTTCTTGGTATTAAAAAAAAAAATATATATATATATATATATATATATATAAATAGCATATACTAACCATAAGGATAATCTAGGAAAGAAAATGGACCCTTTTAGGTCACATTTTTGGGTAATGTGTATAGGATATAACCATATCCAAGCCCTAATATAACCAAATAAATATTAATTTATTTCATGATTGTGTATTCTATTAGGTATTATTTTATTTAAATGTTGTCAAGTTATAATATATTTAATTAAATGGTTATCGAAATGAAATGTTAGCATATAAGTTATCCTATTCCTAGCAGACACTAAGGATAGTCACCAAGTATTTCCACGTAAGTGAGTAAGGTGACACTTGGCTCTTGGTGGTAGCAATAGGAATTAGATATATGTATGTTAATGTGTACAGCAATGCTAATTAATAGAAAAATAATAATAAAAATAACAATGCTAACAAATGAGATCAATAAACTAAAATGTATTACAACTCCACGTAATCTACATTACTTGGGAATGGTGAGGTATACTAAGGTTAAAACCGAGTATAATATAACTATATACATATATACTTATATTTATTTTTATATACATATATAAATATATATATATATATAAGTTAGTGCAGAAAGAAAATAAAAGAAAATCAAAGAAAATTCTAAGAAGATCAATTAGCAGTTTTTTTTTCTCATACCGAGAGGAAGGTAAAATTTTATGCTTTGCAAATTATAATTGAAAATTTAATAATTTGTAATTATAAACATATATATATATATATAGATCAGAATAATATGAATTGTTTAGGATCATATCTAAAAGTATTTTATTCATTTTGATATATTAATCTTCGTCTTCTTTAATTAGGAAATGTCTAAGTTAATCTTATATTAATTTGGGTGAAGCTTATTGATTTTCTATATATATGTGGGTATATATAATAGGTTTATAGTTAAAAAAAAAAAAGAGTTTGTTTGATTAATTTCTAAATTACATGATTGAAATTTCGTTTTTTTTTTTTTGTAACATGTGATTCAGGCTAGTTATATAATCATAACAATAATTATAATCATTATTCGATTTTACTATATGTTTATAAATTGAATATTTATAAAAAAATGGCTTATCTGTCTTAGAGCAATATAATTACGAAGTAGGAAATATGTTTAAAGCATAAAAGGAAAATAATAGACTTAACTATTATATGTCCTGTAGGAATGAACTATTATAATCTATTTGTTTAGTAGATGGTTTAAATTTGAATTAGAATTTAAATGGTAAAATTTAAGTAATTAACAATGTTGGTATTCTTGAAATCTCTCATAATTTATAATGAGTTAATTAAGTAATTTTGACTTAGTAGCTTAGGAATTAAATTTTGATAGGCCTTTAGTTAAACTAAGCAAAGACTTGTTATTGTAGGGCCAAAAGAAGTATCAGAACCCAAGAAAAATCAACCCAGAAAGTGAAAGATTGTCTATTATCCAGGTGGGCTACTATATATTTGCAAATTGTATCTTTCGAGTTATTAAGCTCTGCTTTGTTAAAATTGCATATGTGACTATCTGTGTTAAATATTTACGTGCTACTGTATGTTGTCGGAGTCTCATATACCAGCGCTGTGTCAATGTGAGTAGCTACAGTATGCATGCTTTATTTGTCCTGCCCTACTCCTTGTCGGTGAGACAAAAATGAAACACTTATGGGTTATACTCATTGGGTATACTTGGCCATACTCAACTTTACGCGTGGTGATGTAGTATGGGTTGCGGGCAGTGACTGGTTACCCTCTTAAGCGCTTCACGATAAAATGTTTTGGTGAACTTAGGTTGCTTTAAATTTTGAAACCTCCTAAGCCTCACTACCTGCATGAACACAGATAGATTACTTTAATAAAATGATTTGCATAACTCGAATTGTAAAAACATGCCCACTGAGTGCACTAGTACTCAGCTCAAATATTTTCAAATATTTTTCAGGTCAGTAGGCTGGCGCGTGGAGGTGACGATGCTGAGAGATGGGCTTTTGTTGTTTATGTATTTTCCCATTGTCTCTTTTTGTTAAATATTCTGTTGATAATGAGATCTCCGCGCTTGTAATATCCTTTTGTTAAACACTAAGAGCTCTGATCTTGGTGTTATGAATAGGTATATATTATTATACAGCATGTTTGATTATTCTGAGTCTTCTGTTGAGATTTTCATTAATCAGGTTACCCCCTTTCTTTCCCGCTTCTTAATTCCAACCCCCGTGGAGTCCATTTCCTCGGTCTTCTGGGACCGGGGCGCTACAGAGTGGTATCAGAGCAGGTCTTGCAACTCTGCAAACCTGATGGGTCAACTTATTTTATTTTTTCTTTTTCATTAAATTCCCGTGTGATATTATATAAGCCCTCAGCTCGTCACTCACGCAACAGCCAAAAGGTACGCATGTTTTTATGCGGTTTTTAGATTTGAAAAGTTTACATTAATTGGTGAAATGTTAAGTTTGTTTGGAAATGAAAGATTGTGATTTGCTATGTTGGCGGGAATGCCTTGAAAGATTGAGTCTTACACTGATTACTTACTAGTTTTGAGAATGAAATATGTCTGTGAACGTACAGGATTTTGTGGTAAACCATGCTGATTCTCTTGTATACTTATGAATGATTGGCATACGTTGATTGCACACATTGATAGTTGATTTATGTTTGATGTTTGTGCTCTAGATGAGTACTTTGAGTTGGAATTTAAGAATTTAAGATGAACTTAGCCTGTAGTTATTGAACTTAGGCTGAACTTGTAAGAATTTGTGAAAATGTTTGAACGTAGACTGATTGAGAAGTTGTGCTAATTAGATGGCGGGATGGCAGGTGAGACCTCGAAAGAGGTGTCGTACTCGTGTTACGATGGATGAGCGAATAGAAAGGTTCCGTGCATGTATCAGTAGACCAGGGGAGGATGTGCCAGAGTTCACTGCACGTTTTGTGACTTTATGGATGACTGTCTCGGGTATCGGTGGTATTACAGAGGTGGAGGCTACGGCGAGATATATTATTGGACTACCTCAAGCTTGGAGACCATGGGCTGCAAGAGTTGCTGATATTTTCTCAGAGAGATCTCCGCCTACTTTTGCAGAGAAGGTCTATTTCTCGAGATTCTTCACCTATGTGCTACGAATTTGGGCAGATAGACGATGTGTGGCTCCACAATTACCCATAGTGGAGGAGGATATGGATATGTTTAGAGTACCATTTACATCGGTCTTACCAGCGGAGAGGACGATCGAGATGGATCGTTCAGCACCACCTGCACCACAGTCGCCACTTATCACGATAGCATTGCATGATGATGAGGCTGGTCCATCTGGGACCCAGTTAGAGCCCATTGCAGAGGAGGACCCGGAGGAGAATCCCGATGAGGAGCCAATGGAAGTAACTGATGGAAGTACGACGCTCCACTTTCGACGTGATTTCGATGCGGAGGGGCGTCCTGGGCACTGGTATATTCCGTCGTCTCCATAGATAGATGTATAGTTGTAGTAGTTTGAGTAGTTTAGTATATACTGACGCTGACATTTTGTTGTATCATCAGCTCAGTAGCTTTTGTTAGTCTGAAACGTTGTCGTTGTTATAAGACCGTTCCGACATGAGGCATTCGGTAGTTAGCCTCCTTTTGACTTAGTGAACTAGACGGTATATTATATTTTTGATGTATAGATGATGTATGTGTGGTACTCCACTCTTTTATATAAAAGTTCTGTTTCAGGATATCTTTTGGATTTATATATATATATCGTGTATATATTTTTGGAAGGCTTTGCATATATATATTTCATTTTCTTTACGAGATGAGTGGTTATTATTTTTATTTTCTTTTCGAATCTTTACGCAAGTGTTGATCGATTGGAGATTTGACTAGTTGCAGAATGCCAAGAGGAAGACCAAGAAATGTGAACTTGGCGGTACCGGAAGTACCGAATATTCCGCAGGGTCAGGGACCACAAATTGAAATGGAGTTCAGACGCCATAACCCCCCAACTTTCAATGGAGAAGGGGATCCACTCACAGCCGAACGTTGGGTTCGAGCACTTGAAAAGATATTTGGGTTTTTGCATTGTAGTGATAAAGAAAGGGTGGCCTGTGCCCTGTATCAACTTGTGGATGATGCTGATTTCTGGTGGGAGTCAGTTCGAAGGACAATATCTGATGCAGACTGGGAAGTGTTCACTTGGGATAACTTTAAGACGACCTTATATCAAAAATACATACCGGCTCATTATCAGCATCAGAAGGCTAATGAATTCTGGAATCTCAAACAGGGGAGCAAATCAGTCGCAGAATATGATTTGCAGTTTAATAGGTTATCTCGATACGCACCACAGACGGTAGACACAGAAGCAAAGAGAATTGAAAAATTTCGCATGGGTTTGAAACCAGAGATAGACACTGCATTGATTGGAAAGGATGAAGTAAACTATGGTCAAATACTGAGTTGGGCACTTAGTATTGAGGCAATGCAAGGAACATCAAAGGCTTCACCATCTCAACCAGTAGCTGGGGATCAGAAGGGAAAACGGAAGTGGGATGGACCACAACGAGGTTATCAAGGGAAGAATTTTCAGCATAACTATCAAGGAGGAAGGAACTTTGGACCAAGGCCTGCAGGGCAAGTGAATGTTGCACCAAAATCTCAGGGCTATCAAGGAAATTCACCATTGTGTGCAACTTGTAACAGATATCACTTTGGACCATGTGTCCAATGCTATCGATGTGGTCGACAGGGTCATTATGCTAATAAATGCCAACAGAGTTCTGGAGCACAAGAACAGCAGCAGAGGCCACAATTCAGACAGGACATGAGAAATACGAGACCACAAGGTGGAGGAGGTCGAGGGAATAACAACAATAGGAGTAATCTCAAACCTCAGCAAAATCAGAATCAAGGTCCTCGTGCACCACAACAAGCCAGAGCGTATGCTCTCAACCAGCAAGAGGCAGCTGGAAATCCTGGAAATTTGGCAGGTATGATTAGTTTGAGCGATATACCTGTGCTTGCTTTATTTGATACTGGAGCTTCACATTCCTTTATATCTAGAGATGTATGTAAACGTCTTAATCTAGAGCTAGAATTAGCAGGAGAATCCCTAGCAGTAAGCATTCCTTCAGGGCAAACACTTTTAGCCGATTGTGTTTGTAAGAACTTAGACTTGGTAGTAGGTAAAAAGAATGTCACAACTGATCTTTATGCTCTTGAGATGCGGGACTTTGACATTATATTTGGGATGGATTGGTTAACGAAGGAGAGTGCAACAATACGTTGTCACGAGAGAGAGATAATATTTCCAAAGCTAGGCGAGGAAGAAGTGAAGTTTTATGGCGCAAAAATGGGAAATATAATTTCCATCATTTCAGCATTGAAGGCTGTAAAGTTGTTACAGAAAGGAGATTGTCAAGCGTTTCTAGTAAACCTTGTAAGCAAGAAAGAAGAAGGTTTAATAGTAGGTCAGGTACCAGTGGTACGGAACTATGAAGATGTATTTCCAAATGATTTGCCAGGTCTGCCGCCAGACAGACAAGTAGAGTTCACCATAGAGCTAGAACCGGGAGCAGCACCAGTATCCAAAGCCCCATATCGATTAGCACCGAATGAGTTACAAGAGTTAAAAGTGCAACTGGAGGGATTATTGGAATTAGGTTTTATAAGACCCAGCGTATCGCCTTGGGGAGTACCGATTCTATTCGTCAAAAAGAAGGATGGTACTATGAGAATGTGCATTGACTATCGGGAGTTAAACAAGTTGACAGTGAAGAATAAGTATCCACTTCCGAGGATAGATGATCTCTTCGATCAATTATCAGGTGCAAAAATCTTTTCCAAGATTGATCTACGATCTGGGTATCATCAAGTTAAAGTAAGAAAAGATGACGTACCCAAGACTGCATTCCGAACAAGATATGGCCACTATGAATTTCTAGTGTTGCCTTTTGGGTTAACAAATGCACCTGCAGTCTTTATGGATTTAATGAATCGAGTTTTCCATGAATATTTGGATAAGTTTGTGTTGGTCTTTATTGACGACATACTGATCTACTCGAGAAATGAAGAAGAACACGAGAAACATTTGAGACTAGTGTTGGAAACACTAAGGAGAGAAAAGTTATATGCCAAATTCAGCAAGTGTGAATTTTGGCTAAATGAAGTAATGTTTCTCGGGCACATTGTGTCAGCAGATGGGATCAAGGTGGATCCTGCAAAGGTTGAGGCAGTGAGGAAATGGAAATCACCAACCAACATTCATGAGATAAGAAGTTTCCTCGGTTTAGCAGGATATTACCGGAAGTTCATTAAAGATTTTTCAAAGATAGCAGGGCCAATGACACAACTTTTGAGGAAGAAGGTCAAGTTTGAGTGGACTGATGCGTGTGAACAGAGTTTTCAGGAACTAAAGACAAAATTAACAACTGCACCAGTCTTAACTTTGCCAGAAGGAGTAGAAGGGTTCGTGATATACACTGACGCGTCTAAATTGGGTTTAGGATGCGTGCTGATGCAAAATGGGAAGGTGGTAGCATATGCTTCGCGACAATTAAGACCTCATGAACTGAACTACCCAACCCACGATTTGGAGCTTGCCGCCGTCATACATGCACTCAAGATTTGGAGACATTATCTTTATGGGGTAAAATGCGAGATTTACACTGACCATAAGAGTTTGAAGTATATCTTCGAACAGAAAGAGCTTAATATGAGGCAGAGAAGATGGTTAGAGTTAGTGAAAGATTATGACTGCACGATACACTACCATCCCGGGAAAGCAAATGTAGTAGCCGACGCATTGAGCAGAAAGAAACAAGGAGTGATAGGATATCTACTGACAAATAAGGAGGAGCTTGTGAGAGAAATAGAAAAGATGAAATTAGAGTTGGTGTTTGCACCAAGCTCTACAACAAGTGTGATAGCCGCAGTGGTAGCCAAGCCAGAACTACGATCGAGAATCATAGAAGCTCAACAAAAAGATGAACGATTGGAGAAGATAAGAGAAAGAGTCAAAGCGGGCGAACCAAAAGAATTTAGGGAAGATAATGACGGAGCTTTAATGTTCCGTAACAGATTATGCGTTCCCAGTGATGACACATTGAAGCAAGAAATTATGAGAGAGGCTCATAATACTCCCTACATGGCACATCCAGGCAGCACAAAGCTATACAAGGACCTGAAGCAATATTTCTGGTGGAATAATATGAAAAGGGAGATAGCCACATTTGTGGAAAGATGTTTAACATGCCAGCAAGTGAAAGCGGTACATCAACGACCTTCGGGGTTATTGCAGCCGTTGGAAATTCCAGAGTGGAAATGGGAGCATATAACGATGGATTTTGTGGTAGGCTTACCGCGATCAGCAAAAGGAAACTCATCAGTGTGGGTCATTGTAGATCGATTGACCAAATCAGCACATTTTGTGCCAATCAAAACAACAACGGAATTAAGCAAGTTGGCGCAAATTTATGTGAAGGAGATTGTTCGACTACATGGAATTCCAGTTTCTATCACGTCAGATCGTGATACTCGCTTCACATCAAGGTTTTGGAAGAGTCTTCAAGAAGCAATGGGAACGAAGCTGAACTTCAGCACTGCTTTTCATCCTCAAACAGATGGTTAATCAGAAAGGACGATACAAATTCTGGAGGATATGCTACGAGGAGTTGTGTTGGACGGAAACACAAGTTGGGAAGACGTTTTACCTTTGGTGGAGTTCGCTTATAACAACAGCTACCAATCAACTATAAAAATGGCACCATATGAAGCCTTGTATGGTCGCAAATGCAGATCGCCCTTATACTGGGATGAAGTTGGAGAAAGAAAAATTTTAGGTCCAGAGATCGTGCAAACCACTATCAAGATGATCGATCAAATTCGAGCAAGAATGAAAGAAGCACAAGACAGACAGAAGGCTTATGCAGACAAGCGCAGGACAAACCTAGAGTTCCAAGTTGGTGAAAAGGTTTTCTTAAAGGTATCTCCAACACGGGGTGTTGTGAGATTCGGAAAACAAGGCAAATTGAGACCAAGATTTATTGGGCCATTCGAGATTCTAGAAAGAATTGGTGAGGTTGCTTACCGATTAGCTCTACCGCCAGACCTGTCACAAGTTCACGATGTGTATCACGTCTCAATGCTCAGGAAATACGTGTTTGACCCAGAACACGTTGTCAAAGAAAGTGAGTTGATTCTACGTTCTGACTTGACGTATGAGGAGAAACCCCACGAAATTATTGATAGAAAAATTCAAGTGCTAAGAAACAAGCAAATTCCATTGGTGCTTGTGCAATGGAATCATCACGATCTAACTGAAGCAACGTGGGAGCTAGAAAGCAAAATGAGACAACAATATCCTGAATTATTTAAAGGTACGTGAATTTCGGGACGAAATTCTTTTAAGGGGGGAGGAGTGTAATACCCCAAAATTTATTATCTAAATTTAATTAGGAATATATATATCTAATAGTTAGAATAAGGATAATATCCAATCTTCTTGGTATTAAAATATATATATATATATATATATATATATATATATATATAAATAGCATATGCTAACCATAAGGATAATCTAGAAAAGAAAATGGACCCTTTTAGGTCACATTTTTGGGTAATGTGTATAGGATATAACCATATCCAAGCCCTAATATAACCAAATAAATATTAATTTATTTCATGATTGTGTATTCTATTAGGTATTATTTTATTTAAATGTTGTCAAGTTATAATATATTTAATTAAATGGTTATCGAAATGAAATGTTAGCATATAAGTTATCCTATTCCTAGCAGACACTAAGGATAGTCACCAAATATTTCCACGTAAGTGAGTAAGGTGACACTTGGCTCTTGGTGGTAGCAATAGGAATTAGATATATGTATGTTAATGTGTACAACAATGCTAATTAATAGAAAAATAATAATAAAAATAACAATGCTAACAAATGAGATCAATAAACTAAAATGTATTACAACTCCACGTAATCTACATTACTTGGGAATGGTGAGGTATACTAAGGTTAAAACCGAGTATAATATAACTATATACATATATACTTATATTTATTTTTATATACATATATATATATATATATATATATACAAGTTAGTGCAGAAAGAAAATAAAAGAAAATCAAAGAAAATTCTAAGAAGATCAATTAGCAGTTTTTTTTTCTCATACCGAGAGGAAGGTAAAATTTTATGCTTTGCAAATTATAATTGAAAATTTAATAATTTGTAATTATAAACACATATATATATATATATATATATATAGATCAGAATAATATGAATTGTTTAGGATCATATCTAAAAGTATTTTATTCATTTTGATATATTAATCTTCGTCTTCTTTAATTAGGAAATGTCTAAGTTAATCTTATATTAATTTGGGTGAAGCTTATTGATTTTCTATATATATGTGGGTATATATAATAGGTTTAGAGTTAAAAAAAAAAAGAGTTTGTTTGATTAATTTCTAAATTACATGATTGAAATTTCGTTTTTTTTTTTTTTTGTAACATGTGATTCAGGCTAGTTATATAATCATAACAATAATTATAATCATTATTCGATTTTACTATATGTTTATAAATTGAATATTTATAAAAAAAATGGCTTACCTGTCTTAGAGCAATATAATTACGAAGTAGGAAATATGTTTAAAGCATAAAAGGAAAATAATAGACTTAACTATTATATGTCCTGTAGGAATGAACTATTATAATCTATTTGTTTAGTAGATGGTTTAAATTTGAATTAGAATTTAAATGGTAAAATTTAAGTAATTAACAATGTTGGTATTCTTGAAATCTCTCATAATTTATAATGAGTTAATTAAGTAATTTTGACTTAGTAGCTTAGGAATTAAATTTTGATAGGCCTTTAGTTAAACTAAGCAAAGACTTGTTATTGTAGGGCCAAAAGAAGTATCAGAACCCAAGAAAAATCAACCCAGAAAGTGAAAGATTGTCTATTATCCAGGTGGGCTACTATATATTTGCAAATTGTATCTTTCGAGTTATTAAGCTCTGCTTTGTTAAAATTGCATATGTGACTATCTGTGTTAAATATTTACGTGCTACTGTATGTTGTCGGAGTCTCATATACCAGCGCTGTGTCAATGTGAGTAGCTACAGTATGCATGCTTTATTTGTCCTGCCCTACTCCTTGTCGGTGAGACAAAAATGAAACACTTATGGGTTATACTCATTGGGTATACTTGGCCATACTCAACTTTACGCGTGGTGATGTAGTACGGGTTGCGGGCAGTGACTGGTTACCCTCTTAAGCGCTTCACGATAAAATGTTTTGGTGAACTTAGGTTGCTTTAAATTTTGAAACCTCCTAAGCCTCACTACCTGCATGAACACAGATAGATTACTTTAATAAAATGATTTGCATAACTCGAATTGTAAAAACATGCCCACTGAGTGCACTAGTACTCAGCCCAAATATTTTCAAATATTTTTCAGGTCAGTAGGCTGGCGCGTGGAGGTGACGATGCTGAGAGATGGGCTTTTGTTGTTTATGTATTTTCCCATTGTCTCTTTTTGTTAAATATTCTGTTGATAATGAGATCTCCGCGCTTGTAATATCCTTTTGTTAAACACTAAGAGCTCTGATCTTGGTGTTATGAATAGGTATATATTATTATACATCATGTTTGATTATTCTGAGTCTTCTGTTGAGATTTTCATTAATCAGGTTACCCCCTTTCTTTCCCGCTTCTTAATTCCAACCCCCGTGGCGTCCATTTCCTCGGTCTTCTGGGACCGGGGCGCTACACTAATAGTTTACTGCACGTATCCATACCACATCGGTATCTTCCATTTTCCGAAATGAGAGCGCGACCGAAGTACGGCAAGAGTACGACCTTTGTGCACGAGATGAGATTTTGTCAATTTATGAATTGCAAATTAGTTTACGATAAGATATGATGCTCTCGGTTGCACTAAATACCAAACTTCTCCATTGAAGTGGATCATCCTCCACATCCGCCAAGATTTGGGTATCATTAAGTTTCTAAGTTACCTCTCTTTCCCGCAAGAAATGAACACCGGTTTCCGATAAGAACGTAAATGAAAAATTGTACATCCCATCTACCTTGATGTTGAATAATGTTTGGTGCTATTTGCATTTGGACATTGTAGAAGCCGAAACTGAAAGGCCGTCTACTCCCAGGACTGGAGCTCCACGAGGTCTGCTCTCAGGACCTCAGAAGCTCCCCCACGACCTGCCTTCAGGTTTGGAGCTCCACGAGGTCTGCTCTCACGACCTCAGAAGCTCCCCCAAGACCTACCTTCAGGTCTGGAGCTCTATGAAGTCTGCTCTTATGACCTCAGAAGCTCCCCCAGGACCTGTCTTCAGGTTTGGAGCTCCACGGGGTCTGCTCTCACGACCTCAGAAGCTCCCCCAGGACCTGCCTTTAGGTCTGGAGCTCCATGAAGTCTGCTCTCACGACCTCAGAAGCTCCCCCAGGACCTGCCTTCAGGTCTGGAGCTCCACGAGGTCTGCTCTCACGACCTCAGAAGCTCCCTCAGGATCGCCTTCAGGTTCAAAGCTCACGAAATTAGATTCCCGATCCAAGACCCTTCTAGGGTTTCGTCTCTAAACTTAGAACCGAATTAAGATAGTCGTTCATAAAACACCGACATTCATTATCCGATCCTTGAAACACAAGAATCAAGTAATGAGGAGCTAACTGTAGAGGCCCTATTTCTACATAGGCCCGAAGATCAGGCCCATGGCCATTTGAAGGTCTAAAGAACTGAAGAGGTCGGCACCTCATGATCGATACCTCGAGGTCGATGCCTCGGCAATTAAGGTTCAGAGGTCTAAAGGAAGAGTCCAAGATAGAGCAGACTCCTGAAAGAGACCAAGTCAAAGTATCTGTTGAAGATAAGTAAGACCCTGTCAAAAACCCTAAAAGGGATAGATATGATCCCCTAAAACTTGAAAATCGGTTAAGCTCTCTAAATATATATAGCTCGCTCTTTTTCAGAAGGAGGGCATCGAAAATTAACTATCACTCACACAACTCTCATTTTCTGACTCATTCACGAGTTATCACCGAATGAGAAGCCATCACCGTGCAATACTGGAATTCATATAACACCTCTATACAGTAGAAGCTCTCGATATTTTTGATCCATTTTCATACGATCCACCGGTCGGCATACTCCTAAGGTTCAATAACGCCAAGAACTAAGCTCTTCTATCCTTACTTATTATTTCTTTTTTGGTTTCGTATTACTAAAGTTCAATTTTAACTTGAGCGTCAGAGTCCGTTCGATCGTCAACCCCCCTGACGGTCCTTCGGCTTCACGTGTATTTTCTTTATCTTGTAGATCGCCGGAGCCCGAACTCGAAGAACGATCAATTGTAGAGTTTTTGACCTCTACAAGTACTAATATAAAGATTGGTATAATATATATATATATATATATATTGCATATTTGCTATGTATTTAAAAATAATTTAAATATATTATACTTAATTTTTTATTTGAATAATTATCATAATAATGCATTAATAAAGATTGCTTAGAAATTTTATTCCTACAAAAATGGTCGTGCTTTCAACCAAATTGACTATGCATTTTATACCAATATTTATGTTCAAATTGAAGGATTATATTATGATATTTATCAAAATAAGATGTTTTATTTTTTCAAATTTTTTATGCATTTTCAAAATATTTTAATCGTATTATCTTTAATTTTAAATTTGAACAATTAGTGTAGTACTAATATAAAGATTGGTAGAATATATATATATATATATATATATATATATATATTTGCTATGTATTTAAAAATAATTTAAATATATTATACTTAATTTTTTATTTGAATAATTATTGTAATAATGCTTTAATAAAGATTGCTTAGAAATTTTATTCCTACAAAAATGGCCATGCTTTCAACCAAATTGACTATGCATTTTATACCAATATTTATGTTCAAATTGAAGGATTATATTATGATATTTATCAAAATAAGATGTTTTATTTTTTCAAATTTCCTATGCATTTTCAAAATATTTTAATCGTTTTATCTTTAATTTTAAATTTGAACAATTAGCATAGTACTAATATAAAGATTGGTAGAATAAATGTGTGTATTTGTGTGCGTGCGTGTGTGTGTGTATATATATATTTACATATTTACTATGTATTTAAAAATAATTTAAATATGTTATATTTAATTTTTTATTTGAACAATTATCATAATACATTAATAAAAATTGGATAGAATACATACATACATACATACATACATACATACATATATATATATATATATATTAGAGAGTGTGTGTGTGTGTGTGTGTGAGTGAGCGTCCGTTTTTCGAAATGTGAGTGCGGCCGGAATACGGCCATTGTGCACGAGACGAGCTTTTGTCAATCTACGAATTGGAAATGAGTTTACGATAAGATATGATACTGCCGGTTGCACAAAATAGCAAACCTCTCCATCGAGGTCGATCATCCTCCACATCCGCCAAGAAATGAAGTCCGGTACTCGATAGGAACGGAAATGAACATTTGCACCTCTCGTCTATCCTGAAGTTCCATAATATTTGATTTTGTTTGCATGTAGACATTGGAGAAGTCAAAACTGAGTGGCCGCGCAATGGCCGTTCACCGACCTTGCTTTGGCGGTAGAGCTAGTATTGATCAAATTGAAGGATTATATTATGATATTTATCAAAATAAGATGTTTTATTTTTTTCAAACTTCCTATGTATTTTCAAAATGTTTTAATCGTATTATCTTTAATTTTAAATTTGAACAATTAGCATAGTACTAATATAAAGATTGATAGAATATATATATATATATATATATATATATATATTACATATTTGCTATGTATTTAAAAGTAATTTAAATATATTATACTTAATTTTTTATTTGAATAATTATCTTAACAATGCATTAATAAAGATTGCTTAGAAATTTTATTTCTACAAAAATGGTCGTGCTTTCAACCAAATTGACTATGCATTTATACCAATATTTATGTTCAAATTGAAGGATTATATTATGATATTTATCAAAATAAGATGTTTTATTTTTTCAAATTTCTTATGCATTTTCAAAATATTTTAATTGTATTATCTTTAATTTTAAATTTGAACAATTAGTATAGTACTAATATAAAGATTGGTAGAATATATATATATATACACACACACACACACACACACACACATATACATACATATTTGCTATGTATTTAAAAATAATTTAAATATATTATATTTAATTTTTTATTTGAATAATTATCATAATACATTAATAAAGATTGGATAGAATACATATATATATATGTATGTATGTATCTGTGTGAGAGAGAGAGAGTGTGTGGTGTATGTAATAATTACATAGCCGTCGTTTTAAAATGTTGAATTGATATATTGATGTGATATGTTTGAGTTGTCACATCAGAAATGAATAAAATATTACATAATTTTTGTCTTTTTACTAATTTATTTTAAATTTATTTTTAATATCTCATTTTTCCTTTTATTTTCCTGAGGTGCCACTTGGCACAATCTCAAGGGGGAAGGATATTATCCCTAAGGGTACCATAGAACCTACCCCCACTTCGATCTCACTACCGTATTGTTTATTTAATTCAAGAAATTAAAGATGAGGCATTGAAGCAATCATTATCATATCAGTCCACACAAGCTTGCAACTATATAATGTCAACTCATTGATGGAACTTGGCAATTTCAGCAATGAATCATCACCTGGATAGTTACGATAAAATTGTAGTGATTCAAGTTTGTTGAAGCAGCCAAGATTATGCAAATGATAGTTACACCCCACTTGCCTCCCCTCGCTCATCGAAATTATAATCAATACTCAATTCCTTAATATTGGGAATTTTTTTACTAAACAACAGAGTTAGCGATTCCAATTTATTGAAACGGCCTAGATTGTGAGGACAGTAATATGAACTGTCACCATGGAAGTCGGTGTAATACAGATGCAATTCCTTGATGTTGGGCATTCTTTCGCAAACCTCTTCCGTCATTCTCAAACCTTCAACTCTTATAAGTGTGTGTAGGTTTCACAAAACAGTGCATTCTTCTCGGTCATCGGGATCGGGAAGATAAAAGTGGTGGAATTCGAGATGCCTGAGCTGTGGCATCTCCCAAATCTCATACGGCGCAGAAATTGGTGCAGCATAATTATGTACAATTAATGTCTGCAGATTCCAAAGTAGGGATATTGATGATGGAATGTGTGGCCTGTGGCTAAGCCGGCGTATATTAGTGATGGGCTCCGAACAGCAGAAAGAAAGATAGCGCAAGTTAACTTGCTGAAAATCAGCAAAGGGGAAACATCTGGCATCCCTCTTCAAGGAAATATTATTGACATTAGCAGAAATTCTCAGTAAACTGAAGTCAACCGACAGCTCTTCTTTCATCCACGGTAGTGGCCGCGTGAGGGAGCGGAGCAACGGCGGTGCTAATTCCAGAGCACCAGCGATATCAGAGTTATGCTTCCACCAAGGAATTGCAATGCGACGCTCCCTCTCCATGACACGTGTCGTACTCGCATCACCATCATCAAGCACAAGCACAAATTTCTCTTTCTTACCTATCTTCAAGCACAACTCTCTTACCACATCGTGAATGAAACATCTTTTAGCCTTTCCATTCCACCGCCTCTCACCAACTAAAATGAGATTCCTGTCAATCAGGTCTTCCAGATAATCCTCTGCTACCTCTTCCAAACTTTGGTTTTATAAATCCCTCAGCAACCCAGTATCTGGGTAGATTAGAGGCATCGATATATCCATCTTCAGGAAAAATCCCCATGAACAGAAAACATGGCTTTAGACAAACGGGGAGGTGGTGGTAGCTCGAGCTTATTATTTTCAAGCATTGCTCATTCTCATCCTCCTCCTCCTCTAAACTCAAAATCGGGTTTATAAAACTAGCCATCTTCTCCCAGTGTTCGATTTCCCTAGAGGATTTTCTAAGATGCCCCGCAATTACAACAATTGACAGTGGAAGTCCTCCGCATCTTCCCACAATCTCTTTCCCGATTTCCTCCAATTCACGAGGACAGTCTTCTTCTCCAAATGTCATCCCACAAAACAGTTCCCAACTTTTATCCTCGTCTAAGAAGTTCATCTCAAAAGGGGAAGAGCTAAGATCAGCTGCCAAGTTTGACAGCCTAGTTGTTACAATAACACAACTTCCATTGCCATTATCAGGCAAAAACATCTGTATCTCCTCCCAAGCTTCCATACTCCACAGATCGTCTAATATAACTAAGTACCTTCTACTCCGCAAGGTTTTACGCAATCGTTCTCCTAATCTATTAAAATTTCCACCCATGGTGGATTTTTTTCCCCCAAAAAGTAATTCTGTAAGAATTGTATCTACACTATATTCATGAGATATTGTGGCCCAACAGAGAACATCAAAGTGCTGCTGAATATATGAATGCTCATAAACATTTCTAGCAAGTGTGGTCTTACCCATTCCGCCCATTCCCATGATCGGGATGACTAGCCGACTCGAAGGGTCTCCGGTGAGTATATGCATAAGTCGATCCCTGACTGCATCAAATCCCACCATAATGTTCTTCCGGGAGGTCAGAGGTTCTGATGACGTAGGTGTTGAATATGTGGGCTGCTCGGCTTTGAATCCACTTTTCACTTTAAACTGCATGGCCTTTCTGTTGACAAAATCCATGTTGTCGATTGCTTTTTGTAGATCGAGCAAGAAATAAGATCTTCTTGCTAATTTCCCACCAAGAGTGGATCCTGCCTGAATTTGATTCACTACGTGGGATTCGATCACATCGTGAGCCGCATGAGCCGAAGATGCGATTCGGCTCCCCAAAGCTTCTGCAGCTTCTCTGCTACATCCATGGGAATGGTAGATTTCTATAAAATCAATCAGGAAATGGACAATTTGGGAAAGGGATGTGATCTGTTGGTTGTCAAAAGAAAAGGAATGGCGGGGATGATTTTGGATGAGCTCCAAATCATTCACAAGAGAAACTAGAGCTGCGTAAGCTGCCATGATCGATCTCAAATTAATGAAAATGGCAAGAGAGGAGTGTTTCTTTTCTGTGGAGAGGTGAATACTGTAGTTGGGGCACTATAGATAACTTGCCTCAATCATTGAAGTTTAGTCTTTCTTTGTGTTTTGGTCCGCCAATTTTAATATTATACATGAATTGAATGGGACTGCATGCATCACAAGTAAGAAATAGCACAGCATTTTCTTACTTTATGTTTATGTTTTGAGAAAAGGGAAGGAATAGAGAAGGTGATATATGACGACGTTTGTTAGGATCCAAAGCCATTCCCATCGCCCATATATAGCCAATTGTTTGGTGCATAATTTAATAATTTGAGTTTTATGGTCGCTACCAATTAACTATATTTTATAACATAGTTGCAGACATCGATCAGTGTACCTAAGTCGAAGACCGTCTCGTATTTACAAATTTGAATGACAATTATAAATACAAAATTTGTATTTAATTTGATGGGGGTCACTCAAAAAACAAGGTTTATGGGCTTAGATTGAATGCTTATAATTGATGGGATTGAGAAATTCTAAATACAACTCTCATTTTACTCGTTATATATAACCCTCAAATGCGATCCCTGCCATTTTTCATAATTAAAAAAAATAAAAAAAATCTTCTATGCTCTTCAGTTCTATATGATCAACAGCCGCAAACTCCATTCTTATAATTAAAGAAAACACATTCTTATAATTAAAGAAAACATATATAGCCTCCGACACCGTTCTTCTTCGTATTAAAAAAATAAAAAATGAAGTCTTCATATCATTTTTATGCATAAAGATTGCTAATTGCTAGTATCGAACACAATTGAATGTTTTAAGGCTGGGGAATTCCTCCTCATCAAGGCTCTACATGATTTTTTTTTTTTTCATTTCCCGCAATCTTGGAAATAAATTATATTTTAAATATAAAAAAATTGTGCGGGAAATGATATTTATAAATTTGTCAAAACAAAAAATTTAAATAAAATATATGATAAATTCTAAATATAATTAGAATTTTATACCAACATATTGATTTCACACCTCACATGCATGCAACACAAAAATGAATGTATGTAATATCTCATGCGCATATATATATATATATATATATATATATATATATGAGCATGTGCTTGCAACAAAAATGAGTTTCAATAGTCTATATGCTGGCCAATGCAACATTTCCACAGCAGATTAATATATAATTATAAGCTTATAAAACTTGAATTGGGCAGGGGCCGCGCGAACGCAGGCCCCCTCTAGAACAAATTATGACGTAGGCTTGACCACTTGGGCCGACCTTAGGCGGGCGCCCCTCCAAAGTGCAATGGAGGTCACCAATCTAGGCCATGGACCTTCAAGATCAGCCATTGACCCCGTCTAGGTAAGTATGGAGCTAGTTGGCCATTGGTCCCTATTTATACACAATTCCCCATCATTCTCTACTATGCTACCGATGTGGGATTCAATTGCATATGTTCTCTACTCCACAAAAGCCTTTGCATGCATGTGAGATGTGAAATCAATATGTTGGTATAAAACTTCAATTATTTCTGCATAAAATAGCAGTTGATAGATTAGCATTATGATCATCACTTGTTTGCAGTCGATTCCATTAATAACAAATGAAACTGCAAAATGAGTATTATTTAAGGGAAATTTGTAGTTTAATTGGAGAGCGAGACATGATTTGTTTATGATAGCTGATCACCAATTTGAACTACGATTTGGGTGGGATGTGCCAGGCAATGGCAGTAGTGCAACGCCAAAGCGACACTCGAGAGCCCAAACAGCAAGCTACTTATGTTGGCCCTCCCCCTCAAGAAATAAATTTAATATCGTGTGAGCCGATGGCTCACATATCAGATATTAAACTGATAAGAACAGATACTACACTTGATCTTAGCCAAAAGGCCGAGAAAGGTATGCTTTGTTACTTCTTCGCTTTCATCTTTTATAATCAAGCTGTGACTAGATGCTATTTTTCAGTCTTCGATGTGGGATATTCAACATAGGTGAAGGCAACTTCATAATATATATGGATGACTGTGTTCTTTCTCTATTCAAAAAACGAGAACTTCACATTCATTTTTGAATTCAAAATTATTTTTTTTATATTCATTCTACTACATATCATAAGATATTTCCAACTCTTCGATAAAAATTAATTTTAATCATTAAATTTGAGCAGTATCCTAAGTTCCGTAATGATTTTTCTTTTTTAATTAGGAGTACTTGTGCCGAATAAAATTGATCAATATATATATCATCATATATATATCAAGATTGGCAGCATACCGATAACATGCCCCAAATGTTGCGGTAATCAATTTTAACACACGATTGCTTTTTGAAATAAAATATTAAAATTAATCCTTTAAAAGTAACTTTTTAACTAAAAGTTGTGTCGATGATTTGTGTGAACTCAAGCACCAAAAATTCAAAGTACGGCACATTCCTTGAAATAATTCCTAGTAAACCGAATCATAAAATCTTAACTTCGAAATGAACAAATATGTAAACGAAATTTATTTGTATAAATGGACACCTAGAAGTTGCGACTTAATTATATTTGCTTTAATTATACAGGAACAATTGCTGATAGAGATCCGGATTTGAGGTCAAATCCCTTTAAAGAGGACGGAAATGATATAAGCTTGGGAGGGTTGCCGAGGTTCAAGTTCAAGGGTCCGAAAGGCAGCTCGAATGGACATGGCCGCGAGCTCTACGGCCGCACCAACGTGCGCGACCAAGGAGGTGCGACCCACACTCCAACACTGAATGGTGTTTCGCTTTGCTCAAGGCACAACCCATAGGTGCGAAACCCACGCATGCGTTGATGGGCGTGACTGGTGGAGGCGCGAGCTCGACGCTTGCATTGATTGGTGCAATTCAGTGCGCGACCCAAGGTGCAACTGGCCCCATCTCGCGTCTTGTGCACGTGTTTGCGGATTTGGCCGGAATTTAGACTATATTTATTTCATTTTGTTATTTAAGTTATATTACGATTTGGTTTAAGTTATATTTCATGCTTTCTTGTGCATCATATAAAGAATAATGAGATTTTTTTTTTTACGCTATATAGTGAGAATATATAGCTAGTGAGGGTAGGAAAATTTAATTTTCTTTTTCTATGCGCGTTTCGCTCAACTAACACATTGATTTTCATTTTTCTGTGTTATTTTCTATAGTAAAACAGTGTATTTTTTTATGTCATTCAACACCTAATAAATATAATTTAAATCAAAATAAGAAATGCATTTGAGTCCACAATAAAAAAAAAGGCAAGAATAAAATAATTTTAACAAAATTAAAAAAAAATCAGAATAAAAAAATCACTGAAAATTATTTCATTAGAAAAAATTCTCCACAGTCTACGCAAATAAAAAAATCAAAATGAATTCAATCACATTATATATTATATCTATTAAAAAAATAGTTTATTAAAAAACGTATATGGTTAAATTAAAGAAAAATCTATACTAATATAAAAAATGGTTTATCTTACAATTTTGAATTTATCTATTATAATCTTATTTTTTTATTTTATTTAAGGGAAATAATGTAATGTTGAAATTTCTATTACTATATTATATTATATTATATTATATTATATTATATTATATTATATTATATTTGTAAAACCCCGTAAATTAATTAGTGCTTAATTGCAGTAAATTGTTGCAATTACTATTTAGTATAGTAATTTTCAGTCAGATTAGGGTCGAAAGTATCCATTAAGTTCCATGAAATTCAAGATCAATTAATTCCCGTAGGTGAATTAATTATTTCAGTTAGGGTTTAATCCCCTTTTTAGTTATGGAAAGCCGGAATTGTAATTTCAGATAAATTCAATTCCTATTCTTTTAAATTTGCGGTGTGTGTTTATCGTGAATTAGATATTCCGATAAGTATTTTCAGGACTGGGAGAATCAGATATTCTCCAGTCATTAGTGTTTAAATTCAGATAATTTAAACAGGGTGATTTAAAATCCGAGATAATTAGATATTCTCTAGTTCGGATGTTTTAATGGTCGAGAAATTAAAACCAGTATTTCGAAGTGGTATTTTAAAATCAAGTAATTTCAGATAAATTATTGTTTTAAAATAAGTGAGTTATTTCATCAAGCTCGGGTAAGTTTGGGATTTTTCCGGAGATGGAAAATATCACGATAACCGAACAACCGGTATTTAAACTGGGTTTCTATTTTTCTTGGTCAACTCCCAAGGCATGGGAGGTCATACCTCCCCTCACCTCTCCCATGCCTTTCCCGTCACTTTTTCCCCAAAAATAGCAAAGTAGATATGTATTGTATTGTATACATATGGGGAGAGAGAGAGAGAGATAGAGTGTCCCATTTCTTCACCACCCTTCATCATCATCCATTCATTTTTTTTCTCAAAACTAGTGAGAGAGAGGGGGAGGAAACAGCAGCCAGCTTCTTCTACTTCATCTCCATTCCATCTTTTCATCTTCAATTCACGCAAATTGTCGAGAGAGAAAGATCAACTCTAGCACCACACCATCTTCTTCTTCCATTTTCTTTACGAGAGAGAGAGAGAGAGAGAGAGAGAGAGAGAGAGAGAAGCAAGAAGTTGCAGTCATTGTTGAGAAGAGCTCAAGCTTGTTCCAGCCGTTTTCACCATTTCATTTCCGGCGTCGTTGTTGGAAGCTTCGTTTTCGTCATTCCATCTCCTTTAAGCTTCTTCTAACTCTTCTCCATTTTTATTTTGAGAGGTATTTCGAAAACCATGAGTTATATAGACATATATTTCCAATTTACATGAGTTATATATATAGGTTTGGTGTGGGGTTGGAAATCATGTCTTGAGTTTTTGAAGGATGTTAGATGGTAGAAATGAGTTGGTTTATGTTGCAAAACTTGTTGAGATATCTATGTAGCATGTTGTTATATCTTTGGTGTTCAAAGCATGTGGATAATCATGAGGTTTGATGTACACATAAGATCAGTGATATTATGAAGATAGAAAGGCTGAGCAGAGCTATTCCTGACTAAGACACCGTCAAAGTTAAGCGTCTGAGGAAAAGGCTTAGCGGAGCTATTCCTCGGCGGTCTTGGAAAAGGCTGAGCGGAGCTATTCTTCGACTTTTAGTTCGGATATGGATGATCATACAACAGAAAAGAGCGCTCAAAGACAGAAAGTGATTTAGTAAAACATAGGGCCTTTTTAGATAAAATCCCTATGTGTTTACTCAGATGCATGACAAGAAAATGAGTTTTCAGTTCATAAATATTTTTGGCAATGTGTTCACTGAGTACCCTTGTACTCAGCCCTGCATGTTTATTTTTAAATGTGCAGGTTGAGCTGGTGTGGAAGGAAGAAGTGTTGAGAGTGGAGTTCTTTTTGGTACAAGGCTCAGATGACATTGTATTATTATTATTGTCTTTCTTTTTCTTCCGCAACTCAGTTATATCACAAGTCCAACATTTCAGCTTTTGTTCTGGATGAGTCCCATAACTTGATAATCAATCATTTGAGTATTATTATTATTCAGTCATTTGTGAGTACTTGAAATCAGTTTGGAATTAGAGTTCTCAGACCAAAATATCGATCTTGGAATATAATAGTTCACTTCCTTATTTAATTATTTCCGGTTCGCGCCTTGATCCATTGTTCATTGGGGTCGAGTCGTGCCAGTCACACCTCGCATTAATTAGATATTAATGTGGGGTCATGACAGAGTGGTATCAGAGCGTTTTTGCTCTGAGCTCTATGTTCTTTCAATTAAGTCTAAGATTGTTCCTTAGACTATTCAGTGATCAGTTAACAACTTCCAGCAGTCCCTCACATGAGGCTCAATCAAAGAAAGGTATATAATTGTCAAATTTCAGTATTCAAGCAGGCCATTCAGATAATGGCAAGATTTTGAAAATCTTTCAGTTCAAGCTATTCAGATAATAGCAAAGTTATAAAAATTTCAAGTTAAGCCATTTAGATAATGGTGAAATTTTTATAAAAGTATTCAGATCAGGCCATCCAGATGTTGGCAAAATTTTTATAAAATCATTTAGTTCAGGCCCCAAAGGTGGCGAAATTTTGTAAGACCATTCAGATAATGGCATGGTAAGACCAATCAGATATTGGCAAAATTTTTTACATCAGAAAAAGTTTATGAAAGCCCTTTTATGTTTAAAAAGAATTTCAATGATTTTTATTTCGTTGAGGCAAGCTCACGATGTAACAGTTAAGCAGGAACCCAAGGTTGCTTGATTACAGCAGTGCAGTTTAGATAATTGCAAAGGTCAGTTGAGTCAGACTTTAGATAAGTCGGGCTTTTGCATGATCGAACTTCAGATAAGTCAGGTTGTTTCATGAACTTAAGCCACAGAGAACATAGAAGAATTTAGAGGAATCTAGATTACCTTAGTTCCCTTTAAGTTGGCTTTCACTAAGTAAAGACTCAGCTAGTGGGACCCGATGAAGAAATTCGGCAAGCTCAAGAACCTGAAGAAAAAAAAAGACAAGTTTCAGAATCAAATTTAGTTTCAGGAGGCATGCTGATCAGGGATTCCAGTTCCAGAAGTTGATGTATCAAGTCCTCATTTCAGTAAGGTTTGCAAATTAGCGTTTCGAAACCTCGAACTGAATTTATTTTGAGTCAGCGTCTCAAATAGTAAGTTCAGAGTTTTCAAGTTAGAAACTTGAAAAGTAGCCAGAAGAGTTCTATTTCAAGTTAGCGTCTTGAAATAGAGTTTAAGAGTTCAAGATTTTCCAGTAGAAGTTTCGAAAGTCGATCAGGGATGTTCAAAAGCAGTTAAGAATATTCGAGTCAGCATCTCGAAAATAAACTTAGAAATGTTCTAAGTCAAAGAGTTCGTTAGTAAGAACTCATTTCAGTGTGAAGTTGACTGTGGAAATTTTCTTCTTTTTCCTTTCGGTTGGGGAGATGTTAGAATTTCCATTTCAGTTCAGTATATCTGTTCAGAGAGTCATAGTACAGTTGAATGTGTTCCCTAGAGGACTATTCTTAGGACTTAGGTATTCCCACTTTTTGAGACAGGAATGTGTTAGCTTGTAAGAATTCTGTCGTCCAGGCATGGCTGGTTTTTTTACAGGACCTATGCATTAGAAAATATACTTGTAAGACCTCGTTAGAGACGATTTCCCTGATATGCATATATATAAGCCTTGAAGGGCTGTTGATTTATGCTTTAGAGTTTCAAGGTGTTTTGCGTGCTCAAGATATGTTAAGGACAAGCTAAAACATGAGTTATTTATACAGCAGTAGACAGCGACTTAGTTATTAATTATAATCTGGGATTATAATTTATAGAATGGTACCACCAAGAGTAGCACGTAGAGGAAATGCGAATGTGAATCCCGTAAGACAGAATAGGCCTAGAGGGAGACCTCCAAGGTAAGGAAGACAGGAAAGAGTGGAGGAAGAACAACAAGAAAGACACGAGGAACAAAGAGAGCAGACACTTCCCCCACCTCCACAGTGCAGAATTGAGGAGCTTTTTCTGCGATAGAACCCTCCATCGTTTGATGGAGCAGGAAACCTCGCCGATGCTGAGGCGTGGATCCGGGTGATGGAACGGATTTTTAATTTCCTCCGCTGTGATAACCAGGAGCGACTCTCCTGTGTAGCATTCCAGCTAACAAGATCTGTAGATTTCTGGTAGGAGTCTAGAAGGAGGACCATGACTCCGGAGCAGCTTGATGCTTACACATGGGATCAGTTCAAAACTGGATTGTACGACAAATAC
Organism: Perilla frutescens; assembly: GCA_026008535.1. NCBI lineage: Eukaryota > Viridiplantae > Streptophyta > Magnoliopsida > Lamiales > Lamiaceae > Perilla > Perilla frutescens. The sequence goes on from BRKX01000012.1 coordinate 46,727,314, forward strand.
ATTCCTAAGACGTTCAGAGTCAAGAAGGAAGCAGAGTTTCATACTCTGAAACAGGGGAAGATGTCCGTCACAGAGTACGAGCGAGTATTCTGTGAGTTATCACGTTATGCGCCTCTCCAGGTGGATACTGATGAGAAGATGTCATCTAAATTCAGATCAGGACTAAGGCATGAGATTGCCATGTCCTTGGCAAGTCGGGAAGACCTGACCTATGCCGAGTCGTTGAACAGGGCATTGGACATTGAGGCAGTAATGCCTGAAGAAAGAAAGGCCACAGTGTCAACCCCAGTGCCAACTCAAGCACCAGCACCAACTCAGACTCCATCACATAACTTCCTAGGGAAGAGAAAGTGGAATGATGGAGGTAACCAGAACAGGAACCAAGGCTATAGGAAGCCTTGGCAAGGAAACAGACAACAATGACAGCAGAATGCCCCTGCCCCAGAAAGATTTATGCCAGCACAAACCAACTATACGTTATGTCCAAAGTGCAATAAGCCGCATAAGGGAAACTGTCTGGTGGGTAGTACAAGTTGTTATAACTGTGGCCAGGAAGGTCACTATGCGAGGCAATACCCGAAGGCACAACAGGGATGGAACCCTCATCAGCTAAAGGCCCTGCAGGTATCGGGTCAACAGAGTCAACAACCATAGAAGCAACAACAACAGCAAAGGCAGACGCAGCAAGGGAATTCCAGGTCTTACGCGATGAATTCCAGTTCCTCTAGGAAAGGGAAGCAGAAAGGTAACCTTGCAGGTATGGGCAAACTTCACGACATGCCTGTAGTTGTTTTATTTGATACTGGAGCATCGCACTCCTTTATTTCATATGCATGCTGTGATAAGTTAGAGCTTAAAACTGAATGAACTAGTCTTAAGGTGAAGATCTTAACACCAACTGGTGGAACTATGATTGCGACCCACGTTTGCTCGAACATAGAAATAGACTTGGGATCAGCTAGAATTAGGGCCGATAATCTAAGTGTCCTACCGATGTGGGATACCGACGTAATCCTATGAATGGATTGGTTGTCAGAAAACATGCCACGATCCTATACAGTGAAAGAAAGATATCATTCCAAGTTCCTGGAAAAGAGCCAACGAGTTTCCACGGCATAGAGATGGGAAAGTTCACTCCAATGATTTCAGCGCTACAGGCCAAGAAGATGATCAAGAGAGGAAATCAAGCGTTCCTGGTTTATCTAAACAAGATAGATGATATAGAGAGGACAATAGAAGAGGTTCCAGTGGTGCAAGAGTTTGCAGATGTTTTTTCAGAAGAATTGATAGGATTGCCACCGAACCGACATGTCGAATTCATAATAGATTTAGAAACCAGGAGCAGCCCCGATTTCAAAAGCTCCGTACAGGATAGCCCCAAAAGAGTTACAAGAACTCAAGATTCAGCTTCAGGAATTATTAGACCTAGGTTTTATCCGACCTAGTGCGCCACCATGGGGAGCACCGGTCCTGTTTGTGAAGAAGAATGATGGCACATTGAGGATGTGCATAGATTACCGTGAGCTGAATAAGCTGACATTGAAGAACAAGTGTAACACTCCATCCCAAAATAAATATGTGAATTACTTCAACCGTATAAGAATCATGTGTTGATTATATGATTCTTTGAAATGATTTTAGAAAATCCCAAATATAGAGAAAATGACTCCCAAAGTTGGCTCAATTCTATTCTTAAAATCATGTTGTCCTCTAAATCTTTCTCGATCACATATCTTGTTCCTCGTGAAAAGATATTTCCATGAGTATTTTTCATTCGTAATCTTGCGTGTCCAAAATCCAAATTATTGATAGACCATATTTTCATCATGAAAATAAAATTCTACCACATTATATCTAACTCCGAAAATTGGTTTCGTCTTTGACTAGGAGTTACAAATCTTTTCATAATCGTGTGGTCGTTAATTTCATTAAAAATGGAGTTCGTTTGACCTTCCAACCCAATTTTATTCATTCTCTATTTCAACCCAATACCATATATTAAAATACATCACAAATTAATTTCCACCACTCAACCCTACCATGCTCCAAGTGTCAACCTTACCTTGTTCCAAATGTCACCTTGCATTGCTCCAAATGTCACCATGCATGACAAGAGTGCTCCATGTGTCACCATTTATTTCACCTAGTTGGATGCATGTCCTACACATGTCTAACATAGTTATTGGTTGAATCAAGTAGAGTAGGGATGAGGAAGAGCCCAATTTTCTCCCACATTCTCTTCTTCACTAGTTTCTCTCTTTCCCTCACAGCAGCAACCTTTCTTTCTCTTCTATTTTCGACCCTCAAACCTTAACCAACAATTCTGAAATTTTACAGAGAGCTTCCCACTTTGATGTAGATGATTTTAGCTGAAGAAATCATCCAATTTGGTTCTCATATGGTCGAGAACGAAGGCAAATATTGCAGTGGTCGCTGTTTTCCGCCAAGCTGCAGCAACGATTGTATTTTGTACATTTCGACCCTCAAATCTCCACCAACATAGCTGAAATTTGGATATGTTGTTCCTCTCTTCACGTAGTTGATGTTAGCCACTGAAATAGCTCGATTTGGTGTCGAGAAGGTCAGAAACGAAGACATGCAAAATTGGGGTTTCTAGCTGTAAGTTTTATCATTAGTGTAGCAGTCGTATTTTACAATTTTCGTCCTTTAAATGTCATCCATAAATTCTGAAATTTTAGTATGTTTTTACTCTAATTATGTAGTCAATTTTAGGCTCAAGAATTTCTCAATTCGCATCTTTGAAACTCCTAACCGAAGCTCGACTATTTTCGTAACTCACCGAAGTCATTTCCAACATATTTTTCCGTAGATCCATCCATTATATTTCTATGAAATCTACATCATTATAAACTTAACTCATCAAGGTTTCCAGAATAGGTCTCGGATCATCGATGTGATATCATTTGGTCTATCAAAGATACGTCGCAAATCGACATGTCAAATCTGCCGCAGAAATCGTTATATATGTTGCGAGTGCAACTTCGGAGGCTATTTTCCGTCGATTCCTCCATCCTCTTGACATGATTTTTGGACTGCACAATCTTTTCATATCAAGCTTTCTAGAAATATTTTCCAATCCATGATCCGATATCATTTGTTCTTCCAAAATCGAGTCGTAAGTTTCCTGAAAACCAACTTGTTTCCGGCAGATTATGTCTTATGTTAATAATGCTGAATTTCATGCTCATTTACAGTCGTTATACATTATAAAATCTAAATCCATTTGCTGCATTGAAATCTTTGTTTCCTCTAGTATCAAAAATTATATTTTTGAGTGAAAATCCGTTGAGTATCGGGCTCGTTTGAGCCTTAAACTTTTTGACGGAAAATCTGTTCCGGGAGCAATAAACAGTACCTTTCCGGCTGATTTCAGGCCAGGGTTATTAGAATTTGTCTCCGACTCCTTCTGACCGATTGTAGGTCTCGTCGTGACGGACGCGTGTCCGCTGACCGTGTCTCAATCCGATTTAAATTGAATTTCCTATGATTTTTCGAAGTTTCTGTCCTGTTTTAAGTCGTTCCATTTTACGTCGAATTTGTTTCAAGTTAATTGAAGAGTATCGTAAGAACCTATTATCGATTCATGTTGGGTTTAAAATCCGAGTAACGCGCATTCCTAGTCGAAGTAAAATTAATAAATCTCCAATTAAATTAAAGCGAATATTAGATTAATTCCGGAAGTAGTTATTGATCCTAAAGCAAGATTGATCCTTGTAGGACTTGCTTGACTTACGAGGAAGGTGAAAGGTTGAATCTTGAGATGGTTAGAGCAACTTAGCCCTAGGGGAACCCGGGAAGGAACTCTGGACCGTTGCTTCGTCTCCAGTACCGTATTCGAGTGTTGGATCCTTGTTAGGACTTCTGTATGTATAAGGTGGGCTGCTATACTATCTTTACAAATTGTATCTTTCGAGTTATTAAGCTCTGCTTTGTTAAAATTGCATATGTGACTATCTGTGTTAAATATTTACGTGCTACTGTATGTTGTCGGAGTCTCATAAACCAGCCCTGTGTCAATGTGAGTAGCTACAGTACGCATGCATTATTTGTCCTGCCCTACTCCTTGTCGGTGAGACTAAAATGAAACACTTATTAGTTACACTCTTTGGTTACACTCATTGGTTACACTTATTGGTTATACTCATTGGGTATTCTATAGTCATACTCAACTTTACGTGCTGGTGATGTAGTTCGGGTTGCGGACAGCGACGGGTTATACTCTTAAGCGCTTCACGATAAAATGTTTTGGTGAACTTAGGTTGCTTTCAACTTTTAAACCTCCTAAGCTTCACTACCTGCATGAACACATATAGATTACTTTAACAAAATGATTTGCATAACTCAAATTGTGAAAACTTGCCCACTGAGTGCATTAGTACTCAGCCCAAATCTTTTCAAATATTTTCAGGTTAGTGGGCTGGAGCGTGGAGGTGACGAGGCTGAGATATGGGCTGTTATTATTTACTTATTTTCCATTATCTGTTTTTGTTAATATTCTATTAGGAATTAAGCTTCCGCACTTATGCTACTCTTTTGTTAAACGTTAATAACCCTGATCTTGGTGTTTTGAATAAATATATGTATTAAAAAGCATGTTTGGTTATTGTGAGTCTTCTTTTGAGATTGAGTTAATCAAATTATTCCCTTTTCTTTTCCGCTTCTTAATTCCAACCCTCGTGGCGTCCATTTCCACGGTCTTTCGGGACCGGGGCGCTACAACAAGTATCCTTTGCCAAGGATTGATGATCTTTTTTATCAGCTCAAGGGGGCAAGTGTATTCTCAAAAATTGACCTAAGGTCTGGGTATCATCAGTTAAAGATCAAGTCAGAAGATATACCCAAGACAGCTTTCCGAACCCGGTATGGTCATTACGAGTTTACGGTAATGCCGTTCGGATTGACAAATGCCCCAGCAGTATTCATGGATCTCATGAATAGGGTGTTTCATCCATTTTTAGATAAGTTTGTCCTTGAGTTCATAGATGATATTCTCATCTATTCCAAGAATGAATCAGATCATGCAGAGCATCTGAGGACAGTGTTAGAAACACTAAGAAAAGAAAGGCTTTACGCCAAATTCAGTAAGTGTGAATTTTAGCTGAAGGAAGTAATGTTCCTTGGGCACATTGTGTCAGCAGAAGGAATCAAAGTGGACCGCTCTAAAGTAGAGGCAATACAAGAATGGAAGTCTCCAACTACTCCTAACGAAATCAGAAGTTTCTTAGGATTAGCTGGATACTATAGGAGATTCATAGAAGGATTATCCAAGATAGCTAGGCCAATGACACAATTGTTAAGAAATGGAATCAAGTACCAGTGGTCAGAAGAATGTGAAGCCAGTTTCCAAGAGCTTAAGAAGAGATTTACCACTGCTCCAGTGTTAGCTATCCTAGTCAGTGGTAAAGAATTTGTGATCTACACGGATGCTTCGAAGAATGGATTAGGATGTGTCCTAATGCAGGAAGGCAGAGTCATAGCGTATGTGTCCAGACAGTTAAGAATTTATGAATTGAATTATCCTACGCATGACTTAGAGTTGGCAGCAATAGTGCATGCCTTGAAAATCTGGAGACACCACCTATACAGAGTTAGGTGTGAGATTTTCACAGATCATAAGAGTCTAAAGTATTTTTTCGAGCAGAAGGATTTGAATATGAGACATCGCAGATGGCTTGAATTAGTAAAGGACCACGACTGTGGAATCAGTTACCACCCAAGAAAGGCTAATGTGGTAGCAGATGCCTTAAGTCATAAAGCAAGCAAGTTAGGTTTTCTCCTCACCCAGGAGGAAAAACTCATCAGGGATTTTGAAAGCTTACAACTAGAGGTTGTTTACCTACCTGAGACGATTGTATGTCGTGTTACAACATTAGTAGCAGTACCAAATCTTCGAGAAAAGATAATTGAGGCACAGAGAAAAGATCAGGCCATGGAAGAGATACGCTTGAAGATCAGATCAGGAAAAATAGAAAGTTTCAAGGAAAGCACCAGATAATGTTATCCTTTATGAAGACAAGATATGTGTTCCACCCTGTGTTGAGCTTAGAAACGAGATCATGAGTGAGGCTCATGATACTCCATATACAACACACCCAGGAAGTACGAAAATGTATCAGGATTTGAAGCAGAAATTTTGGCGGGAAGGAATGAAACGGGACATAGCTTCCTATGTTGAGCGATGCTTGTCGTGTCAACAAGTTAAGGTATTGTACCAGAGGCCTTATGGTGCGCTACAACCGTTAGAGATTCCAGAGTGGAAGTGGGAACACATAGCAATGGATTTTGTGACAGGCCTACCCAAGTTAAGATGAGGAAATACGGCCATATGGGTCATCATTGACAGGCTCACAAAGTCAGCTCATTTCCTCCCGATCCAAGTTACAGATGGATCGAATAAGCTAGCTCATATTTATGTCAAAGAGATTGTACGCCTTCATGGTGTTCCGGTGTCGATAACATTGGACAGAGATTCAAAGTTTACCTCAAGATTTTGGATTAGCTTGCAGAATGAGCTGGGAACTCAACTCAATTTCAGCATAGCGTTTCACCCACAGACGGATAGGAGTGGAAGCTGGGAGGAAATATTAGCGTTGATTGAGCTCGCCTATAACAATAGTTATCAGGCAACCATCAATATGGCGCCATACGAAGCTTTGTATGGGCGAAAGTGCAGATCACCACTTTATTGGGATGAAGTAGGTGAAAGTAGGATTCTCGGGCCAGACTCAGTGTCAGAAATGATTGAGATTGTCAGAAAAATCCGTCAGAGGATTCAAGAAGCCCAGAGTCGGCAGAAGTCATATGCGGATAATCGCCGTACAGATTTACAATTTGCAGCAGGAGACAAGGTCTTCCTGAAAGTATCTCATTCCAAGGGGATAGTAAGATTCGGCGTAAAAGGAAAGTTACGACCACGTTTTATAGGACCTTATGAGATCCTTGAGCGAATAGGCGCAGTGGCGTACAGATTGGCATTACCACCCAGTTTTGGTAATGTTCATAACGTATTTCATGTTTCTCAGTTAAGAAAATACGTGTATGATCCCAAGCATATAATCCAGCACAGTGAGATTGAGTTAGATCCAGATCTAACTTATGAAGAGAGACCAGAAGCCATTTTGGATCGGAAGGTCTAGGAGTTGAGGAACAAGTCTATTCCTCTAGTTAAGATCCTGTGGAGTCACCATGGTCAGGAAGAAGCGACATGGGAACTCGAGAATAAGATGAAAGCAAAATACCCAGAATTGTTTCTCAAAAGTATGTAAATTTTGAGACAAAATTTATTTTAAGGGGGGTGGAATGTAATACCCCGTAAATTAATTACTGCTTAATTGCAGTAAATTGTTGCAATTACTATTTAGTATAGTAATTTCCAGTCAGATTAGGGTCAAAAGTATCCGTTAAGTTATGGAAATTCAAGATCAATTAATTCCCGTAGGTAAATTAATTATTTCAGTTAGGGTTTAATCCCCTTTTTAGTTATGGAAACCCATAATTGTAATTTCAGATAAATTCAATTCATATTCTTTTAAATTTGCGGTGAGTGTTTATCGCGAATTAGATATTCCGATAAGTATTTTCAGGACTGGGAGAATTAGCTATTCTCCAGTCATTAGTGTTTAAATTCAGATAATTTAAACAGGGTGATTTAAAATCCGAGACAATTAGATATTCTCTAGTTCGGATGTTTTAATGGTCGAGAAATTAAAACCAGTATTTTGAAGTGGTATTTTAAAACCAAGTAATTTCAGATAAATTATTGTTTTAAAATAAGTGAGTTATTTCATCAAGCTCGGGTAAGTTCGGGATTTTTCCGAAGACAGAAAGTATCACGATAACCGAACAACCGGTATTTAAACTGGGTTTCTATTTTACTTGGTCAACTCCCAAGGCATGGGAGGTCATACCTCCCCTCACCTCTCCCATGCCTTTCCCATCACTTTTTCCCCAAAAATAGCAAAGTAGATATGTATTGTATTGTATACATATAGGGAGAGAGAGAGAGATAGAGTGTCCCATTTCTTCACCACCTTTCATCATCTTCCATTCATTTTTTTCTCAAAACAAGCGAGAGAGAGGGGGAGGAAACAGCAGCCAGCTTCTTCTACTTCATCTCCATTCCATCTTTTCATCTTTAATTCACGCAAATTATCGAGAGAGAGAAAGATCAACTCTAGCACCACACCATCTTCTTCTTCCATTTTCTTTAAGAGAGAGAGAGAGAGAGAGAGAGAAGCAAGAAGTTGCAGCCATTGTTGAGAAGAGCTCAAGCTTGTTCTAGCCGTTCTTCACCATTTCATTTCCGGCGTCGTTATTGGAAGCTTCGTTTTCGTCATTCCATCTCCTTCAAGCTTCTTCCAACTCTTCTCCATTTTTATTTTGAGAGGTATTTCGAAAACCATGAGTTATATAGACATATATTTCCAATTTACATGAGTTATATATATAGTTTTGGTGTGGGGTTGGAAATCATGTCTTGAGTTTTTGAAGCATGTTAGATGGTAGAAATGAGTTGGTTTATGTTGCAAAACTTGTTGAGATATCTATGTAGCATATTGTTATATCTTTGGTGTTCAAAGCATGTGGATAATCATGAGGTTTGATGTGTTAAAATGTATGATTTCAAACATATAGAAAGGCTTGTGAAGTTTGGCTTGAGTTCGCGTATTTCGCGCATGCGGGTCGGCAGATTTGCCACCCTTCAGTAAAATGAGAATAACTTTCTCGTTAGGCGTCGGATTGAGTCACCGTAAATTTTGCTGTATAGGTCGCAGTCTCTAATTCGTCCTGAGTCGATTGTGAAAAATCGGCAAAGTCAGGTCATGTGTTATGTTTCGGAAATTCGTGGCAGTTCTGCCACCTTCCAGTGAATCAGGTATAACTTTTTCGTTAGTTATCATGTCGAGTCACCGTAAATTTTTCTGGAAACTAGACTTCCGTGGCTTTCCAAAGGTGTATGGCTTGTCCCCTGCACCCTAGCGAGTCAAAATAAAAAATTCTGCAAAGTTGATCGTTGTGGAGAATGTTGTTTAATCTAAGCTTAATGTTGATCTTGTTTTTAGAATTGACTTGCAATGGATGTTGAGGTATTTTTTAATACCTTAAATGATGTAGATGTATGTATTTAGATGGTTAAGAACTAGGATCGAGATTAACCCTTAAGCAAGAGAAAATTTAGAACGGATACTAGACCCTAATAGGCCTCTTCAATTTCATGTTGAGTCCAAACAGCGTTCTTTAGTTCAACGTACTCAGTTTTATGTTAACTCTATGAAGGCAAGCCGTCTAATGCGAGATAAAGCGCGAGAAGGAGCATTTTGCTGTCGTATTAAAACACCAGTGAAAGGTGGGCTTTCTTTTACAAGCGGACTCTTAGTCCAAATAAATATTTGAGTTTTTACTCACCCGCAGTTATTTATTCTGATGCAAATAAATTATTGTCACGCATAAAATATTTTATTTTGTATGATATCCTATCTATATTTAGTTAGCTCGCAAGGGGCTTTCTAACTCTTAAATCGATCGGGCCTCGTGCTAACTTAGTGTGTTAACCGAGGTTAGTGTACACATAAGATCGGTGATATTATGAAGATGGAAAGGCTGAGCAGAGCTATTCCTGACTAAGACACCGTCAAAGTTAAGCGTTTGAGGAAAAGGCTTAGCGGAGCTATTCCTCGACTTTTAGTTCGGATATGGATGATCATACAACAGAAAAGAGCGCTCAAAGACAGAAAGTGATTTAGTAAAACATAGGGCCTTTTTAGATAAAATCCCCGTGTGTTTACTTAGATGCATGACAAGAAAATGAGTTTTCAGTTCAGAAATATTTTTGGCAATGTGTTCACTGAGTACCCTTGTACTCAGCCCTGCATGTTTGTTTTTAAATGTGCAGGTTGAGCTGGTGTGGAAGGAAGAAGTGCTGAGAGTGGAGTTCTTTTTGGTACAAGGCTCAGATGACCTTGTATTATTATTATTATTGTCTTTCTTTTGCTTCCGCAACTCAGTTATATCACAAGTCCAACATTTCAGCTTTTGTTCTGGACGAGTCCCATAACTCGATAATCATTTGAGTACTATTATTATTCAGTCATTTGTGAGTACTTGAAATCAGTATGGAATTAGAGTTCTCAGACCAAAATATCGATCCTGGAATATAATAGTTCACTTCCTTATTTAATTATTTCTGGTTCGAGCCTTAATCCATCCTTCATTGGGGTCGAGTCGTGCCAGTCACACGTCGTATTAATTAGATATTAATGTGGGGTCATGATAATATTATATTATATTATATTACAATTCTAACTCTATCCCCAACTTTGCTATATGATTCTATTAAAATAATAGTTTAAGTTCTACGATTTCTTAAAGTTTGAGAGCATTATTTTGCCTTTTATTTTTCCTTTTAATTTAAATGTATATGTTTTTTTTATAAATTGTTAATATTTGTTTTTCTTTTTGCAGCTATATATATATGTTGTAATTGAATTTATTTGAATTTTTATTTTATTTATCTAGAATGTCGAAAATTTCGTAGTCTATGTAGGGTACCAAAAATGATAAGAGGTCAAACATATGGTACCAAAATAATTGTTTTTCCAAAAAAGAAATTATGGTTCTACTACTGACTATTAATAAAGATTTCCAACTCAACTCGTCGTTGTCATGCTTTGTAAGGCTACTTACTAAGCAGAACAATTTACCAAAAATAAGAAATCGAAAATTTAATAATTTGCTAATATTTTTAATATAAAATGTTTCATATTCTTGATAAATTAAGCTATTCATTTATCAATTTCTTATTGTTTTTAACATAGTCCTCAAACTTTCATTCAGTTAAATTATTCATGAAGGATGGGATGTTTTTTTATTTATCAAATAAAAAATAAATAAGATAACTTCTGAAAAAATAAAATATATCAATACATAGGTAATTAAAAATAAGTAATACGGTCATATTGATCAAGACATAAAAAATGGTTAATCTTATATTTTTTCCCAATCGGGAGTCTTATTGTTATGTGACAAAACATTCCACTCCTTCATGTGTTCATGCATGCTTATGCAACACAGAGGTGAACAATGAGTTGTTACAATAACACAACTTCCATTGCCATTATCAGGCAAAAACATCTGTATCTCCTCCCAAGCTTCCATACTCCACAGATCGTCTAATATAACTAAGTACCTTCTACTCCGCAAGGTTTTACGCAATCGTTCTCCTAATCTATTAAAATTTCCAACCATGGTGGATTTTTTTCCCCCAAAAAGTAATTCTGTAAGAATTGTTTCTACACTATATTCATGAGATATTGTGGCCCAACAGAGAACATCAAAGTGCTGCTGAATATATGAATGCTCATAAACATTTCTAGCAAGTGTGGTCTTACCCATTCCGCCCATTCCCATGATCGGGATGACTAGCCGACTCGAAGGGTCTCCGGTGAGTATATGCATAAGTCGATCCCTGACTGCATCAAATCCCACCATAATGTTCTTCCGGGAGGTCAGAGGTTCTGATGACGTAGGTATTGAATATGTGGGCTGCTCGGCTTTGAATCCACTTTTCACTTTAAACTGCATGGCCTTTCTGTTGACAAAATCCATGTTGTCGATTGCTTTCTGTAGATCGAGCAAGAAATAAGATCTTCTTGCTAATTTCCCACCAAGAGTGGATCCTGCCTGAATTTGATTCACTACGTGGGATTCGATCACATCGTGAGCCGCATGAGCCGAAGATGCGATTTCTATAAAATCAATCAGGAAATGGACAATTTGGGAAAGGGATGTGATCTGTTGGTTGTCAAAAGAAAAGGAATGGCGGGGATGATTTTGGATGAGCTCTAAATCATTCACAAGAGAAATAGAGCTGCGTAAGCTGCCTTGATCGATCTCAAATTAATGAAAATGGCAAGAGAGGAGTGTTTCTTTTCTGTGGAGAGGTGAATACTGTAGTTGGGGCACTATTGATAACTTGCCTCAATCATTGAAGTTCAGTCTTTCTTTGTGTTTTGGTCCGCCAGTTTTAATATTATACATGAATTGAATGGGACTGTATGCATCACAAGTAAAAAATAGCACAACATTTTCTTACTTTATGTTATGTTTTGAGAAAAGGAAAGGAATAGAGAAGGTGATATATGACGACGTTTGTTAGGATCCAAACCCATTCCCATCGCCCATATATAACCAATTTGTTTGGTGCATAATTTAATAATTTGAATCTTATGGTCGCTACCAATTAACTATATTTTATAACATAGTTGCAAATCACATCGATCAGTGTACCTAAGTTTAATGCGCATATATGAGCGTGTGTTTGCAACAAAAATTACTTTGAATAGTCTATATGCAGGTCAGAGAAGGCTAGAATGTTTTAACTAATAGTTTTTGTCATTGAAGGAAGTTGATACCAAAATGATAAGTCGTGACTGCAGAAGCTGATGCGCCATTTCCACAGCAGATTGTGATATAATTATAACTTGAATTGGGCAGGGGCCGCGCGAACGCAGGCCCCCTCTAGAACAAATTATGACGTAGGCTCGACCACTTGGGCCGACCTTAGGCGGGCGCCACTCCAAAGTGCAATGAAGGTCACCAATCTAGGCCATGGACCTTCAGGATCGCCCATTGACCCCGTCCAGGTAAGTATGGAGCTAGTTGGCCATTGGTCCTTATTTATACACAATTCCCTATCATTCTCTACTATGCTACCGATGTGGGATTCAATTACATATGTTCTACTCCACAATAGCCTTTGCATGCATGTGAGGTGTGAAATCAATATCAATATGTTGGTATAAAACTTCAATTATTTCTGCATAAAATAGCAGTTGATATATTATCACTTGTTTGCAGTCGATTCCATTAATAACAAATGGAACTGCAATTGTATGCACAACTCTTCATTTGAACTAGAAACTGCAATTGTATGTACAACTCTTCATTTGAACTATGATTTGGGTGGGATGTGCCAGGCAATGGCAGTAGTGCAACGCCAAAGCGACACTCGAGAGCCCAAGCAGCAAGCTGCTTATGTTGGCCCTCCCCCTCAAGAAATAAATTTAATATCGTGTGAGCCAATGGCTTACATATCAGATATTAAACTGATAAGAACAGATACTACACTTGATCTTAGCCAAAAGGCCGAGAAAGGTATGCTTTGTTAATTCTTCGCTTTCATCTTTTATAATCAAGCTGTTACTAGATGCTATTTTTGAGTCTTCCATGTGGGATATTGAACACAGGTAAAGGCAAGAAGCGGATGGGCTGCCACTTGATAATAAAGATAATTGTATTCCTTCAAAAACAAGAACCGCATATTCATTTTTGAATTCAATTTTTTTTTTATATTCACTAATATTTTTCCAAATAGTATATATGATACTTAAAATTATCATCTAATTATTAAATAAAATTAAAAAATCATAATGTATATAATGTGTAAATTAAAATAATAGTTTTAACTTTCATTAAATTAAATAATTTATGCTCCTCGTTATCTACTAATTACGGTTGCTCACCATATGCTTTTTTTTATCAATCATAAATTTTGGAAAAATATTTTTTTGCCAAAATTTATACGAGAATCTTTATGGAAAGATGAGTTGTTGATTTAGGAAAAAATAGGTTTGGAATCGAGAGCAAAATTGATCGTGGTCAGTAAGTGTACGTATGATTAGATTTTGGTTATTTGTAATATATATGTATATTCATATATATAATTGTAACGCCCTAATATCAGAAATTTGAGGTGCTAACACAAGATTAAATAAATTCTCTAATTTCATAATCATTTCACCTTTAAAAGAAGATATTTTTATGGTAATTTCTGTAAATATAAAATCAACCAATCATTATTTAGAAAGGCTTTTCAAACAACCTCTCATAAAATGTTTCATAAACGACTAGTCAATGTTGAAAGTCACATATTTAAACGTAGCCCAAAATAACGGCGGGACATGTAAGAGTTTAATATTATTAATTATTTAAAATATTCAGCGGAAGCATGACACGACAAAATATTGACCGAATTCAACATTCAACATTCAAAATATAATTTTTGGCATAGTAAAAAATTTAGAGAACCTATTCGTCCACGTCAGCAGCCCGCATCATTTCGTACCTGAAAATATTTTAGAAAACGTGGGTTGAGTGCTAGAAAACACTCAGTGAGCTTATCATATTCATCCAAACACATGTAAATATTTATCATGCCAAAAGCCAATAATCCAATATTCATTCTAATGCTCATGCGCTTAACAATAATTATTCAAAAGTTAACAATTCAATATACATTCTTAGATCAATGCGCTTATGAATATTTATTGAAAAGCGAACAATTCAATATTCATTCACATGTCAATACGCTTAATAATATATTTATTCAAAAGCCGATGCGCTCAATTAATCATATCAGGATTCATTATGCAGGTCAAATCATATTCACACAAGAGCGAAAATAGTAGTAAATCATATATAGACGAAAGCATTTTAAAAACATAGATTTTAGTTAGCAAAACCCACCTTCTAGCTATAGCTGAAGCCTTTATCATGCTCCCGATAGTTCCTAAGCCGGATACTCTTGTACATGGCCTACAATGAGAACCACTCAAGATTCAACCTTTCACCTTTCTCATAAATCACGCAAGTCTTACAAGGACCAATCCTTGCTTAAGGATCAATATAACAACTTCCGGAATTTATCTAATATTTACTTTAATTTAACTGGAGCTTTATTCATTTTTTACTTCGACTAAGAGTGCGTGATACTCGAGTTTTAAAATCCAACATGACTCGATAATAGGTTCTTCTGATATTCTTCAATTACTTGAAATAAATTTGACGAAAAATAGAATTGCTCAAAACAGGACAGCAACTTTGAAAAATCATAGAAAATTAGATTCAAATCCGATAGAGGCATGGTTAGTGGCCACGCGTCCACCACGACGAGACCTACAATCGATTAGAAGGAGTCAGAGACAAATTCTGATTACCCTGGCCTGAAATCGGCCGGAAAAGCTATTGTTTACTCTTCTCGGAACAAATTTTTCGTCAAAAAGCTTAGGGCTCGATCGAGCTCGATACTTGACGGATTTTCAATTAAAAGAACAATATTTGATAGTATGGAAAATTGAGATTTCAATGGAACAAACCGTTCAATAAATAAATGGCTACAATAATTGTAAATGGGCAAGGAATATAGCATATTCAACATAGATGAAATCTGCGAGAAAAGAGTGTGGTTTTTAGGAAACTTACATATCAGATTCGGACGATCAAATGTTGTCTGATCTTCAATTGGACACAATGTATTAAAAGCTTGCAAGGAGAAGTTTCTATAGGCCAAAAATCAAGTCCATACAGAGGAGGGAATGACGGGAAACAGCTTCCGAAGTTGCACTCGCAACATAGCAATTTCTGCGGCAGATTTGATGCGTCAAATTGTGATGTATCTTTGCTAGACCAAATGATCTCGTATTGATGATCCGAGACCTATTCTGAAAATCTTGAAATGTGAGGTTTACAATGGTGTAAACCTCGGAAAAAACGATGGTTGGATCAACGGGAAAAGGTGTCGAAATTGGGTTGCAACATAACTCGATGACCGATGACACCACTAATGGTCTAGGGCTGTTTTCACATTTTTCTGGGCACCGAATGGGAACACTCTTAACAAATTTTGTTCTACTTTGAAATAATAGTGTGCGTATAAAGTTTCAAAAATTTTCTCAAAGGATTTCATTTCCAAAAGTTTGATGAAAACTGTTGTTGCTGGGAGGGGAAGAGAAGCCGACAAAAATGACTTGAATTTGAAAAGAATGGTTGAAGCTCCATATTATCTCATTTTTCCTCATTTTCAACACCGGTACTACACCATACACACATGTAGGCCACCCAAGAATGAGGTCTAGTAGGTTGGTGGGCTGAGCCAACTCAAGTTTGGATCGAAACTGGGCTTCGAATTTATTTATGCTGTTGGCTCTTGGTATGAAATAAATTTTGTTGAGTACTCAAATGATATCCAATTTGAATGTTCTTTGTATCTACAGATTTGTATCGACACGAACTATGATTTGGTGAGGTCAACAAGTTGATTTCATGCTCGTTTCAAGATGAGGGTATTTAATAACTTGTTGCTGGGCCTTAAAATATTCTAACTTGGAACCTTGTTAGTTAGATTTATTTCAGCTACATTTTCTTTGACTTAATTAATTTATTTAAACCCAATTCAAGGTTTTGGGGTATTACAGTAATTATATAATATGAATCTATGGAGAGTAAAGGGAGGATTATGATTATAATTTCCTAAAAATAACAAAAACCAACAGTTATCCACCGGCTGATCGACATATAATTATGCTAATGTTTAGTTTAATTATTTGCATTATATATTTTTATTATTACATTTCTCACATCGATACACGGGATCATTATATGCATTCGATTATATCATAATAAAACAATATACACATCAAATTATTTATATCAAATAAAATAAATAAATATTTGACATGTAATATAAATATTTTTTGAATAAAATGAGTAGGAATCAAATAATGAATTTTGTAATACTCTACTTGTAAGTGGAAAATAAATAGTTATTGTGGCACCTTTAATTTCATGATTATTGAAAATATATATATATTTTCTTCCTCCACATCTTCCTCTTCCTCTTCCTCTTCCTCTTTCTCTTTCTGCCCGCTCCTACCCCATCCCTTATGCAATCTACAGTGTGGAAAATGCAAACCAATTTTCAAACAATAAATTAGGCAATTTGAACGTTATTATATCAAAAATCAAAACAATTATCACTCCCAAAAAACCATAAAAAATATGAAACCTAAAAAAAATCATAAATTCCTAAACTCTAAACATCAATTCGAATGGAAAAAATTACAATTTGAACTAAATAAACTCGTATAAGATAAATACCAGACTCGTTACTTTTTAGGTATCGGTTGATACTTTTGAAATTTTGAGTAATACTAATTAGTATTATTGATGATACTGGTTTCTTTGATTTTTAATAGGTTGACCCGCAAATTTGACTCATTCGTCTGAAATAAGTCTTATTTACACATAGTGCATCAATGTTTTTACTTTTTTTTTTTAATTATTTCGATCGATCACTAAGAAACTCTATTTTATGATCTGTTCATTTCAATTATGTTTAATCTTGTAGATATAATTTACTAGATTTTCGCTTGTGCGATGCACCTGTCCATTCATGGTCTCAAACTCAATTATTACATATTTTATTGTAATTGTCACATCTTCGTATTTATAGATAATTAATATTTTACTTATTAAGTTCATATCATTTTTTATTTATCTAGTTATTTTTTTTATATCAGACAAAAAAGAGTTAAGTTGACAATCGGTAAAAGAAATAATTGATTGATTACACACACATACATATGCATATGCGTACATATTATATTATAATATATTTCAAATAACTAATAAATTGCTACAAGCAAAATATTATATTATAAAACACTTGTTTGTATACAACATTGGTAATAATATTGTGCAACACTTGTTTGTATACAAAATTTGTAATAATATTTGTTACACCCTCATCATCTTTACAAATAAAAACTTTCAAACCAGTACAATTGTGAAACACTACGTACAATTGATTGTGACTAAAATTTTATGAAAAATTTATGTAAACAAAGATTCTAACAATAACTTATGTTTCGTTTTAAAAGTTTTTAGGGTCATATATTTATATAGATTTATTAGATTTAACACTTTTTTTTTTACACTCACACACCCGATATGTGGTATTGAGGAGATTCGAACCCGTGACCTTTGGTCTCCAAGTAATCTCACTCCCCCACTAAGCTATCCCCACCGGAACTTTTAGATTTAACACTTAACAAATTGATACGTTGCATGTAAA
Source organism: Perilla frutescens (assembly GCA_026008535.1). Taxonomy (NCBI): domain Eukaryota; kingdom Viridiplantae; phylum Streptophyta; class Magnoliopsida; order Lamiales; family Lamiaceae; genus Perilla; species Perilla frutescens. Next base: position 46,745,243 of record BRKX01000012.1, read on the forward strand.
ATAAATGTAGTCAAAATAATATTAATAAAATATAAATTGAGACATAAAAATTTCAATTTAAGCTATAATAATGCATCATATATATCTTCATTATATTTCAATCTTCGTTTTATTTGCATTAAAATACAGTTGATTATATTTTAGCACCCAAAATTATAAATACAAAATTTGTATTTAATTTGATGGGTCACTCAAAAAACAAGGTCCGTGGGTTTATGAGCTTAGATTGAATGCTTATAATTGATGGAATTGAGAAATTTTAAATACAACTCTCATTTTACTCAACATGATTAGTCATTTGTATTTTTTTTTATTTCCTGCAATCTTAGGCATAAATTATGTTTTTTAAATATAAAAAAATTGTAAAGGATATGATATTTATAAATTTGTCAAATATATATATATATATATGATAATTTCTAAATATAATTAGATTTTATTTTGTATAAGGTTTTAAAGAAAAAATATTGATTATGGTCAAACTCAACAAATTAATTAATTTCAGGTATCGCATTGGCTTTTGATTTCTTAGACTTTTGTTTGGTTCTATTCAATTATGAAATACAGCAACTGCCTTAATCTTAATCTTATCTTATCTTAATCTATATTATATCTAAAAGTAGCATAGTCATCATAAATAGTAATTGTAGATTTTCCCGTCCAAACCATCCTCCCAAATCAAGAAATCTAATGGTATATAGTAATATATTTGTTTAATTTAATAATTATTAATTTTGATTAATTTATATATGTATACATGTATATACACACACATATATGGACGGATTAATTTAGGGATTTAGATTCTATTATTTAATCCTTACATCATGTCATTGATTATAAATTCTAACCAATATATAATCCCAGTCATTAGAATTAAGGTAAAATACATAGGATATATGGAATGTATGATAATAATGGAAATATAATCAATCCACAGTTATGTGTATTATACAGTAGGGCATAAATAAAATCAATCTATATATGTTCTATATATATTTACGTGTATCAATGAAAATTTATCTTATACTAAAAATACTAGAATCATCATCTATTAACTTATATTTTCCATCCGTAGTTCAACTTTAAATTGGCTATAAAATTATTCTATTATATACGTTTATTATTAAGATTAACGCATCTATGTAATGTATTCAATAATTACGCCATTACTGTAGAATATATTGTTGAATTTAGATTAATGTGTATTAATCTTCTAATATTAATAACTCGATTACTAATATTTAAATAATTGATGATTGTTATTAAGACACAAATTATGTTAATTTTATTACATTAATTATGGTAATGATATCATTATACAATATAGTTCAAAATCTATAAATCTATAAATTCTCCATGAAATTGGACATTCTATCGCCAATTGATCTAGAAAATTTGTTTGTAGTGCAATTTGTTCTAATTGTATTTCATTCTAAAATATATTCAAACCTGTCATTTGCAGATTTTTGAAGAATTGATCAGAGAAAAATGTGGCCACAATCAAGTAGTTGCATATGGAATCAAGATTTATCTTTGCATTCATGAAGCTGTGAATCAAGAACATCAAGCATCCATCAAACTAACTTATGGAGAATAATTGCAGTGAGTGCTGAGATTGTGAAAATTATAGAAGAATCGATTGTGGCTACGGTGAAGGAGACTCGAGTTCCACTTTTATTAGACTTTTGATTACATTCTTAATTGTTTTATTAATTGGAATTTGAACACAAAAGTTTTTTATAATTGATATAAATAAATGTTGTGAATATTCATCTTACATATTTGAGTTTTTCTTTAAATTATTTTAGTGTAAGAAACACTCAGACATTGTAATTATCTAAATATTATATGAATGATTATCTTTGTTTATTATTATTATTATTATTATTATTATTTTATATTGTTTTCAAGGTTATGTGTAAGTATTGCAAGTTTGGAGCATCATTACAAAAATATAACCTTTTATACTAATAACGAAAATAAGAATATAATTCTAATTATAAGTTATATTGGAAAATAATAGACTCACCATTTATTGTTTTACGTTTGTTTTGTGCATTCAATCATGTATTCTCAAAAGATCTAAATTAAAATTATTTTCTATATTAATTTTTATCAAGCATTAAGAACAATCGTGTGTATTATATTTTTGTTCTATTATGTTATAGTTGTATCTTCATTTTTTTCTTAATACGAAGAATGGGGTTGGGGTTTTTGTTTTCTTTAATTTTTGAGTTGGGGTGGGAGAGCAGAATCCTCAAGATCTGCAGTATTTTGAAAATTCTTATATATATATATATTTTAATTTAAATATCATTTATTATATTTTCATTCATATTAATTAATAATTTTTAATAAAATAATAATAATTGTAAATATTTTATCCATGCAACGCACGGCGGGTCATTCTAGTATATATAAAAACAAGAAGTTATGCCTTATTTAGTAAGTACAATTTTCCCGCCAAAACCACTTACTACATTTAGTAAGTTTATTTTTTTATGCAACAATTTAATTTAATCTAATTAATCATTTAATAATAATAATAGTAATTTGTACTATTTACGGTTATACATCTTATTTTAAATTTTTAAAAATTATACCATATTGATACATAATTTCGTGGATGAATTTCTATAATTTCTCCTAAACTCTTCCAATAAACTGATAAACATCTCTATATATATATTTTTTTTGAGAATATATATATATATTTATTCTATTTATTATGCCATATATAATAACGATTTTTTAATAACTAATCATTAATCAATCAAATACAATTCGGATGTTTTAATAATTAGAATATGTTTAGTCAACATTTAATTAACCAATCAACCAAACTTTCCTAATACATTGAATCAATTAAGCAAAACGTTCCTAATATAATTCAATTAGTATATATTTTTTCAATAACTATACTATATGAATTTAGAAATATCCAAAATTATCACCTCATATTTACCTATAAATACTTACATCTTATCAATCATTGAATCCAACACACCTTACCTTAGACAATTGTATAGGGTGCAAAAGTTGTCTATCCATTTTTTTTAGGATACCATGAATAAAGAAAAGTGATTTGTCTTACACCAATCCACATCAATCACTGCATGGATTGCACAAAAAGAATCAACGAAGAAATAGTTTCATCTTCCCATTTCGTTATGAAAATGAGTCAAAATTGAAGAAGTGTGCTGCTCCTAACAAGCTTTTGTAACGCTAGGGTGTTTTTTTAGTGTTATTATGATTTTGTTAGTTGAGGTAGGATTTTGTATATTTGATTATAGTAATTATCATGTAACTCTCGATTGTTTGTTTGAATTTTTTATTTTATTCATTCTTGTATCACAACATTTATATACAATATGGAATATGTTTCGTTCGAATTTTATGAGTGTTTTAATGCTAAAATTTTGGAGATGTATTGCTATTACAAATTATATCACAAATGACATGAATATCAATAATTTATTTCATTTAAATCGTTCTCATTAATCATTATCCCCACCGATTACAATGGGGAATAAACTGGATACATCAGTTATGCGAATCATTCCTACATATTGGAATTTCAAATACAAATCCCCTATTAATTAATTATTAAAGCATTAATTCCCATATTACATTATAATATGATGTGTAGACCATTCGTCTTAATAAACAAAGTAATTCATTGAAACAAAGTAATGTATTTGCAATAACAAAGTAGTTATTAGCTTTTAATTTTTAAAAAATAATGGGACTATATAATCAGGTACATGCTATAATTTTTATATCTTATTTTCAAAACGTTAGGCAAAAAATTAGCTTATTAAGTTTAGCAAAAATTTAGTTATTAAGAATTTAATTTCTTAATGATAACATAATTTAGTTAAATGTACATTAAACACACCCGCAATTATATATATTATATTAATGCATATCCAATACTTATATATCATTATAAGATGTCAGATATAGATTGCTATATCCTGGAATTGTATAATATTATACTCATTAACAGTTAAATACGGTGAATATTTTAAGTTGGACAAATATTTAGTTTATTAAAAAAATAATTAGTTTATTAAATTTGGCAAAAATTTAGTCTATTAAATATTTGATTTATTAATGATATATGCTGGATGACCATTGTCCGCTTTGTCAAATTTATTGAAAACTAGTACATCTCCCGTGCGATGCACGGATAACATATGTATACTTATATTTCATTGAAGTATCACAATTAAAACTATTTATCTAATTATCAAAATAATCAATACTCATGCCAAATGTAAGGAAAAAATATTAAATCAAATATGATATTTCACTCATAAAATTAAATCCCAATAATTTAAAAAATTATCACTCATGAGTCATGGGTCACGGAATCCATACCCTAACTATTTAACAACGGAAACAACACAACTAACACGCGCGTGCAATTTCCAAACACAATCTCCATTAAAATTATTTTTGTATCATGAGCTTCATAACTTTGTAGTATTAATGGTGAGACACCATGTTCAATCCCAAAATCTTTCACCCCTAAAAACTTAAAAAATGATTTTCATTCAAAAATACATTTCATAATTTTTATCGCAATTTATTTATAATTAATGCATAGGAGATTATACTTTTAAATCATTGACAAATATATTCATATTTTGTGGATATAAAGTACTTCCACCGACTAACACAATCTTTGAAGTACATATCCTAAAGATTAGTTTATTGTTCATTATTTAGTTTATGATCATAATATTTTTTTTATATGTTCGATGCAAACATCTGATATATTTTTCAAACTTTACAATCCACATTAAACATAAATTAGTTTTTTTTTCTCAAATTTGAATGAATGATTTAAAATTTATTTTTTCCATGTAAAATAATAAGAGATATAGTCCAAAAAATATAGTATTGGGACTAAAAATGTAGTTTTTTCTTGAAATTGGGAACAAAAATGTGAAAAGTAAAAATTTAGACAAAAAATATAAGATTTGAGACCATATGTGTTTATCATAATCATGTGATCAAAAGTGAAAATATCTCTAATAATAATAATAATAATAATAATAATAATAACAACAACAAAAACAACAATAAAACTACGCGGTAAAATGCTTACCCTATTAGATCAAGATCAACAATGACTCTATTAAAGATTTATTTACCGAATCAAATCAAATATATTTCTACGATTAACTGGATGAGTAAGTTTAAGCCAACTAATTAAATATATTTCTATAATTAATGCTCTACAATAATATATTGCACAAAAAAAAAACCTTTTCTAAATATTAGGGAAAATAAAAATAAATACATAACATAAAAATTTGACATAAAAAATTATATCGTCTAAAAACATCATATCTTTTAAATAATTGACATTGTGAATCCAAAACGAACGGTGAAATATTTTTTAAAATTAAGAAGTGTGAACAATTTCACGAACCATAAGGTTTGGTTGCTATCATTAAGAACTATTATTGATACAATATTTGTACAATGAATTTACATTTTCAGACAAATGAACTGATTATATTAATATATCAAAATAATTAATTAAAAGTTCATTTTAAATTTAGTGCAAATAATATTGAGAACACATACTAAAGAAAGATATAAATACAGGAGCCTCAATAAATAACCTATTGGTCAAATTCATGACTCATTAATAACATACGTACAATAATCCCAATATATATACAAAAAATTATAATTAAAAGAAAAACACTATTGGCCATATTCTAGAAGTACCATCCCATATCTCTCTTCCTTCCCAGTCTCTCCAATGATTTTTCGAAAGTCCTCGGCCAAAAGGGGTAGACAATAATTCTTCTCTTCACCTTACGTCTTCTCCATGGCCGGCTTATAGTAGTTTTTTGTCATATTTCTTCATCCTACAAAGTGTGAGGATTATGTTTTGGTAGACTGATAACAAAATGAAAAAAATGTATGAGAATGAATAAGATCGATAAATTGAAATCACCTATAATTCTATGTCAATATATGTTTTACCTACATAAAAAATGTATGGGAAAGTAAAACAACCATTGATTTGCGTTCAATGCAAAATTTGCAAGTGTGCACAAATTACAAATTAAATAATCCATAAACTCTTGAGATGTTCGATGCATATATCTCCTTTTTTTTATTGACTCTTTATATTTCTTCTTGGGGACCGACCATTTCAGGAAGAATAAATAAAGAGAAAGTAATTCTGCAACATTTCTAGCAAGAGTATGATCCGATAATGTTTTGAACACCTTATATTTATAACCCCACGAGAATATTGATTAAATATGTAAAATTATACATATCAATCATCAATCATGGGATTTAGTATATTTAATAATGGTACAAAATATTCGTGGAAATATAAAAACAACTTTATTACATTAAAGAATCGAAAATCATTCTTACATTTTAACGTCGTGATAGAATTTTTTTTTTTATAGAAAGTCGATTGTTTTATCTTTGAAAATATATTTATAATTGATTGCAAGTTAGACAAATTAATAATAATTGGACTCAAATAAAATAATCAATATCTATGGTAAATACGTTATTTATTTTGTATATATGGTTATACATTGACTACCACACATATGATAATTATATAGTGATTTTTTCATTAATCACCATTGATTTCATTGATCAATTTCCTTGTAAACTATTTAAATTAGAGATATTATATATATAAGACATGTTATCATAAATATCATTAATATACTTTTATATGTGTATTTTAGTAAAATTTTGATTTTTGGATATGCATTTTTACCAAAATTAGGTATCTTGACTTTACGATTTCTAATTGATGTATCTATAGACGTATATGTATTTTACAAATATATTAATTAGGTAATTATTCCTCAGAATATTCAATCACATCATTTATGGAACTAAAATAATTATTTAATTGAGCAAAATATATTATATAACTTACGGATTAGGACTTAGGAGAGGTGATTTCCGCCAAATTATTCTAGTGAATTTCATTAAGGTAAGTATCTAGATTACATAAGAGGGAAAGAGAATGTATATTCCATTATTTATGTAATATAATTAATTGATTTCATAATTTTTATTACTTAATTGTATAATTATTTATCACTATTATTAGAAAATTGATTTAGGCGGGAAAACTTATTTTTTCTATTTGCAATGACTATCTTACTTTTAGATATAATACAAATTATTGATAATTACCTTAATTAATATATAGGTTGATTGGTCAATCATAGTTATTATCCGCAAATAATGTGATATTTATACATATTCTAAAAAAATATTTAGTATACATTGTAAATAAATTAAAATTAATTAATACCATAAAAAAATATGTTATAAATACTGGTATCCTATTCTTTGTTTACCATTTAAAGATTTATTGGAAAAAAAAAGATGGAGTTATGTTTATTTGCATTATTTCGTGAAATTGTCTTAATCAATTACATTTTATTTGTTATTTGAATATTTCAATCTCTATAAACAAGTTTGATTGGTTGTGTATTATTTATCATTTTTTTTCTTCCTATTGATGATGCAATCAGTAGCATTTGGTTCTATTTTTCAACACAATATTAGCAATGTTCTCCGATATAAATTTTTGGAATACATGGTGGTAATTTTAAAGAACAATTAAAGTTATGCATCCAGTATTACTGAAAATTTATAAGAGATTGGGAGATGTTGGAGGAGTTGAGGTGGCGGAGACTGGGTTATTGACATATCTTTCTATCAGAGTTTCACCTATGTCCGAGTATATTTTATCTTTAATGATTTAATATACTATTGTATATATAATATAAGGTTTTTTTGTTTTACATTAATAATTTTTATAATTAAAATATACAAAAAATATTTACATTGAGTATATGTAACTTCTAATAGTAAAGGGAGGTTTTGCACATATAGTTTATGTATTATAAGATATGATGGTGATTTTGAATGTGTTGATTCCAAATCTCCACCTAATTATTCAAATAAAATAAGTATCCTATTTTAAAAAGGGGGTTAATTGCCTTAAAAATCATGAACTTTGAGCTTGATTGCAAATTTAACATGAACTTTAAAAGTAGGCAATTAAAACACCAATTTTAAATTTGTGTGCTATTCAACATCACCAAAATTTTATAAAACAAATTGATCTTCAATCCAACATACGATTGTGGCTATTTTGACATCATTTTCAAAAATTGATGGTTGAGTCATTATGGGCTTGAAGAGACAAGCATATTGCATGTATGTTGAATTAGAGGTCAATTTGTTTTATAAAAGAATGGGGATATTGAATCACACATAAATTCAAAATTGATGTTTTAATTGCCTACTTTTAAAGTTCATGTTAAATTTTTGCAACTAAGTTCAAAGTTCATGATTTTTAAGGCAATTAACCCTAAAAGATGAAGGGGATTTCCATAAAATTATTTTATTATTAATGAGATAATTATTATTTTCAATTATATTATAAAATGAAGAATGAACTGATCAATTCATATTGTCTATAGTTCCCTAACTTTGTTTGGGTTATAGTTATTCTATTTTATCAAAAATACTGAGATACAATATATATTTTATCAACAAAATCCAGAAACATGGAAAATTAAAATTTAATAGTGATTGAAGTATTTACTATTCAATTTTTTTTAATTGTTGTTATTTATTTGGTATCAAGAAGATAGTCCGGTTTGAAGGGTAGTTTGTAGATGTTTACTTTGTAAATAAAAAACAATAATTCTATTTTGGTTAAATGTAACAAATTATTCCCGAAAAAACTAATAAATTATGTTTAATGAAAATAATAAGTGTTAATTCTTTCAAAATTAAGAATTAATAAAATACTAAGTTCTTACATATCCTTTTTTTTCTTTTTTTTTTTGTGAAAACCAACTAAAGCATTAAGACAAAAATTTGTATGAATCTATCTAACGGGTCTTCTGTGTTAGACGGGTCAAATAAGACCTAAATCCGCCCAAAAAACCATCCAAACCTGCCAAGCTGGCCAAAACAGTCAGGCGTGTGGGCTCTACACGTCCATGCGTGTATCACTATGTATAATGTAAAGTATCATTATATACGAAGTAAACTATCGCTAATTTACTGATTATGTGTCGAAGTATCAGTTAATATGAATTGCATTAACATCAACTATGAAGTGATTTCACATGTTAAGAAGAAAATAAATGAATTATTTTCTACATAAATCATAATGTAGGTTTTAGTTTAGTTGATTCATTTATCTTTTTTTTTTAATAAGTTTGTTGATTCTTCAAATAACAAGTACCATCATGTATGAGATAAAATATCACTAATTATTTCGACATAAAAAAAAATCATTAATTATGTGTTGAAGTATCACTTAATATAAATTAAAGTATCATCAAGTATGCAATATTTTTTTTCTATTTATTTTTTAGATCATGACATATATGCTTTTATTGTTTTCTCTCTACCGAGTATTACTTTTTAAAATAATTTTTCAAAACACAAAAATCATGGGCTCTTAGTTTTCTTTGAAATAGAAAAAAATTGATCAACAACTAATAACATTTATGTGTGTGTGTGTGTAAGTTTCATTACATATGAAGTGAAGTTTCACTAGCAATAAAGCGAGTATCATTAGCTATGAAGTGTCTGACAACTCCCATTTCCTTTTCTTTTTTTTTTTTAATTTTTTTTAAATTTTTTTTAAATTTTTTCAGTTTGTTTTTAAATCTTCATTTTACATCAAGCACAGTGCATGAGCCCACGTGTTCATATCGAGCGAATGCACTGGGCAACCTATCGGATAAAAAAGTTAAATTAATTCAATTCAATTTTTAAGGTTCATTAATTCCATTTTATGATATATATTTATTTCAAAAAATATATTAATTCAAAAAATAAAGAAATATATATTTGTAAAAAAAATGAAGAAATTAAAAAAATGAAAAAAAAACTAAAAAACAAGAGGAGGGTGGGAAGGAGAGATGGGACCGCTAGAAAAGAAAAAAAATGGAGAGGGACCACCTCATGGGTCAAATAGAGATCCGTCTAACGTAAGACATCCGTAGACGGTCTTACACAAGTGTGCTTCAATCATTAATTGAAAAATTGTTCAACATGTGGAACATAAAAAAAAAATTAAACCCAAGACATCAAGAGTAAGAGAGAAAAAACGAGGTTTACTGACAACTAAATTTGCCAAATAATGAGCCACATAGAGTTGACAGTTCTTCTAACTTAACTATAAGTAACTTGCTCAAAAGATCAGGCTTCAATCTGGATTAATTGCCAATGTGCACGTCTGTAAGAAAAATCTTCCACTTCTCCACGCAGCTGCTACTAAAGTTCTTGACAATCAAATTCAACAATTAACTTCGACCTCCCAAATTCGCGAGTCAGCATAAGACCTTCATGACATGCAATACCTTCTGAAACTACAATTAAAATGATTAGTATAAAACTAAATAGAATTACAAAGTAGTTATTAACTTACTTATTAAATTAATAATCTTTTACTGAATATTAGTATAAAGTATAACTATATATATATATATACATATAATAATCATTGAAAATTGAAATTAAGGATTAACATTAATCAAGTTTATGAATATCACCTATCAATTATACAAATATCAACGTATTATAAATTTATAATATAAAAGGATCGAACAAATGTATTGGAGTATAATCATTTTTTCTATTAATTTTCAGAGAATTCATGCAAATGAATTGTTATATTAATGGAATGTGTAACCAACAATTTGTTTAACATAAAAATAAAATTGGTTCTAACCAACTATTTTTAAAAAACATGTATTGTTAGTATTTATGTTGAAGAAATCATCATTTTTTTATTTAATTATTTAGCGTATACTTAATTTACTCTAATAATCGACTAAAAAAATATGACTTTGTAAATTTTTAAATTATATGAAACATGGTAAGCTATTGATAGATTGATTTATGTATTTTATTAAAATTAATGATATGTAACAACTTTAAGTAATTTTTTGATAGATTTTATGAATTTTGTGTAAGTTATTCCAAGCAATATATTTTATTAAAATAAATGGTACTATTAATTTTTTGATAGATTTTAAGAATATTTTGATAGATTTTCAGAGAATTTTGTTATTTTATTTTTTACAGATTATTATTAATTTTGGATTAACAGTTTTCAACATGAAAAATGAAAAATGTAAAATAAAAAATTTTGGAAAGAAAAATAGTTAGTTTTTGCCAACAAGATATTCTAACTAAAATTTAATCATTCTAGCAACCATTTTTTAGAATTAATGGTAGGGGAATAGAGAACTCAAGACAATGAGCAACTCGGTTGTAGAATTAACAATAAAAATTTTGTATTAACCTAAAATAACAAAATATTCTTCTTGATTATTAATTATTTTGGTGCTCATGTTATTTATTTGGATTTAAATTTAAATAATATGTTGTCTTGAAATTATTAACTATATTTTTCATATATATCATAAAAATTATAAAAATTATCGGTGATGTGAAAATGATAAGAGATATTTTAGGTATTTTGAGATACTAAATGGGATTCTTGTCAATTTCTTTATTATGTTCCAAACACAGGATAAAGAATCTGCCAGGATTCATTTTCTTTAGAATCATATTCCTAAAAATCATATTCCTGAACAACTTTATTTTTCTGCCAATCAAACGGTTGAAAGATTGTCGAATCAATTGGTTTTCATAAAAAAAAATGTGCTCTAGTTAAGAACATAGAGGAGAGATTATCAACAGGAAACATACGATAATTAGCAATATATCACACCTTAGTGTGAGTAATTATTTAACGAAGTATATTATATCAATGTTCACAGTTTAATTAACTGATGTATTATTGGACAATCGAGATAAATAATTATTTGCGGCTATATATATATATATTTAATTCATTAATTATTGATTGAAATGGTATATTTGATTATCATATTTCTGTATAACGTATTAAACGAAGAGTTTCTATGTGCGAATGCGTGTTATTGTTATATATGATACAAATCTTGATTTTTTCACTTACCCTGTCAGATCCATGCTTTCTATTTAAGTTTCAATGAAGACAATTCCATGTAATTGTTTCGTATGTCACGACAATCAACAAAAGTTAAGGACAATCGTTATCACATATGAGTCTTTTTCTAAAAAAATATCTTATCTCATGTTCAAGTTTTTTTTATATTATTTTTTAGAGTAAGAAGTTGCAAAAGTGGTTTGAAGATCTTGATATGTGATCAAGACAATAGTAGCCGTTCGTACGCAATGAACGTTGTATACAAGAAAGTTCTTCAAAACCGGTTAACTTAATTATTTTCTAATATTTTTTTATTATACTTTTGAACCATTTTTAATTTATTTTTATTCAATTTGCCTTTGCATAATTACCTTTTTATTTTAATATTACAACAAATCAAGAAGTATTAATATTATGTTTGTATTTATTTAAATTTTATGAGACGGTTAAATTCATTCATATTTCTTACACTGTCTACACGTCGTACACAAAAATAATTGTAAAAATAAATGGATTTACATACAAATCTAAAATATCAAAATATGCTATGCAATCTTCGAATTTCTTATAAAAAATTGGCAAATTTGCGATCAACATATTTCGCGAATTGTTCAAAGAAAAACTCTCACATTCGCAGAGCAGGTAAGCAAAAAATGAGTTTAACAAACCCAAGCAGGAGCGGCCATCGTGATGAGAAGAAGTTGATGATAGATGAATGGATGAAAGAGAAGTTTATGGATGTGAAGCAAGGGTTGAGGAATAAGAAGGTGGATATATGAAAAATTGTCAATGGTTGCTTCTAGATTTCAAAATAAAAGATTCAAAAATTGGGATATACACACACAAGGCTGACTCATTGGTTATGTAGATAATGTACACATCAACTAGTACTCTTTGGAGGATTGTTCATGAATTGACTCATGTTTGGAGACGAAAGCCCGCTACATATAATTGTTCTTGACTTATGTTGTGGTAATATTTATCACTTTGATTGTTTCTACTAACTATGTAAATGTAATTTAATTATTTTATTCATACATAGTATTTATTATAAATTATTTAGATATCTCTCACCGTGCATCGCACGGGGGTAATACTAGTTGTACATTCAAACAAAAAACTTTAAGAAAAAAAAATTAAGCTCATTAACCCAAAAGGTTCATTTATAGGGTTGAAATTTCTTGTTACACTTTTGTATTTCACTCCGTATTTCATTATCAAATTTATTATAAAATAAAAATTAACTATAACATAAATAATCATAGCCAACATTTATCAGCACAGAAAATAAAAAAAAATTACAAAACATAAATTTGAAAAAATCAACCATAATAATGAATTATTAATTGAAAATCAAAAATTAAATATTAAAAAGTAATTATAAATCCTAATTGGGTGGGGTGAACCCTAAAAAACTCGTAAGTTTAAACTAAATCATAAAAAAATAAAATTGAAGAAAAAATACAAGAAAAATTCATAATTTAAAAATGTAATATAGAGAGTGTAACAGAAAATTCCATGTGCTTATAGTGCATAGTAAGATTATTGCTTCTTAGACCCTCTTCTTGCACCATTTTAAAGAAAGTCTCCACTTGCTCCATTTCATCAAAATCAACAAGAAGCGGAAGCTCCTCTTTCCTAAGACTCTTTTTCCACCACTATTCTCATTGCTGAAATGGCCGCAGAGACCCTGCATTCATGTTGTTCGATAAGTACGAGTGCTGGTATTTCTCCAATTCTTGAAGGGGTCTCACTCAAATTGGATGCACTGAAAAGAACTAGCTTCTCTAAATTGGAAAATGGGAATCATCTGCATTCCAGTGAACTAAATCACCACAACCATAAATCTCTAAGGATTTAAGGTGAAGGAATCCCCTTTCAACAAGGTTCCATTCATGTCCTTTAACTGAACTCAAATTCATAATTTCAAGATGGAGCAAGAATCCAATTGTCATACTCGCATTCTCCCAAACGAAGATGAGGGTTACTCAAAGACAACACCTTAAGCGAACTCGGGAATGCGAGGTTGAGTTTGTGATCATCCCGATATGAAAAACACAGAAATGTTAAGGATAGTGTTTCAAGTTTATATGGAAGCCGCAAAACTCCAAGATTGTGGAAGCATCAATATGAGCTACGTACCTTCGTTAGAGTCGTCGCTTCGCATATTAAGAGTTCATCTCCAACTGTTAATAAATGGAGAAGGCAAATACTTCCATGCATCATGTTGTAAATAAGCTTATTTAAGACGGGTTGGGTCAAATCGCGGGTCAACCCGCAAAAAAATAGAATAAAACGGTAAAATCAGTATCATCTGCAACACTAAAAAGTATCATTCAAAATTTGAAAATATCACCTGCATCATTAAAAAGTAAGACGTTTTGTAGTTATCTTATACTAGTTTATATATTTAGTTCAAATTGTGATTTTTTTCATTCCAATTAATGTTTAGAGTTTAGGAATTAAGGACTATTTTTGGGGGTTCATGGTTTTTAAGGTTCAAGGTTTTTTTATGGATTTATTTTGTGTTTTTTATGGGTTTTTTTTTTGGGATGGGTTTATGGGTTTATTTTATGTCTTTTAGGGTTTATTTTATATTTTTTAGGATTTTTTGGGATTTTTTGGGGTTTATTTTGTGTTTTTTAGGGTTTTAGGGGGGTGTTTTTAGGGGTTTATTTTGTATTTTTGATGAGACCGTGACCACGCATGCCTAGCAAAGAAGAAGATCAAGGCATGAAGATGTGAAGCAAGAAGAAGCAATTTGGACGAGATGCATGCGAGTTTGGACATGTTGCATGAAAAACAACTAATCTCGAATTTGCATGCATGGTGGATTAATTGAGCACGAGTTGGGCCGCCGATTTGAGAGATGATCCTAGCCCAATGTCGACATTATTAGAAGACCAAATTAAAGTTTGAAGGCCCAAGTCCAATTGGGTTTATTTTTATCTAGATTAGATTTTTCTTATTTTATTTTTGATTTTTTTTTAATCTTACTTAATTAGACTTCTAATCAAGGTAGGAAACCTTTAGTAGTTGATTCCACTTAGGATTTTATAGCTTATTTTCATCCATCCCTATGCCTATATAAAGGGATCAATTGTGAACTTTATTTTTCAGACATTGATTAATATTTTGAAGTTATATTTTCAACTGTCTCACAATCCTTAGGTTGATCAACACTTTTACATTCTTTAGGTCTAGCAAATCTAAAGTCTTACTTCAAGCTTCTTTTTAGTTCCATCGAGTTCTAGGGGAAAGTGCTAACAATCCGGAAAAGATCGAAGTAGTTGCGTTTCGTCTCATTGAAGCCAGGGTTCAACTGAAGATTAAATCCATTCTATCAAACACCATCGCCGTCACCGATATTTTCATCCACAAGCCATCAATCGTACGCCTCATTCTTTCCAAGTAAGTCCAAATTATTCATCCTTTCATCAATCCATAACCGAGCCATCTTAATCTATTCATAATCGATTCCGAACCACCTTTCAAAAATCCATATGCCGCTTATATCTTCTACCTATTTTAATTGTGTTGTGTTTTATCTTAGTTGTGTCGACGTCATAATTCTAGATATCTTAGTTGTTTAAATTATCGAGTCTAATTTAGCTCATAAATCGTGTCATATCGTTCTTGTTTATTCGTTTATATAGTATAGTTAGTCGGGTTGAATCCTTTATTCTGCTGACGTTGTTCGAGTCCTTTTTAGAAGTCTTCTGCTACATTCTCTAGATTTGGCTTAGACATCCTGTCCGGGTCATATAATATCAGTTTTTTAGGATTTTTTTGGGGTGTTTTTAGATGTTTATTTTGTGTTTTTTAGGATTTTTTTTGGGGTGGGAGGGTTTAGGGATTTATTTTGTGCTTTTTAGGTTTTTTAATTCCATTTTAGGATATAAATTCATATTCATTTCAAACAAATTAAATTAATTTATTTTAATTTTACGGTTCACTAATGTTATTTTAGGGTATAAAATTTTTGGGAACAAAAGAAAAGGAACAAACAAAAAATCAAACAGAAAAAAGGAGAAAAAACGTCTGGAAAAAAAAAAGACAAGCGTGTGACGCCAACACGCCGCGCATGGGTGCCACGCGCCTGCCGTACCTAGTCTGACCTAAAACCTTGTGCATGGAATACCTTCTCAATGGAGAAAATATAGATGTTTGAACACATTAAATGAGCGTAAATGTGAGAAAAATATGAATTTTCTATCTTGATTGTGTAGAATAACACTTTTATTGAAACAAATTAAAATGTTAGAATTAACACTTTTATTCAGGAAACAGATAGAGTATATAGTTTTCACAACAGATTCTTATGTAGATGCGTGTATTATTTTTTTTCAATGAAACATGAGATATATAATTAACAATAATTATAACCTTATTAATTATCATTAAAAACATGAGATAAATGATTAACAATAATTATAATCTTATTAAACTTTACTTGAATGAGCAGGGCCGCACAAAGGCTGGGCCCCTCTAGAACAAATTATGACATAGGCTCGACCACTTGGGGCGACCTTAGGCAGGCGCCCCTCCAAAGTGCAATGGAGGTCACCAATCTAGGCCATGGACCTTCAGGATCGGCCATTGACCCCGTCCAGGTAAGTATGGAGCTAGTTGGCCATTGGTCCCTATTTATACACAATTCCCCATCATTCTCTACTATGCTACCGATATGGGATTCAATTGCATATGTTCTCTACTCCACAAAAGCCTTTGCATGCATGTGAGGTGTGAAATCAATATGTTGGTATAAAACTTCAATTATTTCTGCATAAAATAGCAGTTGATAGATTAGCATTATGATCATCACTTGTTTATGATAGCTGATCACAAATTTGAACTATGATTTGGGTGGGATGTGCCAGGCAATGGCAGTAGTGCAACGCCAAAGCAACACTCAAGAGCCCAAGCAGCAAGCTGCTTATGTTGGCCCTCCCCCTCAAGAAATAAATTTAATATCGTGTGAGCCGATGGCTCACATATCAGATATTAAACTGATAAGAACAGATACTACACTTGATCTTAGCCAAAAGGCCGAGAAAGGTATGCTTTGTTACTTCTTCGCTTTCATCTTTTATAATCAAGCTGTGAGTAGATGCTATTTTTGAGTCTTCAATGTGGGATATTCAACATAGGTGAAGACAACTTGTGTAATATATATGGATGACTGTGTTCTTTCTCTAATCAAAAAATGAGAACTTCACATTCATTTTTGAATTCAAAATTAATTTTTTTATATTCATTCTACTATATATCTTGAGATACTTGGAACTCTTAAATAAAAATCAAGTTTAATCATTAAAATTTGAGTAGTATCCTAAGTTCTATAATGATATTTATTTTTTAGGAGTACTGTGTCGAATAAATTAAAATTGATGGATACCATCATATATATCAAGATCGGCAACATACTGACGATATGTGCCAAATGTTGTGGTAATATTGTCTCCATAAAACAAGAAACTAGGTGAGTTGCACAGAAAGCCTTACATGGATTTGGGTGACTCATGAACCGATGTCAAACTCAGCCAAACTCGCGTTTTAGACAATGCAATGCCACCGATTCGAGTTCAGAAATAATCGATTTTCAGAACATCAGATATAACCAAAATCGGTAATTTTTAACATGATTATAGATATCTGATGATACAAAAATGACTACACGAGTAAGAAAATTTCTATTGCTCCACCAGAGCTTTTGGCACAAAATCTAAAATTGATGGTTATCATGTATCATCAACTTCACCCACATGCTAATATTGTACAATGTAGTTATATGGTTGGAAAGCATTCATAACGAGCTCGATTCCTACCGTCTTCTAAGTTGAATATAGTTGAGTATGTCGCACCTATGAACAAAACTATAACTCTACTTGTTCATGCATGGGAGCTAGTTAAGGGACACGTGGCACAGCTGCATGCATGAGTTCTTGGACCACTTTCATTCTAGCCGTTTACTGAAGCCACCAACTTAGATCCAAGATTGGTGGCCGTAGATTTCAGTTTATCACTCTCACATCTTGTATATAAATAAGAGGATGTTAGATATTTTGGATAACACTTTGTAAACCTTCTGCTATATTGAATAAAATCTATTTTTTCTACAAACATGCATGCAGTTTTTCCTTGATCTTTTCATGGTATCAAGAGCAAGGTTACGGCTGATTTCTTAATTTTCACCGATTATTTTCTGTAATTGATTCAATGATACCGAAAAAAAAATCAAAACTTCTCATGGCGACGTGCCCGAGATGATGAGCTCAGCTTCATGGCGCATTCTCCTCTGATGGAAGAAGGTGAACATAGTAGAATTGGGGAAAATCGACAACCTATTGTGCGATCTAATGTTGATTCGAATCAGAAGCTGCAAGAGGAACACAACAATGTTGCTGATGGTGGCGCTTTATAGCTTGGTCGTGCTTGGAATGAGTTGAATGCAAATCGATTACTGGCAAATGATGAATTATATGTCGCACCGACCGATCATCCCGGTATGAATCTCATTTCAGATCTTTTTGATGGAAAAACTATTATCAATGGTGTAGAACTATTCGACGAGGATTATTATCACGAAACAAATTAGGCTTAATAGATGGATCTATGCATGCACCTAGGAGAGATTCCTTAGACTATATGCAATGGCTCAAAGTTGACTATATTGTGTTTAGTTGGATAAGCAATTCAATGATGAAAGATATTGCTCGCGGCTTTCAGAACTTAGACACTTCTAGGAAACTTTGGGAAGAACTTCAACGGAGATTTGGTAAGAAGAACGGTCCTAGGTTGTATAAATTGCGTAGGGAGATAGCTACCTATACGCAGCATAATCAAACGGTGATGGCATATTTTAACAATCTTAGTACTCTATGGGATGATTTGGCTCTACTTAAGAATTCCACACCTTGCACTTGTGATGCTTTAGAGGATGTCAAGGCAGATTTAGAAGAGGAACACCTTATGCAGTTCCTCATGAGCTTGAATGATTGTTATGATACTATTAGACATCAGATTCTCATACAGGAGCCTTTGCCAACAGTTAGTCAAGCCTATGGTATGGTCTTGCAAGTTGAGGATCAAATCAATGTTTCCAATCATTTTTCAGACACAACTGATCACAATGCCTTGTTTAATAATCAGAGAGCACCTTTCAAAAGGGACAATTTCAAGAAAAGATTAAGTAAGGAGGAGAAAGCACGATTGAAATGTGATCACTATGGGGGAAAAGGGCACTTAAAGGCTGACTGTTTTGAACTAAATGGTATCCCTGACTGGTACAAGAAGTTCAAATCAGACAAAGTAAAGGGCAAAGGTCAAGCCATGATGAATGCAGTGGAAGAAGACAAATTGGATCCTATTCACACTCCAAAGTCTGTATCTAATTCTATTGAATCTTCTCAGAGTGATGTCAATAAGGTGATTCAAGCAGAGTTGGCCAAACATTTCTCTTTATACTTTGGGAAACCAAACAGAGGAGAGGAAGAGAATGTTAATATAGCAAACTTGGCTGAATTGGATTTAGGTTCTCCCTTTGTGGATTTTAAAGGCCACTATGCTTTTGGAGCAGGAAATCATATTAGCAAGGCAGAATGGATTGTAGATTTAGAAGCTACAAATCACATGTGCTGCCACATTAACTTGCTCACTGATCTCAAACGATTGAAGTACCCTCTGAAGATTTTTCTTCCTGATGGTACAAATGTTTGGGTATTTCTGGTAGGGAATGTTAAGTTGAATAAAACAATTGAACTTCAAAATGTGCTATTTGCACCTCATTTTACTCATAATCTTTTGTCTTTTGGGCAGCTGGCTAAGGATTTGAATGGTAGAGTCCAGTTTTTAGCTACTCATTGTTTGATACAAAAGAAAACCATTGATAGAGTGTTGGGAATCTGCAAACTAAGGGGATCCTTATATGTTTTTCCTCAAGACTCTATGACTGATACAACATTGACTGCTACTGCATTCTCTACCTCTGATATGGTATTCCAACATCAAGTGCTTGGCCATCCCTCTTTGACAGCTATGCAACATTTACCTCATTTCTCTAAGAGAATGGGAGATGAAGACAGGGAGGTCATTGAGTCCTGTGAGGTTTGCCATAAGGCAAAACAGCAAAGAACTCATTTTCCCACTCTACATAGAAGACATATGGTGATGTTTGGACTTGTGCACATGGATGTATGGGGTCCATGTTCAGAGGAGAATGTTGCAGATGTTTCTTATTTTTTAACCATTGTTGAAGATCACAGTCGATCTACTTGGACCTATTTGTTCAAATCTAAGAACCAGGTTTGGCACATTATTCATTGCTATCTCAAGATGGTACAGACACAGTACAATGCCTCTGTCAAGATAGTGAGAACAGATAATGGGAGTGAATTTCTGAACAAAAATGTGTTGACTCTATTTCACAATCTGGGGATCTTACATCAGAAATCATGCACCTATTCTCCTCAACAAAATGGTATAATTAAAAGAAAACACAAGCACCTCTTGCAGGTAGCAAGAGCTTTAATGTTTCAGAGTAAGCTCCCATCTTCATTCTGGCCATATTCTATCTTGCATGCCACTTGGCTAATCAACAGGCTTCCTAGTGCAGTTCTAGGATGGCTTTCACCTATAGAGGTGCTCACTGGATCTGCTCTTGGACTTGGAGATTTGCAACCCTTTGGGTGCTTGGTCTATAAGCAGAACACCCTTCCTCACAAAGCTAAGTTTGACAGCAGAAGCTCTCAGTGTGTATTTCTGGGATATGCACCACTACAGAAAGGTTATTTGCTCTTTGATCTTTCCCAACTCAAGGTGTGTGTCAGTAGGGATGTCAAATTTTTCTCTACCATTTTTCCTCTACAAAAGGCTCAGATGCCAGTTTTGCCATTCAAAAGTTTTCAAGACATGTCACCTCTCTCTACTTTTTTAGAACATCTCCCTCTTGGCCTCTCTGAATTTTCCAATATCCCTTCCTCTTCATCTGATTCTTCTAATGTTTCTCCTTCTGTTGATTCCTCTTCCTTACCCTCTACTGACTCACCTCTTGTTGTTCCCTCTATTATTCCCACTCCTTATATCAGAAGGAGTACTAGGATCTGCCATCCTCCTGCCTATTTGCAGGATTATGTTTGTAATCTTGCAAACTCTTCTGTTTCCCTCTCATTGCCTCCTAGCCTGACACCTTCTACTTTTCCTTATATCATATCTCCTGCATTCTCTAATGCTTATACAGCTTTTCTCATGAATGTGCAGATTGTACAGGACCCTACTTCTTATGCAGAAGCCTGTAAATTTCCTGAATGGGTTGCTGCCATGAATAAAGAATTACAGGCTTTGGAGGATAATCATACTTGGGACATTGTTCAGTTACCTCCTAGTAAGCATGCTATTGGATGTAAATGGGTTTACAAAACCAAACTTAAGGCTGATGGCCCTATATAAAGGCTGTAGCGCCCCGGTCCCGAAAGACCGTGGAAATGGACGCCACGGGGGTTGGAATTAAGAAGCGGGAAAGAAAGGGGGTAACCTGATTAACAGAATCTCAACAGAAGACTCAGAATAATCAAACATGCTGTATAATAATATATATACCTATTCATAACACCAAGATCAGAGCTCTTAGTATTTAACAAAAGGATATTACAAGCGCGGAGACTTCATTATCAACGGAATAATTAACAAAAAGAGACAATGGGAAAATACATAAACAACAAAAGCCCATTTCTCAGCATCGTCACCTCCACGCGCCAGCCTACTGACCTGAAAAATATTTGAAAATATTTGGGCTGAGTACTAGTGCACTCAGTGGGCAAATTTTTACAATTCAAGTTATGCAAATCATTTTGTTAAAGTAATCTATCTGTGTTCATGCAGGTAGTGAAGCTTAGGAGGTTTCAAAATTTAAAGCAACCTAAGTTCACCAAAACGTTTTATCGTGAAGCGCTTAAGAGGGTAACCAGTCACTGCCCGCAACCCGTACTACATCACCACGCGTAAAGTTGAGTATGGCCAAGTATACCCAATGAGTATAACCCATAAGTGTTTCATTTTTGTCTCACCGACAAGGAGTAGGGCAGGACAAATAAAGCATGCATACTGTAGCTACTCACATTGACACAGCGCTGGTTTATGAGACTCCGACAACATACAGTAGCATGTAAATATTTAACACAGATAGTCACATATGCAATTTTAACAAAGCAGAGCTTAATAGCTCGAAAGTTACAATTTGCAAAGATATAATATAGCCCACCTGGTTAGCAGATAAGGTTTCAAATTCTGGATTGATTCTACGCGATTTCCGTTACTTCTTCTGAGCCTACAACAACCAACTTTGGCTTAGTTTAACTAAAGGGTCTCTATTAAAACTCAATTTCTAAAATCCATTTCAATTAAAGTTTTTACTAAACTTCTATATTTTATTTAGAAACTTTCGGGTTTTAAACTCACCTTGATTCTTTTAGATTATGTTCATGCATTGCAATTGCAGATGGAATTTTACTTATCTTGAATCCAAAGCTTATGATATTTAAAATCCTAGACCACAAACTCTCAATAAAGTCTAAGCAAATATAAATTACCAAATTTAATATACAACTGATCAAACAGAATAACCATAACTATTGATATTCAATTAATATTTCAAATTAAGTAGATTTATTCTTTACTTAATTCGTCCCTTACTAATGAAAATTCTAACCTTACCATTTTATTTAGTTCATTTCATTTGCTGAACGCATGATTTTTGATGCTAATGAAATTAACAATTTTATATAAAAATTAATTTGGTATATTATAAATTTTTAACAATAAAAATGTTAATTGTACAATTAAATATATAAACTAATTTAATTATACCTATGTATCGATTTTCATAGTAACTCATATACATATTTCCAAGCTAAAATTTGATCATAAATTATTTCATTGAAGCACAATCCAATTAATTTGCTAATTAAGATATTATTGGAAATATAACTAGTCATGACTAACTATACACTTTAAATAGTAAATTAATCAAAGTACATGTATAAAAGAAATTCAAAGCATTAACCTGCAACTTTAATTTCTCGTCGGATCGATTTTATGGATTTGGGCATGAACTATTTTCTTGGTTAATTAAGAGAAGTTCAGATAGTCAACCTACTTGTTCAACAATTAAATATATCTAATAACATGCATATAGAGATTAGCTATTCTTCCTAAGGTACACGTGTATTATATTCCCATCCACTTATGATCTCTAAGAGCACGTGTACCTCATATGGTAACCTTCACAACTTTTGATTATATATATGCATTGGTTGTACCTTTATTTTTATTTAATCTTTTTCTTTTTTTTTTAATTATAAATCCTATCCATTATTAACATTATAATATCTAGCATTGCCATTCCAATATATATACGTATATAATTATACTATATATGTGTTATATATATATATATACACGCACGCAAATCAAGATTGCAAAAATAGTTAAACAATTAATTAAGGCTATCTATATATATATATATATATATATATATCTAGCATTCCCGTAAGTATATATATACTTAGATAACTTTTTTTTTTTAAGTAAAATAATAATATATTTAGATAGAACATAATAACATATAATAGGATAATAATTATATTTATCTAGATAATTAATTATTAGGATCATATATGATTATATCCTAAAATCATCTTCTAATACCCGAAGTGATAATAACAAGCACATTTTAGGTTTAGAAAATAAAATAAAATAAAATAAAATAACATCCGGGATTTGTAATAAAAATACAACAATAGTTGGGGCCTCTCTAATCTACTCGACAAGCTTAGGCTATTATTTTAATACTTAAAAGTTTTTGGGATATTTCAATTATTCTAACTATTAGATATATATATATATATATATCTAATTAAATTTAGATAATAAAATTTTCAGGGTATTACAAAGGCATAAGGCCAGGTTAGTAGCCAAGGGTTACACACAAGAATATGGGGTTGATTACCAGGAAGTTTTCTCTCCTGTAGCTAAGATGGTTACTATGAGATTAATGTTTGCGTTGGCTACACAATTCCAATGGTTGCTCCATCAAGTTGACATCAATAATGCCTTTTTACATGGCAAGTTATCTGATGAGATATACATGTCTCTCCCTCAGGGTTATGGGAAGGGCTCCACAGGTTCTGTTTGCAAGCTTCTGAAAAGTTTGTATGGATTAAAGCAAGCTTCTCGGGAATGGAATCAGGAACTCAGTAAGTTTCTCCTCTCACTTGGGTTTCAACAGTCTGGTCATGATCACTGTCTTTTCCTAAAGGGTTCTGGTTCCACCTTTATTGCTTTACTCATATATGTGGATGATATTCTTCTTCTAAGCCCTTCTCTTGATCTGATTGCTGCAACCAAGTTTTCTCTTCACACTGAATTCACTATTAAAGATCTAGGAGAGGCTCGGTATTTCCTTGGCATAGAGATAGCTAGATCTTCCTCTGGTACTTTTCGTTGCCAGAGAAAGTATGTCCTGGATTTGCTAGACTCTGTTGGTTTGCTTGGCAGTAAGCCAGCCTTAACACCTTTAGCACCTGGTATTAGTTTACAACAGCAAGGGGATCTACTTTCTAATCCAGAATCCTATAGACAGCTTATAGGAAAGCTTCTCTATCTTAATTTTACTAGACCTGATCTCACTTTTGCTATACAGCAATTCAGTCAGTATGTTCAGGCTCCCACAAAAGATCACTGGGATGCTGCCCTTCATGTGTTAAGATATCTAAAGGGTTGTCCTTCACTGGGTTTGCACTTCCAAGTTTCTTCTTCTTTTGATCTCACTGTGCATTGTGATGCGGATTGGGGTGCTTATAAGGATACAAGACGGTCCCTTACAGGTTATTGTATTGCTCTTGGTATTAGTTTACAATAGCAAGGGGATCTACTTTCTAATCCAGAATCCTATAGACAGCTTATAGGAAAGCTTCTCTATCTTAATTTTACTAGACCTGATCTCACTTTTGCTGTACAGCAATTGAGTCAGTATGTTCAGGCTCCCACAAAAGACCACTGGGATGCTGCCCTTCATGTGTTAAGATATCTAAAGGGTTGTCCTTCATTGGG
Source organism: Perilla frutescens (assembly GCA_026008535.1). NCBI lineage: Eukaryota > Viridiplantae > Streptophyta > Magnoliopsida > Lamiales > Lamiaceae > Perilla > Perilla frutescens. Next base: position 46,770,378 of record BRKX01000012.1, read on the forward strand.
TTTGCACTTTCAAGTTTCTTCTTCTTTTGATCTCACTGTGCATTGTGATGCGGATTGGGGTGCTTGTAAGGATACAAGACGGTCCCTTACAGGTTATTGTATTGCTCTTGGTTCTTGCCTTATCTCCTGGAGATGTAAGAAGCAAGATACTATATCCCTCTCCACTGCAGAGGCTGAATATAGATGTCTGAGTTTTACCATTCGGAAGGTTCTTTGGATATCATATATGTTGTCAGATTTTGGCATTTCTCTCTCTTTGCCTATTCCCATTTATTGTGATAGCAAGGCGGCTATTCAAATCACTCAACATCAAGTATTTCATGAGCGCACTAAGCATCTTGATATTGATTGTCATTTTGCTCGTTTTCAGTTCAAGCGAGGCTTCATTATTCCGGTTCATGTCTGTTCTAAGGATCAACTCGCTGATATTTTCACTAAAGCTTTACCTTCTTCCCGTTTTAGGTATCTTTTATCCAGCCTTCACCTGGGTGACCTTCACCAAGCTGAGGCTGCGGGGGGCTGAACAAAACTATAACTCTACTTGTTCATGCATGGGAGCTAGTTAAGGGACACGTGGCACAGCTGCATGCATGAGTTCTTGGACCACTTTCATCCTAGCCGTTTATTGAAGCCACCGACTTAGATCCAAGATTGGTGGCCGTAGATTTCAGTTTATCACTCTCACATCTTGTATATAAATAAGAGGATGTTAGATATTTTGGATATTACTTTGTAAACCTTCTGCTATATTGAATAAAATCTATTTTTCTGCAATCATTCCTTGATCTTTTCAACCTAAACAAGGGAGATTTCAATTCTATTTTCGTGGTCAGAAACATACATTAATTAATATACACACAAACATACCTATCTTAACGAATCTTGCACAATCATGTCTTAGGGCCTATTTACATAATATTATATATGGGAAATTTTATTCGTATCTCCACTTTTTTTGTTATCTTAAGCATCAAATAAAGTAATAAAAAATCATTTTTAAATATTTTATATTATCCTAATAATGTCTTTAACCTCTTTTTGTTTTTTCTATTTTTTTTAACTTTTGGGGGTATAAGCTCAAATAATATTGTATTGTCATCCTTCATCGTCATCGTATCGGTCTATTTCTTGTCCTTTTCACTTGATTTTTTTGGATGTCATGTATTTATATATACTCTATATTTTTCTTTTGATGTCGTTGCCATCCGGTGGCCGGAAAATCACAAGAAAACAGAAACGGCTTCTATATTGGTCAAATTCGGTATTGTGTACCATTTCGGGGCCTTTCAATGTCACGAATCAAAAAAGTTTCCAACTGGAAAGTTATTCGAAATATTATTTTACATTAAGTTAGCATGTAGTTGGATTTTATTTTAGAGTATTCCATCATTTGGATTTTTACTTAAAATGTTAAAGTTGTTCAGGTTTTATTTTGAAATCAAGGGTTGTCGGAAAAATCTCAAATTTATAGGGTTGATTGTTGTTATGATATGGGTCATACTTGGTTTATTTCGTAATTTTTGGATAAAAATAAAGTGTCGTTAGATTTTATTATCGAGTATCCCATTGTTTCGATTTTTACCTAAAGCATTTAATTTTTATTCGAAAGCAAGTGTAGTCGAAAAATTCTCAAATTGATATACTTTTAGTTCCCCCATGTCTAGGATCATCTATTTATTTATTTCGTGATTTTGGATGAGATTTGGTTTTTTATCAAATATTTAATTTAATCGGTTATTTTTATGCCAAAAAATCAGGTCTTGAGAAAATGCCCAAAATCGTATATGTTTGTCCTCATAGGTGAAGGATCATCTCTTAATTATTTTGAAATTTTTGGATGAGTAATACTTCATTGAATTATCCAGGTGAATGTCAAGAAAAGGAGGAGACGAGGGAGTATTGTCTTTTGCCAACAACTTGACTTGGCCAGCCTCGAATTAATGCTTTATCTAAATATTCTTTATGCATCGAATCGAGTAGAAGTCTCTAAAGTCGTGCATTTTGTGTTGGAGTTGTAGTCAAGAGAATTGGTAAATCCCTTCACTACTACAAATATTGTAATAGACAACGCCCTAACGACAACGGTTTTGCTTCAAAACTGTTGTGAATTTTAATTTCACAACGGTTTATGATAAAACTGAAACCGTTGTATTTCTGCGTTTCAATTTTACAGGTGACAACAGTATCTAAAAACCGTTGTCATTGTGTGTCTTCCTTTTGATATTAGACGACAATAATCAAATAACGGTTGATAAAACCGTTGTAGATAAGATTATATGCAGCAGACGTCGGTTATCAAAACCGTTGTCAGTGTTTGAAATTTCCTGGACAACAGTAAGGTTCTAGAACCGTTGTATTTACGTGTGTTGTTACTATATACAACTGTTTTTATAACTGTTGTAATTATTAGTTGTTAATTGAATATTTGCAAATTTATAGTGTTTATTTTTTATTTAGTGCGTAGAACCCTTTTACTTAAACAATTAAGTTTTTTTTTTTTTAAAAAAAAAACGAATATAGGTATAAAAAAACATTTAGGATACCAATGTAAAACAAATACTTTACATATTCAAGAAGTATTTTTGAGTCATAAAAAGTTTTTTTTATTTAAGCTTATATTAATTTTTTGAGATTATATTCAATAAATTAAATTATATTTAATAAATCAACAATATTTTATTGGAATTTTTTTTTTTTTGTTATTAAAATATAACAAGTATATTTAATAATCTTATCCCAATAAATCCCTACTCACCGATGAATCACCGTCTCTCTTGCCACCTCCCGTTGCGACGTCAGTCGCGTCGTCACCGTCGACGAGCAACTCTCTTCTCTCTCTTGCAAGCAATAGTAGTCATCGACTCGTCGCTGAGAAGCAGCCCCCCATCTCTCCCTCTCTCGACTTCGTCGACTGCTAGGAAGAACTCGCACACCTCTTTCACAATTTAACTCACCATAGATTCTACAAGTCCAAGTTGCAATGTAAGTTGAATTTCTTAGGAATATGTGACTGTGGTGAAAGTTCAGTGGTTGATTGTTTCATGGTTTGCAATGTGGTTGCCGTGAAATTAGATTTATGTTACCATGAAACTAGATTTTTGTTCATTGCCTTAATTACTATATGGAATCAGTTTTTTGTGTATAAATTCATTATATATTTATAGTTATAGGGTATTGCATTTATTCACTTCATAATCTGTTTCGCCAATTTTTGCCACTGTTTCAATCAATTTCCACTACTGGCATACAAATGTAGCGTTTTCTCTTACTATCCATCTCTGAAATTAGTTGAAATTTTAATTACTTGTTGCTATATATTAATTTTAGGGTTTTAATTCAGACTGTTGCGTTTGGCAAATTAGTTTGCTAGAGATTTTTGTGTTTGCTCGAGTTCTGACGGGAGTTTTATTGTTATCTTATTTTTTATGTTAATTATATTTAGGGCATAGCAAGCAGGTTTACTGTGTTTCAATTTCAATGGTTCTGGTACGTAGCTTGCAAGTTGAATTACAAGGTTTAATTTCTATGTAAAATTTTATGCGATATTGTATTTTCTTAAACTATCTAGTTAATTTTATTTGATATATTTTCATGTGTTTCTTATACTTAATGTTAGGAGAACATTTGAATGCATCAGCCACTTTATAGCAACTTCTATAAGATACACGCTCATTTCTTTGTTGTGATCGAATTTGATGTCATGGAAGGTATGGTAAAAATTGAAGGACAATCAATTGTCTTACCATATGGGATCAGACGTTTGTAATCAATCAGATAAAGCTTGCAAATTAGGGGAAAAGTTAATTTTGAAATCCTTTGTTTGATAGATTAGGAGCCTAGGACTAGCCTTGGATAGGTAGGTTCCTAATACTTTTGTGCTTATCTTGTGTTGTACTTGTATGATTAAGCTTGTAATAATATGAGAAAATTGCAAAAGTGATCCCATAGGACATGTCCTGTTGCAAAAATGGTCCCAATACTTGCAATTGTGGTCCCAAATCAAAATTTATATGCAATATTGGTCCCATAAGACTCAAATATGCAATATTGGTCCCATAAGTCTCAAATATGCAATATTGGTCCCATGCCCTATGGGACCATTTTTACAATTGTAAATGTGACTAGAAAAATCACAAGATAAGAAGCAATAATAAGCAATTTCATCATCCTAAAATAAGAGACCTTCGAATGCAATTTAGTTTTAAGATAAATGAGATTATGAGATCAAAATACAAAATGAAAGAAGAGAAACTGGTTTCTGGTGAAATCTCCAGTAATTATGAACCGGTAAAAAAGCTTCCATTTTAAGCCAATGAGATAAATAAAAAATCACATTTTTCAAGTAAAAAAATCCACATCAAAGATTTTAGAGAAGACAAGACCACAAAATATGTTGAGCAACAATTCAGTCACATCTAATAGAATCTTTCAAATAATCAACTAAATTCAAATAAAAATATTAGCAAAAAAAGTAAAAAGAAAGAAAATAAATGATTTCATACTCATGTATATTGATGCCCAAGTCACGGCCTTTTCAACCCATTTGCAAATTTGAAATCAAAATCAAATTTGAAACCAAAATTAATTTGTAAAAGTGGTCCCATAGGACATGGGGCCAATATTGCATATTTGAGTGTTATGGGACCAATATTGCATATTTGAGTCTTATGGGACCAATATTGCATATAAATTTTAATTTGGGACCACAATTGCAAGTATTGGGACCATTTTTGCAGTAGGACATGTTCTATAGGACCACTTTTGCAATTTTCTCTAATAATATAAATAAAAACTCCATATATATTCTTTTTCCGTTTTAGATTATAAGATGTTGAATGTAAAATTTCTATGTTTCTAACTTTTAGCTGTACTATCACGTTAGATGAAGTGCTAGTAGGTGCCACTGATGTTCCACATAAACTCATATAAATCCTAACAACCAACATATAAATTCCATAAAAAAGTCACTAAATTAATGAAATACTTAGTTTAAAGTCTTAAAATTATAAACTAAATGCAAAGTTAACATATTTCTAGTTCCACTTCCCTTTAGCTTTTGTTTCCATGCTACATGACTGAGTTTTGCTTTTGCAGATTCCAAATTAAATTAAAACTCAATAAAAACTGGTCAACATAGCAATTCTACCGTAGAAGATGTGATATCATATTCTATATGAACAGTTAAAAGGATTTGTTTAGAGGATGGACATGAACTTCGTTAAAAAAGATTCCCCCCCCAAAATTATTTTTGTTTTCTCCATTATAGAGAAAGCTATATTATAGATTTCTTTATGTTTATGGATTCACAAAGGACAAGATCTCGGGTAAAAGGATAACTAAGAGATCTAGTTTTACAGGGTAACAAACCTTAGTCCAGGTACGTAATTATCTTACTTATTTATATATAGGCACTACCCAAAATTTACAATTTTCATTTTATTTACATGTATCTAAACAGTGATTGAATAGGCTTGTGAATGCATGCACAAAATGGAATCTCCTTTAAAATGTTTATCTGTTTCTTTGCACACATGCAAACATTTCAAATGCTAGTTGTAGTAACAGTAGAAGTAATGAGCTGTTAAAATGAATACTACCAAATGTTACAATTTAAGGTCTAGAAAAGAATCAGCTTGTTTCTCTCTATTTTCTTTTTTCCTTTAATGTCTGATCTTCAGAATTACTAATTTCCACATGGTATATGTTTTAAGTTCAAAATTATATGCCACTTTGTGCAGATATACTGGAATTTTGTAACTGAGAAAAGAAAACAGTGATTCTACTAAACATAGAGATGTAGAAAATCTTGTAGATGACAACTCTAGTTGTAACGACCCGCTTTTACATAATTTGGATTATTTTAATTGCTTAAAATTGAATTTTTATTTATTTGGTAATGCTCGATAAAAATTAGATGGACTTGAGGGAGTCCGACATTGCGCCCCTAGTATAGAAAAGAAAATTTAGAACTTGAACTTGGGCCTTAGAATTATTATTTGAACTTGTTTAAATATTTTCGAACCTATTTTGAAATAGTCAAGAATTTGTTTTACATTTGAGTTTGGATAAGTATATTTATTTTAATAGACTTTTAATTAAGAGTCAAGAAGTGGGATTTTAGTCTCAACCTATTCTACCATTGAGATGAGTCTTACTAGAGAAGCTTAATAAAGCTTATGTGTGGGACCTCAAGTTTTGATTTACTTAAGCATAATTATGGAGTTAAAAATATCAAACTATCTCTATTACCCTAGAAGCTTCCATACCCATATGTACTCAAAATAAATATTAACACCCAATACTCCAAACCTCTCGTATAGGACAAGCTTTATAGCAATTACTACAAATATTAAACAATATATATAACTCTATTTTCTCATCAATTCTAGAAAGATCATTCAATCATCTCTCTCTCACTCTTCGTCTCTCTCTTTCTCTATCTCTCAAATTCATTTCTCTCCCTCACCTCCCAAATTCTTGAAAGAAAGTACCCACACCTACTTGCTCATCTCTTTCCTCACGTCGATCACTCCAACAAGGTAACTTCTCTTTCTATTTTCCTCCTTGTTCCTTTGGTGTTGGATTGGTGTTGTTGGAGGTTTGAGAAGATTGGGATGTTGTATTGAGGGCTTCATAGAAGTAGAATTGAAGGTGTTGGTTTCCTTGACTTATTGTGGACTATCTTGTTCTATCTTCTTCATTTCTTTAAAATATGAGCATGGATTGATTGTTGATATCATTTCATTTTTTTTAGGTTAAGTTTGATATATTACTGATCCCTAAATTATAGTTTAAGGACAAGTAGATTTAATGGTAGAAACCAAAGAGGAAATTTTCATCCCAAAAATCTGTTTTCATGAACAGCACCTATGCCCCTGTTTCTATCAAAAAATCTGATTTTGTGCAGCAATTTCTGGACACCTACACCTTTCCATACTTGTAGGTGCTTGTCTTAGCTTTCATATGGAACTTGAATCACGTCATTTAGAGCTTTGTAGACGAATTTATGTCCATTCTACCCAAGCCCTCTGTTTTTCGGAACAGTGTTTCGGTACCTTTGTAATTCGATTTTTTTGAACCTTTAACAATGAAATCAGGAAATTCTTATTTCACAAACATTTTTAGATAAATTGATGATATTAGAGCAAAGTGGAGCAAGGTATTTGGTAGAAGATTGGTAAAGGTTGTGGTAAGGTATGAAGAGTTAGTAGGACTTGATGTATGTATATCTAGGTTAGCAAAGGGATGGAGAGAGAGTAGGATTATGATGGAATGTTTATGTCTTATTATTTCTCTTCTCTTCACTAATGATACAAGGTTATATTTATACTACAAAGAGAATGTTAGAGAATTCTCTAGAATTCTCTATATTATGCTCATATAAGAATATTTGAGAAATCTCTAGATTTCTCTATAGATTTCTTATCTAATAATTTCTAGAATATTCTATACATGAAGAATATATAATATTCTAGATTTTTCTACACATAAGGATAATTTAGTATATTCTAAAATATTCTAGAATTATCATCTTTAGCATATTCTAAAATACTCTAGAATGTGCATCAATTTTCATCACTCCCCCTTGATGCTCATTTTGATAATTCCAAGTTTTTTCTCCTAATCTCTCAAACTTGGGTTTTTGTTGTGACTTTATAGTGTTTAGATGAGCAACTGGAGCAAATGTTTCATTATAGTCAATACCTGGTAATTGTGAGTATCTTTTGGATACCAACCCGGGTTTAGCTTTGTCTTGTAGATCCACTTGACTCCAATAACCTCCTTGTTATCCGCTCAAGGTCAAGAGTGCACTAGGCTCCTTCCATAAGCTTGAAAAGTGACTACAATCTCCACTACTCACGTGTGTTATCAAACAAGAATCGTTAAGGGCTTTTTTTTTGGGTTTGTAGTGAAGGCTTTTCGGAGGGGTAGGTAAACATTTGGCTAAGTGGCTTCCCAAGAATTCCAAAGCCATTTCATTTAAAGTCAAGAAGATCTAAACAAGTTCTCTTCTACCCTTTGTTCTTTTCAATCCAAATTTCTTTAAGATTTATCTAAATTTTTCATCATTTCTTACCCTTTTTTTATTTTGTGATCTTTGTGAACATATTTCTCCTTGCTCTTCTTGTAAGCAATTTTTTTGTATCTACCCTAAGTTGAAGCTTACCTTATGTTATAGTTTCAAGGCCTAGCATGATGCTAATAGGTAGTTTATTCTTTGTAGGCCCAAACCCGAGACCCATACTTAATTAGGATTTGCAAGACACGTGTAAAGCTTCAGCTACTATTAGCTAACCAGGTGGGTTATACTATACTATCTTTGTAAATTGTATCTTTCGAGTTATTAAGCTCAGCTTTGCTAAAATTGCATATGTGACTATCTGTGTTAAATATTTACGTGCTACTGTATGTTGTCGGAGTCTCATAAACCAGCGCTGTGTCACTGTGAGTAGCTACAGTATGCATGCATTATTTGTCCTGCCCTACTCCTTGTCGGTGAGACTAAAATGAAACACTTATTGGTTATACTCTTTGGGTATACTATGGCCATACTCAACTTTATGCGCTGATGATGTAGTTCGGGTTGCGGGCAGTGACGGGTTATACTCTTAAGCGCTTCACGATAAAATGTTTTGGTGAACTTAGGTTGCTTCCAACTTTTAAACCTCTTAAGCTTCACTACCTGTATGACACAGATAGATTACTTTTACAAAATAATTTGCATAACTTAAATTGTGAGAACTTGCCCACTGAGTGCATTAGTACTCAGCCCAAATCTTTTCAAATATTTTCATGTTAGTAGGCTGGAGCGTGGAGGTGACGAGGCTGAGATATGGGCTATTATGATTTACATATTTTTTCGTTGTCTCTTTTTGTTAGTATTCTGTTAAGAATTGAGCTTTCGCACTTATGGTATTCTTTTGCTAAATGCTAAGAACTCTGATCTTGGTGTTTTGTTGATATGATTCTGCTTTTCTGATTCTGAACATTTGTTGACTTCCTAGTTAACATGTATCACATGCTTAGCCTATGTGTATTTGATCATTCATTTTGGCCTATGGAAGGGCTTCATTTGTTCAGCATATTGGTGTCTGTTTCTTTAGTCGGCCTATGAATGGGTCTATTGATTGTTGGTATCTGGTTATTTGTTTCCGTTTGGCCTATGAAAGGGTTTATTGAATTGTTATAGCTTCCATTCTTCTCTTATAAGCCGTTATAAATGGGGATTCGCTCTAATTACAGAGGTTATGTTGTCTAATTTTCCGGAAGGCATAACCTATCTTTGGCATACTTGGTTGTTAAATTTTATTCCAAACATTAATCCTTTTGGATTAACACCCCGTCATTAATTTAATTACCCAATTTCTTTCCCGCTTCGTAATTCCCACCTCCGTGGTGTCTATTTTCATGATCTTTCGGGATCGGGGCGCTACAAAGTGGTATCAGAGCAGGTCTGCAACTCTGCAGACCTGTTGGGTCTTATTTCGTCTTTCATTGAAATTTCTTGTGATATTATATAAGCCCTCAGCTCGTCACTCACGCAACAGCTTAAAAGGTACACATGTTTTTATGCAAATTTTAGTTTTTAAAAGTTTACATTATTTGTTGAAATGTTAAGTCTGTCTAAAAATGAAAGATTAGGATTCGCCGTGTTGACGGGAATTCCTCGAAAGATTGATTATTATGCGGATAGCATACTCTAATTAACTGCGCTGATTGTGTACTCTGTTGCTATGGTGATAGCATACTGGTTTTGAATTATGTCTGTGAGCATACTGGTTTCTGTCGAAAAACTATGTTGATTACATATATGTATAAACTTGTTTATATATGCCTTGTGCATACTTGTGATATTGGGAACGTACGGAATGCATACTGTAAACCTTGATAGCCGGAATGTGTTTATTGTTTATACTCTTGAATGAGTAAAAGAACTTGAAAGTGGGAGAATGTAAGATTAACTTAGCCTATAGTTGCTGAACTTAGGCTGAATTTGTAAACACTAATGAGATTGTTGAGAACATAGTTTGACTGAGGAAACGTTTCATTTTGATGACTGAACATAAACTTACGGCTCAGAATAACTGCCATATGTATATCACGATGAGCGGATTATGAGATTTTGCACGTATACCAAGAAAGAGATCGATTCGGTGTTTGAGTTCATTGGAGAAATAACCTACTCTATGGGGGTCAACATCTGGTTAGAAGAAGTCTTTCAGATTGAGCCGTGTTAAAGTTGACCAAGAATTTGCGTTATTACTAGGAAGATGGACACATTAATGAATAAAATATTTTGAAAACAAAAACATAAGTCAACGATCTATGTAGAGACTGTGAATTTTTGTGGGTAGATATGTTAGACGATGACGGCTACTACAAACAAGGTTCAACATCAGAATTGTCACTTGAGCGAAATATTGAGGTAGACCGATCACCGCCTTTTATACCTCCATGTGGAGATGAGGTTATAAAGCTTTAACTTCGAACTAGAAGCAAAGAAACGAGTAATCGATTTATAGGCCAATTATCAAATTGTAGATCTATTACACGTTCAAGAAATCCCTACGCAAGCTTTCAACTTAGGAGTCATGTTTAACAATCCTGTTGCGATTACAGGGAATAAAGATTCGTTCCTCCAAGAGAAAGCTCTTCACCTCAGTGGATGGCTAATCGAGGCCCTGGCGTGTTTCATTCCCAAGATTTGTAGCTTGTTTTAGATCAATTTTTAGAATGAGGGTAAAGATGGTCATCATGATTGCTGCCAAATTAATTTAAAGATATGTTTGTCGGTGTTCTACTCAGCTTCCAGGAGAAGTTAAAGTCAAACTATTTTAAATCTAGGAGGTATCATAGATCAAATAATTTTCTCATATCCTTCCGATGGGTAGGAAGTAATCCCCAAATGTCGCTATCCCAACCAGGCGCAACCATTTAAAGTCCAGACGACTCACGTTATTTCATAGCAACCTCTTAAAGAGGAAAGTGCGAGATGCTCCAGAAAGAAAAAGGAACCCGAGGAAGATCATCAAGATGATAGATCTAGTGGTTGGTAGATCGAGAGCGTCAGTATGATAGGAAGGTTTGACAAATGTATTTGTTTATTCCCATCGATCACCCTTCAATAATCTCATTTTATTTAAAACTTCTCGATTAAATCCTCTTGGATAACTTGTAATCTTTTGATGATGCTCCTTTGATCATCAAGAAATCAGTAATAGCACTTCCTTGATAGGCTATACTGACACCTTTATGGAAAAATAAAATAAAATTCAAGCACGGTTCTTAGCTCTTAAACGTTGATTTTCTTTTGTTATTCCCATATATTTTTGTAAAATGCGAGAACCTTTCGAGTTATAAATCCTCTAAAAATGAAATATTTTTGGAATAAATAATCTAGTGTTATATCTCTTTTAGCTTTTGAACTTGTTAAAGATTATTGATCAGATAAAGTCCTCACTCCGAGGCATTTGTTTCTTTTAACTTCCACTTATAGAACTCGAGTGTGGAACCTCAAATAGAAGAGAGAGCTTATAGAAGTATTCATTTAAGTATATTGTTAGGAGAGCGAATGATAGTATTCCATAATGACGAATGGAATCAAAGCAGTACCAGTTAGTGTTTTCCAAAGTCAAAAGTACATTTCTAAAGTAATTTCCCAGTTCGTAATGTTTAAAGATGATCAATGGATGTCAACAAGCAAGTTTCGAGCTTACAGTTAAAATCTAGACGTGTGTTTCCTATTATGCATGCAAGCGAAGGTGGTCACAAGCGGGAGCCAGACAGTCGGACTACCACTTTAAAGAAAATAGAAGAGTATAATGACGAAAATAAGATTGAGTTGCATCGGAAATATGATTCAAGCATGCTTCAAGAAGACGTAAATGTCGAATCTCAAGATTTTAAGGAAGGAGATAAAACACACTTCGAACCTGATAGAATTTGTAATCCAACCGTCCAAGGTCGTGCTTATTCGAATCATGGGGAGATTATCTGAAGTCCCTGTATCGTGATAGCTCTCATAAAGGATAGAGAAAGGTGGCGAACGTTTAGGCTTTCTGAAAGATAAATCAGCGTGGAAAAGAAGAGCGAGTATAGACTCATCAAAGAAGTATTTAACTAAGAAGAAAGCGGAAAGAGGGCTAAAAGTTGAGAATCAACCTAAAGAATAGGAGACCCTTATCAGTTCTAGGCACCAAGTACAAAAATTGAGGTTTTGAACCCTGAGAATGTATTTTGATACTTCTTCTCAAGTTATGGAAATTTCGGGACGAAATTTATTTAAGGGGGGTAGAATGTAATACCCTGAAATATTTTAGAAGGTTTTATTCAACTTATGTTACCCTCTGATAAGTTAGAAAATAAGTTGGGTCCTTAAATGATTCAAATAAAGGAAAATCGCAGGCAAGAAAATCTGTTAAATTTTGTTTTGGTCAAAAATTTCTTTAAAAATATGTTCTAATATTTTTCTCGGGTTGATAGAAAAAAATTTCGAGCATCGTGCCAAACTTTGAATTTTCTAATTTCGAGTTCAAATGAACTCTTGGCACAACTTTAAGTTGGAAAATAATAAATTTAATAGAAAAAGACACATCCGTCATTATCCAATTTCTTTTTCAAAAGATTATCTTATTCGTAATTATCCTATTCTTTTTCCATCATTATCCTCTTTCTTTTATTCATTATTATCCTATTTATTTTTCCTCTATAAATAGGAGCTTAAGGTTTCATTTTTCATTCATTTTCAAAATCAAAACGCCGAGCAGCTTCCAGAGAATGTACGACTCTAGTTTCCTATTTCAATTCTGAAATAGTCATTTTTGAAGGTGTCAACGCGTAGATCACGAATACATGATTGAATTGATGACACGGAGGATGATCACGATGGAAAATCATCGTGACCGCCGCCAATTCCTCGGAGAAGGTACTTTCTCCGATTCTGGTCATTCGGACCGATGAATTTAGAAATTTCAAGTTCTAAATATGCTTGTATTTCGGTTATCTTTAATTCTACCGATTTCGATTTTTGATGTTGTGAGTTTTCGGTATTTTTCCCCGTTTTCATTTTATGTAAATCTCAGATCTACTCTCCCTGGATAGTCGTATTAGAAATCTTCTTTTTATAAATAGTCTTTGATCATTTGGATCTTGTAGTTAACTGGAATAGATTCTTGATTTCTCGTCGTTTGAAATCCGGATCTGAATATTATATTATAAATATGCCCAGTTCGAATTTATGTTCTAGCCGTCCAATCTTTGATCTGATTACACCATTAAATTTCTTATTTTCTGTACTATCAAAAATTGTACTTTTGAGTGAAAATCCAACGAGTATCGAGCTCGATCGAGACCGATACATTTTCAGCTAAAATCTGTGACGGGAATTTCTACCAGCCAGCTTTCTGGCCGATTTCCGGCCGGTGTGGCCGGAATTAGCCTTTGATCCCTTCTAATCGATTGTGGTACCCATCGAGGTAGACGCGTGGCCGCAGACGGTGCTCCGTTTCGTGTTGAAATGAATTTAATATGATTTTTCGAAGTTAATGTCTCATATTCAAAAATTATATTTTAGTAGAAATTGCTTCAAAATGTTTGTTAGATCCGTCCTAGCAAAAAGGTTCCTTCAGCATTTATTCCCTATGGTGGATTCTCTACTTAGCTGCAGATTTCATTTTTGTCCAGACGGATTTTCGAGTTTACCCAATTATTTAAATCGTGTATTTAAATTCATATCTTTTTCATATGTCGTCTGAAAATCATGAAATTTTCACACTTGCATTGTTATACGTGAAATATGTTGTCAATTAAATTTGGTAAATTTCTGAAAGCCGAAAAGACTTGTAGATTAAATTTGATCAGAATCGAGTAAAATGGCAAGTGGCCGACCTCCACCTTTTCCAAATGTTTTTGGACGGCTTTATTCGAAAATATTCGCTGAATTTAATTCCCTAAAGTGTTGAGTTGAGAATGAAATCCTAATGTTGCGCATTGTAGTCCGAAGCCGTTTTATTAATTTAGAATATTCGTATTACATTTAGTTTAGCTTAGAAACAAAAAAATCATGTATCTACCCTAAGTTGAAGCTTACCTTATGTTATAGTTTCAAGGCCTAGCATGATGCTAATAGGTAGTTTCTTCTTTGTAGGCCCGAACCCGAGACCCATACTTAATTAGGATTTGCAAGACACGTGTAAAGCTTCAGCCACTATTAGCTAACCAGGTGGGTTATACTACACTATCTTTGCAAATTGTATCTTTCGAGTTATTAAGCTCTGCTTTGCTAAAATTACATATGTGACTATCTGTGTTAAATATTTACGTGCTACCGTATGTTGTCGAACTCTCATAAACCAGCGTTGTGTCACTGTGAGTAGCTACAGTATGCATGCATTATTTGTCCTGTCCTACTCCTTGTCGGTGAGACTAAAATGAAACACTTATTGGTTATACTCTTTGGGTATACTATGGTCATACTCAACTTTATGTGCTGGTGATGTAGTTCGGGTTGCGGGCAGTGACGGGTTATACTCTTAAGCGCTTCACGATAAAATGTTTTGGTGAACTTAGGTTGCTTCCAACTTTTAAACCTCCTAAGCTTCACTACCTGCATGAACACAGATAGATTACTTTTACAAAATAATTTGCATAACTTAAATTGTGAGAACTTGCCCACTGAGTGCATTAGTACTCAGGCCAAATCTTTTCAAATATTTTCAAGTCAGTAGGCTGGAGCGTGAAGGTGACAAGCTGAGATATGGGCTATTATGATTTACATATTTTTCCGCTGTCCATTTTTGTTAGTATTCTGTTAAGAATTGAGCTTTCGCACTTATGGTATTCTTTTGCTAAATGCTAAGAACTCTGATCTTGGTATTTTGTTGATATGATTCTGCTTCTCTGATTCTGAACATTTGTTGACTTCCTAGTTAACATGTATCACATGCTTAGCTATATAATTATTCCAAGGGGAGGAAGCCCGTCTTTCGTTATGTCTATTTGATCATTCATTTTGGCCTATGGAAGGGCTTCAGTTGTTCAGCATATTGGTGTCTGTTTCTTTAGTCGACCTATGAATGGGTCTATTGATTGTTGGTATCTGGTTATTTGTTTCCGTTTAGCCTATGAAAGGGCTTATTGAATTGTTACAGCTTCCATTCTTCTCTTATAAGCTGTTAGAAACGGGGATTCGCTCTAATTACAGAGGTTATGCTATCTAATTTTTCGGAAGGCATAACCTATCTTTGGCATACTTGGTTGTTAAATTTTATTCCAAACATTAATCCTTTTGGATTAACACCTCGTCATTAATTTAATTACCCAATTTCTTTCCCGCTTCTTAATTCCCACCACCGTGGCGTTCATTTTCACGATCTTTCAGGATCGGGACGCTACAAAAAGATATATAAGAATCATGAATTTTAAAAAAATATACATACATCATAGATGTACAATATATATATATTTTAATTTGACACAACAATAAAGTGTATGACTATGATGTTGCAAAAATCCAAGTTAATGGAGAAAATAAAGGCAAGACTTGTTACAAATCCAAAAGAAATATTTCAAACATGATAACCCATAACTCATCCTTTTGGGTGCTATTTGGTGGGAAGGTTCGAGTGTTGAATATGAAAATGAAA
Source organism: Perilla frutescens (assembly GCA_026008535.1). NCBI lineage: Eukaryota > Viridiplantae > Streptophyta > Magnoliopsida > Lamiales > Lamiaceae > Perilla > Perilla frutescens. The sequence goes on from BRKX01000012.1 coordinate 46,786,022, forward strand.
GTTTCTAACTTTTCTAAACACTCTTTAATTAATATATGGCTGCTTAGAATGAGTGGGATTCAACCGTTACCTTATAATGTATCCAACACAGATTTCTCAACAATTATTTGAAAGTAATGATTTTTATTTGTGCTTATTTGAGGAATTTTCTGAAAATAATGCTTAAAATGTATAGAATTGATTTATTATTATTTCACGATGTCAAAAAAATCTCTAATTGGCTCAAGCTTTATATGTTTTAACAAGTGAAGAAAGTTATAAGTAGTGCATCATGACAAAATAGCATAAAAGTATCAAACTAATATCATCCTTTTTCAAGATTTCAACTTTTTGATTTTGTCTCGAAATGAAAGCAAGATGTTGTTACTTTCTTTGTATGATCAGACAAATAAAATATTATTATTTATTTAATCACTTATTTATCTTAAAGTATTTCAACTTTAGTTAAAGATAACTTACAACAAATAGTTATAGTCACCACCATATGCTGTTGTTAATTAATATGAAGATTTTGGCATGTGATGCCTAATTGTTGGATTTTTTCCCTCCACATTACTGCATTATCTTCATCCCAGAAGTTGAGTGTGAGTTGAAGGCTTTGATTTCCAAGACTATCTTGTTCCTCCAGTATCTTAATTGCTGACATGCTGACTGATTCACTACATTCTTCTACATCCATTCTCTCAAGTGTGGGTATCTCTCCAATGCATGAAGGGATTTCTTCCAAGTTTGATAAAGGCGAAAGATGAAGTGTCTCCAACACTGGAAAACTTGAGCTATCAACAGTACTCCAGTTAATCAGATGATCACTGCCATCAGTTCGTGGGTGTACGTTTCAAGCTAAGGAATTCTCCCTCAACACAATCCCACTTGGGTCCTACCATTACATTGTCTTCTAATTCCATAAGTTGAAGTTGGGGCAAGGAAGCAATTATTGCCATATCACTCCACACAAGCTTCCAACCAGATAAACTCAACTCCTTAAGAGAACTCGGCAGTTTCAACTTCTGCAACGAATCACAAACTGGATATTCCAATCGATCAGAGCAAGGATATAATTGTAACGATTCAAGTTTGTTGAAGAAGCCAAGATTGTACAGATGGTAACATGAACTTGCCTTCCCTGTCTCATCAAAATCATAATGAATCTCCAATTCCTTAATGTTTGGTATTCTCTTGCAAACCTCCTCGCTCAAATTGAGGTTCTCCACTTTCTTGAGTGTTTGTAAGTTGTGCAAAATTATGGCATCATTCTCGCATGTAGGAGTTGGAGGATCAGGAAGGGAGATTGACTTGAATATTTCGATATGCCTGAGTTGTGGCATCTTCCAAATCTCAGACGGTGCATCAAATGAATATTCAATGCTATCCACAATTAAAGTTTGTAGACACCAAAGTAGTTGTATTGAAGAATAAAGCCAATCCACAAATGGTTTGGCATATCCGTCGTATTCACTCAATAAGAACCGTAAGTTGACATGTTGAGAATAAGAGTCTCGGTTAGTCATATCACTAACTAACACTCTCAAAAATTTAGACTTAAATGGCAATATTGTTACTCTTTGCCCTTCCAATATTAGAGGACGAAAAAGTGATGCCGTTCCAGGGTACAACAACCTTGCGGTTGGTTCATCAACTATAAACTGACGCATCCCATCTATATCTCTTTGGACACAAAAAAATTTCTCCTTCTCACCTATCCTTAAACACAACTCTCTTACAATATCATGAACTCTACAACTTCTAAATTTCTTGTTTATTGTCAATTCACCAACTAAAAGTAGATTCCTATCAAGAAGCTCCTTTGTGTAACTCTCTGCAACTTCTTCTAAACTTTGATTTGTCTTTGATCTTATAAGTCCCTCTGCAACCCAAGTTTGATAAGTTGGGATACTTCAATTTCATGGTCTTCTGGATATAATCCCATGTAGAGAAAATAAGGTTTCAACCAAATAGGCAAGTGCTTATAACTCAAATATAACATGCTCAATGGTTTAATATTGCCCTTCCCAGACTCCAGAATTAAGCTTTTATCTTTTGCAATTATCTCCCAATATTCTCGCGTTTTGGATGATTTCCGAAGAAGTCCCCCAAACAAAGTGATTGTCAGTGGAAGTCCTTTGCACTTCTCAACAATCTCCTTTCCAATGTCTTCTGATTCAGGAGGGCAGCCCTCTTTTGCAAATGTTTTCTCACAAAAAAGCTTCCAACTATTTTTCTCATCAAGAAAATCCACAGCAACTGCGGAGGAGCCAAAGTAATTAACCAATTCTAATTCCCTAGTTGTTACAACTGTGGATGTTGGCCCAATGATCTTTAATGGGCTATGTACTTATTTTTAAGCCCATATTCCCTAATCTAGCCCAAACCCCTAATTAATCCCTAATCCTCCTTCCCCTTCACGATATATGTAATACCCCGAAATTTTATTATCTAATTTAATTAGGAAAATAAATCTAATAGTTAGAATAAGTGTAATATCTAAAACGTTTTAGCATTAAAAGAATAGTCTATGCTACCCTTAAGGGTAAGCTAGGGAAGAAACTACACCCTTAAATTTTTATTTTAATTTTAGGTAAGGGTGCTTGTTGAGTAGGTTAGAAATACTTTGATACATTCTTGTATCTTTATTATGAATCTCGATGCTATTTATTTATTTAAACTTAAAAGGTATTTGTTATTATCACTTCAGGTATTAAAAGATGTGTTTAGGATATAACCATATCCAAGCCCTAATAATTATCTAAATAAATATAAATTTATTTAATGAATATCCTATTATACATTATTATAATGAAATCCTATCTAACTATATTATATTTAATTAAATGTTATCATATAATTTATCCTATTTATTAGATAATAGCTAACCTAGTCACTAAGTATATTACTATGTAAGTGGCACGTGGTTCCTAAGTGGCATTAATAGTAAATAGATGCAAGGTCTTGTGCAATACTATATGTTAATTAAAAAAATATGTATAATAGTAAGATGAGTGACAAAGCTAACAAATGAGTTGGATTAATAATAAAGCTCCACGTAGCCTTATACTTTAAAGTTGTGAGGTTGATCACTAATATATAGTACGGTGGCAATATATATATATATATATATATATATTTGTGTATATATATCTATATACACACAAGCTAATAGAGAAAGAAACAAATTACAAATTTAAACGGAAAGGAAATCGAAGAAGAACAGGTTAGTAACACTTTTATTTCGAATAATTTCAAATATTAGAACTAAAGTAATTCTTATGGTTTGCTTGTTATAATTAGAAAATCTAACAAAATATACATATATATATATATATATCCTATTTACGCAATTTCATTGAAACAAATAGTGATGAAACTGATTGGGGGAAAATATGCAAATCCACTTCACATAATTGATTTAACTAAACCAGGTTGTAAAAATTTTAGATTTTTAATTTAGCACATACAACATGTGACTAATTAATGTTCCAAGTATTTATATTATTCTTTTGTCATAAAAATGATAGGAAGTGCTACTACCCTTTTAATTGTATACTTCTGATTTAAAGATAAGTGTTATAATTGTTAATGTTTGAATAGGGAGGTTAAAAGTAATCAGATTACGATATAGGTAGCTATCGTGATTTCTAAAATTATTAGATTAATTAAATGAAATCAATTTCAAACCAATAATATTTAATGAATTAAAATTTATACTTTAAAATTAAGTATCATCTAAAATGTGCAAACAAGTTAATAGTAGATGTAAGAATCATAATATTAAATTTATATATGCCGAGCATTAATTATATAATATCCCTAAGCTAGGATTATAGTGTAAACTATATATCATTGAGGGTGGTCAAACTGTAAGTAATAAAATACCAAAAGTTTAATTAAAATTAAAATGAAATTTAGGAGTTGAGTTTTAGATAGTAGCCCTTAATTTGGTTAAGCTAAGCACAAATTGGTTGTTGTAGGGCTAGAAGAAGTAGCAGAATTTGAGCAGAACCAACTCAGAATTTGAAATCTTATCTACTATCCAGGTGGGCTATACTATATCTTTCCAAATTGTATCTTTCGAGTTATTAAGCTCTGATTTGCTAAAATTGCATATGTGACTATCTGTGTTAAATATTTACGTGCTACTGTATGTTGTCGGAGTCTCATAAACCAGCGCTGTGTCACTGTGAGTAGCTACAGTATGCATGCATTGTTTGTCCGGCCCTACTCCTTGTCGGTGAGACTAAAATGAAACACCTATTGGTTATACTCATTGGGTATACTATGGCCATACTTAACCTTATGCGCTGGTGATGTAGTTCAGGTTGCGGGCAGTGACGGGTTATACTCTTAAGCGCTTCACGAGAAAATATTTTGGTGAATTTAGGTTGCTTCCAACTTTTAAAACCTCCTAAGCTTCACTACCTGCATGAACACAGATAGATTACTTTAACAAAATGATTTGCATAACTTGAATTGTAAAAACTTGCCCACTGAGTGCACTAGTACTCAGCCCAAATATTTTCAAATATTTTTCAGGTAAGTAGGCTGGCGCGTGGAGGTGACGATGCTGAGAGATGGGCTTTTGTTGTTTACGTATTTTCCCTTTTTTTTGTAAAGTATTCTGTTGATAATGAAGTCTCCACACTTATAATATCCTTTTGTTAAACACTAAGAGCTCTGATCTTGGTGTTATGAATAAGTATATATTATTATACAACATGTTTGATTATTCTGAGTCTTTTGTTGAGGTTTAGTTAATTAAATTACCCCATTTCTTTCCCGCTTCTTAATTCCCACCCCCGTGGCGTCCATTTCCATGGTCTTTTGGGATCGGGGCGCTACAAAGTGGTATCAGAGCAGGCTGCAATTCTGCAGACCTGTTGAGTCATCTTTCATTTGTGAGTCGTAAATTCTTGTGTGATATTATATAAGTCCTCAGCTCGTCACTCACGCAACAGCCTAAAAGGTACGCATGTTTTTAAGCGGATATTAATTTTAAAAGTTACATTAATGTTGAATGTTATGTTTCTTTGGAAATGAAAGATTAGAATTCTCCATGTTGATGGGAATTCCTCAGAAGATTGATTTTTATGCTGATCGCATACTCTTATTAACTACGCTGGTTGCGTACTCTGTTGCTATGTTGATAGCATACTGGTTTTGAAATATGCATGTGAGCATACCGGTTATCTATGCCTTGTGCATACTTGTGACATTTGGAATATACAGAATGCATACTATTAAACTGTGATAGATGAAAAGTGTTTGTTGTATATACTCTAGAATGAGAACGAGAACTTGGAAGCTTGATAACGTAAGATTATTAGCTTAGTTGCTGAACTTAGGCTGGACTTGTAAACACTTATGAGATTGTTAAGAACATAGTTTGACTGAGGAAACTTTTCATTTTGATGACTGAACGTACGATGGCCATAGACGATTGTGCGATGTAGTTGGGTCAAGCTTGGCAATTTGTTGTTAGATCAACTTGTCACCTTTTGTAGATGTGGAATGTTGTCTTCTCTTGATATGTTTATCCCAATGTCATGTGCAAGAAGAGATCGGAATCTACCACCCTGGGGAGCTAAGGAGATAGCATGTGCTATGAATAGAAAAAAGGCAAGAAATACTCGAATATTTTTATAGTGGAACAAGAGATTTTTGTCGACTGATATATCATACCAATCAAGATAGTGATGGAGCCAAACAAGCTCACTTAGCTATCCATACGAGTTATGGTAAATCTATGTGGAATACTTATCTCGGTCACGACGGATCGAGAAACTTGATTCACATCAACATTCAGTCAGAAAACTATGGATACGAAATTGAGCTTCACACGTAATCAAATGGCTAAATCGAATGAGCAATACAAAATAAGAGACACAGGCTTCAAGGAGTCATCTTAGATGAGAACACAAGATGGAAAATGTTCTACAATTATCTATAGACAATGAGAAAATCGTAGTGAAAATAAAGGATGTGTGATGTGTTAAATGTATCGATCCTAATGAAGTATGTGATTGTACCAGACCATATGCTCAAGAACGGCAAGTTGATCTTGTGTGTACATATAACAGATGATAGGAGCCTCGCTAGATAGAACCGTCAAGATCAAGTAACATAGGAACTCGGAAACAATGTGTGATGATGTCTTGATGTTATGGGTTGACATAAGACTTTCACGATATAAGTCATTCTGATAGGTGCTCTAAGTGTATTATTTTTACTTATTTACCTAGCTTCTGTGCATCCCTGCACACTTTGATCGAGTATTTTGATTGAGCTTTGTTTCTTTGATAGTTAAGGGGATAAATCTCTTCTTCTTTTGAGCTATTTCTCATTACCTTAAGTTTCGATCTATGGATGGGTCCTATTTGTTTATCTGTTCATTTCTATTTACTTTCAATCGACCTATGCAGAGGTCTAGTTTTTATTTGTTTGTTCCGTCCTATAAAGAGAACTTTGATGATTTTCTTTTGGACTATGAAGAGGTCTATCTTCTTGTCGGTGTCTGTTTATTGTTTTCTTCATCTATGAATGAGTATCTTGATTTATTCTAGGTTCACTTTCCTTCTTATAAGCTGTTATTAGAATGAGATTTTCTCTAGCTACATAATTTATGCTTCATAATTTTCCGAAAGGCATAACCTACTCTTAGATATATAAACTTTCTATCATACTATTCTTAATGCATTTCTATTGATTTATGTCCCCGAATTCATTTTTCTTTTTACTTAACACCATATCCCTCATTTATTGCCTATTTTTCAGGATCAGGTCATTACACTAAACAAAGTCGAAGCCATTAATAATTGGTCTGAACCAACAAATCCTTTATAAGTATATAGTTTTCTCGACCTTACAGGAGACTATTGTAGAATTGTTGAAGAATTCTCGAAGATAGCTTCTCATATGATACACTATTTAGGAAGACGTAGTCTTTAAGTATACATAAGCTAGTAAACAGAGATTTCTAGAGTGTAAGAAGAAGTTGGCAATGACTCCTGATATAGACTTAATTCTACTCTTAAATTCATGTCACCTTCTAAATCTCTCTCGATCATCTATCTTGTTTCTCGTGACTAAACATCTCTATGAATCTTCTTTATTCATCATTTGGACATTTACTGAATCTTGTATGTCCTAATATTGAAAGATTGTCTTTTCATCCTTAATTCTACTATTTTATTTTAAACTCTGAAGTTGATTTCATCTTTTACTAAGAGTCTCAAATCTTTTCATTATCATGTGGTCACTGATTTTATTAAAAACGGAGTTCGTTTGACCTTCCAATGAAATTTTATTCGTACTCTATTTCAACCATATACTATATATTAAAATACTTCACAAATTAATTGCCACCACTCAACCTTATTGTGCTTTATATGTCACCACGCATGTCAAGGGTGGGGGCAGCTGAACATCCCAAACCATGAAAATAATGAGCAAGCATAATGAAGCATCACTCTTTTATCTTCTCTCTCTATCATCTCTGCCCTCTCCTCCCCAAGAAACCATCTTTCTTTCAATCTTTTAGGAATGAAATCCGTTGAGAAAATTCTGAAACTTTATACATACATTTCTTTGTCATAATGAAACAAAATTTGTTTGATGTTGTTTTCAACTGGTGCCCGAAAAGTTGAGAAAATGGGCCTACAACTTCAGTGGTATTGCCAGTCACCGAGTTGCGTTGTAGTCCCATTATGACATCTTTTTCCATTAATCCAGCCATTTCTTTCCCCGATTTACGTCATTGTAAACCTAGCACTTCAAGGTTTTCATAACAAGTCTCGAATCATCAATTTGATATCCTTTGGTCTATCAAAGACACATCGCGAACTGACTCGTCAAAATCTACCACAAAAATCCTTGTGTTGCGAGTGCAACCTCAAAGGATGTTTTTCGTCGTTTCCTCCACTGTATGAACTTGATTTTTGGTCTATAGCAACTTCTCCTTATAGTCTTTCAATCTCTTGTGTCCGATCTAAGATCAGATATCATTTGATCCTCTGTATCCGACCTGTAGTTTTTCTCGAAAACCACACTCTTTTCTGGCAGATTCCATCTATGTTAAAGATGCTATATTCCTTGCTCATTTCCAGTCATTGTAGCCATTTTATTATTGACCCAATTGTTTCATTAAATCATTTATCTTCCACACTATGAAAAATTGTACTTTTGATCGAAAATCCGTTGAGTATCGAGCTTGATCGAGACCTAAATTTTTTGTTGATCAATATGTTCGGGTGAACAGTTACAGTTGCCTTTTCGGCCGATTTACCAGGGTGATCGAAATTTGTCTCCGACTCCTTCTGAATGATTATATCTCTTCTTAGGGAGAACCACATGGCCACTGACCATGTCTCAATCAGATTTAAATTGAATTTTCTATGATTTTCTTCAGTTACTGCCCTGTTTTGAGTCGTTCCATTTTTTTTCTTTCTGTCAGATTTTTTCTTCTCCTTTCTTCAAGTTAATTGAAGAGTATCGTAAGAACCTATTATCAAGTCATGTTGGATTTAAAACCCGAGTATTGCGCTTTCCTACTCGAAGTAAAATGAATAAAACTCATATTAAATTAAAGTAAATATTTGGTTAATTCCGAAAGTGGTTATATTAATCCTGAAGTCCTTGTAGGACTTGAAAATATATTTCTGGTAGAATAATATGAAAAGAGAGATAGTAGCGTTTGTATAGAGATGTGTAACATGTCATCAAGTGAAAGTGGTACATCAACGATCTTCAGGTTTATTGCAGCCGTTGGAAATTCCAGATTGGTAATAGAAGCATATAATGATGGATTTTGTGGTATGCATAACAAGATCAGTGAAAAGGAGCTCAATAATATGGGTCATCGTGGATCGATTAAAGAAAGAAGCACACTTCGTGCCGATCAAAATAACAGCGAAGTTAAGAAAATTAGCACAGATTTATATAAAAGAAATTGTTCGTTTACATAGAATTCTAATTTCTATTACGTCGGATCGTGATACTCGTTTTATATCAAGGTTCTAGATGAGTTTTCAGGGAGCAAATAGAATGAATCTAATCTTCAGTACCACTTTCCATTTCCAAACAGATGGGCAGTCGGAGAGAATGATACAAATTTTGGAAGATATGCTCTGTGGAGTTGTGTTGGATGGAAATACCAGCTGGGAAGATTGTTTATCTTTGGCAGAGTTTGCATCTAATAATAGTTATCAATCAACTATAATGATGGCACTATATGAAGCCTTGTATGGTCGCAAATGCAGATCAGCCCTGTACTGGGATGAAGTTGGAGAAAAGAAAATATTCGGTTTAGAGATTGTACAGACCACTATCGAGATAATCGACTGAATTCGAACGAGAATGAAAGAAGCACAGAGCAGACAGAAGGCTTATAAAGATAAGCGCAGAACAGACTTACAATTTCAAATAGGTAAAAAAAAAAGTCTTCTTAAAAGTATCTCCAACACGAGATGTTGTTAGATTCAGAAAACAAGGCAAGTTAAGACCAAGATTTATTGGGCCATTCGAGATACTAGAAAAAAATTGGTGAGGGTGCTTACCGATTAGCTCTACCGCCAAACTTGTCACAAGTTTATGATGTATATCACATTTTAATGCTCAGAAAATATGTGTTTGACCCGGAACACGTTGTCAGAGAAATTGAGTTAGTTCTATGTTCTGATATGACGTATGAAAAAAAAAAAACCCCAAGAGATTCTTAATAGAAAAGTTCAAGTCCTAAGAAACAAATAAATTCCATTGATGCTTGTGCAATAAAGTCATCATGATCTAACAGAAGCAACATGGGAACTAGAAAGCAAGATGAGACAATAATATCCTAAGATATTCGAAGGTATGTGAATTTCGGGACGAAATTCTTTTAAGGGGGGAGGAGTGTAATACCCCGAAATTTTATTATCTAATTTAATTAGGAAAATAAATCTAATAGTTAGAATAAGTGTAATATCTAAAACGTTTTAGCATTAAAAGAATAGTCTATGCTACCCTTAAGGGTAAGCTAGGGAAGAAACTACACCCTTAAATTTTTATTTTTATTTTAGGTAAGGGTGCTTGTTGAGTAGGTTAGAAATACTTTGATACATTCTTGTATCTTTATTATGAATCTCAATGCTATTTATTTATTTAAACTTAAAAGGTATTTGTTATTATCACTTCAGGTATTAAAAGATGTGTTTAGGATATAACCATATCCAAGCCCTAATAATTATCTAAATAAATATAAATTTATTTAATGAATATCCTATTATACATTATTATAATGAAATCCTATCTAACTATATTATATTTAATTAAATGTTATCATATAATTTATCCTATTTATTAGATAATAGCTAACCTAGTCACTAAGTATATTACTATGTAAGTGGCACGTGGTTCCTAAGTGGCATTAATAGTAAATAGATGCAAGGTCTTGTGCAATACTATATGTTAATTAAAAAAATATGTATAATAGTAAGATGAGTGACAAAGCTAACAAATGAGTTGGATTAATAATAAAGCTCCACGTAGTCTTATACTTTAAAGTTGTGAGGTTGATCACTAATATATAGTACGGTGGCAATATATATATATTTGTGTATATATATATACACACAAGCTAATAGAGAAAGAAACAAATTACAAATTTAAACGGAAAGGAAATCGAAGAAGAACAGGTTAGTAACACTTTTATTTCGAATAATTTCAAATATTAGAACTAAAGTAATTCTTATGGTTTGCTTGTTATAATTAGAAAATCTAACAAAATATACATATATATATATATATATCCTATTTACGCAATTTCATTGAAACAAATAGTGATGAAACTGATTGGGGGAAAATATGCAAATCCACTTCACATAATTGATTTAACTAAACCAGGTTGTAAAAATTTTAGATTTTTAATTTAGCACATACAACATGTGACTAATTAATGTTCCAAGTATTTATATTATTCTTTTGTCATAAAAATGATAGGAAGTGCTACTACCCTTTTAATTGTATACTTCTGATTTAAAGATAAGTGTTATAATTGTTAATGTTTGAATAGGGAGGTTAAAAGTAATCAGATTACGATATAGGTAGCTATCGTGATTTCTAAAATTATTAGATTAATTAAATGAAATCAATTTCAAACCAATAATATTTAATGAATTAAAATTTATACTTTAAAATTAAGTATCATCTAAAATGTGCAAACAAGTTAATAGTAGATGTAAGAATCATAATATTAAATTTATATATGCCGAGCATTAATTATATAATATCCCTAAGCTAGGATTATAGTGTAAACTATATATCATTGAGGGTGGTCAAACTGTAAGTAATAAAATACCAAAAGTTTAATTAAAATTAAAATGAAATTTATGAGTTGAGTTTTAGATAGGAGCCCTTAATTTGGTTAAGCTAAGCACAAATTGGTTGTTGTAGGGCTAGAAGAAGTAGCAGAATTTGAGCAGAACCAACTCAGAATTTGAAATCTTATCTACTATCCAGGTGGGCTATACTATATCTTTCCAAATTGTATCTTTCGAGTTATTAAGCTCTGATTTGCTAAAATTGCATATGTGACTATCTGTGTTAAATATTTACGTGCTACTGTATGTTGTCGGAGTCTCATAAACCAGCGCTGTGTCACTGTGAGTAGCTACAGTATGCATGCATTGTTTGTCCGGCCCTACTCCTTGTCGGTGAGACTAAAATGAAACACCTATTGGTTATACTCATTGGGTATACTATGGCCATACTTAACCTTATGCGCTGGTGATGTAGTTCAGGTTGCGGGCAGTGACGGGTTATACTCTTAAGCGCTTCACGAGAAAATATTTTGGTGAATTTAGGTTGCTTCCAACTTTTAAAACCTCCTAAGCTTCACTACCTGCATGAACACAGATAGATTACTTTAACAAAATGATTTGCATAACTTGAATTGTAAAAACTTGCCCACTGAGTGCACTAGTACTCAGCCCAAATATTTTCAAATATTTTTCAGGTAAGTAGGCTGGCGCGTGGAGGTGACGATGCTGAGAGATGGGCTTTTGTTGTTTACGTATTTTCCCTTTTTTTTGTAAAGTATTCTGTTGATAATGAAGTCTCCACACTTATAATATCCTTTTGTTAAACACTAAGAGCTCTGATCTTGGTGTTATGAATAAGTATATATTATTATACAACATGTTTGATTATTCTGAGTTTTTTGTTAAGGTTTAGTTAATTAAATTACCCCATTTCTTTCCCGCTTCTTAATTCTCACCCCCGTGGCGTCCATTTCCACGGTCTTTCGGGATCGGGGCGCTACAATATATCAATGGCTGTGCCGCTTGATTTCATTAAGCTTGAGAGAAATATTGATTGTGGGGGCTCTGCTATTCCCGTTCACAATTCATCACCGGATTCCAGTCCATAGGTCTCCTGATTGGCGTTGAGATTGCAAGCTTCGTGAGAGAGAAATAACACCATTGATTTCAGCCCTCCATCCCTTCGTTACAGCCCATTCGTGTCCTGCTATTGTAGCCCGCTTAATCGTTCTTGTTGCCGGAAGAGAACGCCGCCGCCGCCTTTGGATCCTGAGCCACAAAACCTTCTTCAATCCTCATATTATTTGTCTATATACTTATATATATATATATACAATTATAGATATATCCATATTTCTGAAATCTGTTTTAGTCTTGTTTTCTGTCTATTTATATCTTGGCATATTACTGATCGATTGGAGGCCCTGTAATAGCTAAAGAAGACGATCAGAAGTCCTCAATGCTGCTGTGAGCCGCTACTGTCTTGGTTGCCTTCGACGGAGACTGCTGATTCCGCTACCTTCTTCTGTCAACTAGTGACGCTGCTGCTGCGGTGAATATCGACAGTTGAAGGCCCGTCACTTGCCGTAAAGATATCGACGCTGCTGCTGTTCAATTTGCGGGAGAAGACGTCAGAATTTCCTGCAACCAAGTCAACGTCACTACCTCGTCGCTGCATTGCCTGCCTTCTAACATTGCTGCAGCAATACCAGACTCCAGAGGAAGCTGCTGCTGCTTCTATATCCATCGAGGAGACCTGCTATTTAATCGACGCTGCTGCTACATTGAAGAGAAGATGGCTCATTCTTGAATCTGCCGTGACTCAAATCCAAACTTCATTCTCTTCTTCTTTCTTTCATTATTCTGTTTTGTCAGCTTATTGTTACAGATATATATATATATACATATTGGTCTATCTCAGTCTTTTATTTCACTTGCTATTTAATTGTCTTAAATTTGATCAAGTTGTTATCTTGCAGAGTTGCTGTTTGTGTGTCTAAGGAAGAAAACTAAAGGTGAAATAATCTTGGAGTGACTGCCACATCTCTTGTTGAAGTCTAGGTGGTCGTGTGGCTGACTCAGACGAGTCGGGAACCAAGACGGTGAACCCCGGCAGGGCACGGATACCCAACAACAACAATTCGACTTCCATTGTTATTTTCCGAGAAGAAAAACTTTATCTTTTCCCAAGCCTCAACACTCCATATATCATCCAATATGATCAAATATCTTCGGCCAAATAAAATTTTAGATAACTCTTCGCCTAATTGAGAATCAGATTTAGATGTATCTGTGTTACTGGCTTCTCCTAGGCAAGAAAGTGCTTGTAAAATAATATTTTTTGCACAGAACTCTCGAGACACAGTAATCCAAGCACGAATATCAAAATGGTGCAACACAAGTGAATTTTGATAGACATTTTTTGCAAGAGTGGTCTTACCTATGCCGTCCATTCCAACAATTGGGAGTATTTGCCGGGTAGAATGATACCCAATGAGCTGATCCAAAAGTTGCTCCACATAGCCGTCAAATCCCACCATGGTAGCAGTCTTGCCAGTTGCAAGAGGAGCTGATGATGACAGAGGAGTAGGCATGGAAGATTGAGTTATGAATGCAGTTCCCTCTTGAAGCTTGCTAACTTTTTCCTTGATAAAATTCATCTCTTCTGTTATTCTCTGCAGAGCGAGCAGAACTGCAGGAGGAGCTGATGATGATGAAGACGCAGAAGATGTGTGATGCCGATTTAGGAATCCAGTTCTCTGTTTAGCCTTGATAACCTTTTCCCTGTTAGAAACCATGACTTTTTTTCTCCTCTGCAGCTTGCGAGGCATTGCCTTGAGAGCTACAACTGCCATTTGCCTCGCCAAATCCTTAGTCGTGGCAGTTTCCTCTTCAGCCTTGATAGCCTTTTCCTTAGTACCAATTCGATGTGCTGCTTCAACATTGATTATTTCTTCAGCTTCATGAGCCACATCTGCAATTCGCCTCAACAGATCTTCTGCTTCTTCACTCTTCGCATCTGAATACTTCTTCACAAATTCCACGAAGAAATCAACCTTTTCACGGAGAGACTCAATCGAGTAATTAATGTTGAAGTAAGTGGAAAGGAGAGGATGAATCTTGATCTGATCCATGGTATTCAATAATGAAACTGCAGCTGCATAAGCCGTTGCCGCCATCTCTAACCTCCAATTATCTTTCTTCTATTTTTTTTTTCAAGTTTGAGAAAGAAACTCATGGCAATCGAGTAATTTCTAAATGCAGATCATCAACACGGGAGCAGCGGCTGGAGCGTTTCAATTAAAATATTTCCAGATTCAATTTTTTTATTCATTTATCAGTACCATTCATGGACACCTGCACATCAATTTTTAATGACAACATGCAAAATGCAAATTAATTATAATAAAGTTGTTTTAGGTATGATCACCAGCAAACAACTTAGACGTTGAACATGGACTATAAAGTTTGGTACATAATTAATGATTGTACTAATTTAATCAGTTCTTATAACTTAATCTACTAATAAAAAATTAAATTCTATATTTAAAAAAGAAAACCATCTATTTTGATTTACTAGCGGAGATCACGTGCGTTGAACGTAAATTGTATGATTTTTTACAAAAATATGTAAAATTAAAAATTCTTTTGAAAGTGTAAAATTTAAAGTTATAAGCTATATTATAAAATTAGAAAATATTAATAAATAATTAGAGTAAGAATATATACATATATTAATAACATTAAAATGAATTCTTTTATCTAAAAAAGAATAAATATCATTGTGTTAAATACTTAAATTATATATTGAATATTATATGTATATCTTCTAAAGTACAAATTAAGCATATATGTGAAATATAATAAAAGTGTGCATGACAAAAGAATAATATTTAAATTGATTTAAATTTAAAACTATATATATACATATATATTGGACGAGTGTAGATTCTTGTATGTGTGAATACAATAACCAAAATTTTTATTACGATCAACATTCATTTGAACTTATTCTTGAATTAATATATTTTTATATTAAAATAGAACATATTATCAATGATTTTTAGGCAAACGTATACCGATCAGAAAACTTTCCATTCATTGTATTAGGTATCAAACAAAATTCATTATGTTTTCAAAGGGGGACATCTCTTTTGTCGTTATGTTGGTTTTAATTTCTTAGGCATTATCCTTGTAAAAATTGAAGAAAATAAACTAAAATTATAATATCTATACTTTACAGTTATGAGTGTTTCTAAATACTCCACATATTTTTCATACTAGGCTATGTTTAAAAATTCATTTTAAAAAATATAAGGCATATTTGAAAATATATTTTTGAACATATACAGTAGCAATAGCCCTTTTTTGTTGTAGTGATGGGACCGTTTGTGGCTTCCGAGGGAAATCTCTACATACTTCTAGCGGTGGACTATCTCTTCCGGTGGATTGAAGGAATTCCCACCAAGACAAATGATTCAAAGGTAGTGCTCAAGTTCCTCCAAAGGAACATTTTGACAAGATATGGGGCTCCAAGAGCTTTGATTAGTGATGGAGGCACCCACTTTTGCAATAAGTGGATGACAAGTCTCCTAGCACGACATGGAGTGAAGCATAAGGTGACGACTCCCTACCATCCACAAGCCAATGGGCAAGCCGAGCTTGCAAATAGAGAGGTGAAACAAGTACTCCAAAAGGTGGTGAAGAGAAATGGGAAAGATTGGGCGAGCCATCTTGATGAAGCATTATGGGTCTATCGAATGGCCTACAAGACTCCAATAGGCATGTCTCCCTATCAAATGGTTTTTGGCAAGTCGTGTCACCTTCCAATTGAGCTCACTCACAAGGCATATTGGGCCACCAAAAAGCTCAACCTCGACTTTGAGATGTCAGGAAAGGAGAGAATCTTTCGCTTGAACGAGATTGATGAATTTAGGCTTGAGGCCTTCGAAAATTCTCCCATATACAAGATGAGGACCAAACTCTACCATGACAAGTTCTTGAGAAAGAAAGAACTTGCATCCGGGGATACCGTGTTGTTATTCAACTCAAGGTTGAAGTTGTTTCCCGGGAAACTTAAAATAAAGTGGGGAGGTCCTTACCTTATCTCAAAGATCTTTGAGAGTGGAGCGGTGGAGTTGCAAGCCAAGGACGGAAGTAGATTTGTTGTCAATGGGCAACGTGTGAAGAAATTCTACAACGCGGAGGAGCAAGGTAGAGTGTTTGTCCTCCATTTGAAAAATGTTTGAAGAACCGTATCCCGTCGAGCTCACGATGTTAAATTAAACGCTGGTTGGGAGGCAACCCAAGGGTTTTTATGTTTTTGTTGATTTAGTTTCCTTTTAGTTTTGTTATTTTTATGATTTGATTGTCTAGTTAAATTAGTGTACATATTGTGTTTATTTGAAGAGGAATGGCTTCTAAGTGTTTTGATGTTTTTGAGTGAAATGACTTTAGGAAAAAGGTGTTTAGGTATGGGGATACGTAGAGAATGGAAAGACAGCAGAAAAAGGAGTCGAAAATAAAGCTGGGGGCAAAATGAGAGCGTAAAATACGACTTTCCCTAGTCGCGCTTCACAGCAAAGCCGAAACGCAAGCAGAAAATGCGACCAGAATCTCGCGCTGTACGAGCTTCAGAAAGCCAAACTTCTTCGAGCAAAACACGAGCCTAAAGCGCGACTTACTCAGCTCGTGTTTCTCAAAGCTGCTGAAACGCGCCTCTAAGGCGTGATCCCTGTCGCATTTCGCCTCACTAAAGTCGGGTTTTATTCCCTTTTCTCTTCATTTCACACACTAATTTCACACTCTACTCACTCTAACTTGCACCCACTCGCACACACACGGAAATTTCAACGTTCCTCCATCAAGATTCAAGGTAAATTTCTAAACTTCTTCAAAACTTGCCTACATTATCCCTATGCATGAGTACTTTGAGGATTAATTGTTCTTATGAGAAAAATTGGGGATTTTTCATGCTTTTGTGCCCTAGGACTCAAATAGACGAAAATTTCCATGAATATGCTCACATTGTGCTTACATTTGAAGAACCATGCAATTAATGGCATGGGTTTGACATGGATGGAAGCAATTTGTTGATTTATGGTGGAATTTATTGAATTTTGGTGGATTTGGTTTGAATTTTTCCATGAATTTAGGCAAAGAATATTGTGAACTTCAAATTTTTGATATTATTTGCTTGTTCTTGTCCAAATTCTTGTTGTAAAGGTTGTCAAGTCCACAATGCATGAGCTTTAGATCATTTGTGACTCAAATGCAAATCTTTAGGTTGGTATAGAATAATTGTAGAGATTTGGTTATGCAAATGAAGTATAAAATAGGAGCACCCTGTGACATTCATAAATCAGACAATTGCAAGAAATAAAGAGTTATTCTCAATCTGTCTCACGATCCTTCGGTTGATCAAACTTTTATCTACAATTCTATTGTTCTAGCAAATCAATAGTCTTATTTAAGTTCTTTAGGGTATAATTAAGTACTTGGGAGAATTGCTATCCGGAGAAGCTAGACGAGTGCGTTCGGGTTGATTCAACACGGGTTCACCAATCTGTCCTATCCTTCTACCAAACCACCGCCGCCATCACCAACACTCCACCACCGTCCGCCGTTGTTCACCATCAGATTCCAGCCACCCTTAGACGTATCAAGTGTGTTCATCGAGTCATAGTTCGTATCTTCGATTTCTAGTAAGTTTTACCGTTTAATTCGAGTCGGTTTGAATCCTTCTTTAGCTGACGTAGTTCGAGTCCTTCTTAAGTCTTCCGCCTGCGTTCTTCGTGTCTTGGATACATTGTCCGGGTCACATCATAAATTTGGCATCAGAGCCACGTCAGCTCTGCTGGTCGTGGTTCAATCCGACGTGTCATCTACGTGTCATTTAAATTTTGCATCGTGTCTATTGTAATCTGATTGATATTCATTGAAAAAAAAAAGGAGAAAAGAAATCGGCCAAAAAATAAAAAATAAAAAAAAATCAAAAAAAAAAATAAAAAATAAAAAATAAAAAAACAAAAAAAAAACGAAAATTCAGTTGTTTTTGTGTTTTTGATCTCAATTCCTTGTTTTTAGATTTGTTTCCATCTTTTTAGGGATTCTTAGATTGTGTTCACACATCCAAAATCCTTTTTCCTTTATCCATTAGATTTCTTACCTTGTTTAGATAGATTTCATCCTAATCTACATCTATTCAAGATCTTTCCATCCTCATCCATATCTAATCAAATCCTTCACCCTTATCCATCCACATTTTCGATCCTACACACTAAAGGGCTCGAAAATTTCATCTCTTCCATATACACCCGGTTCACCTTATACACCACATAGTCCATACACCCATAAACCCGTACACCCGTACACCCGTACACCCATACACCCATACACCCGTGGTCCGCATACACCAACCCATTGAATACTCATTCCACACGCCTACTTCTACTCTTAGCAACCTTCCGGCTTGATTTTATCCGTTGGAGCTTGAAGAAGACCCAGAGGAGCTAGTCAAGAGAAGCTGCTGAATTTTTCGATCAACCCACCCCCATATTTCACTCCACACGTGCACTACACATACTTGAGAGTTAAGCACGAGTGGAAAAATCGAGAGCGACATACACGAGCGTCTGTGAGGAATTGTGAGGTACTACTTTGCTTTTTCTTCACGTTTGTTCGTTTTGCAGGTACCATGAAGAAAGGAAACAATAAAGGGGCGACTACTCCACCCCTTGAGGAGCCTAGATTGCCGAACACACCAGGCGAACAGTCCTACTCGTTCGAACCACAGTGGGATCCCAAGTACCAATACCAAGCTCTAGTTCAACACTTTGAACGACAGAATCGTCTACTGAAAGACGAACTTGGCAACCAAGTAGCTGAATTGCAAGAGGAGCTTGCAAGACTCAGAGCCCAGTCAACCACATCCCAAACGGTCCAAGGAGATCCTGAGAAGAGGCCACTCGAGCCTCAAGATGAAGGGACGAGGCAATCTGAGCCTCAAATCAATGCAGAGAGGCAATCCGAGCCTCAAGACAACACAGAGAGGCGACATGAGCCTCAAACAGGAGCCCAAGGCCGACGACAACCCCTGAGGAACGTCCCACAGCCGCCTCCTGTTCAGCACAATGATCAAAAGCCGCCCCGTGAGCCCGCCTTTGAAGATGACTATGATTATGGATACGATTCCTATGCAGCCAGTGGGTATGAAGCTGATTATCCACCACAAAGGCACAGAGGACGCCATGGCCGACCCCGAGGTCCCCATAGGCGTGCAAATCATGATGATGATGATGATGGTAGGCTCAACAACATCAAGACGAGCATACCCGAATTTGAAGGCCTTCACGATCCCGATGTTTACTTAGATTGGGAACGTAAGGTAGAGAAGATCTTTGCATGCTACAACTTTTCAGAGCAAAAGAAGGTACAACTCGCATGCTTAGAGTTTAGAGGCTATGCAGCCTCATGGTGGGAAATGCAACAAGAAAGAAGGCGCAGAAACCACAATCCTCCAATCGACAACTGGGAGGAAATGAAGGGATTTATGCGTGGCTGTTTTATACCCATGCATTATGAAAGAGAGCTTGAGAAGAAGCTCAATCGGGTCAAACAAGG
Source organism: Perilla frutescens (assembly GCA_026008535.1). NCBI lineage: Eukaryota > Viridiplantae > Streptophyta > Magnoliopsida > Lamiales > Lamiaceae > Perilla > Perilla frutescens. The sequence goes on from BRKX01000012.1 coordinate 46,805,929, forward strand.
TACGAGGTCGATTGAAGAGTACCATAAGGAATTGGAGACCCTTTTGAACCGAGTCGGGAAGCAAGAGACCTTAAATGCTACCATCATCCGGTACATTGAAGGCATGAACCCCGACATTGCATGTGAAGTCGAGCTCAGAGACTTCACCAGTGTAGAAAGAATGGTGCAGTACGCATCAATTGTGGAAAGGCAGCTAAGAGAGGGTCGCCGTCGATCCCACTTCAATTCAGCCTCTACACGCCCCTCTTGGAATAAAGGTACACCTTCCACATCACTTACTACTCCTTCTAATGATTCTACATGATCAAGAGGTCCATCCGGACCACCCGAACGGCGTTTCGACCGTTCTACACCACAGACAAGCCGTAGACCCGAGTCTACGCCGCCCAACCAGTCAAGGCCGACCCCTACTCGGCCAAATCAAGGTGTTACAGCCCCTAATGCAGCCCCTAATCGTGCTCGTGACATCCAATGTCATAAATGTCAAGGTTGGGGCCATTTCCAAGCTCAATGTCCAAACCGGCGGATTCTATACTTAACGGAATCAAATGAAGTCGAATCAGCCAGTGAGGATGAAAAAGAGCCCATAGGCGACGCCACCATTGAAGAAGAAATCGAGAATGATGCAGCCCCTAATCCAGTCGATCCGGAAGTTCAGCTCAGTTTGGTCACAATCCGGAGTTTGAGCATCATTCGAGAAGAGGAACAAGAACACCAACGGGAGAACATCTTCTATACCCGTGCAGTGATTCAAGGTCACACGTGTTCTATAATTATTGACAGTGGCAGTGTAATCAATGCCATTAGTCAATACGCCGTTGAAAAGCTTGGTCTACCTGTTCAACAACATGCAAAACCATACAGACTGCAGTGGCTTACAGAAAGAGGCGAGATACGCGTGGTTCACTAGGTAAGTGTCTCATTCTCAATCCATAAGTTTTCTGACACTGTTTTGTGCGACGTTATCCCTATAGATGTGGCACACTTGTTGTTAGGCAGACCTTGGCAGTATGATCGACGTGTTGTCCACGATGGACGTCTGAACACTTATACCATCGACATTGATGGCCGAATCAGCACCCTAAGGCCATTATCACCTAAAGACGTTGCTACGGATCAGCAACACATGCAAGAGAGGTTCAAAGAGGAAAAGGCGAAGCAAGCAGCCGCAAAACGGTCCCCGAAGGCCACGGCCGAAACCTCAGCCCCCGGACAGCCCCTTGGCGCCACCACTTCACCTTCCAAACCACCTCATTCGAGCTCCCTAGTTGTGGAAAAGAAGTTAAAGTCGAGTTCAAACAACCCTCATGTGAAGAGCTTGTTTATTTCAGCAAAAGGAGTTCAGAAAGCCGTTAAAGCAGGTATGCCCCTTGTTCTACTCACATTTAAGAGCAGTGCTACTAATGATTGTTTTCCTAGTGATGTGCAGCCCTTAGTTGATGAGTTCAAGGACGTTTTTCCTGAGGAGATACCCGGAGGACTTCCACCAGTGCGAGGAATCGAGCATCAGATCAATTTCGTCCCCGGAGCCGTGCTTCCCAACCAACCAGCCTATAGGACGTCCCCTGACGAGACTAAGGAGATAGATAGACAAGTCAAGGAGCTATTGGAGAAGAAGCAAATTCGACAGAGCTTGAGCCCGTGCGCCGTTCCAGTGATTCTAGTGCCAAAGAAGAACAACGAATGGCGTATGTGCATGGATTGCCGTGCAATCAACAAAATCACGGTAAAGTATCGTTTTTCCATCCCTAGATTAGATGATATGCTTGATGAGTTATCTGGTTCGCGTGTCTTTTCTAAGATTGATTTGCGTTCTGGTTATTTTCAAGTACGTATGCAAGAAGGTGATGAATGGAAAACTGCATTTAAAACTAAGCATGGTTTGTATGAATGGCTTGTTATGCCTTTTGGTCTCACTAATGCACCAAGCACATTTATGCGTCTGATGAATCATGTTTTACGTTAAGTGATTGGAAAGTATGTTGTTGTGTATTTTGATGACATTTTGATTTACAGTAACACGACACATACACATATGCAACATCTTAGACACGTTTTTGAGCTTCTTAGAGAGTCAAAATTATATGGTAATCTGTCTAAGTGTTCTTTTTGCATGAATGAAGTCGTTTTTCTAGGCTTCGTTGTGAGTTTACGTGGTATAGAAGTAGACCGTTCCAAAATCAAAGTGATTGAGGAATGGCCCACTCCTAAGTCTGCGAGTGATATGAGGTCTTTCCACGGCCTTGCTGGCTTTTATCGTCGCTTTGTGCGCGATTTCTCCAGCATAGCCACGCCGCTTATTGAGTTAAGCAAGAAAGATCGAAAGTTTGAATGGGGTCCTGTTCAAGAGCATGCGTTTAACACTTTGAAGTCTTGTTTATGTAATGCGCCTGTTCTTGCTCTTCCGGACTTTAATAAAACGTTTGAAATAGAATGCGATGCCTCGGGCAAAGGGATTGGTGCTGTTTTAATGCAGGAACGGCGTCCAGTCGCCTATTTCAGTGAAAAGCTCCACGATGCAGCCCTTCGTTATTCGACCTATGACAAGGAGCTGTACGCACTCAAGAGAGCTTTAGAGACGTGGCAGCACTATTTGTGGCCTAAGGAGTTTGTGATTCACACGGATCATGAGAGTTTAAAGCATTTAAAAGGCCAACAAAATCTGAACAAGCGACATGCACGATGGGTAGAGTTTATCGAGTCTTTCCCGTACGTCATCAAGTACAAGAAAGGTGCCAAAAATGTTGTTGCTGATGCATTGTCGAGAAGGTACGTTCTCTTGAACCTTATGCATGCTAAGATGTTGGGATTTGATGCAATTAAGGAGTTATATGCATGTGATGAGTTTTTCGCACTCATATATACTGATTGTTGCTCAAAATCTCGTGCTTATGATGGTTATTTCGTGCATGATGGGTTCTTGTTCAAGGGTTCACAGTTATGCATTCCTAAGTCTTCTATGCGTGAGATGTTAGTTCTTGAATCGCATGCGGAAGGTTTAATGGGTCACTTTGGTGTGTCTAAAACGTTAAACTTGCTGCATGAACATTTCTTTTGGCCATATATGAAGCATGATGTTGAGAATGTGTGTAGTAGATGTATTACATGCAAGAAGTCAAAATCTACTTCACATCCTTTTGGTTTATACACTCCTCTACCAGCCCCGTCTTCCCCGTAGATTCATTTATCTATGGATTTCATATTAGGTTTGCCACGGTCTAGGTCTGGTCGAGATTCCATATTCGTTGTAGTTGATAGGTTTTCCAAGATGTCTCATTTCATTGCATGTAGGAAAACCGATGATGCAGTACACATAGCCAATCTGTTCTTTATACATGTTGTGCGTTTACATGGAATACCTAGAACTATTGTTAGTGATAGGGATTCTAAGTTTCTGGCACATTTTTGGCGTGTACTATGGGGTAAGCTAGGTACCAAATTGTTGTTTTCTACTGCATGTCATCCACAAACTGATGGACAAACAGAAGTAGTTAATCGCACTCTAGGTACTTTGCTGCGTGCTTTAGTTAAAAACAACTTGAAATCATGGGAAGATTGTTTGCCATATGCTGAATTTGCTTATAATAGAGTTGTGCATTCATCTACCAATATGTCTCCGTTTGAAGTTGTTTATGGTTTTAATCCGCTAACGCCTAATGATCTGTTGCCTTTACCTGTTGAGCATCTAACAAGTGTTAAAGGTACAAGAAAAGCGGAACAAGTTAAGGAGATGCATGAGAAAGTACGTGCGCGTATTGAAGCCGTTGGCGCACGTAATGCTGTTCAAAAGAACAAACGGCGCAAGCAAGTGATTTTCCAGCCTGGAGATCGCGTTTGGATTCATCTGAGTCCTGGACGGTTTCCTAACTTGAGAAAGTCGAAATTGATGCCAAGAGGAGATGGACCATTCACCGTGTTGAGTCGAGTCAATGATAATGCATATCATATTGATTTATCCGGTGAGTACAAGTGTTCATCTACATTTAATGTTGCTGACTTATCTCCCTTTTCTGTAGATGATGAGTTCGATGATGATGAGTCCCCGAATTCGAGGACGAATTCTTTTCAGCAGGGGGGAATGATGAGATTGAGCATAGCAATGAAGAAAATGATCCGGAGCTGCAGTTTAAAGGTCCAATGACGCGTTTGCGAGCTAAGAAGTTGCAAGCTTATTTACAAGCTTCTATTCGTCGCAAATTCGAGTTGCATGAAGATGAAGTGAAGAGCAGCCCAAGATGGATCACCATGCTATCTATTAATGATGAAGAAGGTATCATGAAGACGTGAGAAGAAGAATCACGCCATTTGGACGTGTGCATAAAAAGTTATACGCGTTTGCATGGGAAATCGGGAGATGCTGTTTTTCATGCAAAGGTGGTAATATTAATTGTACCATGGGCCACGAAATTATTCATGTTAATTCAGCCCATGATCGAGTTCTAAGGTCCAAGATGGTGTGGAAATACAGGCCCAAATCCATTATGGGATTTATCCTTATCTAGTTAGATTTAGATAGATTTTTGTTATCTTATTTTTGGTATCTTTTGATTTTATCCTAGATTGATTAGGATTAGTATTTTTTGATGTTTATCTAGTTAATTAGGGTTAATTTTCGTTCATAATCTCTCCTATAAATAGGAGCACCCCGTGACATTCATAAATCAGACAATTGCAAGAAATAAAGAGTTATTCTCAATCTGTCTCACGATCCTTCGGTTGATCAAACTTTTATCTACAATTCTATTGTTCTAGCAAATCAATAGTCTTATTTAAGTTCTTCAGGGTATAATTAAGTACTTGGGATAATTGCTATCCGGAGAAGCTAGACGAGTGCGTTCGGGTTGATTCAACACGAGTTCACCAATCTGTCCTATCCTTCTACCAAACCACCGCCGCTATCACCAACACTCCACCGCCGTCTGCCGTTGTTCACCATCAGATTCTAGCCACCCTTAGACGTGTCAAGTGTGTTCATCGAGTCATAGTTCGTATCTTCGATTTCTAGTAAGTTTTACCGTTTAATTCGAGTCGGTTTGAATCCTTCTTTAGCTGACGTAGTTCGAGTCCTTCTTAAGTCTTCCGCCTGCGTTCTTCGTGTCTTGGATACATTGTCCGGGTCACATCACAATTGCCTTATGATATGTGGCTTGGGGATATTTTGACTTAAATAGGTGTATGTTCTCGTAACATGATAGGAGTTATGAGAGCATGTTTTTGATGAAATTGAAATCATTGATGAGCATGAGCTTATGTTGAAAATTTTTGAAAAATGTTGATAAAAGGCATGATTATATGGCATGAGAATGTAAACAAGGTTCTTATAGTGTCTCAAAAGTAAAATTATTGAAGGAAAAGCTTACCTTGGGAAGATTTTGATCCAAAGATTACACAAGTGTGATCTTTTCTTTGATGAGTGATTGATGGTCTTCTTGGTGCACTAGTATTTCTCTAGAACTTGCTTGGTGACTTAATTGAGGTTACAATTGTGTGTTTGACTTCTTGAAAAGGATTTAAGGTCATTTGTTGAATAAACTCATATTTATCCAAATATTTATCTTCCAATACAAATTGAATCTTTTGTTAGCCCATTTTGAGCCTTGTAATATCTTCTTGATGATTTTTGGGTTGGGAATGAAACAAATGGCAAGATTTGTGTTAATTCTTTCATGTTGAAATTGGAGAAAGGTAAATCATGTTGAAATACTCTTGTGGTGAAAAAGAACAAAAATAAGTGAAATATCTAGATTAGAATTGTAATTTCTTATGGAAAGAAAAAAAGAGATATTTCCACATTATGATTACAAATGAAAAGAGTAAAGAAATGATGAAAAAAATTTTTTTTGAAAAATCTCAAATAGTTGGGATTGTGAATCAAAAAGGGTAGAAGAGAACTTGTGTGGTTCTTCTTGCTTGGTAATGTATTGAATTTGGTATTTTGGGAAGCCACTTAGCCAAATATGTACCTACCCGTCCGAAAAGCCTTCACTACAACCCAAAAAAGCCCTTAATGATTCTTGTTTGAGAACACACGTTGAGTAGTGGAGATTTTAGTCACTTTACAATCTTATGGTAGGATTCTAAGTGCACTCTTGACCTTGAGCGGATACACGTCTAGCCTATACACTCGAGAGTGAGCGTTCATTGATCCTTGTGAGAGCTTGAACTTCAGTAATTATATCATAATGATTTTATTGTACTTGTTTATGTTTGATTGCCAATATCATCTATGCAATGCTCGTCTATTGATTTTTGAAGCAAATTGCCATCTTGATTCCACTTTACTCAAAATTATTACTTTTGTACTCTTGTTTTTATTTGGGGACAAACAAATATTTAAGTTTGGGAGAGTTGATGAGTGCATAAATTGCACTCAATTGAACGCATTTTGAGTGAATTTGCACTTGGTTATCATGTATATATGTTTGTAAATATTATTAATATTGTTTTAATCTTAAGTTTTATTTAGTGTGGCCAATATAGGGAGTTTTTGGGTTAGAACAGTGCAAAATGAAGTCAAATTGATTATGAGATTGACAAAGAGTGCACGAGGCATGAAAAAACAAAGAAACAAGCAAGAAAACAAACAAGTGCTTGAAACGCGACCCCAAAACGCGAGCTTGTGGGGTCGCGCTTCACAAGCTTGTGGAACACGAGGGAGAAACATGACCTATTAGGGTCCCGCCTCGGCCTTCAGTCAACATGCGACCCTAAGGTGCGACCAAAACCCCATTTTCGTAGAGGCTTCAGAGAGCCGAATTCCTTTGGATGAAGCGCGACCATCAAACACGAGTTACTGGAGTCGCGCATCGGCCTTCAATCAAAATGCTACCCAAATGCTGTGTTGCAGAGCCTTCAGAGACCTGATTTCCTTTGTTCCAAACTCGACCCTCAAACGCGAGTTCCTGGGGTTGAATTCCGCACTGACGAAATTGAAACTTGACTTTTGGCATTCAATTATTGGTCCATTATATTTTATATGTATAGAGGTTTTCAAAATCATATTCGAACACACCTAGAACTCGAAATACACTTAGAGAAATACCACATTTGGGGATTTTTGAAGATCAAGAAGAAGGAGGAAGATCCAACCATCCATTTGAAGATTCAAGCCATTAGATTGAAGAAGAGTGTTCTACATTTGGTTTTATCAACTCTTTTACTCTGTTAATCTTGTTTCTAGAATGGGTTTTCGTTCCTTCTTTTGTATTCTTGATTTTATTATACATATGGTTGGTTAGAGCCTTAGGGCTCTAGGATATGGTGAAATAATGTGAATCTTGATCTTGATTAGGGTTTTATATATATGATTATGCTTTATCAAGGTTTTAATCCATGCTTGGTCTTGAATGATGTTGTTTGAGTGACCTTCTTACTAGCATCACATATATGAATCACTTGCATCTAGCCATCCTGTGATCATAAGCATGCTTGGATTAAATCCACATAGTTGTCTTCTTAGTTGAATGTCGATTATGTGGAAGAAAAAGTAACCCCTTAGAGCCTTTGGTAGGTGCGACCTTGGAATGTGTTAGAGATAGTCATCCTTGTCGCATTCGCAATTAAAGAGATATTCAAGAGATGCTCTTTCTATATTCGTGGTCTTCCTATCTATGAACTTAGCATGATTGTGTGTTTAAACCTTGTTGTTTGATCAAGAGGAATGTTGTGAATCCATATCCTAGAGTCTTGCCTAAATTTATCCTCAAATCTCTCCTTTGTTGGTATTGTTTCTTGCATCTTATTTAGATTGATTAGTGTTTTTGTTTGGTATTCACTTATTTATTTCTTATGTTTTGGTTTTGTTGTGACAATCAACCATCAGCCTAATTCATAGTCTAAATATTTCGCTCATTTATCATCGTGGTACTTGCATTTTCAAGTTTTAATTCCTTTTTCCCTGTGGATCGATCTCGTTTCATCATATCTACAATCATATGCTTATACACTTGTAGGCATGACACGAGTCTTAAATATTGAAACCTAAGAGGAGACAAAATCTCTATCACACCCCAAAGTTTGTGATATTCAATCCAATGAATATATGATATGGATGGTAATATGGACGAAATTTGGTGAATAAAACTGTATTTTTGGGCGATTTGGGTTATACATGTTATTTAGCTCAAACCGGACACGTATAGAATCTGAATGTGAAACTGACTTGGAATTGACTCGATGACACTTCTAATGACTTAGGGATACTTGGAAAACGTGGGTGAAGAGTGGTTTGGAGTAGATAAGATGTTAGGGATGAGATGTACTTACGGTTTGATGTGGAACGCGACGAACGGAACGTGTATGGTTGGAACTTTAGGAATGACCTCAAACAATTAGTGATCACGATCTGACCTTGGGAAGTTGTTGGTATATGGATGACTGTGAAAGATGGATGTTCGTGATGATGAATGGCATTGGTGTTGTTGTAGAATGAGATGATAACACGAATGTAAACCCCGTGAAGATAACTCCACCAAACGTACACCACTTGAAAACCTTCTCGGTAGCAATCCAACCCTAATCCCACTAGTGAATTAGAACGAGACCTTGAATTAAAACTTAAAAAGTTGCTAGCCTTCTAAGAGTGTAAGTTTTCAACTAAAAACTAACAAAAGACCTTGGGGGTGAGACATAATTGAGTAGCAAAGGTTAAAAATCTTCAATAATGTCTGAATAATAATGTTACAAGTGATCCCTATTTATAACCATAGGGATGGATGAAAATTAGACATAAAAAAAACTACTGAAACTAGAATTCTAACTAGGAAAGAAGTTTCCATGATTAAAACCCTAATTACCTAACTAATGAGACCTTCTAGAAAATCCCCTAAATAAAAAAATGAAAATAAATAAATAAATACCAAAAATCAAATAATTAAAATCTAAACTAGTGGATAAATAAACCCAACACTTTCGGGCCTTCTAATTGGACTTCAAATCAACGAACATGGGCTGAATTATTTCGATCTTCATGGGCTACCAACATGCTCAAATAAATCCATACACGTGTGTTCTTTAAACCTTGATTTTCAATATTTAATTTTTAATAAAGTAAAAATCTTGGGGCTGCTCTCAACTCCTTATTCATCTTCAAACTTATTACGAACAAATGCTTGGAAATATCCTTGCAATTGTTTCTTTCAAAGTCGTGCAATTGGATCTCGTAATTGCAGCTCCGGGTTTGGTTCTTCAAGGCTTGTCGTGGACTCATCATTTCCCTCCTTTTGAAAAGAATTCATCCTCGAATTCAAATCACCTGGATCAAAGACTAACACGAACAGATCATCAATGTTCTTTTGCATGAGTTGCATAAGACACATCTTTATGAACGTGCACATCCACTTGGTGTCAAATGGCCGAAACTCTAGCTTTATAGAATGCTTTGACATGGTATCCGCGAGCAAATATGGTGGTACATCAACATCTAGTGGAACATCTTTAACTACCTGTAGAATAAAGACATCATAAGAAAATGATTGGCAAACAATGTTAGAACTCGGCAGCTTCTTCATGCTTGCTTGTTCGAGTTCTTTGTGATCTTCAACTGTTGCCTTACAAATGTCATTCTTCTTTTTAGAACATGGTTGTATCTCTAACAACTTTTCATCTTCTTCGGCTTCCTCAACTGCATTATAGATCTCCAAATTCACAATTTGTAGTTAGTCCACCATACAATATTTAGAACTTATCATTTCCATGGATGAAACATTCAGATGCAGTCTTCTAACTCCTCCAATACTGGCATCTCTATATTGATTGTTTTTATCATGTCCATCTCTGACTTAGATTCTTCAACTATCTCATCTTCTAAGCACATAGAAACAGATGGCAACTCATTCATAGATGCTTCAACAATGTTTGAAATTGGTACCTTGAAGGTAGAATATTTGTTCGTGGCAACGAACTCAGTTGGTAACTTTTCGTTGGTCTCCACTTGAATCACTTCCTTGGATCCGTCTCTAGCTCCTCCAGCCATTTTTCTATCCGAACGGCGTATTCTACCATGTCCTCCAACTTGTCGAAGTGATACAATGCTACTCTTTCATGAATTGCCCTTCGTAAACCAGTTAGAAATCTATCCATGGTATCTTCTAGATATTCTTCTACATCCGCTCGTCTCATGACTTCAATCATTTTGTTGTAGTAGGCATCTACACTTCGATCTCCTTGCCTAAAATTTTGTAGCTTTTTCTCTAGCTCTCGTTGGTAGTGGAATGGAATGAAGCGTTCCCGTATCAAATCTTTCATCTCACGCCATGTGTCGATAGGTGGATGGTGATCTCGGCGGTACCGGTTTTGCTAGAATCTCTACCATGTTGCAACATTGCCTTTAAACTCCAAGGATGCTAGTTGTACTTTCTTTAGCTCGGAGAGGTCATAGCACTCGAAGATCTTGTTAACTATGCATTCCCAATATAGGTACGCATCTGGATCATGTAGACCCTCGAATTCGGGGATGATTTTTTTGCGAGATGACTTAGGGATATGGTCGTGCCTCATAGTACCTGCATTGTATAAGTTTACTATATAGATGGGGTAGGTAAACTGGCTATTTTGGTGTATGGTGTATGGTGCATGGTGTACGGGTGTAGGGATCGTGTGGTGTATGGGTGAAGGGTCCGGATGGTGTATGGGTGGTGTACGGGTGGTGTATGTATGAGGCAGCCAGTTTTTCGATCCTCTTATGGGGGAGGGATGAAAATTTATGGCTTGGTAAAGGTATATGTGACGTAGGAAAGATTTAGGAGAGATAAGGATAGAAAGAAACTAAATAGGAAAGAATAAAGCTAGATAAGGAAGGTTGAATTTAAATGTGTTTCACTAGTGTGGACACAATCTAAATAACCTAAAATATCTAATATGGATGGAAAGAGTCTAAACTAAGTAGGAAAGAAGAAAGAAAATCGAAAATCAGATCATAATTTTTTTTTCGGATTTTTTTTTCAATTTTTTTTTTTTTGCAATTCCATTCCTCTCTAGCTAAACAAGAACACAAGCAAACTTCAAACAAAGGGCACGAATTGAACAACCTTCTTTTTTTCAGAAGTTTTTTTTTAGCAGATTTTTTTTTTCAAACTCATTCTCCTTTTTTTTACTTCGACCCTTTTTTTAACTATATAGAACAAAGAATATGAACTAAGAACCATAACAACGGACACTAAACAAAATAAAATGACTCGATTGGATTCAACCACGAACAGCGGGGCTGTCGTGGCTTTGATACCACTTTATGATATGATCTCAAGGAGAACACGACATTTATCAAAGTATGCAGAAACCAAGAATGAACGCAAGATAGACTAGTAAGGGTTCAATCCTATTAAACTAGACTTCGAATAACAAAGATAAGTGGAAGACTCGATATATGATGATAGGAAGACTTGATTAACTTATGAATTTGCAGATGAACAACATGATGGAATAGGTCTTGAACTCGATGAAGGCTGGAACACATTGATGAAGATGATGAATACGGCTGGAACTTGGGGATTGACCTCGAACACTTAGTGATCACGATCTGACCTTGAGAAGTTTTTGGTGATACGGACGACGGTGAAAGATGGACGTTGGTGATGATGAACGGCGTTGAGGTTGTTGTAGAATGAGACGATAACACGAATGCAAACCCCGTGAAGATAACTCCACAAAACATACACCACTTGGAAACCTTCTCAGTAGCAATCCAACACTAATCCCACTAGTGAATTAGAACGAGACCTTGAATTAAAACTTAAAAAGTTCCTGGCCTTCTAAGAGTTTAAGTTTTTGACTAAAAACTAACAAAAGAGCATGGGGATGAGACACAATTGAGTAGCAAAGGCTAAAAATCTTCAATAATGTCTGAATAATAATGTTACAAGTGATCCCTATTTATAACCATAGGGATGACGAAAATTAGACATAAAAAAACTACCGAAACTAGAATTCTAACTAGGAAAGAAGTTTTCATGATTAAAACTCTAATTACCTAACTAATGAGACCTTCTAGAAAATCACCTAAATAAAAAAATGCAAATAAATAAATAAATACAAAAAATCAAATAATAAAAATCTAAAGTAATGGATAAATAAACCCAACACTTTTGGGTCTTCTAATTGGACTTCAAATCAACAAACATGGGCTGAATTATTTTGATCTTCATGGGCTGCCAACATGCTCGAATAAATCCATGCACGTGTGTTCTTCAAACCTTGATTTTCAATCTTTAATTTTTAATAAAGTAACAATCTTGGGGCTGCTCTCAAGTCTTTCTTCATCTTCAAACTTCTTACGAACAAATGCTTGGAAATATCCTTGTAATTATTTCGCTCGAAGTCGTGCAATTGGATCTCGTAATTGCAGCTCCGGGTTTGGTTCTTCAAGGCTTATCATGGACTCATCACTGGGGCTGGACTCACGTTGGAGTCGCATCAGTCGGGCTTGGGATTTAGGTTGAGTTGATTCATGTCGTTGAGTCGAGCAGAGGTCCTTTGTCGGGGTTGAACTGTCATGGGAGTCGAAGTAGGGAGAGACCGTCATCGACTGGGCTTGGGTCACAACGAGGTTTGTCTGGGCCGCGGTGGTTCTTGGCTATTTGAATGGATGTTATCGGTCATCAGAGGGCAGCAGTAAGTTCACTGGAATCAAGAAGAATAGAGAAGGGTGACGGTGGTCTCGCCAGTGAAGACTATAGGAAAAGAAGATGAGAAAAAATTGAAATTTAGGAATTTAAGCAAGCATTTCTAATTTGTTCCCCATTTACAAGAGAGAGAGATAGAGAAGGGGGAGTGAGAGGAAGTTGACTTGAGGGATTTGGATTTCCAATTGTGTTGTCATGAGTTTAGAGAAAAGGAGACGGGGGGTTTAAATTGCAATTAAGTTATTTGCATCATGACCCTTTATCATTAATTTTCAGAAATTGGAAAATGACCCTAGAAAATTTATTAACTTCAGAATTTAGTCCAGAAATCTTTCTCAAGTATAAAATTTAGCCCATAAAATTTTATCTGAATTTTCTATTTTACCCAGAACTCATAACTTAATTATTTAGGCTCTTAAATCTTGGATTTTTAGATTTATTAAAATTATAATTATCCTAGGTGATTTATTTGAAATTATCTTGGTGCGGCGTGATTAGGAAACTCGTCCACTTGGTGACTATTTACTCGATTTTACGTGCTCTATTATCAGGTGGGTGAAATTATTATCTTGAAATAAAAATATGTGATGTATGATCTTTGAGACATAAATATTTTTATTACAACTTGAATTATCATGTATGGAATGTGGATAGTGTTTCGTATGAACAGAATAACATTTTATACGCACTTAAGCATTTTATATGCACCAGAATATGTGATGCTCACAGTTCAAGATATATTCTAGAATTAGAAAAAGGGTACCCTAAATTCATTTTTTCTGTAATTTATTTCAGTTGGATAAATAGAAAGAGATGCCCATGATCCCCACCAATAAATACGTTCTAAGAGTGTTCACCATACAATTTTAAATGTTTTCAGGTTAGTGAGCTCTAAACGCTTTGTTTACTTAGCTCAAATTTGTGATCTTGATATTATGTGTTTGTTTAGTATTTTTGGACTGACCTAAACTAGTAGTGTGTTATTATGGATATATTAATATTAGGAATTAATGTGAATTTTATATTTTAGAACTTACGAGTTTCTTTTTTTAAATGAACTAGGATTTTATTGGAGGCTATTTTTGAAATATGGGTATTTCAAGCAGCAAGAGTTATATTTTTGAGGTATATTACGCTTCATTTTCCTACTTAGGATTTCTATTGTGATTGTTTTAGAAAAGAGAAAAAAAACTCGAATTATTACTGTTGTTATTTTCTGCTTAAAAGAATAGACAAGGTAACATTTTAAATTATAGATTTTAGGGTGTTGCATTGTTTTACTTGTATCTCATCACATTTTTTTTTGTCATTATAATACCCATTTTGATTTTAGGAGAGATTCAACAAAAGTTTATTTTCGACTGAACTGCTTTATTTAAAAAAAAAAATACATAATTTCAGAAGAAATCATATCAATATGCATTTTATTTATATATTTAACGAAAAGATCGAGGAGGCAAAGGGGCATTGAGTTGTGGTGGGACAGTGACAACAACGGTGGCAACAATGGTTTTATCGGGAGGATTGTAGGGGTGAACACAATTCAGAATAATTTTCTAGTGCCGCAAATCTGAGGTTGGACAAGCATATTTTTTTTATAACTTTTTGATCAATCTTTTTATTTTATTTACGATTTTTGTATCATCGCCGTTTGACTGATAGTTTTTTTTTTCAATTTCCAAATAAGATATGATATGGTGGGTGATGTGTGATATAATAACTAACTGAAAAATTAACCAATCTGTCAGTACCTTTAAATAAAGATCTAATAAAATCAAATGTAAAAGTAGAAGGACCTAACAAAATGAAAAAAAATGTACAGGGATTTAATGAAATAAAGAGTAATAATATATATAGGGACCTAAAAATATACAACATATTTCTCGATAAATTAATTGTAAAATTCTTATATAATATAAAATGAAAATTAAATGCATTATTTGATAATATATTATAGATATATAATTAAATATCTTGTACAAGTATATCAAAGTTTTATTATATTTAGAACCCGAAAGATGATTACTATCTGATCAATTTTAATTTTTTTCTTTTTAATTTTTTTTATCAAATTTAATAGATATTTAATGATGAAAGTTTCATTGAATATATAAATATATATATATATATAATAGAAAGAATAAAAAAATTCCAACAAAAGGATATTTTTTTTTTCAAATTTGAAAAAATGGAAAATCCTTTTGCCAAATTGCCTCAATTTTTTTCCCATCCATATAATCCATGTTCACTCAAATTACTAGTATTTTTCACGTTCACTCAAATTATTAGTATTTTTATATTTTATATTTCTTAGGAATTTTATTGAGTATTTTTTTTAAACGTTCTAACCTAAACCAATGTATGAAAATTTACTTTATAATGATATATGTACTGTACATGTAATTTTTTTAAAATTAGTTTAATATTCCTCTCTAGATATCAAACCTTAGGGCTTATTACAAATAGAATCACTATCTCTAGTTGAAATTCTAAGAATTGGTTAACAAAAGTTCAAATAGAATAATTTTTCCTACTTAACGACCATTTTCTCAGATTAGCCATTATTCAAGTTCAATCAAACAATCATCCATGCAAAAAAAGAGACTATTCTCAAAACCAACTTCACTCTAATATGGAACCTAGTAGAGGTTATCCACACAAAATTCTCAATTCAAAGCTTGTTTGAAGAAAATAGAGAGAGAGAGAGATAGGAATACAATTTAAATCAACAATCGAGAACTCAAGAACTTAGAAGAAGTACATGCTAGAAACTAAGAAAATTAACTAGCCATACTCAATAAAACAAACATCCAACTGCGAAGCATGAAGAACAACATAAAAATCCAAAAATAAACCCAAAAGGACGTGAATCTTCACATCCTCTTTGCCTCTATGTTCACAAAATTCCTTCTCCCAGCTTACCACAATATGATAGTGTATTTTTGGTAATTTTGGGGACTTAGCATCCCATTTTCGAATTTGAAGGCCCTTTTGTATCTAGGGCAAAATATCAATCATAAATTAAATTAAAAATGGAAATAAAAGAGAAAATCCATGAACAAAACATTGGGACGTGAGACTGGGCCACTCGCGCCCTCAACCACTCCTCCTGATCGCGTTGATCTGCGCAAGCCGTGACCTCGCGTTCTTCGCTCACACCTCGTACAAAGCCAAAACCCACTCCGTAACATCGCACCACACTTGCCTCTGAGTCGCGCCCTTGAGTTGCACCTTTTGGCACGAGCGTCGCACTTGAAGTTGAACCCCACTCCGTGTCAGCGCGTCACTCGCGCCTGGGGCTCGGGGCACCGGGCACGCCAGGAGTGAGCAGCTCGGGACTGGGATTTTTCACTTGTTTTCTTCCGTTCCACTCTCGTGGGAGAAAATTGCATTTTCGGTCCCACAGGACATCCCTTCATTTGGAAATGGTCCCAATACTCTCACTTTTGACCCCAAATGAAAAAAATCAAACAAAAGTGATCCCATAGAATTATATTTTGCATTTTTAGTCCCAAAAATTTAACGAATCAGTCTAACACTAACGGGAATCTTGTTTTACTAATGAAATGAAATCCTAATTGAAGAAATCCCCAAATCAAACGCATTCTTCTACCTCGCGAAGAACAAAAATGAAACTCCTGAAATTCTACCCCAGTCTTCAAGAAACAGAAAAAAAAAAAAAAAAATCTTAAAATCAACAAATTTGTAAAGCAATCTCCATAATTAGCACACTCTCCTTCAATTACATCATTAAACCTACCAAAACGCTCACATTTCAAGCAGAGTTGATTTCTAGCGGAGAGCTCGAACATTCGCAGGGGAGGCGGCGAAAATTAACATCGCAGCATTTGACCGAGGAACTCAGCTCCACCAATTCCTCCGGCGTTGAATCAGTCTAAGGAACTGGCGGCGGAGCTGTTGAAGTTGTTGCTTGATTTCGCCGTGGAGGCTTTGAAGTGCGCTAAGAGCTCGACCATCTCGTCGATTCCGCTCAGAAGGCTGCTTATATATGACCTTGCACTCAATTGTAATTCAATAGGGGTATGAAGAGGGCCACTGACAACATACACTATCTCTGCAGTTTGATTTCTCTCTCTCCCTCTCAAACTTAATTTCAGTTTCTTCAATTGTTTGAAGCTTTAGTATATATATGTTGTGCGATCTGGTAGCTATATTTCTTTACTCCTTTGTCAGTCGGCGAGATGTCGCCGGAGAAAAATTGAAGGGGGAAGTGGGAAATAAATTAGGGATTTGGTTTTCAATTTGATTTGTAATTTGGGTCTTGCAACGTATTTTGCTTGTTGAATGTTGAGGAAGGGGAGGGGTTGATTTGAAATTTAGTTATATTTCAATTAAGGGTTCACATTTTTATAACTTATATTTTAACCTGATTTTATTTTAAAAAATTGTTCAATAGTCCATAAACTTGTAGATTAGTTTGGGGTCAAAAGTGCAATATCTAATGGGACTAAAAGTCAAGTTTAATTTAACGGAAAATGTGATGGTAGGACCATTTTTGCAATCAAAAATTCATTTGGGGTCAAAAGTGAGAGTATTGGGACCATTTCCAAATGAGGGGATGTCCTGTGGGACCGAAAATGCAATTTTCTCCTCTCAGTGGCATCGATTTTAGCTTATATCTTTCTCCATGTTCTAAAACACACGTTTATAATGATCAAAATAAACAAAAATACAGATTAAACTCTTAAACAAACAATCAGTAGTAAATGTAGTATATATTGAAAAAATAATTGTGCAAATAGCAACACCCTGTTTTTAATTTAGAATTAAATCCAAAAAATCAACCTTTTGCTATAACAAAATTAGATTATAATAAATTGAAAATTCTCGTAGCCAAACCGGCATACGACCATCAACAACCATACATTCAACATAAATAATTCATCACATCACAAAATTAAAATGCCATGTTAGTCGGTATAACCTGCAAATAAAAATCGTCTACATACAATAACTATCAAATCAAGTGATAAACATAAAATTGCATATGATATCCATACATGACCTTTTCGAAAATTATCTTCAATTTAAAATTCAAATTTTCAAAAATCACATTAAGATAAAATTTGAAAATCAATTATAATTTTCTACCAAATTAAATCTTAAAATACACTAAGATAAAATTTAGAAATTAATAATAATTCTCTACCAAATTAAATCTTATATTTTTTGAAAATTCCCTTACGATTAAATTTGAAAATTTTGAAATTAATCAAAAAATTCTTCCAAATTAAAACCTAGTAATTCGGCCATCCCTAATTAAAATAATAATTTAGAAATTTGATATTAGCCAAAATCCTTTTCAAATTATATACTAGGTATCAAAATTACTAGATTAAAAATTATGAAAGTTTTGATCCTCTTCAAACACTTTCCAAATTTAAAATTCTATTTTGAAACTGACTTGGATTAGAATTTGGTAACTTTTGATATACATCAAAAATTACCTTCTCCAATTCTAACACCCATAAATTTCGATCCCCATTATGATTTAATTTAGAAATTTTGATATTAATCAAAATTCTATTCCAAATTGAGTAATAAATATCGAAAATTAAAAAAATAAATTAGGGTATTGAAACATTAACTTTCGACCACATATAGTATTTGATTTGGAAAAGTGATCTTAATCACAATAACATTCCAAATCATATATTATATGATCGAAAATATTAAGATTAAAAAATTAGGATTTTGAAAAATCCTTAACAATTTTAATCTCTAATTTTCGAAATCTACATTAAAATAAAATCTGGAAATTTTGACATACATCAAAATCCCTTCCAAAATTTAATACTAAAATTTCGAAAATAACCATGGAATAAAACTAGAAATTTTCGAATACTAAAAAATTTTTTTCTAATTTTATTCTCCAAACAATTCGAACATGAAGAACTATTAAATCTAAAAATTTAAACACCTTAAATTCATCTACATATTTAAACAAATAATTCAAAATAACCATAGAATTAATTCTAGAGCAGAGCCAAAACCTGCTCTGATACCAATTGTTGGGGTTTTTTCGAATTGTACCCCTACATGATCTATTTGGATGTCATTAATGCTAAGCTCATATAAATCATAATTTTATGATACCAATATTCTACTTCTTGATTTTCCCGGACCGCACGACTTCTGTTATCATGTTAAGAATAAATTAATATTCTGCCTATAGGGCTTTCCATGATCCTAGCACTTCCTCAAGGGGACAAACCTGGTGCACCAGAACACAATGACCATATATATGCACGACCCATCATATATGTAAATGACACTGCCCAATATATCAAGACTGTTCATCCTATCTGAGAATCTCACTCATTGATAAATCAAAACAATAACATAATATATATATATATATATATATGTTTGCCAATATATATGGGCTAAGAACCCGAGTTCTGAGGATCTTTATTCTCTTACTTAAGGTCAGAATAGAGAACAGTATCCTATCATGATCCTCCTCAATACACAAGTCAATGTACTAGAATAATCAGTTAGTCAAGATAAACTAACTATCAGATTATTCTACAGTGTATCGATGGTGGCTTCAGGACCATCTAAGCCGCGAGCCTTTTAATACAATGCATGGAATCCGATGATATGATCTTTACTGTGTGTTAACCCACGTCATATCATCTACAATGCAAGTATATGGAACGTGCAATTAAATATAAGAATAATTAAATGCACACGGTGACTGCAATTATTACTCAATCTATATCATATTAATATTGTTTAATGTATACAAAGACAAGCTTTCCAGTATACAAAATCAACACATACCTTCTATTTTTTATTATTATATATTTAGATGGTGTTAAAACCGAATACACACTAAATCCACAAATCATTGATTCACTTTCTATCTTTGCATCGCACGGGGGTGTGATTGTATATACTTAAAAAAATACCTTATTAAGTGTATACGTGGAAAAAAAATATTTTTATCAAGGATTTATATATGGAAATCATTGCAGTGTGCACTTATTTTGAAAACTATCCATTCTATTATTTATACTAATATAGAATAGTTATGAAACGTTCTTCCCGCCAAATCAGTGAATAAGCCAACCAAAAATGTCACTTATCCATGCAGACAACTTTTGTTGAATTTTCAATTTATTATAATCTAATTTTGTTATACCAAAAGGTTGATTTTTTCGATTCAATTCTATGTCACTTATCCACGCGGACAGCTTAACAATTATTTTAATATGTTGGTTTAATGTAATAAGAAAAATAAATGTTAGAGTTTTAGATGTGATTTTCGAAAATCACAGTCTTGAGTTTTACTTTTCTAGATATATTAGAATTTTTCATAATTAAAATCTTTATCATATGAAAATTGAATATTTAAGATAATGATTATTTTATCTTAGTGGATTTGGATAAGGTAATTGATATTTTGAATTTATTCAAATATGATGAGAAAGGATTTGAATTTGGAATAGAAATCCTTATAGAATTAGATGAGGATAGGAAATCTTCTCAACGAAGGAAAGTGGAGCAGACCCAATCAAGGAAGGACGACATCCCGCACACATCCCGAAACCCTAATCGATGATAGGGTTTTGGCAAGATGCTTGGTGGTGGCGAGGGTGACGTTCAGATTTCCGGAGCTCACTTTCAAAGATTATCTCATGAATGCAACATGAGAAATATGTCACGATAGTTGGTTTAAATTATTATGCTTATAATGTTTTTATTTGCATGTCGTGGATGTTTATCATTTTACGAGATGATCTTGCATGCTAATGGGATAAAAATGAGAAGTGATGGGAGAGATTCATATCAAAGTATGTAGAAATAACTAAGTGGGAATAACTAAGTGGGAGATATTCATATCAAAGTATGTAGAAATCTAAAACGATCTCCATCAATCTGGTTTAATTGAGAAGTGATGGGCACGCGCGTTGACAATATGTCATCCTCCCTATGAATGTGTCATATCAGTAGAATCTCTAGAAATTAAGCCGCTTAATAGATAACTGTAGGACACTATAAGAATAAAATGACTTCACTAAATGGAGCGGTGAATTCGAACCGGTGCCTTTGGGGTGAAGATTATGGTATTTACACTTAGATGTAATTTATTAATAAACGTCCACCCAACATGACTTATTAATTAGGAGATTTCTTATGCTTCTACAAAAGAAAGACTCACGTATGCTATGTTGTGCACAAAGCCTGATATCTATTAATTAGGAGATTTCGTATAGTGGAAAGATGTCAATTTAACCCTAGTTAAGGACAATGGACTATAGAAATGTCACGACCCCAAATTAATATCTGATTAATACGAAGTGTGACTGGCACGACTCGATCCCAATGAAGGATGGATCAAGGCGCGAACCGGAACTAATTAAATAAAGGAATGAACTACTGTATTCCAGGAATGATATTTGCTGTGAACTCAAATTCTGGACTGATTTCAAGTACTCACAAGGGACAGAATAATAGTAGTACTTAATTGATTATCAAGGGATTGGACTCGTCCAAAATCAAAAGCTGAAATATTAGACTTGTTATATAGCTGAGTTGCGGAAGCAAAAGAAAGACAATAATAATAATGATAATAATAATAATACAAGGTCATCTGAGCCTTATACCAAAAGAACTCCACTCTCAGCACTTCTCCCTTCCACACCAGCTCAACCTGCACATTTAAAAACAAACATGCAGGGCTGAGTACAAGGGTACTCAGTGAACACATTGCCAAAAATATTTACTAAACTGAACACTGATTTTCTTGTCATGTATCTGAGTAAACACGCAGGGGTTTTATCTAAAAAGGCCCTATGTTTTACTAAATCACTTTCTATTTTTGAGCGCTCTTTTCTGTTGTATGATCATCCATATCCCACTGAAAGTCGAGGAATAGCTCCGCTCAGCCTTTGCCCTCGAACACTTAACATAACTAAATGCCGAAGAATAGCTCCACTCAGCCTTTTCCATGAACATTTAGCATCGTCGATGTCTTAGTCAAGAATAGCTCCGCTCAGCCTTTCCCTCTTCCTAATATCACCGACCCAAGTGTACACTAACCTCGGTTAACACGCTGAGTTAGCACGAGGCCCGATCGATTTAAGAGTTAGAAAGCCTCTTGCGAGCTAACTAGATACGGATAAGGATATCATACAAAACAAAACATTTTATGCATGACAATAATTTATTTGCATCAGAAGAATTAACTGCGGGTGAGTGAAAACTCAAATCATTATTTGGACTAAGAGTCTGTTGAAAAGAAAGCCCACCTTTCACCGATGTTTTAAACGGCAGCTACTAATTCTTCACAGGTCTTATCCCTTGCGGATCTGCTAGCCTTCAATATACAAAAATATACTTAGGGGGGGTGTATTGGATGTGGATTTCGTTGGATTTCATTGGACTTTTAAAATCCGGGTGTATTCAATCCAGACTTTTAAAAGTCCAACGAAATTCTGGTGCATTCAGTCCAGACTTTTAAAAGTCCAATGAAATCCTGGTGTATTCAATCACGACTTTTAAAAGTCCATCAAAATTTTGAGGTATTCAACAATCCACGGACTTTAAAAAGTCATTGATTTCGTTGGATTTCGGATGGATTTCACGTGAAAATTATGAAGGATGAAATCCGACCTCCAGACACGAGATTTTGATGGATTTGGAAAATCCGGGGAGTGTTGTGATCCAGCGGCCGGTGGTTACATGAAATTGGGACCCCTAGCGGTCACTCGAAGCCAGCGGCCGCTGGCTTCGCTGAGGATGGCACCCCAGCGGCCGCTGGGTTTAAGGCGGTGATATCCCAGCGGTCGTTGGGTCGAGCGACCGCTAGGCCTGGCCTAATCCGCTATAAATATTCGTTCACGGTCTCTTTTTTCATCCATAATTTCTCTACGAACGGCAGCGGCGGCGGCAACTATATTATTATTCCCTAGCGGCGGCGTCTATAATCTTTATCAGGTACTCTCCCCGAATGGTAGTGTATCGTGCAGTCATAATCTTTCACTAACTCTAACCATCTTCTCTGTCTCATATTAAGATCTTTCTGTTCGAAGATATACTTCAAACTCTTATGGTCAGTGTAAATCTCACATTTCACCCCATAAAGATAATGTCTCCAAATCTTGAGTGCATGTATGATGGCGGAAAGCTCCAAATCGTGGGTTGGATAGTTCAGTTCATGAGGTCTTAATTGTCGTGAAGCATATGCTACCACCTTCCCATTTTGCATCAGCACGCATCCTAAACCCAATTTAGACGCGTCAGTGTATATCACGAATCCTTCTACTCCTTCTGGCAAAGTTAAGACTGGTGCAGTTGTTAATCTTGTCTTTAGTTCCTGAAAACTCTGTTCACACGCATCAGTCCACTCAAACTTGACCTTCTTCCTCAAAATTTGTGTCATTGGCCTTGCTATCTTTGAAAAATCTTTAATGAACTTCTGGTAATATCCTGCTAAACCAAGGAAACTTCTTATCTCATGAATGTTGATTGGTGATTTCCAACTCTTCACCGTCTCAACCTTTGTAGGATCCACCTTGATCCCCTCTGCTGACACAATATGCCCGAGAAACATTACCTCATTTAGCCAAAATTCACACTTGCCGAATTTGGCATATAACTTTTCTCTCCTTAGTGTTTCTAGCACTAGTCTCAAGTATTTCTCGTGTTCTTCTTCATTTCTTGAGTAGATCAGTATGTCGTCAATAAAGACCAACACAAACTTATCCAGATATTCATGAAAAACCCGATTCATTAAATCCATAAAGACTGCATGTGCATTTGTTAACCCAAAGGGCAACACTAGAAATTCATAGTGACCATATCTTGTTCGAAACGCCGTCTTGGGTATTTCATCTTTTCTTACTTTAATTTGGTGATACCCAGATCGCAGATCAATCTTGGAAAAGATTTTTGCACTAGTCAACTGATCAAAAAGATCATCTATCCTCGGAAGTGGATACTTGTTCTTCACTGTCAACTCGTTTAACTCCCGATAGTCGATGCACATTCTCATAGTACCATCCTTCTTTTTAGCGAATAGAATCGGTGCTCCCCAAGGCGATACACTGGGTCTTATAAAATCTAATTCCAATAATTCCTCCAATTGCACCTTCAACTCTTGTAACTCATTTGGTGCTAAACGATATGCGGCTTTGGATACCGGTGCTGCTCCCGGTTCTAAGTCTATTATGAACTCTACTTGTCTGTCTAGCGGCAGACCTAGAAAATCGTTTGGAAATACATCTTCATATTCCCGTACCACTGGTACCTGACCCACTGTTAAAACTTCTTCTTTCTTACTTACAAGGTTTACTAGAAACGCCTGACAATCTCCTTTTTGTAACAACTTTACAACTTTTAATGCTGAAATGATGGGAATTATATTTTCCATTTTTGCTCCATAAAACTTCACTTCTTCTTTGCCTAGCTTCTGAAATATTATCTCTCTCTCTCTCGTGACAGCGTATTGTTGCACTCTCCTTCGTTAGCCAATCCATCCCAAATATAATGTCAAAGTCCCGTATCTCAAGAGCATAGAGATCAGTTGTGAAATTCTTTTCACCTACTACCAAGTCTAAGTTCTTACCAACACAATCAGCTAAAAGTGTTTGTCCTGAGGGAATGCTTACTGCTAAGGCTTCTCTCGCTAATTCTAGCTCTAGATTGAGACGTTTACATATATCTCTAGATATAAAGGAATGTGAAGCTCCAGTATCAAATAAAGCAAGCACAAGTATATCACACAAACTAATCATACCTGCCAAATTTCCAGGGTTTCCAGCTGCCTCTTGCTGGTTGAGAGCATATGCTCTGGCTTGTTATGGTGCACGAGGACCTTGATTCTGATTTTGCTGAGGTCTGGGATTACCTCTATTGTTGTTGTTATTCCCTCGACCACTTCCACATTGTGGTCCTGTATTTCTCATGCCCTGTCTGAACTGTGGCCTCTGCTGCTGCTGATCTTGCATTCCCAAATTTTGTTGGCATTTGTTAGCATAATGACCCTATCGACCACATCGATAGCACTGGACACATGGTCCAAAGTGATATATGTTACAAGTTGCACACAACGGTGAATTCCCTTGATAGCCCTGAGATTTTGGCGCAACATTCACTTGCCCTGCAGGCCTTGGTCCAAAGTTCCTTCCTCCTTGATAGTTATGCTGAAAATTCTTCCCTTGATAACCTCGTTGTGGTCCATCCCACTTCCATTTTCCCTTATGATCCCCAGCTACTGGTTGAGATGCTGAAGTCTTCGATGTTCCTTGCATTGCCTCAATACTAAGTGCCCAACTCAGTATTTGACCATAGTTTGCTTCATCCTTTCCGATCAGTGCAGTGCCTATTTCCGCTTTCAAACCCATACGAAATTTTTCAATCCTCTTTTCTTCTGTGTCTACTATCTGTGGTGCGTATCGAGATAACCTATTAAACTGCAAATCATATTCTGCCACTGATCTGCTCCCCTGTTTGAGATTCCAGAACTCATTAGCCTTCTGATGCTGATAATGTGCCGGTATGTACTTTTGATATAAGATCGTCATAAAGTTATCCCAGGTGAACACTTCCCAATCTGCATCAGATATTGTCCTTCGAACTGACTCCCACCAGAAATCTGCATCATCCACAAGTTGATACAGAGCACAGGCCACCATTTTTTTATCACTACAATGTAAAAACCCAAATATCTTTTCAAGTGCTCGAACCCAACGTTCGGCTGTGAGTGGATCCCCTTCTCCATTGAAAGTTGGGGGATTATGTCGTCTGAACTCCATTTCAATTTGTGGTCCCTGACCCTGCGGGTTATTCGGTACTTCCGGTACCGCCAAGTTCACATTTCTTGGTCTTTCTCTTGGCATTCTGCAACTAGTCAAATCTCCAATCGATCAACACTTGCGTAAAGATTCGTAAAAGAAAATGAAAATAATAAACACACATCTCGTAAAGAAAACGAAATGTAAATATGCAAAGCTTTCCAAAAAAAAAAAATATATACACAACATATATATAAATCTAAAAGATATCCTGAAATGGAACTTTTATATAAAAGAGTGGAGTACCACACATATATCATCTATACATCAAAAATATAATATACCGTCTAGTCCACTAAGTCAAAAAGAGGCTAGCTACCTAATGCCTTATGTCGGAACGGTCTTATAACAACGACAATGTTTCCCACTAACAAAAGCTACTGAGCTGATGATACAACAAAATGTCAACGTCAGTATATACTAAACTACACAAACTACTACGACTATACATATATCTATGGAGACGATGGAATATACCAGTGCCCAGGACGCCCCTCCGCATCGAAATCACGTCGAAAGTGGAGCGTCGTACTTGCAGATCCATCAATTACTTCCATCGGTTCTTCATTTGGATCCTCCTCCGAGTCCTTCTCCTCTGCAATGGGCTCTAACTGGGTCCTAGATGGACTAGCCTCATCATCATGCGATCCTACAGTGATAAGTGGCGACTTTAGTGCAGGTGGTGCTGAACGATCCATCTCGATCGTCCTCTCAGCTGGTAAGACCGATGTAAATGGTACTCTAAACATATCCATATCCTCCTCCACTATGGGTAATTGTGGAGCCACACACCGTCTATCTGCCCAAGTCCGTAGCACGTACATGAAAAATCTCGAGAAATAGACTTTCTCTCTGAGAAAATATTAGCAACTCTTGCAGGCCATGGTGTCCAGGCTTGAGGTAGTCCAATAATATATCTCGCCATAGCCTCCACCTCTGTAATACCACCGATACCCGAGACAATCATCCATAAAGTCACAAAACGTGCGGTGAACTCTAGCACATCCTCCCCTGGTCTACTAATACATGCACGGAACCTCTCTATCCGCTCATCCATCGTAACACGAGTACGACACCTCTTTTGAGGTCTCACCTGCCATCCCACCATCTAATTAGCATAATTTCTCAATCAGTCTACGTTCAAACATTTTCACAAATTCTTACAAATTCAGCCTAAGTTCAACAATTATAGGCTAAGTTCATCTTAAGTTCTCAAATTCCAAGTCAAAGTACTCATCTAGAGCACAAACATCAACCACAAATCAACTATTACTTATAAAATTTTGAAATATATATATATATATATATGATAAATTCTAAATATAATTAGATTTTTTTTGTATAAGGTTTTAAAGAAAAGTTATTGATTATGGTCAAACTCAACAAATTAATTAATTTCATGTATCGTATTGGCTTTTGTTTGGTTCGATTCACTTATGAAATACTGCAACCGCCTTAATTGTACATTCAAACAAAAAACTAAGAAAAAAAAATTAAGCTCATAAACCCAAAAGGTTCATTTGCATGCACGGATTAATAAAACTTGTGAATTTCTCAAAATGCACTTGTAGTAGGGTTGAAATTTCTTGTTACATTTTCATATTTCACTCCATGTTTCATTATCAAATTTATCATTTAATAATATTTATTATAAAATTAAAATTAACTATAATATAAATAATCATAGTCAACATTTATCAGCACAGAAAATAAATAAAAATTATAAAACATAATTTTAAAAAAAAATCAATCATAATAATGAGTTATTAATTGAAAATCAAAAATTAAATTTTAAAAAATAATTATAAAGTATAGAAATGTACAATGTTTGGGTACTAAAGTATAATGAATCCTATAAAATATGCTAACTACAATTGTATATCCAATAACCTTAAGACTATACTTTCTAAAAAATAATATAACAGAGTATATGAATTTAAAAATATCAATCTTTTTTTCATTTAGATATTCATTTAATTAGAATGTTAAATTGTTACTATTTCATGTTAAATGTAATTAAAAAAATATTATAAATGCTATATATACGTATAAAGTATAAAAAAAACACACTACCGATTATAATGTTTTACCAAATAATTCACTTGATTATTTTATTTAATAAATTTAATATATGTTGGTAAATTTTTTATATCTCATTTGGTTGCATATGTGTATATATATATATATATATATAATGATAATTATTTGACATGATAAAATTTACAAAATATTATCAATCACTTCTTAATATGTGTAACACAAATTCTTGTATTTAATTTGGTAAAACACAAAATGTGTACAAATAATATGATTTCGGATCAAAATTATTTATATGGATCCAATCTCTATTTTTCCTCTGATTATTCTCTTCAAAAGTTGATTTTCAAACGGTCTTTGAAATCTTCAGAGTAAATTTGTCTCTTTGATTTTCTCGGACTGGTTGTTTAAACTTGGCCTTTGAAGTTTTCGGGGAAGATTTGTATCCTCGATCTTCTTTGACTTGATCTTTAGTCTTGATAACGTTAATTCGGAGGGCCGACGCCTTGTTTCCGGATCAAACGCTAATTTTGAAATGAATTTGATGAAGAACGCCTTTGACTGTCTTGCTTATGGATCAAACGTCGTCTTCGGAATGAATTTGGTGAAGAACGCCTTTGAGTGTCACAAGAACGCCTTGAATATCTTTGAGAATTTCACTTATGGAAGTTCTCAAATTCTTGAACTCTTCAAATGGTCTTGCTTGTGGATCAAATGCCGTCTTCGGGATGATTTTGGTGAAGAACGCCTTGAATATCTTTGAGAATTTCACTTATGGAAGTTCTCAAATTCTTGAACTCTTCAAATGACTTCTGGTGTGATTTTCAACTGATATGGAGGCCCCTATTTATAGTTATAGGGAAAGAAATCTAGAGCTGTTGTGACACTATCTCATTGGCTGTTGGAAATTGATATATATCTTTTGAAAGATATTTATTTGTTACCAAAGACTCTTGATATTTATCATATAATCATATCTTTATTATTTAAATATTTTATTTAATTTTGGATTTGATATGATTCCAAAACTGAATAAATATATAAAAATCAATAAAAATATTATATATAATATTTAATTTTTCGCTATCTACAATATGATAAAAAAAGAATAAATTAACATGGAATTGAATTTTGTAATGCATGCACGGGAAATGAACAGTTGCATTGATTCTGTTTAATATATAAGATAGATTAAATTTGTCATTTAGTAATTTCATGAGATATGGTTCAGTTACTTCAGCAATTATGCATTGGGTGCACATCGCTCTCGCAACCCAAGCCCAAGCCTAATATATATTCAAAAAATAAGAGAAGGCGCCAAGGGTGTGCACGGCGTGTGTCATTAGGGATGTAAACGGGACGGGTGGGGCCGAGTATTGCTCCCCCACTCTCATACCCACCTCCTATATTGACCCCCATCTCCGTTTAAACAGGGGTGGGTACGGGGCGGAGATTACTCAATACGAGAAGGGTACCCATCGAGCACCTCTTATATATTGTTTATTTTAAAAAAATTGAAAAATCAAGCATGAAAATCTATATTTATTAAATATATATATATATATTTATTTATTTTTAAAGATTGAAAAATCAAGTATGAAAGTCTTAAGCATAAATTATAATTTAAATCTATATTTATTAAATATATAATTATGAATTATATTAAAACGAGGCGGGTTCAGGTTGGGTATCTATTCCCCGCCCCCGCCCCAAACCTGACCTGAATATTAAAATTTATACCCGCCCCCATCCCATACACAATTTTTTTTATCACCAAACCATCTCATTGGGGCAGGTACCCGCGGGTAGAATTGTCATCCCTATGTGTCATCTATCATTTTTTATTTTTTATTTTTCTGATTTTTTTAGCTTTTTTCCCAAAAACTATATACTTTAAAATGGAATTAGTGAACCCTAAAATTAAAGTGAATTTGTAACACCCCAAATCAAATACGAGTCCAATTAATACATCAAGTGTCTTTATGTTAAGATACCAAGTATTGGGCTTTTGAGCTCATTTAAAAACATGTTTATTTACGACTCAATTATTATTGGAATGAGAATGAACGAATATATTAGAGTATAGTTTTGTCTAAGCCCAATTTTAGCCTAATTACTCGACTCAATTCACGATCAATATTGAGTCCATCTTAATCTAAGTAAAGACTATTTTGGAGGCCCAAAAAATAAAAATAAAAATAAAATATTAATATGCCCATGACAATTTCCCCCAACCTTATCTCTCCACTTCATTTTCCACTAAAAAAATGGAGATTGTAGAGTGAGAGAGAGAGAGAGAAGAGAAAGAAAAGAAAGAGCAGAGGGGAGAGAGAGAGTGAGAAGCAGATCGAGAGATACGGAGAAAGAAAAGAGAAAGAAAATGAACAGAATGAGAAAAAAAGAAGAGAGAAGAGAGAGTGCGTGGGTGAGGGAGAGGTCGCCGAGAGAGATGGAGAGGGAGAGGGAGGCAAGTCTACTGCCGCCCACCACCACCGGCGCAGCCCCATTGCCATCGTTGTGCCGCCTACGCAACTGCTGCCCGAGAAGGAGCCGTCGCCGTTGTCCGCCCGAAGCCACCGCCATCTTTCACCCTTCGTCCTCATTGTATTGGTCTATTTCTTGTCCTTTTCACTTGATTTTTTGGATGTCGTGTATTTATATATGCTCTATGTTTCATCTTTTGATGTCATTGTCATCCGATGATCGACAAATCGTTGGAAAAAGTTTACCGATCAAATTCGGCATTGTACCATTTCGAGGCCTTTCAAGGTCCCGAATCGAAAAAGTTTCCAACTGGAAAGTTGTTTGGAATATTATTTACATTGAGTTAGCATGTAGTTGGATTTTATTTTGGAGTATTCCGTCATTTGAATTTTTACTTAAAATGTTAAAGTTGTTCGGGTTTTATTTTGAAATCGAGGGTTGTCAAAAAAATCTCAAATTTATAGAGTTGATTTCTGTTATGATATGGGTCATACTAGATTTATTTCGTGATTTTTGGATAAAAATAAAGTGTCGTTAGATTTTATTATCGAGTATCCCGTTGTTTCGATTTTTACCTAAAACATTTAATTTTTATTCGAAAGCACGTGTTGTCGAAAAATTTCCAAATTGATATACTTTTAGTTCCTCATGTCTAGAATCATCTTTTTATTGATTTCGTAATTTTGGATGAGATTTGGTTTTATCAAATATTTAATTTAAACAGTTATTTTTATGCCAAAAAATCAGGTCTTGAGAAAATGCTCAAACTCGTATATGTTTGTCCTCATAGGTGAAGGATCATCTCCTAATTATTTTGAAATTTTCGGATGAGTAATATTTCGTTGAATTATCCAAGTGAATGTCGAGAAAAAGGGGAGACGGCGTAGTATTGTCTTTTGCCAATATCTTGACTTGGTCAACATAGAATTAATATTTTATCTACACTACTAGAAAAATGCTAATAGACAACGGGTATTACCCATTGTCTATAAAGATACCGACTGTTGTTAATAGAGGTGTTGTCTTTCAGTGTGCTGATAGACAACGGTCATTACCCGTTGTCTATAGATCAATAGACAACGATCATGTTGACCGTTATTAAAGTAATGAATTACAAAAAAAAAAAAAGACAACGGCTGTCATAAAAGCCATTATCTATTTTTTTATAGACAACATTTTTATAGAAATCCATTGTCTATTCCTAAACAGACAACGGCTTCTTATTTAACTGTTGCAAATTTAATTTGAATTAGACAACAGTTAGGTCGACCGTTGTCCTTTTTTTAAAATAATTTTTAATATTTATGCAGATTGTTTTATATATAATTTCAGCCCTGATTATTTAAAAAATTTCCCAAAATAATAAATTATTAAAACTTAACATAATTCATTCCATAAAACACAAAATGTGTATACAAATACATAATACATCGTGTAACTTGTCCAAAATAACATTATCATATATGAAATAAACTAATATTAAATATTCTATATTCAACATTCGCATGAGTTAATAAGTTCAAGTAGTAAAAAAAAGAAGTTCAACTTTCCTAGCCTTCCAATCCTCCCCTTGCCCCAGTTTAAGAATGGCCACGCCACTTCGTCAAATCAACCAAAAAAAAAAAGAAAAACAATAATCTAATTGAGTATCAATTCCATTAATTAATGCATATCGATCATATTACCTAAAAAATAACAAAGTTAAGATTCAATATGCCTGCAATAACCTAGATTGAGCAAATAATCTCAGAAGTGGCAATATAGCCCATGGCATACTTAATAAATTTCAAAGTGAATTAAAAAAAAATGAAGAAATTAAAATTAACATGAACATGTTAGTTTCATGATAGCCAAAAAAGTAACAAATTCATAACTTCTTCAGTGCCATTGCTTCGTGCATCATATGATAGCCAATTCAAAGAGATTCACATTTCGATCACTATTCATATGCATGTCTACTTTGCTAGAAGCATTTAATTCATATTCACTGGATAATTACCATCAAGATAGATCAATAGATTATGCATGATGATCTTGATTAGATGTCTAAAAAATAACATAAGATGATCTTGACGCTTGCTGGAAAATAATAGAAGGCATATAATAAAACCTAAGGCTAAGAGCCAAAGAAATATCTATAAATGCATATCTGATTGTTTAAATAAAAGTGGGCTATATTCCCATTAAAGCACAAATACTGAAACAATTTAACCAAAATATGTAATACGTACGGCAAAGACAAGCATGAAACTAAACCATTTAATCAAATTTCTCCTTATACGCATTGACAGTTGTAGCGCCCCAGAAATTTTAAAGTATTTTACTACTTTTAATTGAATATTCTTAAATATAATATTATTGAATCCTATATGTCGCACCAAATAGTTAATATATGTTTTAATATGAATGATCGAGTAATTCATGTTTTAAAAAGAAATCGATCCAATATTTTTCTCTTGCCATAATTAATCCTCAATTTTTAGTATAAATAGAGAAGCTATCATTCATAAAAATCACACCAAACATTCAAAGTTTTTCTCAAAGCATTTTCAAGTTTCTTTTCTCCCTTCGTCTGTGATCGTTTGAGGCGGCGCACGTGGATCTAATTATTTCTCTAGATCAAAGTCAAGTTGGGGGTTTTATGTTGAAAATTGTATTGTTATCCTCTATATGTTTGCACAGGAGTTATGTGAAATTTCAATACAGAGTTTTCAAGACCGAGTCTTTTAGACTATAAAGTACAGAATCTTCTAGACTATAAAGTACGAAGACTTTTAGACTATAAAGTACCGAGCCTAAGGGCTGATGCAAAAATACAGGTTACATGAATTAAATCTTCTCACGTGCATTTTTGTTAAATTTTTGGATAAACAGTCACTCCCCACTGAGTTTAAAGGAACTCACCCCAATCTTTTATTCCTTTCAAGCAAGAGCTCGGACTGTATGAGTGGACAAGATGTGATGATGATGGTCAAATGGTCAAGCATGACTAAATGAAAATATTTATTTTACTTTTTTTGACTTAATTTTATGTAATAAATGTCAATTTATGATATGCAACTTCCGTTGTATTTCAAGTTATTATTTTATTAATGAAAAACACGAGTAACGTGTCCTTTTTCTATTAAAAGTAAAATTGGAGCGTTACTGAGTGGTATTAGACCTGCATACTTTTAAAAGTAATAACCATCATCACATCCGCCACATCGCTCCGAGAAGAGCTAAAAGTTAGGTTATGTTTCATGTCAAAATTTATGAAAATATGGTGTATGAAAGTATGTTGTATGAAATTGTTTTGCTATTTTTAGGTTTTGAAAATATGATTTCCAAATTTCGAGGACAAAATTATTTTTAAGTTAATATTAAATGAATGTTACATTTCTTTATTTATACCGGTTTAAGCCCAATCTCTTTTGTTCACATGATCCAATGCATTTTATTCAAAGCCCAAGAAATTTTTTAAGCCCATTGTTTGAACCCTAAACCTAAATTACCATATCCGAGTAATTCATGTTTTTGAAAGAAATCAATCCAATATTTTTCCCTTGCCATAATTAATCATCAATTTCTAGTATAAATAGAGGAGCTCTCATTCATAAAAATCACACCAAACATTCAAAGTTTTTCTCAAAGCATTTTCGAGTTTCTTTTCTCCCTTCGTCTGTGATCGTTTGAGGCGGCGCGCGTGATCTAATTATTTCTTTACTCAAGGTCAAAGTCAAGGTGGGATTTTATGTTGAAAATTGTATTGTTATCTTCTTTATATGTTTGCACAGGAGCTATGTGAAATTTCAATACAGAGTCTTCAAGACTATAAAGTACCGAGTCTTTTATACTATAAAGTACAGAGTCTTATGGACTATAAAGTACGAAGTTTTTTAGACAATAAAGTACCGAGCCTAAGGACTGACGCAAAAGTACAGGTTACATGAATTAAAGCCTTTTCACGTGCTTTTCTGTTAAATTTATAGTTTGAATAACAGTCACTCAATAGCCTTTCACGTATTTTTCTGTTAAATTTATAGTTTGGATAACAATAACTCCCCATTGAGTTTAATTTAAAGGAACTTACCCCAATCTTTTAATGTCTTTCAGGAAATGGCTCGGGCGATGTGTGAGCGGGCAAGACGCGATGGTGGTGGTCTCTTAGTTTATTAAATAAAGCAAGAATAAATATTTGAGACATCATTATTTCCATGTTTTTCCGCATTTATTTTTCTAAACTCTGATGTTGCATTTATTGTAACAATTTGATTAAGGACCCGGTTTTATGAAATTATTTAATGAATAAGCATGGTTAACATTTTTTTAATCTATGAGTATAAATTTTTGGGGCGTTACAACAGTTCAAGGAGCATATGGATAAACATTAGAATAAAGGAATAGCTTTCAAGATGTTACCGAGAACATAATGTTTGTCTTGTCTTGGTACACTGCCTTAGACACATCTCTCACCTATGAGAGGGCCAAGGAAGGTTGTTGATTCCGTTAATATGTGTAAAAGAGTTAGAGGAAAAAAGTACATTGGGACAAGCAAAAGAACTTTATATAAACATATGTTATACAGTAGTGAGATGTAAGTGGATACAAAATCATACAAATTATCTGTAAGGTTCCTGCCACAGAAAACTATTAATGAAATAAGCCTCTCGTGAGGTATTTAGATCTTAGCTCGATAATAGCTCATCTAAAGAAGGCTCATCAAATAATAATAATAACAAACTAAGCTCAAACTAGAGCTGGACAATTAATATTAGGCCCTTATCTCGTGTATGGAACTAATTGTTGTATATTTGTACACTTCTGTCTTCTATCTATGATTATATATAAATATCTAACAAAACTTGTTTATTAGATAAAGTTCAGTAAATATAGCATACCTTATTTTCGAAATATATTTTACACCTTACTAACAAATTATAATTTTATATTTATGAAGCATGTTTTTGAGCTTCGTAAGCTGAAGGTATGCAAATAAAAGCTACTTCAAATTAAAGTTCTGCAGCAATGCATCATCCACCACACATGAAAACATTAAATATGTCACATGCAAAAAATTTAAGAACCTCCACACCCCACAAAGATGCAACCAGAAAATCGTGCGAATTTTATTAAACATATGAAAGGTCAATCATGTGTAACAAGAGAGAAAGATACCAGAAGCATTACCTTTGTATTCATTATACTTCATAATTTACATATTATAGTTGATCCAACAATCTTAAAGCAAACAAAGGTTGGTGGCCTCAAAATATGAACCTTTTCGTAGAAAGATGCTAAAATCCTTTCATCAAGGAGTAAGGTAACCAGAAACTTATGCCCACAGATAACATGATTTCAGGCCCCAATGAAGACACGATTGTGCTATTAAAATGCAAAATAAGAATGAATTCAGATACTTGCTCATGAGGATAGTAGGTTTACACTATCTACACATGCACTCTGTTCTTTTTTAACTAAAAAATAGAGCACGTGTATGCATTTCTATCATAGATTCTTTCAGATTATATTAACTTTTCGTTGTTCTTACTTAATAGATCACTGCCTAACATATTCTTTCCATGCTGAAATCTTAATCATTGCAAGGATATCTCCCTATTAGTATGCAAAATGGAAAACAATGGAAATACAATTAATAAGCAAAAGCCCTTCACCTACTAATAAGGAATACAGAAAGATAATAAAACACAGTCATACCTGCTAAGCAATATGCTTTAAGTTGACAGAATTAAAAATGCCCCGGCATCACCTTATATTATCTTAACATGATGAAACATGAAAAGTGGTTCATTATTGCGAGAGAACTATAAGAATTTTGAACAAAAGCCAAAGTATGTAATCAGTACGGTGGTCATATTTTAATCAACAATGCTAAAGACATGATGTGCAGAAGAATAGTGCAAAAGAATAGAGTAAACTTAATTGAACCTAAAAGACAATGCATTTCCTCCAAAATTCAAATCAACTGTTATAACCTTCACCAATTATGCACGTAAATTTACAAACAGCAGACACAGAAAACAACATTTTTCTTTAAAGAGTTAACAAAAATCTCAACTTTGATCACCAGAAAAATGAAGAAAAACATAAATTACCGCAAAGATCACACATCCTAAACAAAAGTACTAAATTTCACAGCAGACATTTATTTATCAATTTCAACTTAACATTACAGTAACTTAAAACTTTGATTAGGGTTCGCTAAACAAAAATGGATT
The DNA here is from genome assembly GCA_026008535.1 of Perilla frutescens. Lineage (NCBI taxonomy): Eukaryota > Viridiplantae > Streptophyta > Magnoliopsida > Lamiales > Lamiaceae > Perilla > Perilla frutescens. The sequence goes on from BRKX01000012.1 coordinate 46,842,109, forward strand.
TGGTGAGGTGCAACACAAAAATGAATGTACGTAATATCTAATGCGCATATATATATATATATATATGAGCATGTGTTTGCAACAAAAATGAGTTTCAATAGTCTATATGCAGGCCAGAGAAGGCTAGGCAGCTTGTTGTAAGTTGGTTCTAACTTAACTAATAGCTTTTGTCATCGAAGGAAGTTGATACCAAAATGATAAGTCATGACTGCAGAAACTGATGCACCATTTCCACAGCAGATTATTCCACTTGGGCCGACCTTAGGCGGGCGCGCAATGGAGGTCACCAATCTAGGCCATGGACCTTCAGGATCGCCCATTGACCCCGTCCAGGTAAGTTTGGTATAACACTTCAATTATTTCTGCATAAAAACTATGATTTGGGTGGGATGTGCCAGGCAATGGCAGCAGTGCAACGCAAAAGTGACACTCGAGAACCCAAGCAGCAAGCTGCTTATGTTGGCTCTCCCCCTAAAGAAATAAATTTAATATCGTGTGTGCTGATGACTCACATATCAGATATTAAACTGATAAGAACAGATACTACACTTGATCTTAGCCAAAAGGCTGAGAAAGGTATGCTTCGTTATTTCTTCGCTTTCATCTTTTATAATCAAGCTGTGAGTAGATGCTATTTTTGAGTGTTTGATGTGGGATATTCAACATAGGTAAAGGCAAAGAGAGGATGGGCTGCTTGATAATAAAGATAATTGTATTCCTTCAAAAACGAGAACGGCATATTCATTTTTGAATTCAAAATTAATTTTCTTTATATTCACTAGTATTTCTCCAAATACGTATATACGATACTCAAAATTCTCGTCTAACTATCAAATACAATTAAAAAATCATAATGTATATAATGTGTAAATTAAAATAATACTTTCACTTTTCATTGAATTAAATAATTTATGCTCCTCGTTATCTACTAAGGTTGCTCACCATATGCTTTTTTTAATCAATCATAAATTATGGAAAAAAAAATTGCCAAAATTTCTACTGGAATCTTTGTGGAAAGATGAGTTGTTTATTCAGGAAAAAAAAGGTTTGGAACTGAGAGCAAAATTGGTCGGTAAGTGTATGTATGATTAGATTTTGGTTATTTGCAATAGGGCAAATTTCATATTACTCCCTCTGTTTTTCCGAAAAATAACAAAACCCCCATGTGTTAATTAAATAGTCTAAAAACCCCCTCTGTTATGTATTGTTTATCAAAAAAGCCCCTTTTTGAGAAAGTGAATTAAATTTACTAAAAAAGAGTGTATGATTCTTATTTTTACAATTTTTGTTATAGATAAATATATTTTATATCATTTAAAAATTTTAGTGTTTGGTTATACTACTAATTTTTAGCTATTTTGATAATTTCCTATGTTACATATTTTTTTACATATAAATATATTTTATATTATTTAAAAATTATAGTATTTGGTCAAACTACTATTTTAAAAAATTAATTAAATTTTAAAAATAATACAAAAATTGTAAAAATAAGAATCATATACTCTTTTTTTAGCAAATGTAATTCACTTTCTCAAAAAGGGGGCTTTTTTGATGAATTTATACATAACAGGGGGGGTTTAGACTATTTTTTTAACACAGAGGTTTTTTTATTTTTCGAAAAAACATAGGGGAATAATATGAAATTTGCCCTTTGTAATATATATGTATACACGCATATATATAATTATATAATATGAATCTATGGAGAGTAAATGGTGGATTATGATTATAATTTCCCAAAAATAACAAAAACCTACAGTGACCCACCGGCTAATCGACATATAATTATGCTAATGTTTATGTAATATAATTTACATTATATATTTTTATTATTACATTTCTCACATCGATACACGGGATCATTATATGCATTCGATATCATAGTAAAACAATATACACATCAAATTATTTATATCAAATAAAATAAATAAATATTTGACTTGTAATATAAATAATTTTTGAATAAAATGAGTAGGAATCAAATAATGAATTTTATAATATCCAACTTGTAAGTAGAAAATAAATAGCTATTGTGGCACCTTTAATTTCCTGTTTATTGAAGAAGAAGAAAAATCCTTCCCCTTCCTCTTTATGCCCACTCCTACCCCCCTCTTATGCAATCTACAATGTGCAAAGTGCAAACCAATTTTCAAACAATAAATTATGCAATACTATTTTATTTTATAATAATTGAATTATAAGAGAAAAACTCAATCCTAGTTACTTATATATATATATATATATAATATAGGGATAAGGTCCAATTTGGTCCTACAACTATACCCGAAATCTCAGTTTGGTCTCGAAACAAAATTTTGGCCCAAATCAATCCCTTAACTTTTTAAAAGGTATCACGTTAATCCCTGAACTAATTTCCGTTAACGTCTGTCACTAATGGTGTTAATTTTAGGGAAAAAGTCCAAATTAGTCCTACAACTTTACTCGAAATCTCAGTTTGATCCCTATATAAAATTTAAATCCAAATTTTAATTATTCAATGTGGAACATTTTAGTCTCGTTTCACTTCTCGTTTTCACTTTATTAATAATTTTATTATTTGACTATTCTTTTTTATTTTTTATTAATTAATAAAGTCTATGAAAAAATTGAAGAACGTCTCAAGATATTCAAATGATTGTGGATGATATAATTAGTGAATGTTATGTTTCTCTCCAATGTGTCAATATAATTAATGATATTATAATGAATATAATATTTATCAATAAACTTATCTGGAATTGATATATGATCGAACCGATATAAACTGACTAGTTTTCTTCTTATAATAATCATGAAATAATAATATTACGTACATTTTTTGTGTTGGCTCATAATTATATATCATCAGAATTTCATTATGTAGATTAGATGGTTCTACAACTTAGTATTGGTTTCTAAAAATATTAAATTTTGACTGAGACTACTGAAAAATACGCCCAAACTTTTGGATACATAAATTGTATATGTGGCTTGATATTAGTCTCGAATTAATCTAATTAGGATTTAATAAAAGAAAAGGGTCCAATTTGAGCCAAAATTTTATTTCGGGACTAAATTGAGATTTCGGGTATAGTTGTAGGACCAACTTGGACTTTTTTTTCCTTAATTTAATGCCGTTACTGACGGACACTAACAGAAATTAGTTTATGGATTAACATGATACTTTTTAAAAAGTTGAGGGATCAATTTGGACCAAAATTTTATTTCGGGACCAAATTGAGATTTCGTGTATAGTTTGTAACGCCCCAAAATCAAATACGAGTCCAATCTTTTATTTCAGGGCCCAATTATAAAAACAAGTCGTTTCATTTTTTTTAAAATAGACGAGTATTAGGCTTTTGAGTCCATTTGGAGCCCCTCTATAAATATTTTTATTTTCGACCCAATTATTTTCGAAACGAGATTTAACGAACATATTAAACGATAGTTCTCGTCGAAACCCAATTTTGGCCCAATTATTGTGTTCATTTCAAGATCAATGTTAAGTCCTTTTTTTTTTCTAGCCCAAATTGCTCAGCCCATTTGTGATTAATTTGAGGTCCAAATATAAGAGGCCCAAATATAAACCTAATAGGTATAATTTATATATATGTGTGTGTGTGTGTGTGTGTGTGTGTATGTATGTGTGTATATACATAGAGGATGGATCAAATGAGAATACCCCATGTGGGAACTAGGAACTCATCTCATCCATCCATTGTTTTGATTTAGATGGCTAAGATTTGGTCAACTTTTGGTCAAAGTCGGAGTGGCAAACTTGTAATATTTGAGCATAATTTTCGGAAATCATATAGACAACACTTTAAAACCGTTGTCTATTCTTATAAATTTCGTATGCTAAAATGAGAGTACTATCATGTTATTATGAACATATATACATGCTAATATGAATATATATATGCATGCTAATATGAACATATATACATGCTAGTATGAACATATAATGTCTTACTATTAACGAACACTACTACTGCTATTATGAGTAAAATTTATGTGTTTTATGAATATTTTTTTATGTTGTTATGAATATTTTTTCATGCTATTATGTGTATACTTCTATGTTATCGTGAATATTTTGTCATGCTATTATGAGTTTAACATCACGCTATTATGGACGAAAAAATATATTCTCGAATAAACATATGAACAATGGATCTTAAATGAAAGAGCACGAAAAGAGCTTTAATTTGATATATAATTTGCGTTAATCTAATGAAAAATGAGCAAGGTATGGATGTTTAAAGTTTAAATAAGATTAAAACATTGTGTGGTTGAGATTAGTTCCTAGTTCTCACATGGGGATTGGTTCTCATGTGAACCATACCCTATATATATATATATATATATATATATATATATATATATATATTATTTCCCCTTTCCCAATTTATATAGGGAATATGGTAGAGAGATCGAGGAGGGGGAAGAAAAAGGGAATAGAAAGAAAAGGAAGAGAAAAGAAAGAAAAGGAGAGAAGTGAGAGAGAGAGGAACAGATCGAGAGTGAGAGGGAGAGAGAGAGAGGGGGGAGGTAGCTGCTGCTGCCATCCGCCACCGCCGGCGCTGCCCCGTTGCTGCCGTCTGCGCCGCTGCTGTCGCAGGAGAAGGAGGCCGCCGCTGTCGTCCATCGGCGCCCATCCGACAATCATTTTATTTTCATGATATGTTTATGTTATTATTTTTTCGGTCCTCCCTTCTTCCCCTCTCCCCTTTCCTCCTATTATCTTGTTGATATTTTGAAATTTAGGTTCCCAATTTCAGATCTAAATGAGGAATAAACCATAACCTTGTAACTCTCATTTTTTTTTCTTCATCTTAACATCTTTATTTCTTTTTTTTTTTAGCTCATAATTGTATCTCATGGGTTGTTCTATTTATCTAATTTAAATGTTGACTTAATTTTGTATCTTTGCTGGTATTGTGTTCTAGAACTCTCATAGTGCAGAATGGGTAAGAGAGAAGATGAAAAAAAAAATTTGGTATTTTGCTGTGTTGGGAGGGTGCGTGAGTTGTGTGTTGCTCTTTGATTTTTATTTTATTTTTTATTGTATTCCTTTTTTTTCTTAGACCTAGTGTTCCTCAATTATTTTAATTACTATTTGTTTAAATTCACAAATTGTCGATGGATAATAAGATTTAAGCTTTGGAGCCTTATTTTCCTTGTAATTCATTTCTCTTAATTTTATTTTTGGAGATAATACTGATCTAATTTAATTAAAAATAAAAACGATATCACATATAATTACATCTAGGTCAATGGTTAAAAGTCAACTCACTAAATAAAAGGATTTGGGTTCGAAACCCTTAACTAGCATTTTATATAAATCTATTTTTTTTTTCTTGGAACATTTAACCTTATTTAATTAAAAACTTAATCATGTCATCAGTAGTTGTGTTTAGCCTAATGGATTCCTATGTTTAAAAGACTTAGTTGGCCAATGTTCGAAACCCCCTAGATATCTGCATCTTTATTTTTTTTAAGTTTTAATCCGTCTGACTCCAATGGTATTAGATTTAATTCTGTTATTTAATTAATACATGAGATAATTTTTGAAAATCTTGTGTGGTCTAGTGGTTGATGGTTTCATTATAAATATAGAGATCAAAAGTTCAAATCCTTTTAATGTATTTTACCCCTTTTTGGACAAATTATTTTTTTGTATTTATCTAATATAGCAAATTGGTTTTGTTCACTAAGTCCATTTCGTGTAGTGGTTGTGGGCTACTCTTTTGGTAAAAGAGGTTGTGAGAATTAAGCCTCTTAGACACAAGTTTTGATTCACTTTTATTTTTATTTTATTTAACTTTGATGGTATTCAAAGATTAAGTCTATGATATGACAAATAAATATTTTGAAAATATCCTATGATCTTATAAATTTTAGTATGTATTATAATTTTTAATCTTTAAGATTAATATGTTCCTTTTCACGATCAAGGACTCCATGTGAATTATAAATTAGGATTATTGTTCGACCGCCATGTGACATTGTTTTACATTATTAAATTAGGATCTCGATCCCTTGACCTTTTCTTATGTTATAGTATATGATTAGATAGGGTTTTAGAACGTGACTAAGATGCTACCTTTATGTATATGTCTTTACCGAGACGACAAATCTATGACGAACGGTTGGCGAATAAAGCTACAACCCTATTTAGCCATAAGCTCCTAACCCGAGGCAGAAGACCTAGGACGAGCAGTTTATCATTAAAGCTTCAGCTATTATAGCTATAAGGTGGGTAATACTATACTTCTCTTTTGTTTAAGCTAATAAGCTTTAGAAGCATGTTAGAGTAAATTGAAATATTCAAATAAATGATGTTATGCTATGCCAGATTAATCTATGGAATCATCTATGGAATGATTTATTGGATATAAAGTTATGGGATAAATGAATGAGCGTGGAATTAGATGCTAGCATTATATGAACTGTTATGATATTCATGCTTATAGATTATTATTGGAATTGAAAGCATTGTCTCTATATATGATACCATACGAGATAGATGTAGTAAACCTTATAAGCGATGATGCTATGGTACTAATTGATGGAGGAATGAGACCTAGATGATGCACTCTAGGTTGTGATATATGTTAGTAAATTATAAGTTAAGATTATTGCTCGACCATCTAGTATCGTCATTTCGGTTGTCAATTTAGAAACCCGGGCACTTTACCCTTCCTTATGCTATGACACATGGTTAACATTCTAGTGTGCTATTACGATATGATTTTATAATAATTCCTTACTCAAGACGGTAGGCTTAGAACGAGCATAGTATGATCAAAGCTTGAGCTATTATAACTATAAGGTGGGTGATATCTATCCAACACATGATTTATGTTTCAAAAACGTGTTCTATTTATGATAATCTATATTTATGATAGAGCACGCTTCAAAGTACTTTTATGGCTCTACGATTTCTAGTCAAGTGTGACTTATGTTTCAAAAGCGTGATCTATTTATGATAACATATGTTTAAGTTTAAGCATGCTTCAGATTACTTTTATGGCTCAATGATTTCTAATTAACACGTGGTTATATGTTTCAAAATCACGTTATGTTTATGAGAAAAATATGTTTATATAAAAAGCATGCTTCAAAGTTCAAAATATTCTTTTTATAACTCATCGGAAGCTGCTAAACTCTATGGTTCTCGGTATGAGCACTTGGTGCAGTATGTAGCACTTCGGTGCGGTATGAGCACTTGGTGCGGTATGTAGCACTTCGGTGCGGTATGTTATGAGCACTATGGTGCGGTATGAGCACTCCGGTGCAATATGAGCACTTCGGTGCGGTATGGCACAATGGTGCAATTATGGTACTACGGTACAAATATGTCACTTCGGTGAAATTTATATGATAGGGATATTGAGTTAACCTTCCGTATGTTAATGAGCAGATATTTTTTTATGGGCATTATAGTAAATATGTTTAATATGCAAACTATTTATTGAATGATCAAGTATATTTTAAACATTTAAAATCCCACTGAGTGTTTTCTGGCACTCAGTCCATCTATTTTTCATAATATCTCCAGGTATTTGATGACGGATGGCGGTTGACGTGGACCAGTGTGGATTTCTTATTTCGTTGACCACTTTTATGATTTTTAAATATTGATTATGTATAGTTTGAGGTCAATAAGTATTAATTTTTATGCTTTCGCTTTATGGTCATGAAACATTTAACTATTTTATGGATATTTGTGAATGTTGTGGTCTTTTGGTACATTTAAAATGTTGAATGCTGAATTTTGACTTGACTTGGTCTTACGAGTTTAAATGGTAAACGCCTTTAAGCGTGGATATCATGAATATTTTAAAAGAAAAGCTGCCTAAATTTTTAGAACCTAAGAAAATTATTTATTGTGAATTGCAAAAATTTTATCGTCATTTCTTTTGATTGTGTGTTTTCGTAGCATCTGGACCTTCGGGTTCGGGTCGCTACATAGTTGTAGGACCAAATTGGACCTTATCCCTATATATATATATATATATTACAATGTATACATGTGTAAGTGTGTGAAACAAATGTATAAAAATTATTAAATAGATTAAAAAACAAAGTCTATTTTCAGAGATACAAACCTTAATAGTCATCATAATCATTAAGAAACAAATAGCTTACTATCATTTTGAAGAAATTAATAAGCATGATATAGTGGCGCAAAATAAGTTAATTTAGCACATGTGGTTTGAAATGTATAAGAAAATTTTGCACCAAAAAATTTAATTTAATTATCCAATATATAATGAAAAAACCGAACTCTCGATTTCTGACAACTTTGTATACGCAGCGGAAATATAGAAACAGACAATGGATTAAAAATTTCATGAGATTATATTTCTATAATCTCGTGAAGTGCCTCAGGGCAAAAACTTCACTATACGAATACGTGAATTACAAAAACACTACTAGACAAATTCTCACTAAATATTAAGACACTTTATCTCTTCCTTCGCAGAAGGTCGTGACTAAAGTTGTCTTAACTAACTCTAGTAGAAATCAGTAAATACTAAAAGTGATCTTTGTAATATCTGAATATACTCTCTAAAAACTCGTGTCTAACTCTGTACATTCGATCCCTATATATACAAGACTAATGGCTTGATCATCACACAAATAACCGAACGATTATCACATGATCTTCACTCCTAGATTTTCGACTACACTTCCTCCACTTCAGTAACAACCTTATCACTTTGACTCTATCTACTTGGACTCGGTCATATAGCCGCATGTTCCTATTTTTGCTCAACCGAACACATCTGCAAGAAAGACAAAAACAACACAAATATATGGATATACAAATCCCTACGGTTTCAACATATAAAAATACCACAAAATCTAATAGACATAACTGTGCAATGCATGAACTTTTTTTTATGCGATTGTGATTTGAATTGGCATGTATATTTTTATACGTTGATTAATTAGAAGTGGATATTTATAATATTTAAATAGAAAACAAAAATACTAAATTTTGCTTCAGTACGTGAGAATTAAAATTTACACAAAAAAATGCTATGATTGCACATAAAATATATTTGATCACAAACTTTTCCACTTGATCGATCACAATATAACTTAGGATAAATTACATTTTGATATCCGATCTTTCAACCTTTAAAAAAAAAGTCCCGACCTTGAAGAGAGATGAGACGGCCAATTTATTTTTCTTATTTTGGAAGGGACAAGCAGAAGCAAGTGAGAATTCACAAAAATATGATTTAAACAATATTTTTCCTTCATGAAAAAGGGGAAAATAAATAAAATCTTGAAGACTCAACGGTAAAAGGGAAGACGGAAAGTGGTAGGATTGAAGAAATAATGTTTTTTTTCATGTGTGATCAGTGATTCATCATTGATTATGTTTCTTATTGGTGGAGAGAGAGAGAGAGAGAGATGGATGAGATATTCTCATATTTTTATTTATTAAGAAAACATGCATGATTTTTTTTTTTGGTCCTTCAAATTTTTGGGCCATGTGGAATTGATCCCTTTGAACGTGCTCTTAGCTGACATTGCTTACATATATATATGATAAAATGTGTATATCTTTTTTATGAAATGTCCAATTAAAGTAATCTACCAAAGTTTAAGTTTAACTGTTAAATGTATCAAATATTTATGGATATAATGTGTATATAAATTGTAATATATTGGGGTTATGGTCTCAAACAACTGTCGTCGGTATTCCTTCTACATAAAACAGAAATAAAGGTGATATCATTTGTTTGGAAGATCCATAACAATCTCAACTCCAAATTCAACAATAAATATCTAAATATTTATTGTCAGTCATGTTCGATTTTGGCTAGTCTTCTCATTTCCTTTATTTTCGGATCTTTTTATTAATAAATATCTGATTTACTTATTTATCTTTATCTTTTTATTATTTGCCTATTGTACTAAATAAAATGAAAGAAAATAAGGAGATAAATCTCCACGTACTTGAGTTTTTGACTTAGTAAAAATTGCTAGTATTAATAGGCAATTTCTCTCCACATTGCTCTTATAGCGTGTGTCTACATGTTGTAGACTTGGTGGATGGTTTTTGAAGACAAAATTGAGTTATGGGAAGTTTCAATAAAATTCTAAATGCAATATTTGTATCAGGAAAATAATCTAAACCTTTCAAAAACTTCAAACAAGTGGATGATAATGATTGGGAGTCAATCCTTTTACATTATCTTTCAAAATTTATCATCTTTTGGCAGAATTTGCAAAAATGTTATAAATGTGTTATATAACTCCAAGAAAATCTCTACCATTACCACATGCGTTGACCATATCACATAATGTTAAATTAAGACTATGACAACCACAAGAAATATAAAAATCTCTAGGATTTATATTCAAAAGTGTCTTTTGCACTCCTTGATGTTTTCCTTTCATATTTGATTCCTTATCATTACCTAGTCCTCGCACATCAAATATATCAAGATCAAGATTTTGTGATACGATCCGGACAATTAATCTAGGATGAATAAAATACGTAGCGGAAGACTTCTGGATACGAAACACGTCAGCGAATGAAGGGCTTCAATCCGACTCAAAAAACAACGGAAATTAGACAATCTAGACAATTAAAATACCTAGAAAATGACACGAACTATGTAACACGATACCAAAGGTTTATGGGCTGGAAAGGAACGTGTATAGGGGCTGGAATTATGGAGGTTTTCGTGTGTGATGGCTTGTGAAGAATGGCTTGGAGAAGGTAGGATATGATAGAGTACGATTGAACTTACGGTATGAACGATACGGTGTAGAACTTGAACTCGAACACGGGCTGAATTGAGGCGTGCGTCGATGGAGTATGGATGGCGTCGATTATGGTTGATGGATGATGTTCGTTGATGTGAATCACAACCCGATAGCCTCCTTGAATCTCGAACGTACCCAAGGATGAAATCTCTAAGTTGATCTTCGGATAGCGAATACCGGTTAATCCCTCAAGTGGATTAAGCAATACCCTTGAATAAGACTTAAAGTTGCTAGCTCCAAGAATATGAATTTTAAATCAAAACTCACAAAGATTTAAAAGGGGGTTGAGACAATATTGAAAGCAAAGCTTAATTAATCAAATATAGTCTAAAATATCAATGCGACATGGTTCCCCTATTTATAGGACATAAGGGAACGAAATTATGCATCAAAAAGGCTTAAAAAATTGATCCAAAAGGGATCTCTAACTATACTAGAAAGTTCCCTAAACTAGAATTCTATTCAAGGTAGGAAATTGCCTTAAATACAATTCTAGTCAACCTTGACTATAATATGGACGAAAATTACACTAATAAATAAATAAAAATATGATCTAATTAATTAAATACCATAGTCTAATTAAATACTATAGTCTTATTTAATCAATCCCTTAATTAAATAACTAAGGGGGACGAAAACTCCATGCAACGCGAATCTGCCATGCATGCACAACTTGATGAGTTCTATCTTCATGCATTGCTCTTCAAATCTTGATCTCCAATCTTTAATTGTTAACAAGGTAACAATCTTTGGGATGCTCTCAATTCCTTTGTCATCTTCGAATTTCTTACATACAAATGCTTGGAAAAATCCTTGCAATTGTATTGCTCGAAATCGTGTAATTGGACCACGTATTTGCAGCTCCAGATTAAGTTCTTCAAGGCTTTTCGTGGCTTCATCATTCCCCTCCTCTTGAAAAGAATTCGTCCTCGAATTCAAAGCTCCGGGATTAAAGACGAACACGAACTGGCCATCAAATTCTTTTTGCACAAGCTGCATAAAACACATCTTCATGAACATGAACGAGAACATTCCACTTGTGTTAATCATCCGAAACTCTAGCATAGATTGCCTCGGTATGGTATCCACGTTCAAACTTGGTGGTACATCAACTTCCAATGGAATATCTTCATCAACCTGTAAAATAAAGATATCACAAGAAAATGGTAGACAAAAAATGTTAGAACTCGATGGATTCGCCATGCTAGCTTGTTCGAGCTCTTCATGATCTTCAACCATTGTCTCACGGATATCATTCTCCTTTTCATAACAAGGTTGTATCTCCAACAACTCTTCAACTTCTTCGGCTTCCTCAACTGCATCATGGATCTCCAAATTCACAATTTGTAGTTTATCATCCATACAATCTTCAGGACTTGTCATCTCCATGGACAAAACATCCAAATTGCAATCTTCTATACTTGTCTTCTCCGGATTAGTAATTTTGAGAATGGGCACCTCTTCATCAACATGAATGGAAACCGATTCCTCTTGATTACAATCGTCTTGAACTAACTCCTCCAAAACTGGCATATTCTCATTGGTTGTTTCTATCATGTCCAACTCTGGCTTAGATTCTTCAACTATCTCATCTTCTAAGCACATAGAAATAGATGGTAATGAGATAAAAGGTACTTCAATGAAGTCTAGAATTGGTACCTTGGAAATAGAAGCATCATGGGTGGCAATGCTTGACTCTGCTTGAACCTCCTCTTTTGACTTCATCTCTAGTTCCTCTAGCCACTTTTCTATCCGAATGGCGTATTCCACCATGTCTTCCAACTCGTCGAAGCGGTACAATGCTACTCTTTCACGGATTGCTCTTCGTAGACCAGCTAGAAATCTATCCATGGTGTCTTCTGGATATTCTTCTACATCAGCTCGTCTCATGGCTTCAATCATTTTGTTGTAGTAGTCATTTACACTTCGATTTCTTTGTCTGAGCTTGTATAGATTTTCTTCCAACTCCCATTGGTAGTGGTTTGGAATGAAGCGTTTCCGCATCAAATCTTTCAACTCACGCCATGTGTCGATAGGTGGAAGGTGATCTCTATGGCACCGGTTCTGCTGGAATTCCCACCATGTTGTTGCGTATCCTTTAAACTTTGACGAAACTAGCTGCACTTTCTTTTTCTCGGGAAAGTCATAGCACTCAAAAAGTTTTTCTACTTTGCATTCCCAATCCAAATAGATGTCAGGATAGTATAGACCTTCAAACTCAGGTATGATCATGTTGTTGTTGCGGTAGAGATGGCGAGAATTTGGTGTATATGGTGTATGGGTATACGAAGTATGAGTGGTGTATGGTGTATGGACCGGATGGTACATGGGTGCATATGTGTATGGTCCGGATGGTGTATATGGGTAAGAACAGATGATATATGTGGAATAAGATGAATTTCCGATCCCCTTGATGATGGTGGACGAAAATTTGAAGGGAGGAAGTGTATATGGAAGGTTTGGAAGGATTTGGATGGAAGAAAGCTAGAAAAGGAAAGAATTAGATGTATTTTTGAAGTTCCCAAATAGAATAGGAATCCAAAAATAAATCCTAAAGGTAGAAGGAAAGAAATAGGAAAGAAGAAGGAAAGAAAGATTAGGTAATTTGGAAAGTGTTACACAATTGTGACACAATTCTAAATATCCTAATTGAACTAGACTCTAAAAAGAAATAACCAAAAATAAATTACAACTCAAAAGGAAACTACCAAAATAAAATAAAAACTTGGAAGGAAAGTTCCAAAAATAAAATAAGACTCTAAAGGAAGTTACCAACTAAAGAACTATACTAGAAGAAAACTACCAAAATTAAAATAAGACTCACAAGGTAAATACCAACTATAGAGTAGTACCAAAAGGAAAGTACCAAAATTAAAGAAACACAAAAGGAAACAATGAATATACCTCTTTTTTTTTTTAATTTTCGGATTTTTTTTCTTTTTTTTATCCGATTTTTTTTTCTTTTTTTTTTCGACGACTTTTTCTTCTTTTTTTTTTGTCGATGCTCTTTTTTTTTCAATTGATAGATATGCTATTACAACTCGATAAAATAAAAATAAAATAGCAAGACACGTAAGACGACACGTAGGATAAAAATGACACGTCGGATTGAACCACGACCAGCAGAGCTGACGTGGCTCTGATACCAAATTTATGATACGATCCGGACAATTAATCTAGGACGAATAAAATACGTAGCGGAAGACTTCTGGATACGAAACACGTCAGCGAATGAAGGGCTTCAATCCGACTCAAAAAACAACGGAAATTAGACAATCTAGACAATTAAAATACCTAGAAAACGACACGAACTATGTAACACGATACCAAAGGTTTATGGGCTGGAAAGGAACGTGTATAGGGGCTGGAATTATGGAGGTTTTCGTGTGTGATGGCTTGTGAAGAATGGCTTGGAGAAGGTAGGATATGATAGAGTACGATTGAACTTACGGTATGAACGATACGGTGTAGAACTTGAACTCGAACACGGGCTGAATTGAGGCGTGCGTCGATGGAGTATGGATGGCGTCGATTATGGTTGATGGATGATGTTCGTTGATGTGAATCACAACCCGATAGCCTCCTTGAATCTCGAACGTACCCAAGGATGAAATCTCTAAGTTGATCTTCGGATAGCGAATACCGGTTAATCCCTCAAGTGGATTAAGCAATACCCTTGAATAAGACTTAAAGTTGCTAGCTCCAAGAATATGAATTTTAAATCAAAACTCACAAAGATTTAAAAGGGGGTTGAGACAATATTGAAAGCAAAGCTTAATTAATCAAATATAGTCTAAAATATCAATGCGACATGGTTCCCCTATTTATAGGACATAAGGGAACGAAATTATGCATCAAAAAGGCTTAAAAAATTGATCCAAAAGGGATCTCTAACTATACTAGAAAGTTCCCTAAACTAGAATTCTATTCAAGGTAGGAAATTGCCTTAAATACAATTCTAGTCAACCTTGACTATAATATGGACGAAAATTACACTAATAAATAAATAAAAATATGATCTAATTAATTAAATACCATAGTCTAATTAAATACTATAGTCTTATTTAATCAATCCCTTAATTAAATAACTAAGGGGGACGAAAACTCCATGCAACGCGAATCTGCCATGCATGCACAACTTGATGAGTTCTATCTTCATGCATTGCTCTTCAAATCTTGATCTCCAATCTTTAATTGTTAACAAGGTAACAATCTTTGGGATGCTCTCAATTCCTTTGTCATCTTCGAATTTCTTACATACAAATGCTTGGAAAAATCCTTGCAATTGTATTGCTCGAAATCGTGTAATTGGACCACGTATTTGCAGCTCCGGATTAAGTTCTTCAAGGCTTTTCGTGGCTTCATCATTTTGCAACTCATTTTGTAGAAAATTGAAAAACCCTAAGCCACTTGTATCATTCACGGTCAAAAACCCTAAAAAATATTTATCAATGGTAGCATGGATCATGACATCCACATATCTTAATAGCAATGACATTTTCTCTTGGCGACTAACATGAGGGGTAAAGTCACAGGGAAAATATTTTGCTTGTTTTATTTTTTTTTAATAATTTCAGTTTTGATAGCATAATTAAACAAAAGTATCAACTCATTTTGGGTGTTATAACCAAGATAATGAAAGTGAATATCTTCATTTGGAACTAGTATGTCTACTGCGCGATGCTTGGTACTGTTTTATTTTATAATAATTGAAATATAAGAGAAAAACTCAATCATGGTTATATATATATATATATATATATATATATATTTACAATGTATCATGTGTAAGTGTGTGAAAGAAATGTATAAAAATGCTTAAATAGATTAAAAAATAAAGTCTATTTTCATAGATACAAACCTTAATAATTATCATAATCATTTAAAGAAACAAATAACTTACTATCATTTTGGAGAAAGTAATAATCATGATATAGTGACGCAAAATAAGTTAATTTAACACATCTGGTTTGCAATGTATAAGAAAATTTTGCACCAAAAAAATTAATCTAATTATCCAATTTATAAAAATACCACAAAATCCAATAGACATAACTGTGCAACGCACGGACTTTTTTTTATATGATTGTGATTAAAAATACATCAGTTGTAAATCTAAACGGTAGTGGAAGAAGAAGAAGAAGAAGAAGAAGAAGAAGAAGAAGAAGAAGAAGAAGAAGAAGAAGAAGAAGAAGAGAATTTACAACAATAAGTGTCACTATTGTTATTTATTATACAAAAACTATTATCTAAAATATAATTATTAAATCATGTGATAGACAACGATTTATATCAGAATCGTTGTCTATTACACAATTTTATCTTAATAATATGTACAGATAGATAAATAACATCATCTAGTCGATTTTACGAGGCCCACTTTAGAGTACTAGTAGATCTCATCTCATGAAAACGTGTAATTCAGACGAAAAATAGAAGTCAAATAATTAGTTTTAATCCGAAAATTCGTGAGCTGTACGTAGAGTCCATTTAATTAGACCTTAAAAAATTGCGCAAATTCTGGCTCTTAAGTTTCGCTGTTTCCTCTGTTACCTTCAACAAGAAGCATTACCCGTAGAATAATTTAGGCAAACACTTGCATGCATCATGATGCAAATAACACTATATGAGACGGGTCAGTCAAACTCGCTTTTGACCCAGTCAACGCGGGTCAACCCGCTTTGACTGGGTCAACCCATAAAAAAAAAACTGTCCAAAGTGAGTACCAACCTTCCTATTAAAAAGTATCACAAAATATTCGAAAAGTACCTTTGTATCATTAAAAAGTAAGGGGTCTGCTAGTTATTTTTATAAGTTTATTTAGTTCAAATTCTGATTTTTTTTTCAGTTTTTATATTGTATGTGTTGAGATTAATCTAAAACAATCATCATTCCAAGAATTTGCAAAGGAAAGCAAAACACGAGTTCGGTAAAATAAAAGGTACCATGTGGTAAGCAGAAAAGTATCAAGTACGATAAAGAAAGGTATCAACCTGAGATTAATACTATCATCATTCCAACTACAATAAAAAGTACCATGTGCCACGTGGCATACCCGCGTGGAGCCACGTGGCCGCCTGATATAGGCGGAAATAACCGCTATTGCACGCAAGTCCACCTCATAATTTATAATGTGACAATATCAGTGCCCATAAATATTAATTATACGATGATAATTTAAGTCAGTATTTAGACTTATAGAGTTATAGCTATGCTCATATTCAAAATATTATTACGTACAACATGTAATTCCACATCACTACTTCAATTCGATTTTACAATGGTAACATATATAGGTTGGCCATTTTCTTTTGTAGCGTTAATTCGATCAGCTTTCACTGCATAATCATTGAGATTGTAATTTTATTTTGATTAACATGTTTTAGAGTAAATTTCACTTTTGGTCCCATTAGAATATGGTCAAAACACTTTTAGTCCCAAAAGTTACATTTTTGGTCCCATATGAATTTTTTTCGACAATTTTGGTCTCATAAGATATTTTTATGACAATTTTAGTCCCATAAAAAAATTTTCCAATAATTTTAGTCCCAAACTAATTGAGATCTTTGGTGTGCTAGACGACACAAATTGATTTCAGATAGAATACATTGGATTTCGGAACGTATATTATTTGTTTTCATATGAATGAGACACATCAAAATTCACCAAAATTGTTAGTTTCGGGACTAAAATTGTTGGAAAATTTTCTTATGGGACTAAAATTGTCAGAAAATATCTTATGGGACCAAAATTGTTGAAAAAAATTTATTTGGGACCAAAAATATAACTTTTGGGACTAAAAATATTTTGACTCTATTTTAATGGGACCAAAAGTGAAATTTACTCCATGTTTTATTATAACAAAATGACACTCTGCGGCACATAGACGCGACATCACATGTCATCTAACAAAAAGATAGTTGATTTTATACTATACATAATACATGTTAGTGTAAATAGATACAAGTATTCAAAATCCAAATAACAAATGCTTTTTTAGCCAACTCTAATAATACATGCTTTTTTATTCAAACTTTTCCACAATCTCTCAAATACCCTTACTATAAGGGGGCCCAGTCAACAAGATTCTCCTTACTTTTTGACTGATTTTGAATCTTCCAAAAAAAACAAAGTTTAGTCACGAGAGGGAACCAAATTACACAACAAAATTCACACGAAATCAGCCGACCCCTTTCCACTTTTCTCCCGAAAAATCTGCAGAAATTCTCAAAAAATTTTCACGAAGGAACGAAGCAAATCGACGAACGAACGAACGCAGCAAACTCGATCTCGATCATGGAGAATTTGGAGCCTTGGGCTGTCGAATTTCAACATGTTAGTGTTCTAAAATCCTTCGATTTCATGAATTGTTATGCGTAATTTATTCCTGTCGAAATTTGCGGAGTTTTGTCAATTTAAATATGATAATAGGTTGAATTTTAGGGTATTTAAATTGTGTTGTTGATTTTTGCGAATTTACATCTGATAATATGTTCGAACGTTGGAAAATTGGTGGAATGATGTCGATATGAATTCATGAATTGTTGTGTGAAATTGAAAATTTTTACAGATATGAAGATTAATTTTTTTCATGATTACGTTATCGGGACAAAATATACACACGAAATTATATTTCGGGACTATATATACTCTCGAGAGTGATTTCGTGTAAATTATTCCCACGAAATATATGTTATGAATAAAAAAGAGCCAATATTTATCGTGACAATATATTTACACGAAATCTTATTTCGTGTAAATATATTGTCACGAGAAGCCATTTCGTGACAATATATTTACACGAAATCAGATTTCGTGATAATATATTGTCACGAAAACTAGTGATTCTTCTTGTATAATCAGTTATGCTTGCAATTTTTATGTCATAATTAATTCTTTTTCTCAATCATTGGTGAATTTTCAGTATGTAGGTATCTATATCATGTCCAATTAGTTTTAATTTAATTATATTTGTTTTATTTTTGCATTATTTATTGCTAATTTTGTGTATATATATTATTTAAAAAATAGCGTGATTGGGTGTGGAGAAGAGAGGCTTTACAGAACATCACATGCGGTATTAATTTATACTGGAAGGATAATATGAGTGTAATTAGGGAAGTATTACACGTGATCAGTGGTGGGCCCGAACTATTCGAGCAGTTTAGGAGAGAGTCGTGCTTCGGGCATCTGGTAGATTTCGTGGGGGGAAACAGTTGTAACAATGCTCTACATGCATTATTGAGTAGGGAGGTGATTATTGACGGTGCAGAGGAGCACGATTTTTGGTTTCGGGTTGGAGAAACCAATATTAGATTTTCTCCGAGTGAGTTTGCTCTGGTGACTGGACTGCAGTTCGGAGGATCCGATTTTGATCCGTCTGTATCACATAAGATTTCTAGGAGATCTTTTTATTCCCGTGAGTTGAACAAGACAACTTTGAGAGTGAAGGACCTACTTGAGAGGTTTAGGACCTATTCACTAGGAGATGACCTCATGGATTACGTCATGGTCGCCAATGTCCTGTTCCTGCACACCATGATTTTTGGATATGATCAGACACACATGATAGATGACTGGGTATGGGTCTTAGCCGAGGATCGGGATCGATGGAACTCATTTCCATGGGGAGCTTATGCATTCAGTCTCTTGACGCATTATATGAGTTTGGTACCGTCTACTGAGGTCGAACTGAGGAGAAAATTCAAGAAGACGGAGGAAAAAGCCAGATTGTCTTATCATTTCTATGGACCGGTGTGGGCTCTACTGGTATGAATCTTAATTTTGTCACGATTATGACTGTAATCTTAATTTATTTAATATAATTTGATCAATGTCTTATTCGACAGGTGTGGGCATATGAGGCCTTACCGAGACTCGGTGCACATTGTGCACAGGTTCCGGCACCAGACGCATTGCCCAGGTGTTTGAAGTGGGCCTTTAAGACGAAGACTGCGCGTCTGGGCACATTGTTTTCTGATGAGGTGAGCATTTATTTTAAACAATGTGTGTTTTCTTGATTATTTGAAGTGTTTCTAATCAATTCTTTACCATTTGTAGCAATTATGCTTCATATATCTACAGCCGAGTGAGCATGAGATGGCCACTTCATATTACCGAAGTGTCTTGCTCGGTGATTGTATGGGCGTGACGTATGAGGCGCAGCGCAATAAGAGGGTGAAGCCCACTTATCGAGAGCTGGCTAGAGCCCATCAGCCCAGAGCTCCCTCTCCTCCCAGAGCTCCCTCTCCTCCCAGAGCTCCCTCTCCTCCCAGAGCTCCCTCTCACTCAGGGCGATCTGGGAGTTGCATTCCTCGCATGTGTGCTGATACGGGTGCCGTTGAGTCATCCAGAAGACGACAGACTCGCCCTACAGATAAGCATCCTAGACTGGCGACCCCTACGTCTAGTACTAGTGAGGATCACCAGTGTTGCAAACATGTGGGGCAGATGCAAGATGTGGCGCATCAAACAGGCATAGAGATGCTTCGTATGATGCAGGAGCGTGATGAGGAGCGTGATGAGGAGATGTGAGTTGTGGTGTTTTTTCTGCCATGCAAGCCGATCGATTGATTTCGTCGAAGAAATTCAACATGGATCCTACTCCGGATGACTTGGACACGTATTGGAAGCTTTTAGCTGTTAGGATATTCGGTAATTGTCAGAGGATAGCTACTTGATCGTGGTTTACTTGAATTCATATTTCGTGCTAACTACTTGATCGTGGTTTACTTGAATTCATATTTAAACTTGGTTATGTTGAATTCATATTTAAAATTGGTAATGTTGAATTCATATTGAAATCGTGACAATTATTGTCACAGTTGGTGAAACTGTGACAATAATTGTCACAGTAAGTCTTATCGTGACAATAATTGTCACAGTTTCACAAACTCGTGACAATTATTGTCACGAGTACCTTCTTCTCGTGACAATTATTGTCACGATTTCACCAATCGTGACAATAATTGTCACGAGAAGAAGGGGTTAAAAATCAAAAAAAATTTGAATGGGTCGTCATGTACCACTGCTAGTGCATCGTCAACACGGGCCACAGGAATAGACCAGTGTCCTAAAGGAGGAATCTCTACATTCGGAGCCTCGGCTTCAGGAGCAGCATCCTCAGATGTGAAGTTCTGAGGTCCACCGTGCTGGATAATGTTGACAAACTCATCGAGACGCCCTGGCTCGCGAATCCATTCACAGAATTCGGCTATTTGCTTACGCCGAACTTCACTCTCGTAGTTCTCATCGTCATCGTCATCATCCTCATCATCATCATCGTCATCATCCCAGGACAACTCATCACCACTATCATCTCCAATTGGTTCGTCATTAGCATCATTTGACGGCATTACTATTGGCGTTTGCTGAAGTGATTTCTCGGTAACGTACACAACAGGCTCGTCTTGCTCCTGAACTAGACGGGCTAAATCAACATCCGTTTTCAAGAGTCCTTTTAGTGTCCTCCCCGCCAATGCGTCAAATAACTTAGTGAGTAACTAACGCTTGTTTGAGACGTTTCCATAAATTCATGAATTTCTTCGATCAATTTATCACGAGATAAATTGTCGAATGGGAGGTGGACGAGTTGATCTTCACCATCCACGTATTCGGATCTCTCCCATCTACCGCTGTGTCGGACAACAATACGTTGCCAAGCCATCTGCAAATCAGCAACAAACGGAAATTAAAATAAGTTGCAATATATTGAAATATCGTGACAATATTGTCACAAGATCATAGAATTCGTGACAATATTGTCACGGTTCAGTTGATCTCGTGACAATATTGTCTCGAATACTATGGTCTCGTGACAATATTGTCACGAAATGGGCATTTTTCAAAAAAAAAAATTGCCACGAATGCCAAAAATATTGTCACGGTTGGAGGCTATCGTGACAATATTGTCACGAAAAGGGGATCTCGAGACTATTATAGTCACGAGATCTATCAACCGTGACAATATTGTCACGATAACTCTGTAATTCTGAAAAAAAAAACGATGCTACTAATGTTTTCAAATCATCAAAATCTTCAATTTCACCTCAATATATCACAAAATATCCTGATCTACAACAATTTATGCATATAGGATCATTAAAAATTACAAAAGGAAACATATTATAACTTGAATAACTCTTAAACATAGCTATTATGAAATTAACATAAATTGTGGATAAATTACTTAAAATTTAAAAATGATTTTAAACCCAACTAAATCGAAGAACTTCACGGTCGTAAAAATTAAAAACTAACCTCGAATTTATTTGATACAAATGGCGTGAGTTTTGTGAATTGGCGTGACTTCTTTCAAAATGGCGTGAGTTTCTTCCATTTGGATTTCTTCATTGTTACAAATTAAATGCATGCACCAACAATGCACCTACCAAATTTATTTCTCTTATTTTTTAATTTTTTTTATAAAAAAAGTGGCCCACATGCTTCATTTTAATTAAAGAGAAAAAGGGCATGAATAAGACAAAGTGGCCCAATTCAAATTGTCAAATAAGACAAAAAGGGCATGAATGACTTTTACACCACTTTTGGTATAGAAAAGCATGACTTATGGTACTTGGCTAAAAAAGCATTTGTTATCTTAAATTTGACTACTTTAATTTTTAACCCATACATGTTATTCGACAGGCTCATCAAAATAAGTAATACATAATAACATTTGATATTAGTTGTACTATATATAGTGCGTACATAGTTTACATTTCACAATACAGTTCAATCGTATATTTGAATTGAATATATATATATATATATTTTTATTTGTTAATTTGACCTTGTGACCAAAGATATCACGTAAGCACAAAGTCTCTAACGTCGTTTCCAGATCAAATATCTGCACAAAAGTTGTGGATTTGATCTCCTACTACGAATAGTGTAACATCTCTTATGCTGTCATAGCTAGTTTTTTTTAATATACTCTAATTGGAGAAGAATGAACTTTGAATAAATATTTTAAATTAAACTATAAATCATAACAAACTGGAAAAAAAAAAAAAAACGTTAACACAAAAAATGTTACAGAGAATGGTATAAATGAATCTCATGTGCAAAAGCTGCTTAATGAGATTTACCTCTCTGTATAATTTGTCGGTTTAACACACGGGACAAAAAATACTTGAAATATAGTTACGAACAATGATCAACCGCGGATTTTCTTTATCACAAAAATAAATAAATAACTAATAAAAAAATCAAAATAGATAATTCACTTCCCTCGAGGGCATTTGAGTCATTTCCTTCCCACTACCACATATATAATATAACGTTGCACACATGCACATACAGATACAGACCGAGAGATGAAGCCTACCGGAGACTTCATTGTCACTGCACTAACACTGCTGCTCGCCGTTAGCCTAACAGTAAACGCCTGCCCGCCGTCCGACCGGGCAGCATTGCTAGCGTTCAAGTCTGCCCTAAATGAGTCATACTTGGGCATTTTCAACATGTGGGCAGGCGCCGACTGCTGCACCAACTGGTACGGCGTCACCTGCGACCCGGAACCAAGGTAGCCTCTATGAGTAGTTGGCCAATTCCTACTAATCTGAAGCAATTAAGGGGTTTTTTGGGACTCACAGGATACTACAGAAGGTTTGTGCAAGGATATGCTTCACTATGCAAACCACTCACCTCCTTATTGAAGAAGGGAGCTTTCCACTGGACTCAAGAAGCCACCACGGCTTTTGAGACCCTCAAACAAGCAATGGTGAACACCCCTGTACTGGCATTACCAGATTTTACCCTACCTTTCATCCTAGAAACTGATGCAAGTGGGAAGGGAATAGGGGCTGTTCTCATGCAGAGGTGCAGACCTATATCCTACATGAGTAGGGCACTCTGCCCTAGGAACCAGTCCCTCTCCATCTATGAGAAGGAGTTCTTAGCAGTGCTTATGGCTGTGCAAAAGTGGAGGCACTATTTACAGGGCCATATATTTATTATAAAGACTGATCAGCAGGCTCTAAGGCACCTCTTAGACCAGAATATCATGAATCCTACGCAGCAAAAGTGGATTACAAAGTTATTGGGGTTAAACTATGAGATTCAGTACAAGAAGGGCATTTGTAACAAGGCTGCAGATGCCTTATCTAGGAAGCCACCTACCCCAGAGGATTGCTGCACTATTACTACTGCAGTACCAGCCTGGCTGCAACAGGTAGTGGAAAGTTATACTAATTATACTTGGGCTACTAACATCTTGAATTCCAAGCTTCTGGACAGGGACACCTATCCAGGTTATGAGGTTATGGGTAACTTGCTTAAATATAAAGGCAGGATTGTCATTGGTGCTGGGACTACTATCAGACAACAACTCCTCAGAGAAATGCATGACTCACCTTATGGGGGGCATTCTGGGATCTATGGCACTTATATCAGGATGAAGAGACTATTCTACTGGCCTCACATGAAAGGTGATGTTGAGCAATGGGTGAGCAAATGCAACACCTGCAGTGTTAGCAAAGCTTCTGGAGGGCCTTACCCGGGGCTATTGCAGCCCTTGCAGATCCCCAGTCAAGCTTGGACACACATAACTATGGATTTTATAGAAGGCCTGCCTACTTCTTTCCACAAGAATGCAATTATGGTGGTGGTGGATCGACTGACAAAATATGGGCATTTTATATCGATCTCTCACCCCTACACAGCTCAGTCTATAGCTAAGACTTTTCTGGACACTATTTATAGACTTCATGGTCAACCACAGAGCATTGTCACAGACCGAGACAAAATCTTTACAAGCCTATTCTGGAAGGAGCTATTCAAGCTCATGGGGACTACTCTCGATATGACATCAGCCTACCATCCCCAGTCTGATGGCCAGACGGAGAGAGTAAACTAGTGTCTCGAAACCTACCTCAGGTGCATGGTTCATCAACACCCTAAACAATGGTCTAAGTGGCTCCCCCTAGCTGAATTCTGGTACAACACTAATTATCATACCAGTTTGAAAGCTACACCCTTTCAAGCCCTTTATGGGTATCCCCCACCCCAACATTCACTACAACTCTATCTCTCTACCGGAAATACAGAAGCCAAGAAACTGGTTACCGACAGGCAGCAGTTCATGACAGAGCTCAAAGCTAACCTACACTCGGCCCAGAACCGAATGAAGGTCTATGCAGACTCAAAAAGGACTGAAAGGGAATTCGAGGTAGGGGATCTCGTGTACCTCAAGCTTCAACCTTTCCGACAGCAGTCAGTCACTCTTCGTAAGAACAACAAGCTGTCGGCTAGGTATTATGGCCCTTATAAGGTGCTAGAGCGTGTGGGAAGGGTAGCCTATCGGCTAGAGTTACCTGCGGGTTCGAAGATCCACCCGGTCTTTCACGTCTCCTTACTGAAGAAGGTCCTGAGCAGCTCCATTATTCCCACCGCAGCTCTTCCGGCTCATGACAGTGAGGGGCTTTTTTTTCTTGCCCCTTGTGCCCTAATTGCAGAACAGATCGTCCACCGTAATGGGATCGAAGTTGTTCAAAGCTTGGTTCTTTGCGGTGAGGCAGGTAATGGCCTAGCATTCTGGGAAGATTCCGTCCTCGCGACAAAATTACTGGGCAAGATTGATCCTTGCGGACAAGGATCTAAAAACGGAGGCGGTAATGTCGTGGACATGGTAGAAATTGGGGGCAAATTGGAGGACTTTGGGAGTAGGGTTTGTGTCGAAGAAAAATCGAATCTTGAAGGGGGTTGTGAATTGGGGATTTCTGATCGAGAGAAGAGCTGAGAAGGGAAAAGAGCGTCGGGTCGGACCCACTATTGGGCTAAAGAAGTGGAATCCGTCTTTAATTATGAGTTTAAGTAATTCCTTGAAGAGGCCCAATTCCTAAGGGCCCAGTTCAGTATTTTAGGAAAATAGCATATGCTTTATATGTCGGGTTTTAATATCATGATGTAAGCACCTGGACTATAAATACCAGGTTTATGAACTTTATTAGCAAGAAATGAATTAGCCGTCTATCCCTCTACTTTCTCTATATCTCCCTCATTTCTCTCTACAATTCCTTTCCCTTTCTTATTATCAAGAATAAATCTTTATTATCGATTTACAATCCCAATATACATATTATACAAATCTACAACAAGGGCATTCCCCAACTGTTTGCAACATTTGGTATTTCAGAGCCCAGGTTCTGAAAATGGCGGAGGGCACCAGACTACGCGAGCTGCAAGAACAACAAAAATTGTTAGACCAAGTATTAAAAGCAGAAGCCTTAAAAATGGAATCAGCTGAGCTAAAGATGCAGGAGCAAATCACCAAGGCTAATGATGAACTGAGAGGTTTCATACATGGAGTTAATGGAAAATTTGATAATCTGGCCAACACCTTGGGTTCCATTCAACTACAACTATCAAACATGGACAAGGGGAAGAGCGTGGCCAATGAGAGTTCTATCTTGGGCAGCCCAAATCAGGGAGTCCAGAGTGTGACCAACCAACCTAGGCCACACCAGATGATTCCCACCAGAGAATGGCATGACACAGGTAGAAACTCAACCTCACACTTTCCAAAATTGGATTTCCCTAGATTTGATGGGGAACAACCTAGGGCATGGATTCTAAAATGTCAAAGCTATTTTAGAATGGTAACTAATGTACCTGATGATCAAAAGGTTACATTAGCCACTATGCACTTTGATGGGAAAGCTTCCCAATGGTACCAGAATTTACCCCTAGATGAAGCTGATCTCTCATGGGAGCAATTCCTAGAAGTGGTGTCTGCTAGATTTGAGGAGATTAAGGATACCAAAGTTATAGCAGAGTTCAACAAGCTTAAACATGTGGGGTCCTATACAGACTATGTAGAAAAATTTGAAGAGCTAAAAGCCTACATGTTGCTGCTGAACAAAGGGCAGTTCACTGAAGATTATTTCATAGAAAGTTTTATTAGTGGATTAGGGGAGGAGATTCAACCTCTAATTCACATGTTTAAACCCTCTACACTCAGCCATGCAATAGAGCTGGGGCAGCAACAAATTCTCAACCTAGAAGCCATGACTAAGAAGTTCAAGGGGGGTACTAAGCCTAATCTGGCTGTAAGGAGGGATTACTCTAGCAGTCCCCCTAATACCAAATCCACAACAGCAACTACTAAACCACCCTTCAAATTCCTTACAGCAGCAGAGATGGCAGCAAGGAGAGAGAAGGGACTATGATATAACTGTGATGAAACTTTCACAGTGGGGCATAGGTGCAAATCCAGGATTTCTTACATGATTATGAGTGAGGAGGAGGAATTAGCTCATGTGCAGTCAATGTCTACAGAAGGTGAAGAACCCTTATCTAAAGAACTAGAGGAAATCCCAATGGCCCTGAATATTGTTTCTGGAGAAGGGGGCTTTACCACTATGAGGGTTTATGGGCAAGTGGGGACCCACAAACTTCACATACTAATAGATTCAGGAAGCACACTTAGTTTCATCAGAGAAACCACAGCAAGAGACCTGGGATGCAATCTAGAACCTACAAAGCCTTTATTGCTTAAGGTTGCTAATGGTAACAGAATGGTTAGTTCTACAAAGGTGAATGGCTTCAAGTGGTATATGCAGGACCACCAGTTTACCTACTCCCCTAGAACTCTAGCAACAGAAGGTTGTGATCTGATATTAGGGGGTGACTGGCTCAAAGCTTGCACTCCCATCGAGTTGGACTATGATAAGATGACATTTACTGTTAACTTATTGGGAAAGAGGGTCAAAATTCAGGCATTAACAAAAATGGGAGAGTGCCACCTAATTTCTGAACACAGCCTCTACCAGATGCTACATCAGACACCTTCCTGCCCAATTGCAGAAGTGTTTATGGTGAAAATGAAGGCAGATTACCACGAACACAATTTGAAACTGGAAGGCCTGCTCAGAGAATTTAGGGATGTGTTTGAAGAACCCAGAGATCTGCCACCTAGCAGAGGCACTGAGCATCAAATAGTGCTCAAGCCAGGAAGTCTTCCCAAGCACAAATACCCCTATAGAGTATCTCATGATCAAAAGGCTGAGATAGAAAGGATAGTCAAGGAGCTAATGGACAGTGGCATGATACAGGACAGTAGAAGCCCTTTTGCTTCACCAGTCCTGTTGGTAAAGAAAAAAGATGGGACATGGAGGATGTGTGTGGACTACAGATATCTCAATAGTCTAACCATTAAACATGACTATCCCATACCCATCATTGAAGAGCTTTTAGATGAACTACAAGGGGCCAAATTCTTTTCTAAGATTGACCTCAGATCAGGGTATTTTCAAATCCTAATGAAGCCTGAACACAGATACCTAACAACCTTTAGCACCCATAATGGCCACTATGAATTCCTAGTGATGCCATTTGGCTTGTGCAATGCCCCTGCCACTTTTCAATCATTGATGAACAAGGTATTTGGACCACAGCTCAGGAAGTCGGTCCTTGTTTTCTTTGATGACATCCTGGTCTATAGTCCAACCTGGGAGGAGCATTTGAAGTATCTAAGGGAAGTTTTGGCTATCTTAAGACAACACAAACTCTTTGCAAAACAAAACAAGTGTCATTTTGGTCAAGAGAAGATAGAGTACCTTGGTCATATCATTTCTGCAAGTGGAGTATCCACTGACCCAACCAAGGTAGCCTCTATGAGTAGTTGGCCAATTCCTACTAATCTGAAGCAATTAAGGGGTTTTTTGGGACTCACAGGATACTACAGAAGGTTTGTGCAAGGATATGCTTCACTATGCAAACCACTCACCTCCTTATTGAAGAAGGGAGCTTTCCACTGGACTCAAGAAGCCACCACAGCTTTTGAGACCCTCAAACAAGCAATGGTGAACACCCCTGTACTGGCATTACCAGATTTTACCCTACCTTTCATCCTAGAAACTGATGCAAGTGGGAAGGGAATAGGGGCTGTTCTCATGCAGAGGTGCAGACCTATATCCTACATGAGTAGGGCACTCTGCCCTAGGAACCAGTCCCTCTCCATCTATGAGAAGGAGTTCTTAGCAGTGCTTATGGCTGTGCAAAAGTGGAGGCACTATTTACAGGGCCATAAATTTATTATAAAGACTGATCAGCAGGCTCTAAGGCACCTCTTAGACCAGAATATCATGAATCCTACGCAGCAAAAGTGGATTACAAAGTTATTGGGGTTAAACTATGAGATTCAGTACAAGAAGGGCATTTGTAACAAGGCTGCAGATGCCTTATCTAGGAAGCCACCTACCCCAGAGGATTGCTGCACTATTACTACTGCAGTACCAGCCTGGCTGCAACAGGTAGTGGAAAGTTATACTAATGATACTTGGGCTACTAACATCTTGAATTCCAAGCTTCTGGACAGGGACACCTATCCAGGTTATGAGGTTATGGGTAACTTGCTTAAATATAAAGGCAGGATTGTCATTGGTGCTGGGACTACTATCAGACAACAACTCCTCAGAGAAATGCATGACTCACCTTATGGGGGGCATTCTGGGATCTATGGCACTTATATCAGGATGAAGAGACTATTCTACTGGTCTCACATGAAAGGTGATGTTGAGCAATGGGTGAGCAAATGCAACACCTGCAGTGTTAGCAAAGCTTCTAGAGGGCCTTACCCGGGGCTATTGCAGCCCTTGCAGATCCCCAGTCAAGCTTGGACACACATAACTATGGATTTTATAGAAGGCCTGCCTACTTCTTTCCACAAGAATGCAATTATGGTGGTGGTGGATCGACTGACAAAATATGGGCATTTTATATCGATCTCTCACCCCTACACAGCTCAGTCTATAGCTAAGACTTTTCTGGACACTATTTATAGACTTCATGGTCAACCACAGAGCATTGTCACAGACCGAGACAAAATCTTTACAAGCCTATTCTGGAAGGAGCTATTCAAGCTCATGGGGACTACTCTCGATATGACATCAGCCTACCATCCCCAGTCTGATGGCCAGACGGAGAGAGTAAACTAGTGTCTCGAAACCTACCTCAGGTGCATGGTTCATCAACACCCTAAACAATGGTCTAAGTGGCTCCCCCTAGCTGAATTCTGGTACAACACTAATTATCATACCAGTTTGAAAGCTACACCCTTTCAAGCCCTTTATGGGTATCCCCCACCCCAACATTCACTACAACTCTATCTCTCTACCGGAAATACAGAAGCCAAGAAACTGGTTACCGACAGGCAGCAGTTCATGACAGAGCTCAAAGCTAACCTACACTCGGCCCAGAACCGAATGAAGGTCTATTCAAACTCAAAAAGGACTGAAAGGGAATTCGAGGTAGGGGATCTCGTGTACCTCAAGCTTCAACCTTTCCGACAGCAGTCAGTCACTCTTCGTAAGAACAACAAGCTGTCGGCTAGGTATTATGGCCCTTATAAGGTGCTAGAGCGTGTGGGAAGGGTAGCCTATCGGCTAGAGTTACCTGCGGGTTCGAAGATCCACCCGGTCTTTCACGTCTCCTTACTGAAGAAGGTCCTGAGCAGCTCCATTATTCCCACCGCAGCTCTTCCGGCTCATGACAGTGAGGGGCTTTTTTTTCTTGCCCCTTGTGCCCTAATTGCAGAACAGATCGTCCACCGTAATGGGATCGAAGTTGTTCAAAGCTTGGTTCTTTGCGGTGAGGCAGGTAATGGCCTAGCATTCTGGGAAGATTCCGTCCTCGCGACAAAATTACTGGGCAAGATTGATCCTTGCGGACAAGGATCTAAAAACGGAGGCGGTAATGTCGTGGACATGGTAGAAATTGGGGGCAAATTGGAGGACTTTGGGAGTAGGGTTTGTGTCGAAGAAAAATCGAATCTTGAAGGGGGTTGTGAATTGGGGATTTCTGATCGAGAGAAGAGCTGAGAAGGGAAAAGAGCGTCGGGTCGGACCCACTATTGGGCTAAAGAAGTGGAATCCGTCTTTAATTATGAGTTTAAGTAATTCCTTGAAGAGGCCCAATTCCTAATGGCCCAGATCAGTATTTTAGGAAAATAGCATATGCTTTATATGTAGGGTTTTAATATCATGATGTAAGCACCTGGACTATAAATACCAGGTTTATGAACTTTATTAGCAAGAAATGAATTAGCCGTCTATCCCTCTACTTTCTCTATATCTCCCTCATTTCTCTCTACAATTTCTTTCCCTTTCTTATTATCAAGAATAAATCTTTATTATCGATTTACAATCCCAATATACATATTATACAAATCTACAACAAGGGCATTCCCCAACTGTTTGCAACAGTGGGATGAAACATTATACTTAAAAATTATATATCTTTTTAATTAAAAAATATTCAAGTACACTGTCTTTAAAGGTTTGAACTCGTTAAAAGATTTTGAATGTGGATCTTGAATTTCTTTAATATATTTAGTTAACTTAAGAAATTTAAAATATTTTAAATTAATATATTTAAAATATTTTATTTGAACTTTTTAATATATTTAATTCAGAAAAATTACACTTTAATATCTATATTTTGTGCCTTTTTTTAAATAATTATTATTTTTTTCAAAATTAACAAAAATAGTAACTGTATTTTCAAATGTTTTGAACTCTAACATTTGATCAATTTCTGCTCGAAAATTCTATGCAATTGATTTTATTTTAGTATTTATATTGCCTCAACTATGTAAAAAAATTATGTAGTCAAAAATCTTAAAATACAATCAATTATGTACAACATTCGAGTTGTAAAACTAATCAAATATTATATTTGTAATTATTTCTAAAAAGTGGGTACTATTTTATTAAGTTGGTTATTTTTGAAAAAAAGCCAAAATGTAAGTATCTAACTTTTAATTCAAATTTTAAATTTTAAAATATTTAAATTATATGTATTCAATATAAATGTATTTATATTACACCTGATCTTAACTAAAAGACCAATAAACATGGAAATACCACAGTTGATGCCTACAATTTATTCTTTGTTCACGCACAATAATATTTTTTAGTTTTTCAATGTGAGATAAATTTTATTTGAAAAAAATAAATGATAGAAATGTTAATAATTAAAATATATTTTAAGTTGATAACTTAAATATGTTCACTTCAAAAATTTAAAATAATTAAAATTAAATTGATAAAATTAATTAATACATTTAATTCAAACATTTAAATATTTCTAATTTAAAATTTTAGAAGCGGATCTTAATTTTTTTAATGTATTTAAATATTAATTTAAAAACTAAAAATTTTAAATTAATATATTGATAATATTGTATTCCAAATTTTGATAGCTTTAATAAAAAAATCAATTTTACAATATTTATATTATATAAAATTGAAATATATCGAATATTTAATTGATAAAATTGAATATCAAAATATTACGCTTGATCTCAACAAAAAGATCCAGACGTGTGGAAAAAACCATTATTAGGTCTTAGAATTTATAGTTTGTGTATGTACAACAATTTTGGTAATTCTTGGAGGTGAGATATATTTTGTTTCAAAAATTAAAATATATAAGTTTTAACTATTTAAAAATATAATAAAAAATGATAATGTAAATATTTACCTTCAAAATTTTTAAAATATTTAACAATAAATTCATAAATTTAATTCATACATTTATTGCGAATTTTAAATATATTTATTTAATATTGTTAATTCAGAATTTTAATTTTAAAATATTGAAATTCTATAAAGTTTAATATTACAATGAAATGTTATAATTGATCTCAACTGAAAGATCTAGAAATGTGGAATTGCCATTGTTGAGTCTTAGATGTGGGATGAATTTTGTATGAAAAAAATAAAATATATAAGTTCTAGCTATTTAATCGCTAAAAAATCACTACATTTTAAAATAATTTGCAATTTAGATACGACTTTTTAAATGTTGCAATAATAACACATTTTTTTTATTTGTACCAAAATCAACACCCCTATTTTTTTCGATGATCAGAATTATGATGCGTTAATATTTTTCCACATGTAGTGATTTATTTAATTTTGGGTTGTCGAATATGGGGGATTTTACTGTGCAAAATCAATTTTCTAATCTTCGAATTTTTTATTGGTGTCTATTTTGTTACAAATTAAAAAGATTGTATTAGCTCTTCTATGAGAGATAATTTAGTTTGTAAAATTAATATATGTAAGTTATAACTATTTAAAATATATCAAAAGTTGAACACCTACATAAGTATAATTCACAATTTTGATGTAGATCTTGATTTTTAAAATTTTACACGTTAGCAAGACCATTTCTCAAATTAATTTGCACGCGAAATGAAGCTATATGTCTTGTTTAGAGTTGAAATAATACGTTCTTATGAGTCTCATCCAACTAATGTTTAATATCAACTTTATTGTTTTGATTGATTAAAAATATTGAACTTAAATTGTGATTTGAAGTAATTCTTTAATTTAAGTTAACTTGATATTTGAATCGCAAATTACAGCTACTTCAAATTAAGGCTAGTACATATAAATGTAAAAAAATTGAGTTTATATTGGTAAAATCAATTTTCAAATATCCGTATTTAATTTGAAATTTTAATTTAAATATTTAAGTATCAAACTAAAAAGTTTAAACACGCTATTTGTTCTCAAGTCTCAACTAAAAGACCAAGAAAAGTTTGAGATGTGAAAAATATCATTATTGATCATTAAAATTTATAGCACATTCAAGTGGAATAATTATCTTCAAAATTCGATGTGGGATAATTGTCCTTTTAAAAAATTGGCTACTTAATACTTTTCAGTTTTTCCAACTCCGGAAGCATTTGAAACTTTACAGACATTTTACTTACATAATCTATTTCAAGTAATACTAATTGAGTAAATTTGTGATGCGTGGAATATATTTAATAAGGCTATAAAGTGAAAATATTAACAACTTCATATTGTTTGAATTAATAATTACTCTAATATATTTTCAGCAGCATTTTCTTTAATTATTTCTTTTTCAAAATATATATGATTTGAATTTGAAGGCGCAAACTCCAAAACTAACTTGTTGGTTATTAGTATAACTTGTTGAATCGGAAAAAATACAAACTACATTTCATAATTATTATTAATTCAGAATATTATAAAATACATTGTTAATAAATATTATTTAATATTTGTTGGTGTTCAATGTAGGATATATTTAATTTTAAAAATTAAAATAAATATAATTTAATTGATTAAAATATATTTAAAATTACAAACGTAAACTCTTTTTTAAATTCATAGTGATTAGATAAATTATTGACCATTAAATTTGAATACATTTTGAAAAATACATATTTAATTGTTGAAATTTAATTCAAATATTTTAATATGTATTTAAATATTAAACTAATAAAATCAAACAGTATGCTCGTTCTCAAATAAGAGATCAAGAGATGTGTAAGAATTTTATTGTTGACTATTAGAATTTATAGTATGTTAAAACAAAATAATTCTCTTTAAAATTTGATGTGGGATAACAATTATTTCCGTTTATAATAAGTGCAATTGGGCGGGAAAATAAAAACTGCTATTTAAAGTATACTTATTTGTCTTTATATATATTAAGATGTATCTCTTTTTAAAGTTATCGTTTCTGAGTGATTAAGAAAATGAAAGTACGCTTCAATTTATAAAGTTTTTTCTTCTTCCTAAGCCATCACGTCTATTGTCACGGTAGAATTGAAAATAAAGGAAAAGGTTGTGATGAATTTATTGGAATTTCGAAAAAGTTGGGGTGTGATTAAAAAATTATTAGTAGTTTGAGATAGAATATAGCATTTGACCCTTTTAAAAACAAACTCACAAGGTGTATTGAAATCAATTTGACTATACTTAAGATACAACAAAAAGATTTTGATCTTGCGATTGTTGGATACAAACATGTAACACCTCGGAAATTTATTATATTAGACTTTATGCAAGTTTAATCGCATGGAGAAATAAATAATTAAAGTCTATATTTTATATTTCCAGGTCAAGATTCATGGGCTTTTTAATACGTTATGAAAGATGAAAGTGCTAGACTTTATCCGAGCATCCAAATGAAACTTTAGACTTGTAGCATGAAAGTAGACATCATGAGGATCCATTTTAACAGCAAGATCATTTAAATCAAGGAAAATTCTAAACATAGTCCCTATTTTACTTTTTACGGTCCCATTATTTAAAAATTTAAATATTATTATGATAAGACATTTTTATCCCTTAAGTCCTTAACCCCCAACACTTAAAATTTTATCATAGCCCCCTACACAATATAGCCTCCACATTTTTTTCTATAACTCTCTACATAAATCATACTCCACTTTTTCTATAAAAATTAATAACTTAAAAAAAAAAAAGCAAGACGTAATTCATAGTCCCTCCATGTTTTGACAACTAAAAAAAAGATATAAATAATAAGACATGCAACATATTCATTAAATTTTTTAACAGTGTTCTTCCACTAAATTTGTATGATAATATGTGAAGTTTTTTTTTTCAATGTATGAATTAAAATTAATTAAGTGGCAATTAGGAATTGTTGTAACTTATGCAAACTGCATTTTTTGACCTTGCATGAGCTCTCGTGAACTTGACGAAGTTATTCCATTCTTCGTCATTTTGTGAAAAATTATGGTTCCTTTTGGATATAGAAGGTTTTTTTCGAACAACATTCATTATCATCATCCACCTTGTTGAAGTGTATGAGGTGAATTCATAGATGCAAGATATTTTCTGTAAACGTTTATTGTCGAAGCCTGAAGGTGGATGTGTTCGATCGGATCAACTACAAGCATTCAGCAGCAAAACAACACCCACTAATTAATATCGATTTTATCAATATTGTGATATACGCGTGAAGTCGAGAGATTCAAGGACCGCACCAATTCATATTTTGTCAGACCATGAGAGAAGGGATGGAGGCTAAAGTGTGAGATGGGCTATGACATAATATGGTTTTAAGTAACGGAGGTTAAGGGATAAAAGAGTCTTACCATAATGGTATTTAAAAATTTTTAAATAGTGGAGGCTGTGAAGAGAAAAACAGGGGCTATATTTAGAATTTCCTTAAAAATTAATTTAACCCTCCACCAAAATTTATCTTATTAATACTTTTTAACCCAATTTACCCAATGTTATATATTGATTCGGGCCATTTTGATTCATTTAGGCCCAAAACCACAACAACCCACCAAGTTAAATTTTTGTAGGTGGCAGACATTGATATTTAAATTATATGATAAAATAGAATATTTTTATTTGGCACTAATATTTAGTGCAAAAGGTTAGAGTTGACAAAAAAATTTAGTGTTATACATTGAAGTTGCTCTAATGAAGGAGAAATCAAAATTGAAACAACAGTCTCTTTCTTCATTTCGTCTCCACCACCGGGAGCCACCTTTTCCCCGCCAGTTTCCACCACAAATCATAGCCTAAATTCATGTACCTACACCATTTTGTTTCTCCCCTCAAGTAGATGAGCGCTGAAACCTTTCTGCCAGACCATTTCCGGCCAATTCAACTGTCGAATTTGCCCCAACGTTATACCAACAGAAACCTTACACAACAGGCTACAAGTATCTAGTCTTGGATCGTCGATCAAACATTGTTTGGTTTATCGAATATTAGTCTTGTCATTTTCCAATACGCTACATGCATGTACAAACGGTTCGATCCAACTTAGAATTTTATTCAAAACCCCCCAAAAGGGCCAAAACCACAAAAGTGTTCAACTGCTAATTGTATATGTACTATCAGGAAACATTAAAAATAAGAATTGGTAACAATCCAGTAGCAAATGTTTCATTATTAGAAAAATCAATAATCTTAACAAACCTAATCATCTATAATAAAGAAGACCATTGCTTTTAACGGGAGTATTTTCTTCCAATATCTGTTGTCATTAATTACTCTCCCAAGTTCATCACTATTGAAGTATTAATCCCATAAATAAGAAAACTAAAAAAAAAACAAATATGAAAACTAAATGCTAAGCTGAGAAAAAAGAAAGTGAATACAAATATGATAATACCCGTCTGGGAAGAGATTAAAATGCATTAACTAATTGCAAAATATCCTTTCTTTATCAGAATTTTCGACAGGACCTCACAACAGAGCAGCAAAACTTAAGTTTAATAAAAACCTATAAAAAGAAAAGCTTCACTCTTCCTCGTCAATGACTTGGGTTCCTAATCCCTTCAAACCTCCCTCTGGAATTTCTGCAACAGTTACCAAAGAGTAGAGTTCTTCTTTGGCATCTTCGTCTTCATTTCTCTTGCGTGCAATGCGAACACGGATTCTTCTTGGCACGCTCCGGATTCCACGGCTCCATATGTGTTTGTTCAACTTCACATCAACCCTTACATCAGTGGTGCCCATGGCCTTCTGGGCAAACTTCCGAATTTCCTTGATGGCTTTCGGTGCCTTCTTCTTGAAAGTACTGCATACAATTACACACAGCCATATTGTTTAGTATATCTTGGGACAAGATGGCCAAATAATTTTCTGAAATACGATGTAGAAACAATATAATGCAGTATCAGTTTACATTTCAGTACAATTGCTCATTTGTACTTGAAACTCCAAGGTCGACTACTCAAACCACAAACAGTGGCATGTTTGAAACACATGAACACTCCGCAGATCACAGATAAACTACTTCTCGATTATTGGTTTGTTTAAAATACAAGAATACTCTTTAGATCAAGTTTGTATAGCCTCATTAGCTAAATAAATGAAATCTAGAATATGATAATCTATTTCGAGCAACATCAAACTGCCTCCACACTAGAACCAAAACCATCAAGCTTAATTCTACTATAACAATACTAATTGTTAGAGCAGGACGCATAAATGATTACAAAAAGGCCCAAAACTTAGCTCAAACACATCACAAAAAATTGCACTGCAATAACAGTGTCACCAGACTTCAATAGGAAACACACAGAATTATACATAACCAACTTGAATCGATAATCCTTGCTATCAAAAATAGCTAAATGATATTCTTAATATTATCTCCATATAATTCAACAAGAAACAAAATCTGCAGAATATATACAATTTAAAAAACCTACTAAACAAAACGATGTTCAACCAGTGAAATTAAGAAGGGAAAAAAAAAGGAACCGCTTAAAGCATTTCAGATTACTATCATTTTAAAAAGCTGCAATAGTTCATCATTTTTAGGCATAGACAAAAAATGACGGAAAATCAATCCTGAGAAGCTGATAAAAGACGAGGATCTAAGCAACCAAACACCTCTAGATTCAAAAGAAAATGAC
This sequence comes from Perilla frutescens, assembly GCA_026008535.1. Classification (NCBI taxonomy): domain Eukaryota; kingdom Viridiplantae; phylum Streptophyta; class Magnoliopsida; order Lamiales; family Lamiaceae; genus Perilla; species Perilla frutescens. Next base: position 46,880,063 of record BRKX01000012.1, read on the forward strand.
AGAATCTAATAATTGACATACACTCGCGCAGAGAGAGAGAGAGAGAGAGAGAGAGAGAGAGATTAATCATACCATCCGTGGAGGCGTTTGTGCAGATTGATGGTGTACTCTCTGGAGACAACCTCCTCTTTCCTTGGCTTGCTACCCTTGTCTGCCATTGATACTGCTCGAAGGTGGCCTCTTCTTCTCTGCGGAAAATCGAGCTTGGCAAAATCAAACCCTAGCAGCGTTACGGCAAGGTTTATATATGGGTTTATTGATGTTGAGTAAATGGGCCGGATAGTTTGATTGATGAAACCCTAGTTTTGTGGGCTGTTAACTCCATTTCCTTCACAAACTTGGGCCCTTATATACTACTAATGATTTGCTCATTATTTTAATCGAATTTAATCTGTGGCGTAAGGGTCAAATAGCCTCTCGATTAGCGGATGGTATCTCTATTCCATATTTGGTGTTCTAATCCGTATTCCACGATCAAATTTATGAAGTTTTCTTCAATTTTTTTCATCAATTTTAATTTATTATGTTTTAGTTTAATTGTATGATTGTTTTTAGGGTTCACCTCACCCAATTAGGGTTTATAATCATTTTTAGTATTTAATTGTCAAATAAATGATTATTTTAAAAATATGATTTATAATTTTAAAAAACTCAATCTTTTGTTGATAGATGTGACTGGGTTGATTATGTAATAATTAGTTTTTATTTTTATAATATCTATTATTAAACTTGTTATATCGATCGTGGAATACGGGTTGAAGCACCAAATCTGAAATAGAGGATCCCATCTCTCGATTAGATTAGTTCTCTTGATTTTCAAAACTCGCATTGTTCTACTTGTTAATGGAAAAGGTAGTACATCATACCGTGCATCGCACACGGATACGAAAATATAATTTATCATAATTAAATAAAATCTAATGTGATTTCAATTGTTATTTTGTTAATAGGTTAACATTTTTATACAATTGTAAAAATTAAGATGTTTGAAGCAAATGATTAAATAAAATATAAAAGATAACACATATGAATGAAACTGGACTCAATATTAAAATAATTGGTGTAGTCCGGGTGGTTACAACTTACAATAGCCTCATTATTTATTTATGTTTCAAATTTTAAATGACTATACATATGCATTGTTAGAACAATGAATATGCAATTACCTAAAAAAAAACAAGCAATAACATTATTCAAAACAATTTTATTGTGGTTCATTGTACTTCATGATTCTATTTTTCTAAGTGCATATCTCTGTTAATTCAAGTTTGAATAAATAGTTATACAAAGCCTTGTTATTCTTGAGTATACATAATATATATTTTCTTATTATCATTACTGAAATTAAAAGTAATATTTACATCTTTTCACCTCTAAAACATCTATAAGACGCAAGAGCTTTTAAATTAATTGAAATAAACTTAGCCCAGCAGCCCCAAAACAAATAGGAGAGTTAAATGTGGATATATCTTCTGCTAAATTCAATGCTACCTTTGGGAAACTGCCTGTCCGAATATGGAAGGAGGGAATGAATCAATAAGTGCCCTGGATCTATGCATAGCATCTCTAACAATTACAAAATCACACCTATTAACAACAATAATCTAATATAGCCAGCTTCAGATTAAGAAACATCCGACTAAGGATATCCAACGGCGGAGGCGGCAGTAGCAGTCACCAGTACAAACTCTACAATACCATTAGAATGTCGCTTGTATAAACTGAGAAATTACAAGTTTTTACTCTCCAATAATCTGCAATCAACAACCACCTGTTAACTATTGATGTTTTTCGATATCAGGGTTCTTCAGCAAAACACAGTAGACCGGTGTCTGATGATAAAAACCACATTTCATTTAACCGGCAAGAGGGTTGGCATGAATTGTTACACGGTTGAGCCTGATCTCCATAAGAGGTTTATCCCCCGGACCTGTTGGAGCCTGGAAAATGCAAACAATGTAGGATGCTTGGATCATGAAGCAATACGAAATTATCTGAGTCCAGAAGGCGCATCAGTGTTAAGGATGAAATAATTGCTACTCATGATCATTGATTGGTCAGTCGGGCGTCTGGAGAGGTCAGATTACACAAAATACAAGAAATTTGAAAACACCATTTCATCCTATATTCTCACACATTCGTAGGAGTTGATGAGATTTTTGGGCTAACCTTTTCCATTATATCAAGCACTTCAAACCCGTGAATCACTTTCCCAAAGATGGTATAGAGTCCATTGAGATGAGGTTGCTTGGCATAGGTTATGAAGAACTGGCTTCCGTTAGTATTGGGCCCACTGTTCGCCATGGATAACGTACCTCTAGCATTGTGCTGGATCACAAGCAAAAATAGGGTTTATGCACATAAGTATAATGTTTATACGATTAACTTCTAGTCTTCAATATGATATCAACATAGTACTAAATACTAATAAAACAGCACACTCAATTTTAGATATTACATTTATCTAGGAACTTGTGGTTGCAGGTTTTCATCAAATAATTAGCAATACATATTTACAATCAGAAATACCATCCCTTGGTGTTTTGTCTATTAAAGATCTTCAGCTTTAACCGAACAATCAATTCAAAATGAGTTGAAAAGATATTAAAAAAATAAAAATCATCTCATTAATGCATATTTTTTGGATGTACCAGGTGGAAAATGAACCAGAAACTTAATGCACAAAACCCCTGCAGAAGTTACCTTCAGGGACTCTCTTATCTCATCATTGAACTTTTTACCCCATATACTTGTCCCGCCCTTGCCGGTATTGGTCGGATCACCACCTTGTATCATGAAACTCTTAATATTTCTATGAAATATGGTTCCATCGTAATATCCACTTGCACATAATGCCAGAAAGTTCTGTAACACAATTTTATAAGTTCAAGTAAGAAAGTATATTATATGACACGAGGCTAATCATGATTAAAGAGACATGGAAAATAGCATATGGCCAGAGTCTACATTAAACATGTAAAACATATATGAGAATGCATATCTAGACATGATGATCAATGGAATAAAGAGCATTGCATATTTTAAGATATTACATAAATCTGTGCAGAAAAACAAATGTCAAAAGCAACACTTCTAATTATTGTTCTGGTATTATATATCAACACAACCTCCTATATTGGTAAAATTCCCTACCATGAGTTCTCGCAAAACAAACACCGCTAAAGTCATAAAAACAAGCAAATTCATAAATGTTAGTAAACAGGAACAAGTAGGAATGATTTTCTCTCGATTTTGATACTCTACAATATCATGATCTAAACACTGCACATTAAAATAACTGAATTAGCCAGATCGGATTACAGAAGAAGCAACCCGAGGTCCAGAATAATAGGCATCATGATGTCATATGCAGAAACATTAATTTAGAAAAGAAGTCTGCTCAATATATAGCATGTTGCACTCACAGGCGTACAAACATAAGAGGTCCAGTTCCTCAAAAAAAGAACTGAACAAAAATCAATAAGTAATCCATTAAACAGCCACAAGGGTAGACCGTAAACGTAAAATTTGATTCTTGATTTTCACATACAAATAATGGTAGAATCAAACCACACGCCACTTCCAGATCAACAATTTTATCAACTGCAAGCTAACAGCGTTGAAATGACTTCACAATCCATCATTCAGCAATTAACATCACTTTGCTTTGCTCACAAGATCCAAAAGATATAACCACTTGATCATGATTCATGAATATATAATACCCAAAATAATGGTAGCATTATACAGATATCTATACCCGCACAAATTGAATTATATAAATTTTTAAACAAACAACAAACAATTACTGCTACTAAAGAACACGTACTTCAGCAGTCTTCGGAACCTCGTCACAGAATATTTCGCACTTGATGTCCCCCAAATTCGTGTGAAGCGTCACTGCCTGGAAAACCCCACAAATTGTTCATAGCAAATTAATTAAAGCGAACACAAATCTCAAGAGTTTCTAAAGCATCAGCACAACGACTTGAAACTGTTCAATAAAAATCCTCAACAAAAAAGCAAAAAATAAGAATTGAAAAAACCTATCTGTAGCTATAGCATTGGAATTTACCATCTTAAAAAAGCGATTATCAGAACTCAAAGTGGTTACTCCTGAAATTGAAGCAGCTCGCCTCTTTGGTGAAATGATGTCTGGGAATTTTTAAGACTTTTTTTCTCTGTTTTCGCTTTAGAATATTCAAATTTCTAAGTCGGCTCGGCGAGTCACCTTTACCCTCTCCCCTTAGAACGCAATCTAGAAACAATAGAATGCAGTATCAATTCAAATTTCAGTACCGACTGCTCAATTGTCCTTTAAACACTGAGGTCGGCTACTCAAACAACAAACGGTGTTATGTTTGAAACACATAAACACTCTGCAGATCACAGATAAACTACTTCTTGATTATTGGTTTGTTTAAAACACAAGAATACTGTTTAGATCAAGTTTGTATAGCCTCATTAGATAAATAAATGAAATCTAGAATATGATATCTATTTGGAGCAACATCAAACTGCCTCCACACTAGAAATAAAAATCATCAAGCTTAATTCAACTATAAGTCTATAACAATACCAATTGTTAAAGTAGATCGCACAAAGGATTTTAAAAAGGCCCAAAACTATACTCAAACACATCACAAAAAATTGCACTGCAATAACAGTTCCACCAGACTTCAATAGAAAATCCACAAAATTATACATAATTAACTTGAATCGATAATCCTTGCTATCACAAATAGCCAAATAATATTACCTCCATGTAATTCAACAAGACAGTGAGACACAAAATCTGCAGCATAGATACAAATTAAAAACCTACTAAACAAAAACTAAGTTCAACCAGTGAAATTAAGAAGAAAAAGAACCGCTAAAGCCTTTCAGACTACTGTCGTTTTAAAAAGCTTCAACAGTTCATCATTTTCAGGCATACACAAAAAATGACGGCAAAATAATCCTGAAAGGCTTATAAAAGACGAGGATCTAAGCAACCAAACACCTCTAGATTCAAAAGAAAATGACAGAATCTAATAATTGACCTACACTCGAGCAGAGAGAGAGAGAGAGAGAGAGAGTAATCATACCATCCGTGGAGGCGTTTGTGCAGATTGATGGTGTATTCTCTAGAGACAACCTCCTCTTTCCTTGGCTCGCTACCCTTATCCGCCGATGCTGCTCGAAGTTGGCCTCTTTCTTCTCTGCAGAAATCGAGCTCGGCAAAAACAAACTCTAACAGCGCTGCGGCGAGGTTTATATATGGGTTTATTGATGTTGCGTCAATGGGCCCTTTTGAATTATATAATACTAACGATTTCGTCATTATTTTAACTAAATTTAATCTGACACCAGGGTCAAATAGTCTCTCCATTACTTTTCTCGATTTTCAAAACTCGCATTGTTCTTGTTAATGGAAAACTAGTATATCATACCCGTGCATTTATCATAATTAGATAAAATATAATGTGATTTCAAACTTTATTTTGTTAATAGATTAATATTTTTTACACAATTGTATAAATCAAGATGTTTGAAGCAAACTATTAAATAAAATAAAAAGGAGTGATCTTATAGGTTCAGTCAACGCGATTAACCCGTAAAAAAATATCAAAATCAGTATCAATTATAATATTAAAAAATATCATTCACAAATGTTAAAATCAGTATTAACCGTAACACTAAAAAATATAATTCAAAAATGATACGATCCTAAAGGGGGTCCCGATGATCGAGTTCGAGCGTTCGGAGAGGCTGACGCGAGTGGCAGCGCGAGTCCTGGCGCGAGTGAACCGGTCCCGCCCGTGGGCGCGAGTTACAGCGTGAGTCCTGGCGCGAGCGTACCGGTCGCGCCCGCAACGTGTCCTGCTCTGGGCCTGGCGCGAGTTACAGCGCGACCCGGGACGCGAGTGGGCCCGAATCGCGCCAACTTGGACTGTTGCGGATTTATCCGTTTTTTATTTATTTATTTCCTTTTTAGATTAGGATTTGATTTTAGGGTTTGATTTATTTTGCCCGCCTATATAAGGGCTTGTTCTGCATTTTTTGAGACAGTTATATTATTCATTATACAAATTTTATTTTAGCGAGTTATTTCTCTCTAGAGAATTCTCTCTTTCTCACGCACAGTGAGGCTTCTCGACTTATCAAACAGACCATCCATAACTGTTTGTGGCGTCACCATCAATCGTGAATTTGTGTCTTCAATTGATCGCGGGTTGCGGATCCAATCAGTTTGTGGTTCAACATCGTTGTGAGGCTAGGGTTCGAGATTTTCTCCAAATCCACCGTTGTAACCTGATACTCCTGGGAGGATCGCATCAAGTGGTATCAGAGCTTCGGATTTGTATCAGATTCCAATTTTATCTCGTATTTCAATTTTGATTTAGTTTCTGTATTTTTCTTGCCCTTTTAAAAAAAAAGAAGCAAAAGTCGAAATCAGCACAAAAAAAGAGAGAAAAAAGACCCTGAATAAAAAAAAAAAAAAGTAAAAAGGCGGGAATTTTTTTTTGCCGTTTTGTTGATTTTCGTTTTGTTATTTGAGTTCCCGGAGGCTTATATATCGTCCTTAGAAGTCGAAAATTTTTCGTCAAATTTCGAAAATTTTGAATTTTTTGGTGGAAATTTTCGATAATTTTGTGGTGTTTATATATCTTGTTGGAAATTGCTATATGTTGGTGTTTGGAGTGTGTTGAGAAGTATTGGAGGTGGTTTAAAAAAAACGGAGAAGATGATTGGTTTTGCTGGATATGGAGGTAGAAAATACCACAGAGATGGATGGGAGGAGTATCGGGAGACAGACGTGTAAGCAATTAAATTTCTATCACCAATCAAATGGTGACACGTGGAAATTAAACAATTGAAATATCCAAATTATATTATTTATTTATATTTTAGGAATTTTTAATTCCTAAATTAAATAAATAAATTGGTATTCAATATGTGGAAACATCTCGACCAATAGAAATACGACACATAAACGAGCTCACACAAGAAATGGTCATGTTGTTGTAGAGAATTACAAAGGGTACAAGGCACCAATAAAATTATGCCACATAAGCCCTAACAAATGGACCAATGAGACGTCGCCACCTAAACCCTAAATGCACCCTCATTTGCCTATAAATAGAGGGCTTGGCTAAGGGAAATGACAACAAGTTCAAGAGCTCAAGTTTGGGGAAGGATTCATCGGAGAAAGCTCTCTTCAATCTTCAAGGCATTCCAGTTGGAGATTCAAGGCGTTCTTCGCGTTCTTCCCCAGAAATCATCCCAAACTCGACGTTCGATCTGGATCCAAAGTGCTCGGCCCTCCAATCGGCGTTATCAACCTCAAATCCTCAAGAACAACTTGAAGATCCAAAGCGTTCTTCAACAAATCGTCCCAAAAACGACGTCTGATTCGGAATCAAGATGAAAATCCTTCGAATCGACGTTATAGATCTCAAAGCATCAGGTTCCTGAAGATCGAAGAGTAAGAACAACTTGAAGATCTTGAAGAACAATGATGAACAAATCCTGAAGAGAAGAATCAGAAGATTTAGATAGAGAATCGAACCACAAATTGTAATTTCAATCCGAAATCTCTTCTTTGTATGATTTTCCGGTGTTTATTAATTTAAATACTCGGAATTTGTGTTACAAATTCTGGCACGCCCGGTGGGACTTCTCTACTTCTCATCTCTTCTCTTCCTTATATCCAAAATTTGAAGATGTCTAACATCTCAAATACTTCGGAGTCCGCTACGAAAGGTGTCGGAGTGACTACAAGAAACATGGCCAAGCAAGCATTGAAGATGACCACTGTTGAGGAAGAAGAGCCTCATTTTGCGGAAATCAATGAAGGAATGGAAAGCAATCTCCCGCCACAAGCAAGTGGCTCGCTTGAAGCAGCCGTCATGATGGCAAACGACTCTACTATAGAGGATCAGCTCGCAAATATAACTAAACTCATCGAGAGACTTCACAAACGCATGCAGCACCAAGACGATGAGATCTCAAAGCTCAAGAGAGAAAGGGGTGAAGCGAGTCGTGCAAATGATGAGAATCACGAAGAAAATGATGAAAATAATGACGACCAAACACCTAAGAGGTCGGAAATGAATGATGATGCAAAATCATTTGCTAAAGAGTTGAATGTTTCAGTTGATGGCCATATTCCAATCAACCAACTCAAGGAGTTCATTGAAGGAACCATAAAAGATAAATTCGGTGAAAGTTCCAAGTCAGTGGCAGTTTATTCTAAGCCTTACACTCGAAGGATCGATAACTTGAAGATGTCTGTAGGATATCAACCCCTAAAGTTTCAACAGTTCGATGGAAAGGGCAATCCAAGACAGCATGTAGCCCATTTTGTTGAAACGTGCAACAATGTCGGAACCTATGGAGATCATTTGGTCAAGCAGTTTGTTCGCTCTCTGAAGGGAAATGCATTCGACTGGTATACAGACTTGGAGCCTATCTCAATTGACAGTTGGGAGCAGCTCGAGCATGAATTTCTCAATCGCTTTTACAGTACCAGAAGAACCGTCAGTATGGTAGAACTCACAAGTTCTCGCCAATGGAAAGAAGAGCCTGTGATTGATTATATCAATCGATGGAGAAATCTTTGTCTCAACTGCAAAGACCGTCTGTCTGAAGCGTCTGCCATAGAAATGTGCATCCAAGGAATGCATTGGGGTCTTCAATACATCTTGCGAGGAATTCAACCAAGAACTTTTGAAGAATTAGCCACCAGAGATCATGATATGGAGCTGAGTATGGCAGCAAGCGGAATTGATGGACCACCAATGCAAGAACCTCGCAAATTCAAAGAAAGACAAGATTTCAAGAAGAATGCCAAGCCTGCCGACAAAGCACCAAAGAAAGAGTCTATGGCAACGAAGGCAACACCCGTCAAGTTCATCAGAAAGGATGCTGACAAAGATACAAAACAGAATGTTCAGCCAGAAAAGAGGATGACCCTGAAAGAGATGCAACAAAAACAATATCCTTTCCTGGATTCAGACGTCTCAGGGATTTTCGATGACCTACTAAAGGAAGGACTTCTTGAGTTGCCAGAAATGAAGCGTCCTAATGAAGCAGGAAGAACTGATGACCCTAAATACTACAAATACCATCGATTGGTTGGGCATGCCATTCATGACTGCTTCATATTGAAAGACAAAATCATGCAACTAGCTCGTCAAGGGAAAATATCACTTGAAGAAGATGATGACACCACAAATATTGTCATCACTGAGTCTAGTAATGTTGTGAATGATAAAGAAGATGACGAGCGAGTCGAAAAAGAGACTATGTGGCTGATAATGATTGCATATCTACAATAACATTCATCGATGAAGATTTGCAGCTTGGATCTAATCCTCACAATAGGCTTTTATTCATGAGTGGCTATGCATGTGAAAAATGAGTCAATAGAATACTTGTTGATGGAGGATCTGCGGTGAATATCTTGCCTTTAAGAACATTGAAAGAATTGGAAATTCCTACGGAAGATCTTTCAGGTAGTCGGTTGATGATTCAAGGATTCAATCATGAAGGGCAAAGAGCTCTTGGCGCCGTAAGGTTGGATTTGCTAATGGATGATATGAAATCAACCGCAATGTTTCATATGATTGACGCCAAGACTTCGTATAACATGCTTCTTGGACGACCATGGCTACATGAGAATGGAGTTGTCCCCTCAACATGGCATCAATGCTTCAAGTATTGTCGGGATGGAGTTGTAAAAAATGGTAGTTGGCGACCGCAAGCCTTTCACAGAAGCTGAATCATACTTTGCCGATTCAAAATACTATCTACCTAACACAAAGGCAGGAAAGGGGGCAGTCATCCATCAAAAAGAACCTGAAAACAGCCAAAAGATCAAGAAAGAAGCATCTGGAACAGAATCACTGGAAGGACTCACTTTGCCTCTAACCAAAATTGATGCAAAGAAGCCAATCCCACCACCGCTCAAAGGATTTGTCCGGCCAGTGCAAGGGAGCTTGATTGAGCATGGAGAACTCTCGGAACATACAATTCCTCAAAACTTTGGTCCAAAGGCATTTCCACTGCTTCTCAAAGCCGGATATGATCAAAAAGTAAAAGAACATCTTTCAAAAGATAAGGGGAAAAGGGAAGGTGAATGCAATGCCACCCATAAATGCTCAAAAAATGATGGATATGCTACTCGAAATCCTAAAACAGGATTGGGATTCACACCGCATAACCCTGTTCGAATTGCAATCAAAAGGGCTAATACCAACCATATTTCTGAAAAGGAAGCTCGAGTGTCTGTATTTGAAAGGCTTGGAAACAGACCGAAGAATGAAAAAAAGACACCCAGGGTATCCGTGTTCAAGAGATTTGGCAAGAAATTGAAGAGTGAACCAACAGGATGTCGGAAGCTGAGTTTTGCCAAAACTAAAATTGTGAATGGACGACGAATGAAAAGCATGGCCCCTCCCTGCGGAAAGAAACAAACCACATTAACTGTGTCATGCGGAAGAGAACTGAAAGCTAAAATGAAGACTGTCATCTTTACACAACGCATTGAAGATGAAGACGACAACGAAAGTGTAGCTTCATCTTACTATGCTGCTATTGGTGTTCAAAGCGCGATCTCTCGTGGTGTTCAAGATCAGTTTCAGCAAGACATTTCTCGTCTAGTTAGAAAGGGTGTGATCAAAACAAATAATGTGACACACATAGTTCAGGTAAGACGAAGGGATGAAACAATGAGGAAATGCATAGATTTCAAAAGTCCCGAAGGAATGAATGAAGAAGTCGCCTCATCACATCACATTACCTTAAATGAAGAAGTGACTGTCGAAGAGGAAGATGCAGAGATAGCTCCTCCTCAGTTTGAAGAAGGTGTCAAGTCCACTGTCGATGAATTGAAAGAAATCAATTTGGGCGATGAAAATGACCCGAGACCCACCTACATAAGTGCACTTTTGACTGCCAATGAGGAAAACTTGTACATTGAACTACTAAAAGAGTTCAAAGATGTATTCGCCTGGTCATATAAGGAGATGCCCGGATTAAATCCAAAGATAGATGTTCATCATTTAGCAGTGAAAAAGGGGATACGGCCTGTCAAGCAAGCTCAAAGGCGGTTTCGTCCAGACTTGATCCCACTCATCGAAGCTGAAGTAAACAAACTTATTGAAGTCGGATTTATTAGGGAAGTCAAGTACCCTACATGGATCTCAAGCATTGTTCCTGTTAGAAAAAAGAACAGGCAAATTCGAGTTTGTGTCGATTTTAGAAACTTGAACGAAGCATATCCTAAAGATGACTTTCCAATTGCTGAGCTGATGATTGATGCTACAACTGGGCATGAAGCACTGTCATTCATAGATGGATCGTCTGGATACAATCAGATCCGCATGTCTCCAAGGGATGAAGAAATGACGGCCTTCCGTACCCCAAAAGGCATATATTGTTACAAGGTGATGCCATTCGGGCTAAAAAACGCCGGTGCCACATATCAAAGGGCCATGCAAAGGATTTTTGATGACATACTCCACAAGAATATTGAGTGCTATGTGGACGACGTGGTAGTGAAGTCAAAAGAACGAAATAGTCACTTGCAAGATCTACGGTTGGTTTTCGAACGCTTGAGAAGATATCAGCTCAAGATGAACCCCTTGAAATGTGCATTTGGGGTGAAATCAGGGAAATTCCTTGGCTTCATTGTCCGCCATCGAGGAATAGAGATTGAACAAGCAAAAATCGATGCGATACTGAAGATGCCCGAGCCCCGTAATATTCATGATCTCAAGAGTTTGCAAGGAAGGTTAGCATACTTGCGAAGGTTCATCTCAAATCTAGCAGGGCGATGTCAACCTTTTAGCCGAATCATGAAGAAAGGAGTCTCATTTGAATAGGATGAATCATGCCGCAATGCTCTCAAAAGTATCAAGGAATATTTGACGAAAGCCCCAGTATTGGTTGCACCAGTGGCAGGCCAGCCGCTAATTCTATATATTGCTGCCCAAGAGCGTTCTGTCGAAGCATTGCTTGCGCAAGAAAATGACAATGGAAAAGAGAATGCGTTATATTACTTGAGCAGGATGATGACGCCAAATGAGCTAAAGTACTCTCCAGTTGAGAAGTTATGCTTGTCGTTGATTTTCTCCATTCAAAAACTGAAGCATTATTTTCAAGCTCATACGGTTCGCCTGATCTCAAGGGCAAATCCATTAAAGTACGTGATGACGCGACCGGTTTTATCTGATCGACTAGCACGTTGGTATCTTCAGCTCCAACAATTTGAGATCATCTATGTTCCTCAAAAGGCTGTGAAAGGGCAAGTACTGGCATATTTCTTGGCTGACCACCCGATCCCGGCTGAATGGGAGTTAGATGATGACCTCCCTGATGAAGATGTTCTTGCAATTGAAGTTTTGCCCCCATGGAAAATGTATTTTGACGGAGCCTCTCACAGAGAAGGAGCCGGTGCTGGAGTTGTATTCATAACACCTGAAGGGGAGGTGTTGCCATATTCTTTCACCTTAACTGAAAATTGCTCCAACAATGTTGCTGAGTACCAAGCACTCATCCTTGGGTTAGAAATGGCAATGGATGCTAAGAGACTTCAAATCAAAGTCTACGGGGATTCCAAGCTAGTGATTAACCAGCTACTTGGATCATATGATGTCAAGAAACCCGAGTTAATGCCATATGTCAAGTATGCTCAAATGATGATCGGATGGCTTGGAGACGTGGAACTCAAGCACGTTCCAAGAAAAGATAACAAACAAGCAGATGCACTTGCCAAACTCGCTTCTACAATAGCCATGGCTAGCGATGAAGTTCATATACCGATCTGCAAAAGTTGGGTTATACCACCCATCTTTAAAGAGGATGACGATAAGGGAGAAGCTAACAATGCCGTTGAGGTATATGAAATTGATACAGAAGACTGACGACAACCGTTTGTCGATTATCTGAAATATGACAGGCTTCCAAGTGACCAACGCCAAAGAATTGATGTTCGGCACCGCGCTACTCGCTTCATCTACTTCAAAGGAACACTTTACAGACGATCATTTGATGGAGTCTTCTTAAGATGCTGAAGCAATGAAGAAGCAATGCAAGCCATTGAGGAAGCACATTCCGACATTTGTGGGGCCCATCAATCTGGGCCAAAGCTACACTTTCGTATCAAAAGAATGGGCTATTACTGGCCGACAATGGTAAAGGATTGCATGGACTATGCAAAAAGGTGCTAACCATGCCAATTTCATGCAAATCTCATCCATCAACCACCAGAGCCCTTGCATCCTACTGTTGCTTCATGGCCATTCGATGCCTGGGGTATGGATGTCGTCGGACCGATGACTAAATCTTCAGGGGGGCATTTATATATCCTGGCAGCGACTGATTACTTTTCCAAGTGGGCTGAGGCTATCCCATTGAGAGAGGTAAAGAAAGAAAACGTTGCTGATTTCATCAAAGGCAATATAATCTACCACTACGGGATCCCTCGGTACATCATCACTGATAATGGAAAGCCGTTCAACAATGCCTTGATAGATAAGTTGTGTGAGAAGTTTGGATTTAAACAAAGAAAATCATCAATGTACAATGCCGCCGCCAACGGACTCGCTGAAGCATTCAACAAGACCTTGTGCAATTTGCTAAAAAAGGTGGTCGGAAAGTCGAAGCGTGATTTGGCATGAAAGAATCGGAGAAGCATTGTGGGCATACAGGACCACTCATCAGACTCCTACTCAAGCAACTCCGTATTCGTTGGTGTATGGTGTAGAAGTTATCATTCCCCTCGAACAACAAATCCCATCTTTGAGGATCGCAATCCAAGAAGGTTTGACTGAAGAAAAAAATGCACGGTTGCATCTTGAAGAACTGGAAGCTTTGGACGAGAAGAGGCTGGAAGCACAACAAAGGCTCGAGTGTTATCAAGCCCGCCTTTTAAGAACTTTCAACAAAAAAGTACGGCCACGTTTCTTCCAAGTTGGGGATCTGGTGCTGGCAATGAGAAGGCCAATTGTCACCACCCACCGTGTTGGAAACAAGTTCATTCCTAGATGGGACGGTCCGTACGTCGTCACAGAAGTATACACAAATGGCACTTACAAATTGATCTCTGAAGACCGTGTGAGGGTTGGCCCGATAAATGGGAAATTCTTGAAGCCTTACTATCCCTAAAAGGGAAATGAAGCAAAAAAAAGAAGAAGAAGAAGAAGAAAAATGTGTACAGCAAAAAAAAAAGAAAAAAGAAAAGAAAAAAAAAGAAAAATGTGTACAGCAAAAAAAGAGAGAAAGAAAATGCTCCATGACGCACGAGCCTAAACTGCATGTTACTCCTGACCCGCATGAGTATAAACTGTGTACGGTAACCACCAAAAGTTAAATTTACGTGGCTAAACTGTTATTTATCCCACCAAAATGGTAAAATTTATGTGGTTAAACTGTTGATTACTCCACTTTGTCTATATAGTGGTTAAATAAATAGTCACTCCTGGCCCGCATGAGTATAAACTGTGTACGGCACCCCCTTTCAAAAAAAATTTATTTGAACTACGTTTTGACTTGATCCCTTTTATGGGTACGTAGGCAGCTTAGATATTTTCTAAGTTCAGTCATGTTCCACGATCTGTGTTATGTCTTTTACGTTATATAATTATAACAAAAAAGGATATAGCACCAAAAAGGGAAGAGAAAACAAAAAAATGCACAAATCCAAACATGTCTCAAAAGAAAGCATGAAGATAGAGATGTTCGTTATAAAGAACAGCTGAAACACAAATGACAACTAAAATGAGTCATAACGAGCAAGTCTGAATGAAGCTCTAGATAAAGGGGTCTTGATCCTCCAAAGCCTTCTTGGCGTGCTCCAACGCAGACTTTGAACTCTTCAGCTGCTTCTCCACCCTACCATCGGAAGAACCTCTGATCTTGGAGAGCTCTTCTTCATGACCATGAATCTCGTTCCGGAGAGCTAGGCGAGACCCCACATGCCCTTTCAAGGACATAGTCAAATCCTTCTTCCGCTCCTCTAAGATAGCAAGCTCTTCTCGAATAAGATCAATCTCACGTGTCTTTTCATCCTCCTTGGCTTTAGCAGCACAAATGCGATCGTTGACTTCCTTACAACGCTGTGCAGAAACTTCATCGAGCTCGGATGTAATACCCCGAAATATTTTAGAAGGTTTTACTCGACTTATGTTGCCTGAGGGTAATCTAAGAAATAAGTTGGGTCCTTAACGGATTCAAATAAAGGAAAATCGCAGCCAGGGACATCTATTAAAATTTAATTTGGTCAAAAAAATTGCTTTAAAAATATGTTCTGATATTTTTTTCGGGTTGATAGAAAAAGCTTCAAGCATCGTGCCAAGCATTGAATTTTCCAATTCCGAGTTCAAATGAACTCTTGGCACAATTTTAAACTAAAAGGTAATAGATTTGGATAACTAAGGCATATCCGTCATTATCTAATTTCTTTTTCGAAATATTATCCTATTCGTAATTATCTTATTCTTTTTCCATCATTATCCTATTCCATCATTATCCTCTTTCTTTTATTCGTTATTATCCTATTTATTTTTCTTCTATAAATAGGAGGTTAAGGTTTCATTTTTCATTCATTTTCAAAATCGAAATGCCGAGCAGCTTCTAGAGAAGGTACGACTCTAGTTTCCTATTTCATTTCTGAAATAGTCATTTTGAAGGTGTCAACGCGTAGATCACGAATACGTGATTGAAATGATGACACGACGGATGATCACGATGGAAAATCATCGTGACCGCCGCCAAAAGTCGCCACCACCTTTCAAATCGGTGACTCTTTCGGGTCATCGAATCAAAAAGTGTCTTTAGGGTTTTATGTTCTATGTATATTTATATACATTTTCCATGTTGTCACTTTTTAATTTCGGGTATATTTTGGGTATCCGATTATTAAATTGTAGTCTTTTTCAGATCTATCCTTCGTGGATAGCCCTATCGTATTTTTAAGCTCAAAAGTTGTTCCGTATCAAAATATAGTATTTTTATTTAAAGTTTCATATTTTTCCAATGGGCAGATCTTGCGGTATGAATTTATTTGTACCGAGTTAATTGTAGGATACGGGTTTGACCACCCCGTATGCCAAAACTTCCAAAAGGGTTTTTCTTTATAAAAATGCCCTGAGTAAAGTTCCCTTAAGAGTCAAAATATTTTGATGACCTGGGTGCTGCGTGTTAAGATTGTAGATATTATAATATTTACTTCATAACTAAAAAATGTTAGATTTTGACCTAATGGTAGTCTTTCATCGAAACTAAGTTGCCGGATAATCTTGTAGGCTCAGAAGAAGGAGACTTCTAGTTGAGACCAGAACCAGAATCTAGATCTAGCTATTCAGATCTGATTATCAGGTGGGTTTTTATTATATAAAAATATGTTTCGGGTTATTAAGCCCTGATATTTATAAAATGAATGTGATTGAATATCCAACTCATGACTGTATTTGATGTGCTCTCCTGACTCATGTAAGTCTTACTACTGTTTTTGGTGATGAAACTACAATGGTTCACGATATCGAGCCCCAAGCAAACAGGGCAGTGTCCAACCTTAAGCAGCCGGGTTGTGTACACGGACCGACTCACCGTAAGCGTTCTAGGGGAGAGTGGCGCGCAATGATGGAACTAAAATGATTTAGTATACATGGAATTCACAAATTTTCTGTTTTGAAAGCTTTCCATGATATGCTTAAAATATGATTGGATATTCTGTTTTATAAAATGATTGTGAAGGTTTTTCTCAAAAGTACCCACTGAGTGCATTAGTACTCACGCCCAAAATCTTTTCAAATATTTTTCAGGATGAGCTGCGGGATGGTGGACGGCTGTGCTAAGGCTGAAGGGCTATCATTTGATGTATATGTTTCCTTTTCTGCTATGGAGTCTAACTGAGAACATGCTTCCTTTTGAGTATGAATAAATGCGCTACGTTCTTTCCGCTTACTCTGATTATTGCTGCGGAGTGTTCGGTTCTCCGAATCCCATTTTATTTACTGTTATGGAGTGTTCGGTTCTCCGAATCCCATTTTCTTTATTGTTACGGAGTGTTCGGTTCTCCGAATCCCGTTTACTTTCCGTTCCTGACAGGCAAAAGCCTGGCATTTATTTACTTTCCTTATTCAGACAGGCGCAAGCCTGGCTTTACATTGTTTTCCATGTCAAGGCAAAAGCCTGGCATTATATTGCTTTCACGACAGGCGGGAGCCTGGCATCTCTTTACTTCAAGTATTTGGACAGACATCAGTCTGGCCTTTTTCATGCCTAACCTATTAACAGTTAACCTTTGAACTGTTATTATTTATATTGAAGTTTGCCTTTGTTATTCTTTCTTGGGTTCATCCTAAGAGTCATGGTATCTGGTTTGAGTCATTTCATACGCTTTAAAAGCGTGGATTGATCCATTTATAGAGGTTATGCTGCCCAAATTTTTAGGGCACTAACCCTATTTCTTTGATTGCTTCTATTCAACAACCCCTTCCCCCTTCCCCCAAGTAGCGCACCGGTCCCCTGCCCTTCTCCCGGGATCGGGGCGTTACAGAGTGGTATCAGAGCCAGGCTGCAACTCTGCAGGCCTGTCATATTATTGATTGAGTCAAGTTCTCAATGTATTCTCTTAATTGATTGTCTGATAGTCCTAGCACGTCGCCTGCACCGCACTCATCTGCTTCAAAAAGAAAGGTACGTGAGTTAAAATGTTTTTGAGATTCAATTATGTTTACTGATTTTTAAAAAAAAATGTGGATAAGGACCATTCTCCACATTGATGGTATTTATGAAAAGTCGCGCCAATGATGGTTTCAAAAGGATAATGGTATCATTTTGGACTATGTGTCCATATGATGATGGTTATGAATGGATCGGACTCTTGTCCATGATGGTAAAATTGTGGGACTTTATGCCTAGATGGTATTGAATGATTATTTTGAATGTGACTATATATCCATTATGTTTGAAATGAAAAGTGATGTTTTGAACGGGATTATATGTCCATGATATGTTTTGAAAGAAAGTTTGATGATAGTAATCAATGCCCTATGATTAGAAATGTTACAATGTGTAAGTGATTGGAATGTGAGAATGTTAAAGTGTTAGGGAACCCAGAATGCTTATGCAGTTGGAATGTGAACATAGAATGATTTGATTGAGAATGTAGATGAACATAGCTAGTTGTGATTTATTCACATAGATTGGATTTTAAGTTGATGATTGTTAAGATTCTTGTGGAACATAGATTGATTAAGGTTTTTTTTTTTTCCACGTTCAGGATTATGAGCCCACATGGATTGGTTGCACTGAAATGTGTCAATTTGTTATGATGTGAAATTTCAAAAGAATGTATTATGTCATGTTTGGATTTAATCCTACATGAAAGAGGGTTCACGGCAAGGCCGTGGTTCGCCTATGGTTTTAATGGGATGTCTGGGACATCTGGATTCCGGTTCAACCGAGAATCTAATGAATGATTATAAAGAACAAATTGACTAAAAAGGTGGGAACGATTATGTAGTGCCTTGTAGTCTTGAACGTAGAAAGAACTTAGAGTGGATAAGTATATTCTTTTAGATGACTTGAGTTATATGGATTTCTAGGAAATGTCGTTCGCGTTCATATGCGCATTTGAGGAGCATGTTGGGAGAATTTCAAATGTCTATGAAGAATCGCGAATGATAGATCCGTTCTCGCTGCACCTACCTCTATACGTTTCTAATCGAAGAGCAAAGATTAGTTCAAGACTAGATGTCTCAAGTTCAGAGTGATGTATACGATGATCGAGATAATATTCTTTGATTCAGGTGGATCGATATCTATTCTCTCTCTCTCACTCTCTCTCTCTTCTCGACTTAAAGGATGATGCTAAAGAATATTCGAAGAATGATGCAGAGAAGAACGTATGAAGAGTTGCGCATCAAGTTAAAGTGGACCAAGGCAGAGCATACGTCTTAGTAAGATTTACGACTCGAGATAAATGTGTTTTAGCTAGGAATGAGGAGATAGCTTATAAACTAGTCATATTGCTAATTCTAGCTAAGGTTCATAACGTGATTGATGTCTTAATGTTGAGGAAGTGTAAGTTGCATCCTAAGCATGTTATAAAGAATGAGGAGATAGTCATGAACCAAGATTTTTCTTATGAAGAAAGACCAGAAGCTATTCTTGACCGAAGGGTTCAAGAATTAGGGAACAAACATATATTACTCGTGAAAGTCCTATGGAATAACCATGGGAAAGAGAAAGCTACCTGGGAGCATGAAAGCATAATCAAGGAGTTGTATCCTGATTTACCCTATAGGGGTACGCAAATTTCGGGACGAAATTTTTATTAAGGAGGGTAGAATGTAATACCCCGAAATATTTTAGAAGGTTTTACTCGACTTATGTTGCCTGAGGGTAATCTAAGAAATAAGTTGGGTCCTTAACGGATTCAAATAAAGGAAAATCGCAGCCAGGGACATCTATTAAAATTTAATTTGGTCAAAAAAATTGCTTTAAAAATATGTTCTGATATTTTTTTCGGGTTGATAGAAAAAGCTTCAAGCATCGTGCCAAGCATTGAATTTTCCAATTCCGAGTTCAAATGAACTCTTGGCACAATTTTAAACTAAAAGGTAATAGATTTGGATAACTAAGGCATATCCGTCATTATCTAATTTCTTTTTCGAAATATTATCCTATTCGTAATTATCTTATTCTTTTTCCATCATTATCCTATTCCATCATTATCCTCTTTCTTTTATTCGTTATTATCCTATTTATTTTTCTTCTATAAATAGGAGGTTAAGGTTTCATTTTTCATTCATTTTCAAAATCGAAATGCCGAGCAGCTTCTAGAGAAGGTACGACTCTAGTTTCCTATTTCATTTCTGAAATAGTCATTTTGAAGGTGTCAACGCGTAGATCACGAATACGTGATTGAAATGATGACACGACGGATGATCACGATGGAAAATCATCGTGACCGCCGCCAAAAGTCGCCACCACCTTTCAAATCGGTGACTCTTTCGGGTCATCGAATCAAAAAGTGTCTTTAGGGTTTTATGTTCTATGTATATTTATATACATTTTCCATGTTGTCACTTTTTAATTTCGGGTATATTTTGGGTATCCGATTATTAAATTGTAGTCTTTTTCAGATCTATCCTTCGTGGATAGCCCTATCGTATTTTTAAGCTCAAAAGTTGTTCCGTATCAAAATATAGTATTTTTATTTAAAGTTTCATATTTTTCCAATGGGCAGATCTTGCGGTATGAATTTATTTGTACCGAGTTAATTGTAGGATACGGGTTTGACCACCCCGTATGCCAAAACTTCCAAAAGGGTTTTTCTTTATAAAAATGCCCTGAGTAAAGTTCCCTTAAGAGTCAAAATATTTTGATGACCTGGGTGCTGCGTGTTAAGATTGTAGATATTATAATATTTACTTCATAACTAAAAAATGTTAGATTTTGACCTAATGGTAGTCTTTCATCGAAACTAAGTTGCCGGATAATCTTGTAGGCTCAGAAGAAGGAGACTTCTAGTTGAGACCAGAACCAGAATCTAGATCTAGCTATTCAGATCTGATTATCAGGTGGGTTTTTATTATATAAAAATATGTTTCGGGTTATTAAGCCCTGATATTTATAAAATGAATGTGATTGAATATCCAACTCATGACTGTATTTGATGTGCTCTCCTGACTCATGTAAGTCTTACTACTGTTTTTGGTGATGAAACTACAATGGTTCACGATATCGAGCCCCAAGCAAACAGGGCAGTGTCCAACCTTAAGCAGCCGGGTTGTGTACACGGACCGACTCACCGTAAGCGTTCTAGGGGAGAGTGGCGCGCAATGATGGAACTAAAATGATTTAGTATACATGGAATTCACAAATTTTCTGTTTTGAAAGCTTTCCATGATATGCTTAAAATATGATTGGATATTCTGTTTTATAAAATGATTGTGAAGGTTTTTCTCAAAAGTACCCACTGAGTGCATTAGTACTCACGCCCAAAATCTTTTCAAATATTTTTCAGGATGAGCTGCGGGATGGTGGACGGCTGTGCTAAGGCTGAAGGGCTATCATTTGATGTATATGTTTCCTTTTCTGCTATGGAGTCTAACTGAGAACATGCTTCCTTTTGAGTATGAATAAATGCGCTACGTTCTTTCCGCTTACTCTGATTATTGCTGCGGAGTGTTCGGTTCTCCGAATCCCATTTTATTTACTGTTATGGAGTGTTCGGTTCTCCGAATCCCATTTTCTTTATTGTTACGGAGTGTTCGGTTCTCCGAATCCCGTTTACTTTCCGTTCCTGACAGGCAAAAGCCTGGCATTTATTTACTTTCCTTATTCAGACAGGCGCAAGCCTGGCTTTACATTGTTTTCCATGTCAAGGCAAAAGCCTGGCATTATATTGCTTTCACGACAGGCGGGAGCCTGGCATCTCTTTACTTCAAGTATTTGGACAGACATCAGTCTGGCCTTTTTCATGCCTAACCTATTAACAGTTAACCTTTGAACTGTTATTATTTATATTGAAGTTTGCCTTTGTTATTCTTTCTTGGGTTCATCCTAAGAGTCATGGTATCTGGTTTGAGTCATTTCATACGCTTTAAAAGCGTGGATTGATCCATTTATAGAGGTTATGCTGCCCAAATTTTTAGGGCACTAACCCTATTTCTTTGATTGCTTCTATTCAACAACCCCTTCCCCCTTCCCCCAAGTAGCGCACCGGTCCCCTACCCTTCTTCCGGGATCGGGGCGTTACATCGGAGGACACCGACCTTGCCTCATCATAAGCTGTAGCATTCGCGAAAAGTATCTCCAAACTCTTCGTCAGATGAGAAAGGTCAAAACTGTGAGGAGTGCTCTTCATAAGTAAAAGTCCCTCAAATGCCGTCTCTTGAAGTGACGAGAGGGAATTGACAGGCGTCATCATCAATTTGCCGCGGAGGTCACCCCAATACATCTCGAGGAACGATTTGCAACGATCATTGAACACCGCTTTGCCATCGAACTCAGTAACAGCCCTAGCTGGTAGGATATGCTCACTATCCGCATCTCTATCAGAGTGGCAAGCTTCGGCCGGTGCATCGGAGTCCTCTTGATCATCAGAGCCAAACAACTCCTTCACCAATTGAAATGCAAAAAAGTATATTGGTTAATAGGAGACAAAATAAAACAAAACAAGAAAAGGGAAATAAAAAAGAACGAAGATACGAGAAACCTCTTCCGTAGAAGCACCCGCATGGCTAGGGTCGTTCCCACCATGTCCTTCAAGAGGAAGGGAGGATTTGCGATCGGTCTTTTCCCTCTTCCAGAGACGATCCGCGTTACTGCTTACAGAGGCCTCCGGATCGACCTTTCTCTTTCCCTTGTTGGAAGGGTTAGCCTCTCCCACTTCCTCTTGACTTGGTAGTAGGCCACTTGGTTTAGGTTGAACTAAAAGCTCAACATTCTTCTCCAAGAAGTTGTCGAAGACTCGATCCCACCACTTCTTGTATTCGGCATTAGGGAACTTCTTCAAATTTAGGAATGGAAAACATGCCTTCGCCATAGATTTGCGTATCAAGAAAATACGCCAATATCTAAGGCCATCAGCTAAAGAAGCCTCACGGATGTCTTTGGTAAGGACCCCTGGAACCATCTGTTGGTAGCCAAATTGCCGGCTGAAGCGGTGTGGGCTATAAGGCTCGATAATGAAATGGTCATCTATCATCTTAGCCAAGAAGTTGGATCGGATAGCCATGAAGAGTCCACGATCTAGGTCGCTTGCGTTTTCATCATCAATGAACATGAAATCCTCAGCTCTAGAAGGCATGATGCAATGCTAAGAAACTAGTTCGGCTCTATGCACCCTCTTGCGAGCCTCAGCAGGACCGTAGAATCTAGCACCGCCTTCGCCCGAATAACGAACCATCCTGGGGGCTTCCCTCTTTCCTTCAAGATCGAAATGAGTCCGAAGATAGCACGCCATCCACCCATAAACAAAATGCATGGGAAATGCCGAATGACCCTGAGGCGGCGTGGCAAGGCTTGAGATCTTGTTCAAACCTTGGTAAATGCTTGCCAATACCGGAACAGCAAGAGACACCCTTTCACCGCTTGCCATGATACTGGCTATCTTGAAGACACTGGGCCAAATCAAACTACCATCACCCTCGGGGAGCACAAAGCTGCAAAGCCAACAAGCGAGATGGGCGGCTAAGTACGTCTCATTTTGATGATTCTCCTTAACTCCGAGCTTGGTAAGTGGAGCCCTTTCAGAAGAAGTCCACTCTTTGTGCTCCTCGACTTCTCCAGAAGGGTTGTGCGTTGATTTGAGACGCTGACTTTTCTTCTCCTTACGAAGTGGAAGTGGTCAGTATCTTGATTTCCTCCTCGACCAGAATTTAGTCCACTTCTCAATCGACACAGAGTGATGTAAAGCTTTGTCATCTTCCCTTCCAAGGAGGTAGTAGGCATGGAATAAGTACTTGCAACTCGCAGGGACGAATAGCTTACCCCTTTTGTTGACTCCAGTAAGCTCCTCCGTCCGAGGCACCGTCTCGTCACAAAGAAGCTCGGTTAAAGGAAGACCGGCCATTACATGCAAGTCCCATAATGATATAGACAATTCACCGGAGGAGGTCAGCAAGGTATTCGTCGAGGGGCACCACGCTTCGCAAAAGGCTTTGACCACCTCCGTATTTCGATCGTACGTGAAGAGAGAAGCATAGACAGGGTCGAATATGCCCGCACCATGAAGTTTATCACTGCAACGACTAAGCACGTCCTCGGTCCACTCCCAATATCCGTCGAAGTGATGAGATTCGCCAAGAAACTCGACTTTGTCGTACCACCTTGCCTTGCCTTCTACAATTTGGCGCCCTAGAAACAGGAGAAAATCAGCCCCGTCACCTTGTTGATGATGAGCCGATTGTAGAGCCCACGCCTTCATCACCTTCGTCAAGGAAACCTCATAATGCCAATGAGGCTTGTGAAATGGATCCGTAAGCTTAGGCCACTCACAAGTATATTTCCCGATAAGTGGCTCACGAGCTCGAAGACGAGTACCTCTCTTCACGAGCTGCTGATCATCATCCGTGATCACTAAGTAATGCTTTCCGGAGATACTCGTGTCTTGAAAGTGAACCATATCTAGAAACAAAAAGGCAAGAATGAATAAAGTGTGAAATATGCTTAAAAAAAGGGGAAGCATGAAATACGCTAAGAAAAAAAAAAGGAAGAGGGCTCTACCTTCGAATTAAAAGGATCCTCAAAATCTTTGGACGCCTCGAGCAAATTCACGTGCAAGTTCAAACGAATATAGATTCCTACAAAAAATATAAATGAGGTTAAGGCCCAAATAAAAGAAAGATGAAAAAGCAAAAAACAAAGAAGAAAAATGGAAAGGCCCAATATAAAGAAAAAGGGAAGTAAAAAGGAGAGGCTAAAAAAAAAAAATTCCCAAATCCATGGCCCAAATGTTTTTAACCCTAAATCAAAGGAATTCTTCTTCTCCCTCCTTCAGAAACGGATTTTCTCTTCTCCCTTCTCCTTCAAAGAAATTTGCGATTGAAGAATGGTAGAGCAAGCTCGTTGCGGCAGGGGTAGAAATTCGGGCAGAAGCAGAGCGAGTTACACGGCAGGTTCTACCTTCCGACTTCTCTCCTTCACGGAGTTTCTAGTCGCCGATCGAATTCAGGACTTCAAAAATGACAGCAATGGCGTTGCCTGAATCCCCGACCAATGACGACGTATCATCGGAAATGTCGACTCTCCTCTCTCTGGCCTCCACCGTGAGCAGCTTTGTATTTCCGAGCTCCTTTCCTTCACGTTTCGCCGTTATCCTTCTCACACTAGTCCTAGGACGCTGAGCTCCACCTCTGGAGTCTGTAGACTGGAGACACCGTCCGCCGCTTTGTCGGTCACACCAAGGACGTCCTCTCCGTCGCCTTTTCAACCAAAAACCACCAGGCCGCGTCGGCGTCGCGTAACAAGTCGATCAAATCCAGAAGGAGATCGCTGCGGCTGTTGTAATATGAGAGAAACTCCTCTTCAGTTAAATCTTCTACCTCTCGCTCATGTCCCTCGCCGACTCCACCTTCTTCGCCTCGAATCTCTATTGATTGAGAAGCCGTTTTCTTCGCGCATTCTTCGACATGAGGAGGTTGGCGGCTGAAGCAGCTTGGTCATTCTACAGGGGACCCCATCGATGGTCGTATTTGTAGAGAGGCTGCTCGGAATATCTGAAGGTGGAGGCTGCATATGACATGTTGCTAATGCGGAGCTTCGTGCGACAGAGGCAAAAAATAAAAAAAATCCTCCACACTCATGGATTTAAATTCTTGGACAGAGCAGCATGTTAAAAGGGAAGGCAAGGGAATGCAATCGTTTATACTCTCTTGATGAAAGGTTTGTGTGCTTCCGGGAGATTCAAGAATGCAGAGAAATTGATGTTTAAAATGCAGTACCATGGATACAAAGTTCAGCTTATGAATTGCAATGTTTTAATGACTGATCCAAGAGGAGAATCCCACCCCTGGAGAAACTAAGTTCAACAAAGTCTGTGAGAAAATATGGCTAAGTCTACTACAGTTGTTGAGTTTCTGAATGGAAAGAAATTTGATGACAAGGGGTAGTATGGACAAAGAACTAAAACAACAGATTATTTGGCATTCTCCAAAGATCTTTATGCATGGTGTCTTCATCTACCAAATTGTGTTGTTACAAATTAAATAACACATGCTTAAGCTTCTCTGCGTGTACAACAACATGGGCTGAAGCAGGGGACATACAAGCTATGCTATGGATGCAAAATTCTTCCGGTGAAATAATTATCAGACAAAAAAAAAAGAAAGCAATTGCAGAATACTAGAGCAAGTTTTCATTTCACTTTGGAAAGCAAAAAACATGTATCAAAGAAAGAAAAACAACTGCTGATTTGCCTAGAGTTACAGAAGCAAGAAATAGTGTGAAGAAAATAATGAACTTACAGCCTTGAAGCCTTGAAAATGCTTGTTTCTCCCCGTCGATGTCTATGCAGTGAGATTTTGGCCAATCTCGTGAAACTCAGCAACGCCGTCCCAGCAACATTTCTTTATGTCTGAAACAACAAAGTTACAGATTGTTGGAAGACCAAAAAGAAAGGGAAGAAAGCAAAACAAAAAGAGGAGAATAGCAGAGCAAGGAAAATAAACTCATCACCTTCAAACAGACAAGGAAGAGCTTTCCTATTCAGATGAAGCACCTCTCACAGCCTCCCATTTGCTATTTCTAAGATTTTTTTGGAGCTTGAAGAATAAGCTTGGGAATGATATGAAAATATGTATGCAGCTTCTTGAACGAGTATGTGAAAGTGTATACTTGGAGGTGGTATGACTGCAGTGCATGAAAGAGTATTTATAGAAGCTTGAATGCATGAAAACGTTAAAATAACAGCTAGCATACTATGCAGGTGCTCCTATCTCCTATAGGCTGGGGAAGTTGAATTTCAGAAGTTGTTGAAGGAAAAGAAATAACAAACAATCCACTTTTGCAGAAATGGTACTAAGAGGCATTAAATGCAAGGTACTCTCAAATAAAAAGGGAACAAATAAAAAAAAACGAAACAAAGTTGGCTCTTTTTGTAGGCAACATTAAATGAGATGAATACCTCCAAGGATGGTGCATACCATTTTGGGAAACTAAGTTGGAATATCTCCTGCACCAATATAAATGGTATGGCTCATTTCATGTAAAAAAGGAAGACAAAATCAAAGTAAACAAACAAACTGGTCGTATTTTTTTTTTTTAGCAAAAGCAATAAATTCCATTTCATGATTTGGACCATTTGAGTGGGCTTAATTTTCGAGAACTTGGGCCATTAAAATTGGGAGGATCTCGGCCCATTAAACTTTGTCATTTAAGGATGAAATGGAGAAGCTTAGAAATTGGGCCGCCTGAATTTAGTCAAAATAAGGGACCATGCTTCAAATAAATCCAAAAAGACTCAAGAACTCCTAGATACGAGTATAAACTATCTAGCAAATTAATTAAAGTGAAGCACTCTTAGATACGAGTATAAACTATCTAGCAAATTTTAAATCGGACTCAAAAACTCCTAGATATGAGTATAAACTATCTAGCATATTTTAAATCAAGCTCAAGAACTCCTAGATACGAGTGTAAACTATCTGACAAATTTTAAAATAAATTGAAGAACTCCTAGATATGAGTTAAAACTATCTAACAAAAAAAAAATTCAAAATATGAGACTCGTCCACCTTCAAGACAACTTGCTCATGAACTCGTCTCATGGGGGCATTTGTAAGCAATTAAATTTCTATCACCAATCAAATGGTGACACGTGGAAATTAAACAATTGAAATATCCAAATTATATTATTTATTTATATTTTAGGAATTTTTAATTCCTAAATTAAATAAATAAATTGGTATTCAATATGTGGAAACATCTCGACCAATAGAAATACGACACATAAACAAGCTCACACAAGAAATGGCCATGTTGTTGTAGAGAATTACAAAGGGTACAAGGCACCAATAAAATTATGCCACATAAGCCCTAACAAATGGACCAATGAGACGTCGCCACCTAAACCCTAAATGCACCCTCATTTGCCTATAAATAGAGGGCTTGGCTAAGGGAAATGACAACAAGTTCAAGAGCTCAAGTTTGGAGAAGGATTCATCGGAGAAAGCTCTCTTCAATCTTCAAGGCATTCCAGTTGGAGATTCAAGGCGTTCTTCACGTTCTTCTCCAGAAATCATCCCAAACTCGACGTTCGATCCGGATCCAAGGTGCTCGGCCCTCCAATCGGTGTTATCAACCTCAAATCCTCAAGAACAACTTGAAGATCCAAAGCGTTCTTCAACAAATCGTCCCAAAAATGACGTCTGATTCGGAATCAAGATGAAAATCCTTCGAATCGACGTTATAAATCTCAAAGCATCAGCTTCCTGAAGATCGAAGAGTAAGAACAACTTAAAGATCTTGAAGAACAATGATGAACAAATCCTGAAGAGAAGAATCAGAAGATTTAGATAGAGAATCGAACCACAAATTGTAATTTCAATCCGAAATCTCTTCTTTGTACGATTTTCCGGTGTTTATTAATTTAAATACTCGGAATTTGTGTTACAAGACGTCCCATTCTTTCGAGGTACGAGTGATCCTGAGGTGTATCTCGAGTGGGAAAGGCAGATTGATATAACGTTTGACTGTCACAAGTATCCGGAGCGGAGAAAGGTGAAGGTAGCCACTAGTGGGTTCTGTGAAGATGCTGACACCTGGTGGGATTAATTCATGTACAATAGACGTTATCGAAGTTCACCAATAGACACGTGGAAATAGATGAAGATGGTGTTGCGAGCCTGATATGTGCCTTATCGCTACCATCGACAGCTAGAAAGGAAGCTAGAGAACCTGAGGCAAGGAAGCAAGGAAGTAGAAGAGTACTTCGAGGAATTGATGGATTTCATGCGTCAAGCTGACATGAAGGAATCTCCAGAGAATACCATGGCTAGATTTATTACAGGTTTGCGCATGGAGATTAGAGAGAGGGTGGCTTTGCGGCACTATGCGGAGTTGGCAGACATGGTGCAAAATGCAATCAATGTGGAGAATCGACTTAAGAAGTAGAGTGATACTACACCGACGAAAATCCTCTACTCGAGAATTTGATTGGAGTGTTATCACACGCATGCTAGAGTCGGGTTTAGAAATGGCGGCATCCTATAATTCAGACATTTGCAATGGAGGAGATGAGAGGGTTGAAGATGTTGCTGATCCGGCGGGGCTTGTTGAGGAGGATTCGAATATGAGGGAGACAACCATAGACGAATCAGTTAATGAACCTTTTGGGGCTGAAGCAATTTCAGAGAAGTCAGTTCCAGTTATGGTGGATGAATCTATTTTGGAGATGGCTATTTTAGAAGTCCCTAATTTGGAGTTGACAACTATAGATGACTCTGTTCATACTGATACCACTTTGGAAGGTAATCAACTTTGCAGTTTTCCATTGAAGTATGAAGAAGAGACATTACAGGAACAAGTTGTTGACGAGCCGATAGAAAATGAAGTTGAAGGAAATAGACTAAAAGTACATCCATGTTCTAAAACGGGAAATGGTATCAATTGAGAAGTGGTTGTGGATCAAATGGAGTACAGGCACGCAAACATGGAGGATCTTCTGAGTTCTAACTCCATTGAACAAATTCTTTCTTTTAATGTTTTTGTTCTACAGGTTGACGAAGATATATCACAAAACATAGACGTGCCACCAGATTTATTCTTGAATCCTATGATCGAACATTCGATGGAGTTGAAGTGGAGACCGTATGATTTTGAAGATATCTCTTGTGCAGCTTGTGGTGGAAGATTTTGATGTTCGAATCATATTCGTCTTTGATTCAGGTGGAGGTTCGGATTTGAGAACAAATCCCTTTCAAGAGAAGGGGAATGATACGATCCTAGAAGGGGTGCCGATGATCGAGTTCGAGCGTTCGGAGAGGCTGACGCGAGTGGCAGCGCGAGTCCTGGCGCGAGTGAACCGATCGCGCCTGTGGGCGCGAGTTACAGCGCGAGTCCTGGCGCGAGCGTACCGGTCACACCCGCAACGTGTCCTGCTCTGGGCCTGGCGCGAATGGGCCCGAGTCGCGCCAACTTGGACTGTTGCGGATTTATCCGATTTTTATTTATTTATTTCCTTTTTAGATTAGGATTTGATTTATTTTGCCCGCCTATATAAGGGCTTGTTCTGAATTTTTTGAGACAGTTACATTATTCATTATACAAATTTTATTTTAGCGAGTTATTTCTCTCTGGAGAATTTTCTCTTTCTCACGCACACACCGTGAGGCTTCTCGACTTATCAAACAGACCATCCATAACTATTTGTGGCGTCACCATCAATCGCGAGTTCGTGTCTTCAATTGATCGCGGGTTGCGGATCCAATCGGTTCGTGGTTCAACATCGTTGTGAGGCTAGGGTTCGAGATTTTTCCCAAATCCACCGTTGTAACCTGATACTCGTGGGAGGATCACATCAAAAAACTCGAAAGTATGACTTGTATTCTTAAAAAAATATCACAAAAAAAAACTGTTAAAATCAGTATCAACCATAACACAAAAAAGTCACTCAAAATTCAAACTAGTTTTTTCAATTTATGCGATTTGAATTTGTGCAATTTATGGTTTCCGTAATTTATGGTTTTTTGCAATTTAAGTTTTATGTTATCTGCAGTCTAGAAGCTGCATTTGATCATGTACTACATTTCATATGTCACAACTAATTTTTTTTAATATATTCTAATTGAGAAATGATAAATACTAAAAAAATATCTAAATTAAAATAAATTATAATAAATTAAAAATTTATAAAATAATTTTATTTATGAAAAAATAAACGGTTGGCATAGGGATTGTCACAGGTGATCTATTTCTACATTATTATAAGTGTAATACAAATTTGAAAAAAAAAAAAAACAGAAAAAAAAAAGAATAGAGAACCGAAAAAACCGAGGAAGCGAAGCGGTATTGGGAAATTTGGTGTATTCATGGCAGGCCAGGGCCTATACATAAAGGGCAGGATCCAAAAATTTAAATGGCGGCAGGCCCAGGAAACAAAACATGGGGTTTCCGGCTCGATTCCTTTTTAAATTTTCATAAAACTAACTAAATGAATTAGAGTCTAGAGAGAGAGAGAGATTTATTCCCTCAAATTTAATTTTTCTTTTTCAAGATCTTCTTCCCCTCTCATCCCGCCGCCAACTTTCTTGTAATTTTTTTGCTGTTTTTCTGCTCATAACTAACCAATTATTCACACTTTTTGTACGATTGTCAAAATCTTCACGATTTTATCCTGACGATTTTGCGTTAATTTATTCACAGAGGGGAACCCTAACTCGTTTAGCTACCTCAGCATTCCAAGCTCAAAATGGTACGTGTTGTACGTTTTTTTGTATGTAAATGTAACTAATTTTATGCCCTTCAGTTGCAACATGTTTGATTTTAGTGGTCATCCAAAAAAGAAAAAAACAGAATTTTTTTTTTACTCTTCAGTATTTTCATTGTTTCAGTCTGGCAGAAAGGAAACAGTTCTGGACTTAGCGAAATTTGTCGACAAGGGTGTCCAAGTCAAACTAACTGGTGGAAGACTAGGTATGCGGTTTCTGATTTTTGGGTATTTTTAAATGATTTTTTGAATTGTTGATTGTGTTTTGAGATTTAATTTAAAAAAAAATTCTCCCTGAAGGTAGAGATTATGTATATGTTTAGAATTTTGTGTTCTCTTTTGTGTTTCTTGATGTCTGGATAAACGGAAATCGGTTCATATTTGTGCTGCTAAATTGTTGCCTTGTATGTACCACAAATTGACCTATAGTGGATTAGTGGGCAGAAGCAGAACTGTAGTGTTATTTCCCATAAGGTCTTTGAGACTAACGAGAATGAGATATGGGGAAAAAGATGTTGGAACCGCGCCCTGTATCTGGAGGTCCTATTCAAATTCATCATGGATGTTAGATGGATTAGAGTTGTGATCAATCATTTAATTTTTTTGTCTGGTGACTAATAGATATTAGAGAGCATGATTTATATTGATGTGCCATGCATTGAGTTTTCCTATATCCACTGTGGAGTGTTCATTGCCATGTCTCTTATTCTACCACCATCTGCTGCTTCTTAATGACGGTGGATTTAAACTAACAAGGTTTTAATGACTTGATATTTAGAATTATGTTTTTTGTGCTCGCACACATTGTATTTTGGAAATGATTGTATATCTATTTATCTGGTGATTTCTAGCTATTTTCTGAAATTGGCTGCTTTTTATGTGTGTTTCTGTATGCATTTGCCTCCATCCTCTTTGTTTTCTTTTTGGCAATTGCTTATGCTTCGATATATCTTATAAACTCCTCTCTCTGTATTCTATTTTACTCAAATTGGAAAATTCTCTCCCATTCACAAATCCCAAGCAACCAACAGAATCAATGCACTCTTGCTTCAGTCTGGCAGTATTTGTCTATTCGCCTTCACACACCTCTTTAATGGTTTCCAATTTTGTCATCTCAAATTCTCAGCTCTAGCCTCCATTCACCACCGCCATCTGTTCTGTCACTTCCCTCAAGTGCTCAAGAGAATTCTGTAATTTGAATCTTGTTGCTGCTTTAATATTGAAGAAGAACTGAGAGGTTTAGATGTTGATTTTGGCCTTTTACTCTGTGTTTCTTAAATATGAATTTGTATATTTTTGCATAATATTGAAGATATCTTGGTGCTGCTAAATGCTAATGGAATAAATATGAGGAAGATATTTAGGGATTTGCATGTTGCCAAGTTCATTTTGAATGTTCTTTGAAGATCTGGGAAAAAAGTCCTGAAGTTTGGCTGTTTCTATCTCAGTTTCTGGAACTAATTGCAGTTAAAACTTACAAACACACAAAACTACAGGATTACCACAAAATCAGAAAATCGACCGAGCCAGACCAAAATTTTTCGGTTAGGTTCAGTTGACAAAAAATATTTGCATTTTCGTTTTTTAACAGTTCAATTCTGTTTTGTACCAAACCAACCGATTGATCACCCCTAAGTGAAACTTTAATTTTAATTTGATGGCTAAATACTAGGTTAGTCATAGGAATATTTGTCAGAGTTTGGTAGCTTGTGTTTCGGAGTCAACTATTCTATTTATCATCTACTCTATGCTCAATAGTAGAACCTCATGTACCAGTGCAACATAACATTTATGTTACTTGTTGTATCTTTTTTTGTCATAGCCAGATGCTAAAATTCTTTAAGTTTAATATCTGGTCTTCATTTCAGTGACTGGAACGCTAAAGGGCTATGACCAATTGCTGAATCTTGTTTTGGATGAAGCGCTAGAATTTCTTAGAGGTAAGACATCAATCTTTGGTAGTTACTGCTGACATATATGTGATGATTCTGAAAATTTAGCTTATGTTAGTAGACATTGTTATAATTCCAGTCCATGTGTTTGGTTGATAACACAAGATGAGATCAAAGGCCTTATGTGACTTGTGAGGTTTACCCATATGCTTCATCTTAAAATTCCTCATGGGGAATGCTTAATTTAACAAAACAGCTGCTGATCACTGCTGAGAAGCAGTATCTCATCATTACATGTTTGGTTGGTCCTATTCAGAAGCTGACTGTCTTTAGCTTTAACATCCAACTTACCATTGGCATGTGATCTTGGCTTGATGCTAGTTATACTTAACTCTCAAGTACAGGTCTTTTATACAATGCATACCTTGCTATTTTTTCTCCCTTTGTGCATTTATTAACAGCATCTTGTCTTTCTTTATTCTGAGCGAATATGGAACTTTTAATTATTGAAGTCACTACATGAAACTCATTTGCTCCTTCATGACTGACAGTTCCTTCCCATGAAGGACTTATGAAGTGCTATAGATTCTATTTACCTATGCTACTAAGAATTGTTGCTGCATGAGAACTATCAATAATTCCAGTAAACATACATTCATTCTCTCTGCAGATCCAGAAGATCCTCTGAAGACAACTGATCAGACCCGTCGCCTTGGCTTAATAGTATGTCTTATCAATTTGCATGGATAATTGTTGTCATGTTCTGTCCAACTGTGTTGTGGAATTGCATCTGGCCTTATTTACTGCTTTGATCGAGTTAGAAAGTTTTCACATTGGCTGAAAACTGCCTGAATATACGGAATATGCTTGGGCCCTTTTGGGGGTGAATCTTCTTTTGAAATAATTCTAATATCATCAATTCGTATTGAATCCAATAATTCTAATATCAACCTTCTAAAGTCTGCCTAGGATTAAAGTTTACCTATGCTTCACAAGTAATGTTGTGTTTCTTCGACTTTCAGGTTTGTCGAGGAACTGCTGTAATGCTCGTTTCCCCAACAGATGGAACTGATGAGATTGCCAATCCATTCGTTCAATCTGATGGGGCATAGACGAGTTCCCACTTTTATGGGAGACTTCCCAGAGGGCTTAATCTGAATAAGTTTCCTCTACTTTCTCTGCTATCACTAGTTGCAAGGATAGTGGCCTCAAAGCAGTTTTTCATATCAAGTAGTTCTGCCATTGTAGTGATGAGAAAGTTAGTTAAATATGTAATCTTTCTCAGATTTAAATTATATTTGGATATTTTTCTCAGGGCTCTAGTTTTTGGGCAATGCAGTGCTAGTAGTTATGCTGCACTGACCCTTACCTTGATTATGTGATCTATTAAATATTTGCACTTTGGATTCTCTCTTTCTTGTCTTTGTTAAGTAAATATAATTCAAGAAATGCAGGTATATGTTGAGTATATAATTCAAGAAATGCTGAATAACAAAAAATAATGTTTCATCTAAAATGTTGCTTGCTAAGCCACCATATTTCTGAATTCATTGCAATAAGCTTGGAATTCTTGGTGAAATTATGAATGTTAACTGTTTAAGTGAGTTCAGTCACTCTACTCGAAATTAATTGAATAAAGCTCGAGTTGCTTTGGACCCCGAGCTCACTAGTACTAGCCTCGTTAGTTTTTTTGAGTTTTTAAGGTATTTAGATTTTTGTCCTTAATAATTTGATTATTTACAAATATATCTAAAACAACTTGAATTGAAATAAAATAGATAATATAATTTAGGCTATTTAATATTGATAAATAATAGAGTTCAAGCTTGTTGAGTTTGAAATCGAGTCGATCTTGAAAAATTAAAGCAAGAGCTTCGAGTTCGTAGTTGAGCTTTGAATTTATCACTATTTAATCTGTTTACACTCCTAGATGAAATCAGTGTATTATAATATGAGACATGAAATTGCTTAATGCATCTACATAATTGCTCCGAAATTTACTTGGAACTTATATCGCTTCACATATTATATAGTAGTATTTTTGGATATAAAGTTTAAAATTATATTATTTATATCGACGGTAAATGATGTCCAGACAAGTAAAAGTAGGCAAAAGTAAATATGGATTGAAAAAAAAAAACAACTTTTAAGAATAAGGAGTTTTGTGGGTAATTTGGAGGATAAATGTGTCAAACACTCTTATGACGTATTTGATCATCACATTCAATCATTGTGTAAATGTACTTTGATATTTATTACTAACTACACACACAATATATATATATATATATAGGGGAGGCTTACAATGCAAACTCTACCTAGTGTAGTAACTAGGAACTCATCTCACACCATACAATCAATAAAGATCTATGGTCCAGATTTGATTAAAATGAGTGGTGGCAATTCTGTAATATTTGAAAAAAAATTCGCGCGGGGGTATTAACGTAATTTGGTAATTACTTTTAAAACACGTAATTCGCGCGGGGGTATAGTTGTCCAATCCCCATAAAAAAAGTTGATGTCATCACTTTTAAAAAAAATCCTAAAAATTTTGAACGACCATAACTCACTCGTTTCAAACTGGATTAACGCAAATAATATATCAAATTAAAGATCTTTTCATGCTCTTTAATTCAAGATCAGTCATGGATATATTTGTTCAAATAAATATAGACGAAACATACAAAATATATATTTTTACTCGTGTCCAGCGCAAAAATGCTTTCGTTAGCTTTTAAATAATGGTTCGTCAGCATTATGATAAGTTGATAATGTATGCTAACGAAGCATTTGTTATATGCTAACATATTGCATTCATTGTGCTAATAAATGATTATCATAATGTTAACGTAGTACGCATACTTATATTATTATTATGATTTATTACATTTCAATTATGACTTATAATTATTTTTTATGATTTAATTTTTATGTTTTAGTTACTAATTGAATATTATATATTATTTATTTTATCCAATTAGAATATATTAGTTAGAGTTTTCTTCATCCATTTATGGTTTATAACTTATGCTAACGATGAGTTGTCATATGCTAACATAGTTTATTCGCAATGCTGATAAAATAATATCATTATGCTAATGTTTTATATATAAATATTGTTATTATGATTTATTCCATCCAATTGGGGTTTATAATTAATTTTTAGAATTTAATTCTATTTTTAGATCATTGAAGTTTATTATATCTAAATTGTGGTTTATTTCATCATATTAGAATTTATAATTACACTTTAGAATTTAACTTTTCGTTAACAATATGAAAAAAAAATTCATTAGCATAAAGATAACGCTTCGTTAGCATGATGATAATACTTCGTTAGCATGACGATATGTTATCAAATATCCTCCGTGATTTTTACAAGAATTACCAAATTACGTTAATACCCCCGTGCGAATTTTTTTTTAAATATTACAGAATTGCCACCACTCCTTTTAATCAAATATGGACCATAGATCTTTATTGATTGTATGGTGTGAGATGGGTTCCTAGTTCCTACACTAGGTAGGATTTGCATTGTAACCCTCCCTCCCCTATATATATATATATATATATATATATATATATATATATATATATATATATATAGGGTTGGGTTCCAGAAGAAACCACACCCTAGGTGAGAACCGAGAACCAATCTGAACCATGGATCTGGTATATTTGGACGGCCTAGATCTGCTCCAGATTTAAAAAAATGCGGTGGCAATCTCGTAATAACGTCCAACTTCGCAGCCCTTGAATCTTACGTGTATATTTTTCAATTTAGGGTTTTAGCACTGTCATTTTCTATTTTAGCACTGTCATGGCCTTTTTTAGCATTGTCACAACTTATTTTAGCATGACTCTATACTCTAGACTGGAGAATCAGAATTCAATTCTTTTATGAAAAGAATTGCCCAAATGTAAATCAGAAACCTTTTCTCTTTTGCCCTCATGCATCAAACCACAAAAACACAAGTACAAAATTAATCACCATTTGTGTGGAAGTATATTTTAAAGTGATGAGCGTGTTGGTGTAGCACACTAATATATTATTATTATTATTACACACAAAATGCATAAAATTGAAAACGCACGACCTCAGCTGGTGGCAATTTTCGTACGTGCTGCAAGAAAGATTCAAGGGCGTGGTGTGGCGGCGCCACCGACCTCTTTCACCACTGAAAGCTCGATGAGAGCCGTAATTAATTACCCACTGAAAGATGAATGGATACTTTTGAGGATCAAGAATCTTGAAGCCCAGAATTTCCTCATGAGCTCTGAATGCATGCACCAAGCGTTGCAACTATCATGATGTCTAGAATATTCAAGTTTTCGCCTGAGACGAAGAAGCTCTTCACGCCTTCTTCCAATACATCTCCTCACGAGCTCTACTGATCACAGCTTCTTCGCCTTCTGAGGATACAAGCTTCATACAGCTCTCTAGCAGCTGCATGCATTAATATTCAATATTATTAGTTTGTTAGGGTTTGAGGCCAGAATTAAAGCCTAGCTCTACCATGCATACATATATATATGTCATTGTATATGTGATTCACGCGTATATTTTTCAATTTAAGGTTTTAGCATTGTCATTCCCTATTTTAGCACTGTCATGATTTATTTTAGCACTGTCATAACTTATTTTAGCACTGACATGATGCTTGTTTAGCATGACGATTGTTTAGCATTACAATAAAAAAATATCATCAGCATCTTTTTAGGCAGTGTTGTTTATAATTTCCCCTTTTTTTTAGGTTAATTATATATTTAGTGTTGTGTGTACATGAATGATTATATGGTGAGTTTGTGTCACCATCTTTGCTGCTCTTTCTTTTGCTATGATCAGTGATCACCTTCATTATTATTATTTGCTTGAATAAAGAGGTTATGCATTTTAGGATATATGTCTCATTTTATTCTGCATGCTTCAATTTCATTAGTCTTTTTGGTTGCATTAATCACGCTTACAACTTAAAAAGGTTTTAACTACAAAATAACATGCATTAAAGGTATCAAATTGTCTTGGAACTCTGTAAAACCGGTAATATATCGAGGGTTTTTTATTAAATTGCAGACTAATTTATTTGTGTATATGTAAGACAAGCTCCATCGGAGAATTTACTCTCATGTAAAAGAGTCCAAGTTAGTTTAATATCATGTATGTAACAACCATGCACGTTAGATGCTAATTAGGATAATATTCATAAAATTTGAACTTGTAAAACGGTCACACGTAAATTTGAATGTGAGTTCTAATCCGTCCTTTTTAGCACTATCATGGTCTTTTTTAGCATTGTCATAACTTATTTTAGCATTGCTCTTTCAGGGTTTTAGCACTATCATTTTCTATTTTAGCACTGTCATGACCTTTTTTAGCATGGCTCTTTTAGGTTTTAGCAGTGTCATTTTCTATTTTAGCATTGTCATGACTTATTTTAGCATGACTCTTTTAGGATTTTAGCACTGCCATTTTCTATTTTAGCACTGTCATGGTCTTTTTTAAGCAAAGTTTCTTATCTTTTCCATTTTAAAATACTTTTGTAAGATTTTTAATTTCCTCTTTTAAGCATCACGTCTACTTATAACTAAAAGTTTTATGTTCTTTTAATTTGGGACTAAGCAAATAATAAAATTTATACACGTACGTATATGGTTCAACAACTATAAAAAAGGCACTTCCACACACTAGTATTGCATTATATTTTGCCTTGAGACATTCAATTGCTAGCTTTATTTGATCATCTCCATTTACATATATCTCTCGATCTCTAATTATGGCAGAAAAACTAGGATAGGGGAACCCTACTTGCAAATCCAAACCCAAATTCAAATCCAAACCCGAAATGGATTTACTATTTGGTCAGAATATGAATTCCAACACAACAACGACCACGCGACTACTGCTAATTCCAATAATCATGCAGCTGCTGCAGATTATGTTTTCCAATAAAGTTTCAGCTGCTGCTAAAATAGTTCACAATAGTGCTAAAATATGTTACAACATTGCTAAAATAGATCACAATAGTGCTAAAGTAGATGGCAGTGCTAAAACAGTTCACAGTAGTGCTAAAATAGATTACAACAGTGCTAAAATAAATCACAGTAGTGCTAAAGTACATATTAACTAAGTATGAATCACACAATCACGGTCGAAAAATAACACCAGCAGGGCCTCACTTTTTACCGGCGTTGGCACTATGTATTCAACTTCCTCCGCCCTGCAACTTGAAAATAATAAATTTGAGCAATTCATCACAAAAAATGTAACAAAATTTTATAAAAATTAATGCCAGGACACGAAGCTAAACCAAGTCTACAGATTTTCTTAGTCCAATTCAATCAAATATTAACCTAGCATAAACTCAACATCAACCGAGATATCAAAAATTTCACTATCTACATAAAAACATAATCGGAAGCGCAAAACTTGCCTGCGGAGCACGTGACCCTCACACAGTTCACGCAACGTCGAACAAGTATTATGGATTCAGAGAGAGAAACAACCACCAGCAAATTAAGCTTTTGAGAGAGAGAGACAGAGAGAGAGAGAGAAACAAAAGAAGAAAACGATAGGGTATAGATATGCTTTACTTTCTACTGCTTCTTTTCTTATATAATGAATAGAGAACCGAGATGCAGAAATACAGAGAAATCTTTGCTTGATGCCCTCTATTGCGAGGAAGAAAAATGGGGAGATGCTGAGGATGAAGACGAATTGCAGGAGATTCATTCCAAATATAACATATTTCCTAAATTACAAAAATACCCTTGCTTTATTAAAAAGTTGCTAATATTACAAATATGCCACCGCGTTTTTTTCAATATTGACACAGATCTTGGCCGTTCAAATCAAAGCAATCTGTGGTTGAGATTGGTTCTCGGTTCTCACAGGAGAGTGTGGTTCTCATATGATCCCATCTCTCTCTCTCTCTCTATATATATATATATATAAATGCATTCTCATTTATATATATATATATATATATATATATATAAATGAGAACGCATTTTTAAGTGAGAAATATGAATCATTTATAGCCGTTAGATCTATTAAAATTAATGGTGCGGATTTAGATTGAGATTTAATATTTCTTTTTAATTATAATTTTTTTAATTAGATATGGATATTTGATAATCCAATTCCACAACAATAGGTCAAATCATATCTACATTTATTTTTATTTCTTTATTTCTCTCTCCCACTACAACGTGATTTTATATTTTATTTTGTAGAATTTTTTTATATTTTATTTTGTAGAATTTTTTTTATCTGTTTTATCTTCTCTACGGTTTTTATCGGGATTCTTCATTTTTCGGTTTCATTCACCACAACTTTTATCATCCACCAATACTGCTTATATTTTTTTTTATCTTTTATGATTCATTTACTATATATTTTTGTTATTTTTTGTATTTTTTTGTTGTGCTAGTGCTCGAAATTAATTCATTCATTTTTCTTATTTGTTGATTGTTACGAATCATTTAGAAATTGTCATCACATATTATTCATTTTAAAATAAAAAGCTACACATTGTGCAATGAAATGGTATTTGATAAGCAATAAAATGTCACAATAGAAGCAATGAACTATTTATGGTTTTAAAAAAAAAATCCTAATCCATAAGAGCTATCGATATGAATTTAACAATAATTTAGTGTTTTGCAAGCAATGTATTGATTCTACATAAGCAATGAGTAGGTATCCCATCATTATAATTTTTTTAAAATTTTATGGGTAAGCGATGATTTTTTTATAAATAAGTAACACATAACACTTAACAAAGCATCAATTGTCATCATATATATTATTTTTAAAAAATTGAATTGTTACGCATCATGCAATGAAATGGTAGTTGAGAAGTAATAAAATGTTACAAAACAAGCAATGAATTGTGTTATAACATGCATTGCAACATTATATAAATGCAATCAAATTTCTTATTTTCGATCAATGCATACCATGAGTTTTTCAATGTTCTTACTAACAATGAGGAATTTCTTGCTATGATATTAAATTTTGTAGTTTAAAATGTTTAAATTTGGTGCTATGTCGATTTCGTAACTTAGACGGTGATCTGCAGTGACTGAACAATGGTCTACGACTATGAGAGAGAAAGTGAGAAGACGTGTGAGAGAGAGAGAAAAAAAGATATGTACATTTATTTGGATATTTCCATATCTATCTATCTATATATATATAAATTACGTGTGTGTATGTATGTATATATATTGAGGTTTGAGGTATAAACGAATTAATTGTATGCAATCTAATTTAAATTAAACGCAAGTAATGCAGTTTAAATTTATAAATTAATCGTAGCTTACTATTATATAATTAAAATAAATTAAAGCTTGATTGCGTTTAAAATAATATTACGATTTTAAATTTATAAATTAACCGTACCTTACGATTATATAATGTTACGATTAAAATACAATATATGTTATGATTAAAATACAATGTTACGATTATATATATAATATATATATATATATATTGGTACAATCATTTCTAAATTTATATAAGCTAACCATTAGCAAATGAAATAGTGTTATGATTATATAGTGTTACGATTATATAATGTTACAATTATTTTTTAATTTATATAAGCTAACTGTGAGTAAATGAATATACATAAGTTATTGTTATTGATTTATAAGTTACGATTATTTTAAATTTAAAAATTACAATGTAAGTATTGGTAAAAGTTACGATTGGTTATTCATAAGCCTACAATTACGTTTGGTATAAATTACGATTACGATTGGTTATTCATTAAACGTAACTTATGAATAAGTTTAAAATAACAATGTAACTTAAAATTAAATTTAAGTTTTCTTTGATTTAAATACAATTAAACATAAGTTTTAGGTTCAAAATTAAAATTAAATGTAAGCTTTAGGATCAAAATTAAAATTATACGTAAGTTTTAGGATCAAAATTAAAATTATACGTAAGCTTTAAATTAATTTTAATTAAATAAATGGCCTACTATCACTTTTAATTAATTTAGGCTTACGATTAATTTTTAAAATTAAATTAAAGTTAAC
Source organism: Perilla frutescens (assembly GCA_026008535.1). Lineage (NCBI taxonomy): Eukaryota > Viridiplantae > Streptophyta > Magnoliopsida > Lamiales > Lamiaceae > Perilla > Perilla frutescens. The sequence continues at coordinate 46,921,937 of BRKX01000012.1, forward strand.
ATATGGCGGCTTTGTCAATCAATTTTAGGCCTACGAATATTTTTAAGATAAAAAAATTAACATGTGACTTTGTGAACAAGTAAAGAAATAATCGTAGCTTAAGGAAATAAACGTATGCATAAGTTTGTATATATTTTTTAATTGTAACAATGGTCTGCGATTAATCATAGGCTGCTACAACTAATTAATCAAATGATTTTAATTGTAGACGATTTGGATTATTGTAACAATGGCCTACGATTAATATTGAGCAAGTGTAGAAATCAATCGTAGCTTTGTGAATCAATCGTAACTTATGTTTGTATTTTTAAATTAATCCTAATTTTATTTAAATTAATTGTTGGCTTCTATAATTTAAACGTATGCTTACATTTTATTTTTAAAATTAATCGTAGGCTTTTATGTTTTATTTAAATTAAATTAATCGTAGGCTTCTTTTAAAATTAATCATATTTTAAATAAAAATAATTGTAGGCTTCTTTAAATTATTATAATCCCGGAAACAATCTATACACTATAGTATAATCAAATTAATTCTTGCAAGCGAAATCTCAATACAACCAATACATATAGTATAATTAAATTGATTATCGATTATGAATTCTTGAAACAACCGATACATTATAGTGTAATCAAATTGATTCTCACAAGTGAAATCCTGATACAACATATACATATAGTATAATTAAATTGATAATCGATTATGAATTCTTGAAACAATCGATACACTATAGTGTAATCAAATCGATTATCGCAAGTGAAATCTCGATACAAATTGTTTTATTCCATTCTTTATTAATATCTAAAAATAATAATAATTATTATTTTTTATTGTATTTTAAAGTTAATAAATTAATTTATATTTTAAATAATTAATTACAATAATAATAATAATATATTCCTCACATACTTTAATTTGGATAATTTGGATCCATAGTTTCAAATGAGAGAAAATGAATGAAAAATGATGATTTTGTAGTGTGATTCAAAATATGTAAAAAATAAGCTCATTTTATAGACAATGAAAAAATACGAATTATGATATAATTTTTATATTTTTTAATACATTATTATCCTAATAATAATAATATAAAATTTTATCCAATAAAAATATGTTTGACCAATCAGATAGTGCCATGTGACAAGAGAAAGAAGATTGCAGATTGGTTTGGTCAACCAAACATTTCGTCATACAGTGATGATCGATTGGTGGGGATCATCAACGGGACTAGTCTAAAAGATGTACAAATTACCTACAAAACTCCTATGTTATATATCTTGTCTAACAATTTAAATTTTAAATTAAAATCGCCCATTTAAATTTTTAACCCTTAAATGATTGTATTGAAATAACAAAAATGTAATATCAATTGAGATAAAGATCTCTACCTATTTATACTGTATTTCTATTGGAAGATAGATGTATTTGAAGATGTAGATATACTTTTGAATACTTTAAATCTTTCAACACTACGTCGAGATTTGGATGAACAGGAAGGGAGATGCGAGTTATGTGACCTTTTTTTTGTTAATTTTTTTTATGCGAGTCATTTGACGTTGGATACAAAGGATTTAATGGATCTTGAGATAACAAAGGATGCTAGCTATAGGAGCATATATAAATATAAGTAAATCAAGCCTACTCGTGAACTACTCATAATCGACTCGAAAGCTTATCCAAGTTGGAGCTTGTCCATGTCAAAGTTGATCCAAGCCAGATGCTAACCCAAGCTAGTAGCTAGACGTTGATCCAAGCTGGAGCGGATCCGAGCTAGAAGCTGATCTAAGATGGAGTTGATCCAAGCTGGAGCTGAATCGGGCCTATTAAAATCAACGAGAAGCTGATTAATTTAAGAGCATCAATGGCGGTTTTCCATTTTCAGGAATTTGTGTCATTGTGTGTCACATTTTTCATTCCAATGGTGTTCAATTAAAATTAATCATTCATGGTCCCACTATAAATAAAAGAGGAGAGAAAAAACAATAAAAAAGAGGAAGAGAATGTGGTGGTGTACATGGATGAATCATACTTTTTCCTAGAGCTGTCAAAATCGGTCCGACCCAGCCCGATTTTTTGCCGGACTGGGATGTAATTTTACAGGCCGAAAATGAGCCCGGCCTGAAAAAAAAATGGCCCGAATGGGCTATGTAGCCAAAGGTGGCCTTTGGATGTTGTCGTGACCGCTTAGGCTTGGTTGATTTTTTCCGAGTCTGAGGGACTATTGCTGTAGAATCTATTAATAGCATTCAAGGAGTCCATTGAAAAAGCTGAATTTTAGCCTTGAGTCCACGGGCGGGCCGGGCCGGGGGCCATATATTTTTGGCCGGTGGGCTCAGGCCGGGTCCGACCCATTTGACAGCTATACTTTTTCTCCCTTTTTTGGAGGAAACAAAAGTGTTATTTCTCTTTCTTTTTTTCTCTCCGAACTTCCTCTCTTCCCTCCTCCACCTTGCCAACTCTCCCAAAACTTCCTACTATCCAGGTGGATACTCTATTGAAACAAGAGTAGAGAACTTGTTCAACAGTTGGAACTCATTCAACTAACACAGAATCCTAAGGAGTTTGTCAAGAAATATAGTTAGATTTTCAACAATAGTAGTTTAATCTAAAAGTCACTAGTGTGGGCAACCCATCTGATCGATCTTTATAATCCGTATTCAATTATCAAAACCTTGTTAAATTTCAAGGGGCCATCAATTCCAACAATGTTCCAAGTTAAGCATGCTTAACTTTGAAATTTTGGTGAAATAAGTGGCAGAAAAGAAGATGCACCTTATGATATGAATACCATCTATCAAATCATTTTAGTTCTCCTCGGCTATATAATCTCATTCATGTATAACCTCAGAATCCCTGTCTTTTGGGCATGAGTTCTGTTTATTCATATACCTCTTTATTTGGAAGTTTAATAGGAGCCGATCTTTGTCCGTGCATATTCACCGACGATCACTTCATATTTTGACCCTGAATATTACAATTATTAGGGATGTCAATGGGTAATGAACTTTATGGTTACCTGCAAAAATACCCACAATGGGTAGATGATTTACTCACTTAACGGGTATGGGTACGGACATGTGTAATTACCCGTAAATTTTGACGGGGACGGGTGCGGGTACAGGTACTTTGGTACCCACACACACACACACACACACACACACACACATTAGTACATTGTTTGTGTTAAATTGTATTGTTATATGGTTTTTTCTTTAAAGATTTCAAAAAATTGTTATGTTATAGTTTTTTGGGTTAATAGGCTTTAATATCACAACCTTTATACTTTTTTATTTTATTTTTCACACAATGTTTTAATTTTTGTAATAATTTCAAAACTTTACTTTTTTTTAGCAATTAAACCATGAGATGAAAATTAATATGAAGTTGCTTAAATTTTTTACATATGCGCACTCTTAATCTGATATGACATAATTTTATTTTGTTGTAATAATTTTTAAAATTTTTCATAATTATAATTTCTAACAGATAAAATTATATATCACATTCATGGGAGATATTCTAGTTTAATTTATGCCACATCAAATTAATAGTGAACACAAAGGTATGTTATGATTAAAAAAAATGATAATACGAAAATTTCTACAATTCAGAAAGTTATAGAATAATTTTATTTTGTTGTAATAATTTTATTAAATTTTTCATAATTATAATTTATGATAAATAAAATCATACATATCATATCCGTACATCGCACGGGAGATATATTCTAATTTAATATATGCTACGTCAAATTAAGAGTGCACATATGTAAAAACTTAGGCCACGTCAGATTAATTTTCATTATTACGACTTAATTTCAACAAAAAGACAAAGGTTTGGCATTATTGCAAAAATGGAAACGTTGTATGAAAAATCAAAAAAAGGTGAAAAAGTTGTGATATTAGAGACTATTAACTCTAGTTTTTTTTTTTTAATGTAATGTCACATTTTCAAGAATGGTCTTTTTATATTTTAATCGAACCATGATTTAGTTTTAATCAATACTTTTTAAAATTATAAATTATTTAATCTTATTTTTAAATTATTTACTATAGATAATAATCACTAAATTAAGTATTCAATAAATAGTTCGTGATAAATAAATTTGTATGTTTATATTTTTTTAAAATATGACCTTTGTTAGAAATAAAATGATAATTAAACACGAGTAAAATTTTTGAACTACCTGAAATATTAAATTGTAATTTATATTATTTATTTTTATATATATTGTAAACTTGATAAATAAATGCTTATAAAAAAATATATCGTACATAAAATATAATTATGTTTATATTTTTAAAAAAATACACGATAAAAAAATACAAATTTATGTATATTTGAATAATTACAGAAAAAATATCATTAAATTTGTTAGAAAAGTTAGTTATTATTATTTTTCTACTCACTATGGAGAAGATGTTCATAAGCATGTGTACATTAAAAATATTTATTTATTATGTATGCACAAATATATTACATATAATTGATCTATAATAAAAAAAGTGAGAATTTATAAATGGAATTTAGTCTTTCTTTATCTCTTTTTACAAATAAACAATTATATCACTCCATTATTTATAGAATTACATTTCATATTCAATATATTTTTCATGTATTTAAAACATACACACATATATATATATATACATATATATTTAACTACGATTTTTTTTATTTGAACTTATAAAATATTTTAAAATTTATTAAATGCTATAAAACGTCTCTCGTGTATGGCATAAGAGAAAACACTACTTAGTTAACCCGAACAGTTATTGCTTTAACTTAAACTGCATTAATTGTTTGGTTGTGATAAACTGATTATTTTCTTAATCTTATTAAAACCAGTCTCCCATTAAGATTTTTTGATATCTGTTAAAACTAGTCAAAACACCAAGTTCTACTGAGATAGCTTTCTTTGACTGAACTCGGTCCCTTACTTAATCAGTTCAACTTGTGTGAAAAATCAGCTGAGTCTTTAAAAGAATAGTTGAGCAAGTGCAAAACCATTTTCAAAACGAAATGATGGCCCTATTTTCCGCAATTTGTTTAAGAGTTTATTCACACTCTCCCCCTCTAAACTTTGTATTAACTCGTTTGGGATCAACAAATACAATCTCACTATGTATTTAAATTACTACTACCTCCGTTTCAAAATGTTTGTTGTTTTAGGTTTTTTTTTTGTTTCAAAATGTTTGTTATTTTATATAATTTAACATCCTCTCTCCCAATTTTAACCCTCTCAAATCCTACAAGATTTCTTGATTCTAACTTACCTATAATATATGAAGAGAGAAAAATATATGGAGAGAGAAAATATTGTTATTTTTTAGGAAAATATAGATGAATTAGATTTTATGGCATATATGAGGGATGCGTATATTTGTCCACAAAATTAATTTTTAATTTCAGATAAAAAAAACAAAACAACAAACATTTCGAAACGGAGGTAGTAATAGATACCCGTTAACTACCTATAGAATACCCTATTGTGAGATTTTGTTAAATTGTTAAGGGAACAATTCATTAATTCATTATTGGGAACTTGTTACTTCTCTAACAACCTACAAAAGGATATTTTGAAAATACAATATGAATATTGCAATAAAAATATTTTACTATTCAAATTTGACGATTGTTTGTATAACACTGTTTAAAATGCATCTGAAATTCAGAGAAACCGAAAGAAATCTGCGATCGAATGGTCTCTATGAAGGTGCCAGTTTTGTTTGTCGAATTATTTATTATATTTTGGCACAAACTTGCGCCAGACGGGCATAATATCAGAACGCCGTCAAACGCCTTTTTTATTATTTATTTATGAGTTTTTAATTTTTTATTTCAAAAACTATTTATGTAATCCCAATTAGTATTTATTAATCACAATTAGAATCTATTACTCCTTCCGTCCCACTTTGATATGTTTATTTTCCTTTTTGGTATGTCCCGATATATAGACATGTTTCTATATATATTTAGCTAATTTACTAATATATACCCCTATTTAATATGTTCACATTAGGCAATAATTCAATGTCAAAGAAATAAATAGGGACATATTAGGAAGTTTCTTGATTAATTATTTTTCCATTTCTTACTCCTAGTGAAAAACCTCAATCCGTCTATCAAAATGGGACGGAAGGGGTATATTTCAGTTAGAGTTTATTAATCTCAGTCAATATTTATATTTAATTCAAAAAAATTAATTGTCAAGCGCAATGCATTATCCCATACGAGTGTCGGGCACGTGCACTGCATGAGCCACCAGATAAAAAAAGTTAAATTAATTTACTTTTAATTTAGAGTTCATTATGTCCAGTTTTAAAGGTATATATTTATTACAAAAAAAAGGCTTGAATGTCTTAAAATACATAAATTTTGGGGTGTTTTTGAGTTTTCACACACTTTAAAAACACATAGTCTTAATAACATGAACTTAGCACTTATTTGATTTTTCTCATGATTTTCAAATTCCAGCACTCTAATCTGACCAAAATCAATCAAAAATTCGTGTACTTAAAGACAATTTAGTGTCTACGTAAATGTACACATGGAAACCTCCGACACACACGTCAATTTTAGTTGACTGAAATTTAAAAATATGTGAAAAATCAAACAAGTATAAAGTTCATATTATTAATACAAACCCGTGTTGTCGTTATTTCTCCGTGTCAAGTTTATATTATTAATATATGATTTTTAGTTTTTAATTAACACAACTTTTAAATTATCACACCAAAAATAATATCTTGACATTATTTTGCAAATTTAACATTGTTTTCAATTTCTGTGAAATTGAAAGTAGCGTTTAATTGTTTATTAAAAAATGACGTTGTTTGATCTTTTATAGAAGCCTCCAAAAACAATGTTTTTTTTTTTTTTTTTTTTGTGATCGGACAACCAGTCTACATGTATTTTCCAACATCCACATCATTTCTACTTTACTAGAATTGGAATCAGCATTAAACGTGTTAAGTTTGTTAGTTTATGTTTTTTGTGTAATAATTTTAAGTTCATAATAAAATCCTCTAAAAAAAAAAGTTCACATTAAAAATCAAAACGAAGATGATAATTTTAAAAGCATTTAACTCCATACTTTTTAAGAGACATTTAACCCTATACTTAACAAAGTGCAAATGATAATAATGAAAGCATAGTTTTGAAGATCGAACCGCATGGTTCGGCCGATTTAACCATGAACCAATCACCAATCCAGTTCGATTACTTGTATTTTAAGAAGTGCAATTGAACCGGTTTGAACTGGTCAAAAATCACTGTACCAATTTAATCGGTTTAAAATATAAAAATTATTTTTTCAAAATAAAAATCTTAAAAAGGAGAGAAAATATTCTTGTCCTTAGCTCACACGAATGCACAGATCATTAGATTTTTTCAGAATGATTTAATTGGTCGAACTAAAAAGCCAATAATTCAATTAATTGATCGATTTGATGTTTGGTTCAGGTTTGAAATGAAACATTCTATGCTCCCCCAGGTCGAGACCTGTCTAGATTCACCCACGTGATCCACTAACTCAAAATACTTTCTCTTTAATTTCAAGCCGTATATGACCGTATTTTGAGTAAAATACACCTTTTAGCTATTATGACACTTTGTAGCAGAAATCATTGCTTTGCACAGTGAAAAGCAAGTTGTGGGTCCCACGTTCATATCGGTGAATGTCAGCAACAAATTTTCTGGCAAGAACTCAACATTTTCCGGCTACCTTTTGATGTCAGCGTTGGAACAGTAAGCGAAAAATGGCTATTCTTGTTCAAATCCACATGTTTTTAGATTTTTTTGGAAAATCTATAATGCTTAAATGGGTATGGTTATGTTTTTTGATATGAAATATTGTAAAAGCTACAAATTGGTGCTCATTGAATTTTCATGGAAAATTTGAATCTATATTATATTTTAATTGTGTTAGCTTCTCCAATACACCATTCTCCCAAAAAATAGATTTTGAAATGCAGAATGTTCTTGTTTAGGTGTTGATCAAGTTGAAGCCATACCTGTTAAAAAATATAGCATGCGTTGGCTGTTTGATTTCGAAAGTTTGGCTAGCTGTGAGGTATGTAAATTTTTAAGGCATCTGCAGTATTTCGATAGATGTATAAATTTGGGTATAAAATTTTTAAGGGTATATGTAGTATGTCGATAGATGTTTATTGATTAATTATTTCTTGTCGAGTGAAATTTCATGGGTATAATTTTCATGTGTGTCCTTGTTTTACGGGTTAATTTTTTGTGATGTATTCTTAGGGTTATATTTTTATGCATTCGATGTAATGGTGATATTTAAGGGTTTTTACTAGTGGGAGCTATTAATGAAGTGATTATATTGATTGCCCAACAATTATGTGCGTATGAAAGTGGATATTGGATACTTGATTTAAATTATTAATCGATATTTAAATGTTCAATTCTTGGGGGACCCTGTTTTGCGGGTAAATTTTGTGATGTATTTTTAGGGTTATATTTTTATGCATTTAATTTAAGGCTAATATTTAAGGGTTTTTACTAGTGAGACTTGTTAATGAAGTGATTATATTGAATGCCCAATTGTTGCGTGCGTATGAAAAGAAGAAATTGATAATACTTTATTTAAATTATTAATCGATATTTAAATGTTCAATTAATTGAGAATAAGACAAGTCCTTATTATCCAGACGTGTAAAAGAAACAATTGTGTGCTCTACTCTGTGTATAAATGCTCTGATATGACCCGAGCTGAGGAGATGTCCGATCCAATCAAGGTGCCAGAAGGACCGGTAACACGGGCAAGAGCTAAGAGGTTCAAGGAGAACCTCAATGGATTCATGCGAGAGGTCTGGAACAAAGAGTCGCATAAGCGACCCGTGGAAGAAGAAGAACCCGAGCCCAAGTGGAAGACAGTGATCTCGAGCTATGGAACAGACCGGGTACGAGCTACAGCACGAGCCAGGACGCGAGCACCCGGTCGCGCCGTTTGACGTGAGCTACAGCACGGGAGGACTGCGAGTGAAGCCGGTCGCGTACACGGAATGAGACTGGCGCGACCTACAGCGCGAGCCGGGGTGCGACTGACCCCGTGTCACGCCCATTCAGAGCGAGTTCCGGATTTATGTTTTGTTTCCCAGTTTGTGTAGGATTTTATTTTAAGGCTTAGTTTGTTTTAGACCAACTATATAAGACCCTGTTCTCTCATTATTTCAAACAACTTTGATATTAATTTTAAACGTGAGTTTTCACTTTTCTCTCTGAGAGAATTATCCGAGTTTCACAACACAACGTGAAATTCAATCGACTTATCAAAGGGATTCACATCCCCGTTTGTGGCGTCTTCAATACAATCCGAGTTCGTGTTTGCAATTGATCGCGGGTTACGACTTCAACTAGTTCGTGGTTCAACATCATTGTGAGGCTAGGGTTTGGATCTTTCATCCCCAATTGTTCGTGTAACATGATACTCCTGGGAAAACAATGCCATCATCGTCGTCGTACCGGCGAAGATCGCATCAAGTGGTATCAAAGCTTCGGCTTTATATCAGGTTCCAATTTATCCCTTTAATTTTTGTATTTTAATTTCTCGCCTATTGTTATAAAAAAAAGAAGTCAATTCAGTAAAAAAAGACGCTGAAATCGTAAAAAAAAAGAGTAAAAAGGTGGGAAAATTTGTGGTGTTTTTGTTATATTTGATATTGATATTTGGGTTGTTGGAGACGTGTATATTGCCTGGGTAGAAGTCGAAATTTTTTTCAATAATTTTCAAATTTTCAAAAAATTTTCCGGCACACATTTTGGTGAATTGTGATTGGTCTTTTGAGGTTTCATTGTTGTGTTTGTGTTCTAGTTTAATTTTCTTTGGAGAGGAAAATGAGTGGTAAAAGGCAAGAGTGTGTGAGATTATTAGAGTGAAAAGAGCCGATTGTGTGATACACGAGAGTAAACACGTGAGGTTGAGAGCTAGACTTTGTAGGGATTCTTGTTTTTGTTGCTCATTTTTTTTAATTCGCTTCTTTGTTCAATTTTATTTCTTGTTTTGTTCATTGAGTAAAAAGAAAGGACGAAAAAAAAATCGTTAAAAAAAAAAGAGTTGATAAAAAAAAGAGTCGACATGTCTAACAAAGGTGCAGGTACTAAAGACAAAGCCGCATGATCGAGTGATGAGACGCTCACTACATTTGATCCGGAGAATACAGTGGAGGCCATTCAACAACATCTAACGAAGCTGTTCAAGACTGAGATGGCAACGTTGAATGAGAGGCTCAACCAAGTGGAGAATTCATTACAGGAGCAATCCAAACAAGCTCCACGAGAAAACCGTGGTGGTAGAGGCGGAAGAGGAACCCGGATAGAGGCTCGATGCTATCCACATATGGAGAGGCAAAGAGCGGACTACTACGATACTGAGATGGGAGATTCAGAAGAGGAGGACAGATACTCAACTACTGGAGGTAAGAGATATGGAAGAGCAAAGAATCGAGATGATGACGACCTCGGTAACATCAAAATGAATGTACCCTCGTTCCAAGGTAAAAATGATCCAGCTTTGTACCTTGAATGGGAGCGCAAGATCGAGATGATGTTCGACTGTCACAACTATTCCGAGCTCAAGAAGGTGAAATTGGCAGCGGTAGAGTTTTCAGACTATGCCATAGTATGGTGGGATCAGTTGATATCCAACAGACGGCGTAATCTGGAACAACCAATAGAGACATGGGGAGAGATGAAGGCAGTGATGAGGAAAAGATTCGTGCCAAGCTATTACTACCAGGAGCTATACAACAAGTTACAAAACTTGAGACAAGGTACGAACAGTGTAGATGAATACTTCAAGGAGATGGAGGTTTCTATGATCCGAGCAAATGTGGAGGAAGATAGGGAGGCCACAATGGCTCGATTTCTAGCCGGCCTACATAGAGAGATCCGAGAAGTAGTGGAGTTGCAGCACTATGTGGAGATGGAGGACATGGTGCAAATGGCTATAAAGGTAGAGAACCAACTTAAGAGGAGGGGTAACAACAATCGAGCGAGTTCTTCTATATGGAAGTCGAATTCAACTCCCAATGCAACCCCGTGGAAGGCGTCAAATCCAGGAAAGAAGGATGAGAAGCAACCGTTCACCAAGCCGAAGACTGAGGCGACCACAGTGGCGAGATCGAGTAATCAAGACTCATCGGGTAACCGAAACCGAGACATTAAGTGCTTTAAATGTCAAGGTAGAGGTCACATGGCCAACCAATGCCCAAACCGGCGTGTGATGATTTTGAAGGACAATGGTGAGATCGTGACGGATGAAGAAGAAGTCGATCCGGAGATGCCGGGATTGTCCGAGTCGAGTGAGGATGAGGAGTACACAGCGCCCAACACTCTCATTTTGGTTGCACACAAGTCTCTTAGCTTGCACACCAAGAGCGTCGACGAGGAACAAAGAGAGAACATATTCCATACCCGATGCCATATCAAGGATAAGGTATGTAGTATGATTATTGATGGAGGTAGCTATACTAATGTTGCAAGTGTTGTGATGGTGACAAAATTAGGATTGCCGGTTCTCCAGCATCCTAAGCCATACTGATACGACCCGAACTCTAGGAACGAACACACGTCGACACACGTAAGGTTTTGTGTCTTCTATGACTCGAATAACTAAGGGAAATTAAGCGGAAGATAACGGAACAACTAGACGACTAGAACTAAATAAAAATACCTAAACTATGACACACAAAATAACACAATATCCAATGGATGAAGGGGCTGTTATGGACGATTATGGTGAAGGTAAGGATGAAGGATTTTCGATGATAATGGATGGGTTTAGAAGGGCTTGGGTAGATAGGGTATGATAGAGTTGTGACGGACTTACGGATAGAACGGGAGGTACACGATCTTGATCACGGTGGTGATTGGAGTTGAGATGGACGACGGTGGATGGTGGCGTCGTGGATGTTGGACGGCGGTGGTGATGATGTTGTGAATTACAACCCGAAAGTTGCCTTGAATCTCGAACGTATACAAGGCCAAATTCTTTAAGTTGCTCTTCGATTAGCGAGTCTCCGGCGATCCCTCGAACGTGGATGACGAATTCCCTTTGTAAAACCTAGAATTGCTAGTTCTAAGAGTATGAATTTAATATCTAAACTCACAAAGATTAAATGGGGATGAGACAATATTGAAGCAAAAGCTAAATAATCAAATAAAGTCTAAAGTATCAATGTAACATGGATCCCCTATTTATAACAATAGGAGGACCGAAAATATCAAGCTATTTGACCGAAAATTAGAGCCCAAATCAAACTAGGATTGGACTTGGAAATTTCCTAAACTAGAATTCTATTTAAGGTAGAACTTGTAGATCTTGCCTTATCTAAAATCCTAGTCAACCTATGACTTAAAGGGACCGAAAAATACATCCAAATTAATTAAATAAGCTGACCTAGACTATAGTCTAATCAAATAAAATAAATACTATAGTCTAAAATAAAATAACTACTAGAATAAAATAGCTAAGACCGAAAATTGGTCTCTTCTTCACTTGGCCGAATCTTCTCTTCATCACATGCACATGCACACATCCATAAGCACACATGCACATCTTCATGTTGTGTTCTCCATGTCTTGATCTCCATCTTCCAATGTCAACAAGTTCATCATCTTCAAGCTTCCTTGCACGCCGTCTTCTTCTTCGAGCTTCTTGCGAATTGTGGCTTGCAAATAATCTTTCAACTTCTTAGCTCGTAGTCTTGTGACGGGTCCTTTGAATTGAAGCTCTTCATTGAGTTCCTCATTGCTATGGATGTCCTCATCATTCCTCCCCTGCTGAAAAGAATTCGTCCTCGAATTTGGATCCTTATCATGGTCGAATTCATCTGCAAGAAAAGGAGATAAATCAGCTACATTAAACGTAGAAGAACACTTATACTCACCAGGTAGATCAATGCGGTATGCATTATCATTAACACGGCTTAGAACAGTGAAGGGACCATCTCCACGGGGCGACAACTTCGACTTCCTCAAGTTCGGGAATCGGCCAGGACTCAAATGAACCCAAACACGATCTCCGGGCTGGAATATCACACGTTTGCGCCTCGTGTTGCGTGCGGCGGCAATTCTCGAGCCTTGGTGCTCAATCCGGGCACGTACCTTCTCATGCATCTCTTGAATAAAATCAGCTCTCTTCATACCTTTAACACTCGTTAGATGCTCAACGGGTAAAGGAAGCAAATCAGTAGGAGTTAGTGGATTAAATGATGAAGCCACGAAAAGCCTTGAAGAACTTAATCCGGAGCTGCAAATACGTGGTCCAATTACACGATTTCGAGCAATACAATTGCAAGGATTTTTCCAAGCATTTGTGTGTAAGAAATTCGAAGATGACAAAGATGTTGAGAGCAACTCCAAAATTGTTACTTTGCTAGTAATTAAAGATTGGAGATCAAGGTTTGAAGAAGAGAACATGAAGAACTCGTCGAGTTGTGCATGCGTGCACGGGATCAGATTTTCGGCCCTTTAATTAATTTAATTAGGGGTTGAATTTTATTTAGACTATAGTATTTATTTAATTATGTTAGACTATAGTTTAATTCAGATTTTTATTTAATTTTGATGTAATTTTCGTCCATAATAAGCATAGGTTTGACTAGAATTGTATTTAAGGCAATTTCCTACCTTGAATAGAATTCTAGCTTAGGGAACTTCCTAGTATAGTTAGAGATCCCTTTTGGATCAATTTTAAGCCTTTTTGATGCTAAATTTCGTCCCCCATAGTATTATAAATAGGGGATCCATGTTACATTGATACTTTAGACTATATTTGATTAATTAAGCTTTGCTTTCAATATTGTCTCAACCCCCTTTTAAATCTTTGTGAGTTTTGATTTAAAATTCATATTCTTGGAGCTAGCAACTTTAAGTCTTATTCAAGGGTATTGCTTAATCCACTTGAGGGATTAACCGGTATTCGCTATCCGAAGATCAACTTAGAGATTTCAACCTTGGATACGTTCAAGATTCAAGGAGGCTATCGGGTTGTGATTCACATCAACGAATCATCATCCATCAATACCATTCGACGTCGTCCATACTCCATCAACGCACGCCTCAATTTCAGCCCCCGTGTTCGAGTTCAAGTCCTACGCCGTTTCGTTTATACCGTAAGTTCGTTTCATCTCTATCATATCCTATCTACTCCAAGCCATTCTTCACCCTAAACACACGATTCAAACACCCTCATTACAGCCATAAAACCGTCCCTATACAGCCCCCAATTCCTTGGATTTGTGTTACGTATTTTGTGTCATAGTTTACGTATTTTAGTTGTCTAGATTGTCATTTTTCCGTTGTTTGTCGAGTCGGATTGAATCCTTCTTAATTCTGACGTATTTCGATTCTTAAGTCTTCCGCTACGTTCTCAAGATTCGTCCTAGCATAGTCCGGGTCGTATCAGGATGGACGAAATCTAATGCTAAAAGGACTTAAAAATCTGCTCCAAAAAGAATTCTATCTAGACTAGGAAACTGCCTAACTAGAATCCTATTCAAGGTAGGAACCTGCCTTAAATAAATCCTAGTCAAACTATAACTCTTAATGAACGAAAATTAAGAAATAAAATAAATAAAAATATGACTAAATAAATATTATAGTCTAATAAATCAATCCCCTTAACTAAAATATTAAGGACCAATATTACTCCTAGTCAGTATGGGCATACTGACTGTCGCGCGGTATGGGCATACCGACTGATTTCCATCTTCATGCAATGCACTCTAACTCCAACCCTTGATAACCTTGTGCCGCTATCAACACCTTCCAGCTTGGTTCCTCCTCCTTGGCTCCTTCCATGGGTTTCCTTGACGCCTCTTGTTCCCAAACCTCTCGTATGAACCCGTTGAGGCTTTCCTTGAATCTCTTAGCTCGCGATCGCGTCACGGGTCCTTCAGGCACCTTGATTGGATCCGACATCTCATTAGCACGGAGCGTATCATTCCCCTCCTCTTGAAAAGGATTTGTCCTCAAATCCAGCTCATCACCTACATCAAAAGGACTTAAATTAGCAACATTAAATGTAGAACTAACCTTGTACTCACCGGGCAAGTCCAATTTGTAAGCATTGTCACTAATGCGCTCAAGGACTTGAAATGGTCCATCGCCTCTAGGTAACAACTTGGATCTCCGTTGAGCCGGAAACCTTTCCTTCCTCATGTGCAACCAAACCCATTCACCGGGTTCGAACACGACCTTCCGTCGCCCTTTGTTGGCTTTCTCAGCGTACTGCTCGGTTCTCCTTTCGATGTTTACTTTAGCCTTCTCATGAATCTGTTTAAAAAATTCAGCTTTCTTTTTCCCATCCAAATTAGTGAACTCTTGCACAGGCAAAGGAATTAAATCCAAGGGAGTTGAAGGATTAAAACCATATGCAATTTCAAATGGTGATTGAGATGCAGAATAAACAGACCTATTATATGCGAATTCCACATGCGGCAAACATTCTTCCCAAGTTTTTATGTTCTTTTTAATCAATGCCCGCAACAACGTGGATAAAGTCCTATTTACTACTTCCGTTTGACCATAAGTTTGTGGATGACAAGTAGCAGAAAACAACAGTTTAGTACCTAACTTACACCACAAAGTCTTCCAGAAATAACTCAAGAACTTAGCATCACGATCAGACACAATTGTTTTAGGCATACCATGCAAACACACAACTCCCCTAAAGAACAAATCGGCTATATGAGACGCATCATTAGACTTAGAACATGCAATAAAATGTGCCATTTTAGAAAATCTATCAACAACCACAAAAATAGAATCATGACCACGTTTACTCCTAGGCAATCCTAACACAAAATCCATAGATATGTCAATCAAAGGCATTGTAGGAATAGGCAAAGGCATGTATAAACCATGTGGTTGGACTCTAGACTTGATGTGACCCGAACAATGTATCCAAGACACGAAGAATGCAGGCAGAAGACTTAAGAAGGACTTGAAACACGTCAGCTAAAGAAGGACTCAGCCCGACATGAATTAAACGGTAAAACTTACTAGAAATCAAACAGCAGACGATGGACTCGATTGGAACACGTAGGATGGCTCGAGGGTGGCTGGAATACGGCGGTGTGGATGGCGGATGGCGGCGGTGGTGATGGTATTGACGATGGCGATGATGTGTTGTGGATTGGATAGATTCGGCGAACCCGTGTTGAATAACCCGAACGCGCACGTCTAGCTTCTCCGGATAGCAATTCTCCCAATTACTTAATTATACCCTGAAGAACTTGAATAAGACTATTGAATTGCTAGATCAATAGAATTGTGTTTGATTAACCAAAGGATCGATAAATGTGATCAACCAAAGGATCGGTGAGACAATTGAGAAATTAACTATTTATTTCATGCAACATCTAAATTATGAATGTCACATGGTGGCTCAATTTATAGGATACATAGGGGACGAAATTTTAACCCTAAATGATGAAGACATCCATAACAATGAGGAAGTCAATGAAGAGCTTCAATTCAAAGGCCCCGTCACAAGACTACGAGCTAAGAAGTTGCAAGAATATTTACAAGCTACACTCCGCAAGAAGCTTGAAGAAGAAGACGGCGTGCAAGGAAGCTTGAAGATGATGAACTTGTTGACATTGGAAGATGGAGATCAAGACATGGAGAACACAACATGAAGATGTGCATGTGTGCATATGGACGTGTGCATGTGCATGGAATGAAGACAATTCGGCCGAACATGAAGAAGGCTAATTTTCGGCCTTGTGTTATTTTATCTAGTAGTTATTTTATTTTAGACTATAGTATTTATTTTATTTAATTATACTATAGTTAGGATCAGATTTATTTAATTAAATTAGGGTCAATTTTCGGTTATTCAAAGTCATAGGTTGACTAGGATTTTAGATAAGGTAAGATCTACAAGTTCTACCTTAAATAGAATTCTAGTTTAGGAAATATCCAAATCCAATCCTAGATTGATTTGGACTATAATTTTCGGCCCTTAGCTTATAGTTTTCGATCCACCTATTATTATAAATAGGGGATCCATGTGACATTGATACTTTAGACTATATTTGATTATTAAGCCTTTGCTTTCAATATCGTCTCTCCCCGTTTAATCTTTTGTGAGTTTAGATAAATTAAATTCATACTCTTAGATTTAGCACCTCTAAGTTTTACAAAGGGAATTCGCCGTCCACGTTCGAGGGATCGTCGGAAACTCGCTATCCGAAGAGCAACTTAAAGAATTTGGCCTTGTGTACGTTCGAGATTCAAGGTAACTTTCGGGTTGTAATTCACAACACCATCACCGCCGCTGTTCAACCTCCACGACGCCACCATCACCACCGTCGTCGTTCATCACACCAACACTCACAAGATCGTGTTCTCTTCGTTACGTCCGTAAGTCCGTTATAACTCTATCATATCCTATCTACTCTAGCCATTCTAAACCCTTCAACACCATCGAAAATCCTTCATCCTCACCATCATCATATCCGCTCCAAAACAGCCCATATTTGTTGGATTTGTGTTATTTTGTGTGATATTGTCTAGGTATTTTAGTTGAGTCTTAGTCGTCTAGTTTGTCCCGTTAATCTTCCGCATATTTTTACTTTGATTGTTTGAGTCATCGTAGACACAAAACTTACGTGTGTCGACGTGTGTTCGTTCCTAGAGTCCGGGTCGTATCATAAAAGTGGTATCAAAGCCACGTCGGCTTTGGTTCGTTTTTGTGTCGTATTTTATTTTACGTTGAATCGAGTTGTAATTTAATTCCGTATTGTTCATTGTTACAAAAAAAAAAGAGAAAAAGCTTCGATCAAAAAAAAAAAGCAATCGAAAAAAAAAAAAAAGAAATCGGATAAAAAAAAAAAGAATCCGAAATCAAAAAAAAAAAATACATTGTTTCCTTTTAAGTTCAATTTTAATTTTGGTACTTTCCTTTTGGTACTAGTTGTTAGTTGGTAATTACCTTAATAAGTCTTTTCTTATTTTTGGTAGTTTCCTTCAAGTTTGTTTTACTTTTGGAACTTTCCATACAAGTTCTATTTCTTGATGGTAACTTCCTTAAGTGTCTTCTTTTATTTTTGGTTCATTCCTTCTAGAGTCTAGGCTAATTAAGGTATTCAGATTGTGTCACATAGATTGATACATATCAAAATTCCCTACTTACCTTATCTCTTTCTTCTTTCCTTATCTCTTCTACTTCTTTCCTTTCCTACCCTACCCTACCATACTCGACCAACACTCCTACACACACAAACAAATCGGCCACCCCATCCCTATACTACATCAACATTCGGCCACCCCATACCCACACATACTCAACCCGTATCTCATCTATACATACCAAATTCATCCTTGTTCCGAGAATAGCATTCCCGTCCTTCCTCGAAACAAACCACACTATTCCCTTACCTTCATATACACGATTTTCACACACTGTGCACCCATATATTTGAGTGATACACGAGTGGAAAAATCAAGAGTGAAAACAAACGAGCGACAGTGAGATTGTGAGGATCTTCCTAGTTTTCCTTTACGTTTGTTCGTTTTGTAGGTATCATGAAGAAAGGAACCCACACCGAGTCATCCTCTATACCACCATTCGACCCCCAGTCGACTTTTCCATCTTTGGACCCATCCAAAGACCCAACCAAAGCACCCATGGAGTCATCTTCGGATCCACCCGCACCGTGGGATCCCAAGTACCATTTTGAAGCGTTGTCTAAGCATGTTCAAAGACAACACCAGGCCCTCTCCGACAAGATAGACGATTTAGTGCATGCCCTTGAACGCACTAAAACAACACCTGTCTTTCCTCCACCCATTCAAGGAAACCAACGCTTAGAGCGTCACAACGAGCCTGAAGAGGAGTACTTTGATGAGAATACTGAAGAATTTGACCGCGGACGTTGCCCGAGACGAGGCCATAGTCGAGATGACTATGAAGAAGATCGAATGCTCCACAACATCAAAACGAGCATCCCAGAATTTGAAGGCCTTCACGATCCCGATATCTATCTTGATTGGGAACGTAAGGTACAGAAGATTTTTGCATGCTATGATTTTTCAGAAGCTAAAAAGGTGCAGCTAGCATGTTTGGAGTTTTAAGGCTATGCAGCCACTTGGTGGAAGATGCAGCAAGAAAGAAGACGAAGAAACCGAAATCCGCCCATTGACAATTGGGAGGAGATGAAAGGATTCTTGCGTGGACGCTTCATTCCAGTCCACTACGAAAGAGAGCTTGAAAAGAAGCTCAACCGGATCAAGCAAGGAGCCAGATCGATTGAAGAGTACCATAAAGAGCTCGAAACTGCCCTGAATCGAGTTGGAAAAGAAGAGACCTTGAATGCTACCATCATTCGGTACATTGAAGGTATGAATCCCGACATTGCCTGTGAAGTAGAACTCAAGGAGTTCACCAGCATAGAGAGAAGGTCGCCGTCGATCCAATCAGACTTCAGCCCCTACTCGACAACCTTGGAGTAAAGGTACACCTTCCACATCACCTTCTACTCGTTCTGTTGATTCCACACGACCCCGAGGTCAATCCGGTCCTCCGGAACGCCGTTTCGACCGTTCTACACCGCAAGCAAGCCGTAGACCCGAGTCTACGCCCAGGCCGCCATTCCAACGGCCCAATCAGTCCACTTCGACGCCGAATACAGCCCCTAGTCGAGCCCGTGACATCCAGTGTCATAAATGCCAAGGTTGGGGTCATTTTCAGAACCAGTGCCCAAACCGGCGTGTTCTGTTCATCAATGAACAGAATGGACTTGAATCAGCCAGTGAAGATGAAGAGGAGCCTCAGGCCGCCGCCCCTAAAGCAGTTGAGGTCCCTGAAGTCGAGCCAGATGATGATGAAGCCGAGCTACCCCATGTCAGCTTAGTTTCTATTCGCAGTCTGAACATCAACCGTGAAGACGAAGAGCAATCGCAACGAGAGAACATCTTCTACACTCGAGTTGCCATCAAAGATCAGACTTGTGCCATGATCATCGACAGTGGGAGTGTAATCAACGCAATCAGTCAATATGCCGTTGATAAACTCGCCCTCACCACAACAAAGCATCCAAAACCGTACAAGTTGCAGTGGCTCACAGATCGTGGATCCATCAGAGTTACAAGTCAGGTACACGTTACTTTTACTAAAGGTCGTTATTCTGACACTGTTCTTTGTGATGTTATTCCCATGGAAGCAGCCCATATACTGTTAGGAACACCGTGGCAGTTCGACAGAAAAGCAGTTCATGATGGTTTGGCCAACACCTATTTGATCATTAGGGACGGCCGCACCACTGTACTCAAGCCACTCACTCCTAAAGCCGTTGCAGAGGATCAAGAAAGGATACAAGAGAGATTCAAACAAGAACGGGCAAAGCAAGCCGCAGCCGCCGCCCGAACCAGTTCGGCCGCCACCTCTCAGCCGAACACCACACAAAGTTCGACCAATGCAGCCCCTAAGACACCTTCTAATGATGTCTTAGCTCGTGGAAAAGCAACCGGATCAGCCCCAAGTCAAGAGAAGAATCGATCCCTGTTCATCTGAGTTAAAGGCGTAGAGAAAGCACTAAAAGCAGGTTTACCTTTTGTTCTTTTATCTTATAAGGACAGTGCTACTAATGGTGTTTCTTTGCCTTGTGATGTGCAACCACTTATGGAAGAGTTCGCGGATGTGTTCCCGGAAGAGATTCCAAGTGGATTACCTCTAGTTCGTGGGATCGAGCACCAGATCGACTTCATACCCGGCGCAGTCTTGCCCAACCGACCGGCGTACCGCATGTCCCCTGAAGAGACGAAGGAGATCGATCGCCAAGTGAAGGAGTTGCTAGAAAAGAAGCAAATCCGAGAGTCGATGAGCCCTTGTGCAGTTCCAGTCATTCTAGTGCCCAAGAAAAACAACGAATGGAGAATGTGCATGGATTGCCGCGCCATCAACAAGATAACAGTTAAGTACAGATTTCCTATCCCTAGACTTGATGATATGCTAGATGAATTAAGTGGTTCTCATGTGTTTTCTAAGATAGATTTGAGATCTGGTTATTTTCAAGTTAGAATGCATGAAGGGGATGAATGGAAAACTGCGTTTAAAACAAAGCATGGTTTATATGAGTGGTTAGTTATGCCTTTTGGTCTCACTAATGCACCGAGCACGTTTATGAGGTTAATGAATCATGTTTTGCGTGATGTGATTGGTAAATTTGTTGTTGTCTACTTTGATGATATTTTGATTTACAGTCACAATGCACAGGCGCACATAGATCATCTTAGGCGTGTTTTCTGTCTTCTGCGTGATGCTAAGTTGTATGGAAACTTGTCTAAATGTTCTTTTTGCATGGATGAAGTCGTGTTTTTAGGCTTTGTCGTTAGTTCACGAGGTATTGAGGTAGACCGTTCCAAAATCAAAGCGATTGAGGAATGGCCAACCCCGAAAAATGCCTCAGAGGTTCGATCCTTTCATGGATTAGCTGGGTTTTACCGTCGTTTTGTACGGGATTTATCCAGTATAGCCGCCCGTCTTACTGAGCTAAGTAAGAAGGATCGGAAATTTGAGTGGGGTAAACAACAAGAGCATGCTTTTAATACTTTGAAGTCATTGTTATGTTCTGCTCCTGTTTTGTGTTTACCTGATTTTTCTAAGACTTTTGAGATCGAGTGTGATGCCTCCGGGATAGGTATTGGTGCTGTTTTGATGCAGGAAAAACGTCCCGTGGCATACTTCAGTGAGAAGTTAAATGGCGCCTCCCTTAGGTACTCCACGTACGATAAAGAGCTCTACGCTTTGAAGCGTGCGTTGGACACATGGCAGCACTATCTTTGGCCTAAGGAGTTCGTCATCCACACGGATCATGAAAGCTTGAAGCACTTGAAAGGGCAAAACAATCTGAACAAGAGACATGCGAGATGGGTCGAGTTCATCGAATCCTTTCCGTATGTTATCAAGTACAAGAAAGGCGAGGAAAACGTGGTCGCCGACGCCCTATCAAGAAGAGCTGATTTCATTCGAGAGATGCATGAGAAAGTACGTGCCCGGATTGAGCACCAAGGCTCAAGGATAGCCGCCGCACGCAACACGAGGCACAAACGTGTCATCTTTCAGCCCGGTGATCGTGTTTGGGTTCATTTAAGCCCCGGCCGATTTCCTAACTTGAGGAAGTCGAAGTTGTCGCCCCGTGGAGATGGTCCCTTCACTGTTCTAAGCCGTGTTAATGACAATGCATACCGCATTGATCTACCTGGTGAGTATAAGTGTTCTTCTACGTTTAATGTTGCTGATTTATCTCCTTTTGTTGCAGCTGAATTCGACCATGATGAGGAGTCAAATTCGAGGACGAATTCTTTTCAGCAGGGGGGGAATGATGAGGACAATCCATAGCAATGAGGAAGTCAATGAAGAGCTTCAATTCAAAGGCCCCGTCACAAGACTACGAGCTAAGAAGTTGCAAGAATATTTGCAAGCTACACTCCGCAAGAAGCTTGAAGAAGAAGACGGCATGCAAGGAAGCTTGAAGATGATGAACTTGTTGACATTGGAAGATGGAGATCAAGACATGGAGAACACAACATGAAAATGTGCATGTGTGCATATGGACGTGTGCATGTGCATGGAATGAAGACAATTCGGCCGAACATGAAGAAGGCTAATTTTCGGCCTTGTGTTATTTTATCTAGTAGTTATTTTATTTTAGACTATAGTATTTATTTTATTTAATTATACTATAGTTAGGATCAGATTTATTTAATTAAATTAGGGTCAATTTTCGGTTATTCAAAGTCATAGGTTGACTAGGATTTTAGATAAGGTAAGATCTACAAGTTCTACCTTAAATAGAATTCTAGTTTAGGAAATATCCAAATCCAATCCTAGATTGATTTGGACTATAATTTTCGGCCCTTAGCTTATAGTTTTCGATCCACCTATTATTATAAATAGGGGATCCATGTGACATTGATACTTTAAACTATATTTGATTATTAAGCCTTTGCTTTCAATATCGTTTCTCCCCCGTTTAATCTTTTGTGAGTTTAGATAAATTAAATTCATACTCTTAGATTTAGCACCTCTAAGTTTTACAAAGGGAATTCGCCGTCCACGTTTGAGGGATCGTCAGAAACTCGCTATCCGAAGAGCAACTTAAAGAATTTGGCCTTGTGTACGTTCGAGATTCAAGGCAACTTTCGGGTTGTAATTCACAACACCATCACCGCCGCCGTTCAACCTCCACGACGCCACCATCACCACCGCCGTCGTTCATCACACCAACACTCACAAGATCGTGTTCTCTTCGTTATGTCCGTAAGTCCGTTATAACTCTATCATATCCTATCTACTCTAGCCATTCTAAACCCTTCAACACCATCGAAAATCCTTCATCCTCACCATCATCATATCCGCTCCAAAACAGCCCATATTTGTTGGATTTGTGTTATTTTGTGTGATATTGTCTAGGTATTTTAGTTGAGTCTTAGTCGTCTAGTTTGTCCCGTTAATATTCCGCATATTTTTACTTTGATTGTTTGAGTCATCGTAGACACAAAACTTACGTGTGTCGACGTGTGTTCGTTCCTAGAGTCCGGGTCGTATCACTAAATAACTAGATAAACATTGAAAAATACTAATCCTAATCAATCTAGGATAAAAACAAAAGATACCAAAAAATAAGATAAGAAAAAATCTATCTAAATCTAACTAGATAAGGATAAATCCCAACAACTTGGGCCTTCATAAATCTCGCCTATTTGGACCTTTAATTACACGACATGGGCTGAAATATAGTGTATAATTTCGTGGCCCATGTAATATAATCCTTGCCACCTTTGCATGAAAAACAGCATCTCCCGATTTCCCATGCAAACGCGTACAACTTTTAATGCACACGTCTTCATGCTTCCTTCTTCATCATCAATGGATAACATGCTGATCAATCTCGAGCTGCCCTTGACCATCATCGCCATCCATCCTCGACGACTTCCAGTAGCCATCCAACGTCCATAACATCAATCTCCATCAAGTTCGAGTGAAGATCTACATGTTTCCAAGTTGTTCGAGTTCAGTTCAAGTATACGTGCTGTTCGCGCCGAGTTGAGCACATATACCGTAAGTCTTCTATTTCTTTGTCATAACCTATCTACACCAACCCTTCTTCACCCCACATCACTATCATACACGTTCCTAGCCATCCCTATCAAATTCGAAACCAAAACAGCCCCTCTTCCGTTCGTTCCGTTGTGTTTTATTTAATTGTCATGTCACAAGTCTAGGTATTTAGTCGAGTCTTTGAGTCTAGCTATTTAGTCATATTTCGAGTCTTCTAACCCTTACAGTTGAGTCGACGTGTGTTCGATCCTATTTCAGTCCGGATCACATCATAAAAGTGGTATCAGAGCCACGTCGGCTTTGGTTCGTGGTTAATTCATTTGTGTCGTCTATTTTGTTATAATTTTTATTCTTGTTCATTCATAGTGTAAAAAAAAAAAGAGCAAAGGCAGTACAGCCGAACAGCAAAAAAAAAAAATTCAAAAAAAAAAAAAAATCCGAAAAAAAAAACAGCTTGTTTATTTCGATTTGTCTATCTTTCCTAAGTTAGTTTAGATCTTTTTCCTTCTAGATTAAGTATTTAGATTGTGTCCACATTAAGTAGAACACAACCAAATCTATTTACCTTATCTAGATCTCTCTTTCCTTCTAAACTAACCCCTTTCCATCCCAATCTTTTCCTACCATTCCCCATATCCCTTCCACACCAAGATTTCGACTCCTACACTACCAGGGGATCGAAATTTCCAGCCTTGTCCATCTACACCTACAGTTACACCCGTACACCTTCATACACCACCCGGTGCATACACCACGCACCTACACCCTACACCATACACCATACTCCATACACCCTACACCCATACACCAAAATACACCAAAAACTCCATCATCCACTACATCAACTTTCGAGTAGCATTCCATCCCACTACACGGAGTCTTTTGATCGAGATCAAGAGATAGACTTGCAAAGGGAGCAGCTTCCATTCTACTGGATTTTCGGCCATCTTGTACAATTATACACACGTGCACCATCATATTGAGTGATACACGAGTGGTAAAACAAGAGTGTTAAAAATCGAGTGACTTGTGAGTTGGTGAGGATCTCTTTATTCTTCACGTTTGTTCGTTTTGCAGGTACAATGAAAAGAGGTACCAACACAGAGGCATCTACGCCTCCACCTAAGGAGCCTAGATCGCCAAACACTCCAGGCGATCAATCATACTCATCTGAACCACCCTGGGATGCCAAGTACCAATATGAAGCTCTAGCAAAGCATTTTGAGCGACAGACTCGTCTACTGAAAGACGAACTTGGCAACCAAGTAGCTGAATTGCAAGAGGAGCTTACAAAGCTTAGATCTCAAACGACCACATCACAAACGGTCCAAGGAGATCCTGAGAAGAGGCCACTCGAGCCTCAAGATGAAGAGACGAGGCAATCCGAGCCTCAAGACAACACAGAGAGGCGACATGAGCCTCAAACAGGAGCCCAAGGCCGACGTCAACCCCTGAGAAACGTCCCACAACCGCCTCCTGTTCAGCAAGTTGATCAAAGGCCGCCCCGAGAGCCCGCCTTTGAAGAAGACTTTGATTATGGATACGATTCCTATGCAGCCAGTGGTTATGAAGCTGATTTCATTCCACAAGGGCGACGACATCATCAAGGGCGACCCCGAGGTCCCCATAGACGTCCAAACTATGATGATGATAATGGTAGGCTCAACAACATCAAGACGAGCATACCCGAGTTTGAAGGCCTTCACGATCCCGATGTTTACTTAGATTGGGAACGTAAGGTAGAGAAGATCTTTGCATGCTACAACTTTTCAGAGCAAAAGAAGGTACAACTCGCATGCTTAGAGTTTAGAGGCTATGCAGCCTCATGGTGGGAAATGCAACAAGAAAGAAGGAGCAGAAACCACAACCCTCCCATCGACAATTGGGAAGAAATGAAGGGATTCATGCGTGGGCGTTTCATACCTATGCATTATGAAAGAGAGCTTGAAAAGAAGCTCAATCGGGTCAAGCAAGGTACAAGATCGATTGAAGAGTACCACAAGGAGTTGGAGACGCTCTTAAACAAAGTTGGAAAACAGGAGACCCTAAATGCTACCATCATTCGGTACATTGAAGGATGAATCCTGATATTGCGTGTGAAGTCGAGCTCAGAGACTTCACTAGTGTAGAAAGGATGGTGCAGTACGCATCGATTGTGGAAAGGCAGCTAAGAGAGGGCCGCCGTCGATCCCACTACAGTGCAGCCCCTACACGTTCATCTTGGAGTAAAGGTACACCTTCCACATCACTTTCTACCCCTTCTACTGACTCCACTCGACCAAGAGGTCCATCCGGACCACCAGAACGGCGTTTCGACCGTTCTATTCCGCAGACAAGCCGTAGACCCGAGTCTACGCCGCTCAACCAGCCACGGCCGACCCCTACTCGGCCAAATCAAGGTGCAACAGCCCCTAATCGAGCTCGTGACATCCAGTGCCATAAATGTCAAGGATGGGGCCATTTTCAGAACCAGTGCCCAAACAGACGCGTTTTGATCATCACAGATCAAAACGAGATCGAGTCAGCCAGTGAAGGAGAGCAAGAACAGCCCACAAACGATGAGCAACCTGAGGACTCATCACCTATAGATGATCAAGATGAGGCCGAGCCCGAGCTCAATCATGTCAGCCTTGTCTCCATTCGCAGTCTTAGCCTAATACGTGACAAAGATCAGCAAAATCAACGGGAGAACATCTTTTACACCCGTGTCGCCATCAAGGATAAGATATGCTCAATGATCATCGATAGTGGAAGTGTAATTAACGCCATAAGCCAGTACGCGGTCACAAAATTGGCGTTACCTGTTATGAAGCATCCGAAGCCATACAAGCTTCAATGGCTCACAGACCGCGGCATTATCAAAGTCATCTGCCAGGTAAGTGTCGATTTTTCCATAGGTAAATACTCTGACACAGTTGTTTGCGATGTTATTCCTATGGATGCAGCTCACATCTTATTAGGGAGACCCTGGCAATATGATCGGCAAGCTAAGCATGATGGATTCGCAAACACCTACATGGTGCTGCGAAATGGTCGGTCTACAATCCTCAAGCCTTTACCACCAAAGGCTGTAGCCGAAGACTAATTGAGGATGCAAGAAAAGTTCAAGGAAGATAGAGAGCGGGCAGCCGACCCTGCCGCCCATAGCACCGCCGCCACCGGTGAATTTCCGGCCAATTCCGACCCCTCGACCGATGATTCATCTTCCACCCCTCATAACACCTCGAGCCAGCCCCCTAATGATCCTAAGACAACTAGTGGATCGAGTAAAACAACCTCAAAGAAGCCTCAAAACCGCAACCTCTTTATTTCGGTTAAAGGCGTTGAAAAGGCTTTAAAAGCAGGTTTGCCTTATGTTTTATTAACTTGTAAGAGCAGTGCTACTAACGAGTCTTCTTTACCTAGTGTTGTGCAGCCTCTCATGGATGAGTTCGCAGACGTGTTTCCGGAGGAGATTCCAAGTGGTTTACCTCCAGTTCGAGGGATCGAGCACCAAATCGATTTCCACCTGGGAGCCGTGCTACCCAACCGTCCAGCTTATCGAACAAATCCCGAGGAGACAAAGGAGATCGATAGGCAAATCAAGAAGCTGTTGGAGAAGAAGCAAATCCGTGAATCCTTGAGTCCATGCGCCGTTCCTGTTATTCTTGTGCCTAAGAAGACAAATGATTGGAGAATGTGCATGGATTGTCGCGCCATCAACAAGATCACGGTAAAGTATCATTTTCCCATTCCTTGTTTAGACGACATGTTAGATGAACTATCTGGTTCTAAAGTCTTTTCTAAAATTGATTTGAGATCCGGATATTTTCAAGTAAGAATGAAAGAGGGGGATGAATGGAAAACAGCTTTCAAAACGAAACATGGATTATATGAGTGGTTAGTGATGCCCTTTGGCTTAACTAACGTGCCTAGTAATTTTATGCGTTTAATGAATCATGTATTGCGTGAGGTGATAGGTAAGTTTGTGGTTGTCTATTTTGATGATATTCTTATCTATAGCCGCAGCACACACGCACACTTAGACCATTTACGTCGTGTTTTCATACTTCTTCGTGATGCAAAGTTATATGGTAATTTGGCTAAGTGTTCTTTCTGCATGAATGAAGTCGTGTTCTTAGGCTTCATAGTAAGTGACCGAGGAATAGAAGTAGACTGCTCTAAGATTAAGGCAATCGAAGAGTGGCTGACTCCTAAGTCCGCGTCTGATGTACGGTCGTTCCATGGCTTAGCCGGATTTTATCGTCGCTTCGTGCGCGATTTTTCCACTATAGCCGCCCCTTTTACTGAACTTAGTAAGAAGGATCGACCATTTGTGTGGGAAAAAGCCCAAGAGGAGGCGTTTACACGCCTTAAGTATTTGCTATGTCATGCACCTGTTTTATGTTTGCCCGATTTTACTAAAACTTCTGAAATAGAATGTGATGCCTCGGGCAAGGGTATTGGTGCAGTTCTTATGCAGGAAAAGAGGCCCGTCGCATACTTCAGTGAAAAGCTCAACGATGCAGCCCTCAAGTATTCTACATACGACAAGGAGTTGTACGCTTTGAAGAGATCTTTGGAGACGTGGCAACATTATTTGTGGCCAAAGGAGTTCGTGATTCACACGGATCACGAGAGCTTGAAGCATCTAAAGGGCCAAAATAATCTGAACAAGAGACATGCGAGGTGGGTCGAATTCATCGAATCCTTCCCGTACGTCATCAAGTACAAAAAGGGAGAGGATAATGTGGTAGCCGACGCCCTATCTAGAAGGTACACGTTTCTTTCTCTTATGCATGCTAAGATGCTTGGTTTTGAGTCCATCAAGTTATTGTATGCGTCTGACCCTGTTTTCGGTCCTATTTACACGACATGCATGACTAAGCCACGAGCTTGTGATGGTTTTTATGTAAGTGATGGCTTTTTGTTTAAAGAGTCACAGTTATGCATTCCTGTTTCATCTATGCGTGAGCTACTTGTTTTGGAATCACATGCGGGGGGGTTAATGGGACATTTTGGAGTGTCTAAAACGTTAAGCCTGCTGCATGAACATTTTTATTGGCCGCATATGAGAAAGGATGTTGAGAATGTGTGTAGTCGATGTGTTACATGTCATAAGTCTAAGTCGACATCACACCCGTTTGGTCTTTACATGCCTCTACCCGCCCCTTCGTCCCCTTGGATTGATATTTCTATGGATTTTATTTTAGGGTTACCTAGGTCTAAGACGGGTAAAGATTCAGTTTTTGTGGTCGTAGATCGGTTTTCTAAAATGGCTCATTTTATTGCATGTAAGAAAACTGATGATGCTGTGAATGTTGCTAACTTGTTCTTTCGAGAAGTTGTGCGTTTGCATGGTTTACCTAGGACTATAGTTAGTGATCGAGATTCTAAGTTTCTAGGCCACTTTTGGCGTGTTCTATGGGGTAAGTTTTTCTACTGCATGTCACCCGCAAACTGATGGGCAAACTGAAGTAGTTAATCGCACCCTAGGTACTTTACTTCGTGCATTAATTAAGAACAACTTGAAGAATTGGGAAGATTGTTTGCCATTCGCTGAATTTGCATATAACCGTGTTGTGCATTCATCTACTCATATGTCTCCATTTGAAGTTGTTTATGGATTTAACCCTTTAACCCCTTCGGATCTTTTACCATTACCTGTTGAGCATTTGTCAAGTATGAAAGGTTTGAAGCGGGCTGATTTTATCAAGGAGATACATGAAAAGGTAAGAGCTCGAATTGAGCAAAAAGGAGCCAACACCGCCGCCGCACGGAACCAACATCGGCGTCGAGTTGTGTTCAAGCCCGGAGATCAAGTATGGATTCATCTAAGTCCTGGTCGGTTCCCGAACCTCAGAAAGTCGAAGCTCAACCCAAGAGGCGATGGTCCGTTCACCGTGATCAGCCGCGTGAACGACAATGCCTACCGCATTGATTTGCCTGGTGAGTATAAGTGCTCTAGTACATTTAATGTTGCTGATCTCTCCCCTTATTCTGCAGATATTTTCGATGATGAGGATGCGAATTCGAGGACGAATTCTTTTCAGCAGGGGGGGAATGATGAAGCCATGCCTAGCATGGATGAGGTGAATCCCGAGCTGCAGTTGCAAGGGCCGATTACACACCTACGAGCAAAGAAGTTGCACGGCTATTTCCAAGCCATTGTAAGAAAGAAGTTTGAAGAAGAAGTAATCGAACCACTCAGCCCAAAATGGATCACCATGTTGTCCGTTGATGATGAAGAAGGAAGCATGAAGACGTGAGAGGAAGAATGACGCCATTTGGACGTGTGCATCAAAAGTTATTCGCGTTTGCATGGGAAATCGGGAGATGTTGTTTTTCATGCAAAGGTGGCAAGAATTATATTACATGGGCCACGAAATTATACACTATATTTCAGCCCATGTCGTGTAATTAAAGGTCCAAATAGGTGAGTTTTATGAAGGCCCAAGTTGTTGGGATTTATCTTTATCTAGATAGATTTTTCTTATTTTATTTTTGGTATCTTTTGATTCTTTCCTTAAAAACAGATTTTGGATAAGGAAACAATCCTATTAATGATAGGAAACTCTTTTTCTAATTCTTTTAGGATTTTATCTTGGAATTTTCGTCCATCCCTCTATTATAAATAGGGGATCATTGTTACTTTGTTATTTAGACCATATTTGATTAAGAAGAATTTACCTTTCAATATTGTCTCACCCAAGATCCTCTTTTTGTTTATTTTCAGCCAAAAATACACACTCTTAGAAGCTTGCAACTTTTAAGTTTTATCTTTAAATCTTGTTCTAATTCTCTTGTGGAGTTAGGGTCGGATTTGCAACCGAAGTGGAATCAAGTAGTGAATCTTTTTGTATATTGTTTTACACTTGGAGTTTTGCCCCGATTTCAATTCATTCTACAACACCATCATCGCCATCCATCCTCGACGACTTCCAGCAGCCATCCAACGTCCATAACATCAATCTCCATCAAGTTCGAGTGAAGATCTACATGTTTCCAAGTTGTTCGAGTTCAGTTCAAGTATACGTGCTGTTCGCGCCGAGTTGAGCACATATACCGTAAGTCTTCTATTTCTTTGTCATAACCTATCTACACCAACCCTTCTTCACCCCACATCACTATCATACACGTTCCTAGCCATCCCTATCAAATTCGAAACCAAAACAGCCCCTCTTCCGTTCGTTCCGTTGTGTTTTATTTAATTGTCGTGTCACAAGTCTAGGTATTTAGTCGAGTCTTTGAGTCTAGCTATTTAGTCATATTTCGAGTCTTCTAACCCTTACAGTTGAGTCGACGTGTGTTCGATCCTATTTCAGTCCGGATCACATCACTTCATCTTCATGCATTTCGAATTTACGATGAATAGAAGCTTGTAACTTCTTAGCTCGCAAACGCGTCATTGGACCTTTAAACTGCAGCTCCAGATCATTTTCTTCATTGCCTTGCATGACCTCATCAAGACTTAGCTTGTCGACATGTAACACATTTAGCACACAATTTTTCCACATCATGCTTCATATGAGGCCAAAAGAAATGTTCTTGCAAAACAGATAAAGTCTTAGCTACTCCAAAATGCCCCATAAGACCCCCCACCATGTGATTCCAACAATAATAACTCACGCATGAAACAGTTAGGCACACATAATTTATTCTCCCTAAACAAATAACCATCTTGCCTATAAAACTTTCCATATCCAGATTTCTCACATGCAATATAAATATCCTTAAAACCGTCATCATCAACATATAATGCTTTATTGCACTCAAAACCTAGTAATCTAGCATCCAAAGTAGAAAGCAACGCGTACCTTCTAGATAATGCATCGGCTACTACATTTTCTTTACCTTGCTTGTATTTGATGACGTATGGAAATGTCTCGATGAATTCCATCCATCTTGCATGTCTTTTGTTCAACTTATGTTGCCCCCTCAAATGCTTCAACGACTCGTGGTCGGTATGGATCACGAACTCCTTAGGCCACAAGTAGTGCTGCCACGTCTGCAATGCCCGTACTAATGTATATAACTTCTTACCGTACGTTGGGTAATTTGCGGTGGCGCCTCCCAGCTTCTCGTTGAAGTATGCAATTGGTCAAACCATTTACATCAACACTGCACCAATACCAACACCGGAAGCATCACACTCAACCTCAAAAGTTTTAGAAAAGTCAGGAAGAGATAGTACCGGTGGGTGTGTTAATTTTTCCTTGAGCGTTTGTAAAGCTCGTTCTTGAGCTTTCCCCCATTTGAACTCCACGTTCTTTTTTATCACCTCAGTCATTGGGGCTGCAATGCTACTGAAGTGTGGCACAAAACGGCGGTAGAAACTCGCCAATCCATGAAAACTCCAAACCTCTCCAACATTGGTAGGCGTCGGCCATTCTTGGATGGCTCGCACCTTCTCTTCGTCCACCTGCACTCCATCTGCACTCACAACAAAGCCAAGGAAAACAACCCCTATCGGTGCAAAAGGTGCACTTTTTAAGGTTAGCATACAATTGTTCTTTCCTTAAAGCTTGTAAAACATTCCTCAAATGATCTTCATGCTCATCCACAGTTTTACTATAGATCAATATGTCATCAAAATAAACCACAATAAATCTACCTATGAAAGTACGTAGAACATGGTTCATAAGACGCATAAAAGTGCTAGGAGCATTTGTTAAACCAAATGGCATAACTAACCATTCATATAATCCAAGTTTAGTAATAAATGCCGTTTTCCATTCATCCCCCTCTTTAATTCTAATTTGATGGTACCCACTACGTAAATCAATCTTAGAAAATACACAAGCACCATGCAACTCATCAAGCGTGTCATCAAGACGGGGTATAGGATGTCGATACTTTACCGTGATGTTGTTGACGGCTCTGCAGTCGACACACATACGAAGGAACGAGTCCTTCTTGGACACGAGCAAGTCCGGGCTCGCACATGGACTCAAACTCTCCCTCCCTTGGCCTTTCTCCAACAGCTCGTGGATTTGTCTTTTGAGCTCCTTTGTTTTCTCGGGGTTGCTTCGGTACACCGGCCGGTTGGGTAAAGTGGAACCGGGCACAAAATCAATTTGATGCTCGATTCCCCTTATTGGTGGTAAACCGGGTGGCATCTCCTTGGGAAACATCTCATCAAATTCCTGCAAGAGAGATAAAATAGGACTTGGCAAAAACTTATCAAGTTTGTGAGTTTGTAGCAAATCTCTGCGGACCATCAAATACATGGGCTTTTCATTTTGCATGGCCCACTTGATGTCACTTGCCATGAAAAAACAAGATCTTCGGGCTTTCTCCTTCGTTTCAACATCCGTTGCCGCATATGACTGTAGAATCTTTCCCTTGTCGTCTCCTAAATCCGGTATCTCCAAGTTTGCAAACAGTTGTTCGTCCACCATAGATTCTTCAAGAGTTGGTTCTTCTACAGCTGGAAACTCCATCTTGCAGTCTCTTAAATCTGGCTCTTCAAGATTGGGTTCCTTCAAGACTGGCATCTCTAACTCGATTGTTTCTAGCTCATCCATGTCCGGTCTAGACTCTCCAACTACTTCCTTGATTTCTTCAACACCTTGGCATATAGAAACAATTGGTATCTCATCAATGGATGCTTCATCGGCCACTGGAATTGGAACCTCGGAAACAACTTCCTCAACGGCCTCCATCTTTCTAGCTTCAGTCGCACTCCGGTGCTCTACTTCCTTTGCCTCCAAGAACGACGTCAAAAGACTTTCCAAAGTACTCCAATCTGACTTCCATGAATAGGAATCTGACGGGACTTTCATGTTCTTCCTTCGAAGCCGATTCTCCACTTGTATAGCCTTTTGTACCATGTGTCTTCAAGCTCCTCATAGTGTTGTAACTCTACAATATCCCGGATCTCCTTGTTTAGCCCTACTAAAAATCGAGTCATTGTAGTTTCTTGATCTTCTAGTACGTCAGCTCGAAACATGTACTTATTCATATTCGTGTAATAACCTCTTACACTGCTATCTTCTTGCTTCAAACCTTGCAATTCCCTATATAACTCTCGGTAGTGAGAATTGGATAGAAATCGCTTACTGTTTCCTCGGCCATCTCTACAATCCCCATGAACTCGGGAATGTGAGATAGCATCCACTCGCTCACGTAACATCCCCATCTCCATCTTTATTGTTCGACTCATGTCATGTTGAAAAGATTCCCACATGGCGTCGGATTCTAATTTTTTACAAGTACCTATATCTTTGGACTCTTTTTTTTTCATTTTTTTTTTCGGCCTCTTTTTCTCTCTATTTTTTTTAATATCACAATGAACTCAAAGATATATTACAACGAAAATTTAAATGAAAAGCTGAACAAATTAATTCCTACCAGGTTTTTATGCAATAAAACTCCTATAATTATCTACGCACTCAGTTCCTACGGATGTCTAAACTCTCAATTTCCTCTTCAAAGAAATCAAATCCAAAAATAAAAAATACCCGAATCGATTCAAACGACCTATCTAAGGTTTAACAACCAAATAACGGAATGCGTCTCCAAAATCTAACAAGAACGAAAAACTAAGATCGAACAACACAATTTCCAAATTTTTTTTACTGTTCACATGTACTGTTCACGCCTCTTTTTTTTTAGTGAACGGCTTTTTGTTTATATAAGGAACGAAAATTTAAGGACAAAATTTAAAGGATAGATGGAACCTGATACAAAGCCAAAGCTTTGATACCACTTGATGTGATCCTCGCCGGCACACGACAAAGAAAGCTATAGAACTTCTCAGGACTTGTATCAGTTTCGCCGATTTGGATGGATGGATCCAAACCCTAGCCTCACAACGATGTTGAACCACAAATTAGTAGAATTCATAACCCGCGATCAATTGAAAACACGAACTTGGATTTGATGTAGACGTCACAAGCGGGGATGATGAACCCGTTTGATAAGTCGAAAGTGAATCTCACAAGTATTATGAAATTCGGATAAAAGTTCTCTAGAGAGAAAATAAACTCACAAGTTTATAACTGAATTCAATAATGGTGTGTTGAATAATGTTCAAAATGGATCCCTATTTATAGTGTAGGGATGGACGAAATCTAATGCTAAAAGGACTTAAAAAAATCTGCTCCAAAAAGAATTCTATCTAGACTAGGAAACTGCCTAACTAGAATCCTATTCAAGATAGGAACCTGCCTTAAATAAATCCTAGTCAAACTATAACTCTTAATGAACGAAAATTAAGAAATAAAATAAATAAAAATATAACTAAATAAATATTATAGTCTAATAAATCAATCCCCTTAACTAAAATATTAAGGACCGATATTACTCCTAGTCAGTATGGGCATACTGACTGTCGCGCGGTATGGACATACCGACTGATTTCCATCTTCATGCAATGCACTCTAACTCCAACCCTTGATAACCTTGTGCCGCTATCAACACCTTCCAGCTTGGTTCCCCCTCCTTGGCTCCTTCCATGGGTTTCCTTGACGCCTCTTGTTCCCAAACCTCTCGTATGAACCCGTTGAGGCTTTCCTTGAACCTCTTAGCTCGTGATCGCGTCACGGGTCCTTCAGGCACCTTGATTGGATCCGACATCTCCTTAGCACGGAGCGTATCACTAGTGTCACCGTCTTCTTGTTAAGTACAAATGAGTACTTATTTGTGAAGCCATCATGCTTCACCCTCCTATCGAATTGCCACGAACGTCCTAGCAAAATGTGTCCCGCTTGTATAGGCACGACGTCGCACAACAGTTCATCTTCATACTTGCCAATCCGAAATGGTACTCGAACCTACTTGTTCACCTTGGTTTCACCACTATCGTTCAACCACTGCAGCTTGTATGTGATGAGGACATCCATAGCAATGAGGAACTCAATGAAGAGCTTCAATTCAAAGGACCCATCACAAGACTACGAGCTAAGAAGTTGCAAGATTATTTGCAAGCCACAATTCGCAAGAAGCTCGAAGAAGAAGACGACGTGCAAGGAAGCTTGAAGATGATGAACTTGTTGACATTGGAAGATGGAGATCAAGACATGGAGAACACAACATGAAGATGTGCATGTGTGCTTATGGACGTGTGCATGTGCATGTGATGAAGAGAAGATTCGGCCAAGTGAAGAAGAGACCAATTTTCGGTCTTAGCTATTTTATTCTAGTAGTTATTTTATTTTAGACTATAGTATTTATTTTATTTAATTAGACTATAGTCTAGGTCAGTTTATTTAATTAATTTGGATGTATTTTTCGGTCCCTTTAAGTCATAGGTTGACTAGGATTTTAGATAAGGCAAGATCTACAAGTTCTACCTTAAATAGAATTCTAGTTTATGAAATTTTCAAGTTCAATCCTAGTTTGATTTGGGCTCTAATTTTCGGTCAAATAGCTTGATATTTTCGGTCCTCCTATTGTTATAAATAGGGGATCAATGTTACATTGATACTTTAGACTTTATTTGATTATTTAGCTTTTGCTTCAATATTGTCTCATCCCCATTTAATCTTTGTGAGTTTAGATATTAAATTGATACTCTTAGAACTAGCAATTCTAGGTTTTACAAAGGGAATTCGTCATCCACGTTCGAGGGATCGCCGGAGACTCGCTAATCGAAGAGCAACTTAAAGAATTTGGCCTTGTATACGTTCGAGATTCAAGGCAACTTTCGGGATGTAATTCACAACATCATCACCGCCGCCGTCCAACATCCACGACGCCACCATCCACCGTCATCCATCTCAACTCCAACCACCACCGTGATCAAGATCGTGTACCTCCTGTTCAATCCGTAAGTCCGTCACAACTCTATCATACCCTATCTACCCAAGCCCTTCTAAACCCATCCATTATCATCGAAAATCCTTCATTCTTACCTTCACCATAATCATCCATAACAGCCCCTTCATCCTTTGGATATTGTGTTATTTTGTGTGTCATAGTTTAGGTATTTTTATTTAGTTCTAGTCGTCTAGTTGTTCCGTTATCTTCCGCTTTATTTCCCTTAGTTATTCGAGTCATAGAAGACACAAAACCTTACGTGTGTCGACGTGTGTTCGTTCCTAGAGTTCGGGTCGTATCATAAAAGTGGTATCAAAGCCACGTCGACTTTGGTTCGAGTTTTGTGTTTTAATTTTATTTTATGTTTGATCGAGTTGTAATTTAATTCCGTATTGTTCATTGTTAAAAAAAAGAGACACGGTCATAAAAAAAAAAAGAAAAGAAAAGTCGATCGTACAAAAAAAAAATCGGTTAAAAAAAAAAAAGAATCCGATTTAAAAAAAAAAAAGAATATTCATTGTTTCCTTTTAGTTCAATTTTTATTTTGGTACTTTCCTTTTGGAATTAGATCATAGTTGGTAATTACCTAGTGAGTCTTTCTTATTTTTGGTAGTTTCCTTCTAGATTGATTTTATTTTTGGAACTTTTCATACAAGTTCTATTTTCTTTTTGGTAACTTCCTTAAGAGTCCTATTTTATTTTTGGTTCATTCCTTCTAGAGTCTAGGCTAATTAAGGTATTTAGATTGTGTCACATAGATTGATACATATCCAAATCACCCAATTACCTTATCTCTTTCTTCTTTCCTTATCTCTTCTACTTCTTTCCTTCCTTCCCTATTCGACCACCACCACCCATACTACCCTACACACTACAACAATCGGCCACTACCATACACACACATACTCAACCCGTATCTCATCTATACATACCAAATTCATCCTTGTTCCTAGAAAAGTGACTCCGTTCCATTCCAAAAACCGTGACACTCATTCCCCAAGTTAAGAACCGATTCTTTAGCTAGTTCCATCACTTCAAATACACATTACACACACATCACCATACACTTTGAGTGCAAACACGAGTGGTAAAATCAAGAGTGAAAACAAAAGAGTGAACGTGAGATTGTGAGGTCCTACCTTGTTTTCTTTTACGTTTGTTCGTTTTGTAGGTACCATGAAGAAAGGAACCTGCTCCGAATCATCATCTACACCTCCAGTCGACCCCCAGTCGACCTTGCCACCTTTGGACCCGTCCAAAGATCCTTCCAAAGCACCCATGGAGTCTTCCTCGGATCCACCCGCACCGTGGATCCTAAGTATCACTTTGAAGCGCTGTCCAAACACGTTCAAAGACAACACCAAGCTCTATCCGACAAGATCGATGGTTTAGTGCATGCCCTTGAACGCACTAAAACAACATCCGTTTTTCCTCCACCCATTCGAGGAAATAGGCGCCTAGAGCGTCAAAACGAGCCAGAAGAGGAGTACTTTGATGAGAATACAGATGCCGGAGATGATACTCCAGATCGTGGGCGCCGCCAACGGCGTGGGAACCACAATGATGACTATGGAGAAGACCGAATGCTCAACAACATCAAGATGAGCATCCCGGAGTTTGAAGGCCTTCACGATCCCGATGTCTACCTAGATTGGGAACGTAAGGTGGAGAAGATTTTCGCATGCTATGATTTTTCAGAAGCTAAAAAGGTGCAGCAAACATGTTTGGAGTTCCGAGGCTACGCAGCCACTTGGTGGGAAATGCAGCAAGAAAGAAGACGAAGAAACCGCAATCCACCCATCGACAATTGGGAGGAGATGAAAGAATTCATGCGTGGACGCTTCATTCCAGTCCACTATGAAAGAGAGCTTGAGAAGAAGCTCAACCGGATCAAACAAGGCACCCGTTCGATTGAAGAGTACCACAAAGAGCTTGAAACCGCCCTGAATCGAGTCGGAAAAGAGGAGACCTTAAATGCTACCATCATTCAGTACATTGAAGGTATGAATCCTGACATTGCCTGTGAAGTAGAACTCAAGGAGTTCACCAGCATAGAGAGAATGGTGCAGTACGCATCGATTGTGGAAAAGCAGTTGCGAGAAGGCCGCCGTCGATCCAGTCATGGTTCAGCCCCTACTTGACAACCTTGGAGTAAAGG
Source organism: Perilla frutescens (assembly GCA_026008535.1). Lineage (NCBI taxonomy): Eukaryota > Viridiplantae > Streptophyta > Magnoliopsida > Lamiales > Lamiaceae > Perilla > Perilla frutescens. The sequence continues at coordinate 46,960,931 of BRKX01000012.1, forward strand.
TACACCTTCCACATCACCTTCTACTCCTTTTGTTGATTCCACTCGACCCCGAGGTCAATCCGGCCCTCCAGAATGCCGTTTCGACCGTTCTACACCGCAAGAAAGCCGTAGACCTGAGTCTACACCCAGGCCACCATTCCAATGGCCCAATCAGCCCAATCCAGTGCCGAATTCAGCCCCTAGTTGAGCCCGTGACATCCAGTGTCATAAATGCCAAGGTTGGGCTCATTTTCAGAACCAGTGTCCAAACCGGCGTGTTCTGTTCCTCAATGAACATAATGGACATGAATCAGCCAGTGAAGATGAAGAAGAGCCTCAGGCCGCGGCCCCTGAAGCAGTTGAAGTCCCTGAAGTCGAGCCAGATGATGAGAAAGTCAAGCTACCTCATGTCAGCTTAGTTTCTATCCGCAGTCTGAACATCAACCGTGAAGACGAAGAGCAAACGCAACGAGAGAACATCTTCTACACTCGAGTTGCCATCAAAGATCAGACTTGTGTGATGATCATCGACAGTGGGAGTGTAATCAACGTAATCAGCCAGTATGCCGTTGATAAACTCCCCCTTACCACAACAAAGCATCCAAAGCCATACAAGTTACAATGGCTTACCGATCGAGGTTCCATTCGAGTGACAGGTCAGGTACACGTTTCTTTTACTAAAGGTCGTTATTCTGACACCATTCTTTGTGATGTTATTCCTATGGAAGTAGCCCACATACTTTTAGGAAGACCGTGGCAGTTCGACAGAAAAGCGGTTCATGATGGTTTAGCCAACACCTATTCGATTACTAGGGATGGCCACACCACAGTGTTAAAGCCACTCACTCCTAAAGCCGTTGCAGAGGATCAAGAAAGGATACAAGAGAGATTCAAACAAGAACGGGCAAAGCAAGCCGCAGCCGCCGCCCGGACTGCCGCCGTGAACGACCGAGATTCAGCCGAGAGTTCCAAGATGGAGACTTCTTCAAAGTCGACCAATGCAGCCCCTAAGATGCCTTCCAATGATGCCTTAGCTCATGGGAAAGCATCCGGATCAGCCCCTACAGTTGAACAAAATCGGTCCTTGTTCATCTCAGTTAAAGGCGTAGAGAAAGCACTAAAAGTAGGTTTACCTTTTGTTCTTTTATCTTATAAGGACAGTACTACTAATGGTGTTTCTTTGCCTTGTGATGTGCAGCCACTTATGGAGGAGTTCGCGGACGTGTTTCCAGAAGAGATTCCAAGCGGATTTCCCCCAGTTCGTGGGATCGAGCACCAGATCGACTTCGTACCCGGCGCCGTCTTGCCCAACAGACCGGCGTACCACACTTCCCCTGAAGAGACGAAGGAGATCGACCGTCAAGTGAAGGAGTTGCTGGAGAAGAAGCAAATCCGAGAGTCGATGAGCCCTTATGCAGTTCCAGTCATCCTAGTGCCAAAGAAGAACAACGGATGGAGGATGTGCATGGATTGCCGCACCATCAACAAGATAACAGTTAAGTATAGATTTCCGATCCCTATACTTGATGATATGCTAGATGAATTAAGTGGTTCTAATTTGTTTTCTAAGATAGATTTGAGATCTGGTTATTTTCAAGTTAGAATGCATGAAGGGGATGAATGGAAAACTGCGTTTAAAACAAAGCATGGTTTATATGAGTGGTTAGTTATGCCTTTTGGTCTCACTAATGCACCGAGCACATTTATGAGGTTAATGAATCATGTTTTGCGTTATGTGATTGGTAAATTCGTGGTTGTATACTTTGATGATATTTTGATTTACAGTCACAGTGCACATGCGCACCTAGAACACCTTAGGCGTGTATTTTGCTTATCGCGTGATGCTAAGTTGTATGAAAACTTGTCTAAGTGTTCGTTTTGCATGGATGAAGTCGTGTTTTTAGGCTTTGTCATCAGTTCACGAGGTATTGAGGTAGACCGTTCCAAAATCAAAGCGATTGAGGAATGGCCAACCCCGAAAAACGCCTCTGAGGTTCGATCCTTTCATGGATTGGCTGGGTTTTACCATCGTTTTGTACGGGATTTCTCCAGTATAGCCGCCCCTCTTACTGAGCTAAGTAAGAAGGACCGAAAATTTGAGTGGGGTAAACAACAAGAGCATGCTTTTACAACTTTGAAGTCTTTGTTATGTTCAGCTCATGTTCTTTGTTTATCTAATTTTTCTAAGACTTTTGAGATCGTGATACGACCCGGACTCTAGGAACGAACACACGTCGACACACGTAAGTTTTGTGTCTTCTACGACTCAAACAATCAAAGTAAAATATGCGGAAGATAAACGGGACAAACTAGACAACTAAACTAATAAAATACCTAGACTATAACACACCAAATAACACAAATCCAAAGGGTTAAAGGGGCTGTTTTGGATGGCTATTATGATGGCAAAAATGAAGGATTTTCGGTGGTGATGGATAGGTTTAGAAGGGCTAGAGTAGATAGGATATGATAGAGTTGTGACGGACTTACGGATTGAACGGAATGACGATGAACTTGGCACGGTGGTGGCTGGACTTGGAACGGACGAACGGTGGTGATGAAGGACGTCGATCGGCATTGTTGAAGGTGTTAAGTCGATGTGAATTTGATGCGATCCTCGCCGGCAAGACGACGACGATTGCGTTGTTCTCCCAGGAGTATCAGGTTACATGAACAATTGGGGATGAAAATCCAAACCCTAGCCTCTCAATGAATTTGAACCACGAATTGATTGAATCCGTGACCCTCGATCAATTGGAAACACGAACTCGGATTGTTTGGAAGACGCCACAAACGGGGATGTGAATCCGTTTGATAAGTCAATTGAATCTCACGTAGTGTTGTGAAACTCGGATAATTCTCTCAAAGAGAAAAGTGAATAACTCACGTTTAAATTAATATCAAAGTTGTCTAATGAAAATAATGAGACACAAGGTCTTATATAGTTGGTCCAAAACATCAAGTCCCAAAATAAAATCCTACACAAACTAGGAAACAAAATAAGCCAAAATTTGGAACCGCCCGTACAGGCGCGACACGGGCTCGGTCGCGCCGCCTTCGGTCGGGTCGCGCCTTGGTGGGCGCGAGTGAGGTCGCGCCGGGTCTGTCACCGGACCGCGCCTCACTGGGCACTTTTCACCCCTCTGCATCGACGCCCGGTCGCGCCGTGTCTGTCCCCGGGTCGCGCCTCCCCCGTGCTCGGGCCGCGCCGCCCCTCCGTTTCACACTCACATGTGATCTTCGTCTTCCAATGATGCTCGGCTTAAACTCCTTCGACGGGTCTCTTGACGCCTCTTGGGTCCAGACTTCTCGTATAAATCCACTGAGACTCTCTTTGAATTTCTTAGCTCTTGATCGTATAACTGGCCCTTCCGGTACTTTGATTGGATCGGACATCTCCTTGGCTTGGGTCGTATCATTCCCCTCCTCTTGAAAAGAATTTGTCCTCAAATCCAACTCGTCACCTACATCAAAAGGACTTAAATCAGCAACATTAAATGATGAACTTACTTTATACTCACCTGGTAAGTCCAACTTGTATGCATTATCACTGATGCGTTCTATAACTTGGAATGGTCCGTCCCCTCTAGGAAGCAACTTAGAACGCCTTTGAGCCGGAAATCTCTCTTTTCTCATGTGTAACCATACCCATTCGCCGGGTTTGAACACTATTCTCTTTCGCCCCTTGTTGGCTTTCTCGGCATACTGCTCAGTCCGTCTCTCAATGTTTGCTCTAGCTCTTTCATGAATCTGTCTCACAAAATCAGCTTTCTTTTTCCCATCAAGATTAGTATATTCATGCACAGGCAAAGGAATTAAATCCATTGGAGTTAACGGATTAAACCCATATGCAACTTCAAATAGTGAAAACTGAGATGCAGAATACACAGACCTATTATATGCAAATTCAACATGCGGCAAACATTCCTCCCAAGTTTTTATGTTCTTTTTAATTAGAGCCCTTAACAAAGTAGATAAAGTCCTATTTACTACTTCTGTTTGACCATCTGTTTGTGGGTGGCAAGTAGTAGAAAATAATAACTTAGTTCCTAACTTACACCACAATGTCTTCCAGAAATAACTCAAAAACTTAGCATCTCTATCAGAAATAATTGTCTTAGGCATGCCATGTAGACGCACAACTTCCCTAAAGAACAAATCAGCAATGTAGGAAACATCATTTATTTTAGAACATGCTATAAAATTGCCATTTTAGAGAATCTATCCACAACCACAAATATAGAATCATGACCACGTTTACTCCTAGGCAATCCTAACACAAAATCCATAGATATATCTATCCAAGGTGATGTAGGAATAGGCAAAGGCATGTATAAACCATGTGGTTGGACTCTAGACTTGGCTTGTCTACATGTAACACACTTAGCACACAATCGTTCAACATCACGTTTCATATGAGGCCAGAAGAAATGTTCATTCAAAACAGCTAAAGTCTTAGCTACCCCAAAATGCCCCATTAAACCACCACTATGTGATTCCAATAATAAAAGCTCACGCATGGAACAATTAGGCACACATAACCTATTTTCTCTAAACAAATATCCATCATGCCTATAAAACTTTCCATCTCCAGATTCTTCACATGCAACATATACATCCTTAAAATCATCATCATCAATGTACATGCTCTTAATTCACTCAAAACCAAGTAACTTAGCATCTAAAGTGGATAGTAAAGCGTACCTCCTCGATAGTGCGTCGGCTACTACATTTTCCTTCCCTTGCTTATACTTGATGACGTATGGAAACGTCTCAACAAACTCCATCCAACGGGCATGTCTTTTGTTCAACTTGTGTTGCCCCTTCAAATACTTCAATGATTCATGGTCGGTGTGGATCACGAACTCTTTAGGCCATAGATAATGTTGCCACGTTTGCAATGCCCGCACTAGTGCATATAACTCCTTGTCATACGTCGGGTAGTTTGCGGTGGCGCCGCCAAGCTTCTCACTAAAATAGGCAATGGGCCGAATCTCTTGCATCAACACTGCACCAATTCCAACACCAGAAGCATCACATTCTATCTCAAAAGTTTTAGCAAAGTTTGGAAGAGATAGTACCGGTGGATGTGTCAATTTCACTTTAAGCGTCTGAAATGCTCTTTCTTGCGCTTCTCCCCATTGGAATTCCACATTCTTCTTGATCACTTCAGTCATGGGTGCTGCAATACTACTGAAGTGTGGAACAAAACGCCGATAGAAGCTCGCAAGTCCATGAAAACTTCGAACCTCTCCCGCATTTGTTGGCGTCGGCCATTCTTGGATGGCTCGAACCTTCTCTTCGTCCACCTGTACTCCATCTGCGCTAACAACAAAACCAAGAAACACAACCTTATCCGTACAAAAGGTGCATTTCTTTAGGTTAGCATACAATTGTTCTTTCTTCAAAGCCTGTAAAACAAATTTCAAATGCTCTACATGATCCTCTTCACTCTTACTATAAATCAATATGTCATCAAAATAAACCACACCGAATCTACCTATAAAAGCACATAAAACATGGTTCATAAGACGCATAAATGTACTAGGAGCATTTGTCAAACCAAACGGCATAACTAACCATTCATACAATCCTAATTTTGTAATGAATGCCGTTTTCCACTCATCCCCTTCCTTGATGCGAATTTGATGGTACCCACTTCTTAAGTCTATCTTAGAAAATATGCGTGCACCATGTAATTCATCTAACATGTCATCTAAACGGGGAATGGGATGTCGATACTTTACCGTAATGTTGTTGATGGCTCGGCAGTCGACACACATCCGTAGAGAAGAATCCTTCTTTGGCACGAGCAAAACTGGACTCGCACATGGACTCAAACTCTCCCTCACTTGTCCTTTCTCCAATAGCTCTTGTATTTGACGTTCTAGCTCTTTTGTCTCCTCGGGGTTACTCCGATAGGCCGGTCGATTTGGCAATGTGGCACCGGGCACAAAATCAATTTGGTGCTCGATTCCTCTAATTGGTGGCAAACCCGGTAGCATCTCTTCGGGAAACACGTCCTTGAATTCCTGCAAAAGAGATACAATAGAACTAGGCAAAGATAGGTCAAATTGGTTGGTACTCATTAATATATCTCTGCGGATCATCAAGTACATCGGCTTCTCATTTTGCACAGCCCATTTGACATCGCTAGCTGTGGCAAAACAAGCGTGTTGGATCACCTCCTTTCCAACGTTGGCCTCCTTTCCTTTCTTCCTGATGGTATCGGCCTCTTCTTGTAGCTTCACTTGGTCCTCATACACTTGGGATGGTGTTAGAGGAGCTAGTGTCACCGTCTTCTTATTAAGTACGAAAGAGTACTTGTTTGTGAAACCATCATGCTTCACCCTCCTATCGAATTGCCATGGACGTCCTAGCAAAATGTGTCCCGCTTGCATAGGCACAACGTCACACAACACTTCATCTTCATACTTGCCAATCCGAAATGGCACTCGAACTTGCTTGTTCACCTTGGTTTCTCCACTGTCATTCAACCACTGCAGCTTGTATGGCTTAGGATGCTTGAGAACCGGCAATCCTAATTTTGTCACCATCACAACACTTGCAACATTAGTACAACTACCTCCATCAATAATCATACTACATACCTTATCCTTGATGTGGCATCGGGTATGGAATATGTTCTCCCTTTGTTCCTCATCGACGCTCTTGGTGTGCAAGCTAAGTGACTTGCATGCAACCAAAATGAGAGCGTTGGGTGCTGCGTACTCCTCATCTTCACTTGACTCGGACAATCCCGGCATCTCCGGATCAACTTCTTCTTCATCCGTCACGATCTCACCATTGTCCTTCAAGATCATCACACGTCGGTTTGGGCATTGGTTGGCTATGTGACCTCTACCTTGACATTTAAAACACTTAATGTCTCGGTTTCGGTTACCCGACGAGTCTTGATTACTTGGTCCCGTCACTGTAGACGCCTCGGTCTTCGGCTTAGTGAACGGTTGCTTCTCATCCTTCTTCCCTTGATGATATTTAATGATATTTTTTCTGTAATTATTCAAATATACATAAATTTGTATTTTTTTATCGTGTATTTTTTTAAAAATATAAACATAATTATATTTTATGTACGATATATTTTTTTATAAGCATTTATTTATCAAGTTTACAATATATATAAAAATAAATAATATAAATTACAATTTAATATTTCAGGTAGTTCAAAAATTTTACTCGTGTTTAATTATCATTTTATTTCTAACAAAGGTCATATTTTAAAAAAATATAAACATACAAATTTATTTATCACGAACTATTTATTGAATACTTAATTTAGTGATTATTATCTATAGTAAATAATTTAAAAATAAGATTAAATAATTTATAATTTTAAAAAGTATTGATTAAAACTAAATCATGGTTCGATTAAAATATAAAAAGACCAATCTTGAAAATGTGACATTACATTAAAAAAAAAAACTAGAGTTAATAGTCTCTAATATCACAACTTTTTCACCTTTTTTTGATTTTTCATACAACGTTTCCATTTTTGCAATAATGCCAAATCTTTGTCTTTTTGTTGAAATTAAGTCGTAATAATGAAAATTAATCTGACGTGGCCTAAGTTTTTACACATGTTGATACGACCTGAACTCTAGGAACGAACACACGTCGACACACGTAAGTTTTTGTGTCTACTATGACTCAAACAATCAAAGTAAAATAAGCGGAATAATAATGGAACAAACTAGACGACTAAGACTCAACTAAAATACCTAGACAATGACACACAAAATAACACAAAATCCAAACAAGTATGGGGCTGTTTTGGACGGCTAGGACAATGGCAAGGTTGATGGAATTTCGATGGTATTGAAGGGGTTTAGAACGGCTTGAGTAGATAGGGTATGATAGAGATACGATGGACTTACGGATTGAACGGAATGACGATGAATTGGAACACGAACGGCGGCGGGGCTTGGACGGCGGTGATGGTGGCTGGAATTGGTACGGACGGCCGGTGGTGGTGGTGGCGTCGTGGATGGTAGACGGCGGTGGTGATAGTGTTGTGAATTACAACCCGAAAGTTGCCTTGGATCTCGAACGTATACAAGGCCAAATTCTTTAAGTTGCTCTTCGGATAGCGAGTTTCCGACGATCCCTCGAACGTGGACGGCGAATTCCCTTTGTAAAACTTAGAGATGCTAAATCTAAGAGTATGAATTTAATTATCTAAACTCACAAAAGATTAAACGGGGAGAGACGATATTGAAAGCAAAGGCTTAATAATCAAATATAGTCTAAAATAACAATGAGACATGGATCCACTATTTATAATAGTTGGATCGAATTCCTAAGGCTAAGGGACGAAAATAATAGTCCTAATTAGACTAGAATTGGACTTTGACTACTTCCTAAACTAGAATTCTATTTAAGGTAGATTTTGTAGATCTTGCCTTATCTAAAAATCTGGTCAAAATTCTATCTAAAATAACCGAAAATCTTAACTAAAAATCTGCCAAAAATTCGTCCAAACTATAGGATAAATTAAATAAATAAAATACTATAATCTAATAAATCAATCCCCTTAATTGGATCATCAAGGGCCGATTATTTTGGGCTTTTCCACCATGCATGCTTAACTTGGGCTGAATAGCAAGTATACACATCAAGCCCAACAAAAGCACACTTGCACGTCTTCTTCATGTATTGCACTCCACATCTTGATCTCCATCTTCCATCTTCAACAATGTCATCATCTTCAAGCTTCCTTGCACGCCGTCTTCTTCTTCAAGCTTCTTGCGAATTGTAGCTTGCAAATAATCTTGCAACTTCTTAACTCTTAATCTTGTGACGGGGCCTTTGAATTGAAGCTCTTCATTGACGTCCTCATTGCTATGGATGTCCTCATCATTCTCCCCATGCTGAAAAGAATTCGTCCTCGAATTTGACTCCTCATCATGGTCGAATTCATCTGCAACAAAAGGAGATAAATCAGCAACATTAAACGTAGAAGAACACTTATACTCACCAGGTAGATCAATGCGGTATGCATTATCATTAACACGGCTTAGAACAGTGAAGGGACCATCTCCACGGGGCGACAACTTGGACTTCCTCAAGTTAGGAAATCGGCCGGGGCTTAAATGAACCCAAACACGATCACCGGGCTGAAAGATGATACGTTTGCGCCTCGTGTTGCGTGCGGCGGCGATCCTTGAGCCTTGGTGCTCAATCCGGGCACGTACCTTCTCATGCATCTCTTGAATGAAATCAGCTCTTTTCATACCTTTAACACTTGTTAGATGCTCAACAGGTAAAGGTAACAAATCAGTAGGAGTTAGTGGATTAAATCCATAAACTACCTCAAAAGGAGACATGTTAGTAGAAGAATGCACAACACGATTGTAAGCAAATTCAGCATATGGTAGACATTCTTCCCATGACTTCAAATTATTCTTAATTAGAGACCTAAGTAAAGCTCCTAAAGTGCGATTCACAACCTTAGTTTGACCATCGGTTTGTGGATGACATGCAGTAGAAAACAATAACTTAGTACCTAATTTTCCCCACAAAACACGCCAGAAATGTCCTAAAAACTTAGAATCCCTATCACTAACAATAGTACGAGGAATTCCATGCAAGCGAACAACATGCACAAAGAACAAGTTGGCAACATGTATAGCATCATCAGTTTTCCTACATGCAATGAAATGAGCCATTTTGGAAAACCTATCAACTACCACAAAAACAGAATCCTTACCCGACCTAGACCTAGGCAATCCTAAGATGAAATCCATAGAAATATCAATCCAAGGAGAAGAAGGGGCGGGTAGGGGCGAATATAATCCAAATGGGTGTGAAGTGGATTTAGCTTGACGACAAGTAATGCAACGACTACACACAATCTCTACATCCTTACGCATATGCGGCCAAAAGAAGTGTTCATGCAGCAAGTTCAATGTCTTATGCACACCAAAGTGACCCATTAAACCTCCCGCATGTGATTCTAACACTAATAACTCACGCATAGAACAAGTAGGGATGCATAATTTCGACTCTTTGAACAAGAAACCATCATGCACATAATAACCATCATAAGACCTAGATTTCGAGCTACATGAAGCATAGATGGGGCTGAAATAGGCGTCCTCAACATACAGTGCTTTAATAGACTCAAAACCAAGCATCTTAGCATGCATTAAGTTCAAAAGAGCGTACCTTCTTGATAGGGCGTCGGCGACCACGTTTTCCTCGCCTTTCTTGTACTTGATAACATACGGGAAGGACTCGATGAACTCGACCCATCTCGCATGTCTCTTGTTCAGATTGTTTTGCCCTTTCAAATGTTTCAAGCTTTCATGATCCGTGTGGATGACGAACTCCTTAGGCCAAAGATAGTGCTGCCATGTGTCCAACGCACGCTTCAAAGCGTAGAGCTCTTTATCGTACGTGGAGTACCTAAGGGAGGCGCCATTTAACTTCTCACTGAAGTATGCCACGGGACGTTTTTCCTGCATCAAAACAGCACCAATACCTATCCCGGAGGCATCACACTCGATCTCAAAAGTCTTAGAAAAATCAGGTAAACACAAAACAGGAGCAGAACATAACAATGACTTCAAAGTATTAAAAGCATGCTCTTGTTGTTTACCCCACTCAAATTTCCGATCCTTCTTACTTAGCTCAGTAAGAGGGGCGGCTATACTGGAGAAATCCCGTACAAAACGACGGTAAAACCCAGCTAATCCATGAAAGGATCGAACCTCAGAGGCGTTTTTCGGGGTTGGCCATTCCTCAATCGCTTTGATTTTGGAACGGTCTACCTCAATACCTCGTGAACTAACGACAAAGCCTAAAAACACGACTTCATCCATGCAAAAAGAACATTTAGACAAGTTTCCATACAACTTAGCATCACGCAGAAGACAGAAAACACGCCTAAGATGATCTATGTGCGCCTGTGCATTGTGACTGTAAATCAAAATATCATCAAAGTAGACAACAACAAATTTACCAATCACATCACGCAAAACATGATTCATTAACCTCATAAACGTGCTCGGTGCATTAGTGAGACCAAAAGGCATAACTAACCACTCATATAAACCATGCTTTGTTTTAAACGCAGTTTTCCATTCATCCCCTTCATGCATTCTAACTTGAAAATATCCAGATCTCAAATCTATCTTAGAAAACAAATTAGAACCACTTAATTCATCTAGCATATCATCAAGTCTAGGGATAGGAAATCTGTACTTAACTGTTATTTTGTTGATGGCACGGCAATCCATGCACATTCTCCATTCGTTGTTTTTCTTGGGCACTAGAATGACTGGAACTGCACAAGGGCTCATCGACTCTCGGATTTGCTTCTTCTCTAGCAATTCCTTAACTTGGCGATCGATCTCCTTCGTCTCATCAGGGGACGTTCGGTACGCCGGTCGGTTGGGCAAGACTGCGCCGGGTACGAAGTCGATCTGGTGCTCGATCCCACGAACTGGAGGTAATCCACTTGGAATCTCTTCCGGGAACACGTCCGCGAACTCCTCCATAAGTGGCTGCACATCACAAGGTAAAGAAACACCATTAGTAGCACTGTCCTTATAAGATAAAAGAACGAAAGGTAAACCTGCTTTTAGTGCTTTCTCTACGCCTTTAACTGAAATGAACAGGGATCGATTCTTCTCTTTGCTTGGGTCTGATCCGGTGGCTTTTCCACGAGCTAAGACATCATTAGGAGGTGTCTTAGGGGCTGCATTGGTCGAACTTGAGGTGGAACTCAGCGTTGAAGTGGCGACCGAGTTGGTCCGGGCTGCGGCTGCGGCTTGTTTTGCCCGTTCTTACTTGAATCTCTCTTGCATCCTTTCTTGATCCTCTGCAACGGCTTTAGGAGTGAGTGGCTTGAGTACAGTGGTTCGACCATCTCGAGTAATCGAGTAGGTGTTGGCTAAACCATCGTGAACTGCTTTTCTGTCGAACTGCCACGGTCTTCCTAAAAGTATATGGGCTGCTTCCATGGGAATAACATCACAAAGAACAGTGTCAGAATAGCGACCTTTAGTAAAGGAAACGTGTACCTGACCTGTAACTCGAATGGATCCGCGATCTGTGAGCCACTGCAACTTGTACGGTTTTGGATGCTTTGTTGTGGTGAGGGCGAGTTTATCAACGGCATACTGACTGATTGCGTTGATTACACTCCCACTGTCGATGATCATGGCACAAGTCTGATCTTTGATGGCAACTCGAGTGTAGAAGATGTTCTCTCTTTGCGATTGCTCTTCGTCTTCACGGTTGATGTTCAGACTGCGAATAGAAACCAAGCTGACATGAGGTAGCTCGACTTCTTCATCATCTGGCTCGACTTCAGGGACCTTGACTGCTTCAGGGGCGGCGTCTTAGGTCTCCTCTTCATCTTCACTGGCTGATTCAAGTCCATTCTGTTCATTGAGGAAGAGAACACGCCGGTTTGGACACTGGTTCTGAAAATGACCCCAACCTTGGCATTTATGACATTGGATGTCACGGGCTCGACTAGGGGCTGCATTCGGCATTGGAGTGGACTGATTGGGCCGTTGGAAAGGTGGCCTGGGTGTAGACTCGGGTCTACGGCTTGCTTGCGGTGTAGAACGATCAAAACGGCGTTCCGGAGGGCCGGATTGACCTCGGGGTCGTGTGGATTCAGTAGAAGGAGTAGAAGGTGATGTGGAAGGTGTACCTTTACTCCAAGGTTGCCGAGTAGTGGCTGAAGTCTGACTAGATCGACGGCGGCCTTCTCGCAACTGCTTTTCCACAATTGATGCGTATTGCACCATTCTCTCTATGCTTGTGAATTCTTTGAGCTCTACTTCACAGGCAATGTCTGGATTCATACCTTCAATGTACCGAATGATGGTAGCATTTAAGGTCTCCTCTTTTCCAACTCGATTCAGGGCAGTTTCGAGCTCTTTATGGTACTCTTCGATCGATCTGGCTCCTTGCTTGATCCGGTTGAGCTTCTTCTCAAGCTCTCTTTCATAGTGGACTGGAATGAAGCGTCCACGCAAGAATCCTTTCATTTCCTCCCAATTGTCAATGGGTGGATTTCTGTTTCTTCGTCTTCTTTCTTGCTGCATTTCCCACTAGGTGGCTGCGTAGCCTTTAAACTCCAAACATGCTAGCTGCACCTTTTTAGCTTCTGAAAAATCATAGCATGCGAAAATCTTCTCTACCTTATGTTCCCAATCAAGATAGATATCGGGATCGTGAAGGCCTTCAAACTCGGGAATGCTCGTTTTGATGTTGTGGAGCATTCGATCCTCTTCATAGTCATCTCGACTATGACCTCATCTCGGGCGACGTCCTCGATCAAATTCTTCAGTATTCTCATCAAAGTACTCCTCTTCAGGCTCGTTGTGACGTTCTAGACGTTGGTTTCCTCGAATGGGTGGAGGAAAGACAGGTGTCATTTTAGTGCGTTCAAGAGCATGCACTAAATCGTCTATCTTGTCGGAGAGGGCCTGGTGTTGTCTTTGAACGTGCTTAGACAACGCCTCAAAATGGTACTTGGGATCCCACGGTGCGGGTGGATCCGAAGATGACTCCATGGGTGCTTTGGAAGGGTCTTTGGACAAGTCCAAAGGTGGTGAAGTCGAATGGTGATCGACTGGGGGTGTAGAGGATGACTCGGTGTGGGTTCCTTTCTTCATGATACCTACAAAACGAACAAACGTAAAAGAAAACAAGGAAGATCCTCACAATCTCACTTTCTCTTGTTTGTTTTCACTCTTGATTTTACCACTCGTGTATCACTCAAAGTGTATGGTGCACAGTGTGTGAAAATCGTGCATATGAAGGTAAGGGAATCGTGTGGTTTGTTTCGAGGAAGGACGGGAATGCTATTCTCGGAACAAGGATGAATTTGGTATGTATAGATGAGATACGGGTTGAGTATGGGTGGGTATGGTAATGGCCGAATGTGAGTGAGTATGGGTAGGGGTGTGGCCGATTGTGTAGTGGTTAGGGGTGTTGGTCGATTATGGGTATGGTAGGAAAGGAAGGAAGTAGATCAATTATTGAAGTCCCAAATAGATTAGGAAATCCAAAAATAAATCTAGGTAGAAGAAGGAAAGAAATAGAATAGATAAGGAAGAAAGAAATAGATAAGGTAAGTAGGGGACTTGGATATGTATCAATCTATGTGACACAATCTAAATACCTTAATTAGCCTAGACTCTAGAAGGAATGAACCAAAAATAAAATAAGACACTTAAGGAAGTTACCAACAAGAAATAGGACTTGTATGGAAAGTTCCAAAAGTAAAAACAAACTTGAAGGAAATTACCAAAAATAAGAAAGACTTATTAAGGTAATTACCAACTATGATCTAGTACCAAAAGGAAAGTACCAAAAATAAAATTGAACAATGAATTTTCGTTTTTTTTTTTTATCGAAGCTTTTTCTCGTCTTTTTTTTTTATAACAATGAACAAACGGAAATTAAATTACAACTCGATTAACCGTAAAATAAAATACAACACAAAAATCGAACCAAAGCCGACGTGGCTTTGATACCACTTTTATGATACGACCCGAACTCTAGGAACGAACACACGTCGACACACGTAAGTTTTTGTGTCTACTATGACTCAAACAATCAAAGTAAAATAAGCGGAATAATAATGGAACAAACTAGACGACTAAGACTCAACTAAAATACCTAGACAATGACACACAAAATAACACAAAATCCAAACAAGTATGGGGCTGTTTTGGACGGCTAGGACAATGGCAAGGTTGATGGAATTTCGATGGTATTGAAGGGGTTTAGAACGGCTTGAGTAGATAGGGTATGATAGAGATACGATGGACTTACGGATTGAACGGAATGACGATGAATTGGAACACGAACGGCGGCGGGGCTTGGACGGCGGTGATGGTGGCTGGAATTGGTACGGACGGCCGGTGGTGGTGGTGGCGTCGTGGATGGTAGACGGCGGTGGTGATAGTGTTGTGAATTACAACCCGAAAGTTGCCTTGGATCTCAACGTATACAAGGCCAAATTCTTTAAGTTGCTCTTCGGATAGCGAGTTTCCGACGATCCCTCGAACGTGGACGGCGAATTCCCTTTGTAAAACTTAGAGATGCTAAATCTAAGAGTATGAATTTAATTATCTAAACTCACAAAAGATTAAACGGGGAGAGACGATATTGAAAGCAAAGGCTTAATAATCAAATATAGTCTAAAATAACAATGAGACATGGATCCACTATTTATAATAGTTGGATCGAATTCCTAAGGCTAAGGGACGAAAATAATAGTCCTAATTAGACTAGAATTGGACTTTGACTACTTCCTAAACTAGAATTCTATTTAAGGTAGATTTTGTAGATCTTACCTTATCTAAAAATCTGGTCAAAATTCTATCTAAAATAACCGAAAATCTTAACTAAAAATCTGCCAAAAATTCGTCCAAACTATAGGATAAATTAAATAAATAAAATACTATAATCTAATAAATCAATCCCCTTAATTGGATCATCAAGGGCCGATTATTTTGGGCTTTTCCACCATGCATGCTTAACTTGGGCTGAATAGCAAGTACACACATCAAGGCCAACAAAAGCACACTTGCACGTCTTCTTCATGTATTGCACTCCACATCTTGATCTCCATCTTCCATCTTCAACAATGTCATCATCTTCAAGCTTCCTTGCACGTCGTCTTCTTCTTCAAGCTTCTTGCGAATTGTAGCTTGCAAATAATCTTGCAACTTCTTAGCTCTTAATCTTGTGACAGGGCCTTTGAATTGAAGCTCTTCATTGACGTCCTCATTGCTATGGATGTCCTCATCACATGTGCACTCTTAATTTGACGTAGCATATATTAAATTAGAATATATCTCCCGTGCGATGTACGGATATGATATGTATGATTTTATTTATCATAAATTATAATTATGAAAAATTTAATAAAATTATTACAACAAAATAAAATTATTCTATAACTTTCTGAATTGTAGAAATTTTCGTATTATCATTTTTTTTAATCATAACATACCTCTGTGTTCACTATTAATTTGATGTGGCATAAATTAAACTAGAATATCTCCCATGAATGTGATATATAATTTTATCTGTTAGAAATTATAATTATGAAAAATTTTAAAAATTATTACAACAAAATAAAATTATGTCATATCAGATTAAGAGTGCGCATATGTAAAAAATTTAAGCAACTTCATATTAATTTTCATCTCATGGTTTAATTGCTAAAAAAAAGTAAAGTTTTGAAATTATTACAAAAATTAAAACATTGTGTGAAAAATAAAATAAAAAAGTATAAAGGTTGTGATATTAAAGCCTATTAACCCAAAAAACTATAACATAACAATTTTTTGAAATCTTCAAAGAAAAAACCATATAACAATACAATTTAACACAAACAATGTACTAATGTGTGTGTGTGTGTGTGTGTGGGTACCAAAGTACCTATACCCGCACCCGTCCCCGTCAAAATTTACGGGTAATTACACATGTCCGTACCCATACCCGTTAAGTGAGTAAATCATCTACCCATTGTGGGTATTTTTGCAGGTAACCATAAAGTTTATTACCCATTGACATCCCTAATAATTGTAATATTCAGGGTCAAAATATGAAGTGATCGTCGGTGAATATGCACGGACAAAGATCGGCTCCTATTAAACTTCCAAATAAAGAGGTATATGAATAAACAGAACTCATGCCCAAAAGACAGGGATTCTGAGGTTATACATGAATGAGATTGTATAGCCGAGGAGAACTAAAATGATTTGATAGATGGTATTCATATCATAAGGTGCATCTTCTTTTCTGCCACTTATTTCACCAAAATTTCAAAGTTAAGCATGCTTAACTTGGAACATTGTTGGAATTGATGGCCCCTTGAAATTTAACAAGTTTTTGATAATTGAATACGGATTATAAAGATCGATCAGATGGGTTGCCCACACTAGTGACTTTTAGATTAAACTACTATTGTTGAAAATCTAACTATATTTCTTGACAAACTCCTTAGGATTCTGTGTTAGTTGAATGAGTTCCAACTGTTGAACAAGTTCTCTACTCTTGTTTCAATAGAGTATCCACCTGGATAGTAGAAAGTTTTGGGAGAGTTGGTGAGGTGGAGGAGGGAAGAGAGGAAGTTCGGAGAGAAAAAAAGAAAGAGAAATAACACTTTTGTTTCCTCCAAAAAAGGGAGAAAAAGTATAGCTGTCAAATGGGTCGGACCCGGCCTGAGCCCACCGGCCAAAAATATATGGCCCCCGGCCCGGCCCGCCCGTGGACTCAAGGCTAAAATTCAGCTTTTTCAATGGACTCCTTGAATGCTATTAATAGATTCTACAGCAATAGTCCCTCAGACTCGGAAAAAATCAACCAAGCCTATCGAATTGCCATGGACGTCCTAGCAAAATGTGTCCCGCTTGCATAGGCACAACGTCACACAACACTTCATCTTCATACTTGCCGATCCGAAATGGCACTCGAACTTGCTTGTTCACCTTGGTTTTTGCACTGTCGTTCAACCACTGCAGCTTGTATGGCTTAGGATGCTTGAGAACCGGCAATCCTAATTTTGTCACCATCACAACACTTGCAACATTAGTACAACTACCTCCATCAATAATCATACTACATACATTATCCTTGATGTGGCATCGGGTATGGATTATGTTCTCCCTTTGTTCCTCATCGACGCTCTTGGTGTGCAAGCTAAGTGACTTGCGTGCAACCAAAATGAGAGCGTTGGGTGCTCGTACTCCTCATCTTCACTCGACTCGGACAATCCCGGCATCTCCGGATCAACTTCTTCTTCATCCGTCACGATCTCACCATTGTCCTTCAAGATCATCACACGTCGGTTTGGGCATTGGTTGGCTATGTGACCTCTACCTTGACATTTAAAACACTTAATGTCTCGGTTTCGGTTACCTGACGAGTCTTGATTACTTGGTCCCGTCACTGTAGGCGCCTCGGTCTTCGGCTTAGTGAACGGTTGCTTCTCATCCTTCTTCCCTTGATTTGTAGTCTTCCACGGGGTTGCGTTGGAATTTGAGTTTGACTTCCACGTAGAAGAACTCGATCGATTGTTGTTACCCCTCCTCTTGAGTTGGTTCTCTACCTTTATAGCCATTTGCACCATGTCCTCTATTTCCACATAATGCTGCAACTCCACCACTTCTCGGATCTCTCTATGTAAACCGACTAAAAATCGAGCCATTGTGGCCTCCCTATCTTCCTCCACATTTGCTCGGATCATTGAAACCTCCATCTCCTTGAAGTATTCATCAACACTATTCGTACCTTGTCTCAAATTTTGTAACTTGTTGTATAGCTCCCGGTAGTAATAGCTTGGCACGAATCTCTTCCTCATCACCGCCTTCATCTCTCCTCATGTCTCTATTGGGTGTTCCAGATTACGCCGTCTGTTGGATATCAACTGATCCCACCATACTATGGCATAGTCTGAGAACTCTACTGCTGCCAACTTCACCTTCTTGAGCTCGGAATAGTTGTGACAGTCGAACATCATCTCTATCTTGCGCTCCCATTCAAGATACAAGGCTGAATCATTTTTACCTTGGAATGAAGGCACATTCATTTTGATGTTGCCAAGGTCGTCGTCTTCTCGACTCTTTGTTTTTCCAGGTTTTCTTCCTCCAGTAGTTGAGTATCTATCCTCCTCCTCTGAATCTCCAACCTCAGTGTCGTAGTATTCCGCCCTTTGTGATGAAGCCATGAAAAGCCTTGGAGAACTTAATCCGGAGCTGCAAATACGTGGTCCAATTACACGATTTCGAGCAATACAATTGCAAGGATTTTTCCAAGCATTTGTATGTAAGAAATTCGAAGATGACAAAGGAATTGAGAGCATCCCAAAGATTGTTACCTTGTTAACAATTAAAGATTGGAGATCAAGGTTTGAAGAGCAATGCATGAAGATAGAACTCATCAAGTTGTGCATGCGTGGCAGATTCGCGTTGCATGGAATTTTCGTCCCTTAGTTGATTTAATTAGGGATTGAATTTTATTTAGACTATAGTATTTATTTAATTATGTTAGTCTATAGTTTAGTTCAGATTTTTATTTAATTTAATGTAATTTTCGTCCATATTATAGTCAAGGTTGACTAGAATTGTATTTAAGGCAATTTCCTACCTTGAATAGAATTCTAGTTTAGGGAACTTCCTAGTATAGTTAGATATCCCTTTTGGATCAATTTTAAGCTTTTTTTATGCATAATTTCGTTCCCCCTTAGGCTTATAAATAGGGGAACCATGTCACATTGTTACTTTAGACTATATTTGATTAATTAAGCTTTGCTTTCAATATTGTCTCAACCCCCTTTTAAATCTTTGTGAGTTTTGATTTAAAATTCATATTCTTGGAGCTAGCAACTTTAAGTCTTATTCAAGGGTATTGCTTAATCCACTTGAGGGATTAACCGGTATTCGTTATCCGAAGATCAACTTAGAGATTTCAACCTTGGATACGTTCGAGATTCAAGGAGGCTATCGGGTTGTGATTCACCTCAACGAATCATCATCCATCTACACCAAACGACGACTTCCATCAAGTCATCCACGTCCGTAACCGTCCAGCCACCAATCGATCGAGTCTCTTTCACAAGACGAGTTCGAGTTCTACCGTTTCATCTACACGTAAGTTCGATTCATCTCTATCATAACCTATCTACTCCAAGCCATTCTTCACCCTAAACACACAATTCCAACACCCTATTTTCAGCCACAAAACCGTTCCCATACAGCCCCTTGTTCCTTTGAATTGTGTTACATAGTTCGTGTCATTTTTCTAGGTATTTTAGTTGTCTAAATTGTTGTTTTTCCGTTGTTTGTCGAGTCGGATTGAATCCTTCTTAATTCTGACGTGTTTCGATTCTTAAGTCTTCCGCTACGTTTCTCTAGATTCGTCCTAGCATAGCCGGGTCGTATCACTTTGTCTCTCCACATGTGGGTAGCGTTGAGCCTCTATCCGGGCCCCTCGTCCGCCTCTTCCACCTCTTCCCCCACGGTTCTCTTGTGGAGCTTGTTGGGATTGCTCCTGTAATGACGTCTCCACCTTGCTGAGTCTCTCATTCAACGTTGCCATCTCAGTCTTGAACAACTTCGTCAGATGTTGTTGAATGGCCTCCACTGTATTCTTCGGATCAAATGTGGTGAGCGTCTCATCACTCGTTCCTGCGGCTTTATCTTTGGTACCTGCACCTTTGTTAGACATGTCGATTTTTTTTTTTTTTTGATCGACTTTTTTTTTAACTCAATGAACTAAACAAGAAATAAAATTACACAATGATGTGAATTAAATAAAAATGAGCAACAAAAACAAGAATCCTATAAAGTCTAACTCTCAACTCACGTGTTTACTCTCGTGTATCACACAATCGGCTCTTTTCACTCTAATAATCTCACACACTCTTGCCTTTTACCACTCGTTTTCCTCTCCAAAGAAAATCAAACTAGAACACAAGCACGACAATGAAATCTCAAAAGACCAATCACAATTCACTAAAATATGTGCTGGAAAATTTTCGAAAATTTGAAAATTTTTGAAAAAATTTCGACTTCTCCCCAGGCAATATACGCGTCTCCAACAACCCAAATATCACAATCAAATATAACGAAAACACCAAAAATTTTCCCGCCTTTTTACTTTTTTTATATATGTTTTAGCGTTTTTTTTTTTTGCTGAAATTTGACTTTTCTCCTTTTTTTTATAACAATAGGCGAGAAATTAAATTACGGAAATTAAAGGGATAAATTGGAATCTGATACAAAGCCGAAGCTCTGATACCACTTGATGCGATCCTCGCCGGCAAGACGACGACGATTGCGTTGTTCTCCCAGGAGTATCAGGTTACACGAACAATTGGGGATGAAAATCCAAACCCTAGCCTCTCAATGAATTTGAACCACGAATTGATTGAATCCGCGACCCTCGATCAATTGGAAACACGAACTCGGATTGTTTGGAAGATGCCACAAACGGGGATGTGAATCCGTTTGATAAGTCAATTGAATCTCACGTAGTGTTGTGAAACTCGGATAATTATCTCAGAGAGAAAAGTGAATAACTCACGTTTAAATTAATATCAAAGTTGTCTAATGAAAATAATGAGACACAAGGTCTTATATAGTTGGTCCAAAACATCAAGTCCCAAAATAAAATCCTACACAAACTAGGAAACAAAATAAGCCAAAATTCGGAACCGCCCGTACAGGCGCGACACGGGCTCGGTCGCACCGCCTTCCGTCGGGTCACGCCTTGGTGGGCGCGAGTGAGGTCGCGTCGGGTCTGTCACCGGGCCGCGCCTCACTGGGCACTTTTCACCCCTCTGCATCGACGCCCGGTCGCGCCGTGTCTGTCCCCGGGTCGTGCCTCCCCCGTGCTCGGGCCGCGCCGCCCCTCCGTTTCACACTCACATGTGATCTTCGTCTTCCAACGATGCTCGGCATCAACTCCTTCGACGGGTCTCCTGACGCCTCTTGGGTCCAGACTTCTCGTATAAATCCACTGAGACTCTCTTTGAATTTCTTAGCTCTTGATCGTGTAACTGGCCCTTCCGGTACTTTGATTGGATCGGACATCTCCTTGGCTTGGGTCGTATCAGAATTACAACCCGAAAGTTGCCTTGAATCTCGAACGTATACAAGGCCAAATTCTTTAAGTTGCTCTTCAGATAGCGAGTCTCCGGCGATCCCTCGAACGTGGATGACGAATTCCCTTTGTAAAACTTAGAGGTGCTAAATCTAAGAGTATGAATTTAATTATCTAAACTCACAAAAGATTTAAAAGGGAGAGACGATATTGAAATCAAAGGCTTAAAAATCAAATATAGTCTAAAGTAACAATGAAGCATGGATCCCCTATTTATAAGCATAGGAGGACCGAAAAATAGAGCTATAAGGGCCGAAAATTTCATGCCCAAATCAAACTAGAACTAGACTAGGAAGTTTCCTAAACTAGAATTCTATTTAAGGTAGAACTTGTAGATCTTGCCTTATCTAAAATCCTAGTCAAACTTTGACTCTAAATAACCGAAAATTACATCCAAATTAATTAAATAAAATCTGATCTAGACTATAATCTAATAAAATAAAATAAATACTATAGTCTAAAATAAAATAACTACTAGATAAAATCAAAAGGACCGAAAATTGGTCTTCTTCAATTTCGGCCGAACTTCTTCATTCCATGCACATGCACACGTCCATATGCACACATGCACATCTTCATATTGTGTTCTCCATGTCTTGATCTCCATCTTCCAATGTCAACAAGTTCATCATCTTCAAGCTTCCTTGCACGCCGTCTTCTTCTTCGAGCTTCTTGCGAATTGTAGCTTGCAAATAATCTTGCAACTTCTTAGCTCGTAGTCTTGTGACATGTCCTTTGAATTGAAGCTCTTCATTGAGTTCCTCATGGCTATGGATGTCCTCATCAGATCGAGTGTGATGCTTCAGGCATAGGTATTGGTGCTGTTTTGATGCAGGAAAAACGACCCGTTGCATACTTCAGCGAGAAGTTAAATGGCGCCTTCCTTAGGTACTCCACGTACGATAAAGAGCTCTACGCTTTGAAGCGTACATTGGACACATGGCAGCACTATCTCTGGCCTAAGGAGTTCGTCATCCACACGGATCATGAAAGCTTGAAGCACTTGAAAGGGCAAAACAATCTGAACAAGAGACATGCGAGATGGGTCGAGTTCATCGAGTCTTTCCCGTATGTTATCAAGTACAAGAAAGGCGAAGACAATGTGGTCATCGATGCTCTATCAAGAAGGTACGCTCTTTTGAACTTAATGCATGCTAAGATGCTTGGTTTCGAGTCCATTAAATCATTATATGTTGAGGACGCCTACTTCAGCCCCATATATGCTTCATGTAGTTCGAAATCTAGGTCTTATGATGGTTATTATGTGCATGATGGTTTTATGTTCAAAGAGTCAAAGTTATGCATCCCTACTTGTTCTATGCGTGAGCTATTAGTGTTAGAATCGCATGCGGGGGGTTTAATGGATCTCCAAATTCACAATTTGTAGTTTATCCTCCATACAATCTTTAGGACTTGTCATCTCCATGGACAAAACATCCAAACTGCAATCTTCTATACTTGTCTTCTCCGGATTAGTGATTTCGAGAATGGGCACCTGAATGGAAACCGACTCCTCTTGATTACATTCGTCTTGAACTAACTCCTCCAAAACTGGCATCTTCTCATTGGTTGTTTTTATCATGTCCAACTGATGAAGCCACGAAAAACCTTGAAGAACTTAATCCGGAGCTGCAAATACGTGGTCCAATTACACGATTTCGAGCAATACAACTGCAAGGATTTTTCCAAGCATTTGTATGTAAGAAATTCGAAGATGACAAAGATGTTGAGAGCAACTCCAAAATTGTTACTTTGCTAGTAATTAAAGATTGGAGATCAAGGTTTGAAGAAGAGAACATGAAGAACTCGTCAAGTTGTGCATGCGTGCACGAGATCAGATTTTCGGCCCTTTAATTAATTTAATTAGGGGTTGAATTTTATTTAGACTATAGTATTTATTTTATTTAATTATGTTAGACTATAGTTTAGTTCAGATTTTTAATTATTTATTATGTAATTTTCGTCCATAATAAGCATAGGTTTGACTAGAATTGTATTTAAGGCAATTTCCTACCTTGAATAGAATTCTAGCTTAGGGAGTTTCCTAGTATAGTTAGAGATCCCTTTTGGATCAATATTTGAGCCTTTTTTATGATTAATTTCGTTCCCCATAGTCCTATAAATAGGGGAACCATGTTACATTGATATTTTAGACTATATTTGATTAATTAAGCTTTGCTTTCAATATTGTCTCAACCCCCATTTAAATCTTTGTGAGTTTTGATTTAAAATTCATATTCTTGGAGCTAGCAACTTTAAGTCTTATTCAAGGGTATTGCTTAATCCACTTGAGGGATTAACCGGTATTCGCTATCCGAAGATCAACTTAGAGATTTCATCCTTGGGTACGTTCGAGATTCAAGGAGGCTATCGGGTTGTGATTCACCTCAACGAATCATCATCCATCTACACCAAACGACGACTTCCATCAAGTCATCCACGTCCGTAACCGTCCAGCCACCAATCGATCGAGTCTCTTTCACAAGACGAGTTCGATTTCTACCGTTTCATCTACACGTAAGTTCGATTCATCCCTAACATATCCTACCTTCTCCAAGCCATTCTTCACAACCATCACACACGAAATTCCTCTACAAATTCAGCCCTCAAAAACCGTCCCTATTCAGCCCCTTAAACCTTTGGTTTTGTGTTACATAGTTCGTGTCATTAGTCTACGTATTTTAGTTGTCTAGATTAGCCGTATTTTGTGTCGGATTGAAGCCCTTCATTCGCTGACGTGTTTCGTATCCTAAAGTCTTCCGCTACGTCTCTAGATTCGTCCTAGACTATTTGTCCGGGTCGTATCATAAATTTGGCATCAGAGTCACGTCAGCTCTGCTGGTCGTGGTTCAATCCGACGTGTCATTTTTATCCTACGTGTCGTCTTACGTGTTTTCTTTATTTTTTATTTTATCGAGTTGTAATAGCATAGCTATCAATTGAAAAAAAAAAGGAGCATCGACAAAAAAAAAAGAGAGAAAAAGCCGTCGAAAATAAAAAACAAATCGGATAAAAAAAAAAAGAAAAAAAAATCCGAAAATTAAAAAAAAAAAAAAAAAGAGGTATATTCATTGTGTTACCATTTGAGTCTTGATTTATTTTGGTACTTTTCTTTTGGTACTACTCTATAGTTGGTATTTACCTTGTGAGTCTAATTTTAATTTTGGTAATTTCCTTCTAGGATAATTCCTTAGTTGATAATTTCCTTTTGAGTCTTATTTTATTTTTGGAACTTTCCTTCCAAGTTTTATTTTTATTTTGGTAGTTTCCTTTGAGTTGTAAATTATTTTTGGTTCATTCCTTTTAGAGTCTAGTTCAATTAGGATATTTAGATTGTGTCACAATTGTGTAACACTTTCCAAATTACCTAATATTTCTTTCCTTCTTCTTTCCTATTTCTTTCCATCTACCTTTGGGATTTATTTTTGGATTCCTATTCTATTTGGGAACTTCAAAAATACATCTAATTCTTTCCTTATCTAGCTTTCTTCCATCCAAATCCTTCCAAACCTTCCATATACACTTTCTCCCCCCAAATTTTCGTCCACCATCATCAAGGGGATCGAAAATTCATCCTAGTCCACATACACCATCAGTTCACACTCATATACACCATCCGGACCATACACATATGCACCCATGTATCATCCGGTCCATATACCATACACCACTCATACTCCGTATACCCATACACCTTATACACCAAATTCTCGCCATCTCTACCGCAACAACAACATGATCATACCTGAGTTTGAAGGTCTATACTATCCCGACATCTATTTGGATTGGGAACGCAAAGTAGAAAAACTTTTTGAGTGCTATGACTTCCCCGAGAAAAAGAAAGTGCAGCTAGTTTCGTCAAAGTTTAAAGGCTACGCAACAACATGGTGGGAATTCCAGCAGAATCGGTGCCACAGAGATCGCCTTCCACCCATCGACACATGGCGTGAGTTGAAAGATTTGATGCGGAAATGCTTCATTCCAGACCACTACCAATGGGAGTTGGAGGAAAAGCTATACAAGCTTAGACAAAGAGATCGAAGTGTAAATGACTACTACAACAAAATGATTGAAGCCATGAGACGAGCTGATGTAGAAGAATATCCAGAAGACACCATGGATAGATTTCTAGCTGGTCTACGAAGAGCAATCCGTGAAAGAGTAGCATTGTACCGATTCGACGAGTTGGAAGACATGGTGGAATACGCCATTCGGATAGAAAAGTGGCTAGAGGAACTACAGATGAAGTCAAAAGAGGAGGTTCAAGTAGAGTCGAGCATTGCCACCCATGATGCTTCTACTTCCAAGGTACCAATTCTAGACTTCGTTGAAGTACCTTTTATCTCATTACCGTCTGTTTCTATGTGCTTAGAAGATGAGATAGTTGAAGAATTTAAGCCGGAAGTAAACATGATAGAAACATCAAATGAGGAGATGCCGGTTTTGGAGGAGTTAGTTCAAGACGATTGTAATCAAGAGGAGCCGGTTTCCATTCATGTTGATGAAGAGGTGCCCATTCTAGAAATTACTAATCCGGAGAAAACAAGTATAGAAGATTACAGTTTAGATGTTTTGTCCATGGAGATGACTAGTCCTGAAGATTGTATGGATGACAAACTACAAATTGTGAATTTGGAGATCGATGATGCAGTTGAGGAAGCCGAAGAAGTTGAAGAGTTGTTGGAGATACAACCATGTTTTAAAAAGGAGAATAATATCCGTGAGACAATGGTTGAAGATCATGAAGAGCTCGAACAAGCTAGCATGGCGAATCCATCGAGTTCTAACATTTTTTGTCTACCATTTTCTTGTGATATCTTTATTTTACAGGTTGATGAAGATGTTCCATTGGAAGTTGATGTACCACCAAGTTTGAACGTGGATACCATACCGAGGCAATCTATGCTAGAGTTTCGGATGATTAACACAAGTGAAATGTTCTCGTTCATGTTCATGAAGATGTGTTTTATGCAGCTTGTGCAAAAAGAATTTGATGGCCAGTTCGTGTTCGTCTTTGATCCCGGAGCTTTGAATTCGAGGACGAATTCTTTTCAAGAGGAGGGGAATGATGAAGCCACGAAAAACCTTGAAGAACTTAATCCGGAGCTGCAAATACGTGGTCCAATTACACGATTTCGAGCAATACAACTGCAAGGATTTTTCCAAGCATTTGTATGTAAGAAATTCGAAGATGACAAAGATGTTGAGAGCAACTCCAAAATTGTTACTTTGCTAGTAATTAAAGATTGGAGATCAAGGTTTGAAGAAGAGAACATGAAGAACTCGTCGAGTTGTGCATGCGTGCACGAGATCAGATTTTCGGCCCTTTAATTAATTTAATTAGGGGTTGAATTTTATTTAGACTATAGTATTTATTTTATTTAATTATGTTAGACTATAGTTTAGTTCAGATTTTTAATTATTTATTATGTAATTTTCGTCCATAATAAGCATAGGTTTGACTAGAATTGTATTTAAGGCAATTTCCTACCTTGAATAGAATTCTAGCTTAGGGAGTTTCCTAGTATAGTTAGAGATCCCTTTTGGATCAATATTTGAGCCTTTTTTATGATTAATTTCGTTCCCCATAGTCCTATAAATAGGGGAACCATGTTACATTGATATTTTAGACTATATTTGATTAATTAAGCTTTGCTTTCAATATTGTCTCAACCCCCATTTAAATCTTTGTGAGTTTTGATTTAAAATTCATATTCTTGGAGCTAGCAACTTTAAGTCTTATTCAAGGGTATTGCTTAATCCACTTGAGGGATTAACCGGTATTCGTTATCCGAAGATCAACTTAGAGATTTCATCCTTGGGTACGTTCGAGATTCAAGGAGGCTATCGGGTTGTGATTCACCTCAACGAATCATCATCCATCTACACCAAATGACGACTTCCATCAAGTCATCCACGTCCGTAACCGTCCAGCCACCAATCGATCGAGTCTCTTTCACAAGACGAGTTCGAGTTCTACCGTTTCATCTACACGTAAGTTCGATTCATCCCTAACATATCCTACCTTCTCCAAGCCATTCTTCACAACCATCACACACGAAATTCCTCTACAAATTCAGCCCTCAAAAACCGTCCCTATTCAGCCCCTTAAACCTTTGGTTTTGTGTTACATAGTTCGTGTCATTAGTCTACGTATTTTAGTTGTCTAGATTAGCCGTATTTTGTGTCGGATTGAAGCCCTTCATTCGCTGACGTGTTTCGTATCCAGAAGTCTTCCGCTACGTCTCTAGATTCGTCCTAGATTATTTGTCTGGGTCGTATCACCAACTCTGGCTTAGATTCTTCAACTATCTCATCTTCTAAGCACATAGAAACATATGGTAATGAGATAAAAGGTACTTCAATGAAATATAGAATTGGTACCTTGGAATTGGAATCGGCATTGATGGTGATGAACTCAGATGGTAACTCAACATTCATTTCCAATTCTTCTTTCTTGACTTCAACTGGCTTTTCCTCCAGTTTGGCATCGGTTGGGGGCTGCATTGATGCAGGCCATGTAGGTGGTATAGCAATAGGTGGTCGAATAATTGGTGTAGGCCGAGCATATACGGGTGTTGTAGGGTTGGGCCTATAGCTAGACTGTTGTGCAACACGTCTCAAACGTTTCTCAACTTGTTTAGCACAGTACACCATGTCTTCTATCTCCTCGTAGTGATATACTGCGACCTCTTCTCGGATTGACCGTCGTAGACCAGCTAGAAACCTTTCCATTGTATCCTCTAGATACTCCTCTACATCAGCTCGTCTCATGGCTTCAATCATTTGGTTGTAGTAATCATCTACAGTATGGCCTCCTTGTCTAAGCTTATGTAGCTTTTCTTCCAACTCCCATTGGTAGTGGTCTGGAATGAAGCGTTTCCGCATCAAATCTTTCAACTCACGCCATGTGTCGATAGGTGGAAGGTGGTCTCTGTGGCACCGATTCTGCTGGAATCCCCACCATGCTGTTGCGTAGCCTTTAAACTTTGACGAAACTAGCTGCACTTTCTTTTTCTCGGGGAAGTCATAGCACTCAAAAAGTTTTTCTACTT
The DNA here is from genome assembly GCA_026008535.1 of Perilla frutescens. Classification (NCBI taxonomy): domain Eukaryota; kingdom Viridiplantae; phylum Streptophyta; class Magnoliopsida; order Lamiales; family Lamiaceae; genus Perilla; species Perilla frutescens. The sequence continues at coordinate 46,989,631 of BRKX01000012.1, forward strand.
TGCATTCCCAATCCAAATAGATGTCGGGATAGTATAGACCTTCAAACTCAGGTATGATCATGTTGTTGTTGCGGTAGAGATGGCGAGGATTTGGTGTATAGGGTGTATGGGTATACGGAGTATGATTGGTGTACGGTGTATGGACCGGATGGTACATGGGTGCATATGTGTATGGTCCGGATGGTGTATAATGAGTGTGAACAGATGGTGTATGTGGACTAGGATGAATTTTCGATCCTCTTGATGATGGTGGACGAAAATTTGAAGGGAGGAAGTGTATATGGAAGGTTTGGAAGGATTTGGATGGAAGAAAGCTAGAAAAGGAAAGAATTAGATGTATTTTTGAAGTTCCCAAATAGAATAGGAATCCAAAAATAAATCCCAAAGGTAGAAGGAAAGAAATAGGAAAGAAAAGGAAAGAAATATTAGGGAATTTGGAAAGTGTTACACAATTGTGACACAATCTAAATATCCTAATTGAACTAGACTCTAAAAGGAATGAACCAAAATTAAATTACAACTCAAAAGAAAACTACCAAAAATAATTAAAACTTGAAAGGAAAGTTCCAAAAATAAAATAAGACTCTAAAGGAAGTTACCAACTAAGGAGTTATCCTAGAAGGAAACTACCAAAATTAAAATAGAACTTAGAAGGAAAGTTCCAAAAATAAAATAGACTCACAAGGTAACTACCAAATAAGATGAAATACTAAAAGGAAATTACCAAAATAAATCAAGACTCAAATGGTAACACAATGAATATACCTCTTTTTTTTTAATTTTCGAATTTTTCCTTTTTTTTTATCCGAATTTTCTTTTTTTTTTCGACGACTTTTTTCTCTCTTTTTTTTGTCGATGTTCTTTTTTTTTCAATGAACAACTATGCTATTACAACTCGATAAAATAAAAATAAAAGACACGTAAGACGACACGTAGGATAAAAATGAGACGTCGGATTGAACCACGACCAGAAGAGCTGACGTGGCTCTGTTGCCAAATTTATGATACGACCCGGACTATGCTAGGATGAATCTTGAGAACGTAGCGGAAGACTTCTGGATACGAAACACGTCAGCGAATGAAGGGTTTCAATCCGACTCGATAAACAATGAAAAATACGACAATCTAGACAACTAAAGTACCTAGAAAAATGACACAAACTATATAACACAATACCAATGAGAAAGGGGCTGAAAGGGAACGTGTATGGGGGCTGGAATTAATGAAGGATTCGTGTGTTTGTGGCTTGTGAAGAAGGGTTGGAGTAGATAGGATATGATAAGGATGAAACGAACTTACGGATGAAACGGAACGGCGTAGAACTTGAACTCGAACTTGTGGGCTGAATTGAGGCGTGCGTTGATGGAGTATGGATGGCGTCGATTATGGTTGATGGATGATGATTCGTTGATGTGAATCACAACCCGATAGCCTCCTTGAATCTCGAACGTATCCAAGGTTGAAATCTCTAAGTTGATCTTCGGATAGCGAATACCGGTTAATCCCTCAAGTGGATTAAGCAATACCCTTGAATAAGACTTAAAGTTTCTAGCTCCAAGAATATGAATTTTAAATCAAAACTCACAAAGATTTAAAAGGGGGTTGAGACAATATTGAAAGCAAAGCTTAATAATTCAAATAAAGTCTAAAGTATCAATGTAACAATGATCCCCTATTTATAATACTATGGGGGACGAAATTTAGCATAAAAAAGGCTTAAAAATTGATCCAAAAGGGATCTCTAACTATACTAGGAAGTTCCCTAAGCTAGAATTCTATTCAAGGTAGGAAATTACCTTAAATACAATTCTAGTCAAACCTATGCTTATTATGGACGAAAATTACTCCCAAATAATTAAATAAATCTGATTTGACTATAGTCTTAATTAAATAAAATAAATACTATAGTCTAAATAAAATCAGCCCCATAATTAAATTAATTAAAGGGCCAAAAATCTGATCTCGTACACGCATGCACAACTCGACGAGTTCTTCATGTTCTCTTCTTCAAACCTTGATCTCCAATCTTTAATTACTAGCAAAGTAACAATTTTGGAGTTGCTCTCAACATCTTTGTCATCTTCGAATTTCTTACATACAAATGCTTGGAAAAATCCTTGCAGTTGTATTGCTCGAAATCGTGTAATTGGACCACGTATTTGCAGCCCCGGATTAAGTTCTTCAAGGCTTTTCGTGGCTTCATCACATCCCTACACTATAAATAGGGATCCATTGTGAACATTATTCAACACACCATTTGATGAAGCCATGGACAACAAAGATGATGAAGAACCGGAGTTGCAATTTGGAGGATCAATCATAAGATTAAGAGCTAAGAAGTTGCAAGCTTACTTGCAAGTGTTGATTCGAAGAAAGCTCGAGATTAGAGATGAAGAAATCAAGAGAAGCAATTCCAAGATAGTTAATTTATTAACTATTGAAGATCATGAACACACCATGGAGAATTACACTTGAAGAGTTGAAGATGAGGAGTGCACGTGTGCATGAAGTTGCATGGAAGAAGATCGACGTGTGCATGTGTGCTAGTGAAATAAATTCGGACCTTATTTGATTTAATTAGGGGTTGAATTTTATTTAGACTATAGTATTTATTTAATTATGTTAGACTATAGTTTAGATCAGATTTTTTATTAATTATTTGATAATTTTCGTCCATTATTTAATTAGGTTTGACTAGAATTGTATTTAAGGCAATTTCCTACCTTGAATAGAATTCTAGTTTAGGTATCTTCCTAGTATAGTTAGAGATCCCTTTTGGATAAATTTTTAGGCCTTTTAAGCTTAATATTTTCGTCCCCCATAGCTTATAAATAGGGGATCATTGTCACATTGATACTTTAGACATTGTTGAATTAAATTGCTAATGCATTCAATTTGTGTCTCAAATCTATTCGTCTTTTGAATACTTTTTGATGCGATCCTCGCCGGCAAGACGACGATGATTGCGTTGTTTTCCCAGGAGTATCAGGTTACACGAACAATTGAGGATGAAAATCCAAACCCTAGCCTCTCTGATACGACCCGGACTATGCTAGGACGAATCTTGAGAACGTAGCGGAAGACTTCTGGATACGAAACACGTCAGAATTTAGAAGGATTCAATCCGACACAAAAATACGGCTAATCTAGACAACTAAAATACCTAGAAAAATGACACAAACTATATAACACAATACCAAAGGTTAAAGGGCTGAATAAGGACGGTTTTGAGGGCTGAATTTGTAGGGAAAATCGTGTGATTATGATGGTGAAGAAAGGATTGGAGTAGATAGGATATGTTAGGGATGAAATGAACTTACGGATAAAAATGAACGGACGTAGAACTCAAGCTCGAACACGGGGGCTGGAATTGAGGCGTGCGTCGATGGAGTATGGATGGCGTCGAATGGTGTTGATGGATGATGATTCGTTGATGTGAATCACAACCCGATAGCCTCCTTGAATCTCGAACGTACACAAGGATGAAATCTCCAAGTTGCTCTTCGATAGCGAATACCGGGTAATCCCTCAAGTGGATTAAGCAATACCCTTGAGTAAGACTTAAAGTTGCTAGCTCCAAGAATATGAATTTGTTAATCAAAACTCACAAAGATTTAAACGGGGTTGAGACAATATTGAAAGCAAAGCTTAATTAATCAAATATAGTCTAAAATATCAAAGTAACATGGATCCCCTATTTATAGGGTTAAAAGGCACGAAAATAATAAGAAAAAAAGGCCTAAAAACTGATCCAAAAGGGATCTCTAACTATACTAGGGAGTTCCCTAAACTAGAATTCTATTCAAGGTAGGAAATTGCCTTAAATACAATTCTAGTCAACCTTGACTATAATATGGACGAAAATTACATTAAATTAAATAAAAATCTGAACTAAACTATAGACTAACATAATTAAATAAATACTATAGTCTAAATAAAATTCAACAAGGCCGGAACTACTCGGTATGGGCATACCGACTGAAACTAGTTGGTTTGGGCATACCGACGGGTTCACGCACTTCAACTCTTCATCTTCATGTATTATTCTTCAAACCTTGATCTCCAATCTTTGATTGTTAACAAGGTAACAATCTTGGGGCTGCATTTAACTTCTTCTAATTCTTCAAACTTCTTGCTAATAATTGCTTGGAAACAACCTTGCAATTTCTTGGCTCGAAATCGTGTAATTGAACCTCTAAATGGCAGCTCCAGATTTAGTTCTTCAAGGCCTTACATGGCTTCATCACTCTCAATGAAATTAAACCACGAACTGATTAAATCCGCGACCCTCGATCAATTGGAAACACGAACTCGGATTGTATGGATGACGCCACAAACGGGAATGTGAATCCGTTTGATAATTCATTTGATTCTCACGTTGTGTTGTGAAACTCAGATAATTCTCTTAGAGAGAAAAGTGAAAACTCACGTTTAAATTTAATATCAAAGTTGTGTCAAAAATAAAGGTCTTACAAGCCTTATATAGTTGGTCCAAAACCTAATTAAACTAGGAAATAAAGCATAAGAATCGCGCAATTCTGGACACGCTCCAGATGGGTGCGACACGGGTTCAATCGCGCCTCAGCTCGCGCTGTAGGTCGCGCCAGTCTCATTCTGTATAGTGTCTGTGGCGCGACTGGCTTCACTCGCGCCTCAGGTCGTGCTGTAGGTCGCGCCAGTCTCGTTGCCCGAAACGTCAGTGGCGCGGCCGGTTCCACTCGCGCGTCCTCCCGCGCTGTAGCTCGCGTCAAATGGCGCGACCGGTTGCTCGTGTTCTGGCTCTTACTGTAGCTCATGCCAGTCTATTCCGCAGCTCGAGATCACTGTCTTCCACTTGGGCTCGGGTTCTTCTCCTTCCACGGGTCACTTATGTGACTCTGGTCCCAGACCTCTCGCATGGATCCATTAAGCTCTCCTTGAACCTCTTAGCTCTTGCCCGCATTACCGGTCCTTCTAGCACCTTGATTGGATCGGACATCTCCTCAGCTCGGGTCGTATCATCCCCCTCCTCTTGAAAGGGATTTGTCCTCAAATCCAGCTCGTCACCTACATCAAAAGGACTTAAATCAGCAACATTAAATGAGGAACTCACTTTGTACTCACCTGGCAAGTCCAACTTGTATACATTATCACTGATGCGCTCTACAACTTGGAATGGTCCATCTCCTCTAGGAAGTAACTTAGAACGCCTTTGAACTGGAAATCGTTCTTTACGCATATGTAGCCAAACCCATTCTCCAGGTTCGAACACCACCTTCCGTCGCCCCTTGTTGGCTTTATTGGCATACTGCTCGGTTCGCCTCTCTATGTTTGCTCTAGCCTTCTCATGGATCTGTTTAACAAAATCAACTAACTTTTTCCCTTCAAGGTTAGTATGTTCATGAACAGGCAAAGGAATCAAATCCAATGGAGTTAAAGGATTAAATCCATATGCAACTTCAAATGGTGAAAACTGAGATGCAGAATGCACAGACCTATTATATGCGAATTCAACATGCGGCAAACATTCTTCCCAAGTTTTGATGTTCTTTTTAGTTAGAGCCCTTAACAAAGTGGATAAAGTCCTATTTACTACTTCCGTTTGACCATCAGTCTGTGGGTAAAAGTAGTAGAAAACAAAAGTTTAGTTCGTAACTTACATCACAAAGTCTTCCAGAAATAACTCAAGAACTTAGCATCCCTATCAGAAATAATTGTCTTAGGCATACCGTGTAGATGCACAACTTCCTTAAAAAATAAATCAGCAATGTAGGAAGCATCATTTGTTTTAGAACATGCTATAAAATGTGCCATTTTAGAAAATCTATCTACAACCACAAAAATAGAATCATGACCACGTTTACTCCTAGGCAATCCTAACACAAAATCCATAGATATATCTATCCAAGGTGATGTAGGAATAGGCAAAGGCATGTAGAAACCATGTGGTTGGACTCTAGACTTGGCTTGTCTACATGTAACACACTTAGCACACATACGTTCCACGTCACGTTTCATATGAGGCTAGAAGAAATGCTCATTCAAAACAGCTAAAGTCTTAGATACCCCAAAATGCCCCATTAAACCACCACTATGTGACTCCAACAATAAAAGCTCGCGCATGGAACAATTAGGCACACATAACCTATTTTCTCAAAACAAAAATCCATCATGCCTATAAAACTTCCCATCTCTAGATTCTTCACATGCAACATATACATCCTTAAAATCATCATCATCAATGTACATGTTCTTAATGCACTCAAAACCAAGCAACTTAGCATCTAGAGTGGATAGTAAAGCGTACCTCCTCGATAGCGCGTCAGCTACTACATTCTCCTTCCCTTGCTTATACTTGATGGTGTATGGAAACGTCTCAATAAACTCTATCCAATGGGCATGTCTTTTGTTCAACTTGTGTTGCCCCTTCAAATGCTTCAATGATTCATGGTCGGTGATATGATCCTGAAAAGCCTTGAAGAATTAAATCCGGAGCTATCATTCAAAGGTCCGAAGATTGTTAGAATGAGGACCATCAAAGATTGGAAATCAAGATTTGAAGAACAATACATGATGATCAAAATCACACCATGGGATATCATACTTGAAGAGTTGAAGAATGAAGGCATGAAGACAGTCGGTATGGGCATACTGACTGGGTTGACGTTGAAGATAACGTGTGGATTCATCCAATAATAGTCCAACACGTTAATTTGAGGCCCAAGTCCAAAAATTGGCGAGTTGTTCAAACCCAAAGTTAGTTAGGATTTATCTTTATCTAGTTAGATTTTTGTTATCTTTATTTTTGGTATCTTTTGATTCTTACCTTAAAACCAGATTTTGGATAAGGTAACAATCCTAGATAGATTAGAACTAGTTTATTTCGAATTCTTCTAGTATTAGGACTCTAATTTTCGTCCATATACACTCCTATAAATAGGAGCACCATGTGACATTCATAATTCAGACGTTGCATGAAATAAAGAGTTAATTTCTCAATTATCTCACCGATCCTTTGGTTGATGACATTTATCGATCCTTTGGTTGATCAAACACAATTCTATTGATCTAGCAATTCAATAGTCTTATTCAAGTTCTTCAGGGTACAATCGAGTACTTGGGAGAATTGCTATCCGGAGAAGATAGACGTGCGCGTTCGGGTTACCAACACGGGTTCGCCGAATCTATCCAATCCACATCTATCCTTCACCGCCGCCAACACCACCTCTTCCACCGCCGTCCGTCGCCTCACCACCGTGTTTCCAGCCATCCACAAGTGTTTCAAGTGTGCAAGTCAAGTCCTAGTTCGTGTCTACGTGTTTCTAGTAAGTTTTGTCTTTTAAATTACGTCGGATTCTACCCTTCATTCGCTGACGTTGTTCAAGTCCTTAAAGTCTTCCGCCTGCGTATTCTTCGTGTCTTGGATTCATTGTCCGGGTCACATCAGTCGGTGTGGATTACGAACTCTTTGGGCCACAAATAGTGTTGCCACGTTTGCAATGCCCGCACTAGTGCATACAACTCCTTGTCATATGTCGGGTAGTTTGCAGTGGCACCGCCAAGCTTCTCACTTAAATAGGTAATGGGCCGAATCTCTTGCATCAACACTGCACTAATTCCAACACCAAAAGCATCACATTCTATCTCAAAAGTTTTAGCAAAGTTTGGAACAGATAGTACCGGTGGATGTGTCAATTTCTCCTTAAGCGTCTGAAATGCTTTTTCTTGCGCCTCTCCCCATTGGAATTCCACATTCTTCTTGATCACTTCAGTCATGGGTGCTGCAATACTACTGAAGTGTGGAACAAAACGCTGATAGAAGCTCGCAAGCCCATGAAAGCTTCGAACCTCTCCCACACTTGTTGGCGTCGGCCATTCTTGGATGGCACGAACCTTCTCTTTGTCCACCTGTACTCCATCTGCGCTAACAACAAAACCAAGAAACACAACCTTATCCGTACAAAAGGTGCATTTCTTTAGGTTAGCATACAACTGTTCTTTCCTCAAAGCTTGCAAAACAAATTTCAAATGCTATACATGGTCCTCTTCACTCTTACTATAAATCAATATGTCATCAAAATAAACCACAACAAATCTACCTATAAAAGCACGCAAAACATGGTTCATAAGACGCATAAATATACTAGGAGCATTTGTGCCAAATGGCATAACTAACCATTCATATAATCCTAATTTTATAATGAATGCCGTTTTTCACTCATCCCCTTCCTTGATGCGAATTTGATGGTACCCACTTCTTAAGTCTATCTTAGAAAATATGCGTGCACCATGTAATTCGTCTAACATGTCATCTAAATGGGGAATGGGATGTCGATACTTTACCGTAATGTTGTTGACGGCTCAGCAGTCGACACACATCCGTAGGGATGAATCCTTCTTTGGGACGAGCAAAACTGGACTCGCACATGGACTCAAACTCTCCCTCACTTGTCCTTTCTCCAACAGCTCTTGTATTTGACATTCTAGCTCTTTTGTCTCCTCGGGGTTGCTCCGATAGGCCGGTCGATTTGGCAATGTGGCGCCGAGCACAAAGTCAATTTGGTGCTCGATTCCTCTAATTGGTGGCAAACCCGGTGGCATCTCTTTGGGAAACACATCCTTGAATTCCTGCAAAAGAGATACAATGGAACTAGGCAAAGATGGGTCAAATTGGTTAGTACTCATTAAGACATCTCTGCGGATCATCAAGTACATTGGCTTCTCATTTTGCACAGCCCATTTGACATCGCTAGCTGTGGCAAAACAAGCGTGTTGGATCACCTCCTTTCCAACGTTGGCCTCCTTTCCTTTCTTCCTCATGGTATCGGCCTCCTCTTGTAGCTCCACTTGGTCCTCATACACTTGGGATGGTGTTAGAGGAGCTAGTGTCACCGTCTTCTTGTTAAGCAGAAATGAGTACTTATTTGTGAAGCCATCATGCTTCACCCTCCTATCGAATTGCCATGGACGTCCTAGCAAAATGTGTCCCGCTTGCATAGGCACAACATCGCACAACACTTCATCCTCATACTTACCAATCCGAAATGGTACTCGAAGTTGTTTGTTCATCTTGGTTTCTCCACTGTCGTTCAACCATTGCAGCTTGTATGGCTTAGGATGCTTGAGAACCGGCAATCCTAATTTGGTCACCATCACCACCCTTGCAACATTAGTACAACTACCACCATCAATAATCATACTACATACCTTATCCTTGATGTGGCATCGGGTATGGAATATGTTCTCCCTTTGTTCCTCGTCGACGCTCTTGGTGATATGACCCGAACTCTAGGAATGAATACACGTCGACACACGTAAGTTTTTGTGTCTTCGATGACTCAAACAATCAAAGATAAAATATGCGGAAGATAACGGAATAAACTAGACGACTAAGACTCAACTAAAATACCTAGACAATGACACACAAAATAACACAAAATCCAAACAAAGATGGGGTTGTTTTTGGACGATTATGATGATGGTGTGGAGGGTGGAATTTTGATGGTGTGTATTGGTTTAGAATGGCTTGAGTAGATAGGGTATGTTAGAGATACGATGGACTTACGGATTGAACAGAAGGGACGATGAATTGGACACGAATGGCGGCGGGGCTTGGACGGCGGTGATGGTGGCTGGACTTGAGACGTACGGTGGTGGTGGTGGTAGACGTCGATCGGCGGTGGTGGCAGTGGTTTGTCGATGTGAATTACAACCCGAAAGTTGCCTTGAATCTCGAACGTACACAAGGCCAAATTCTTTAAGTTGCTCTTCGGATAGCGAGTCTCCGACGATCCCTCGAACGTGGACGGCGAATTCCCTTTGTAAAACTTAGAGGTGCTAAATCTAAGAGTATGAATTTAATTATCTAAACTCACAAAAGATTAAACGGGGAAGAGACGATATTGAAAGCAAAGGCTTAATAATCAAATATAGTCTAAAGTAACAATGAAGGTATGGATCCCCTATTTATAAGTATAGGAGGATCGAAAATCCTATAGCTAAGGGCCGAAAATTATAGTCCAAATCAATCTAGGATTGGATTTGGATATTTCCTAAACTAGAATTCTATTTAAGGTAGAACTTGTAGATTTTACCTTATCTAAAATCCTAGTCAACCTATGACTTTGAATAACCGAAAATTGACCCTAATTTATTTAAATAAATCTGATCCTAACTATAGTATAATTAAATAAAATAAATACTATAGTCTAAAATAAAATAACTACTAGATAAAAATCAATAGGACCGAAAATTGGCCTTGCTCAAATTCGGCCGAAACTTCTTCATGCCATGCACATGCACACGTCCTCTTGCACACATGCACATCTTCATGTTGTGTTCTCCATGTCTTGATCTCCATCTTCCAATGTCAATAAGTTCATCATCTTCAAGCTTCCTTGTACGCCGTCTTCTTCTTCAAGCTTCTTACGGATTGTAACTTGCAAATATTCTTGCAACTTCTTAGCTCTTAATCTTGTGACGGGTCCTTTGAATTGAAGCTCTTCATTGACTTCCTCATTGCTATGGATGTCATCATCACTTGGTGTGCAAGCTTAGAGACTTGCGTGCAACCAAAATGAGGGCATTGGGCGCTGCGTACTCCTCATCTTCACTTGACTCGGACAATCCCGGCATCTCCGGATCAACTTCTTCTTCATCCGTCACAATCTCACCATTGTCCTTCAAAATCATCACACGCCGGTTTGGGCATTGGTTGGCTATGTGACCTCTACCTTGATATTTAAAACACTTAATGTCTCGGTTTCGATTACCCGACGAGTCTTGATTACTCGATCCTGTCACTGTAGGCGCTTGGTCTTCGGCTTGGTGAACGGTTGCTTCTCATCCTTCTTCCCCTGATTTGAAGCCTTCCATGGGGTTGCATTGGAATTGGAGTTCGACTTCCATGTAGAAGAACTCACTCGATTGTTGTTACCCCTCCTCTTGATTTGGTTCTCTACCTTTATAGCCATTTGCACCATGTCTTCCATCTCCACATAGTGCTGCAACTCTACTATTTCTTGGATCTCTCTATGTAGACCGGCTAGAAATCGAGCCATTGTGGCCTCCCTATCTTCCTCCACATTTGCTCGGATCATTGAGACCTCCATCTCCTTGAAATATTCATCTACACTATTAATACTTTGTCTCAAGTTTTGTAACTTGTTGTATAGCTCCCGGTAGTAATAGCTTGGCACGAATCTCTTCCTCATCACCGCCTTCATCTCTCCCCATGTCTCTATTGGGTGTTCCAGATTACGCCGTATGTTGGATATCAACTGATCCCACCATACGATGGCATAGTCTGAGAACTCTACAGCTGCCAACTTCACCTTCTTGAGCTCGGAATAGTTGTGGCAGTCGAACATCATCTCTATTTTGCGCTCTCATTCAAGGTACAATGCTGGATCATTTTTACCTTGGAACGAAGGCACATTCATTTTGATGTTGCCGAGGTCGTCATATTCTCGATTCTTTGCTTTTCCATGTTTTCTTCCTCCAGTAGTTGAGTATCTATCCTCCTCCTCTGAATCTCCCACCTCAGTGTCGTAGTATTCCGCCCTTTGTCTCTCCACATGGGGGTAGCGTCGAGCCTCTATCTGGGTTCCTCGTCTGCCTCTTCCTCCTTTACCACCACGGTTCTCTTGTGGAGCTTGTTGGGATTACTCCTGTAATGAACTCTCCACTTTGTTGAGTCTCTCATTCAGCGTTGCCATCTCAGTCTTAAACAGCTTCGTTAGATGTTGTTGAATGGCCTCCACTGTATTCTTTGGATCAAATGTAGTGGGTGTCTCATCACTTGTTCCTGCTGCTTTATCTTTGGTACCTGCACCTTTGTTAGACATGTCGATTTTTTTTTGGTCGACTTTCTCTTTTTTTTTTGAACGATTTTTTTTTCATCCTTTTTTTTACTCAATGAACAAAACAAGAAATAAAATTAAACAATGACGCGAATTAAATAAAATGAGCAACAAAAACAAGAATCCCTATAAAGTCTAGCTCTCAACTCACGTGTTTACTCTTGTGTATCACATAATCGGCTCTTTTCACTCTAATAATCTCACACACTCTTGCCTTTTACCACTCGTTTTTCTCTCCAAAGAAAATTAAACTAGAACACAAACTCAACAATGAAACCTCAAAAGACTAATCACAATTCAGTAAAATATGTGTCGGAAAATTTTCGACAATTTGAAAATTTTCGAAAAAAAACTGATACGACCCAGACACGAACTAGGACGATATTAACGATGTAGCGGAAGACTTAAGAATCGAAACATGTCAGAATTAAGAAGGATTCAATCCGACATAAAAATACGGCTAATCTAGACAACTAAAATACCTAGAACTATGACAGAACTAAATAACACAAACCAAAGGGTATAGGGGCTGTATGGGACGGTATTGAGGGCTGTATTAAGGATAGTAAATCATGTGTGAGGCTTGGTGAAGAAGGGCTTGGAGAAGATAGGATATGTTAATGATTGAACGGACTTACTGATAAAACGAACGGGAGTAGAATTGAACTCGAACTCGTGGATTGCAAGGTGGCGGATGTTGATGGCTTGGGGAAGTCGTTGACGGCGTGGAGTGGATGATGTTGTGATATTGTGATTCACAACCCGATAGCCTCCTTGAATCTCGAACGTCTTCAAGGTTGAAATCTCCAAGTTGTTCCTCGTAGCGAATACCGGTCAATCCCTCAAGTGAATTGAGCAATACCCTTGAATAAGAATTGTAGTTGCTAGCTCCAAGAATGAATATTTTCGTGTGAAAAGTATTCAAAAGACAAATAGATTTGAGACACAAATTGAATGCAAAAGCAAATTAATTCAAGAATGTCTAAAGTATCAATGTAACAATGATCCCCTATTTATAAGCTATGGGGGACGAAAATAATGCTATAAGGACCGAAAAATTGGAGTCCAAATAGATCTCCAATTGGACTAGGAAATTACCTAAACTAGAATTCTATTTAAGGTAGTTTCTTAATGCTATGACTCTTTGACATAATGACCGAAAATTCCTACCAAAATAATTAAATAAATCTGATCTACTATAGTCTATAATTAAATAAATTAAATACTATAGTCTAGATAAAATAAACCCCATAATTAAATAATTATAGGACCGATTTCTTCACTAAATCGCACACACATGCACACATGCACTTGAACTCTTCATCTTCATCTCTTCAAGATTAATACTCCATGGTGTGTTCTTGATCTTCAATAGTTAATAAATTAACTATCTTGGAATTGCTTCTCTTGACTTCTTGATCTCCAATCTCAAGTTTTCTTCTAATCAACACTTGCATGTAAGCTTGCAACTTCTTAGCTCTTGATCTCGTGATTGGTCCTCTAAATTGCAACTCCGGTTCTTAATCATCTTTGCTATCCATGGCTTCATCAAAAACTTTCGACTTCTCCCCAGGCAATATATGCGTCTCTAACAACCCAAATATCACAATCAAATGTAACGAAAACACAAAAAAATTTCCTGCCTTTTTACTTATTATTTTTTTTTGAAATTTTCAGCGTCTTTTTTTTTACTGAATTCGACTCTTTTTATTTGAACAAGAGGCGAGAAATTAAAATACAAAAATTAAAGGGATAAATTGGAACCTGATACAAAGCCGAAGCTTTGATACCACTTGATGCGATCCTCGCCGGCAAGATGACGACGATTGCGTTGTTTTCCCAGGAGTATCAGGTTACACGAACAATTGGGGATGAAAATCCAAACCCTAGCCTCTCAATGATATTGAACCACGAACTGATTAAATCCGCGACCCTCGATCAATTGAAAACACGAACTCGGATTGTATGGATGACGCCACAAATGGGGATGTGAATCCGTTTGATAAGTCGTTTGATTCTCACGTTGTGTTGTGAAGCTCGGATAATTCTCTCAGAGAGAAAAGTGAAAACTCACGTTTAAATTTAACATCAAAGTTGTGTCAAAAATAAAGTTCTTGCACGCCTTATATAGTGATACGAACCTGAAAAGCATAAAAGAATCAAATCCAAGAAAGCCATTGAGAGCTTCAAAGATAATCATGTTGTCCAAGATTAAAGATTGGAGATCAAGATTTGAAGAATACAAGTGCATGAAAATATTCAGATATTTTAGGCAGCCCATGAAGATCAAATATTCAGCTCGAGATTGATCACCATGCTATCATTTGATGATGAAGAAGGAAGCATGAAGACGTGAGAAGAAGAACGACACCATTTGGACGTGTACATCAAAAGTTATACGCGTTTGCATGGGAAATCGGGAGATGCTGTTTTTCATGCAAAGGTGGCAAGAATTACACACACATGGGCCACGAAATTAATACACTTAATTCAGCCCATGGACGTGTATTTTGGGTCCAAGAATGGCGAGAATATCCAGCCCAAATCCACTTTGGGATTTATCTTTATCTAGTTAGATTTTTGTTATCTTTATTTTTGGTATCTTTTAATTCTTACCTTAAAACCAGATTTTTGATAAGGTAACAATCCTAGATAGATTAGAACTAGTTTATTTTGAATTCTTCTAGTATTAGGACTCTAATTTTCATCCATATACACTCCTATAAATAGGAGCACCATGTGACATTCATAATTCAGACGTTGCATGAAATAAAGAGTTAATTTCTCAATTGTCTCACGATCCTTTGGTTGATCACCCATTTATCAAGTTCTTTTGATCTAGCAAATCATAAGTCCTATTACAAGCTCTTTTCTATTCCATCAAGTCTAGGGGGGAGTGCTATCCAACTTGGAGTATTCGAGAAATCGTGTTTCGTCTTCACCGCAAAACGGGGTTCGAGTAAGTTTACTTCTTCTACCTTTTCAATTCATCTCCATCTTTCACCATCCTTCATCTACCATCTACGTACGTTTCATCATCAGCCATCATCCTTAATCCAGCCATAATTCATCGCCATAAATCATCCATCACCTATACGTGTCCAATTCGCCTTAATTAACACGTATAACAAATCTATCCCAAATCACCTATCTATCTATTTATTTGTGTGTGTTTTATTTAGTTGAGTCATATTTTCTAAGTATCTTAGGTGTATACATTTAATCGAGTCTTATTTCCCTTATTAGTCGTTTATTTGTGTCTTGTTATCTGTCGGATTGAATCCTTCATTCGCCTGACGTGTTTCAATCTATAAGTCTTCCGCATGCGTTTTGTTCGTGTCTTGGATTAGTTGTCCGGGTCACATCATAAATTTGGTATCAGAGCCACGTCAGCTCTGCTGGTCATGGTTCAATCCGACGTGTCATCTACGTGTCAGTTTTCTGTCGTACGTGTCATTTAAATTTTGCATCGTATCTATTGTAATCTGATTGTTATTCATTGAAAAAAAAAGAGAAAGAGCCGCCGATAAAAAAACAAAAAAGTCGCCGGAAAAAAAAAAAAAAAAACGAAAATTCAGATTTATTTTCTTGTTGAATTCGATTTTAGTGTTTTAGATAGGCTTGAATCCATCTTAGATAGATATTTTGGGATTTGTTAGATTGTGTTCACACTTGGTCAAACTTATCCAAAAGTATTCTACCTTATCCATTAGATTTCCTACCTTGTTTAGATATCTTCCATCCTAATCCATATCTAATCAAGATCTTTCCATCATCATCCATATCTGATCATATCTTCCATCCTCATCCACCATATTTTCGAATCCTATACTCTATAGTGTTCGAAATTTTCATCCCTTTCCTACCTACACCCGGTTCACCTTATACACCACATAGTCCATACACCCATACACCCGTACACCCATACACCCGTGGTCCACATACACCATACACCAAAACAACCGGTTTATCTACACCATTCATACAACAGCCCCACATCATCAAGTTAGATGGATCCGGTCCGAGTCCGCCCTAATCGATTCAGAGATGCCGATGGTCTACACCGCAACAAGATAACCATCCCAGAGTTTGAGGGTCTATACGATCCAGAAGTGTACCTAGATTGGGAACGCAGAGTTGATAAGTTCTTTGAGCGCTACTACTTCCCCGAGCCAAAGAAAGTGCAATTAGTTTCCTTGGAGTTTACAGGCTACGCAGCAACATGGTGGGAATTCCAGCAAAATCGATGCCACCGAGATCACCTTTCACCTATCGACACATGGCGTGAGTTGAAAGATTTGATGCGGAAACGCTTCATTCCAGACCACTACCAATGGGAGTTGGAGGAGAAGCTATACAAGCTTAGGCAAAGAGATCGAAGTGTAAATGACTACTACTACAAAATGATTGAAGCCATGAGACGAGCTGATATAGAGGAGTATCTAGAAGATACCATGGATAGATTCCTAGCTGGTCTACGAAGAGAAATCCGAGAAAAGGTAGCAATGTATCACTTCGACAAGTTGAAAGACATGGTGCAATATGCCATTGAGATAGAGAAGTGGTTGGAGAGTCTGCAAAATGAAGTGGTTCAAGTAGAGTCAAATGTAGAGTTGTTACCTAGAGCTCACCGCCAAACAGCCCCGCTTTGTTGGAGCGAACCTGAGTCATTTGAGGAGTTTCTACGTACCTATATGCCACCTACATGGCCTGCATCACCAGTTCAGCCAGTCATGGATGTGCCAAGCCAAGACAACAACATTCAAGAGGAAATCCATGTTGAGTTACCATATGAGATCATTGCCATCAAAGAAGATTCTACTTTTGAGGTTGCTAAAGATGTGCCCCATGTTATTGATCTTGTGCAAAAAGAGATTGATGTTCATTTCGTGTTCATCTTTGATCCTGGAGATTTGAATTCGAGGACGAATTCTTTTCAAGAGGAGGAGAATGATACGAACCCGAAAAGCATAAAAGAATCAAATCCAAGAAAGCCATTGAGAGCTTCAAAGATAATCATGTTGTCCAAGATTAAAGATTGGAGATCAAGATTTGAAGAATACAAGTGCATGAAAATATTAAGATATTTTAGGCAGCCCATGAAGATCAAATATTCAGCTCGAGATTGATCACCATGCTATCATTTGATGATGAAGAAGGAAGCATGAAGACGTGAGAAGAAGAACGACACCATTTGGACGTGTACATCAAAAGTTATATGCGTTTGCATGGGAAATCGGGAGATGCTGTTTTTCATGCAAAGGTGGCAAGAATTACACACACATGGGCCACGAAATTAATACACTTAATTCAGCCCATGGACGTGTATTTTGGGTCCAAGAATGGCGAGAATATCCAGCCCAAATCCACTTTGGGATTTATCTTTATCTAGTTAGATTTTTGTTATCTTTTGATGAGGACATCCATAGCAATGAGGAAGTCAATGAAGAGCTTCAATTCAAAGGACCCGTCACAAGATTAAGAGCTAAGAAGTTGCAAGATTATTTGCAAGCTACAATTCGCAAGAAGCTCGAAGAAGAAGAAGACGGCGTGCAAGGAAGCTTGAAGATGATGAACTTGTTGACATTGGAAGATGGAGATCAAGACATGGAGAACACTACATGATGATGTGCACGTGTGCATAAGTGCATGGTGAAGAGCCGCGGCCAAGCAATGAAGAGAAACCGATTTTCGGTTCTTATCTATTTTATTTTAGTAGTTATTTTATTTTAGACTATAGTATTTATTTTATTTAATTATACTATAGTTTGGATCAGATTTTAATTAATTATTTAGGATAATTTTCGGTTATGATTAGTCCAAGTCATAGGTTTGACTAGAATTTTAATTAAGGAAAGAAACTACCTTAAATAGAGTTCTAGTTTAGGGAAACTTCCAAGTCCAATTCTAGATCAACTTGGACTCAATATTTTCGGCCTTAAGCCTTAGGATTTTCGGTCACCTATGTATTATAAATAGGTGATCCATGCTTCATTGTTACTTTAGACTATATTTGATTATTAAGCCTTTGCTTTCAATATCATCTCTCCCCGTTTAATCTTTTGTGAGTTTAGATAATTAAATTCATACTCTTAGATTTAGCACCTCTAAGTTTTACAAAGGGAATTCGCCGTCCACGTTCGAGGGATCGTCGGAAACTCGCTATCCGAAGAGCAACTTAAAGAATTTGGCCTTGTATACGTTCGAGATCCAAGGCAACTTTCGGGTTGTAATTCACATCACAACCACCACCGCCGTCCAGCCACCTTCGACGCCACCACCGTCCACTGTCGTCCATCTCAACCATCATCCTCAAGATCGTGATCTCTTCGTTCAATCCGTAAGTCCATCGTATCTCTAACATATCCTATCTACCCTAGTCCTTCTAAACCAACTCATCACCATCGAAAATCATCCCATAATACCGTCCAGATAGCCGTCCAAAAACAGCCCATCTTTGTTTGGATTTGTGTTATTTTGTGTGTCATAGTTTTAGATATTTTACTTGGTTCTAGTCGTCTAGTTTGTTTCGTATTTCTTCCGCATATCTTACTTTGAATCTTGAGTCATAGAAGACACAAAAACTTACGTGTGTCGACGTGTGTTCGTTCCTAGAGTTCGGGTCGTATCATAAAAGTGGTATCAAAGCCACGTCGGCTTTGGTTCGATTTTTGTGTCGTATTTTATTTTACGTTTAATCGAGTTGTAATTTAATTTCTGTATTGTTCATTGTTATAAAAAAAAAACAAGAGAAAAGAAAAGAGAGAAGAAAAGGCACGATAAAAAAAAAAGGCCGATCGAAATAAAAAAAAAAAAAAAATTCGAAAATCTATTGTTTCCTTTTAGTTCACCTTTATTTTTGGTACTTCCCTTTTGGTACTAGATCATAGTTGGTAATTACCTTAGTGAGTTATCTTATTTTTGGTAGTTTCCTTCTAGATTGATTTTTATTTTTGGAACTTTCCATACAAGTTCTAATTCTTGTTGGTAACTTCCTTAAGTGTCTTATTTTATTTTTGGTTCATTCCTTCTAGAGTCTAGGCTAATTAAGGTATTTAGATTGTGTCACATAGATTGATACATATCCAAATTCCCTACTTACCTTATCTCTTTCTTCTTTCCTTATCTATTCTATTTCTTTCCTTCTTTTACCTAGATTTATTTTTGGATTCCCTAATCTATTTGGAACTTCAATAATTGATCTACTTCTTTCCTTTCCTACTACCCCCATCATCGACCAACACTCCTACACACACTAACAATCGGTCACCCCATCCCTATACCCTACTACAATCGGCCACCCCCATACCTACACATACTCAACCCGTATCTCATCTATACATACCAAATTCATCCTTGTTCCAAGTATAGCATTCCCGTCCTTCCTTAGAACAAATCACACGAATTCCTACTCCCATATACATGATTATCACACACTGTGCACCATACACTTTGAGTGATACACGAGTGGTAAAATCAAGAGTGAAAACAAAAGAGTGAACGTGAGATAGTGAGGACCTACCTTGTTTTCTTTACATTTGTTCATTTTGTAGGAACCATGAAGAAAGGAACCCACACCGAGTCATCCTCTACACCCCCAGTCGATCACCATTCGACTTCACCACCTTTGGACCCGTCCAAAGACCCTTCCAAAGCACCCATGGAGTCGTATTCGGATCCACCCGCACCGTGGGATCCCAAGTACCATTTTGAAGCGTTGTCTAAGCATGTTCAAAGACAACACCAAGCTCTCTCCAACAAGATAGACGATTTAGTGCATGCTCTTGAATGCACTAAAACAACACCTGTCTATCCTCCACCCATTCGAGGAAACCAACGCCTAGAGCATCACAACGAGCCTGAAGAGGAGTACTTTGATGAGAATACTGAAGAATTTGACCGAGGACGTCGCCCGAGACGAGGTCATAGTCGGGATGACTATGAAGAGGATCGAATGCTCCACAACATCAAAACGAGCATTCCAGAGTTTGAAGGCCTTCACGATCCCGATATCTATCTTGATTGGGAACGTAAGGTAGAGAAGATTTTCGCATGCTATGACTTTTCAGAAGCCAAAAAGGTGCAGCTAGCATGTTTGGAGTTTAAAGGCTACGCAGCCACTTGGTGGGAAATGCAGCAAGACAGAAAACGAAGAAACAGAAATCCACCCATTGACAATTGGGAGGAAATGAAAGGATTCTTGCGTGGACGCTTCATTCCAGTCCACTATGAAAGAGAGCTTGAGAAGAAGCTCAACCGGATCAAGCAAGGAGCTAGATCGATCGAAGAGTACCATAAAGAGCTCGAAACTGCCCTGAATCGAGTCGGAAAAGAGGAGACCTTAAATGCTACCATCATTCGGTACATTGAAGGTATGAATCCAGACATTGCCTGTGAAGTAGAGCTCAAAGAATTCACAAGCATAGAGAGAATGGTGCAATACGCATCAATTGTGGAAAAGTAGTTGCGAGAAGGCCGCCGTCGATCCAGTCAGACTTCAGCCCCTACTCGAAAACCTTGGAGTAAAGGTACACCTTCCACATCACCTTCTACTCCTTCTGTTGATTCCACACGACCCCGAGGTCAATTCGGCCCTCCGGAACGCCGTTTTGATCGTTCTACACCGCAAGCAAGCCGTAGACCTGAGTCTACACCCAGGCCACCATTCCAACGGCCCAATCAGTCCACTTCAACACCAAATGCAGCCCCTAGTTGAGCCCGTGACATCCAGTGTCATAAATGCCAAGGTTAGGGTCATTTTCAGAACCAGTGTCCAAACCGGCGTGTTCTGTTCCTCAATGAACAGAATGGACTTGAATCAGCCAGTGAAGATGAAGAGGAGCCTCAGACTGCCGCCCCTGAAGCAGTTGAGGTCCCTGAAGTCGAGCCAGATGATGATGAAGTCGAGCTACCTCATGTCAGCTTGGTTTCTATTCAAAGTCTGAACATCAACCGTGAAGATGAAGAGCAATCGCAACGAGATAACATCTTCTACACTCGAGTTGCAATCAAAGATCAGACTTGTGCCATGATCATCGACAGTGGGAGTGTAATCAACGCAATAAGTCAGTATGTCGTTGATAAACTCGCCCTCACCACAACAAAGCATCCAAAACCGTACAAGTTGCAGTGGCTCACAGATCGCGGATCCATCAGAGTTACAGGTCAGGTACACGTTTCCTTTACTAAAGGTCGTTATTCTGACACTGTTCTTTGTGATGTTATTCCCATGGAAGCAGCCCATATACTTTTAGGAAGACCGTGGCAGTTCGACAGGAAAGCAGTTCACGATGGTTTAGCCAACACCTACTCGATTACTCGAGATGGTCGAACCACTGTACTCAAGCCACTCACTCCTAAATCCGTTGCAGGAGATCAAGAAAGGATGCAAGAGAGATTCAAGCAAGAACGGGCAAAACAAGCCGCAGCCGCAGCCCGAGCCAGTTCGGCCGCCGCCTCTCAGCCGAACACCACACAAAGTTCGACCAATGCAGCCCCTAAGACACCTTCTAATGATGTCTTAGCTCGTGGAAAAGCAACCGGATCAGCCCCAAGTCAAGAGAAGAATCGATCCCTGTTCATCTCACCACTTATGGAGGAGTTCGCGGATGTGTTCCCGGAAGAGATTCCAAGTGGATTACCTCCAGTTCGTGGGATCGAGCACCAGATCGACTTCGTACCTGATGAAGCCACGAAAAGCCTTGAAGAACTTAATTCGGAGCTGCAAATACGTGGTCCAATTACACGATTTCGAGCAATACAACTGCAAGGATTTTTCCAAGCATTTGTATGTAAGAAATTCAAAGATGACAAAGATGTTGAGAGCAACTCCAAAATTGTTACTTTGCTAGTAATCAAAGATTGGAGATCAAGGTTTGAAGAATAATACATGAAGATGAAGAGTTGAAGTGCGTGAACCCGTTGGTATGCCCAAACCGACTAGTTTCGGTCGGTATGCCCATACCGAGTAGTTCCGGCCTTGTTGAATTTTATTTAGACTATAGTATTTATTTAATTATGTTAGTCTATAGTTTAGTTTCAGATTTTTATTTAATTTAATGTAATTTTCGTCCATATTATAGTCAAGGTTGACTAGAATTATATTTAAGGCAATTTCCTACCTTGAATAGAATTCTAGTTTAGGGAACTTCCTAGTATAGTTAGAGATCCCTTTTGGATCAATTTTTTAGCCTTTTTTATGTTTAATTTCGTTCCCCCATAGTCCTATAAATAGGGGAACCATGTCACATTGTTACTTTAGACTATATTTGATTAATTAAGCTTTGCTTTCAATATTGTCTCAACCCCCTTTTAAATCTTTGTGAGTTTAGATAATTAAATTCATACTCTTAGATTTAGCACCTCTAAGTTTTACAAAGGGAATTCGCCATCCACGTTCGAGGGATCGTCGGAAACTCGCTATCCGAAGAGCAACTTAAAGAATTTGGCCTTGTGTACGTTCGAGATTCAAGGCAACTTTCGGGTTGTAATTCACAACACTATCACCACCGCCGACCAGCCTTCACGACGCCACCATCAACACTCCGTCGTCCGTTTCAAGATTCATCCTCCGTTCGTGTCCTAGCTCGTGTTCATCTCGTTCAATCCGTAAGTCCATCGTATCTCTAACATACCCTATCTACTCAAGCCATTCTAAACCAATACATACCATCGAAATTCCACCCTCCACACCATCATCATAATCGTCTAAAAACAGCCCCATCTTTGTTTGGATATTGTGTCATTTTGTGTGTCATTGTCTAGGTATTTTAGTTGAGTCTTAGTCGTCTAGTTTGTTCCATTATTTTTCCGCTTATTTTACTTTGATTGTTTGAGTCATCGTAGACACAAAAACTTACGTGTGTTCGTTCCTAGAGTTCGGGTCGTATTACACGATTTCGAGCAATACAACTGCAAGGATTTTTCCAAGCATTTGTATGTAAGAAATTCAAAGATGACAAAGATGTTGAGAGCAACTCCAAAATTGTTACTTTGCTAGTAATCAAAGATTGGAGATCAAGGTTTGAAGAATAATACATGAAGATGAAGAGTTGAAGTGTGTGAACCCGTTGGTATGCCCAAACCGACTAGTTTCTGATACGACCCGAACTCTAGGAACGAACACACGTCGACACACGTAAGTTTTTGTGTCTATTATGACTCAAATGATCAAAGTAAAATAAGCGGAAAAATAATGGAACAAACTAGACGACTAAGACTCAACTAAAATACCTAGACAATGACACACAAAATAACACAATATCCAAAGGATTATGGGGCTGTTTTGGACGATGGATTGGACGGTATTAATGAAGGAATTTCGATGGTGATGATTAGGTTTAGAAGGGCTAGGGTAGATAGGATATGATAGAGTTGAAACGGACTTACGGATTGAACGAAGAGATCACGATCTTGAGGATGATGGTTGAGATGGACGACGGTGGATGGTGGTGGCGTCGAAGGTGGCTGAACGGCGGCGGTGATGATGTTGTGAATTACAACCCGAAAGTTGCCTTGAATCTCAAACGTACACAAGGCCAAATTCTTTAAGTTGTTCTTCGGATAGCGAGTTTCCGACGATCCCTCGAACGTGGACGGCGAATTCCCTTTGTAAAACTTAGAGGTGCTAAATCTAAGAGTATGAATTTAATTATCTAAACTCACAAAAGATTAAACGGGGAGAGACGATATTGAAAGCAAAGGCTTAATAATCAAATATAGTCTAAAGTATCAATGAAGCATGGATCACCTATTTATAAGACATAGGTGACCGAAAATCTAAGCTATTATGGACGAAAATTATAGTCCAAATCAATCTAGGATTGTGTTTGGATATTCCCTAAGCTAGAATTCTATTTAAGGTAGAACTTGTAGATCTTACCTTATCTAAAATCCTAGTCAAACTATGACTTATTGTAACCGAAAATTGACCTATTTAATTAAATAAATCTGATCCTAACTATAGTATAATTAAATAAAATAAATACTATAGTCTAAAATAACATAACTACTAGATAAAAATCAATAGGGCCGAAAATTGGTCTTCTTCAACTTGGCCGATTCTTCTCCAGTCTTCATGCACATGCACACGTCCTCTTGCACATATGCACATCTTCATGTTGTGTTCTCCATGTCTTGATCTCCATCCTCCAATATCAACAAGTTCATCATCTTCAAGCTTCCTTGTACGCCGTCTTCTTCTGCAAGCTTCTTGCAAACCGTAGCTTGCAAATAATCTTGCAACTTCTTAGCTCTTAATCTTGTGACGGGTCCTTTGAATTGAAGCTCTTCATTGACTTCCTCATTGCTATGGATGTCCTCATCATTCCCCCCCCTGCTGAAAAGAATTCGTCCTCGAATTTGAATCCTCATCATGGTCGAATTCATCTGCAACAAAAGGAGATAAATCAGCAACGTTAAACGTAGAAGAACACTTATACTCACCGGGTAGATCACTGCGGTATGCATTGTCATTAACACGGCTTAGAACAGTAAAGGGACCATCGCCACGGGGTGACAACTTGGACTTCCTCAAGTTAGGAAATTGGCCGGGGCTTAAATGAACCCAAACACGATCACCGGGCTGGAAGATGATACGTTTACACCTCGTGTTGCGTGTGGCGGCTATCCTTGAGCCTTGGTGCTCAATCCGGGCACGTACCTTCTCATGCATCTCTTGAATAAAATCAGCTCTTTTCATACCTTTAACACTCGTTAGATGCTCAACAGGTAAAGGTAACAAATCAGTAGGAGTTAGTGGATTAAATCCATAAACTACCTCAAAAGGGGACATGTTATTAGAAGAATGCACAACACGATTATAAGCAAATTCAGCATATGGTAAACATTCTTCCCATGACTTCAAGTTATTCTTAATTAGAGACCTAAGTAAAGCTTCTAAAGTACGATTCACAACCTCAGTTTGACCATCGGTTTGTGGATGACAAGCAGTAGAAAACAATAACTTAGTACCTAATTTTCCCCACAAAACACGCCAGAAATGTCCTAAAAACTTAGAATCCCTATCACTAACAATAGTACGAGGAATTCCATGCAATCTAATAACATGCACAAAGAACAAGTTGGCAACATGTATAGCATCATCAGTTTTCCTTCATGCAATGAAATGAGCCATTTTGGAAAACCTATCAACTACAACAAACACAGAATCCTTACCCGACCTAGATCTAGGCAATGCTAAGATGAAATCCATAGAAATATCAATCCAAGGAGATGAGGGGGCGGGTAGGGGCGAGTAAAGACCAAAGGGGTGTGAAGTGGATTTGGCTTGACGACAAGTAATGCAACGACTACACACATTCTCTACATCTTTACGCATATGCGGCCAAAAGAAGTGTTCATGCAGCAAGTTCAATGTCTTATGCACACCAAAGTGACCCATTAAACCTCCCGCATGCGATTCTAACACTAATAGCTCACGCATAGAACAAGTAGGGATGCATAATTTCGACTCTTTGAACAGAAAACCATCATGCACATAATAACCATCAAATGACCTAGATTTCGAGCTACATGAAGCATAGATGGGGCTGAAGTAGGCGTCCTCAACATACAAAGCTTCAATAGACTCAAAACTAAGCATCTTAGCATGCATTAAGTTCAAAAGAGCGTACCTTCTTGATAGGGCATCGGCGACCACGTTTTCCTCGCCTTTCTTGTACTTGATAACATACGGAAAGGATTCAATGAACTCGACCCATCTCGCATGTCTCTTGTTCAGATTGTTTTGCCCTTTCAAGTGCTTCAAGCTTTCATGATCCGTGTGGATGACGAACTCCTTAGGCCAAAGATAGTGCTTCCATGTGTCCAACGCATGCTTCAAAGCGTAGAGCTCTCTTTATCGTACGTGGAGTACCTAAGGGAGGCGCCATTTAACTTCTCACTGAAGTATGCCACGGGACGTTTTTCCTGCATCTAAACAGCACCAATACCTATCCCGGAGGCATCACACTCGATCTCAAAAGTCTTGGAAAAATCAGGTAAACACAAAACAGGAGCAGAACATAACAATGACTTCAAAGTATTAAAAGCATGCTCTTGTTGTTTACTCCACTCAAATTTCCGATCCTTCTTACTTAGCTCAGTAAGAGGGACGGCTATACTGGAGAAATCCCGTACAAAACGACGGTAAAACCCAGCTAATCCATGAAAGGATCGAACCTCTGAGGCGTTTTTCGGGGTTGGCCATTCCTCAATCGCTTTGATTTTGGAACGGTCTACCTCAATACCTCATGAACTAACGACAAAGCCTAAAAACACGACTTCATCCATGCAAAAAGAACATTTAGACAAGTTTCCATACAACTTAGCATCACGCAGAAGACAGAAAACACGCCTAAGATGATCTATGTGCGCCTGTGCATTGTGACTGTAAATCAAAATATCATCAAAGTAGACAACAACAAATTTACCAATCACATCACGCCAAACATGATTCATTAATCTCATAAACGTGCTCGGTGCATTAGTGAGACCAAAAGGCATAACTAACCACTCATATAAACCATGCTTTGTTTTAAACGCAGTTTTCCATTCATCCCCTTCATGCATTCTAACTTGAAAATAACCAGATCTCAAATCTATTTTAGAAAACACATGAGAACCACTTAATTCATCTAGCATATCATCAAGTCTAGGGATAGGAAATCTGTACTTAACTGTTATCTTGTTGATGGCGCGGCAATCCATGCACATTCTCCATTCGTTGTTCTTTTTGGGCACTAGAATGACTGGAACTGCACAAGGGCTCATCGACTCTCGGATTTGCTTCTTCTCTAGAAACTCCTTTACTTGACGATCGATCTCCTTCGTCTCTTCAGGGGACGTTCGGTACGCCGGTCGGTTGGGCAAGACTGCGCCGGGTACGAAGTCGATCTGGTGCTCGATCCCACGAACTGGAGGTAATCCACTTGGAATCTCATCCGGGAACACATCCGCGAACTCCTCCATAAGTGGCTGCACATCACAAGGTAAAGAAACACCATTAGTAGCACTGTCCTTATAAGATAAAAGAACGAAAGGTAAACCTGCTTTTAGTGCTTTCTCTACGCCTTTAACTGAGATGAACAGGGATCGATTCTTCTCTTTGCTTGGGTCTGATCCGATGGCTTTTCCACGAGCTAAGACATCATTAGAAGGTGTCTTATGGGCTGCATTGGTCGAACTTGGTGTTGTGTTCGGCTGAGAGGTGGCGGCCGAACTGGTTCGGGCTGTGGCTGCGGCTTGTTTTGCCCGTTCTTGCTTGAATCTCTCTTGCATCCTTTCTTGATCCTCTGCAACGGCTTTAGGAGTGAGTGGCTTGAGTACAGTGGTGCGGCCGTCCCTAATGATCGAATAGGTGTTGGCCAAACCATCGTGAACTGCTTTTCTGTCGAACTGCCACGGTCTTCCTAACAGTATATGGGCTGCTTCCATGGGAATAACATCACAAAGAACAGTGTCAGAATAACGACCTTTAGTAAAAGTAACGTGTACCTGACCTGTAACTCTGATGGATCCGCGATCTGTGAGCCACTGCAACTTGTACGGTTTTGGATGCTTTGTTGTGGTGAGGGCGAGTTTATCAACGGCATACTGACTTATTGCGTTGATTATACTCCCACTGTCGATGATCATGGCACAAGTCTGATCTTTGATGGCAACTCAAGTGTAGAAGATGTTCTCTCGTTGCGATTGCTCTTCGTCTTCACGGTTGATGTTCAGACTGCGAATAGAAACCAAGCTGACATGAGGTAGCTCGACTTCATCATCATCTGGCTCGACTTCAGGGACCTCAACTGCTTCAGGGGCGGCGGCCTGAGGCTCCTCTTCATCTTCACTGGCTGATTCAAGTCCATTTTGTTCATTGAGGAACAGAACACGCCGGTTTGGACACTGGTTCTGAAAATGACCCCAACCTTGGCATTTATGACACTGGATGTCACAGGCTCGACTAGGGGCTGCATTTGGCATTGGAGTGGACTGATTGGGCCGTTGGAATGGTGGTCTGGGTGTAGACTCGGGTCTACGGCTTGCTTGCGGTGTAGAACGATCAAAACGGCGTTCCGGAGGGCCGGATTGACCTCGGGGTCGTGTGGAATCAGTAGAAGGAGTAGAAGGTGATGTGGAAGGTGTACCTTTACTCCAAGATGATCGAGTAGGGGCTGGTCCATGACTGGATCGAAGGCGGCCTTCTCGCAACTGCTTTTCCACAATTGATGCGTATTGCACCATTCTCTCTATGCTTGTGAATTCTTTGAGCTCTACTTCACAGGCAATGTCTGGATTCATACCTTCAATGTACCGAATGATGGTAGCATTTAAGGTCTCCTCTTTTTCGACTCGATTCAGGGCAGTTTCGAGCTCTTTATGGTACTCTTCGATCGATCTAGCTCCTTGCTTGATCCGGTTGAGCTTCTTCTCAAGCTCTATTTCATAGTGGACTGGAATGAAGCGACCACGCAAGAATCCTTTCATTTCCTCCCAATTGTCAATGGGTGGATTTCTGTTTCTTCGTCTTCTTTCTTGCTGCATTTCCCACCAAGTGGCTGCGTAACCTTTAAACTCCAAACATGCTAGCTGCACCTTTTTAGCTTCTGAAAAATCATAGCATGCGAAAATCTTCTCTACCTTACGTTCCCAATCAAGATAGATATCGGGATCGTGAAGGCCTTCAAACTCTGGAATGCTCGTTTTGATGTTGTGGAGCATTCGATCCTCTTCATAGTCATCTCGACTATGACCTCTTCTCGGGCGACGTCCTCGATCAAATTCTTCAGTATTCTCATCAAAGTACTCCTCTTCAGGCTCATTGTGATGCTCTAGGCGTTGGTTTCCTCGAATGGGTGGAGGATAGACAGGTGTTGTTTTAGTGCGTTCAAGAGCATGCACTAAATCGTCTATCTTGTTGGAGAGAGCTTGGTGTTGTCTTTGAACATGCTTAGACAACGCTTCAAAATGGTACTTGGGATCCCACGGTGCGGGTGGATCCGAATATGACTCCATGGGTGCTTTGGAAGGGTCTTTGGACGGGTCCAAAGGTGGTGAAGTCGAATGGTGATCGACTGGAGGTGTAGAGGATGACTCGGTGTGGGTTCCTTTCTTCATGATACCTACAAAACGAACAAACGTAAAAGAAAACAAGGAAGATCCTCACAATCTCACTTTCTCTCGTTTGTTTGCACTCTTGATTTTTCCACTTGTGTATCACTCAAATATGTGGGTGCACAGTGTGTGAAAATCGTGTATATGAAGGTAAGGGAATCGTGTGGTTTGTTTCGAGGAAGGACGGGAATGCTATTCTCGGAACAAGGATGAACTTGGTGTGCATAGATGAGATACGGGTTGAGTATGTGTAGGTATGTGGGTGGCCTTTTGGGTAGTGTTAGGGATGGGGTGGCCGAATGGTGTAGGAGTGGGTATGGGATGTGTTGGTCGAGTATGGAATGGTAGGAAAGGAAAGAAGTAGATCAATTATTGAAGTTCCAAATAGGTTTAGGAATTCCAAAAATAAATCTAGGTAGAAGAAGGAAAGAATTAGAATAGATAAGAAAAGAAGAAAGAGATAAGGTAAGTAGGGGATTTGGATATGTATCAATCTATATGACACAATCTAAATACCTTAATTAGCCTAGACTCTAGAAGGAATGAACCAAAAAAATAAAATAAGACACTTAAGGAAGTTACCAACAAGAAATAGAACTTGTATGGAAAGTTTCAAAAGTAAAACAAACTTGAAGGAAACTACCAAAAATAAGAAAGACTTATTAAGGTAATTACCAACTAACAACTAGTACCAAAAGGAAGGTACCAAAATTAAAAATTGCACAAAAGGAAACAATAGATTTCGAATTTTTTTTTTTTTTTTTTGATTTCGATCGGCTTTTTTTTTTTTTTTTTTTTTTTTTGATCGTGCCTCTTTTCCCTTTTTTTTATAACAATGAACAATACGGAATTAGATTACAACTCGATTCAATGTAAAATAAAATACGACACAAAAATCGAACCAAAGCCGACGTGGCTTTGATACCACTTTTATGATACGACCCGAACTCTAGGAACGAACACACGTCGACACACGTAAGTTTTTGTGTCTACTATGACTCAAATGATCAAAGTAAAATAAGCGGAAAAATAATGGAACAAACTAGACGACTAAGACTCAACTAAAATACCTAGACAATGACACAAAATAACACAATATCCAAAGGATTATGGGGCTGTTTTGGACGATGGATTGGATGGTATTAATGAAGGAATTTCGATGGTGATGATTAGGTTTAGAAGGGCTAGGGTAGATAGGATATGATAGAGTTGAAACGGACTTACGGATTGAACGAAGAGATCACGATCTTGAGGATGATGGTTGAGATGGACGACGGTGGATGGTGGTGGCATCGAAGGTGGCTGAACGGTGGCGGTGATGATGTTGTGAATTACAACCCGAAAGTTGCCTTGAATCTTGAACGTACACAAGGCCAAATTCTTTAAGTTGTTCTTCGGATAGCGAGTTTCCGACGATCCCTCGAACGTGGACGGCGAATTCCCTTTGTAAAACTTAGAGGTGCTAAATCTAAGAGTATGAATTTAATTATCTAAACTCACAAAAGATTAAACGGGGAGAGACGATATTGAAAGCAAAGGCTTAATAATCAAATATAGTCTAAAGTATCAATGAAGCATGAATCACCTATTTATAAGACATAGGTGACCGAAAATCTAAGCTATTATGGACGAAAATTATAGTCCAAATCAATCTAGGATTGTGTTTGGATATTCCCTAAACTAGAATTCTATTTAAGGTAGAACTTGTAGATCTTACCTTATCTAAAATCCTAGTCAAACTATGACTTATTGTAACCGAAAATTGACCTATTTAATTAAATAAATCTGATCCTAACTATAGTATAATTAAATAAAATAAATACTATAGTCTAAAATAAAATAACTACTAGATAAAAATCAATAGGGCCGAAAATTGGTCTTCTTCAACTTGGCCGATTCTTCTCCAGTCTTCATGCACATGCACACGTCCTCTTGCACACATGCACATCTTCATGTTGTGTTCTCCATGTCTTGATCTCCATCCTCCAATATCAACAAGTTCATCATCTTCAAGCTTCCTTGTACGTCGTCTTCTTCTGCAAGCTTCTTGCGAACCGTAGCTTGCAAATAATCTTGCAACTTCTTAGCTCTTAATCTTGTGACGGGTCCTTTGAATTGAAGCTCTTCATTGACTTCCTCATTGCTATGGATGTCCTCATCAGTTTCGGTCGGTATGCCCATACCGAGTAGTTCCGGCCTTGTTGAATTTTATTTAGACTATAGTATTTATTTAATTATGTTAGTCTATAGTTTAGTTTCAGATTTTTATTTAATTTAATGTAATTTTCGTCCATATTATAGTCAAGGTTGACTAGAATTATATTTAAGGCAATTTCCTACCTTGAATAGAATTCTAGTTTAGGGAACTTCCTAGTATAGTTAGAGATCCCTTTTGGATCAATTTTTTAGCCTTTTTTATGTTTAATTTCGTTCCCCCATAGTCCTATAAATAGGGGAACCATGTCACATTGTTACTTTAGACTATATTTGATTAATTAAGCTTTGCTTTCAATATTGTCTCAACCCCCTTTTAAATCTTTGTGAGTTTTGATTTAAAATTCATATTCTTGGAGCTAGCAACTTTAAGTCTTATTCAAGGGTATTGCTTAATCCACTTGAGGGATTAACCGGTATTCGCTATCCGAAGATCAACTTAGAGATTTCATCCTTGGGTACATTCGAGATTCAAGGAGGCTATCGGGTTGTGATTCACATCAACGAATCATCATCCATCAACCATAATCGACACCATCCATACTTCATCAACGCACGCTTCAATTCAGCCCCCAAGATCGTGATCGTGTTCTACGCCAATCCATCCATACCGTAAGTTCGTTTAACTCTATCATATCCTATCTACCATAGCCATTCTTCACCTACACCTCACATTCAAAATACCATCATCATCACCGTCCTTATTCTCATCCTTTACCACACGTTATCTTTAACGTCCACTTGGTCAGTATGCCCATACTGACTAACTTCATGCAATCTGGTCAGTATGCCCATACCGACTAACTTCAAGCCTTATTCTTTATCATCAATGGTTAGCATAGTGATCCATCTCGGGCTGCTCTTCACTTCATCTTCATGCATTTCGAATTTGCGCCTTATTGAAGCTTATAGATAAGCTTGTAACTTCTTAGCTCGCAAACGCGTCACAGGACCTTTGAACTGCAACTCCGGATCATCTGGATCATTGCTAGGCACGATCTCATCATTCCCCCCCTGCTGAAAAGAATTCGTCCTCGAATTCTCGGACTCATCTTGTTCGAACTCATCATCTGCAGAAAAGGGAGATAAGTCAGCAACATTAAATGTAGACGAACACTTATACTCACCGGGTAAATCAATGCGATAGGCATTGTCATTGACTCGACTCAACACGGTGAACGGTCCATCTCCTCTCGGTATTAATTTCGATTTTCTCAAGTTAGGAAACCGTCCAGGACTCAGATGAATCCAAACGCGATCTCCAGGCTGGAAAATCACTTGCTTGCGCCGTTTATTCTTTTGAACAGCATTACGTGCGCCAACGGCTTCAATACGCGCACGTATTTTCTCATGATGGACGGCGGTGGTGGAGGTGTTGTGAATTACAACCCGAAAGTCGCCTTGGATCTCGAACGTATACAAGGCCAAATTCTTTAAGTTGCTTTTCAATTAGCGAGTCTCCGGAGACGAATTCCCTTTGTAAAACTTAGAGGTGCTAAATCTAAGAGTATGAATTTAATTATCTAAACTCACAAAAGATTAAAAGGGGAGAGACGATATTGAAAGCAAAGGCTTAATAATCAAATATAGTATAACGTATCAATGTAACATGGATCCCCTATTTATAAGTATAGGTGGATCGAAAATAAAGCTATAAGGGCCGAAAATTTCATGCTCAAATCAAACTAGAACTAGACTAGGAAGTTTCCTAAACTAGAATTCTATTTAAGGTAGAACTTGTAGATCTTGCCTTATCTAAAATCCTAGTCAAACTTTGACTCTAAATAACCGAAAATTACATCAAATAAATTAAATAAACTGATCTAGACTATAGTCTAAATAAAATAAATACTATAGTCTAAAATAAAATAACTACTAAAATAAAATAGATAAGGACCGAAAATCGGTCATCTCTTCACTTGTTTCGCCGCGGCTCTTCACCATGCACACATGCACACGTGCACATCATCATGTAGTATTCTCCATGTCTTGATCTCCATCTTCCAACGTCAACAAGGTCATCATCTTCAAGCTTCCTTGCACGCCGTCTTCTTCTTCGAGCTTCTTGCGAATTGTAGCTTGCAAATAATCTTGTAACTTCTTAGCTCGTAGTCTTGTGACGAGTCCTTTGAATTGAAGCTCTTCATTGAGTTCCTCATTGCTATGGATGTCCTCATCATTCCCTCCCTGCTGAAAAGAATTCGTCCTCGAATTTGGATCCTCTTCATGGTCGAATTCATCTGCAAGAAAAGGAGATAAATCAGCTACATTAAACGTAGAAGAACACTTGTACTCACCAGGTAGATCAATGCGGTATGCATTATCAT
This sequence comes from Perilla frutescens, assembly GCA_026008535.1. Classification (NCBI taxonomy): domain Eukaryota; kingdom Viridiplantae; phylum Streptophyta; class Magnoliopsida; order Lamiales; family Lamiaceae; genus Perilla; species Perilla frutescens. The sequence goes on from BRKX01000012.1 coordinate 47,023,115, forward strand.
TAACTCGGCTTAAAACAGTGAAGGGACCATCTCCACGGGGCGACAACTTGGACTTCCTCAAGTTCGGGAATCGGCCAGGGCTTAAATGAACCCAAACACGATCACCGGGCTGGAATATCACACGCTTGCACCTCGTGTTGCGTGCGGCAGCAATTCGTGAGCTTTGGTGCTCAATCCGGGCACGTACCTTCTCATGCATCTCTTGAATAAAATCAGCTCTCTTCATACCTTTAACACTCGTTAGATGCTCAACGGGTAAAGGAAGCAAATCAGTAGGAGTTAGTGGATTAAATCCATAAACTACCTTAAAAGGAGACATGTTAGTAGAAGAATGTACAACACGATTATAAGCAAATTCAGCGTATGGTAGACATTCTTCCCATGACTTTAAGTTATTCTTAATTAGAAACCTAAGTAAAGCTCCTAAAGTACGATTCACAACCTCAGTTTGACCATCGGTTTGTGGATGACATGCAGTAAAAAACAATAACTTAGTACCTAATTTTCCCCACAAAACACGCCAAAAATGTCCTAAAAACTTAGAATCCCTATCACTAACAATAGTACGAGAAATTCCATGCAATCTAACAACATGCACAAAGAACAAGTTGGCAACATGTATAGCATCATCAGTTTTCCTACATGCAATGAAATGAGCCATTTTGGAAAACCTATCAACTACAACAAACACAGAATCCTTACCCGACCTAGATCTAGGCAATCCTAAGATGAAATCCATAGAAATATCAATCCAAGGAGCTGAGGGAACGGGTAGGGGCGTGTATAATCCGAATGGGTGTGAAGTAGATTTGGCTTGACGGCAAGTAATGCAACGACTACACACATTCTCTACATCCTTACGCATATGCGGCCAAAAGAAGTGTTCATGCAGCGAGTTCAATGTCTTATGCACACCAAAGTTGATGAAGCCATGGATAGCAAAGATGATGAAGAACCGGAGTTGCAATTTAGAGGACCAATCACAAGATCAAGAGCTAAGAAGTTGCAAGCTTACATGCAAGTGTTGATTAGAAGAAAACTTGAGATTGGAGATCAAGAAGTCAAGAGAAGCAATTCCAAGATAGTTAATTTATTAACTATTGAAGATCAAGAACACACCATGGAGTATTAATCTTGAAGAGATGAAGATGAAGAGTTCAAGTGCATGTGTGCATATGCATGTAATTGCCGTGTGCATGTGTGTGCGATTTAGTGAAGAAAATCGGTCCTATAGTTATTTAATTATGGGGTTGATTTTATCTAGACTATAGTATTTAATTTATTTAATTATAGACTATAGTAGATCAGATTTTATTTATTTAATTAGGTACAATTTTCGGTCATAATGTCACATGGTCATAGGTTTGACTAGAATTTTAATTAAGGGAAGAAACTACCTTAAATAGAATTCTAGTTTAGGGAATTTCTGATGAAGCCACGAAAAGCCTTGAAGAACTTAATCCGGAGCTGCAAATACGTGGTTCAATTACACGATTTCGAGCAATACAATTGCAAGGATTTTTCCAAGCATTTGTATGTAAGAAATTCGAAGATGACAAAGATGTTGAGAGCAACTCCAAAATTGTTACTTTGTTAACAATTAAAGATTGGAGATCAAGGTTTGAAGAAGAGAACATGAAGAACTCGTCGAGTTGTGCATGCGTGCACGGGATCAGATTTTCGGCCCTTTAATTAATTTAATTAGGAGTTGAATTTTATTTAGACTATAGTATTTATTTAATTATGTTAGACTATAGTTTAGTTCAGATTTTTAATTATTTATTATGTAATTTTCGTCCATAATATAGTCATAGTTGACTAGAATTGTATTTAAGGCAATTTCCTACCTTGAATAGAATTCTAGTTTAGGGAACTTCCTAGTATAGTTAGAGATCCCTTTTGGATCAATTTTTTAGCCTTTTTTTATGTTTATTTTCGTTCCCCCTTGTCCTATAAATAGGGGAACCATGTCACATTGTTACTTTAGACTATATTTGATTAATTAAGCTTTGCTTTCAATATTGTCTCAACCCCCTTTTAAATCTTTGTGAGTTTTGATTTAAAATTCATATTCTTGGAGCTAGCAACTTTAAGTCTTATTCAAGGGTATTGCTTAATCCACTTGAGGGATTAACCGGTATTCGCTATCCGAAGATCAACTTAGAGATTTCATCCTTGGGTACGTTCGAGATTCAAGGAGGCTATCGGGTTGTGATTCACATCAACGAATCATCATCCATCAACCATAATCGACGCCATCCATACTCCATCGACGCACGCCTCAATTCAGCCCACAAGTTCGAGTTCAAGTTCTACGCCGTTCCGTTTCATCCATAAGTTCGTTTCATCCCTAACATATCCTATCTACCCAAACCTTTCTTCACCAATATCACACACGAATTTCCACCCAATTTCCAGCCTATATTTCGTCCCTATACAGCCCCTATCCTTCGGTTCTTGTGTTACATAGTTCGTGTCATAGTTTAGGTATTTTAGTTGTCTAGATTGTCTAATTTTCGTTGTTTATCGAGTCGGATTGAAGCCCTTCATTCGCTGACGTGTTTCGTATCCAGAAGTCTTCCGCTACGTCTCTAGATTCGTCCTAGATTATTTGTCCGGGTTGTATCAGTACCCGGCGCAGTCTTGCCCAACCGACCGGCGTACCGCACGTCCCCTGAAGAGACGAAGGAGATCGATCGCCAAGTAAAGGAGTTGCTAGAGAAGAAGCAAATCCGAGAGTCGATGAGCCCTTGTGCAGTTCCAGTCATTCTAGTGCCCAAGAAGAACAATGAATGGAGAATGTGCATGGATTGCCGCGCCATCAACAAAATAACAGTTAAGTACAGATTTCCTATCCCTAGACTTGATGATATGCTAGATGAATTAAGTGGTTCTCATGTGTTTTCTAAGATAGATTTGAGATCTGGTTATTTTCAAGTTAGAATGCATGAAGGGGATGAATGGAAAACTGCATTTAAAACAAAGCATGGTTTATATGATTGGTTAGTTATGCCTTTTGGTCTCACTAATGCACCGAGCATGTTTATGAGGTTAATGAATCATGTTTTGCGTGATGTGATTGGTAAATTTGTTGTTGTCTACTTTGATGATATTTTGATTTACAGTCACAATGCACAGGCGCACATAGATCATCTTAGGCGTGTATCTGTCTTCTGCGTGATGCTAAGTTGTATGGAAACTTGTCTAAATGTTCTTTTTGCATGGATGAAGTCGTGTTTTTAGGCTTTGTCGTTAGTTCACGAGGTATTGAGGTAGACCGTTCCAAAATCAAAGCGATTGAGGAATGGCCAACCCCGAAAAACGCCTCTGAGGTTCGATCATTCCATGGTTTAGCTGGGTTTTACCGTCGTTTTGTACGGGATTTCTCTAGTATAGCCGCCCCTCTTACTGAGCTAAGTAAGAAGGATTGGAAATTTGAGTGGGGTAAACAACAAGAGCATGCTTTTAATACTTTGAAGTCATTGTTATGTTCTGCTCCTGTTTTATGTTTACCTGATTTTTCCAAAACTTTTGAGATCGAGTGTGATGCCTCCGGGATAGGTATTGGTGCTGTTTTGATGCAGGAAAAACGTCCCGTGGCATACTTCAGTGAGAAGTTAAATGGCGCCTCTCTTAGGTACTCCACGTACGATAAAGAGCTCTACGCTTTGAAGCGTGCGTTGGACACATGGCAGCACTATCTCTGGCCTAAGGAGTTCGTCATCCACACGGATCATGAAAGCTTGAAGCATTTGAAAGGGCAAAACAATCTGAAGAAGAGACATGCGAGATGGGTCGAGTTCATCGAGTCCTTTCCGTATGTTATCAAGTACAAGAAAGGCGAGGAAAACGTGGTCGCCGATGCCCTATCAAGAAGGTACGCTCTTTTGAACTTAATGCATGCTAAGATGCTTGGTTTTGAGTCTATTAAAGCACTGTATGTTGAGGACGCCTATTTCAGCCCCATCTATGCTTCATGTAGCTCGAAATCTAGGTCATTTGATGGATATTATGTGCATGATGGTTTCTTGTTCAAAGAGTCGAAATTATGCATCCCTACTTGTTGATGAGGACATCCATAGCAATGAGGAAGTCAATGAGGAGCTTCAATTCAAAGGACCCGTCACGAGATTAAGAGCTAAGAAGTTGCAAGATTATTTGCAAGCCACAATTCGCAAGAAGCTTGAAGAAGAAGACGGCGTACAAAGAAGCTTGAAGATGATGAACTTATTGACATTGGAAGATGGAGATCAAGACATGGAGAACACAACATGAAGATGTGCATGTGTGCAATAGGACGTGTGCATGTGCATGGCATGAAGAAGTTTCGGCCGAGTTTGAACTAGGCCAATTTTCGGTCCTATTGATTTTATCTAGTAGTTATTTTATTTTAGACTGTAGTATTTATTTTATTTAATTATACTATAGTTTAGATCAGATTTTAATTAATTATTTAGAGTCAATTTTCGGTTATTTTAAGTCTTAGTTTGACTAGGATTTTAGATAAGGTAAGATCTACAAGTTCTACCTTAAATAGAATTCTAGTTTAGGAAATATCCAAACACAATCCTAGATTGATTTGGACTATAATTTTCGGCCCTTAGCTATAGGATTTTCGATCCACCTATTGTTATAAATAGGGGATCCATGTCTCATTGTTACTTTAGACTATATTTGATTATTAAGCCTTTGATTTCAATATCGTCTCCCCCCGTTTAATCTTTTGTGAGTTTAGATAATTAAATTCATACTCTTAGATTTAGCACCTCTAAGTTTTACAAAGGGAATTCGCCGTCCACGTTCGAGGGATCGTCGGAAACTCGCTATCCGAAGAACAACTTAAAGAATTTGACCTTGTGTACGTTCGAGATTCAAGGCAACTTTCGGGTTGTAATTCACAACATCATCACCGCCGTCGTTCAACCTCCACGACGCCACCATCACCACCGCCGTCGTTCATCACACCAACATCCACAAGATCGTGTTCTCTTCGTTACATCCGTAAGTCCGTTTCAACTCTATCATATCCCATCTACCCTAGCCCTTCTAAACCTAATCATCACCATCGAAATTCCTTCATTAATACCGTCCAATCCATCGTCCAAAACAGCCCCATACTTGTTTGGATTTTGTGTTATTTTGTGTCATTGTCTAGGTATTTTAGTTAAGTCTTAGTCGTCTAGTTTACATCGTTATCTTCCGCATATTTTACTTTGATTGTTTGAGTCATAGAAAGACACAAAAACTTATGTGTGTCGACGTGTGTTCGTTCCTAGAGTTCGGGTCGTATCACTTGTTCTATGCGTGAGTTATTAGTGTTAGAATCGCATGCGGGAGGTTTAATGGGTCACTTTGGTGTGCATAAGACATTGAACTTGCTGCATGAACACTTCTTTTGGCCACATATGCGTAAGGATGTAGAGAATGTGTGTAGTCGTTGCATTACTTGTCGTCAAGCTAAATCCACTTCACACCCCTTTGGTCTTTACTCGCCCCTACCCGCGCCCCCTCATCTCCTTGGATTGATATTTCTATGGATTTCATCTTAGGATTGCCTAGATCTAGGTCGGGTAAGGATTCTGTGTTTGTTGTAGTTGATAGGTTTTCCAAAATGGCTCATTTCATTGCATGTAGGAAAACTGATGATGCCATACATGTTGCCAACTTGTTCTTTGTGCATGTTGTTAGGTTGCATGGAATTCCTCGTACTATTGTTAGTGATAGGGATTCTAAGTTTTTAGGACATTTTTGGCGTGTTTTGTGGGGAAAATTAGGTACTAAGTTATTGTTTTCTACTGCATGTCATCCACAAACCGATGGTCAAACTGAGGTTGTGAATCGTACTTTAGGAGCTTTACTTAGGTCTCTAATTAACAATAATTTGAAGTCATGGGAAGAATGTCTACCATATGCTGAATTTGCTTACAATCCTGTTGTGCATTCTTCTACTAACATGTCTCCTTTTGAGGTTGTTTATGGATTTAATCCATTAACTCCTACTGATTTGTTGCCTTTACCTGTTGAGCATCTAACAAGTGTTAAAGGTATGAAACGAGCTGATTTTATTCAAGAGATGCATGAGAAGGTACATGCCCGGATTGAGCATCAAGGCTCACGGATCGCCGCCGCACGCAACACGAGGCGTGAACGTGTCATCTTCCAACCCGGTGATCGTGTTTGGGTTCATTTAAGCCCCGGCCGATTTCCTAACTTGAGGAAGTCCAAGTTGTCGCCCCGTGGAGATGGTATCTTCACTATTCTAAGCCGTGTTAATGATAATGCATACCGCATTGATCTACCTGGTGAGTATAAGTGTTCTTCTACATTTAACGTTGCTGATTTATCTCCTTTTCTTGCAGATGAATTCGACCATGATGAGGATCCAAATTCGAGGACGAATTCTTTTCAGCAGGGGGGGAATGATGAGGACATCCATAGCAATGAGGAAGTCAATGAAGAGCTTCAATTCAAAGGACCCGTCACAAGATTAAGAGCTAAGAAGTTGCAAGATTATTTGCAAGCTACAATTCGCAAGAAGCTCGAAGAAGAAGAAGACGGCGTGCAAGGAAGCTTGAAAATGATGAACTTGTTGACATTGGAAGATGGCGATCAAGACATGGAGAACACTACATGATGATGTGTACGTGTGCATAAGTGCATGGTGAAGAGCCGCGGCCAAGCAATGAAGAGAAACCGATTTTCGGTTCTTATCTATTTTATTTTAGTAGTTATTTTATTTTAGACTATAGTATTTATTTTATTTAATTATACTATAGTTTGGATCAGATTTTAATTAATTATTTAGGATAATTTTCGGTTATGATTAGTCCAAGTCATAGGTTTGACTAGAATTTTAATTAAGGGAAGAAACTACCTTAAATAGAGTTCTAGTTTAGGGAAACTTCCAAATCCAATTCTAGATCAACTTGGACTCAATATTTTCGGCCTTAAGCCTTAGGATTTTCGGTCACCTATGTATTATAAATAGGTGATCCATGCTTCATTGTTACTTTAGACTATATTTGATTATTAAGCCTTTACTTTCAATATCGTCTCTCCCCGTTTAATCTTTTGTGAGTTTAGATAATTAAATTCATACTCTTAGATTTAGCACCTCTAAGTTTTACAAAGGGAATTCGCCGTCCACGTTCGAGGGATCGTTGGAAACTCGCTATCCGAAGAGCAACTTAAAGAATTTGGCCTTGTATACGTTCGAGATCCAAGGCAATTTTCGGTCCTATTGATTTTATCTAGTAGTTATTTTATTTTAGACTGTAGTATTTATTTTATTTAATTATACTACAGTTTAGATTATATTTTAATTAATTATTTAGAGTCAATTTTCGGTTATTTTAAGTCTTAGTTTGACTAGGATTTTAGATAAGGTAAGATCTACAAGTTCTACCTTAAATAGAATTCTAGTTTAGGAAATATCCAAACACAATCCTAGATTGATTTGGACTATAATTTTCGGCCCTTAGCTATAGGATTTTCGATCCACCTATTGTTATAAATAGGGGATCCATGTCTCATTGTTACTTTAGACTATATTTGATTATTAAGCCTTTGCTTTCAATATCGTCTCCCCCCATTTAATCTTTTGTGAGTTTAGATAATTAAATTCATACTCTTAGATTAGCACCTCTAAGTTTTACAAAGGGAATTCGCCGTCCACGTTCGAGGGATCGTCGGAAACTCGCTATCCGAAGAACAACTTAAAGAATTTGGCCTTGTGTACGTTCGAGATTCAAGGCAACTTTCGGGTTGTAATTCACAACATCATCACCGCCGCCGTTCAACCTCCACGACGCCAGCATCACCACCGCCGTCGTTCATCACACCAACATCCACAAGATCGTGTTCTCTTCGTTACATCCGTAAGTCCGTTTCAACTCTATCATATCCTATCTACCCTAGCCCTTCTAAACCTAATCATCACCACCGAAATTCCTTCATTAATACCGTCAAATCCATCGTCCAAAACAGCCCCATACTTGTTTGGATTTTGTGTTATTTTGTGTGTCATTGTCTAGGTATTTTAGTTAAGTCTTAGTCGTCTAGTTTACTTCGTTATCTTCCGCATATTTTACTTTGATTGTTTGAGTCATAGAAAGACACAAAAACTTATGTGTGTCGACGTGTGTTCGTTCCTAGAGTTCGGGTCGTATCACTTGTTCTATGCGTGAGTTATTAGTGTTAGAATCGCATGCGGGAGGTTTAATGGGTCACTTTGGTGTGCATAAGACATTGAACTTGCTGCATGAACACTTCTTTTGGCCACATATGCGTAAGGATGTAGAGAATGTGTGTAGTCGTTGCATTACTTGTCGTCAAGCTAAATCCACTTCACACCCCTTTGGTCTTTACTCGCCCCTACCCGCCCCTCATCTCCTTGGATTGATATTTCTATGGATTTCATCTTAGGATTGCCTAGATCTAGGTCGGGTAAGGATTCTGTGTTTGTTGTAGTTGATAGGTTTTCCAAAATGGCTCATTTCATTGCATGTAGGAAAACTGATGATGCTATACATGTTGCCAACTTGTTCTTTGTGCATGTTGTTAGGTTGCATGGAATTCCTCGTACTATTGTTAGTGATAGGGATTCTAAGTTTTTAGGACATTTCTGGCGTGTTTTGTGGGGAAAATTAGGTACTAAGTTATTGTTTTCTACTGCATGTCATCCACAAACCGATGGTCAAACTGAGGTTGTGAATCGCACTTTAGGAGCTTTACTTAGGTCTCTAATTAAGAATAATTTGAAGTCATGGGAAGAATGTTTACCATATGCTGAATTTGCTTATAATCGTGTTGTGCATTCTTCTACTAACATGTCTCCTTTTGAGGTAGTTTATGGATTTAATCCATTAACTCCTACTGATTTGTTGCCTTTACCTGTTGAGCATCTAACAAGTGTTAAAGGTATGAAAAGAGCTGATTTCATTCAAGAGATGCATGAGAAGGTACGTGCCCGGATTGAGCATCAAGGCTCCCGGATCGCCGCCGCACGCAACACGAGGCGTAAACGTGTCATCTTCCAGCCCGGTGATCGTGTTTGGGTTCATTTAAGCCCCGGCCGATTTCCTAACTTGAGGAAGTCGAAGTTGTCGCCCCGTGGAGATGGTCCCTTCACTGTTCTAAGCCGTGTTAATGATAATGCATACCGCATTGATCTACCTGGTGAGTATAAGTGTTCTTCTACATTTAACGTTGCTGATTTATCTCCTTTTCTTGCAGATGAATTCGACCATGATGAGGATCCAAATTCGAGGACGAATTCTTTTCAGCAGGGGGGGAATGATGAGGACATCCATAGCAATGAGGAAGTCAATGAAGAGCTTCAATTCAAAGGACCCGTCACAAGATTAAGAGCTAAGAAGTTGCAAGATTATTTGCAAGCTACAATTCGCAAGAAGCTCGAAGAAGAAGAAGACGGCGTGCAAGGAAGCTTGAAAATGATGAACTTGTTGACATTGGAAGATGGCGATCAAGACATGAAGAACACTACATGATGATGTGCACATGTGCATAAGTGCATGGTGAAGAGCCGCGGCCAAGCAATGAAGAGAAACCGATTTTCGGTTCTTATCTATTTTATTTTAGTAGTTATTTTATTTTAGACTATAGTATTTATTTTATTTAATTATACTATAGTTTAGATCAGATTTTAATTAATTATTTAGGATAATTTTCGGTTATGATTAGTCCAAGTCATAGGTTTGACTAGAATTTTAATTAAGGGAAGAAACTACCTTAAATAGAATTCTAGTTTAGGAAAACTTCCAAGTCCAATTCTAGATCAACTTGGACTCAATATTTTCGGCCTTAAGCCTTAGGATTTTCGGTTACCTATGTATTATAAATAGGTGATCCATGCTTCATTGTTACTTTAGACTATATTTGATTATTAAGCCTTTGCTTTCAATATCGTCTCTCCCCGTTTAATCTTTTGTGAGTTTAGATAATTAAATTCATACTCTTAGATTTAGCATCTCTAAGTTTTACAAAGGGAATTCGCCGTCCACGTTCGAGGGATCGTCATAAACTCGCTATCCGAAGAGCAACTTAAAGAATTGGGCCTTGTGTACGTTCGAGATTCAAGGCAACTTTCGGGTTGTAATTCACATCACAACCACCACCGCCGTCCAGCCACCTTCGACGCCACCACCATCCACCGTCGTCCATCTCAACCATTATCCTCAAGATCGTGATCTCTTCGTTCAATCCGTAAGTCCATCGTATCTCTATCATATCCTATCTACCCTAGCCCTTCTAAACCAACTCATCACCATCGAAAATCATCTCATAATACCGTCCATATAGCCGTCCAAAAACAGCCCATCTTTGTTTGGATTTGTGTTATTTTGTGTGTCATAGTTTAGATATTTTAGTTGAGTCTTAGTCGTCTATTTTGTTCCATTATTTTTCCGCTTATTTTACTTCGATTATTTGAGTCATCGAAGACACAAAAACTTACGTGTGTCGACGTGTGTTCGTTCCTAGAGTTCGGGTCGTATCAAGCCTTGATGAGGTCGTGCAAGGCAAAGAAGAAGATGATCCGGAGCTGCAGTTTAAAGGTCCAATGACGCGTTTGCGAGCTAAGAAGTTGCAAGCTTATTTACAAGCTTCTATTCGTCGCAAATTCGAAATGCATGAAGATGAAGTCAAGGGCAGCTCAAGATTGATCACCATGCTATCCATAGATGATGATGAAGGAAGCATGAAGACGTGAGAAGAAGAATGACGCCATTTGGACGTGTGCATGAAGAGATATACGCGTTTGCATGGGAATCCGACAAGTTGCTGTTTTTCATGCAAAGGTGGCAAGATTAATGCATACATGGACCACGAATTATTATGATAAATTGCAGCCCATATTGTGTTAATTAGGAGTCCAATAGGCGAGAATTTTGAAGGCCCAAAATCAGTTTGGGATTTTGATATGATCCTGAAAAGCTTTGAAAAATCAAATCCGGAGCTGATATGACCCGGACTCTAGGAACGAACACACGTCGACACACGTAAGTTTTGTGTCTTCTACGACTCAAATAACTAATGGAAAAATATGCGGAAGATAATGGAACAAGTTAGACGACTATAACTAACTAAAATACCTAGACTTATGACACACAAAATAACACGATATCCAAAGATGAGGGGCTGTTTTGGACGGTTATAGGAACGGTAATAAGGATGGTATTTTGGGCGTGTGGAATGGTTGAAGAAGGGCTTGAGTAGATAGGGTATGATATAGTTATAACGGACTTACGGTTTGAACGGGATGATGATGAACTTGGACACGATGGTGGTTGTTCTTGGAGGCGTACGGCGGCGGTGATGGGGGCGTCGTGGATGATGGACGGCGGTGGTGGAGGTGTTGTGAATTACAACCCGAAAGTCGCCTTAGATCTCGAACGTATACAAGGCCAAATTCTTTAAGTTGCTTTTCGATTAGCGAGTCTCCGGCGACGAATTCCCTTTGTAAAACTTAGAGGTGCTAAATCTAAGAGTATGAATTTAATTATCTAAACTCACAAAAGATTAAAAGGGGAGAGACGATATTGAAAGCAAAGGCTTAATAATCAAATATAGTCTAACGTATCAATGTAACATGGATCCCCTATTTATAAGTATAGGTGGATCGAAAATAAAGCTATAAGGGCCGAAAATTTCATGCTCAAATCAAACTAGAACTAGACTAGGAAGTTTCCTAAACTAGAATTCTATTTAAGGTAGAACTTGTAGATCTTGCCTTATCTAAAATCCTAGTCAAACTTTGACTCTAAATAACCGAAAATTACATCAAATAAATTAAATAAACTGATCTAGACTATAGTCTAAATAAAATAAATACTATAGTCTAAAATAAAATAACTACTAAAATAAAATAGATAAGGACCGAAAATCGGTCATCTCTTCACTTGCTTCGCCGCGGCTCTTCACCATGCACACATGCACACGTGCACATCATCATGTAGTATTCTCCATGTCTTGATCTCCATCTTCCAACGTCAACAAGGTCATCATCTTCAAGCTTCCTTGCACGCCGTCTTCTTCTTCGAGCTTCTTGCGAATTGTAGCTTGCAAATAATCTTGCAACTTCTTAGCTCGTAGTCTTGTGACGGGTCCTTTGAATTGAAGCTCTTCATTGAGTTCCTCATTGCTATGGATGTCCTCATCATTCCCTCCCTGCTGAAAAGAATTCGTCCTCGAATTTGGATCCTCTTCATGGTCGAATTCATCTGCAAGAAAAGGAGATAAATCAGCTACATTAAACGTAGAAGAACACTTGTACTCACCAGGTAGATCAATGCGGTATGCATTATCATTAACTCGGCTTAAAACAGTGAAGGGACCATCTCCACGGGGTGACAACTTGGACTTCCTCAAGTTCGGGAATCGGCCAGGGCTTAAATGAACCCAAACACGATCACCGGGCTGGAATATCACACGCTTGCACCTCGTGTTGCGTGCGGCAGCAATTCGTGAGCTTTGGTGCTCAATCCGGGCACGTACCTTCTCATGCATCTCTTGAATAAAATCAGCTCTCTTCATACCTTTAACACTCGTTAGATGCTCAACGGGTAAAGGAAGCAAATCAGTAGGAGTTAGTGGATTAAATCCATAAACTACCTTAAAAGGAGACATGTTAGTAGAAGAATGTACAACACGATTATAAGCAAATTCAGCGTATGGTAGACATTCTTCCCATGACTTTAAGTTATTCTTAATTAGAAACCTAAGTAAAGCTCCTAAAGTACGATTCACAACCTCAGTTTGACCATCGGTTTGTGGATGACATGCAGTAAAAAATAATAACTTAGTACCTAATTTTCCCCACAAAACACGCCAAAAATGTCCTAAAAACTTAGAATCCCTATCACTAACAATAGTACGAGAAATTCCATGCAATCTAACAACATGCACAAAGAACAAGTTGGCAACATGTATAGCATCATCAGTTTTCCTACATGCAATGAAATGAGCCATTTTGGAAAACCTATCAACTACAACAAACACAGAATCCTTACCCGACCTAGATCTAGGCAATCCTAAGATGAAATCCATAGAAATATCAATCCAAGGAGCTGAGGGAACGGGTAGGGGCGTGTATAATCCGAATGGGTGTGAAGTAGATTTGGCTTGACGGCAAGTAATGCAACGACTACACACATTCTCTACATCCTTACGCATATGCGGCCAAAAGAAGTGTTCATGCAGCGAGTTCAATGTCTTATGCACACCAAAGTTGATGAAGCCATGGATAGCAAAGATGATGAAGAACCGGAGTTGCAATTTAGAGGACCAATCACAAGATCAAGAGCTAAGAAGTTGCAAGCTTACATGCAAGTGTTGATTAGAAGAAAACTTGAGATTGGAGATCAAGAAGTCAAGAGAAGCAATTCCAAGATAGTTAATTTATTAACTATTGAAGATCAAGAACACACCATGGAGTATTAATCTTGAAGAGATGAAGATGAAGAGTTCAAGTGCATGTGTGCATATGCATGTAATTGCCGTGTGCATGTGTGTGCGATTTAGTGAAGAAAATCGGTCCTATAGTTATTTAATTATGGGGTTGATTTTATCTAGACTATAGTATTTAATTTATTTAATTATAGACTATAGTAGATCAGATTTTATTTATTTAATTAGGTACAATTTTCGGTCATAATGTCACATGGTCATAGGTTTGACTAGAATTTTAATTAAGGGAAGAAACTACCTTAAATAGAATTCTAGTTTAGGGAATTTCTGATGAAGCCACGAAAAGCCTTGAAGAACTTAATCCGGAGCTGCAAATACGTGGTTCAATTACACGATTTCGAGCAATACAATTGCAAGGATTTTTCCAAGCATTTGTATGTAAGAAATTCGAAGATGACAAAGATGTTGAGAGCAACTCCAAAATTGTTACTTTGTTAACAATTAAAGATTGGAGATCAAGGTTTGAAGAAGAGAACATGAAGAACTCGTCGAGTTGTGCATGCGTGCACGGGATCAGATTTTCGGCCCTTTAATTAATTTAATTAGGAGTTGAATTTTATTTAGACTATAGTATTTATTTAATTATGTTAGACTATAGTTTAGTTCAGATTTTTAATTATTTATTATGTAATTTTCGTCCATAATATAGTCATAGTTGACTAGAATTGTATTTAAGGCAATTTCCTACCTTGAATAGAATTCTAGTTTAGGGAACTTCCTAGTATAGTTAGAGATCCCTTTTGGATCAATTTTTTAGCCTTTTTTTATGTTTATTTTCGTTCCCCCTTGTCCTATAAATAGGGGAACCATGTCACATTGTTACTTTAGACTATATTTGATTAATTAAGCTTTGCTTTCAATATTGTCTCAACCCCCTTTTAAATCTTTGTGAGTTTTGATTTAAAATTCATATTCTTGGAGCTAGCAACTTTAAGTCTTATTCAAGGGTATTGCTTAATCCACTTGAGGGATTAACCGGTATTCGCTATCCGAAGATCAACTTAGAGATTTCATCCTTGGGTACGTTCGAGATTCAAGGAGGCTATCGGGTTGTGATTCACATCAACGAATCATCATCCATCAACCATAATCGACACCATCCATACTTCATCAACGCACGCTTCAATTCAGCCCCCAAGATCGTGATCGTGTTCTACGCCAATCCATCCATACCGTAAGTTCGTTTAACTCTATCATATCCTATCTACCATAGCCATTCTTCACCTACACCTCACATTCAAAATACCATCATCATCACCGTCCTTATTCTCATCCTTTACCACACGTTATCTTTAACGTCCACTTGGTCAGTATGCCCATACTGACTAACTTCATGCAATCTGGTCAGTATGCCCATACCGACTAACTTCAAGCCTTATTCTTTATCATCAATGGTTAGCATAGTGATCCATCTCGGGCTGCTCTTCACTTCATCTTCATGCATTTCGAATTTGCGCCTTATTGAAGCTTATAGATAAGCTTGTAACTTCTTAGCTCGCAAACGCGTCACAGGACCTTTGAACTGCAACTCCGGATCATCTGGATCATTGCTAGGCACGATCTCATCATTCCCCCCCTGCTGAAAAGAATTCGTCCTCGAATTCTCGGACTCATCTTGTTCGAACTCATCATCTGCAGAAAAGGGAGATAAGTCAGCAACATTAAATGTAGACGAACACTTATACTCACCGGGTAAATCAATGCGATAGGCATTGTCATTGACTCGACTCAACACGGTGAACGGTCCATCTCCTCTCGGCATTAATTTCGATTTTCTCAAGTTAGGAAATCGTCCAGGACTCAGATGAATCCAAACGCGATCTCCAGGCTGGAAAATCACTTGCTTGCGCCGTTTATTCTTTTGAACAGCATTACGTGCGCCAACGGCTTCAATACGCGCACGTATTTTCTCATGCATCTCCTTAACTTATTCCGCTTTTCTTGTACCTTTAACACTTGTTAGATGCTCAACAGGTAAAGGCAACAGATCATTAGGCGTTAGCGGATTAAAACCATAAACAACTTCAAATGGAGACATATTGGTAGATGAATGCACAACGCGATTATAAGCAAATTCAGCATATGGCAAACAATCTTCCCATGATTTCAAGTTGTTTTTAACCAAAGAACGCAACAAAGTACCTAAGGTGCGATTAACTACCTCAGTTTGACCATCCGTTTGGGGATGACATGCAGTAGAAAACAACAACTTGGTACCTAATTTTCCCCATAGTACACGCCAGAAATGTGCTAGAAACTTAGAATCCCTATCACTAACAATAGTTCTAGGTATTCCATGTGTAACGCACAACATGTATAAAGAACATATTGGCTATGTGTACTGCATCATCGGTTTTCCTACATGCAATGAAATGAGACATCTTGGAAAACCTATCGACTACAACAAAGATTGAATCTCGACCAGACCTAGACCGTGGTAATCCCAAAATGAAATCCATAGATAAATCAATCCACGGGGAAGACGGGGCTGGTAGAGGAGTATATAAACCAAACGGGTGTGATGTAGATTTCGACTTCTTGCATGTAATACATCTACTACACACATTCTCAACATCATGCTTCATATGCGGCCAATAAAAGTGTTCATGCAGCAAGTCTAATGTTTTTGACACACCAAAGTGACCCATTAAACCTCCCGCATGCGACTCTAAAATCAACAGCTCACGCATAGAAGACTTAGGAATACACAAACAAGAACCCTTGAACAGAAACCCATCATGCACGAAAAATCCATCTCTAGCCTTAAGCAAATTTCGAACATGCTTCAAATATAGGTGCAAAAAATGGATCTAATGCATATAAGTCCTTAATGTGATCAAATCCCAACAACTTAGCATGCATTAAGTTCAAGAGAACGTACCTTCGTGAAAGTGCATCGGCTACCACGTTTTCAGCGCCTTTCTTGTACTTGATGACGTACGGAAAGGACTCGATGAACTCTACCCAACGTGCATGCCGTTTATTCAGATTTTGCTGGCCCTTTAAATGCTTTAAGCTCTCATGGTCCGTGTGAATCACGAACTCCTTTGGCCATAGATAGTGCTGCCATGTCTCCAAAGCTCTCTTCAGTGCGTACAACTCCTTGTCATAAGTCGAATAACGAAGGGCTGCATCGTGGAGCTTCTCACTAAAGTATGCGACTGGACGCTATTCCTGCATTAAAACAGCTCCAATCCCTTTGCCCGAGGCATCACATTCTATTTCAAACGTTTTATTGAAGTCCGGAAGAGCAAGAACAGGCGCATTACATAAACAAGATTTTAAAGTGTTAAACGCATGCTCTTGAACAGGACCCCATTCAAACTTTCGATCTTTCTTGCTTAACTCAGTAAGCGGCGCGGCTATGCTGGAGAAATCACGCACAAAGCGACGATAAAAGCCAGCAAGGCCGTGGAAAGACCTCACCTCACTCGCAGACTTAGGAGTGGGCCATTCCTCAATCGCTTTGATTTTGGAACGGTCTACTTCTATACCACGTAAACTCACAACGAAGCCTAGAAAAATGACTTCATTCATGCAGAAAGAACACTTAGACAGATTACCATATAATTTCGCCTTTCTAAGAAGCTCAAAAACGTGTCTAAGGTGCTGCATATGTGTATGTGTCGTGTCACTGTAAATCAGAATGTCATCAAAATACACAACTACATACTTTTCAATCACATTACGTAAAACATGATTCATTAAGCGCATAAAAGTGCTCGGTGCATTAGTGAGACCAAAAGGCATAACAAGCCACTCATATAAACCATGTTTTGTCTTAAATGCAGTTTTCCATTCATCACCTTCTTGCATACGTACTTGAAAATAACCAGAACGCAAATCAATCTTAGAAAAGACACGCGAACCAGATAACTCATCAAGCATATCATCTAATCTAGGGATGGGAAAACGATACTTTACCGTGATTTTATTAATTGCACGGCAATCCATGCACATACGCCATTCGTTGTTCTTCTTTGGCACTAGAATCACTGGAACGGCGCACAGGCTCAAACTCTCTCGAATTTGCTTCTTCTCCAACAGCTCCTTGACTTGCCTATCTATCTCCTTAGTCTCGTCGGGAGACGTCCTATAGGCTGGTCAGTTGGGAAGCACGGCTCCGGGGACGAAATCGATCTGATGCTCGATTCCTCGCACTGGTGGAAGTCCTCCGGGTATGTCCTCAGGAAAAACGTCCTTGAACTCATCTAGTAAGGGCTGCACGTCACTAGGCAAACAATCATTAGTAGCACTGCTCTTAAATGTGAGTAGGACAAGATGCATACCTGCTTTGACGGCTTTTTGGACTCCTTTTGCTGAAATAAACAAGCTCTGAGTGTAAGGCTTGTTTGTACTCGACTTGGACGACTTTCCTATAGCTTTGGGGTCGTCAATGGGCTGTTTTGGAGGTGAAGGGATGGCGGCAATGGGCTGGGTACCGGTCGGTATGCCCATACCGACTGTTTTAGGCTGAGTACCGGTCGGTATGCCCATACCGACTGTTTTGGGCATGCCGTCAACTGGGGTCTTCGGAGCCCGTTTTGCGGCTGCTTGGCTCTCCTTCTCCTCTTTAAACTTCTCTTGCATGCGTTGCTGATCCGTAGCAACGTCCTTTGGTGATAATGGCCTTAAGGTGCTGATTCGGCCATCTATGTCGACTGTGTAAGTGTTTAGACGTCCGTCGTGGACAACACGTCGATCATACTGCCAATGTCTGCCTAACAACAAATGTGCCGCATCCATAGGGATAACGTCGCACAAAATAGTGTCAGAAAACTTATGGATTGAGAATGAGACACTTACCTGGTGAACCACGCGTATCTCGCCTCTTTCTGTAAGCCACTGCAATCTATAAGGCTTTGCATGTTGTTGAACGGGTAGACCAAGCTTTTCAACTGCGTACTGACTAATGGCATTGATCACACTGCCACTATCAATTATCATGGAACACGTGTGACCTTGAATCACTGCACGGGTGTAGAAGATGTTCTCCTGTTGGTGTTCTTGTTCCTCTTCTCGAATGATGCTCAAACTCCGGATTGTGACCAAACTGAGCTGAACTTCTGGATCGACTGGATTAGGGGCTGCATCATTCTCGGCTTCTTCTTCAAGTGTGGCATCGCCCACAGGCTCTGGTTCATCCTCACTGGCTGATTCGACTTCATTTGATTCCGTTAAGTATAGAATCCGCCGGTTTGGACATTGAACTTGGAAATGGCCCCAACCTTGACACTTATGACATTGGATGTCACGAGCACGATTAGGGGCTGCATTAGGGGCTGTAACACCTTGATTTGGCCGAGTAGGGGTCGGCCTTGACTTGTTGGGCGGTATAGACTCGGGTCTACGGCTTGTCTGTGGTGTAGAGCGGTCGAAACGCCGTTCGGGTGGTCCGGATGGACCTCTGGGACGTGTAGAATCAGTAGGAGGTATAGAAAGTGATGTGGAAGGTGTACCTTTACTCCAAGATGAACGAGTAGGGGCTGCATTGTAGTGGGATCGACGGCGGCCCTCTCTTAGCTGCCTTTCCACAATTGATGCGTACTGCACCATTCTTTCTACACTGGTGAAGTCTCTGAGCTCGACTTCACATGCAATGTCGGGGTTCATGCCTTCAATGTACCTGATGATGGTAGCATTTAAGGTCTCTTGTTTCCCGACTCGGTTCAAAAGGGTCTCCAATTCCTTGTGGTACTCTTCAATCGACCTTGTACCTTGTTTGACCCGATTGAGCTTCTTCTCAAGCTCTCTTTCATAATGCATGGGTATAAAACGGCCACGCATAAATCCTTTCATTTCCTCCCAGTTGTCGATTGGAGGATTGTGGTTTCTGCGCCTTCTTTCTTGTTGCATTTCCCACCATGAGGCTGCATAGCCTCTAAACTCTAAGCATGCGAGCTGTACCTTCTTTTGCTCTGAAAAGTTGTAGCATGCAAAGATCTTCTCTACATTACGTTCTCAATCTAAGTAAACATCGGGATCGTGAAGGCCTTCGAACTCGGGTATGCTCATTTTGATGTTGTTGAGCCTACCATCATCATCATCATGATGATTTGCACGCCTATGGGGACCTCGGGGTCGGCCATGGCGTCCTCTGTGCCCTTGTGGTGGGTAATCAGCTTCATACCCACTGGCTGCATAGGAATCGTATCCATAATCATAGTCATCTTCAAAGGCGGGCTCACGGGGCGGCCTTTGAACATCTTGCTGTACAGGCGGCGGCCTGTTGACAGTCCTTTGCTGCTGGTGTCGGCCAGTAGGCTCCAATTGAGGCTCGGAATGCCTCTCTGTGTTGTCTTGAGGCTCGGATTGCCTCGTCTCTTTATCTTGAGGCTCGAGTGGCCTCTTCTCAGGATTCTCTTGGACCGTTTGGAATGTGGTCGACTGGGCTCTGAGTCTTGCAAGCTCCTCTTGCAATTCAGCTACTTGGTTGCCAAGTTCGTCTTTCAGTAGACGATTCTGTCGTTCAAAGTGTTGAACTAGAGCTTGGTATTGGTACTTGGGATCCCACTGTGGTTCGGACGAGTAGGACTGTTCGCCTGGTGTGTTCGGCAATCTAGGCTCCTCAAGGGGTGGAGTAGTTGCCCCTTTATTGTTTCCTTTCTTCATGGTACCTGCAAAACGAACAAACGTGAAGAAAAAGCAAAGTAGTACCTCACAATTCCTCACAGACGCTCGTGTATGTCACTCTTGATTTTTCCACTCGTGTTTAACTCTCAAGTATGTGTAGTGCACGTGTGGAGTGAAATATGGGGGGTGGGTTGATCGAAAAATTCAGTAGCTTCTCTTGACTAGCTCCTCTGGGTCTTCTTCAAGCTCCAACGGATAAAATCAAGCCGGAAGGTTGCTAAGAGTAGAAGTAGGCGTATGGAATGAGTAATTCAGCTGGTGGTGTATGTGGACCACGGGTGTATGGGTGTACGGGTGTATGGGTGTATGGACTATGTGATGTACAAGGTGAACCGGGTGTATATGGAAGAGATGAAATTTTCGAGCCCTTTAGTGTGTAGGATCGAAAATATGGACGGATAAGGGTGAAGGATTTGATTAGATATGGATGAGGATGGAAAGATCTTGAATAGATATAGATTAGGATGAAATCTATCTAAACAAGGTAAGAAATCTAATGGATAAAGGAAAAAGGATTTTGGATGTGTGAACACAATCTAAGAATCCCTAAAAAGATGGAAACAAATCTAAAAACAAGGAATTGAGATCAAAAACACAAAAACAAACTGAATTTTCGTTTTTTTTTTTCGGTGATTTTTTTTTTCTTTTTGGCCAATTTCTTTTCTCCTTTTTTTTTCAATGAATATCAATCAGATTACAATAGACACGATGCAAAATTTAAATGACACGTACCATAGAAAACTGACACGTAGATGACACGTCGGATTGAACCACGACCAACAGAGCTGAAGTGGCTCTGATGCCAAAATTATGATGTGACCCGGACAACTAATCCAAGACACGAAGAACGCAGGCGGAAGACTTTTGAAGGACTCGAACTACGTCAGCTAAAGAAGGATGCAATCCGACACAAATTAAAGGACAAACTTACAAGAAAACACGAATACGATGAAGGACTCGATTGGACAGCTTGGGGATGGCTTGGACACGGCGGCGGACGGCGGTGAAGGCGGCGGTGGTCGTCGTGAAAGGTGGTAGTGGCGGCGGTGGAAGGTAGAATGGATAATCAGGATCGGCGAACCCGTGTTGTAACAACTCGAACGCGCACGACTAATTCTCCGGATAGCAATTCTCCCAAGTACTTGAACGTACCCTGAAGAACTTGAATAGGACTATTGATTTGCTAAAACAATAGAACTGTTTGGATATTTTCGATCAACCTAAGGATCTTGGAGACAAAAGAGAATTAACTTCTTGTATTCATGCAATTGTCTAACTTGTGAATGAAACATAGATGTCCTATTTATACTAATAGCTATGGCCGAAAATCCTAAGGTATCTAGACTAGGATATGGCCGAAAATATCAATACTAATCTAACTAGGATTGTTACCTTATCCAAATCTGTTTTTAAGGTAAGAATCAAAAGATATCAAAAATAAAATAATAAAAATCTATCTAGATAAAGATAAATCTCAAATTGATTTTGGGCCTTCAAATTGTCGCCACTTATGGACTTGGGCTCCATAATTAACGTGTTGGACTATTATTGGATGAATCCACACGTTATCTTTAACGTCCACTTGGTCAGTATGCCCATACTGACTAACTTCATGCAATCTGGTCAGTATGCCCATACCGACTAACTTCAAGCCTTATTCTTTATCATCAATGGTTAGCATAGTGATCCATCTCGGGCTGCTCTTCACTTCATCTTCATGCATTTCGAATTTGCGCCTTATTGAAGCTTGTAGATAAGCTTGTAACTTCTTAGCTCGCAAACGCGTCACAGGACCTTTGAACTGCAACTCCGGATCATCTGGATCATTGCTAGGCATGATCTCATCAACTGTTCCAAAATCAAAGCAATTGAGGAATGGCCAACCCCGAAAAACGCCTGATGAAGCCACGAAAAGCCTTGAAGAACTTAATCCGGAGCTGCAAATACGTGGTCCAATTACACGATTTCGAGCAATACAATTGCAAGGATTTTTCCAAGCATTTGTATGTAAGAAATTCGAAGATGACAAAGATGTTGAGAGCAACTCCAAAATTGTTACTTTGCTAGTAATTAAAGATTGGAGATCAAGGTTTGAAGAAGAGAACATGAAGAACTCGTCGAGTTGTTTATGATACGATCCGGACAAATAATCTAGGACGAATCTAGAGACGTAGCGGAAGACTTCTGGATACGAAACACGTCAGCGAATGAAGGGCTTCAATCCGACACAAAATACGGCTAATCTAGACAACTAAAATACGTAGACTAATGACACGAACTATGTAACACAAAACCAAAGGTTTAAGGGGCTGAATAGGGACGGTTTTGAGGGCTGAATTTGTAGAGGAATTTCGTGTGTGATGGTTGTGAAGAATGGCTTGGAGAAGGTAGGATATGTTAGGGATGAATCGAACTTACGTGTAGATGAAACGGTAGAACTCGAACTCGTCTTGTGAAAGAGACTCGATCGATTGGTGGCTGGACGGTTACGGACGTGGATGACTTGATGGAAGTCGTCGTTTGGTGTAGATGGATGATGATTCGTTGAGATGAATCACAACCCGATAGCCTCCTTGAATCTCGAACGTATCCAAGGATGAAATCTCTAAGTTGATCTTCGGATAGCGAATACCGGTTAATCCCTCAAGTGGATTAAGCAATACCCTTGAATAAGACTTAAAGTTGCTAGCTCCAAGAATATGAATTTTAAATCAAAACTCACAAAGATTTAAAAGGGGGTTGAGACGATATTGAAAGCAAAGCTTAATTAATCAAATATAGTCTAAAGTATCAATGTAACAATGATCCCCTATTTATAGGCACTAAGGGGGACGAAATTTAACATAAAAAAGGCTTAAAAATTGATCCAAAAGGGATCTCTAACTGATGTGACCCGGACAACTAATCCAAGACACGAAGAACGCAGGCGGAAGACTTTTGAAGGACTCGAACTACGTCAGCTAAAGAAGGGTAGAATCCGACAGGAATTAAATGACGAAACTTACTAGAATTAAACGACACGAACGGGACTCGATGTGGAATACGGGGACAACTTCGATGGTGGCTTGGAGCGGCGGCGGACGGCGATGTGGATGGCGGTGGTCGTCGTGAGGTGTTGGCGGCGGTGGTGAAAAGGTAGAAGGATAATCAGGATCGGCGAACCCGTGTTGAATAACCCGAACGCGCACGTCTAGCTTCTCCGGATAGCAATTCTCCCAAGTACTTGAACGCACCCTGAAGAACTTGAATAGGACTATTGAGTTGCTAAAACAATAGAACTTTGAAGATAAAATTTCGATCAACAAAAGATCTTGAGACAGATTGAGAAATAACTCTTGAATTCTTGCAATTGTCTAACTTTTAAAGTGTCACATGGTAGCCCTATTTATAGGACACATAGGGGACGAAAATTAGACCTAATTAAGTGATAAAAATCAATCCAAAACTAATCCTAATGAATCTAGGATAAAATCAAAAGATACCAAAAATAAGATAACAAAAATCTATCTAAATCTAACTAGATAAGGATAAATCCCAACAACTTGGGCCTTCATAAATCTCGCCTATTTGGACTTAATTAATCACAACAATGGGCTGATTTTATTGATTAAATTCGTGGCCCATGTTATAATTAATCTTGCCACCTTTGCATGAAAAACAGCATCTCCCGATTTCCCATGCAAACGCGTATAACTTTTCATGCACACGTCCAAATGGCGTCGTTCTTCTTCTCACGTCTTCATGCTTCCTTCTTCATCATCAAATGATAGCATGGTGATCAATCTTGAGCTGCCCTTGACTTCATCTTCATACATTTCGAATTTGCGACGAATAGAAGCTTGTAAATAAGCTTGTAACTTCTTAGCTCGCAAACGCGTCATTGGACCTTTAAACTGCAGCTCCGGATCATTTTCTTCATTGCCTTGTATGACCTCATCATTCCCCCCCTGCTGAAAAGAATTCGTCCTCGAATTCACAGGCTCATCATCATCGAACTCATCATCTGCAGAAAAGGGAGATAAGTCAGCAACATTAAATGTAGATGAACACTTATACTCACCGGGTAAATCAATGCGATATGCATTGTCATTGACTCGACTCAACACGGTGAATGGTCCATCTCCTCTAGGCATCAATTTCGATTTTCTCAAGTTGGGAAATCGTCCAGGACTCAGATGAATCCAAACGCGATCTCCAGGCTGGAAAACCACTTGCTTGCGCCGTTTATTCTTTTGAACAGCATTACGTGCGCCAACGGCTTCAATACGCGCACGTATTTTCTCATGCATCTCCTTAACTTGTTCCGCTTTTCTTGTACCTTTAACACTTGTTAGATGCTCAACAGGTAAAGGCAACAGATCATTAGGCGTTAGCGGATTAAAACCATAAACAACTTCAAACGGAGACATATTGGTAGATGAATGCACAACTCTATTATAGGCGAATTCAGCATATGGCAAACAATCTTCCCATGATTTCAAGTTGTTTTTAACTAAAGCTCGCAGCAAAGTACCTAAAGTGCGATTAACTACTTCAATTTGTCCATCAGTTTGTGGATGACATGCAGTAGAAAATAACAATTTGGTACCTAATTTTCCCCAAAGTACACGCCAAAAATGTGCAAGAAACTTAGAATCCCTATCACTAACAATAGTTCTAGGTATTCCATGTAAACGCACAACATGTATAAAGAACAGATTGGCTATGTGTACTGCATCATCGGTTTTCCTACATGCAATGAAATGAGACATCTTGGAAAACCTATCAACAACCACAAAAATACTATCTCGACCAGATCTAGACCGTGGTAATCCTAATATGAAATCCATAGATAAATCAATCCACGGGGAAGACGGGGCTGGTAGAGGAGTGTATAAACCAAACGGGTGTGATGTAGATTTCGATCTCCTACATGTAATGCATCTACTACACACATTCTCAACATCATGCTTTATACGTGGCCAAAAGAAATGTTCATGCAGCAAGTTTAACGTTTTAGACACACCAAAGTGACCCATTAAACCTCCCGCATGTGATTCAAGAACTAACAACTCACGCATAGAAGATTTAGGAATACATAACTGTGAACCCTTGAACAAGAACCCATCATGCACGAAATAACCATCAAAAGCACGAGATTTTGAGCAACATTCAGCATATATGGGTGCGAAAAACTCATCACATGCATATAACTCCTTAATTGCATCAAATCCCAACATCTTAGCATGCATAAGGTTCAAGAGAACGTACCTTCTCGACAATGCATCAGCAACAACGTTTTCGGCGCCTTTCTTGTACTTGATGACGTACGGGAAAGACTCGATAAACTCTACCCATCGTGCATGTCGCTTGTTCAGATTTTGTTGGCCTTTCAAATGCTTTAAACTCTCGTGATCCGTGTGAATCAAAAACTCCTTAGGCCATAAATAGTGCTGCCACGTTTCTAAAGCTCTCTTAAGTGCGTACAACTCCTTGTCATAAGTCGAATAACGAAGGGCTGCATCGTGGAGCTTTTCACTGAAATAGGCGACTGGACGCCGTTCCTGCATCAAAACAGCACCAATCCCTTTGCCCGAGGCATCACATTCAATCTCAAAAGTTTTATTAAAGTCCGGAAGAGCAAGAACAGGCGCATTACATAAACATGATTTTAAAGTGTTAAACGCATGCTCTTGAACAGGACCCCATTCAAACTTTCGATCTTTCTTGCTTAACTCAGTAAGCGGCGCGGCTATGCTGGAGAAATCGCGCACAAAGCGACGATAAAAGCCAGCAAGGCCGTGGAAAGACCTCACGTCACTCGCAGACTTAGGAGTGGGCCATTCCTCAATCGCTTTGATTTTGGAACGGTCTACTTCTATACCACGTAAACTTACAACGAAGCCTAGAAAAACGACTTCACTCATGCAAAAAGAACACTTAGACATATTACCATATAATTTCGACTCTCTAAGAAGCTCAAAAACGTGTCTAAGGTGCTGCATATGTGTATGTGTCGTGTCACTATAAATCAAAATGTCATCAAAATACACAACAACATACTTTCCTATCACTTCACGTAAAACATGATTCATCAAATGCATAAATGTGCTTGGTGCATTAGTGAGACCAAAAGGCATAACAAGCCATTCATACAAACCATGCTTAGTTTTAAATGCAGTTTTCCATTCATCACCTTCTTGCATACGTACTTGAAAATAACCAGAACGCAAATCAATTTTAGAAAAGACGCGCGAACCAGATAACTCATCAAGCATATCATCTAATCTAGGGATGGGAAAATGATACTTTACCGTGATTTTGTTGATTGCACGGCAATCCATGCACATACGCCATTCATTGTTCTTCTTTGGCACTAGAAATCACTGGAACGGCGCACGGGCTCAAGCTTTCTCGAATTTGCTTCTTCTCCAACAGCTCCTTGACTTGTCTATCTATCTCCTTAGTCTCGTCGGGAGACGTCCTATAGGCTGGTCGGTTGGGAAGCACGGCTCCGGGGATGAAATCGATCTGATGCTCGATTCCTCGCACTGGTGGAAGTCCTCCGGGTATCTCCTCAGGAAAAACGTCCTTGAACTCATCAAGTAAGGGTTGCACATCACTATGCAAACACTCATTAGTAGCACTGCTCTTAAATGTGAGTAGAACAAGGGGCATACCTGCTTTAACGGCTTTCTGAACTCCTTTTGCTGAAATAAACAAGCTCTTCACATGAGGCTTGTTCGAACTCGACTCTAACTTCTTTTCCACAGCTAGGGAGCTCAAATGAGGTGGTTTAGGAGGGTTAGGGGCGACGGCAAGGGGCTGCCCGGGGGCTGAGGTCTCGGCCGTGGACTTCGGGGCCCGTTTTGCGGCTGCTTGCTTCGCCTTTTCCTCTTTGAACGTCTCTTGCATGCGTTGCTGATCCGTAGCAACATCTTTAGGTGATAATGGCCTTAGGGTGCTGATTCGGCCATCAATGTTGACGGTGTAAGTGTTCAGACGTCCATCGTGGACAGCACATCGATCATACTGCCAAGGTCTGCCTAACAACAAGTGTGCCGCATCCATAGGGATAACGTCGCACAAAACAGTGTCAGAAAACTTATGGATTGAGAATGAGACACTTACCTGGTGAACCACGCGTATCTCGCCTCTTTCTGTAAGCCACTGCAGTCTGTATGGTTTTGCATGTTGTTGAACAGGTAGACCAAGCTTTTCAACTGCGTATTGACTAATGGCGTTGATCACACTGCCACTGTCAATTATCATGGAACACGTGTGACCTTGAATCACTGCACGGGTATAGAAGATGTTCTCCCGTTGGTGTTCTTGTTCCTCTTCTCGAATGATGCTCAAACTCCGGATTGTGACCAAACTGAGCTGAACTTCCGGATCGACTGTATTAGGGGCTGCATCATTCTCGATCTCTTCTTCAATGGTGGCGTCGCCCACGGGCTCTGTTTCATCCTCACTGGCTGATTCGACTTCATTTGATTCCGTTAAGTATAGAATCCGCCGGTTTGGACATTGAGCTTGGAAATGACCCCAACCTTGACACTTATGACATTGGATGTCACGAGCACGATTAGGGGCTGCATTAGGGGCTGTAACACCTTGATTTGGCCGAGTAGGGGTCTGCCGTGGCTGGTTGGGCAGCGTAGACTCGGGTCTACGGCTTGTCTGTGGTGTAGAAC
Organism: Perilla frutescens; assembly: GCA_026008535.1. NCBI lineage: Eukaryota > Viridiplantae > Streptophyta > Magnoliopsida > Lamiales > Lamiaceae > Perilla > Perilla frutescens. Next base: position 47,050,909 of record BRKX01000012.1, read on the forward strand.
GGTCGAAACGCCGTTCGGGTGGTCCGGGTGGACCTCTGGGACGTGTAGAATCATTAGAAGGAGTAGAAAGTGATGTGGAAGGTGTACCTTTATTCCAAGAGGGGCGTGTAGGGGCTGAATTGAAGTGGGATCGACGACGACCCTCTCTTAGCTGCCTTTCCACAATTGATGCGTACTGCACCATTCTTTCTACACTGGTGAAGTCTCTGAGCTCGACTTCACATGCAATGTCGGGGTTCATGCCTTCAATGTACCGGATGATGGTAGCATTTAAGGTCTCTTGCTTCCCGACTCGGTTCAAAAGGGTCTCCAATTCCTTGTGGTACTCTTCAATCGACCTTGTACCTTGTTTGACCCGATTGAGCTTCTTCTCAAGCCCCCGTTCATAATGCATAGGTATAAATCGCCCACGCAGGAATCCCTTCATTTCTTCCCAATTGTCGATGGGAGGGTTGTGGTTTCTGCGTCTTCTTTCTTGTTGCATTTCCCACCATGAGGCTGCGTAGCCTCTAAATTCTAAGCATGCGAGTTGCACCTTCTTTTGCTCTGAAAAGTTGTAGCATGCAAAGATCTTCTCTACCTTATGTTCCCAATCTAAGTAAACATCGGGATCGTGGAGGCCTTCAAATTCGGGTATGCTCGTCTTGATGTTGTTGAGCCTACCATCATCATCATCATGATGATTTGCACGCCTATGGGGACCTCGGGGTCGGCCATGGCGTCCTCTGTGCCCTTGTGGTGGATAATCAGCTTCATACCCACTGGCGGCATAGGAATCGTATCCATAATCATAGTCATCTTCAAAGGCAGGCTCACGGGGCGGCCTTTGATCATTGTGTTGTACAGGTGGCGGCCTGTCAACGTTCCTCTGCTGCTGGCGTCGGTCAGTAGGCCCCAATTGAGGCTCGGGAAGCCTCTCTGCATCACTTTGAGGCTCAGGTTGCCTCGCTGCATTGATTTGAGGCTCAGATTGCCTCGTTTCGTCATCTTGAGGCTCGAGTGGCCTCTTCTCAGGATTTCCTTGGACCGTTTGGGATGTGGTCGACTGGGCTCTGAGTCTTGCAAGCTCCTCTTGCAATTCAGCTACTTGGTTGCCAAGTTCGTCTTTCAGTAGACGATTCTGTCGTTCAAAGTGTTGAACTAGAGCTTGGTATTGGAACTTGGGATCCCACTGTGGTTCGGACGAGTAGGACTGTTCGCCTGGTGTGTTCGGCGATCTAGGCTCCTCAAGGGGTGGAGTAGTCGCCCCTTTATTGTTTCCTTTCTTCATGGTACCTGCAAAACGAACAAACGTGAAGAAAAAGCAAAGTAGTACCTCACAATTCCTCACAGACGCTCGTGTATGTCACTCTTATTTTTCCACTCGTGTTTAACTCTCAAGTATGTGTAGTGCACGTGTGGAGTGAAATATGGGGGTGGGTTGATCGAAAAAATTCAGCAGCTTCTCTTGACTAGCTCCTCTTGGGTCTTCTTCAAGCTCCAACGGATAAAATCAAGCCGGAAGGTTGCTAAGAGTAGAAGTAGGCGTGTGGAATGAGTATTCAATGGGTTGGCGTATGTAGACCACGGGTGTACGGGTGTACGGGTGTATGGGTGTATGGGTGTATGGACTATGTGGTGTATAAGGTGAACCGGGTGTATGTATGAAAGAGATGGCAATTTCGAATCCTATAGATGATTAGGAACGAAAATTTGATGGTTTAGGATGGATAATCTTGATTAGATATGGATGGGGATGGAAAGATCTTGAATAGATATAGATTAGGATGAAATCTATCTAAACAAGGTAAGAAATCTAATGGATAAAGAAATAAGGATTTTGGATGTGTGAACACAATCTAAGAATCCCTAAATATATGGAACAAATCTAAAAACAAGGAATTAAAATTGAAAACAAGTAGAACAATCTGATTTTCGTTTTTTTTTTTTTTTTTCTTTTTGGCCGATTTCTTTTCTTTTTTTTTTGTTTTCAATGAATATGAATCAGATTACAATAGACTCGAAACAATACGAAAATTAAATGACACGTATGACAGAAAACTAACACGTATTTGACACGTAGATGACACGTCGGATTGAACCACGACCAGCAGAGCTGACGTGGCTCTGATGCCAAATTTATGATGTGACCCGGACAACTAATCCAAGACACGAAGAACGCAGGCGGAAGACTTTTGAAGGACTCGAACTACGTCAGCTAAAGAAGGGTAGAATCCGACAGGAATTAAATGACGAAACTTACTAGAATTAAACGACACGAACGGGACTCGATGTGGAATACGGGGACAACTTCGATGGTGGCTTGGAGCGGCGGCGGACGGCGATGTGGATGGCGGTGGTCGTCGTGAGGTGTTGGCGGCGGTGGTGAAAAGGTAGAAGGATAATCAGGATCGGCGAACCCGTGTTGAATAACCCGAACGCGCACGTCTAGCTTCTCCGGATAGCAATTCTCCCAAGTACTTGAACGCACCCTGAAGAACTTGAATAGGACTATTGAGTTGCTAAAACAATAGAACTTTGAAGATAAAATTTCGATCAACAAAAGATCTTGAGACAGATTGAGAAATAACTCTTGAATTCTTGCAATTGTCTAACTTTTAAAGTGTCACATGGTAGCCCTATTTATAGGACACATAGGGGACGAAAATTAGACCTAATTAAGTGATAAAAATCAATCCAAAACTAATCCTAATGAATCTAGGATAAAATCAAAAGATACCAAAAATAAGATAACAAAAATCTATCTAAATCTAACTAGATAAGGATAAATCCCAACAACTTGGGCCTTCATAAATCTCGCCTATTTGGACTTAATTAATCACAACAATGGGCTGATTTTATTGATTAAATTCGTGGCCCATGTTATAATTAATCTTGCCACCTTTGCATGAAAAACAGCATCTCCCGATTTCCCATGCAAACGCGTATAACTTTTCATGCACACGTCCAAATGGCGTCGTTCTTCTTCTCACGTCTTCATGCTTCCTTCTTCATCATCAAATGATAGCATGGTGATCAATCTTGAGCTGCCCTTGACTTCATCTTCATACATTTCGAATTTGCGACGAATAGAAGCTTGTAAATAAGCTTGTAACTTCTTAGCTCGCAAACGCGTCATTGGACCTTTAAACTGCAACTCCGGATCATTTTCTTCATTGCCTTGTATGCCCTCATCACTAACTATACTAGGAAGTTCCCTAAGCTAGAATTCTATTCAAGGTAGGAAATTGCCTTAAATACAATTCTAGTCAAACCTATGCTTATTATGGACGAAAATTACATCAAAATTAAATAAAAATCTGAATTAAACTATAGTCTAACATAATTAAATAAATACTATAGTCTAAATAAAATTCAACCCCTAATTAAATTAATTAAAGGGCCGAAAATCTGATCCCGTGCACGCATGCACAACTCGACGAGTTCTTCATGTTCTCTTCTTCAAACCTTGATCTCCAATCTTTAATTACTAGCAAAGTAACAATTTTGGAGTTGCTCTCAACATCTTTGTCATCTTCGAATTTCTTACATACAAATGCTTGGAAAAATCCTTGCAATTGTATTGCTCGAAATCGTGTAATTGGACCACGTATTTGCAGCTCCGGATTAAGTTCTTCAAGGCTTTTCGTGGCTTCATCAACGCCTCTGACGTTCGATCATTCCATGGTCTAGCTGGGTTTTACCGTCGTTTTGTACGGGATTTCTCCAGTATAGCCACCCCTCTTACTGAGCTAAGTAAGAAGGACTGGAAATTTGAATGGGGTAAACAACAAGAGCATGCTTTTAATACTTTTAAATCTTTGTTATGTTCTGCTCCTGTTTTGTGTTTACCTGATTTTTCCAAAACTTTTGAGATCGAGTGTGATGCCTCCGGGATAGGTATTGGTGTTGTTTTGATGCAGGAAAAACGTCCCGTAGCTTACTTCAGTGAGAAACTCAATGGCGCCAGTTTGCGTTATTCGACGTACGATAAAGAGCTATACGCTTTGAAGCGTGCATTGGATACATGGCAGCATTACTTGTGGCCCCAAGAGTTCCTCATCCACACGGATCATGAAAGCTTGAAGCACTTGAAAGGGCAAAACAATCTGAACAAGAGACATGTGAGATGGGTCGAGTTCATCGAGTCTTTCCCATATGTTATCAAGTACAAGAAAGGCGAGGATAATGTCGTCGCCGATGCTCTATCAAGAAGGTACGCTCTTTTGAACTTAATGCATGCTAAGATGCTTGGTTTCGAGTCCATTAAAGCATTGTATGTTGAGGACGCCTACTTCAGCCCCATATATGCTTCATGTAGTTCGAAATCTAGGTCTTATGATGGTTATTATGTGCATGATGGTTTTCTGTTCAAAGAGTCGAAGTTATGCATCCCTACTTGTTCTATGCGTGAGCTATTAGTGTTAGAATCGCATGCGGGGGGGTTTAATGGGTCACTTTGGTGTGCATAAGACATTGAACTTGCTGCATGAACACTTCTTTTGGCCGCATATGCGTAAGGATGTAGAGAATGTGTGTAGTTGCATAACTTGTCGTCAAGCCAAATCCACTTCACACCTATTCGGATTGTACACGCCCCTACCCGTTCCTTCAGCTCCTTGGATCGATATTTCTTTGGATTTCATCTTAGGATTGCCTAGATCTAGGTCGGGTAAGGATTCTGTGTTTGTTGTAGTTGATAGGTTTTCCAAAATGGCTCCTTTCATTGCATGTAGGAAAACTGATGATGCTATACATGTTGCCAATTTGTTCTTTGTGCATGTTGTCAGATTGCATGGAATTCCTCGTACTATTGTTAGTGATAGGAATTCTAAGTTTTTAGGACATTTTTGGCGTGTTTTGTGGGGAAAATTAGGTACTAAGTTATTGTTTCCTACTGCATGTCATCCACAAACCGATGGTCAAACTGAGGTTGTTAATCGCACTTTAGGAGCTTTACTTAGGTCTCTAATTAAGAATAACTTGAAGTCATGGGAAGAATGTCTACCATATGCTGAATTTGCTTATAATCGAGTTGTGCATTCTTCTACTAACATGTCTCCTTTTGAGGTAGTTTATGGATTTAATCCACTAACTCCTACTGATTTGTTACCTTTACCCGTTGAGCATCTAACGAGTGTTAAAGGTATGAAGAGAGCTGATTACATTCAAGAGATGCATGAGAAGGTACGTGCCCGGATTGAGCAGTAAGGCTCACGAATTGCCGCCGCACGCAACACGAGGCGCAAACGTGTGATATTCCAGCCCGGTGATTGTGTTTGGGTTCATTTAAGCCGTGTTAATGATAATGCATACCGCATTTGATGAGGACATCCATAGCAATGAGGACGTCAATGAAGAGCTTCAATTCAAAGGCCCCGTCACAAGATTAAGAGCTAAGAAGTTGCAAGATTATTTGCAAGCTACAATTCGCAAGAAGCTTGAAGAAGAAGACGGCGTGCAAGGAAGCTTGAAGATGATGACATTGTTGAAGAGGGAAGATGGAGATCAAGATGTGGAGTGCAATACATGAAGAAGACGTGCAAGTGTGCTTTTGTTGGGCTTGATGTGTATACTTGCTATTCAGCCCAAGTTAAGCATGCATGGTGGAAAAGCCCAAAATAATCGGCCCTTGATGATCCAATTAAGGGGATTGATTTATTAGATTATAGTATTTTATTTATTTAATTTATCCTATAGTTTGGACGAATTTTTGGCAGATTTTTAGTTAAGATTTTCGGTTATTTTAGATAGAATTTTGACCAGATTTTTAGATAAGGCAAGATCTACAAAATCTACCTTAAATAGAATTCTAGTTTAGGAAGTAGTCAAAGTCCAATTCTAGTCTAATTAGGACTATTATTTTCCTCCCTTAGCCTTAGGAATTCGATCCAACTATTATAAATAGTGGATCCATGTCTCATTGTTATTTTAGACTATATTTGATTATTAAGCCTTTGCTTTCAATATCGTCTCTCCCCGTTTAATCTTTTGTGAGTTTAGATAATTAAATTCATACTCTTAGATTTAGCATCTCTAAGTTTTACAAAGGAAATTCGCCGTCCACGTTCGAGGGATCGACGGAAACTCGCTATCCGAAGAGCAACTTAAAGAATTTGGCCTTGTATACGTTCGAGATCCAAGGCAACTTTCGGGTTGTAATTCACAACACTATCACCACCGCCGTCTACCATCCACGACGCCACCACCACCACCGGCCGTCCGTACCAATTCCAGCCACCATCACCGCCGTCCAAGCCCCGCCGCCGTTCGTGTTCCAATTCATCGTCATTCCGTTCAATCCGTAAGTCCATCGTATCTCTATCATACCCTATCTACTCAAGCCGTTCTAAACCCCTTCAATACCATCGAAATTCCATCAACCTTGCCATTGTCCTAGCCGTCCAAAACAACCCCATACTTGTTTGGATTTTGTGTTATTTTGTGTGTCATTGTCTAGGTATTTTAGTTGAGTCTTAGTCGTCTAGTTTGTTCCATTATTATTCCGCTTATTTTACTTTGATTGTTTGAGTCATAGTAGACACAAAAACTTACGTGTGTCGACGTGTGTTCGTTCCTAGAGTTCGGGTCGTATCATAAAAGTGGTATCAAAGCCACGTCGGCTTTGGTTCGATTTTTGTGTCGTATTTTATTTTACGGTTAATCGAGTTGTAATTTAATTTCCGTTTGTTCATTGTTATAAAAAAAAAAAGAAGAGAAAAAGCTTCGATCAAAAAAAAAAAAAAAGCGATCGAATTCAAAAAAAAAAAAATCAAAAAAAAAAAACGAAAATTCAATGTTCAATTTTATTTTTGGTACTTTCCTTTTAGTACTAGATCATAGTTGGTAATTACCTTAATAAGTCTTTCTTATTTTTGGTAATTTCCTTCAAGTTTGTTTTTACTTTTGGAACTTTCCATACAAGTCCTATTTCTTGTTGGTAACTTCCTTAAGTGTCTTATTTTATTTTTGGTTCATTCCTTCTAGAGTCTAGGCTAATTAAGATATTTAGATTGTGTCACATAGATTGATACATATCCAAGTCCCCTACTTACCTTATCTATTTCTTTCTTCCTTATCTATTCTATTTCTTTCCTTCTTCTACCTAGATTTATTTTTGGATTTCCTAATCTATTTGGGACTTCAATAATTGATCTACTTCCTTCCTTTCCTACCATACCCATAATCGACCAACACCCCTAACCACTACACAATCGGCCACACCCCTACCCATACTCACTCACATTCGGCCATTACCATACCCACCCATACTCAACCCGTATCTCATCTATACATACCAAATTCATCCTTGTTCCGAGAATAGCATTCCCATCCTTCCTCGAAACAAACCACACGATTCCCTTACCTTCATATGCACGATTTTCACACACTGTGCACCATACACTTTGAGTGATACACGAGTGGTAAAATCAAGAGTGAAAACAAACGAGAGAAAGTGAGATTGTGAGGATCTTCCTTGTTTTCTTTTACGTTTGTTCGTTTTGTAGGTATCATGAAGAAAGGAACCCACACCGAGTCATCCTCTACACCCCCAGTCGATCACCATTCGACTTCACCACCTTTGGACTTGTCCAAAGACCCTTCCAAAGCACCCATGGAGTCATCTTCGGATCCACCCGCACCGTGGGATCCCAAGTACCATTTTGAGGCGTTGTCTAAGCACGTTCAAAGACAACACCAGGCCCTCTCCGACAAGATAGACGATTTAGTGCATGCTCTTGAACGCACTAAAATGACACCTGTCTTTCCTCCACCCATTCGAGGAAACCAACGTCTAGAACGTCACAACGAGCCTGAAGAGGAGTACTTTGATGAGAATACTGAAGAATTTGATCGAGGACATCGCCCGAGATGAGGTCATAGTCGAGATGACTATGAAGAGGATCGAATGCTCCACAACATCAAAACGAGCATTCCAGAGTTTGAAGGCCTTCACGATCCCGATATCTATCTTGATTGGGAACGTAAGGTAGAGAAGATTTTCGCATGCTATGATTTTTCAGAAGCTAAAAAGGTGCAGCTAGCATGTTTGGAGTTTAAAGGCTACGCAGCCACTTGGTGGGAAATGCAGCAAGAAAGAAGACGAAGAAACAGAAATCCACCCATTGACAATTGGGAGGAGATGAAAGGATTCTTGTGTGGATGCTTCATCCCAGTCCACTATGAAAGAGAGCTTGAGAAGAAGCTCAACCGGATCAAGCAAGGAGCTAGATCAATCGAGGAGTACCATAAAGAGCTCGAAACTGCCCTGAATCGAGTCGGGAAAGAGGAGACCTTAAATGCTACCATCATTCGGTACATTGAAGGTATGAATCCAGACATTTCCTGTGAAGTAGAGCTCAAAGAATTCACAAGCATTGAGAGAATGGTGCAATACGCATCAATTGTGGAAAAGCAGTTGCGAGAAGGCCGCCGTCGATCCAGTCAGACTTCAGCCCCTACTCAACAACCATGGAGTAAAGGTACACCTTCCACATCACCTTCTACTCCTTCTACTGAATCTACATGACCCCGAGGTCAATCCGGCCCTCCGGAACGCCGTTTTGATCATTCTACACCGCAAGCAAGCCGTAGACCCGAGTCTACACCCAGGCCACCTTTCCAACGGCCCAATCAGTCCACTCCAACGCCGAATGCAGCCCCTAGTCGAGCCCGTGACATCCAATGTCATAAATGCCAAGGTTGGGGTCATTTTCAGAACCAGTGTCCAAACCGGCGTGTTCTGTTCCTCAATGAACAGAATGGACTTGAATCAGCCAGTGAAGATGAAGAGGAGACCCAAGACACCGCCCCTGAAGCAGTCAAGGTCCCTAAAGTCGAGCCAGATGATGATGAAGTCGAGCTACCTCATGTCAGCTTGGTTTCTATTCGCAGTCTGAACATCAACCGTGAAGACGAAGAGCAATCGCAAAGGGAGAACATCTTCTACACTCGATTTACCATCAAAGATCAGACTTGTGCCATGATCATCGACAGTGGGAGTGTAATCAATGCAATAAGTCAGTATGCCGTTGATAAACTCGCCCTCACCACAACAAAGCATCCAAAACCGTACAAGTTGCAATGGCTCACAGATCGCGGATCCATTCGAGTTACAGGTCAGGTACACGTTTCCTTTACTAAAGGTCGCTATTCTGACACTGTTCTTTGTGATGTTATTCCCATGGAAGCAGCCCATATACTTTTAGGAAGACCGTGGCAGTTCGACAGAAAAGCAGTTCACGATGGTTTAGCCAACACCTACTCGATTACTCGAGATGGTCGAACCACTGTACTCAAGCCACTCACTCCTAAAGACGTTGCAGAGGATCAAGAAAGGATGCAAGAGAGATTCAAGCAAGAACGGGCAAAACAAGCCGCAGCCGCAGCCCGAACCAACTCGGCCGCCACTTCAACGCCGAGTTCCACCTCAAGTTCGATCAATGCAGCCCCTAAGACACCTCCTAATGATGTCTTAGCTCGTGGAAAAGCCACCAGATCAGCCCTAAGTCAAGAGAAGAATCGATCCCTGTTCATCTCAGTTAAAGGCGTAGAGAAAGCACTAAAAGCAGGTTTACCTTTTGTTCTTTTATCTTATAAGGACAGTGCTACTAATGGTGTTTCTTTGCCTTGAGATATGCAGCCACTTACGGAGGAGTTCGCGGATGTGTTCCCAGAAGAGATTCCAAGTGGATTACCTCCAGTTAGTGGGATCGAGCACCAGATCGACTTCGTACCCGGCGCAGTCTTGCCAAACCGACCGGCGTACCGAACGTCCCCTGATGAGACGAAGGAGATCGATCGCCAAGTTAAGGAGTTGCTAGAGAAGAAGCAAATCCGAGAGTCGATGAGCCCTTGTGCAGTTCCAGTCATTCTAGTGCCCAAGAAAAACAACGAATGGAGAATGTGCATGGATTGCCACGCCATCAACAAAATAACAGTTAAGTACAGATTTCCTATCCCTAGACTTGATGATATGCTAGATGAATTAAGTGGTTCTAATTTGTTTTCTAAGATAGATTTGAGATCTGGATATTTTCAAGTTAGAATGCATGAAGGGGATGAATGGAAAACTGCGTTTAAAACAAAGCATGGTTTATATGAGTGGTTAGTTATGCCTTTTGGTCTCACTAATGCACCGAGCACGTTTATGAGGTTAATGAATCATGTTTTGCGTGATGTGATTGGTAAATTTGTTGTTGTCTACTTTGATGATATTTTGATTTACAGTCACAATGCACAGGCGCACATAGATCATCTTAGGCGTGTTTTTTGTCTTCTGCGTGATGCTAAGTTGTATGGAAACTTGTCTAAATGTTCTTTTTGCATGGATGAAGTCGTGTTTTTAGGCTTTGTCGTTAGTTCACGAGGTATTGAGGTAGACCGTTCCAAAATCAAAGCGATTGAGGAATGGCCAACCCCAAAAAACGCCTCTGAGGTTCGATCCTTTCATGGATTAGCTGGGTTTTACCGTCGTTTTGTACGGGATTTCTCCAGTATAGCCGCCCCTCTTACTGAGCTAAGTAAGAAGGATCGGAAATTTGAGTGGGGTAAACAACAAGAGCATGCTTTTAATACTTTGAAGTCATTGTTATGTTCTGCTCCTGTTTTGTGTTTACCTGATTTTTCTAAGACTTTTGAGATCGAGTGTGATGCCTCCAGGATAGGTATTGGTGCTGTTTTGATGCAGGAAAAACGTCCCGTGGCATACTTCAGTGAGAAGTTAAATGACGCCTCCCTTAGGTACTCCACGTACGATAAAGAGCTCTATACTTTGAAGCGTGCGTTGGACACATGGCAGCACTATCTTTGGCCTAAGGAGTTCGTCATCCACACGGATCATGAAAGCTTGAAACATTTGAAAGGGCAAAACAATCTGAACAAGAGACATGCGAGATGGGTCGAGTTCATCGAGTCCTTCCCGTATGTTATCAAGTACAAGAAAGGCGAGGAAAACGTGGTCGCCGACGCCCTATCAAGAAGGTACGCTCTTTTGAACTTAATGCATGCTAAGATGCTTGGTTTTGAGTCTATTAAAGCACTGTATGTTGAGGACGCCTATTTCAGCCCCATCTATGCTTCTTGTAGCTCGAAATCTAGGTCTTATGATGGTTATTATGTGCATGATGGTTTCTTGTTCAAAGAGTCGAAATTATGCATCCCTACTTGTTCTATGCGTGAGTTATTAGTGTTAGAATCACATGCGGGAGGTTTAATGGGTCACTTTGGTGTGCATAAGACATTGAACTTGCTGCATGAACACTTCTTTTGGCCGCATATGCGTAAGGATGTAGAGATTGTGTGTAGTCGTTGCATTACTTGTCGTCAAGCTAAATCCACTTCACACCCATTTGGATTATATTCGCCCCTACCCGCCCCTTCTTCTCCTTGGATTGATATTTCTATGGATTTCATCTTAGGATTGCCTAGGTCTAGGTCGGGTAAGGATTCTGTTTTTGTGGTAGTTGATAGGTTTTCCAAAATGGCTCATTTCATTGCATGTAGGAAAACTGATGATGCTATACATGTTGCCAACTTGTTCTTTGTGCATGTTGTTCGCTTGCATGGAATTCCTCGTACTATTCTTAGTGATAGAGATTCTAAGTTTTTAGGACATTTCTGGCGTGTTTTGTGGGGAAAATTAGGTACTAAGTTATTGTTTTCTACTGCATGTCATCCACAAACCGATGGTCAAACTGAGGTTGTAAATCGCACTTTAGGAGCTTTACTTAGGTCTCTAATTAAGAATAATTTGAAGTCATGGGAAGAATGTCTACCATATGCTGAATTTGCTTACAATCGTGTTGTGCATTCTTCTACTAACATGTCTCCTTTTGAGGTAGTTTATGGGTTTAATCCACTAACTCCTACTGATTTGTTACCTTTACCTGTTGAGCATCTAACAAGTGTTAAAGGTATGAAAAGAGCTGATTTCATTCAAGAGATGCATGAGAAGGTACGTGCCCGGATTGAGCACCAAGGGTCAAGGATCACCGCCGCACGCAACACGAGTCGCAAACGTATCATCTTTCAGCCCGGTGATCGTGTTTGGGTTCATTTAAGCCCCGGCCGATTTCCTAACTTGAGGAAGTCCAAGTTGTCGCCCCGTGGAGATGGTCCCTTCACTGTTCTAAGCCGTGTTAATGATAATGCATACCGCATTGATCTACCTGGTGAGTATAAGTGTTCTTCTACGTTTAATGTTGCTGATTTATCTCCTTTTGTTGCAGATGAATTCGACCATGATGAGGAGTCAAATTCGAGGACGAATTCTTTTCAGCATGGGGGGAATGATGAGGACATCCATAGCAATGAGGACGTCAATGAAGAGCTTCAATTCAAAGGCCCCATCACAAGATTAAGAGCTAAGAAGTCGCAAGATTATTTGCAAGCTACAATTCACAAGAAGCTTGAAGAAGAAGACGGCGTGCAAGGAAGCTTGAAGATGATGACATTGTTGAAGATGGAAGATGGAGATCAAGATGTGGAGTGCAATACATGAAGAAGACGTGCAAGTGTGCTTTGTTGGGCTTGATGTGTATACTGGCTATTCAGCCCAAGTTAAGCATGCATGGTGGAAAAGCCCAAAATAATCGGCCCTTGATGATCCAATTAAGGGGATTGATTTATTAGATTATAGTATTTTATTTATTTAATTTATCCTATAGTTTGGACGAATTTTTGGCAGATTTTTAGTTAAGATTTTCGGTTATTTTAGATAGAATTTTGACCAGATTTTTAGATAATGCAAGATCTATAAAATCTACCTTAAATAGAATTCTAGTTTAGGAAGTAGTCAAAGTCCAATTCTAGTCTAATTAGGACTATTATTTTCGTCCCTTAGCCTTAGGAATTCGATCCAACTATTATAAATAGTGGATCCATGTCTCATTGTTATTTTAGACTATATTTGATTATTAAGCCTTTGCTTTCAATATCGTCTCTCCCCGTTTAATCTTTTGTGAGTTTAGATAATTAAATTCATACTCTTAGATTTAGCATCTCTAAGTTTTACAAAGGGAATTCGCCGTCCACGTTCGAGGGATCGTCGAAAACTCGCTATCCGAAGAGCAACTTAAAGAATTTGGCCTTGTATACGTTCGAGATCCAAGGCAACTTTCGGGTTGTAATTCACAACACTATCACCACCGCCGTCTACCATCCACGACGCCACCACCACCACCGGCCGTCCGTACCAATTCCAGCCACCATCACCGCCGTCCAAGCCCCGCCGCCGTTCGTGTTCCAATTCATCGTCATTCCGTTCAATCCGTAAGTCCATCGTATCTCTATCATACCCTATCTACTCAAGCCATTCTAAACCCCTTCAATACCATCGAAATTCCATCAACCTTGCCATTGTCCTAGCCGTCCAAAACAGCCCCATACTTGTTTGGATTTTGTGTTATTTTGTGTGTCATTGTCTAGGTATTTTAGTTGAGTCTTAGTCGTCTAGTTTGTTCCATTATTATTTTACTTTGATTGTTTGAGTCATAGTAGACACAAAAACTTACGTGTGTCGACGTGTGTTCGTTCCTAGAGTTTGGGTCGTATCAGCATTGATCTCCCTGGTGAGTACAAGTGTTCTTCTACGTTTAATGTAGCTGATTTATCTCCTTTTCTTGCAGATGAATTCGACCATGATGAGGATCCAAATTCGAGTACGAATTCTTTTCAGCAGGGGGGGAATGATGAGGACATCCATAGCAATGAAGAACTCAATGAAGAGCTTCAATTCAAAGGACCCGTCACAATACTACGAGCTAAGAAGTTGCAAGATTATTTGCAAGCTACAATTCGCAAGAAGCTCGAAGAAGAAGACGGCGTGCAAGGAAGCTTGAAGATGATGAACTTGTTGACATTGGAAGATGGAGATCAAGACTTGGAGTGCATTACATGAGGACGTGTACGTGTGCATGTGAATGTGCATGTGTGCGTGTGATTGGAAGCCCACGGCCAAACATGGTGAAGCCCAAATTTTTCGGCCCTTGATGATCCAATTAAGGGGATTGATTTATTAGACTATAGTATTTTATTTAATTAATTTGGACTATAGTATTAAGTCAGATTTTTAGTATTTATTTAATGTAATTTTCGGCCCCTTTTAGTCATAGTTTGACTAGGATTTTAGATAAGGTAAGATCTACAATTTCTACCTTAAATAGAATTCTAGTTTAGGAAATTTCCAAGTCCAATTCTAGTTTGATTTGGACTCTAGTTTTCGACCATATAGCTTGATATTTTCGGTCCTCCTATTATTATAAATAGGGGATCCATGTTACTTTGATACTTTAGACTATATTTGATTATTAAGCCTTTGTTTTCAATATCTTCTCTCCCCTTTTAATCTTTTGTGAGTTTAGATAATTAAATTCATACTCTTAGATTTAGCACCTCTAAGTTTTACAAAGGGAATTCATCGTCCACGTTCGAGGGATCGCCGGAGACTCGCTATCCGAAGAGCAACTTAAAGAATTTGGCCTTGTATACGTTCGAGATCCAAGGCAACTTTCGGGTTGTAATTCACAACACCTACACCACCGCCGAACAGCCACCTTCGACGCCATTCATAGCCGCCGTCGTCCATCACACCATCATCCACAAGATCGTGTTCCATTCGTCCTTCATCTCGTTCAAAACGTAAGTTCAATCCATCTCTAACATATCCTATCTACCCAAGCCATTCTTCACCTAATCATCACACACGAAATCCATCATCCTCACCTTTCAAATTGCCGTCCCAAAACAGCCCATTCATCCATTGGATTTGTGTTATTTTGTGTGTCATAGTTTAGATATTTTTATTAGTTCTAGTCGTCTAGTTTGTTCCGTTGTCTTCCGCATATTTTCCTTTGATTGTTTGAGTCGTAGAAGACACAAAACTTACGTGTGTCGACATGTGTTCGTTCCTAGAGTCCGGGTCGTATCACATCCACATGGGCCACGAAATTAATACCATTATTTGAGCCCATGATCGAGTATTGGAGGTCCAAGATGGCGTGGATTTGTTCAAGCCCAAAGTTAGTTAGGATTTATCCTTATCTAGTTAGATTTAGATAGATTTTTTTTATCTTATTTTTGGTATCTTTTGATTTTATCCTAGATTGATTAGGATTAGTATTTTTCAATGTTTATCTAGTTATTTAGGGTTAGATTTTCGTCCCCCTAGATCCCTATAAATAGGAGCACTATGTTTCATTCAAAATCAGACGTTGCATGAAATAAAGAGTTAATTTCTCAATTGTCTCACGATCCTTTGGTTGATCACCCATTTATCAAGTTCTTTAGACCTAGCAAATCTAAAGTCCTATTTCAAGCTCTTTTCTATTCCATCGAGTTTAGGGGGGAGTGCTATCCAACTTGGAGTATTCGAGAAATCGCGTTTTGTCTTCACCGCAAGACGGGGTTCGAGTAAGTTTACTTCTTCTACCTTTTCAATTCATCTCCATCTTTCACCATCCTTCATCTACCATCTACATACGTTTCATCATCAGCCATCATCCTTAATCCAGCCATAATTCATCGCCATAAATCGTCCATCACCTATACGTGTCCAATTCGCCTTAATTAACACGTATAACAAATCTGTCCCAAATCACCTATCTATCTATTTATTTGTGTGTGTTTTATTTAGTTGAGTCATATTTCTAAGTATCTTAGGTGTATACATTTAATCGAGTCTTATTTCCCTTATTAGTCGTTTATTTGTGTCTTGTTATCTGTCGGATTGAATCCTTCATTCGCCTGACGTGTTTCGATCTATAAGTCTTCCGCATGCGTTTTGTTCGTGTCTTGGATTAGTTGTCCGGGTCACATCACTACAAGTCTTATTCAAGGGTATTGCTCAATTCACTTGAGGGATTGACCGGTATTCGCTACAAGGAACTACTTGGAGATTTCAACCTTGAAGACGTTCGAGATTCAAGGAGGCTATCGGGTTGTGAATCACTTCACCACCACCACCGTCCAACACCTTCAACGATGACATCCATCCTCCACCGTCGCCCATAGTCACGGCTGCCACCTTCGAGTTCAAGTCCAACACCCGTTCGTTTTATCCGTAAGTCCGTTCAAACACTAACCTATCCAATCTTCTCCAAGCCCTTCTTCACCAACCTTCACACACAAATTCCTACCTTATTCCAGCCCTCATAATCGTCCCATACATCCCATATAAACCTTTGGTTTGTGTTATATTTTGTGTCATAGTTCTAGATATTTTAGTTGTCTAGATTAGTCGGATTGTTCCCTTCATTTAGTTGACGTGTTTCATATCCTAAAGTCTTCCGCTACGTCATTATTATCGTTCCAGTTCGTGTCTGGGTCGTATCATGATGCCTCCGGGATAGGTATTGGTGCTGTTTTGATGCAGGAAAAACGGCCCGTGGCGTACTTCAGTGAAAAGCTCAATGGCGCCGCCTTACACTATTCGACGTACGATAAGGAGCTATACACTTTGAAGCGTGCATTGGATACATGGCAGCACTACTTGTGGCCCAAGGAGTTCGTCATTCACACGGATCATGAGAGCTTGAAGCACTTGAAAGGTCAAAGCAACTTGAACAAGCGTCATGCGAGATGGGTCGAGTTCATCGAGTCGTTTCCATACGTCATCAAGTACAAGAAAGGAGAAGATAACGTCATCACCGACGCCCTCTCTCGAAGGTGTGTTGCTTAACCTAATGCATGCTAAGATGCTTGGTTTTGAGTCCATTAAATCCTTGTATGAAGTGGACGAATTTTTCAGCCCTATCTATGCTAAGTGTTCGATTTCTTCTAAGTCTTTTGATGGTTTCTATGTGCATGATAGGTTCTTGTTTAGTGATACGACCCGGACTATGCTAGGATGAATCTTGAGAACGTAGCGGAAGACTTCTGGATACGAAACACGTCAACTAATTGAAGGGTTCCAATCCGACTCAAACTAGACGACTAAACTAACGAAAATACCTAGACTATGACACACAAATTAAACACAAAAACCAAACAAAGAGGGCTGTTTTGGAAGGAAGTAGGGACGGTGATGATGATGGTATTTTGGGCGTGAGATTTAGGTGAAGAAGGGTTAGAGTAGATAGGATATGATAGAGTTGTAACGAACTTACGGTTTGAATGGAACGAAGATGAACTTGAACTCGATCTGATGAGGACATCCATAGCAATGAGGAAGTCAATGAAGAGCTTCAATTCAAAGGACCCGTCACAAGACTACGAGCTAAGAAGTTGCAAGATTATTTGCAAACTACAATTCGCAAGAAGCTTGAAGAAGAAGACGGCGTACAAGGAAGCTTGAAGATGATGAACTTGTTGACATTGGAAGATGGAGATCAAGATATGGAGTGCAATACATGAAGAAGGCGTGCAAGTGTGCTTTTGTTGGGCTTGATGTGTATACTTGCTATTCAGCCCAAGTTAAGCATGTATGGTGGAAAAGCCCAAAATAATCGGCCCTTGATGTATCCAATTAAGGGGATTGATTTATTAGACTATAGTATTTTATTTTATTATGGTTTGGACGAATTTTGCAGATTTTTAGTTGCTAATTTTCGGTTATTTTAGATAGAGTTTTGACTAGATTTTTAGATAAGGTAAGATCTACAAAATCTACCTTAAATAGAATTCTAGTTTAGGAAGTTGTTAAAGTCCAATTCTAGTTCAAATTGGACTCCTTATTTTCGTCCATTAGGCCTTAGATTTTTGGTCCACCTATTATAAATAGGGGATCCATATTTCATTGTTACTTTAGACTATATTTGATTTTTAAGCCATTGCTTTCAATATCGTCTCACCCCTTTTAATCTTTTGTGAGTTTAGATAATTAAATTCATACTCTTAGATTTAGCACCTCTAAGTTTTACAAAGGGAATTCGTCGTCCACGTTCGAGGGATCGCCGGAAACTCGCTATCGAAGAACAACTTAAAGAATTTGGCCTTGTGTACGTTCGAGATTCAAGGCAACTTTCGGGTTGTAATTCACATCACAACCACCACCGCCGTCCAGCCACCTTCGACGCCACCACCATCCACCGTCGTCCATCTCAACCATCATCCTCAAGATCGCGTTCTCTTCGTTACATCCGTAAGTCCGTTATAACTCTATCATATCCTATCTACTCTAGCCATTCTAAACCCCTCAACACCATCGAAAATCCACCATCCTTATCATCATCATAGCCGTTCCAAAACAGCCCCTTTCCATTGGATTTGTGTTATTTTGTGTGTCATTGTCTAGGTATTTTAGTTGAGTCTTAGTCGTCTAGTTTGTTCCATTATCTTTCCGCATATTTTACTTTGATTATTGAGTCATAGGAGACACAAAAACTTACGTGTGTCGACGTGTGTTCGTTCCTAGAGTTCGGGTCGTATCACGATCTTGTGGACTTGATGGTGATATGGGTGTCGGTGAAGATGGATGTCGTCGATGATGGCTGGACGTTGGTGTTGAGGTAGATATGAATCACAACCCGAAAGTTACCTTGAATCTCGAACGTACACAAGGCCAAATTCTTTAAGTTGCTCTTCAGGTAGCGAGTCTCCGACGATCCCTCGAACGTGGACGGCGAATTCCCTTTGTAAAACTTAGAGATGCTAATTCTAAGAGTATGAATTTAAAATCTAAACTCACAAAGATTAATCGGGGTTGAGACAATATTGAAAGCAAAGCTTAAATTATCAAATATGGTCTAAAGTATGAATGTCACAATGAGCCTCTATTTATAATAGAGGTGGCCGAATCCTACTAGGATAAGGGCCGAAAAATCTAACTCCAAAACAGACTAGAATTAGACTAGGAAACTTCCTAAACTAGAATTCTATTTAAGGTAGAATTTGTAGATCTTGCCTTATCTAAAATCCTAGTCAAACTATGACTCAATATAACTGAAAATTGCTCAAATAAATAAATAAAAATCTGACTTTGACTCTAAATTAAATAAAAATAATACTATATTTAATTCTCGAACAGGTGCCTCTGGTAAATAAGACATGGTCACGCCTTATTCGCCATAACCTCCTGGAATATCATCAACTTTAAATCTTTCAATTTTCGACCAAGTAAGCTTCAATCCTCCAAGGCTTGGTCTTCATCTTCAATTGAGAGCATTGTAATCACCTTGGGGTTGCTTTGAACATTTATCCCTTCCTCGAGCTTCTTTCGCACATATCCTTGAAAGTAACCTTGAAGTTGCTTAGCTCGTAACCTTGTAATTGAACCTCAAATTTGCAACTCCGGGTGTGAACCATCAATGCTATGCACGTTCTCATCATTCCCCCCCCCCTGCTGAAAAGAATTCGTCCTCGAATTTGACTCATCATCTTGGTCGAATTCATCTGCATCAAAGGGAGATAAATTAGCAACGTTAAACGTGGAAGAACACTTATACTCACCTGGAAGATCAATGCGATACGCATTGTCATTGACGCGGCTTAGGACGGTGAATGGACCATCTCCTCTAGGTGAAAGTTTCGACTTCCTCAAGTTAGGAAATCGGCCGGGACTCAAGTGAATCCAAACACGATCACCGGTGACTTGTTGATGTGACCCGGGTCACATCACTTTCTCATGCATCTCCTTGATAAGATCAGCTCTCTTCAATCCTTTAACACTCGTTAGATGCTCAACGGGTAAAGGAATCAAATCACTAGGTGTAAGTGGATTAAAACCATATAAAACCTCAAATGGAGACATGTTAGTAGAAGAATGAATAACACGATTATAAGCAAATTCAGCATATGGTAAACATTCTTCCCATGACTTCAAATTGTTCTTAATTAGAGACCTAAGTAAAGCTCCTAATGTACGATTCACAACCTCAGTTTGACCATCGGTTTGTGGATGACATGCAGTAGAAAACAATAACTTAGTACCTAATTTTCCCCACAAAACACGCCAAAAATGTCCTAAAAACTTAGAATCCCTATCACTAACAATAGTACGAGGAATTCCATGCAATCTAACAACATGAACAAAGAACAAATTGGCAATGTAAACGGCATCATCAGTTTTCCTACATGCAATGAAATGAGCCATTTTGGAGAACCGATCTACAACGACAAACACCGAATCTTTACCCGACCTAGACCTAGGTAATCCGAAAATCAAATCCATGGAAATATCGATCCAAGGGGCTGAAGGGGTGGGTAATGGCGTGTACAATCTAAACGGGTGTGAAGTGGACTTGGCTTGACGACAAGTAATACAACGACTACACACATTCTCTACATCCCTATGCATATGCGGCCAAAAGAAGTGTTCATGCAGCAAGTTCAATGTCTTATGCACACCAAAGTGACCCATCAAACCTCCCGCATGCGATTCTAACACAAGTAGCTCACGCATAGAACAAGTAGGAATGCATAACTTAGACTCCTTAAACAAAAACCCATCATGCACATAATAACCATTATTAGCACGTGACTTTGACATACATGAAGCATAAATGGGGCTGAAATAGGCGTCCTCTACATACAATGACTTAATGAAGTCAAAACCTAGCATCTTAGCATGCATTAAGTTCAAGAGTGCGTACCTTCTAGACAACGCGTCGGCTACGACATTCTCTTCGCCCTTTTTGTACTTGATCACATATGGAAAGGACTCGATGAATTCTACCCATCTCGCGTGTCTCTTGTTCAAATTTTGCTGCCCTTTGAGATGCTTTAAACTTTCATGATCCGTGTGAATCACGAACTCCTTGGGCCAGAGATAATGTTGCCATGTGTCCAACGCACGCTTCAAAACGTATAGCTCTTTGTCGTAAGTGGAATACCTCAAACTGGAGCCACTTAACTTCTCACTGAAGTAGGCGACTGGCCTGCAATCCTGCATCAAAACTGCACCAATACCTATGCCCGAAGCATCACACTCGATCTCAAAAGTCTTAGTAAAATCAGGTAAACAAAGAACAGGAGCAGAACATAACAAAGACTTCAAAGTATTAAACGCATGCTCTTGTTGCTTACCCCACTCAAATTTCCGGTCCTTCTTACTTAGCTCAGTAAGAGGGGCGGCTATACTGGAGAAATCCCGTACAAAACGACGGTAAAATCCAGCTAGTCCATGAAAGGACCGAACCTCAGAGGCGTTTTTCGGGGTTGGCCATTCCTCAATCGCTTTGATTTTGGAACGGTCTACCTCAATACCTCGTGAACTGACGACAAAGCCTAGAAAAACGACTTCATCTATACAAAAGAAACACTTAGACAAATTTCCATACAACTTTGCATCACGCAAGAGACAGAAAACACGCCTAAGGTGTTCTAGGTGCGCCTGTGCACTGTGACTGTAAATCAAAATATCATAAAAGTATACAACCACGAATTTACCAATCACATCATGCAAAACATGGTTCATCAACCTCATAAACGTGCTCGGTGCATTAGTGAGACCAAAAGGCATAACTAACCACTCATATATACCATGCTTTGTTTTAAACGCAGTTTTCCATTCATCCCCTTCATGCATTCTAACTTGAAAATAACCAGATCTTAAATCTATCTTAGAAAACAAATTAGAACCACTTAATTCATCTAGCATATCATCAAGTCTAGGGATAGGAAATCTGTACTTAACCGTTATTTTGTTGATGGCGCGGCAATCCATGCACATCCTCCATTCGTTGTTCTTCTTTGGTACTAAGATGACTGGAACTGCACAAGGGCTCATCGACTCTCGGATTTGCTTCTTCTCCAACAGCTCCTTCACTTGACGGTCGATCTCCTTCGTCTCCTCGGGGGACGTTCGGTACGCTGGTCGGTTAGGCAAGACGGCGCCGGGCATGAAGTCGATCTGGTGCTCGATCCCACGAACTGGAGGTAATCCACTTGGAATCTCTTCCGGAAACACGCCCGCGAACTCCTCCATAAGGGGCTGCGCATCACTAGGCAAAGAAACACCATTAGTAGTACTGTCCTTATAAGATAAAAGAACAAAAGGTAAACCTGCTTTTTGTGCTTTTTCTACACCTTTGACTGAGATGAACAAGGATCGATTTTGTTCAACTGTAGGGGCTGATCCAGATGCTTTCCCACGAATCAAGGCATCATTGGAAGGCATCTTAGGGGCTGTATTGGCCGAATGTGAAGAAGGGTTCGACTGGGAAGTCTCGGCCGAAAGTTGGCCGTTCACGGCGGCGGTCCAGGCGGCGGCTGCGGCTTGCTTTGCCCGTTCTTGCTTAAATCTCTCTTGCATCCTGATGCGATCCTCGCCGGCAAGACGACGACGATGGCATTGTTTTCTCCCAGGAGTATCAGGTTACACGAACAATTGGAGATGAATATCCAAACCCTAGCTTCACAATGAATTTGAACCACGAATTGATTGAATCCGCGACCCTCGATCAATTGGAAACATGAACTCGGATTGTATGGAGGACGCCACAAACGGGGATGTGAATCCGTTTGATAAGTCAATTGAATTTCACGTAGTGTTGTGAAACTCGGATAATTCTCTCAGAGAGAAAAGTGAAAACTCACGTTTAAAATTAATATCAAAGTTGTCTCCTGAAAATAATGAGACACAAGGTCTTATATAGTTAGTCCAAAACATCAAGTCCCAAAATAAAATCCTACACAAACTAGGAAACAAAATAAGCCAAAATTCGGAACCGCCCGTACAGGCGAGACACGGGCTCGGTCGCGCCGCCTTCGGTCGGGTCGCGCCTTGGTGGCGCGAGTGAGGTCGCGCCGGGTCTGTCACCAGGCCGCGCCTCACTGGGCACTTTTCACCCCTCTGCATCGACGCCCGGTCGCGCCGTGTCTGTCCCCGGGTCGCACCTCGGGTCGCGCCTCCCCCGTGCTCGGGTCGCGCCTCTCCTCCGTTTCACACTCACATGTGATCTTCGTCTTCCAACGATGCTCGGCTTCAACTCCTTCGACGGGTCTCTTTGACGCCTCTTGGGTCTAGACTTCTCGTATAAATCCACTGAGACTCTCTTTGAATTTCTTAGCTCTTGATTGTGTAACTGGCCCTTCCGGTACTTTGATTGGATCGGACATCTCCTTGGCTTAGGTCGTATCATTCCCCTCCTCTTGAAAAGGATTTGTCCTCAAATCCAGCTCGTCACCTACATCAAAAGGACTTAAATCAGCAACATTAAATGATGAACTTACTAAGTCCAACTTGTATGCATTATCACTGATGCGTTCTATAACTTGGAATGGTCCGTCCCCTCTAGGAAGTAACTTAGAACGCCTTTGAGCCGGAAATCTCTCTTTTCTCATGTGTAACCATACCCATTCGCCGGGTTCGAACACTATTCTCTTTCGCCATTTGTTGGCTTTCTCGGCATACTGCTCAGTCCGTCTCTCAATGTTTGCTCTAGCTCTTTCATGAATTTGTCTCACAAAATCAGCTTTCTTTTTCCCATCAAGATTAGTATATTCATGCACAGGCAAAGGAATTAAATCCATTGGAGTTAACGGATTAAACCCATATGCAACTTCAAATGGTGAAAACTGAGATGCAGAATGCACAGACCTATTATATGCACATTCAACATGCGGCAAACATTCCTCCCAAGTTTTTATGTTCTTTTTAATTAGAGCCCTTAACAAAGTAGATAAAGTCCTATTTACTACTTCTGTTTGACCATCTGTTTGTGGGTGACAAGTAGTGGAAAATAATAACTTAGTTCCTAACTTACACCACAATGTCTTCCAGAAATAACTCAAGAACTTAGCATCTCTATCAGAAATAATTGTCTTAGGCATGCCATGTAGACGCACAACTTCCCTAAAGAACAAATCAGCAATGTAGGAAGCATCATTTGTTTTAGAACATGCTATAAAATGTGCCATCTTAGAGAATCTATCCACAACCACAAATATAGAATCATGACCACGTTTACTCCTAAGCAATCCTAACACAAAATCCATAGATATATCTATCCAAGGTGATGTAGGAATAGACAAAGGCATGTATAAACCATGTGGTTGGACTCTAGACTTGGCTTGTCTACATGTAACACACTTAGCACACAATCGTTCCACATCACGTTTCATATGAGGCCAGAAGAAATGTTCATTCAAAACAGCTAAAGTCTTAGCTACCCCAAAATGCCCCATTAAACCACCACCATGTGATTCCAATAATAAAAGCTCACGCATGGAACAATTAGGCACACATAACCTATTTTCTCTAAACAAATACCCATCATGCTTATAAAACTTTCCATCTCCGGATTCTTCACATGCAACATATACATCCTTAAAATCATCATCATTAATGTACATGCTCTTAATGCACTCAAAACCAAGTAACTTAGCATCTAACGTGGATAGTAAAGCGTACCTCCTCGATAGAGCGTCGGCTACTACATTTTCCTTCCCTTGCTTATACTTGATGACGTATGGAAACGTCTCAACAAACTCTATCCAACGGGCATGTCTCTTGTTCAACTTGTGTTGCCCCTTCAAATGCTTCAATGATTCATGGTCGGTGTGGATCACGAACTCTTTAGGCCATAGATAATGTTGCCATGTTTGCAATGCCCGCACTAATGCATATAACTCCTTGTCATACGTCGGGTAGTTTGCGGTAGCGCCGCCAAGCTTCTCACTGAAGTAGGCAATGGGCCGAATCTCTTGCATCAACACTGCACCAATTCCAACACCAGAAGCATCACATTCTATCTCAAAAGTTTTGGCAAAGTTTGTAAGAGATAGTACCGGTGGATGTGTCAATTTCTCTTTAAGCGTCTGAAATGCTCTTTCTTGCGCTTCTCCGCATTGGAATTCCACATTCTTCTTGATCACTTCAGTCATGGGTGCTGCAATACTACTGAAGTGTGGAACAAAACGCCGATAGAAGCTCGCAAGTCCATGAAAACTTCGAACCTCTCCCGCATTTGTTGGCGTCGGCCATTCTTGGATGGCTCGAACCTTCTCTTCGTCCACCTGTACTCCATCTGCGCTAACAACAAAACCAAGAAACACAACCTTATCCGTACAAAAGGTGCATTTCTTTAGGTTGGCATACAACTGTTCTTTCCTCAAAGCTTGCAAAACAAATTTCAAATGCTCTACATGATCCTCTTCACTCTTGCTATAAATCAATATGTCATCAAAATAAACTACAACGAATCTACCTATAAAAGCACGTAAAACATGGTTCATAAGACGCATAAATGTACTAGGAGCATTTGTCAAGCCAAACGGCATAACTAACCATTCATACAATCCTAATTTTGTAATGAATGCCGTTTTCCACTCATCCCCTTCCTTGATGCGAATTTGATGGTACCCACTTCTTAAGTCTATCTTAGAAAATATGCGTGCACCATGTAATTCATCTAACATGTCATCTAAACGGGGAATGGGATGTCGATACTTTACCGTAATATTGTTGATGGCTCGGCAGTCGACACACATCCGTAGAGAAGAATCCTTCTTTGGCACGAGCAAAACTGGACTCGCACATGGACTCAAACTCTCCCTCACTTGTCCTTTCTCCAATAGCTCTTGTATTTGACGTTCTAGCTCTTTTGTCTCCTCGGGGTTGCTCCGATAGGCCGGTCGATTTGGTAATGTGGCGCCGGGCACAAAATCAATTTGGTGCTCGATTCCTCTAATTGGTGGCAAACCCGGTGGCATCTCTTCGGGAAACACGTCTTTGAATTCCTGCAAAAGAGATACAATAGAACTAGGCAAAGATGGGTCAAATTGGTTAGTACTCATTAAGACATCTCTGCGGATCATCAAGTACATTGGCTTCTCATTTTGCACTGCCCATTTGACATCGCTAGCTGTGGCAAAACAAGCGTGTTGGATCACCTCCTTCCCAACATTGGTCTCCTTTCCTTTCTTCCTCATGGTATCGGCCTCCTCTTGTAGCTTCACTTGGTCCTCATACACTTGGGATGGTGTTAGAGGAGCTAGTGTCACCGTCTTCTTGTTAAGTACGAAAGAGTACTTATTTGTGAAGCCATCATGCTTCACCCTCCTATCGAATTGCCATGGACGTCCTAGCAAAATGTGTCCCGCTTGCATAGGCACAACGTCACACAACACTTGATGAGGACATCCATAGCAATGAGGAAGTCAATGAAGAGCTTCAATTCAAAGGACCCGTCACAAGACTAAGAGCTAAGAAGTTGCAAGATTATTTGCAAGCTACAATTCGCAAGAAGCTTGAAGAAAAAGACGGTGTACAAGGAAACTTGAAGATGATGAACTTGTTGTCATTGGAAGATGGAGATCAAGACAGGGAAAACACAACATGAAGATGTGCATGTGTGCAAAAGGACGTGTGCATGAGTGCATGTTGGAGAGTCACGGCCGAGCTTTGAAGAGAAGGCCAATTTTCGGACCTTGTTGATTTTATCTAGTAGTATTTTATTTTAGACTATAGTATTTATTTTATTTAATTATACTATAGTTAGGATCAGATTTTATTTAATTAAATAGGGTAATTTTCGGCCATCAATAGTCCAAGTCATAGGTTTGACTAGAATTTTAATTTAAGGGAAGAAACTACCTTAAATAGAATTCTAGTTTAGGAAAACTTCCAAGTCCAATTCTAGATCAACTTGGAATCATTATTTTCGGCCCTTAGCTATAGGATTTTTGATCCACCTATTGTTATAAATAGGGGATCCATGTGACATTGTTACTTTAGACTATATTTGATTATTAAGGCCTTTGCTTTCAATATCGTCTCTCCCCGTTTGATCTTTTGTGAGTTTAGATAATTAAATTCATACTCTTAGATTTAGCACCTCTAAGTTTTACAAAGGGAATTCGTCGTCCACGTTCGAGGGATCGCCGGAAACTCGCTATCGAAGAACAACTTAAAGAATTTGGCCTTGTATACGTTCGAGATCCAAGGCAACTTTCGGGTTGTAATTCACATCACCACCACCGCCGCCGTCCATCATCCACGACGCCACCAACCACCGTCGTCCACCTCAAGTCCGATCGCCATCATGCCAAGATCGTGTTCCAATCGTTCATCGTCATCCCGTTCAATCCGTAAGTTCAATACAACTCAATCATATCCTATCTACTCCAACCCTTCGTCAACCATACCTCACGTCCAAATCACCACCATAATTCTCGTCCATATTGCCGTCCATAACAGCCCTCCTTTTGTTGGATATTGTGTTATTTTGTGTATCATAAGTCTAGGTATTTTATTTAGTTCTAGTCGTCTAGTTTGTTCCATAATTCTTCCGCATATTTTACTTTGATTGTTGGAGTCGTAGAAGACACAAAAACTTACGTGTGTCGACGTATGTTCGTTCCTAGAGTTCGGGTCGTATCATAAAAGTGGTATCAAAGCCACGTCGCTTTGGTTCGATTTTTGTGTCGTATTTTATTTTACGTTTAATCGAGTTGTAATTTAATTTCCGTTGTTCATTGTTCAAAAAAAAAAAAAAAAGAAGGGCACGATCAATACAAAAAAAAAGAGAGAAAAGAGCCGATCGAATTGTCAAAAAAAAAAAAAAAACGAAAATTCATTGTTTCTATCTTGTTCAATTTTTATTTTGGTACTTTCCTTTTGGTACTAGATCATAGTTGGTAATTACCTAGTGAGTCTCAACTTATTTTGGTAGTTTCCTTCTAAGTTGTTATTATTTTTGGAACTTCCCATACAAGTTCTAATTCTTGTTGGTAACTTCCATAAGAGTCTTATTTTATTTTTGGTTCATTCCTTCTAGAGTCTAGGCTAATTAAGGTATTTAGATTGTGTCACATAGATTGATACATATCCAAATCCCCTACTTACCTAATATCTTTCTTCTTTCCTTATCTCTTCTATTTCTTTCCTTCTTCTACCTAGATTTATTTTTGGATTTCCTAATCTATTTGGAACTTCAATAATTGATCTACTTCTTTCCTTTCCTACCATCCCCATACTCGACCAACACACCCCCATACCCACTCCTACACCATTCGGCCACACCATCCCTAAACACTACATAATCGGCTACCCTCCTACATACATACACTCAACCCGTATCTCATCTATACACATCAAATTCATCCTTGTTTCGAGAATAGCATCCCCGTCCTTCCTTAGAACATACCACACGAGTTCCTACCTCCATAAACACGATTTCCACACACTGTGCACCCATATATTGAGTGATACACGAGTGGTAAAATCAAGAGTGAAAACAAACGAGCGAAAGTGAGATTGTGAGGTCCTACCTTGTTTTCTTTTACGTTTGTTCGTTTTGTAGGTACCATGAAGAAAGGAACCCGCCCAGAATCATCATCTACACATCCAGTCGACCCCCAGTCGACTTTGCCACCTTTGGACCCGTCCAAAGACCCTTCCAAAGCACCCATGGAGTCATCCTCAGATCCACCCGCACCGTGGGATCCCAAGTATCACTATGAAGCGTTGTCTAAGCATTTTCAAAGACAACACCAAGCCCTCTCCGACAAGATAGATGATTTAGTGCATGCTCTTGAACGCACTAAAACAACACCTATCTATCCTCCACTCATTCGAGGAAACCAACACCTGGAGCGTCACAATGAGCCTGAAGAGGAGTACTTTGATGAGAATACTGAAGAATTTGATCGAGGACACCGCCCGAGACGAGGCCACAGTCGAGATGACTATGAGGAAGATCGAATGCTCAACAACATCAAGACGAGCATTCCAGAGTTTGAAGGCCTTCACGATCCCGATATCTATCTAGATTGGGAACGTAAGGTAGAGAAGATTTTCGCATGCTATGATTTTTCAGAAGCTAAAAAGGTGCAGCTAGCATGTTTGGAGTTTAAAGGCTATGCAGCCACTTGGTGGGAAATGCAGCAAGAATGAAGACGAAGGAATCGAAATCCGCCCATTGACAATTGGGAGGAAATGAAAGGATTCTTGCATGGACGCTTCATTCCAGTCCACTATGAAAGAGAGCTTGAGAAGAAGCTCAACCGTATCAAGCAAGGCACCCGTTCGATTGAAGAGTACCACAAAGAGCTCGAAACCGCCCTGAATCGAGTCGGAAAAGAGGAGACCTTAAATGCTACCATCATTCGGTACATTGAAGGTATGAATCCAGACATTGCCTGTGAAGTAGAACTCAAGGAGTTCACCAGCATAGAGAGAATGGTGCAGTACGCATCAATTGTGGAAAAGCAGCTACGAGAAGGTCGCCGTCGATCCAGTCAGAATTCAGCACCTACTCGACCATCTTGGAGTAAAGGTACACCTTCCACATCACCTTCTACTCCTTCTGTTGATTCCACACGACCCCGAGGTCAATCCGGCCCACCGGAACGCCGTTTCGACCGTTCTACACCGCAAGCAAGTCGTAGACCCGAGTCTACGCCCAGGCCGCCATTCCAACGGCCCAATCAACCCAATCCAACGCTGAATTCAGCCCCTAGTCGAGCCCGAGACATCCAGTGCCATAAATGTCAAGGTTGGGGTCATTTTCAGAACCAGTGTCCAAACCGGCGTGTTCTGTTCATCAATGAACAGAATGGACTTGAATCAGCCAGTGAAGATGAAGAGGAGCCTCAGACCGCCGCCCCTGAAGCAGTTGAGGCCCTAGAGGTCGAGCCAGATGATGATGAAGTCAAGCTACCTCATGTCAGCTTGGTTTCTATTCGCAGTCTGAACATCAACCGTGAAGACGAAGAGCAATCGCAACGAGAGAACATCTTCTACACTCGAGTTGCCATCAAAGATCAGACTTGTGCCATGATCATCGACAGTGGGAGTGTAATCAACGCAATCAGCCAGTATGCCATTGACAAACTCGCCCTCACCACAACAAAGCATCCAAAACCATACAAGTTGCAGTGGCTCACAGATCGCGGATCCATTAGAGTTACAGGTCAGGTACACGTTACTTTTACAAAAGGTCGTTATGCTGACACTGTTCTTTGTGATGTTATTCCTATGGAAGCAGCCCATATACTTTTAGGAAGACCGTGGCAGTTCGACAGAAAAGCAGTTCACGATGGATTAGCCAACACCTATTCGATTACTAGGGATGGTCGAACCACTGTGCTCAAGCCACTCACTCCTAAAGCCGTTGCAGAGGATCAAGAAAGAATGCAAGAGAGATTCAAGCAAGAACGGGCAAAACAAGCCGCAGCCGCAGCCCGAACCAGTTCGGCCGCCACCTCTCAGCCGAACCCGACCCCAAGTTTGACCAATGCAGCCCCTAAGACACCATCCAACGATGTTCTAGCTCGTGGAAAAGCACCCGGATCAGACCCAAGCAAAGAGAAGAATCGATCCCTATTCATCTCAGTTAAAGGCGTAGAAAAAGCACTAAAAGCAGGTTTATCTTTCGTTCTTTTATCTTATAAGGACAGTGCTACTAATGGTGTTTCTTTGCCTTGTGATGTGCAGCCACTTATGGAGGAGTTCGCGGATGTGTTCCCGGAAGAGATTCCAAGTGGATTACCTCCAGTTCGTGGGATCGAGCACCAGATCGACTTCGTACCCGGCTCAGTCTTGCCCAACCGACCGGCGTACCACACGTCCCCTGAAGAGACGAAGGAGATCGATCGCCAAGTAAAGGAGTTGCTAGAGAAGAAGCAAATCCGAGAGTCGATGAGCCCTTGTGCAATTCCAGTCATTCTAGTGCCCAAGAAGAACAACGAATGGAGAATGTGCATGGATTGCCGCGCCATCAACAAGATAACAGTTAAGTACAGATTTCCTATCCCTAGACTTGATGATATGCTAGATGAATTAAGTGGTTCTCATGTGTTCTCTAAGATAGATTTGAGATCTGGTTATTTTCAAGTTAGAATGCATGAAGGGGATGAATGGAAAACTGCGTTTAAAACAAAGCATGGTTTATATGAGTGGTTAGTTATGCCTTTTGATCTCACTAATGCACCGAGTATGTTTATGAGATTAATGAATCATGTTTTACGTGATGTGATTGGTAAATTCGTGGTTGTCTACTTTGATGATATTTTGATTTACAGTCACAATGCACAGGCGCACATAGATCATCTTAGGCGTGTTTTCTGTCTTCTGCGTGATGCTAAGTTGTATGGAAACTTGTCTAAATGTTCTTTTAGCATGGATGAAGTCGTGTTTTTAGGCTTTGTCGTTAGTTCACGAGGTATTGAGGTAGACCGTTCCAAAATCAAAGCGATTGTGGAATGGCCAACCCCGAAAAACGCCTCTGAGGTTCGATCATTCCATGGTTTAGCTGGGTTTTACCGTCGTTTTGTACGGGATTTCTCCAGT
This sequence comes from Perilla frutescens, assembly GCA_026008535.1. Classification (NCBI taxonomy): domain Eukaryota; kingdom Viridiplantae; phylum Streptophyta; class Magnoliopsida; order Lamiales; family Lamiaceae; genus Perilla; species Perilla frutescens. Next base: position 47,082,059 of record BRKX01000012.1, read on the forward strand.
ATAGCCGTCCCTCTTACTGAGCTAAGTAAGAAGGATCGGAAATTTGAGTGGGGTAAACAACAAGAGCATGCTTTTAATACTTTGAAATCTTTGTTATGTTCGGCTCCTGTTTTGTGTTTACCTGATTTTTCTAAGACTTTTGAGATCAAGTGCGATGCCTCCGGGATAGGTATTGGTGCTGTTTTGATGCAGGAAAAACGTCCCGTGGCATACTTCAGTGAGAAGTTAAATGGCGCCTCCCTTAGGTACTCCACGTACGATAAAGAGCTCTACACTTTGAAGCGTGCGTTGGACACATGGCAGCACTATCTCTGGCCTAAGGAGTTCGTCATCCACACGGATCATGAAAGTTTGAAGCATTTGAAAGGGCAAAACAATCTGAACAAGAGACATGCGAGATGGGTCGAGTTCATCGAATCCTTTCCGTATGTTATCAAGTACAAGAAAGGTGAGGAAAACGTGGTCGCCGACGCCCTATCAAGAAGGTACGCTCTTTTGAACTTAATGCATGCTAAGATGCTTAGTTTTGAGTCTATTAAAGCTTTGTATGTTGAGGACGCCTACTTCAGCCCCATATATGCTTCATGTAGCTCGAAATCTAGGTCATTTGATGGTTATTATGTGCATGATGGTTTTCTGTTCAAAGAGTCGAAGTTATGCATCCCTACTTGTTCTATGCGTGAGCTATTGGTGTTAGAATCGCATGCGGAAGGTTTAATGGGTCACTTTGGTGTGCATAAGACATTGAACTTGCTGCATGAACACTTCTTTTGGCCGCATATGCGTAAGGATGTAGAGAATGTGTGTAGTCGTTGCATTACTTGTCGTCAAGCTAAATCCACTTCACACCCCTTTGGTTTATACTCGCCCCTACCCGCCCCCTCATCTCCTTGGATTGATATTTCTATGGATTTCATCTTAGGATTGCCTAGGTCTAGGTCGGGTAAGGATTCTGTGTTTGTTGTAGTTGATAGGTTTTCCAAAATGGCTCATTTCATTGCATGTAGGAAAACTGATGATGCTATACATGTTGCCAACTTGTTCTTTGTGCATGTTGTTAGATTTCATGGAATTCCTCGTACTATTGTTAGTGATAGGGATTCTAGGTTTTTAGGACATTTTTGGCGTGTTTTGTGGGGAAAATTAGGAACTAAGTTATTGTTTTCCAGCCCGGAGATCGTGTTTGGGTTCACTTAAGCCCTGGCCGATTTCCTAACCTGAGGAAATCCAAGTTGTCGCCCCGTGGAGATGGTCCCTTCACTGTTCTAAGCCGTGTTAATGACAATGCATACCGCATTGATCTACCTGGTGAGTATAAGTGTTCTTCTACATTTAATGTTGCTGATTTATCTCCTTTTGTTGCAGATGAATTCGACCATGATGAAGATCCAAATTCGAGGACGAATTCTTTTCAGCAGGGGGGGAATGATGAGGACATCTATAGCAATGAGGAAGTCAATGAAGAGCTTCAATTCAAAGGACCCGTCACAAGACTAAGAGCTAAGAAGTTGCAAGATTATTTGCAAGCTACAATTCGCAAGAAGCTTGAAGAAAAAGACGGTGTACAAGGAAACTTGAAGATGATGAACTTGTTGTCATTGGAAGATGGAGATCAAGACAGGGAGAACACAACATGAAGATGTGCATGTGTGCAAAAGGACGTGTGCATGAGTGCATGTTGGAGAGTCACGGCCGAGCTTTGAAGAGAAGGCCAATTTTCGGACCTTGTTGATTTTATCTAGTAGTATTTTATTTTAGACTATAGTATTTATTTTATTTAATTATACTATAGTTAGGATCAGATTTTATTTAATTAAATAGGGTAATTTTTGGCCATCAATAGTCCAAGTCATAGGTTTGACTAGAATTTTAATTTAAGGGAAGAAACTACCTTAAATAGAATTCTAGTTTAGGAAAACTTCCAAGTCCAATTCTAGATCAACTTGGAATCATTATTTTCGGCGCTTAGCTATAGGATTTTCGATCCACCTATTGTTATAAATAGGGGATCCATGTGACATTGTTACTTTAGACTATATTTGATTATTAAGGCCTTTGCTTTCAATATCGTCTCTCCCCGTTTGATCTTTTGTGAGTTTAGATAATTAAATTCATACTTTTAGATTTAGAACCTCTAAGTTTTACAAAGGGAATTCGTCGTCCACGTTCGAGGGATCGCCGGAAACTCGCTATCGAAGAACAACTTAAAGAATTTGGCCTTGTATACGTTCGAGATCCAAGGCAACTTTCGGGTTGTAATTCACATCACAACCACCGCCGCCGTCCATCATCCACGACGCCACCAACCACCGTCGTCCACCTCAAGTCCGATCGCCATCGTGCCAAGATCGTGTTCCAATCATTCATCGTCATCCCGTTCAATCCGTAAGTTCAATACAACTCAATCATATCCTATCTACTCCAACCCTTCGTCAACCATACCTCACGTCCAAATCACCACCATAATTCTCGTCCATATTGCCGTCCATAACAGCCCTCCTTTTGTTGGATATTGTGTTATTTTGTGTGTCATAAGTCTAGGTATTTTATTTAGTTCTAGTCGTCTAGTTTGTTCCATAATTCTTCCGCATATTTTACTTTGATTGTTGGAGTTGTAGAAGACACAAAAACTTACGTGTGTCGACGTGTGTTCGTTCTTAGAGTTCGGGTCGTATCAACACTTCATCTTCATACTTGCCAATCCGAAATGGCACTCGAACTTGCTTATTTACCTTGGTTTCTCCACTGTCGTTCAACCACTGCAGCTTGTATGGCTTAGGATGCTTGAGAACCGGCAATCCTAATTTTGTCACCATCACAACACTTGCAACATTAGTACAACTACCTCCATCAATAATCATACTACATACCTTATCCTTGATGTGGCATCGGGTATGGAATATGTTCTCCCTTTGTTCCTCATCGATGCTCTTGGTGTGCAAGCTAAGTGACTTGCGTGCAACCAAAATGAGAGCGTTGGGCGCTGCGTATTCCTCGTCCTCACTTGACTCGGACAATCCCGGCATCTCCGGATCAACTTCTTCTTCATCCGTCACAATCTCACCATTGTCCTTCAAGATCATCACACGTCGGTTTGGGCATTGGTTGGCTATGTGACCTCTACCTTGACATTTAAAACACTTAATGTCTCGGTTTCGGCTACCCGACGAGTCTTGATTACTTGGTCCCGTCACTGTAGGCGCCTCAGTCTTCGGCTTAGTGAACAGTGGCTTCTCATCCTTCTTCCCTTGATTTGTAGTCTTCCACGGGGTTGCGTTGGAATTTGAGTTCGACTTCCACGTAGAAGAACTCGATCGATTGTTGTTACCCCTCCTCTTGAGTTGGTTCTCCACCTTTATAGCCATTTGCACCATGTCTTCCATTTCCACATAATGCTGCAACTCCACCACTTCTCGGATCTCTCTATGTAATCCGGCTAAAAATCGAGCCATTGTGGCCTCTCTATCTTCCTCCACATTTGCTCGGATCATTGAAACCTCCATCTCCTTGAAGTATTCATCAACACTATTCGTACCTTGTCTCAGATTTTGTAACTTGTTGTATAGCTCCCGGTAGTAATAGCTTGGCACGAATCTCTTCCTCATCACCGCCTTCATTTCTCCCCATGTCTCTATTGGGTGTTCCAGATTACGCCGTCTGTTGGAAATCAACTGATCCCACCATACTATGGCATAGTCTGAGAACTCTACTGCTGCCAACTTCACTTTCTTGAGCTCGGAATAGTTGTGACAGTCGAACATCATCTCGATCTTGCGCTCCCATTCAAGGTACAAAGCTGGATCATTTTTACCTTGGAATGAAGGCACATTTATTTTGATGTTGCCGAGGTCGTCATCTTCTCGATTCCTTGCTTTTCCATGTTTCCTTCCTCCAGTAGTTGAGTATCTATCCTCCTCCTCTGAATCTCCACCCTCGGTGTCATAGTATTCCACCCTTTGTCTCTCCACATGTGGGTAGCGTCGAGCCTCTATCCGGGCCCCTCGTCCGCCTCTTCCACCTTTTCCGCCACAGTTCTCTTGTGGAGCTTGTTGGGATTGCTCCTGTAATGATGTCTCCACCTTGTTGAGTCTCTCATTCAACGTTGCCATCTCAGTCTTGAACAACTTCGTCAGATGTTGTTGAATGGCTTCCACTGTATTCTTCGGATCAAATGTGGTGAGCAGACATCACTCGTTCTTGCGGCTTTATCTTTGGTACCTGCTCCTTTGTTAGACATGTCGATTTTTTTTTTTTTTTTGATCGACTTTTTTTTTTTAACTCAATGAACTAAACAAGAAATAAAACTACACACTGATGTGAATTAAATAAAAATGAGCAACAAAAACAAGAATCCTATAAAGTCTAACTCTCAACTCACGTGTTTACTCTCGTGTATCACACAATCGGCTCTTTTCACTCTAATAATCTCACACACTCTTGCCTTTTACCACTCGTTTTTCTCTCCAAAGAAAATCAAACTAGAACACAAGCACGACAATGAAATCTCAAAAGACCAATCACAATTCAATAAATATGTGCCGGAAAATTTTCGAAAAAAATTTCGACTTCTCCCCAGGCAATATACGCGTCTCCAACAACCCAAATATCACAATCAAATATAACGAAAACACCAAAAATTTTCCCGCCTTTTTTTTTTTAAACGTTCAGCGTTTTCTTTTTTTTTTTTTTTGCTGAAATTCGACTTTTCTCCTTTTTTTTTATAACAATAGGCGAGAAATTAAATTACGGAAACTAAAGGGATAAATTGGAACCTGATACAAAGCCGAAGCTTTGATACCACTTGATGCGATCCTCGCCGGCAAGACGACGACGATGGCGTTGTTTTCCCAGGAGTATCAGGTTACACGAATAATTGGGGATGAATATCCAAACCCTAGCTTCACAATGAATTTGAACCACGAATTGATTGAATCCGCGACCCTTGATCAATTGGAAACACGAACTCGGATTGTATGGAGGACGCCACAAACGGGGATGTGAATCCGTTTGATAAGTCAATTGAATTTCACGTAGTGTTGTGAAACTCGGATAATTCTCTCAGAGAGAAAAGTGAAAACTCACGTTTAAAATTAATATCAAAGTTGTCTCCTGAAAATAATGAGACACAAGGTCTTATATAGTTGGTCCAAAACATCAAGTCCCAAAATAAAATCCTACACAAACTAGGAAACAAAATAAGCCAAAATTCGGAACCGCCCGTACAGGCGCGACACGGGCTCGGTCGCGCCGCCTTCGATCGGGTCGCGTCTTGGTGGCGCGAGTGAGGTCGCGCCGGGTCTGTCACTGGGCCGCGCCTCACTGGGCACTTTTCACCCCTCTGCATCGACGCCCGGTCGCGCCGTGTCTGTCCCCGGGTCGCGCCTCGGGTCGCGCCTCCCCCGTGCTCGGGCCGCGTCTCTCCTCCGTTTCACACTCACATGTGATCTTCGTCTTCCAACGATGCTCGGCTTCAACTCCTTCGACGGGTTTCTTTGACGCCTCTTGGGTCCAGACTTCTCGTATAAATCCACTGAGACTCTCTTTGAATTTCTTAGCTCCTGATCGTGTAACTGGCCCTTCCGGTACTTTGATTGGATCGGGTCGTATCACATCCTCTCTTGATCCTCTGCAACAGCTTTAGGAGTGAGTGTCTTGAGTACAGTAGTTCGTCCGTCTCGTGTTATCGAGTACGTGTTGGCTAAACCATCGTGAACCGCTTTTCTGTCAAATTGCCATGGTCTTCCTAGAAGTATATGGGCTGCCTCCATAGGAATAACATCACACAGAACAGTGTCAGAATAACGACCTTTAGTAAATGAAACGTGTACCTGACCTGTGACTCGAATAGAGCCGCGATCTGTGAGCCACTGCAGCTTGTAGGGCTTTGGATGCTTTGTGGTGGTGAGGGCGAGCTTATCAACGGCATACTGACTTATTGCATTGATCACGCTCCCACTGTCTTTGTTCATCGCACAAGTCTGATCTTTGATAGCAACTCGAGTGTAGAAAATATTCTCACGCTGTGATTGCTCTTCGTCTTCACGATTGATGTTCAGACTGCGGATAGAGACTAGACTGACATGAGGTAACTCGGGTTCCTCATCTTCATCGTCGACTCCTGGGGTCTCGACTGCATCAGTGGTGGCGGTCTATGGCTCCTCCTCATCTTCACTGGCTGATTCAAGTCCATTCTGTTCATTGAGGAACAGAACACGTCGGTTTGGACACTAGTTCTGAAAATGACCCCAACCTTGGCATTTGTGACACTGGATGTCACGAGCTCGACTAGGGGCTGAATTCGGCGTTGTAGTGGGCTGAGTGGGCCGTTGGAATGGGGGCCGTGGTGTAGACTCGGGTCTACGGTTGGCTTGCGGTGTAGAACGGTCGAAACGCCGTTCAGGTGGTCCGGGCTGACCTCGGGGTCGTGTGGACTCAGAAGAAGGTGTAGAAGGTGATGTGGAATGTATACCTTTGTTTCAAGAGGGGCGAGTGGTGGCTGCACTATGGTGTGATCGACGGCGGCCTTCTCGCAGCTGTTTTTCCACAATCGATGCGTATTGCACCATACTTTCTACACTGGTGAAGTCCTTAAGCTCGAACTCGGTTCAAGGCTGTCTCCAACTCTTTGTGATATTCTTCAATCGAACGGGTGCCTTATTTGATCCGGTTGAGCTTCTTTTCGAGCTCTCTCTCATAGTGGACTGGAATGAAGCGTCCACGCAAGAATCCTTTCATCTCCTCCCAGTTATCAATGGGTGGATTTCGATTTCTGCGCCTTCTTTCCTGTTGCATCTCCCACCAAGTGGCTACGTAGCCTTTAAACTCCAAACATGCTAATTGCACCTTTTTGGCTTCTGTGAAGTCATAGCATGCGAAAATCTTCTCTACCTTACGTTCCCAATCAAGATAGATATCAGGATCGTGAAGGCCTTCAAACTCCAGAATGCTCGTTTTAATGTTATTGAGCATTCGGTCTTCACCATAGTCATCATGGCCGTTTCCACACCTCTAGCGGCGACCTCGATCAACTTCTTCAGTGTTCTCATCAAAGTACTCCTCCTCGGGCTCATGTTGATGCTCATTGTGTCGGGTTTGTCCACGAACAGGCTGTGTAATGGTCGGAGTAGTCTTAGTGCGTTCAAGGGCATACACTAGATCATCAAGCTTGTCAGAAAGCGCCTGTTGCTATCTTTGGAAGTGCTTTGAAAGCGCTTCAAAATGGTATTTTGCATCCCACGGTGCTGCTGGATCTGAGGAAGACTCCATGGGTGCTTTGGACAGATCTTTGGACGGATCCAAAGGTGGAATGGTCGACTGGGGGTCGACGGGTGGAGTCGAGGCCGACTCAGAACGGGTACCTTTCTTCATGATACCTACAAAATGAACAAACGTAAAGAAAAACAAGGTAGGACCTCACAATCTCACATCACTCGTTTGTTTTCTCTCTTGATTTTACCACTCGTGTATCACTCAATATATGGGTGCACAGTGTGTGAAAATCATGTATATGGGAGTATGGGAATCGGTCTTCTTGGGTTGAGGATGGACGAGAATGCTACTCTCGGAACACGGATGAATTTGGTGTGTATGGAAGAGATAAGGTCGAGTACGGGTGTGTATGGGTTGTCGAACTTGGTGTGGTGGAGATAGGGTGGTGGTCGAGTATGGTAGGGGAAGAAAAAGAAAGAAATAGATCAATTAATGAAGTTCCAATTAGATTAGGAAATCCAAAAATAAATCTAGGTAGAACAAGGAAATGCAGTATCAATCTTTACACTAAAACGTGTCATTTAAAGAGCAAAAAGTACCAATTGTATCATTAAATAGTAATTGGTCTGCTACTTATCTTTTATGAGTTTATGTAGTTTAAATGTGATTTTTTTCATTCCAATTAATGTTTAGAGTTTGAGGGGGGGGGGGAGTTTAGGTTTTTAGGGTTCATGTTTTTAGGGTTCATAGTTTTTTGGGGGGTTTTTTTAGGGTTTAGTATTTTTTTGGGGGTGTTTTTAGGGGTTTATTTTGTGTTTTTTAGTTTTTGGGGATATTTTTAGGGGTTTATTTCAATTTTTAGGGTTCACTAATTATATTTTAGGGTATACAATTTGGGGGCAAAAACACAAAAAAAAACTGAAAAATCGAAAAAAAATCATAAAAAAATCGAAAAAAATAAAAAAAATAGTACAGGCGTGTGTACCTCACACGCCGCCCATGGGCGTGCGTGGCCCGCGCGCGTGTATACACTCGCCTTTCGAAAAAATATTTTTTATATATTGGACCGGGTCGGGTCAATCTGATGGGCCGGCCCATCAGACTTATGCACAGGAGAACCCCCCTTTATTGAATACATCGAGACTCATGATTTTATTCGAACTTAATCGAGCCTAAATGAGCTTTCTAAATTTAGTTTTAATTTAAATATTCATTATTTTATTTTTAAAAATATGTTATTTTATTTACAACACAATACTATATTTATTAAAATTAATTATTTTCTTGTAATAAATAAAGTTAATTAGAACTCATTATACTTATTGATAATTATAGTATAAAAATATTATTTTAATCAGGTTAATAATTTTGTATTTTCAAGTTAATATACTTAACAAGCTTGTTCATGAGTCGAGTAGTGCTAAGCTCAAGCTTGTCTCATTTATTAATGAGCGATATTAGAGATTTAATATTACGATGCATTAATGTACTAATTGACCAAATAATCTATTAATTTAATTTATGAACTATAGCCTATTAATCTTACTAATTCACCATCTAATCAATAATTTTAAAACTATATCAATATTAATCTCACTAATTCAGGATATACTCTATTTATTTATAAACTATAGTGTATCAATATTACTAATTCACAGTATAATCTACTAATGAATGAACTATAGTGTATTAATATACTTATTTTATATCAATGAGATAATTTAATAATTTATGAATTATAGTGCATTAACCTTAATAAATCAAAATATAATATATTAATTTAGGGATTATAGTCAAATTCTTACTAAAATGGACTGCAAGGGTAAAATTATAAAACGCTATTAATTAGTAATAATAATAAAATAATTAATCACTTACTATATATTTAAAACATGCCATAATTATTAATTATGGTCGGCCACACGTGGCCAAATAGCATTACCCTTTTAATAAATGCTCATTTCAACAAAGACCTAACTCATGCATTTTTTATGTGCTGAAAAATGCATCAGATGTTAAATTTAATTAATTTTTAAATAATTTAGTTATTTAAATGATAAAAGCGTTAATTTAGAATAGATTTGAAATAATTTAAGATATAAATGATATCTATATAAAATATTCAAAAAATGAACATGCATCAACTATATAGTTAAAACATTTTAAAATTGATAAATATTGTCATTTGCTAACTATTTGATTTCATTTGAATCTTGATGTTGAGACACCTGAAAACGTTAAAAAAATAAGTATCATATTTGAGAGAAAATTAAATTTTAATGCCCATTATATATATAAATTATAGTTTAGTGTCATTTCAAAAATACAAAAACTATTTAGTTTGGTACCATTGCGAGTTGTGGTCTCCTTTAGTCCTGGTACCTGGTATACCCCGGTGTACTTAAAAAATAAAGGTATAATAGCAAAAAAAAAAAGCTAAAACTTTGTAAGTTTTTTTTTTTTTTAATTTCAGTCTTTTTTAAAAAAAAAGTTCCAGTTAGCCATTTTTTCAATTGAGTCAAATCATGATCAAATTATTATTTTGGTCAAATTATGTTAAGTTTAATAATAATAATTAGACAAGAAGAAGTAGTAGTCGTAATAATAAGAACAACAACAACTTATATTCTGGTCTGATTAATACTAATAAATTAGTTTGACCTATTATATTTCTTATTTATAATTATTTATTTTTCTAATTAATAATTAATTGTATTGTCAAAATAAGAATATTATTCATTTATTAGAAAATAATAAAAATATAAAAATTATTAATTACAAAATTATAATTATTGTCATCATAATTAATTATTAATTAGTTGAAAAAATAATTATTTATTAGAGAATAAAAATTATAATTATGAGACCGCAAAAAAAAAAATTTAATTAGTGAAAAGGAATGATAAACTATTTGATTATAATTTAATAATAACAAAAATAATTAAGAAAGTTAACTAATACTATTCTTGGTCAAAATAATTTATTTTTATTAAGTAGACTAAATAATAATGGTTATTATTTTCATAGTAATTTTGGTAATTATATTGTCTAGTTATTATTACCACAATAATTAATATTTTGAAATTGTCTAATTAGTATTACCAAAATTAAATTAATTCTAACCAAACTAATAATTTGGTCATAGTTTTATTCAATTGAAAAAAATATAACTAAATTATCAAATTTTTAAAAATAACTGAAGTTGATAAAACTTACGAATGTTTGATTTTTTTTTTTTGGCTATTAAAAATAAAATATTTCTTCAATTTTAAAGAACATCCATTAGGAGTCTACAAAGGGAAAAAATGTATTACAATCCACTCCTCAACAAAGAAAAAGAATCATGGTTTTAAAGCAGCAGAGAGAGAGAGAGATTGTGTGTGCTGTGTGCATAATATAGAAAGCAAACAATGAAAAAGTAAGTAGGATATTATTTTTGCATAATACATAGAAAGCACACAATGAAAAAGTAAGTAATTGGTCCCAGATGGGTTACGATGTAAGAGTTCAAATTTTAATAAATCGTTTGAAGTTTTTATATGATGGGCATAATGTACAAGTAAACTAAACTTACGTGCACAATTAAATAAGACTCTTCAAAAAATAAAAGGAGTTAATTGTCTTAAAAATTTTGAACTTGGAGCATAATTGTAAATTTAACATGAGCTTTGAAAAAAGGTAATTAAAACACCAATTTTGAACTTGTGTGTTATTCAACATCTCCAAATTTTGTAAAATAAATTGATCTTCAATTCAACCGATCATTTGTTCGCTTCTTTCAAACTCATTATGGTTAGTGGGTTCGACCATCAATTTTTGAAAATGACGTCAAAGTGGTCGAATTTCACACTCGCACCAATGGAAAAAAAAATTGAGGATTGTTAGATTCAACTACACCATCTTATTTCGAAAATTAATTATTAAATCATGATGATTCAAAAGAGACGAACAAGTTGACAGTTAAATCAGAGATCGATTTGTTGTACAAAAATTTAAGGACGTTGAATTGAATAACACCCAAATTAAAAAAATTATGCTTCAATTGCTTATTTCCAAAATTCGCGTTAAAGTTACAACTATATCTAAGATTCATGATTTTTAATAATATAAAGGAGCACAATGGCTCTTAAACATGTTCCAAGAACAGATGGGTTTAGTAAATGATGATAGACTATGAATATATTAGTGTCACAGATGCTGTGCCATGATATTTCATTCCACGTATGCTAATAAATAGCACTAAAACAATTGAACTTGCTTAATTTAGGTCGGTCCAAACCGATATTTTCGTCGATTGTATTAATTTATACAATCCACCATACCAATATCAATAATTTATAAAACTTATCGCGACAACCAAAAAAGACTACGACACCATCCACTTGCCCACACAATGTCGCTGTCAAATGACATTTTCACCCTCCGACCTCCCCACATTTCCAGCATCCTTCCCTCAACACCACACCCACGAAATTGCAAAATACAAACAACAGTTTACAAATCAATCATTCATCGTTTTATCAAACATGGAACATAGAAGAACACGGATTCTAAACTTTTATAACAAAAAATCAATCGCATAATAAATCACACAAAAAACTAATAAATAAAAATCTAGCAATTTTGTCACAATAATTATAATTCTCTTTCATATCGTAACAATTGAAAAACAAAAAAAAATGAAAAATAAAATAAAATAAACATCGCTTAGCCTCTCCACCCTCTCCCACAGATCCATCTCGGCCACGGAACGGCATCGTTCGCAGCGCGAAGAGAAGTGCATCAATAATACAAAGATCAGGCAACGATCACCTAATTTTTTCATTTCTTAGATCTTCGATTTCTTCACGACACAGAAGAATTCCGTTTGTTTGATTGCATACATATATATACGTGTCGGCGCACGCGTTCCTTCGTTTAATTTCCGTCGGTGTCGCCCCCTAAATTTTGACAATTTTGGCGGCTTTAACCACCGGATTCTCCCTCGCGATCGCCTCCCGGCCGGCGGTCTTGTAGTCGTAGCTGCAGTCGTGGCGATCGGAGTACCGGTGATCGGAGCAGAACAGCTCGCCGCACCGACACCTCAACCCGGTCAACCCGACCCTCCGCCGGCAGCCGGAGCACCGGTTCACTTCTCTCTTCGCCGGAGGCGCCACCTCAGCTACCACCGCCGTCGGATCTTCCTTCAGATCTGCGATCGTCTCCGGCAGCTTCAATATCCTCTGCTGCGAAGACCTCGCAACCGAGCTGGATCTGAACGATTTCTCACCGTAGACGTGGATTTTAGGCTTCACCGTCGCAGGAACCGCGGCGGCGGAGGTGGAAGTCTCCGCCGGTGTGTTTAAGCATTTCTGACACAAATTATTCGTGGCGGAATTCCCCGCAACGCCGCATTTGACGCAGAGCGAGATGTTTTCGGCTTCGACCTTGAACTCCGTCTCTTCCTTCTCCGTCTTCTGCGCCATCAATTAACGTCGGATTTCTTGCTAGGAAAACAAAATGCAATTCGTATCGTCTGTGCTGCTGCTCCTCTAATTTTTAGAGAGAGAAAGGAAGGTTGGGGAGAGTGGGGGGCGTGAAGGGGTCAAACTCAAGGGGGTAGAGAGAGAGAGAGATAGGGAGCCGCATTTTGAAGGGTGTAGAGTCGGTCGTGGTGAAGGAATAATGGCCTCATAGGGACGCGTATCGGGCAAATGGGGGGATGTGAATGGACGGATATGCCCTCGTGGTTTTATTGGAATTTCAGTAATGGCGTTTCTAGATCAGTCTGACGTGGTATTACATTCATAATCGTCATCGTTTTGAGAAATTTTAGACGCAAAGCGTAATTTGTGTATTTCATTAGCTACTCCACCCAAATAGAATAATATTTAATTAATAATTTTGCACATCACCCAAATAAAATATTAAGAATTGTGGACTTGGCTCATCACAGGTCAGGTCATACTTGATATAGTTAGGTTAGGAGGAGAGGATGGGCTCTATTAAATTTATAGTGGTAATTATTAGTTGGTGGTGGGTGTTCTTGGATATATAATAAATAAATTTGCATTTTGCTTCTTAATATCTTTATAGATATATAAAAAGAAAGGATAGTAGCTAAATAAATTAAATACTTGACCTGTCGGAGTGTGCTCCAAATTATTAGCTTCGGAAAGGTGTTTTCATTCTGTCAAAATACGTACCACTCATTTTTTTTTTTTAACAAAATGATACTTTTTTCCGTTTAAAATAAAAAAAGGTGTCAATTTAAATAAATACATGTAAATTAATAAAATAATTAAATTACTTACTATACTAATGTATGAATATATTAAATGGGTAAAAAATGATATATTTAATACATTAAATGAGGATAAATGTGAAAAAAAATGTGATTTTTCGGTATCGATTGTATAAAATGATACTCTTTATGAACGGAATGAGTATATTTTTCTGGATAAATATGCTTTAATATTTATACTAAGGCAAAAAAATGTAATAATATTTAATATTATCCAAAATGACATGATATAAAATTTTGAGTAGGTTTTCAATAATTCGAATATTAAAATATCACATTTCATGTGCCAAAGAGTAACTCCGATGATAATTTTGAATTTTTTTTTTAATAATTTTGGTGTTAAAATTTAATTTCAAATAATATGAGATAGAATTGATATTTCGTCAATAGTAGGGGATATTAAAAAAAATAATATATAGCCTATTTTTATCATAAATATATATACACATATTAAGATAAAATCCTGAGGGTAAAATTGTAATTAAATAGTAAGCAAAATTTTATTATAAAAACCATTTTCTAGCAAAATAACCTCAAAATATGTGTGGGGTGGAGTGGTTCGGCTTTAGTGAAATCATATCTAGGCTTTGGAGGGATCTTCTATTAGACGGTCGCACCGTGCGACTGTGTCCACCCCCCTCTTTTTTTCTTTTGATTTTTTGCAAATTTCTACTTTTTTTTATTATTTTTTTCAAAAAATATATTTTCTAAAATGAAATTAATGTAATCTAAAATTGAATCATTTGCAGACTCGTGCACCACACCCATAATTAGTCATTTCGATGTGTGTGTGTGTGGAATCAGCAGCGTCTCGCACGGTGCACTCGTCCGCACTAACGCGCAAGCTTGTGCACATGCTCGATTTATAATTTTTTTTAAAATAAATATATACATTAAAATAAAATTAATGAATTCTAAAATTGAATCATCGCTCGTGCACCGCACTCGATTTATTAAGTTTTTTAATTGAATATAAATTCTAAATAAAATTATTAAACCCTAAAATTAAAAAAAAAACTTATTGGGATAAAATAAATGATTTTGTAAAATACAAAAAAATTAAAAATAATATTTCATATCTATTAGGACACTTTTTTAAATGTCCTAATAGGATATTGTTTGACCTATTACAACACTTCGCTAAGTGTCTATAGGCGGTTGATTTTTTATTTTTTATTTCCAAAATAGAGCTTGGTCGGCGGATGTATGGGGGCAGCTCCCCCCCCCCCCCTCCCCCCCCACATTATTATTATTATTATTACATATAGAATATATAATTTTTTTCTAAATATAATTATGTAAGTTTTGAAGTTAAACTTTAAAGGTAAGTGATTAATTGGGTTTGGTAAATTTTGGGCCTCTGTCACTTATATAAATGTTGATGATTTATGCATTATTAACTCACTAAGTGAATTGAAACAATTCAAACTTCAATTTTTTCTCGTCTGTTCTCTCTCGAGTCTTACAAGTATATTATTATTTTTCTTTATTTTTTGTTTTTCAATTTCTTATATTAACATTAGTATTTTTTATTAAATAATAATAATTCTTTTTTAATTTAAATTATGATTCAATTTGATTATTTTTATCAATTTGTTTAAATACATTTTTTTAATATAGAATATGGAGAGGTTTTTTTAATTTAAATTGTGATCCAGAATAGGGGACCTTGCCAACCAGTTAGTCATTTCTATCTGAAAAGAACAATTGGTGGTTATGAAAGAAGCTTTCGAGATGATTGGTACAAACAAGCATAACTACAACCAGATCAAATGTAAATTTTTAGATCATTTTGAATTTCGAAATATTTATACATTTCTATCTCATTTAAGTTTATGATTTTTTATTATAATACTACCTCCGTTTTATAATGTTTGTTGTTTTATTTTTTTATCTGGAATTAAGAATTAATTTTATGGACAAATATACACATCCCTTATATATGCCATAAAATCTAATTCATCTATATTTTCCTAAAAAATAACAATATTTTTTCTCTCCATATATTTTTCTCTCTTCATATATTATAGGTAAGTTAGAATCAAAAAATCTTGTAGGATTTGAAAGGGTTAAAATTGGGAGAGAGGATGTCAAATTATATAAAACAACAAACATTTTGAAACTAATAAAAAAACCTTAAACAACAAACATTATGAAACGGAGGTAGTATGTTCTTAATATTTATTTATTTAATGGTGTATATTTTTTTATACACAATACAATGATGCCCCCCTAAAATTTTATTTTGGATCCGCCACTATGTGACCGTTCCTTTATCTTTTATTTTGTGTATTTTTTTTTAGTTTTTTCCCACAACAATAAATATCCAAAAATGTAATTATTGAATTATAAAAAACAAACACTCCTATCAGACCGCCTGACGGGTCCTTCAGGGACGGACCTAGTGGGGGGCACCTGCCCCCTCAATTTTTGTCCAATTTTTTTATATGTGTATATATATAATTTATTATACAAATTTAATATTATTTATATTATAATATTATTTTTCGCCCTCTCCCTAAGTTAGAATTTTTGCGTCCGTCTCTGGGGTCCTTATCATCAAACGAGCAGGCCGCCAGTATGGTTGACCAGCCCCATCCTGCTCCAAAAAAAAAAATGACATGAAAGTATAACTCATAACACCAAAATGTATCAGTTGTAGGCCGTCTTTAGCCTAAAAATTGAATCTAGAAATAATGTAATGGGAGTTCGGGTTAATTTTTTAATTTAAATTATTAGACCAATATATATACGTAATTATTAAGTGTATTTCAATAGTCAAAAAATATTTTAGTTCAAATATTTCTATATCATCAGTTAAACTTAGAAATTTATGCACATTTAATGAATTAATATCTTTTATGTATATTTTGAAATTAATTAGAATGACATAAAATAATGGTTCATATTTATGTGTACAACTGGATGGCTTCAAATTTGATGCGGAGACAAATTAATATTTAACTAAACAATCATTATATTATAATAATATTAAATAGTAAAAATAATAAAATATACATATACATACTAATTTTAATTTTTTCAAATGTTACATTTATTTGGTATAAATTAAGGAACTATATATATATATATATATATATATATATATTAAATACATAATCATGCATGTAGATATATCATCATATAACTTATATTTTTATCAATAATTTTAATTTTATGCATTCAAATTGGATAAAAGAAAATATATATGATATCCAATCTGTCCATGAGCAAATATACAATAAGAATGATTAATTTCTTTCATCAACTTGAAAAATGGGCTTGTAGATTATTTTGTTATTGTAAAAATCTATAAAAGACACCTATATAAATTAAATATGTCAAATGATAAATCAAACGAACATGCAAAAAAGAAGTACTAAATTCTCATGGGGAAAAAGAATGTGAAATAATATAGTAACAGTGTTGTTTTTCTTATAAAAAGTGTTTCCCTTAAAACAACACCTACTCCTTAGTAAAAGTAAATTAAAAAAAAAATCGCTAAAGACTAATTTGAAATTAAAGAAAAAAATCTCACAACTCTCCACGATTTGTTCTCGGTGGAATGCTCTTCCAAATTTCTCAACGTATAATATTAATTTTATCATAATTATTATTTTGATTTTCATTTTATTTTATGTTGCTATATTTAATATAATTAATTATGGGATGACTTTTAATTGATAATTGAATTCCGCATAACTAAAATAGGTTTTATATGTCCTAAATTGAATTCTCATTCCCATAATAATTAAAATTATATATTTCCAAAAATAGATTTTGCAATGAGCGGGAAAAATTTTGGGTTAGAAGTGTGTTATTATATATATATATATATAGATTAGTATTTCAACCGTATGAATATGTTAGGAAAATATTTATTAATTTTTTAGTATATCAACTGATGAGAGTTAAGGATAAAAATAAGTTGATTAAGAATCATGTAATTGTCCTGATGGAAGAGTAAGTGATACGACCCGGAATCTAGAGAACGTAGCGGAAGACTTCTGGATACGAAACACGTCAACTAAGAAGGGCTTCAATCCGGCTCAATTAATCGAGTAAACGAACTAATCTAGACAACTAAAATACCTAGACTATGACACAAACTATGAACACAAAAACCAAATACCAAAGGTAGAAGTAACGAAGGATTAGATAGGATATGTTATGGATAGAATGAACTTACGGATATGGAAGAATCTCATTGTAGAACTCGAACTCGATGACTTGAAGGAGGCGTACGACTTGATGTTCTTGACGGTAGACGTCGAGTATGTTGATGGAGGATGATCACATCGATGTGAATCACAACCCGATAGCCGCCTTGAATCTCGAACGTATCCAACGTTAAAATCTCTAAGTTGCTCTTCGATAGCAAATACCGGTTAATCCCTCAAGTGGATTAAGCAATACCCTTGAATAAGACTTAGATGTGCTAATTCTAAGAATGATAATTTTCTTGATGGAAAACAATCAAAAGAATATAAAAGTTTGAGACACAATTGGATGCAAAAGCAAAATAACTTCAATAATGTCTAAAGTAACAATGAAACATAGGACCCCTATTTATAATGTTCATAAGGGCCGAAACTTATAGCTATATGGCTGAAAATTAGAGGTCCAAATAAGACTTCTACTAGAACTAGGAAACTACCTAAATTAGAATTCTATTTAAGGTAGGAACTTGTCTTAATTAAAATTCTAGTCAAACCTATTCTATTATGACCGAAAATTTGACTAATTAATTAAATAAAATCTGATCCAACTATAGTCTAAATTAAATAAAATAAATACTATAGTCCAAATAAAATTCAACCCTTAATTAAATAATTAATTACCGAAAATTCCAAGTCACACGCACACACATGCATGTCGATTTCATGCACATGCACACGTGCACTTCTTCTCTTCATCTTCAACTCTTCAAGTTATATTCTCCATGGTGTGATCTTGATCTTCAGTAGTTAATAAATTAACTATCTTGAAATTGCTTCTCTCGACTTCTTCATCTCCAATCTCGAGCCTTCTTCGAATTGTCACTTGCAAGTATGCTTGAAGCTTCTTAGCTCTTGATCAAGTTATTAGTCCTCAAAATTGCAACTCTGGGTCTTGATCCTCATTGCCGATCATGGCTTCATCAGTTAGTTATGTAAAACAGATGACTAAGTTATGAGTAAAGCTCATTCTGTTGAAGAGAAGATAACTCAGTCAATAATAACTCTGAGAATAATTTTGATTAGTTTTTTAATAGTTTCGGTATTTAAATGTAATTTCGATTAGTATGAGATAGAATTACAATTTCATCAATAGTATGAGTGATAAGATTCCCGGTATGATAATCAACACCGAGAGAAAAAACGCGCGGAAGACTTATAGAATCGAAACACACGTCAACTAAAGAAGGATTCAACCCGACTAATACTAGAACAAAATAAATGATTAAATAACGATATATGACTCTATTGTATGGCTGTACTTAGACTCGATAAAAATAAACAAAGAAAACTAATTAAGAACAAAGAATGACTCAATTTATCTATATGTGCTTAACTCGCTGAATTGAGCACGTATAGGTAAACTCAATGAACTGACCTTGGACACTTATTGAACTCGACTGGATCTTGATGGATAACAATGATATGGACGTTGGATGGCTGCTGGATGACGTCGTGGATGGATGGCGATGATGGTGTTGTAGAATGAATTGAAATCGGGGCAAAACTCCAAGTGTAAAAAGATACACAAAAAGATTCACTACTTGATTCCTCTTCGGTTGCAAATCCGACCCTAACTCCACAAGAAAATTAGAACAAGATTTAAAGATAAAACTTAAAAAGTTGCAAGCTTCTTAAGAGTGTGTATTTTTGGCTGAAAATAAACAAAAAGAGGATCTTGGGTGAGACAATATTGAAAGGTAAATTCTTCTTAATCAAATATGGTCTAAATATCAAAGTAACAATGATCCCCTATTTATAATAGAGGGATGGATGAAAATTCCAAGATAAAATCCTAAAAGAATTAGAAAAAGAGTTTCCTATCATAACTAGGATTGTTTCCTTATCCAAAATCTGTTTTTAAGGAAAGAATCAAAAGATACCAAAAATAAAATAAGAAAAATCTATCTAGATAAAGATAAATCCCAACAACTTGGGCCTTCATAAATCTCGCCTATTGGACCTTCAAATTAACACAATATGGGCTGCAATTTATCATAAATAATTCGTGGCCCATATCATGTATTATTCTTCAAATCTAGATTTCCAATCTTTGATGGCCCTCATTCTAACAATCTTCGGACTTTTGAATGATAGCTCTGGATTTAATTCTTCAAGGCTTTTCAGGATCATATCATTCCCCTCCTCTTGAAAAGAATTCATCCTCGAATTCAAATCTTCGGGGTCAGGGATGAACACGAAATGATCATCAATCTCTTTTGGTGACTCAACAAGGTCATGTGTCATATCTGTGGCAACCTGTAAAATAATGACATTAAAAGTACATGGTTGACAAAAAATATTAGAAATCAGCGGCTTCTCCATGTTTGCTTGTACGAACTCCTCTTTATCTTCAACCACTTCCAATTTGATCTCGCTCTCCATCTCTTTTTCTTCTTCTCCAACGTTTTCACAAATAGCAACACCCACCAAATCTTCAAAAGGTGCATCAACTGCAATTGGTACCTTTGAAATAGGATCTTCTTTGATGGCAACGATCTTGGATGGTAACTCAACGTGGATCTCCTCTTGAATGTTGATGGCTTGGCTTGGCACATCCATGACCGGATGAACTGGCGATGCAGGCCGTGTAGGTGGTACATAAGTTCGTAGAAACTCCTCGAATGACTTAGGTTCGCTCCAACGAAACGGGGCTATTTGGCGATGAGCTCTAGGTAACAACTCTACATTTGACTCTACTTGAACCACTTCATTTTGTAGACTCTCCAACCACTTCTCTATCTCAATGGCATATTGCACCATGTCTTTCAACTTGTCGAAGTGATACATTTCTACCTTTTCTCGGATTGCCCTTCGTAGACCAGCTAGGAATCTATCCATGGTATCTTCTAGATACTCCTCTATATCAGCTCGTCTCATGGCTTCAATCATTTTGTAGTAGTAGTCATTTACACTTCGATCTCTTTGCCTAAGCTTGTATAGCTTCTCCTCCAACTCCCATTGGTAGTGGTCTGGAATGAAGCGTTTCCGCATCAAATCTTTCAACTCACGCCATGTGTTGATAGGTGGAAGGTGATCTCTGTGGCATCGATCTTGCTGGAATTCCCACCATGTTGCTGCATAGTCTTTAAACTCCAATGTGGCTAATTGCACCTTCTTTGGCTCGGGGAAGTAGTGATACTTAAAAATCTTATCAACTCTGTGTTCCCAATCTAGGTACACTTCTGGATCATATAGACCCTCAAACTCTGGGATGGTTATCTTGTTGCAGTGTAGACCATCGGTATCTCTAAATCGATTCGGGCGGACTCGGACCGGATCCATCTAACTTGATGATGTGGGGCTGTTGTATGAATGGTGTATGTAAACCTGCTGATGGGTGTACGGGTGTATGGGTGCGGATTGGGTAATTCGAATCCCCTAGGGTGTAGGAATCAAATTAGATGTGGATAAGTAAGAAAGATCTTGAAGAGATATGGATGAGGATGGAAGAAATCTAAACAAGGAAGGAAATCTAATGGATGTGGAAAAAGGATTTTGGATGTGTTTGACCAATGTGAACACAATCTAAAGATCCCTAAAAATAAGGAAACAAATCTAAACACAAGGTAAAATCGAATCCAACAAGGATTTAAATCTGATTTTTTTTTTCGGCGACTTTTTTTTTTTTTTTACTTAGCCGATGTCTTTTGCTCCTTTTTTTTTTCAATGAATATGAATCAGATTACAACTCGAAACAAACGAAAATTAAATGACACGTACGAAAAATAACTGACACGTAGATGACACGTCGGATTGAACCACGACCAGCAGAGCTGACGTGGCTCTGATGCCAAATGATAAGATTCCCGGTATGATAATCAACACCGAGAGAAAAAACGCGCGGAAGACTTATAGAATCGAAACACACGTCAACTAAATAAGGATTCAACCCGACTAATACTAGAACAAAATAAATGATTAAATAACGATATATGACTCTATTGTAATGCTGTACTTAGACTCGATAAAAATAAACAAAGAAAACTAATTAAGAACAAAGAATGACTCAATTTATCTATATGTGCTTAACTCGCTGAATTGAGCACGTATAGGTAAACTCAATGAACTGACCTTGGACACTTATTGAACTCGACTAGATCTTGATGGATAACAATGATATGGACGTTGGATGGCTGCTGGATGACGTCGTGGATGGATGGCGATGATGGTGTTGTAGAATGAATTGAAATCGGGGCAAAACTCCAAGTGTAAAAAGATACACAAAAAGATTCACTACTTGATTCCTCTTCGGTTGCAAATCCGACCCTAACTCCACAAGAAAATTAGAACAAGATTTAAAGATAAAACTTAAAAAGTAGCAAGCTTCTTAAGAGTGTGTATTTTCGGCTGAAAATAAACAAAAAGAGGATCTTGGGTGAGACAATATTGAAAGGTAAATTCTTCTTAATCAAATATGGTCTAAATATCAAAGTAACAATGATCCCCTATTTATAATAGAGGGATGGATGAAAATTCCAAGATAAAATCCTAAAAGAATTAGAAAAAGAGTTTCTTATCATAACTAGGATTGTTTCCTTATCCAAAATCTGTTTTTAAGGAAAGAATCAAAAGATACCAAAAATAAAATAAGAAAAATCTATCTAGATAAAGATAAATCCCAACAACTTGGGCCTTCATAAATCTCGCCTATTGGACCTTCAAATTAACACAATATGGGCTGCAATTTATCATAAATAATTCGTGGCCCATATCATGTATTATTCTTCAAATCTTGATTTCCAATCTTTGATGGCCCTCATTCTAACAATCTTCGGACTTTTGAATGATAGCTCTGGATTTAATTCTTCAAGGATTTTCAGGATCATATCAATGAGATATCAAATACTCTATTTTTAATATTTTATCATATTTATTTATATATTAAGGCAAAATCGTGGAGGTAAAATTGTAATAAAAAAACAAAATTTGATAAACATTTTAATGTCTGTGGTGGTGGAATGGTTGGGCTTTAGTGAGAGCAAATATGACCGGTTGTGCAATGCAGGTTTGAAACTTGTTACTTGCAATGCTTTTTTTTTCTTTTTTCGTTTTGAGCAGCCGAGCAGGTCTTTTTTGTCACGGTCGCACCTCCTTTTATATATATATATATATATATATATAGATCAAATGAGAATCAATGCCGTGTGTAGGAACTAGGAATTAATATGGAGCGTTGGATCAATGATTTTCTAAGGCTCAGATCAATCTCAAAAAAATGGGGTAAAAAATGCAATATCTTAAGAATTATATTAAGTTAAGGGTATATATGTCATTGTAATGCATATTAAAAATCTGCAGTAAATATATCTCTTCCATATATAGTGGGATTTATATGGAACGGTTTTTTTTTTTAATTTTGGATGGTTTTCATAACTCATTTTTTTACAGAGTTGTATCTATCGGTGTTTCATATATTGATTGCGTTCTCTTACGGTTGGAGAAGTCGTTCCAGAGAATTTTATTATCGGCTTCCACAAGTTCTTATTCCATCGTATATTATCATCACTCTAGTCATCGTCTGATTATGGAAGATACAGGTATTATGTTCTCCATTAATGTATCTTTTTAGGTTTAGAGATATGGGTGGAATCTGGTACAGACGCGTATTTCTGACGTTTAGCAAACTTTTTATGCATAATTAGCAAATTATATATATGTTAATAGCAAATTGGAAATACTTTTATGTGAAAATACGATTTTTTTAAATGGTTTCAATATGCTTTACATGATATTGAGATGTTCGCGGACAATGGGCATTTCATATTTATTATAGACGATAGATGCTTTTCGTATTTGGTTGTGGAATTTATGAAGTTATTAAAAAAAATAGTTAAAATGGCACGAATTGTTGTGTGCAAAATAAGAATGTATTTTTTTCCACAAGTCCTTACTCCATCGTATATTATCATCACTCTCGTCATCGTCTGATTATGGAAGATACATGTATTATGTTATCGATTAATGTATCTTTGTAGGTGCAGGGATATGGACATATTCTGTTATGGACGCGTATGTCAGACGTTTAGCAAATTTTATCTTCATAATTAGCAAATTATAGATATGTTAATAGCAAATCGGGAATACTTTTATGTGAAAATATGATTTTTTTAAAAAATGGGTTCAACGTGTTTTGCATGATATTGAGATGTTCGCAGACAATGGGCATTTCATATTTATTATAGACGATAGATGCTTTTCGTATTTGGTTGTGGAATTTTTGAAGTTATTAAGAAAAATAGTTAAAATGGTATGAATTGTTGTGTGCAAAATAAGAATGTATTTTTTTTCCATAAGTTCTTACTCCATTGTATATTATCATCACTCTCGTCATCGTCTGATTATGGAAGATACAGGTATTATGTTATTGATTAATGTATCTTTGTAGGTGTAGAGATATGGACATATTATGTTATGGACACGTACGTCTGACGTTTAGCAAATATTTTATGTATATATAGCAAATTATATATGTGTTAATAGCAAATCGGGAATACTTTATGTGAACAAACGATTTGTTTTTTTATGATAGGATGGTATTTTGTGTTTTTTTAATGGTTTCAACGTGCTTTGCATGATATTGATATGTTCGCAGTAAATGGGCATTTCATATTTATTATAGATGATTTTTGTATTTGGTTGTGGAATTTTTGATAGATGCTTTTCGTATTTGGTTGTGGAATTTTTGAAGTTGTTATTGAGAAAATAAAATAGCGTATGCATGATTACTTTTAAAGTATGAAATTATTTATAAAATATTATATACTCGTGTATAGCATATACTGTACGTGCTTTTAGCATTATTTTATATAGCAGGAATCAATGCTGATTCAGTTTTGGGTCCTTGTGGAAGCTACATATCAGAATGTAATCAATCTTTGAAGCCATTTGTTGGTCAGATGTTTAAAAATCTCGATGAAGCAACTACCTTTTATCGAATTTATGGTCAAGCAGGTGGTTTCGATATTCGGCTTGGATCGGAAAAAAAGATGGATGGTGTTGTTATTTGGATGCATATTACGTTATTCATTAATGTATCTTTGTAGGTGTAGGGATATGGGCATAATCTGTTTGTAACGCGTATGTACGACGTTTAGCAAATTGTTTAATTGTAACTAGCACATTATAGATGTGTTAATAGCAAATCGGTAATATTTTTATGTGAAAAATATGATTTGTTTTTTTATGAAAAAAAGTTAAATAACACTGTGGACTGTGGTCTCGCATAATAGTTTTTTTTTTATGATAAGGGAGATCAATTAGAAGATCTACTCAAAATGCAAGAGAAATTTGTGAATAGTTTAAACAACATGTCAAATTGCTATAAATAAATTATCAATTTGCTAAAAAGAAGATATAGATTTACAAATATTGATAATCCCATTTTACTAAATTGTTATAAACCAATACCAATCTGCTACAGATATAATGAAAATTTGATATAGAGAACACAATTTGCTATTAATAATCAATACCCATAAAAACATGTCTAACAAATCTGCTAATCATGCCTTAATAATTTGCTAAAACAAAATATCAATTTGCTAAAACACGAATCTCAGTAGCAAAATTCCACAGATGCAACATTTGCTGGTCAAATCGTACTAAGTTGCTAGAACGCAAGTCTGGATGGTTTCTATTCACTAATATAATCATCCAGCCTCTCAAGTTGCGAATCATATATTCACAATTTGCTATAACCCAAATATAAATATGCTATAAACAAACCCAATTTGATATAAATAACAAATATTCATAAAACCACACCATATCAAGTTAATCTGCTAAACATACATAAATAACTTGCTAACCACAACTTACTAATTTGCTAAGTATATCAAGACAAATCAGATCAGAATTAATAAAAAAAACGATAAAACAAAAAGGAATACCGATCAAATTTGCTAAGTATAAACATTTAATTTGCTAATCATATCCATTTTATTTGCCAATACTCAAACCAAAACAAATCTAAACTAGTAGATTATTCAACACCTAATAACCTTAAATATCGCTAATAATATACAAAAAATATGCTAAATACATCAAATCAAATTATCACAAAAAAATTTGAAAAAATGGTTTCTATTCACCTCTATAATCATCCAACCTCTAAAATTGCTAATCATATATTAAAAATTTGCTATAAACCAAATATAAATATGCTATAAACAAACCCAATTTGATATAAATAACAAATATTCATAAAATCACACCCTATCAAGTTACTCTGCTAAACATACATAAATAACTTGTTAATCACAACTTACTAATTTGCTAAATATATCAAGACAAATCAAATCGGAATCAATAAAAAAATGATAAAACAAAAAGGAATACCGATCAAGTTTGCTAAGTATAAACATTTAATTTGCTAATCATATCCATTTTATTTGTCAATACTCAAACCAAAACAGATCTAAACTAGTAGATTATTCAACACCCAATAACCTTCAATATCGCTAATAATATACAAAAAATATGCTAAATACATCAAATCAAATTATCACAAAAAAATTTGAAAAAATGGTTTATATTAACTTCTATAATCATCCAGCCTCTCAAATTGCTAATCATATATTAAAAATTTGCTATAAAGCAAATATAAATATGCTATAAACAAACCCAATTTGTACGACCTTCACCCCCTTTATTGTTGTTTCGGCGATCGTGCAGCGGCGAAGGGCGAGCTTTCGGCAGCGAAGGACTGACGGCGTCTGGCGGCGACGGCTGGCGGCGTAGGGAGTGCGAGCGGCGTCTGCTGCGTAGGGCGACGCCTCGGTCAGGACAGTGGCAGGCGGCGTCTGTACAAGGACGGAGGCGGGGCATTCGGCGACGTGGAGGAGGGCGGAGGCAGCGATCTGGACGAGGGCAGAGGCGGGGCGTTCGATGACGTGGAGAAGGGCGGAGGCGGCGACGAGAAAGAGGGCGGAGAGTGGAGGCGGCGACGTTCTTCTCTGTTTCTTCTATGGAGGAGCCGTCGTTTATATCATCTTTAAACCGAACGATCGGGATTTATTAATTTGCAGATCTATTTATTACATATTTACCCCTATAAAATCAGATAGGGTTTTAAAAATTGATTTTTTTGCACTTAGCCCCCTAATTATCTAATTGAATCTTGATCATTCAAATTAGGTGTCAATGGCTACTAATAGTTCCTAGTTCCTACATAGGGGGTTGGTTCTCATTTTAACCCACCCCTATATATATATATATATATATATATATATATATATATATATATGAGAACCCTATCCCCAGGTGGGAACTAAGAACCAATCATAGCCCTTGTTTGACTCAATCTGGACGGTCCAGATTAAATCAGATTTAAGTGGATGGGTGGTGGCATTCCTGTAATTTTCGACAACTTTGTGGACGGAGGGGTAATATAGTATAATAATTCTTCACTTTTATTCTGAGGCTAAAATGAAAATCGCATGAGGCTAAAATGAGAATCGCATGATGCTAAAATGATCGAAATAGGAGGCTAAAATTGATGTGACATTTTCCACTAGGGTTCACTGTTCCCAATTATGGTTTATTACGTGCCGATTAGGACTCTGATCCCAACTAGTAATTATGAGATTCCCATTAGGGTTCACTGTCCCCAAATAGGGTGTATTGCATTTCATTCCAATGAAATCATCGTTTCATTTTTGTTTATCAACACATGCTAAAATGAAAAATGCATGAGGCTAAAATGAGCGAAGTCGGAGGCTAAATTTGAATCTGGGCAATTTCTGAGTTCAGTTCCGATTTTGCCCTTAATGAGACGCGCGAATTGAAGACTTTCATTTTAATTACACAATTGCCACCGAAAAATCTGGATTGATCTGGACCGTCCAGATTGTGGAATGGAGGGATGTGATTGGTTCCTAGTTCCCACCTGGTGACTGGTTCTCACCAGATCCCATCCATATATATATATATATATATATATAGAATTATTAAACTTTAAAAGTGAATCGCTGGCGGCTAGAGCAGTGCACTCGCCAAGAGCTCATTGCACTAGATTTATAAAAAAAATTCAAAATAAAAATATACCCTAACATGGAATTAGTGAACCTAAAATTGAATCATCGGTTGCTCGTGCATCATGCTCAACCAGTATACCATCTGTGCGATGCACAATAAAATTATATTCAATCATTAATTTAGCATATAAATATATTGGATTATATCGAATGAATTATGATTTGTTTGTCTATTTTTTGATAGAGTATATTGGTATTACATGTAACTTTATGAACTCAATTGTGGAGAAACAAAAATACCTTATATCCAGGAATTGCAAATGCATGTTTAGAGCTTGACAAATCTAAAAGAAAAATAGGAATGAAAAATGATGTAAAAATTATATAGTTTTGTATAAAAAATCAAGTACGCTGTCTTTAAATATTTGAACTCGCTAAAAGATTTTGGATATGGATCTTGAATTTTTAAGAAATTAAAACTATTTTAACAAAATTAATATATTTAATTCAAAACTTTAATTATAAAATATTTAAACTCTGTAAATTTAAATTATATTTAATATGAAATTGATAATATAAAATATCAAATATTACACTTGATCTCAACTGAAAGTCAAGAAGGTGGAAAGGCCGTAGTTGGCCCGACAATTTATGGTTTGTTAATGCACAATTATATTTGTTAGTTCTTCAATATGAGATAAATCTTGTTTGTAAATTTAAAATATATAAATGATAACTATTTAAAATGTATTTAAAGTTGATGATTACTTTAATATGTTCACTTCTAAATTTTAAAAATATTTAACATTAAATTTATAAAAACAACTAATACATTTAATTTTGAGAATTTAAATAAATTTAATCAATTTTAATTAATCTTAATTAATTTTGTCATTTTATTGTTAAATATTTTCAAAATATTCAAGTTATCAATTTTAAATATGTTTTAAATACTTAGACCTTATATATTTTAATTTTTGAAACAAAATTAATCCCACATCAAAAAATTAACAAATATTATTGTAAATAAACAAATTACAAATTGTAAGATTCAACAGTGGATTTTCGACCCTTCTGGGTCTTTCAGTTGAAATCAAGTGCAATATTTTGATATTTGTCCTTATAAATTTAATATTACTATTAGATATTAAATATATTTTAAATTTTAGAGAATTTAAATATTATAAAATTAATTTTTTTATTAAATATATTAAATTATTAGAATATGATATTTTAAATATATTAATTTAAAATTTTTAACTTTTAAGTTAATTAAATTAAAAAAATTAAGATCTACATCTAAAATTTCAAATTAAACAAAGTATTAATGGTTGAATACATTCATCGATGTATTAATCTATTAATTAATATAATTCAAACAAAATACATCTATAAAACTTAAAAAAAAAAAACCTTAGGAACAAATATATATCGTAAAAGCGATCCAATTTCTCTTGCCTTTAATCTTCCCTCTCGATCTTTATAACCAACGATGTACTTTTTCCCATAATTTATCGTTGATGAAAATTATGGTTTATTGTTTGTACGGTTGTGCAAACGGTCGGTCCGATCCAAGATCGAACCGATAAGGGAGGACCGAATAGACTGAATGTATTTTTTTTCAGACCGGATCAAAAATCGACCGAATTTTTCAGTCGGTCCGGTCGGTCCGACCGAATTGTTTGTTTTTTCCCCTAAATTTTAATAAATTCAATTTATTAATAAAATCAATTTATTAAAATTCAAGTTTCAGCGTTTCACCCTTTTTCAATCTACGACTCTTTATTTTTTTGTAACAGTTCATACTTTATATGATATAATTAATTATATATTTGTTATATGATAGTAAATTATTATTAATATAATATCCTTATTCGGTCGGCCGGTTCATCCATTTTCATTTTTTCCCAAAACCGGACCGACCGACAAAATATTAGGTCCATTAAAATTGGGACTGGACCAACCGAATATCATATTTAGATCGATTGAATGACCCAATTTTTGGTCGGTCCGGTCCAGTCTTTTCAGTCCGTTCGGTCCTTGCACAACTCTAATTGTTAGGTAGATGGTATGAATGGTGGCTGATGATTGCATTGGATTCGAGATACACATATCATAATTAGACTAATGCAGTGTAATTTTGGGGGATAATTATTTGCTACGGAGATCCTAATATTTCCTAATTCGGAAGCTAGGGTGGTTCGCAATATATGAGAATATATTAAGATATGATATGAATATATATTATTAAATATAATTAAAAACTCATCTCAATCTAGACCATTCATTTTGGTATATCTAACGGCTAAGATTAGTTCCTAGTTTTCACATAAATACTTGGTGCTCATTTGATATACATCCTATATGTATATATATATATATATATATATGCAAGCAAATTTTTAATAAAAAAAACGTTTGGATTCACAAAATATAATTAAAAACTCATCTCAATCTAGACCATTCATTTTGGTATATCTAATGGTTAAGATTAGTTCCTAGTTTCACATAAATACTTTGTGCTCATTTGATATACATCCTATATATATATATATATATATATATGCAAGCAAATTTTTAATTTAATAACATGTATTTCCATTTCTTGAAGTGAAGCTTAGGGATACAATTAATTATAATTTTCTAAAAAATAATTATGATTGCATTTATAATTAACTAATTGAAACATTGACTTTGTAATTAATATTTTTTTTATTTTTTATGAAATTAATTTTATGATTTTTGTAAGTAGGATAATTTTGGAGGGAAAATAAAACCCTAGACTATTCTACTTTTAGATATAGTAGGATTTATTAATTTTTTTGAATTAAATATAAATCTTAATATGAAATTATTGAACCCTAAAACTAAAAAAAAAATCATATTTGGGGTGTAGTAAATGATATTTTAAATTAGAAATATAAAAAGTAATATTTCATATCTATTAGGACACTTCGCAGTAGCATGACACTGCTAGCTAAATGTCCTAAGTGTCCAAGTAGGTGGCTGGTTTTTATTTTTTTTAAATGGAGCGACGGTCTTATATGAGAATTATTCTTTTGTTTAGCTCTGTAAGCTCCTCCCCCTTTTTATTTCAATGTAATCTAATTTTCTTTTGCTGAATTAATATTATGTATTTTTGTGCGTCGGACTTATTTTTTTCAATGGGATGCCGATTTTTTTTCTTTTAAAAATAATCATATCGATTCAGATTACATATTTTTCAAAGAAAAACATAAGAGGTGTATATTAAATAAAAAAACAATTAAAATATTCTTTATATATCCGTGTGTAAAATTATGCCCCCAATTTACATGTCAATTTGTATATTTAATATGGTATTTTACACTCAACTTCATTATCATATTACTACTAGATTTTCGCCCGTGCGATGCACAAGATTTTTAACATAAGTGTTACATCTTTATATTTTATAGATAATTAATATTTTAATTAACAAGTTAATACCATTTTTTATTTGTCCGATTATCCTTTTTTTTATATCAAATAAAATATGTTATCACAAAAAAAAAAAAAAAATCAATTTCGAACAACAAAAAATAACTTCAGAATTTCTTTTCCCATTGGATGAACCTTGTTCAAAATATGAAAAATAGCATCATGATTCTCAATTTAAGCATTAAAAATAGCAAAAATAGCGTTCAAATATATAGTACACATGTTATCACAAAAAGAAAACATAAATTTCGAACAACAGAAAAATAGCATTACAAAATATCAATATAAACATCTAAAATTAGAAAAACAACAAATCTTAAAAAAAAACATCAGTTTCAAATAATAAAATAACCAAAAATCTCACAATAGGAAAATAGCATCCCAAAGAATAATATAAACATCTAACATTGTTCACAGATTAACACGCTACAACACTAAATTAACTAAATAAATTTTAGATTAACATTGCACAAAAATCACTCACATATTCATTATCGGCGTATTTTTTAAAAACAAAACAAGCGTGAAAGTTATCGTAATCAAAAATATAATATTATCACCCAACATTAACAAGCATCCAAAATTACAAAAAAAAAAAAAACCATCACAAATAGGTTGTTATAAATAACTAGTGTGCTACCCATGCGATGCATGGATATTTTATCATAAATAATTAAATCTCAAAAATTAATTTATTCATAAATCTATTTGTATATGAAATTTGTATCTCTAAAGGCATTCACCACTAAGAATTACACACTAATATGATGCTTCAGATTGAATGAATCTCAAGTAATTGTTAAGAACAAACAATCTCATTCAATCTTAAGCATTATATATATTTACGAAATTCATTACAAATATTAAGTAAATAAATGATTATTGTTTCATTTTATTTCACTTCAAAATAGAAAATAAAACCAAAGAGGTTGAAAACTACATAATAACATTAAATTGATTTTGAGAGAGATAAGAACATCATTTTGCAATGAGAATATGAGAAAGAATTTGAATATTGGTCGTGATTGCGCTTGCAATTTTCCTATCATCTCATAATCAACTATTTTAAATTATCTTTCAATAAGTGACAGTCAGCGAAGATATGAATGATAAATCTAAATATGAGAATATTCATTAAAAAATTAGAAGAGGATGAACATACCATCTATACATATATTAAGGTAAAATCATGTAATAGATAACGGTTCTGGTGTAAACTGTTGTATATTACACATTTTGCCTTAGACAATAATTTTTGAATAACAGACAACAGTTTTAAATTAATAGACAACAGTAGTGACATTTATTATTATAAATTTTCCTTCTTTTTTTTTTGGACATTTTCCACGACGGTTTAGATTACAATCATTTTATTTTAAGAAATTTTTGCAATCTTATTTATTATTTTTTTACTTGAAATTTTGAGATTTGTAATATTTTTTATTTTATTTTTTTATGCATAGATGGATGATTTGTAGTGCTCTGCATTTGTTGCCTAAAAAAATAGCTTTCATTTGTATTACACTATAATAATAATAATAATAATAATAATAATAATAATAATAATAATAATAATAATAATAATAATAATAATTTGCAATAATTTGTAAGTTTTTCTATTTCAATTTCATCATTTGAAATAATTAAATAACTATATTTTTATACATGTCATATATTCAAAGAAACCAAATGTTCTATAATCATGGACAATTATACATTGTTATTTATAAAATCGTGATGTTGGAAATATCCCAATTCGATCTTTCAAACATGGATTTTCATTTACTTGGTAAAATTTAATTTTCTTTTTGTTTGTCGTAACTATATCATCACCTGCTATATAAAAAGAAATTTTGTTCATTAAATGTCACTATTTTATACAAAAAAAAAGTATCAAATTTTATTCAAGTACAAGGCATAGTGAAAAGATGACACAAAATTAAAATAAAATCGATGATGGACTTACAAATTATATCAAATTTATCATTTAGTTTGCAGATCTACTTTCTTCTCAAGTATTTTTTGCATACTACATTGTTATGTAGCTTAGACTTACAAATTATTAAATTTACAAATTATATCAAATTTATCCTTTAATTTGCAGAACTACTTTCTTCTCAAGTATTTTTGCATACTACTTTGTTATGTAGCTTATTTTATACATAACAGTTTTTGAGCTAACGACCCAATCCTATCATATCCAAATCATTTATTCTTGGATCATGAATTACCTCTGAAAATTTGTGTTGCGAAATCCAAACTTGGGAAATAATTGTTATGAATTAATGATATTATTACATAGATTTTTCAACAGTTAATCTTCTCCCATCTCCCCTCCTCACCTTCTCTACTCTTCTTATTTTTTCCTTCTTCTACTTTAAATTATTTCTCAACCTTCGCAAGAAATGGCCAATTTCAAGAACGTGCATTCATCCTTCATGTTCTGCATCGTTGATTTTCAACTACATACTATTAATGGACCTACATACGTGTTTCAATAATGTCCAATTACATTAGTTAAATCCATAGAGTTAAATGACAATACATAATGAATCAAGTCGCCACAAAACCCCCTTCAAAGCACCCCATCTTAAAAAAACAATGTAATTAACACCAAAAAAATTATTACCTTGTTCGAGATGATTGCAGTAACATGTGTGAATTGCAAAAACTTATAGGGAAACTTTAATTACCTGTTGGGAATCTCTTTAACAACACTTTGGCAATTCTCCAAATAAGATTTTAAATCAAACGCTAAGTTTTGTGAGTTCTTGAGGACTAAATCACCACTAATAATCCTTCTCACAAGTGGAAGAAGAGAAGAATTAATTACAACAAAACCAAATCTATTTATATAATTAAAAAAATGTTTTTATCTATTACATTAATAAAAATTCAGGAAATCTTTATCCATATGGGCATGTGTTTATATGAAGTAATAACAAATAATTAATCTGCAGAATCTTGGAACGGTAAAAGGTACAACTCATGGTGGAGATTGATTTGTTCCAAATAATAAATTAATTAACTACAAAATAAACTATTTAATTAATAACGATTGTGAATATATTAACAATAGTTTAATTTGAACATAGATAAATAAATGGTGGAACATATATACACTTGTAGTTAGAACTGTGTCATTTTATGAAGTACATTTTCATCCGCGACACCTTGTTCGTGTTGGAGTACTGATGAAACGCAATGCTGCTGGTAATGAAATTATGAGGTTTTCCAAATCTTTACGTTTATATGAACTCTTATGCAGTATTGCTTGGAGTACTGATGAAACGCAATGTTGCAGGTAATGAAATTATGAGGTTTTTCAAATGTTTACGTTTATTCTAAAAGTAAGATAGTCATTGCAAATAGAAAGAATAAATTTTCCCGCCTAAATCATTTTCTAATAATAGTAATATGATTATACATGTAAATAATATGCAATTAACTAATAAAAATTATGAATTAATTAATTATATTACACAAATAATAGAATACACATTCTCTTTCTATAGTTTGTAATCTAGATATTTACCTTAAATTGGTATGTATATCTTTCAGAATGGGGTTGACAATTTTATTCATTTGTTCAGTAATTAATTAGAGAGCCGTTAGTACAACAGTTTATTCAAATATAATTGATGAGGTTACGTACTGGTGAGATATTTACTACCAATTTTCACATTTACACATGATTTAACATTTGACTACCTTTTTTTCCTTAAAAAAAATAAATATTTAAATACCTTTCTGATTATAACCGAGCAGAATAAATTTGAACTTTTTAACTCTCTGGACAGATTTGATACTATCCTCATAATGATTTTCGTTATATATTATGTCAAAATAAAAAAATCATTTTCCGTTATTAGTGTTAAAATTTACCCCCATTGAGTTTGGTAACGCAGTCAATTAATTAATTGTCATATATGCTCTATTACAAGATTTATAGCAATTGTTAATTAATGAATATAGCTTTGAAATATTTCTTCCACGAATATTATAAATAGTCCCCTCCAATTGTTGCAGATGACACAACATTATCAAATAAATTTTTTACCATGTTTCCAACAAGAACCACACTATGTTTGATCATGTTTTTTGTTTGCATAATTGTACGAGAATGTAAGGCTGATCAAATTCGAGGATATGATCCTTTACCTGAGTGTGAATTAAAGACTGATTGTCCAATATATAGTGTGATTCACAGTGAAAAAGAATTCGAAATCAGAAATTACAGTGACGCTTTATGGACATCATCTCTCATCATCGTACAATACTCAATCATGGGTGGTTTGGGTAATGGTTGATTGAAGTAAGTTAATTTCCAATCCCACTCTTTTTATAGACTCATAAACATATTGAATTTCGCGGATTGCTTACATTTTCTCTCTCATGAATTAGCTCTAAAACATAATTTATTTTCATTTTGTTCTAATTTTGTAAATTCTATATTTTTGTTTGCAGTTTGACGTCGTACTACTATCGCGAGAATGACCAAGGAGTTATCATTCCAAGGACAGGCCCTTTTATGATGATGGATGTTTTAAAAAACTCATCTTACACAGTCTATTATTACGTGCCTAAAAAATATCAAAATGGCGGTATCCCTAAACCTTGGTCACCAGAAATAAAAAAAGTGAAATTACCTATTTTTAAATATGCAGTTGTTAAAAGGTGCACGGACGAACTTGCTGATGATACCGTAACACTACAAATTGACGCACTCAAGAGGAACTTGCAGGGTACAGCTTATCAACGTGCAGCTGCTCGTGATCAATTTACTTTCATTTTATATAATGCTTACGTTTTTAACAAAGGATACGAACTTCTTATTTGGTTCGATTAGTTGTAATATATATGAATTATAGAAATGGGAGGTTTCATATCTAAAATCTAAAATTATAAGATAAAAAAATAATCCTACATTTTTTTAATTCATAATTACGTGTCCAAATAAACACAAATTTTAGGTTAGTGGGAGTTTTTTTTTTTTCCTTTTTCTTTTGGTTAGTGGGAGACTGGGAGTGTTAATTTGCTATGTAGTTGGGGATATCTCTGACTTCAAATTATTGTGATTTTTATATGTGGTAAAAAATCAAGAGAACTTAAAAATAAAAACAACATTTTATGAGATGATTTAAGCAACATTTCACAGGGAAGGGGCTACTGACTAATTTCATTTGTCGCAGAAAAATTAAAGAAGAAGATACCAATAATATTATTAATTAAGGAAATCTACATTTATTTGCATATATGCACTAAATAATTAGATTATTTAATCGATAGAATTGTTATATACAAATCCAACTGTGTAAAATTGGTTTATTAACAATTACTTGAGAAACAAAACACTGCCTTCATAATCAAATTAATTAAACTACTGAACACATGACAGGCATAACAGAGAACTAATCGAATAGATTAATTAGGGTAAAAAATAAAAAATCACATACTACCAAATTTGCTCCAACATGATGTTCCAAGATTTTCTCTGATCTATTCCAAACACACGTAGAGATTCCCATCCAGTTCACTCATTAATATATATACCCGACGGCCCAAACACATTATTATCTTGAGGAAAGTAAAGCAAGAAAGTGGGTACATAGAAAACCCAAAATCTCCTCGTTCAATCAAGCAATATCTATTTTGTGTGCATCAAAATCAGTTTTATAGATTTTGAAAATTGTCCAACAGATGCGTCCCATAAATAGCATAGAATTTCAAAATTGTCCAACAGTTGTGTCCCAACTCTTCAACAAATGCATACATTGAATAATTGTTTTTTAGTTATATCTATTATGCAATCATACAAAATTAATTTGATTGAGATCATGATCAAAAGCATTATCACACGTTAATACTAGTATTTAGAAACACAAAAATAAAAATCATAAAACATCGATGCTTAAATATAATTCTTGTGTGACCATAACTACTTATTTTGAGTGGTATGATAACTAAAAGCATTATCACTCATGAATAGCAACATTCAGAATTATAAAAATAACATAACAAATATAAACTAATGCAACAATACTTAACTTCAAAATAAATTAATCACAGTGAACTGCTGGAAATCATCTTAATTTGGGCGTTACTAGATGGAATTCATTTTGCTATTCAGATTATTTAATTTGTTCCCTTCAAGAGCATGCGTGAATCATGGTGCTATTGAATATCATACATACAATTGTACATATTTACCCTTATATGCATCTATAATTTAAATAATAACAATATTGATAAATTCTTTCCTAATTAATAATAATCATCGATCTAATCAAATGAGAGATTATGATTGATCCACAGTTTATACACAAGAGGTATGTTTACATGTTAACCTTCCCATATATATATAAAGAAAAGATAATGGAATTCTGTCTCCTGAGACATAAATGCACGTCCTTTTGGGATTGGAATTTCTTGTTACACTCCGTGCTACAATTTCAAATTTCGAGTTTTT
This sequence comes from Perilla frutescens, assembly GCA_026008535.1. NCBI lineage: Eukaryota > Viridiplantae > Streptophyta > Magnoliopsida > Lamiales > Lamiaceae > Perilla > Perilla frutescens. Next base: position 47,119,673 of record BRKX01000012.1, read on the forward strand.
CTTGTATTTTTTCTTTAATTTTATTTTTTTGTGATTTAGTTTAATTTTATGATTGTTTTTAGGGTTCACCCCACCCAATTAGGGTTTATAATTATTTTTTAATATTTAATTTTTGATTTCTAATTGATAATTCATTATTATGGTTTATTTTTAAAAAAATTATGTTTTATAAATTTTTAAATCATTTTTTTTTTGAAATGTTGACTATGATTATTTATGCTATAATTAATTTTGGGATAAGGGTCAAATAGGCCCCTGAACTTATTTGGGGCGAACAATTAGGCCCTCAAACTTTTTTTTTTTATCTCGATTGAGCCCCTGAACTTTTATTTTGGGCTCAATCAAGCCCCTCCGCCACACACCTCACCAACGGCCATTAGTGAGGAATCAAAATGACGTCGTTTTATACAAAACGATGTCATTTTGTGTTTGCCCCAAAAAAAAATTAAATATATTTTTTTAAATTTCTTGTTTTTTCTAATTTTCTTTTCCTTTTATATTTTTTCTGTTCTTTTATGTTCTTCAGTCAAAATCATATTTCCAGCCTTGTTTTGGTCCCAAAAAATCTGTAAAAAATACGAAAAAAAATTCAGAATCTGATTCTAGCTATGCTCTAGAAATCCCAACCAACAAAAAGAAATAAAAAAAATTAAGGAGAGCTCAGAAATCAAATAAAAAAAATCCCAACCAATAAAAAGAAATAAAAAAATCCAGATACAGAGAGAGACGAAGAAGATGAGGGAGATACAGTGATACGAACCCGAAAAGCATAAAAGAATCAAATCCAAGAAAGCCATTGAGAGCTTCAACGATAATCATGTTGTTCAAGATCAAAGATTGGAAATCAAGATTTGAAGAACAATACATGATGATCAAAATCACACCATGGGATATCATACTTGAAGAGTTGAAGAATGAAGGCATGAAGACAGTCGGTATGGGCATACTGACCAGATTGCATGAAGACAGTCGGTATGGGCATACTGACTAGGTTGACGTTGAAGATAACATGTGGATTCATCCAATAATAGTCAAACACGTTAATTTGAGGCCTAAGTCCAAAAATTGACGAGTTGTTCAAGCCCAAAGTTAGTTAGGATTTATCTTTATCTAGTTAGATTTTTGTTATCTTTATTTTTGGTATCTTTTGATTCTTACCTTAAAATCAGATTTTGGATAAGGTAACAATCCTAGATAGATTAGAACTAGTTTATTTTGAATTCTTCTAGTATTAGGACTCTAATTTTCGTCCATATACACTCCTATAAATAGGAGCACCATGTGACATTCATAATTCAGACGTTGCATGAAATAAAGAGTTAATTTCTCAATTGTCTCACCGATCCTTTGGTTGATCACATTTATCGATCCTTTGGTTGATCAAACACAATTCTATTGATCTAGCAATTCAATAGTCTTATTCAAGTTCTTCAGGGTATAATTAAGTACTTGGGAGAATTGCTATCCGGAGAAGTTAGACGAGTGCGTTCGGGTTGATTCAACACGAGTTCACCGCTTTGACCTATCCTTCTACCACACCGTCGCCGCCATCACCACCTCAACCGCCGCCGTCCGCCGCCATCACCACCGTTTCCAGCCACCGTCGAGTTGCATCAAGTGTCCTAGTTCGTGTCCTTGTTTTCTAGTAAGTTTTTAACGTGTTTTGAGTCGGATTGATTCCATTGTTTTCTAGCCGACGTAGTTCGATTCTTGAGTCTTCCGCGTGCATAAATCTCATGTCTTGGATACATTATCCGGGTCACATCATAAATTTGGTATCAGAGCCCCACATCATGAAGTTAGATGGATCCAGTTCGAGCCCGCCCGAATCAATTCAGAGATGCCGATGGTCTACACCTGATAAAGCCACGAAAAGCCTTGAAGAACTTAATCCGGAGCTGCAAATACGTGGTCCATTTACACGACTTCAAGCAATACAATTGCAAGGATTTTTCCAAGCATTTGTATGTAAGAAGTTCGAAGATGACAAAGGAATTGAGAGCATCCCAAAGATTGCTACTTTGTTAATAATCAAAGATTGGAGATCAAGATTTGAAGAACAATGCATGAAGATAGAACTCATCAAGTTGTGCATGCATGGCAGATTCACATTGCATAGACAAGTTGCATGGAGTTTTCGTCCCCCTTAGTTATTTAATTAAGGGATTGATTAAATAAGACTATAGTATTTAATTAGACTATGGTATTTAATTAATTAGATCAGATTTTTATTTATTTATTAGTGTAATTTTCGTCCATATTATAGTCAAGGTTGACTAGAATTGTATTTAAGACAATTTCCTACCTTGAATAGAATTCTAGTTTAGGGAACTTCCTAGTATAGTTAGAGATCCCTTTTGGATCAATTTTTAAGCCTTTTTTATCTTTAATTTCGTCCATCTTAGCTCTATAAATAGGGGATCCATGTAACATTATTATTTTAGACTATATTTGATTAATTAAGCTTTGCTTTCAATATTGTCTCAACCCCCTTTTAAATCTTTGTGAGTTTTGATTTAAAATTCATATTCTTGGAGCTAGCAACTTTAAGTCTTATTCAAGGGTATTGCTTAATCCACTTGAGGGATTAACCGGTATTCGCTATCCGAAGATCAACTTAGAGATTTCATCCTTGGGTACGTTCGAGATTCAAGGAGGCTATCGGGTTGTGATTCACATCAACGAATCATCATCCATCAACCACATCGACGACGCCCATCCTCATCGACGCACGCCTCAATTCAGCCCCAAGTTCGAATTTCATCAACCGTTCCATTCAACACGTAAGTTCGTTTCATCCCTATCATATCCTATCTACTCCAAGCCTTCTTCACAAGCCACAAACACACGAATCCTTCATTAATTCCAGCCCCCATACACGTTCCCTTTCAGCCCCTTTAACCTTTGGTATTGTGTTACATAGTTCGTGTCGTTTTCTAGGTATTTTAATTGTCTAGATTGTCTATTTTTCGTTGTTTATCGAGTCGGATTGAAGCCCTTCATTCGCTGACGTGTTTCGTATCCAGAAGTCTTCCGCTACGTCTCTAGATTCGTCCTAGATTATTTGTCCGGGTCGTATCAACACCGCAACAAGATAACCATCCCAGAGTTTGAGGGTCTATATGATCCAAAAGTGTACCTAGATTGGGAACGCAGAGTTGATAAGATTTTTAAGTATCACTACTTCCCCGAGCCAAAGAAGGTGCAATTAGCCACATTGGAGTTTAAAGACTATGCAGCAACATAGTGGGAATTCCAGCAAGATCGATGCCGCCGAGATCACCTTCCACCTATTGACACTTGGCGTGAGTTGAGAGATTTGATGCGGAAACGCTTCATTCCAGACCATTACCAATGGGAGTTGGAGGAAAAGCTATACAAGCTTAGGCAAAGAGATCGAAGTGTAAATGACTACTACTACAAAATGATTGAAGCCATGAGACGAGCTGATATAGAGGAGTATTGATGAAGCCACGAAAAGCCTTGAAGAACTTAATCCGGAGCTGCAAATACGTGGTCCAATTACACGATTTCGAGCAATACAATTGCAAGGATTTTTCCAAGCATTTGTATGTAAGAAATTCGAAGATGACAAAGATGTTGAGAGCAACTCCAAAATTGTTACTTTGCTAGTAATTAAAGATTGGAGATCAAGGTTTAAAGAAGAGAACATGAAGAACTCGTCGAGTTGTGCATGCGTGCACGAGATCAGATTTTTGGCCCTTTAATTAATTTAATTATGGGGTTGATTTTATTTAGCCTATAGTATTTATTTTATTTAATTAAGACTATAATCAAATCAGATTTATTTAATTATTTGGGAGTAATTTTCGTCCATAATAAGCATAGGTTTGACTAGAATTGTATTTAAGGCAATTTCCTACCTTGAATAGAATTCTAGCTTAGGGAACTTCCTAGTATAGTTAGAGATCCCTTTTGGATCAATTTTTGAGCCTTTTTTATGTTTAAATTTCGTTCCCCATAGTCCTATAAATAGGGGAACCATGTCACATTGATATTTTAGACTATATTTGATTAATTAAGCTTTGCTTTCAATATTGTCTCAACCCCCTTTTAAATCTTTGTGAGTTTTGATTTAAAATTCATATTCTTGGAGTTAGCAACTTTAAGTCTTATTCAAGGGTATTGCTTAATCCACTTGAGGGATTAACCGGTATTCGCTATCCGAAGATCAACTTGGAGATTTCATCCTTGGGTACGTTCGAGATTCAAGGAGGCTATCGGGTTGTGATTCACATCAACGAATCATCATCCATCAACACCATTCGACGCCATCCATACTCCATCAACGCACGCCTCAATTCCAGCCACAAGTTCAAGATCAAGTCCTACCCGATTGTTCATACCGTAAGTACATTCGTACTCTATCATATCCTACCTTCTCCAAGCCATTCTTCACAAGCCATCACACACGAAAACCTCCATAATTCCAGCCCCTATACACGTTCTTTTCCAGCCCATAAACCTTTGGATTTGTGTTATATAGTTTGTGTCATTTTTCTAGGTATTTTAGTTGTCTAGATTGTCTATTTTTCGTTGTTTATCGAGTCGGATTGAAGCCCTTCATTCGCTGACGTGTTTCGTATCCAGAAGTCTTCCGCTACGTCTCTAGATTCGTCCTAGATTATTTGTCCGGGTCGTATCAAGTATCTAGAAAATACCATGGATAGATTCCTAGCTGGTCTACGAAGGGAAATCCGAGAAAAGGTAGCATTGTATCACTTCGACAAGTTGAAAGACATGGTGCAATATGCCATTGAGATAGAGAAGTGGTTGGAGAGTCTAGAGATGAGGCAAAATGAAGTGGTTCAAGTAGAGTCAAATGTAGAGTTGTCACCTAGAGCTCATCGCCAAACAACCCCGTTTCATTGGAGCGAATCTGAGTCATTCGAGGAGTTTCTACGTACCTATGTACCACCTACACGGCCTGCATCACCAGTTCAGCTAGTCATGGATGTGCCAAACCAAGCCAGCGATATTCAAGAGGAGATCCACGTTGAGTTACCATCTGAGATCGTTGCTATCAAAGAAGATTGTTCTTTTGAGGTAACAATTTCAGTTGATGCACCTATTGAAGAAATGGAGATCAATGATATAGTTGAGGAAGTTGAAGTAGTTGAGAAATTGATGGAGATGCAGCCTTGTTTTGAAGAAGAAAACGACATCCATGAGGAAATGATCGTAGATCATATGGAGCTCAATCAAGCTAGCATGGAGACGCAGTCGAATTCTAACATCATTTGTCAACCATTTTCTTGTGATATCTTTATTTTACAGGTTGCTAAAGATGTGCCCAATGTTATTTATCTTGCGCAAAAAGAGATTGATGTTCATTTCGTGTTCATCTTTGATCCTGGAGATTCGAATTCGAGGACGAATTCTTTTCAAGAGGAGGGGAATGATACGAACCCGAAAAGCATAAAAGAATCAAATCCAAGAAAGCCATTGAGAGCTTCAACGATAATCATGTTGTTCAAGATCAAAGATTGGAAATCAAGATTTGAAGAACAATACATGATGATCAAAATCACACCATGGGATATCATACTTGAAGAGTTGAAGAATGAAGGCATGAAGACAGTCGGTATGGGCATACTGACCAGATTGCATGAAGACAGTCGGTATGGGCATACTGACTAGGTTGACGTTGAAGATAACGTGTGGATTCATCCAATAATAGTCAAACACGTTAATTTGAGGCCCAAGTCCAAAAATTGGCGAGTTGTTCAAGCCCAAAGTTAGTTAGGATTTATCTTTATCTAGTTAGATTTTTGTTATCTTTATTTTTGGTATCTTTTGATTCTTACCTTAAAACCAAATTTTGGATAAGGTAACAATCTTTGATAGATTAGAACTAGTTTATTTTGAATTCTTCTAGTATTAGGACTCTAATTTTCGTCCATATACACTCCTATAAATAGGAGCACCATGTGACATTCATAATTCAGACGTTGCATGAAATAAAGAGTTAATTTCTCAATTGTCTCACCGATCCTTTGGTTGATCACATTTATCGATCCTTTGGTTGATCAAACACAATTCTATTGATCTAGCAATTCAATAGTCTTATTCAAGTTCTTCAGGGTATAATTAAGTACTTGGGAGAATTGCTATCCGGAGAAGTTAGACGAGTGCGTTCGGGTTGATTCAACACGGGTTCACCGCTTTGACCTATCCTTCTACCACACCACCGCCGCCATCACCACCTCAACCGCCGCCGTCCGCCGCCATCACCACCGTTTCCAGCCACCGTCGAGTTGCATCAAGTGTCCTAGTTCGTGTCCTTGTTTTCTAGTAAGTTTTTAACGTGTTTTGAATCGGATTGATTCCATTGTTTTCTAGCTGACGTAGTTCGATTCTTGAGTCTTCCGCGTGCATAAATCTCGTGTCTTGGATACATTGTCCGGGTCACATCATACAGATTCAAAATATGAAGGCGAAGGCTTACCTCAATTCCTGAGCTTGAATACTGAATTCTCATATTTGAAGACTTAAAAAAAATAATCAGAAGGTGAGTGGGTATTTAGCGTTGGAGAAGATCTGACCAACCTCTACCCAACCCCCCTCTGCTCTTTCCGTCGAAGACCTTGTCGAGGTTGCGACGGCGGGCGCGTTTCAGGGAGGGGTCGTAGTAGCTGTTGAAGTTGTCAAGGCCGACGACGCCGTTGCCGCGGTGCTTGAGGGCGAGGGAGACATGGCTGCCGATGAAGCCGGTGGCGCCGGTGATGAGGACGGAGAGGTGGCCGCGGCCGGCGGAGTGGGAGGGGGAGTCGAAGGCGGGGGTGGGTTAATGGATTTTGGGGCGGTGCGAGTTTTTGGATTTTGGGTCATTTTTTTTTTGGCAAACACAAAACAACGTCGGTTTGATTCCTCACTAACGACCATTTGTGAGGTGTGTGACGGAGGGGCTTGATTGAGCCCAAAATAAAAATTCAGGGGTTCAATCGAGACAAAAAAAAGTTCGAGGGCCTAATTGTTCCCCCCAAATAATAAGTTCAGGGGCCTATTTGGCCCTTATCCCATTAATTTTTATTTTATAATAAATATTATTAAAATCATAATTTGATGATGAAACATGGAGTGAAACACAATAGAGTGTAACAGGAAATTTCAACCGTGATTTTGACTTTTGAGCCTTTGGGGTCGGAGATGGATGGCAAAAATGACAATTAACTGAACGGAATATGACCACGTACCGATCCACCGTAAGACTATCCACATCAGTGACCTCATCCAACCCAACCTTCAAATAAAATATTATTTTTTCCTTTTCTTCCAACCCACATAAAATATTTATCATTTTATTTTTTTAATAAGAACATGTTATTAAAATAATATTTTTCTCTTGCATCTAAAAAAATATTAATTAATTTATTAGATTTTTTTTTTAATTCATAACTATCAAAAAATTAGCCATACAATTATAAATTCATAATTTACTTCACAACAAAATAAAAATTACAAGAGTGAAACATATTTAAGTAAACTACAATGAGACACATGAAATTTTAAATTATGAGTGCATAAAACATAAATTACATATTCAATTAGTGCCAAATTTTTTCCCATATGTGCTAGATCCAAGCTGACATAAGGGCTACATCTTCTTTCACGCACCAACTTACATTTTTTCCTCATTTCTGATTTCGATTTGGGTGTGGAATATTTCCAAACAAATTGCGAGAAATATTTTGTGTGGTGGGAAATTTTTCAGAAGTAGGAATTTGAGTGAGGTTTGGAGAAAATTGAGAATTTTGGTAATATTGAGAATTTTGTTGATCTTCTGAATTTGAAAAACTTTGTGGCTGAAAGTATGATCCAAAGTTTGACAAATTTTGGGAGTCATCATAATAATTTGGGTGATTTGGATCCATAACTTAAAATGAAGAAGAAATATGAGATTGAGAATCTGTAGAGAGAAATTGTGTGAGGAAAATATAGTTTTAGGTTGTGTGTAAATACATATTAATATTAGGCTCTATTTTATAGATATTTTTTTTATGAATTTTGATATAATTTTATTTTTTTTAATTATATAAAATATTTATAATTTACATTACACTATATATAGATGTGACTCCCAATTAAAGGGTGTCCATGGCAAGTCATGCAAATGATGACTCAAGTCGCCCGGCCACTTTCAAGTCATGTTCCAACATGACTTTTGATTTATTTATTTTTTTTATAAAATTTGTCCCTTTTGGAGTGACCTTTGGGTAAAGGTCACTGATGTGGTAGTCTAATCCCTTTTGGTTTCCGTTCATCCCCTCATTGGAGTTGATTTCCTATTTTCACCCTCTGGCACGTGGCATCCACTCATTGATTTATCGAAAGAAGCCTGTTCCGTTCCGTAGTTACATCCTCGTTTAGCTAAAAATACAAATATACAATGGATCGAACTATATGTTCTCCCAAAATGCTACCATCTCCTTTCATGTTACATTGTTACTATTGAATCCATTGTGGAAATCGTGTTACATTAATAAATTTTAAAAAATAATGATGTAAGCACAATTTGTATAGTTTGTGAGTAGCATTAATATGAGTATAATAAAATTTGGGAAATTGTAATTTGATATTTGACTTTTTAATTTTTTAATAAAAATGTTCTGAAGTTTGATATATAACTTTGTAAATTTTTATTAAATATATCACGTGATCAACTATTTTTAGCTTATTTTTAGCACACTCTCATTTTATAAAAAATATTATTTGTAACCTCATTACCTTAAATAAAGGTTTTCTTAACAATCAGTATAATTTACTTTTGTCTTGAATTATATCTTTAATTATCTCCACCGCACTGCTCAAAACTCGAGTAAAAAACTTGTCAGAATTTTTCTAAATCATTATCTAATATAATGTTGTTTAATTTTTCTAAATAATTAATCTAATATAATGTTTCTTTTATATTGAAATTTTAATTGATGTCCACCATGCGCAACTCGAATTTTTTTATGACGTCTCTTTATAATTCTTACAAATAACAATATATAGTACCAGGTCTCCCACTCTTACGAAGAATTATCAATACCAAGTAAGCTACATGCATGTTAGTGATGATAATCATAGGATTAAATTCATCAATTTCTGAAAAATTACGAAAAGATTAAAAAATAAATTGTATAGAACATATCTGCGCTGCAAATTTGAAAAGAATGGAGTAGTGGATACAGATAATTAAATTTATTTGTAAGTTTAAAAATAATTTAGACGTTTAAATGCGATTGGACATATAGTTTGAGTGCATATATATTTATATCTTAGCCAATTATATTTCAATGTAATTTAGCCTACGAATATTTGTGTACCTTTAAAAAAAACTACATTCTGATTGCCGAATATAAAATTTTATTACCACTCGATGTTAGCTAAAAAAACTATTAAGTTAAAAATATGAGGGAAAAAAATGGAAAAGAAATGAAAAGCTAGAAGAAAAAAATTGAAGATAAAAGTTGAATTTCCTACGTCATATTGATGAGATTTCGTCCAGTATTTTAAATTTTTCCCCAGCCCAGGTTTAATTTAATTTATCTTAGAAACAACAATTTGTTCACCTCCGAATATACTACTGTCTTCATGATAACACTTAAATGGTGTAGATTTTTACATCAAAATGAAACATTTCGAATTTAGGATCCGCCGCTGCCCCCAACCCAACTAAAAATAAATAAAAAATATATAATTCTTTTATTCGAGATATATAGCAAAAGATGAGTTTGAACACTTTACATGATATGATTCAAGGTGGGGTAGCACTTGATCCAATTCAAGTAGTTATGAGTCCAATTACAAGATCTAGATCCGAGAAATTCAAGGAATATTTATTGGGCTAATTCGAGAATTATGGATCACAGAGCTGTCCAGAAGGCAGTTGAAGGTTTTGGGCCGTAGCTTGCAAAATCCCATTTGGATTATATTATTTAGAAATCCTATTTTAATTAGGAGAGTTTATTTTATTATTTATTTAGCTATTTTTGGATTTTATAGGCATTAGAATTAGGGTTTATTTTGACAGATTTATTTTCTTAGCAGATTTTACTTCCTTGTTTTCTAGAATTATGTTTAGGAAATTTATTATCTACCATCTCTGTGTAAAGGGGGGCTAAGGAGGACAAAAATTAAGATCTTTAATTAATATATTTTGTGAGTTTTCTCTCTAGAGATTTTATTCGAATTTGACGAGAAGTACCGTGAGTTCAAAATTGACTTATCAAACAGAACATCACATTTGTTTGTGGTGTCTTCATTCATGTTCTAAGATTCTTGTTTCCAATCACAGTCGGATTATAAATTTCATATATCAGCGGTTCATCTGCGTTGTAAAATTCGGATCGAAAAATTTCATCATTTATCCTGTTGTAACATGATACTCCCAGAGCAGATTCCCGACATCACCAATCTGCCGGTAAAGATTACATCATTACATGTCCATGTAACCATACTGTTAGGCACAAATTTAATTCGATTAAATAAATGGGAAGCATGTCCGGCGTAATGAAAACGAGCCCATAAATTTTCAACTTGCATAAACGTGGTCCACATATTTATTATCTATATCTTTAATATTATATAGGGCTAATAGTATTAGACTATTATGACAACATTTTCAATATTTTTAGTTACGTTTTAATTGTTACAATGTCTTCACACACCATTTTAATTTTTGCAATAATGCTAAAACGTTTTTAAGATTTTGGGATTTTCACCCAATATTTTAGATTTATCATGTACACGTCATACACATATGGATACAAAATTTAGGTTTTAAGTGCAAAATAAAAAATCTTAAAAATATTTTGGCATTATTGCAAAAATTAAAATATTATTCTAAAAGGAAAAACAATTTAATTGTTTTTTTTTTGGCATTATTGTAAAAATTAAAAAAATTTGCAAAAATCAAAAACCTTGAAAATGTTGTGATAATAGATGCTATTGACCCTTAAAATTATGGCAAAAACTCTGGCACACCCATTATATCTAATTGCTTAGGTCATTCGAAAATTTATGATACTTTTAAGTGTTAGAAAGTGATACATTTTAGTATTATAATCGATAATTTTTTCGAATTCAAAAAATGTAATAATAATTATAAAAATATCACCATCCTTTTGTTGTTAACAATAATTTTCAGTAAAATAAAACATGATATTTTTTAATATTAGAAATTATATTTTTCAGTATCATGAGTAATATTTTTTTCCATCTAATATAAAACCTTATGTACATCCGATGCACAAAAACCATCTCTATTTTTTTTTATGTTGGGAGAATGAAATTTGTACTCATATCTCTCACCCTTACACATGACCTTTACGTAGAGGAGAAATTTTATCTAAAGTACATGTTACTTGTAGGACCAACTCTAAAACTGTATATGCAAGAAGCTATTTACATTAAAATATTTGAGTACTGTACGGAATGATGATTTATTGTGTCCACCTAATAATATGCAATACATGAGTGGGGCTAATTTTTATATTTATGATTCTCTTTTTTTTTCACAAGTTATGCTTATATAAAAGTGGGTTTCATTTTTATATTTACGATTCATTATTTTTGTTCACTTGCTAGCTATGCTTATATAAAAGTGATAGATATATATGTAGTGTGTAGACTATTTTAATATTTTATTTGTTTGAAAATCGAAGTTCTTTGAAAATGAAAGGGGTGGACATTGATCATTTCTCTCTAATGCTTGATTTCATATCATTACCTTGAAATGTGGTACTTAATCAATAAATTATATAGAAATGCAATAAATTAATACCGGACTAAATTATGTATATATAGTTAAAAACCTATCAACGAAAATGACACTTTTTTTTTTGAAACGAAGAAGAAAATTTTTATCCATCGCATCAAGTCCCAAATCGAGCTAGTGCATGAGCTACAAAATTTGTTTCCCTATACATATGGCAAAACTCAATGACAAATTTATTTTGGACAATCTCCACCAACAATGGCAATTCTTTTTTCATATAAGACTCCTCAGGATGATCACTCACGAGTGTTCGAATACTAACAGAGAATTAGAATAGACCGCAAATGATACCAATTCTGACAACTTAAACAATTGCAATTTCATGAAGAATGTTAATTCATCCAACCGAACGGCAGATTAAACATTTAATAGGTATAAATATTTTAAATTAAAAAAATTGATTCATTTTATTAAAAAAAAAAAAAATGATTCATCACAATCAAAGGTAGTAAGTGTTGCTCCGTATTCAAGCTTAGCAAACAAGCCTTCATAGTAAACATATGGTACGTAGAAAATGTGGACTGACTCAATATGATCGACTACATAAATAATTAATATACCTACTATGAGTAGGCGATCGTTACTCTTTGATATTACTCATTAATTATTTATATATAGTAAGCGTTAATGGTCGAAATAAATTAGTAAGCATTTTATTTTGGTATTCTTTTGCATAAAATAATTAGTAACTTTTAAAAGAATGCACATATACGTTCTTATAAAAAGTAATGGCATTAACGGGAATCAATCCAAACGGGTTAGATTAATCTTTTCTTGGAAATATCATACAACCCAATTTCGTCAAAAATACGAATTTCTTGCTTGTATAGTTGTATTACGTTTCAACTATTACAATTTTTTTTTTTTAAAAAAAAAACACCACAATCGAAGGAATTATTCTGCATATTTCTTATAACGGATGCAAAAAACGACAAACACATAAGACGTGATTTACTAACAAGTAACAACACATGTCGCAACTAACTGGACATCAAGTTCAACACATTCCAACATAATTCGAATAATTGGCAAGTTGCACTTTTGAATTATACATAGTTTGCACAATGCACCATAAAAAAAAAAAAAAAAAGAGCATTCCCCACCTGACTTCTAATTTGTATTTTCATTACAAATTTCACAATAAATTAATTTAATGTCATTTTGCTTGAATTTCATATTATAGTTCACTTATTAACCCTACTACGTACTAAACAAACTTTTTTTTTAATATATGTGATGTGACCCAGATAAGATATCTAAGTCAAATCAACAGAACACATAGCAGAAGACTTAAGGACTCGAAACACGTCAGATTAAGAAGGATTCAATCCGACTAACTAGACTAAAACTCAACTAAAATAAGGATAAAAGACTCGATTAAACTAGAACTTACTAGGATAATTTGTGGAAGATAGGAGGCGGACGAGTAGTGTCTTGTGGATGAAGGTAGTGGCGTTGAGATGTAGATGATAGGTAGAATGGATTAGAACTTCAGCTGAACCCCGGCTTCAAGAGACGAAACGCAGGTACTTCGATCTTCTCCGATTTGTTAGCAATTCTCCCAAGTACTCGTTGTACCCTGAAGAACTTGAATAAGACTATTGAATTGCTAGATCAATAGAATTGTGTTTGATCAACCAAAGGATCGATAAATGTGATCAACCAAAGGATCGGTGAGACAATTGAGAAATTAACTCTTTATTTCATGCAACGTCTGAATTATGAATGTCACATGGTGCTCCTATTTATAGGAGTGTATATGGACGAAAATTAGAGTCCTAATACTAGAAGTGATGAGGACATCCATAGCAAAGAGGAAGTCAATGAAGAGCTTCAATTCAAAGGCCCCGTCACAAGACTAAGAGCTAAGAAGTTGCAAGATTATTTGCAAGCTACAATTCGCAAGAAGCTTGAAGAAGAAGACGGCGTGCAAGGAAGCTTGAAGATGATGACATTGTTGAAAATGGAAGATGGAGATCAAGATGTGGAGTTCAATACATGAAGGAGGCGTGCAAGTGTGCTTTTGTTGGGCTTGATGTGTATACTTGTTATTCAGCCCAAGTTAAGCATGTATGGTGGAAAAGCCCAAAATAATCGGCCCTTATTGATCCAATTAAGGGGATTGATTTATTAGTCTATAGTATATTATTTATTATATTATGGACGAAATTTTGCAGATTTTTAGTTAGGATTTTTCGGTTATTTTAGATAGAATTTTGACCAGATTTTTAGATAAGGCAAGATCTACAAAATCTACCTTAAATAGAATTCTAGTTTAGGAAATATCCAAACACAATCCTAGATTGATTTGGACTATAATTTTCGGTCCTTAGCTTATAGTTTTCGATCCACCTATTATTATAAATAGGGGATCCATGTGACATTGATACTTTAGACTATATTTGATTATTAAGCCTTTGCTTTCAATATCGTCTTTCCACGTTTAATCTTTTGTGAGTTTAGATAATTAAATTCATACTCTTAGATTTAGCACCTCTAAGTTTTACAAAGGGAATTCGCCGTCCACGTTCGAGGGATCGTCGGAAACTCGCTATTCGAAGAGCAACTTAAAGAATTTGGCCTTGTGTACGTTCGAGATTCAAGGCAACTTTCGGGTTGTAATTCACAACAATTCAACACCGCCGCCGCCGCCATCCACGACGCCACCACCAGCCACCGCCGTCCGTTCCACCATCAACCTCAAGTTCGTGTCCAATCCATCGTTCTCTTCGTTACATCCGTAAGTCCGTTATAACTCTATCATATCCTATCTACCCTAGCCCTTCTAAACCAACTATTCCCCATCGAAAATCATCCCATAATACCGTTCATATAGCCGTCCAAAAACAGCCCATCTTTGTTTGGATTTTGTGTTATTTTGTGTGTCATTGTCTAGGTATTTTAGTTGAGTCTTAGTCGTCTAGTTTATTCCGTTATCTTCCGCATATTTTATCTTTGATTGTTTGAGTCATCGAAGACACAAAAACTTACGTGTGTCGACGTGTGTTCGTTCCTAGAGTTCGGGTCGTATCATAAAAGTGGTATCAGAGCCACGTCGGCTTTGGTTCGATTTTTGTGTCGTATTTTATTTTACGTTTAATCGAGTTGTAATTTAATTTCCGTTTGTTCATTGTTATAAAAAAAAAAAGAAGAGAAAAATCTTCGATCAAAAAAAAAAAAGAAAAAAAAAAGCGATCGAATTCAAAAAAAAAAAAAAAATCGATAAAAAAAAAAGAAAAAACGAAAATTCATTGTTCAAATTTTAATTTTGGTACTTTCCTTTTGGTACTAGATCATAGTTGGTAATTACCTTAGTGAGTTATCTTATTTTTGGTAGTTTCCTTCTAGTTTGATTTTTTATTTTTGGAACTTTCCATACAAGTACTATTTCTTGTTGGTACCTTCCTTAAGTGTCTTATTTTATTTTTGGTTCATTCCTTCTAGAGTCTAGGCTAATTAAGGTATTTAGATTGTGTCACATAGATTGATACATATCCAAATCCCCTACTTACCTTATCTCTTTCTTTCTTCCTTCTCTATTCTATTCTTTCCTTCTTCTACCTAGATTTATTTTTGGATTTCCTAATCTATTTGGGACTTCAATAATTGATCTACTTCTTTCCTTTCCTACCATTCCCATACTCGACCAACACATCCCATACCCACTCCTACACCATTCGGCCACCCCATCCCTAACACTACCCAATCGACCACCCACCTACACACACATACTCAACCCGTATCTCATCTACACATACCAAATTCATCCTTGTTCCGAGAATAGCATTCACGTCCTTCCTCGAAACAAACCACACGATTCCCTTACCTTCATATACACGATTTTCACACACTGCGCACCATACACTTTGAGTGATACACGAGTGGTAAAATCAAGAGTGAAAACAAACGAGAGAAAGTGAGATTGTGAGGATCTTCCTTGTTTTCTTTCACGTTTGTTCGTTTTGTAGGTATCATGAAGAAAGAAACCCACATCGAGTCAACCTCTACACCCCCAGTCGATCACCATTCGACTTCACCACCTTTGGACCTGTCCAAAGACCCTTCCAAAGCACCCATGGAGTCATACTCGGATCCACCCGCACCGTGGGATCCCAAGTACCATTTTGAAGCGTTGTCTAAGCATGTTCAAAGACAACACCAGGCTCTCTCCAACAAGATAGACGATTTAGTGCATGCTCTTGAACGCACCAAAACAATACCTGTCTATCCTCCACCCATTCGAGGAAACCAACGCCTAGAGCATCACAATGAGCCTGAAGAGGAGTACTTTGATGAGAATACTGAAGAATTTGATCGAGGACGTCGCCCGAGAAGAGGTCATAGTCGAGATGACTATGAAGAGGATCGAATGCTCCACAACATCAAAACGAGCATTCCAGAGTTTGAAGGCCTTCACGATCCCGATATCTATCTTGATTGGGAACGTAAGGTAGAGAAGATTTTCGCATGCTATGACTTTTCAGAAGCCAAAAAGGTGCAGCTAGCATGTTTGGAGTTTAAAGGCTACGCAGCCACTTGGTGGGAAATGCAGCAAGAAAGAAGACGAAGAAACAGAAATCCACCCATTGACAATTGGGAGGAAATGAAAGGATTCTTGCGTGGACGTTTCATCCCAGTCCACTATGAAAGAGAGCTTGAGAAGAAGCTCAACCGGATCAAGCAAGGAGCTAGATCGATCGAAGAGTACCATAAAGAGCTTGAAACTGCCCTAAATCGAGTCGGAAAAGAGGAGACCTTAAATGCTACCATCATTCGGTACATTGAAGGTATGAATCCAGACATTGCCTGTGAAGTAGAGCTCAAAGAATTCACAAGCATAGAGAGAATGGTGCAATACGCATCAATTGTGGAAAAGCAGTTGCGAGAAGGCCGCCGTCGATCCAGTCAGACTTCAGCCCCTACTCGACAACCTTGGAGTAAAGGTACACCTTCCACATCACCTTCTACTCCTTCTACTGATTCCACACGACCCCGAGGTCAATCCGGCCCTCCGGAACGCCGTTTTGATCGTTCTACACCGCAAGCAAGCCGTAGACCCGAGTCTACACCTAGGCCACCATTCCAACGGCCCAATCAGTCCACTCCAATGCCAAATGCAGCCCCTAGTCGAGCCCGTGACATTCAATGTCATAAATGCCAAGGTTGGGGTCATTTTCAGAACCAGTGTCCAAACCGGCGTGTTCTGTTCCTCAATGAACAGAATGGACTTGAATCAGCCAATGAAGATGAAGAGGAGCCTCAGACCGCCGCCCCTGAAGCAGTTGAGGTCCCTGAAGTCGAGCCATATGATGATGAAGCCGAGCTACCCCATGTCAGCTTAGTTTCTATTCGCAGTTTGAACATCAACCGTGAAGACGAAGAGCAATCGCAACGAGAGAACATCTTCTACACTCGAGTTGCCATCAAAGATCAGACTTGTGCCATGATCATCGACAGTGGGAGTGTAATCAACGCAATCAGTCAGTATGCCGTTGATAAACTCGCCCTCACCACAACAAAGCATCCAAAACCGTACAAGTTGCAGTGGCTCACAGATCGCGGATCCATCAGAGTTACAGGTTAGGTACATGTTACTTTTACTAAAGGTCGTTATTCTGACACTGTTCTTTGTGATGTTATTCCCATGGAAGCAGCCCATATACTTTTAGGAAGACCGTGGTAGTTTGACAGAAAAGCGGTTCACGATGGTTTAGCCAACACCTACTCGATTACTCGAGATGGTCGAACCACTGTGCTCAAGCCACTCACTCCTAAAGCCGTTGCAGAGGATCAAGAAAGGATGCAAGAGAGATTCAAGCAAGAACGGGCAAAACAAGCCGCAGCCGCAGCACGAACCAGTTCGGCCGCCACTTCTCAGCCGAACACAACACCAAGTTCGACCAATGCAGCCCCTAAGACACCTCCTAATGATGTCTTAGCTCGTGGAAAAGCCACCGGATCAGACCTAAGTAAAGAGAAGAATCGATCCCTGTTCATCTCAGTTAAAGGCGTAGAAAAAACACTAAAAGCAGGTTTACCTTTTGTTCTTTTATCTTATAAGGACAGTGCTACTAATGGAGTTTCTTTGCCTTGTGATGTGCAGCCACTTATGGAGGAGTTCGCGGATGTGTTCCCGGATGAGATTCCAAGTGGATTATCTCCAGTTCGTGGGATCGAGCACCAGATCGACTTCGTACCGCGCAGTCTTGCCCAACCGACCGGCGTACCGCACGTCCCCTGAAGAGACGAAGGAGATCGATCGCCAAGTAAAGGAGTTGCTAGAGAAGAAGCAAATCCGAGAGTCGATGAGCCCTTGTGCAAGTTCCAGTCATTCTAGTGCCCAAGAAGAACAACGAATGGAGAATGTGCATGGATTGCCGCGCCATCAACAAAATAACAGTTAAGTACAGATTTCCTATCCCTAGACTTGATGATATGCTAGATGAATTAAGTGGTTCTCATGTGTTTTCTAAGATAGATTTGAGATCTGGTTATTTTCAAGTTAGAATGCATGAAGGGGATGAATGGAAAACTGCGTTTAAAACAAAGCATGGTTTATATGAGTGGTTAGTTATGCCTTTTGGTCTCACTAATGCACCGAGCACGTTTATGAGGTTAATGAATCATGTTTTGCGTGATGTGATTGGTAAATTTGTTGTTGTCTACTTTGATGATATTTTGATTTACAGTCACAATGCACAGGCGCACATAGATCATCTTAGGCGTGTTTTCTGTCTTCTGCGTGATGCTAAGTTGTATGGAAACTTGTCTAAATGTTCTTTTTGCATGGATGAAGTCGTGTTTTTAGGCTTTGTCGTTAGTTCACGAGGTATTGAGGTAGACCGTTCCAAAATCAAAGCGATTGAGGAATGGCCAACCCCGAAAAACGCCTCTGAGGTTCGATCATTCCATGGTCTAGCTGGGTTTTACCGTCGTTTTGTACGGGAGTTCTCCAGTATAGCCGCCCCTCTTACTGAGCTAAGTAAGAAGGATCGGAAATTTGAGTGGGGTAAACAACAAGAGCATGCTTTTAATACTTTGAAATCATTGTTATGTTCTGCTCCTGTTTTATGTTTACCTGATTTTTTCAAAACTTTTGAGATCGAGTGTGATGCCTCCGGGATAGGTATTGGTGCTGTTTTGATGCAGGAAAAACGTCCCGTGGCATACTTCAGTGAGAAGTTAAATGGCGCCTCCCTTAGGTACTCCACGTACGATAAAGAGCTTTATGCTTTGAAGCGTGCGTTGGACACATGGCAGCACTATCTTTGGCCTAAGGAGTTCGTCATCCACACGGATCATGAAAGCTTGAAACACTTGAAAGGGCAAAACAATCTGAACAAGAGACATGCGAGATGGGTCGAGTTCATCGAATCCTTTCTGTATGTTATCAAGTACAAGAAAGGCGAGGAAAACATGGTCGCCGATGCCCTATCAAAAAGGTACGCTCTTTTGAACTTAATGCATGCTAAGATGCTTGGTTTTGAGTCTATTAAAGCTTTGTAGGTTGAGGACGCCTATTTTAGCCCCATATATGCTTCATGTAGCTCGAAATCTAGGTCTTATGATGGTTATTATGTGCATGATGGTTTTCTGTTCAAAGAGTCGAAATTATGCATCCCTACTTGTTCTATGCGTGAGTTATTAGTGTTAGAATCGCATGCGGGAGGTTTAATGGGTCACTTTGGTATACATAAGACATTGAACTTGCTGCATGAACACTTCTTTTGGCCGCATATGCGTAAGGATGTAGAGAACGTGTGTAGTCGTTGCATTACTTGTCGTCAAGCTAAATCCACTTCACACCCCTTTGGTCTTTACTCGCCCCTACCCGCCCCCTCTTCTCCTTGGATTGATATTTCTATGGATTTCATCTTAGGATTGCCTAGGTCTAGGTCGGGTAAGGATTCTTTATTTGTTGTAGTTGATAGGTTTTCCAAAATGGCTCATTTCATTGCATGTAGGAAAACTGATGATGCTATACATGTTGCCAACTTGTTCTTTGTGCATGTTGTTAGGTTGCATGGAATTCCTCGTACTATTGTTAGTGATAGGGATTCTAAGTTTTTAGGACATTTTTGGCGTGTTTTGTGGGAAAAATTAGGAACTAAGTTATTGTTTTCTACTGCATGTCATCCACAAACCGATGGTCAAACTGAGGTTGTGAATCGCACTTTAGGAGCTTTACTTAGGTCTCTAATTAAAAACAATTTGAAGTCATGGGAAGAATGTTTACCTTATGCTGAGTTTGCTTATAATCGTGTTGTGCATTCTTCTACTAACATGTCTCCTTTTGAGGTAGTTTATGGATTTAATCCGTTAACTCCTAATGATTTGTTACCTTTACCTGTTGAGCATCTAACAAGTGTTAAAGGTATGAAAAGAGCTGATTTTATTCAAGAGATGCATGAGAAGGTACGTGCCCGGATTGAGCACCAAGGCTCAAGGATCGCCACCGCACGCAACACGATGCGCAAACGTGTCATCTTTCAGCCCGGAGATCGTGTTTGGGTACACCTTAGCCCTGGCCGATTTCCTAACTTGAGGAAGTCCAAGTTGTCGCCCCGTGGAGATGGTCCCTTCACTGTTCTAAGCCGTGTTAATGATAATGCATACCGCATTGATCTACCTGGTGAGTATAAGTGTTCTTCTACGTTTAATGTTGCTGATTTATCTCCTTTTGTTGCAGATGAATTCGACCATGATGAGGAGTCAAATTCGAGGACGAATTCTTTTCAGCAGGGGGGGAATGATGAGGACATCCATAGCAAAGAGGAAGTCAATGAAGAGCTTCAATTCAAAGGCCCCGTCACAAGACTAAGAGCTAAGAAGTTGCAAGATTATTTGCAAGCTACAATTCGCAAGAAGCTTGAAGAAGAAGACGGCGTGCAAGGAAGCTTGAAGATGATGACATTGTTGAAAATGGAAGATGGAGATCACGATGTGGAGTGCAATACATGAAGGAGGCGTGCAAGTGTGCTTTTGTTGGGCTTGATGTGTATACTTGCTATTCAGCCCAAGTTAAGCATGTATGGTGGAAAAGCCCAAAATAATCGGCCCTTATTGATCCAATTAAGGGGATTGATTTATTAGTCTATAGTATATTATTTATTATATTATGGACGAAATTTTGCAGATTTTTAGTTAGGATTTTTCGGTTATTTTAGATAGAATTTTGACCAGATTTTTAGATAAGGCAAGATCTACAAAATCTACCTTAAATAGAATTCTAGTTTAGGAAATATCCAAACACAATCCTAGATTGATTTGGACTATAATTTTCGGTCCTTAGCTTATAGTTTTCGATCCACCTATTATTATAAATAGGGGATCCATGTGACATTGATACTTTAGACTATATTTGATTATTAAGCCTTTGCTTTCAATATCGTCTCTCCCCGTTTAATCTTTTGTGAGTTTAGATAATTAAATTCATACTCTTAGATTTAGCACCTCTAAGTTTTACAAAGGGAATTCGCCGTCCACGTTCGAGGGATCGTCGGAAACTCGCTATCTGAAGAGCAACTTAAAGAATTTGGCCTTGTGTACGTTCGAGATTCAAGGCAACTTTCGGGTTGTAATTCACAACAATTCAACACCGCCGCCGCCGCCATCCACGACGCCACCACCAGCCACCGCCGTCCGTTCCACCATCAACCTCAAGTTCGTGTCCAATCCATCGTTCTCTTCGTTACATCCGTAAGTCCGTTATAACTCTATCATATCCTATCTACCCTAGCCCTTCTAAACCAACTATTCCCCATCGAAAATCATCCCATAATACCGTTCATATAGCCGTCCAAAAACAGCCCATCTTTGTTTGGATTTTGTGTTATTTTGTGTGTCATTGTCTAGGTATTTTAGTTGAGTCTTAGTCGTCTAGTTTATTCCATTATCTTCCGCATATTTTATCTTTAATTGTTTGAGTCATCGAAGACACAAAAACTTACGTGTGTCGACGTGTGTTCGTTCCTAGAGTTCGGGTCGTATCAAGAAGAATTCAAAATAAACTAGTTCTAATCTATCTAGGATTGTTACCTTATCCAAAATCTGGTTTTAAGGTAAGAATCAAAAGATACCAAAAATAAAGATAACAAAAATCTAACTAGATAAAGATAAATCCTAACTAACTTTGGGCTTGAACAACTCGCCAATTTTTGGACTTGGGCCTCAAATTAACGTGTTGGACTATTATTGGATGAATCCACACGCTATCTTCAACATCAACCTAGTCAGTATGCCCATACCGACTGTGTTCATGCAATCTGGTCAGTATGCCCATACCGACTGTCTTCATGCCTTCATTCTTCAACTCTTCAAGTATGATATCCCATGGTGTGATTTTGATCATCATGTATTGTTCTTCAAATCTTGATTTCCAATCTTTGATGGCCCTCATTCTAACAATCTTCGGACTTTTGAATGATAGCTCCCCGGATTTAATTCTTCAAGGCTTTTCAGGATCATATCAATATGTGTGTGTGAGTTATAATGAGTATTAGTGCTTGATGTAATGATGAAGAATCGACAAGCCTTAAAGAAAGTTAAATGCAGCCCCAAAGTAGTCACTTTGTTGACAATTGAAGAATACAAGAACTTGAAGAGAAGAAGGATGACGTTGCATGTTAGTCCACGACGTGCATGGATTTATTCGAGCATGTTGGCAGCCCATGAAAATTAATTAATTCAGCCCATGTTTGAGTACTAGAGCCCAAGAATGAAGGCCCAAAGTTGTTGGGTTTATTTATCCATAGTTTAGATTTTATTTATTTAATTTTTGATCTTTTTGGAATTACCTTAATTAGTTCTAGTTAAGGTAGGTTCTTTTATTTATTTTTGTTTTTTTATTAAGGATTTTTCTAGAAGGTTTTATTAGTTAGGTAATTATAGTTTTAATTAAGGAAACTTCTTTCCTAGTTAGAATTCTAATTAACGCAGATTTCCTAGTCTAGTTAGGATAGTTTTTCTACCTAGTTTAGTAGATCCTAGCATTATAAATAGGACTTCCATGTGACATTATTATCTAGACGTTGCATGAAATAAAGAGTTATTTTCTCAATTGTCTCACGATCTTTTGTTGATCACCAAGATCCTCTTTTATTAATTTTCAGCTGAAAATTACTACTCTTAAAAGCTAGCAACTTTTAGGTTTTATTTTTAAAAGTCTCGTTCTAATTCTCTAGTGGAGTTAGGGTTAGATTGTTATCGAGGAGATTCCAAGTGAAGTACGTTTCATGGAGTTATCTCTACGGGATTTGCTTTCGTGTGTCAACTCATTCGACTACAACATCAACGCCAATCCGCCATCAACATCATCCATCAATCACACACGTCCATATCACAATCATCTACCAAGATTCAGACCGTGATCAACAAGTGTTCAAGGCCGTTCCATTCAGTTTCGTTTATACTTCCTTATCGCGTCGCGTTCTTAACTAATACCGTAAGTTCGTTCTTATCCCTATCATATCCTATCTACACCAGCCATTCTAAACCCATTCATATCATTCCTTTCGTCCTAAATAATATTCCTAAATCATTCATTCTATTCCAGCCCCTTTTGATTTGGATTTGTGTTTAATTTGTGTGTCATTGTCTAAGTGTCTTAATTAGGTCTAGTTCTACACATATGGTTGTTTTCGAGTCTTTTGTGTCTTTAATTCAGCATATTTTTGTTTATTTGAATCGTTATATTGGATTGAATCCTTCTACCGCTGACGTGTTCGTTCCTAAGTCTTCCGTGCGTTGATCTTCTGCTGAGATCACATCATAAATTTGGCATCAGAGCCACGTCAGCATAGCTGGTGAAAATAAAATAAAATTTAGACGATTTTAACTCCAGGCACTAATCCTATTTGTTGGTCCTGGTGCGAGTCTATGTCAGTTTAGAGGGGGGGGGTGAATAAACTGACTTCAAAACTTAAACTGATTGCGGAATGTTTAGAGCCCTGACTCGCTTTCGATATATTATCTGTGCACTATTCAGTTGAGAGAGAGATTCTGATGTGACCCGGACAATGAATCCAAGACACGAAGAATACGCAGGCGGAAGACTTTTAAGGACTCGAACAACGTCAGCGAATGAAGGGATACAATCCGACTCAAATAACACGATAAAACTTACTAGAATCTGAAGACACGAACTAGGACTCGATTGGAACACTTGGATAACTCGACGGTGGCTGGAAAACGGTGATGGTGGCGGCGGATGGCGGCGGTGGTGATGGTATCGGCGGCAGTGACGATGTGTTGTGGATTGGTTAGATTCGGCGAACCCGTGTTGAATAACCCGAACGCGCACGTCTAGCTTCTCCGAATAGCAATTCTCCCAAGTACTTAATTATACCCTGAAGAACTTAAATAAGACTATTGATTTGCTAGAACAATAGAATTGTAGATAAAAGTTTGATCAACCGAAGGATCGTGAGACAGATTGAGAATAACTCTTTATTTCTTGCAATTGTCTAACTTTTAATGTAACAAATGGATCCCCTATTTATAGGTAACATAGGGCACGAAAATTAGACCTAATTAAGTGATAAAAATCAGTCCAAAACTAATCCTAATCAATCTAGGATAAAATCAAAAGATACCAAAAATAAGATAACAAAAATCTATGTAAATCTAACTAGATAAGGATAAATCCCAAACTGATTTTGGGCCTTCAAAATTCTCGCCTATTGGACTCCTAATTAACACAATATGGGCTGCAATTTATCATAATAATTTGTGGCCCATGTATGCATTAATCTTGCCACCTTTGCATGAAAAACAGCAACTTGTCAGATTCCCATGCAAACGCGTATAACTCTTCATGCACACGTCCAAATGGCGTCATTCTTCTTCTCACGTCTTCATGCTTCCTTCTTCATCATCTATGGATAGCATGGTGATCAATCTTGAGCTGCTCTTGACTTCATCTTCATGCATTTCGAATTTGCGACGAATAGAAGCTTGTAAATAAGCTTGCAACTTCTTAGCTCGCAAACGCGTCATTGGACCTTTAAACTGCAGCTTCGGATCTTCTTCTTCTTTGCCTCATCATCATCGAACTCATCATCTGCAGAAAAGGGAGATAAGTCAGCAACATTAAATGTAGACGAACACTTATACTCACCGGGTAAATCAATGCGATATGCATTATCATTGACTCGACTCAGCACGGTGAACGGTCCATCTCCTCTTGGCATCAATTTCGACTTTCTCAAGTTAGGAAACCGTCCAGGACTCAGATGAATCCAAACGCGATCTCCAGGCTGGAAAATCACTTGCTTGCGCCGTTTGTTCTTTTGAACAGCATTACGTGCGCCAACGGCTTCAATACGCGCACGTACTTTCTCATGCATCTCCTTAACTTGTTCCGCTTTTCTTGTACCTTTAACATTTGTTAGATGCTCAACAGGTAAATGCAACAGATCATTAGGCGTTTGCGGATTAAAACCATAAACAACTTCAAACGGAGACATATTGGTAGATGAATGCACAACTCTATTATAAACAAATTCAGTATATGGCAAACAATCTTCCCATGATTTCAAGTTGTTTTTAACTAAAGTACACAGCAAAGTACCTAAGGTGCGATTAACTACCTCAGTTTGACCATCCGTTTGGGGATGACATGCAGTAGAAAACAACAACTTGGTACCTAATTTTCCCCATAGTACACGCCAAAAATGTGCTAGAAACTTAGAATCCCTATCACTAACAATAGTTCTAGGTATTCCATGTAAACGCACAACATATATAAAGAATAAATTGGCTATGTGTACCGCATCATCGGTTTTCCTACATGCAATGATGAGGACATCCATAGCAATGAGGAACTCAATGAAGAGCTTCAATTCAAAGGACCCGTCACACGACTACGAGCTAAGAAGTTGCAAGATTATTTGCAAGCTACAATTCGCAAGAAGCTCGAAGAAGAAGACGGCGTGCAAGGAAGCTTGAAGATGATGACCTTGTTGACATTGGAAGATGGAGATCAAGACATGGAGAATACAACATGAAGATGTGCACGTGTGCATGTGGACGTGTGCATGTGTGCAAGTGTTACAAGGCACGGCCAAGAAGAGAAGTGAAGAAATCGGCCCTTAGTTATTTTAATTAAGGGGTTATTTTATTTTAGACTATAGTATTTATTTTATTTAATTAGACTATAGTATGGATCAGATTTATTTAATTAATTTGGATGTAATTTTCGGTTATTTTAAGTCATAGATTGACTAGGATTTTAGATAAGGTAAGATCTACAAGTTCTACCTTAAATAGAATTCTAGTTTAGGAAACTTCAAAGTCCAATCCTAGTTTGATTTGGACTCTATTTTTCGACCATATAGCATAGGATTTTCGGTCCTCCTATTGTTATAAATAGGGGATCCATGTTACATTGATACTTTAGACTTTATTTGATTAATTAGCTTTTTGCTTCAATATTGTCTCATCCCCATTTAATCTTTGTGAGTTTAGATAATTAAATTCATACTCTTAGAACTAGCAATTCTAGGTTTTACAAAGGGAATTCGTCGTCCACGTTCGAGGGATCGCCGGAGACTCGCTAATCGAAGAGCAACTTAAAGAATTTGGCCTTGTGTACGTTCGAGATTCAAGGCAACTTTCGGGTTGTAATTCACATCGACAAATCACCTTCACCGCCGCCGTTCGACGTCATCAACCGCCACCACCGTACGCCTCCAAGACCAGCCACCGTCATGTTCAAGTTCTTGTTCCCTTCGTTCCATCCGTAAGTTCGATACAACTCTATCATATCCTATCTACCCTAGCCCTTCTAATCCTAATCATCACCATCGAAATTCCTTCATCAATACCGTCCATAATACCGTCCAAAACAACCCATAATTCATTGGATTTGTGTTGATTTTGTGTGTCATAGTTTAGGTATTTTTATTAGTCTTAGTCGTCTAGTTTGTCCCGTTATCTTCCGCATATTATTCCATTATTTGTTTGAGTCATAGAAGACACAAAACCTTACGTGTGTCGACGTGTGTTCATTCCTAGAGTCCGGGTCGTATCATAAAAGTGGTATCAAAGCCACGTCGGCTTTGGTTCGAGTTTTGTGTTTTAATTTTATTTTACGTTTGATCGAGTTGTAATTTAATTCCGTATTGTTCATTGTTCAAAAAAAAAAGATACGATCATATAAAAAAAAAAGAGAAAAGTCGATCGTACAAAAAAAAATCGGTTAAAAAAACAAAAAAAAAAGAGAAATCCGATTAAAAAAAAAGAATATTCATTGTTTCCTTTTAGTTCAATTTTTATTCTGGTACTTTCCTTTTGGTACTAGATCATAGTTGGTAATTACCTAGTGAGTCTTTCTTATTTTTGGTAGTTTCCTTCTAGATTGATTTTATTTTTGGAACTTTCCATACAAGTTCTATTTTCTTTTTGGTAACTTCATTAAGAGTCCTATTTTATTTTTGGTTCATTCCTTCTAGAGTCTAGGCTAATTAAGGTATTTAGATTGTGTCACATAGATTGATACATATCCAAATCACCCAATTACCTTATCTCTTTCTTCTTTTCTTATCTCTTCTACTTCTTTCCTTCCTACCCTATTCGACCACCACCACCCATACTACCCTACCATTCGGCCATCACCACCCTACACACTACAACAATCGGCCACTACCATACACACACATACTCAACCCGTATCTCATCTATACATACCAAATTCATCCTTGTTCCTAGAAAAGTGACTCCGTTCCATTCCAAAAACCGTGACACTCATTCCCCAAGTTAAGAACCGATTCTTTAGCTAGTTCCATCACTTCAAATACACATTACACACACATCACCATACACTTTGAGTGCAAACACGAGTGGTAAAATCAAGAGTGAAAACAAAAGAGTGAACGTGAGATTGTGAGGTCCTACCTTGTTTTCTTTTACGTTTGTTCATTTTGTAGGTATCATGAAGAAAGGAACCCGCTCCGAGTCATCCTCTACACCTCCAGTCGACCCCCAGTCGACCTTGCCACCTTTGGATCCGTCCAAAGACCCTTCCTGATGAAGCCACAAAAAGCCTTTAAGAACTTAATCCGGAGCTGCAAATACGTGGTCCAATTACATGATTTCGAGCAATACAATTGCAAGGATTTTTCCAAGCATTTGTATGTAAGTGATGAAGCCATGGACAATAAAGATGATGAATAAGAAGTTGCAAGCTTACTTGCAAGTGTTGATTCGAAGAAAGCTCGAGATTGGAGATGAAGAAGTCAAGAGAAGCAATTCCAAGATAGTTAATTTATTAACTATTGAAGATCAAGAACACACCATGGAGTATTAATCTTGAAGAGATGAAGATGAAGAGTTCAAGTGCATGTGTGCATGTGCATGTAATTGCCGTGTGCATGTGTGTGCGATTTAGTGAAGAAATCGGTCCTATAATTATTTAATTATGGGGTTGATTTTATCTAGACTATAGTATTTAATTTATTTAATTATAGAATATAGTAGATCAGATTTATTTAATTATTTTGGTAGGAATTTTCGGTCATTATGTCAAAGAGTCATAGGTTTGACTAGAATTTTAATTAAGGGAAGAGACTACCTTAAATAGAATTCTAGTTTAGGTAATTTCCTAGTCCAATTGGAGATCTATTTGGACTCCAAATTTTCGGTCCTTATAGCATTATTTTCGTCCCCCATAGCTTATAAATAGGGGATCATTGTTACATTGATACTTTAGACATTCTTGAATTAATTTGCTTTTGCATTCAATTTGTGTCTCAAATCTATTTGTCTTTTGAATACTTTTCACACGAAAATATTCATTCTTACAAGTCTTATTCAAGGGTATTGCTCAATTCACTTGAGGGATTGACCGGTATTCACTACGAGGAACAACTTGGAGATTTCAACCTTGAAGACGTTCGAGATTCAAGGAGGCTATCGGGTTGTGAATCACAATATCACAACATCATCCACTCCACGCCGTCGACGACTTCCCCAAGCCATCAACATCCGCCACCTTGCAATCCACGAGTTCGAGTTCAATTCTACTCCCGTTCGTTTTATCCGTAAGTCCGTTCAATCATTAACATATCCTATCTTCTCTAAGCCCTTCTTCACCAAGCCTCACACACGATTTACTATCCTTAATACAGCCCTCAATACCGTCCCATACAGCCCCTATACCCTTTGGTTTGTGTTATTTAGTTGTGTCATAGTTCTAGGTATTTTAGTTGTCTAGATTAGCCGTATTTTTATGTCGGATTGAATCCTTCTTAATTCTGACGTGTTTCGATTCTTAAGTCTTCCGCTACGTCGTTAATATCGTCCTAGTTCGTGTCTGGGTCGTATCATAAATTTGGCATCAGAGCCACGTCAGCTCTGCTGGTCGTGGTTCAATCCGACGTGTCAATTTTATCCTACGTGTCTTGTTATTTTAATTTTATTTTTATCGAGTTGTAATAGTATAGTTGTTCATTGAATTAAAAAAAAAACAGAGACGGTCAAAAAAAAAAAAGAAAAGACCGAAAATTCAAAAAAAAAAAAAAGAAATCGGATAAAAAAAAAGAAAGAAAAATCCGAAATTCAAAAAAAAAAAAAAGAGGTATATTCATTGTATTACCATTTGAGTCTTGCTTAATTTTTGGTAATTTCCTTTTTTGGTATTTCATCTTATTTGGTAGTTACCTTGTGAGTCTATTTTATTTTTGGAACTTTCCATCTAAGTTCTATTTTAATTTTGGTAGTTTCCTTCTAGGATAATTCCTTAGTTGGTAACTTCCTTTTTGAGTCTTATTTATTTTTGGAACTTTCCTTCCAAGTTTTAATTCTTTTTGGTAGTTTCCTTTTGAGTTGTAATTTAATTTTGGTTCATTCCTTTTAGAGTCTAGTCCAATTAGGATATTTAGAATTGTGTTACAATTGTGTAACACTTTCCAAATAACCTATTCCTTCTTTCCTTTTCCTTCCTACGTCTTTCCTTCTACACTTGGGGATCCATCTAAACCTAATACACCCTACCCTACTCGACCACCTACCCCACGCCACCTATACCCCACACGTCCCCCACACCTCTTGCCACATAAGCCACACGCCACATCATCATACCATCTCATCCATTGATCCTAGATAGTGATACTCGTCTACACCTTCGTGCAATTCATCCGTACCCTCGACATTCGACAAGAGTTCTACTCCTCATTCTTCATTACACACGACACACATACTTCACTAAACACTTGAGTGCAAACACGAGAGGAAAAATCAAGAGTGAAAACGAACGAGAGAAAGTGAGGTTGTGAGGTTCTACCTTGTTTTCCTTTACGTTTGTTCATCTTGTAGGTATCATGAAGAAAGGTACACGATCCAAGTCATCCTATACCCCTCCAGTCGACACTCCACCTGTAGACCCACCCCGAGATCCATCCAAAGCTCCCATGGAGTCATCATCGGATCCACCCGCACCGTGGAATCCTAAGTATCACTTTGAAGCACTGTCCAAACATGTTCAAAGACAACACCAGGCTCTCTCTGACAAGATAGACGATTTAGTGCATGCTCTTGAACGCACTAAAACAACGCCTGTTTTCCCTCAAGCCATTCGAGGAAACCAGCGCCTGGAACGTCAAAACGAGCCAGAAGAGGAGTACTTTGATGAGAATACTGAAGAAGTTGACCGAGGACGTCGTCCGAGATGAGGCCATAGTCGAGATGACTATGATAAAGATCGAATGCTCCACAACATCAAGATGAGCATTCCAGAGTTTGAAGACCTTCACGATCCCGATATCTATCTTGATTGGGAACGTACGGTAGAGAAGATTTTCGCATGCTATGACTTTTCAGAAGCTAAAAAGGTACAATTAGCATGTTTGGAGTTCAGAGGCTACGCAGCCACTTGGTGGGAGATGCAGCAAGAAAGAAGGCGTAGAAATCGCAATCCACCCATCGACAATTGGGAAGAGATGAAAGGATTCATGCGTGGACGCTTCATTCCAGTCCACTATGAAAGAGAGCTTGAGAAGAAGCTCAACCGGATCAAGCAAGGGACCAGATCGATTGAAGAGTACCATAAAGAGCTCGAAACTGCCCTGAATCGAGTTGGAAAAGAAGAGACCTTAAATGCTACCATCATTCGGTACATTGAAGGTATGAATCCAGATATTGCATGTGAAGAGGAGCTCAAAGAATTCACAAGCATAGAGAGAATGGTGCAGTACGCATCAATCGTGGAAAAGCAGTTGCGAGAAGGCCGCCGTCGATCCAGTCAAGGTTCAGCCCCTACTCGCCAGTCTTGGAGTAAAGGTACACCTTCCACATCACCTTCTACTCCTTCTGTTGATCCTGCACGACCCCGTGGTCAATCCGGACCTCCGGAACGCCGTTTCGACCGTTCTACTCCGCAATCAAGCCGTAGACCCGAGTCTACACCCAGGCCACCATTCCAACGGCCAAATCAGCCCACCCCGGTGCCAACTTCAGCCCCTAGTCGAGCCCGAGATGTTCAGTGCCATAAATGCCAAGGTTGGGGCCACTTTCAGAATCAGTGCCCGAACCGACGAGTTATATTCATCACGGACCAGAATGAGCTCGAATCAGCCAGTGAAGATGATGAACCAGCCAAGGCCGATCCTTCACCTGAAGAAGACGCCCAAGATGAGCTTGAAGAAGAAGAACCCGAGAATCTTCATGTCAGTTTAGTTTCAATCCGCAGTCTGAACATAAACCCAGAAGAAGAGCAACAATCACAGCGAGAGAACATCTTCTACACGAAAGTTGCTGTTCAAGGCAAGACTTGCGCGATGATAGTTGATAGCGGCAGTGTTATCAACGCCGTAAGCCAGTACGCAGTCGACAAGCTTGGATTATCCACTGTGAAGCATCCAAATCCATACCGTTTGCAATGGCTTACCGAAAGAGGCACAGTTCGTGTAACCGGTCAGGTACATGTATCCTTTTTCATTGGTCGTTATTCTGACACTGTATTATGCGATGTTATTCCTATAGATGCAGCACATATACTCTTAGGGAGACCATGGCAATTCGATAGACAAGCTGTACACGACGGACTCACGAACACCTATACAGTTAAGAAGAACGGCCCGCACCACTGTTTTGAAGCCTTTTAACACCCAAAGCCGTTCAAGAAGAGCAAGAGAAAATGCGGGCAAGGTTCAAAGAAGAGCGTGAGAAGACCGCCGCAGCCGCCGTCCGAGCCACCGCCGCGGACAGCACCCTCACGGCCGAGACTTCATCACCGCCGGCTCCTACTTCTTCCACGACCATTGCAGCCCCTTCCACACATCATTCCAGCGCCATTACACAAGGGAAAGGCGTGAGTTCATGATACGACCCAAGCCAAGGAGATGTCCGATCCAATCAAAGTACCGGAAGGGCCAGTTACACGATCAAGAGCTAAGAAATTCAAAGAGAGTCTCAGTGGATTTATACGAGAAGTCTGGACCCAAGAGGCGTCAAAGAGACCCGTCGAAGGAGTTGAAGCCGAGCATCGTTGGAAGACGAAGATCACATGTGAGTGTGAAACGGAGGGGCGGCGCGGCCCGAGCACGGGGGAGGCGCGACCCGAGGCGCGACCCGGGGACAGACACGGCGCGTCCGGGCGTCGATGCAGAGGGGTGAAAAGTGCTCAGTGAGGCGCGGCCCGGTGACAGACCCGGCGCGACCTCACTCGCGCCCACCAAGGCGCAACCCGACCGAAGGCGGCGCGACCGAGCCCATGTCGCGCTTGTACGGGCGGTTTCGAATTTTGGCTTATTTTGTTTCCTAGTTTGTGTAGGATTTTATTTTGGGACTTGATGTTTTGGACCAACTATATAAGACCTTGTGTCTCATTATTTTCATGAGACAACTTTGATATTAATTTAAACGTGAGTTTTTCACTTTTCTCTCTGAGAGAATTATCCGAGTTTCACAACACTACGTGAGATTCAATTGACTTATCAAACGGATTCACATCCCCGTTTGTGGCGTCTTCCAAACAATCCGAGTTCGTGTTTCCAATTGATCGAGGGTCGCGGATTCAATCAATTCGTGGTTCAAATTCATTGAGAGGCTAGGGTTTGGATTTTCATCCCCAATTGTTCGTGTAACCTGATACTCCTGGGAGAACAACGCAATCGTCGTCGTCTTGCCGGCGAGGATTGCATCAAGTGGTATCAGAGCTTCGGCTTTGTATCAGGTTCCAATTTATCCCTTTCATTTCCGTAATTTAATTTCTCGCCTATTGTTATAAAAAAAATGAGAAAAGTCGAATTTCAGCAAAAAAAAAAAAAACGCTGAAACGTATAAAAAAAAAATAAGTAAAAAGGCGGGAAAATTTGTGGTGTTTTCGTTATATTTGATTGTGATATTTGGGTTGTTGGAGACGCGTATATTGCCTGGGGAGAAGTCGAAATTTTTTCGAAAATTTTCAAATTTTCGAAAATTTTCCGGCACATATTTTAGTGAATTGTGATTGGTCTTTTGAGATTTCATTGTCGTGCTTGTGTTCTAGTTTGATTTTCTTTGGAGAGGAAAACGAGTGGTAAAAGGCAAGAGTGTGTGAGATTATTAGAGTGAAAAGAGCCGATTGTGTGATACACGAGAGTAAACACGTGAGTTGAGAGTTAGACTTTATAGGATTCTTGTTTTTGTTGCTCATTTTTATTTAATTCACATCATTGTGTAATTTTATTTCTTGTTTAGTTCATTGAGTTAAAAAAAAAAAGTCGATCAAAAAAAAAAAAAATCGACATGTCTAACAAAGGTGCAGGTACCAAAGATAAAGCCGCAGGAACGAGTGATGAGACGCTCACCACATTTGATCCGAAGAATACAGTGGAGGCCATTCAACAACATCTGACGAAGTTGTTCAAGACTGAGATGGCAACGTTGAATGAGAGACTCAGCAAGGTGGAGACGTCATTACAGGAGCAATCCCAACAAGCTCCACAAGAGAACCGTGGCGGAAGAGGTGGAAGAGGCGGACGAGGGGCCCGGATAGAGGCTCGACGCTACCCACATGTGGAGAGACAAAGGGCGGAATACTACGACACTGAGGTTGGAGATTCAGAGGAGGAGGATAGATACTCAACTACTGGAGGAAGAAAACCTGGAAAAACAAAGAGTCGAGAAGACGACGACCTTGGCAACATCAAAATGAATGTGCCTTCATTCCAAGGTAAAAATGATCCAGCCTTGTATCTTGAATGGGAGCACAAGATAGAGATGATGTTCGACTGTCACAACTATTCCGAGCTCAAGAAGGTGAAGTTGGCAGCAGTAGAGTTCTCAGACTATGCCATAGTATGGTGGGATCAGTTGATATCCAACAGACGGCGTAATCTGGAACACCCAATAGAGACATGAGGAGAGATGAAGGCGGTGATGAGGAAGAGATTCGTGCCAAGCTATTACTACCGGGAGCTATACAACAAGTTACAAAATTTGAGACAAGGTATGAATAGTGTTGATGAATACTTTAAGGAGATGGAGGTTTCAATGATCCGAGCAAATGTGGAGGAAGATAGGGAGGCCACAATGGCTCGATTTTTAGTCGGTTTACATAGAGAGATCCGAGAAGTGGTGGAGTTGCAGCATTATGTGGAAATAGAGGACATGGTGCAAATGGCTATAAAGGTAGAGAACCAACTCAAGAGGAGGGGTAACAACAATCGATCGAGTTCTTCTACGTGGAAGTCAAACTCAAATTCCAACGCAACCCCGTGGAAGACTACAAATCAAGGGAAGAAGGATGAGAAGCAACCGTTCACTAAGCCGAAGACCGAGGCGCCTACAGTGACGGGACCAAGTAATCAAGACTCGTCGGGTAACCGAAACCGAGACATTAAGTGTTTTAAATGTCAAGGTAGAGGTCACATAGCCAACCAATGCCCAAACCGACGTGTGATGATCTTGAAGGATAATGGTGAGATCGTGACGGATGAAGAAGAAGTTGATCCGGAGATGCCGGGATTGTCCGAGTCGAGTGAAGATGAGGAGTACGAGCACCCAACGCTCTCATTTTGGTTGCACGCAAGTCACTTAGCTTGCACACCAAGAGCGTCGATGAGGAACAAAGGGAGAACATATTCCATACCCGATGCCACATCAAGGATAATGTATGTAGTATGATTATTGATGGAGGTAGTTGTACTAATGTTGCAAGTGTTGTGATGGTGACAAAATTAGGATTGCCGGTTCTCAAGCATCCTAAGCCATACAAGCTGCAGTGGTTGAACGACAGTGGAGAAACCAAGGTGAACAAGCAAGTTCGAGTGCCATTTCGGATCGGCAAGTATGAAGATGAAGTGTTGTGTGACGTTGTGCCTATGCAAGCGGGACACATTTTGCTAGGACGTCCATGGCAATTCGATAGGAGGGTGAAGCATGATGGTTTCACAAACAAGTACTCTTTCGTACTTAACAAGAAGACGGTGACACTAGCTCCTCTAACACCATCCCAAGTGTATGAGGACCAAGTGAAGCTACAAGAGGAGGCCGATACCATGAGGAAGAAAGGAAAGGAGGCCAACGTTGGAAAGGAGGTGATCCAACACGCTTATTTTGCCACATCTAGCGATGTCAAATGGGCTGTGCAAAATGAGAAGCCGATGTACTTGATGATCCGCAGAGATATATTAATGAGTACCAACCAATTTGACCCATCTTTGTCTAGTTCTATTGTATCTCTTTTGCAGGAATTCAAGGACGTGTTTCCCGAAGAGATGCCACCGGGTTTGCCACCAATTAGAGGAATCGAGCACCAAATTGACTTTGTGCCCGGTGCCACATTGCCAAATCGACCGGCCTATCGGAGTAACCCCGAGGAGACAAAAGAGCTAGAACGTCAAATACAAGAGCTATTGGAGAAAGGACAAGTGAGGGAGAGTTTGAGTCCATGTGCGAGTCCAGTTTTGCTCGTGCCAAAGAAGGATTCTTCTCTACGGATGTGTGTCGACTGCCGAGCCGTCAACAACATTACGGTAAAGTATCGACATCCCATTCCCCGTTTAGATGACATGTTAGATGAATTACATGGTGCACACATATTTTCTAAGATAGACTTAAGAAGTGGGTACCATCAAATTCGCATCAAGGAAGGGGATGAGTGGAAAACGACATTCATTACAAAATTAGGATTGTATGAATGGTTAGTTATGCGGGAGAGGTTCGAAGTTTTCATGGACTTGCGAGCTTCTATCGGCGTTTTGTTCCACACTTCAGTAGTATTGCAGCACCCATGACTGAAGTAATCAAGAAGAATGTGGAATTCCAGTGGGGAGAAGCGCAAGAAAGAGCATTTCAGACGCTTAAAGAGAAATTGACACATCCACCGGTACTATCTCTTCCAAACTTTGCTAAAACTTTTGAGATAGAATGTGATGCTTCTGGTGTTGGAATTGGTGCAGTGTTGATGCAAGAGATTCGGCCCATTGCCTATTTTAGTGAGAAGCTTGGCGGCGCCACCGCAAACTACCCGACGTATGACAAGGAGTTATATGCACTAGTGCGGGCATTGCAAACGTGGCAACATTATCTATGGCCTAAAGAGTTCGTGATCCACACCGACCATGAATCATTGAAGCATTTGAAGGGGCAACACAAGTTGAACAAAAGACATGCCCGTTGGATGGAGTTTGTTGAGACGTTTCCATACGTCATCAAGTATAAGCAAGGGAAGGAAAATGTAGTAGTCGACGCACTATCGAGGAGGTACGCTTTACTATCCACTTTAGATGCTAAGTTACTTGGTTTTGAGTGCATTAAGAGCATGTACATTGATGATGATGATTTTAAGGATGTATATGTTGCATGTGAAGAATCTGGAGATGGAAAGTTTTATAGGCATGATGGATATTTGTTTAGAGAAAATAGGTTATGTGTGCCTAATTGTTCCATGCGTGAGCTTTTATTATTGGAATCACATGGTGGTGGTTTAATGGGGCATTTTGGGGTAGCTAAGACTTTAGCTGTTTTGAATGAACATTTCTTCTGACCTCATATGAAACGTGATGTTGAACGATTGTGTGCTAAGTGTGTTACATGTAGACAAGCCAAGTCTAGAGTCCAACCACATGGTTTATACATGCCTTTGCCTATTCCTACATCACCTTGGATAGATATATCTATGGATTTTGTGTTAGGATTGCCTAGGAGTAAACGTGGTCATGATTCTATATTTGTGGTTGTGGATAGATTCTCTAAAATGGCACATTTTATAGCATGTTCTAAAACAAATGATGCTTCCTACATTGCTGATTTGTTCTTTAGGGAAGTTGTGCGTCTACATGGCATGCCTAAGACAATTATTTCTGATAGAGATGCTAAGTTTTTGAGTTATTTCTGGAAGACATTGTGGTGTAAGTTAGGAACTAAGTTATTATTTTCTACTACTTGTCACCCACAAACAGATAGTCAAACAGAAGTAGTAAATAGGACTTTATCTACTTTGTTAAGGGCTCTAATTAAAAAGAACATAAAAACTTGGGAGGAATGTTTGCCACATGTTGAATTTGCATATAATAGGTCTGTGCATTCTGCATCTCAGTTTTCACCATTTGAAGTTGCATATGGGTTTAATCCGTTAACTCCAATGGATTTAATTCCTTTGCCTGTGCATGAATATACTAATCTTGATGGGAAAAAGAAAGCTGATTTTGTGAGACAGATTCATGAAAGAGCTAGAGCAAACATTGAGAGACGGACTGAGCAGTATGTCGAGAAAGCCAACAAGGGGCGAAAGAGAATAGTGTTCGAACCCAGCGAATGGGTATGGTTACAGATGAGAAAAGAGAGATTTCCGGCTCAAAGGCGTTCTGATGAAGCCACGAAAAGCCTTGAAGAACTTAATCCGGAGCTGCAAATACGTGGTCCAATTACACGATTTCGAGCAATACAATTGCAAGGATTTTTCCAAGTATTTGTATGTAAGAAATTCGAAGATGACAAAGATGTTAAGAGAAACTCCAAAATTGTTACTTTGTTAACAATTAAAGATTGGAGATCAAGATTTGAAGAGTAATGCATGAAGATAGAACTCATCAAGTTGTGCATGCATGGCAGATTCGCGTTGCATGGAATTTTCGTCCCTTAGTTGATTTAATTAGAGGTTGAATTTTATTTATACTATAGTATTTATTTAATTATGATAGACTATAGTTTAAATCAGATTTTGTATTAATTATTTGCTAATTTTCGTCCATTATTTAAATAGGTTTGACTAGAATTGTATTTAAGGTAATTTCCTACCTTGAATAGAATTCTAGTTTAGGGAACTTCCTAGTATAGTTAGAGATCCCTTTTGGATCAATTTTTAAGCCTTTTTTCGTGATTAATTTCGTTCCCCATAGGCTTATAAATAGGGGAACCATCTCACATTGTTATTTTAGACTATATTTGATTATTAAGCCTTTGCTTTCAATATCGTCTCTCCCCGTTTAATCTTTTGTGAGTTTAGATAATTAAATTCATACTCTTAGATTTAGCACCTCTAAGTTTTACAAAGGGAATTCGCCGTCCACGTTCGAGGGATCGTCGGAAACTCGCTATCCGAAGAGCAACTTAAAGAATTTGGCCTTGTATACGTTCGAGATCCAAGGCAACTTTCGGGTTGTAATTCACATCACAACCACCACCGCCGTCCAGCCACCTTCGACGCCACCACCGTCCACCGTCGTCCATCTCAACCATCATCCTCAAGATCGTGATCTCTTCGTTCAATCCGTAAGTCCATCGTATCTCTAACATATCCTATCTACCCTAGCCCTTCTAAACCAACTCATCACCATCGAAAATCATCCCATAATACCGTCCATATAGCCGTCCAAAAACAGCCCATCTTTGTTTGGATTTGTGTTATTTTGTGTGTCATAGTTTTAGATATTTTACTTGGTTCTAGTCGTCTAGTTTGTTCCGTATTTCTTCCGCATATCTTACTTTGAATCTTGAGTCATAGAAGACACAAAAACTTACGTGTGTCGACGTGTGTTCGTTCCTAGAGTTCGGGTCGTATCATAAAAGTGGTATCAAAGCCACGTCGGCTTTGGTTCGATTTTTGTGTCGTATTTTATTTTACGTTTAATCGAGTTGTAATTTAATTTCCGTATTGTTCATTGTTATAAAAAAAAAAGAGAAAAGAAAAGAGAGAAGAAAATGCACGATCAAAAAAAAAAAAAAAAAAAGGCCGATCGAAATCAAAAAAAAAAAAATTCGAAAATCTATTATTTCCTTTTAGTTCACCTTTATTTTTGGTACTTCCCTTTTGGTACTAGATCATAGTTGGTAATTACCTTAGTGAGTTATCTTATTTTTTGTAGTTTCCTTCTAGTTTGATTTTTATTTTTGGAACTTTCCATACAAGTTCTAATTCTTGTTGGTAATTTCCTTAAGTGTCTTATTTTATTTTTGGTTCATTCCTTCTAGAGTCTAGGCTAATTAAGGTATTTAGATTGTGTCACATAGATTGATACATATCCAAATTCCCTACTTACCTTATCTCTTTCTTCTTTCCTTATCTATTCTATTTCTTTCCTTCTTTTACCTAGATTTATTTTTGAATTCCCTAATCTATTTGGAACTTCAATAATTGATCTACTTCTTTCCTTCCTTAGAACAAATCACACGAATTCCTACTCCCATATACACGATTATCACACACTGTGCACCATACACTTTGAGTGATACACGAGTGGTAAAATCAAGAGTGAAAACAAAAGAGTGAACGTGAGATAGTGAGGACCTACCTTGTTTTCTTTACATTTGTTCATTTTGTAGGAACCATGAAGAAAGGAACCCACACCGAGTCATCCTCTACACCCCCAGTCGATCACCATTCGACTTCACCACCTTTGGACCCGTCCAAAGACCCTTCCAAAGCACCCATGGAGTCCTATTCGGATCCACCCGCACTGATACGAACTCGAAAAGCATAAAAGAATCAAATCCAAGAGTGCCATTGAGAGCTTCAAAGATAATCATGTTGTCCAAGATTAAAGATTGGAGATCAAGATTTGAAGAACACAAGTGTATGAACATATTCAGATATTTTGGGCAGTCCATAAAGATCAAATATTCAGCCCGAGATTGGTCAACATGCTATCCATAGATGATGAAGAAGGAAGCATGAAGATGTGAGAAGAAGAATGACGCCATTTGGACGTGTGCATTAAAAGTTATACGCGTTTGCATGGGAAATCGGGAGTTATTGTTTTTCATGCAAAGGTGGCAAGAATAATACATGATATGGGCCACGAATTATTTATGATAAATTGCAGCCCATATTGTGTTAATTTGAAGGTCCAACAGGCGAGATTTATGAAGGCCCAAGTTGTTGGGATTTATCCTTATCTAGTTAGATTTAGATAGATTTTTCTTATCTTATTTTTGGTAACTTTTGATTTTATCCTAGTTTGACTAGAACTCTTAGTTTTTCGATTTTTCCTAGATTTAGGACTCTAAATTTCGTTCATATATCACTCCTATAAATAGGAGTACCTTGTGACATTATTATTCAGACGTTGCATGAAATAAAGAGTTAATTTCTCAATTGTCTCACCGATCCTTTGGTTGATCACATTTATCGATCCTTTGGTTGATCAAACACAATTCTATTGATCTAGCAATTCAATAGTCTTATTCAAGTTCTTCAGGGTACAACGAGTACTTGGGAGAATTGCTAACAAATCGGAGAAGATCGAAGTAGCTGCGTTTCGTCTCTTGAAGCCGGGGTTCAGCTGAAGTTCCAATCCATTCTACCTATCATCTACATCTCGACGCCACTACCTTCATCCACAAGACACCATTCGTCCGCCTCCTATCTTCCACAAACTATCCTAGTAAGTTCTATCTTAATTCGAGTCCAAAATTCCTATCTTTTTGAGTCGGATTGTTCCTTCCTTTCTCGCTGACGTTGTTCGATTCTTAAGTCTTCCGCTTGCATATTTCTTGTGTCTTGGATTATTAGTTCGGGTCACATCATAAATTTGGCATCAGAGCCACGTCAGCTCTGCTGGTCGTGGTTCAATCCGACGTGTCAAATACGTGTCAGTTATCTATCGTAAGTGTCATTTAATTTTTGTATCGAGTCTTTTGTAATTTGATTTATATTCATTGAAAAAAAAGAGAGGAGCAAAAGACATCGGCTAAGTCCAAAAAAAAAAACGAAAAAAAAAAGAAAAAAGAAAAAAAAAGAAAAAGTCGCCGGAAAAAAAAAAAACGAAAATTCAGATTTATTTTCTTGTTGAATTCGATTTTATTGTTTTAGATAGGCTTGAATCCATATTAGATAGATATTTTGGGATTTGTTAGATTGTGTTCACACTTGGTCAAACTTATCCAAAAATATTCTACCTTATCCACTAGATTTCCTACCTTGTTTAGATATCTTCCATCCTAATCCATATCTAATCAAGATTTCCCACCCTCATCCATATCTGATCATATCTTCCATCCTCATCCACTATATTTTCGAATCCTATACTCTATAGTGTTCGAAATTTTCATCCATATCCTATCCGTACACCCGTATACCCATACACCCGTACACCTGTGGTCCACATACACCAAAACAACCGGTTTACCTACACCATTCATATAACAGCCCCACATCATCAAGTTAGATGGATCCGGTCCGAGTCCGCCCAAATCGATTCAGAGATGCCGATGGTCTACACCGCAACAAGATAACCATCCCAGAGTTTGAGGGTCTATACGATCCAGAAGTGTACCTAGATTGGGAACACAGAGTTGATAAGATTTTTAAGTACTACTACTTCCCCGAGCCAAAGAAGGTGCAATTAGTCACATTGGAGTTTAAAGACTACGCAGCAACATGGTGGGAATTCCAGCAAAATCGATGCCACCGAGATCACCTTCCACCTATTGACACATGGCGTGAGTTGAAAGATTTGATGCGGAAACGCTTCATTCCAGACCATTACCAATGGGAGTTGGAGGAAAAGCTATACAAGCTTAGGCAAAGAGATCGAAGTGTAAATGACTACTACCACAAAATGATTGAAGCCATGAGACGAGCAGATGTAGAAGAGTATCTAGAAGATACCATGGATAGATTCTTAGCTGGTCTACGAAGGGAAATTCATGAAAGAGTAGCATTGTACCGCTTCGACAAGTTGAAAGACATGGTGCAATATGCCATTGAGATAGAGAAGTGGTTGGAGAGTCTGCAAAATGAAGTGGTTCAAGTAGAGTCAAATGTAGAGTTGTCACCTAGAGTTCAACACCAAGCGGACCACTCGACCACAAGACATCCGTTCACTTGGAGCGAACCTGAGTCATTTGAGGAGTTTCTACGTACCTATGTACCACCTGCACGGCCTGCATCACCAGTTCAGCTGGTCATGGATATGCCAAGCCAAGCCAGCAACACTCAAGAGGAGATCCATGTTGAGTTACCATCTGAGAACGTTGCCATCAAAGAAGATTCTACTTTTGAGGTAACAATTTTAGTCGATGAGCCTATTGATGAATTGATAGATGTTGCTACTTATGAAGATGTTGGAGTATTCGAGAGAGAAGAAATGAAGGTTGTTGCCGCCGTTGAGGAATCCAAAGAAGTTGAGAAGTTGATGGAGATACAGCCTTGTTCTGAAAAGGAGAATGACATCAGTGGAGCAATGGTTGAAGATCACAAAGAATTCAATCAAGCAAGCATGGAGGAGCTACCGAATTCTAACATCATTTGTCAACCATTTTCTTGTGCTATCTATATTTTACAGGTTGTTGAAATTATTCCATTGAAAGTTGGGTTTGTGCAAAAAGAGATTGATGTTCATTTCGTGTTCATCTTTGATCCTGGAGATTTGAATTCGAGGACGAATTCTTTTCAAGAGGAGGGGAATGATACGAACTCGAAAAGCATAAAAGAATCAAATCCAAGAGTGCCATTGAGAGCTTCAAAGATAATCATGTTGTCCAAGATTAAAGATTGGAGATCAAGATTTGAAGAACACAAGTGTATGAACATATTCAGATATTTTGGGCAGTCCATAAAGATCAAATATTCAGCCCGAGATTGGTCAACATGCTATCCATAGATGATGAAGAAGGAAGCATGAAGATGTGAGAAGAAGAATGACGCCATTTGGACGTGTGCATTAAAAGTTATACGCGTTTGCATGGGAAATCGGGAGTTATTGTTTTTCATGCAAAGGTGGCAAGAATAATACATGATATGGGCCACGAATTATTTATGATAAATTGCAGCCCATATTGTGTTAATTTGAAGGTCCAACAGGCGAGATTTATGAAGGCCCAAGTTGTTGGGATTTATCCTTATCTAGTTAGATTTAGATAGATTTTTCTTATCTTATTTTTGGTAACTTTTGATTTTATCCTAGTTTGACTAGAACTCTTAGTTTTTCGATTTTTCCTAGATTTAGGACTCTAAATTTCGTTCATATATCACTCCTATAAATAGGAGTACCTTGTGACATTATTATTCAGACGTTGCATGAAATAAAGAGTTAATTTCTCAATTGTCTCACCGATCCTTTGGTTGATCACATTTATCGATCCTTTGGTTGATCAAACACAATTCTATTGATCTAGCAATTCAATAGTCTTATTCAAGTTCTTCAGGGTACAACGAGTACTTGGGAGAATTGCTAACAAATCGGAGAAGATCGAAGTAGCTGCGTTTCGTCTCTTGAAGCCGGGGTTCAGCTGAAGTTCCAATCCATTCTACCTATCATCTACATCTCGACGCCACTACCTTCATCCACAAGACACCATTCGTCCGCCTCCTATCTTCCACAAACTATCCTAGTAAGTTCTATCTTAATTCGAGTCCAAAATTCCTATCTTTTTGAGTCGGATTGTTCCTTCCTTTCTCGCTGACGTTGTTCGATTCTTAAGTCTTCCGCTTGCATATTTCTTGTGTCTTGGATTATTAGTTCGGGTCACATCATAAATTTGGCATCAGAGCCACGTCAGCTCTGCTGGTCGTGGTTCAATCCGACGTGTCAAATACGTGTCAGTTATCTATCGTACGTGTCATTTAATTTTTGTATCGAGTCTTTTGTAATTTGATTTATATTCATTGAAAAAAAAGAGAGGAGCAAAAGACATCGGCTAAGTCCAAAAAAAAAATGAAAAAAAAAGAAAAAAGAAAAAAAAAGAAAAAGTCGCCGGAAAAAAAAAAACGAAAATTCAGATTTATTTTCTTGTTGAATTCGATTTTATTGTTTTAGATAGGCTTGAATCCATATTAGATAGATATTTTGGGATTTGTTAGATTGTGTTCACACTTGGTCAAACTTATCCAAAAATATTCTACCTTATCCACTAGATTTCCTACCTTGTTTAGATATCTTCCATCCTAATCCATATCTAATCAAGATTTCCCACCCTCATCCATATCTGATCATATCTTCCATCCTCATCCACTATATTTTCGAATCCTATACTCTATAGTGTTCGAAATTTTCATCCATATCCTATCCGTACACCCGTATACCCATACACCCGTACACCTGTGGTCCACATACACCAAAACAACCGGTTTACCTACACCATTCATATAACAGCCCCACATCATCAAGTTAGATGGATCCGGTCCGAGTCCGCCCAAATCGATTCAGAGATGCCGATGGTCTACACCGCAACAAGATAACCATCCCAGAGTTTGAGGGTCTATACGATCCAGAAGTGTACCTAGATTGGGAACACAGAGTTGATAAGATTTTTAAGTACTACTACTTCCCCGAGCCAAAGAAGGTGCAATTAGTCACATTGGAGTTTAAAGACTACGCAGCAACATGGTGGGAATTCCAGCAAAATCGATGCCACCGAGATCACCTTCCACCTATTGACACATGGCGTGAGTTGAAAGATTTGATGCGGAAACGCTTCATTCCAGACCATTACCAATGGGAGTTGGAGGAAAAGCTATAC
This sequence comes from Perilla frutescens, assembly GCA_026008535.1. NCBI lineage: Eukaryota > Viridiplantae > Streptophyta > Magnoliopsida > Lamiales > Lamiaceae > Perilla > Perilla frutescens. Next base: position 47,164,341 of record BRKX01000012.1, read on the forward strand.
AAGCTTAGGCAAAGAGATCGAAGTGTAAATGACTACTACCACAAAATGATTGAAGCCATGAGACGAGCAGATGTAGAAGAGTATCTAGAAGATACCATGGATAGATTCTTAGCTGGTCTACGAAGGGAAATTCATGAAAGAGTAGCATTGTACCGCTTCGACAAGTTGAAAGACATGGTGCAATATGCCATTGAGATAGAGAAGTGGTTGGAGAGTCTGCAAAATGAAGTGGTTCAAGTAGAGTCAAATGTAGAGTTGTCACCTAGAGTTCAACACCAAGCGGACCACTCGACCACAAGACATCCGTTCACATGGAGCGAACCTGAGTCATTTGAGGAGTTTCTACGTACCTATGTACCACCTGCACGGCCTGCATCACCAGTTCAGCTGGTCATGGATATGCCAAGCCAAGCCAGCAACACTCAAGAGGAGATCCATGTTGAGTTACCATCTGAGAACGTTGCCATCAAAGAAGATTCTACTTTTGAGGTAACAATTTTAGTCGATGAGCCTATTGATGAATTGATAGATGTTGCTACTTATGAAGATGTTGGAGTATTCGAGAGAGAAGAAATGAAGGTTGTTGCCGCCGTTGAGGAATCCAAAGAAGTTGAGAAGTTGATGGAGATACAGCCTTGTTCTGAAAAGGAGAATGACATCAGTGGAGCAATGGTTGAAGATCACAAAGAATTCAATCAAGCAAGCATGGAGGAGCTACCGAATTCTAACATCATTTGTCAACCATTTTCTTGTGCTATCTATATTTTACAGGTTGTTGAAATTATTCCATTGAAAGTTGGGTTTGTGCAAAAAGAGATTGATGTTCATTTCGTGTTCATCTTTGATCCTGGAGATTTGAATTCGAGGACGAATTCTTTTCAAGAGGAGGGGAATGATACGAACTCGAAAAGCATAAAAGAATCAAATCCAAGAGTGCCATTGAGAGCTTCAAAGATAATCATGTTGTCCAAGATTAAAGATTGGAGATCAAGATTTGAAGAACACAAGTGTATGAACATATTCAGATATTTTGGGCAGTCCATAAAGATCAAATATTCAGCCCGAGATTGGTCAACATGCTATCCATAGATGATGAAGAAGGAAGCATGAAGATGTGAGAAGAAGAATGACGCCATTTGGACGTGTGCATTAAAAGTTATACGCGTTTGCATGGGAAATCGGGAGTTATTGTTTTTCATGCAAAGGTGGCAAGAATAATACATGATATGGGCCACGAATTATTTATGATAAATTGCAGCCCATATTGTGTTAATTTGAAGGTCCAACAGGCGAGATTTATGAAGGCCCAAGTTGTTGGGATTTATCCTTATCTAGTTAGATTTAGATAGATTTTTCTTATCTTATTTTTGGTAACTTTTGATTTTATCCTAGTTTGACTAGAACTCTTAGTTTTTCGATTTTTCCTAGATTTAGGACTCTAAATTTCGTTCATATATCACTCCTATAAATAGGAGTACCTTGTGACATTATTATTCAGACGTTGCATGAAATAAAGAGTTAATTTCTCAATTGTCTCACCGATCCTTTGGTTGATCACATTTATCGATCCTTTGGTTGATCAAACACAATTCTATTGATCTAGCAATTCAATAGTCTTATTCAAGTTCTTCAGGGTACAACGAGTACTTGGGAGAATTGCTAACAAATCGGAGAAGATCGAAGTAGCTGCGTTTCGTCTCTTGAAGCCGGGGTTCAGCTGAAGTTCCAATCCATTCTACCTATCATCTACATCTCGACGCCACTACCTTCATCCACAAGACACCATTCGTCCGCCTCCTATCTTCCACAAACTATCCTAGTAAGTTCTATCTTAATTCGAGTCCAAAATTCCTATCTTTTTGAGTCGGATTGTTCCTTCCTTTCTCGCTGACGTTGTTCGATTCTTAAGTCTTCCGCTTGCATATTTCTTGTGTCTTGGATTATTAGTTCGGGTCACATCATAAATTTGGCATCAGAGCCACGTCAGCTCTGCTGGTCGTGGTTCAATCCGACGTGTCAAATACGTGTCAGTTATCTATCGTACGTGTCATTTAATTTTTGTATCGAGTCTTTTGTAATTTGATTTATATTCATTGAAAAAAAAGAGAGGAGCAAAAGACATCGGCTAAGTCCAAAAAAAAAATGAAAAAAAAAAGAAAAAAGAAAAAAAAAGAAAAAGTCGCCGGAAAAAAAAAAACCGAAAATTCAGATTTATTTTCTTGTTGAATTCGATTTTATTGTTTTAGATAGGCTTGAATCCATATTAGATAGATATTTTGGGATTTGTTAGATTGTGTTCACACTTGGTCAAACTTATCCAAAAATATTCTACCTTATCCACTAGATTTCCTACCTTGTTTAGATATCTTCCATCCTAATCCATATCTAATCAAGATTTCCCACCCTCATCCATATCTGATCATATCTTCCATCCTCATCCACTATATTTTCGAATCCTATACTCTATAGTGTTCGAAATTTTCATCCATATCCTATCCGTACACCCGTATACCCATACACCCGTACACCTGTGGTCCACATACACCAAAACAACCGGTTTACCTACACCATTCATATAACAGCCCCACATCATCAAGTTAGATGGATCCGGTCCGAGTCCGCCCAAATCGATTCAGAGATGCCGATGGTCTACACCGCAACAAGATAACCATCCCAGAGTTTGAGGGTCTATACGATCCAGAAGTGTACCTAGATTGGGAACACAGAGTTGATAAGATTTTTAAGTACTACTACTTCCCCGAGCCAAAGAAGGTGCAATTAGTCACATTGGAGTTTAAAGACTACGCAGCAACATGGTGGGAATTCCAGCAAAATCGATGCCACCGAGATCACCTTCCACCTATTGACACATGGCGTGAGTTGAAAGATTTGATGCGGAAACGCTTCATTCCAGACCATTACCAATGGGAGTTGGAGGAAAAGCTATACAAGCTTAGGCAAAGAGATCGAAGTGTAAATGACTACTACCACAAAATGATTGAAGCCATGAGACGAGCAGATGTAGAAGAGTATCTAGAAGATACCATGGATAGATTCTTAGCTGGTCTACGAAGGGAAATTCATGAAAGAGTAGCATTGTACCGCTTCGACAAGTTGAAAGACATGGTGCAATATGCCATTGAGATAGAGAAGTGGTTGGAGAGTCTGCAAAATGAAGTGGTTCAAGTAGAGTCAAATGTAGAGTTGTCACCTAGAGTTCAACACCAAGCGGACCACTCGACCACAAGACATCCGTTCACTTGGAGCGAACCTGAGTCATTTGAGGAGTTTCTACGTACCTATGTACCACCTGCACGGCCTGCATCACCAGTTCAGCTGGTCATGGATATGCCAAGCCAAGCCAGCAACACTCAAGAGGAGATCCATGTTGAGTTACCATCTGAGAACGTTGCCATCAAAGAAGATTCTACTTTTGAGGTAACAATTTTAGTCGATGAGCCTATTGATGAATTGATAGATGTTGCTACTTATGAAGATGTTGGAGTATTCGAGAGAGAAGAAATGAAGGTTGTTGCCGCCGTTGAGGAATCCAAAGAAGTTGAGAAGTTGATGGAGATACAGCCTTGTTCTGAAAAGGAGAATGACATCAGTGGAGCAATGGTTGAAGATCACAAAGAATTCAATCAAGCAAGCATGGAGGAGCTACCGAATTCTAACATCATTTGTCAACCATTTTCTTGTGCTATCTATATTTTACAGGTTGTTGAAATTATTCCATTGAAAGTTGGGTTTGTGCAAAAAGAGATTGATGTTCATTTCGTGTTCATCTTTGATCCTGGAGATTTGAATTCGAGGACGAATTCTTTTCAAGAGGAGGGGAATGATACGAACTCGAAAAGCATAAAAGAATCAAATCCAAGAGTGCCATTGAGAGCTTCAAAGATAATCATGTTGTCCAAGATTAAAGATTGGAGATCAAGATTTGAAGAACACAAGTGTATGAACATATTCAGATATTTTGGGCAGTCCATAAAGATCAAATATTCAGCCCGAGATTGGTCAACATGCTATCCATAGATGATGAAGAAGGAAGCATGAAGATGTGAGAAGAAGAATGACGCCATTTGGACGTGTGCATTAAAAGTTATACGCGTTTGCATGGGAAATCGGGAGTTATTGTTTTTCATGCAAAGGTGGCAAGAATAATACATGATATGGGCCACGAATTATTTATGATAAATTGCAGCCCATATTGTGTTAATTTGAAGGTCCAACAGGCGAGATTTATGAAGGCCCAAGTTGTTGGGATTTATCCTTATCTAGTTAGATTTAGATAGATTTTTCTTATCTTATTTTTGGTAACTTTTGATTTTATCCTAGTTTGACTAGAACTCTTAGTTTTTCGATTTTTCCTAGATTTAGGACTCTAAATTTCGTTCATATATCACTCCTATAAATAGGAGTACCTTGTGACATTATTATTCAGACGTTGCATGAAATAAAGAGTTAATTTCTCAATTGTCTCACCGATCCTTTGGTTGATCACATTTATCGATCCTTTGGTTGATCAAACACAATTCTATTGATCTAGCAATTCAATAGTCTTATTCAAGTTCTTCAGGGTACAACGAGTACTTGGGAGAATTGCTAACAAATCGGAGAAGATCGAAGTAGCTGCGTTTCGTCTCTTGAAGCCGGGGTTCAGCTGAAGTTCCAATCCATTCTACCTATCATCTACATCTCGACGCCACTACCTTCATCCACAAGACACCATTCGTCCGCCTCCTATCTTCCACAAACTATCCTAGTAAGTTCTATCTTAATTCGAGTCCAAAATTCCTATCTTTTTGAGTCAGATTGTTCCTTCCTTTCTCGCTGACGTTGTTCGATTCTTAAGTCTTCCGCTTGCATATTTCTTGTGTCTTGGATTATTAGTTCGGGTCACATCACGCACCGTGGGATCCCAAGTACCATTTTGAAGCGTTGTCTAAGCATGTTCAAAGACAACACCAAGCTCTCTCCAACAAGATAGACGATTTAGTGCATGCTCTTGAACGCACTAAAACAACACCTGTCTATCCTCCACCCATTCGAGGAAACCAACGCCTAGAGCATCACAACGAGCCTGAAGAGGAGTACTTTCATGAGAATACTGAAGAATTTGACCGAGGACGTCGCTCGAGAAGAGGTCATAGTCGGGATGACTATGAAGAGGATCGAATGCTCCACAACATCAAAACGAGCATTCCAGAGTTTGAAGGCCTTCACGATTCCGATATCTATCTTGATTGGGAACGTAAGGTAGAGAAGATTTTCGCATGCAATGACTTTTCAGAAGCCAAAAAGGTGCAGCTAGCATGTTTGGAGTTTAAAGGCTACGCAACAACATGGTGGGAATTCCAGCAGAACCGGTGCCATAGAGATCACCTTCCACCTATCGACACATGGCGTGAGTTGAAAGATTTGATGCGGAAACGTTTCATTCCAGACCACTACCAATGGGAGTTGGAGGAAAAGCTATACAAGCTTAGACAAAGAGATCGAAGTGTAAATGACTACTACAACAAAATGATTGAAACCATGAGACGAGCTGATGTAGAAGAATATCCAGAAGACACCATGGATAGATTTCTAGCTGGTCTACGAAGGGCAATCCGTGAAAGAGTAGCATTGTACCGCTTCGACGAGTTGGAAGACATGGTGGAATACGCCATTCGGATAGAAAAGTGGCTAGAAGAACTAGAGATGAAGTCAAAAGAGGAGGTTCAAGTAGAGTCGAGCATTGCCACCCATGATGCTTCTACTTCCAAGGTACCAATTCTAGACTTCGTTGAAGTACCTTTCATCTCATTACCATCTGTTTCTATGTGCTTAGAAGATGAGATAGTTGAAGAATCTAAGCCAGAGTTGGACATGATAAAAACAACCAATGAGAAGATGCCAGTTTTGGAGGAGTTAGTTCAAGACGAATGTAATCAAGAGGAGTCGGTTTCCATTCATGTTGATGAAGAGGTGCCCATTCTCGAAATCACTAATCCGGAGAAGACAAGTATAGAAGATTGCAGTTTGGATGTTTTGTCCATGGAGATGACATGTGATACGACCCGGACTATGCTAGGACGAATCTTGAGAACGTAGCGGAAGACTTCTGGATACGAAACACGTCAGCGAATGAAGGGTTTCAATCCGACTAAAAAAACAATGAAAAATACGACAATCTAGACAACTAAAATACCTAGAAAAATGACACAAACTATATAACACAATACCAAAGGTTAAAGGGCTGAATAGGGATGGATTTGAGGGCTGAATTTGTAGGAAAAATTGTGTGTGACGGCTTGTGAAGAATGGCTTGGAGAAGGTAGGATATGATAGGGATGCAACGAACTTACGGATAAAATGAACGGTGGTTGATTGCTCGAACTTGGGGGACTGAATTGAGGCGTGCATCGATGGGGATGGGCGTCGTCGATGATGGTTGATGGATGATGATTCGTTGATGTGAATCACAACCCGATAGCCTCCTTGAATCTCGAACGTACCCAAGGATGAAATCTCTAAGTTGTTCTTCGGATAGCGAATACCGGTTAATCCCTCAAGTGGATTAAGCAATACCCTTGAATAAGACTTAAAGTTGCTAGCTCCAAGAATATGAATTTGTTAATCAAAACTCACAAAGATTTAAAAGGGGGTTGAGACAATATTGAAAGCAAAGCTTAATTAATCAAATATAGTCTAAAGTATCAATGTAACAATGATCCCCTATTTATAAGAGCTATAGGGACGAAAATAATAAGCTTAAAAGGCCTAAAAATTGATCCAAAAAGGGATCTCTAACTATACTAGGAAGTTCCCTAAGTTAGAATTCTATTCAAGGTAGGAAATTGCCTTAAATACAATTCTAGTCAAACCTATGCTTATTATGGACGAAAATTACATCAAAATTAAATAAAAATCTGAATTAAACTATAGTCTAACATAATTAAATAAGTACTATAGTCTAAATAAAATTTAACCCCTAATTAAATTAATTAAAGGGCCGAAAATCTGATCTCGTGCACGCATGCACAACTCGACGAGTTCTTCATGTTCTCTTCTTCAAACCTTGATCTCCAATCTTTAATTACTAGCAAAGTAATAATTTTGGAGTTTCATACCCTTGAGTAAGACTTAAAGTTGCTGATACGACCCGGACAAATAATCTAGGACGAATCTAGAGACATAGCGGAAGACTTCTGGATACGAAACACGTCAGCGAATGAAGGGCTTCAATCCGACTCGATAAACAACGAAAAATAGACAATCTAGACAATTAAAATACCTAGAAAATGACACGAACTATGTAACACAATACCAAAGGTTAAAGGGGCTGAAAGGGAACGTGTATGGGGGCTGGAATTAATGAAGGATTCATGTGTTTGTGGCTTGTGAAGAAGGCTTGGAGTAGATAGGATATGATAGGGATGAAATGAATTTACGTGTTGAATGGAACGGTTGATGAAATTCGAACTTGGGGCTGAATTGAGGCGTGCGTCGATGAGGATGGGCGTCGTCGATGTGGTTGATGGATGATGATTCGTTGATGTGAATCACAACCCGATAGCCTCCTTGAATCTCGAACGTACCCAAGGATGAAATCTCTAAGTTGATCTTCGGATAGCGAATACCGGTTAATCCCTCAAGTGGATTAAGCAATACCCTTGAATAAGACTTAAAGTTGCTAGCTCCAAGAATATGAATTTTAAATCAAAACTCACAAAGATTTAAAAGGGGGTTGAGACAATATTGAAAGCAAAGCTTAATTAATCAAATATAGTCTAAAGTATCAATGTAACAATGATCCCCTATTTATAAGAGCTATAGGGACGAAAATAATAAGCTTAAAAGGCCTAAAAATTGATCTAAAAAGGGATCTCTAACTATACTAGGAAGTTCCCTAAGTTAGAATTCTATTCAAGGTAGGAAATTGCCTTAAATACAATTCTAGTCAAACCTATGCTTATTATGGACGAAAATTACATCAAAATTAAATAAAAATCTGAATTAAACTATAGTCTAACATAATTAAATAAGTACTATAGTCTAAATAAAATTCAACCCCTAATTAAATTAATTAAAGGGCCGAAAATCTGATCTCGTTCACGCATGCACAACTCGACGAGTTCTTCATGTTCTCTTCTTCAAACCTTGATCTCCAATCTTTAATTACTAGCAAAGTAACAATTTTGGAGTTGCATACCCTTGAGTAAGACTTAAAGTTGCTGATATGACCCGGACAAATAATCTAGGACGAATCTAGAGACATAGCGGAAGACTTCTGGATACGAAACACGTCAGCGAATGAAGGGCTTCAATCCGACTCTATAAACAACGAAAAATAGACAATCTAGACAATTAAAATACCTAGAAAACGACACGAACTATGTAACACAATACCAAAGGTTAAAGGGGCTGAAAGGGAACGTGTATGGGGGCTGGAATTAATGAAGGATTCGTGTGTTTGTGGCTTGTGAAGAAGGCTTGGAGTAGATAGGATATGATAGGGATGAAACGAATTTACGTGTTGAATGGAACGACGGTTGATGAAATTCGAACTTGGGGCTGAATTGAGGCGTGCGTCGATGAGGATGGGCGTCGTCGATGTGGTTGATGGATGATGATTCGTTGATGTGAATCACAACCCGATAGCCTCCTTGAATCTCGAACGTACCCAAAGATGAAATCTCTAAGTTGATCTTCGGATAGCGAATACCGGTTAATCCCTCAAGTGGATTAAACAATACCCTTGAATAAGACTTAAAGTTGCTAGCTCCAAGAATATGAATTTTAAATCAAAACTCACAAAGATTTAAAAGGGGGTTGAGACAATATTGAAAGCAAAGCTTAATTAATCAAATATAGTCTAAAGTATCAATGTAACAATGATCCCCTATTTATAAGAGCTATAGGGACGAAAATAATAAGCTTAAAAGGCCTAAAAATTGATCCAAAAGGGATCTCTAACTATACTAGGAAGTTCCCTAAGCTAGAATTCTATTCAAGGTAGGAAATTGCCTTAAATACAATTCTAGTCAAACCTATGCTTATTATGGACGAAAATTACATCAAAATTAAATAAAAATCTGAATTAAACTATAGTCTAACATAATTAAATAAATACTATAGTCTAAATAAAATTCAATCCCTTAATTAAATAAACTGGGGCCGAAAATCTGATGCTACACGTTTGCACACATGCACGTTAATTACATGCACATGCACACGTGCACTTGAGCTCTCCATCTTCAACTCTTCAAACCTTGATCTCCAATCTTTGATTGTTAACAAGGTAACAATCTTGGGGCTGCATTTAACTTCTTCTAATTCTTCAAACTTCTTGCGAATAATTGCTTGGAAACGACCTTGCAATTTCTTGCCTCGAAATCGTGTAATTGAACCTCTAAATGGCAGCTCCGGATTTAGTTCTTCAAGGCCTTGCATGGCTTCATCATTCCCCCCCTCTTGAAAAAAATTCGTCCTCGAATTCAATTCTCCGGGATCAAAGACGAACAAGAACTGATCATCGAACTCCTTTTGCACAAGCTGCATAAAACACATCTTCATGAACGTACACATCAACTTGGTGTTAAATGGCTGAAACTCTAGCTCCATAGTTTGCCTTGACATGGCATTCACGATCAAATCTGGTGGTACATCAACTTCAAATGGAATTTCTTCAACAACCTGTAGAATAAAGATATCACAAGAAAACGGTTGACAAAAAATGTTAGAAATCGATGGATCTGCCATGCTAGCTTGTTCGAGCTCTTCATGATCTTCAACCATTGTCTCAAGGATGTCATTCTCCTTTTCATAACAAGGTTTTATCTCCAACAACTCTTCAACTTCTTCGGCTTCCTCAACTGCATCATGGATCTCCAAATTCACAATTTGTAGTTTATCCTCCATACAATCTTCAGGACTTGTCATCTCCATGGACAAAACATCCAAACTACAATCTTCTATACTTGTCTTCTCCGGATTATTAATTCCGAGAATGGGCACCTCTTCATCAACATGAATGGAAACCGACTCCTCTTGATTACATTCATCTTGAACTAACTCCTCCAAAACTGGCATATTCTCATTGGTTGTTTCTATCATGTCCAACTCTGGCTTAGATTCTTCAACTATCTCATCTTCTAAGCACATAGAAACAGATGGTAATGAGATAAAAGGTACTTCAATGAAATCTAGAATTGGTACCTTGGAAGTGGAATCGGCATTGATGGTGATGAACTCAGATGGTAACTCAACATTAATTTCCACTTCTTCTTTCTTGACTTCAACTGGCTTTTCCTCCGGTTTGGCATCGGTTGGGGGCTGCATTGATGGTATAGGCCATGTAGGTGGTGTAGCAATAGGTGGTCGAACAATTGGTGTAGGCTGAGCATATACGGGTGTTGTAAGGTTGGGCCTATAGCTAGACTGTTGTGCAACACGTCCCAAACGTTTCTCAACTTGTTTAGCATAGTACACCATGTCTTCTATCTCCTCGTAGTGATATACTGCGACCTCTTCTCGGATTGACCGTCGTAGACCAGCTAGAAACCTCTCCATTGTATCCTCTAGATACTCATCTACATCTGCTCGTCTCATGGCTTCAATCATTTGGTTGTAGTAATCATCTACAGTATGGCCTCCTTGTCTAAGCTTATGTAGCTTTTCTTCCAACTCCCATTGGTAGTGGTCTGGAATGAAGCGTTTCCGCATCAAATCTTTCAACTCACGCCATGTGTCGATAGGTGGAAGGTGATCTCTATGGCACCGGTTCTGCTGGAATTCCCACCATGTTGTTGCGTAGCCTTTAAACTTTGATGAAACTAGCTGCACTTTCTTTTTCTCGGGGAAGTCATAGCACTCAAAAAGTTTGTCTACTTTGCATTCCCAATCCAAATAGATGTCTGGATAGTATAGACCTTCAAACTCAGGTATGATCATGTTGTTGTTGCGGTAGAAATGGCGAGGATTTGGTGTATAGGATGTATGGGTATACGGAGTATGATTGGTGTATGGTGTATGGACCGGATGGTACATGGGTGCATATGTGTATGGTCCGAATGGTGTATATGAGTGTGAACAGATGATATATGTGGACTAGGATGAATTTTCGATCCCTTTGATGATGGTGGATGAAAATTTGAAGGGAGGAAGTGTATATGGAAGGTTTGGAAGGATTTGGATGGAAGAAAGCTAGAAAAGAAAAGAATTAGATGTATTTTTGAAGTTCTCAAATAGAATAGGAATCCAAAAATAAATCCCAAAGGTAGAAGGAAAGAAATAGGAAAGAAGAAGGAAAGAAAGATTAGGTAATTTGGAAAGTGTTACACAATTGTGACACAATCTAAATATCCTAATTGAACTAGACTCTAAAAGGAAAGAACTAAAAATAAATTACAACTCAAAAGGAAACTACCAAAAAGAATTAAAACTTGGAAGGAAAGTTCCAAAAATAAAATAAGACTCTAAAGGAACCAACTAAGGAGTTGTTATCCTAGAAGGAAACTACCAAAATTAAAAATAGAACTTAGAAGGAAAGTTCCAAAAATAAAATAGACTCACAAGGTAACTACCAAATAAGATGAAATACTAAAAGGAAATTACCAAAATAAATCAAGACTCAAATGGTAACACAATGAATATACCTCTTTTTTTTTAATTTTCGAATTTTTCCTTTTTTTTTTATCCGAATTTTTTTTTTCGACGGCTTTTTTTTTCTCTTTTTTTTTGTCGATGCTCTTTTTTTTTTCAATGAACAACTATGCTATTACAACTCGATAAAATAAAAATAAAAGACACGTAAGACGACACGTCAGATTGAACCACGACCAGCAGAGCTGACGTGGCTCTGATGCCAAATTTATGATACGACCCGGACAAATAATCTAGGATGAATCTAGAGACGTAGCGGAAGACTTCTGGATACGAAACACGTCAGCGAATGAAGGGCTTCAATCCGACTCGATAAACAACGAAAAATAGACAATCTAGACAATTAAAATACCTAGAAAACGACACGAACTATGTAACACAATACCAAAGGTTAAAGGGGCTGAAAGGGAACGTGTATGGGGGCTGGAATTAATGAAGGATTCGTGTGTTTGTGGCTTGTGAAGAAGGCTTGGAGTAGATAGGATATGATAGGGATGAATGGAACGGTTGATGAAATTCGAACTTGGGGCTGAATTGAGGCGTGCGTCGATGAGGATGGGCGTCGTCGATGTGGTTGATGGATGATGATTCGTTGATGTGAATCACAACCCGATAGCCTCCTTGAATCTCGAACGTACCCAAGGATGAAATCTCTAAGTTGATCTTCGGATAGCGAATACCGGTTAATCCCTCAAGTGGATTAAGCAATACCCTTGAATAAGACTTAAAGTTGCTAGCTCCAAGAATATGAATTTTAAATCAAAACTCACAAAGATTTAAAAGGGGGTTGAGACAATATTGAAAGCAAAGCTTAATTAATCAAATATAGTCTAAAGTATCAATGTAACAATGATCCCCTATTTATAAGAGCTATAGGGACGAAAATAATAAGCTTAAAAGGCCTAAAAATTGATCCAAAAGGGATTTCTAACTATACTAGGAAGTTCCCTAAGCTAGAATTCTATTCAAGGTAGGAAATTTCCTTAAATACAATTCTAGTCAAACCTATGCTTATTATGGACGAAAATTACATCAAAATTAAATAAAAATCTGAATTAAACTATAGTCTAACATAATTAAATAAATACTATAGTCTAAATAAAATTCAATCCCTTGATTAAATAAACTGGGGCCGAAAATCTGATGCTACACGTTTGCACACATGCACGTTAATTACATGCACATGCACGTTAATTACATACACATGCACACGTGCACTTGAGCTCTCCATCTTCAACTCTTCAAACCCTGATCTCCAATCTTTGATTGTTAACAAGGTAACAATCTTGGGGCTGCATTTAACTTCTTCTAATTCTTCAAACTTCTTGCGAATAATTGCTTGGAAACGTCCTTGCAATTTCTTGGCTCGAAATCGTGTAATTGAACCTCTAAATGGCAGCTCCGGATTTAGTTCTTCAAGGCTTTGCATGGCTTCATACCAAATTTATGATACGACCCGGCTATGCTAGGACGAATCTTGAGAATACGTAGCGGAAGACTTCTATGAATCGAAACACGTCAACTAATGAAGGGTTCCAATCCGACTCAATAAACAACGGAAATTAGACAATCTAGACAACTAAAATACCTAGAAAAAAATGACACTAACTATGTAACACAAAACCAAATGTTAAAGAGGCTGTATAGGGACAAATTATAGGCTGGATTTTGGATGGAATTTCGTGTGTGAAAGCTTGGTGAAGAATGGTTTGGGTAGATAGGATATGTTAGGGATGAAACGAACTTACGGATAAAACGGAACGGTGGAGGAATCTTGAACTCGAATACGAACTTGTGGGCTGAATTGAGGCGTGCGTTGATGGAGTATGGACGACGTCGAATGGTGTTGATGGATGATGATTCGTTGATGTGAATCACAACCCGATAGCCTCCTTGAATCTCGAACGTATCCAAGAATGAAATCTCCAAGTTGCTCTTCGATAGCGAATACCGGTTAATCCCTCAAGTGGATTAATACCCTTGAGTAAGACTTAAAGTTGCTAGCTCTAAGAATATGAATTTGTTAATCAAAACTCACAAAGATTTAAACGGGGTTGAGACAATATTGAAAGCAATACCCTAATTAAATAAGTACTATAGTCTAAATAAAATTCAACCCCTAATTAAATTAATTAAAGGGCCGAAAATCTGATCTCGTGCACGCATGCACAACTCGACGAGTTCTTCATGTTCTCTTCTTCAAACCTTGATCTCCAATCTTTAATTACTAGCAAAGTAACAATTTTGGAGTTGCTCTCAACATTTTTGTCATCTTCGAATTTCTTACACACAAATGCTTGGAAAAATCCTTGCAATTGTATTGCTCGAAATTGTGTAATTGGACCACGTATTTGCAGCTCCGGATTAAGTTCTTCAAGGCTTTTCATGGCTTCATCATTCCCCTCCTCTTGAAAAGAATTCCTCCTCGAATTCAAAGCTCCGGGATCAAAGACGAACACGAACTGGCCATCAAATTCTTTTTGCACAAGCTGCATAAAACACATCTTCATGAACATGAACGAGAACATTCCACTTGTGTTAATCATCCGAAACTCTAGCTCCATAGATTGCCTCGGTATGGTATCAACGTTCAAACTTGGTGGTACATCAACTTCCAATGGAACATCTTCATCAACCTGTAAAATAAAGATATCACAAGAAAATGGTAGACAAAAAATGTTAGAACTCGATGGATTCGCCATGCTAGCTTGTTCGAGCTCTTCATGATCTTCAACCATTGTCTCACGGATGTCATTCTCCTTTTTAAAACATGGCTGTATCTCCAACAACTCTTCAACTTCTTCGGCTTCCTCAACTGCATCATGGATCTCCAAATTCACAATTTGTAGTTTATCATCCATACAATCTTCAGGACTTATCATCTCCATGGACAAAACATCCAAATTGCAATCTTCTATACTTGTCTTCTCCGGATTAGTAATTTCAAGAACGGGCACCTCTTCATCAACATGAATGGAAACCGACTCCTCTTGATTACAATCGTCTTGAACTAACTCCTCCAAAACTGGCATCTCCTCATTGGTTGTTTTTATCATGTCCAACTCTGGCTTAGATTCTTCAACTATCTCATCTTCTAAGCACATAGAAACAGATGGTAATTAGATGAAAGGTACTTCAACGAAGTCTAGAATTGGTACCTTGGAAGTAGAAGCATCATGGGTGGCAATGCTCGACTCTACTTGAACCTCCTCTTTTGACTTCATCTCTAGTTCTTCTAGCCACTTTTCTATCCGAATGGTGTATTCCACCATGTCTTCCAACTCGTCGAAGCGGTACAATGCTACTCTTTCACGGATTGCCCTTCGTAGACCAGCTAGAAATCTATCCATGGTATCTTCTGGATATTCTTCTACAGCGTCTCATAGCTTCAATCATTTTGTTGTAGTAGTCATTTACACTTCGATCTCTTTGTCTAAGCTCGTATAGCTTTTCTTCTAACTCCCATTGGTAGTGGTCTGGAATGAAACGTTTCCGCATCAAATCTTTCAACTCACGCCATGTGTCGATAGGTGGAAGGTGATCTCTATGGCACCGGTTCTGCTGGAATTCCCACCATGTTGTTGCGTATCCTTTAAACTTTGACGAAACTAGCTGCACTTTCTTTTTCTCGGGGAAGTCATAGCACTCAAAAAGTTTTTCTACTTTGCGTTCCCAATCCAAATAGATGTCGAGATAGTATAAACCTTCAAACTCAGGTACGATCATGTTGTTGTTGCGGTAGAGATGAGGAGGATTTGGTGTATAGGGTGTATGGGTATACGGAGTATGATTGGTGTATGGTGTATGGACCGGATGGTACATGGGTGCATATGTGTATGGTCCGGATGGTGTATATGGGTAAGAACAGATGATATATGTGGAATAAGATAAATTTCAGATCCCCTTGATGATGGTGGACGATAATTTGAAGGGAGGAAGTGTATATGGAAGGTTTGGAAGGATTTGGATGGAAGAAAGCTAGAAAAGGAAAGAATTAGATGTATTTTTGAAGTTCCCAAATAGAATAGGAATCCAAAAATAAATCCCAAAGGTAGAAGGAAAGAAATAGGAAAGAAAAAGGAAAGAAATATTAGGTCTTATTCCCCTTATGAGTTTTGATTTAAAATTCATATTCTTGGAGCTAGCAACTTTAAGTCTTATTCAAGGGTATTGCTTAATCCACTTGAGGGATTAACCGGTATTCGCTATCCGAAGATCAACTTGGAGATTTCATCCTTGGGTACGTTCGAGATTCCAGGAGGCTATCGGGTTGTGATTCACATCAACGAATCATCATCCATCAACCATCATCGACGACGCCCATCCCCATCAACGCACGCCTCAATTCCAGTCCCCCAAGTTCGAGCAATCTACGTCCGTTCGTTTTATCCGTAAGTTCGTTGCATCCCTATCATATCCTACCTTCTCTAAGCCATTCTTCACAAGCCGTCACACACGATTTTCCCTACAAATTCAGCCCTCAAATCCGTCCCTATTCAGCCCTTTAACCTTTGGATTTGTGTTATATAGTTTGTGTCATTTTTCTAGGTATTTTAGTTGTCTAGATTGTCTATTTTTCGTTGTTTATCGAGTCGGATTGAAGCCCTTCATTCGCTGATGTGTTTCGTATCCAGAAGTCTTCCGCTACGCTCTCAAGATTCGTCCTAGCATAGTCCGGGTCGTATGCCTTGAAGAACTTAATCCGGAGCTGCAAATACGTGGTCCATTTACACGATTTCGAGCAATACAATTGCAAGGATTTTTCCAACCACTTGTATGTAAGAAGTTCGAAGATGACAAAGGAATTGAGAGCATCCCAAAGATTGTTACCTTGTTAACAATTAAAGATTAGAGATCAAGGTTTGAAGAGTAATGCATGAAGATAGAACTCATCAAGTTGTGCATGCGTGGCAGATTCGCGTTGCATGGAATTTTCGTCCCTTAGTTGATTTAATTAGGGATTTAATTTTATTTAGACTATAGTATTTATTTAATTATGTTAGTCTATAGTTTAGTTCAGATTTTTATTTAATTTAATGTAATTTTCGTCCATATTATAGTCAAGGTTGACTAGAATTGTTATTAAGGCAATTTCCTACCTTGAATAGAATTCTAGTTTAGGGAACTTCCTAGTATAGTTAGAGATCCCTTTTGGATCAATTTTTAAGCCTTTTTTGATGATTAATTTCGTTTCCCATAGGCTTATAAATAGGGGAACCATGTCACATTGTTATTTTAGACTTTATTCGACCGTTCTACACCGCAAGGAGAAGAGGGGGAATGATGAAGCCACGAAAAGCCTTGAAGAACTTAATCCGGAGCTGCAAATACGTGATCCAATTACACGATTTCGAGCAATACAATTGCAAGGATTTTTCCAAGCATTTGTATGTAAGAAATTTGAAGATGACAAAGATGTTGAGAGCAACTCCAAAATTGTTACTTTGCTAGTAATTAAAGATTGGAGATCAAGGTTTGAAGAAGAGAACATGAAGAACTCGTCGAGTTGTGCATACGTGCACGGGATCAGATTTTCGGCCCTTTAATTAATTTAATTAGGAGTTGAATTTTATTTAGACTATAGTATTTATTTAATTATGTTAGACTATAGTTTAGTTCAGATTTTTAATTATTTATTATGTAATTTTCGTCCATAATATAGTCATAGTTGACTAGAATTGTATTTAAGGCAATTTCCTACCTTGAATAGAATTCTAGTTTAGGGAACTTCCTAGTATAGTTAGAGATCCCTTTTGGATCAATTTTTAAGCTTTTTTTATGCTAAATTTCGTTCCCCATAGTCCTATAAATAGGGGAACCATGTCACATTGTTACTTTAGACTATATTTGATTAATTAAGCTTTGCTTTCAATATCGTCTCAACCCCCTTTTAAATCTTTGTGAGTTTTGATTTAAAATTCATATTCTTGGAGCTAGCAACTTTAAGTCTTATTCAAGGGTATTGCTTAATCCACTTGAGGGATTAACCGGTATTCGCTATCCGAAGATCAACTTAGAGATTTCATCCTTGGATACGTTCGAGATTCAAGGAGGCTATCGGGTTGTGATTCACCTCAACGAATCATCATCCATCTACACCAAACGACGACTTCCATCAAGTCATCCACGTCCGTAACCGTCCAGCCACCAATCGATCGAGTCTCTTTCACAAGACGAGTTCGAGTTCTACCGTTTCATCTACACGTAAGTTCGATTCATCCCTAACATATCCTACCTTCTCCAAGCCATTCTTCACAACCATCACACACGAAATTCCTCTACAAATTCAGCCCTCAAAACCGTCCCTATTCAGCCCCTTAAACCTTTGGTTTTGTGTTACATAGTTCGTGTCATTAGTCTACGTATTTTAGTTGTCTAGATTAGCCGTATTTTGTGTCGGATTGAAGCCCTTCATTCGCTGACGTGTTTCGTATCCAGAAGTCTTCCGCTACGTCTCTAGATTCGTCCTAGATTATTTGTCCGGGTCGTATCAACTTAACTGTTATTTTGTTGATGGCGCGGCAATCCATGCACATTCTCCATTCGTTGTTTTTCTTGGGCACTAGAATGATTGGAACTGCACAAGGGCTCATCGACTCTCGGATTTGCTTCTTCTCTAGCAACTCCTTCACTTGGCAATCGATCTCCTTCGTCTCTTCAGGGGACGTGTGGTACGCCGGTCTGTTGGGCAAGACTGCGCCGGGTACGAAGTCGATCTGGTGCTCGATCCCACGAACTGGAGGTAATCCACTTGGAATCTCTTCCGGGAACACGTCCGCGAACTCCTCCATAAGGGGTTGCACATCACAAGGAAAAGAAACACCATTAGTAGCACTGTCCTTATAAGATAAAAGAACGAAAGGTAAACCTGCTTTTAGTGCTTTTTCTACGCCTTTAACTGAGATGAACAGGGATCGATTCTTCTCTTGACTTGGGGCTGATCCGGTTGCTTTTCCACGAGCTAAGACATCATTAGAAGGTGTGATACGAACCCGAAAAGCATAAAAGAATCAAATCCAAGAATGCCATTGAGAGCTTCAAAGATAATCATGTTGTTCAAGATTAAAGATTGGAGATCAAGATTTGAAGAACACAAGTGCATGGAAATATTCAGATATTTTGGGCAGCCCATGAAGATCAAATATTCAGCCCGAGATTGGTCAACATGCTATCATTTGATGATGAAGAAGGAAGCATGAAGACGTGAGAAGAAGAACGAAGCCATTTGGACGTGTGCATGAAGAGTTATACGCGTTTGCATGGGAAATCGGGAGATGCTGTTTTTCATGCAAAGGTGGCAAGATTAATTATGTCATGGGCCACGAATTTAATTCAATTAATTCAGCCCATTGTCGTGATTAATAAGGTCCAAATAGGAGAGAATATCCAACCCAAATCCACTTTGGGATTTATCCTTATCTAGTTAGATTTAGATAGATTTTTGTTATCTTTATTTTTGGTATCTTTTGATTCTTACCTTAAAACCAAATTTTGGATAAGGTAACAATCCTAGATAGATTAGAACTAGTTTATTTTGAATTCTTCTAGTATTAGGACTCTAATTTTCGTCCATATACACTCCTATAAATAGGAGCACCCTGTGACATTCATAAATCAGACGTTGCATGAAATAAAGAGTTAATTTCTCAATTGTCTCACCGATCCTTTGGTTGATCACATTTATCGATCCTTTGGTTGATCAAACACAATTCTATTGATCTAGCAATTCAATAGTCTTATTCAAGTTCTTCAGGGTACAACGAGTACTTGGGAGAATTGCTAACAAATCGGAGAAGATCGAAGTAGCTGCGTTTCGTCTCTTGAAGCCGGGGTTCAGCTGAAGTTCTAATCCATTCTACCTATCATCTACATCTCAACGCCACTACCTTCATCCACAAGACACTACTCGTCCGCCTCCTATCTTCCACAAATTATCCTAGTAAGTTCTAGTTTAATCGAGTCTTTTATTCTTATTTTAGTTGAGTTTTAGTCGAGTTAGTCGGATTGAATCCTTCTTAATCTGACGTGTTTCGAGTCCTTAAGTCTTCCGCTACGTGTTCTGTTGATTTGGCTTAGATATCTTGTCTGGGTCACATCAAGGTGTCTTAGGGGCTGCATTGGTCGAACTTTGTGTGGTGTTCGGCTGAGAGGTGGCGGCCGAACTGGTTCGGGCTGCGGCTGCGGCTTGTTTTGCCCGTTCTTGCTTGAATCTCTCTTGCATCCTTTCTTGATCCTCTGCAACGGCTTTAGGAGTGAGTGGCTTGAGTACAGTGGTGCGACCATCTCGAGTAATCGAGTAGGTGTTGGCTAAACCATCGTGAACCGCTTTTCTGTCGAACTGCCACGGTCTTCCTAAAAGTATATGGGTTGCTTCCATAGGAATAACATCACAAAGAACAGTGTCAGAATAGCGACCTTTAGTAAAAGTAACGTGTACCTGACCTGTCACTCGAATGGATCCGCGATCTGTGAGCCACGGCAACTTGTACGGTTTTGGATGCTTTGTTGTGGTGAGGGCGAGTTTATCAACGGCATACTGACTGATTGCGTTGATTACACTCCCACTGTCGATGATCATTGCACAAGTCAGATCTTTGATGGCAACTCGAGTGTAGAAGATGTTCTCTCGTTGCGATTGCTCTTCGTCTTCACGATTGATGTTCAGACTGCGAGTTGAAACCAAGCTGACATGAGGTAGCTCGACTTCATCATCATCTGGCTCGACTTCAGGGACCTCAATTGCTTCAGGGGCGGCGGTCTGAGGCTCATCTTCATCTTCACTGGATGATTCAAGTCCATTCTGTTCATTGAGGAACAGAACACGCCGGTTTGGACACTGGTTCTGAAAATGACCCCAACCTTGGCATTTATGACACTGGATGTCACGGGCTCGACTAGGGGCTGCATTCGGTGTTGGAGTGGACTGATTGGGCCGTTGGAATGGTGGCCTGGGTGTAGACTCGGGTCTACGGCTTGCTTGCGGTGTTGAACGATCAAAACGGTGTTCCGGAGGCCCAGATTGACCTCGGGGTCGTGTGGAATCAGTAGAAGGAGTAGAAGGTGATGTGGAAGGTGTACCTTTACTCCAAGGTTGTCGAGTAGGGGCTGAAGTCTGACTGGATCGACGGCGGCCTTCTCGCAACTGCTTTTCCACAATTGATGCGTATTGCACCATTCTCTCTATGCTTGTGAATTCTTTGAGCTCTACTTCACAGGCAATGTCTGGATTCATACCTTCAATGTACCGAATGATGGTAGCATTTAAGGTCTCCTCTTTTCCGACTCGATTCAGGACAGTTTCGAGCTCTTTATGATACTCTTCGATCGATCTAGCTCCTTGCCTGATCCGGTTGAGCTTCTTCTCAAGCTCTCTTTCATAGTGGACTGGAATGAAGCGTCCACGCAAGAATCCTTTCATTTCCTCCCAATTGTCAATGGGTGGATTTCTGTTTCTTCGTCTTCTTTCTTGCTGCATTTCCCACCAGGTGGCTGCGTAGCCTTTAAACTCCAAACATGCTAGCTGCACCTTTTTAGCTTCTGAAAAATCATAGCATGTGAAAATCTTCTCTACCTTACGTTCCCAATCAAGATAGATATCGGGATCGTGAATGCCTTCAAATTCTGGAATGCTCGTCTTGATGTTGTGGAGCATTCAATCTTCTTCATAGTCATCTCGACTATGACCTCGTCTCGGGCGGCGTCCTCGGTCAAATTCTTCAGTATTCTCATCAAAGTACTCCTCTTCAGGCTCGTTGTGACGCTCTAAGCGTTGGTTTCCTCGAATGGGTGGAGGATAGACAGGTGTTGTTTTAGTGCGTTCAAGAGCATGCACTAAATCGTCTATCTTGTTGGAGAGAGCCTGATGTTGTCTTTGAACATGCTTAGACAACGCTTCAAAATGGTACTTGGGATCCCACGGTGCTGGTGGATCCGAATATGACTCCATGGGTGCTTTGGAAGGGTCTTTGGACAAGTCCAAAGGTGGTGAAGTGGAATGGTGATCGACTGGGGGTGTAGAGGATGACTCGGTGTGGGTTCCTTTCTTCATGATACCTACAAAACGAACAAACGTAAAAGAAAACAAGGAAGATCCTCACAATCTCACTTTCTCTCGTTTGTTTTCACTCTTGATTTTACCACTCGTGTATCACTCAAAGTGTATGGTGCACAATGTGTGAAAATCGTGTATATGAAGGTAAGGGAATCGTGTGGTTTGTTTCAAGGAAGGACGGGAATGCTATTCTCGGAACAAGGATGAATTTGGTATGTGTATATGAGATACGGGTTGAGTATGTGTGTGTAGGTGGGTGGCCGATTGGGTAGTGTTAGGGATGGGGTGGCCGAATGGTGTAGGAGTGGGTATGGGATGTGTTGGTCGAGTATGGGAATAGTAGGAAAGGAAAGAAATAGAATAGATAAGGAAGAAAGAAAGAGATAAGGTAAGTAGGGGATTTGGATATGTATCAATCTATGTGACACAATCTAAATACCTTAATTAGCCTAGACTCTAGAAGGAATGAACCAAAAATAAAATAAGACACTTTAGGAAGTTACCAACAAGAAATAGAACTTGTATGGAAAGTTCCAAAAGTAAAACAAACTTGAAGGAAACTACCAAAAATAAGAAAGACTTATTAAGGTAATTACCAACTATGATCTAGTACCAAAAGGAAAGTACCAAAAATAAAATTGAACAATGAATTTTCGTTTTTTTTTTATCGATTTTTTTTTTTGAATTCGATCGCTTTTTTTTTTTTTTTTTTTATCGAAGCTTTTTCTCTTCTTTTTTTTTATAACAATGAACAAACGGAAATTAAATTACAACTCGATTAAACGTAAAATAAAATACGACACAAAAATCGAACCAAAGCCGACGTGGCTTTGATACCACTTTTATGATACGACCCGAACTTTAGGAACGAACACACGTCGACACACGTAAGTTTTTGTGTCTTCTATGACTCAAACAATCAAAGTAAAATATGCGGAAGAATTATGGAACAAACTAGACGACTAAAACTCAACTAAAATACCTAGATAATGACACACAAAATAACACAAATCCAATGGAAAGGGCTGTTTTGGAACGTCTATGATGATGATAAGGATGGTGGATTTTCGATGGTGTTGAGGGGTTTAGAATGGCTAGAGTAGATAGGATATGATAGAGTTATAACGGACTTACGGATGTAACGAAGAGAACACGATCTTTGAGGATGATGGTGTGATGAACGACGGCGGTGGTGATGGTGGAGTCGTGGAGGTTGAACGGCGGCGGTGATGATGTTGTGAATTACAACCCGAAAGTTGCCTTGAATCTCGAACGTACACAAGGCCAAATTCTTTAAGTTGCTCTTCGGATAGCGAGTCTCCGACGATCCCTCGAACGTGGACGGCGAATTCCCTTTGTAAAACTTAGAGGTGCTAAATCTAAGAGTATGAATTTAATTATCTAAACTCACAAAAGATTAAACGGGGAGAGACGATATTGAAAGCAAAGGCTTAATAATCAAATATAGTCTAAAGTAACAATGAGACATGGATCCACTATTTATAATAGTTGGATCGAATTCCTAAAGCTAAGGGACGAAAATAATAGTCCTAATTAGACTAGAATTGGACTTTGACTACTTCCTAAACTAGAATTCTATTTAAGGTAGATTTTATAGATCTTGCCTTATCTAAAAATCTGGTCAAAATTCTATCTAAAATAACCGAAAAATCCTAACTAAAAATCTGCAAAATTTCGTCCATAATATAATAAATAAAATACTATAGACTAATAAATCAATCCCCTTAGTTGGATCATCAAGGGCCGATTATTTTGGGCTTTTCCACCATACATGCTTAACTTGGGCTGAATAGCAAGTATACACATCAAGCCCAACAAAAGCACACTTGCACGCCTCCTTCATGTATTGCACTCCACATCTTGATCTCTATCTTCCATTTTCAACAATGTCATCATCTTCAAGCTTCCTTGTACGCCGTCTTCTTCTTCAAGCTTCTTGCGAATTGTAGCTTGCAAATAATCTTGCAACTTCTTAGCTCTTAGTCTTGTGACGGGTTCTTTGAATTGAAGCTCTTCATTGACTTCCTCATTGCTATGGATGTCCTCATCATCTTATGATGGTTATTATGTGCATGATGGTTTTCTGTTCAAAGAGTCGAAATTATGCATCCCTACTTGTTCTATGCGTGAGTTATTAGTGTTAGAATCGCATGCGGGAGGTTTAATGGGTCACTTTGGTGTACATAAGACATTGAACTTGCTGCATGAACACTTCTTTTGGCCGCATATGCGTAAGGATGTAGAGAACGTGTGTAGTCGTTGCATTACTTGTCGTCAAGCTAAATCCACTTCACACCCCTTTGGTCTTTACTCGCCCCTACCCGCCCCCTCATCTCCTTGGATTGATATTTCTATGGATTTCATCTTAGGATTGCCTAGATCTAGGTCGGGTAAGGATTCTGTGTTTGTTGTAGTTGATAGGTTTTCCAAAATGGCTCATTTCATTGCATGTAGGAAAACTGATGATGCTATACATGTTGCCAACTTGTTCTTTGTGCATGTTGTTAGATTGCATGGAATTCCTCGTACTATTGTTAGTGATAGGGATTCTAAGTTTTTAGGACATTTCTGGCGTGTTTTGTGGGGAAATTAGGTACTAAGTTATTGTTTTCTACTGCATATCATCCACAAACCGATGGTCAAACTGAGGTTGTGAATCGTACTTTAGGAGCTTTACTTAGGTCTCTAATTAAGAATAACT
Source organism: Perilla frutescens (assembly GCA_026008535.1). NCBI lineage: Eukaryota > Viridiplantae > Streptophyta > Magnoliopsida > Lamiales > Lamiaceae > Perilla > Perilla frutescens. Next base: position 47,188,766 of record BRKX01000012.1, read on the forward strand.
TGAAGTCATGGGAAGAATGTTTACCATATGCTGAATTTGCTTATAATCGTGTTGTGCATTCTTCTACTAACATGTCTCCTTTTGAGGTAGTTTATGGATTTAATCCGTTAACTCCTAATGATTTGTTACCTTTACCTGTTGAGCATCTAACAAGTGTTAAAGGTATGAAAAGAGCTGATTTTATTCAAGAGATGCATGAGAAGGTACGTGCCCGGATTGAGCACCAAGGCTCAAGAATAGCCGCCGCACGCAACACGAGGCGCAAACGTGTCATCTTTCAGCCCGGTGATCGTGTTTGGGTTCATTTAAGCCCCGGCCGATTTCCTAACTTGAGGAAGTCCAAGTTGTCGCCTCGTGGAGATGGTCCCTTCACTGTTCTAAGCCGTCTTAATGATAATGCATACCGCATTGATTTACCTGGTGAGTATAAGTGTTCTTCTACGTTTAATGCTGCTGATTTATCTCCTTTTGTTGCAGATGAATTCGACCATGGTGAGGATCCAAATTCGAGGACGAATTCTTTTCAGCAGGGGGGGAATGATGAGGACATCCATAGCAATGAGGAAGTCAATGAAGAGATTCAATTCAAAGGACCCGTCACAAGATTAAGAGCTAAGAAGTTGCAAGATTATTTGCAAGCTACAATTCGCAAGAAGCTTGAAGAAGAAGACGGCGTACAAGGAAGCTTGAAGATGATGAACTTGTTGACATTGGAAGATGGAGATCAAGATGTGGAGTGCCATACATGAAGGAGGCGTGCAAGTGTGCTTTTGTTGGGCTTGATGTGTATACTTACTATTCAGCCCAAGTTAAGCATGCATGGTGGAAAAGCCCAAAATAATCGGCCCTTGATGATCCAACTAAGGGGATTGATTTATTAATCTATAGTATTTTATTTATTATATTATGGACGAAATTTTGCAGATTTTTAGTTAGGATTTTTCGGTTATTTTAGATAGAATTTTGACCAGATTTTTAGATAAGGCAAGATCTACAAAATCTACCTTAAATAGAATTCTAGTTTAGGAAGTAGTCAAAGTCCAATTCTAGTCTAATTAGGACTATTATTTTCGTCCCTTAGCCTTAGGAATTCGATCCAACTATTATAAATAGTGAATCCATGACTCATTGTTACTTTAGACTATATTTGATTATTAAGCCTTTGCTTTCAATATCGTTTCTCCCCTTTTAATCTTTTGTGAGTTTAGATAATTAAATTCATACTCTTAGATTTAGCATCTCTAAGTTTTACAAAGGGAATTCGCCGTCCACGTTCGAGGGATCGTCGGAAACTCGCTATCCGAAGAGCAACTTAAAGAATTTGGCCTTGTGTACGTTCGAGATTCAAGGCAACTTTCGGGTTGTAATTCACATCACAACCACCGCCGCCGTCCAGCCACCTTCGACGCCACCACCATCCACCGTCGTCCATCTCAACCATCATCCTCAAAGATCGTGTTCTCTTCGTTACATCCGTAAGTCCGTTATAACTCTATCATATCCTATCTACTCTAGCCATTCTAAACCCCTCAACACCATCGAAAATCCACCATCCTTATCATCATCATAGACGTTCCAAAACAGCCCTTTCTATTGGATTTGTGTTATTTTGTGTGTCATTGTCTAGGTATTTTAGTTGAGTCTTAGTCATCTAGTTTATTTCGTTATCTTCCGCATATTTTACTTTGATTGTTTGAGTCATAGAAAGACACAAAAACTTACCTGTGTCGACGTGTGTTCGTTCCTAGAGTTCGGGTCGTATCAGACGATATTGAAAGCAAAGGCTTAATAATCAAATATAGTCTAAAGTAACAATGAGACATGGATCCCCTATTTATAATAATAGGTGGATCGAAAACTATAAGCTAAGGGCCGAAAATTATAGTCCAAATCAATCTAGGATTGTGTTTGGATATTTCCTAAATTAGAATTCTATTTAAGGTAGAACTTGTAGATCTTACCTTATCTAAAATCCTAGTCAACCTATGACTTTGACATGACCGAAAATTACCCTAAATAATTAATTAAAATCTGATCCAAACTATAGTATAATTAAATAAAATAAATACTATAGTCTAAAATAAAAATAACTACTAAATAAAATCAACAAGGACCGAAAATTGGTCTTGCACAATTTCGGCCGATCCATCTTCACTTCATGCACATGCACACGTCCATATGCACACATGCACATCTTCATATTGTGTTCTCCATGTCTTGATCTCCATCTTCCAATGTCAATAAGTTCATCATCTTCAAGCTTCCTTGTACGCCGTCTTCTTCTTCAAGCTTCTTGCGAATTGTAGCTTGCAAATATTCTTGCAACTTCTTAGCTCTTAATCTTGTGACGGGTCCTTTGAATTGAAGCTCTTCATTGACTTCCTCATTGCTATGGATGTCCTCATCAGTCCTTAATATTTTAATTAAGGGGATTGGTTTATTAGACTATAGTATTTATTTAGTCAGATTTTTATTTATTTTATTTCTTAATTTTCGATTTTAAGAGTCATAGTTTGACTAGGATTTATTTAAGGTAGTTTCTTACTTTGGATAGGATTCTAGTTAGGCAGTTTTTCTAGTCTAGATAGAATTCTTTTTGGAGCAGATTTTTAAGTCCTTTTAGCATTAGATTTCGTCCATCCCTACACTATAAATAGGGATCCATTGTGAACATTATTAAAAACACCATTATTGAATTCAGTTATAAACTTGTGAGTTTATTTTCTCTCTAGAGAACTTTTATCCGAATTTCATAATATTTGTGAGATTCAACTTCGACTTATCAAACGGGTTCATCATCCCCGCTTGTGGCGTCTACATCAAATCCAAGTTCGTGTTTCCAATTGATCACGGGTTACGAATTCTACTAATTCGTGGTTCAACATCGTTGTGAGGCTAGGGTTTGGATCCATCCATCCAAATCGGCGAAACTGATACAAGTCCTGGGAAGTTCAAAAGCTTTCTTTGTCGTGTGCCGGCGAGGATCGCATCAAGTGGTATCAAAGCTTCGGCTTTGTATCAGGTTCCATCTATCCTTTAAATTTTGTCATTAAATTTTCGTTCTTTATAAAAAAAAAAGCCGTTTACCAAAAAAAAAAAAAGAAAGAGGCGTGAACAGTACCGTGAACAGTAAAAAAAAAAAAAACTGTTGTTCGATCTTAGTTTTTGTTCTTGTTGGATTTTGGAGACCATTCCGTTATTTGGTTGTTGAACCTTAGATAGGTCGTTTGAATTGATTCAGATATTTTTGATTTTTGGATTTGATTTCTTTAGAGAGGAAATTGAGAGTTTAGACATCCGTAGGAACTGAGTGCATAGATAATTGTAGGCATTTTATTGCTTAGAAATCTTGGTAGGAATTAATTTGTTCAGCTTTTTCATTTAAATTTTCGTTGTAATATATCTTTTGAGTTCATTGTGATATCAAAAAAAAAAAAAAGGGGCCGTGATGAAGCCACGAAAAGCCTTGAAGAACTTAATCCGGAGCTGCAAATACGTGATCCAATTACACGATTTCGAGCAATACAATTGCAAGGATTTTTCCAAGCATTTGTATGTAAGAAATTTGAAGATGACAAAGATGTTGAGAGCAACTCCAAAATTGTTACTTTGCTAGTAATTAAAGATTGGAGATCAAGGTTTGAAGAAGAGAACATGAAGAACTCGTCGAGTTGTGCATACGTGCACGGGATCAGATTTTCGGCCCTTTAATTAATTTAATTAGGAGTTGAATTTTATTTAGACTATAGTATTTATTTAATTATGTTAGACTATAGTTTAGTTCAGATTTTTAATTATTTATTATGTAATTTTCGTCCATAATATAGTCATAGTTGACTAGAATTGTATTTAAGGCAATTTCCTACCTTGAATAGAATTCTAGTTTAGGGAACTTCCTAGTATAGTTAGAGATCCCTTTTGGATCAATTTTTAAGCTTTTTTTATGCTAAATTTCGTTCCCCATAGTCCTATAAATAGGGGAACCATGTCACATTGTTACTTTAGACTATATTTGATTAATTAAGCTTTGCTTTCAATATCGTCTCAACCCCCTTTTAAATCTTTGTGAGTTTTGATTTAAAATTCATATTCTTGGAGCTAGCAACTTTAAGTCTTATTCAAGGGTATTGCTTAATCCACTTGAGGGATTAACCGGTATTCGCTATCCGAAGATCAACTTAGAGATTTCATCCTTGGATACGTTCGAGATTCAAGGAGGCTATCGGGTTGTGATTCACCTCAACGAATCATCATCCATCTACACCAAACGACGACTTCCATCAAGTCATCCACGTCCGTAACCGTCCAGCCACCAATCGATCGAGTCTCTTTCACAAGACGAGTTCGAGTTCTACCGTTTCATCTACACGTAAGTTCGATTCATCCCTAACATATCCTACCTTCTCCAAGCCATTCTTCACAACCATCACACACGAAATTCCTCTACAAATTCAGCCCTCAAAACCGTCCCTATTCAGCCCCTTAAACCTTTGGTTTTGTGTTACATAGTTCGTGTCATTAGTCTACGTATTTTAGTTGTCTAGATTAGCCGTATTTTGTGTCGGATTGAAGCCCTTCATTCGCTGACGTGTTTCGTATCCAGAAGTCTTCCGCTACGTCTCTAGATTCGTCCTAGATTATTTGTCCGGGTCGTATCAGGCCGAAAAAAAAAAGAGCCAAAAAAAAATGTCTAAGAAAAATGCAGGTACTGAAGGTAACACCGCTGGAGGTTCAGAAGGAGAATTAAACCCGGCGTTCGAATCAAATAACCGGTATTTGATTAATAAGAAGACGGTGACACTAGCTCCTCTAACACCTTCACAAGTGTATGAGGACCAAGTGAAGCTACAAGAAGAAGCCGAGACCATGAAGAAGAAGGAGCGGGCAGCGGCGACTGTTGAGCCAAAGGAGAAAGCCCGAAGATCTTGTTTTGCCACAGCAAGTGACATCAAGTGGGCCGTGCAAAATGAGAATTCCATGTATTTGATGGTCCGCAGAGATTTGCTACAAACTAACAAAATTGACAAGTCTTTGCCAAGTCCTATTTTATCTCTCTTGCAGGAATTTGATGATGTATTTCCCGAGGAGATGCCACCCGGTTTGCCACCAATAAGGGGAATCGAGCACCAAATTGATTTTGTGCCCGGCGCCACTTTACCCAACCGGCCGGCGTACCGAAGCAACCCTGAGGAGACAAAGGAGCTCGAAAGACAAATCCACGAGCTGTTGGAAAAAGGCCAAGTAGGGGAGAGTTTGAGCCCATGTGCGAGCCTAGTCTTGCTCGTGCCCAAGAAGGACTCGTCCCTTCGTATGTGTGTCGACTGCAGAGCCGTCAACAACATCACGGTAAAGTATCGACATCCTATACCCCATCTTGATGACATGCTTGATGAGTTGCATGGTGCTTGTATATTTTCTAAGATTGATTTACGTAGTGGGTACCATCAAATTAGAATTAAAGAGGGGGATGAATGGAAAACGGCATTTATTACTAAACTTGGATTATATGAATGGTTAGTTATGCCGTTTGGTTTAACAAATGCTCCTAGCACCTTTATGCGTCTTATGAACTGATACGATTCCCGGTATGATGATCAACACCGAGAGAAAAACGCGCGGAAGACTTATAGAATCGAAACACACGTCAACTAAAGAAGGATTCAACCCGACTAATACTAGAACAAAATAAATGACTAAACAACGATATATGACTCTATTGTATGGCTGTACTTAGACTCGATAAAAATAAACAAAGAGAACTAATTAAGAACAAAGAATGACTCAATTTATATATATGTGCTTAACTCGCTGAATTGAGCACGTATAGGTAAACTCGATGAACTGACCTTGGACACTTATTGAACTCGACTGGATCTTGATGGATAACAATGATATGGACATTGGATGGCTGCTGGATGACGTCGGTAATGATTGGCGATGTTGATGAAGGTAGAATGAGTTGATATGCGAAAGCAAACCCCGTGGACACTTGATCCGCGAAACGTACTTCACTTGGAATCTCCTCGATAGATGAATTGAACTCGGGGCGACACACCCTGTGTAAAACAATACACAAAAAGTCTCGCTACTTGAATTCTCTTCAGTTGCAAATCCGACCCTAACTCCACAAGAGAATTAGAACAAGATTTAAAGATAAAACTTAAAAAGTTGCAAGCTTCTTAAGAGTGTGTATTTTCGGCTGAAAATAAACAAAAAGAGGATCTTGGGTGAGACAATATTGAAAGGTAAATTCTTCTTAGTCAAATATGGTCTAAATATCAAAGTAACAATGATCCCCTATTTATAATAGAGGGATGGACGAAAATTAAAGTAAAATCCTAATAGAGATCGAAAATAAAAAGCTATCCTAATCTAACTAGGATTGTTACCTTATCCAAAATCTGGTTTTAAGGTAAGAATCAAAAGATACCAAAAATAAAATAAGAAAAATCTATCTAGATAAAGATAAATCCCAACAACTTGGGCCTTCATAAATCTCGCCTATTGGACCTTCAAATTAACACAATATGGGCTGCAATTTATCATAAATAATTAGTGGCCCATATCATGTATTATTCTTCAAATCTTGATTTCCAATCTTTGATGACCTTCATTATAACAATCTTCGGACCTTTGAATGATAGCTCAGAATTTGATTCTTCAAGGCATTTCAGGATCATATCATTCCCCTCCTCTTGAAAAGAATTCGTCCTCGAATTCAAATCTTCGGGGTCAAGGAACATGAATGGATCATCAAACTCCTTTGTGTGCACAACTAAATCATAAGGAACATTCTCAACAACCTGTAAAATAAAGACAACAAAAGTACAGGGTTGATCAAAAATGTTAGAACTCGGTAGCTCCTCCATGACTGCTTCTTTGAGTTCTTTGTGCTCCACAGTCTTTACTCCATTAATGTCAATCTCCTCTTGAAAACATGGCTGCATTTCCAACAGCTCTTCAACTGTTTCAAACTCCTCAGCTTCGAACAGCTCTTTAATGATTCCGATCTCCTCTACGGCGGTAACAACCTTCATTTCTTCTCTCTCGACTTCAACGTCTTCATAAGTAGCAACTTTTATCAATTCATCAATAGGTGCATCAACTGAAATTGTTACCTCAAAAGTAGAATCTTCTTTGATGGCAACGATCTCAGATGGTAACTCAACATGGATCTCCTCTTGAATGTTGCTGGCTTGGCTTGGCACATCTATGACTGGCTGAACTGGTGATGCAGGCCGTGTAGGTGGTACATAGGTACGTAGAAACTCCTCGAATGACTCAGGTTCGCTCCAACGAAATGGGGCTGTTTGGCGATGAGCTCTAGGTGACAACTCTACATTTGACTCTACTTGAACCACTTCATTTTGCAGACTCTCCAACCACTTCTCTATCTCAATGGCATATTGCACCATGTCTTTCAACTTGTCGAAGTGATACAATGCTACCTTTTCTCGGATTTCCCTTCGTAGACCAGCTAGGAATCTGATACGACCCGGACTATGCTAGGACGAATCTTGAGAACGTAGCGGAAGACTTAAGGATGCGAAACACGTCAGCGAATGAAGGGCTTCAATCCGACTCGATAAACAATGGAAAAATAGACAATCTAGACAACTAAAATACCTAGAAAAATGACACGAATTATATAACACAATTCAAAGGAACGAGGGGCTGTATGGGAACGGTTTTGTGGCTGAAAATAGGGTGTTGGAATTGTGTGTTTAGGGTGAAGAATGGCTTGGAGTAGATAGGTTATGATAGAGATGAATCGAACTTACGTGTAGATGAAACGGTAGAACTCGAACTCGTCTTGTGAAAGAGACTCGATCGATTGGTGGCTGGACGGTTACGGACGTGGATGACTTGATGGAAGTCGTCGTTTGGTGTAGATGGATGATGATTCGTTGAGGTGAATCACAACCCGATAGCCTCCTTGAATCTCGAACGTATCCAAGGTTGAAATCTCTAAGTTGATCTTCGGATAGCGAATACCGGTTAATCCCTCAAGTGGATTAAGCAATACCCTTGAATAAGACTTAAAGTTGCTAGCTCCAAGAATATGAATTTTAAATCAAAACTCACAAAGATTTAAAAGGGGGTTGAGACAATATTGAAAGCAAAGCTTAATTAATCAAATATAGTCTAAAATAATAATGTTACATGGATCCCTTATTTATAGGCATAATAGGGACGAAAATAATAAGCTTAAAAGGCCTAAAAATTGATCCAAAAGGGATCTCTAACTATACTAGGAAGATACCTAAACTAGAATTCTATTCAAGGTAGGAAATTGCCTTAAATACAATTCTAGTCAAACTTGACCTCATTATGGACGAAAATTAACAAATAATTAATTAAAAATCTGATCTAATTAATTAAATACCATAGTCTAATTAAATACTATAGTCTAAATAAATCAATCCCTTAATTAAATAACTAAGGGGGACGAAAACTCCATGCAACTTGTCTATGCAATGTGAATCTGCCATGCATGCACAACTTGATGAGTTCTATCTTCATGCATTGCTCTTCAAATCTTGATCTCCAATCTTTGATTATTAAAGGAGTAACAATCTTGGGATCCTCTAATGGCAGCTTTGAATGGACCGATTTGATGCTTGCTATGGCCTTATCAGAATCTATCCATGGTATCTTCTAGATACTCTTCTACATCAGCTCGTCTCATGGCTTCAATCATTTTGTAGTAGTAATCATTTACACTTCGATCTCTTTGCCTAAGCTTGTATAGCTTCTCCTCCACTCCCATTGGTAGTGGTCTGGAATGAAGCGTTTCCGCATCAAATCTTTCAACTCACGCCATGTGTCGATAGGTGGAAGGTGATCTCGGCGGCATCGATCTTGCTGGAATTCCCACCATGTTGCTGCATGTCTTTAAACTCCAATGTGGCTAATTGCACCTTCTTTGGCTCGGGGAAGTAATGATACTTAAAAATCTTATCAACTCTGCGTTCCCAATCTAGGTACACTTCTGGATCGTATAGACCTTCGAACTCTGGGATGGTTATCTTGTTGCGGTGTAGACCATCGGTATCTCTGAATCGATTTGGACGGACTCGAACTGGATTCATCTTAACGGTGTAGGTAAACCTGCTGATGGGTGTACGGGTATATGGGTGTATGTGTGTATGGACTATGTGGTGTATAAGGTGAACTGGGTGTATATGGGTGTGGATTGGGTAATTCAAATCCCCTTGGGTGTAGGAATCAAATTAGATGTGGATAAGTAAGAAAGATCTTGAAGAGATATGGATGAGGATGGAAGAAATCTAAACAAGGAAGGAAATCTAATGGATGTGGAAAAAGGATTTTGGATGTGTTTGACCAATGTGAACACAATCTAAAGATCCCTAAAAATAAGGAAACAAATCTAAACACAAGGTAAAATCGAATCCAATAAGAATTTAAATCTGATTTTCATTTTTTTTTTTTCGGCGACTTTTTTTTTTTTGACTAAGCCGATGTCTTTTGCTCCTTTTTTTTTCAATGAATATGAATCAGATTACAACTCGAAACAAACAAAAATTAAATGACACGTACGAAAAATAACTGACACGTAGATGACACGTCGGATTGAACCACGACCAGCAGAGCTGACGTGGCTCTGATGCCAAATGATACGATTCCCGGTATGATGATCAACACCGAGAGAAAAATGCGCGGAAGACTTATAGAATCGAAACACACGTCAACTAAAAATAACTGACACGTAGATGACACGTCGGATTGAACCACGACCAGCAGAGCTGACGTGGCTCTGATGCCAAATGATACGATTCCCGGTATGATGATCAACACCGAGAGAAAAACGCGCGGAAGACTTATAGAATCGAAACACACGTCAACTAAAAAGGATTTTGGATGTGTTTGACCAATGTGAACACAATCTAAAGATCCCTAAAAATAAGGAAACAAATCTAAACACAAGGTAAAATCGAATCCAATAAGAATTTAAATCTGATTTTCATTTTTTTTTTTTCGGCGACTTTTTTTTTTTTTTTTTTTTGACTAAGCCGATGTCTTTTGCTCCTTTTTTTTTCAATGAATATGAATCAGATTACAACTCGAAACAAACAAAAATTAAATGACACGTACGAAAAATAACTGACACGTCGGATTGAACCACGACCAGCAGAGCTGACGTGGCTCTGATGCCAAATGATACGATTCCCGGTATGATGATCAACACCGAGAGAAAAACGCGCGGAAGACTTATAGAATCGAAACACACGTCAACTAAAGAAGGATTCAACCCGACTAATACTAGAACAAAATAAATGACTAAACAACGATATATGACTCTATTGTATGGCTGTACTTAGACTCGATAAAAATAAACAAAGAAAACTAATTAAGAACAAAGAATGACTCAATTTATCTATATGTGCTTAACTCGCTGAATTGAGCACGTATAGGTAAACTCGATGAACTGACCTTGGACACTTATTGAACTCGACTGGATCTTGATGGATAACAATGATATGGACGTTGGATGGCTGCTGGATGACGTCGGTAATGATTGGCGATGTTGATGAAGGTAGAATGAGTTGATACGCGAAAGCAAACCCCGTGGACACTTGATCCGCGAAACGTACTTCACTTGGAATCTCCTCGATAGATGAATTGAACTCGGGGCGACACACCCTGTGTAAAACAATACACAAAAAGTCTCGCTACTTGAATTCTCTTCAGTTGCAAATCCGACCCTAACTCCACAAGAGAATTAGAACAAGATTTAAAGATAAAACTTAAAAAGTTGCAAGCTTCTTAAGAGTGTGTATTTTCGGCTGAAAATAAACAAAAAGAGGATCTTGGGTGAGACAATATTGAAAGGTAAATTCTTCTTAGTCAAATATGGTCTAAATATCAAAGTAACAATGATCCCCTATTTATAATAGAGGGATGGACGAAAATTAAAGTAAAATCCTAATAGAGATCGAAAATAAAAAGCTATCCTAATCTAACTAGGATTGTTACCTTATCCAAAATCTGGTTTTAAGGTAAGAATCAAAAGATACCAAAAATAAAATAAGAAAAAATCTATCTAGATAAAGATAAATCCCAACAACTTGGGCCTTCATAAATCTCGCCTATTGGACCTTCAAATTAACACAATATGGGCTGCAATTTATCATAAATAATTCGTGGCCCATATCATGTATTATTCTTCAAATCTTGATTTCCAATCTTTGATGACCTTCATTATAACAATCTTCGGACCTTTGAATGATAGCTCAGAATTTGATTCTTCAAGGCATTTCAGGATCATATCATGAACCGTGTTCTACGTGCTTTTATAGGTAGATTTGTTGTGGTTTATTTCGATGACATATTAATCTATAGTAAAACTGTGGATGAGCATGAAGATCATTTGAGGAATGTTTTACAAGCTTTAAAGAAAGAACAATTGTATGATAACCTTAAAAAGTGCACCTTTTGCACCGATAGGGTTGTTTTCTTTGGCTTTGTTGTGAGTGCAGATGGAGTACAGGTGGACGAAGAGAAGGTGCGAGCCATCCAAGAATGGCCGACGCCTACCAATGTTGGAGAGGTTCGGAGTTTTCATGGATTGGCGAGTTTCTACCGCCGTTTTGTGCCATACTTCAGTAGCATAAGTGCATGGTGAAGAGCCGCGGCCAAGCAATGAAGAGAAACCGATTTTCGGTTCTTATCTATTTTATTTTATGATACGACCCGAACTCTAGGAACGAACACACGTCGACACACGTAAGTTTTTGTGTCTTCTATGACTCAAGATTCAAAGTAAGATATGCGGAAGAAATACGGAACAAACTAGACGACTAGAACCAAGTAAAATATCTAAAACTATGACACACAAAATAACACAAATCCAAACAAAGATGGGCTGTTTTTGGACGGCTATATGGACGGTATTATGGGATGATTTTCGATGGTGATGAGTTGGTTTAGAAGGGCTAGGGTAGATAGGATATGTTAGAGATACGATGGACTTACGGATTGAACGAAGAGATCACGATCTTGAGGATGATGGTTGAGATGGACGACAGTGGACGGTGGTGGCGTCGAAGGTGGCTGGATGGCGGTGGTGGTTGTGATGTGAATTACAACCTGAAAGTTGCCTTGGATCTCGAACGTATACAAGGCCAAATTCTTTAAGTTGCTCTTCGATAGCGAGTTTCCGACGATCCATCGAACGTGGACGGCGAATTCCCTTTGTAAAACTTAGAGGTGCTAAATCTAAGAGTATGAATTTAATTATCTAAACTCACAAAAGATTAAACGGGGAGAGACGATATTGAAAGCAAAGGCTTAATAATCAAATATAGTCTAAAGTAACAATGAAGCATGGATCACCTATTTATAATACATAGGTGACCGAAAATCCTAAGGCTTAAGGCCGAAAATATTGAGTCCAAGTTGATCTAGAATTGGACTTGGAAGTTTCCCTAAACTAGAACTCTATTTAAGGTAGTTTCTTCCCTTAATTAAAATTCTAGTCAAACCTATGACTTGGACTAATCATAACCGAAAATTATCCTAAATAATTAATTAAAATCTGATCCAAACTATAGTATAATTAAATAAAATAAATACTATAGTCTAAAATAAAAATAACTACTAAATAAAATCAACAAGGACCGAAAATTGGTCTTGCACAATTTCGGCCGATCCATCTTCACTTCATGCACATGCACATGTCCATATGCACACATGCACATCTTCATATTGTGTTCTCTATGTCTTGATCTCCATCTTCCAATGTCAATAAGTTCATCATCTTCAAGCTTCCTTGCACGCCGTCTTCTTCTTCAAGCTTCTTGCGAATTGTAGCTTGCAAATATTCTTGCAACTTCTTAGCTCTTAATCTTGTGACGGGTCCTTTGAATTGAAGCTCTTCATTGACTTCCTCATTGCTATGGATGTCCTCATCATTTTAGTAGTTATTTTATTTTAGACTATAGTATTTATTTTATTTAATTATACTATAGTTTAGATCAGATTTTAATTAATTATTTAGGATAATTTTCAGTTATGATTAGTCCAAGTCATAGGTTTGACTAGAATTTTAATTAAGGGAAGAAACTACCTTAAATAGAATTCTAGTTTAGGAAAACTTCCAAGTCCAATTCTAGATCAACTTGGACTCAATATTTTCGGCCTTAAGCCTTAGGATTTTCGGTCACCTATGTATTATAAATAGGTGATCCATGCTTCATTGTTACTTTAGACTATATTTGATTATTAAGCCTTTGCTTTCAATATCGTCTCTCCCCGTTTAATCTTTTGTGAGTTTAGATAATTAAATTCATACTCTTAGATTTAGCATCTCTAAGTTTTACAAAGGGAATTCGCCGTCCATGTTCGAGGGATCGTCGGAAACTCGCTATCCGAAGAGCAACTTAAAGAATTTGGCCTTGTGTACGTTCGAGATTCAAGGCAACTTTCGGGTTGTAATTCACATCACAACCACCACCGCCGTCCAGCCACCTTCGACGCCACCACCGTCGTCCATCTCAACCATCATCCTCAAGATCGTGATCTCTTCGTTCAATCCGTAAGTCCATCGTATCTCTATCATATCCTATCTACCCTAGCCCTTCCAAACCAACTCATCACCATCGAAAATCATCTCATAATACCGTCCAAAAATAGCCCATCTTTGTTTGGATTTGTGTTATTTTGTGTGTCATAGTTTAGATATTTTAGTTGAGTCTTAGTCGTCTAGTTTGTTCCATTATTTTTCCACTTATTTTACTTTGATTATTTGAGTCATCGAAGACACAAAAACTTACGTGTGTCGATGTGTGTTCGTTCCTAGAGTTCGGGTCGTATCATAATTAAATAAAATAAATACTATAGTCTAAAATAAAATAACTACTAAAATAAAATAGATAAGAACCGAAAATCGGTTTCTCTTCATTGCTTGGCCGCGGCTCTTCACCATGCACTTATGCACATGTGCACATCATCATGTAGTGTTCTCCATGTCTTGATCGCCATCTTCTAATGTCAACAAGTTCATCATTTTCAAGCTTCCTTGCACGCCGTCTTCTTCTTCTTCGAGCTTCTTGCGAATTGTAGCTTGCAAATAATCTTGCAACTTCTTAGCTCTTAATCTTGTGACGGGTCCTTTGAATTGAAGCTCTTCATTGACTTCCTCATTGCTATGGATGTCCTCATCATGAACTCCTTGAGTTCTACTTCACAGGCAATGTCGGGATTCATACCTTCAATGTACCGAATGATGGTAGCATTTAAGGTCTCCTCCTTTCCGACTCGATTCAAGGCAGTCTCGAGCTCTTTGTGGTACTCCTCGATCGAACGGGTGCCCTGCTTGATCCGGTTGAGCTTCTTCTCAAGCTCTCTTTCATAGTGGACTGGAATGAAACGCCCACGCATGAAACCTTTCATTTCCTCCCAATTATCGATGGGTGGATTTCTATTCCTTCGTCTTCTTTCTTGCTGCATTTCCCACCAAGTGGCTGCGTAGCCTTTAAACTCCAAACATGCTAATTGCACCTTTTTAGCTTCTGAAAAATCATAGCATGCGAAAATCTTTTCTACCTTACGTTCCCAATCAAGATAGATATCGGGATCGTGAAGGCCTTCAAATTCTGGAATGCTCGTTTTGATGTTGTGGAGCATTCGGTCTTCTTCATAGTCATCTCGACTATGGCCTCTTCTCGGGCGACGGCCTCGGTCAAATTCTTCAGTATTCTCATCAAAGTACTCCTCTTCAGGCTCGTTGTGATGCTCTAGACGTTGGTTTCCTCGAATGGGTGGAGGATAGACAGGTGTTGTTTTAGTGCGTTCAAGAGCATGCACTAAATCGTCTATCTTGTCGGAGAGAGCCTGGTGTTGTCTTTGAACATGTTTAGACAACGCTTCAAAGTGGTACTTGGGATCCCACAGTGCGGGTGGATCCGAGGATGACTCCATGGGTGCTTTGGAAGGGTCTTTGGATGGGTCCAAAGGTGGCAAGGTCGACTGGGGGTCGACGGGTGGTGTAGATGATGATTCGGAGCGGGTTCCTTTCTTCATGGTACCTACAAAATGAACAAACGTAAAAGAAAACAAGGTAGGACCTCACAATCTCACTTTCGCTCGTTTGTTTTCACTCTTGATTTTTCCACTCGTGTATCACTCAATATATGGGTGCACAGTGTGTGAAAATCGTGTCAGTGGAATTAGGAATTCGTATGGTTTGTTCGAAGGGAGGACGGGAATGCTATTCTCGGACACAAGGATGAATTTGGTGTGTATAGATGAGATACGGGTTGAGTATGTGTATGTATGGAGTTGGCCAAATGGTATTGTAGTGTGTGGGTGGTGGTGGTCGAGTATGGTAGTGGTAGGGAAGGAAAGAAGTAGATCAATTATTGAAATTCCAAATAGAATAGGAAATCCAAAAATAAATCTAGGTAGAAGAAGGAAAGAAATAGAAGAGATAAGGAAAGAAGAAAGAGATAAGGTAAGTAGGGGATTTGGATATGTATCAATCTATGTGACACAATCTAAATACCTTAATTAGCCTAGACTCTAGAAGGAATGAACCAAAAATAAAATAAGACACTTAAGGAAGTTACCAAAAAGAAATAGAACTTGTATGGAAAGTTCCAAAAATAAAACTAATCTAGAAGGAAACTACCAAAAATAAGAATGACTCACTAGGTAATTACCAACTATGATCTAGTACCAAAGGAAAGTACCAAAATTAAAAATTGAACAAAAGGAAACAATGAGTTTCATTTTATTTTTTTTTAAATTTCGGATTCTTTTTTTTTTTATCCGATTTCTTTTTTTTTTTTTTGAATTTTCGATCGGCTCTTTTGTTTCTCTCTTTTTTTTTTTTTGAATGATCGTGCCTTTTCTTCTTTTTTTTTTATAACAATGAACAAACGAAAATTAAATTACAACTCGATCAAACGTAAAATAAAATACGACACAAAAATCGAACCAAAGCCGACGTGGCTTTGATACCACTTTTATGATACGACCCGGACTCTAGGAATGAACACACGTCGACATACGTAAGTTTTGTGCCTTCGATGACTCAAATAATCAAAGTAAAATATGCGGAAGATTAACGTATCAAACTAGACGACTAAGACCAAATAAAATACCTAGACTTATGACACACAAAATAACACAAATCCAACAAATATGGGGCTGTTTTGGAACGATTATGGTGATGGTGAGGATGAAGGATTTTCGATGGTGTTGATGGGTTTAGAATGGCTAGAGTAGATAGGATATGATAGAGTTATAACGGACTTACGGATGTAACGAAGAGATCGAAGGTGAGATGGACGATGGCGGTGGTGATGGTGGCGTCGTGGAGGTTGAACGGCGGCGGTGTTGATGTTGTGAATTACAACCCGAAAGTTGCCTTGAATCTCGAACGAACACAAGGCCAAATTCTTGAAGTTGCTCTTCGGATAGCGAGTTTCCGACGATCCCTCGAACGTGGACGGCGAATTCCCTTTGTAAAACTTAGAGGTGCTAAATCTAAGAGTATGAATTTAATTATCTAAACTCACAAAAGATTAAAAGGGGAGAGACGATATTGAAAGCAAAGGCTTAATAATCAAATATAGTCTAAAGTATGAATGTCACATAGTACCTCTATTTATAATAATAGAGGGCCGAAAATTACTAAGCTAGGGGCCGAAAATATTGATTCCAAGTTGATCTAGAATTGGACTTGGAAGTTTCCTAAACTAGAATTCTATTTAAGGTAGAACTTGTAGATCTTACCTTATCTAAAATCCTAGTCAAACTATGACTTAATGTAACCGAAAATTACCCTATTTTAATTAAATAAAACTGATCCTAACTATAGTATAATTAAATAAAATAAATACTATAGTCTAAAATAAAATAAATACTAGATAAAATAACACAAGGACCGAAAATTGGCCTTGCACAATTTCGGCCGATCCTTCTTCACTTCAAGCTCATGCACACGTCCATTTGCACACATGCACATCTTCATATTGTGTTCTCCATGTCTTGATCTCCATCTTCCAATATCAACAAGTTCATCATCTTCAAGCTTCCTTGCACGCCGTCTTCTTCTTCAAGCTTCTTGCGAATTGTAGCTTGCAAATATTCTTGCAACTTCTTAGCTCGTAGACGTGTGACGGGTCCTTTGAATTGAAGCTCTTCATTGACTTCCTCATTGCTATGGATGTCCTCATCACCCGGACAGCCCCTTGGCGCCACCACTTCACCTTCCAAACAACCTCATTCGGACTCCCTAGCTGTGGAAAAGAAGTTGGAGTCGAGTTCAAACAAGCCTCATGCGAAGAGCTTGTTTATTTCAGCAAAAGGAATTCAGAAGGCCGTGAAAGCAGATATGCCTCTTGTCCTACTTACATTTAAGAGCAGTGCTACTAATGATTGTTTGCCTAGTGATGTGCAGCCCTTACTTGATGAGTTCAAGGACGTTTTTCCTGAGGAGATACCCGGAGGAAATTGCCTAGTGATCCAACTAGACTAGGAAATTGCCTAAACTAGAATTCTATTTAAGGTAGAAACTTTCCTTAATTAAAATTCTAGTCAAACCTATGACTTGTTGACTCCATGACTGAAAATTACACCAATTTAATTAAATAAAATCTGATCTACTATAGTCCAAAATTAAATAAAAATAATACTATAGTCAAAGTTATTTAATTCTCGGACAGGCGCCTCTGGTAGATAAGAAATGGTCACGCCTTATTTGCCATAACCTCCTGGATTGGCATCAAATTTAAATCTTCCAATTTTCGACCAAGTAAGCTTCAATCCTCCAATGCTTGGTCTTCATCTTCAATTGAGAGCATTGTAATCACCTTGGGGTTGCTTTGAACAATTATCTTTTCCTTGAGCTTCTTTCGCACATATCCTTGAAAGTAACCTTGACGTTGCTTAGATCATAACCTTGTAATTGGACCTCTAATTTGCAACTCCAGGTTTGAACCATCAATGTTATGCACGATCTCATCAGATTGCATGGAATTCCTCATACTATTGTTAGTGATAGGGATTCTAAGTTCTTAGGACACTTTTGGCATGTTTTGTGAGGAAAATTGGGGACTAAGTTATTATTTTCTACTGCATGTCATCCACAAATCGATGGTCAAACTGAGGTTGTGAATCATACATTAGGTGCATTACTTAGGTGTTTAATTAAAAACAATTTGAAGTCATGGGAAGAGTGTCTACCATATGCTGAATTTGCTTATAATCGTGTCACTCATTCTTCTACTAACATGTCTCCGTTTGAGGTAGTTTATGGATTTAATCCACTAACGCCTACTGATTTGCTTCCTTTACCCGTTGAGCATCTAACGAGTGTTAAAGGTATGAAGCAAGCTGAATTCATTCGAGAGATGCATGAGAAGGTTCGTGCCCGAATTGAGCACAAAGGCTCGAGAATTGCCGCCGCACGCAACACAAGGCGCAAGCAAGTTGTCTTCCAGCCCGGTGATCGTGTTTGGATTCATCTGAGTCCTGGCCGATTTCCCAATCTGAGGACAGCCTAGAGGAGACGGCCCCTTCACCATCCTGAGCCGAGTTAATGACAATGCGTACCGCATTGATCTCCCAGGTGAGTACAAGTGTTCATCTACTTTTAATGTTGCTGATTTGTCTCCCTTTATTGCAGATGAATTTGACCATGATGAGGATCCAAATTCGAGGACGAATTTTCTTCAGCAGGGGGGGAATGATGAGGCCATCCATAGCAATGAGGATCTGATGAGATCGAGCTAAGAAAAGAACAAGAAGATCCGGAGCTGCAGTTCAAAGGTCCTATGACGCGTTTGCGAGCTAAGAAGTTACAAGCTTATTTACAAGCTTCAATAAGGCGCAAATTCGAATTGCATGAAGATGAAGTGAAAAGCAGCTCGAGATTGATCTCCATGCTGTCCATTGATAATGAAGAAGGAAGCATGAAAACGTGAGAAAAAGAATGACGCCATTTGGACGTATGCATGAAAAGTTATACGCGTATGCATGGGAAACCGGGAGATGCTGTTTTTCATGCAAAGGTGGCAAGAATTAAATCACACATGGGCCACGAATTATTCATCATTATTTCAGCCCATGTCATGTAACTTAAGGTCCAAATAGGCGAGATTAAAGGCCCAAATCCACTTTGGAATTTATCTTTATCTAGATAGATTTTTCTTATTTTATTTTTGGTATCTTTTGATTCTTTCCTTAAAAAGAGATTTTGGAAAATGAAACAATCCTAGATAGATTAGAAGTAGTTAGGATCGGCCTTATCATGTTCTAAAGGCCTTAGGTTTCGATTTCTAGCTATTATAAATAGGGATGCTTTGTGACACTTTAAAAGTTAGACAATTGCAGATGATGAGTTCGAGTGCAATGATTACGAGTCCTTGAATTCGAGGACGAATTCTTTTCAGCAGGGGGGGAATGATGAGATCGAGTATAGCAATGAAGAAAATGATCCGGAGCTGCAGTTTAAAGGTCCAATGACGCGTTTGCGAGCTAAGAAGTTGCAAGCTTATTTACAAGCTTCTATTCGTCGCAAATTCGAAATGCATGAAGATGAAGTCAAGGGCAGCTCAAGATTGATCACCATGCTTGCCATAGATGTTGAAGAAGGAAGCATGAAGACGTGAGAAGAAGAATAACGCCATTTGGACGTGTGCATGAAAAGTTATGCACGTTTGCATGGGAAATCGGGAGATGCTGTTTTTCATGCAAAGGTGGCAAGATTAATTGAGACATGGGCCACGAATTAATTCATGGATTTCAGCCCATGGTCGATTATTTTAGGTCCAAATAGGCGTGGATTTGAAGGCCCAAAGTGTTGGGATTTTATCTAGATTATTTTAGATTTTATTATCTTCTTTTAGTCTTTTTGATTTTTGGTCTTTTTTATTTTTAGTCTTTTTGATTTTTGGTTTTTTTGATTTTACCTTAATTAGGGACTTCTAGTCAAAATAGGATTCCTAGTTGATCTACTTAGGATTTTCGAAATCCTTTAGCTATTAGGTTTAGATTTTCAGTTTTATGCTCCTATAAATAGGAGTACCTTGTGACATTATTATGGAGACAATTGCATGAAATAAAGAGTTATTCTCAATCTGTCTCATGATCCTTCGGTTGATCAAACTTTTATCTACAATTCTATTGTTCTAGCAAATCAATAGTCTTATTTAAGTTCTTCAGGGTATAATTAAGTACTTAAGAGAATTGCTATCTGGAGAAGCTAGACGTGCGCGTTCGGGTTATTCAACACGGGTTCGCCGAATCTAACCGATCCACAACAACACATCGCCGCCACCTTCATCAACACCACTGCCACCTTCACCAACTTCCGCCGCCTCCACCGCCGTATTCCAGCCCCCTCAAGTTGTTCATGGTGTCCTCATCCTTGTCCCATTCATTGTTCGTGTTTTCTAGTAAGTTTGTCTTTTAATTCGTGTCGGATTGAGTCCTTCTTTAGCTGACGTAGTTCGAGTCCTTAAAGTCTTCCGCTTGCGTATATCTCGTGTCTTGGATACATTGTCCGGGTTACATCATAAATTTGGCATCAGAGTCACGTCAGCTCTGCTGGTCGTGGTTCAATCCGACGTGTCATCTACGTGTCAAATACGTGTCATTTAATTTTCGTTTTGTTTCGAGTCTTGTAATCTGATTTCTATTCATTGAAAAAAAAAAAGTAAAAGAGCAAAGGGATCGAAATCCCTACTGCAAAAAAAAAATCGTCAAAAAAAAAATGAAAATTCAGTTTATTTATTGTGTTTTTGATCTCAATTCCTTGTTTTTAGATTTGTTTCCATCTTTTTAGGGATTCGTAGATTGTGTTCACACATCCAAAATCCTTATTCCCTTATCCATTAGATTTCTTACCTTGTTTAGATAGATTTCATCATAATCTACATCTATTCAAGATCTTTCCATCCACATCCATATCTAATCAAGATCTTCCATCATTATCCACCTATAATTTTCGAATTCTATACCCTATAGTGTTCGAATTTCCCATCTCTTTTCCATAGACACCCGATTCACCTTATACACCACATAGTCCATACACCCGTACACCCATACACCCGTGGTCTACATACACCAACCCATTGAATACTCATTCCACACGCCTACTTCTACTCTTAGCAACCTTCCGGCTTGATTCTATCCGTTGGAGCTTGAAGAAGACCCAGAGGAGCTAGTCAAGAGAAGATGCTGAAGTTTTCGATCCACCCACCCCCATATTTCACTCCACACGTGCACCACACATACTTGAGAGTTAAACACGAGTGAAAAAAATCAAGAGTGACATACACGAGCGTCTGTGAGGAATTGTGAGGTTCTACTTGCTTTTTCTTCACGTTTGTTCGTTTTGCAGGTACAATGAAGAAAGAAAATAACAAAGAGGCGTCTACTCCACCCTTTAAGGAGCCGAGATCGCCCAACACCCCAGGCAAGCAGTCCTACTCGTCCGAACCACAGTGGGATGCCAAGTACCAATATGAAGCCCTAGCTAAGCACTTTGAGCGACAGACTCGTCTACTGAAAGACGAACTTGGCAACCAAGTAGCTGAATTGCAAGAGGAGCTTGCAAAGCTTAGATCACAAACGACCGCATCCCAAACGGTCCAAGGAGATCCTGAGAAGGGGCCACTCGAGCCTCAAGATGAAGAGACGAGGCAATCCGAGCCTCAAACTAATGCAGAGAGGCAATCCAAGCCGCAAGACAACACAGAGAGGCGACATGAGCCTCAAACAGGAGCCCAAGGCCGACGCCAACCCCTGAGGAACGTCCCACAGCCGCCTCCTGTTCAGCAAGTTGATCAAAGGCCGCCCCGAGAGCCCTCCTTTGAAGATGACTATGATTATGGATACGATTCCTATGCAGCCAGTGGGTATGAAGCTGATTACCCACCACAAGGGCACAGAGGACGCCATGGCCGACCCCGAGGTCCCCATAGGCGTGCACATTATCATGATGATGATGATGTGATGAAGCCACGAAAAGCCTTGAAGAACTTAATCCGGAGCTGCAAATACGTGGTCCAATTACACGATTTCGAGCAATACAATTGCAAGGATTTTTCCAAGCATTTGTGTGTAAGCAATTCGAAGATGACAAAGGTGTTGAGAGCAACTCCAAGATTGTTACTTTGCTAGTAATTAAAGATTGGAGATCAAGGTTTGAAGAACAAAACATGAAGAAGTGAAGACCAAGACTTGGAATGTGCGTATACCCGTCGGTATGCCCATACCGAGTAGTTTCGGCCTTTAATTTATTTAATTGAGGGCTTGAATTTTATTTAGACTATAGTATTTATTTAATTATGTTAGACTATAGTTTAGTTCAGATTTTTAATTATTTATTATGTAATTTTCGTCCATAATATAGTCATAGTTGACTAGAATTGTATTTAAGGCAATTTCCTACCTTGAATAGAATTCTAGTTTAGGGAACTTCCTAGTATAGTTAGAGATCCCTTTTGGATCAGTTTTTAGGCCTTTTTTTTCTTATTATTTTCTTTCCCTTATGTCCTATAAATAGGGGAACCATGTCACATTGTTACTTTAGACTTTATTTGAATTATTAAGCTTTGCTTTCAATATTGTCTCAACCCCGTTTAAATCTTTGTGAGTTTTGATTGAAAATTCATATTCTTGGAGCTAGCAACTTTAAGTCTTATTCAAGGGTATTGCTTAATCCACTTGAGGGATTAACCGGTATTCGCTATCGAAGAGCAACTTAGAGATTTCATCCTTGGGTACGTTCGAGATTCAAGGAGGCTATCGGGTTGTGAATCACATCAACAAATCATCGTCCATCTTCATCATCGACGACCTCCAAATCAGCCATCAACGTCCATCAACGCACGCTTCAATTCAGCCCACAAGTTCGTGTTCGAAGTCCTACACCGTTCCGTTTTATCCGTAAGTTCGTTTCATGATACGATTCCCGGTATGATGATCAACACCGAGAGAAAAACGCGCGGAAGACTTGGACAGTTGTTGAAATCGACTGGATCTTGATGGATAATAATGATATGGACGTTGGTTGGTTGCTGGATGACGTCGGTAATGATTGGCGATGTTGATGAAGATAGAATGAGTTGATACGCGAAAGCAAACCCCGTGGACACTTAATCCGCGAAACGTACTTCACTTGGAATCTCCTCGATAGATGAATTGAACTCGGGGCGACACACCCTGTGTAAAACAATACACAAAAAGTCTCGCTACTTGAATTCTCTTCGATTGCAAATCCGACCCTAACTCCACAAGAGAATTAGAACAAGATTTAAAGATAAAACTTAAAAAGTTGCAAGCTTCTAAGAGTGTGTATTTTCGGCTGAAAATAAACAAAAAGAGGATTTTGGGTGAGACAATATTGAAAGGTAAATTCTTCTTAATCAAATATGGTCTAAATATCAAAGTAAAAATGATCCCCTATTTATAATAGAGGGATGGACGAAAATTCCAAGATAAAATCCTAAAAGAATTAGAAAAAGAGTTTCCTATCATAACTAGGATTGTTTCCTTATCCAAAATCTGTTTTTAAGGAAAGAATCAAAAGATACCAAAAATAAAATAAGAAAATCTATCTAGATAAAGATAAATCCCAACAACTTGGGCCTTCATAAAACTTGCCTATTGGACCTTCAAATTAACACAATATGGGCTGCAATTTATCATAAATAATTCGTGGCCCATATCATGTATTATTCTTCAAATCTTGATTTCCAATCTTTGATGGCCCTCATTCTAACAATCTTCGGACCTTTGAATGATAGCTCCGGATTTAATTCTTCAAGGCTTTTCAGGATCATATCATTTCATCCCTAACATATCCTATCTACTCCAAGCCTTTCTTCACCATCATAATCACACGATTTTCCCTACAAATTCAGCCCTCAAAACCGTCCCTATTCAGCCCCTCATCCGTTGTTTTTGTGTTACATAGTCGTGTCATAGTTTACGTATTTTTAGTTGTCTAGATTGTCATTTTTCCGTTGTTTGTCGAGTCGGATTGAATCCTTCTTAATTCTGACGTGTTTCGATTCTTAAGTCTTCCGCTACGTTTCTCTAGATTCATGCTAGCATAGCCGAGTCGTATCATAAATTTGGCATCAGAGCCACGTCAGCTCTGCTGGTCGTGATTCAATCCGACGTGTCATTTTTATCCTACGTGTCGTCTTACCTGTCTTTTTCATTTTTATTGTATCGAGTTGTAATAGCATAGCTATCAATTGAAAAAAAAAATAGCATCGACAAAAAAAAAGAGAAAAAGCCGTCGAAAAAAAAAAGAAAAAAAAAATTTCGGATAAAAAAAAAGGAAAAATTCGAAAATTAAAAAAAATTCATTGTATTACCATTTGAGTCTTGATTTATTTTGGTAATTTCCTTTTAGTATTTCATCTTATTTGGTAGTTACCTTGTGAGTCTATTTTATTTTTGGAACTTTCCTTCTAAGTTCTATTTTTAATTTTGGTAGTTTTCTTCTAGGATAACTCCTTAGTTGGTAACTTCCTTTAGAGTCTTATTTTATTTTTGGAACTTTCCTTCCAAGTTTTAATTCTTTTTGGTAGTTTCCTTTTGAGTTGTAATTTATTTTTAGTTCTTTCCTTTTAAAGTCTAGTTCAATTAGGATATTTAGATTGTGTCACAATTGTGTAACACTTTCCAAATTACCTAATCCATTTTTCCTTTTCCTCTCTAATTCTTACCTTCCATACTTTTGGATTTATTTTTGGATTCCTATTCTATTTGGGAACTTCAAAAATACATCTAATTCTTTCCTTTTCTAGCTTTCTTCCATCCAAATCCGTCCAAACCTTCCATATATACTTCCTCCCTTCAAATTTTCGTCCACCATCATCAAGGGGATCGAAAATTCATCTTATTCCACATATATCATCTGTTCACACTCATATACACCATCCGGACTATACACATATGCACCCATGTACCATTCGGTCCATACACCATACACCAATCATACTCCGTATACCCATACACCCTATACACCAAATCCTCCCCATCTCTACCGCAACAACAACATGATCATACCTGAGTTTGAAGGTTTATACTATCCCGACATCTATTTGGATTGGGAACGCAAAGTAGAAAAACTTTTTAAGTGCTATGACTTCCCCGAGAAAAAGAAAGTGCAGCTAGTTTCATCAAAGTTTAAAGGCTACGCAACAACATGGTGGGAATTCCAGCAGAACCGGTGCCATAGAGATCACCTTCCATGATACGACCCGGACAAATAATCTAGGACGAATCTAGAGACGTAGCGGAAGACTTCTGGATACAAAACACGTCAGCGAATGAAGGGCTTCAATCCGACACAAAATACGGCTAATCTAGACAACTAAAATACGTAGACTAATGACACGAACTATGTAACACAAAACCAAAGGTTTAAGGGGCTGAATAGGGACGGTTTTGAGGGCTGAATTTGTAGAGGAATTTCGTGTGTGATGGTTGTGAAGAATGGCTTGGAGAAGGTAGGATATGTTAGGGATGAATCGAACTTACGTGTAGATGAAACGGTAGAACTCGAACTCATCTTGTGAAAGAGACTCGATCGATTGGTGGCTGGACGGTTACGGACGTGGATGACTTGATGGAAGTCGTCGTTTGGTGTAGATGGATGATGATTCGTTGAGGTGAATCACAACCCGATAGCCTCCTTGAATCTCGAACGTATCCAAGGATGAAATCTCTAAGTTGATCTTCGGATAGCAAATACCGGTTAATCCCTCAAGTGGATTAAGCAATACCCTTGAATAAGACTTAAAGTTGCTAGCTCCAAGAATATGAATTTTAAATCAAAACTCACAAAGATTTAAAAGGGGGTTGAGACGATATTGAAAGCAAAGCTTAATTAATCAAATATAGTCTAAAGTAACAATGTGACATGGTTCCCCTATTTATAGGACTATGGGGAACGAAATTTAGCATAAAAAAAGCTTAAAAATTGATCCAAAAGGGATCTCTAACTATACTAGGAAGTTCCCTAAACTAGAATTCTATTCAAGGTAGGAAATTGCCTTAAATACAATTCTAGTCAACTATGACTATATTATGGACGAAAATTACATAATAAATAATTAAAAATCTGAACTAAACTATAGTCTAACATAATTAAATAAATACTATAGTCTAAATAAAATTCAACTCCTAATTAAATTAATTAAAGGGCCGAAAATCTGATCCCGTGCACGTATGCACAACTCGACGAGTTCTTCATGTTCTCTTCTTCAAACCTTGATCTCCAATCTTTAATTACTAGCAAAGTAACAATTTTGGAGTTGCTCTCAACATCTTTGTCATCTTCAAATTTCTTACATACAAATGCTTGGAAAAATCCTTGCAATTGTATTGCTCGAAATCGTGTAATTGGATCACGTATTTGCAGCTCCGGATTAAGTTCTTCAAGGCTTTTCGTGGCTTCATCATTCCCCTCCTCTTGAAAAGAATTCGTCCTCGAATTCAAAGCTCCGGGATCAAAGACGAACAGGAACTGATCAACGAACTCATTTTGCACAAGGTGCATAAAACACATCTTCAGGAACGTGCACATCAACTTGGTGTCAAATGGTCGAAACTCTAGCTCCAAAGTTTGCCTTGACATGGCATTCACGATCAAATCTGGTGGTAAATCAACTTCCAATGGAATTTCTTCAACAACCTGTAGAATAAAGATATCACAAGAAAACGGCTGACAAAAAATGTTAGAAATCGATGGATTCGCCATGCTAGCTTGTTCGAGCTCTTCATGATCTTCAACCATTGTCTCACGGATATCATTCTCCTTTTTAAAACATGGCTGTATCTCCAACAACTCTTCAACTTCTTCGGCTTCCTCAACTGCATCATCGATCTCCAAATTCACAATTTGTAGTTTATCATCCATACAATCTTCAGGACTTGTCATCTCCATGGACAAAACATCCAAATTGCAATCTTCTATACTTGTCATCTCCGGATTAGTAATTTTGAGAATGGGCACCTGTAATACCCCGAAATATTTTAGAAGGTTTAATTCAACTTATGTTAACCTCTGGTAAGTTAGAAAATAAGCTGGGTCCTTAAAGGACTCAAATAAAGGAAAATCGCAGCCAGGGAAATCTGTTAAATCTAATTTGGTCAAAAATTGTCTTAAAAATATGTTATGATATTTTTCTCGGGTTGATAGAAAATGTTTCAAGAATCATGCCAACCTTTGAAATTTCAAATTTCGAGTTCAAATGAACTCTTGGCACAACTTTAAGTTGGAAAATAATAAATTTAATAGAAAAAGGCACATCCGTCATTATCCAATTTCTTTTTCAAAAGATTATCTTATTCTTAATTATCCTATTCTTTTTCCATCATTATCCTCTTTCTTTTATTCGTTATTATCCTATTTATTTTTCCTCTATAAATAGGAGGTTAAGGTTTCATTTTTCATTCATTTTCAAAATCGAAACGCCGAGCAGCTTCCAGAGAATGTACGACTCTAGTTTCCTATTTCAATTTTGAAATAGTCATTTTGAAGGTGTCAACGCGTAGATCACGAATACATGATTGAAATGATGACACGAAGGATGATCACGATGGAAAATCATCGTGACCGCCGCCAATTCCTCGGAGAAGGTACTTTCTCCGATTCTGGTCATTCGGACCGATGAATTTAGAAATTTCAAGTTCTAAATATGCTTATATTTCGATTATCTTTAATTCTACCGATTTCGATTTTTGATGTTGTGAGTTTTCGGTATTTTTTCCCGTTCTCATTTTATGTAAATCTCAGATCTACTCTTCCTGGATAGTCGTATTAGAAATCTTCTTTTTATAAATAGTCTTTGATCATTTGGATCTTGTAGTTAACCGGAATAGATTTTTGATTTCTCGTCGTTTGAAATCCGGATCCGAATATTATATTATAAATCTGTCAGTTTCGAATTTATGATCTAGCCGTCCGATCTTTGATTTGATTACACCATTAAATTCCTTATTTTCTGCACTATCAAAAATTGTACTTTTGAGCGAAAATCCAACGAGTATCGATCTCAATCGAGACCGATACATTTCAGCTAAAATCTGTGAGTTTTTGTCCCGTTTCACCCATTTTGGGTCGTCAAATCGAAAAAGTTTCCTCTCAAAAGTTGCTCGAAATAATATTTCCTATGCTCCCGTCGAATTTCGTAATTTTCGGATGAGTTTTGAATAATATCGATTATTTAATATAAGCAGTTATTTTTATACTGGAGTCATGTGTTATCAAAAAAATTCTAAAACTCTCAAACTATAGTCTTGGCATATATAGGATGGTCCTTGAATATTTTCATAATTTTTGAAGGGTTAGAAAGTGCCGTGGCACAAATCTGATAAAAATCGATTAAAATGGCAAGTTTTGAAAAGAGACCCCTGTCAAATCGGTTGGTCCCAATAAATCAAGAATAATATTTTGGAATTTATTTCCTTCTTTGTCGGAATTATTCGAGGTCTCTAGAGTCGCGCAATCTATTTCTAAAAAGAATAAAATTAAATAATAGCTCGGATTACAGTAGATTAATTTTCGAAAATATAGTAGTCGTTCTGAGCTGAAGATCGATCCTTGTAGGATTTGCGTGACTTACGAGGAAGGTGAAGGATTGAATCTCGAGATGGTTAGAGCATTTTAGCCTAGGGGAACCAGGGAAGGACTTCTGTATGTATAAGGTGGGCTATACTATATCTTTGCAAATTGTATCTTTCGAGTTATTAAGCTCTGCTTTGTTAAAATTGCATATGTGACTATCTGTGTTAAATATTTACATGCTACTGTATGTTGTCGGAGTCTCATAAACCAGCGCTGTGTCAATGTGAGTAGCTACAGTATGCATGCATTGTTTGTCCTGCCCTACTCCTTGTCGGTGAGACTAAAATGAAACACTTATTGGTTATACTCTTTGGGTATACTATGGCCATACTCAACGTTATGCGCTGGTGATGTAGTTTGGGTTGCGGGCAGTGACGGGTTATACTCTTAAGCGCTTCACGATAAAATGTTTTGGTGAACTTAGGTTGCTTCCAACTTTTAAACCTCCTAAGCTTCACCACCTGCATGAACACAGATAGATTACTTTAATAAAATGATTTGCATAACTTAAATTGTGAGAACTTGCCCACTGAGTGCATTAGTACTCAGCCCAAATCTTTTCAAACATTTTCAGGTCAGTAGGCTGGAGCGTGGATGTGACGAGGCTGAGATATGGGCTATTATGATTTACATATTTTTCCGTTGTCCCTTTTTGTTAGTATTCTGTTAAGAATTGAGATTTCTCACTTATGGTATTCTTTTGCTAAATGCTAAGAACTCTAATCTTGGTATTTTGTTGATATGATTCTGCTTCTCTGATTCTGAACTTTTGTTGACTTCCTAGTTAACATGTATCATATGCTTAGCTACATAATTATTCCAAGGGGAGGAAGTCCGTCTTTCGTTATGTCTATTTGATCATTCATTTTGGCCTATGGAAGGGCTTCATTTGTTCAGCATATTGGTGTCTGTTTCTTTTGTCGACCTATGAATGGGTCTATTAATTGTTGGTATCTGGTTATTTGTTTCCGTTTGGCCTATGAAAGGGCTTATTGAATTGTTACAGCTTCCATTCTTCTCTTATAAGCCGTTATAAACGGGGATTCGCTCTAGTTACAGAGGTTATGCTGCCTAATTTTTGGAAGGCATAACCTATCTTTGGCATACTCGATTGTTAAATTTTATTCCAAACATTAATCCTTTTGGATTAACACCCCGTCATTAATTTAATTACCCCATTTCTTTCCCGCTTCTTAATTCCCACCCCCGTGGCGTCCATTTCCAAGGTCTTTCGGGACCGGGGCGCTACAAAGTGGTATCAGAGCAGGTTTGCAACTCTGCAGACCTGCTGGGTCTTATTTCGTCTTTCATTGAAATTCCGTGTGATATTATATAAGCCCTCAGCTCGTCACTCACGCAACAGCTAAAAGGTACGCATGTTTTTATGCGGTTTTTAGTTTTTAAAAGTTTACATTAACTATTGAAATGTTATGTTTGTCTGAAAACGAAAGATTAGGATTCGCCGTGTTGACGGGAATTTCTCGAAAGATTGATTATTATGCGGATAGCATACTCTGATTAACTGCGCTGATTGCGTACGCTGTTGCTATGGTGATAGCATACTGGTTTTGAAATATATCTGTGAGCATACTGGTTTCTGTTGAAAAACTATGTTGATTACATATATGTATGAACTTGTTTACATATGCCTTGTGCATACTTGTGATGTTGGGAACGTGCGGAATGCATACTGTAAACCTTGATAGCCGGAATGTGTTTATTGTTCATACTCTTGGATGAGTACAAGAACTTGAAAGTGGGAGAATGTAAAATTAACTTAGCCTATAGTTGCTGAACTTAGGCTGAATTTGTAAACACTTATGAGATTGTTGAGAACATAGTTTGACTGAGGAAACGTTTCATTTTGATGACTGAACATAAACTTATGGCTCGGAATAACTACCACATGTATATCACGATGAGCGGATTATGAGATTTTGTACATATACCAAGAAAGAGATCGATTCGGTGTTTGAGTTCATTGGGGAAATAACCTACTCTATGGGGGTCAACATCCGGTTAGAAGAAGTCTTTCAGATTGAGCTGTGTTAAAGTTAACCAAAAATTTGCGTTGTTACTAGGAAGATGGAGACAGTAAGGAATAAAATATTTTGAAAACAAAAACATAAGTCGACGATCTATGTGGAGACTGTGAATTTTTGTGGGTAGATATGTTAGACGATGATGGCTACTACAAACAAGGTTCAACATCAGAATTGTCACCTGAGCGAAATATTGAGATAGACCGATCACCGTCTTTTATACCTCCATGTGGAGATGAGGTTATAAAGCTTTAACTTTGAACTAGAAGCAAAGAAGCGAGTAATCGATTTATAGGCCAGTTGTCAGATTGTAGATCTATTACACGTTTAAGAAATCCCTACGCAAGCTTTCAACTTAGGAGTCATGTTTAACGATCCTGTTGCGATTATAGGGAATAAAGATTCGATCCTCCAAGAGAAAGCTCTTCACCTCAGTGGATGGCTAATCGAGGCCCTGGCGTGTTTCATTCCCAAGATTTGTAGCTTGTTTTAGATCAATTTTTAGAATGAGGGTAAAGATGGTCGTCACAATTGCAGCCAAATTAATTTAAAGATATATTTATCGGTGTTCTACTCAGCTTCCAGGAGAAGTTAAGTCAAACTATTTTGAGTATAGGAGGTATCATAGATCAATTCGTTCTCTCGTATCCTTCCGATGGGTAGAAAGTGATTCCCGAGACGTCGCTTTTCCAGCCAGTGCAAAGTCTAGCCGACTCGTGCTTTATCGTAGCAACCTCGTAAAAAAAAACAAGATGGGTGAAGCTCAAGAAAGAAGGAAGGAGAACCCAAAGAAGATCGTTAAGAAGATAGACCTAGTGTTCGATAGATTGAGAGTTTCATTATGATAGGAAGTTTCAATAGAATCGATTTATTTATTCTCTTTTGAAATCAATTTATTCTCTTGTTAATTGAATCAATTTCCCTTCAACAGCTTCATATCATTTGAAATTCTCCATTTATACCATTTGGGATTTGTTTATTTTATCCTCTTGGATAATTTGAAATCTTTGGATGATACTTCTTTGATCATCAAGAATCAGCAATGGCATTTCCTTATTAGGCTATGCTGACGCCTTTATGAAAATATTTCAAGCACGGTTCTCAGCTCTTAAGCGTTGATTTTCTTTTATTATTCTCATATATCTTTGTAAAATGCGAGAACCTTTTGAGTTATGAATCCTCTAAAAAGGAAATATTTTTGGAATAAATAATCTAGTGTTATATCTCTTTCAGTGTTTGAACTTGTTAAAGATTATTGATCAGATAAAGTCCTCACTCCGAGGCGTTTGTTTCTTTTAACTTCCACTTATAGAACTCGAGTGTGGAACCTCAAATAGAAGAGAAAGCTTATAGAAGTATTCCTTTAAGTATTTTGTCAGGAGATCGAATGATAGTATTCCATAATGACGAATGGAACCGAAGCAGTACCAGTTAGTGTTCTCCAAAGTCGAAAGTACATTTCTAAAGTAATTTCTCAGTTCGTTACATTTAAGATGATCAATGGATGTCAACAAGCAAGTTTCGAGCTTACAGTTAAAGTCTAGACATGCGATTCTTATTATGCATGCAATCGAAGGTGATCACTAACGGGAGCCAGACAATCGGATTACCACTTTAAAGAAAAAAGAAGAGTATAACAAGTAAAATAAGACTAATTTGCATCGGAAATACGATTCAAGCACGCTTCAAGAAGACGTGAACGTCAAATCTCAACATTTTAAGGAAAGAGATAAAACACAGTTCGAACCTGATAGAATTTGTAATCCATCCGTCCAAGGGTGATGAAGCCACGAAACACCTTGAAGAGCTTAATCCGGAGCTGCAAATACGTGGTCCAATTACACGATTTCGAGCAATACAATTGCAAGGATTTTTCCAAGCATTTGTATGTAAGGAATTCGAAGATGACAAAGATGTTGAGAGCAACTCCAAAATTGTTACTTTGCTAGTAATTAAAGATTGGAGATCAAGGTTTGAAGAAGAGAACATGAAGAACTCATCGAGTTGTGCATGCGTGCACGAGATCAGATTTTTGGCCCTTTAATTAATTTAATTAGGGGTTGAATTTTATTTAGACTATAGTATTTATTTAATTATGTTAGACTATAGTTTAGTTCAGATTTTATTTATTTATTTATTTATTAATTTTCGTCCATAAGTTGATAGAGTTTGACTAGAATTGTATTTAAGGCAATTTCCTACCTTGAATAGAATTCTAGCTTAGGGAACTTCCTAGTATAGTTAGAGATCCCTTTTGGATCAATTTTTAGGCCTTTTAAGCTTATTATTTTCGTCCCTATAGCTCTTATAAATAGGGGCTCATTGTTACATTAATATTTTAGACTATATTTGATTAATTAAGCTTTGCTTTCAATATTGTCTCAACCCCCTTTTAAATCTTTGTGAGTTTTGATTTAAAATTCATATTCTTGGAGCTAGCAACTTTAAGTCTTATTCAAGGGTATTGCTTAATCCACTTGAGGGATTAACCGGTATTCGCTATCCGAAGATCAACTTGGAGATTTCATCCTTGGGTACGTTCGAGATTCAAGGAGGCTATCGGGTTGTGATTCACATCAACGAATCATCATCCATCAACCATCATCGACGTCTTCCATCCACATCGACGCACGCCTCAAAGTCAGCCACAAGTTCGAGCAACCTTCCACCGTTCGTTTATTCGTAAGTTCGTTACATCCCTATCATATCCTACCTTCTCCAAGCCATTCTTCACTAGCCTACACACACGAAATCCTACATAATTTCCAGCCATACACGTTCCCTTTCAGCCCCTTTGTCATTGGTATTGTGTTATATAGTTTGTGTCATTTTTCTAGGTATTTTAGTTGTCTAGATTGTCGTATTTTTCATTGTTTATCGAGTCGGATTGAAGCCCTTCATTCGCTGACGTGTTTCGTATCCAGAAGTCTTCCGCTACGTTCTCAAGATTTGTCCTAGCATATACGACCCGGACAAATAATCTAGGACGAATCTAGAGACGTAGCGGAAGACTTCTGGATACGAAACACGTCAGCGAATGAAGGGCTTCAATCCGACTCGATAAACAACGAAAAATAGACAATCTAGACAATTAAAATACCTAGAAAACGACACGAACTATGTAACACAATACCAAAGGTTAAAGGGGCTGAAAGGGAACGTGTATGGGGGCTGGAATTTATGGGGGCTGGAATTAATGAAGGATTCGTGTGTTTGTGGCTTGTGAAGAAGGCTTGGAGTAGATAGGATATGATAGGGATGAAACGAACTTACGTGTTGAATGGAACGGTTGATGAAATTCAAACTTGGGGCTGAATTGAGGCGTGCGTCGATGAGGATGGGCATCGTCGATGTGGTTGATGGATGATGATTCGTTGATGTGAATCACAACCCGATAGCCTCCTTGAATCTCGAACGTACCCAAGGATGAAATCTCTAAGTTGATCTTCGGATAGCGAATACCGGTTAATCCCTCAAGTGGATTAAGCAATACCCTTGAATAAGACTTAAAGTTGCTAGCTCCAAGAATATGAATTTTAAATCAAAACTCACAAAGATTTAAAAGGGGGTTGAAACGATATTGAAAGCAAAGCTTAATTAATCAAATATAGTCTAAAATATTAATGTAACAATGAGCCCCTATTTATAAGAGCTATAGGGACGAAAATAATAAGCTTAAAAGGCCTAAAAATTGATCCAAAAGGGATCTCTAACTATACTAGGAAGTTCCCTAAGCTAGAACTCTATTCAAGGTAGGAAATTGCCTTAAATACAATTCTAGTCAAACTCTATCAACTTATGGACGAAAATTAATAAATAAATAAATAAAATCTGAACTAAACTATAGTCTAACATAATTAAATAAATACTATAGTCTAAATAAAATTCAACCCCTAATTAAATTAATTAAAGGGCCAAAAATCTGATCTCGTGCACGCATGCACAACTCGACGAGTTCTTCATGTTCTCTTCTTCAAACCTTGATCTCCAATCTTTAATTACTAGCAAAGTAACAATTTTGGAGTTGCTCTCAACATCTTTGTCATCTTCGAATTCCTTACATACAAATGCTTGGAAAAATCCTTGCAATTGTATTGCTCGAAATCGTGTAATTGGACCACGTATTTGCAGCTCCGGATTAAGCTCTTCAAGGCGTTTCGTGGCTTCATCAAAGGGCGTGCTCATTCGAATCATGGGGAGATTATATGAAGTCGGTGCATCGTGATAGCTCTCACAAAGGATAGAGAAAGATGGCGAACGTTTAGGCTTTCAAAAAGATAAATTTGCGTGGAAAAGAAGAGCGAGTATAGACTCTTCAAAGAAGTATTTGACCTAGAAGAAAGCGGAAAGAGGGATAAAGGTTGAGAATCAACCTAAAGAATAGGAGACCTATATCGGTTCTAGGCTGCAAGTACCAAAATTGAGGTTTTGAACCCTGAGGATGTACTTTGATACTTCTTCTCAAGATATGGAAATTTCGGGACGAAATTTATTTAAGGGGGGTAGAATGTAATACCCCGAAATATTTTAGAAGGTTTAATTCAACTTATGTTAACCTCTGGTAAGTTAGAAAATAAGCTGGGTCCTTAAAGGACTCAAATAAAGGAAAATCGCAGCCAGGGAAATCTGTTAAATCTAATTTGGTCAAAAATTGTCTTAAAAATATGTTATGATATTTTTCTCGGGTTGATAGAAAATGTTTCAAGAATCATGCCAACCTTTGAAATTTCAAATTTCGAGTTCAAATGAACTCTTGGCACAACTTTAAGTTGGAAAATAATAAATTTAATAGAAAAAGGCACATCCGTCATTATCCAATTTCTTTTTCAAAAGATTATCTTATTCTTAATTATCCTATTCTTTTTCCATCATTATCCTCTTTCTTTTATTCGTTATTATCCTATTTATTTTTCCTCTATAAATAGGAGGTTAAGGTTTCATTTTTCATTCATTTTCAAAATCGAAACGCCGAGCAGCTTCCAGAGAATGTACGACTCTAGTTTCCTATTTCAATTTTGAAATAGTCATTTTGAAGGTGTCAACGCGTAGATCACGAATACATGATTGAAATGATGACACGAAGGATGATCACGATGGAAAATCATCGTGACCGCCGCCAATTCCTCGGAGAAGGTACTTTCTCCGATTCTGGTCATTCGGACCGATGAATTTAGAAATTTCAAGTTCTAAATATGCTTATATTTCGATTATCTTTAATTCTACCGATTTCGATTTTTGATGTTGTGAGTTTTCGGTATTTTTTCCCGTTCTCATTTTATGTAAATCTCATATCTACTCTTCCTGGATAGTCGTATTAGAAATCTTCTTTTTATAAATAGTCTTTGATCATTTGGATCTTGTAGTTAACCGGAATAGATTTTTGATTTCTCGTCGTTTGAAATCCGGATCCGAATATTATATTATAAATCTGTCAGTTTTGAATTTATGATCTAGCCGTCCGATCTTTGATCTGATTACACCATTAAATTCCTTATTTTCTGCACTATCAAAAATTGTACTTTTGAGCGAAAATCCAACGAGTATCGATCTCAATCGAGACCGATACATTTCAGCTAAAATCTGTGAGTTTTTGTCCCGTTTCACCCATTTTGGGTCGTCAAATCGAAAAAGTTTCCTCTCAAAAGTTGCTCGAAATAATATTTCCTATGCTCCCGTCGAATTTCGTAATTTTCGGATGAGTTTTGAATAATATCGATTATTTAATATAAGCAGTTATTTTTATACTGGAGTCATGTGTTATCAAAAAAATTCTAAAACTCTCAAACTATAGTCTTGGCATATATAGGATGGTCCTTGAATATTTTCATAATTTTTGAAGGGTTAGAAAGTGCCGTGGCACAAATCTGATAAAAATCGATTAAAATGGCAAGTTTTGAAAAGAGACCCCTGTCAAATCGGTTGGTCCCAATAAATCAAGAATAATATTTTGGAATTTATTTCCTTCTTTGTCGGAATTATTCGAGGTCTCTAGAGTCGCGCAATCTATTTCTAAAAAGAATAAAATTAAATAATAGCTCGGATTACAGTAGATTAATTTTCGAAAATATAGTAGTCGTTCTGAGCTGAAGATCGATCCTTGTAGGATTTGCGTGACTTACGAGGAAGGTGAAGGATTGAATCTCGAGATGGTTAGAGCATTTTAGCCTAGGGGAACCAGGGAAGGACTTCTGTATGTATAAGGTGGGCTATACTATATCTTTGCAAATTGTATCTTTCGAGTTATTAAGCTCTGCTTTGTTAAAATTGCATATGTGACTATCTGTGTTAAATATTTACATGCTACTGTATGTTGTCGGAGTCTCATAAACCAGCGCTGTGTCAATGTGAGTAGCTACAGTATGCATGCATTGTTTGTCCTGCCCTACTCCTTGTCGGTGAGACTAAAATGAAACACTTATTGGTTATACTCTTTGGGTATACTATGGCCATACTCAACGTTATGCGCTGGTGATGTAGTTTGGGTTGCGGGCAGTGACGGGTTATACTCTTAAGCGCTTCACGATAAAATGTTTTGGTGAACTTAGGTTGCTTCCAACTTTTAAACCTCCTAAGCTTCACCACCTGCATGAACACAGATAGATTACTTTAATAAAATGATTTGCATAACTTAAATTGTGAGAACTTGCCCACTGAGTGCATTAGTACTCAGCCCAAATCTTTTCAAACATTTTCAGGTCAGTAGGCTGGAGCGTGGATGTGACGAGGCTGAGATATGGGCTATTATGATTTACATATTTTTCCGTTGTCCCTTTTTGTTAGTATTCTGTTAAGAATTGAGATTTCTCACTTATGGTATTCTTTTGCTAAATGCTAAGAACTCTAATCTTGGTATTTTGTTGATATGATTCTGCTTCTCTGATTCTGAACTTTTGTTGACTTCCTAGTTAACATGTATCATATGCTTAGCTACATAATTATTCCAAGGGGAGGAAGTCCGTCTTTCGTTATGTCTATTTGATCATTCATTTTGGCCTATGGAAGGGCTTCATTTGTTCAGCATATTGGTGTCTGTTTCTTTTGTCGACCTATGAATGGGTCTATTAATTGTTGGTATCTGGTTATTTGTTTCCGTTTGGCCTATGAAAGGGCTTATTGAATTGTTACAGCTTCCATTCTTCTCTTATAAGCCGTTATAAACGGGGATTCGCTCTAGTTACAGAGGTTATGCTGCCTAATTTTTGGAAGGCATAACCTATCTTTGGCATACTCGATTGTTAAATTTTATTCCAAACATTAATCCTTTTGGATTAACACCCCGTCATTAATTTAATTACCCCATTTCTTTCCCGCTTCTTAATTCCCACCCCCGTGGCGTCCATTTCCAAGGTCTTTCGGGACCGGGGCGCTACAGCACCTCTTCATCAACATGAATGGAAACCGACTCCTCTTGATTACATTCGTCTTGAACTAACTCCTCCAAAACTGGCATCTTCTCATTGGTTGTTTTTATCATGTCCAACTTTGGCTTAGATTCTTCAACTATCTCATCTTCTAAGCACATAGAAACAGATGGTAATGAGATAAAAGGTACTTCAACGAAGTCTAGAATTGGTACCTTGGAAGTAGAAGCATCATGGGTGGCAATGCTCGACTCTACTTGAACCTCTTCTTTTGACTTCATCTCTAGTTCCTCTAGCCACTTTTCTATCCGAATGGCGTATTCCATCATGTCCTCCAACTCGTCGAAGTGGTACAATGCTACTCTTTCACGGATTGCCCTTCGTAGACCAGCTAGAAATCTATCCATGGTGTCTTCTGGATATTCTTCTACATCAGCTCGTCTCATGGCTTCAATCATTTTGTTATAGTAGTCATTTACACTTCGATCTCTTTGTCTAAGCTTGTATAGCTTTTCCTCCAACTCCCATTGGTAGTTGTCTGGAATGAAGCGTTTCCGCATCAAATCTTTCAACTCACGCCATGTGTCGATGGGTGGAAGGCGATCTCTGTGGCACCGATTCTGCTGGAATTCCCACCATGTTGTTGCGTAGCCTTTAAACTTTGACGAAACTAGCTGCACTTTCTTTTTCTCGGGGAAGTCATAGCACTCAAAAAGTTTGTCTACTTTGCATTCCCAATCCAAATAGATGTCAGGATAGTATAGACCTTCAAACTCAGGTATGATCATGTTGTTGTTGTGGTAGAGATGGCGAGAATTTGGTGTATATGGTGTATGGGTATACGGAGTATGATTGGTGTATGGTGTATGGACCGGATGGTACATGGGTGCATATGTGTATGGTCCGGATGGTGTATATGAGTGTGAACAGATGATATATGTGGACTAGGATGAATTTTCGATCCCCTTGATGATGGTGGACGAAAATTTGAAGGGAGGAAGTGTATATGGAAGGTTTGGATGGATTTGGATGGAAGAAAACTAGAAAAGGAAAGAAGTAGATGTATTTATGAAGTTCCCATATAGAATAGGAATCCAAAAATAAATCCAAAAGTATGGAAGGTAAGAATTAGAGAGGAAAAGGAAAAAGGGATTAGGTAATTTGGAAAGTGTTACACAATTGTGACACAATCTAAATATCCTAATTGAACTAGACTCTAAAAGGAAAGAACTAAAAATAAATTACAACTCAAAAGGAAACTACCAAAATAAAATAAAAACTTGGAAAGAAAGTTCCAAAAATAAAATAAGACTCTAAAGGAAGTTACCAACTAAGGAATTATCCTAGAAGGAAACTACCAAAATTAAAATAAGACTCACAAGGTAAATACCAACTATAGAGTAGTACCAAAATTAAAGAAATACAAAAGGAAACAATGAATATACCTCTTTTTTTTTTTTAATGTTCGGATTTTTTTTCTTTTTCTTTTATCCGATTTTTTTTTCTTTTTTTTTTTCGACGGCCTGTTCTCTTTTTTTTTTGTCGATGCTCTTTTTTTTTTCAATTGATAGCTATGCTATTACAACTCGATAAAATAAAAAAATAAAGAAGACACATAAGACGACACGTAGGATAAAATTGACACATCGGATTGAACCACGACCAGCAGAGCTGACGTGGCTCTGATACCAAATTTATGATACGACCCGGACAAATAATCTAGGACGAATCTAGAGACGTAGCGGAAGACTTCTGGATACGAAACACGTCAGCGAATGAAGGGCTTCAATCCGACACAAAATACGGCTAATCTAGACAACTAAAATACGTAGACTAATGACACGAGCTATGTAACACAAAACCAAAGGTTTAAGGGGCTGAATAGGGACGGTTTTGAGGGCTGAATTTGTAGAGGAATTTCGTGTGTGATGGTTGTGAAGAATGGCTTGGAGAAGGTAGGATATGTTAGGGATGAATCGAACTTACGTGTAGATGAAACGGTAGAACTCGAACTCGTCTTGTGAAAGAGACTCGATCGATTGGTGGCTGGACGGTTACGGACGTGGATGACTTGATGGAAGTCGTCGTTTGGTGTAGATGGATGATGATTCGTTGAGGTGAATCACAACCCGATAGCCTCCTTGAATCTCGAACGTATCCAAGGATGAAATCTCTAAGTTGATCTTCGGAGAGCGAATACCGGTTAATCCCTCAAGTGGATTAAGCAATACCCTTGAATAAGACTTAAAGTTGCTAGCTCCAAGAATATGAATTTTAAATCAAAACTCACAAAGATTTAAAAGGGGGTTGAGACGATATTGAAAGCAAAGCTTAATTAATCAAATATAGTCTAAAGTAACAATGTGACATGGTTCCCCTATTTATAGGACTATGGGGAACGAAATTTAGCATAAAAAAAGCTTAAAAATTGATCCAAAAGGGATCTCTAACTATACTAGGAAGTTCCCTAAACTAGAATTCTATTCAAGGTAGGAAATTGCCTTAAATACAATTCTAGTCAACTATGACTATATTATGGACGAAAATTACATAATAAATAATTAAAAATCTGAACTAAACTATAGTCTAACATAATTAAATAAATACTATAGTCTAAATAAAATTCAACTCCTAATTAAATTAATTAAAGGGCCGAAAATCTGATCCCGTGCACGTATGCACAACTCGACGAGTTCTTCATGTTCTCTTCTTCAAACCTTGATCTCCAATCTTTAATTACTAGCAAAGTAACAATTTTGGAGTTGCTCTCAACATCTTTGTCATCTTCAAATTTCTTACATACAAATGCTTGGAAAAATCCTTGCAATTGTATTGCTCGAAATCGTGTAATTGGATCACGTATTTGCAGCTCCGGATTAAGTTCTTCAAGGCGTTTCGTGGCTTCATCATTCCACCTATCGACACATGGCGTGAGTTGAAAGATTTGATGCGGAAACGCTTCATTCCAGACCACTACTAATGGGAGTTAGAAGAAAAGCTACATAAGCTTAGACAAGGAGGCCATACTGTAGATGATTACTACAACCAAATGATTGAAGCCATGAGACGAGCTGATGTAGATGAGTATCTAGAGGATACAATGGAGAGGTTTCTAGCTGGTCTACAACAGTCAATCCGAGAAGAGGTCGCAGTATATCACTACGAGGAGATAGAAGACATGGTGTACTATGCTAAACAAGTTGAGAAACGTTTGGGACGTGTTGCACAACAGTCTAGCTATAGGCCCAACCCTACAACACCCGTATATGCTCGGCCTACACCAATTGTTCGACCACCTATTGCTACACCATCTACATGGCCTACACCATCAATGCAGCCCCCAACCGATGCCAAACCGGAGGAAAAGCCAGTTGAAGTCAAGAAAGAAGAAGTGGAAATTAATGTTGAGTTACCATCTGAGTTCATCACCATCAATGCCGATTCCACTTCCAAGGTACCAATTCTAGATTTCATTGAAGTACCTTTTATCTCATTACCATCTGTTTCTATGTGCTTAGAAGATGAGATAGTTGAAGAATCTAAGCCAGAGTTGGACATGATAAAAACAACCAATGAGAAGATGCCAGTTTTGGAGGAGTTAGTTCAAGACGATTGTAATCAAGAAGAGTCGGTTTCCATTCATGTTGATGAAGAGGTGCCCATTCTCGAAATTACTAATCCGGAGAAGACAAGTATAGAAGATTGCAATTTGGATGTTTTGTCCATGGAGATGACAAGTCCTAAAGATTGTATGGATGATAAACTACAAATTGTGAATTTGGAGATCCATGATGCAGTTGAGGAAGCCGAAGAAGTTGAAGAGTTGTTGAAGATACAACCTTGTTATGAAAAGGAGAATGATATCCGTGAGACAATGGTTGAAGATCTTGAAGAGCTCGAACAAGCTAACATGGAGGAGCTGCCGAGTTCTAACACTTTTTGTCAACTGTTTTCTTGTGATGTCTTTATTTTACAGGTTGATGAAGATGTTCCATTGGAAGTTGATGTACCACCAAGTTTGAACGTGGATACCATACCGAGGCAATCTATGCTAGAGTTTCGGATGATTAACACAAGTGGAATGTTCTCGTTCATGTTCATGAAGATGTGTTTTATGCAGCTTGTGCAAAAAGAATTTGATGGCCAGTTCGTGTTCGTCTTTGATCCCGGAGCTTTGAATTCGAGGATGAATTCTTTTCAAGAGGAGGGGAATGATGAAGCCACGAAAAGCCTTGAAGAACTTAATCCGGAGCTGCAAATACGTGGTCCAATTACACGATTTCGAGTAATACAATTGCAAGGATTTTTCCAAGCATTTGTGTGTAAGCAATTCGAAGATGACAAAGGTGTTGAGAGCAACTCCAAGATTGTTACTTTGCTAGTAATTAAAGATTGGAGATCAAGGTTTGAAGAACAAAACATGAAGAAGTGAAGACCAAGACTTGGAATGTGCGTATACCCGTCGGTATGCCCATACCGAGTAGTTTCGGCCTTTAATTTATTTAATTGAGGGCTTGAATTTTATTTAGACTATAGTATTTATTTAATTATGTTAGACTATAGTTTAGTTCAGATTTTTAATTATTTATTATGTAATTTTCATCCATAATATAGTCATAGTTGACTAGAATTGTATTTAAGGCGATTTCCTACCTTGAATAGAATTCTAGTTTAGGGAACTTCCTAGTATAGTTAGAGATCCCTTTTGGATCAGTTTTTAGGCCCTTTTTCTTATTATTTTCGTTCCCTTATGTCCTATAAATAGGGGAACCATGTCACATTGTTACTTTAGACTTTATTTGAATTATTAAGCTTTGCTTTCAATAATGTCTCAACCCCGTTTAAATCTTTGTGAGTTTTGATTGAAAATTCATATTCTTGGAGCTAGCAACTTTAAGTCTTATTCAAGGGTATTGCTTAATCCACTTGAGGGATTAACCGGTATTCGCTATCGAAGAGCAACTTAGAGATTTCATCCTTTGGTACGTTCGAGATTCAAGGAGGCTATCGGGTTGTGAATCACATCAACGAATCATCGTCCATCTTCATCATCGACGACCTCCAAATCAGCCATCAACGTCCATCAATGCACGCTTCAATTCAGCCCACAAGTTCATGTTCGAAGTCCTACACCGTTCCGTTTTATCCGTAAGTTCATTTCATCCCTAACATATCCTATCTACTCCAAGCCTTTCTTCACCATCATAATCACACGATTTTCCCTACAAATTCAGCCCTCAAAACCGTCCCTATTCAGCCCCTCATCCGTTGTTTTTGTGTTACATAGTCGTGTCATAGTTTACGTATTTTTAGTTGTCTAGATTGTCATTTTTCCGTTGTTTGTCCAGTCGGATTGAATCCTTCTTAATTCGGACGTGTTTTG
This sequence comes from Perilla frutescens, assembly GCA_026008535.1. NCBI lineage: Eukaryota > Viridiplantae > Streptophyta > Magnoliopsida > Lamiales > Lamiaceae > Perilla > Perilla frutescens. Next base: position 47,232,176 of record BRKX01000012.1, read on the forward strand.
ATTCTTAAGTCTTCCGCTACGTTTCTCTAGATTCGTCCTAGCATAGCCGGGTCGTATCATGATGGTAGGCTCAACAACATCAAGACGAGCATACCTGAGTTTGAAGGCCTTCACAATCCCGATGTTTACTTAGATTGGGAACGTAAGGTAGAGAAGATCTTTGCATGCTACAACTTTTCGGAGCAAAAGAAGGTACAACTCGCATGCTTAGAGTTTAGAGGCTATGCAGCCTCATGGTGGGAAATGCAAAAAGAAAGAAGGCGCAGAAACCACAACCCTCCAGAGGAGATGAAAGGATTCATGCATGGGCATTTCATACCCATGCATTATGAAAGAGAGCTTGAAAAGAAGCTCAATCGGGTCAAGCAAGGTACTAGATCAATCGAAGAGTACCATAAGGAGTTGGAGACGCTCTTAAATAGAGTTGGAAAGCAGGAGACCCTAAAATGCTACCATCATTCGGTACATTGAAGGTATGAATCCTGATATTGCGTGTGAAGTCGAGCTCAGAGACTTCACCAGTGTAGAAAGAATGGTGCAGTACGCATCGATTGTGGAAAGGCAGCTAAGAGAGGGCCGCCGTCGATCCCACTACAATGCAGCCCCTACTCATTCATCTTGGAGTAAAGGTACACCTTCCACATCACTTTCTACACCTCCTACTGATTCTACTTGACCAAGAGGTCCACCCGGACCACCCGAACGGCGTTTCGACCGTTCTACACCGCAGACAAGCCGTAGACCCGAGTCTACGCCACCCAACCAGTCAAGGCCGACCCCTACTCAGCCAAATCAAGGTGTTACAGCCCCTAATGCAGCCCCTAATCGTGCTCGTGACATCCAATGTCATAAGTGTCAAGGTTGGGGCCATTTCCAAGCTCAATGTCCAAACCGGCGAATTCTATACTTAACAGAATCGAATGAAGTCGAATCAGCCAGTGAGGATGAAACAGAGCCCGTGGGCGACGCCACCATTGAAGAAGAGATCGAGAATGATGTAGCCCCTAGCCAAGTCGATCCGGAAGTTCAACTCAGTTTGGTCACAATCCGGAGTTTGAGCATCATTCGAGAAGAGGAACAAGAACACCAACGGGAGAACATCTTCTACACCCGTGCAGTGATTCAAGGTCACATGTGTTCTATGATTATTGATAGTGGCAGTGTGATCAATGCCATCAGTCAATATGCAGTGGAAAAACTTGGTCTACCAGTTCAACAACATGCAAAGCCTTACAGACTGCAGTGGCTTACAGAAAGAGGCGAGATACGCGTGGTTCACCAGGTAAGTGTCTCATTCTCAATCCATAAGTTTTCTGACACTATTTTGTGCGACGTTATCCCTATGGATGCGGCACACTTGTTGATAGGCAGACTTTGGCAGTATGATCGACGTGTTGTCCACGATGGACGTCTGAACACTTACTCCGTCGACATTGATGGCCGAATCAGCACCCTAAGGCCATTATCACCTAAAGACGTTGCTACGGATCAGCAACGCATGCAAGAGAGGTTCAAAGAGGAAAAGGCGAAGCAAGCAGCCGCAAAACGGGCCCCAAAGGCCACGGCCGAGACCTCAGCCCCCGGGCAGCCCCTTGCCGTCGCCCCTAACCCTCCTAAACCACCTCATCCGAGCTCCCTAGCTGTGGAAAAGAAGTTGGAGTCGAGTTCAAACAAGCCTCATGTGAAGAGCTTGTTTATTTCAGCAAAAGGAGTTCAGAAAGCCGTTAAAGCAGGTATGCCCCTTGTTCTACTCACATTTAAGAGCAGTGCTACTAATGATTATTTGCCTAGTAATGTGCAGCCCTTACTTGATGAGTTCAAGGACGTTTTTCCTGAGGAAATACCCGGAGGACTGCCACCAGTGCGAGGAATCGAGCATCAGATCGATTTCATCCCCGGAGCTGTGCTTCCCAACCGACCAACCTATAGGACGTCTCCCGACGAGACTAAGGAGATAGATAGGCAAGTCAAAGAGCTGTTGGAGAAGAAGCAAATTCGAGAAAGTTTGAGCCCGTGCGCCGTTCCAGTGATTCTAGTGCCAAAGAAGAACAACGAATGGCGTCTGTGCATGGATTGCCGTGCAATCAACAAAATCACGGTAAAGTATCGTTTTCCCATCCCTAGATTAGATGATATGCTTGATGAGTTATCTGGTTCGCGTGTCTTTTCTAAAATTGATTTGCGTTCTGGTTATTTTCAAGTACGTATACAAGAAGGTGATGAATGGAAAACTGCATTTAAAACTAAGCATGGTTTGTATGAATGGCTTGTTATGCCTTTTGGTCTCACTAATGCACCAAGCACATTTATGCGTTTGATGAATCATGTTTTACGTGAAGTGATTGGAAAGTATGTTATTGTGTATTTTGATGACATTCTGATTTATAGTGACACAATACACACACATATGCAGCACCTTAGACATGTGTTCGAATTGCTTAGAGAGTCGAAGCTATATGGTAATCAGTCTAAGTGTTCTTTTTGCATGAGTGAAGTCGTTTTTCTAGGCTTCGTTGTGAGTTTATGATGAAGCCACGAAAAGCCTTGAAGAACTTAATCCGGAGCTGCAAATACGTGGTCCATTTACACGACTTCAAGCAATACAATTGCAAGGATTTTTCCAAGCATTTGTATGTAAGAAGTTCGAAGATGACAAAGGAATTGAGAGCATCCCAAATATTGCTACTTTGTTAATAATCAAAGATTGGAGATCAAGATTTGAAGAACAATGCATGAAGATAGAACTCATCAAGTTGTGCATGCATGGCAGATTCACATTGCATAGACAAGTTGCATGGAGTTTTCGTCCCCCTTAGTTATTTAATTAAGGGATTGATTAAATAAGACTATAGTATTTAATTAGACTATGGTATTTAATTAATTAGATCAGATTTTTATTTATTTATTAGTGTAATTTTCGTCCATATTATAGTCATGTTTGACTAGAATTGTATTTAAGGCAATTTCCTACCTTGAATAGAATTCTAGTTTAGGTATCTTCCTAGTATAGTTAGAGATCCCTTTTGGATCAATTTTAAGCTTTTTTTATGCATAATCCCCCTTAGGCTTATAAATAGGGGAACCATGTCACATTGTTACTTTAGACTATATTTGATTATTAAGCCTTTGCTTTCAATATCGTCTCTCCCCGTTTAATCTTTTGTGAGTTTAGATAATTAAATTCATACTCTTAGATTTAGCACCTCTAAGTTTTACAAAGGGAATTCGCCGTCCACGTTCGAGGGATCGTCGGAAACTCGCTATCCGAAGAGCAACTTAAAGAATTTGGCCTTGTGTACGTTCGAGATTCAAGGCAACTTTCGGGTTGTAATTCACAACATATTCATCACCGCCGTCCAGCCTTCACGTCAACCATCCTTCATCAAACGTCCGTTCCAAGTCAGCCCCGTTGTGTTCAAGATCGTGTTCGTCCCATACAACCGTAAGTTCGATACAACTCTATCATACCCTATCTACTCAAGCCATTCTAAACCAACTCATCATCATCGAAATTCCATCCTCAATACCTTCATCATAGCCGTCCATAACAGCCCCCTTGTCCATTGGATTTGTGTTATTTTGTGTGTCATTGTCTAGGTATTTTAGTTGAGTCTTAGTCGTCTAATTTGTTCCATTATTATTCCGCTTATTTTACTTTGATTATTTGAGTCATAGAAGACACAAAAACTTACGTGTGTCGACGTGTGTTCGTTCCTAGAGTTCGGGTCGTATCAGTTTACATGGTATAGAAGTAGACCGTTCCAAAATCAAAGCGATTGAGGAATGGCCCACTCCTAAGTCTGCAAGTGATGTGAGATCTTTCCAAGGCCTTGCTGGCTTTTATCGTCGCTTTGTGTGCGATTTTTCCAGCATAGCTGCGCCGCTTACTGAGTTAAGCAAGAAAGATCGAAAGTTTGAATGGGGTCCTGTTCAAGAGCATGCGTTTAACACTTTAAAGTATTGTTTATGTAATGCGCCTGTTCTTGCTCTTCCGGACTTCAATAAAACGTTTGAAATAGAATGTGATGCCTCGGGCAAAGGGATTGGTGCTGTTTTGATGCAGGAACGGCGTCCAGTCGCCTATTTTAGTGAGAAGCTCCATGATGCAGCCCTTCGTTATTCTACCTATGACAAGGAGCTGTACGCACTCAAGAGAGCTTTAGAAACGTGGCAGCACTATTTATGGCCTAAGGATTTCGTGATTCACACGGATCACGAGAGTTTGAAGCATTTGAAAGGCCAACAAAATCTGAACAAGCGACATGCACGATGGGTAGAGTTTATCGAGTCTTTCCCGTACGTCATCAAGTACAAGAAAGGCGCCGAAAATGTTGTTGCTGATGCATTGTCGAGAAGGTACGTTCTCTTGAACCTTATGCATGCTAAGATGTTGGGATTTGATGCAATTAAGGAGTTATATGCATGTGATAAGTTTTTCGCACCCATATATGCCGATTGTTGTTCAAAGTCTCGTGCTTATGATGGTTATTTCATGCATGATGGGTTCTTATTCAAGGGTTCTCACTTGTGTATTCCTAAGTCTTCTATGCGTGAGTTGTTAGTTCTTGAATCGCATGCGGGAGGTTTAATGGGTCACTTTGGCGTGTCTAAAACGTTAAACTTGCTGCATGAACATTTCTTTTGGCCACGTATGAAGCATGATGTTGAGAATGTGTGTAGTAGATGTATTACATGCAAGAAGTCGAAATCTACTTCACATCCTTTGGTTTATACACTCCTCTACCAGTCCCGTCTTCCCCGTGGATTGATTTATCTATGGATTTCATTTTAGGATTACCACGGTCTAGGTCTGGTCAAGATTCCATATTTGTCGTAGTTGATAGGTTTTCCAAGATGTCTTATTTCATTGCATGTAAGAAAACCGATGATGCAGTACACATAGCCAATCTGTTCTTTATACATGTTGTGCGTTTACATAGAATACCTAGAACTATTGTTAGTGATAGGGATTCTAAGTTTCTAGCACATTTTTGGCGTGTACTATGGGGAAAATTAGGTACCAAGTTGTTATTTTCTACTGTATGTCATCCACAAACTGATGGATAAACTGAAGTAGTTAATCGCACCTTAGGTACTTTGCTGCGTGCTTTAGTTAAAAATAACTTGAAATCATGGGAAGATTGTTTGCCATATGCTGAATTTGCTTATAATCGCGTTGTGCATTCATCTACCAACATGTCTCCGTTTGAAGTTGTTTATGGTTTTAATCCGCTAACGCCTAATGATCTGTTGCCTCTAACAAGTGTTAAAGGTACAAGAAAAGCGGAACAAGTTAAGGAGATGCATGAGAAAGTACGTGCGCGTATTGAAGCCGTTGGCGCACGTAATGCTGTTCAAAAGAATAAACGGCGCAAGCAAGTGATTTTCCAGCCTGGAGATCGCGTTTGGATTCATCTGAGTCCTGGACGGTTTCCTAACTTGAGAAAGTCAAAACTTATGCCAAAAGGAGATGGACCATTCACCGTGTTGAGTCGAGTCAATGACAATGCATATCGCATTGATTTACCCGGTGAGTATAAGTGTTCGTCTACATTCAATGTTGCTGACTTATCTCCCTTTTCTGCAGATGATGAGTTCGAGTGCAATGATGATGAGTCCTTGAATTTGAGGACGAATTCTTTTCAGCAGGGGGGGAATGATGAGATCGAGTATAGCAATGAAGAAAATGATCCAGAGCTGCAGTTTAAAGGTCCAATGACGCGTTTGCGAGCTAAGAAGTTGCAAGCTTATTTACAAGCTTCTATTCGTCGCAAATTCAAAATGCATGAAGATGAAGTCAAGGGCAGCTCAAGATTGATCACCATGCTTGCCATAGATGTTGAAGATTGATTTTTGGTCTTTTTGAGTTTACCTTAATTAGGGACTTCTAGTCAAAATAGGATTCCTAGTTGATCTACTTAGGATTTTCGAAATCCTTTAGCTATTAGGTTTAGATTTTCAGTTTTATGCTCCTATAAATAGGAGTACCTTGTGACATTATTATGGAGACAATTGCATGAAATAAAGAGTTATTCTCAATCTGTCTCACGATCCTTCGGTTGATCAAACTTTTATCTACAATTCTATTGTTCTAGCAAATCAATAGTCTTATTTAAGTTCTTCAGGGTATAATTAAGTACTTGAGAGAATTGCTATCCGGAGAAGTGATGAAGCCATGGACAATAAAGATGATGAAGAACCGGAGTTGCAATTTAGAGGTCCAATCACGAGATCAAGAGCTAAGAAGTTGCAAGCTTACTTGCAAGTGTTGATTCGAAGAAAGCTCGAGATTGGAGATGAAGAAGTCAAGAGAAGCAATTCCAAGATAGTTAATTTATTAACTATTGAAGATCAAGAACACACCATGGAGTATTAATCTTGAAGAAATGAAGATGAAGAGTTCAAGTGCATGTGTGCATGTGCATGTAATTGCCGTGTGCATGTGTGTGCGATTTAGTGAAGAAATCGGTCCTATAATTATTTAATTATGGGGTTGATTTTATCTAGACTATAGTATTTAATTTATTTAATTATAGACTATAGTAGATCAGATTTATTTAATTATTTTGGTAGGAATTTTCGGTCATTATGTCAAAGAGTCATAGGTTTGACTAGAATTTTAATTAAGTGAAGAAACTACCTTAAATAGAATTCTAGTTTAGGTAATTTCCTAGTCCAATTGGAGATCTATTTGGATTCCAAATTTTCAGTCCTTATAGCATTATTTTCGTCCCCCATAGCTTATAAATAGGGGATCATTGTTACATTGATACTTTAGATATTCTTGAATTAATTTGCTTTTGCATTCAATTTGTGTCTCAAATCTATTTGTCTTTTGAATACTTTTCACACGAAAATATTCATTCTTGGAGCTAGCAACTACAAGTCTTATTCAAGGGTATTGCTCAATTCACTTGAGGGATTGACCGGCATTCGCTACGAGGAACAACTTGGAGATTTCAACCTTGAAGACGTTCGAGATTCAAGGAGGCTATCGGGTTGTGAATCACAATATCACAACATCATCCACTCCATGCCGTCGACGACTTCCCCAAGCCATCAACATCCGCCACCTTGCAATCCACGAGTTCGAGTTCAATTCTACTCCCGTTCGTTTTATCCGTAAGTCCGTTCAATCATTAACATATCCTATCTTCTCCAAGCCCTTCTTCACCAAGCCTCACACACGATTTACTATCCTTAATACAGCCCTCAATACCGTCCCATACAGCCCCTATACCCTTTGGTTTGTGTTATTTAGTTGTGTCATAGTTCTAGGTATTTTAGTTGTCTAGATTAGCCGTATTTTTGTGTCGGATTGAATCCTTCTTAATTCTGACGTGTTTCGATTCTTAAGTCTTCCGCTACGTCGTTAATATCGTCCTAGTTCGTGTTTGGGTCGTATCAAGAAGCTAGACGTGCGCGTTCGGGTTATTCAACACGGGTTCGCCGAATCTAACCGATCCACAACAACACATCGCCGCCACCTTCATCAACACCACCGCCACCTTCACCAACTTCCGCCGCCTCCACCGCCGTATTCCAGCCCCCTCAAGTTGTTCATGGTGTCCTCATCCTTGTCCCATTCATTGTTCGTGTTTTCTAGTAAGTTTGTCTTTTAGTTCGTGTCGGATTGAGTCATTCTTTAGCTGACGTAGTTCGAGTCCTTAAAGTCTTCCGCTTGCATATATCTCGTGTCTTGGATACATTGTCCGGGTCACATCAGATCGTGTTCGAGTTCTCTAGTAAGTTTGTCTTTTAATTCGTGTTGGATTGTATCCTTCTTTAACTGACGTAGTTCGAGTCCTCAAAGTCTTTCGCTTGCGTTCCATTCATGTCTTGAATTCATTATCCGGGTCACATCAGGATCTAAACCCGAAGCTGCAACTCAAAGGTCCCGTCACTCGACTAAGAGCTAAGAAGTTGCAAGAATATTTGCAAGCTACAATTCGCAAGAAGCTCGAAGAAGAAGATAGCGTGTGCAGCTCGAAGTTGGTGAACTTGTTAATATTGGAAGATGGAGATCAAGACATGGAGTGCAATACATGATGAAGAGGACGTGTACGTGTGCATGTGTTGGCGTGTACGTGTACATGTGGGGATCAGCTCGAGTTGAGAATGTGCAAGGAAAAATCGGCCCTTATTAATTCAATTAAGGGATTGATTTATTAGACTATAGCATTTATTTTATTTAATTTAGACTATAGTCCAAGTCAGATTTTTAGTATTTAATTTGATGTATTTTCAGCCCTTTTGAGTCATAGTTGACTAGTTTTTATTTAAGGCATATTCTACCTTGAATAGAACTCTAGTTTAGGAAGTTTTCTAGTTCAAGTTTATCTATTTAGAGTCCTATTATTTTCGGCCCTTAGCATAGAATTTTCGACCCTCTCTATTATAAATGAGGCTCTGATGAGGACATCCATAGCAATGAGGAAGTCAATGAAGAGCTTCAATTCAAAGGACCCGTCACAAGATTAAGAGCTAAGAAGTTGCAAGATTATTTGCAAGCTACGGTTCGCAAGAAGCTTGCAGAAGAAGACGGCGTGCAAGGAAGCTTGAAGATGATGAACTTGTTGATATTGGAAGATGGAGATCAAGACATGGAGAACACAACATGAAGATGTGCATGTGTGCAAGAGGACGTGTGCATGTGCATGAAGATTGGAGAAGAATCGGCCAAGTTGAAGAAGACCAATTTTCGGCCCTATTGATTTTTATCTAGTAGTTATTTTATTTTAGACTATAGTATTTATTTTATTTAATTATACTATAGTTAGGATCAGATTTATTTAATTAAATAGGTCAATTTTCGGTTACAATAAGTCATAGTTTGACTAGGATTTTAGATAAGGTAAGATCTACAAGTTCTACCTTAAATAGAATTCTAGTTTAGAGAATATCCAAACACAATCCTAGATTGATTTGGACTATAATTTTCGTCCATAATAGCTTAGATTTTCGGTCACCTATGTCTTATAAATAGGTGATCCATGCTTCATTGATACTTTAGACTATATTTGATTATTAAGTCTTTGCTTTCAATATCGTCTCTCCCCGTTTAATCTTTTGTGAGTTTAGATAATTAAATTCATACTCTTAGATTTAGCACCTCTAAGTTTTACAAAGGGAATTCGCCGTCCACGTTCGAGGGATCGTTGGAAACTCGCTATCCGAAGAACAACTTAAAGAATTTGGCCTTGTGTACGTTCGAGATTCAAGGCAACTTTCGGGTTGTAATTCACAACATCATCACCGCCGCCGTTCAGCCACCTTCGACGCCACCACCATCCACCGTCGTCCATCTCAACCATCATCCTCAAGATCGTGATCTCTTCGTTCAATCCGTAAGTCCGTTTCAACTCTATCATATCCTATCTACCCTAGCCCTTCTAAACCTAATCATCACCATCGAAATTCCTTCATTAATACCGTCCAATCCATCGTCCAAAACAGCCCCATAATCCTTTGGATATTGGGTTATTTTGTGTGTCATTGTCTAGGTATTTTAGTTGAGTCTTAGTCGTCTAGTTTGTTCCATTATTTTTCCACTTATTTTACTTTGATCATTTGAGTCATAGTAGACACAAAAACTTACGTGTGTCGACGTGTGTTCGTTCCTAGAGTTCGGGTCGTATCATAAAAGTGGTATCAAAGCCACGTCGGCTTTGGTTCGATTTTTGTGTCGTATTTTATTTTACGTTGAATCGAGTTGTAATCTAATTCCGTATTGTTCATTGTTATAAAAAAAAAAGGAAAAGAGGCACGATCAAAAAAAAAAAAAAAAAAGCCGATCGAAATAAAAAAAAAAAAAATTCGAAATCTATTGTTACCTTTTGTGCAATTTTTAATTTTGGTACCTTCCTTTTGGTACTAGTTGTTAGTTGGTAATTACCTTAATAAGTCTTTCTTATTTTTGGTAGTTTCCTTCAAGTTTGTTTTACTTTTGGAACTTTCCATACAAGTTCTATTTCTTGTTGGTAACTTCCTTAAGTGTCTTATTTTATTTTTTTGGTTCATTCCTTCTAGAGTCTAGGCTAATTAAGGTATTTAGATTGTATCACATAGATTGATACATATCCAAATCCCCTACTTACCTTATCTCTTTCTTCTTTCCTTATCTATTCTAATTCTTTCCTTCTTCTACCTAGATTTATTTTTGGAATTCCTAAACCTATTTGGAACTTCAATAATTGATCTACTTCTTTCCTTTCCTACCATTCCATACTCGACCAACACATCCCATACCCACTCCTACACCATTCGGCCACCCCATCCCTAACACTACCCAATCGGCCACCCACATACCTACACATACTCAACCCGTATCTCATCTATACACACCAAGTTCATCCTTGTTCCGAGAATAGCATTCCCGTCCTTCCTCGAAACAAACCACACGATTCCCTTACCTTCATATACACGATTTTCACACACTGTGCACCCACATATTTGAGTGATACATGAGTGGAAAAATAAAGAGTGCAAACAAACGAGAGAAAGTGAGATTGTGAGGATCTTCCTTGTTTTCTTTTACGTTTGTTCATTTTGTAGGTATCATGAAGAAAGGAACCCACACCGAGTCATCCTCTACACCTCCAGTCGATCACCATTCGACTTCACCACCTTTGGACCCGTCCAAAGACCCTTCCAAAGCACCCATGGAGTCATATTCGGATCCACCCGCACCGTGGGAAGCGTTGTCTAAGCATGTTCAAAGACAACACCAAGCTCTCTCCAACAAGATAGACGATTTAGTGCATGCTCTTGAACACACTAAAACAACACCTGTCTATCCTCCACCCATTCGAGGAAACCAACGCCTAGAGCATCACAATGAGCCTGAAGAGGAGTACTTTGATGAGAATACTGAAGAATTTGATCGAGGACGTCGCCCGAGAAGAGGTCATAGTTGAGATGACTATGAAGAGGATCGAATGCTCCACAACATCAAAACGAGCATTCCAGAGTTTGAAGGCCTTCACGATCCCGATATCTATCTTGATTGGGAACGTAAGGTAGAGAAGATTTTCACATGCTATGATTTTTCAGAAGCTAAAAAGGTGCAGCTAGCATGTTTGGAGTTTAAAGGCTACGCAGCCACTTGGTGGGAAATGCAGCAAGAAAGAAGACGAAGAAACAGAAATCCACCCATTGACAATTGGGAGGAAATGAAAGGATTCTTGCGTGGACGCTTCATTCCAGTCCACTATGAAAGAGAGCTTGAGAAGAAGCTCAACCGGATCAAGTAAGGAGCTAGATCGATCAAAGAGTACCATAAAGAGCTCGAAACTGCCCTGAATCGAGTCGGAAAAGAGGAGACCTTAAATGCTACCATCATTCGGTACATTGAAGGTATGAATCCAGACATTGCCTGTGAAGTAGAGCTCAAAGAATTCACAAGCATAGAGAGAATGGTGCAATACGCATCAATTGTGGAAAAGCAGTTGCGAGAAGGCCGCCGTCGATCCAGTCATGGACCAGCCCCTACTCGATCATCTTGGAGTAAAGGTACACCTTCCACATCACCTTCTACTCCTTCTACTGATTCCACACGACCCCGAGGTCAATCCGGCCCTCCGGAACGCCGTTTTGATCGTTCTACACCGCAAGCAAGCCGTAAACCCGAGTTTACACCCAGACCACCATTCCAATGGCCCAATCAGTCCACTCCAATGCCAAATGCAGCCCCTAGTCGAGCCCGTGACATCCAGTGTCATAAATGCCAAGGTTGGGGTCATTTTCAGAACCAGTGTCCAAACCGGCGTGTTCTGTTCCTCAATGAACAAAATGGACTTGAATCAGCCAGTGAAGATGAAGAGGAGCCTCAGGCCGCCGCCCCTGAAGCAGTTGAGGTCCCTGAAGTCGAGCCAGATGATGATGAAGTCGAGCTACCTCATGTCAGCTTGGTTTCTATTCGCAGTCTGAACATCAACCGTGAAGACGAAGAGCAATCGCAACGAGAGAACATCTTCTACACTCGAGTTGCCATCAAAGATCAGACTTGTGCCATGATCATCGACAGTGGGAGTGTAATCAACGCAATAAGTCAGTATGTCGTTGATAAACTCGCCCTCACCACAACAAAGCATCCAAAACCGTACAAGTTGCAGTGGCTCACAGATCGCGGATCCATCAGAGGATCAAGAAAGAAATGGAAAGTGCTAAAAAAGCATATGCAAGTGCTAAAACTGCTGAACTATTCCATTTAGTGAAGCCACTCACTAAATGAAAACTTAGGGGCTAAAATGAAAGTTTTCAAACTCTGGAATGCTCCTCTGAACTATTCCCAATCAAGATAGATATCGGGATCGTGAAGGCCTTCAAACTCTGGAATGCTCGTCTTGATGTTGTTGAGCATTCGGTCTTCATCATAGTCATCTCGACTATGGCCATGTTTCGGGCGACGGCCTCGGTCGAATTTTTCAGTATTCTCATCAAAGTACTCCTCTTCTGGCTCGTTGTGACGCTCAATGCGCTGATTTCCTTGAATGGGTGGAGGAAAAACGGGCGTTGTTTTAGTGCGTTCAAGGGCATGCACTAAATCATCTATCTTGTCGGATAGAGCTTGGTGTTGTCTTTGAACGTGTTTGGACAGTGCTTCAAAGTGGTACTTGGGATCCCACGGTGCGGGTGATTCCGAGGAAGACTCCATGGGTGCTTTGGAAGGGTCTTTGGACGGGTTCAAAGGAGGCAAGGCCGACTGGGGGTCGACTGGAGGTGTAGAGGATGATTCGGTGCGGGTTCCTTTCTTCATGGTACCTACAAAACGAACAAACGTAAAAGAAAACAAGGTAGGACCTCACAATCTCACGTTCACTCTTTTGTTTTCACTCTTGATTTTACCACTCGTGTATCACTCAATATATGGGTGCACAGTGTGTGAAAATCGTGTGTATGGGAGTAGGAACTCGTGTGGTTTGTTCCGAGGAAGGACGAGATTGCTATTCTTGGAACACGGAGGAATTTGGTATGTATAGATGAGATACGGGTTGAGTATGTATATGTAGGGGAGTGGCCGAATGTAGTAGTAGTGTGGATGGGGGTGACCGATTGGTTGAGGTGTGTAGGAGAGGTGGTCGAGTATGGTAAGGTAGGAAAGAAGTAGAAGAGAAAAGGAAAGAAGAAAGAGATAAGGTAATTTGGGTGATTTGGATATGTATCAATCTATGTGACACAATCTAAATACCTTAATTAGCCTAGACTCTAGAAGGAAAGAACCAAAAATAAAATAAAACTCTTATGGAAGTTACCAAAAAGAAAATAGAACTTGAATGGAAAGTTCCAAAAATAAAATTAATCTAGAAGGAAACTACCAAAATAAGAAAAGACTCACTAGGTAATAATTACCAACTATGATCTAATTCCAAAAGAAAAGTACCAAAATAAAAATTGAACTAAAAGGAAATAATGAATTTTCATTTTTTTTTTTATCGATTTTTTTTTTACTCGATCGGCTCTTTTCTTTTTTTTTTGTCTTTTGATCGTGCCTTTTTTTTTTCAATGAACAAACGGAAATTAAATTACAACTCGATCAAACGTAAAATAAAATAAAGACACAAAAATCGAACCAAAGCCGACGTGGCTTTGATACCACTTTTATGATACGACCCGGACTCTAGGAACGAACACACGTCGACACACGTAAGTTTTGTGTCTACTACGACTCAAACAATCAAAGTAAAATATGCGGAAGATTAACGAAACAAACTAGACGACTAAAACTAAATAAAATACCTAGACTTATGACACACAAAATAACACAAATCCAACAAAGATAGGACTGTTTTGGACGGTATTTGGGATGGTTTTAAGGATGATGTTTCGAAGATGGTGAATGGGTTTAGAAGGGCTTGAGTAGATAGGGTATGATAGGGTTGTATCGGACTTACAGATTGAACGGGATGAACACGAACTTGGACACGAACGGTGGCTGAACTTGAGGCGTACGGTGGTGGCGGTGGTTGACGTCGAACGGCGGCGGTGGTGGTGATTCTGTCGATGTGAATTACAACCCGAAAGTTGCCTTGGATCTCGAACGTATACAAGGCCAAATTCTTTAAGTTGCTCTTCGGATAGCGAGTCTCCGACGATCCCTCAAATGTGGACGGCGAATTCCCTTTGTAAAACTTAGAGGCGCTAAATCTAAGAGTATGAATTTAATTATCTAAACTCACAAAAGATTAAAAGGCTTAATAATCAAATATAGTCTAAAGTATCAATGTAACATGGATCCCCTATTTATAAGTATAGGAGGACCGAAAATTAAAGGGATAAGGGCCGAAAATCTAGAGCTCAAATCAAACTAGAACTAGACTAGGTAATTTCCTAAACTAGAATTCTATTTAAGGTAGAACTTGTAGATCTTACCTTATCTAAAATCCTAGTCAACCTATGACTTAAAGTGACCGAAAAATACATCCAAATTAATTAAATAAATCTGATCCATACTATAGTCTAATTAAATAAAATAAATAATACTATTTTTAATTTTCGAACAGCCTCTGGTAAATAAGACATGGTCACGCCTTATTCGCCATAACCTCCTGGATTGTCATCAAATTGAAATCTTCAAATATGCGGCCAAGTATGCTTCAATCCATACAAGTATGATCCTCCTCTTCAAGTGAAAGCATAGTAATGATCTTGGAGCGGCTTTGAACATTCATCTCTTCCTCGAGCTTCTTTCGCACATATCCTTGAAAGTAACCTTGAAGTTGCTTAGCTCGTAACCTTGTAATTGGACCTCAAATTTGCAACTCCGGGTTTGAACCATCAATGCTATGCACGTTCTCATCATCGCCGGAGACTCGCTATCGAAGAACAACTTAAAGAATTTGGCCTTGTGTACGTTCGAGATTCAAGGCAACTTTCGGGTTGTGATTCACCTCTACCCAATATCGCCGCCGTCCATCACCACGACGCCACCATCAATCACCGTCGTCCATTCCAAGTCCAACCACGAATCAATTCAAGATCGTGATCCATCCGTTCAATCCGTAAGTCCGTCACAACTCTATCATATCCTATCTACCCTAGCCCTTCTAAACCAATTCATCACCATTGAAATTCCTTCATCTTTACCCCTATCCTAGCCGTCCAAAACAGCCCTTGTCCCTTGGATTTGTGTTATTTTGTGTGTCATAGTCTAGGTATTTTTATTTAGTTCTAGTCGTCTAATTAATTCCGTTGTCTTCCGCATATTTTCCATTAATTGTTTGAAGTCATAGGAAACACAATCTTACGTGTGTCGTTCCTAGAGTCCGGGTCGTATCAGATTATCATAATACGATGAAGAATTTTTATTGATTATTCCACCAAAAGCTGTATAATCTAAACTTACAATGGTTCAAAACTGGCCTAATTCTCCACTGTAAACAAGAAACAAGGAAAGAGTGATAATTTTTGGCTCTCATCTTTATTCCAACCAATCACTTTCTAAAGCTTTCTCTTATTCTTGAACTTTCAGGGCTATGATAATCAAATGCTGCTCTATGGTTTTCTCTTGCCAGTGGAGATGAGTTTCCAATGTCCCTCAATGGTGATCGTGTCGATGCCACACCTCCATTGCTGTTCGAGTACAGTCTTCTTCTTCCATCATCTAAGAGCTGCTTGTTGCCTTTATCACTATTTTCCTTGAGGCTACGAATACGTGATCTCTTCTCCTTTGCAAGTTGTTTGGCTAAAGAAAGAGGCGGCAAGTCTTTCTTCGCTCTTCTTTTCTTGTTTTCTTCGATGTTCATCTCTTGTAGAGTAAGATCTTCCACAAGTTTACACGATTTTCCATTAGTATGATAGGTCATCATGTGACAGCTCAGTGCAAGCCTTTCCTTCACGAGCTGTGCTCCCAGAGGAACCGGAGGTAAGTCTAGAATCACTTTGTTTTCGTCTGGCCTTAAATCAAATTTGGACTTTTTCATCTTATCTTTAGATAGTTTGAATTCTAGCTCGTTAACCTGTTTTTCATAATCAAGAGCTTTCTCTTTCCATTCTTCCACCTACAAAAGGATTATGCATGCATGTTGGTAAACCTTGAAAATATAATCTGAAATTGAAATTCTGTAAACAGAATCCGGTTTTTTATGTGACAAGTAAAGGAGCCTTACATCATGCCTAAGAGATTGAATTTCACAGTCCGAGTTCTGTGCTCTATTTTCCCAGTAGTCGCGGGATGCCTGCAGCTCCTCCATTTCTCCACGGACCTGCTCCAGCATTTTCTGCATTTGGGACCATTGCTCTGTTTCAGCTCTCACTTGCTCTACTATCCTTAGCACGAT
This sequence comes from Perilla frutescens, assembly GCA_026008535.1. Classification (NCBI taxonomy): domain Eukaryota; kingdom Viridiplantae; phylum Streptophyta; class Magnoliopsida; order Lamiales; family Lamiaceae; genus Perilla; species Perilla frutescens. Next base: position 47,248,453 of record BRKX01000012.1, read on the forward strand.
AGCCTTGCAACGCCCCGAGCATTTATTCTCTTGCAGCATTGCTTCCTGATGAAGAGAAAACATTGGTTTCAGACATGACATGATAACAACATTTGCAATACCAGAATCATTAATTCACTTCTAGTCACACCATAACACGTAGGTGTAATTAAGACATACATTTTCATTGAGATCATTCAAAGGGATTAAGAATTAAGAGATTCTTCATGCAACACAAAAGTAGAAGGTGAAATAATATTAACAAGATGTAAAACCTCAAAAGGCATAGGCATAGGCTTAGTTTTTACATTTGAGAACAAGGATGGCTATGCAGCAGAATCTGCCTGAATTTATTTTAAAAATCTGTGTATTTGAATTTATTGGCCAGCAGAAATTTGAAAATGTCAGAAACATCTACAATATCATCAGATTCACATTCGCAAAGTCCTATCAGAACATAGAAAGATGACAACTGGAGCAAAATCAAACAGTGGAATTGATATTAGTGGTCCAACCGTAAGTTGAGTTATTTAATTCAGTAGAGTTTTTGGGCAGTGTGAACTCTGAAGCAAACCAAACCAACCAATACCCCCCCGAAAGTACATGTAAAATTATTGTTTGTGCATGTACTAAAATCCATAATCTAAACAATCATTTATCACCATACTCATTTTGAAATGGAAAATTTGAAAAAATAGCGAAGAGAGAGAGAGAGAGAGAGTGGTGTGGACTTTGTCTGAAACAGTTGTCTGGTGGAAAAGCCTCAATTATCTTGGAAGTAGAAGCTGAGCTGGAAAGAGAACAGTTGGCAGTAGTAAAAACAATTGAATTATATCTTCATCTACTCCACAACCCCCTTCCCTCCTCCATTTCTTATGCACTAGAAAAAGGGGAGACAGCTTGTTGCAAAAAAGTAAAGAAAATCCAGATTTGCAGCAACTGTGTAGGAATGTTTAGCAGCAAGCCAAGACACACAGGAAATCTTACTTATTCCTATGTTTTTTTAATTACCATACTTTTTGCAGAATCAACAGACAAGCAAAAGAAGATCAAAGAGACTGGAAGGTTGTTCTTACATCGGCGGTTTTATTATCATTTCTGCAATCGGAAACGGTGCTTCCTTTAGCAATGGGGAAGCATGAATCGGCCACTTGTTGCAACTCCTCTACACAGTTTTCATCGTATAATCCTCCGAGCTTTTCTAGTCGATGCTGCAAAATGCAGGCCTTATGGTCAAAATTACTGCCGTTTGCGGCTTCCGAAACTTTAATTCTTGAGTTCTTCTGCAATTCGTCTAACTTCGCCGCTAAATCTTCTATCTCTTCCTCCAAAACTGCAGCATTCTTACCTTCAACAATCTTCTTTCTCCCCTAGAAATCGAGAGAGAGAAAGCAAGCATAAGACAATGCACAAGTCATCTCACCGTTAAAAAAGATTAATGCCTTTCACATAATCTAACGAGTCTTTCTTTCCTTGATCAACACTTTTTTTTTAAAAAGAAAATAAATAAAAATTGAACAAGAAAAAACAGAACTAACAGAGAGAAGTGTCTGCACAGCTGATTTGAGAGTTCTCTCCATCTTGACTCTATTCTTCTCCAACTTCTTCAAAGCGAACTCTCTCTCCATTCGCAACAAATTACATTCGGCCCGAAGCATCTCGGCTTGGAACCTCCACTTCTCCTCCGCCAACCCGCAGCAATCTTCTTCTACTGCTCCTTCTCTCTCTTCCACTCTCTCTCTCCTCTCGACGGATGATTTGATGGAGTTTAAAGTCGCCGGATATTGTCCGTGATTCTCTTGATTGAACAGGCTTTCGATGTTACCTTTGTAAGATAGATACTTATGGTTCATGAACAGTAGTGGGTTATTCTGTGGGTTGGTGGCGGGCTTGGTTTGCTTGCGGCGGCGGGATCTGCGGCTGCGGGGAAAGTGGAGAATCTTGGGGCTGGGCGGCGGCGGCGGAGTTGGATGCCATTTCGTTGTTCTTGATACGGTTGACATGCCGCTTTCCCCACTGAGTGTGTGTGTTTTGGGTTTAAACTAGGAGTTTAGCGCTGGGAGACGGGCGTATATGACCATTTTGAATTTAACGGCAGGCTCATATATATATATATATATATATATATATATACACACGCAGAATGCAGAGAGGGGGGGGGGGAGGCAGGAAATTTCCCAAATGGCCAAATCGTACGCTACTTTAATAAAATGGAATTGTTAATGTTATTCATTTTCCTTCCAATAGTATCAAATCATTAAAAGTATAATAAATAAAATATTTTCTTTTATTTTTTGTTTTATTCTCTCCTCCACTCACATACATTTTTAATTAAATGATTTATTTATATTTTTAATTATTGAACATGATATAGTTAAGAAATTAAAATCTTATTAAATTTATAATTAAATCATACGGAGAATGATATTTATAAATTAATATAGTCTATTTTTTATTATTATTTTTGAGAAACTATAGTCTAATGTTATTGAATATAATCATAGTTGATATATTTTAAGAGGTTAATTACACTTTAGTACTTAAAACGTTGACTTATTTTTCACTTTTGTTCTAAAGTTTAAAATATTATAGATAAGGTCCAATTTGGTTCTACAATTATACCCTAAATCTCAATTTGGTCCCTAAATAAAATTTTGGTCCAAATCGATCTTTCAACTTTTTAAAATGTATCACGTTAATCCCTCTGTTCGTCCATAAACTAATTTTATGTTAACGTCCGTCACTAACAATATTAATTTAAGAGAAAAAGGTCCAATTTAGTCCTATAATTATACCCAAAATCTAAATTTAATCTCGAAATAAAATTTGTGTGAATGTATAAAAAGAGGCAAAATAAAATAGTAATTGGGAAAAAAAAAAAGATATAAGGATAGGTAGTTATTTGGACAATTTGGAGTGTAAACGTCTACAATACCCCTATGACACATTTATCCCCACATTCCAATCATTGTGTAAGTGTACTATTTACATTTTTTAATAACTACCCAATAAATGCACACACCTAACATATAAAAATCCAATTTCATGAATTTTAGGGTTAGGGTTAGAAAGGGCCCAAACGTCTAAAATAACGAAATTTTTAAAAACAAAAATAAACATAACGAAAATTTTTAAAAAAATGTAACGAAAAAATGAAATGATAATAACATAACGATCAATCTTTAAAAAAATCTAATGAAATGATTATAAAATAACGATTAACCTTTAGCATAATGATTATCAATTGTTACATAATGATTATCATTTGTTATGCTTTGTTTTGAATTAATAAATGGATAACGATTATCATTTGTTAATGCACAACGATAAAACTAACGCATGCATTTAATTATGCATAACGAAACTTTAATAATGAATAACGAAATGCATTTAATAATTTAAAAAGGCATGATGATCAAGAGAGTTTAAGTCACAAACATGCACGTTGGAGGCGTTTTAGACGTGCATGGCTTGCATGGAAGTTTTCGTCCCCTTAGTTATTTAATCAAGGGATTGAATTTTATTTAGACTATAGTATTTATTTAATTATGTTAGACTATAGTTTAGATCAGATTTTATTTAATTTCTATGTTAATTTTCGTTCATTATTGAATAGGTTTGACTAGAATTGTATTTAAGGCAATTTTCTACCTTGAATAGAATTCTAGTTTAGGGAATTTCCTAGTATAGTTAGAGATCCTTTTTAGATCAATTTTTAGGCCTTTTTAGCATAAATTTTAGTCCCCCCCTTAGTCCTATAAATAGGGGAACCATGTTACATTGATATTTTAGACATTATTGATTAAATTTGTCTTTGCATACAATTGTGTCTCAAATATCCAAAGTCTTTTGATTGTTTTCACACGAAAATCATCATTCTTGAAGCCTAGCAATTTCAAGTCTTATTTCAAGGGAACGTTCTAATTCACACGAGGAGTTAGGGTGAACTCGCTATCCGAAGAACAACTTTGAGATTCGTTTCGTCGTACAAGATACGTCGGGGATTAATCGGATTGCAATTCAACACTACCATCACCGTCCATCATCATCCACAACATCCTTCCATCCTTCATCGACGTTCACAGCCTTCTCATCCATCCAAGACCTGATCGTGTGTCGATCATCAAGGGTTCGGTCCAATACACGTTCAATTCATCGTGTTCTTCATCTATACCGTACGTACACCAAAATCCTAACATATCCTATCTACTCCTAGGATTTTGTGTATTAGTTTTGTTTCATCGTCTAAGTGTCGTAATTAGGTCTAGATTAGTTTGTCTATCAATTCGAGTTGTATTTTTGTTTCATTCAGCTTATTTTCTATTTATTTGAGTCATTAGAGTATGGTTGAATCATTCCTTAGTTGGCGTGTTCGATCTAGAAGTCTTCCGCACGTCTCTTGTATCCTGTACAATTTGTCCGGATTGCATCATCAATTTGGCATCAGAGTCATGTTAGCTCTGCTGGTCGTGGTTCAATCCTACGTGTTAATTTCTTGCTTACGTGTCAGTCGACGTGTCTATCGAGTTGTAATAGTTAGTGTTCATTGAAAAAAAAAGGGTAAAAAAAAGAAGACCGAATCTTCAAAAAAAAAAGAGCGCAAAAAAAAAAACAAATCGGATAAAAAAAACCCGATCGAAAAAAAAAAGAAAAAAAAATGAAAATTCAATTTTTGATTCTTGATTTACCTTTTGAGTTCTATTTTATTTTTGCTACCTTCCTTTTTGGTACTAGTCCATAGTTGGTAGTTACCTTGTGAGTCTTGTTTTATTTTTGGAACTTTTCTTCTAGTATAGATCTTTAGTTGGTAATTTCCTTTTGAGTTGTAATTTATTTTTGGTCCTTCCCATCTAGAGTCTAGTCTAATTAAGGTATTTAGATTGTATCACACTAGTGGTACACATATCCAAATCACCTCTTTCCCTTCTTATATCCTGTTTTCCTTTTCTTTTCTAATCCTTTCCTTTCTACTTCAAGATACACGACCACCCCTACCATACCACATTTCCCGCTTTTGTCCCACACCTACACGATACACATACATACTTGATCCACCCCATCTACACTCATACATTGCAACCAACTTCCAAACACTCCAAATTAGCCATTCACCTTCCTACCTTGTGCAATTAGTCCGGAATCGTGAAGTAAGACTACTACACGACTTTTGCTGGTTGTTCGACACCACCACCCATATATATGATTTTACACACACTGTGCACCACTTATACTTGAGTGATACACGAGGAGTAAAAACAAGAGTGGAAACAAACGAGAGAAAGTGAGGATTGTGAGGTCCTTTATTTCTTCACGCTTGTTACTTATGCAGGTACTATGAGGCACGACTATATTCCTAAGTTTTCTAGCAAGATAATCATTCCCGAGTTCGAAGGTCTACATGATCCAGATACATACCTAGATTGGGAACGCAGAGTTGATAAGATTTTTGAGTGCTACTATTTCCCCGAGCCAAAGAAGGTGCAATTAGTTTCCTTGGAGTTTATGGTGGGGATTCCAGTAGAATCGGTGCCACCGAGATTGCCTTCCACCTATCGACACATGGCGTGAGTTGAAAGATTTAATGCAGAAACGTTTCATTCCAGACCACTACCAATAGGAGTTGGAGGAAAAGCTACACAAGCTTAAGCAAAGAGATCGAAGTGTAAATGACTACTACAACAAAATGATTGAAGCCATGAGACGAGCTGATGTAGAAGAATATCCAGAAGATACCATGGATAGATTCCTAACTGGTCTATGAAGGGCAATTCGTGAAATAGTAGCATTGTATCACTTCGATGAGTTGGAGGACATGGTGGAATACGCCATCCGAATATAAAAGTGGCTAGAGGAGCTAGAGACAAGGTCCAAGAAAGTGATTCAAGTGAAGGCCTGCGAAAAGTTGCCAACTGAGTTCATTGCCACCAACAAAGATTTTACTTCCAAGGTACCAATGTTAAACATTGTAAAGAGTTGCCATCTGTTTCCATGTGCTTAGACGTTGGAGAAGTTGAGGTAGTTGAAGAATCTAAGCCGGAAGTAGACATGACCAATGACGAGATGCCAGTTTTGGAGGATATAGCTCTAGAAGATTGCAATCTGAAAGTTTCGTCCATGGATCTGACAAGTCCTAATGATTGTATAGTGGACAAACTAAAGATTGTGCTGATGAGGACATCCATAGCAATGAGGATCTTAACCCGGAACTGCAATTCAAAGGTCCCTTCACTCGACTAAGAGCTAAGAAGTTACAAGATTATTTGCAAGCAACAATTAGGAAGAAGCTCAAAGAAGAAGACGGCGTGCAAGGGAGCTCGAGGTTGATGACCTTGTTAATGTTAGAAGATGGAGATCAATACATGGAGTGCAATACATGATGAAGAGGTTATGCACGTGTGCATGTGTTGGCGTGTACGTGTGCTTGTGAAGATCAGCTTGAGTGGAGAAAGAATAATCAGCCCTTGATATTTAAATTAAGGGGATTGATTTATTAGACTATAGTATTTATTTTATTTTATTTGGGACTATAGTAGATCAGATTTTATTTAATTAATTGATGTAATTTTTGGTCATATAGTCCATAAGTCATAGGTTTGACTAGAATCCTAATTAAGGGATATTTTTACCTTAAATAGAATTCTAGTTTATGCAATTTTCTAGTTCTAGTTTATCTATTTGGAGTCAATAATTTTCGGCCCTTATCTTCATGATTTTGGGGCCTCATCTCTATTATAAATAGAGGTTCCATGTGACATTGATACTTTAGACTTTATTTGAATTATCAAGCTTTGCTTTCAATATTGTCTCAACCCCATTTAAATTTATCCTTATGGTTAGCATATGTTGTTTATATATTTTTTAATACCAAGAAGATTGGATATTACACTTATTCTAACTATTAGATATATATATATATATATATATATTCCTAATTAAATTTAGATAATAAAATTTTCGCGGTATTACAAAAGTACCAAAATAAATCAAGACTCAAATGGAAACACGATGAATATTCCTCTTTTTTTTTTGAATTGTCGATCTTTTTTTTTCGGATTTTTTCTTTTTTTTTTTATTCGATTTTTTTTTTTTTAAATCGACGGCTGTTTTGTTTTTTTTGTCGATGCCTCTCTTTTTTTTGTTTTTTTCAATGAATAGCTATGCTATTACAACTCGATAAAATAAAAATAAAATGACACGTAGGATAAAATATGACACGTCGGATTGAACCACGACCAGCAGAGCTGACATGGCTCTGATGCCAAATTTATGATACGATCCGGACAAACGGTCTAGGACGGTAATAACAATGTAGCGGAAGACTTAAGAATCGAAACACGTCTACTAATTGAAGAGCTTCAATCCGACTCGATAAACAACGGAAATTAGACAATCTAGACAACTAGAACACCCAAACAATGACACGAACTATGTAACACAATACCAAGGTAATGAGGGATGAAAATAGGCGTATAAGGGTTGGAATTAAGGTATAGGTCATGTGTGAAGGTTTGTGAAGAACTTGAACTCGATCTTGTGGATGGGACGGAACAGAGAAGAACTTGAACTCGATCTTGTGGAATTGAGGAGGCGTGCGTTGATGCTTGAATGGAGGACGTCGTGTATGTTGATGGTAGGTGATTATGTTGAAGTGAATCACAATCCGATAGCCTCCTTGAATCTCAAACGTATCCAAGGTTGAAATCTCCAAGTTGATCTTCGGATAGCGAATACCGGTTAATCCCTCAAGTGGATTAAGCAATACCCTTGAATAAGACTTAAAGTTGCTAGGCTCTAAGAATATTGTTTTGTATCTAAAACAACAAACGAATAAAAGATAGGTTGAGACACAATTGTATGCAAAAGCAAAATTCTTCAATAATGTCTAAAGTAACAATGTGACATGGTTCCCCTATTTATAAGACTATGGGAGAACGAAAATAAACATAACAAAAGGCTCAAAAATTGATCCAAAAGGGATCTCTAACTATACTAGGAAATTCCCTAAACTAGAATTCTATTCAAGGTAGGAAATTGCCTTAAATACAATTCTAGTCAAACCTATTCTCATTATGGACGAAAATTACCCAAATAATTAAATAAAAATCTGATCTTCTATAGTCTAAATTAAATAAAATAAACACTATAGTCTAAATAAAATCAACCCCATAATTAAATCACTATAGGGTCGAATTCTTCAACAAAATCGCACACACATGCACGACAATTTCATGCACAAGCACACGTGCACGACTCTTTATCTTCAACTCTTTAAGTTAAATTCTCCATGGTGTGATCTTGATCTTCATCTTCAATTGATAATGCTAAAATCCATTTGGGGCTGTGTCCAATTTCTTGATCTCCAACTTCAATCTTTCTTCGCATTAACATTTGAAAATAACCTTGAATTTGTTTGGCTCTTATACGCGCAATTGGACCTTTGAATGGCAGCTCCGGATTTAGTTCTTCAAGGCCTTGCATGGCTTCATCAATTTTAATTAAGCCAAGATTTCTACCTTAAATAGAATTCTAGTTTAGGTAATTTTCCTAGTCCAATTAGACTTCAATTTGGACTATTATTTTCGGCCTTTAGCTTAGAATTTTCGGCCATTAACACCTTATAAATAGGTGTACTATGTCTCATTGATACTTTAGACATTGTTGAATCAAATTGCTTTTGCATACAATTGTGTCTCAATCTTTTACGTCTTTTGAATAATTTCACTCAAAAATATTTATTCTTGGAGCTAGCAATTCTAAGTCTTATTCAAGGGTATTGCTTAATCCACTTGAGGGATTAACCGGTATTCGCTATCGAAGAGCAGCTTGGAGATTTCAACCTTGGATACGTTCGAGATTCAAGGAGGCTATCGGGTTGTGATTCAACACAACATCATCAACCATCCACGCCACACGACGTCATCCATTCAGCCACGTCGCCTGTTTCAACCAATTCCACAAGTTCGAGTTCAAGTTCTACACCGTATCATCCGATCCGTAAGTCCATTACAACTCTAACATATCCTATCTACCCAAGCCTTTCTTCACCATCATCACACACGGCCTACACCATAAATTCCAGCTCTAACCGTCTATTTTCAGCCCTTATTTTTATTGGTATTGCGTTACACAATTCGTGTCGTTTTCTACGTGTTCTAGTTGTCTAGATTTAGTCTTTTCCGTTGTTTATCGAGTCGGATTGAAGCCCTTCAATTAGTTGACATGTTTCGTATCTAGAAGTCTTCCGCTACGTATTTTTTACATTCGTCCTATCATAGTTGGGTCGTATCAGTTCAAAAAAAAATCAGATATTAAAAAAAATATCCGATAAAAAAAATGAAAATTCTATACATAGTGTTTCCTTTTGAGCTTATTTTTTATTTTTGGTACTTTCCTTTTAGTACTAATCAATAGTTAGTAGTTACCTATTGAGTCTTGTTTTATTTTTGGAACTTTCCTTCTAGCATTAGTCTTTAGTTGGTAGTTTCCAATTGAGTTGTAATTTATTTTTGGTTCTTTCCATCTAGAGTCTAGTATAATTAAGGTATTTAGATTGTATCACACTAGTGGTACACACATCCAAATCACCTTCCTTCCTTCTTAGTTTCTTGTTTCCTTTTCTTTTCTAGTTCTTCCCTTCTTTCCTTAAGATTTATTTTTGGATTCCTATTCTATTTGGGAACTTTAAAAATACATCTAATTCTTTCCTTATCTTGATTTCTTCCATTCCAATCCTTTCAAACCTTCCATATACTCCCTCATACCCATAATTTTCGTCCACACACTTAAAGGGTTCGAAAATTTGCTGTACTTTCCCATACACCACTTATCTACACCCATACACCACCCATACACCATCCGGATCATACACCCATGCACCCCACGGTCCATACCCCATACACCTCTCATACTCCGTACACCCATATGCCATATACACCAAATTCTCGCCATCTCTACAACAACAACAAAATGATCATCCCTGAGTTTGAAGGTCTACACAATCTAGATGTGTACCTAGATTGGGAACGTAGAGTCAATAAGATTTTTGAGTACTACTACTTTTCCGAGCTAAAGAAGGTGCAATTAGTTTCGCTGAAGTTTAAAGGCTACGCAACAACATGGTTGGGATTCCAGCAAAACCGGTGCCATCGAGATCGCCATCCACCTATCGACACATGGCGTGAGATGAAAGATTTGATGCGGGAACGCTTCATTCTATTCCACTACCAACGAGAGCTAGAGAAAAAGCTACAAAAGATTAGGCAAGGAGATCGAAGTGTAGATGCCTATTGCAACAAATTGATTGAAGCCATGAGACGAGTTGATGTGGAAGAATATTCAGAAGATACCATGAATAGATTTCTAATTGGTCTACGAAGGGCAATTTGTGAAAAAGTAGCATTGTATCACTTTGAAAAGTTGGAGGACATGGTGGAAGACGCCATTCAGATAGAAAAATGGCTAGGAGGAGCTAAAGATGAAGTCAAAGGAGGAGGTTCAAGTATAGTCGAACGTTGAGTTACCATTTGTGTTCATTGCCACCAATGACGATTCTACTTCCAAGGTACCTATTCTAGACTTCATTGAAACACCTATTATCTCATTGTCATTTGTTCCCATGTGCTTAGATGTTGGAGAGTCCAAACTTGATGAACCATTCCTAGAAGATTGTAATCAAGAAGAATTGGTTCCCATTCATTTCGATGAAGAGGTGCCCATTCTCGAAGTTACTAATCTCGAGAAGACAAGTGTAGATGATACAGTTCATGTAGACTTTGTAATGAAAAATAGTCCATCCTTGGGCTCAAATTAAATGAATATGAAGGGACAGTCCAAGAGAAAGAGATGGAGAGCAAGTTCAATTCAGAAGTGGTTGAAGATCAAAAGGAGCTCGTACAAGCAAATATGGCGGATACATCAATTTCTAACATTTTTTATCAACTATGTTCTTTTGATGTTTTAATCTTACAGGTTGCCACACCACATGATATTGATGTGCCACCAGACTTGTTTGTGGTTCCCATGTCCATGCATCCTATGAAATTGAAGTTTCAGTCGTCTAACACAGGCGGGATGTGCGCGTTCATGCTCAAAAAGTTATGTCCTATGCAACTTGTGCAAAAAGACTCTGATGATCAGTTCGTGATAGTCTTTGATCCCAGATATTCGAATTCGAGGATGAATTCTTTTCAAGAGGAGGGGAATGATGAAACCATGACAAACATCAAATCGGTCCATCCAAAGCTTCCATTAAAGGATCCCAAAATTGTTACTTTGTTAACAATTAAAGATTGGAGATCAAGATTTGAAGAACAACATATGATGATCAAGAGAGTTGAAGCCACAAGCATGCATGTTGGAGGCATTTTAGACGTGCATGGCTTGCATGAAGAATTTTCGAATTTTCAGCCCTTTAATTAATTTAATTAGGGGTTGAATTTTATTTAGACTATAGTATTTATTTAATTAATTTAGACTATAATTTAGATCAGATTTTATTTAATTTTTATGTTAATTTTCGTCCATAGTTGAATAGGTTTGACTAGAATTGTATTTATGGCAATTTCCTACCTTAAATAGAATTCTAGTTTAGAGAACTTCCTAGTATAGTTAGAGATCCTTTTTGGATCAGATTTTTAGGCCTTTTTTCTTCATAATTTCGTGCTCCCTTGGATAAATAGGGGAACCATGTCGCATTGTTATTTTAGACATTATTGATTAAATTTGCCTTTGCATTCAATTGTGTCTCAAATATCCAAAAGCTTTTGTTTGTTTTCTTCGAAAATAATCATACTTGAAACCTAGCAACTTTGAGTCTTACATAAAGGGAATGTTCTAATTCACACGAGGAATTAGGGTGAACTCGTTACCGAGGAGTAATTTTGAGATTCGTTTTCGTCGTACAAGATACACCGGGAATTAATCGGGTTGCAAATCACTACACTACCATCCACACCTCTATCATCAACATCCTTCAACCTTCCATCAACATCTGTGATTGTTCAAAGCCACCAAGTTCAGATCGTGTGTCGATCAATACGAATTCGAGTCTAATTCAAGATCAATTTGACAATTTTCATTCAAACCGTAAGTTCATCTAAATCCTAACATATCCTACCTACTCCTAGCCTTTCTTCACCATCACACACGTACCAAATACCCTTCTCTTCCAGCCTTAATTCTCTCCCAAATCAGCCCCCTTGTCGATTAGATTTTGTGTATTATTTTTGTGTCATCGTCTAGGTATCGTAATTAGGTCTAGTTCTTCTTTTGTATTATTTTCGAGTCCTTTGTTATTTATTACAGCTTATTTTCAATTTATGTGAGTCTTAGAATAGGATTGAATCCTTCCATAATTGACGTGTTCGATCTAGAAGTCTTCCGCGCATTTCTTGTATCCTATACAAATTGTCCGGGTTACATCATAAATTTGGCATCAAAGGAATCAAGAGACCAAGCAGCGGTGTACTAACTTGATACATCTTGATGTCATATCTTTACAGGTTGACAAGGGAGTACCACCGGATTTATCACTGACGAACTTGCTGGAGCATTCTGATAAATCCACGACAAGCATCAAATCGGCTCTTCCAAAGCTACCATTAAAAGATCCCAAGATTGTTTCCTTGTTAATAATTAAAGATTGGAGATCAAGATTTGAGGAACAATACATGATGATTAAGAGAGTTGAAGTCACAAGCATGCACATTGGAGGTGTTTTGGAAGTGCATGACTTGCATGGGAATTTTCATCCCCCTTAGTTATTTAATTAAGCGATTGATTTTATTAGACTATAGCATTATTTTAGACTATAGTATTTATTTAATTAGGATCAGATTTTTATTTAATTTATGATGTTATTTTCATTTTTTTATTTAAGGGATTTTCTAAGAGATTTTATGATGAGGTCGAGCTAGGCAATGATCCAGATGATCCGGAGCTGCAGTTTAAAGGTCCAATAACGCGTTTGCGAGCTAAGAAGTTGCAAGCTTATTTACAAGCTTCTATTCGTCGCAAATTCGAGTTGCATGAAGATGAAGTGAAGAGCAGCCCAAGATGGATCACCATGCTATCTATTGATGATGAAGAAGGTAGCATGAAGACGTGAGAAGAAGAATCACGCCATTTGGACGTGTGCATGAAAAGTTATACGCATTTGCATGGGAAATCGGGAGATGCTGTTTTTCATGCAAATGTGGTAATATTAATTGTACCATGGGCCACAAAATTATTCATATTAATTCAGCCCATGATCGAGTTCTAAGGTCTAAGATGGCGTGGAAATACAAGCCCAAATCCATTGTGGGATTTATCCTTATCTAGTTAGATTTAGATAGATTTTTCTTATCTTATTTTTTGGTATCTTTTGATTTTATCCTAGATTGATTAGGATTAGTATTTTTCAATGTTTATCTAGTTATTTAGGGTTAGATTTTCGTCCATATGCTCTCCTATAAATAGGAGCACCCTATGACATTCATAATTGAGACAATTGCATGAATTCAAGAAGTTATTTCACTTTTGTCTCCTGATCTTTTATTGATCGAATTTATCCTCCAAACATTCTATTGATTTAGCAAACCAATAGTCTTATTTAGGTTCTTCAGGGTATAATTATGTACTTGGGAGAATTGCTATCCGGAGAAGCTAGACGTGCGCGTTCGGGTTATTCAACACGGGTTCGTCGAATCTATCCAATCCACAACAATACATCGCCGCCGCCTTCATCAACACCACCGCCACCTTCACCGACTTCCGCCGCCTCCACCGCCGTATTCCAGGCCCCTCAAGTTGTTCGTCGTGTCCTCATCGTTGTCCTATTCATTGTTCGTGTTTTCTAGTAAGTTTGTCTTTTAATTCGTGTCGGGTTGAGTCCTTCTTTAGCTGACGTTGTTCGAGTCCTTAAAGTCTTCTGCCTGTGTATTCTTCGTGTCTTGGATACATTGTCCAGGTCACATCATTTTATTAGTTAGGTAATTAGACTTTTAATTATGTGAACTTCTTTCCTAGTAAGAATTCTAGTTTAGGTAGTTTTTTTCTTCTTATTTTCGTCCATAATTAGTCCTATAAATAGGACATCCATGTGACATTATTATTGAGACATTATTGATTAAATTTGCCTTTAATTTGCATACAATTGTGTCTCTCCAATTTATATTCGTTTGTTGTTTTCGATACAAAATACCATTCTTAAAGCTAGAAACTTTAGGTCTTATTTCAAGGGAACGTTCTAATTCACACAAGGAATTAGGGTGAACTCGCTATTCGAGGATGGAACGACTTGGAATGCTTGTGGAACATGGTCTGATCTTGTGTATGATGGTGATATGGACGAAGGGTGGTTGATGGATGTTGTTGAAGGCAACGGCGATGATGTTGTTGTAGAATGAGTTGACACATTAAAGCAAACCCCGTGGACACACAATCCACGAAACGTACTTCACTTGTAATCTCCTCGATAGCAATCCAACCCTAGCACTACTCAAGCACTAGCATGGGATCTTGATTAAAACGTAGAAGTTGTTGGCTTCTAAGAGTATTAATTTTCAACTAAAAATTAATAAAAGAGCTTCGGGGTTGAGACACAATTGGATGCAAAGGCAAAAATCTTCAATTATGTCTAAATAACAATGTCATATGGATGTCCTATTTATAGGACTAATTATGGATGAAAATAATAAGAAAAAAACTACCTAAACTAGAATTCTAACTAGGAAAGAAGTTCCCATAATTAAAAGTCTAATTACCTAACTAATAAAACCTTCTAGAAAATCCCTTAAATAAAAAAAATGAAAATAACATCATAAATTAAATAAAAATCTGATCCTAATTAAATAAATACTATAGTCTAAAATAATACTATATAGTCTAATAAAATGAATCCATTAATTAAATAACTAAAGGGGGTGAAAATTCCCATGCAAGCCATGCACGTCCAAAACGCCTCCAACGTGCATGCTTGTGACTTCAACTCTCTTAATCATCATGTATTGTTCTTCAAATCTTGATCTCCAATCTTTAATTGTTAACAAGGAAACAATCTTAGGATCTTTTAATGGTAGCTTTGGAAGAGCCGATTTGATACTTGTCATGGATTTATCATTCCCCTCCTCTTAAAATCCTTGAATTCGAACGGCCTGGATCGAAAACGAACACAAACTGATCATCAATCTCTTTTGGTGGCTCATCAATATCATGTATCACCTCTTTGGCAACCTATAGAATAAAGACATTAAAACTACATGGTTGACAAAAAATGTTAGAAATCAGCTGCTCCACCATGTTTTCTTGTATGAGCTCCGTTTGATCTTCAACCACTTCTGAATTGATCTCGCTCTCCACCTCTTTTTCTTCTTCTCCAACGCCTTCACAAGTGGGAACGTCTATCAATTCTTCAATAGGGACACCAACCATTCATATAAACCTAACTTAGTAATGAATGTCGTTTTCCACTCATCCCCCTCTTTGATACGAATTTGATGATACCCACTTCTCAAATCTATCTTAGAAAATACACAGGCACCATGCAATTCATCCAACATGTCATCTAGTTGGGGTATAGGATGTCGATACTTTACCATAATGTTGTTGACGGCTCGACAGTCGACACACATCCGTAGGGATGTATCCTTCTTTAGCACGAGTAAAACTGGATGCGCACACGGGCTCAAGCTCTCCCTCACTTACCCTTTCTCCAACAACTCACCAATTTTCCGTTTTAGCTCTTTGGTCTCCTCGGGATTGTTTCGATAGGCTGGCCGGTTGGGCAATGTGGTGACAGACACGAAATCAATTTAGTGCTCGATCCCTCTAATTGGTGGAAAAATTGAACAATATAAAATCGGATGTAATATATAATAATCTTATATTCTTCTTTAATCTTTAGACTAAAAGTTATGATGAATTATCAAAAAAAATAAAAATAAGATGAGATATGATATACAATGCTATAATACTTAGTATATGTTCATCATAAAATATAGAAAAATATTGTATTTCATATAATTAATACAAAACTCCTAACTAAAAACTGAACAATGTGAAATCTAATGTAATAAATAATAATCTTATATTCTTCTTTAATCTTTAGACTAAAAGTTATGATAAATTATTGAGAAAAATTTAAAATAAAATGAGACATAATATACAATATTAATACTATAATACTTAGTATATGTTCATCATCATAAACATTTAATATAATGATAATTTCGCTATATCGTGAAATGTCGATATGGTACGGACCGAAATATGGTTACAATAAGGTATACCGAAGTAAGGTACAATAAGATATACCGAAATAAAAGTATGATAAAAGTATGCATTACGTATCATATCGAACTTAAGGTATACCGAATTAAGGTATACATGAAATAAATGTACGCCAACTATATGATTTTTATCACACCATAAATTAAGATAAAGTATAAAGTGTGACAAAAAATTAAGGTTTCGCATACCCTGACACCCTTAGTAATACTAGTTTACTAAATATCATAGTAGTAATAAATATTTGTGTAAATCTATAAAAATAGACAAAAGAAAATTGAAATCTGGAAAAAAAGCAGGATATAAGGCCATAGTAGTTTTATGGGCAATTTGGAGTGAAAATGTCTTAAATACCCTTATGATACAATTGTCCCCACATCTCAATCATTGGGTAAGTGTATCTTTTACATTTTTATAATAAGTACACAACAAATGCACCCACACCTAACATATAAAAATAACAAAATAATCGATCCCTACCAAAATTCACCGAACAGAACTGAGAATTAATAATGATAACTGTAACGAAAAAAAAATTAGCCGTAACGAAAATTTGTTTTAACATAACTATTACTTTCGTTATGGGTTGAAACCATAACGAATTTATTCTAAATTAATACCGAAATATTAGTGATATTAACGATTGATTAAAATTAATAATAACGATTGTTTAAAATGTGAATAACGAAAGTCAAAACAACTAATGGTAACGAAATATTAGTGATAATAACGATTGATTAAAATTATGAATAACGATTGTAGTTATATCTTAATTTAATTAAAGCCATAACAGTAATTAGAAATAAGTCATAACTATAATTAAGATAAATGCCGAACTTTAAATAAAAAAGAATAACGATAGGTAAAACACGAATAACGATAATTTAAATATGATAACGATTATTAAAAAAAGAATAACGATAGTTTGAAAAAATAATGATAACGAAAGAATAATGATAACAATAGTTTAATTATCGTTATTATATTTAAAATAGAAGAACGATTATTAAGAAAACCATAACGAAAGAGACTAAAAGTTATGACCTATGAATAACATTAGTTTTTAAAAAATAGACTAAAAGAGACTAAAACTCATAACGATAATTACTAAAATAGACTAAATGATTATTAAGAACGATTAATAATAATCTTTGTACCTAGAGGAGTTGAATCCCATCCAAACGATTATGTTATATACAAATCGTTTAGTCTAACCTTCCTTAAATATTTTTTAATAAGTTCCAAAAAAATATAATCATTTAGTCTCTTGAATACCTAGAGGAGTTATAAGTTCGAAAATAATTTTTTTTAATCGTTATTATTGAATACCTAGAGGAGTTATATAAAATTAGTTTTAAAAATAATAATAACGATTAATTATTCAATCGTTATTCTTCAATCGTTTAGCAATCAATTGTTTAGCAATCAATTTTTTAATCATTTAAAATTACTTTTTTTATCGTTAGCATTAAATCGTTTAGCAATCATTTTTTAGCAATTGTTTAGCAATCAATTTTTTAATCGTTTTAGCAATCGTTTAGCAATCGTCATTATCTTTTAAAAAAGAAACTTTCGTTATTAGCGAAGAGAATTTTGTTATTATCTTTTAGAAATGAAACTTTCGTTATTAGAAAAGAAACTTTCGTTAATAATAACTTTGCTATTTTTAACTTTTTTAATATTTTTTTCATTTGCTAATTCTAAAACTTCCGTTATTATCTTTTTAATTCTAAAAAATAACTAATTAAATGCATATCGTTATGGACTACATCAATGTTTTTACCCTTGTTCTCTCTTTTTATGGACTAACGAAAATAAAAAATTAATGAAAGTTATCGTTATGCATAAAAGATAATTCAAATAACGATAAATCAACTATTTCCATTTATTTATGAACAATCGTTATAGCTTAATAAAATATCGTTATAGCTTTAATCAATATATCGTTCAACTATTGTTATATATCTATGAACTATCGTTATAGATGAATAAACTAACGTTTAGTTCTTCAACTAACCTATTGTTATGAACAGTACAAGTGTGTAAGACACTTTTCTGAAAAAGTGCGGAAATATTCGGCTTTTTATGGTCAAAATGTTGAAATTGCCCAAATAACTCCTATGATGTTAAAACTTGCCCAACTACCTAAATTTTAGAATTAAATTGTCTAGATAAAAATTTCTCCCGTTTGTATACCAAACCGGAATTATAAGACTAGAGGAATTGGAGACAAAAGGGAGGTAGGAGACGTAATTAATTAATTGATTAATCGAAATCACAAGAATAATTATTAATAACTGGTGGCAAAGTCCGAGAAAAGGCAGGGAGCAAATACGAGGTAGAGTGAATATTGATGTCTTCACTGCTACTTTCATTTATTGCTATCTACTACAATTAATTTGTGTTTTCATGATTCTGCGTTTGCTGCTTTAAAATTTACTTTTTGTTAATTAAAATACTATTATTATTCATACCCAGTCCGTGCCGTTTAAGCTGTGTGTGTCTGTCACATCTATTGTTTTTATATTCTTTGTCACTTCTCTCTCTAACTTATTTATTGCTACTACATTTTGTGATGCCTTTAGCGAGTAAGATTCTTTTGTTTCCCATCTAGTTAATTAAATTGCTAGAGCGCCTCTAAACAAAAAAATTCAAACTCAAAATGCATCATGTCGTATGAGATAAAATCCTACAGTCTACGTCCCCCTATTTCACAATTGTTTTCTACTGTCAAATTTAATATTTTAAAAATATTTCTTATAAAAGTAAAATTTATTATATAATAATTAATCATAATTAATATTTATTGTTGAAAATTGAAATTTTAAAAATTATATATCCTAATTTTGGAATAATCAAACATATTAATCAATAATATTAATAACTAAAAAAAACATAATATAATTATTAAAAAATAGATATAAATCCTAATTAGGTGGAATAAACCTTAAATAATAATTATAAAAACCAAAACAAATCGAAATTGAAGACAAAGATGGATGAAAATATAATAAAAATAAAAATGCAACACCAAGTGGGATAAAAAAAGTGGGATATGTGATTTCATTTACTGTCATATTATCTATATCCAATTAATTCATTCTCACACTCAAAATAATATTCTCCTTTTATTCCTTCTTATACCACTTTTTAGGAACAGCTATAAATTTCTCTAATTTCCTAATTATGCCTCTTAATATTTGTATAATCACGACTAATAAAAATAATATTTTTCAATAATTTCTTTCAAAATAAAAAATTACTAAATATCTTAATCGTTAATGATTGTAAAACAATTATTAAATAAAATATTTTTTAAATAATATTCGAGGATTTGGTTCCAGATTACCAGATTACTAAAGTAATTTCATAATTCGTTTGTCATCTTATCTTATCTTAATATATATAAAAGCAACAAGTTATGCCTCATTTAGTAAGTACCATTTTCCCGCCAAAACCCTATACTATATTTAGTAATTAAATCTTTTTAATTTTTATATATTAAGGTATCAATTAATTAATTGTTTTGGCGTTTTAATTAATCATACCATATTAATCTAATACTAATAGTTTATATATAGTAAGATAATTAATATTAATTAATTAATCAAATTTTCCAACAATTGTCGCAATGCGTAATAGTTTATATACATGCTAAGATATTAAGATTTTAAAAAATACGATTTACCAAAAATTATCGTAATCTGATTTATATTAAAGCAGATGCTATTCCAGTTGGTCAATTTTTAGTTTTTTCATTTGTAATTACATTAATATGTATTTGATTTTTTAATTATATTTTAGAGAGAATATATTATCGATCATATTATGAAAATTAAAATTGAGTGTAAATATTAGAAGATGTAATATAGATATAGTATAGACATAATTCATTGTAAGCTAAATGAGTAAATTTCAATCAATCAATCTCAACGCTTGAAAAATTAAATCACATTAAATATCATAATTCTATTGTAATAAATAATAAATATTGTCCATAAATGATATGACCCTGAAAAGCCTTGAAGAATTAAATCCGGAGCTATCATTCAAAGGTCCGAAGAATGTTAGAATGAGGTCATCAAAGATTGGAAATCAAGATTTGAAGAACAATACATGATGATCAAAATCACACCATGGGATATCATACTTGAAGAGTTGAAGAATGAAGGCATGAAGACAGTCGGTATGGGCATACTGACCAGATTGCATGAAGACAGTCGGTATGGGCATACTGACTAGGTTGACGTTGAAGATAACGTGTGGATTCATCCAATAATAGTCCAACACGTTAAAGAAGAAGCCCAAGTCCAAAAAATTGGCGAGTTGTTCAAGCCTAAAGTTAGTTAGGATTTATCTTTATCTAGTTAGATTTTTGTTATCTTTATTTTTGGTATCTTTTGATTCTTACCTTAAAACCAGATTTTGGATAAGGTAAAAATCCTAGATAGATTAGAACTAGTTTATTTTGAATTCTTCTAGTATTAGGGCTCTTAATTTCGTTCATAATTCTCTCCTATAAATAGGAGTACCTTGTGACATTATTATTCAGACAATTGCATGAAATAAAGAGTTATTCTCAATCTGTCTCACGATCCTTCGGTTGATCAAACTTTTATCTACAATTCTATTGTTCTAGCAAATCAATAGTCTTATTTAAGTTCTTCAGGGTATAATTAAGTACTTGGGAGAATTGCTATCCGGAGAAGCTAGACGTGCGCGTTCGGGTTATTCAACACGGGTTCGCCGAATCTAACCGATCCACAACAACACATCGCCGCCACCTTCATCAACACCACCGCCACCTTCACCAACTTCCGCCGCCTCCACCGCCGTATTCCAGCCCCCTCAAGTTGTTCGTGGTGTCCTCATCCTTGTCCCATTCATTGTTCGTGTTTTCTAGTAAGTTTGTCTTTTAATTCGTGTCGGGTTGAGTCCTTCTTTAGCTGAGGTTGTTCGAGTCCTTAAAGTCTTCCGCCTGCGTTTCATTCGTGTCTTGGATATATTGTCCGGGTCACATCATAAATTAGGCATCAGAGCCACGTCAGCTCTGCTGGTCGTGGTTCAATCCGACGTGTCATCTACGTGTCAGTTTTCTGTCATACGTGTCTTTTAATTTCCGTTTGTTTCGAGTTGTAATCTGAATCATATTCATTAAAATAAAAGAGTAAAAGAGCAAAGGGATCGAAATCCCTACAGCAAAAAAAAAATCGTCAAAAAAAAAACCACGAAAATTCAGTTTGTTATTGTGTTTTGGATCTTAATTCCTTGTTTTTAGATTTGTTCCATATATTTAGGGATTCTTAGATTGTGTTCACACACCCAAAATCCTTTTTCCCTTATCCACTAGATTTCTTACCTTGTTTAGATAGATTTCATCCTAATCTACATCTATTCAAGATCTTACCATCCTCATCCATATCTAATCATAATCTTCCATCCCCATCCACAATATTTTCGATCCTACACACTAAAGGGATTCGAAAATTTATCATCTTTTCCATATACACCCGGTTCACCTTATACACCACATAGTCCATACACCCATACACCCGTACACCCATACACCCGTGGTCCACATACACCAAAATCAGCAGGTTTACCTACACCATTCATACAACAACCCCACATCATCAAGTTAGATGGATCCGGTTCGAGTCCGCCCGAATCGATTCAGAGATGCCGATGGTCTACACCGCAACAAGATAACCATCCCAGAGTTTGAGGGTCTATATGATCTGGAAGTGTACCTAGATTGGGAACGCAGAGTTGATAAGTTCTTTGAGCGCTACTACTTCCCCGAGCCAAAGAAAGTGCACTTAGTTTTCTTGGAGTTTACAGGCTACGCAGCAACATGGTGGGAATTCCAGCAAGATCGATGCCACCGAGATCACCTTCCACCTATCGACACATGGCGTGAGTTGAAAGATTTGATGCGGAAACGCTTCATTCCAGACCACTACCAATGGGAGTTGGAGGAGAAGCTATACAAGCTTAGGCAAAGAGATCGAAGTGTAAATGACTACTACTACAAAATGATTGAAGCCATGAGACGAGCTGATGTAGAGGAGTATCTAGAAGATACCATGGATAGATTCCTAGCTGGTCTACGAAGGGAAATCCGAGAAAAGGTAGCATTGTATCACTTCGACAAGTTGAAAGACATGGTGCAATATGCCATTGAGATAGAGAAGTGGTTAGAGAGTCTGCAAAATGAAGTGGTTCAAGTAGAGTCAAATGTAGAGTTGTCACCTAGAGTTCAACACCAAGCGGACCACTCGACCACAAGACATCCGTTCACTTGGAGCGAACCTGAGTCATTTGAGGAGTTTCTACATACCTATGTACCACCTACACGACCTGCATCACCAGTTCAGCTAGTCATGGATGTGCCAAGCCAAGCCAGCAACATTCAAGAGGAGATCCACGTTGAGTTACCATCTGAGATCGTTACCATCAAAGAAGATTCTACTTTTGAGGTAACAATTTCAGTTGATGCACCTATAGAAGAAATGGAGATCAATGTTGCAGTTGAGGAAGTTCAAGTAAATGAAAAGTTGGAGGAATTACAACCATGTTCTAAAAAGGAGATTGACATCAGTGGAGCAATGGTTGAAGATCACAAAGAATTCGATCAAGCAAGCATGGAGGAGCTGCCGAATTCTAACATCATTTGTCAACCATTTTCTTGTGATATCTTTATTTTACAGGTTGCTAAAGATGTGCCCCATGTTATTGATCTTGTGCAAAAAGAGATTGATGTTCATTTCGTGTTCATCTTTGATCCTGGAGATTTGAATTCAAGGACGAATTCTTTTCAAGAGGAGGGGAATGATATGATCCTGAAAAGCCTTGAAGAATTAAATCCGGAGCTATCATTCAAAGGTCCGAAGATTGTTAGAATGAGGTCATCAAAGATTGAAAATCAAGATTTGAAGAACAATACATGATGATCAAAATCACACCATGGGATATCATACTTGAAGAGTTGAAGAATGAAGGCATGAAGACAGTCGGTATGGGCATACTGACCAGATTGCATGAAGACAGTCGGTATGGGCATACTGACTAGGTTGACGTTGAAGATAACGTGTGGATTCATCCAATAATAGTCCAACACGTTAAAGAAGAAGCCCAAGTCCAAAAAATTGGTGAGTTGTTCAAGCCCAAAGTTGGTTAGGATTTATCTTTATCTAGTTAGATTTTTGTTATCTTTATTTTTGGTATCTTTTGATTCTTACCTTAAAACCAGATTTTGGATAAGGTAAAAATCCTAGATAGATTAGAACTAGTTTATTTTGAATTCTTCTAGTATTAGGGCTCTTAATTTCGTTCATAATTCTCTCCTATAAATAGGAGTACCTTGTGACATTATTATTCAGACAATTGCATGAAATAAAGAGTTATTCTCAATCTGTCTCACGATCCTTCGGTTGATCAAACTTTTATCTACAATTCTATTGTTCTAGCAAATCAATAGTCTTATTTAAGTTCTTCAGGGTATAATTAAGTACTTGGGAGAATTGCTATCCGGAGAAGCTAGACGTGCGCGTTCGGGTTATTCAACACGGGTTCGCCGAATCTAACCGATCCACAACAACACATCGCCGCCACCTTCATCAACACCACCGCCACCTTCACCAACTTCCTCCGCCTCCACCGCCGTATTCCAGCCCCCTCAAGTTGTTCGTGGTGTCCTCATCCTTGTCCCATTCATTGTTCGTGTTTTCTAGTAAGTTTGTCTTTTAATTCGTGTTGGGTTGAGTCCTTCTTTAGCTGACGTTGTTCGAGTCCTTAAAGTCTTCCACCTGCGTTTCATTCGTGTCTTGGATATATTGTCCGGGTCACATCAATAAATGAAAAGAGTCCTTAAAAATATTTTGGTAAGTTTTATTAACTAAAAAGGAATGTTTAAATCAAGAAGTTGGTCAAAATCAGTTATTTCGAGTCATATTGAACGGTAGACTTGTGAAATAGATCCCTCCCATGCTTATAAATACAGTACATGTTTGGAAGAAATCAATGTACATCTTCGAATCGTGCAAGGTTGTAATTTTTTTTTGCTCTATTCGTATTTTGAATAAACCTCAAATATTTTTGTTAATTTGTCATTTTTTCATTTTGTTTTCCCTTTTATTATTTTGCAGCAGATAGAATTTCTCACTTTGTTTTACAGTTTTGAGTGGGATGTTGATATGAATTGGGAGTTTACGAGCTCCATTCGATCCAAGTCGATCTATAATTTATTTGCACATGACAACAATATAGTTGTTCAATTATGTAATTTTAAGTTTGTATTCATAACAAATCAATGAACAAGATGCTCAACATGCATAGTTATTTCAATTTTTTGAAACAATGAATGATTTTAGTAATATTATGGTTTTGTTATTGCTCAATTTTATTAATTTATTTGATTTTTTTATATATTTTATTGGTTGTGTTCAAAGCAAGATATAAAATGTAAATATCTAGAATTACTTGATCTACTTTTATATAAAAAAGTATTTTACAGTACGCAGTACACTCTCTCTCTCTCTCTCTCTCTCTCTCTCTCTCTCTCTCTCAAGTATCAAGTTGTATTTTTTAAAATATTGTTTTGGTATTGTAATATATATGCTTGGTATTTATTATTCAGTTTTGATATATTTTTTCATTTATGTATCTTAATTTTAGAACCCATATTTTTAATTAATTTTGAGCTAACATATTTAAATGAAGACCGGTTTTTTTAAAAAAAATTAGGATAAAGATGAGAACTATTAATTAAGTTGGTTCCAAACATAATAGATTCAAACTATGCAATGATTAATGTCCCCATAAAATATATAATAGTTTCAACTATATAAAAATTATTTATGGAATATCTTAAAATTTAATGTTATTTTTTATATGTAATTAATTCTTTGATATATTTTATTAACGAAGACCATATTTTGAGATTCGTGATTTTTCTCCCTATGAATTTTCATTTTATATGACTATAACAATATTGTGCATCATCTACAACTTAATTTTATCAGGCAAGTAAAAAAAAAAGTATTCCAAAAGTATACAAAAGTATCAATTGTTTGAGAAAGACTAATTATTTAAATTGTCTTGACATGAAATGTATATAAATATACAAATTGTATTATGCAACAATTATTAATTCGTATATCATAACATGTTCCCGCTATTAATTCTTATATCACAAAATGTTTCCGTGTATACAAATTCTTCCCACAATCCCACTCATTTGCAGGGTATTTTGGTCAATTAACAAAAATTTAATTTTAGGATTAGTTAATTAATTAATATATAAAATTTTAATATATATATATATATATATATATATATATAAACTACTTAATACAATGATTGTTAGAAAAATAAACGTGAGAGAGATAGTCCATAATTTTAGAATAACTAGATTTCCCTTAAAATCTCTATTATCAAGGTGGCGCCATTTTAGAATACAATGATGATGATGAAGAGCGGCATTTGTACTGATGAATATTTTAGGATTTTCTCTTGTGTTTATTGTCGTGATATGTTTCTAAGTAAAATTATCTAATTTTATTAGTATAATATTAAATCTATTTTAATTTTAGAGATCTTAATTTTTTTAATGTCATTTCAATATATTAAAGAAATCAAATACAAATATTTTTAACTAAAAAATTAAACATTTTTAAGTTTGTAATTTTAAATATATGAAATATATTTTAAACACTTAACCCTCATACAACGTATTAATTTATCAAACTAAACCTATTCTACATCGATGAATCCCAACAAATATTTTATTGAATGGACATATTATAAATTTTGAATTAAATATATTATTAAAAGTTCAAATAAATATATTTATAGTCTCAAAAATTAGATACACACATGCACATTTGCAATTTGAAATATTTTTTTATGGGAAAACAACAAGCATATAGACGTTTACTTTGTGTGATAAATTAGATAGATTAGATTGATAAAAATAATATAACATAATTCACCACATACTTTGATGGATTACATCATTTTAAAGCTTTAATCCTTCAAATACTCAATAAACTTATTCATTTATTCAATAAATTTATTCAAAGCGGAACAACGTACTATACTTTCTTTTGTAATTTATATTTCAAATGTTGAATATTATATCATATGTTGAATTACATTACATCTGCTAATTTTTATTTTTACGTTATTTTATATGTTCGAAATAATTTAATATATTCCAAATATATCAAATGTAGAAGATCGACAATCATGCATTCTGTTATTTATTCTTTGAGAATCAATCCATCATGCTAAATTTAGTAGACCTAATTTATTATTTTTTTTATATTGGTACATTAAAACTTTTGGATCTTTTGCTATTAAAATTTACGCCTATCAATGAATCTTTTATAAAATATCAAGACCAATATTCATTGATATATTGGAATAATGGATGACCAAAATGCTAATGAGATTCAAAAATTATCAATATATATAATTTTACCTTTTGAATTCCATACACAATTACCAAGTGATGATCTATTTTATAATAGTCCACTATATTTTATGAATACTTTGTGCAATATAATATGTATTATAAATAAATTAAATGGTTTAAAAAGAATGCAAAATTTATGCTTAAATTATATTCTTCGCAAGACAAAAGATAAACCGGAAGGTGAAGATGAAATTAACATAGTGGTGTTAGCAGAAAATGACAAAGAAAAAATTAGGATGAGAAAAATTCTTGAAGAAGAATGAAACGGTGGGCGCCGAAAATGGGAGAGAAAATCAAATAGTGACAAACCTTAAAAGGTTTGAGGTATTTTTTGGGTTGACTTTTTTATATTTGGATATGATTTCATTATTGTATTAATTTTTTTAATATTTTTAAAAGTGATTAGGTACATTCAAATTTATTTTATGCTTTCCACGCATTTCACAGTTGAAATAAATATATTTTTATGTGAAATGTTTGGCTCATTTAATAAATAAAACATTTCATCGGCGAATTTAACATAATTAATGCTATATATGTGATTTATAATTATATAAAATGTTGAAACCATTTGGTTTGTTATTATTTTGAATATAGTTTTTGTTTTGTCTTTCTTTGATTTATTATGCAGGAGAAACTAATAGATGAAGTGCACATGTGTTTTGACCAAGTCTTGAAGAATAAAGTTCAAGATATGGTTGTTCCTATATCTATGGGAAGTTTGTTGCTTGCGGCTAAAGTCAAGGAGAGATGGAGGGAGTGGTTTTCGTGCAAGATATATGAGTAGAGATCAAGTAATCAGTTTGTATAAATAGGAATCAGTTGTATAGTGTTAGATACGAATTTATAGAGATATTTTCAGATTTGTATTAAGAAATATTAGTTTTCTACAAGTGTTAGTTAAGACAACTTTAGTCACAACCTTCTGCGAAGGAAGAGATAAAGTGTCTTAAGTTTAGTAAGAGTTTACTTGTAGTGTTTTTGTAATTCACAACTTCATAGTGAATATTTCGCCCTGAGGCACTTCGCGAGATTATAGAAATATAATCTCGTGAAATTTTTTAATCCATTGTTAGTTTCTATATTCCACTGCATGTTCAAAGTTGTCTCAACTTTAGATACAACTTTGATCACAACTCTGTCAGAACCGAGAGTTCGGTTTTTTCATAAAATTCTTAATTATTTTATTTAGTATAAAGTAATTAATATTTTTTTTTTGTGTTTTGTTTTTTATGGCATCATATAAAAATGATTCAGTTTAGACAAATAATTTCACTTATTGATATTGTATTTTTGTTTCGTGAAGTGGTTTATGATGTCTATCAAGTCATAATATATTGAGTTTCACTTATATGCGTGATTGCATGCCTAATTTTTATAATTTTGATTGTTAGGGGATTCAAATTATGCTAAATCATGTTGAAAATGAACAAATTTTTAGATAGCATATTTATATTATAAATAGTTTCAAATCTACGAGAGCATGTATTTAAATATATATACTATCTTATTTGATCGAAGAAATATTTTTACATAACACATTTCTTTAATAGTTATATATGATATATATGTATATTTTAGATATTATACATAAAAAAATGATTAATGTTTAATTTCACACTAAGTATAGACTAATGTATTGCGGCAATACAAATTAATACATTAATACACACGTGTTCGGAGACGTAAAATCATGATATGATCGAAGATAGAGAGAGTTAATTTGAGGTGTTCTCTACTAATAAAAGTGATGATGATGAAATCAAATCGTGGAAGTGTGTTGTAGATTGCATATTTCCTTATAACATTTTGTGCAAAATGATATTGTAGATTGTATATTAATTATCTCATACAATTAATAAATTATTTAATGATTGATGTATTGAAAACCACCATTAATTAAGCACGCTCAATTACCTACAAAATTTACCGAACGGTTAAAGTATTAAAAACCACCATTTAAGATGTCAAATTACCCACACAATTTGTCCAATTTAAATTCAAATTTTAAACTTTCCAAATTATTATTTTCTATACGATTATTTAAGTAACAATGAGTACCCGAATTTTCAACTTAGAAAATAATCATCGATTTCATTAAAGTCTTCTAATTCAAACTATATAAATGTTCGAATCTTTAGCTTTATCTTCTTGCATATACACAATAGGAGCAATTCTAAGTTATGATGTTTCATGAGTATGTAGTTCACAGTTTCTTACATAATTTGATATTTTGATATGACAGAATTTGATATTTTGATATGGTGGGATTTATAGAGGAATGATTGTTGAGATCTCAATTGTGAGAGACTTCACTTGCGGCAAAAGATACAAGTGCGCACATCAGTTCCCTGCTCTACCATTTTCAATTCAAGCGTAATGGGATGGTTTCAAGTTTTGAAATTTTGCTAACTTCTTTAGTTGGAAACTTATGCATAATTTTGGTTTATAAGAGAATAATGAAGTGGTCCATTTTTTTCAGTTAGGGTATGTGTTTTTTTTATCTATACTATATTGTAATTTGGTTGTTATATATGTTTGTTAATTTTTTATTAGTTATCTATTGATTGAAATTACAAAAAAAAAATATAGGATTTTTGAATAGATTTTAAGTTTTCTGCAAGGAAGAAAAGGAATGAAGAGGACAGAAAGAAGCTTTAAGATTCGATTTCAACTTTGAATTATAACTTTTATTTTTATTTTTAATGTCTTACTTATATTTTATAACAATGGAGATTGTTTTTGAGTCATATATGTAATTGTAATACCCCGAAATATTTTAGAAGATTTTATTCAACTTATGTTACCCTCTGGTAAGTTAGAAAATAAGTTGGGTCCTTAAATGACTCAAATAAAGGAAAATCGCAGCCAGGGAAATCTGTTAAATCTAATTTGGTCAAAAATTGCCTTAAAAATATGTTATGATATTTTTCTCGAGTTGATAGAAAATATTTCAAGAATCGTGCCAACCTTTGAAATTTCAAATTTCGAGTTCAAATAAACTCTTGGCACAACTTTAAGTTGGAAAATAATAAATTTAATAGAAAAAGGCACATCCGTCATTATCCAATTTCTTTTTCAAAAGATTATCTTATTCTTAATTATCCTATTCTTTTTCCATCATTATCCTCTTTCTTTTATTCGTTATTATCCTATTTATTTTTCCTCTATAAATAGGAGCTTAAGGTTTCATTTTTCATTCATTTTCAAAGTCGAAACGCCGAGCAGCTTCCAGAGAATTTACGACTCTAGTTTCCTATTTCAATTCTGAAATAGTCATTTTGAAGGTGTCAACGCGTAGATCACGAATACATGATTGAAATGATGACACGAAGGATGATCACGATGGAAAATCATTGTGACCGCCGCCAATTCCTCGGAGAAGGTACTTTCTCCGATTCTGGTCATTCGGACCGATGAATTTAGAAATTTCAAGTTCTAAATATGCTTATATTTCTATTATCTTTAATTCTACCGATTCCAATTTTTGATGTTGTGAGTTTTCGGTATTTTTCCCCGTTTTCATTTTATGTAAATCTCAGATCTACTCTTCCTGGATAGTCGTATTAGAAATCTTCTTTTTATAAATAGTCTTTGATCATTTGGATCTTGTAGTTAACCGGAATAGATTTTTGATTTCTTGTCGTTTGAAATCCGGATCCGAATATTACATTATAAATCTGCCAGTTTCGAATTTATGATCTAGCCGTCCGTTCTTTGATCTGATTACACCATTAAATTCCTTATTTTCTGCACTATCAAAAATTGTACTTTTGAGCGAAAATCCAACGAGTATCGAGCTCGATCGAGACCGATACATTTTCAGCTAAAATCTGTGAATATTCTCACCGAAACTCCCGTTTCACCCATTTTGGGTCGTCAAATCGAAAAAGTTTCTTCTCGAAAGTTGCTCGAAATAATATTTCCTATGCTCCCGTCGAATTTCGTAATTTTCGGATGAGTTTTGAATAATATCGATTATTTAATATAAGCAGTTATTTTATTTCCGAGAGCATGTGTTATCGAAAAATTCTAAAATTCTCATTCTTTAGTCTTGGCATGTATAGTATCATCCCTGAATATTTTCATAATTTTCGAGCGGTTAAAAAGTGTTGTGGTGTAGATTTGGTAAACTTTGGATAAATGACAAGTTTTGGAAAGAGACCTCTGTCAAATCAGTTGATCCCAGTAAAGCAAGAATAACGTTTTGGAATTTATTTCCTTCTTCATCGAAATTATTCAAGGTCTCTAGAGTCGCGCAATCTATTTTAGAATAGAATATAATTAATAATAGTTCCGTTTATAGTAGATTAATTCCCGAAAATATAGCGATTATCCTGAATTGAAGTTTACCTTCTGTAGTACCAGCTGAGCTAGAGAAAGAGTATCAGGGTTGATTCTTCAGGAGTTAGCTTTTCAGAATCCTGAGAAAGGTGGGTTATACTATACTATCTTTGCAAATTGTATCTTTTGAGTTATTAAACTCTGCTTTGCTAAAATTGCATATGTGACTATCTGTGTTAAATATTTACATGCTACTGTATGTTGTCGGAGTCTCATAAACCAGCGCTGTGTCAATGTGAGTAGCTACAGTATGCATGCATTGTTTGTCCTGCCCTACTCCTTGTCGGTGAGACTAAAATGAAACACTTATTGGTTATACTCTTTGGGTATATTATGGCCATACTCAACTTTATGCGCTGGTGATGTAGTTCGGGTTGCGGGCAGTGACGGGTTATACTCTTAAGCGCTTCACGATAAAATATTTTGGTGAACTTAGGTTGCTTCCAACTTTTAAACCTCCTAAGCTTCACTACCTGCATGAACACAGATAGATTACTTTAATAACTGAGTGCATTAGTACTCAGCCCAAATCTTTTCAAACATTTTCAGGTAAGTAGGCTGGAGCGTGGAGGTGACGAGGCTGAGATATGAGCTATTATGATTTACATATTTTTTCGTTGTCCCTTTTTGTTAGTATTCTGTTAAGAATTGAGCTTTCGCACTTATGGTATTCTTTTGCTAAATGCTAATAACTCTGATCTTGGTATTTTGTTGATATGATTCTGCTTCTCCGATTCTGAACATTTGTTGACTTCCTAGTTAACATGTATCATATGCTTAGCTACATAATTATTTCAAGGGGAGGAAGCCCGTCTTTCATTATGTCTATTTGATCATTCATATTGGCCTATGGAAGGGCTTCATTTGTTCAGCATATTTGTGTCTGTTTCTTATGTCGACCTATGAATGGGTCTATTGATTGTTGGTATCTGGTTATTTGTTTGCGTTTGGCCTATGAAAGGGCTTATTAAATTGTTACAGCTTCCATTCTTCTCTTATAAGCCGTTATAAACGGGAATTCGCTCTAGTTACAGAGGTTATGCTGTCTAATTTTTCGGAAGGCATAACCTATCTTTGGCATACTCGATTGTTAAATTTTATTCCAAACATTAATCCTTTTGGATTAACACCCCGTCATTAATTTAATTACCCCATTTCTTTCCCGCTTCTTAATTCCCACCCCCGTGGCGTCCATTTCCATGGTCTTTCGGGACCGGGACGCTACAAAGTGGTATCAGAGCAGGTTTGCAACTCTGCAGACTTGCTGGGTCTTATTTCATCTTTCATTGAAATTCTGTGTGATATTATATAAGCCCTCAGCTCGTCACTCACGCAACAGCTTAAAAGGTACGCATGTTTTTATGCAAATTTTAGTTTTTAAAAGTTTACATTATTTGTTGAAATGTTAAGTCTGTCTAAAAATGAAAGATTAGGATTCACCGTGTTGACGGGAATTCCTTGAAAGATTGATTATTATGCGGATAGCATACTCTGATTAACTGCACTGATTGCGTACTCTGTTGCTATGGTGATAGCATACTGGTTTTGAAATATGTCTGTGAGCATACTCGTTTCTGTCGAAAAACTATGTTGATTACATATATGTATGAACTTGTTTATATATGCCTTGTGCATACTTGTGATGTTGGAAACGTGCGGAATGCACACTGTAAACCTTGATAGCCGGAATGTGTTTATTGTTTATACTCTTGAATGAGTACAAGAACTTGAAAGTGGGAGAATGTAAGATTAACTTAGCCTATAGTTGCTGAACTTAGGCTGAATTTGTAAACACTAATGAGATTGTTGAGAACATAGTTTGACTGAGGAAACGTTTCATTTTGATGACTGAACATAAACTTACGGCTCAGAATAACTGCCACATGTATATCACGATGAGCGGATTATGAGATTTTGTATGTATACCAAGAAAGAGATCGATTCGGTATTTGAGTTCGTTGGGGAAATAACCTACTCTATGGAGGTCAACATCCGGTTAGAAGAAGTCTTTCAGATTGAGCTGTGTTAAAGTTGACCAAGAATTTGCGTTGTTACTAGGAAGATGGACACATTAAGGAATAACATATTTTGAAAACAAAAACATAAGTCGACGATCTATGTGGAGACTGTGAATTTTTGTGGGTAGATATGTTAGACGATGATGGCTACTGCAAACAAGGTTCAACATCAGAATTGTCACCTGAGCGAAATATTGAGATAGACCGATCACCGTCTTTTATACCTCCATGTGGAGATGAGGTTATAAAGCTTTAACTTTGAACTAGAAGCAAAGAAACGAGTAATCGATTTATAGGCCAATATCAGATTGTAGATCTATTACACGTTCAAGAAATCCCTACGCAAGCTTTCAACTCAGGAGTCACGTTTAACGATCCTGTTGCGATTACAGGGAATAAAGATTCGTTCCTCCAAGAGAAAGCTCTTCACCTCAGTAGATGGCTAATCGAGGCCCTGGCGTGTTTCATTCCCAAGATTTGTAGCTTGTTTTAGATCAATTTTTAGAATGAGAGTAAAGATGGTCGTCATGATTGCTACCAAATTAATTTAAAGATATGTTTGCCGGTGTTCTACTCAGCTTCTAGGAGAAGTTAAGTCAAACTATTTTGAGTCTAGGAGGTATCATAGATCAAGTCGTTCTCTTGTATCCTTCCGATGGGTAGAAAATGATTCCTAAGACATCGCTTTTCCAGCCAGTGCAAAGTCTAGCCGACTCGTGCTTTATCGTAGCAACCTCGTAAAAAAAACAAGATAGGTGAAGCTCAAGAAAGAAGGAAGGAGAACCCGAAGAAGATTGTTAAGAAGATAGACCTAGTGTTCGATAGATTGAGAGTTTCATTATAATAGGAAGTTTTGATAAGTCTATTTATTCATTCTCGGGTTGATAGAATCAATTTATTCATTCTCTTTTGAAATTGATTTATTCTCTTATTAATTGAATCAATTTCCCTTCAACAGCTTCATATCATTTGAAATTCTCCATTTATACCACTTGGGATTCGTTGATTTTATCCTCTTGGATAATTTGAAATCTTTTGGATGATACTTCTTTGATCATCAAGAATTAGCAATGGCATTTACATGTTAGGCTATGCTGACGCCTTTATGAAAATATTTCAGCACCGTTCTCAACTCTTAAGCGTTGATTTTCTTTTGTTATTCTCATATATCTTTGTAAAATGTGAGAACCCTTCGAGTTATAAATCCTCTAAAAAGGTAATATTTTTGGTATAACTAACCTAGTGTTACCTCTCTTCCAGCTGTTGTTGATCAGATAAAGTTCTCACTCAGAGGTGTTTGATTTATTTTAATCTCACTCATAGAACTTAAGTGTGAGTCTTCAAATAGAAGAGAGAGCTTATAGAAGTAGTCATTTAAGTATATTTCCAGGAGAGCGAATGATAGTATTCCATAATGACGAATGGAACCGAAAAAATATCAGTTAGTGTTCTCCAAAGTCGAAAGTACATTTCTAAAGTAATTTCTCAGTTCGTAACATTTAAGATGATCAATGGATGTCAACAAGCAAGTTTCGAACATACAGTTAAAGTCTAGACATGCGATTCTTATTATACATGCAATCGAAGGTGATCACTAGCGGGAGCCAGACAATCGGATTACCACTTTAAAGAAAAGAGAATAGTATAACAAGGAAAATAAGATTAATTTGCATCGGAAATACGATTCAAGCACGCTTCAAGAAGACGTGAACGTCAAATCTCAACATTTTAAGGAAAGAGATAAAACACAGTTCGAACCTGATAGAATTTGTAATCCAACCGTCCAAGGGCATGCTCATTCGAATCATGGGGAGATTATATGAAGTCGGTGCATCGTGATAGCTCTCACAAAGGATAGAGAAAGATGGCGAACGTTTAGGCTTACGGAAAGATAAATTTGCGTGGAAAAGAAGAGCGAGTATAGACTCTTCAAAGAAGTATTTGACCAAGAAGAAAGCGGAAAGAGGGATAAAGGTTGAGAATCAACCTAAAGAATAGGAAACCCATATCAGTTCTAGGCTGCAAGTACAAAAATTGAGGTTTTGAACCCTGAGGATGTACTTTGATACTTCTTCTCAAGATATGGAAATTTCGGGACGAAATTTATTTAAGGGGGGTAGAATGTAATACCCCGAAATATTTTAGAAGATTTTATTCAACTTATGTTACCCTCTGGTAAGTTAGAAAATAAGTTGGGTCCTTAAATGACTCAAATAAAGGAAAATCGCAGCCAGGGAAATCTGTTAAATCTAATTTGGTCAAAAATTGCCTTAAAAATATGTTATGATATTTTTCTCGAGTTGATAGAAAATATTTCAAGAATCGTGCCAACCTTTGAAATTTCAAATTTCGAGTTCAAATGAACTCTTGGCACAACTTTAAGTTGGAAAATAATAAATTTAATAGAAAAAGGCACATCCGTCATTATCCAATTTCTTTTTCAAAAGATTATCTTATTCTTAATTATCCTATTCTTTTTCCATCATTATCCTCTTTCTTTTATTCGTTATTATCCTATTTATTTTTCCTCTATAAATAGGAGCTTAAGGTTTCATTTTTCATTCATTTTCAAAGTCGAAACGCCGAGCAGCTTCCAGAGAATTTACGACTCTAGTTTCCTATTTCAATTCTGAAATAGTCATTTTGAAGGTGTCAACGCGTAGATCACGAATACATGATTGAAATGATGACACGAAGGATGATCACGATGGAAAATCATTGTGACCGCCGCCAATTCCTCGGAGAAGGTACTTTCTCCGATTCTGGTCATTCGGACCGATGAATTTAGAAATTTCAAGTTCTAAATATGCTTATATTTCTATTATCTTTAATTCTACCGATTCCAATTTTTGATGTTGTGAGTTTTCGGTATTTTTCCCCGTTTTCATTTTATGTAAATCTCAGATCTACTCTTCCTGGATAGTCGTATTAGAAATCTTCTTTTTATAAATAGTCTTTGATCATTTGGATCTTGTAGTTAACCGGAATAGATTTTTGATTTCTTGTCGTTTGAAATCCGGATCCGAATATTACATTATAAATCTGTCAGTTTCGAATTTATGATCTAGCCGTCCGTTCTTTGATCTGATTACACCATTAAATTCCTTATTTTCTGCACTATCAAAAATTGTACTTTTGAGCGAAAATCCAACGAGTATCGAGCTCGATCGAGACCGATACATTTTCAGCTAAAATCTGTGAATATTCTCACCGAAACTCCCGTTTCACCCATTTTGGGTCGTCAAATCGAAAAAGTTTCTTCTCGAAAGTTGCTCGAAATAATATTTCCTATGCTCCCGTCGAATTTCGTAATTTTCGGATGAGTTTTGAATAATATCGATTATTTAATATAAGCAGTTATTTTATTTCCGAGAGCATGTGTTATCGAAAAATTCTAAAATTCTCATTCTTTAGTCTTGGCATGTATAGTATCATCCCTGAATATTTTCATAATTTTCGAGCGGTTAAAAAGTGTTGTGGTGTAGATTTGGTAAACTTTGGATAAATGACAAGTTTTGGAAAGAGACCTCTGTCAAATCAGTTGATCCCAGTAAAGCAAGAATAACGTTTTGGAATTTATTTCCTTCTTCATCGAAATTATTCAAGGTCTCTAGAGTCGCGCAATCTATTTTAGAATAGAATATAATTAATAATAGTTCCGTTTATAGTAGATTAATTCCCGAAAATATAGCGATTATCCTGAATTGAAGTTTACCTTCTGTAGTACCAGCTGAGCTAGAGAAAGAGTATCAGGGTTGATTCTTCAGGAGTTAGCTTTTCAGAATCCTGAGAAAGGTGGGTTATACTATACTATCTTTGCAAATTGTATCTTTTGAGTTATTAAGCTCTGCTTTGCTAAAATTGCATATGTGACTATCTGTGTTAAATATTTACATGCTACTGTATGTTGTCGGAGTCTCATAAACCAGCGCTGTGTCAATGTGAGTAGCTACAGTATGCATGCATTGTTTGTCCTGCCCTACTCCTTGTCGGTGAGACTAAAATGAAACACTTATTGGTTATACTCTTTGGGTATATTATGGCCATACTCAACTTTATGCGCTGGTGATGTAGTTCGGGTTGCGGGCAGTGACGGGTTATACTCTTAAGCGCTTCACGATAAAATGTTTTGGTGAACTTAGGTTGCTTCCAACTTTTAAACCTCCTAAGCTTCACTACCTGCATGAACACAGATAGATTACTTTAATAAAATGATTTGTATAACTTGAATTGTAAAACTTGCCCACTGAGTGCATTAGTACTCAGCCCAAATCTTTTCAAACATTTTCAGGTAAGTAGGCTGGAGCGTGGAGGTGACGAGGCTGAGATATGAGCTATTATGATTTACATATTTTTCCGTTGTCCCTTTTTGTTAGTATTCTGTTAAGAATTGAGCTTTCGCACTTATGGTATTCTTTTGCTAAATGCTAATAACTCTGATCTTGGTATTTTGTTGATATGATTCTGCTTCTCCGATTCTGAACATTTGTTGACTTCCTAGTTAACATGTATCATATGCTTAGCTACATAATTATTTCAAGGGGAGGAAGCCCGTCTTTCGTTATGTCTATTTGATCATTCATATTGGCCTATGGAAGGGCTTCATTTGTTCAGCATATTTGTGTCTGTTTCTTATGTCAACCTATGAATGGGTCTATTGATTGTTGGTATCTGGTTATTTGTTTGCGTTTGGCCTATGAAAGGGCTTATTAAATTGTTACAACTTCCATTCTTCTCTTATAAGCCGTTATAAACGGGGATTCGCTCTAGTTACAGAGGTTATGCTGTCTAATTTTTCGGAAGGCATAACCTATCTTTGGCATACTCGATTGTTAAATTTTATTCTAAACATTAATCCTTTTGGATTAACACCCCGTCATTAATTTAATTACCCCATTTCTTTCCCGCTTCTTAATTCCCACCCCCGTGGCGTCCATTTCCATGGTCTTTCGGGACCGGGGCGCTACAGTAATTAATTATTTTACCTCAATTTATGTTGTTTAATTTGTGCATTATGAAAATAATAAGACGTGTTTGATAATTTTGTCGACTTTTCATTCAATAATGTTTCATTTGTGTCTATCTAAAAAATAAAGTAAAATACTATCATTTGAAAAATTAAATATAATATTTAATTTTGTTTTTATGATGTTCTCTATTTAAACATGTTTTTTAATATATTAAAATCATATGCATCGCAGATGGGGAATGCTAGTACATTTTATCTTCAGTACTTCAAGTGATTTCTTTTTAATCTTATATTGGAGTTTGTCATGCTTTTTTATTTTTATTGCTGGTTAGGTAATTTGGTGGTACTTAATGTATTCTGGTTTCCATTTTTTGGAATATGTTAATTTTAATTTTAATGTCAATGTGTTCTTTAATTTTTTACAATTATATTTTTAATTATTCTCTTAATAAATATCATATACAAAATTAAATACATAAAAATAAAATGTATACCTAATTAAAATTATTATTAAAATGCTAAACATACGGTACTGGAAAATTACAATTAAAAAAAGAAAAAGAAAAAACACAACATTGGCATTTGTGAACATCCAAACACATATCTGCGGTTGGTGGGGGAAGGGAAAACTGTTGAATGGCATTTTGCATTTGCAAATGCAGTTCCAATTGGAGCAAGCAATGTTTTTACTCCAAATTGCGAGTATGCGCCCGGAAGGAAGGAGACGCTATTATAGAACCAACATATCAAGTTGTTTAACATTATTTTAGTCTCTGCTAACTTGATTCTCCAATGAAATAGTCAATCAAAAAATCTTAAAACTGGCGGGTCTCCTGTACACAAGGTCTAACGGGTTTGCTAATGTTTTTGGCAGGCGCGTGAAACACATGCCCGGGGGAGGGGGTACGAGGCGCGTGGGGTACACGCGCCTGTAATATTTTTTTTTATTTTTTTTGATTTTTCAATTTTTTTTTTGTGTTTTTGCCCCCAAATTGTATACCCTAAAATACAATTAGTGAACCTAAAAATTGAAATAAACCCCTAAAAACACAAAAAAAAAAACATAAAATAAACCCCTAAAAACACCCCCAAAAAAATCCTTAAAAACACAAAATAAAACCCTAAAAATACCCAAAAAAATCCTAAAAAATACAAAATAAACCCCTAAAAACACCCCCAAAAAAACCCTAAAAATACAAAATAAACCCCTAAAAACACCCAAAAAAAAATACTAAACCCTAACCCCCCCAAAAAAAAAAACTCTAAAAAAAATTAAAAAAAAACACTAAACCCTAAACCCCAAACCCCCAAGATCTAAACATTAATTAAGATGAAATAAATCATAATTTGAATTAAAGAAACTCGTATACGATAAGTTGCAAGCTCAATATTTTTTATGGTTACGGGTGATACGTTTTGTACTTCGGAGTGATACTTTTCAGTGTTAAGAGTGACACTATTTCTGGTGAACTTTTTTTTTTTTGTGATGGGGCGAGACGGGTCAGGGTTGACCTGCGCATTGACCCGCAGACCCGCCCCGTCTGATAGGTCTGATTTACTCAATTTTAGTTTTTAAAGTCTGATAGGAGACTTTGCCTAAAACTTCATGAATGTGTAGATCCCCGACCTCCTCCCTATAAATGAGATGAAATTATTCTTCATCACTAGCATGTAGATTTAAAAAAAAGATATTTTTGGTTAATAAATTTCCATGGTTTTTTTAACCAAGAAATGCGTTTTGGGTTGTATCAGTTAATAATACCTTGCACCATCCAAAACCAAATTTCATCAACTATATATATATATATATATATATATATATAGGAAATGAAGACCACACCCCTATGTAGGAAATAAGAACAAATATTGTCCATAGATGTGCTGAAATTGAACGTTCAAGATTCAAGCTGACATCTAGGGGTCAAATTGCAAATTTTGGCTTTTTTATTCATATATTGAATTTTGCAGGGGTAATACAGGGTAAAAAAAATCCCATAATATCACGTTCCTGATATGTAGGGAGATAATTATGGAATGAATCCTACTAAAACACTCCACATTAAATTAGATTTGACTGATCGATTCATTTCCAAAGGCAAAACTAGGGTTAGTTAATAGCATTATTCATCGATTCATTTGAAGGTTTGTAGTGATGATTCGTCTCCCATTGGGGGAAAAACGGCAACCCAGTAGGCGATTTTTTTGCTTTTCCGATGACGGGATGCGATTATACTACACCGTGAAGGCTCTATTATAGCAGCAGATGACAGGAAAGCAAGTGTCAAGGAGAATTCTGGGTGAGTTTGCTGCGTTCTATTTTTTTTTTTGCGTTCTGTTTTTTTTTACAGATGCCATTGTACATATTAATCTGTAAAATTGTGTTCTTTATAGTTTAATATGTGTGTGCGTACTAGGGTTTATGTTTTGGGTTTTTTTTTTTTTACAGATGCCATTGTACAGATTAATCTGTAAAATGGTGTTCTTTAGAATCGCACGTGTTAGCAAAATCGTAGGTACAATTAATTTTGACTAAACACTGATAGCAATTATTTTTTATTTGATTTTAGCAAATTTTTGTTTACTAGATGGATTTGAAACACAAATATCTGGTGGGAAAAATTTTGGCCATTGATTGGCTTTTGTACTTTTTCAAATATGAAATTGCTCATTTGTGTATTTTATTGAGTTTTATGTTTTTGATTCTCACGTATTAGGAAAACCTTATGTGAGTAGTTGCAATTGTTTGAATCTAAATACGAATAGCAA
The DNA here is from genome assembly GCA_026008535.1 of Perilla frutescens. Taxonomy (NCBI): domain Eukaryota; kingdom Viridiplantae; phylum Streptophyta; class Magnoliopsida; order Lamiales; family Lamiaceae; genus Perilla; species Perilla frutescens. The sequence continues at coordinate 47,289,272 of BRKX01000012.1, forward strand.
ATCATGTGTGTGATATTAGCAAATATGAAAGAATCTGATATCAATTCTTTATTATTTGTTTTTAGCAGATTGTGTTTAATATTTGTATTTGAAACACAAAATTAAGGGGGAAAAAGTGCAGCAAATTAATGTTAATAAAATTAATTAAATTTTGGCTATTGATTGTTTTTTGTCTGTTTGAAATATGAACTTCATCATTTGTATATTTTCTTGGCTATTCTGTTTTTTTTTTATTCTCATGGTTTAGCAAAATGTTAGATTCCTACTTCAAATTATTTTCATATACATACGGATAGCAAATCATTTGTACATTAGTAGCAAATATGTAGGATTCTGTTAGCAATTTTCTGTTATTTGTCTTTAGCAAATTTGTATTTAATATGTGAATATAAAAATCACAAAATGCAAGGTGGTAAAGTGCATCAAAATAATGTTAATTAAATTTAGCTATTGATTGTTTTTAGTCTGTTTGAAATATGAAATCCATCATTTGTGTATTTTCTTGGGTGTTCAGTTTTTTATTCTAACATTTCAGCAAAATGTTAGATTCCTAGTTGCAAATCATGTGGACATTATTAGCAAATATTTAGGAGTCTATTAGCAATTCTCTATTGTCTGTTTTTAGCAAATTTGTGTTTAATATTTGAATTTAAATAACGAAATGCAGGGGGAAAGGTGCAGCAAAGAGAAAACAACGGAAAGATTTCAAAGGTATTTAATGATTTTTAGAAATTATTATTCAATTTAACATATACGATTAAGTGCGTAGCTTTATAGATTAACATGACTATGAAATCATTTATATATGAATATGAATTTGGAACCATTCAATATTTGTTTGGTTTTGATCTGTTTCAAATATGAAATTGATAAGTTGTGTATTTTATTGGGTTTTCTGTTTTTGATGCTCACATGTTAGCAAAATGTTAGGTTCATAGTTGCAATTATTTTCATCTGAATACGAATAGCAAATCATGTGAACATTATTAGCAAATATGAAGGAGTATGATAGCAATTGCAGCAAAGTGACGTTAATAAGATTTTGGCTATTGATTGTTCGTGGTCTGTTTCAAATATGAAATTGCTCATTTGTGTATTTTATTGGGTTTTCTGTTTTTAATTCTCACGTTTTAACAAAATGTTAGATTCCTAGTTGTAATTATTTTCATATACATACGGATAGCAAATCATGTGGACATTATTAGCAAATAAGTATGTGTCTGTTAGCAATTATCTGTTATCTGTTTTTAGCAAATTTATGTTTAATATTTGAATTTAAATCACGAAATGCAGGAGGGAAAGTGTAGCAAACTGATGTTAATTAAATTTTGGCTATTGATTATTTTTGGTATGATTGAAACATGAACTTCATCATTTGTGTATTTTCTTGGGTGTTCTCTTTTTTTATTCTCACGGTTTAGCAAAATAGTAGATTCCTAGTTGCAATATTTTCATATATATACGGATAGCAAATCATTTGTACATTAGTAGCAAATATGTAGGATTCTGTTAGTAATTTTATGTTATTTATTTTTAGCAAATTTGTGTTTAATATGTGAATTTAAATCACAAAATGCAGGGTGGTAAAGTGCATCAAAATAATGTTAATTAAATTTGGCTATTGATTGTTTTTGATCTGTTTGAAATATGAAATCCATCATTTGTGTCTTTTCTTCGGTGTTCTTTTTTTATTCTAACGTTTCAGCAAAATGTTAGATTCTTAGTTTCAATTATTTTCATATACATACGGATAGCAAATCATGTGGACATTATTAGCAAATATTTAGGAGTCTGTTAGCAATTCTCTGTTGTCTGTTTTTAGCAAATTTGTGTTTAATATTTGAATTTAAATCATGAAATGTGTTAGCTATTATCGGATTAAGTTCTTCAAGGCTTTTCGTGGCTTTATCAATGATGGCTGATGATGAAATGTACGTAGGTGATAGATGAAGGATGGTGATCGATGGAGATGAATTGAAAAGGTAGAAGAAGTAAACTTACTCGAACCCCGTCTTGTGGTGAAGACGAAACGCGATTTCTCGAATACTCCAAGTTGGATAGCACTCCCCCCTAGACTTGATGGAATAGAAAAGAGCTTGAAATAGGACTTTAGATTTGCTAGGATAAATAATCCAAGACACGAGAAATACGCAAGCGGAAGACTTAAGAATCGAACAACGTCAGCGAGAAAGGAAGGAACAATCCGACTCAAAAAGATAGGAATTTTGGACTCGAATATAGATAGAACTTACTAGGATAGTTTGTGGAAGATAGGAGGCGGATGAATGGTGTCTTGTGGATGAAGATAGTGGCGTCGAGATGTAGATGATAGGTAGAATGGATTGGAACTTCAGCTGAACCCCGGCTTCAAGAGACGAAACGCAGCTACTTCGATCTTCTCCGATTTGTTAGCAATTCTCCCAAGTACTTGTTGTACCCTGAAGAACTTGAATAAGACTATTGAATTGCTAGATCAATAGAATTGTGTTTGATCAACCAAAGGATCGATAAATGTGATCAACCAAAGGATCGGTGAAACAATTAAGAAATTAACTCTTTATTTCATGCAATGTCTGAATTATGAATGTCACATGGTGCTCCTATTTATAGGAGTGCATATGGACGAAAATTAGAGTCCTAATACTAGAAGAATTCAAAATAAACTAGTTTTAATCTATCTAGGATTGTTACCTTATCCAAAATCTGGTTTTAAGGTAAGAATCAAAAGATACCAAAAATAAAGATAACAAAAATCTAACTAGATAAAGATAAATTCTAACTAACTTTGGGCTTGAACAACTCCCCAATTTTTGGACTTGGGCCTCATAATTAACGTGTTGGACTATTATTGGATGAATCCACACGTTATCTTCAACGTCAACCTAGTCAGTATGCCCATACCGACTGTCTTCATGCAATCTGGTCAGTATGCCCATACCGACTGTCTTCATGCCTTCATTCTTCAACTCTTCAAGTATGATATCCCATGGTGTGATTTTGATCATCATGTATTGTTCTTCAAATCTTGATTTCCAATCTTTGATGGCCCTCATTCTAACAATCTTCGGACCTTTGAATGATAGCTCCGGATTTAATTCTTCAAGGCTTTTCAGGATCATATCACACATCTAGAACCAATTGGGACCTGAAATATTAGTTTGACTCCATGGCTCAGTACTTTCTTCGCCAGAACCAATTGATGAAGGATGAATTCGGCAATCAAGTAGCTGAATTAGCTGAGCAAATCAAGAAACTCACAGCTCAGTCAGCTACAACACAAGTAGTCCAGCAACCACAGAACAGAGCCACCCCGAGGCAGCCCGCTTTCCAAGAAGATCGCAGAGATGACGCATTTGAACCCGAGTTCGATGCAGCAGATGGGTATGACGCCCAATTCATACCACCGAGACGTGATGATCACCGAGATCGTCCTAGACCACCTGCCAGACAAGCTGTTCATTATGAAAGGCCCAAATATGGAGATGGAGACGGTTTGCTAAACAACATCAAAACGAGCATTCCGGAATTTGAAGGCCTACACGATCCAGACCTTTATCTGGATTGGGAGCGTAAAGTCAACAAGATCTTCACTTGTTATGACTTTCCAGAGATCAAGAAGATCCAGTTAGCAGCGTTGGAGTTTAGGGGCTACGCAGCCTCATGGTGGGAAATGCAGCAAGAAAGGCGACGAAGAGAGAGATATCCGCCAGTTGAAACATGTGAAGAAATGAAAGGCTTCCTGCGAGGTCGTTTCATACCAGTTCACTATAAAAGAGAGCTTGAGAAGAAGCTCAACCAGATCAAACAAGGCACCCGTTCGATTGAAGAGTACCACAAAGAGTTGGAGACCGCCTTGAATCGTATCGGTAAGAGAGAATCCTTAAATGCTACCATCATGAATCCTGATGAGGACATCCATAGCAACGAGGATCTAAACCCGGAGTTACAATTCAGAGGTCCCGTCACTCGACTAAGAGCTAAGAAGTTACAAGAGTATTTGCAAGCAACAATTCGCAAGAAGCTCGAAGAAGAAGACAGCGTGCAAAGTAACTCGAAGTTGATGATCTTGTTGACATTGGAAGATGGAGATCAAGACATGGAGTACACAACATGAAGAAGTGCACGTGTGCATGTGTGCATGTGTTGCAAGTCACGGCCAAGAAGAGAAGTGAAGAAATCGACCCTTAATATTTTAAATTAAGGGGATTGATTTATTAGACTACAGTATTTGTTTTATTTAATTAGACTATAGTTTAATTCAACTTTTATTTAATTATTTGGTGTAATTTTTTGGTCACTTTAAGTCATAGTTTGACTAGGATTTTAGATAAGGCAAGATCTACAAGTTCTACCTTAAATAGAATTCTAGTTTAGGAAATTACCTAGTCTAGTTCTAGTTTGATTTGGGCTTGCTACATTGTTACTTTAGACTTTATTTGATTAATTAAGCTTTGCTTCAATATTGTCTCATCCCCATTAATTAAATCTTTGTGAGTTTAGATATTAAATTCATACTCTTAGAACTAGCAATTCTAGGTTTTACAAAGGGAATTCGTCGTCCACGTTCGAGGGATTGCCGGAGACTCGCTACTCGAAGATCAACTTAGAGAATTTGGCCTTGCGTACGTTCGAGACTCAAGGCAACTTTCGGGTTGTGATTCATACCAACACCACCACCGCCGATCGACCACCTTCACAACAACAATCATCACCACCGTCGCCCATCTCAAGTCATCCACAAGATCGTGTTCAAGCCGTTCATCGTATAGTTCAAACCGTAAGTCCGTTACAACTCTATCATATCCTATCTACTCAAGCCCTTCTTCAACCATACCCCACGTCCAAAACACCTTCATCATTCTCGTCCATAACATCATCCAAAACAGCCCTCACCTTTGGATTTGTGTCGATTTTGTGTGTCATAGTTTAGATATTTTGTTTAGTTCTAGTCGTCTAGTTTGTTCCGTTATTTTAGTTCTGTTATTCCGTAAATTTCCATTTAGTTAATTGAGTCGTAGAAGTCATAAAACCTTACGTGTGCCGACGTGTGTTCGTTCCTTAATCCCGGGTCACATCATAAAAGTGGTATCAAAGCCACGTCGGCTTTGGTTCGTGTTTTGTGTCTTTATTTTATTTTACGTTTGATCGAGTTGTAATTTAATTTCCGTATTGTTCATACTATAAAAAAAAGGTAACGATAAAAAAAACTGATCATTTGAATTCAAAAAAAAAACAAAAAAATCGGATAAAAAAAAAGAAAAGAAAAATTCGAATTCAAAAAAAAAAGAAAAAAAAGAGAATATTTGATACGACCCAGACACGAACTAGGACGATAATAACGACGTAGCGGAAGACTTTAGGATACGAAACACGTCAACTAAAAGAAGGGAACAATCCGACACAAAAATACGACTAATCTAGACAACTAAAATACCTAGAACTATGACACAACTAAATAACACAAACCAAAGGTTCAAGGGCTGAAAAGGAACGATTATGAGGGCTGAAATAAGGTAGGGATTCGTGTGTGAAGGTTGGTGAAGAAGGGCTTGGAGAAGATAGGATATGTTAGTGTTGGAACGAACTTACGGGTATAACGAACGGATGTAGGATTGGACTTGGTGGCTGCCGTGAGTATGGTCGACGGTGGAGGATGGATGTCGTCGAGTATGTGTTGGTCGTGTGGTGTTGATGTAGTGATTCACAACCCAATAGCCTCATTGAATCTCGAACGTCTTCAAGGTTGAAATCTCCAAGTTGTTCCTCGTTATTGAATACCGGTCAATCCCTCAAGTGAATTGAGCAATACCCTTGAATAAGACTTGTAGTTGCTAGCTCCAAGAATGAATATTTTCGTGTGAAAAGTATTCAAAAGACGAATAGATTTGAGACACAAATTGAATGCAAAAGCAATTTAATTCAACAATGTCTAAAGTATCAATGTAACAAGGATCCCCTATTTATAAGACTATAAGGGACCGAAAATTAAGCTTAAAAGGACCGAAAATTAGTGGATCCAAAAGTGATCCAACTAGACTAGGAAATTCCCTAAACTAGAATTCTATTTAAGGTAGTTTCTTCCCTTAATTAAAATTCTAGTCAAACCTATGACTAATCAACATTATGACCGAAAATCTACCAAAATATATCAAATAAAATCTGATCTTGAATATAGTCTAATTAAATAAAAGTAATACTATAGTCTAAAATAAAATAACCCCATAATTAAATCAATAGGGCCGAAAATCTTTATCACACATGTTGCACACATGCACGTCGACACATACACATGCACACATGCTCTTGAGCTCTTCATCTTCATCTCTTCAAGATTAATTCTCCATGGTGTGTTCTTGATCTTCAATAGTTAACAAATTAACTATCTTGGAATTGCTTCTCTGAACATCTTCAAGGTTGAAATCTCCAAGTTGTTCCTCGTTAGCGAATACCGGTCAATCCCTCAAGTGAATTGAGCAATACCTTTGAATAAGACTTGTAGTTGCTAGCTCCAAGAATGAATATTTTCGTGTGAAAAGTATTCAAAAGACAAATAGATTTGAGACACAAATTGAATGCAAAAGCAATTTAATTCAACAATGTCTAAAGTATCAATGTAACAATGATCCCCTATTTATAAGTACTAAGGGACCGAAAATTAAAGCTATAATGATCGAAAATTTGGAGTCCAAATAGATCTCCAATTGGACTAGGAAATTTCCTAAACTAGAATTCTATTTAAGGTAGTTTCTTCCCTTAATTAAAATTCTAGTCAAACCATGACTCTTGGACATTATGACCGAAAATCTACCAAAATATATCAAATAAAATTTGATCTTGACTATAGTCTAATTAAATAAAAATAATACTATAGTCTAAAATAAAATAACCCCATAATTAAATCAATAGGGGCCGAAATCTTCAACACACACGCACACACATGCACGATCATCTCATGCACATGCACACGTGCACTTGGGCTCTTCATCTTCATCTCTTCAAGAATAATACTCCATGGTGTGTTCTTGATCTTCAATAGTTAACAAATTAACTATCTTGGAATTGCTTCTCTTGACTTCTTGATCTCCAATCTCAAGCTTTCTTCGAATCAACACTTGCAAGTAAGCTTGCAACTTCTTAGCTCTTGATCTTGTGAGTGGTCCTCTAAATTGCAACTCCGGTTCTTCATCATCTTTGTTGTCTATGGCTTCATCAAAAGTGACGAATAAGCGTGTGAAACTGCTTTTCCACCAAGGCACGAAATTGTGGGAAAATATCGACAACCTGTGATTTAGTATGTAGCGTATATACCCAACAATAGCGACTATATAAATCGACAAACAAGAGAAAATATCGACACCCATCAACAGCAGTGATTTGTGAGGGACCCCAGACATCAGCATATATAAAATCCAATGGGCATTATGCAATAAATGAAGTTTCTCCAAAAGGGAGCCAGTGAGATTTACTCACATTACATGAAACACAGTCAGAATCCACAAATTGTCTACTACTAGAAATTGGTAGACTGAATTTATTCAATATAAAAGAACTGGTTCGTCTTGAAGGATGACCCAGACGAGCATGCCAATGATGAGTAGAAGTCCTGACGCCAAGAGCAGCTGTTTTAGGCTGAGAATTGGAGACGGGTGCAGAAAGAGTATAGGATCCATCATGGAACGATCCTTTGGTCAAAGGCGCCCCCGTTCTGTGATCCTTAATAAGAAAATGATATGGAAAGAATTCCATAGAAACCCGATTAGCTTTAGTGAATTGGTGAACAGATAAAAGATTCCGTGATGCATCAGGAACCCGTAAGATATCAGACAAAATATATGAATGACCAGGAGCGCGTATAATAGATGTACCAGTGTGTGTAATAGGCATACCAGTTCCATTAGCAGTTTGGATTTCATCGGTGCCTCTATATTCAGAAGGAATGGATAGATTACCTAGATCGTTGGTGACGTGATGGGAAGCTCCTGTATCGGCAAGCCAGTTATTAGTCGGGGAGTAATTATAATTAGGGAATGAGTGACCTGGAGACTGGGCCATGTGAACAGCTGGTTGTGGAGGGCGACGACATGTTGTCGCTGAGTGGCCGACATAACCGCAGAGTTGGCAAACAATGTTTGACTGGCGGTTGTAGTTCTGGTTGCAGTTGTTGTAGTATCCACCACGACCACCATTGCGACCCCTCTATCTCCCACCGCCGCGGCCGTGATGCTGTGAAGATCTTCATCCTTGGTCGGCGCGATAATTATAGCTCCGCGGCTGAGAAGAGGATGAAGTATTCTGGGCGAGGTTCGCTGTAGCAACAAGTTGCGTGGCATCAGATTCTTGCTGCTTCAAGTAGAGCTCGTGCTCAATCAGTCAGTCTCGCAGTTCCTCAAAATGAAAGGGAGTTTCTCTAGTTCGTACCGCACTGACCAAGTCGCGGTACGCCGGACTGAGGCCATTGACAATATAAAGAGTGAGGTCATCGTCCGTTACCGGAGAATCAATAAGGCCTAGTTCATCAGTTAAGACCTTGATGTGGTTCACAAATTCTGTAACTGATCGAGAGCCAATCGATGCCGTTGTCAAGGAGGTTTTGAGCTGCATGACGTGAGCTCTGGATGTGCTAGCAAAAGAATGAGTGAGTGTGCCCCATACATCAGCGGCAATTTTAGCGGATGAAAGCATCTACAAAATATCTGCAGAGACGGATCCGATAAGGGCGGCGAGAATCAACTGGTCTTGGCGATACCAGTTGGTGGATCCGATGGGATCCGTGGCAGCGGCCGGGCATGGTGTGTCGCCGTTGACATGACCGAATAAAGCAAGCCCATTCAGAACGGCGCTAACAAGAGTACGCCATGAGGGGTAATTTGTGGAGGTGAGAGTGATAGGGATGTGATGGTGAGTAGTGATTTGAACAATAGGGAAAGATGATACGACCCGGACTCTAGGAACGAACACACGTCGACACACGTAAGTTTTGTGTCTTCTATGACTCAAATAATCAAAGGAAAAATATGCGGAAGACAACGGAATAACTAGACGACTAAACTAATAAAATACCTAGACAAATGACACACAAAATAACACAAATCCAATGGATAAAGAGGCTGTTTTGGGACGGCAATTTGAAGGGTGAGGAGGATGGATTTCGTGTGTGATGATTAGATGAAGAATGGCTAGGGTAGATAGGATATGTTAGAGTTGTATTGAACTTACGGATTGAACGGGATGTCAATGAACTTGGGCACGATGGTGGCTGATCTTGGAGGCGTACGACGGTGGTTGTTGGTGTGCGTCGTGGTGATGGACGGCGGTGGTGATAGTGTTGTGAATTACAACCCGAAAGTTGCCTTGAATCTCGAACATATACAAGGCCAAATTCTTTAAGTTGCTCTTCGGATAGCGAGTCTCCGGCGATCCCTCGAACGTGGATGACGAATTCCCTTTGTAAAACTTAAAGGTGCTAAATCTAAGAGTATGAATTTAATTATCTAAACTCACAAAAGATTAAAAGGGGAGAGACGATATTGCAAGCAAAGGCTTAATAATCAAATATAGTCTAAAGTAACAATGAAGCATGGATCACCTATTTATAATACATAGGTGACCGAAAATTAGAGAGATAAGGACCGAAAATCTAGAGTCCAAATTGATCTCCAATTGGACTAGGAAAATTCCTAAACTAGAATTCTATTTAAGGTAGTTTCTTCCCTTAATTAAAATTCTAGTCAAACCTATGACTTGGACTCAATGTGACCGAAAATTCCTACCAAAATAATTAAATAAACTGATCTAGACTATAGTCTAATTAAATAAAATAAATACTATAGTCTAAAATAAAATAACTACTAGATAAAAATCAACAAGGCCAAAAATTTAGCCTTCTTCACTTTCGGCCGAATTGTCTTCAACTCGAGCTCATGCACACGTCCTCATGCACACGTGTACATCTTCATGTTGTGTTCTCCATGTCTTGATCTCCATCTTCCAATGTCAACAAGTTCATCATCTTCAAGCTTCCTTGCACGCCGTCTTCTTCTTCGAGCTTCTTGCGAATTGTAGCTTGCAAATAATCTTGCAACTTCTTAGCTCGTAGTCTAGTGACGGGTCCTTTGAATTGAAGCTCTTCATTGAATTCCTTATTGCTATGGATGTCCTAAAGAAGTTGTCGCCGTTAGATTGTCGCCGGAGGAAATAGATCCGTCGGAGGTCTGGGAGTCCTTCGTCATGGAGAGACGCGGCAGAAAAGAGATTAGGGTTAATTGGATCAGGAGAAATAATATCTCGTGAGAGAAAAGGCTATACTGATACCATATTAGAGTCTCAATAATATCAGGGAAAATCAATGAATATTATTTATGTATATATACAAGTATATGAGAATATTCTAGAAGAGTAAATCAAGGGATTTACAAAATATTACATCAATAATAAAATAGTCTAATTATCTTTATTTCCGGTGTTAGCGCGATCTTGTGAAGATACTTCCTTAATAAACTGCACCGATACAGCAGAGGTTTTTACTTTGGTCTGGGTGCGAGGTGTAGCGCGACCGGGCGCAAGTGATCCCGTGTCACGCCGTACGGACTTTTCTGATTTTTATTCTTTTTGTTTCCTAGTTTAATTGGGATATTATTTACGGTTCGCAATATTTTATCACAACTATATAAGGATTATATTTTATTGTTCAAGAGAGATTAGTTTTTATATTAAAATTATTTGTGAGTTTATTTCTTCTCTCTAGAGAATTCTCTGAATTTCATGCACACACCGTGAGTCCAAATCGACTTATCAAACAACCATCCATATTTGTTTGTGGCGTCAACACCATCAATTTTGGGTTCGTGTTTTTAATCATCATTGGGTCACGTCGTTCATAGTCATGGTTCTTCGTCATTGTGAAGCTAGGGTTCAGGATCTTCCATCCAACTTATCTTTGTAACCATATACTTCTGGAAGGATACGTCATGGATTCCAAATCGCATCAAGTGATATCACACTCAACCTTTCTTATCATTAAATGATAATCTATCCCTTGTCCCTTTCCCAGCCCCGCACACCAGTCCTGGGAATGCCGATATTTTAAGATTGGGACCCAACAACTATTTTATTATAATTAAATGATAAGCAACCACTTTATAAGTCATGTTTGTACACAAACCCCTTCCCACCACTTCGTGCACCAGTTCCTGAATGTTGGTCATTATGGGATCAGGGCACGACAATATATTTATTTACATAAATGTAGATGAAAAATACAAAAGATTAATTTTTACGTATATAAACTTGGATCTCTATTGATTGAATGTCCATATGATGACTAGTTTTGGAAAACTTCACTTTTGTATAATAGTGCGCAAAACTATATGAGAGGCAAACATTCGGACACAAATTTGTATTTCTTGTTTGTTTGAGAAAATAAAGAAAGAAAACGGCTAAAATTTACAAGATGAAAAAACTTCCATACCGGTTATAGCATTTTGGTTTTAAAACCAAGGATCTGAATCCTTCCGACACAAAAGAACAACCACTTCCATACAAACAATAACACTCGACTTTTGATGAAGAAAACACTAATATTTCAAATGACTATATATTACCTCGGTGGGTAACCTCCAATATTAGGTGGCTAGAATATTTTATATCAGCCAACAACTCATATAAATGACATTCCATATAGTCTACTGCATAAGACAAATAATTTCTTTAGGCGCATGTAAAAATATACTCTGACTTTTGCCCATGTAGCATCTAAATTAATATTAAAACATTACCCACTGGGGAATTTCAAAATTTTGAACTCCAAGGGTAATAATCACGATGATAAGCGCTTCAAACGGTCATTAGCAATACATAAAATCTTTAGGAAAGACAATTTGAGCTTCGGTAATTGTAGTGGTTCACTAAATTAATTACACAAGAATTTCGAAATATTCAGTGCACAGACATTGGTTAAAACATTATATTGCTGTTCCACGATTCACGTCCCATTGTGGTTCAATCCATTTTACGAGGGATTATTTGAGATATTGTAGTTTCTATTCAGTGTAGCCATATATGTTAAATATCTCACATTAATTGATAAAAGGGACATGTGCCACTTATTAAAGTGGGGGCAATCCTCCCCTTATAAGTAAGTTTTTGTGAGAGTTAGTTTGGCCAAATATCCATATTTTTAATAATATGTCTCAAAAATTCAATATTATAATCATCAATTCAGCAGTTATGAAAATTTTGGTGTGCAATGATATTAGAATCCGAATGCCTTCTGTTGGCAGCAGTCTGGTAAAGCAATAAATATACGAGGATTTGCCAGTTTTGAGAGAGAAAAAAAACTAAAAAAAAGGAAAAGAAAACGATGGAGCACCAACGAGTTAACGAAATAAATTCCATTCAAATTATTTAAGAGATTTTGTTGGCCAAACACTTAATTTTGTTCATTAATTGTTTCTAGTCTCAATTATGTTTTATGGGTTATATATATATATATATATATATATATATATATATATATATATATATATATATATATATAGGGTTGGGTTCCAGAAAGAACCACACCCTAGGTGAGAACCGAGAACCAATCTGTGTCATAGATCTCGCCTATTTGGACGGCCATGATATGCTCCAGATTTTAAAAAAACGCGGTGGCAATTTCGTAATAACGTCCAACTTCGCTGCCCCTGAATCTTAGTAAGGGTAATATCGAAAATTTTTCAATTTCGTATTTTAGCATTATCATTTTCTATTTTAGCACTGTGATGGCTTATTTTAGCACTCTCATGACTTATTTTAGCACTCTCATAACTTATTTTAGCATGACATTTGTGTTAGCATTAGCATGAAAAATGCCGTCGGCATTTCAAATGTCATCTTTTTATGCTTCATGATCTTCTATTTTTAGCACTGTAGCATGGCTCTTTTAGGATTTGGAAAGGTAGAATGGGGCAGCCGACGATGGAGAGAATGAAGCTCATCTCGTTGTAACGGCCGACCACCAGCGGGGACGACCATTTATTGGCGGTTTGAGCCTTCATCCACGCGGCCATGGCCTGCCACCGCTGCGCGGCGTTGCTGTCGAGGCCGGCGAACATCTCCTCCGGGATCGGAACCTCCAGCACTGTCTCCAACGTGTCTTCCCGCTCGTAATTAGGGCACATTTTCCGCATCACAAATTTCTGTTTGTTTTTTGAACTCATTTTTATTAATTTCTTTCTTTTCCGAACAAACCGTTGATCGACGGATGATTTTGATCAGAAGAAGATGGGAGAGAAAATGTATATGTGTTTCGATCGATCAAATTAATGAAGATGACGATGAACTAATTTGTTTCTTTTTTCTTCTAATTGTTTTTTTAATTAATTTGTTTGATTGGATTAATTATAGGTGGGTTGCCGCGGTCCTAGCAGTCGTGTGGGCACGATGAAATATTTATTTAAATTTAGATTTTTATGATTTTCTGAAATCTTATGCTAAATTAATTTGTGCAAGTATGGAGAATGGAATTAGAAGATCGCGGGGGATCCCATTTGACTGTGTTTGATCAATATCATGGCCACCTGTCAATTTTTAAAATTTCTGCAACTATTCTTCAAATTTAAAACAAACTAGAAAATCCACTTAAAAAAAAATTAAGAGTAATAAAACGAAGGTGAGAGAGAGATTTGTGGAAGGACTAAGTAGAAGGTCTTTCCATTTCAGTATGTGCAATAATATTTCAGTATCTCATCATTTCAGTATGTGCAATAATATTTTTTGGGTTTATTATTACCACTAAATGGAATAGTTCAGCAGTTTTAGCACTTGCATATGCTTTTTTAGCACTTTCCATTTCTTTTTTAGCACTAGTAATTGAACTCTAGATTTCGCATTCTACTTTAGCACTGAAAGTTTTCATTTTAGCACTTTCCATCAGAGGAGTACTTTCTACTTAGCTCGTCGAGTTGTGCATGCGTGCACGAGATCAGATTTTTGGCCCTTTAATTAATTTAATTATGGGGTTGATTTTATTTAGACTATAGTATTTATTTTATTTAATTAAGACTATAGTCAAATCAGATTTATTTAATTATTTGGGAGTAATTTTCGTCCATAATAAGCATAGGTTTGACTAGAATTGTATTTAAGGCAATTTCCTACCTTGAATAGAATTCTAGCTTAGGGAACTTCCTAGTATAGTTAGAGATCCCTTTTGGATCAATTTTTATGCCTTTTTGATGCTAAATTTCGTCCCCCATAGTATTATAAATAGGGGATCATTGTTACATTGATACTTTAGACTATATTTGATTAATTAAGCTTTGCTTTCAATATTGTCTCAACCCCGTTTAAATCTTTGTGAGTTTTGATTGAAAATTCATATTCTTGGAGCTAGCAACTTTAAGTCTTATTCAAGGGTATTGCTTAATCCACTTGAGGGATTAACCGGTATTCGCTATCCGAAGATCAACTTAGAGATTCCATCCTTGGGTACGTTCGAGATTCAAGGAGGCTATCGGGTTGTGATTCACATCAACGAATCATCATCCATCAACCATCATCGACGTCTTCCATCCTCATCGACGCACGCCTCAATTCAGCCCCCAAGTTCGAATTTCATCAACCGTTCCATTCAACACGTAAGTTCATTTCATCCCTATCATATCCTATCTACTCCAAGCCTTCTTCACAAGCCACAAACACACGAATCCTTCATTAATTCCAGCCCCCATACACGTTCCCTTTCAACCCCTTTAACCTTTGGTATTGTGTTATATAGTTTGTGTCATTTTTCTAGGTATTTTAGTTGTCTAGATTGTCTATTTTTCGTTGTTTATCGAGTCGGATTGAAGCCCTTCATTCCCTGACGTGTTTCGTATCCAGAAGTCTTCCGCTACGTCTCTAGATTTGTCCTAGATTATTTGTCCGGGTCGTATCAATCATCCATAATCCAGCCATAATTCATCGCCATAAATCGTCCATCACCTATACATGTCCAATTCACCTTAATTAACACGTATAACAAATCTGTCCCAAATCGCCTATCTATCTATTTATTTGTATGTGTTTTATTTAGTTGAGTCATATTTCTAAGTGTCTTAGGTGTCTAGCATTTATTCGAGTCTTATTTTTCATAGTTTAGTCGTTTATCTGTGTCTTATTATCTGTCGGATTGAATCCTTCATTCGCCCGACGTGTTTCGATCTATAAGTCTTCCGCATGCGTTTTGTTCGTGTCTTGGATTAATTATCCGGGTCACATCAATGTGGGGGACAGATCTTCTGGTGTGATAGGCGACTTCGGGTCGTCTATGGGAGGGTTTGAAGCGGTTGCTTCATTCTTGCCTTTATCCATGGTACCTACAAAACGAACAAACGTAAAAGAAAACAAGGAAGGTTCCTCACAATCTCACTTTCTCTCGTTTGTTTTCACTCTTGATTTTTCCTCTCGTGTTTGCACTCAAAGTGTATGGTGATGTGTGTGTGTCGTGTAAATGAAGGGTATGAGGTAGCACTCTTTGTCGAATATCGAGGGTACAACTTAATTGCACAAAGAATTGACGAGGATTGCTATCTAGGATCAATGGATGATGTAAAGTAGGCTATGGTCGAGTATATGAGTGAACATGGGATGTATATGTGTGATGTGACCCGGACAATGAATCCAAGACACGAAGAATACGCAGGCGGAAGACTTTAAGGACTCGAACAACGTCAGCGAATGAAGGGATACAATCCGACTCAAATAACACGATAAAACTTACTAGAATCTGAAGACACGAACTAGGACTCGATTGGAACACTTGGATAACTCGACGGTGGCTGGAAAACGGTGATGGTGGCGGCGGATGACGGCGGTGGTGATGGTATCGGCGGCGGTGACGATGTGTTGTGGATTGGTTAGATTCGGCGAACCCGTGTTGAATAACCCGAACGCGCACGTCTACTTCTCCGGATAGCAATTCTCCCAAGTACTTAATTATACCCTGAAGAACTTAAATAAGACTATTGATTTGCTAGAACAATAGAATTGTAGATAAAAGTTTGATCAACCGAAGGATCGTGAGACAGATTGAGAATAACTCTTTATTTCTTGCAATTGTCTAACTTTTAATGTAACAAATGGATCCCCTATTTATAGGTAACATAGGGCACGAAAATTAGACCTAATTAAGTGATAAAAATCAGTCCAAAACTAATCCTAATCAATCTAGGATAAAATCAAAAGATACCAAAAATAAGATAACAAAAATCTATCTAAATCTAACTAGATAAGGATAAATCCCAAACTGATTTTGGGCCTTCAAAATTCTCGCCTATTGGACTCCTAATTAACACAATATGGGCTGCAATTTATCATAATAATTCGTGGCCCATGTATGTATTAATCTTGCCACCTTTGCATGAAAAACAGCAACTTGTCGGATTCCCATGCAAACGCGTATAACTCTTCATGCACACGTCCAAATGGCGTCATTAATCTTCTCACGTCTTCATGCTTCCTTCTTCATCATCTATGGATAACATGGTGATCAATCTTGAGCTGCCCTTAACTTCACCTTCATGCATTTCGAATTTGCGACGAATAGAAGCTTGTAAATAAGCTTGCAACTTCTTAGCTTGCAAACGCGTCATTGGACCTTTAAACTGCAGCTCTGGATCATCTTCTTCTTTGCCTTGCACGACCTCATCATTCCCCCCTGCTGAAAAGAATTCGTCCTCGAATTCGGGGACTCATCATCATCGAACTCATCATCTGCAGAAAAGGGAGATAAGTCAGCAATATTAAATGTAGACGAACACTTATACTCACCGGGCAAATCAATGCGATATGCATTGTCATTGACTCGACTCAGCATGGTGAACGGTCCATCTCCTCTTGGCATCAATTTCGACTTTCTCAAGTTAGGAAACCGTCCAGGACTCAGATGAATCCAAACGCGATCTCCAGGCTGGAAAATCACTTGCTTGCGCCGTTTGTTCTTTTGAACAGCATTACGTGCGCCAACGGCTTCAATACGCGCACGTACTTTCTCATGCATCTCCTTAACTTGTTTCGCTTTTCTTGTACCTTTAACACTTGTTAGATGCTCAACAGGTAAAGGCAACAGATCATTAGGCGTTAGCGGATTAAAACCATAAACAACTTCAAACGGAGACATATTGGTAGATGAATGCACTACTCTATTATAAGCAAATTCAGCATATGGCAAACAATCTTCCCATGATTTCAAGTTGTTTTTAACTAAAGCACGCAGCAAAGTACCTAAGGTGCGATTAACTACCTCAGTTTGACCATCCGTTTGGGGATGACATGCAGTAGAAAACAACAACTTGGTACCTAATTTTCCCCATAGTACACGCCAAAAATGTGCTAGAAACTTAGAATCCTGATGCGATCCTCGCCGGCAAGACGACGACGATGGCGTTGTTTTCCCAGGAGTATCAGGTTACACGAACAACTGGGGATGAATATCCAAACCCTAGCTTCACAATGAATTTGAACCACGAATTGATTGAATCCGCGACCCTCGATAAATTGGAAACACGAACTCGGATTGTAGGGAAGACACCACAAACGGGGATGTGAATCCATTTGATGAGTCAATTGAATCTCACGTTGTGTTGTGAAACTCGGATAATTCTCTCAGAGAGAAAAGTAAAAAAAACTCACGTTTTAGAATTAATATCAAAGTTGTCTAATGAAAATAATGAGACACAAGGTCTTATATAGTTGGTCCAAAACATCAAGTCCCAAAATAAAATCCTACACAAACTAGGAAACAAAATAAGGCAAAATTCGAAACCGCCCGTACAGGCGTGACACGGGCTCGGTCGCGCCGCCTTCGGTCGGGTCGCGCCTCGGTGGGCGCGAGTGAGGTCGCGCCGGGTCTGTCACCAGGCTGCGCCTCACTGGGCACTTTTCACCCCTCTGCATCGACGTCCGGTCGCGCCGTGTCTGTCCCCGGGTCGCGCCTCGGGTCGCGCCTCCCCCATGCTCGGGCCGTGCCGCCCCTCCGTTTCACACTCACATGTGATCTTCATCTTCCAACGATGCTCGGCTTTAACTCCTTCGACGGGTCTCTTTGACGCCTCTTGGGTCCAGACTTCTCGTATAAATCCACTGAGACTCTCTTTGAATTTCTTAGCTCTTGATCGTGTAACTGGCCCTTCCGGTACTTTGATTGGATCGGACATCTCCTTGGCTTGGGTCGTATCATTTCCCTCCTCTTGAAAAGGATTTGTCCTCAAATCCAACTCCTCACCTACATCAAAAGGACTTAAATCAGCAACATTAAATGATGAACTTACTTTATACTCACCTGGTAAGTCCAACTTGTATGCATTATCACTGATGCATTCTACAACTTGGAATGGTCCGTCCCCTCTAGGAAGTAACTTAGAACGCCTTTGAGCCGGAAATCTCTCTTTTCTCATGTGTAGCCAAACCCATTCACCGGGTTCGAACACTACTCGTTTTCGTCCCTTATTGGCTTTCTCGGCATACTGCTCAGTCCGTCTCTCAATGTTTGCTCTAGCTCTTTCATGAATCTGTCTCACAAAATCAGCTTTCTTTTTCCCATCAAGATTAGTATATTCATGCACAGGCAAAGGAATTAAATCCATTGGAGTTAACGAATTAAACCCATATGCAACTTCAAATGGTGAAAACTGAGATGCAGAATGCACAGACCTATTATATGCAAATTCAACATGCGGCAAACATTCCTCCCAAGTTTTTATGTTCTTTTTAATTAGAGCCCTTAACAAAGTAGATAAAGTCCTATTTACTACTTCTATTAGACCATCTGTTTGTGGGTGACAAGTAGTAGAAAATAATAACTTAGTTCCTAACTTACACCACAATGTCTTCCAGAAATAACTCAAGAACTTAGCATCTCTATCAGAAATAATTGTCTTAGGCATACCATGTAGACGCACAACTTCCCTAAAGAACAAATCAGCAATGTAGGAAGCATCATTTGTTTTAGAACATGCAATAAAATGTGCCATCTTAGAGAATCTATCCACAACCACAAAAATAGAATCATGACCACGTTTACTCCTAGGCAATCCTAACACAAAATCCATAGATATATCTATCCAAGGTGATGTAGGAATAGGCAAAGGCATGTATAAACTATGTGGTTGGACTCTAGACTTGGCTTGTCTACATGTGACACACTTAGCACACAAATGTTCCACATCACGTTTCATATGAGGCCAGAAGAAATGTTCATTCAAAACAGCTAAGGTCTTAGCTACCCTAAAATGCCCCATTAAACCACCACCATGTGATTCCAATAATAAAAGCTCATGCGTGGAACAGTTAGGCACACATAACCGATTCTCTCTAAACAAATATCCATCATGCCTATAAAACTTTCCATCTCCAGATTCTTCACATGCAACATATGCATCCTTAAAATCATCATCATCAATGTACATGCTCTTAATGTACTCAAAACCAAGTAACTTAGCATCTAAAGTGGATAGTAAAGCGTACCTCCTCGATAGTGCGTCGGCTACTACATTTTCCTTCCCTTGCTTCTTATACTTGAAGACGTATGGAAACGTCTCAACAAACTCCATCCAACGGGCATGTCTTTTGTTCAACTTGTGTTGTCCCTTCAAATGCTTCAATGATTCATGGTCGGTGTGGATCACGAACTCTTTAGGCCATAGATAATGTTACCACGTTTGCAATGCCCGCACTAGTGCATACAACTCCTTGTCATACGTCGGGTAGTTTGCGGTGGCACCGCCAAGCTTCTCACTGAAGTAGGCAATGGGTCGAATCTCTTGCATCAACACTGCACCAATTCCAACACCAGAAGCATCACATTCTATCTCAAAAGTTTTAGCAAAGTTTGGAAGAGATAGTACCGGTGGATGTGTCAATTTCTCCTTAAGCGTCTGAAATGCTCTTTCTTGCACTTCTCCCCATTGGAATTCCACATTCTTCTTGATCACTTCAGTCATGGGTGCTGCAATACTACTAAAGTGTGGGACAAAACGCCGATAGAAGCTCGCAAGTCCATGAAAACTTCGAACTTCTCCCGCATTTGTTGGTGTCGGCCATTCTTGGATGGCTCGAACCTTCTCTTCGTCCACCTGTACTCCATCTGCGCTAACAACAAAACCAAGAAACACAACCTTATCCGTACAAAAGGTGCATTTCTTTAGGTTAGCATACAACTGTTCTTTCCTCAAAGCTTGTAAAACAAATTTCAAATGCTCTACATGATCCTCTTCACTCTTACTATAAATCAATATGTCATCAAAATAAACCACAACGAATCTACCTATAAAAGCACGTAAAACATGGTTCATAAGACGCATAAATGTACTAGGAGCATTTGTCAAACCAAACGGCATAACTAACCATTCATACAATCCTAATTTTGTAATGAATGCCGTTTTCCACTCATCCCCTTCCTTGATGCGAATTTGATGGTACCCACTTCTTAAGTCTATCTTAGAAAATATGCGTGCACCATGTAATTCATCTAACATGTCATCTAAATGGGGAATGGGATGTCGATACTTTACCGTAATGTTGTTGACGGCTCGGCAGTCGACACACATCCGTAGAGAAGAATCCTTCTTGGACTCGCACATGGACTCAAACTCTCCCTCACTTGTCCTTTCTCCAATAGCTCTTGTATTTGACATTCTAGCTCTTTTGTCTCCTCGGGGTTGCTCCGATAGGCCGGTCGATTCGGCAATGTGGCACCGGGCACAAAGTCAATTTGGTGCTCGATTCCTCTAATTGGTGGCAAACCCGGTGGCATCTCTTCGGGAAACACATCTTTGAATTCCTGCAAAAGAGATACAATAGAACTAGGCAAAGATGGGTCAAATTGGTTGCTACTCATTAATATATCTCTGCGGATCATCAAGTACATCGGCTTCTCATTTTGCACAGCCCATTTGACATCGCTAGCTGTGGCAAAACAAGCGTGTTGGATCACCTCCTTTCCAACGTTGGCCTCCTTTCCTTTCTTCCTCATGGTATCGGCCTCCTCTTGTAGCTTCACTTGGTCCTCATACACTTGGGATGGTGTTAGAGGAGCTAGTGTCACCGTCTTCTTGTTAAGTACGAAAGAGTACTTATTTGTGAAACCATCATGCTTCACTCTCCTATCGAATTGCCATGGACGTCCTAGCAAAATGTGTCCCGCTTGCATAGGCACAACGTCACACAACACTTCATCTTCATACTTGCCAATCCGAAATGGTACTCGAACTTGCTTGTTCACCTTGGTTTCTCCACTGTCGTTCAACCACTGCAGCTTGTATGGCTTAGGATGCTTGAGAACCGGCAATCCTAATTTTGTCACCATCACAACACTTGCAACATTAGTACAACTACCTCCATCAATAATCATACTACATACCTTATCCTTGATGTGGCATCGGGTATGGAATATGTTCTCCCTTTGTTCCTCATCGACGCTCTTGGTGTGCAAGCTAAGTGACTTGCGTGCAACCAAAATGAGAGCGTTGGGTGCTGCGTACTCCTTATCTTCACTCGACTCGGACAATCCCGGCATCTCCGGATCAACTTCTTCTTCATCCGTCACGATCTCACCATTGTCCTTGATGAGGACATCCATAGCAATGAGGAAGTCAATGAAGAGCTTCAATTCAAAGGACCCGTCACAAGATTAAGAGCTAAGAAGTTGCAAGAATATTTGCAAGCTACAATCCGTAAGAAGCTTGAAGAAGAAAACGGCGTGCAAGGAAGCTTGAAGATAATGAACTTATTGACTGATACGACCCGGATAATTAATCTAGGACGAATAAAAGACATAGCGGAAGACTTCTGGATACGAAACACGTCAGCGAATGAAGGGCTTCAATCCGACTCGATAAATAACGAAAAATAGACAATCTAGACAACTAAAAATACGTAAACTATGACACGACTATGTAACACAAAAACAACGGATGAGGGGCTGAATAGGGACGGTTTTGAGGGCTGAATTTGTAGGGAAAATCGTGTGTGATGGCTTTGTGAAGAATGGCTTGGAGAAGGTAGGATATGATAGGGATGTAACGGACTTACGGATAAAACGTACGGTGGTTGATTGCTCGAACTTGGGGGGGCTGAATTGAGGCGTGCGTCAATGGAGGATGGGCGTCGTCAATGATGGTTGATGGATGATGATTCGTTGAGGTGAATCACAACACGATAGTCTCCTTGAATCTCGAACGTATCCAAGAATGAAATCTCCAAGTTGCTCTTCGATAGCGAATACCGGTTAATCCCTCAAGTGGATTAAGCAATACCCTTGAGTAAGACTTAAAGTTGCTAGCTCCAAGAATATGAATTTGTTAATCAAAACTCACAAAGATTTAAACGGGGTTGAGACAATATTGAAAACAAAGCTTAATTAATCAAATATAGTCTAAAGTATCAATGTAACAATGATCCCCTATTTATAAGAGCTATAGGGACGAAAATAATAAGCTTAAAAGGCCTAAAAATTGATCCAAAAGGGATCTCTAACTATACTAGGAAGTTCCCTAAGTTAGAATTCTATTCAAGGTAGGAAATTGCCTTAAATACAATTCTAGTCAAACCTATGCTTATTATGGACGAAAATTACATCAAAATTAAATAAAAATCTGAATTAAACTATAGTCTAACATAATTAAATAAGTACTATAGTCTAAATAAAATTCAACCCCTAATTAAATTAATTAAAGGGCCGAAAATCTGATCTCGTGCACGCATGCACAACTCGACGAGTTCTTCATGTTCTCTTCTTCAAACCTTGATCTCCAATCTTTAATTACTAGCAAAGTAACAATTTTGGAATTGCTCTCAACATCTTTGTCATCTTCGAATTTCTTACATACAAATGCTTGGAAATATCCTTGCAATTGTATTGCTCGAAATCGTGTAATTGGACCACGTATTTGCAGCTCCGGATTAAGTTCTTCAAGGCTTTTCGTGGCTTCATCATTCCCCTCCTCTTGAAAAGAATTCGTCCTCGAATTCAAAGCTCCGGGATCAAAGACGAACACGAACTGGCCATCAAATTCTTTTTGCACAAGCTGCATAAAACACATCTTCATGAACGTACACATCAACTTGGTGTCAACTGGCCGAAACTCTAGCTCCAAAGTTTGCCTTGACATGACATTCACGATCAAATCTGGTGGTATATCAACTTCCAATGGAATTTCTTTAACAACCTGTAGAATAAAGATATCACAAGAAAACGGTTGACAAAAAATGTTATAAATCGATGGATCTGCCATGCTAGCTTGTTCGAGCTCTTCATGATCTTCAACCATTGTCTCATGGATATCATTCTCCTTTTTAAAACATGGCTGTATCTCCAACAACTCTTCAACTTCTTCGGCTTCCTCAACTGCATCATCGATCTCCAAATTCACAATTTGTAGTTTATCATCCATACAATCTTCAGGACTTGTCATCTCCATGGACAAAACATCCAAATTGCAATCTTCTATACTTGTCTTCTCCGGATTAGTAATTTCAAGAACGGGCACCTCTTCATCAACATGAATGGAAACCGACTCCTCTTGATTACAATCGTCTTGAACTAACTCCTCCAAAACTGGCATCTCCTCATTCGATGTTTCTATCATGTCTACTTCCGGCTTAGATTCTTCAACTATCTCATCTTCTAAGCACATAGAAACAGACGGTAATGAGATAAAAGGTACTTCAACGAAGTCTAGAATTGGTACCTTGGAAATAGAAGCATCATGGGTGGAAATGCTCGACTCTACTTGAACCTCCTCTTTTGACTTCATCTCTAGTTCTTCTAGCCACTTTTCTATCCGAATGGCGTATTCCACCATGTCTTCCAACTCGTCGAAGCGGTACAATGCTACTCTTTCACGGATTGCCCTTCGTAGACCAGCTAGAAATCTATCCATGGTGTCTTCTGGATATTCTTCTACATCAGCTCGTCTCATGGCTTCAATCATTGTGTTGTAGTAATCATTTACACTTCGATCTCTTTGTCTAAGCTTGTATAGCTTTTCCTCCAACTCCCATTGGTAGTGGTCTGGAATGAAGCGTTTCCGCATCAAATCTTTCAACTCACGCCATGTGTCGATGGGTGGAAGGTGATCTCGGTGGCACAGATTCTGTTGGAATTCCCACCATGTTGTTGCGTAGCCTTTAAACTTTGACGAAACTAGCTGCACTTTCTTTTTCTCGGGGAAGTCATAGCACTCAAAAAGTTTTTCTACTTTGCATTCCCAATCCAAATAGATGACGGGATAGTATAGACCTTCAAACTCAGGTATGATCATGTTGTTGTTGCGGTAGAGATGGCGAGAATTTGGTGTATAGAGTGTATGGGTATACGGAGTATGATTGGTGTATGGTGCATGGACCAGATGGTGCATGGGTGCATATGTGTATGGTCCGGATGGTGTATATGAGTGTGAACAGATGATATATGTGGAATAAGATGAATTTTCGATCCCCTTGATGATGGTGGACGAAAATTTGAAGGGAGGAAGTGTATATGGAAGGTTTGGACGGATTTGGATGGAAGAAAGCTAGAAAAGGAAAGAATTAGATGTATTTTTGAAATTCCCAAATAGAATAGGAATCCAAAAATAAATCCAAAAGTATGGAAGGTAAGAATTAGAGAGGAAAAGGAAAAAAGGGATTAGGTAATTTGGAAAGTGTTACACAATTGTGACACAATCTAAATATCCTAATTGAACTAGACTCTAAAAGGAAAGAACTAAAAATAAATTACAACTCAAAAGGAAACTACCAAAATAAAATAAAAACTTGGAAGGAAAGTTCCAAAAATAAAATAAGACTCAAAGGAAATTACCAACTAAGGAATTATCCTAGAAGGAAACTACCAAAATTAAAATAGAACTTAGAAGGAAAGTTCCAAAAATAAAATAGACTCACAAGGTAACTACCAAATAAGATGTATTACTAAAAGGAAATTACCAAAATAAATCAAGACTCAAATGGTAACACAATGAATATACCTCTTTTTTTTTTTTTTTTTTAATTTTCGGATTTTTTTCTCTTTTCTCCGATTTTTGTTTTTTTTTTATGATTTTCGGTCTTTTTCTTTTTTTTTGACCGTTTCTTTTTTTTTAATGAGCAACTATGCTATTATAACTCGATAAAATAAAATTAAAATAACAAGACACATAAGACGACACGTAGGATAAAAAATGACACGTCGGATTGAACCACGACCAGCAGAGCTGACGTGGCTCTGATGCCAAATTTATGATACGACCCGGACAATTAATCTAGGACGAATAAAAGACGTAGCGGAAGACTTCTGGATACGAAACACGTCAGCGAATGAAGGGCTTCAATCCGACTCGATAAACAATGAAAAATAGACAATCTAGACAACTAAAAATACGTAAACTATGACACGACTATGTAAAACAAAAACAACGGATGAGGGGCTGAATAGGGACAGTTTTGAGGGCTGAATTTGTAGGGAAAATCGTGTGTGACGGCTTTGTGAAGAATGGCTTGGAGAAGGTAGGATATGATAGGGATGTAACGGACTTACGGATAAAACGTACGGTGGTTGATTGCTCGAACTTGGGGGGGCTGAATTGAGGCGTGCGTCAATGGAGGATGGGCGTCGTCGATGATGGTTGATGGATGATGATTCGTTGAGGTGAATCACAACCCGATAGCCTCCTTGAATCTCGAACGTATCAAAGAATGAAATCTCCAAGTTGCTCTTCGATAGCGAATACCGGTTAATCCCTCAAGTGGATTAAGCAATACCCTTGAGTAAGACTTAAAGTTGCTAGCTCCAAGAATATGAATTTGTTAATCAAAACTCACAAAGATTTAAACGGGGTTGAGACAATATTGAAAACAAAGCTTAATTAATCAAATATAGTCTAAAGTATCAATGTAACAATGATCCCCTATTTATAAGAGCTATAGGGACGAAAATAATAAGCTTAAAAGGCCTAAAAATTGATCCAAAAGGGATCTCTAACTATACTAGGAAGTTCCCTAAGTTAGAATTCTATTCAAGGTAGGAAATTGCCTTAAATACAATTCTAGTCAAACCTATGCTTATTATGGACGAAAATTACATCAAAATTAAATAAAAATCTGAATTAAACTATAGTCTAACATAATTAAATAAGTACTATAGTCTAAATAAAATTCAAACCCTAATTAAATTAATTAAAGGGCCGAAAATCTGATCTCGTGCACGCATGCACAACTCGACGAGTTCTTCATGTTTTCTTCTTCAAACCTTGATCTCCAATCTTTAATTACTAGCAAAGTAACAATTTTGGAATTGCTCTCAACATCTTTGTCATCTTCGAATTTCTTACATACAAATGCTTGGAAATATCCTTGCAATTGTATTGCTCGAAATCGTGTAATTGGACGACGTATTTGCAGCTCCGGATTAAGTTCTTCAAGGCTTTTCGTGGCTTCATCATTGACATTGGAAGATAGAGATCAAGACATGGAGAACACAACATGAAGATGTGCACGTGTGCATGTGGACGTGTGCATGAGCATGAAGATTGGTGAAGAATCGGCCAAGTTGAAGAAGACCGAATTTTCGGTCCTAGCTATTTTATTTAGTAGTTATTTTTATTTTAGACTATAGTATTTATTTTATTTAATTATACTATAGTTTGGATCAGTTTTATTTAATTAAAATAGGGTAATTTTCGGTCATGTCAAAGTCATAGGTTGACTAGGATTTTAGATAAGGTAAGATCTACAAGTTCTACCTTAAATAGAATTCTAGTTTAGGAAATATCCAAACACAATCCTAAATTGATTTGGACTATAATTTTCGGCCCTTAGCTATAGGATTTTCGATCCACCTATTGTTATAAATAGGGGATCCATGTCTCATTGTTACTTTAGACTATATTTGATTATTAAGCCTTTGCTTTCAATATCGTCTCCCCCCCGTTTAATCTTTTGTGAGTTTAGATAATTAAATTCATACTCTTAGATTTAGCACCTCTAAGTTTTACAAAGGGAATTCGCCGTCCACGTTCGAGGGATCGTCGGAAACTCGCTATCCGAAAAACAACTTAAAGAATTTGGCCTTGTGTACGTTCGAGATTCAAGGCAACTTTCCGGTTGTAATTCACAACATCATCACCGCCGCCGTTCAACCTCCACGACGCCACCATCACCACCGCCGTCGTTCATCACACCAACATCCACAAGATCGTGTTCTCTTCGTTACATCCGTAAGTCCGTTTCAACTCTATCATATCCTATCTACCCTAGCCCTTCTAAACCTAATCATCACCATCGAAATTCCTTCATTAATACCGTCCAATCCATCGTCCAAAACAGCCCCATACTTGTTTGGATTTTGTGTTATTTTGTGTGTCATTGTCTAGGTATTTTAGTTAAGTCTTAGTCGTCTAGTTTACTCCGTTATCTTCCGCATATTTTATCTTTGATTGTTTGAGACATTGAAGACACAAAAACTTACGTGTGTCGACGTGTGTTCGTTCCTAGAGTCCGGGTTGTATCATAAAAGTGGTATCAAAGCCACGTCGGCTTTGGTTCGATTTTTGTGTCGTATTTTATTTTACGTTTAATCGAGTTGTAATTTAATTTCCGTTTGCTCATTGTTATTAAAAAAAAAAAAGAGAAAAAGCTTCGATCAAAAAAAAAAAAAAAAAGGCGATCGAATTCAAAAAAAAAAAATCGATAAAAAAAAAAATGAAAATTCATTGTTCAATATTTAATTTTGGTACCTTCCTTTTGGTACTAGATCATAGTTGGTAATTACCTTAGTGAGTTATCTTATTTTTGGTAGTTTCCTTTTAGTTTGATTTTTATTTTTGGAACTTTCCATACAAGATCTAATTCTTGTTGGTAACTTCCTTAAGTGTCTTATTTTATTTTTGGTTCATTCCTTCTAGAGTCTAGGCTAATTAAGGTATTTAGATTGTGTCACATAGATTGATACATATCCAAATTCCCTACTTACCTTATCTTTTTCTTCTTTCCTTATCTATTCTATTTCTTTCCTTCTTCTACCTAGATTTATTTTTGGATTACCTAATCTATTTGGGACTTCAATAATTGATCTACTTCTTTCCTTCCCTACCATTCCCATACTCGACCAACACATCCCATACCCACTCCTACACCATTCGGCCACCCCATCCCTAACACTACCCAATCGGCCACCCCCATACCTACACATACTCAACCTGTATCTCATCTATACATACCAAATTCATCCTTGTTCCAAGTATAGCATTCCCGTCCTTCTTTAGAACAAATCACACGAATTCCTACTCCCATATACACGATTTTCACACACTGTGCACCATACACTTTGAGTGATACACGAGTGGTAAAATCAAGAGTGAAAACAAAAGAGTGAACGTGAGATAGTGAGGACCTACCTTGTTTTCTTTACGTTTGTTCGTTTTGTAGGTATCATGAAGAAAGGAACCCACACCGAGTCATCCTCTACACCCCCAGTCGATCACCATTCGACTTCACCACCTTTGGACCCGTCCAAAGACCCTTCCAAAGCACCCATGGAGTCATATTCGGATCCACCCGCACCGTGGGATCCCAAGTACCATTTTGAAGCGTTGTCTAAGCATGTTCAAAGACAACACCAAGCTATCTCCAACAAGATAGACGATTTAGTGCATGCTCTTGAACGCACTAAAACAACACCTGTCTATCCTCCACCCATTCGAGGAAACCAACGCCTAGAGCATCACAATGAGCCTGAAGAGGAGTACTTTGATGAGAATACTGAAGAATTTGATCGAGGACGTCGCCCGAGAAGAGGTCATAGTCGAGATGACTATGAAGAGGATCGAATGCTCCACAACATCAAAACGAGCATTCCAGAGTTTGAAGGCCTTCACGATCCCGATATCTATCTTGATTGGGAACGTAAGGTAGAGAAGATTTTCGCATGCTATGATTTTTCAGAAGCTAAAAAGGTGCAGCTAGCATGTTTGGAGTTTAAAGGCTACACAGCCACTTGGAGGGAAATGCAGCAAGAAAGAAGATGAAGAAACAGAAATCCACCCATTGACAATTGGGAGGAAATGAAAGGATTCTTGCGTGGACGCTTCATTCCAGTCCACTATGAAAGAGAGCTTGAGAAGAAGCTCAACCGGATCAAGCAAGGAGCTAGATCGATCGAAGAGTACCATAAAGAGCTCGAAACTGCCCTGAATCGAGTCGGAAAAGAGGAGACCTTCAATGCTACCATCATTCGGTACATTGAAGGTATGAATCCAGGCATTGCCTGTGAAGTAGAGCTCAAAGAATTCACAAGCATAGAGAGAATGGTGCAATACGCATCAATTGTGGAAAAGCAGTTGCGAGAAGGCCGCCGTCGATCCAGTCATGGACCAGGCCCTACTCGATCATCTTGGAGTAAAGGTACACCTTCCACATCACCTTCTACTCCTTCTACTGATTCCACACGACCCCAAGGTCAATCCGGCCCTCCGGAACGCCGTTTTGATCGTTCTACACCGCAAGCAAGCCGTAGACCCGAGTCTACACCCAGACCACCATTCCAACGGCCCAATCAGTCCACTCCAACGCCAAATGCAGCCCTTAGTCGAGCCCGTGACATCCAGTGTCATAAATGCCAAGGTTAGGGTCATTTTCAGAACCAGTGTCCAAACCGGCGTGTTCTGTTCCTCAATGAACAGAATGGACTTGATTCAGCCAGTGAAGATGAAGAGGAGCCTCAGGCCGCCGCCCCTGAAGCAGTTGAGGTCCCTGAAGTCGAGCCAGATGATGATGAAGTCGAGCTACCTCATGTCAGCTTGGTTTCTATTCGCAGTCTGAACATCAACCATGAAGACGAAGAGCAATCGCAACGAGAGAACATCTTCTACACTCGAGTTACCATCAAAGATCAGACTTGTGCCATGATCATCGACAGTGGGAGTGTAATCAACGCAATCAGTCAGTATGCCGTTGATAAACTCGCCCTCACCACAACAAAGCATCCAAAACCGTACAAGTTGCAGTGTCTCACAGATCGCGGATCCATCAGAGTTACAGGTCAGGTACACATTACTTTTACTAAAGGTCGTTATTCTGACACTGTTCTTTGTGATGTTATTCCCATGGAAGCAGCCCATATACTGTTAGGAAGACCGTGGCAGTTCGACAGAAAAGCAGTCCACGATGGTTTGGCCAACACCACTGTACTCAAGCCACTCACTCCTAAAGCCGTTGCAGAGGATCAAGAAAGGATGCAAGAGAGATTCAAGCAAGAACGGGCAAAACAAGCCGCAGCCGCAGCCCGAACCAACTCAGCCGCCACCTCTCAGCCGAACACAACACCAAGTTCGACCAATGCAGCCCATAAGACACCTTCTAATGATGTCTTAGCTCGTGGAAAAGCCACCGGATCAGACCCAAGCAAAGAGAAGAATCGATCCCTGTTCATCTTAGTTAAAGGCGTAGAGAAAGCACTAAAAGCAGGTTTACCTTTCGTTCTTTTATCTTATAAGGACAGTGCTACTAATGGTGTTTCTTTACCTTGTGATGTGCAGCCACTTATGGAGGAGTTCGCGGATGTGTTCCCGGATGAGATTCCAAGTGGATTACCTCCAGTTCGTGGGATCGAGCACCAGATCGACTTCGTACCCGGCGCAGTCTTGCCCAACCGACCGGCGTACCGAACGTCCCCTGAAGAGACGAAGGAGATCGATCGTCAAGTAAAGGAGTTGCTAGAGAAGAAGCAAATCCGAGAGTCGATGAGCCCTTGTGCAGTTCCAGTCATTCTAGTGCCCAAAAAGAACAACGAATGGAGAATGTGCATGGATTGCCGCGCCATCAACAAGATAACAGTTAAGTACAGATTTCCTATCCCTAGACTTGATGATATGCTAGATGAATTAAGTGGTTCTCATGTGTTTTCTAAAATAGATTTGAGATCTGGTTATTTTCAAGTTAGAATGCATGAAGGGGATGAATGGAAAACTGCGTTTAAAACAAAGCATGGTTTATATGAGTGGTTAGTTATGCCTTTTGGTCTCACTAATGCACCGAGCACGTTTATGAGATTAATGAATCATGTTTTGCGTGATGTGATTGGTAAATTTGTTGTTGTCTACTTTGATGATATTTTGATTTACAGTCACAATGCACAGGCGCACATAGATCATCTTAGGCGTGTTTTCTGTCTTCTGCGTGATGCTAAGTTGTATGGAAACTTGTCTAAATGTTCTTTTTGCATGGATGAAGTCGTGTTTTTAGGCTTTGTCGTTAGTTCACGAGGTATTGAGGTAGACCGTTCCAAAATCAAAGCGATTGAGGAATGGCCAACCCCGAAAAACGCCTCAGAGGTTCGATCCTTTCATGGATTAGCTGGGTTTTACCGTCGTTTTGTACGGGATTTCTCCAGTATAGCCGCCCCTCTTACTGAGCTAAGTAAGAAGGATCGGAAATTTGAGTGGGGTAAACAACAAGAGCATGCTTTTAATACTTTGAAGTCATTGTTATGTTCTGCTCCTGTTTTGTGTTTACCTGATTTTTCCAAGACTTTTGAGATCGAGTGTGATGCCTCCGGGATAGGTATTGGTGCTGTTTTGATGCAGGAAAAATGTCCCGTGGCATACTTCAGTGAGAAACTCAATGGCGCCAGTTTGCGTTATTCGACGTACGATAAAGAGCTCTACGCTTTGAAGCGTGCGTTGGACACATGACAGCACTATCTTTGGCCTAAGGAGTTCGTCATCCACACGGATCATGAAAGCTTGAAGCACTTGAAAGGGCTAAACAATCTGAACAAGAGACATGTGAGATGGGTTGAGTTCATCGAATCCTTTCCGTATGTTATCAAGTACAAGAAAGGCGAGGAAAACGTGGTCGCCGATGCCCTATCAAGAAGGTACGCTCTTTTGAACTTAATGCATGCTAAGATGCTTGGTTTTGAGTCTATTAAAGCACTGTATGTTGAGGATGCCTATTTCAGCCCCATCTATGCTTCATGTAGCTCGAAATCTAGGCCATTTGATGGTTATTATGTGCATGATGGTTTTATGTTCAAAGAGTCGAAATTATGCATCCCTACTTGTTCTATGCGTGAGTTATTAGTGTTAGAATCGCATGCGGGAGGTTTAATGGGTCACTTTGGTGTGCATAAGACATTGAACTTGCTGCATGAACACTTCTTTTGGCCGCATATGCGTAAGGATGTAGAGAATGTGTGTAGTCGTTGCATTACTTGTCGTCGAGCTAAATCCACTTCACACCCGTTCGGTCTTTACTCGCCCCTACCCGCCCCCTCATCTCCTTGGATTGATATTTCTATGGATTTCGTCTTAGGATTGCCTAGGTCTAGGTCGGGTAAGGATTCTGTGTTTGTTGTAGTTGATAGGTTTTCCAAAATGGCTCATTTCATTGCATGTAGGAAACTGATGATGCTATACATGTTGCCAACTTGTTCTTTGTGCATGTTGTTAGATTGCATGGAATTCCTCGTACTATTGTTAGTGATAGGGATTCTAAGTTTTTAGGACATTTCTGGCGTGTTTTGTGGGGAAAATTAGGTACTAAGTTATTGTTTTCTACTGCATGTCATCCACAAACCGATGGTCAAACTGAGGTTGTGAATCGCACTTTAGGAGCTTTACTTAGATCTCTAATTAAGAATAACTTGAAGTCATGGGAAGAATGTTTACCATATGCTGAATTTGCTTATAATCGTGTTGTGCATTCTTCTACTAACATGTCCCCTTTTGAGGTAGTTTATGGATTTAATCCACTAACTCCTACTGATTTGTTACCTTTACCTGTTGAGCATCTAACAAGTGTTAAAGGTATGAAAAGAGCTGATTTTATTCAAGAGATGCATGAGAAGGTACGTGCCCGGATTGAGCACCAAGGCTCAAGGATAGCCGCCACACGCAACACGAGGCGTAAACGTGTCATCTTCCAGCCCGGTGATCGTGTTTGGGTTCATTTAAGCCCCGGCCGATTTCCTAACTTGAGGAAGTCCAAGTTGTCGCCCCGTGGCGATGGTCCCTTTACAACATTAATGACAATGCATACCGCATTGATCTACCCGGTGAGTATAAGTGTTCTTCTACGTTTAACGTTGCTGATTTATCTCCTTTTGTTGCAGATGAATTCCACCATGATGAGGATTCAAATTCGAGGACGAATTCTTTTCAGCAGGGGGGAATGATGAGGACATCCATAGCAATGAGGAAGTCAATGAAGAGCTTCAATTCAAAGGACCCGTCACAAGATTAAGAGCTAAGAAGTTGCAAGATTATTTGCAAGCTACGGTTCGCAAGAAGCTTGCAGAAGAAGACGGCGTACAAGGAAGCTTGAAGATGATGAACTTGTTGATATTGGAAGATGGAGATCAAGACATGGAGAACACAACATGAAGATGTGCATGTGTGCAAGAGGACGTGTGCATGTGCATGAAGACTGGAGAAGAATCGGCCAAGTTGAAGAAGACCAATTTTCGGCCCTATTGATTTTTATCTAGTAGTTATTTTATTTTAGACTATAGTATTTATTTTATTTAATTATACTATAGTTAGGATCAGATTTATTTAATTAAATAGATCAATTTTCGGTTACAATAAGTCATAGTTTGACTAGGATTTTAGATAAGGTAAGATCTACAAGTTCTACCTTAAATAGAATTCTAGTTTAGGGAATATCCAAACACAATCCTAGATTGATTTGGACTATAATTTTCGTCCATAATAGCTTAGATTTTCGGTCACCTATGTCTTATAAATAGGTGATCCATGCTTCATTGATACTTTAGACTATATTTGATTATTAAGCCTTTGTTTTCAATATCGTCTCTCCCCGTTTAATCTTTTGTGAGTTTAGATAATTAAATTCATACTCTTAGATTTAGCACCTCTAAGTTTTACAAAGGGAATTCGCCGTCCACGTTCGAGGGATCGTCGGAAACTCGCTATCCGAAGAACAACTTAAAGAATTTGGCCTTGTGTACGTTCGAGATTCAAGGCAACTTTCGGGTTGTAATTCACAACATCATCACCGCCGCCGTTCAGCCACCTTCGACGCCACCACCTTCCACCGTCGTCCATCTCAACCATCATCCTCAAGATCGTGATCTCTTCGTTCAATCCGTAAGTCCGTTTCAACTCTATCATATCCTATCTACCCTAGCCCTTCTAAACCTAATCATCACCATCGAAATTCCTTCATTAATACCGTCCAATCCATCGTCCAAAACAGCCCCATAATCCTTTGGATATTGTGTTATTTTGTGTGTCATTGTCTAGGTATTTTAGTTGAGTCTTAGTCGTCTAGTTTGTTCCATTATTTTTCTGCTTATTTTACTTTGATCATTTGAGTCATAGTAGACACAAAAACTTACGTGTGTCGACGTGTGTTCGTTCCTAGAGTTCGGGTCGTATCAGGCTCATTGTGACATTGATACTTTAGACTATATTTGAATTATTAAGCTTTTGCCTTTAATATTGTCTCACCCCCTTTTACATCTTTGTGAGTTTTGATCAAAAATTTATACTCTTAGAATTAGCAACTTTAGGTTTTATTCAAAGAGAACTCCGTAATTCACATTGAGGGATTATTGGGAACTCGCTACTTGAAGATCAACTTAAAGAATTTGGCCTTGTGTACGTTCGAGATTCAAGGCAACTTTCGGGTTGTGATTCGCATCTACCTTCATCAGCCACCACCTTCGACGGCTCCACCAACCACCGTCGTTCGTATCAACATCATCCTTCAAGACCACAGTTTGGGTTTCAAGCCAATCGAAGCCGATCCGGATCAGATTTGCATATACGAGCTATTCGTGACATTTTGAGCACATATAACGTAAGTCTATTCAAGCTCTATCATACCTTATCTACCTCAGCCATTCTTCACCCTATATCACACACACGTAACCTCATCCACCATCTTAGCCTATTCGAGCCATAAAACAGCCCATCTCGATTTGTTTTTGTGTTTTAATTTGTGTGTCGTAGTCTAGGTATTTTATTTAGTTCTAGTCGTCTAGATATTGTCATTTTCGTTCCTTTACTTGAGTCCGTGTTTCCGCATATTTTCAGTAGTATTTCGAGTCTTCAAGAGTCTTTAGAACCCTTACGTGTCGACGTGCATTCGATCCTTATTGATACGAACCCGAAAAGCATAAAAGAATCAAATCCAAGAATGCCATTGAGAGCTTCAAAGATAATCATGTTATTCAAGATTAAAGATTGGAGATCAAGATTTGAAGAACACAAGTGCATGAAAATATTCAGATATTTTGGGCAGCCCATGAAGATCAAATATTCAGCCCGAGATTGGTCAACATGCTATCATTTGATGATGAAGAAGGAAGCATGAAGACGTGAGAAGAAGAACGAAGCCATTTGGACGTGTGCATG
This sequence comes from Perilla frutescens, assembly GCA_026008535.1. NCBI lineage: Eukaryota > Viridiplantae > Streptophyta > Magnoliopsida > Lamiales > Lamiaceae > Perilla > Perilla frutescens. Next base: position 47,324,647 of record BRKX01000012.1, read on the forward strand.
AAGAGTTATACGCGTTTGCATGGGAAATCGGGAGATGCTGTTTTTCATGCAAAGGTGGCAAGATTAATTATGTCATGGGCTACGAATTTAATTCAATTAATTCAGCCCATTGTCGTGATTAATAAGGTCCAAATAGGAGAGAATATCCAACCCAAATCCACTTTGGGATTTATCCTTATCTAGTTAGATTTAGATAGATTTTTGTTATCTTTATTTTTGGTATCTTTTGATTCTTACCTTAAAACCAGATTTTGGATAAGGTAACAATCCTAGATAGATTAGAACTAGTTTATTTTGAATTCTTCTAGTATTAGGACTCTAATTTTCGTCCATATACACTCCTATAAATAGGAGCACCATGTGACATTCATAATTTAGACGTTGCATGAAATAAAGAGTTAATTTCTCAATTGTCTCACCGATCCTTTGGTTGATCACATTTATCGATCCTTTGGTTGATCAAATACAATTCTATTGATCTAGCAATTCAATAGTCTTATTCAAGTTCTTCAGGGTACAACGAGTACTTGGGAGAATTGCTAAACAAATCGGAGAAGATCGAAGTAGCTGCGTTTCGTCTCTTGAAGCCGGGGTTCAGCTGAAGTTCCAATCCATTCTACCTATCATCTACATCTCGACGCCACTACCTTCATCCACAAGACACTACTCGTCCGCCTCCTATCTTCCACAAATTATCCTAGTAAGTTCTAGTTTAATCGAGTCTTTTATTCTTATTTTAGTTGAGTTTTAGTCTAGTTAGTCGGATTGAATCCTTCTTAATCTGACGTGTTTCGAGTCCTTAAGTCTTCCGCTACGTGTTCTGTTGATTTGACTTAGATATCTTATCTGGGTCACATCATAAATTTGGCATCAGAGCCAGGTCAGCTCTGCTGGTCGTGGTTCAATCCGACGTGTCAAATACGTGTCAGTTATCTGTCTTACGTGTCATTTAACTTTTGTATTATTTCGAGTCTATTGTAATCTGATTGTTATTCATTGAAAAACAAAAGAGAGCAAAAGACATCGGCTAAAAAAAAAAAAAAAGTCGCCGGAAAAAAAAAAAAGAAAAAAAAAAACGAAAAATCAGATTTATTTTCTTGTTGAATTCGATTTTATTGTTTTAGATAGGCTTGAATCCATCTTAGATAGATATTTTGGGATTTGTTAGATTGTGTTCATACTTGGTCAAACTTTCAAAAAATATTCTACCTTATCCACTAGATTGGAACCTTGTTTAGATATCTTCCATCCTAATCCATATCTAATCAAGATCATCCATCCTTATCCATCATAGATTTCGATCCTTACACCTCTAGGATTCAAAATTCTTCATCCCACCCATATACACCCAGTTCACCTTATACACCACATAGTCCATACACACATACACCCATACACCCGTACACCATACACCCGTGGTCTACATACACCAATCAGCAGGTTTACCTACACCATTCATACAACAGCCCCACATCATCAAGTTAGATGGATCCGGTCCGAGTCCGCCCAAATCGATTCAGAGATGCCGATGGTCTACACCGCAACAAGATAACCATCCCAGAGTTTGAGGGTCTATATGATCCAGAAGTGTACCTAGATTGGGAACGCAGAGTTGATAAGATTTTTAAGTACTACTACTTCCCCGAGCCAAAGAAGGTGCAATTAGCCACATTGGAGTTTAAAGACTACGCAGCAACATAGTGGGAATTCCAACAAAATCGATGCCGCCGAGATCACCTTCCACCTATCGACACATGGCGTGAGTTGAAAGATTTGATGCGGAAATGCTTCATTCCAGACCACTACCAATGGGAGTTGGAGGAGAAGCTATACAAGCTTAAGCAAAGAGATCGAAGTGTAAATGCCTACTACAACAAAATGATTGAAGCTATGAGACGAGCTGATGTAGAAGAATATCCAAAAGATACCATGGATAGATTTCTAGCTGGTCTACGAAGGGAAATTCGAGAAAAGGTAGCAATGTATCACTTCGACAAGTTGAAAGACATGGTGCAATATGCCATTGAGATAGAGAAGTGGTTGGAGAGTCTGCAAAATGAAGTGATTCAAGTAGAGTCAAATGTAGAGTTGTCACCTAGAGCTCATCGCCAATCAGCCCCATTTCGTTGGAGCAAACCTGAGTCATTCGAGGAGTTTCTACGTACCTATGTACCACTTACACGGCCTGCATCACCAGTTCAACTGGTCATAGATGTGCCAAGCCAAGCCAGCAACATTCAAGAGGAGATCCACGTTGAGTTACCATCTGAGATCGTTGCCATCAAAGAAGATTCTACTTTTGAGGTAACAATTTCAGTTGATGCACCTATTGATGAATTGATAGATGTTGCTACTTGTGAAGACATTGGAGTAATCAAGAGAGAAGAAATGAAGGTTGTTGCCGTCGTTGAGGAATCCGAAGAAGTTGAGAAGTTGATGGAGATACAGCCTTGTTCTGAAAAGGAGAATGACATCAGTGGAGCAATGGTTGAAGATCACAAAGAATTCGATCAAGCAAGCATGGAGGAGCTGCCGAATTCTAACATCATTTGTTAACCATTTTCTTGTGATATCTTTATTTTACAGGTTGCTAAAGATGTGTCCCATGTTATTGATCTTGTGCAAAAAGAGATTGATGTTCATTTCGTGTTCATCTTTGATCCTGGAGATTTGAATTCGAGGACGAATTCTTTTCAAGAGGAGGGGAATGATACGAACCCGAAAAGCATAAAAGAATCAAATCCAAGAATGCCATTGAGAGCTTCAAAGATAATCATGTTATTCAAGATTAAAGATTGGAGATCAAGATTTGAAGAACACAAGTGCATGAAAATATTCAGATATTTTGGGCAGCCCATGAAGATCAAATATTCAGCCCGAGATTGGTCAACATGCTATCATTTGATGATGAAGAAGGAAGCATGAAGACGTGAGAAGAAGAACGAAGCCATTTGGACGTGTGCATGAAGAGTTATACGCGTTTGCATGGGAAATCGGGAGATGCTGTTTTTCATGCAAAGGTGGCAAGATTAATTATGTCATGGGCCACGAATTTAATTCAATTAATTCAGCCCATTGTCGTGATTAATAAGGTCCAAATAGGAGAGAATATCCAACCCAAATCCACTTTGGGATTTATCCTTATCTAGTTAGATTTAGATAGATTTTTGTTATCTTTATTTTTGGTATCTTTTGATTCTTACCTTAAAACCAGATTTTGGATAAGGTAACAATCCTAGATAGATTAGAACTAGTTTATTTTGAATTCTTCTAGTATTAGGACTCTAATTTTCGTCCATATACACTCCTATAAATAGGAGCACCATGTGACATTCATAATTCAGACGTTGCATGAAATAAAGAGTTAATTTCTCAATTGTCTCACCGATCCTTTGGTTGATCACATTTATCGATCCTTTGGTTGATCAAATACAATTCTATTGATCTAGCAATTCAATAGTCTTAATCAAGTTCTTCAGGGTACAATCGAGTACTTGGGAGAATTGCTAACAAATCGGAGAAGATCGAAGTAGCTGCGTTTCGTCTCTTGAAGCCGGGGTTCAGCTGAAGTTCCAATCCATTCTACCTATCATCTACATCTCGACGCCACTACCTTCATCCACAAGACACTATTCGTCCGTCTCCTATCTCCCACAAATCATCCTAGTAAGTTCTATCTCAATTCGAGTCCAAAATTCCTATCGTTTTAAGTCGGATTGTTCCTTCCTTTCTCGCTGACGTTGTTCGATTCTTAAGTCTTCCGCTTGCGTATTTCTCGTGTCTTGGATTATTAGTCCGGGTCACATCATAAATTGAATGATACGAACCCGAAAAGCATAAAAGAATCAAATCCAAGAATGCCATTGAGAGCTTCAAAGATAATCATGTTATTCAAGATTAAAGATTGGAGATCAAGATTTGAAGAACACAAGTGCATGAAAATATTCAGATATTTTGGGCAGCCCATGAAGATCAAATATTCAGCCCGAGATTGGTCAACATGCTATCATTTGATGATGAAGAAGGAAGCATGAAGACGTGAGAAGAAGAACGAAGCCATTTGGACGTGTGCATGAAGAGTTATACGCGTTTGCATGGAAAATCGGGAGATGATGTTTTTCATGCAAAGGTGGCAAGATTAATTATGTCATGGGCCACGAATTTAATTCAATTAATTCAGCCCATTGTCGTGATTAATAAGGTCCAAATAGGAGAGAATATCCAACCCAAATCCACTTTGGGATTTATCCTTATCTAGTTAGATTTAGATAGATTTTTGTTATCTTTATTTTTGGTATCTTTTGATTCTTACCTTAAAACCAGATTTTGGATAAGGTAACAATCCTAGATAGATTAGAACTAGTTTATTTTGAATTCTTCTAGTATTAGGACTCTAATTTTCGTCCATATACACTCCTATAAATAGGAGCACCATGTGACATTCATAATTCAGACGTTGCATGAAATAAAGAGTTAATTTCTCAATTGTCTCATCGATCCTTTGGTTGATCACATTTATCGATCCTTTGGTTGATCAAATACAATTCTATTGATCTAGCAATTCAATAGTCTTATTCAAGTTCTTCAGGGTACAACGAGTACTTGGGAGAATTGCTAAACAAATCGGAGAAGATCGAAGTAGCTGCGTTTCGTCTCTTGAAGCCGGGGTTCAGCTGAAGTTCCAATCCATTCTACCTATCATCTACATCTCGACGCCACTACCTTCATCCACAAGACACTACTCGTCCGCCTCCTATCTTCCACAAATTATCCTAGTAAGTTCTAGTTTAATCGAGTCTTTTATTCTTATTTTAGTTGAGTTTTAGTCTAGTTAGTCGGATTGAATCCTTCTTAATCTGACGTGTTTCGAGTCCTTAAGTCTTCCGCTACGTGTTCTGTTGATTTGACTTAGATATCTTATCTGGGTCACATCACTTATCCCGGGTCACATCAACAGGCGCGTGGGGGCGGGTTTTGGACGGGTTTGGATATTATTTAACCCGTCTAATGTAAGAGACCCGTTACACGGTCCCATACAAGTTTTTGTCATCATTTTTTAAACGGTCCAAAAAACGAACGAGGTTGTTTTTTAGTTGGTATTATCTTTATTTATTTATATATCTATTTTTAAGGGATTCAGTTTTATAGGAACTTTTTTTAGGGAACTTAAATATTAAATTATCAATCACCTTTAGTTTAATTAAAAATACGAACTCCCAAAAATATATTGAATTAATTGCTCCATCTAAATTAAGCCACTGTCACGATTAACATATTGATTTAGATTATTATTATTATTGCAATTATTAATTATTATTATTATTATTATTATTATTATTATTATTATTATTATTACTACATTTAGTTTTATCCAATTAATGTTCAACTGATTCTATAAAAAAATATATCAAAATAGAGGTGGAGATGTGTAGGAGCACGACACGTACGTTTCAAATATAAATAATTAAAATAATATTTATAAAAAAAGTAATTATATTTTACAATATCTAGAGGCTCACGTGTTCATCTTTTTTTAGGGGAAGAAGCTTACATGTCCTTAAATTTAGGTTCCATGTGGCAACAAAAGATTTTAGTATACATGTATATAGATATCAATTATGATTATTGTGCAGCTAATTAAATGTTGTAATTAATACGTGGCGTAAATTAAAATAAAAAACAAAAAAATAAATATCAAATTGTGCAAAACACTAAAACTTATAAAATGAGAGAATCAAAGAAAGAAGAAACAACTCTTTAAACACACATAATTAGTCATTATGTGTAGGCGATATCTAATTAATACGTACATTTTATTGTTTTCCACGTAAGCAAAAAAAAATTGTAATTCACTCGTTGAAATATAAATGTGATTTAATTTCCAAAAGAAAAAAAGTGATTAATTAAAAAGTATTTGCCACATTTATTAAATGTCAACAATAAAAAAAATGTCTAGTTAACCTACACATTTTCTAATTATGTGTGGCTAAGCAACCACACAAAAATGTGTGGTTAAAAATTTAATTTCTTACTCATCTATTTAAATATCACACGTACGAGCACGAGGATTACTAGTTCTTTTGACTCTAGAGCACACTTTCTTCCGTTGTTATATTCATGTGAATTATGTGTAGAAGTAAATATTATCTGTTCTTGAGCACTACAATACTTTATAGTTCAAAAAGAAAAAGAAAAGAAAAGAAAACACACGAAACGGTTCCTGTACCACAAACAAATGTTAAAAAAAAGGGATCACACAGCATTTCTTTCTTCCACTTAGTATCACAACAGATTATGATGAGGACATCCATAGCAATGAGGAAATCAATGAAGAGCTACAATTCAAAGGACCCGTCACAAGACTACGAGCTAAGAAGTTGCAAGATTATTTGCAAACTACAATTCGCAAGAAGCTCGAAGAAGAAGACAGCGTGCAAGGAAGCTTGAAGATGATGACCTTGTTGACATTGGAAGATGGAGATCAAGACATGGAGAACATTACATAATGATGTGCACGTGTGCATGTGTGCGTGAGATGAAGAAGTTTCGGCCAAGTGAAGGCCCTTAGTTAATTAATTAAGGGGTTATTTTATTTTAGACTATAGTATTTATTTTATTTAATTAGACTATAGTCCAATTCAGTTTATTTAATTAATTTGGATGATATTTTCGGTCATATTAGTCATAGGTTTGACTAGGATTTTAGATAAGGCAAGATCTACAAGTTCTACCTTAAATAGAATTCTAGTTTAGGAAATTACCTAGTCTAGTTCTAGTTTGATTTGGGCTCTAGATTTTCAGCCCTTATCTCTTTAATTTTCGGTCCACATATTGTTATAAATAGGGGATCCATGTGACATTCATACTTTAGACTTTATTTGATTAATTAGCTTTTGCTTCAATATTGTCTCATCCCCATTTAAATCTTTGTGAGTTTAGATATTAAATTCATACTCTTAGAACTAGCAATTCTAGGTTTTACAAAGGGAATTCGTCGTCCACGTTCGAGGGATCGCCGGAGACTCACTATCGAAGAATAACTTAAAGAATTTGGCCTTGTGTACGTTCGAGATTCAAGGGAACTTTCGGGTTGTGATTCACCTCTACCCAATATCGCTGATACGACCCGAACTCTAGGAACGAACACACGTCGACACACGTAAGTTTTTGTGTCTTCGATGACTCAAATAATCAAAGTAAAATAAGCGGAAAAAATAATGGAGCAAACTAGACGACTAAGACTCAACTAAAATACCTAGACAATGACACACAAAATAACACAATATCCAAACAAAGATGGGGCTATTTTTGGACGATTATGATGATGGTGTGGAGGGTGGAATTTCGATGGTGTGTATTGGTTTAGAATGGCTTGAGTAGATAGGGTATGTTAGAGATACGATGGACTTACGGATTGAACGAGATGAACACGATCTTGGACACGAACGGTGGATGAAACTTGAAACGGACGACGGAGTGTTGATGGTGGCGTCGTGAAGGCTGGTCGGCGGTGGTGATAGTGTTGTGAATTACAACCCGAAAGTTGCCTTGAATCTCGAACGTACACAAGGCCAAATTCTTTAAGTTGCTCTTCGGATAGCGAGTTTCCGACGATCCCTCGAACGTGGACGGTGAATTCCCTTTGTAAAACTTAGAGATGCTAAATCTAAGAGTATGAATTTAATTATCTAAACTCACAAAAGATTAAACGGGGAGAGACGATATTGAAAGCAAAGGCTTAATAATCAAATATAGTCTAAAGTAACAATGAAGCATGGATCACCTATTTATAATACATAGGTGACCGAAAATCTAAGCTATTATGGACGAAAATTAAGAGTCCAAATTGATCTAGAATTGGACTTGGAAGTTTCCCTAAACTAGAATTCTATTTAAGGTAGTTTCTTCCCTTAATTAAAATTCTAGTCAAACCTATGACTTGGACTATTGATGGCCGAAAATTATCCTATTTAATTAAATAAAATCTGATCCTAACTATAGTATAATTAAATAAAATAAATAATATAGTCTAAAATAAAATACTACTAGATAAAATCAATAGGACCGAAAATTGGCCTTGCTCAAATTCGGCCGAAACTTCTTCATGCCATGCACATGCACACGTCCTCTTGCACACATGCACATCTTCATGTTGTGTTCTCCATGTCTTGATCTCCATCTTCCAATGTCAATAAGTTCATCATCTTCAAGCTTCCTTGTACGCCGTCTTCTTCTTCAAGCTTCTTACGGATTGTAGCTTGCAAATATTCTTGCAACTTCTTAGCTCTTAATCTTGTGACGGGTCCTTTGAATTGAAGCTCTTCATTGACTTCCTCATTGCTATGGATGTCCTCATCAATCACCGACGTCCATCACTACGACGCCACCATCAATCACCGTCGTCCATTCCAAGTCCAGCCACCAATCAATTCAAGATCGTGATCCATCCGTTCAATCCGTAAGTCCGTCACAACTCTATCATATCCTATCTACCCTAGCCCTTCTAAACCAATTCATCACCATCGAAATTCCTTCATCTTTACCCCTATCCTAGCCGTCCAAAACAGCCCTTGTCCCTTGGATTTGTGTTATTTTGTGTGTCATAGTCTAGGTATTTTTATTTAGTTCTAGTCGTCTAATTAGTTCCGTTGTCTTCCGCATATTTTCCATTAATTGTTTGAAGTCATAGGAGACACAAAACCTTACGTGTGTCGACGTGTGTTCGTTCCTAGAGTCCGGGTCGTATCATAAAAGTGGTATCAAAGCCACGTCGGCTTTGGTTCATTTTTGTGTCTTTATTTTATTTACGTTTGATCGAGTTATAATTTAATTCCGTATTGTTCATTGATAAAAAAGAAAGCACGATCATTTAAAAAAAGAAAAAGAAAAAGAGCCAATCGTACAAAAAAAAAATCGGATAAAAAAAAAAGAGAGAATATTCATTGTTTCCTTTTAGTGCAATTTTTATTTTGGAACTAGTTCATAGCTGGTACTTACCTAGTGAGTCTCATCTTATTTTTGGTAGTTTCCTTCTAGATTAATTTTATTTTTGGAACCTTCCATACAAGTTCTATTTTCTTTTTGGTAACTTCCATAAGAGTCCTATTTTATTTTTGGTTCATTCCTTCTAGAGTCTAGGCTAATTAAGGTATTTATTTAGATTGTGTCACATAGATTGATACATATCCAAATCACCCAATTACCTTATGTCTTTCTTCTTTCCTTATTCCTTCTATTTCTTTCCTCTCCTACCCTACCCCTATTCGGCCATCACCATTCCTAAACACTACAATTGATACGATCCGGACAATTAATCTAGGACGAATAAAAGACGTAGCGGAAGACTTCTGGATACGAAACACGTCAGCGAATGAAGGGCTTCAATCCGACTCGATAAACAACGGAAATTAGACAATCTAGACAACTAAAATACCTAAACTATGACACGAACTATGTAACACAGGAACCGAAAGATAGGGGCTGTATAGGGACGAAATATAGGGTGGAAATTCATGTGTGATATTGGTGAAGAAAGGTTTGGGTAGATAGGATATGTTAGGGATGAAACGAACTTACGGATGAAACGGAACGGCGTAGAACTTGAACTCGAACTTGTGGGCTGAATTGAGGTGTGCGTTGATAGTGTATGGATGGCATCGATTATGGTTGATAGATGATGATTCGTTGATGTGAATCACAACCCGATAGCCTCCTTGAATCTCGAACGTACTCAAGGATGAAATCTCTAAGTTGATCTTCAGATAGCGAATACCGGTTAATCCCTCAAGTGGATTAAGCAATACCCTTGAATAAGACTTAAAGTTGCTAGCTCCAAGAATATTAATTTTAAATCAAAACTCATAAAGATTTAAAAGGGGGTTGAGACAATATTGAAAGCAAAGCTTAATTAATCAAATATAGTCTGAAGTATCAATGTAACAATGATCCCCTATTTATAATACTATGGGGAACGAAATTTAGCATCAAAAAGGCTTAAAAATTGATCCAAAAGGGATCTCTAACTATACTAGGAAGTTCCCTAAGCTAGAATTCTATTCAAGGTAGGAAATTGCCTTAAATACAATTCTAGTCAAACCTATGTTTATTATTGACGAAAATTACTCCCAAATAATTAAATAAATCTGATTTGATTATAGTCTAAATTAAATAAAAATAAATACTATAGTCTAAATAAAATTTAACAAGGCCAGAACTACTCGATATGGGCATACCGACCGAAACTAGTCGGTTTGGGCATACCGACGGGTTCACGCACTTCAACTCTTCATGCATTGCTCTTCAAATCTTGATCTCCAATCTTTGATTATTAACAAAGTAGCAATCTTTGGGATTCTCTCATCTTCGAACTTCTTACATACAAATGCTTGGAAAAATCCTTGCAATTGTATTGCTCTAAGTCGTGTAAATGGACCACGTATTTGCAACTCCGGATTAAGTTCTTCAAGGCTTTTCGTGGATGCATCAACAATAATCGGTGATGAAGCCACGAAAAGCCTTGAAGAACTTAATCCGGAGCTGCAAATACGTGGTCCAATTACACGATTTCGAGCAATACAATTGCAAGGATTTTTCCAAGCATTTGTATGTAAGAAATTCGAAGATGACAAAGATGTTGAGAGCAACTCCAAAATTGTTACTTTGCTAGTAATTAAAGATTGGAGATCAAGGTTTGAAGAAGAGAACATGAAGAACTCGTCGAGTTGTGCATGCGTGCACGAGATCAGATTTTTGGCCCTTTAATTAATTTAATTAGGGGTTGAATTTTATTTAGACTATAGTACTTATTTAATTATGTTAGACTATAGTTTAATTCAGATTTTTATTTAATTTTGATGTAATTTTCGTCCATAATAAGCATAGGTTTGACTAGAATTGTATTTAAGGCAATTTCCTACCTTGAATAGAATTCTAGCTTAGGGAACTTCCTAGTATAGTTAGAGATCCCTTTTGGATCAATTTTTAGGCCTTTTAAGCTTATTATTTTCGTCCCTATAGCTCTTATAAATAGGGGATCATTGTTACATTGATATTTTAGACTATATTTGAATTATTAAGCATTTGCTTTCAATATCGTCTCAACCCATTTAATCTTTGTGAGTTTAGATAATTAAATTCATACTCTTAGATTTAGCACCTCTAAGTTTTACAAAGGGAATTCGCCGTCCACGTTCGAGGGATCGTCGGAAACTCGCTACTTGAAGATCAACTTAAAGAATTTGGCCTTGTGTACGTTCGAGATTCAAGGCAACTTTCGGGTTGTGATTCGCATCTACCAATCACCACCGTCCAGCCGCCTTCAACAACATCCATCATCATCTTCGTCCATCTCAACATCCTTCCAAGAATTCATAGTTCGAGTATCAAGCCATTCCAAACCGTTCCGGATCAGATTTGCATATATGTGTTCTACGCGACGTTTGGAGCACATATAACGTAAGTTTATCCAATCCTTATCATACCCTATCTACCTTAGCCATTCTTCACCCTAACATCACACACGAAATCCTCTAGAATCACGCACTAAGGCGTTCAGAAAGAATTTGAATAAAATACCAATCATCAAAGGGAACTTATCCCGCCAACAATTATAAAGGAACATTATAGCAAAATGCTGAAATCATAACATGCTTCAAACAATTGAAGACAAGCTGTATCAGAGTGAACGGAACAAGCGCGGAGCACAATTCAAGTAAAATTATTTGCAAGCACTTAATTGATATAAAGTATCTAAGACAAGATATTTACTGCTACTTTCTTATTTTAGAGTATCTAGGATCTCATAAACAACGCAAAAAGAGCAAGCAAATATCAACAAAAAGTAAGCCCTCGCCTCAGCTCCGTCATCTTCCAACCTGCCTCTCAACCTGAAAATATTTAGAAAAGATTTGGGCTGAGTACTAGCGTACCCAGTGGGCAAATTTTGATAAACAGTTCACAATCATTTTATAAATATGAATATCGTATCCACACAAGTATAACAATGGAAAGGTTTCAAATCTAAAAGCATTCCATGTATACAAAGCTTCTTTTAACCTTACTTGCACTCTCTATCTCAACTGTCCCTTCCTACAGTATCTTAACTTATATACACGTCCTCCAGCCCAGCTGTCTAATAAAGGATAGTGTATACGGTCCCAAAGCTTTAAGGATCCGAACTCGAGTCTAGTTAAGCACTCAATATTTTCGTAGGATACTGGCGAACGCGAACAGTGAGATAAAACATTTTGATACAAATATTCATGCCTCACAGTTGATAAATAGTTGAGCTTATTAGCTGAACATAATTTGAGAAAGATATATAACCCACCTGGATAACGAGCACATGGCGGCGCAATAACTTCAAAAATGGTTCATTAATCCTAGCAGGCTCTGCAGGTCCTACAAGGGTCGATCTTTGACTTAGAATAATCGCTATATTTTCAGGAATTAATCTACTGTAATCCGAGCTATTATTAAATTTTATTTTGCTCAAAAATATATCAGACGACTCTAGAGACCTCATGTACATTTAACGCAGAAGGAAATAAATTCTAAAATATTATTCTTGATTTATTGGGACCAACCGATTTGACAGAGGTCTCTTTTCAAAACTTGCCATTTTAATCGATTTTTATCAGATTTGTGCCACGGCACTTTTTAACCGTTCAAAAATTATGAAAATATTCAAGGACCATCCTATATATGCCAAGACTATAGTTTGAGGGTTTTAGAATTTTTCGATAACACATATTTCCGGTACAAAAATAACTGTATAAATTAAATAATCGAGATTTTTCAAAACTCGTCCAAAAATTACGAAATTCGACGGGCACATAGGAAATATTATTTCGAGCAACTTTCGTGAATAAACTTTTTCGATTTGAAGGGCCCGAAAGGGCCTGAATTCGAGAATTACAGCAGCAATTCGGCAACGTTTGTATTTTCTGTTTTCCGGTGATTTCGCCGGTTTCCGGCCGTCGGACGGGAACGAGATCAAAAGACGAAACGTAGAGCACATAAAGATACACGAAATATTAAAATTTAGGCTAAAAAGGACGAGAAATGGACCGATACGATAGCCGCGCGACGTGGCTGCGCTATCTTCATTTTCCGGCGATTGGTGCAGCTCCGGCGACGTCTCCGGCGCCGGCACAGCGGTGGAAAGGCGGCAGCAGGTCGGAGGTGGTGGCAGCAGCCCACCCTTGTCTCTCCTTCGGACCTCTCTCTCTCACTCTCAACTCTCTCTCGGCCCTCTCTACTCTCCTCTCGTCTATCTCTCCCTCTCGGCACTCATTTCTCTTCTCTTTTCTTTCTTTCTTTTCTTTCTTTTATGTTTTCTTTTACAATCTCTCTCTCCCTCGTCTATGATGGTTAAGATGGGGAGAAATGAATGGGGGGGGGGGCTGGTGATAAGATTAACGAGGGGAGAAATGAATTGGGGGGGCTGGTGATTAGGATCAACGGAAATAGTTATCTAGAAATTTTAGGATATTTTAGAATAAAATATTCGGATATAAAATATTGATAAAATATTTTTTTTGGACTCGATTAAAAATTACTTTATTTCACCGGAAGTTCAATTGATTTCGCATTATAAATTTAAAAATACCGGGAGGTTCCTTGGGTTATTTCTTATTAAATCAATTTAAAATGTCGAAAATATCATTTGATAATAAAACGAGAAAAGATTTCTTTTTAAATTAAATAAAAAATTACTATTTATTTTACCAAAAATATTATCAGGAATTCGTTTGACCTCTAATTAAAATTTTAAAAGTATCATTGAAATTCTCAGGTCATTCTATTTCCACAAAAATCATTATTGACCACGCGTCAAAAATATTTCAAATATAATTTTTTTCAATCTTAAAAAATACCTAAAGTCGCGTTTTTTTATCTATTTTACTTTATTTTAGCTCCAATAATTTTTTTTTGTAGCCTTCTAACTAAATTTATAAAACTTTTAACTATAATCCAAAAATACGGGATGTTACATCCTACCCTCCTTAAAAAAAAATTTCGTCCCGAAATTTACTGATCTTGAAATGGAGTGTCGGGATAGTTCTTGAGCAATTCTGACTCCAACTCTCACGTTGCTTCTTCTTATCCTTGGCAGTTTCGTGGTATATTCGTTAAGCTAATCACTTTATTCTTCAGAGTCTGGGTCTTCCGATCAAGAATGGTCTGGAGCCTTTCGTCAATACAAAATCGTTATTAGCATCATATCTTTTTTTTTTTGGTTACGTGTTTTAAGATCAAACACTGTAATACCCCGAAATATTTTAGAAGGTTTTACTCGACTTATGTTGCCTGAGGGTAATCTAGAAAAGAAGTTGTTTCCTTAAAGGATTCAAATAAAGGAAAATCGCAGCCGGGGAAATCTGTTAAATTTATTTGGTCAAAAATTATTTTAAAAATATGCTCTGATATTTTTCTCGGGCTGATAGATAATATTTCAAGGATCGTGCCAAACTTTGAATATTCCAATTTTGAGTTCAAATGAACTCTTGGCACAATTTTAGGGTGAAAGGTAATAGATTTGGATAACTAAGGCACATCCGTCATTATCCAATTTCTTTTTCGAAATATTATCCTATTTGTAATTATCCTATTCTTTTCTATCATTATCCTATTCCATCATTATCCTCTTTCTTTTATTCGTTAATATCCTATTTATTTTTCTTCTATAAATAGGAGGTTAAGGTTTCATTTTTCATTCATTTTCAAAATCGAAACGCCGAGCAGCTTCTAGAGAAGGTACGACTCTAGTTTCCTATTTCAATTCCGAAATAGTCATTTTGAAGGTGTCAACGCGTAGATCACGAATACGTGATTGAAATGATGACACGATGGACGATCATGATGGAAAATCGTCGTGACCGCCGCCAAAAGTCGCCACCACCTTTCAAATTGGTGACTCTTTCGGGTCATCGAATCAAAAAGTGTCTTTAGGGTTTTATGTTCTATGTATATTTATATACATTTTCCATGTTGTCACTTTTTAATTTCGGGTATATTTTGGGTATCCGATTATTAAATTGTAGTCTTTTTCAGATCTATCCTTCGTGGATAGCTCTATCGTATTTTTAAGCTCAAAAGTTGTTCCGTGTCAAAATATAGTATTTTTATTTAAAGTTTCATATTTTTCCAATGGGCGGATCTTGCGGTATGAATTTATTTGTACCGAATTAATTTTAGGATACGAGTTTGACCACCCCGTATGCCAAAACTCCCAAAAGGGTTTTTCTATATAAAAATGCCCTGAGTAAAGTTCCCTTAAGAGTCAAAATATTTTGATGACCCGGGTGCTGAGTATTAAGATAGTGGATTTTATAATATTCACTTCATAGCTAAGAAAGGTTAGATTTTGACCTAATGGTAGTCTTTCATCGAAACTAAGTTACTGGATAATCTTGTAGGCGCAGAAGAAGGAGACTTCTAGTTGAGACCATAACCAGAATCTAGATCTAGCTATCCAGATCAGATTACCAGGTGGGTTTTTATTATATAAAAATGTATTTTCGGGTTATTAAGCCCTGATATTTATAAAATGAATGTGATTGAATATCCAACTCATGACTGTATTTGATGTGCTCTCCTGACTCATGTAAGTCTTACTACTGTTTTTGGTGACGAAACTACAATGGTTCACGATATCGAGCCCCAAGCAAACAGGGCAGTGTCCAACCTTAAGCAGCCGGGTTGTGTACACGAACCGACTCACCGTAAGCGTTCTAGGGGAGAGTGGCGCGCAATGATGGAACTAAAATGATTTAGTATACATGGAATTCACAAATTTTCTGTTTTAAAAGCTTTCCATGATATACTTAAAATATGATTGGATATTCTGTTTTATAAAATGATTGTGAAGGTTTTTCTCAAAAGTACCCACTGAGTGCATTAGTACTCACGCCCAAATCATTTCAAATATTTTTCAGGATGAGCTGCGGGATGGTGGACGGCTGTGCTAAGGCTGAAGGGCTATCATTTGATGTATATGTTTCCTTTTCCGCTATGGAGTCTAACTGAGAACATGCTTCCTTTTGAGTCTGAATAAATGCACTACGTTCTTTTCCGCTTACTCTGATTATTGCTACGGAGTGTTCGGTTCTCCGAATCCCGTTTTCTTTACTGTTATGGAGTGTTCGGTTCTCCGAATCCCATTTTCTTTACTGCTACGGAGTGTTCGGTTCTCCGAATCCCGTTTTCTTTACTGTTATGGAGTGTTCGGTTCTCCGAATCCCATTTTCTTTACTGTTACGGAGTGTTCGGTTCTCCGAATCCCGTTTACTTTCTGTTCCTGACAGGCGAAAGCCTGGCATTTATTTACTTTCCTTATTCAGACAGGCGCAAGCCTGGCTTTACATTGTTTTCCATGTCAAGGCAAAAGCCTGGCTTTATATTGCTTTCACGACAGGCGGGAGCCTGGCATCTCTTTACTTCAAGTATTTGGACAGACATCAGTCTGGCCTTTTTCATGCCTAACCTATTAACAGTTAACCTTTGAACTGTTATTATTTACATTGAAGTTTGCCTTTGTTATTCTTTCTTGGGTTCATCCTAAGAGTCATGGTATCTGGTTTGAGTCATTTCATACGCTTTAAAAGCGTGGATTGATCCATTTATAGAGGTTATGCTGTCCAAATTTTTAGGGCACTAACCTTATTTTTTTGATTGCTTCTATTCAACAACCCCTTCCCCCTTCCCCCAAGTAGCGCACCGGTCCCCTGCCCTTCTCCCGGGACCGGGGCGTTACAAACACGTTCTTCTTCAGCATCAAGACGTGGAACACATCATTGAGGTTGGGTGGGAAGGCCATCATATACGCTACTTCATTAATCCTAGCAAAAGACTGTTTCTTTCGAGTTGTAAATCTTACTAAGACGTATACTTTGTCTTGGTCCACTTTAACTTGATGTGCATAACTCTTCATACGTTCTTCTCTACAACTTTCTTCAAATTTTCTTTAACATCCTCCTTTGAGTCGAGAAGAGAGATAGAAAATAGATATCGATCCACTTGAATCAAAACATATTATCTCGATCACCGTATACGTCACCCGGAACTTAAGACATCCAGTCTCGAACTTGTCATTGCTCCTCGATCACAAATGTATAGAGACGGGAGTAGCGAGAACGGATGTTTCTATCACGATTCTTCATCGACATTCAAAATTCTCCCAACACGCTCCTCAAATACATATACGCGCGAGCCTCATTTCCTAAAAATCCATATAACTTAAGCCATCTAAAAGAATACACCTATCTATTCTAAGTTCTTCCTACGTTCAAGTCTACGAGACACTACATAATCGTTCCCATCTTTTGGTCAAAACCAAAATCCAGATGTCTTCGCATCTTTGTATAACTTTAGACGAATCACGAACCCTCATTGTGAAACCTTAATATAAGTTCGAATCACAATACTTTATCGTGAAACCTAGAGATAACTCACTTATAAATGAATCACAACCTCTTGTCGTGAAACCTGGAAATAGTTCTTAACCAAATGATGAATCATGAAATATAATCATGAAATGTGTAAAATATTTTCAAAATTAATCACGATAATAGATAATGAAATCTGAAAATATTTTTCAATAAACGAATCATGATATCAAATCGTGAAACCTTAAAATATACGAATCATGACCTCTCACAATGAAACCTGATAATATAAGAATCATGACCTCTTATCATGAAACCTGGTAATAGAATCATGATCTCTCATCATGAAACCTGGGAATAGCTTTTGAATCATGATCTCTGGTCATGAAAACCTGAATAGAACGAATCACGATTTTTTTTTATCATGAAACCTGAAAATAGCTTTAATAAATGAATCACGATATCTAACCGTGAAACCTGGAAAAATATTTAGCGTGATAAACTGCACTCTTGTGTGCGTCAATTTTAAAATACATGTGTACCTTTTGTTGAGGGTGGCGTAGATGACGTGCTGAGGGCTGCTGAACAAATAGTGGAAGAGAATATATATAATTTTGAATATAAAGAATATTGCTGCAGGTCTACAGAGTTGCAAACCTGCTCTGATACCAATCTGTAACGCCCCGATCCCGGGAGAATAGTGACAAGGGACCGATGCGCTACTGGGGGAAGGGGTTGTTGCATAAAGATAATTAAATGAAATAGCTTTGGGACAAGAATAGGTTATATTTCCCAAAAATTTGGGCAGCATAACCTCTGTAACTGTAATAGAACCACGCACTAAGGCGTTCAGAAAGAATTTGAATAAAATACCAATCATCAAAGGGAACTTATCCCGCCAACAATTATAAAGGAACATTATAGCAAAATGCTGAAATCATAACATGCTTCAAACAATTGAAGACAAGCTGTATCAGAGTGAACGGAACAAGCGCGGAGCACAATTCAAGTAAAATTGTTTGCAAGCACTTAATTGATATAAAGTATCTAAGACAAGATATTTACTGCTACTTTCTTATTTTAGAGTATCTATGATCTCATAAACAACGCAAAAAGAGCAAGAGAATATCAACAAAAAGTAAGCCCTCGCCTCAGCTCCGTCATCTTCCAACCTGCCTCTCAACCTGAAAATATTTAGAAAAGATTTGGGCTGAGTACTAGCGTACCCAGTGGGCAAATTTTGATAAACAGTTCACAATCATTTTATAAATATGAATATCGTATCCACACAAGTATAACAATGGAAAGGTTTCAAATCTAAAAGCATTCCATGTATACAAAGCTTCTTTTAACCTTACTTGCACTCTCTATCTCAACTGTCCCTTCCTACAGTGTCTTAACTTATATACACGTCCTCCAGCCCAGCTGTCTAATAAAGGATAGTGTATACGGTCCCAAAGCTTTAAGGATCCGAACTCGAGTCTAGTTAAGCACTCAATGTTTTCATAGGATACTGGCGAACGCGAACAGTGAGATAAAACATTTTGATACAAATATTCATGCCTCACAGTTGATAAACAGTTGAGCTTATTAGCTGAACATAATTTGAGAAAGATATATAACCCACCTGGATAACGAGCACATGGCGGCGCAATAACTTCAAAAATGGTTCATTAATCCTAGCAGGCTCTGCAGGTCCTACAAGGGTCGATCTTTGACTTAGAATAATCGCTATATTTTCAGGAATTAATCTACTGTAATCCGAGCTATTATTAAATTTTATTTTGCTCAAAAATATATCAGACGACTCTAGAGACCTCGTTTACATTTAACGCAGAAGGAAATAAATTCTAAAATATTATTCTTGATTTATTGGGACCAACCGATTTGACAGAGGTCTCTTTTCAAAACTTGCCATTTTAATCGATTTTTATCAGATTTGTGCCACGGCACTTTTTAACCGTTCAAAAATTACGAAAATATTCAAGGACCATCCTATATATGCCAAGACTATAGTTTGAGGGTTTTAGAAGTTTTCAATAACACATATTTCCGGTACAAAAATAACTGTATAAATTAAATAATCGAGATTTTTCAAAACTCGTCCAAAAATTACGAAATTCGACGGGCACATAGGAAATATTATTTCGAGCAACTTTCGTGAATAAACTTTTTCGATTTGAGGGCCCAAAAGGGCCTGAATTCGAGAATTACAGCAGCAATTCGGCAACGTTTGTATTTTCTGTTTTCCGGTGATTTCGCCGGTTTCCGGCCGTCGGACGGAACGAGATCAAAAGACGAAACGTAGAGCACATAAAGATACACGACATATTAAAATTTAGGCTAAAAAGGACGAGAAATGGACCGATACGATAGCCGCGCGACGTGGCTGCGCTATCTTCATTTTCCGGCGATTGGTGCAGCTCCGGCGACGTCTCCGGCGCTGGCATAGCGGTGGAAAGGCGGCAGCAAGTCGGAGGTGGTGGCAGCAGCCCACCCTTGTCTCTCCTTCGGACCTCTCTCTCTCACTCTCAACTCTCTCTTGGCCCTCTCTACTCTCCTCTCGTCTATCTCTCCCTCTCGGCACTCATTTCTCTTCTCTTTTCTTTCTTCTTTTTCTTTCTTTTTTGTTTTCTTTTACAATCTCTCTCTCCCTCGTCTATGATGGTTAAGATGGGGAGAAATGAATGGGGGGGGGCTGGTGATAAGATTAACGAGGGGAGAAATGAATTGGGGGGCTGGTGATTAGGATCAACGGAAATAGTTATCTAGAAATTTTAGGATATTTTAGAATAAAATATTCGGATATAAAATATTGATAAAATGTTTTTTTTGGACTCGATTAAAAATTACTTTATTTCACCGGAAGTTCAATTGATTTCGCATTATAAATTTAAAAATACCGGGAGGTTCCTTGGGTTATTTCTTATTAAATCAATTCAAAATGTCGAAAATATCATTTAATAATAAAACGAGAAAAGATTCCTTTTTAAATTAAATAAAAAATTACTATTTATTTTACCAAAAATATTATCAGGAATTCGTTTGACCTCTAATTAAAATTTTAAAAGTATCATTGAAATTCTCAGGTCATTCTATTTCCACAAAAATCATTATTGATCACGCGTCAAAAATATTTCAAATATAATTTTTTTCAATCTTAAATAATACCTAAAGTCGCGTTTTTTTTATCTATTTTACTTTATTTTAGCTCCAATAATTTTTTTTTGTAGCCTTCTAAGTAAATTTATAAAACTTTTAACTATAATCCAAAAATACGGGATGTTACAGGTAAACAACAAGAGCATGCTTTTAATACTTTGAAATCATTGTTATGTTCTGCTTCTGTTTTATGTTTACCTGATTTTTCCAAGACTTTTGAGATCGAGTGTGATGCCTCCGGGATAGGTATTGGTACTGTTTTGATGCAGGAAAAACGTCCCGTGGCGTACTTCAGTGAGAAGTTAAATGTCGCCTCCCTTAGGTACTCCACGTACGATAAAGAGCTTTACGCTTTGAAGCGTGCGTTGGACACATGGCAGCACTATCTCTGGCCTAAGGAATTCGTCATCCACACGGATCATGAAAGCTTAAAGCATTTGAAAGGGCAAAACAATCTGAACAAGAGACATGCGAGATGGGTCGAGTTCATCGAGTCTTTCCCGTATGTTATCAAGTACAAGAAAGGCGAGGAAAACGTGGTTGCCGATAAAGGTAAGAAAGTACGACCTGGACTGTGCTAGGACGAATCTTGAGAACGTAGCGGAAGACTTCTGGATATGAAACACGTCAGCGAATGAAGGGTTTCAATCCGACTCGATAAACAACGAAAAATATGACAATCTAGACAACTAAAATACCTAGAAAAATGACACAAACTATATAACACAATACCAATGGTTTATGGGCTGGAAAGGAACGTGTATAGGGGCTAGAATTATGGAGGTTTTTGTGTGTGATGGCTTGTGAAGAATGGCTTGGAGAAGGTAGGATATGATAGAGTACGATTGAACTTACGGTATGAACGATACGGTGTAGAACTTGAACTCGAACACGGGCTGAATTGAGGCATGCGTCGATGGAGTATGGATGGCGTCGAATGGTGTTGATGGATGATGATTCGTTGATGTGAATCACAACCCGATAGCCTCCTTGAATCTCGAACGTACCCAAAGATGAAATCTCTAAGTTGATCTTCGGATAGCGAATACCGGTTAATCCCTCAAGTGGATTAAGCAATACCCTTGAATAAGACTTAAAGTTGCTAGCTCCAAAAATATGAATTTTAAATCAAAACTCACAAAGATTTAAAAGGGGGTTGAGACAATATTGAAAGCAAAGCTTAATTAATCAAATATAGTCTAAAATATCAATGTAACAATGATCCCCTATTTATAAGAGCTATAGGGACGAAAATAATAAGCTTAAAAGGCCTAAAAATTGATCCAAAAGGGATCTCTAACTATACTAGGAAGTTCCCTAAGCTAGAATTCTATTCAAGGTAGGAAATTGCCTTAAATACAATTCTAGTCAAACCTATGCTTATTATGGACGAAAATTACATCAAAATTAAATAAAAATCTGAATTAAACTATAGTCTAACATAATTAAATAAGTACTATAGTCTAAATAAAATTCAACCCCTAATTAAATGATACGACCCGAACTCTAGGAACGAACACACGTCGACACACGTAAGTTTTTGTGTCTACTATGACTCAAACAATCAAAGTAAAATAAGCGGAATAATAATGGAACAAACTAGACGACTAAGACTCAACTAAAATACCTAGACAATGACACACAAAATAATACAAAATCCAATGAAATATGGGCTGTTTAGGACGGCAATGATGAAGGTATTGATGAAGGAATTTCGATGGCGATGAATAGGGTGAGAAGGGCTAGGGTAGATAGGATATGATAGAGTTGTGATGGACTTACGGATTTGAACGAAGGCGACACGATTTGAACTCGAAGGTGGCTGATCTTGAGACGAACGTGGATGATGATGTTGGACGTCGATTATGGCTGGATGAACGATGGTTTGTAGATGTGAATTACAACCCGAAAGTTGCCTTGAATCTCGAACGTACACAAGGCCAAATTCTTTAAGTTGCTCTTCGGATAGCGAGTTTCCGACGATCCCTCGAACATGGACGGCGAATTCCCTTTGTAAAACTTAGAGGTGCTAAATCTAAGAGTATGAATTTAATTATCTAAACTCACAAAAGATTAAACGGGGAGAGACGATATTGAAAGCAAAGGCTTAATAATCAAATATAGTCTAAAGTAACAATGAGACATGGATCCACTATTTATAATAGTTGGATCGAATTCCTAAGGCTAAGGGACGAAAATTATAGTCCAATTTAGACTAGAATTGGACTTTGACTACTCCCTAAACTAGAATTCTATTTAAGGTAGATTTTGCAGATCTTGCCTTATCTAAAAATCTAGTCAAAACTCTATCTAAAATAACCGAAAATTATCAACTAAAAATCTGCAAAATTCGTCCAAATCATAATAAAATAAAATACTATAGTCTAATAAATCAATCCCCTTAATTGGATCATCAAGGGCCGATTATTTTGGGCTTTTCCACCATACATGCTTAACTTGGGCTGAATAGCAAGTATACACATCAAGCCCAACAAAAGCACACTTGCACGCCTCCTTCATGTATTGCACTCCACATCTTGATCTCCATCTTCCAATGTCAACAAGTTCATCATCTTCAAGCTTCCTTGTACGCCGTCTTCTTCTTCAAGCTTCTTGTGAATTGTAGCTTGCAAATAATCTTGCAACTTCTTAGCTCTTAATCTTGTGACGGGTCCTTTGAATTGAAGCTCTTCATTGACTTCTTCATTGCTATGGATGTCCTCATCATTCCCCCCCTGCTGAAAAGAATTCGTCCTCGAATTTGACTCCTCATCATGGTCGAATTCATCTGCAACAAAAGGAGATAAATCAGCAACATTAAACGTAGAAGAACACTTATACTCACCAGGTAGATCAATGCGGTATGCATTATCATTAACACGGCTTAGAACAGTAAAGGGACCATCTCCACGGGGCGACAACTTGGACTTCCTCAAGTTAGGAAATCGGCCAGGGCTAAGGTGTACCCAAACTCGATCTCCGGGCTGAAAGATGACACGTTTGCGCCTCGCGTTGCGTGCGGCGGCTATCCTTGAGCCTTGGTGCTCAATCCGGGCACGTACCTTCTCATGCATCTCTTGAATAAAATCAGCTCTTTTCATACCTTTAACACTTGTTAGATGCTCAACAGGTAAAGGTAACAAATCATTAGGAGTTAACGGATTAAATCCATAAACTACCTCAAAAGGAGACATGTTAGTAGAAGAATGCACAACACGATTATAAGCAAATTCAGCATATGGTAAACATTCTTCCCATGACTTCAAGTTATTCTTAATTAGAGACCTAAGTAAAGCTCCTAAAGTGCGATTCACAACCTCAGTTTGACCATCGGTTTGTGGATGACATGCAGTAGAAAACAATAACTTAGTACCTAATTTTCCCCACAAAACACGCCAGAAATGTCCTAAAAACTTAGAATCCCTATCACTAACAATAGTACGAGGAATTCCATGCAATCTAACAACATGCACAAAGAACAAGTTGGCAACATGTATAGCATCATCAGTTTTCCTACATGCAATGAAATGAGCCATTTTGGAAAACCTATCAACTACAACAAACACAGAATCCTTACCCGACCTAGATCTAGGCAATCCTAAGATGAAATCCATAGAAATATCAATCCAAGGAGATGAGGGGGCGGGTAGGGGCGAATAAAGACCAAATGAGTGTGAAGTGGATTTAGCTTGACGACAAGTAATGCAACGACTACACACATTCTCTACATCCTTACGCATATGCGGCCAAAAGAAGTGTTCATGCAGCAAGTTCAATGTCTTATGCACACCAAAGTGACCCATTAAACCTCCCGCATGTGATTCTAACACTAATAACTCGCGCATAGAACAAGTAGGGATGCATAATTTCGACTCTTTGAACAAGAAACCATCATGCACATAATAACCATCATAAGACCTAGATTTCGAGCTACATGAAGCATAGATGGGGCTGAAATAGACGTCCTCAACATACAGTGCTTTAATAGACTCAAAACCAAGCATCTTAGCATGCATTAAGTTCAAAAGAGCGTACCTTCTTGATAGGGCATCGGCGACCACGTTTTCCTCGCCTTTCTTGTACTTGATAATATACGGGAAGGACTCGATGAACTCGACCCATCTCGCATGTCTCTTGTTCAGATTGTTTTGCCCTTTCAAATGCTTCAAGCTTTCATGATCCGTGTGGATGACGAACTCCTTAGGCCAAAGATAGTGCTGCCATGTGTCCAACGCACGCTTCAAAGCGTAGAGCTCTTTATCGTACGTGGAGTACCTAAGGGAGGCGCCATTTAACTTCTCACTGAAGTATGCCACGGGACGTTTTTCCTGCATCAAAACAGCACCAATACCTATCCCGGAGGCATCACATTCGATCTCAAAAGTTTTGGAAAAATCAGGTAAACACAAAACAGGAGCAGAACATAACAATGACTTCAAAGTATTAAAAGCATGCTCTTGTTGTTTATCCCACTCAAATTTCCGATCCTTCTTACTTAGCTCAGTAAGAGGGGCGGCTATACTGGAGAAATCCCGTACAAAACGACGGTAAAACCCAGCTAGACCATGGAATGATCGAACCTCAGAGGCGTTTTTCGGGGTTGGCCATTCCTCAATCGCTTTGATTTTGGAACGGTCTACCTCAATACCTCGTGAACTAACGACAAAGCCTAAAAACACGACTTCATCCATGCAAAAAGAACATTTAGACAAGTTTCCATACAACTTAGCATCTCGCAGAAGACAGAAAACACGCCTAAGATGATCTAAGTGCGCCTGTGCATTGTGACTGTAAATCAAAATATCATCAAAGTAGACAACAACAAATTTACCAATCACATCATGCAAAACATGATTCATTAACCTCATAAACGTGCTCGGTGCATTAGTGAGACCAAAAGGCATAACTAACCACTCATATAAACCATGCTTTGTTTTAAACGCAGTTTTCCATTCATCCCCTTCATGCATTCTAACTTGAAAATAACCAGATCTCAAATCTATCTTAGAAAACACATGAGAACCACTTAATTCATCTAGCATATCATCAAGTCTAGGGATAGGAAATCTGTACTTAACTGTTATTTTGTTGATGGCGCGGCAATCCATGCACATTCTCCATTCGTTGTTCTTCTTGGGCACGAGAATGACTGGAACTGCACAAGGGCTCATCGACTCTCGGATTTGCTTCTTCTCTAGCAACTCCTTAACTTGGCGATCGATCTCCTTCGTCTCTTCAGGGGACGTGCGGTACGCCGGTCGGTTGGGTAAGACTGCGCCGGGTACGAAGTCGATCTGGTGCTCGATCCCACGAACTGGAGGTAATCCACTTGGAATCTCTTCCGGGAACACATCCGCGAACTCCTCCATAAGTGGCTGCACATCACAAGGCAAAGAAACATCATTAGTAGCACTGTCCTTATAAGATAAAAGAACGAAAGGTAAACCTGCTTTTAGTGCTTTCTCTACGCCTTTAACTGAGATGAACAGGGATCGATTCTTCTCTTTGCTTGGGTCTGATCCGGTGGCTTTTCCACGAGCTAAGACATCATTAGGAGGTGTCCTAGGGGCTGCATTGGTCGAGCATGAGGTGGAACTCGGCGTTGAAGTGGCGGCCGAGTTGGTTCGGGCTGCGGCTGCGGCTTGTTTTGCCCGTTCTTGCTTGAATCTCTCTTGCATCCTTTCTTGGTCCTCTGCAACGGCTTTAGGAGTGAGTGGCTTGAGTACAGTGGTTCGACCATCTCGAGTAATCGAGTAGGTGTTGGCTAAACCATCGTGAACTGCTTTTCTGTCGAACTGCCACGGTCTTCCTAAAAGTATATGGGCTGCTTCCATGGGAATAACATCACAAAGAACAGTGTCAGAATAGCGACCTTTAGTAAAGAAAACGTGTACCTGACCTGTAACTCTGATGGATCCGCGATCTGTGAGCCACTGCAACTTGTACGGTTTTGGATGCTTTGTTGTGGTGAGGGCGAGTTTATCAACGGCATACTGACTTATTGCGTTGATTACACTCCCACTGTCGATGATCATGGTACAAGTCTGATCTTTGATGGCAACTCGAGTGTAGAAGATGTTCTCTCTTTGCGATTGCTCTTCGTCTTCACGGTTGATGTTCAGACTGCGAATAGAAACCAAGCTGACATGAGGTAGCTCGACTTCATCATCATCTGGCTCGACTTCAGGGACCTCAATTGCTTCAGGGGCGGCGGTCTGAGGCTCCCTTCATCTTCACTGGCTGATTCAAGTCCATTCTGTTCATTGAGGAACAGAACACGCCGGTTTGGACACTGGTTCTGAAAATGACCCCAACCTTGGCATTTATGACATTGGATGTCACGGGCTCGACTAGGGGCTGCATTCGGCGTTGGAGTGGACTGATTGGGCCGTTGGAAAGGTGGCCTGGGTGTAGACTCGGGTCTACGGCTTGCTTGCGGTGTAGAACGATCAAAACGGCGTTCCGGAGGGCCGGATTGACCTCGGGGTCGTGTGGAATCAGTAGAAGGGGTAGAAGGTGATGTGGAAGGTGTACCTTTACTCCAAGATGATCGAGTAGGGGCTGCACCATGACTGGATCGACGGCGGCCTTCTCGCAACTGCTTTTCCACGATTGATGCGTACTGCACCATTCTCTCTATGCTGGTGAACTCCTTGAGTTCGACTTCACAGGCAATGTCAGGATTCATACCTTCAATGTACCGAATGATGGTAGCATTTAAGGTCTCCTCTTTTCCGACTCGATTCAGGGCAGTTTCGAGCTCTTTATGGTACTCTTCGATCGATCTAGCTCCTTGCTTGATCCGGTTGAGCTTCTTCTCAAGCTCTCTTTCATAGTGGACTGGAATGAAGCGTCCACGCAAGAATCCTTTCATTTCCTCCCAATTGTCAATGGGTGGGTTTCTGTTTCTTCGTCTTCTTTCTTGCTGCATTTCCCACCAAGTGGCTGCGTAGCCTTTAAACTCCAAACATGCTAGCTGCACCTTTTTAGCTTCTGAAAAATCATAGCATGCGAAAATCTTCTCTACCTTACGTTCCCAATCAAGATAGATATCGGGATCGTGAAGGCCTTCAAATTCTGGAATGCTCGTCTTGATGTTGTGGAGCATTCGATCTTCTTCATACTCATCTCGACTATGACCTCGTCTCGGGCGACGTCCTCGATCAAATTCTTCAGTATTCTCATCAAAGTACTCCTCTTCAGGCTCGTTGTGATACTCTAGGCGTTGGTTTCCTCGAATGGGTGGAGGAAAGACAGGTGTCGTTTTAGTGCGTTCAAGGGCATGCACTAAATCGTCTATCTTGTTGGAGAGAGCCTGGTGTTGTCTTTGAACATGCTTAGACAACGCTTCAAAATGGTACTTGGGATCCCACGGTGCGGGTGGATCCGAGTATGACTCCATGGGTGCTTTGGAAGGGTCTTCAGACAGGTCCAAAGGTGGTGAAGTCAAATGGTGTTCGACTGGGGGTGTAGAGGATGACTCGGTGTGGGTTCCTTTCTTCATGGTACCTACAAAACGAACAAACGTAAAGAAAACAAGGTAGGTCCTCACTATCTCACGTTCACTCTTTTGTTTTCACTCTTGATTTTACCACTCGTGTATCACTCAAGTGTATGGTGCACAGTGTGTGAAAATCGTGTATATGAAGGTGTGATACCCCGACCCTTTTTGCTAAATTATAAATTTTAATTTTAGTAAATGATTTCAAATTAATATTGTTGAATATTAATCATGTGAGTATGTTTGTATGTTATGCCGTTGTTTTATTGCAGGTTGTCTTACTCGAGCCAATACGTCATAGCACGGTGGTATTATACTAAGTGTATAATACACGTTAATGTTTAATGTTAAAAATTTGTCGAGTTATGTGATGATAATCGAGTGTGTTTATATTTAAATTAATATTTTTTTCCATACCTTGAACACCCTAACGCTGAGTTGATCGGGGGTCTCGCTGCCCGGTCAGCGAGTCGGGGGTTCAGGGGGCGAAGCGCCTCGATGGGGGCTTTTTTCGGTATGTATTAAAAGTGCCTTGAAAATTTAAAGGAAAATGGAGTGGTTTAAGTTCGGGAGTCGTTTAAAATAAGGGGGTGATTTTTGGCATGTCGCGCGCTCGCGGGAGGTGCGCGCCCGCGGGGACGTGCGCGGTCGCGGGAGACTGCGCGCCCGCGGGGCTGGCGAGGGACGCGCGCCCGCGGGGGCTGCGCGCTCGCGGGGAGCGTCGGCCGAGAGAGGGGTTCCGCGGTCGCGGGGGCTGCGCGGTCGCGCGGGTCCGGGGATTCTCTACCTATAAATACAACACTTGTTCATTTTCTTCTCACTTTCTTTTCACTTGGGCGATTCTCCTCTCCATTTCTCTCTACAAATCCTTCATCTTTGTGGAGTAGATTCTTCCATCATCATCCATCAACAAAGGTAACCTCTACACCTCTCCTTCTTGGGGATTAAACACCCATTTCTTGTTGTTTTGGAAACTAGGGTTTGTTATCCAAATTTGAGGATTTTGGATTTTTGTTGATCTTCTTGCTTTGATATCTTGAACATATGGTTTACTTATCTCCTTGAAGCTATATGTGAAGTTATATTGGATTCCTATGGTTCATTGTTGCTAGGGTTTGGATTTTTGCCCTTATTTCCCTTTGTTTTGTTGATAATCGTTTGGAGATGTTGTGTGGGTTGTATGGGGTTGAGTTTCATGTATGTTAGAGCCCTAGGATAAAGGTGTTTGTATTTGAAATGTTGGGTCTAAAGGATTTAAAATGAGTCATGAGCTTGTGGTTTAAATGTGTGCCCGTGATGTGTTCGATCAAATGCTTCAAAGAGTTTTAATGCATATTTTGAGTCCAAAATCGTAGTATGAGCTTGTATATCCATGATTGTGTATATGGACATGTTAGAAGACCTTAAAGTAAAGTATAGCATGAGTTTACTCAAAGTTATGATTTATTTGTATAACTCGACATCTAAATTGAAAAGAGAATAAAAAGGTGATAGGTGACGTGTTGGAGCTCGAGGAGGACAACTTGTGCACGGCAAAGGAGTATTCAAGGTTAAAAGGATTCAAAAGCGTCTTTTAAGGTGGGGTAACTCTAAACTGTGAACACGTGTAAGGTTATAGTTATTGTTGTACTATGATTGTATATGTATGAAGGGTCTTCGGACCAGTGAATGAAAGAGATCCTTCGGGGTCGACAAAGAGACCCTTTGGGGCAGAGATCCTTCGGGATCGATAATAGACTCGTTAATGTCCTCCCTGGGGGGTAGGATGTCTGCGGGCATCCCTACAGGGATAAAGATGTTCATTAACGGGGGCATCATGATGTTTAGACCCTACGGGGTTGAGACTAGTCTCCACAATGTAATGAAAAGTCCATATGTTATATTTTCACTTGTGCAATTAGCTATAACTGTTTACAGTGTTCCCCACTGAGTATGTTGTTAAATACTCACCCCATTCATTCAATGAATTTCAGGTTGAGGAGTCGGAGCCCGAGTAGGAGCGTTGTGAACACAAGAGAACCCCACAAGCTTGTGTTTATCTTTTGCATGCTCCTTTTTTTGAAAAATACTTACATTACTATCATTATTACATTGATCACTCTTTTTGCTTTAAGATCAATGATTATTGGGGATGGGAATAGCCTGATCTTTTGTAGGTTATGATGTATATAATTTGATAACTATGCCAAACAACTTAAAGGCGGGTCGTTTGACCTTGGAGCCTTCTATGTGCGAATTATGTTGATGAATCCCTATATTATGTTTGTTAATTTAGGGTGCTAGACGGGCGGGTTGTGTAAGCCTATGAGCCCGATAGGTTAGATGATTGCATGCTTCATAGGACAAAATTTATATTGTAAACTATGATGCCTTACCTCATCGTGCTATGTATAGTATCACATTTTGACCTAAGCTTCCGCTCATATTAAAATAAGTACACAAAATATGTAAGTAAATTGTATATTAAGTGACGTGGCCAAACGGAGTAGTTTGGGGCGTTACAAATTGGTATCAGAGCAGGTCTACGCTCCTGTAGACTTGTTCTGTATGTGGTTGATTTTTGTGTGAGAAATGTGGGTGGTTGTTCACAACGGCTACTCGGCTTGACTCCAATCCTAAGGTATGTACTCTCAAAGATTTTCAAGTATGAGTTTTATGTAATGGGGGTGTGTATATAGAGTGTGTCGGGAAAGAAGTTAAAGAAGTTAAAGAGTTGAATAATCGTGATAGCAGGATAAAGAAGAAAAGAATGGTCCGAAGTTGGACAATGAAGATGAATGAAATGTATCTGCTGTCACGATCAACTATGATGTTTTAAATTCCCGATGCATGCTTTAAAGAAATGAATTCTTGGAAGTTGTGTGCTTTCTAGACTATGAAATGATGAAAAGTGCTTTAAGTAGTCCTCGAATTAGCTTTAAGAATGACATTAACCTAACGAGCAAGTGTGCCTAAAGGCTTTAGGATGCCTCCGCGTCGTGCTCCTGCTCCTCAAGAGGCAGAAGAATCAAGTAATGAAGGGGGTGGTCTTCATGATCCTCCACCACGAGAGAACGGGCCCGATTTTGCCCGAGGTTTCCTAGAGACGCTCCGGGGTCTCATGGCCCAACAAATGGGGCGAGGAGGAGTGAATGAAGGAGAAAGGCTCCAAAGAGAGGCGTTCGACGTAGTCGAGCAGTTTAGAAGAATGGGGCCGTCTAGGCTCAAAGGAAGTGAAGGTCCTGAAGCGACTGAGGAGTGGATCCGGGAAATGGAGCGGATCTTCGAGCATATTCAGTGCACCGAAGTGCAGAAAGCCTCATGTGCTATCTTCCAATTTGCAGAAGAGGCGAGCTTTTGGTGGGAAACCCATTCCCGAACTATGACGCCCGAGCAACGCCAAGCTTTGGTGTGGACCGACTTGAAAGAGTTAATCCTCACTCGATACTTCCCTGAGTCTTTCAAGACTAAGATGGAGACTGAATTCCTCAATCTAAGGCAAGGAGGAATGACTATGATCGAATATGAAAGACGATTCAATCGTCTCTCCCGCTATGCTCCATACGTTGTGGATACGGATGAAAAGAAAGCTCGACGTTTTGAGCGTGGTTTGCGTCCTGAAATTGCAGGGATCCTGTTAGGCCAAAGGTTGAGAACCTATGGTGAAGTGATTGAGAGAGCCCAAGCCATTTCTCACGGGCTCCAGCTGGACTTGAAGGACCAAAGGCAGCGTGAGGCCTTTGGCAAGAGGAAATGGGAGCCGCAGGACAAAGGAAAAGGAAAAGCTCCTATGCAAAACAAGCCATGGCAGCAGAGGCCTGTCCCACAGAGAGGAAACAACGATAGGGCTCCTTGCCCTAAATGCCAAAAGTTCCATCTAGGAGAGTGCCGTGCGGGACAGAGGGTTTGCTTTACGTGTGGGGACCCGAGCCACCTGTCCTATGATTGCCCGAAGAAGAAGAAGGAGCAAGAAAGAAAGGTGAAGCCTCGACTGTTTGCCTTGGAGGGCGAGGAAAAGGACCCTAAGTCAGGTGAGGATACTATGTCAGGTATTCTTCGAGTATCAGATGTTCCAGCTTTAGTATTATTCGATTCCGGTGCATCTCATTCCTTTATATCTGCAAGTTTTTGTTCCAAGCTTGGTGTTATATGCAAAAATAGTGGTGAATTGTTAGAGATCAGTATTCCTTCGGGAAAGAGAGTTTCGTCTAATAAGATGGCGTATGGCCTGAAACTAGAAATCAATGATAGGGTGCTGAGAGCAGATCTCCATGTCTTAGAGATGCGTGATTTCGACGTAATCCTAGGTATGGATTGGTTGAGTGGAAATCATGCCACGATTCGATGTCGTGATCGTGAGGTCGAATTTAATTTTCCATGTGAGCCTAAGCTCATCTTCTATGGTGCAAGAACGAGGTCAACTAAGAGGATCATTACAGCAATGAAGGCAATGAAGTTATTGAAGAAAAGAGGGTGTCAGGGATTTCTCGTTAGCATTGTGGAGTCAACGTCCACTAAAGTCCAGGTGTCAGATGTACCAGTGGTGAATGAATTTCCCGATGTATTCCCAGACGAGTTGCCAGGGATTCCTCCTGACCGTCAGATCGAGTTCACCATCGACCTAGTGCCAGGTGCGGCACCAATATCTAAAGCTCCGTATAGAATGGCGCCAAAGGAGTTGCAAGAGCTCAAAGTTCAACTTCAGGAGTTACTTGACAACAAGCTAATCCGGCCAAGTGTTTCACCATGGGGAGCACCTGTGCTATTCGTGAAGAAAAAGGATGGATCGATGCGGATGTGCATTGATTATAGAGAGTTGAACCGGTTAACGATCAAGAACAAGTACCCGCTGCCAAGAATTGAAGATTTGTTTGATCAACTGAGGGGAGCCGGTGTGTTTTCAAAGATTGACTTGAAGTCTGGTTATCATCAATTGAAGATCAAGGAGAGTGACATTCCAAAGACGGCATTTAGAACGCGGTATGGTCACTATGAGTTCACGGTGGTACCTTTTGGATTGACCAACGCGCCTGGAGTCTTCATGGACTTGATGAATCGAGTGTTCCATCCGTACCTCGACCAGTTCGTAATAGTCTTCATCGATGATATCTTGATTTATTCAAGAAGTAAGGAGCAACACGCAGAGCATCTCAGAATCGTATTGGAGACGCTAAAGAAAGAAGAGTTGTATGCAAAATTTTCAAAATGCGAGTTTTGGTTGGAAAGAGTGGCATTCCTTGGCCACGTGGTAACATCAAATGGAATCGAAGTAGACCCGTCGAAAGTGGAAGCTGTTAGCAATTGGAAGACGCCATCAAATGTTAATGAAGTCCGAAGCTTCTTAGGACTAGCGGGTTACTATAGAAGATTTATCGAGGGGTTTTCCAAGATAGCAAGTCCTTTGACAAGATTAACAAGGAAGGATGAGAAGTTCCAATGGAGTGAAAAGTGTGAGCAGAGTTTTCAAGAATTGAAGCGACGTCTCGTGTCAGCCCCAGTGTTGATTATTCCTGATGGGACAGAAGGCTTTGTCATCTATAGTGACGCCTCGAAGCAAGGACTTGGTTGTGTTTTGATGCAGCATGGAAAGGTAGTAGCGTATGCATCAAGACAGTTGAAGGTGCATGAACGTAATTATCCGACGCATGATCTTGAATTAGCAGCCGTGGTTTATGCATTGAAGATTTGGAGGCATTACCTCTATGGAAGCAAGTGCGAGATCTACACCGACCACAAAAGTTTGAAGTACTTCTTCACCCAAAAGGAGTTGAATTTACGTCAAAGGAGATGGTTAGAGTTGGTGAAGGATTACGACTGTACGATCTTATATCATCCTGGAAAGGCGAATGTCGTAGCTGATGCCTTAAGCCGAAAGATCTATCTTCCAACCAGGCAAGAGCAGTTGATCAAGGAGTTTGAGAAGATGAACCTAGAGGTGGTGGATCCTTCCAACACCACTCAAGGGATTTTAGCAGCCTTAGTGGTTCGACCACTAATTCGTGATCGAATTCGTGAAGCTCAAGTCGACGATCCTTTCTTATGCAAAATGAAGAAAAGAGCATTGGAGGGTTCTATTCAGGGATTTGCCGTTGCAAGTGATGGCACGCTACTCTTCGAGGGAAGGTTGTGTGTGCCGAAGAACGAGGAGCTCAGAAAGGAGATTCTTGAAGAAGCACATAATACTCCGTATTCTGTGCACCCAGGAGGCACGAAGATGTTCAAGGACTTGAAGATAGTTTTCTGGTGGAGAAATATGAAGAGGTCGATTGGCCAATTCGTATCGAAGTGTATCACTTGTCAGCAAGTGAAAGCCGAGCATCAACGCCCTTCTGGATTGTTGAACCCACTCGAGATTCCCGAGTGGAAGTGGGAACACATTGCAATGGACTTTGTGGTAGGATTACCTCCGTCAGTCAAAGGTCATCATGCAATCTGGGTTGTTGTCGATAGGTTGACCAAGTCTGCTCATTTTCTTCCGGTGAAGATGACGTTTAGCATGGATCGATTAGCTCAGATATATATCGATGAGATAGTACGTCTTCACGGCATTCCTGTGTCGATAGTGTCAGATCGTGACACAAGGTTTACGTCCAAATTTTGGCGAAGTCTGCAAGAAGCTATGGGAACTCAGTTGAAGTTTAGCACAGCGTATCATCCTCAATCCGATGGTCAGTCTGAGCGGACCATTCAGACGTTGGAAGACATGCTTCGTGCATGTGTTCTCGGAAATTAAATTACAACTCGATTCAACGTAAAAATAAAATACGACACAAAAACGAACCAAAGCCGACGTGGCTTTGATACCACTTTTATGATATGACCCGAACTCTAGGAACGAACACACGTCGACACACGTAAGTTTTGTGTCCACGAAGACTCAAATTATCAAAGTAAAAATATGCGGAAGAAAACTAGACGACTAAGACTCAATTAAAATACCTAGACAATGACACACAAAATAACACAAATCCAATGAATATGGGGCTGTTTTGGACGGCTAAGATAAAGGTAAGGGAGATGGAATTTCGATGGTATTGAATGGGTTTAGAATGGCTTGAGTAGATAGGATATGATAGAGTTGAAACGGACTTACGGATGGAACGGTATGCACGATGAATTGGACTCGAACTTGATCACGGTGATGGCTGGACTTGAGGCGGGCGAACGGTGGTGATGGTGGCGTCGCGAAGGTGGTTCGGCGGTGGTGGTAGTGTTGTGAATTACAACCCGAAAGTTGCCTTGAATCTCGAACGTACACAAGGCCAAATTCTTTAAGTTGTTCTTCGATAGCGAGTTTCCGACGATCCCTCGAACGTGGACGGCGAATTCCCTTTGTAAAACTTAGAGGTGCTAAATCTAAGAGTATGAATTTAATTATCTAAACTCACAAAGATCAAAAGGGGAGAGACGATATTGAAAGCAAAGGCTTAATAATCAAATATAGTCTAAAGTAACAATGAGACATGGATCCCCTATTTATAACAATAGGTGGATCGAAAACTATAAGCTAAGGACCGAAAATCATAGTCCAAATCAATCTAGGATTGTGTTTGGATATTTCCTAAACTAGAATTCTATTTAAGGTAGATTTTGTAGATCTTGTCTTATCTAAAAATCTGGTCAAAATTCTATCTAAAATAACCGAAAATTACCAACTAAAAATCTGCAAAATTCGTCCAACCCATAATAAAATAAAATACTATAGTCTAATAAATCAATCCCCTTAATTGGATCATCAAGGGCCGATTATTTTGGGCTTTTCCACCATGCATGCTTAACTTGGGCTGAATAGCAAGTATACACATCAAGCCCAACAAAAGCACACTTGCACGCCTTCTTCATGTATTGCACTCCATATCTTGATCTCCATCTTCCAATGTCAACAAGGTCATCATCTTCAAGCTTCCTTGTACGCCGTCTTCTTCTTCAAGCTTCTTGCGAATTGTAGTTTGCAAATAATCTTGCAACTTCTTAGCTCGTAGTCTTGTGACGGGTCCTTTGAATTGAAGCTCTTCATTGACTTCCTCATTGCTATGGATGTCCTCATCATTCCCCCCCTGCTGAAAAGAATTCGTCCTCGAATTTGACTCCTCATCATGGTCGAATTCATCTGCAACAAAAATAGATAAATCCGCAACATTAAACGTAGAAGAACACTTGTACTCACCAGGTAGATCAATGCGGTATGCATTGTCATTAACACGGCTTAGAACAGTGAAGGGACCATCTCCACGGGGCGACAACTTCGACTTCCTCAAGTTAGGAAATCGGCCAGGGCTAAGGTGTACCCAAACTCGATCTCCGGGCTGAAAGATGACACGTTTGCGCCTCGTGTTGCGTGCGGCGGCTATCCTTGAGCCTTGGTGCTCAATCCGGGCACGTACCTTCTCATGCATCTCTTTGATAAAATCAGCTCTTTTCATACCTTTAACACTTGTTAGATGCTCAACAGGTAAAGGTAACAAATCATTAGGAGTTAACGGATTAAATCCATAAACTACCTCAAAAGGAGACATGTTAGTAGAAGAATGCACAACACGATTATAAGCAAATTCAGCATATGGTAAACATTCTTCCCATGACTTCAAGTTATTCTTAATTAGAGACCTAAGTAAAGCTCCTAAAGTGCGATTCACAACCTCAGTTTGTCCATCGGTTTGTGGATGACATGCAGTAGAAAATAATAACTTAGTACCTAATTTTCCCCACAAAACACGCCAGAAATGTCCTAAAAACTTAGAATCCCTATCACTAACAATAGTACGAGGAATTCCATGCAATCTAACAACATGCACAAAGAACAAGTTGGCAACATGTATAGCATCATCAGTTTTCCTACATGCAATGAAATGAGCCATTTTGGAAAACCTATCAACTACAACAAACACAGAATCCTTACCCGACCTAGACCTAGGTAATCCTAAGATGAAATCCATAGAAATATCAATCCAAGGAGAAGAAGGGGCGGGTAGGGGCGAGTAAAGTCCGAATGGGTGTGAAGTGGATTTGGCTTGACGACAAGTAATGCAACGACTACACACATTCTCTACATCCTTACGCATATGCGGCCAAAAGAAGTGTTCATGCAGCAAGTTCAATGTCTTATGCACACCAAAGTGACCCATTAAACCTCCCGCATGCGATTCTAACACTAATAACTCACGCATAGAACAAGTAGGGATGCATAATTTCGACTCTTTGAACAAGAAACCATCATGCACATAATAACCATCATAGGACCTAGATTTCGAGCTACATGAA
Source organism: Perilla frutescens (assembly GCA_026008535.1). Classification (NCBI taxonomy): domain Eukaryota; kingdom Viridiplantae; phylum Streptophyta; class Magnoliopsida; order Lamiales; family Lamiaceae; genus Perilla; species Perilla frutescens. The sequence goes on from BRKX01000012.1 coordinate 47,361,937, forward strand.
GCATAGATGGGGCTGAAATAGGCGTCCTCAACATACAGTGCTTTAATAGACTCAAAACCAAGCATCTTAGCATGCATTAAGTTCAAAAGAGCGTACCTTCTTGATAGGGCATCGGCGACCACGTTTTCCTCGCCTTTCTTGTACTTGATAACATACGGAAAGGATTCGATGAACTCGACCCATCTCGCATGTCTTTTGTTCAGATTGTTTTGCCCTTTCAAGTGCTTCAAACTCTCATGATCCGTGTGTATGACGAACTCCTTGGGCCACAAGTAGTGCTGCCATGTATCCAATGCACGCTTCAAAGCGTATAGCTCTTTATCGTACGTCGAATAACGCAAACTGGCGCCATTGAGTTTCTCACTGAAATAGGCCACGGGACGTTTTTCCTGCATCAAAACAGCACCAATACCTATCCCGGAGGCATCACACTCGATCTCAAAAGTTTTGGAAAAATCAGGTAAACACAAAACAGGAGCAGAACATAACAATGACTTCAAGGTATTAAAAGCATGCTCTTGTTGTTTACCCCACTCAAATTTCCGATCCTTCTTACTTAGCTCAGTAAGAGGGGCGGCTATACTGGAGAAATCCCGTACAAAACGACGGTAAAACCCAGCTAGACCATGGAATGATCGAACCTCAGAGGCGTTTTTCGGGGTTGGCCATTCCTCAATCGCTTTGATTTTGGAACGGTCTACCTCAATACCTCGTGAACTAACGACAAAGCCTAAAAACACGACTTCATCCATGCAAAAAGAACATTTAGACAAGTTTCCATACAACTTAGCATCACGCAGAAGATAGAAAACACGCCTAAGATGATCTAAGTGCGCCTGTGCATTGTGACTGTAAATCAAAATATCATCAAAGTAGACAACAACAAATTTACCAATCACATCACGCAAAACATGATTCATTAATCTCATAAACGTGCTCGGTGCATTAGTGAGACCAAAAGGCATAACTAACCACTCATATAAACCATGCTTTGTTTTAAACGCAGTTTTCCATTCATCCCCTTCATGCATTCTAACTTGAAAATAACCAGATCTCAAATCTATCTTAGAAAACAACTTAGAACCACTTAATTCATCTAGCATATCATCAAGTCTAGGGATAGGAAATCTGTACTTAACTGTTATCTTGTTGATGGCGCGGCAATCCATGCACATTCTCCATTCGTTGTTCTTCTTGGGCACTAGAATGACTGGAACTGCACAAGGGCTCATCGACTCTCGGATTTGCTTCTTCTCTAGCAACTCCTTTACTTGGCGATCGATCTCCTTCGTCTCTTCAGGTGAAGTGCGGTACGCCGGTCGGTTGGGCAAGACTGCGCCGGGTACGAAGTCGATCTGGTGCTCGATCCCACGAACTGGAGGTAATCCACTTGGAATCTCTTCCGGGAACACATCCGCGAACTCCTCCATAAGTGGCTGCACATCACAAGGCAAAGAAACACCATTAGTAGCACTGCCCTTATAAGATAAAAGAACAAAAGGTAAACCTGCTTTTAGTGCTTTCTCTACGCCTTTAACTGAGATGAACAGGGATCGATTCTTCTCTTGACTTGGGGCTGATCCGGGTGCTTTTCCACGAGCTAAGGCATCATTAGGAGACGCCTTAGGGGCTGTAATGGTCGAGCATGAGGTGGAACTCGGTGTTGACGGGGCGGCCGAGTTGGTTCGGGCTGCGGCTGCGGCTTGTTTTGCCCGTTCTTGCTTGAATCTCTCTTGCATCCTTTCTTGATCCTCTGCAACAGCTTTAGGAGTAAGTGGCTTGAGCACAGTGGTTCGACCATCTCGAATAATCGAGTAGGTGTTGGCTAAACCATCGTGAACCGCTTTTCTATCGAACTGCCACGGTCTTCCTAAAAGTATATGGGCTGCTTCCATAGGAATAACATCACAAAGAACAGTGTCAGCATAACGACCTTTAGTAAAAGTAACGTGTACCTGACCTGTCACTCGAATGGATCCTCTGTCAGTAAGCCACTGCAACTTGTATGGCTTCGGATGCTTTATTGTGGTGAGGGCGAGTTTATCAACGGCATACTGACTGATTGCGTTGATTACACTCCCACTGTCGATGATCATGGCACAAGTCTGATCTTTGATGGCAACTCGAGTGTAGAAGATGTTCTCTCGTTGCGATTGCTCTTCGTCTTCACGGTTGATGTTCAGACTGCGAATAGAAACCAAGCTAACATGAGATAGCTCGTCTTCTTCATCATCTGGCTCGACTTCAGGGACCTTGACTGCTTCAGGGGCGGCGCCTTGGGTCTCCTCTTCATCTTCACTGGCTGATTCAAGTCCATTCTGTTCATTGAGGAACAGAACACGCCGGTTTGGACACTGGTTCTGAAAATGACCCCAACCTTGACATTTATGACACTGGATGTCACGGGCTCGACTAGGGGCTGCATTTGGCGTTGGAGTGGACTGGTTGGGCCGTTGGAAGGGTGGCCTGGGTGTAGACTCGGGTCTACGGCTTGCTTGCGGTGTAGAACGATCATAACGGCGTTCCGGAGGGCCGGATTGACCTCGGGGTCGTGTGGAATCAGTAGAAGGAGTAGAAGGTGATGTGGACGGTGTACCTTTACTCCAAGATGATCGAGTAGGGGCTGCACTTTGACTGGATCGACGGCGGCCTTCTCGCAACTGCTTTTCCACAATTGATGCGTATTGCACCATTCTCTCAATGCTTGTGAATTCTTTGAGCTCTACTTCACAGGCAATGTCTGGATTCATACCTTCAATGTACCGAATGATGGTAGCATTTAAGGTCTCCTCTTTTCCGACTCGATTCAGGGCCGTTTCTAGCTCTTTGTGGTACTCCTCGATCGATCTAGCTCCTTGCTTGATCCGGTTGAGCTTCTTCTCAAGCTCTCTTTCATAGTGGACTGGGATGAAGCGTCCACGCAAGAATCCTTTCATTTCTTCCCAATTGTCAATGGGTGGATTTCTGTTTCTTCGTCTTCTTTCTTGCTGCATTTCCCACCAAGTGGCTGCGTAGCCTTTAAACTCCAAACATGCTAGCTGCACCTTTTTGGCTTCTGAAAAGTCATAGCATGCGAAAATCTTCTCTACCTTACGTTCCCAATCAAGATAGATATCGGGATCGTGAAGGCCTTCAAACTCTGGAATGCTCGTCTTGATGTTGTGGAGCATTCGATCCTCTTCATAGTCATCTCGACTATGGCCTCGTCTCGGGCGACGTCCTCGGTCAAATTCTTCAGTATTCTCATCAAAGTACTCCTCTTCAGGCTCGTTGTGACGTTCTAGACGTTGATTTCCTCGAATGGGTGGAGGAAAGACAGGTGTCGTTTTAGTGCGTTCAAGAGCATGCACTAAATCGTCTATTTTGTCAGAGAGGGCCTGGTGTTGTCTTTGAACATGCTTAGACAACGCTTCAAAATGGTACTTGGGATCCCACGGTGCGGGTGGATTCGAGTATGACTCCATGGGTGCTTTAGAAGGGTCTTTGGACGGGTCCAATGGTGGTGAAGTCGAATGGTGATCGACTGGAGGTGTAGAGGATGATTCGGTGTGGGTTCCTTTCTTCATGGTACCTACAAAACGAACAAACGTAAAAGAAAACAAGGTAGGACCTCACAATCTCACGTTCACTCTTTTGTTTTCACTCTTGATTTTACCACTCGTGTTTGCACTCAAGTGTATGGTGCTCAGTGTGTGAAAATCGTGTATAAGGGAGTAGGGACTCGTGTGGTTTGTTCTAAGGAAGGACGGGAATGCTATTCTCGGAACACGGATGAATTTGGTATGTGTAGATGAGATACGGGTTGGGTATGAGTATGTAGGATGGTGGCCGATTGTAGTAGGGTATAGGGATGGGGTGGCCGAATGGTAGGGTAGTATGGGTGGGGTGTGGTGGTCGAATTAGGGTAGGAAGTATAGGGTAGGAAGGAAAGAAGTAGAAGAGAAAAGGAAAGAAGAAAGAGATAAGGTAAGTAGGGAATTTGGATATGTATCAATCTATGTGACACAATCTAAATGCCTTAATTAGCCTAGACTCTAGAAGGAATGAACCAAAAATAAAATAAGACACTTAAGGAAGTTACCAACAAGAAATAGAACTTGTATGGAAAGTTCCAAAAGTAAAACAAACTTGAAGGAAACTACCAAAAATAAGAAAGACTTATTAAGGTAATTACCAACTAACAACTAGTACCAAAAGGAAAGTACCAAAATTAAAATTGAACAAGATGGGAAACAAAGAATTTTCGTTTTTTTTTTTTTTTTTTTTTTTTGGATTTTTTTTTTTTTTTTTTTTTGAACGATCGACTTTTCTCTTTTTTTTTTTAACTGATCGTGTCTCTTTTTTTTTTTTTTTTTTTGAACAATGAACAAACGGAAATTAAATTACAACTCGATTCAACGTAAAAATAAAATACGACACAAAAACGAACCAAAGCCGACGTGGCTTTGATACCACTTTTATGATATGACCCGAACTCTAGGAACGAACACACGTCGACACACGTAAGTTTTGTGTCCACGAAGACTCAAATTATCAAAGTAAAAATATGCGGAAGAAAACTAGACGACTAAGACTCAATTAAAATACCTAGACAATGACACACAAAATAACACAAATCCAATGAATATGGGGCTGTTTTGGACGGCTAAGATAAAGGTAAGGGAGATGGAATTTCGATGGTATTGAATGGGTTTAGAATGGCTTGAGTAGATAGGATAGATAGAGTTGAAACGGACTTACGGATGGAACGGTATGCACGATGAATTGGACTCGAACTTGATCACGGTGATGGCTGGACTTGAGGCGGGCGAACGGTGGTGATGGTGGCGTCGCGAAGGTGGTTCGGCGGTGGTGGTAGTGTTGTGAATTACAACCCGAAAGTTGCCTTGAATCTCGAACGTACACAAGGCCAAATTCTTTAAGTTGTTCTTCGATAGCGAGTTTCCGACGATCCCTCGAACGTGGACGGCGAATTCCCTTTGTAAAACTTAGAGGTGCTAAATCTAAGAGTATGAATTTAATTATCTAAACTCACAAAGATCAAAAGGGGAGAGACGATATTGAAAGCAAAGGCTTAATAATCAAATATAGTCTAAAGTAACAATGAGACATGGATCCCCTATTTATAACAATAGGTGGATCGAAAACTATAAGCTAAGGACCGAAAATCATAGTCCAAATCAATCTAGGATTGTGTTTGGATATTTCCTAAACTAGAATTCTATTTAAGGTAGATTTTGTAGATCTTGCCTTATCTAAAAATCTGGTCAAAATTCTATCTAAAATAACCGAAAATTACCAACTAAAAATCTGCAAAATTCGTCCAACCCATAATAAAATAAAATACTATAGTCTAATAAATCAATCCCCTTAATTGGATCATCAAGGGCCGATTATTTTGGGCTTTTCCACCATGCATGCTTAACTTGGGCTGAATAGCAAGTATACACATCAAGCCCAACAAAAGCACACTTGCACGCCTTCTTCATGTATTGCACTCCATATCTTGATCTCCATCTTCCAATGTCAACAAGGTCATCATCTTCAAGCTTCCTTGTACGCCGTCTTCTTCTTCAAGCTTCTTGCGAATTGTAGTTTGCAAATAATCTTGCAACTTCTTAGCTCGTAGTCTTGTGACGGGTCCTTTGAATTGAAGCTCTTCATTGACTTCCTCATTGCTATGGATGTCCTCATCAGGCAATGATGAAGGTATTGATGAAGGAATTTCGATGGTGATGAATAGGGTGAGAAGGGCTAGGGTAGATAGGATATGATAGAGTTGTGATGGACTTATGGATTTGAACGAAGGCGACACGATTTGAACTCGAAGGTGGCTGATCTTGAGACGAACGTGGATGATGATGTTGGACGTCGATTATGGCTGGATGAACGATGGTTTGTAGATGTGAATTACAACCCGAAAGTTGCCTTGAATCTCGAACGTACACAAGGCCAAATTCTTTAAGTTGCTCTTCGGATAGCGAGTTTCCGACGATCCCTCGAACGTGGACGGCGAATTCCCTTTGTAAAACTTAGAGGTGCTAAATCTAAGAGTATGAATTTAATTATCTAAACTCACAAAAGATTAAACGGGGAGAGACGATATTGAAAGCAAAGGCTTAATAATCAAATATAGTCTAAAGTAACAATGAGACATGGATCCACTATTTATAATAGTTGGATCGAATTCCTAAGGCTAAGGGACGAAAATTATAGTCCAATTTAGACTAGAATTGGACTTTGACTACTCCCTAAACTAGAATTCTATTTAAGGTAGATTTTGCAGATCTTGCCTTATCTAAAAATCTAGTCAAAACTCTATCTAAAATAACCGAAAATTATCAACTAAAAATCTGCAAAATTCGTCCAAATCATAATAAAATAAAATACTATAGTCTAATAAATCAATCCCCTTAATTGGATCATCAAGGGCCGATTATTTTGGGCTTTTCCACCATACATGCTTAACTTGGGCTGAATAGCAAGTATACACATCAAGCCCAACAAAAGCACACTTGCACGCCTCCTTCATGTATTGCACTCCACATCTTGATCTCCATCTTCCAATGTCAACAAGTTCATCATCTTCAAGCTTCCTTGTACGCCGTCTTCTTCTTCAAGCTTCTTGCGAATTGTAGCTTGCAAATAATCTTGCAACTTCTTAGCTCTTAATCTTGTGACGGGTCCTTTGAATTGAAGCTCTTCATTGACTTCTTCATTGCTATGGATGTCCTCATCATTAAATTAATTAAAGGGCCAAAAATCTGATCTCGTGCACGCATGCACAACTTGACGAGTTCTTCATGTTCTCTTCTTCAAACCTTGATCTCCAATCTTTAATTACTAGCAAAGTAACAATTTTGGAGTTTCTCTCAACATCTTTGTCATCTTCGAATTTCTTACATACAAATGCTTGGAAAAATCCTTGCAATTGTATTGCTCGAAATCGTGTAATTGGACCACGTATTTGCAGCTCCGGATTAAGTTCTTCAAGGCTTTTCGTGGCTTCATCATTCCCCTCCTCTTGAAAAGAATTCGTCCTCGAATTCAAAGCTCTGGGATCAAAGACGAACACGAACTGGCCATCAAATTCTTTTTGCATAAGCTGCATAAAACACATCTTCATGAACATGAACGAGAACATTCCACTTGTGTTAATCATCCGAAACTCTAGCTCCATAGATTGCCTTGATGATGAGGTCGTGCAAGGTAAAGAAGAAGATGATCCGGAGCTGCAGTTTAAAGGTCCAATGACGCGTTTGCGAGCTAAGAAGTTGCAATACAAGCTTCTATTCGTCGCAAATTCGAAATGCATGAAGATGAAGTCAAGGGCAGCTCAAGATTGATCACCATGCTTGTCATAGATGAAGAAGAAGGAAGCATGAAGACGTGAGAAGAAGAATGACGCCATTTGGATGTGTGCATTAAAAGTTATACGCGTTTGCATGAGAAATCGGGAGATGCTGTTTTTCATGCAAAGGTGGCAAGATTAATTATAGCATGGGCCACGAATTTAATCAATAAAATCAGCCCATTGTTGTGATTAATTAAGTCCAAATAGACGAGATTTATGAAGGCCCAAGTTGTTGGGATTTATCCTTATCTAGTTAGATTTAGATAGATTTTTGTTATCTTATTTTTGGTATCTTTTGATTTTATCCTAGATTCATTAGGATTAGTTTTGGATTGATTTTTATCACTTAATTAGGTCTAATTTTCGTCCCCTATATGTCCTATAAATAGGGCTACCATGTGACACTTTAAAAGTTAGACAATTGCAAGAAATAAAGAGTTATTCTCAATCTGTCTCACGATCCTTCGGTTGATCAAACTTTTATCTACAATTCTATTGTTCTAGCAAATCAATAGTCTTATTTAAGTTCTTCAGGGTATAATTAAGTACTTGGGAGAATTGCTATCCGGAGAAGCTAGACGAGTGCGTTCGGGTTGATTCAACATGGGTTCACCGATCTGTCCTATCCTTCTACCAAACCACCGCCGCCGTCACCAACACTCCACCGCCATCCGCCGTCCACACTGCCGTATTCCAGCCACCCTCGAGCCATCCTACGTGTTCCAATCGAGTCCTAGTTCGTGTCTACGTAATTCTAGTAAGTTTTATCGTTTATTTCGAGTCGGTTTGAATCCTTCTTTAGCTGACGTTGTTCGAGTCCTTAAAGTCTTCCGCTTATGTATATCTCGTGTCTTGGATTCATTGTCCGGGTCACATCATAAATTTGGTATCAGAGCTACGTCAGCTCTGCTGGTCGTGGTTCAATCCGTAGTGTCATCTACGTGTCAGTTTCTGTCGTACGTGTCATCTAAATTTTTGCATCGTATCTATTGTAATCTGATTATTGTTCATTGAAAAAAAAAAGAGTAAAAGAGCAAAGGGATCGAAATCCCTACAGCAAAAAAAAAATCGTCAAAAAAAAAAACGAAAATCTGATTTAATTCTTGTTATTTTCGAATTTTAATCCTTGTTTTTAGATTGTTTCCATCTTAGATAGATATTTTAGGATTTGTTAGATTGTGTTCACACTTGGTCAAACTTATCCAAAAGTATTCTACCTTATCTACTAGATTTCATACCTTGTTTAGATATCTCCCATACTCATCCATATCTAATCAAGATCTTCCATCATTATCCACCTATAATTTTCGAATTCTAATCCTATAGTGTTCGAAAATTCCAGTCCACATACACCTACACCTGGTTCACCTTATACACCACATAGTCCATACACCCGTACACCCATACACCCATACACCCGTACACCCGTGGTCCACATACACCACCAGCTGAATTACTCATTCCACACGCCTACTTCTACTCTTAGTAACCTTCCGGCTTGATTCTATCCGTTGGAGCTTGAAGAAGACCCAAAGGAGCTAATCAAGAGAAGCTGCTGAAGTTTTCGATTCACCCACCCCCATATTTCACTCCACACGTGCACCACACATACTTGAGAGCTAAACACGAGTGGAAAAATCCAGAGTGACATACACGAGCGTTTGTGAGGAATTGTGAGGTTCTACTTTACTTTTTCTTCACGTTTGTTCGTTTTGCAGGATAAATGGACCAACGGGAAGATATTTTCTACACCCGTTGCTCCATCCAAGACAAAATTTGTTCCATGATTATTGACAGTGGTAGTGTATTTAATGCCATTAGTCAATATGCAGTGGACAAGCTCGGCCTAGTACCACAGAAGCATCCTAAGCCCTATAAGTTGTAGCGACTTACAATCACAAGTCAGGTAAGTGTCGCATTTACTATTGGTCGATATACTGACACTGTTTTATGTGATGTCATTCCTATGGAGGCAACGCACATTCTTCTAGGTCAACCGTGGCAATTCGATCGAAGAGCAGTGCACGATTGTCACGCCAACACTTATTCCTTTGCTTGGAATGGACGACCCATCAAATTGATGCCTTTGGCACCTGAGGACGTCATTAAGGATCAGAAGTGGATGCAAGAAAAGTTTAAAGCTGAAAGGGAAAGGAAGGCCGCAACTATCGAGAGCGAATCAATCGCCACCGTCCCTAGCCCTACTACGATACCGTTGGAGTCTTGTTCACATCAAGACATATCGTCTAGTTCATCCAACGCAGATCACCAGTTAAATGCAGACATGATAAGTGAAGCTACAATTCCGTCGCAGCCCATATGCATTGATCCAACACTGGATTCGGGTAAGTCGGATAATCTATTAATTTCTCAGAACAGTGCTACTAATGATTGTTTTTCTAGTGATGTGCAGATCGAGAAGAGAGAGTTCGAGATGGAGCAGCCTGGAATAGCTACATCCAACCCTGAAGGCAGCTCGGAAGAAGTTTCCAACTCTCAAGAGGAGATCCACGAAGAGCTGAAGTTGGAGCATGATGATGTTCGACTTAGAGATCAGCTTGTTCTAGATAAGTCGTCCAATACCCATGTTGCTTATCTTAAGGACGTGTTACTTGAAATCGAGAGAGGTAAGTACCGTCTATACTATTCTAGTATTGATAGGTATTTGATGTGTATAGTTGAATCCATGTTCCTTTTTAGAATTAATTTGACATTTGGATTTGACTTGAATTGCATGAAAAGGTTGAAAAGTAGAAAGCTATTGTTTGTTCCAACCAAGTGTAAGATGCGAGCATGGTATTTGAATTCGATTAGTTTGTGTTTTTCCATTGCTCATTTGAAAGCTATTCATAGTGTTGAACATGTTGGAAATTGCATGATTGTTTATTATACCATGTTAGATCCATTATATGTTACACATTGGATAGTTGATTGTTTTGTTGAGTGTTGTGCTGAAGCATTGTCAAGAAGGTACGTTCTCTTGAACCTTATGCATGCTAAGATGTTGGGATTTGATGCAATTAAGGAGTTGTGTGCATGTGATGAGTTCCTTGCACCGATCTATGCTCTTTGTTGCTCTAAATCTCGTTCACATGATGGATATTTTGTGCATGAGAGGTTCTTGTTCAAGGGTTCACAGTTGTGTATTCCTATGTCTTCTATGCGTGAGTTGTTAGTTCTTGAATCGCATGCGGGAGGTTTAATGGGTCACTTTGGTGTGTCTAAAACATTAAACTTGCTGCATGAACATTTCTTTTGGCCACGTATGAAGCATGATGTTGAGAATGTGTGTAAGAGGTCGAAATCTACATCACACCCGTTTGGTTTATACACTCCTCTACCAGCCCCGTCTTCTCCGTGGATTGATTTATCTATGGATTTCATTTTGGGTTTACCACGGTCTAGATCTGGTCGAGATTCCATATTTGTAGTCGTTGATAGGTTTTCCAAGATGTCACATTTCATTGCATGTAGGAAAACCGATGATGCAGTACACATAGCCAATCTGTTCTTTATACATGTTGTGCGTTTACATGGAATACCTAGAACTATTGTTAGTGATAGGGACTCTAAGTTTCTAGCACATTTTTGGCGTGTACTATGGGAAAAATTAGGTACCAAGTTGTTGTTTTCTACTGCATGTCATCCACAAACTGATGGACAAACTGAAGTAGTTAATCGCACTTTAGGTACTTTGTTACGTTCTTTGGTTAAAAACAACTTGAAATCATGGGAAGATTGTTTGCCATATGCTGAATTCGCCTATAATAGAGTTGTGCATTCATCTACCAATATGTCTCCATTTGAAGTTGTTTATGGTTTTAATCCGCTAACGCCTAATGATCTGTTGCCTTTACCTGTTGAGCATCTAACAAGTGTTAAAGGTACAAGAAAAGCGGAGCAAGTTAAGGAGATGCATGAGAAAGTACGTGCGCGTATTGAAGCCGTTGGCGCACGTAATGCTGTTCAAATGAACAAACGGCGCAAGCAAGTGATTTTCCAGCCTGGAGATCGCGTTTGGATTCATCTGAGTCCTGGACGGTTTCCCAACTTGAGGAAATCGAAATTAATGCCTAGAGGAGATGGACCGTTCACCGTGTTGAGTCGAGTCAATGACAATGCTTATCGCATTGATTTACCCGGTGAGTATAAGTGTTCGTCTACATTTAATGTTGCTGATTTATCTCCCTTTTCTGCAGATGATGAGTTCGATGATGATGAGTCCCCGAATTCGAGGACGAATTCTTTTCAGCAGGGGGGGAATGATGAGGTCGTGCAAGGTAAAGAAGAAGATGATCCGGAGCTGCAGTTTAAAGGTCCAATGACGCGTTTGCGAGCTAAGAAGTTGCAATACAAGCTTCTATTCATCGCAAATTCGAAATGCATGAAGATGAAGTCAAGGGCAGCTCAAGATTGATCACCATGCTTGTCATAGATGAAGAAGAAGGAAGCATGAAGACGTGAGAAGAAGAATGACGCCATTTGGATGTGTGCATTAAAAGTTATACGCGTTTGCATGGGAAATCGGGAGATGCTGTTTTTCATGCAAAGGTGGCAAGATTAATTATAGCATGGGCCACGAATTTAATCAATAAAATCAGCCCATTGTTGTGATTAATTAAGTCCAAATAGGCGAGATTTATGAAGGCCCAAGTTGTTGGGATTTATCCTTATCTAGTTAGATTTAGATAGATTTTTGTTATCTTATTTTTGGTATCTTTTGATTTTATCCTAGATTCATTAGGATTAGTTTTGGATTGATTTTTACCACTTAATTAGGTCTAATTTTCGTCCCCTATATGTCCTATAAATAGGGCTACCATGTGACACTTTAAAAGTTAGACAATTGCAAGAAATAAAGAGTTATTCTCAATCTGTCTCACGATCCTTCGGTTGATCAAACTTTTATCTACAATTCTATTGTTCTAGCAAATCAATAGTCTTATTTAAGTTCTTCAGGGTATAATTAAGTACTTGGGAGAATTGCTATCCGGAGAAGCTAGACGAGTGCGTTCGGGTTGATTCAACACGGGTTCACCGATCTGTCCTATCCTTCTACCAAACCACCGCCGCCGTCACCAACACTCCACCGCCATCCGCCGTCCACACTGCCGTATTCCAGCCACCCTCGAGCCATCCTACGTGTTCCAATCGAGTCCTAGTTCGTGTCTACGTAATTCTAGTAAGTTTTACCGTTTATTTCGAGTCGGTTTGAATCCTTCTTTAGCTGACGTTGTTCGAGTCCTTAAAGTCTTCTGCTTGTGTATATCTCGTGTCTTGGATTCATTGTCCGGGTCACATCACTTGACATGGCATTCATGATCAAATCTGGTGGTACGTCAACTTCCAATGGAATTTCTTCAACAACCTGTAAAATAAAGACATCACAAGAAAACGGTTGACAAAAAATGTTAGAACTCGATGGATTCGCCATGCTAGCTTGTTCGAGCTCTTCATGATCTTCAACCAATTGCCTCACGGATATCATTCTCCTTTTCATAACAAGGTTGTATCTCCAACAACTCTTCAACTTCTTCGACTTCCTCAACTGCATCATGGATCTCCAAATTCACAATTTGTAGTTTATCCTCCATACAATCTTTAGGACATGTCATCTCTATAGACAAAACATCCAAACTGCAATCTTCTATACTTGTCTTCTCCGGATTAGTAATTTCAAGAACGGGCACCTCTTCATCAACATGAATGGAAACCGACTCATCTTGATTACAATCGTCTTGAACTAACTCCTCCAAAACTGGCATCTTCTCATTGGTTGTTTTTATCATGTCCAACTCTGGCTTAGATTCTTCAACTATCTCATCTTCTAAGCACATAGAAACAGATGGTAATGAGATAAAAGGTACTTCAACGAAGTCTAGAATTGGTACCTTGGAAGTAGAAGCATCATGGGTGGCAATGCTCGACTCTACTTGAACCTCCTCTTTTGACTTCATCTCTAGTTCCTCTAGCCACTTTTCTATCCGAATGGCGTATTCCACCATGTCCTCCAACTCATCGAAGCTGTACAATGCTACTCTTTCACGGATTGCCCTTTGTAGACCAGCTAGAAATCTATCCATGGTATCTTCTTGATATTCTTCTACATCAGCTCGTCTCATGGCTTCAGTCATTTGGTTATAGTAGTCATTTACACTTCGATCTCTTTGTCTAAGCTTGTATAGCTTTTCCTCCAACTCCCATTGGTAGTGGTCTGGAATGAAGCGTTTCCGCATCAAATCTTTCAACTCACGCCATGTGTCGATAGGTGGAAGGTGATCTCTATGGCACCGGTTCTGCTGGAATTCCCACCATGTTGTTGCGTAGCCTTTAAACTTTGATGAAACTAGCTGCACTTTCTTTTTCTCGGGGAAGTCATAGCACTCAAAAAGTTTTTCTACTTTGCGTTCCCAATCCAAATAGATGTCGGGATAGTATAGACCTTCAAACTCAGGTATGATCATGTTTTTGTTGCGGTAGAGATGGCGAGAATTTGGTGTATATGGTGTATGGGTATACGGAGTATGATTGGTGTATGGTGTATGGACCGGATGGTACATGGGTGCATATGTGTATGGTCTGGATGGTGTATATGAGTGTGAACAGATGATATATGTGGAATAAGATGAATTTTCGATCCCCTTGATGATGGGGGATGAAATTTTGAAGGGAGGAAGTGTATATGGAAGGTTTGGAAGAATTTGGATGGAAGAAAGCTAGAAAAGGAAAGAATTAGATGTATTTTTGAAGTTCCCAAATAGAATAGGAATCCAAAAATAAATCTAAAAGTATGGAAGGTAAGAATTAGAGAGGAAAAAGAAAAAGGGATTAGGTAATTTGGAAAGTGTTACACAATATCCTAATTGAACTAGACTCTAAAAGGAAAGAACTAAAAATAAATTACAACTCAAAAGGAAACTACCAAAATAAAATAAAAACTTGGAAGGAAAGTTCCAAAAATAAAATAAGACTTAAAAGGGAATTACCAACTAAAGAATTATCCTAGAAGGAAACTATCAAAATTAAAATAAGACTCACAAGATAAATACCAACTATAGAGTAGTACCAAAAGGAAAGTACCAAAATTAAAGAAACACAAAAGGAAACAATGAATATACCTTTTTTTTTTTTTTTAATTTTCGGATTTTTTTTCTTTTTTTTTATCCGATTTTTTTTTTGATCGCCTTTTTTTTTTTGATCGGCTCTTTTTTTTCAGTCTTTTCTTTTCTCTTTTTTTTTTTTGACCGTTTGCTATTACAACTCGATAAAATAAAAATTAAAATAACAAGACACGTAAGACGACACGTAGGATAAAAATGACACGTCGGATTGAACCACGACCAGCAGAGCTGACGTGGCTTTGATGCCAAATTTATGATACGACCCGGACTGTGCTAGGACGAATCTTGAGAACGTAGCGGAAGACTTTTGGATACGAAACACGTCAGCGAATGAAGGGTTTCAATCCGACTCGATAAACAACGAAAAATATGACAATCTAGACAACTAAAATACCTAGAAAAATGACACAAACTATATAACACAATAACAATGGTTTATGGGCTGGAAAGGAACGTGTATAGGGGCTGGAATTATGGAGGTTTTTGTGTGTGATGGCTTGTGAAGAATGGCTTGGAGAAGGTAGGATATGATAGAGTACGATTGAACTTACGGTATGAACGATACGGTGTAGAACTTGAACTCGAACACGGGCTGAATTGAGGCGTGCGTCGATGGAGTATGGATGGCGTCGAATGGTGTTGATGGATGATAATTCGTTGATGTGAATCACAACCCGATAGCCTCCTTGAATCTCGAACGTACCCAAGGATGAAATCTCTAAGTTGATCTTCGGATAGCGAATACCGGTTAATCCCTCAAGTGGATTAAGCAATACCCTTGAATAAGACTTAAAGTTGCTAGCTCCAAAAATATGAATTTTAAATCAAAACTCACAAAGATTTAAAAGGGGGTTGAGACAATATTGAAAGCAAAGCTTAATTAATCAAATATAGTCTAAAATATGAATGTAACAATGATCCCCTATTTATAAGAGCTATAGGGACGAAAATAATAAGCTTAAAAGGCCTAAAAATTGATCCAAAAGGGATCTCTAACTATACTAGGAAGTTCCCTAAGCTAGAATTCTATTCAAGGTGTCACGACCCGAAATTAATATTTGATTAATATGAAGTGTGACTGGCACGACTCGATCCCAATAAAGGATGGATCAAGGCGCGAACCGGAAAAAAATTGAATAAAAGAAGGAACTACTGTATTCCAGGAACGATAATTGCTGTGAGCTCGAATTCTGAACGAACTTTAAGTACTCACAAGAGATAGAATAATAACAGTACTTAATTGATTATCGAGTTATGGAACTCGTCCAGAACAAAAGCTGAAATGTCGAACTTGTGATATAACTGAGTTGCGGAAGCAAAAGAAAGACAATAATAATAATATAGTAATACAAGGTCATCTGAGCCTTGTACCAAAAGAACTCCACTCTCAGCACTTCTCCCTTCCACACCAGCTCAACCTGCACATTTAAAAACAAACATGCAGGGCTGAGTACAAGGGTACTCAGTGAACACATTGCCAAAATATTTTTGAACTGAAACTCATTTTCTTGTCATGCATCTGAGTAAACACATAGGGGTTTTATCTAAAAGGCCCTATGTTTTACTAAATCATTTTATGTCATTGAGCGCTCTTTTCTATTGTATGATCATCCATATCCCACTGAAAGTCGAGGAATAGCTCCGCTCAGCCTTTTCCACAAACGTCGGGGAATAGCTCCGCTCAGCCTTTTCCCTCGAACGCTTAACATAACTAAATGCCGAAGAATAGCTCCGCTCAGCCTTTTCAACACACATTTAGCATCGTCGGTGTCTTAGTCAGGAATAGCTCCGCTCAGCCTTTCCCTCTTCCTAATATCACCGACTCAAGTGTACACTAACCTCAGTTAACACGCTAAGTTAGCACGAGGCCCGATCGATTTAAGAGTTAGAAAGCCCCTTGCGAGCTAACTAAATGCAGATAAGGATATCATACAAAACAAAACATTTTATGCATGACAATAATTTATTTGCATCAGAATAAATAACTGCGGGTGAGTAAAAACTCAAATAATTATTTGGACTAAGAGTCCGTTGAAAAGAAAGCCCACCTTTCACCGAGATTTTAACACTTGAACTGCAGCAAAAGTTCCTCCTCGTACTTTATCTTGCACTGGACAGCTCGCCTTCATAGAGTTAACATAAATTTTGAGTACGTTGAACCAAATACGTTGTTTGGACTCAACATGAAATTGAAGGCCTATTAGGGTCTAGTATCCGTTCTAAATTTTCTTTTGCTTAAGGGTTAATCTCGACCCTAGTTTTTAACCGTCTAAAGACATACATCGACATCACTTAAGGTGTCAAAAATACCTCAACATCCATCGCAAGTTGATTCTAAAAACAAGATCAACATTAAGCTTAGATTGAACAACATTTTGCACAACGATAAACTTTGCAGAATTTTCTGTTTTGACTCGCTAGGGTGCAGGGGACAAGCCATACACCGTTGGAAAGCCACGGAAGTCTAGTTTACGGCTAAATTTACGGTTACTCAAGACGATAACTAACGAAAAAGTTATGACCGTTTTACTAGAAGGTGGCAGATCTGCCAGAATTTCCAAAAACAAACTCATGACCTGACTTTGAAGATTTTTCACGATCGATTCAGGAAGAGTTACGGACTGAGATATATACCATTAGAAAGCCATGGAAGTCTAGAATTTTTACAAATTTACAGTGGCTTAATATGATAACAAATGAAACGGATATACCCGTTTTACTAAAAGGTGGCAGAACTGCCATGACTTCATGAAAACCGAAACATGACCCAACTTTTCCGATTTTTCATAATTTACTCAGAACGAATTAGAGAATGAGACCTATACCATTGGAAAGCCACTTAAGTCTAGTTTCCGGAAAAATTTACGGTGACTCAATACGACATCTAACGAGGGAGTTATGCTCGTTTTACCGAAGGGTGGCAAATCTGCCGACCCGCTCGCGCGAAATACGCGAACGCAAGCCACACTTCACAACAACCTTTCTATATGTTCGAATCATGCTTTTTTTTTTTAACACATCAAACCTCATCCCACACATGCCTCTATATACTAATCAACTCATAATCATCTAACATTCTTTGAACACCAAAGACACAACAACATGCTCTATAAACATCTCAACAAGCTTTGCAACACAATCAACTAATTTCCACCATTTAACATGCTTCAAAAAAACTCAAGACATAATTTTCCAACACAACAACAAACCTATACATATATATAACTCATGGTTTTCGAAATACCTTTCAAATGACAACAATGGAGAAGAGTTGGAAGAAGCTTGAAGGAGATAGAACGACGAAATGAAGCTTCCAACGACGACGCCGGAAACGAAACGGTGAGGAGCGGTTGCAACGAGATGGAGTTCTCCTCAACAATGGCTACAACCTCTTGCTTCTCTCTCACTCTCTCTCTCTCCCTCTCTCTTAAAGAAGATGGAAGAAGAAGATGGTGTGGTGCTAGAGTTGATCTTTCTCTTTCTTTCGATAATTCGTGAGGAATGGAGATGAAAAGATGAAATGGAGATGAAGTAGAAGAAGTTGGGTGTTGTTTCCTCCCCTTCTCTCTCTCGCTAGTTTTGGAAAAAAAAGAAATGCATGGAAGATGATGAAGTATAAGCAAGATAGGAGTTTCTCCCATAATATATACATATAATATATATATAGTACCTATCTATAGTTTCATTGTATATTTTGGTTGACTTGGGAGGGGGGGTAAGAGACGTGAGGTGGCATGGTGGAGGCATGGGAGAGGTATGGCCTCCCATGCTTTGGGAATTGACCAAAAAAAAAAAAATATCCGGTTTAAAATACTAGTTGTTCGGTTATCGTGATATTTTTCGTCTTCGGAAAAATCCCGAACTTATCCAATATTGTTAAAATAATTCACTT
Organism: Perilla frutescens; assembly: GCA_026008535.1. Classification (NCBI taxonomy): domain Eukaryota; kingdom Viridiplantae; phylum Streptophyta; class Magnoliopsida; order Lamiales; family Lamiaceae; genus Perilla; species Perilla frutescens. The sequence continues at coordinate 47,380,304 of BRKX01000012.1, forward strand.
ACTTAAAAACAATAGTTTATTTAAAATTATTGATTTTTAAAACACCACTTTGAAATATTGGTTTTAATTTTTCGACCATTAAAACATCCGAACTAGAGAATATCTAATTCTTTTGGATTTTAAATCACCCTGTTTAAATTATCTGAATTTAAACACTAATGACTAGAGAATCTCTGATTCTCCCAGTCCTGTAAATATTCATCGGAATATCTAATTCACGATAACCACACACCGCAAATTTAAAAGAATATGAATTGAATTTATCTGAAATTCCAATTCCGGCTTTCCATAACTGAAAAGAGGATTAAACCTTAGCTGAAATAATTAATTCACCTATGGAAATTAATTGATCTTGAATTCCATGGAACTTAACGGATACTTTCGACCCTAATCTGACTGGAAATTACTATACTAAATAGTAATTTCAACAATTAACTGAAATTAAGCAGTAATTATTTTACGGGGTATTACATTCCACCCCCCTTAAAATAGATTTCGTCCCGAAATTTACATACCTTAGAGAAACAATTCTGGGTATGTTGCTTTCATCTTATCCTCGAGTTCCCATGTCGCTTCTTCTTGACCATGGTGACTCCACAGGATCTTAACTAGAGGAATAGACTTGTTCCTCAACTCCTGGACTTTTCGATCCAAAATGGCTTCTGGTCTCTCTTCATAAGTTAGATCTGGATCTAACTCAATCTCACTGTGTTGGATCACATGCTTGGGATCATACACGTATTTCCTTAACTGAGAAACGTGAAATACGTTATGAACATTACCAAAATTGGGTGGTAATGCCAATCTATACGCCACTGCACCTATCCGCTCAAGGATCTCGTAAGGTCCTATAAAACGTGGTCGTAACTTTCCTTTTACGCCGAATCTTATTATCCCATTGGAAGGAGATACTTTAAGGAAAACCTTGTCTCCTGCTGCAAATTGTAAATCTGTACGGCGATTATCCGCATACGACTTCTGCCGACTCTGGGCTTCTTGAATCCTCTGACGGATTTTTCTGACAATTTCAATCATTTCAGACACTGAGTCTGGCCCAAGAATTCTTCGTTCACCCACTTCATCCCAATAAAGTGGTGATCGACACTTTTGACCATACAACGCTTCGTATGGTGCCATATTGATGGTTGCTTGATAACTATTGTTATAAGCGAACTCAATCAACGCTAATATTTCCTCCCAGCTTTCACCCCTATCTACGACCAATGTTCTCAACATGTCCTCTAATGTTTGGATGGTCCTTTCGGACTGTCCATCTGTTTGTGGGTGAAACGCTGTACTGAAATTGAGTTGAGTTCCCAACTCCTTCTGCAAACTAGTCCAAAATCTTGAGGTAAACTTTGAATCTCTGTCCGATGTTATCGACACTGGAACACCATGAAGGCGTACAATTTCTCTAACATAAATCTGAGCTAGCTTATTCGATCCATCCGTAACTCGGATTGGAAGGAAATGAGCTGACTTTGTGAGCCTATCAATAATGACCCATATGGCCGTATTCCCTCATTTTGACCTGGGTAGGCCTGTCACAAAATCCATCGCTATGTGTTCCCACTTCCACTCAGGAATCTCTAACGGTTGTAGCGCACCGTAAGGCCTCTGGTGCAATGCCTTAACTTGTTGACATGACAAGCATCGCTCAACATAGGAAGCTACGTCCCGTTTCATTTCTTCCCACCAGAATTTCTGCTTCAAGTCCTGATACATTTTCGTACTTCCCGGGTGTGCTGTATACGGAGTATCGTGAGCCTCGCTCATGATCTCATTTCTGAGCTCAACACAGGGTGGAACACATATCCTATCTTCATAAAGGATAGCATTATCTGATGCTTCCTTGAAGCTTTCTGTTTTTCCCGATCTGATCTTCAAGCGCATCTCTTCCATGGTTTGATCTTTTCTCTGTGCCTCAATTATCTTTTCTCGAAGATCGGGTACATCCACTAATGTTGCCACACGACATACAATCATCTCAGGTGGGTAAACCACCTCTAGCTGTAACCTTTCAAAATCCCTGATGAGTTTCTCCTCCTGAGTAAGGAGAAAGCCCAACTTGCTTGATTTACGACTCAAGGCATCTGCTACCACATTAGCCTTGCCTGGGTGGTAATTGATTCCACAATCGTAGTCTTTTACCAATTCAAGCCATCTGCGCTGTCTCATATTTAAATCCTTCTGCTCGAAAAAGTACTTTAGACTCTTGTGATCTGTGAAAATCTCACACCTAACTCCGTATAGGTGATGTCTCCAGATTTTCAAGGCATGCACTATTGCTGCCAACTCTAAGTCATACGTAGGGTAATTCAACTCATGAATTCTTAACTGTCTGGACGCATACGCTATGACTCTGCCTTCTTGCATTAGGACACAACCTAATCCATTCTTTGAAGCATCCGTGTAAATCACAAATTCTTTATCACTGACTGGAATAGCTAACACTGGAGCAGTGGTTAATCTTTTCTTAAGCTCTTGGAAACTGGCTTCACATTCTTCTGACCACTGGTATTTGATTCCCTTTCTTAACAATTGTGTCATTGGCCTAGCTATCTTGGAGAATCCTTCTATGAATCTCCTATAGTATCCAGCTAATTCCAAGAAACTTCTGATTTCGTTAGGAGTAGTTGGAGACTTCCATTCTTGTACTGCCTCTACTTTAGAGGGGTCCACTTTGATTCCTTCTGCTGACACAATGTGCCCAAGGAACATTACTTCCTTCAGCCAAAATTCGCACTTACTGAATTTGGCATAAAGCCTTTCTTTTCTTAGTGTTTCTAACACTGTCCTCAGATGCTCCGCATGATCCGATTCATTCTTGGAATAGATGAGAATATCATCTATGAACACAAGGACAAACTTATCTAAAAATGGATGAAACACCCTATTCATGAGATCCATGAATACTGCTGGGGCATTTGTCAATCCGAACGGCATTACCGTAAACTCGTAATGACCATATCTGGTTCGGAAAGCTGTCTTGGGTATGTCTTCTGGCTTGATCTTCAGTTGATGATACCCAGACCTTAGGTCAATCTTCGAGAATACACTTGCTCCCTTGAGCTGATCAAAGAGATCATCTATCCTAGGTAAAGGATACTTATTCTTCAACGTCAGCTTATTCAGCTCACGGTAATCTATACACATTCTCAATGTGCCATCCTTCTTCTTCACAAATAGGACTGGTGCTCCCCATGGTGACGCACTAGGTCGGATGAAACCTAGGTCCAATAATTCCTGAAGCTGAATCTTGAGCTCTTGCAACTCTTTTGGGGCCATCCTGTACGGAGCTTTTGAAATCGGAGCTGCTCCTGGTTCCAAATCTATTACAAACTCGACCTGCCGGTTCGGAGGCAATCCTGGCAATTCTTCTGGAAAAACGTCTGCAAACTCTTGCACAACTGGAACATCTTCCATTGTCCTCTCTATATCATCTATCTTGTTTAGATAAACCAGGAAAGCTTGATTTTCTCTCTTGATCATCTTCTTGGCCTGCAGTGCTGAAATCATTGGAGTGAACTTTCCCATTTCTATGCCGTGAAAACTTGTTGGCCTTTCTCCTGGAACTTGGAATGATATCTTCCTTTCGCTGCATAGGATCGTGGCATGATTTTCTGACAACCAATCCATTCCTAGGATTATGTCGGTATCCCACATCGGTAGGACACTAAGATTATCCGCCTTAATCCTAGTTGTTCCCAAGTCTATTTCTATGTTCGAGCAAACATGAGTCGTAGTCATGGTTCCGCCAGTTGGTGTTAAAATATTTTTCTTATGACTAGCTCGTTCAGTTTTAAGCTCTAACTTATCACAGCATGCTGATGAAATAAAGGAGTGCGATGCTCCAGTATCAAATAAAACAACTAAAGGCATGCCATGAAGTTTGCCCATACCTGCAAGATTACCTTTCTGCTTCCCTTTCCCGGAGGAACTGGGGTTCATTGCATAAGACTTGGGATTTCCTGGTTGCATCTGCCTCTGCTGCTGCTGCTGATATTGTTGTTGCTGGGGTTGCTGACTTTGTTGCCCCAATGCCTGCAAGGCCTTAAGTTGCTGAGGGTTCCGTCTTTGTTGTGCCTTCGGGCAATTCCTTGCATAGTGACCCTCCTGGCCACAGTTATAGCAACCCGTGTTGCCGGCCTGACATATGCCCTGGTGGCTTTTGTTGCACCTTGGGCATAGAGGAATGTTGGGTTGTGATGGTGCAGTTCTTCCCTGAGCAAGGGCACCCTGCTGGCCCTGCTGCTTATTTCCCTGCCAAGGCTTTCTGTAGCCTTGGTTCTTGTTCTGGTTACCTCCATCATTCCACTTTCTCTTCCCTTGGAAACTCTGTGATGGAGTTCTGGCTGGTGTTGGTGCTGAAGTAGGTACTGGAGCTGATACTGGGGCCTTTCTTTCTTCAGGCATTACTGCCTCGATGTCCAATGCCCTATTCAACGACTCGGCATAGGTTAGGTCTTCCCGACTTGCCAAAGACATGGCAATCTCATGCCTCAGTCCTGATCTGAACTTAGATGCCATCTTCTCATCAGTATCTACCTAAAGAGGTGCATACCGTGATAGCTCACAGAATACTCGCTCGTACTCTGTGACGGACATCTTCCCTTGTTTCAGAGTATGAAACTCTACTTCCTTCTTGACTCTGAACGTCTTAGGAATGTATTTGTCATAAAATCCAGTTTTGAACTGTTCCCATGTGTAAACATCAAGCTGCTCCGGAGTCATAGTCCTCCTTCTAGACTCCCACCAAAAATCTGCAGATCTGGTTAACTGGAATGCTACACAGGAGAGTCGCTCCTGGTTATCACAGCGGAGGAAATTAAAAATCCGCTCTATCGCTCGGATCCACGCCTCAGCATCGGCCGGGGTTCCTGCTCCATCAAATGATGGAGGGTTCTGTCGCAGAAAAAGCTCCTCAATTCTGCGCCGTGGAGGTGGGGGAGGTGTCTGCTCTCTTTGTTCCTCGTGTTCTTCTTGTTGTTCTTCCTCCACTCTTTCCTGTCTTCCTTGCCTTGGAGGTCTCCCTCTAGGCCTATTCTGTCTTACGGGATTCACATTCGCATTTCTTCCTCGTGCTGCTCTGGGTGGTTCCATTCTGCAAATTATAATTTCAATTTATAATTAATAATTAGACTACTGCCCCACTGCTGTGTAATAACTCATGCTTTAATTAGTCCTTAACATATTTTGAGTATGCAAAACGCATTGAAACTCTGAAGCATAATCAACAACCTTACTAGTCTTATATATATATTTACATCAGGAAAATTGCCTCCAACGAGGTCTTACAAGTACATTTCCTAATGCATGGGTTCTACAAAAACCAGCCATGCCTGGATGACAGAATGCTTACAAGCTACGCATTCCTGTCTCAAAAGGTGGGAATACCTAAGTCCCAAGAATGGTCCTCTAGGGACACATTCAACTACTGTAATGTACATATCAAAATAGATTATCCTGATACAAAATACGCCAACATAGTACAAAAGCTAAACTAGTCGGACGAGCTACTGGCCGACCGACCATCCTGGATCCTCTGAGGGCCATCTCCCTCCTCTGCCTGTGAAGCCTCCGAGGGCTCCTCCTCCTCTGACTCCTCCTCCTCTGACTCCTCTCCTATCACCAGTACTAGACCGTCTGCAGCTGCTGCACCTCCCTCCTCAGCTCTCTGGCAGGGTACCTCATACACAACCTCTATGGTCCTCTCTGGAGAATCTGCCACCGCCTGACGCTTCTTGGGAGGAAGCTCGTCATCTGCGTCTCCTGAGGCTGCTCACCTCACTCGTGATGGTCCCGCCTCCTGATCATGGCTGCATCCCTGATGGGGCAGGAGATCAGTGTCCAGCCGTACTGCTGGCTCTGGAGGTGGTACTGCCTGTGGCTCAAAAAGAGGAGGAATAAGACGGTCGTAAACTCCCCTAGGTGGCTCATCCCTGAGATGATAGCTGTGCATCTGAGCATATGGGCCTGGAGGAGGTACACGCTGAGTAAGGTACTGGTGCATGAGTAGGGCGATAAACTCAGGCAAATTCGCCATCAGCTCAAAAGTCTGTGAGTGCTGGCATATGTAATAGTATGAAGCCTCTGACGCCCATCCACGCCACAATAGTGGAAGCACTCTGAGCAGACGCTGAATACCCTCTAAATCTCTGAGTCCTGCACACACCCATAGCTCGTGGTAGCGTGACAAGAACGCTGCTAAGGTCTCTCCTCTCTCCGGCTCACAAGTCCTGAACCATATGATGTACTGTGCTACAGATATAGTATGGGGTACACTCTTCCGTGCCGTGCATCTCATGTCTGCCATCTGAAATATAAAGAAGGATTCTCATGAGAAACTCTTTTATATAGACATATCTGAACACACACATACAACGGCACTATGACTCTCTAACCGAAAGGAAAAGAATAGAAGAAAAATTTCCACAGTCAACTTCGCACTGAAATGAGTTCTTACTGACAAACTCCTTGACTTGGAACATTTCTAAGTCCAATTTCGAGATGCTGACTCGATTATTCTTAACTCCTTTAAACATCCCCGATCTACTTTCGAAACTTCTGCTGGAAAATCTTGAACTCTTAAACTCTATTTCAAGACGCTAACTTGAAATAGAAATCTCCTGGCTACTTTTCAAGTTTCTGACTTGAAAACTCTGAACTCACTATTTGAGATGCTGACTCAAATACTGGAGTTTTACCTCGAGACGCTAACTCGAGATAGAAATTTTGAGGTTACCCTTTTCGAGACGCTGACTCGAAAAGTAAAATTTCTGAAGGATCTAGTTCGAGACGCTGACTCGAACTAAAATTTTCAAGATTCTATCTTGAAGGTTTTTGGACCAATTTATTTTGAGACGCTGACTCAAAATAAATTCAGCTCGAGGTTTCGAAACGCTAATTCGCAAACCTTACCGAAACGAGGACTTGATGCATCAGCTACTAGAACTGGAATCCCTGATCATCATGCCTCCTGAAACTGGATCTGATTCTGAAACTTGTCTTTTTCTTGAACTTGCTGAATTCTTCATCAGGTTCCACTGACTGAGTCTTTACTTAAATGAAAGCCAACTTAAAGGGAACTAAGGCAATCTAGATTCCTCTAAATTCCTCTATGTTCTCTGAGGCTTAAATTCATGAAGCAACTTGACTTAACTGAAGTCTGATTGTGAAAAAGCCCGACTTATCTGAAGTCTGACTTAATGGAACTTTGCAATTATCTAAACTGCACTGCTGCAATCTGGCAACCTTGGGTGCCTACTTAACTGATACATCGTGAGCTTGCCTCAACGAAATAAAAATAATTGAAACTCTTTTAAACATAAAGGGCTTTCAAAAAAAAATTTATGATGCAAAAATTTTGCCAATATCTGATTGGTCTTACCATGCCATTATCTGAATGGTCTTACCGAAATTTTTATAAAATCGCCACTTCCGAAAGGCCTGATCTGAATGATTTTATAAAAATTTTGCCAACATCTGGATGGCCTGATCTGAATACTCTTTATAAAAATCTCACCATTCTCAAAATGGCTTAACTGGAAATTTTTATAACTTTGCTATTATCTGAATAGCCTAAACTGAAGGATTTTCAAAATCTCGCCATTATCTGAATGGCCTGAACTGAAAGATTTTCAAAATCTTGCCATTATCTGAATGGCCTGCTTGAATACTGTAATTTGACAATTACATACCTTTCTTTGGTCGAGCATGATGTGAGGGAGTGCTGAGAGTTGTTAACTAATCACTGAACAGTCTAAGGAACAATCTTAGACTTAACTGAAAGAACTTAGAGCTCAGAGCAAAAACGCTCTGATACCACTCAGTCACGACCCCAAATTAATATCTGATTAATATGAAGTGTGACTGGCACGACTCGATCCCAATAAAGGATGGATCAAGGCGCGAACCGGAAAAAAATTGAATAAAAGAAGGAACTACTGTATTCCAGGAACGATAATTGCTGTGAGCTCGAATTCTGAACGAACTTTAAGTACTCACAAGAGATAGAATAATAACAGTACTTAATTGATTATCGAGTTATGGAACTCGTCCAGAACAAAAGCTGAAATGTCGAACTTGTGATATAACTGAGTTGCGGAAGCAAAAGAAAGACAATAATAATAATATAGTAATACAAGGTCATCTGAGCCTTGTACCAAAAGAACTCCACTCTCAGCACTTCTCCCTTCCACACCAGCTCAACCTGCACATTTAAAAACAAACATGCAGGGCTGAGTACAAGGGTACTCAGTGAACACATTGCCAAAATATTTTTGAACTGAAACTCATTTTCTTGTCATGCATCTGAGTAAACACATAGGGGTTTTATCTAAAAGGCCCTATGTTTTACTAAATCATTTTATGTCATTGAGCGCTCTTTTCTATTGTATGATCATCCATATCCCACTGAAAGTCGAGGAATAGCTCCGCTCAGCCTTTTCCACAAACGTCGGGGAATAGCTCCGCTCAGCCTTTTCCCTCGAACGCTTAACATAACTAAATGCCGAAGAATAGCTCCGCTCAGCCTTTTCAACACACATTTAGCATCGTCGATGTCTTAGTCAGGAATAGCTCCGCTCAGCCTTTCCCTCTTCCTAATATCACCGACTCAAGTGTACACTAACCTCAGTTAACACGCTAAGTTAGCACGAGGCCCGATCGATTTAAGAGTTAGAAAGCCCCTTGCGAGCTAACTAAATGCAGATAAGGATATCATACAAAACAAAACATTTTATGCATGACAATAATTTATTTGCATCAGAATAAATAACTGCGGGTGAGTAAAAACTCAAATAATTATTTGGACTAAGAGTCCGTTGAAAAGAAAGCCCACCTTTCACCGAGATTTTAACACTTGAACTGCAGAAAAAGTTCCTCCTCGTACTTTATCTTGCACTGGACAGCTCGCCTTCATAGAGTTAACATAAATTTTGAGTACGTTGAACCAAATACGTTGTTTGGACTCAACATGAAATTGAAGGCCTATTAGGGTCTAGTATCCGTTCTAAATTTTCTTTTGCTTAAGGGTTAATCTCGACCCTAGTTTTTAACCGTCTAAAGACATACATCGACATCACTTAAGGTGTCAAAAATACCTCAACATCCATCGCAAGTTGATTCTAAAAACAAGATCAACATTAAGCTTAGATTGAACAACATTTTGCACAACGATAAACTTTGCAGAATTTTCTGTTTTGACTCGCTAGGGTGCAGGGGACAAGCCATACACCGTTGGAAAGCCACGGAAGTCTAGTTTACGGCTAAATTTACGGTTACTCAAGACGATAACTAACGAAAAAGTTATGACCGTTTTACTAGAAGGTGGCAGATCTGCCAGAATTTCCGAAAACAAACTCATGACCTGACTTTGAAGATTTTTCACGATCGATTCAGGAAGAGTTACGGACTGAGATATATACCATTAGAAAGCCATGGAAGTCTAGAATTTTTACAAATTTACAGTGGCTTAATATGATAACAAATGAAACGGATATACCCGTTTTACTAAAAGGTGGCAGAACTGCCATGACTTCATGAAAACCGAAACATGACCCAACTTTTCCGATTTTTCATAATTTACTCAGACCGAATTAGAGAATGAGACCTATACCATTGGAAAGCCACTTAAGTCTAGTTTCCGGAAAAATTTACGGTGACTCAATACGACATCTAACGAGGGAGTTATGCTCGTTTTACCGAAGGGTGGCAAATCTGCCGACCCGCTCGCGCGAAATACGCGAACGCAAGCCACACTTCACAACAACCTTTCTATATGTTCGAATCATGCTTTTTTTTTTTAACACATCAAACCTCATCCCACACATGCCTCTATGCACTAATCAACTGATAATCATCTAACATTCTTTGAACACCAAAGACACAACAACATGCTCTATAAACATCTCAACAAGCTTTGCAACACAATCAACTAATTTCCACCATTTAACATTCTTCAAAAAAACTCAAGACATAATTTTCCAACACAACACCAAACCTATACATATATATAACTCATGGTTTTCGAAATACCTTTCAAATGACAACAATGGAGAAGAGTTGGAAGAAGCTTGAAGGAGATAGAACGACGAAATGAAGCTTCCAACGACGACGCCGGAAACGAAACGGTGAGGAGCGGTTGCAACGAGATGGAGTTCTGCTCAACAATGGCTACAACCTCTTGCTTCTCTCTCACTCTCTCTCTCTCCCTCTCTCTTAAAGAAGATGGAAGAAGAAGATGGTGTGGTGCTAGAGTTGATCTTTCTCTTTCTTTCGATAATTCGTGAGGAATGGAGATGAAAAGATGAAATGGAGATGAAGTAGAAGAAGTTGGGTGTTGTTTTCTCCCCTTCTCTCTCTCGCTAGTTTTGGAAAAAAAAGAAATGCATGGAAGATGATGAAGTATAAGCAAGATAGGAGTTTCTCCCATAATATATACATATAATATATATATAGTACCTATCTATAGTTTCATTGTATATTTTGGTTGACTTGGGGGGGGTAAGAGACGTGAGGTGGCATGGTGGAGGCATGGGAGAGGTATGGCCTCCCATGCTTTGGGAATTGACCAAAAAAAAAAAAATATCCGATTTAAAATACTAGTTGTTCGGTTATCGTGATATTTTTCGTCTTCGGAAAAATCCCGAACTTATCCAATATTGTTAAAATAATTCACTTACTTAAAAACAATAGTTTATTTAAAATTATTGATTTTTAAAACACCACTTTGAAATATTGGTTTTAATTTTTCGACCATTAAAACATCCGAACTAGAGAATATCTAATTCTTTTGGATTTTAAATCACCCTGTTTAAATTATCTGAATTTAAACACTAATGACTAGAGAATCTCTGATTCTCCCAGTCCTGTAAATATTCATCGGAATATCTAATTCACGATAACCACACACCGCAAATTTAAAAGAATATGAATTGAATTTATCTGAAATTCCAATTCCGGCTTTCCATAACTGAAAAGAGGATTAAACCTTAGCTGAAATAATTAATTCACCTATGGAAATTAATTGATCTTGAATTCCATGGAACTTAACGGATACTTTCGACCCTAATCTGACTGGAAATTACTATACTAAATAGTAATTTCAACAATTAACTGAAATTAAGCAGTAATTATTTTACGGGGTATTACATTCCACCCCCCTTAAAATAGATTTCGTCCCGAAATTTACATACCTTAGAGAAACAATTCTGGGTATGTTGCTTTCATCTTATCCTCGAGTTCCCATGTCGCTTCTTCTTGACCATGGTGACTCCACAGGATCTTAACTAGAGGAATAGACTTGTTCCTCAACTCCTGGACTTTTCGATCCAAAATGGCTTCTGGTCTCTCTTCATAAGTTAGATCTGGATCTAACTCAATCTCACTGTGTTGGATCACATGCTTGGGATCATACACGTATTTCCTTAACTGAGAAACGTGAAATACGTTATGAACATTACCAAAATTGGGTGGTAATGCCAATCTATACGCCACTGCACCTATCCGCTCAAGGATCTCGTAAGGTCCTATAAAACGTGGTCGTAACTTTCCTTTTACGCCGAATCTTATTATCCCATTGGAAGGAGATACTTTAAGGAAAACCTTGTCTCCTGCTGCAAATTGTAAATCTGTACGGCGATTATCCGCATACGACTTCTGCCGACTCTGGGCTTCTTGAATCCTCTGACGGATTTTTCTGACAATTTCAATCATTTCAGACACTGAGTCTGGCCCAAGAATCCTTCGTTCACCCACTTCATCCCAATAAAGTGGTGATCGACACTTTCGACCATACAACGCTTCGTATGGTGCCATATTGATGGTTGCTTGATAACTATTGTTATAAGCGAACTCAATCAACGCTAATATTTCCTCCCAGCTTTCACCCCTATCTACGACCAATGTTCTCAACATGTCCTCTAATGTTTGGATGGTCCTTTCGGACTGTCCATCTGTTTGTGGGTGAAACGCTGTACTGAAATTGAGTTGAGTTCCCAACTCCTTCTGCAAACTAGTCCAAAATCTTGAGGTAAACTTTGAATCTCTGTCCGATGTTATCGACACTGGAACACCATGAAGGCGTACAATCTCTCTAACATAAATCTGAGCTAGCTTATTCGATCCATCCGTAACTCGGATTGGAAGGAAATGAGCTGACTTTGTGAGCCTATCAATAATGACCCATATGGCCGTATTCCCTCATTTTGACTTGGGTAGGCCTGTCACAAAATCCATCGCTATGTGTTCCCACTTCCACTCAGGAATCTCTAACGGTTGTAGCGCACCGTAAGGCCTCTGGTGCAATGCCTTAACTTGTTGACATGACAAGCATCGCTCAACATAGGAAGCTACGTCCCGTTTCATTCCTTCCCACCAGAATTTCTGCTTCAAGTCCTGATACATTTTCGTACTAACATAATTAAATAAATACTATAGTCTAAATAAAATTCAACCCCTAATTAAATTAATTAAAGGGCCAAAAATCTGATCTCGTGCACGCATGCACAACTCGACGAGTTCTTCATGTTCTCTTCTTCAAACCTTGATCTCCAATCTTTAATTACTAGCAAAGTAACAATTTTGGAATTGCTCTCAACATCTTTGTCATCTTCGAATTTCTTACATACAAATGCTTGGAAATATCCTTGCAATTGTATTGCTCGAAATCGTGTAATTGGACCACGTATTTGCAGCTCCGGATTAAGTTCTTCAAGGCTTTTCGTGGCTTCATCAGGAACCATGTCACATTGATATTTTAGACTATATTTGATTAATTAAGCTTTGCTTTCAATATTGTCTCAACCCCCTTTTAAATCTTTGTGAGTTTTGATTTAAAATTCATATTCTTGGAGCTAGCAACTTTAAGTCTTATTCAAGGGTATTACTTAATCCACTTGAGGGATTAATCGGTATTCGCTATCCGAAGATCAACTTAGAGATTTCAACCTTGGATACGTTCGAGATTCAAGGAGGCTATCGGGTTGTGATTCACCTCAACGAATCATCATCCATCTACACCAAACGATGACTTCCATCAAGTCATCCACGTCCGTAACCGTCCAGCCACCAATCGATCGAGTCTCTTTCACAAGACGAGTTCGAGTTCTACCATTTCATCTACACGTAAGTTCGATTCATCTCTATCATAACCTATCTACTCCAAGCCATTCTTCACCCTAAACACACAATTCCAACACCCTATTTTCAGCCACAAAACCGTTCCCATACAGCCCCTCGTTCCTTTGAATTGTGTTACATAGTTCGTGTCATTTTTCTAGGTATTTTAGTTGTCTAAATTGTTGTTTTTCCGTTGTTTGTCGAGTCGGATTGAATCCTTCTTAATTCTGACGTGTTTCGATTCTTAAGTCTTCCGCTACATTCTCAAGATTCGTCCTAGCATAGTCCGGGTCGTATCACGTACCTTCATGAAAGTGCATCGGCTACCACATTTTAGCGCCTTTCTTGTACTTGATGACGTACGGAAAGGACTCGATGAACTCTACCCAACGTGCATGCCGTTTATTCAGATTTTGCTGGCCCTTTAAATCCTTCAAGCTCTCGTGATCCGTGTGAATCACGAACTCCTTTGGCCATAGATAGTGCTGCCATGTCTCCAGAGCTCTCTTCAGTGCGTACAACTCCTTGTCATAAGTCGAATAACGAAAGGCTGCATCGTGGACCTTCTCACTAAAGTAGGCGACTGGACGCTGTTCCTACATTAAGACAGCACCAATCCCTTTGCCCGAGGCATCACATTCTATTTCAAATGTTTTATTGAAGTCCGGAAGAGTAAGAACATGCGCATTACATAAACAAGACTTTAAAGTGTTAAACGCATGCTCTTGAACAGGACCCCATTCAAACTTTCGATCTTTCTTGCTTAACTCAGTAAGCGGCGCAGCTATGTTGGAAAAATCGCGCACAAAGCGACGATAAAAGCCAGCAAGGCCATGGAAAGATCTCACATCACTCGCAGACTTAGGAGTGGGCCATTCCTCAATCGCTTTGATTTTGGAACGGTCTACTTCTATACCACGTAAACTCACAACGAAGCCTAGAAAAACAACTTCACTCATGCAAAAAGAACACTTAGACAGATTACCATATAGCTTTGACTCTCTAAGCAATTCGAACACATGTCTAAGGTGCTGCATATGTGTGTGTATTGTGTCACTATAAATCAGAATATCATCAAAATACACAACAACATACTTTCCAATCACTTCACGTAAAACATGATTCATCAAACGCATAAATGTGCTTGGTGCATTAGTGAGACCAAAAGGCATAACAAGCCATTCATACAAACCATGCTTAGTTTTAAATGCAGTTTTCCATTCATCACCTTCTTGTATACGTACTTGAAAATAACCAGAACGCAAATCAATTTTAGAAAAGACACGCGAACCAGATAACTCATCAAGCATATCATCTGATCTAGGGATGGGAAAATGATACTTTACCGTGATTTTATTGATTGCACGGCAATCCATGCACATACGCCATTCGTTGTTCTTCTTTGGCACTAGAATCACTAGAACGGCGCACGGGCTCAAACTCTCTCGAATTTGCTTCTTCTCCAACAGCTCTCCTTAGTCTCGTCGGGAGACGTCCTATAGGCTGGTCGGTTGGGAAGCACGGCTCCGGGGATGAAATCGATCTGATGCTCGATTCCTCGCACTGGTGGCAGTCCTCCGGGTATCTCCTCAGGAAAAATGTCCTTGAACTCATCAAGTAAGGGTTGGACATCACTAGGCAAACAATCATTAGTAGCACTGCTCTTAAATGTGCGTAGAACAAGGGGCATACCTGCTTTAACGGCTTTCTGAACTCCTTTTGCTGAAATAAACAACTCTTCACATGAGGCTTGTTTGAACTCGACTCCAACTTCTTTTCCACAGCTAGGGAGCTCGGATGAGGTGGTTTAGGAGGGTTAGGGGCGACGGCAAGGGGCTACCCGGGGGCTGAGGTCTCGGTCGTGGCCTTCGGGGCCTGTTTTGCAGCTGCTTGCTTCGCCTTTTCCTCTTTGAACCTCTCTTGCATGCGTTGCTGATCTGTAGCAACGTCTTTAGGTGATAATGGCCTTAGGGTGCTGATTCGGCCATCAATGTCGACGGTGTAAGTGTTCAGACGTCCATCGTGGACAACACGTCGATCATACTGCCAAGGTCTGCCTAACAACAAGTGTGCCGCATCCATAGGGATAACATCGCACAAAACAGTGTCAGAAAACTTATGGATTGAGAATGAGACACTTACCTGGTGAACCATGCGTATCTCGCATCTTTCTGTAAGCCACTGCAGTCTGTAAGGCTTTAAATGTTGTTGAACTGGTAGACCAAGTTTTTCCACTGCATATTGACTGATGGCATTGATCACATTGCCACTGTTAATAATCATAGAACACGTGTGACCTTGAATCACTGCACGGGTGTAGAAGATGTTCTCCCGTTGGTGTTCTTGTTCCTCTTCTCGAATGATGCTCAAACTCCGGATTGTAACCAAACTGAGCTGAACTTCCGGATCGACTGGGTTAGGGGCTGCATCATTCTCGACTTCTTCTTCAAGTGTGGTGTCGCCCACGAGCTCTTTTTCATCCTCACTGCCTGATTCGACTTCATTTGATTCCGTTAAGTATAGAATTCGCCGGTTTGGACATTGAGCTTGGAAATGGCCCCAACCTTGACACTTATGACATTGGATGTCACGAGCACGATTAGGGGCTGTAACACCTTGATTTGGCCGAGTAGGGGTCGGCCTTGACTGGTTGGGCGGCGTAGACTCGGGTCTACGGCTTGTCTACGGTGTAGAACGGTCAAAACGCCGTTCGGGTGGTCCGGGTGGACCTTTTGGTCGAGTAGAATCAGTAGGAGGTGTAGAAAGTGATGTGGAAGGTGTACCTTTACTCCAAGATGAACGAGTAGGGGCTGCATTGTAGTGGGATCGACGGCGGCCCTTTCTTAGCTGCCTTTCCACAATCGATGCGTACTGCACCATTCTTTCTACACTGGTGAAGTCTCTGAGCTCGACTTCACACACAATATCAGGATTCATACCTTCAATGTACCGAATGATGGTAGCATTTAGGGTCTCCTGCTTTCCAACTCTATTTAAGAGCGTCTCCAACTCCTTATGGTACTCTTCGATTGATCTAGTACCTTGCTTGACCCGATTGAGCTTCTTCTCAAGCTCTCTTTCATAATGCATGGGTATGAAACGCCCACGCATGAATCCTTTCATCTCCTCCCAGTTGTCGATTGGAGGGTTGTGGTTTCTGCGCCTTCTTTCTTGTTGCATTTCCCACCATGAGGCTGCATAACCTCTAAACTCTAAGCATGCGAGTTGTACTTTCTTTTGCTCCGAAAAGTTGTAGCATGCAAAGATATTCTCTACCTTACATTCCCAATCTAAGTAAACATCGGGATCGTGGAGGCCTTCAAATTCGGGTATGCTCGTCTTGATGTTGTTGAGCCTACCATCATCATCATCGTGATAATGTGCATGCCTATGGGGACCTCGGGGTCGGCCATGGCGTCCTCTGTGCCCTTGTGGTGGGTAATCAGCTTCATACCCACTGGCTGCATAGGAATCGTATCCATAATCATAGTCATCTTCACAAGCGGGCTCACGGGATGGCCTTTGATCAACTTGCTGAACAGGAGGCGGCTGAGGGACGTTCCTCAGGGGTTGGCGTCGGCCTTGGGCTCCTGTTTGAGGCTCATGTCACCTCTCTGTGTTGTCTTGAGGTTCGGGTTGCCTCTCTGCATTGATTTGAGGCTCAGATTGCCTATTCTCTTCGTCTTGAGGCTCGAGTGGCCTCTTCTCAGGATCTCCTTGGACCGTTTGGGAATTCGGAACCGCCTGTACAGGCACGACACGGGCTCGGTCGCGCCGCCTTCGGTCGGGTCGCGCCTTGGTGGCGCGAATGAGGTCGCGCCGGGTCTATGACCGGGCCACGCCTCACTGGGCACTTTTCACCCCTCTGCATCGACGCCCGGTCGCGCCGTGTCTGTCCCCGGGTCGCGCCTCCCCCGTGCGCGGGTCGCGCCGCTCCTCCGTTTCACACTCACATGTGATCTTCGTCTTCCAACGATGCTCGGCTTCAACTCCTTCGACGGGTCTCTTTGACGCCTCTTGGGTCCAGACTTCTCGTATAAATCCACTGTGACTCTCTTTGAATTTCTTAGCTCTTGATCGTGTAACTGGCCCTTCCGGTACTTTGATTGGATCGGACATCTCCTTGGCTTGGGTCATATCAGTCCTTGGATTGATTTATCTATGGATTTTATTTTGGGATTGCCTAGATCTAGATCGGGTAAAGATTCTGTGTTTGTTGTAGTTGATAGGTTTTCCAAAATGGTGCATTTCATTGCATGTAGGAAAACTGATGATGCTGTTCAAATAGCCAATTTGTTCTTTGTGCATGTTGTTAGATTGCATGGAATTCCTCGTACTATTGTTAGTGATAGGGATTCTAAGTTTTTGGGACATTTTTGGCGCGTTCTTTAGGGAAAGCAAGGTACTAAGTTATTGTTTTCTACTGCATGTCATCCACAAACCGATGGTCAAACTGAGGTTGTGAATCGTACTTTAGGAACATTGCTTAGATCATTGATTAAGAATAATGTGAAGTCATAGGAAGAATGTTTACCTTATGCTGAGTTTGCTTACAATCGTGTTATTCATTCTTCTACTAACATGTCTCCATTTGAGGTTGTTTATGGTTTTAATCCACTAACGCCTAATGATTTGATTCCTTTACCTGTTGAGCATCTAACAAGTGTTAAAGGATTGAAGAGAGCTGATCTTATCAAGGAGATGCATGAGAAAGTTAGAGCCCGGATCGAGCACAAGGGCAACCAAACCGCCGCCGCCCGTAACACACGCCGCAAACGTGTTGTTTTTCAGCCCGGTGATCGTGTTTGGGAGTCCCGGAAGGTTTTCTAACCTAAGAAAATCGAAGTTGTCTCCAAGAGGAGATGGTCCTTTCACCGTCTTAAGCCGTGTCATTGACAATGCATACCGCATTGATCTACCTGGTGAGTATAAATGTTCTTCAACGTTTAATGTTGCTGATTTATCTCCCTTTGATGTAGGTGAATTCGATCAAGATGAAGATGCAAATTCGAGGACGAATTCTTTTCAGCAGGGGGGGAATGATGAAGCCATGGACAACAAAGATGAAGAAGAACCGGAGTTGCAATTTAGAGGACCAATCACAAGATCAAGAGCTAAGAAGTTGGAAGCTTATTTGCAAGTGTTGATTCGAAGAAAGCTTGAGATTGGAGATCAAGAAGCCAAGAGAAGCAATTCCAAGATAGTTAATTTATTAACTATTGAAGATCAAGAACACACCATGGAGTATTAATCATGAAGAGATGAAGTTGAAGAGTTCAAGTGCATGTGTGCATGTGCATGTAATTGCCGTGTGCATGTGTGTGCGATTTTGTGCAAGAAATCGGCCCTTAATTAATTTAATTATGGGGTTGATTTTATTTAGACTATAGTATTTATTTTATTTAATTAAGACTATAGTTGGATCAGATTTATTTAATTATTTAAGTGTAATTTTCGTCCATAATGAGGTCAAGTTTGACTAGAATTGTATTTAAGGCAATTTCCTACCTTGAATAGAATTCTAGTTTAGGGAACTTCCTAGTATAGTTAGAGATCCCTTTTGGATCAATCTTTAGGCCTTTTTTATGCTAATTTTCATTCCCCTTAGTGCTTATAAATAGGGGAACCATGTCTCATTGTTACTTTAGACATTGTTGAATTAAATTGCTTTTGCATTCAATTTGTGTCTCAAATCTATTTGTCTTTTGAATACTTTTCACACGAAAATATTCATTCTTGGAGTTAGCAACTACAAGTCTTATTCAAGGGTATTGCTCAATTCACTTGAGGGATTGACCGGTATTCGCTAACGAGGAACAACTTGGAGATTTCAACCTTGAAGACGTTCGAGATTCAAGGAGGCTATCGGGTTGTGAATCACCACACAACAACACCATCGTCCAACACCATCTTCGACGTCAAACCACCCTCCACCGTCGTCCATCTTCACGGCAGCCACCAAGTCCAATTCTACATCCGTTCGTTATATCCGTAAGTTCGTTCAAACACTAACATATCCTACCTTCTCCAAGCCCTTCTTCACCAACCTTCACACACGATTTTATACCCTTAATTCCAGCCATAAACTCGCCCATACAGCCCCTATAACCTTTGGTTTGTGTTATTTAATTGGTGTCATAGTTCTAGGTATTTTAGTTGTCTAGATTAGCCATATTTTTGTGTCGGATTGAATCCTTCTTAATTCTGACGTGTTTCGATTCTTAAGTCTTCTGCTACGTCGTTATTATCGTCCTAGTTCGTGTCTGGGTCGTATCAGAAATTGCCTTAAATACAATTCTAGTCAACCTTGACTATAATATGGATGAAAATTACATTAAATTAAATAAAAATCTGAACTAAACTATAGACTAACATAATTAAATAAATACTATAGTCTAAATAAAATTCAATCCCTAATTAAATCAACTAAGGGACGAAAATTCCATGCAACGCGAATCTGCCACGCATGCACAACTTGATGAGTTCTATCTTCATGCATTGCTCTTCAAACCTTGATCTCCAATCTTTAATTGTTAACAAGGTAACAATCTTTGGGATGCTCTCAATTCCTTTGTCATCTTCGAACTTCTTACATATAAATGCTTGGAAAAATCCTTGCAATTGTATTGCTCGAAGTCGTGTAAATGGACCACGTATTTGCAGCTCCGGATTAAGTTCTTCAAGGCTTTTCGTGGCTTCATCAAAATATGCGGCCAAGTATGCTTCAATCCATACAAGTATGATCCTCCTCTTCAAGTGAAAGCATAGTAATGATCTTGGAGCGGCTTTGAACATTCATCTCTTCCTCGAGCTTCTTTCGCACATATCCTTGAAAGTAACCTTGAAGTTACTTAGCTCGTAACCTTGTAATTGGACCTCGAATTTGCAACTCCGGGTTTGAACCATCAATGCTATGCACGTTCTCATCATTCCCCCCCTGCTGAAAAGAATTCGTCCTCGAATTTGGATCTTCATCATGGTCGAATTCATCTGCAAGAAAAAGAGATAAATCAGCTATATTAAACGTAGAAGAACACTTATACTCACCAGGTAGATCAATGCGGTATGCATTATCATTGACACGGCTTAGGACGGTGAATGGATGATACGAACCCGAAAAGTATAAAAGAATCAAATCCAAGAATGCCATTGAGAGCTTCAAAGATAATCATGTTGTTCAAGATTAAAGATTGGAGATCAAGATTTGAAGAACACAAGTGCATGAAAATATTCAGATATTTTGGTCAGCCCATGAAGATCAAATTCAGCCCGAGATTGGTCAACATGCTATCATTTGATGATGAAGAAGGAAGCATGAAGACGTGAGAAGAAGAACGAAGCCATTTGGACGTGTGCATGAAGAGTTATACGCGTTTGCATGGGAAATCGGGTGATGAAGCCACGAAAAGCCTTGAAGAACTTAATCCGGAGCTGCAAATACGTGGTCCATTTACACGACTTCGAGCAATACAATTGCAAGGATTTTTCCAAGCATTTGTATGTAAGAAGTTCGAAGATGACAAAGGAATTGAGAGCATCCCAAAGATTACTACTTTGTTAATAATCAAAGATTGGAGATCAAGATTTGAAGAGCAATGCATGAAGATAGAACTCATCAAATTGTGCATGCATGGCAGATTTGCGTTGCATGGAATTTTCGTCCCTTAGTTATTTAATTAAGGGGTTGAATTTTATTTAGACTATAGTATTTATTTAATTATGTTAGTCTATAGTTTAGTTCAGATTTTTATTTAATTTAATGTAATTTTCGTCCATTATTTAAATAGGTTTGATTAGAATTGTATTTAAGGCAATTTCCTACCTTGAATAGAATTCTAGTTTAGGGAACTTCCTAGTATAGTTAGAGATCCCTTTTGGATCAATTTTAAGCTTTTTTTATGCATAATTTCGTTCCCCCTTAGGCTTATAAATAGGGGAACCATGTCACATTGTTACTTTAGACTATATTTGATTATTAAGCCTTTGCTTTCAATATCGTCTCTCCCCTTTAAATCTTTTGTGAGTTTAGATAATTAAATTCATACTCTTAGATTTAGCACCTCTAAGTTTTACAAAGGGAATTCGCCGTCCACGTTCGAGGGATCGTCGGAAACTCGCTACTTGAAGATCAACTTAAAGAATTTGGCCTTGTGTACGTTCGAGATTCAAGGCAACTTTCGGGTTGTGATTCGCATCTACCAATCACCACCGTCCAGCCGCCTTCAACAACATCCATCATCATCTTCGTCCATCTCAACATCCTTCCAAGAATTCATAGTTCGAGTATCAAGCCATTCCAAACCGTTCCGGATCAGATTTGCATATACGTGTTCTACGCGACGTTTGGAGCATATATAACGTAAGTTTATCCAATCCTTATCATACCCTATCTACCTTAGCCATTCTTCACCCTAACATCACACACGAAATCCTCTCCATAATTCCAGCCCCTATACACGATCCATTCCAGCCCTTACGCCCTTGGTTTGTGTTACATAGTTCGTGTCGTTCTCTACGTACTCTAGTTGTCTAGTTTGTCGTAATTTTCCGTTGTTTGTCGAGTCGGATTGAATCCTTCTTAATTCTGACGTGTTTCGATTCTTAAGTCTTCCGCTACGTTCTCAAGATTCGTCCTAGCATAGTCCGGGTCGTATCATCGGGAGATGCTGTTTTTCATGCAAAGGTGGCAAGATTAATTATGTCATGGGCCACGAATTTAATTCAATTAATTCAGCCCATTGTCGTGATTAATAAGCTCCAAATAGGAGAGAATATCCAACCCAAATCCACTTTGGGATTTATCCTTATCTAGTTAGATTTAGATAGATTTTTGTTATCTTATTTTTGGTATCTTTTGATTTTATCCTAGATTGATTAGGATTAGTATTTTTCAATATTTATCTAGTTAATTAGGGTTTAATTTCGTCCATAATGTCTCCTATAAATAGGAGCACCCTGTGACATTCATAATTCAGACAATTGCAAGAAATAAAGAGTTTTTCTCAATCTGTCTCACGATCCTTCGGTTGATCAAACTTTTATCTATAATTCTATTGTTCTAGCAAATCAATAGTCTTATTTAAGTTCTTCAGGGTATAATTAAGTACTTGGGAGAATTGCTATCCGGAGAAGCTAGACGAGTGCGTTCGGGTTGATTCAACACGGGTTCACCGATCTGTCCTATCCTTCTACCAAACCACCGCCGCCATCACCAACACTCCACCGCCGTCCGCCGTCGTTCACCATCAGATTCCAGCCACCCTTAGACGTATCAAGTGTGTTCATCAAGTCATAGTTCGTATCTTCGATTTCTAGTAAGTTTTATCTTGTTTTGAGTCGGATTGATTCCATTGTTTTCTAGCTGACGTAGTTCGATTCTTGAGTCTTCCGCGTGCATAAATCTCGTGTCTTGGATACATTGTCCGGGTCACATCATATCAATGGACCATCTCCACGGGGCGACAACTTCGACTTTCTCAAGTTCGGGAATCGGCCAGGACTCAAATGAACCCAAACACGATCACCGGACTGGAATATCACGCGCTTGCGCCTCGTGTTACGTACGGCGGCTATCCTTGAGCCTTGGTGCTCAATTCGGGCACGTACCTTCTCATGCATCTCTTGAATAAAATCAGCTCTTTTCATACCTTTAACACTTGTTAGATGCTCAACGGGTAAAGGTAGCAAATCAGTAGGAGTTAGTGGATTAAATCCATAAACTACCTCAAAAGGAGACATGTTAGTAGAAGAATACACAACACGATTATAAGCAAACTCAGCATATGGTAAACATTCTTCCCATGACTTCAAGTTATTCTTAATTAGAGACCTAAGTAAAGCTCCTAAAGTGCGATTCACAACCTCAGTTTGACCATCGGTTTGTGGATGACATGCAGTAGAAAACAATAACTTAGTACCTAATTTTCCCCACAAAGCACGCCAAAAATGTCCTAAAAACTTAGAATCCCTATCACTAACAATAGTACGAGGAATTCCATGCAATCTAACAACATGCACAAAGAACAAATTGGCAACATGTATAGCATCATCAGTTTTCCTACATGCAATGAAATGAGCCATTTTGGAAAACCTATTAACTACAACAAACACAGTGATGAGATCGTGCCTAGCAATGATCCAGATGATCCGGAGTTGCAGTTCAAAGGTCCTGTGACGTGTTTGCGAGCTAAGAAGTTACAAGCTTATCTACAAGCTTCAATAAGGCACAAATTCGAAATGCATGAAGATGAAGTGAAGAGCAGCCCGAGATGGATCACTATGCTAACCATTGATGATAAAGAATAAGGCTTGAAGTTAGTCGGTATAGGCATACTGACCAGATTGCATGAAGTTAGTCAGTATGGGCATACTGACCAAGTGGACGTTAAAGATAACGTGTGGATTCATCCAATAATAGTCAAACACGTTAATTATGGAGCCCAAGTCCATAAGTGGCGACAATTTGAAGGCCCAAAATCAATTTGGGATTTATCTTTATCTAGATAGATTTTTATTATTTTATTTTTGGTATCTTTTGTTTTTTACCTTAAAAACAGATTTTGGATAAGGTAACAATCCTTATTAGATTAGAACTAGTTATTTTCGATTCCATCTAGATATCTAGGTCTAGATTTTCATCCCCTATGATATTATAAATAGAGATATCATGTGATACTTTGAAGGTTAGACAATTGCATGAATACAAGAATTATTTCTCTTTTGTCTCCAAGATCCTTAGGTTGATCGAAAATATCCAAACAGTTCTATTGTTTTAGCAAATCAATAGTCCTATTCAAGTTCTTCAGGGTACGTTCAAGTACTTGGGAGAATTGCTATCCGGAGAATTAGTCGTGCGCGTTCGAGTTGATACAACACGGGTTCGCACTGCAGCTCCGGATCATCTGGATCATTGCTAGGCACGATCTCATCATTCCCCCCCTGCTGAAAAGAATTCGTCCTCGAATTCAAGGACTTATCATCATTGCACTCGAACTCATCATCTGCAGAAAAGGGAGATAAGTCAGCAACATTGAATGTAGATGAACACTTGTACTCACCGGGTAAATCAATGCGATATGCATTATCATTGACTCGACTCAGCACGGTGAACGGTCGATCTCCTCTAGGCATCAATTTCGATTTTCTCAAGTTGGGAAACCGTCCAGGACTCAGATGAATCCAAACGCGATCTCCAGGCTGGAAAATCACTTGCTTGCGCCGTTTGTTCTTTTGAACAGCATTACGTGCGCCAACGGCTTCAATACGCGCACGTACTTTCTCATGCATCTCCTTAACTTGTTCCGCTTTTCTTGTACCTTTAACACTTGTTAGATGCTCAACAGGTAAAGGCAACAGATCATTAGGCGTTAGCGGATTAAAACCATAAACAACTTCAAACGGAGACATATTGGTAGATGAATGCACAACTCTATTATAGGCGAATTCAGCATATGGCAAACAATCTTCCCATGATTTCAAGTTGTTTTTAACTAAAGCTCGCAGCAAAGTACCTAAAGTGCGATTAACTACTTCAGTTTGTCCGTCAGTTTGTGGATGACATGCAGTAGAAAATAACAATTTGGTACCGAATTTTCCCCAAAGTACACGCCAAAAATGTGCAAGAAACTTAGAATCCCTATCACTAACAATAGTTCTAGGTATTCCATGTAAACGCACAACATGTATAAAGAACAGATTGGCTATGTGTACTGCATCATCGGTTTTCCTACATGCAATGAAATGAGACATCTTGGAAAACCTATCAACTACAACAAAGATAGAATCTCGACCAGACCTAGACCGTGGTAATCCTAATATGAAATCCATAGATAAATCAATCCACGGGGAAGACGGGGCTGGTAGAGGAGTGTATAAACCAGAAGGATGTTGATACGACCCGGACTCTAGGAACGAACACACGTCGACACACGTAAGTTTTGTGTCTACGATGACTCAAACAATCAAAGTAAAATATGCGGAAGAAAACTAGACGACTAAGACTCAACTAAAACACCTAGACAATGACACACAAAATAACACAAATCCAATGAATATGGGGCTGTTTTGGACGGCTAAGATAAAGGTAAGGATGATGGAATTTCGATGGTATTGAATGGGTTTAGAATGGCTTGAGTAGATAGGATATGATAGAGTTGTATTGAACTTACGGATTGAACGGATGAGATGTTGTTGAACTCGAACAAGGGCTGGAATGGAACGAACGTTGATGATGCTTGGATGACGTCGATCGGCGATGATGGATGGTGTAAAGTCGATGTGAATTACAACCCGAAAGTTGCCTTGAATCTCGAACGTACACAAGGCCAAATTCTTTAAGTTGCTCTTCGATAGCGAGTTTCCGGCGATCCCTCGAACGTGGACGACGAATTCCCTTTGTAAAACTTAGAGGTGCTAAATCTAAGAGTATGAATTTAATTATCCAAATTCACAAAAGAATTAAAGGGGTGAGACGATATTGAAAGCAATGGCTTAAAAATCAAATATAGTCTAAAGTAACAATGAGACATGGATCCCCTATTTATAACAATAGGTGGATCGAAAACTATAAGCTAAGGACCGAAAATCATAGTCCAAATCAATCTAGGATTGTGTTTGGATATTTCCTAAACTAGAATTCTATTTAAGGTAGATTTTGTAGATCTTGCCTTATCTAAAAATCTGGTCAAAATTCTATCTAAAATAACCGAAAATCTTAACTAAAAATCTGCCAAAAATTCGTCCAAACTATAGGATAAATTAAATAAATAAAATACTATAATCTAATAAATCAATCCCCTTAATTGGATCATCAAGGGCCGATTATTTTGGGCTTTTCCACCATACATGCTTAACTTGGGCTGAATAGCAAGTATACACATCAAGCCCAACAAAAGCACACTTGCACGCTTCCTTCATGTATTGCACTCCACATCTTGATCTCCATCTTCCAATGTCAACAAGTTCATCATCTTCAAGCTTCTTTGTACGCCGTCTTCTTCTTCAAGCTTCTTGCGAATTGTAGCTTGCAAATAATCTTGCAACTTCTTAGCTCTTAATCTTGTGACGGGGCCTTTGAATTGAAGCTCTTCATTGACGTCCTCATTGCTATGGATGTCCTCATCATTCCCCCCCTGCTGAAAAGAATTCGTCCTCGAATTTGAATCCTCATCATGGTCGAATTCATCTGCAACAAAAGGAGATAAATCAGCAACATTAAACGTAGAAGAACACTTATACTCACCAGGTAGATCAATGCGGTATGCATTATCATTAACACGGCTTAGAACAGTAAATGGACCATCTCCACGGGGCGACAACTTGGACTTCCTCAAGTTAGGAAATCGGCCAGGGCTAAGGTGTACCCAAACTCGATCTCCGGGCTGAAAGATGACACGTTTGCGCCTCGTGTTGCGTGCGGCGGCTATCCTTGAGCCTTGGTGCTCAATCCGGGCACGTACCTTCTCATGCATCTCTTTGATAAAATCAGCTCTTTTCATACCTTTAACACTTGTTAGATGCTCAACAGGTAAAGGTAACAAATCATTAGGAGTTAACGGATTAAATCCATAAACTACCTCAAAAGGAGACATGTAAGTAGAAGAATGCACAACACGATTATAAGCAAATTCAGCATATGGTAAACATTCTTCCCATGACTTCAAGTTATTCTTAATTAGAGACCTAAGTAAAGCTCCTAAAGTGCGATTCACAACCTCAGTTTGTCCATCGGTTTGTGGATGACATGCAGTAGAAAACAATAACTTAGTACCTAATTTTCCCCACAAAACACGCCAGAAATGTCCTAAAAACTTAGAATCCCTATCACTAACAATAGTACGAGGAATTCCATGCAATCTAACAACATGCACAAAGAACAAGTTGGCAACATGTATAGCATCATCAGTTTTCCTACATGCAATGAAATGAGCCATTTTGGAAAACCTATCAACTACAACAAACACAGAATCCTTACCCGACCTAGACTTAGGTAATCCTAAGATGAAATCCATAGAAATATCAATCCAAGGAGAAGAAGGGGCGGGTAGGGGCGAGTAAAGTCCGAATGGGTGTGAAGTGGATTTGGCTTGACGACAAGTAATGCAACGACTACACACATTCTCTACATCCTTACGCATATGCGGCCAAAAGAAGTGTTCATGCAGCAAGTTCAATGTCTTATGCACACCAAAGTGACCCATTAAACCTCCCGCATGCGATTCTAACACTAATAACTCACGCATAGAACAAGTAGGGATGCATAATTTCGACTCTTTGAACAAGAAACCATCATGCACATAATAACCATCATAGGACCTAGATTTCGAGCTACATGAAGCATAGATGGGGCTGAAATAGGCGTCCTCAACATACAGTGCTTTAATAGACTCAAAACCAAGCATCTTAGCATGCATTAAGTTCAAAAGAGCGTACCTTCTTGATAGGGCATCGGCGACCACATTTTCCTCGCCTTTCTTGTACTTGATAACATACGGAAAGGATTCGATGAACTCGACCCATCTCGCATGTCTTTTGTTCAGATTGTTTTGCCCTTTCAAGTGCTTCAAACTCTCATGATCCGTGTGTATGACGAACTCCTTGGGCCACAAGTAGTGCTGCCATGTATCCAATGCACGCTTCAAAGCGTATAGCTCTTTATCGTACGTCGAATAACGCAAACTGGCGCCATTGAGTTTCTCACTGAAATAGGCCACGGGACGTTTTTCCTGCATCAAAACAGCACCAATACCTATCCCGGAAGCATCACACTCGATCTCAAAAGTTTTGGAAAAATCAGGTAAACACAAAACAGGAGCAGAACATAACAATGACTTCAAGGTATTAAAAGCATGCTCTTGTTGTTTACCCCACTCAAATTTCCGATCCTTCTTACTTAGCTCAGTAAGAGGGGCGGCTATACTGGAGAAATCCCGTACAAAACGACGGTAAAACCCAGCTAGACCATGGAATGATCGAACCTCAGAGGCGTTTTTCGGGGTTGGCCATTCCTCAATCGCTTTGATTTTGGAACGGTCTACCTCAATACCTCGTGAACTAACGACAAAGCCTAAAAACACGACTTCATCCATGCAAAAAGAACATTTAGACAAGTTTCCATACAACTTAGCATCACGCAGAAGACAGAAAACACGCCTAAGATGATCTAAGTGCGCCTGTGCATTGTGACTGTAAATCAAAATATCATCAAAGTAGACAACAACAAATTTACCAATCACATCACGCAAAACATGATTCATTAATCTCATAAACGTGCTCGGTGCATTAGTGAGACCAAAAGGCATAACTAACCACTCATATAAACCATGCTTTGTTTTAAACGCAGTTTTCCATTCATCCCCTTCATGCATTCTAACTTGAAAATAACCAGATCTCAAATCTATCTTAGAAAACAACTTAGAACCACTTAATTCATCTAGCATATCATCAAGTCTAGGGATAGGAAATCTGTACTTAACTGTTATCTTGTTGATGGCGCGGCAATCCATGCACATTCTCCATTCGTTGTTCTTCTTGGGCACTAGAATGACTGGAACTGCACAAGGGCTCATCGACTCTCGGATTTGCTTCTTCTCTAGCAACTCCTTTACTTGGCGATCGATCTCCTTCGTCTCTTCAGGTGAAGTGCGGTACGCCGGTCGGTTGGGCAAGACTGCGTCGGGTACGAAGTCGATCTGGTGCTCGATCCCACGAACTGGAGGTAATCCACTTGGAATCTCTTCCGGGAACACATCCGCGAACTCCTCCATAAGTGGCTGCACATCACAAGGCAAAGAAACACCATTAGTAGCACTGCCCTTATAAGATAAAAGAACAAAAGGTAAACCTGCTTTTAGTGCTTTCTCTACGCCTTTAACTGAGATGAACAGGGATCGATTCTTCTCTTGACTTGGGGCTGATCCGGGTGCTTTTCCACGAGCTAAGGCATCATTAGGAGACACCTTAGGGGCTGCAATGGTCGAGCATGAGGTGGAACTCGGTGTTGACGGGGCGGCCGAGTTGGTTCGGGCTGCGGCTGCGGCTGCGGCTTGTTTTGCCCGTTCTTGCTTGAATCTCTCTTGCATCCTTTCTTGATCCTCTGCAACAGCTTTAGGAGTAAGTGGCTTGAGCACAGTGGTTCGACCATCTCGAATAATCGAGTAGGTGTTGGCTAAACCATCGTGAACCGCTTTTCTATCGAACTGCCACGGTCTTCCTAAAAGTATATGGGCTGCTTCCATAGGAATAACATCACAAAGAACAGTGTCAGCATAACGACCTTTAGTAAAAGTAACGTGTACCTGACCTGTCACTCGAATGGATCCTCTGTCAGTAAGCCACTGCAACTTGTATGGCTTCGGATGCTTTATTGTGGTGAGGGCGAGTTTATCAACGGCATACTGACTGATTGCGTTGATTACACTCCCACTGTCGATGATCATGGCACAAGTCTGATCTTTGATGGCAACTCGAGTGTAGAAGATGTTCTCTCGTTGCGATTGCTCTTCGTCTTCACGGTTGATGTTCAGACTGCGAATAGAAACCAAGCTAACATGAGATAGCTCGTCTTCTTCATCATCTGGCTCGACTTCAGGGACCTTGACTGCTTCAGGGGCGGCGCCTTGGGTTTCCTCTTCATCTTCACTGGCTGATTCAAGTCCATTATGTTCATTGAGGAACAGAACACGCCGGTTTGGACACTGGTTCTGAAAATGACCCCAACCTTGACATTTATGACACTGGATGTCACGGGCTCGACTAGGGGCTGCATTTGGCGTTGGAGTGGACTGGTTGGGCCGTTGGAAGGGTGGCCTGGGTGTAGACTCGGGTCTACGGCTTGCTTGCGGTGTAGAACGATCATAACGGCGTTCCGGAGGGCCGGATTGACCTCGGGGTCGTGTGGAATCAGTAGAAGGAGTAGAAGGTGATGTGGACGGTGTACCTTTACTCCAAGATGATCGAGTAGGGGCTGCACTTTGACTGGATCGACGGCGGCCTTCTCGCAACTGCTTTTCCACAATTGATGCGTATTGCACCATTCTCTCAATGCTTGTGAATTCTTTGAGCTCTACTTCACAGGCAATGTCTGGATTCATACCTTCAATGTACCGAATGATGGTAGCATTTAAGGTCTCCTCTTTTCCGACTCGATTCAGGGCCGTTTCTAGCTCTTTGTGGTACTCCTCGATCGATCTAGCTCCTTGCTTGATCCGGTTGAGCTTCTTCTCAAGCTCTCTTTCATAGTGGACTGGGATGAAGCGTCCACGCAAGAATCCTTTCATTTCTTCCCAATTGTCAATGGGTGGATTTCTGTTTCTTCGTCTTCTTTCTTGCTGCATTTCCCACCAAGTGGCTGCGTAGCCTTTAAACTCCAAACATGCTAGCTGCACCTTTTTGGCTTCTGAAAAGTCATAGCATGCGAAAATCTTCTCTACCTTACGTTCCCAATCAAGATAGATATCGGGATCGTGAAGGCCTTCAAACTCTGGAATGCTCGTCTTGATGTTGTGGAGCATTCGATCCTCTTCATAGTCATCTCGACTATGGCCTCGTCTCGGGCGACGTCCTCGGTCAAATTCTTCAGTATTCTCATCAAAGTACTCCTCTTCAGGCTCGTTGTGACGTTCTAGACGTTGATTTCCTCGAATGGGTGGAGGAAAGACAGGTGTCGTTTTAGTGCGTTCAAGAGCATGCACTAAATCGTCTATTTTGTCAGAGAGGGCCTGGTGTTGTCTTTGAACATGCTTAGACAACGCTTCAAAATGGTACTTGGGATCCCACGGTGCGGGTGGATCCGAGTATGACTCCATGGGTGCTTTAGAAGGGTCTTTGGACGGGTCCAAAGGTGGTGAAGTCGAATGGTGATCGATTGGAGGTGTAGAGGATGATTCGGTGTGGGTTCCTTTCTTCATGGTACCTACAAAACGAACAAACGTAAAAGAAAACAAGGTAGGACCTCACAATCTCACGTTCACTCTTTTGTTTTCACTCTTGATTTTACCACTCGTGTTTGCACTCAAAGTGTATGGTGCTCAGTGTGTGAAAATCGTGTATAAGGGAGTAGGGACTCGTGTGGTTTGTTCTAAGGAAGGACGGGAATGCTATTCTCGGAACACGGATGAATGTGGTATGTGTAGATGAGATACGGGTTGGGTATGAGTATGTAGGATGGTGGCCGATTGTAGTAGGGTATAGGGATGGGGTGGCCGAATGGTAGGGTAGTATGGGTGGGGTGTGGTGGTCGAATTAGGGTAGGAAGTATAGGGTAGGAAGGAAAGAAGTAGAAGAGAAAAGGAAAGAAGAAAGAGATAAGGTAAGTAGGGAATTTGGATATGTATCAATCTATGTGACACAATCTAAATGCCTTAATTAGCCTAGACTCTAGAAGGAATGAACCAAAAATAAAATAAGACACTTAAGGAAGTTACCAACAAGAAATAGAACTTGTATGGAAAGTTCCAAAAGTAAAACAAACTTGAAGGAAACTACCAAAAATAAGAAAGACTTATTAAGGTAATTACCAACTAACAACTAGTACCAAAAGGAAAGTACCAAAATTAAAATTGAACAAGATGGGAAACAAAGAATTTTCGTTTTTTTTTTTTTTTTTTTTTTCGGATTTTTTTTTTTTTTTTTTTTTTTTTTTGAACGATCGACTTTTCTCTCTTTTTTTTTTAACTGATCGTGTCTCTTTTTTTTTTTTTTTTTTTTTTTTGAACAATGAACAAACGGAAATTAAATTACAACTCGATTCAACGTAAAAATAAAATACGACACAAAAACGAACCAAAGCCGACGTGGCTTTGATACCACTTTTATGATACGACCCGGACTCTAGGAACGAACACACGTCGACACACGTAAGTTTTGTGTCTACGATGACTCAAACAATCAAAGTAAAATATGCGGAAGAAAACTAGACGACTAAGACTCAACTAAAACACCTAGACAATGACACACAAAATAACACAAATCCAATGAATATGGGGCTGTTTTGGACGGCTAAGATAAAGGTAAGGATGATGGAATTTCGATGGTATTGAATGGGTTTAGAATGGCTTGAGTAGATAGGATATGATAGAGTTGTATTGAACTTACGGATTGAACGGATGAGATGTTGTTGAACTCGAACAAGGGCTGGAATGGAACGAACGTTGATGATGCTTGGATGACGTCGATCGGCGATGATGGATGGTGTAAAGTCGATGTGAATTACAACCCGAAAGTTGCCTTGAATCTCGAACGTACACAAGGCCAAATTCTTTAAGTTGCTCTTCGATAGCGAGTTTCCGGCGATCCCTCGAACGTGGACGACGAATTCCCTTTGTAAAACTTAGAGGTGCTAAATCTAAGAGTATGAATTTAATTATCCAAATTCACAAAAGAATTAAAGGGGTGAGACGATATTGAAAGCAATGGCTTAAAAATCAAATATAGTCTAAAGTAACAATGAGACATGGATCCCCTATTTATAACAATAGGTGGATCGAAAACTATAAGCTAAGGACCGAAAATCATAGTCCAAATCAATCTAGGATTGTGTTTGGATATTTCCTAAACTAGAATTCTATTTAAGGTAGATTTTGTAGATCTTGCCTTATCTAAAAATCTGGTCAAAATTCTATCTAAAATAACCGAAAATCTTAACTAAAAATCTGCCAAAAATTCGTCCAAACTATAGGATAAATTAAATAAATAAAATACTATAATCTAATAAATCAATCCCCTTAATTGGATCATCAAGGGCCGATTATTTTGGGCTTTTCCACCATACATGCTTAACTTGGGCTGAATAGCAAGTATACACATCAAGCCCAACAAAAGCACACTTGCACGCTTCCTTCATGTATTGCACTCCACATCTTGATCTCCATCTTCCAATGTCAACAAGTTCATCATCTTCAAGCTTCTTTGTACGCCGTCTTCTTCTTCAAGCTTCTTGCGAATTGTAGCTTGCAAATAATCTTGCAACTTCTTAGCTCTTAATCTTGTGACGGGGCCTTTGAATTGAAGCTCTTCATTGACGTCCTCATTGCTATGGATGTCCTCATCAGATGTGAAATAGATTTTGATCTCCTACATGTAATGCATCTACTACACACATTCTCAACATCATGCTTCATACGTGGCCAAAAGAAATGCTCATGCAGCAAGTTTAACGTTTTAGACACACCAAAGTGACCCATTAAACCTCCCGCATGCGATTCAAGAACTAACAACTCATGCATAGAAGACATAGGAATACACAACTGTGAACCCTTGAACAAGAACCTCTCATGCACAAAATATCCATCATGTGAACGAGATTTAGAGCAACAAAGAGCATAGATCGGTGCAAGGAACTCATCACATGCACACAACTCCTTAATTGCATCAAATCCCAACATCTTAGCATGCATAAAGTTCAAGAGAACGTACCTTCTTGACAATGCTTCAGCACAACACTCAACAAAACAATCAACTATCCAATGTGTAACATATAATGGATCTAACATGGTATAATAAACAGTCATGCAATTTCCAACATGTTCAACACTATGAATAGCTTTCAAATGAGTGATACGACCCGAACTCTAGGAACGAACACACGTCGACACACGTAAGTTTTGTGTCCACGAAGACTCAAATTATCAAAGTAAAAATATGCGGAAGAAAACTAGACGACTAAGACTCAATTAAAATACCTAGACAATGACACACAAAATAACACAAATCCAATGAATATGGGGCTGTTTTGGACGGCTAAGATAAAGATAAGGGAGATGGAATTTCGATGGTATTGAATGGGTTTAGAATGGCTTGAGTAGATAGGATATGATAGAGTTGAAACGGACTTACGGATGGAACGGTATGCACGATGAATTGGACTCGAACTTGATCACGGTGATGGCTGGACTTGAGGCGGGCGAACGGTGGTGATGGTGGCGTCGCGAAGGTGGTTCGGCGGTGGTGGTAGTGTTGTGAATTACAACCCGAAAGTTGCCTTGAATCTCGAACGTACACAAGGCCAAATTCTTTAAGTTGCTCTTCGATAGCGAGTTTCCGACGATCCCTCGAACGTGGACGGCGAATTCCCTTTGTAAAACTTAGAGGTGCTAAATCTAAGAGTATGAATTTAATTATCTAAACTCACAAAAGATTAAATGGGGTGAGACGATATTGAAAGCAATGGCTTAAAAATCAAATATAGTCTAAAGTAACAATGAGACATGGATCCCCTATTTATAACAATAGGTGGATCGAAAACTATAAGCTAAGGACCGAAAATCATAGTCCAAATCAATCTAGGATTGTGTTTGGATATTTCCTAAACTAGAATTCTATTTAAGGTAGATTTTGTAGATCTTGCCTTATCTAAAAATCTGGTCAAAATTCTATCTAAAATAACCGAAAATTACCAACTAAAAATCTGCAAAATTCGTCCAACCCATAATAAAATAAAATACTATAGTCTAATAAATCAATCCCCTTAATTGGATCATCAAGGGCCGATTATTTTGGGCTTTTCCACCATGCATGCTTAACTTGGGCTGAATAGCAAGTATACACATCAAGCCCAACAAAAGCACACTTGCACGCCTTCTTCATGTATTGCACTCCATATCTTGATCTCCATCTTCCAATGTCAACAAGGTCATCATCTTCAAGCTTCCTTGTACGCCGTCTTCTTCTTCAAGCTTCTTGCGAATTGTAGTTTGCAAATAATCTTGCAACTTCTTAGCTCGTAGTCTTGTGACGGGTCCTTTGAATTGAAGCTCTTCATTGACTTCCTCATTGCTATGGATGTCCTCATCATTCCCCCCCT
Organism: Perilla frutescens; assembly: GCA_026008535.1. Taxonomy (NCBI): domain Eukaryota; kingdom Viridiplantae; phylum Streptophyta; class Magnoliopsida; order Lamiales; family Lamiaceae; genus Perilla; species Perilla frutescens. The sequence goes on from BRKX01000012.1 coordinate 47,415,225, forward strand.
GCTGAAAAGAATTCGTCCTCGAATTTGACTCCTCATCATGGTCGAATTCATCTGCAACAAAAGGAGATAAATCCGCAACATTAAACGTAGAAGAACACTTGTACTCACCAGGTAGATCAATGCGGTATGCATTGTCATTAACACGGCTTAGAACAGTGAAGGGACCATCTCCACGGGGCGACAACTTCGACTTCCTCAAGTTAGGAAATCGGCCAGGGCTAAGGTGTACCCAAACTCGATCTCCGGGCTGAAAGATGACACGTTTGCGCCTCGTGTTGCGTGCGGCGGCTATCCTTGAGCCTTGGTGCTCAATCCGGGCACGTACCTTCTCATGCATCTCTTTGATAAAATCAGCTCTTTTCATACCTTTAACACTTGTTAGATGCTCAACAGGTAAAGGTAACAAATCATTAGGAGTTAACGGATTAAATCCATAAACTACCTCAAAAGGAGACATGTTAGTAGAAGAATGCACAACACGATTATAAGCAAATTCAGCATATGGTAAACATTCTTCCCATGACTTCAAGTTATTCTTAATTAGAGACCTAAGTAAAGCTCCTAAAGTGCGATTCACAACCTCAGTTTGTCCATCGGTTTGTGGATGACATGCAGTAGAAAATAATAACTTAGTACCTAATTTTCCCCACAAAACACGCCAGAAATGTCCTAAAAACTTAGAATCCCTATCACTAACAATAGTACGAGGAATTCCATGCAATCTAAAAACATGCACAAAGAACAAGTTGGCAACATGTATAGCATCATCAGTTTTCCTACATGCAATGAAATGAGCCATTTTGGAAAACCTATCAACTACAACAAACACAGAATCCTTACCCGACCTAGACCTAGGTAATCCTAAGATGAAATCCATAGAAATATCAATCCAAGGAGAAGAAGGGGCGGGTAGGGGCGAGTAAAGTCCGAATGGGTGTGAAGTGGATTTGGCTTGACGACAAGTAATGCAACGACTACACACATTCTCTACATCCTTACGCATATGCGGCCAAAAGAAGTGTTCATGCAGCAAGTTCAATGTCTTATGCACACCAAAGTGACCCATTAAACCTCCCGCATGCGATTCTAACACTAATAACTCACGCATAGAACAAGTAGGGATGCATAATTTCGACTCTTTGAACAAGAAACCATCATGCACATAATAACCATCATAGGACCTAGATTTCGAGCTACATGAAGCATAGATGGGGCTGAAATAGGCGTCCTCAACATACAGTGCTTTAATAGACTCAAAACCAAGCATCTTAGCATGCATTAAGTTCAAAAGAGCGTACCTTCTTGATAGGGCATCGGCGACCACGTTTTCCTCGCCTTTCTTGTACTTGATAACATACGGAAAGGATTCGATGAACTCGACCCATCTCGCATGTCTTTTGTTCAGATTGTTTTGCCCTTTCAAGTGCTTCAAACTCTCATGATCCGTGTGTATGACGAACTCCTTGGGCCACAAGTAGTGCTGCCATGTATCCAATGCACGCTTCAAAGCGTATAGCTCTTTATCGTACGTCGAATAACGCAAACTGGCGCCATTGAGTTTCTCACTGAAATAGGCCACGGGACGTTTTTCCTGCATCAAAACAGCACCAATACCTATCCCGGAGGCATCACACTCGATCTCAAAAGTTTTGGAAAAATCAGGTAAACACAAAACAGGAGCAGAACATAACAATGACTTCAAGGTATTAAAAGCATGCTCTTGTTGTTTACCCCACTCAAATTTCCGATCCTTCTTACTTAGCTCAGTAAGAGGGGCGGCTATACTGGAGAAATCCCATACAAAACGACGGTAAAACCCAGCTAGACCATGGAATGATCGAACCTCAGAGGCGTTTTTCGGGGTTGGCCATTCCTCAATCGCTTTGATTTTGGAACGGTCTACCTCAATACCTCGTGAACTAACGACAAAGCCTAAAAACACGACTTCATCCATGCAAAAAGAACATTTAGACAAGTTTCCATACAACTTAGCATCACGCAGAAGATAGAAAACACGCCTAAGATGATCTAAGTGCGCCTGTGCATTGTGACTGTAAATCAAAATATCATCAAAGTAGACAACAACAAATTTACCAATCACATCACGCAAAACATGATTCATTAATCTCATAAACGTGCTCGGTGCATTAGTGAGACCAAAAGGCATAACTAACCACTCATATAAACCATGCTTTGTTTTAAACGCAGTTTTCCATTCATCCCCTTCATGCATTCTAACTTGAAAATAACCAGATCTCAAATCTATCTTAGAAAACAACTTAGAACCACTTAATTCATCTAGCATATCATCAAGTCTAGGGATAGGAAATCTGTACTTAACTGTTATCTTGTTGATGGCGCGGCAATCCATGCACATTCTCCATTCGTTGTTCTTCTTGGGCACTAGAATGACTGGAACTGCACAAGGGCTCATCGACTCTCGGATTTGCTTCTTCTCTAGCAACTCCTTTACTTGGCGATCGATCTCCTTCGTCTCTTCAGGTGAAGTGCGGTACGCCGGTCGGTTGGGCAAGACTGCGCCGGGTACGAAGTCGATCTGGTGCTCGATCCCACGAACTGGAGGTAATCCACTTGGAATCTCTTCCGGGAACACATCCGCGAACTCCTCCATAAGTGGCTGCACATCACAAGGCAAAGAAACACCATTAGTAGCACTGCCCTTATAAGATAAAAGAACAAAAGGTAAACCTGCTTTTAGTGCTTTCTCTACGCCTTTAACTGAGATGAACAGGGATCGATTCTTCTCTTGACTTGGGGCTGATCCGGGTGCTTTTCCACGAGCTAAGGCATCATTAGGAGACGCCTTAGGGGCTGTAATGGTCGAGCATGAGGTGGAACTCGGTGTTGACGGGGCGGCCGAGTTGGTTCGGGCTGCGGCTGCGGCTTGTTTTGCCCGTTCTTGCTTGAATCTCTCTTGCATCCTTTCTTGATCCTCTGCAACAGCTTTAGGAGTAAGTGGCTTGAGCACAGTGGTTCGACCATCTCGAATAATCGAGTAGGTGTTGGCTAAACCATCGTGAACCGCTTTTCTATCGAACTGCCACGGTCTTCCTAAAAGTATATGGGCTGCTTCCATAGGAATAACATCACAAAGAACAGTGTCAGCATAACGACCTTTAGTAAAAGTAACGTGTACCTGACCTGTCACTCGAATGGATCCTCTGTCAGTAAGCCACTGCAACTTGTATGGCTTCGGATGCTTTATTGTGGTGAGGGCGAGTTTATCAACGGCATACTGACTGATTGCGTTGATTACACTCCCACTGTCGATGATCATGGCACAAGTCTGATCTTTGATGGCAACTCGAGTGTAGAAGATGTTCTCTCGTTGCGATTGCTCTTCGTCTTCACGGTTGATGTTCAGACTGCGAATAGAAACCAAGCTAACATGAGATAGCTCGTCTTCTTCATCATCTGGCTCGACTTCAGGGACCTTGACTGCTTCAGGGGCGGCGCCTTGGGTCTCCTCTTCATCTTCACTGGCTGATTCAAGTCCATTCTGTTCATTGAGGAACAGAACACGCCGGTTTGGACACTGGTTCTGAAAATGACCCCAACCTTGACATTTATGACACTGGATGTCACGGGCTCGACTAGGGGCTGCATTTGGCGTTGGAGTGGACTGGTTGGGCCGTTGGAAGGGTGGCCTGGGTGTAGACTCGGGTCTACGGCTTGCTTGCGGTGTAGAACGATCATAACGGCGTTCCGGAGGGCCGGATTGACCTCGGGGTCGTGTGGAATCAGTAGAAGGAGTAGAAGGTGATGTGGACGGTGTACCTTTACTCCAAGATGATCGAGTAGGGGCTGCACTTTGACTGGATCGACGGCGGCCTTCTCGCAACTGCTTTTCCACAATTGATGCGTATTGCACCATTCTCTCAATGCTTGTGAATTCTTTGAGCTCTACTTCACAGGCAATGTCTGGATTCATACCTTCAATGTACCGAATGATGGTAGCATTTAAGGTCTCCTCTTTTCCGACTCGATTCAGGGCCGTTTCTAGCTCTTTGTGGTACTCCTCGATCGATCTAGCTCCTTGCTTGATCCGGTTGAGCTTCTTCTCAAGCTCTCTTTCATAGTGGACTGGGATGAAGCGTCCACGCAAGAATCCTTTCATTTCTTCCCAATTGTCAATGGGTGGATTTCTGTTTCTTCGTCTTCTTTCTTGCTGCATTTCCCACCAAGTGGCTGCGTAGCCTTTAAACTCCAAACATGCTAGCTGCACCTTTTTGGCTTCTGAAAAGTCATAGCATGCGAAAATCTTCTCTACCTTACGTTCCCAATCAAGATAGATATCGGGATCGTGAAGGCCTTCAAACTCTGGAATGCTCGTCTTGATGTTGTGGAGCATTCGATCCTCTTCATAGTCATCTCGACTATGGCCTCGTCTCGGGCGACGTCCTCGGTCAAATTCTTCAGTATTCTCATCAAAGTACTCCTCTTCAGGCTCGTTGTGACGTTCTAGACGTTGATTTCCTCGAATGGGTGGAGGAAAGACAGGTGTCGTTTTAGTGCGTTCAAGAGCATGCACTAAATCGTCTATTTTGTCAGAGAGGGCCTGGTGTTGTCTTTGAACATGCTTAGATAACGCTTCAAAATGGTACTTGGGATCCCACGGTGCGGGTGGATCCGAGTATGACTCCATGGGTGCTTTAGAAGGGTCTTTGGACGGGTCCAATGGTGGTGAAGTCGAATGGTGATCGACTGGAGGTGTAGAGGATGATTCGGTGTGGGTTCCTTTCTTCATGGTACCTACAAAACGAACAAACGTAAAAGAAAACAAGGTAGGACCTCACAATCTCACGTTCACTCTTTTGTTTTCACTCTTGATTTTACCACTCGTGTTTGCACTCAAGTGTATGGTGCTCAGTGTGTGAAAATCGTGTATAAGGGAGTAGGGACTCGTGTGGTTTGTTCTAAGGAAGGACGGGAATGCTATTCTCGGAACACGGATGAATTTGGTATGTGTAGATGAGATACGGGTTGGGTATGAGTATGTAGGATGGTGGCCGATTGTAGTAGGGTATAGGGATGGGGTGGCCGAATGGTAGGGTAGTATGGGTGGGGTGTGGTGGTCGAATTAGGGTAGGAAGTATAGGGTAGGAAGGAAAGAAGTAGAAGAGAAAAGGAAAGAAGAAAGAGATAAGGTAAGTAGGGAATTTGGATATGTATCAATCTATGTGACACAATCTAAATGCCTTAATTAGCCTAGACTCTAGAAGGAATGAACCAAAAATAAAATAAGACACTTAAGGAAGTTACCAACAAGAAATAGAACTTGTATGGAAAGTTCCAAAAGTAAAACAAACTTGAAGGAAACTACCAAAAATAAGAAAAGACTTATTAAGGTAATTACCAACTAACAACTAGTACCAAAAGGAAAGTACCAAAATTAAAATTGAACAAGATGGGAAACAAAGAATTTTCGTTTTTTTTTTTTTTTTTTTTTTTTTGAACGATCGACTTTTCTCTTTTTTTTTTTTAACTGATCGTGTCTCTTTTTTTTTTTTTTTTTTTTTGAACAATGAACAAACGGAAATTAAATTACAACTCGATTCAACGTAAAAATAAAATACGACACAAAAACGAACCAAAGCCGACGTGGCTTTGATACCACTTTTATGATACGACCCGAACTCTAGGAACGAACACACGTCGACACACGTAAGTTTTGTGTCCACGAAGACTCAAATTATCAAAGTAAAAATATGCGGAAGAAAACTAGACGACTAAGACTCAATTAAAATACCTAGACAATGACACACAAAATAACACAAATCCAATGAATATGGGGCTGTTTTGGACGGCTAAGATAAAGATAAGGGAGATGGAATTTCGATGGTATTGAATGGGTTTAGAATGGCTTGAGTAGATAGGATATGATAGAGTTGAAACGGACTTACGGATGGAACGGTATGCACGATGAATTGGACTCGAACTTGATCACGGTGATGGCTGGACTTGAGGCGGGCGAACGGTGGTGATGGTGGCGTCGCGAAGGTGGTTCGGCGGTGGTGGTAGTGTTGTGAATTACAACCCGAAAGTTACCTTGAATCTCGAACGTACACAAGGCCAAATTCTTTAAGTTGCTCTTCGATAGCGAGTTTCCGACGATCCCTCGAACGTGGACGGCGAATTCCCTTTGTAAAACTTAGAGGTGCTAAATCTAAGAGTATGAATTTAATTATCTAAACTCACAAAAGATTAAATGGGGTGAGACGATATTGAAAGCAATGGCTTAAAAATCAAATATAGTCTAAAGTAACAATGAGACATGGATCCCCTATTTATAACAATAGGTGGATCGAAAACTATAAGCTAAGGACCGAAAATCATAGTCCAAATCAATCTAGGATTGTGTTTGGATATTTCCTAAACTAGAATTCTATTTAAGGTAGATTTTGTAGATCTTGCCTTATCTAAAAATCTGGTCAAAATTCTATCTAAAATAACCGAAAATTACCAACTAAAAATCTGCAAAATTCGTCCAACCCATAATAAAATAAAATACTATAGTCTAATAAATCAATCCCCTTAATTGGATCATCAAGGGCCGATTATTTTGGGCTTTTCCACCATGCATGCTTAACTTGGGCTGAATAGCAAGTATACACATCAAGCCCAACAAAAGCACACTTGCACGCCTTCTTCATGTATTGCACTCCATATCTTGATCTCCATCTTCCAATGTCAACAAGGTCATCATCTTCAAGCTTCCTTGTACGCCGTCTTCTTCTTCAAGCTTCTTGCGAATTGTAGTTTGCAAATAATCTTGCAACTTCTTAGCTCGTAGTCTTGTGACGGGTCCTTTGAATTGAAGCTCTTCATTGACTTCCTCATTGCTATGGATGTCCTCATCAATGAGCAATGGAAAAACACAAACTAATCGAATTCAAATACCATGCTCGCATCTTACACTTGGTTGGAACAAATAATAGCTTTCTACTTTTCAACCTTTTCATGCAATTCAAGTCAAATCCAAATGTCAAATTAATTCTAAAAAGGAACATGGATTCAACTATACACATCAAATACCTATCAATACTAGAATAGTATAGACGGTACTTACCTCTCTCGATTTCAAGTAACACGTCCTTAAGATAAACAACATGGGTATTGGACGACTTATCTAGAACAAGCTGATCTCTAAGTCGAACATCATCATGCTCCAACTTCAGCTCTTCGTGGATCTCCTCTTGAGAGTTGGAAACTTCTTCCGAGCTGCCTTCAGGGTTGGATGTAGGTATTCCAGGCTGCTCCATCTCGAACTCTCTCTTCTCGATCTGCACATCACTAGAAAAACAATCATTAGTAGCACTGTTCTGAGAAATTAATAGATTATCCGACTTACCCGAATCCAGTGTTGGATCAATGCATATGGGCTGCGACGGAAATGTAGCTTCACTTATCATGTCTAAATTTAACTGGTGATCTGCGTTGGATGAACTAGACGACATGTCTTGATGTGAACAAGACTCCAACGGTGTCGTAGTAGGGCTAGGGACGGTGGCGATTGATTCGCTCTCGATAGTTGCGGCCTTCCTTTCTCTTTCGGCTTTAAACTTTTCTTGCATCCACTTCTGATCCTTAATGACGTCCTCAGGTGCCAAAGGCATCAATTTGATGGGTCGTCCATTCCAAGTAAAGGAATAAGTGTTGGCGTGACAATCGTGCACTGCTCCTCGATCGAATTGCCACGGTTGACCTAGAAGAATGTGTGTTGCCTCCATAGGAATGACATCACATAAAACAGTGTCAGTATATCGACCAATAGCAAATGCGACACTTACCTGACTTGTGATTGTAAGCCGCTGCAACTTATAGGGCTTGGGATGCTTCTGTGGTACTAGACCGAGCTTGTCCACTGCATATTGACTAATGGCGTTAAATACACTACCACTATCAATAATCATGGAACCAATTTTGTCTCCATCGGGTGTAGAAAATATCTTCCTGTTGGTCCATTTATCCTGCAAAACGAACAAACGTGAAGAAAAAGCAAAGTAGTACCTCACAATTCCTCACAGACACTCGTGTATGTCACTCTTGATTTTTCCACTCGTGTTTAACTCTCAGGTATGTGTAGTGCATGTGTGGAGTGAAATATGGGGGTGGATTGATCGAAAAATTCAGCATCTTCTCTTGACTAGCTCCTCTGGGTCTTCTTCAAGCTCCAACGGATAAAATCAAGCCGGAAGGTTGCTAAGAGTAGAAGTAGGCGTGTGGAATGAGTAATTCAGCTGGTGGTGTATGTGGACCACGGGTGTATGGGTGTACGGGTGTATGGGTGTATGGGTGTATGGACTATGTGGTGTATAAGGTGAACCGGGTGTATGTATGAAAGAGATGGCAATTTCGAATCCTATAGATGATTAGGAACGAAAATTTGATGGTTTAGGATGGATAATCTTGATTAGATATGGATGGGGATGGAAAGATCTTGAATAGATATAGATTAGGATGAAATCTATCTAAACAAGGTAAGAAATCTAATGGATAAAGGAAAAAGGATTTTGGATGTGTGAACACAATCTAAGAATCCCTAAAAAGATGGAAACAAATCTAAAAACAAGGAATTGAGATCAAAAACACAAAAACAAACTGAATTTTCGTTTTTTTTTTTTTTCGATTTTTTTTGTTTTTTTCGGCAATTTTTTTTTTTTTTTTGGCCGATTTCTTTTCTCCTTTTTTTTTCAATGAATATCAATCAGATTACAATAGACACGATGCAAAATTTAAATGACACGTATGATAGAAAACTGACACGTAGATGACACGTCGGATTGAACCACGACCAGCAGAGCTGACGTGGCTCTGATGCCAAATTTATGATGTGACCCGGACAATGTATCCAAGACACGAAAAATACGCAGGCGGAAGACTTTAAGGACTCGAACAACGTCAGCTAAAGAAGGGTAGAATCCGACACGAATTAAATGACGAAACTTACTAGAAAACTCGAATACTTGATGTAGACACTTGAACACGATGAAGGTGGCTTGGAACGGCGGCGGACGGCAGTGTGGATGGCGGTGGTCGTCGTGAGGTGTTGGCGGCGGTGGTGAAAAAGGTAGAAGGATAATCAGGATCGGCGAACCCGTGTTGAATCAACTCGAACGCGCACGACTAATTCTCTGGATAGCAATTCTCCCAAGTACTTGAACGCACCCTGAAGAACTTGAATAGGACTATTGAGTTGCTAAGACAATAGAACTTTGAAGATAAAATTTCGATCAACAAAAGATCTTGAGACAGATTGAGAAATAACTCTTGAATTCTTGCAATTGTCTGAATTATGAATGTCACATGGTGCTCCTATTTATAGGAGAGCATATGGACGAAATTTTAACCCTAAATAACTAGATAAACATTAAAAAATACTAATCCTAATCAATCTAGGATAAAATCAAAAGATACCAAAAAATTAAGATAAGAAAATCTATCTAAAATCTAACTAGATAAGGATAAATCCTAACTAACTTTGGGCCTCTTATTTTCACCACTTTTGGACCTTTATTAACACAATATGGGCTGCAATATATCATAAATAATTCGTGGCCCATGCTACAATTAATCTTGCCATCTTTGCATGAAAAACAGCATCTCCCAATTTCCCATGCAAACGCGTATAACTTTTAATGCACACGTCCAAATGGCGTCATTCTTCTTCTCACGTCTTCATGCTTCCTTCCTCTTCAATAATGGATAGCATGGTGATCCATCTTGGGCTGCTCTTCACTTCATCTTCATGCAACTCGAATTTACGACGAATAGAAGCTTGTAAATAAGCTTGCAACTTCTTAACTCGCAAACGCGTTATTGGACCTTTAAACTGCAGCTCCGGATCATCTGGATCATTGCTAGGCACGATCTCATCAACAATGAACAATACGGAATTAAATTACAACTCGATTGGACGTAAAATAAAATACGACACAAAAATCGAACCAAAGCCGACGTGGCTTTGATACCACTTTTATGATACGACCCGAACTCTAGGAACGAACACACGTCGACACACGTAAGTTTTTGTGTCTTCGATGACTCAAACAATCAAAGAAAATATGAGGAAGAATTATTGAACAAACTAGACGACTAAGACTCAACTAAAATACCTAGACAATGACACACAAAATAACACAATATCCAAAGGATGGGGGCTGTTATGAACGGTATTTTGGACGAGAATTATGGTAGTGAATTGGACGTGAGATATGGTTGACGAAGGGTTGGAGTAGATAGGATATGATTGAGTTGGAACGGACTTACGGATTAAACGAGATGAACACGATCCTGGACACGAACGGTGGATGAATCTTGAAACGGACGACGGGGTGTTGATGGTGGCGTCGTGAAGGCTGGACGGCGGTGGTGATAGTGTTGTGAATTACAACCCGAAAGTTGCCTTGAATCTCGAACGTACACAAGGCCAAATTCTTTAAGTTGTTCTTCGATAGCGAGTTTCCGACGATCCCTCGAACGTGGACGGCGAATTCCCTTTGTAAAACTTAGAGATGCTAAATCTAAGAGTATGAATTTAATTATCTAAACTTGATGAGATCAAGCATAGCAATGAAGAAGATGATCCGGAGCTGCAGTTTAAAGGTCCAATGACGCGTTTGCGAGCTAAGAAGTTGCAAGCTTATTTACAAGCTTCTATTCGTCGCAAATTCGAAATGCATGAAGATGAAGTCAAGGGCAGCTCAAGATTGATCACCATGCTTGCCATAGATGAAGAAGAAGGAAGCATGAAGATGTGAGAAGAAGAATGACGCCATTTGGCCGTGTGCATGAAAAGTTATACGCGTTTGCATGGGAAATCGGGAGATGCTGTTTTTCATGCAAAGGTGGCAAGATTAATTGTAGCATGGGCCACGAAATTAATTAAATTAATTCAGCCCATGGACGTTTATTTTGGGTCCAAATAGGCGTGGATTTGCAAGCCCAAGTCCATTGGGATTTATCCTTATCTAGTTAGATTTAGATAGATTTTTGTTATCTTATTTTTGGTATCTTTTGATTTTATCCTAGATTGATTAGGATTAGTATTTTTCAATGTTTATCTAGTTATTTAGGGTTAAAATTTCGTCCATATGCTCTCCTATAAATAGGAGCACCCTGTGACATTCATAAATCAGACAATTGCAAGAAATAAAGAGTTATTCTCAATCTGTCTCACGATCCTTCGGTTGATCAAACTTTTATCTACAATTCTATTGTTCTAGCAAATCAATAGTCTTATTTAAGTTCTTCAGGGTATAATTAAGTACTTGGGAGAATTGCTATCCGGAGAAGTTAGACGTGCGCGTTCGGGTTATTCAACACGGGTTCGCCGAATCTATCCAATCCACAACACTACCATCGCCGCCGCCAAGTCCATCTACACCAAAGCCTTCCGCCGCCACCATCACCATAATTCCAGCCATCTTCAAGTGTTCCAAGTGTCCTCATCGTCGTTCTTTTCGTTGTTCGAATTTCTAGTAAGTTTTACCGTTTAATTCGTGTCGGGTTGAGTCCTTCTTTAGCTGACGTAGTTCGAGTCCTTAAAGTCTTCCGCCTGCGTATTCTTCGTGTCTTGGATTCATTGTCCGGGTCACATCACTACGTCTCTAGATTCGTCCTAGATTATTTGTCCGGGTCGTATCATAAATTTGGCATCAGAGCCACGTCAGCTCTGCTGGTCGTGGTTCAATCCGTCGTGTCAAATACGTGTCATTTAATTTTCGTTTTGTTTCGAGTCTTGTAATCTGATTTCTATTCATTGAAAAAAAAAAGAGTAAAAGAGCAAAGGGATCGAAATCCCTACAGCAAAAAAAAAAAAATCCGAAAAAAAAAAAAATGAAAATCAGATTGTTTATTTGATTTCAATTTTTAATTCCTTGTTTTTAGATTTGTTCCATATATTTAGGGATTCTTAGATTGTGTTCACACATCCAAAATCCTTATTCCCTTATCCATTAGATTTCTTACCTTGTTTAGATAGATTTCATCCTAATCTACATCTATTCAAGATCTTTCTATCCTCATCCATATCTAATCAAATCCTTCACCCTTATCCATCCATATTTTCGATCCTACACACTAAAGGGCTCGAAAATTTCATCTCTTCCATACACCACATAATCCATACACCCATACACCCGTACACCCATACACCCGTACACCCGTGGTCCGCATACACCAACCCATTGAATACTCATTCCACACGCCTACTTCTACTCTTAGCAACCTTCCGGCTTGATTTTATCCGTTGGAGCTTGAAGAAGACCCAGAGGAGCTAGTCAAGAGAAGCTGCTGAATTTTTCGATCAACCCACCCCCATATTTCACTCCACACGTGCACTACACATACTTGAGAGTTAAACACGAGTGAAAAAATTAAGAGTGACATACACGAGCGTTTGTGAGGAATTGTGAGGTTCTACTTTACTTTTTCTTCACGTTTGTTCATTTTGCAGGATAAATGGACCAACAGGAAGATATTTTCTACACCCGTTGCTCCATCCAAGACAAAATTGGTTCCATGATTATTGACAGTGGTAGTGTATTTAACGCCATTAGTCAATATGCAGTGGACAAGCTCGGCCTAGTACCACAGAAGCATCCCAAGCCCTATAAGTTGCAGCGGCTTACAATCACAAGTCAGGTAAGTGTCGCATTTGCTATTGGTCGATATACTGACACTGTTTTATGTGATGTCATTCCTATGGAGGCAACACACATTCTTCTAGGTCAACCGTGGCAATTCAATCGAGGAGCAGTGCACGATTGTCACGCCAACACTTATTCCTTTGCTTGGAATGGACGACCCATCAAACTGATGCCTTTGGCACCTGAGGACGTCATTAAGGATCAGAAGTGGATGCAAGAAAAATTTAAAGCCGAAAGGGAAAGGAAGGCCGCAACTATCGAGAGCGAATCAATCGCCACCGTCCCTAGCCCTACTACGACACCGTTGGAGTCTTGTTCACATCAAGACATGTCGTCTAGTTCATCCAACGCAGATCACCAGTTAAATTCAGACATGATAAGTGAAGCTACAATTCCGTCGCAGCCCATATGCATTGATCCAACACTGGATTCAGGAAAGTCAGATAATCTATTAATTTCTCAGAACAGTGCTACTAATGATTGTTTTTCTAGTGATGTGCAGATCGAGAAGAGAGAGTTTGAGATGGAACAGCCTGGAATAGCTACATCCAACCCTGAAGGCAGCTCGGAAGAAGTTTCCAACTCTCAAGAGGAGATCCACGAAGAGCTGAAGTTGGAGCATGATGATGTTCGACTTAGAGATCAGCTTGTTCTAGATAAGTCGTCCAATACCCATGTTGTTTATCTTAAGGACGTGTTACTTGAAATCGAGAGAGGTAAGTACCGTCTATACTATTCTAGTATTGATAGGTATTTGATGTGTATAGTTGAATTCATGTTCCTTTTTAGAATTAATTTGACATTTGGATTTGACTTGAATTGCATGAAAAGGTTGAAAAGTAGAAAGCTATTGTTTGTTCCAACCAAGTGTAAGATGCGAGCATGGTATTTGAATTCGATTAGTTTGTGTTTTTCCATTGCTCATTTGAAAGCTATTCATAGTGTTGAACATGTTGGAAATTGCATGATTGTTTATTATACCATGTTAGATCCATTATATGTTACACATTGGATAGTTGATTGTTTTGTTGAGTGTTGTGCTGAAGCATTGTCAAGAAGGTACGTTCTCTTGAACCTTATGCATGCTAAGATGTTGGGATTTGATGCAATTAAGGAGTTGTGTGCATGTGATGAGTTCCTTGCACCGATCTATGCTCTTTGTTGCTCTAAATCTCGTTCACATGATGGATATTTTGTGCATGAGAGGTTCTTGTTCAAGGGTTCACAGTTGTGTATTCCTAAGTCTTCTATGCGTGAATTGTTAGTTCTTGAATCGCATGCGGGAGGTTTAATGGGTCACTTTGGTGTGTCTAAAACGTTAAACTTGCTGCATGAACATTTCTTTTGGCCACGTATGAAGCATGATGTTGAGAATGTGTGTAGTAGATGCATTACATGTAGGAGATCGAAATCTACATCACACCCGTTTGGTTTATACACTCCTCTACCAGCCCCGTCTTCCCCGTGGATTGATTTATCTATGGATTTCATATTAGGATTACCACGGTCTAGATCTGGTCGAGATAGTATTTTTGTGGTTGTTGATAGGTTTTCCAAGATGTCTCATTTCATTGCATGTAGGAAAACCGATGATGCAGTACACATAGCCAATCTGTTCTTTATACATGTTGTGCGTTTACATGGAATACCTAGAACTATTGTTAGTGATAGGGATTCTAAGTTTCTTGCACATTTTTGGCGTGTACTTTGGGGAAAATTAGGTACCAAATTGTTATTTTCTACTGCATGTCATCCACAAACTGATGGACAAACTGAAGTAGTTAATCGCACTTTAGGTACTTTGCTGCGAGCTTTAGTTAAAAACAACTTGAAATCATGGGAAGATTGTTTGCCATATGCTGAATTCGCCTATAATAGAGTTGTGCATTCATCTACCAATATGTCTCCGTTTGAAGTTGTTTATGGTTTTAATCCGCTAACGCCTAATGATCTGTTGCCTTTACCTGTTGAGCATCTAACAAGTGTTAAAGGTACAAGAAAAGCGGAACAAGTTAAGGAGATGCATGAGAAAGTACGTGCGCGTATTGAAGCCGTTGGCGCACGTAATGCTGTTCAAAAGAACAAACGGCGCAAGCAAGTGATTTTCCAGCCTGGGGATCGCGTTTGGATTCATCTGAGTCCTGGATGGTTTCCTAACTTGAGAAAATCGAAATTGATGCCAAGAGGAGATGGACCGTTCACCGTGCTGAGTCGAGTCAATGACAATGCATATCGCATTGATTTACCCGGTGAGTATAAGTGTTCATCTACATTCAATGTTGCTGACTTATCTCCCTTTTCTGCAGATGATGAGTTCGAGTGCAATGATGACGAGTCCTTGAATTCGAGGACGAATTCTTTTCAGCAGGGGGGGAATGATGAGATCAAGCATAGCAATGAAGAAGATGATCCGGAGCTGCAGTTTAAAGGTCCAATGACGCGTTTGCGAGCTAAGAAGTTGCAAGCTTATTTACAAGCTTCTATTCGTCGCAAATTCGAAATGCATGAAGATGAAGTCAAGGGCAGCTCAAGATTGATCACCATGCTTGCCATAGATGAAGAAGAAGGAAGCATGAAGACGTGAGAAGAAGAATGACGCCATTTGGACGTGTGCATGAAAAGTTATACGCGTTTGCATGGGAAATCGGGAGATGCTGTTTTTCATGCAAAGGTGGCAAGATTAATTGTAGCATGGGCCACGAAATTAATTAAATTAATTCAGCCCATGGACGTTTATTTTGGGTCCAAATAGGCGTGGATTTGCAAGCCCAAGTCCATTGGGATTTATCCTTATCTAGTTAGATTTAGATAGATTTTTGTTATCTTATTTTTGGTATCTTTTGATTTTATCCTAGATTGATTAGGATTAGTATTTTTCAATGTTTATCTAGTTATTTAGGGTTAAAATTTCGTCCATATGCTCTCCTATAAATAGGAGCACCCTGTGACATTCATAAATCAGACAATTGCAAGAAATAAAGAGTTATTCTCAATCTGTCTCACGATCCTTCGGTTGATCAAACTTTTATCTACAATTCTATTGTTCTAGCAAATCAATAGTCTTATTTAAGTTCTTCAGGGTATAATTAAGTACTTGGGAGAATTGCTATCCGGAGAAGTTAGACGTGCGCGTTCGGGTTATTCAACACGGGTTCGCCGAATCTATCCAATCCACAACACTACCATCGCCGCCGCCAAGTCCATCTACACCAAAGCCTTCCGCCGCCACCATCACCATAATTCCAGCCATCTTCAAGTGTTCCAAGTGTCCTCATCGTCGTTCTTTTCGTTGTTCGAATTTCTAGTAAGTTTTACCGTTTAATTCGTGTCGGGTTGAGTCCTTCTTTAGCTGACGTAGTTCGAGTCCTTAAAGTCTTCCGCCTGCGTATTCTTCGTGTCTTGGATTCATTGTCCGGGTCACATCACTACGTCTCTAGATTCGTCCTAGATTATTTGTCCGGGTCGTATCATAAATTTGGCATCAGAGCCACGTCAGCTCTGCTGGTCGTGGTTCAATCCGTCGTGTCAAATACGTGTCATTTAATTTTCGTTTTGTTTCGAGTCTTGTAATCTGATTTCTATTCATTGAAAAAAAAAAGAGTAAAAGAGCAAAGGGATCGAAATCCCTACAGCAAAAAAAAAAAAATCCGAAAAAAAAAAAAATGAAAATCAGATTGTTTATTTGATTTCAATTTTTAATTCCTTGTTTTTAGATTTGTTCCATATATTTAGGGATTCTTAGATTGTGTTCACACATCCAAAATCCTTATTCCCTTATCCATTAGATTTCTTACCTTGTTTAGATAGATTTCATCCTAATCTACATCTATTCAAGATCTTTCTATCCTCATCCATATCTAATCAAATCCTTCACCCTTATCCATCCATATTTTCGATCCTACACACTAAAGGGCTCGAAAATTTCATCTCTTCCATACACCACATAATCCATACACCCATACACCCGTACACCCATACACCCGTACACCCGTGGTCCGCATACACCAACCCATTGAATACTCATTCCACACGCCTACTTCTACTCTTAGCAACCTTCCGGCTTGATTTTATCCGTTGGAGCTTGAAGAAGACCCAGAGGAGCTAGTCAAGAGAAGCTGCTGAATTTTTCGATCAACCCACCCCCATATTTCACTCCACACGTGCACTACACATACTTGAGAGTTAAACACGAGTGAAAAAATTAAGAGTGACATACACGAGCGTTTGTGAGGAATTGTGAGGTTCTACTTTACTTTTTCTTCACGTTTGTTCATTTTGCAGGATAAATGGACCAACAGGAAGATATTTTCTACACCCGTTGCTCCATCCAAGACAAAATTGGTTCCATGATTATTGACAGTGGTAGTGTATTTAACGCCATTAGTCAATATGCAGTGGACAAGCTCGGCCTAGTACCACAGAAGCATCCCAAGCCCTATAAGTTGCAGCGGCTTACAATCACAAGTCAGGTAAGTGTCGCATTTGCTATTGGTCGATATACTGACACTGTTTTATGTGATGTCATTCCTATGGAGGCAACACACATTCTTCTAGGTCAACCGTGGCAATTCAATCGAGGAGCAGTGCACGATTGTCACGCCAACACTTATTCCTTTGCTTGGAATGGACGACCCATCAAACTGATGCCTTTGGCACCTGAGGACGTCATTAAGGATCAGAAGTGGATGCAAGAAAAATTTAAAGCCGAAAGGGAAAGGAAGGCCGCAACTATCGAGAGCGAATCAATCGCCACCGTCCCTAGCCCTACTACGACACCGTTGGAGTCTTGTTCACATCAAGACATGTCGTCTAGTTCATCCAACGCAGATCACCAGTTAAATTCAGACATGATAAGTGAAGCTACAATTCCGTCGCAGCCCATATGCATTGATCCAACACTGGATTCAGGAAAGTCAGATAATCTATGTAACGCCCCGGTCCCGGGAGAAGGGTAGGGGACCGGTGCGCTACTTGGGGGAAGGGGGAAGGGGTTGTTGAACAAAAGCAATCAAAGAACTTGGATTAGTGCCCCAAAAATTCGGGCAACATAACCTCTATAAATGGATCAATCCACGCTTTTAAAGCGTTTGAAATGACTCAAACCAGATACCATGACTCTTAGGATGAACCCAAGAAAGAATAACAAAGGCAAACTCCAATGTAAATAATAACAGTTCAAAGGTTAACTGTTAATAGGTTAGGCATGAAAAAGGCCAGACTGATGTCTGTCCAAATACTTGAAGTAAAGAGATGCCAGACTTTCGTCTGTCGTGAAAGCAATATAAAGCCAGGCTTTTGCCTTGACATAGAAAGTAATGTAAAGCCAGGCTTCTGCCTGTCTGAATAAAGAAGTAAATAAATGCCAGGCTTTTGCCTGTCAGGAACGGAAAGTAAACGGGATTCGGAGAACCGAACACTCCGTAACAATAAAGAAAATGGGATTCGGAGAACCGAACACTCCATAACAGTAAATAAAATGGGATTCGGAGAACCGAACACTCCATAACAGTAAAGAAAATGGGATTCGGAGAACCGAACACTCCATAACCGTAAATAAAATGGGGTTCGGAGAACCGAACACTCCATAACAGTAAATAAAATGGGATTCGGAGAACCGAACACTCCATAACAATAATCAGAGTAAGCGGACAAAAACGCAGTGCATTTATTCAGACACAAAAGGTAACCATGTTCTCAGTTGGACTCCACACATAAAAGAAACATATACATCAAAAGATAGCCCTTCAGCCTTAGCACAGCCGTCCACCATCCCGCAGCTCATCCTGAAAATATTTGAAAAGATTTGGGCGTGAGTACTAATGCACTCAGTGGGTACTTTTGAGAAAAACCTTCAGAATCATTTTATAAAATAGAATATCCAATCATATTGAGAGCATATCATGGAAAGCTTTCAAAACAGAAAATTTGTGAATTCCATGTATACAAAATCATTTTCGTTCCATCATTGCGCGCAACTCTCCCCTAGAACGCTTACGGTGAGTCGGTTCGTGTACACAACCCGGCTGCTTAAGGTTGGACACTGCCCTGTTTGCTTGGGGCTCGATATCGTGAACCATTGTAGTTTCGTCACCAAAAACAGTAGTAAGACTTACATGAGTCAGGAGAGCACATCAAATACAGTCATGAGTTGGATATTCAATCATATTCATTTTATAAATATCAGGGCTTAATAACCCGAAACATATTTTTATATAATAAAAACCCACCTGGTAATCTGAGCTAGATCTAGATTCTGATTCTGATCTCAACTAGAAGTCTCCTTCTTCTGTGCCTACAAGATTATCCGGCAACTTAGTTTCGATGAATGACTACCATTAGGTCAAAATCTAACCTTTCTTAGCTATGAAGTAAATATTATAATATCTACTATCTTAATACGCAGCACCCGGATCATCAAAATATTTTGACTCTTAAGGGAACTTTACTCAGGGCATTTTTATAAAGAAAAACCGTTTAGGAAGTTCTGGCATACGGGGTGGTCAAACCCGTATCCTAAAATTAATTCGGTACAAATAAATTCATACCGCAAGATCTGCCCATTGGAAAAATATGAAACTTTAAATAAAAATACTATATTTTGACACGGAACAACTTTTGAGTTTAAAAATACGATAGGGCTATCCACGAAGGATAGATCTGAAAAAGACTACAATTTAATAATCGGATACCCAAAATATACCCGAAATTAAAAAGTGACAACATGGAAAATGTATATAAATATACATAGAACATAAAACCCTAAAGACACTTTTTGATTCGATGACCCGAAAGAGTCACCGATTTGAAAGGTGGTGGCGACTTTTGGCGGCGGTCACGATGATTTTCCATCGTGATCGTCCGTCGTGTCATCATTTCAATCACGTATTCGTGATCTATGCGTTGACACCTTCAAAATGACTATTTCGGAAATGAAATAGGAAACTAGAGACGTACCTTCTCTAGAAGCTGCTCGGCGTTTCGATTTTGAAAATGAATGAAAAATGAAACCTTAACCTCCTATTTATAGAAGAAAAATAAATAGGATAATATTTCGAAAAAGAAATTGGATAATGACGGATGTGCCTTAGTTATCCAAATCTATTACCTTTCACCCTAAAATTGTGCCAAGTGTTCATTTGAACTCGAAATTGGAAAATTCAAAGTTTGGCACGATGCTTGAAAATTTTTCTATCAACCCAAGAAAAATATCAGAACATATTTTAAAGCAATTTTTGACCAAATTAAATTTTAATAGATGTCTCTGGCTGCGATTTTCCTTTATTTGAATCCGTTAAGGACCCAACTTCTTACCTAAATTACCCTCAGGTATCATAAGTTGAGTAAAACCCTCTAAAATATTTCGGGGTATTACATTCTACCCTCCTTAATAAAAATTTCGTCCCGAAATTTGCGTACCTCTATAGGGTAAATCAGGGTACAACTCCTTGATTCTGCTTTCAAGCTCCCAGGTAGCTTCCTCTCTCCCATGGTTATTCCATAGGACTTTCACCAGTGATATCTGTTTGTTCCGTAATTTTTGGACCTTTTGGTCAAGAATAGCCTCTGGTTTTTCTTCATAAGAAAAATCCCGGTTCAGGATTATCTCCTCATTCTTTATAACGTGCTTAGGATCCAACTTACACTTCCTCAACATTAAGACATCAATCACGTTATGAACCTTAGCTAGAATCGGCAATATGACTAGTTTATAAACCACCTCATCATTAATAGCCAAAACACTATTTATCTCGAGTTGTAAATCTTACTAAGACGTATACTCTGCCTTGGTCCACTTTAACTTGATGCGCATAACTCTTCATACGTTCTTCTCTGCATCATTCTTCGAATATTCTTTAGCATCATCCTTTGAGTCGAGAAAAGAGAGAGAGAGAGAGAGAGAGAGAGAGAGAGAGAGAATAGATATCGATCCACCAGAATCAAAGCATATTATCTCGATCATCGTATACGTCACTCTGAACTTGAGACATCCACTCTCAAACTTGTCCTTGCTCCTCGATAAAAAAACATATAGAAGCAGGTGTAGCGAGAACGGATCTATCATTCGCGAGTCTTCATCTACATTCGAAATTCTCCCAACATGCTCCTCAAATGCGCATATGCACGCGAACGACATTTCCTAGAAATCCATATAACTCAAGCCATCTAAAAGAATATACTTATCCACTCTAAGTTCTTTCTACGTTCAAGACTACAAGGCACTACATAATCGTTCCCACCTTTTTAGTCAATTTGTTCTTTATAATCATTCATTAGATTCTCGGTTGAACCGGAATCCAGATGTCCCAGACATCCCATTAAAACCATAGGCGAACCACGGCTTTGCCGTGAACCCTCTTTCATGTAGGATTAAATCCAAACATGACATAATACATTCTTTTGAAATTTCACATCATAACAAATTGACACATTTCAGTGGAACCAATCCATGTGGGCTCATAATCCTGAACGTGGAAAAAAAAACTTAATCAATCTATGTTCCACAAGAATCTTAACAATCATCAACTTAAAATCCAATCTATGTGAATAAATCACAACTAGCTATGTTCATCTACATTCTCAATCAAATCATTCTATGTTCATATTCCATCTGTATAAGCATTCTGGGTTCCCATCACTTTAACATCATCAGATTTCTAATCACTTACACATTATAACATTTCTAATCATAGGGCATTGATTGCTATCATCACACTTTCTTTCAAAACATATCACGGACATATAATCCCGTTCAAAACATCACTTTTCATTTCAAACATAATGGGCATATAGTCCCATTCAAAATAATCATTCAATGCCATCTAGGCATAAAGTCCCACAATTTTACCATCATGGACAAGAGTCCCTTCCATTCATAACCATCATCATATGGACACATAGTCCCAAAATGATACCATTATCCTTTTGAAACCATCATTGGCGCGACTTTTTATAAATACCACCAATGTGGAGAATGGTCATTATCCACATTTTCATTTTTTTAAAAATCAGTAAACATAATTGAATCTAAAAAACATTTTAACTCACGTACCTTTTTTTAAGCAAGATGAGAGCGGTGCAGGCGACGTGCTAGGGCTATCAGACAATCAATTTAGAGGAAGAACTGAGAACTACACTCAATCAACAATATGACAGGCCTGCAGAGTTGCAGCCTGCTCTGATACCACTCTGTAACGCCCCGGTCCCGGGAGAAGGGTAGGGGACCGGTGCGCTACTTGGGGGAAGGGGGAAGGGGTTG
Source organism: Perilla frutescens (assembly GCA_026008535.1). Lineage (NCBI taxonomy): Eukaryota > Viridiplantae > Streptophyta > Magnoliopsida > Lamiales > Lamiaceae > Perilla > Perilla frutescens. The sequence goes on from BRKX01000012.1 coordinate 47,437,152, forward strand.
TTGAACAAAAGCAATCAAAGAACTTGGATTAGTGCCCCAAAAATTCGGGCAACATAACCTCTATAAATGGATCAATCCACGCTTTTAAAGCGTTTGAAATGACTCAAACCAGATACCATGACTCTTAGGATGAACCCAAGAAAGAATAACAAAGGCAAACTCCAATGTAAATAATAACAGTTCAAAGGTTAACTGTTAATAGGTTAGGCATGAAAAAGGCCAGACTGATGTCTGTCCAAATACTTGAAGTAAAGAGATGCCAGACTTTCGTCTGTCGTGAAAGCAATATAAAGCCAGGCTTTTGCCTTGACATAGAAAGTAATGTAAAGCCAGGCTTCTGCCTGTCTGAATAAAGAAGTAAATAAATGCCAGGCTTTTGCCTGTCAGGAACGGAAAGTAAACGGGATTCGGAGAACCGAACACTCCGTAACAATAAAGAAAATGGGATTCGGAGAACCGAACACTCCATAACAGTAAATAAAATGGGATTCGGAGAACCGAACACTCCATAACAGTAAAGAAAATGGGATTCGGAGAACCGAACACTCCATAACCGTAAATAAAATGGGGTTCGGAGAACCGAACACTCCATAACAGTAAATAAAATGGGATTCGGAGAACCGAACACTCCATAACAATAATCAGAGTAAGCGGACAAAAACGCAGTGCATTTATTCAGACACAAAAGGTAACCATGTTCTCAGTTGGACTCCACACATAAAAGAAACATATACATCAAAAGATAGCCCTTCAGCCTTAGCACAGCCGTCCACCATCCCGCAGCTCATCCTGAAAATATTTGAAAAGATTTGGGCGTGAGTACTAATGCACTCAGTGGGTACTTTTGAGAAAAACCTTCAGAATCATTTTATAAAATAGAATATCCAATCATATTGAGAGCATATCATGGAAAGCTTTCAAAACAGAAAATTTGTGAATTCCATGTATACAAAATCATTTTCGTTCCATCATTGCGCGCAACTCTCCCCTAGAACGCTTACGGTGAGTCGGTTCGTGTACACAACCCGGCTGCTTAAGGTTGGACACTGCCCTGTTTGCTTGGGGCTCGATATCGTGAACCATTGTAGTTTCGTCACCAAAAACAGTAGTAAGACTTACATGAGTCAGGAGAGCACATCAAATACAGTCATGAGTTGGATATTCAATCATATTCATTTTATAAATATCAGGGCTTAATAACCCGAAACATATTTTTATATAATAAAAACCCACCTGGTAATCTGAGCTAGATCTAGATTCTGATTCTGATCTCAACTAGAAGTCTCCTTCTTCTGTGCCTACAAGATTATCCGGCAACTTAGTTTCGATGAATGACTACCATTAGGTCAAAATCTAACCTTTCTTAGCTATGAAGTAAATATTATAATATCTACTATCTTAATACGCAGCACCCGGATCATCAAAATATTTTGACTCTTAAGGGAACTTTACTCAGGGCATTTTTATAAAGAAAAACCGTTTAGGAAGTTCTGGCATACGGGGTGGTCAAACCCGTATCCTAAAATTAATTCGGTACAAATAAATTCATACCGCAAGATCTGCCCATTGGAAAAATATGAAACTTTAAATAAAAATACTATATTTTGACACGGAACAACTTTTGAGTTTAAAAATACGATAGGGCTATCCACGAAGGATAGATCTGAAAAAGACTACAATTTAATAATCGGATACCCAAAATATACCCGAAATTAAAAAGTGACAACATGGAAAATGTATATAAATATACATAGAACATAAAACCCTAAAGACACTTTTTGATTCGATGACCCGAAAGAGTCACCGATTTGAAAGGTGGTGGCGACTTTTGGCGGCGGTCACGATGATTTTCCATCGTGATCGTCCGTCGTGTCATCATTTCAATCACGTATTCGTGATCTATGCGTTGACACCTTCAAAATGACTATTTCGGAAATGAAATAGGAAACTAGAGACGTACCTTCTCTAGAAGCTGCTCGGCGTTTCGATTTTGAAAATGAATGAAAAATGAAACCTTAACCTCCTATTTATAGAAGAAAAATAAATAGGATAATATTTCGAAAAAGAAATTGGATAATGACGGATGTGCCTTAGTTATCCAAATCTATTACCTTTCACCCTAAAATTGTGCCAAGTGTTCATTTGAACTCGAAATTGGAAAATTCAAAGTTTGGCACGATGCTTGAAAATTTTTCTATCAACCCAAGAAAAATATCAGAACATATTTTAAAGCAATTTTTGACCAAATTAAATTTTAATAGATGTCTCTGGCTGCGATTTTCCTTTATTTGAATCCGTTAAGGACCCAACTTCTTACCTAAATTACCCTCAGGTATCATAAGTTGAGTAAAACCCTCTAAAATATTTCGGGGTATTACATTACCACTCTGTAACGCCCCGGTCCCGGAAGAAGGGCAGGGGACCGGTGCGCTACTTAGGGGAAGGGGGAAGGGGTTGTTGAACAGAAGCAATCAAAGAAATAGGGTTAGTGCCCTAAAAATTTGGGCAGCATAACCTCTATAAATGGATCAATCCACGCTTTTAAAGCGTATGAAATGACTCAAACCAGATACCATGACTCTTAGGATGAACCCAAGAAAGAATAACAAAGGCAAACTTCAATGTAAATAATAACAGTTCAAAGGTTAACTGTTAATAGATTAGGCATGAAAAAGGCCAGACTGATGTCTGTCCAAATACTTGAAGTAAAGAGATGCCAGGCTCCCGCCTGTCGTGAAAGCAATATAAAGCCAGGCTTTTGCCTTGACATGGAAAACAATGTAAAGCCAGGCTTGCGCCTGTCAGGAACAGAAAGTAAACGGGATTCGGAGAACCGAACACTCCGTAACAATAAAGAAAATGGGATTCGGAGAACCGAACACTCCGTAACAGTAAAGAAAATGGGATTCGGAGAACCGAACACTCCGTAGCAGTAAAGAAAATGGGATTCGGAGAACCGAACACTCCATAACAGTAAAGAAAATGGGATTCGGAGAACCGAACACTCCATAGCAATAATCAGAGTAAGCGGAAAGAACGTAGCGCATTTATTCAGACTCAAAAGGAAGCATGTTCTCAGTTAGACTCCATAGCGGAAAAGGAAACATATACATCAAATGATAGCCCTTCAGCCTTAGCACAGCCGTCCACCATTCCGCAGCTCATCCTGAAAATATTTGAAAAGATTTGGGCGTGAGTACTAATGCACTCAGTGGGTACTTTTGAGAAAAACCTTCACAATCATTTTATAAAACAGAATATCCAATCATATTTTAAGCATATCATGGAAAGCTTTCAAAACAGAAAATTTGTGAATTCCATGTATACAAAATCATTTTAGTTCCATCATTGCGCGCCACTCTCCCCTAGAACGTTTACGGTGAGTCGGTTCGTGTACACAACCCGGCTGCTTAAGGTTGGACACTGCCCTGTTTGCTTGGGGCTCGATATCGTGAACCATTGTAGTTTCGTCACCAAAAACAGTAGTAAGACTTACATGAGTCAGGAGAGCATATTAAATACAGTCATGAGTTGGATATTCAATCACATTTATTTTATAAATATCAGGGCTTAATAACCCAAAATACATTTTTTATAATAAAAACCCACCTGATAATCAGATCTGAAATAGCTAGATCTAGATTCTGATTCTGGTCTCAACTAGAAGTCTCCTTCTTCTGTGCCTACAAGATTATCCGGCAACTTAGTTTCGATGAAAGACTACCATTAGGTCAAAATCTAACCTTTCTTAGCTATGAAGTAAATATTATAATATCTACAATCTTAATACGCAGCACCCAGGTCATCAAAATATTTTGACTCTTAAGGGAACTTTACTCAGGGCATTTTTATAAAGAAAAACCCTTTTGAAAGTTTTGGCATACAGGGTGGTCAAACCCGTATCCTAAAATTAACTCGGTACAAATAAATTCATACCGCAAGATCTGCCCATTGGAAAAATGTGAAACTTTAAATAAAAATACTATATTTTGACACGGAACAACTTTTGAGCTTAAAAATACGATAGGGCTATCCACGAAGGATAGATCTGAAAAAGACTACAATTTAATAATCGGATACCCAAAATATACCCGAAATTAAAAAGTGACAACATGAAAAATGTATATAAATATACATAGAACATAAAACCCTAAAGACACTTTTTGATTCGATGACCCGAAAGAGTCACCGATTTGAAAGGTGGTGGCGACTTTTGGCGGCGGTCACGATGATTTTCCATCGTGATCGTTCGTCGTGTCATCATTTCAATCACGTATTCGTGATCTACGCGTTGACACCTTCAAAATGACTATTTCAGAAATGAAATAGGAAACTAGAGTCGTACCTTCTCTAGAAGCTGCTCGGCGTTTCGATTTTGAAAATGAATGAAAAATGAAACCTTAGCCTCCTATTTATAGAAGAAAAATAAATAGGATAATAACAAATAAAAGCAAGAGGATAATGATGGAATAGGATAATGATGGAAAAAGAATAGGATAATTACGAATAGGATAATATTTCGAAAAAGAAATTGGATAATGACGGATGTGCCTTAGTTATCCAAATCTATTACCTTTTAGTTTAAAATTGTGCCAAGTGTTCATTTGGACTCAAAATTGGAATATTCAAAGTTTGGCACGATCCTTGAAATATTATCTATTAGCCCGAGAAAAATATCAGAGCATATTTTTAAAACAATTTTTGACCAAATAAATTTAATAGATTTCCCCCGGCTGCGATTTTCCTTTATTTGAATCCTTTAAGGACCCAACTTCTTTCCTAGATTACCCTCAGGCAATATAAGTCGAGTAAAACCTTCTAAAATATTTCGGGGTGTTACATTCTACCCTCCTTAATAAAAATTTCGTCCCGAAATTTGCGTACCTCTATAGGGTAAATCAGGGCACAATTCCTTGATTCTACTTTCAAGCTCCCAGGTAGCTTTCTCTTTCCCATGGTTATTCCATAGGACTTTCACGAGTGACATCTGTTTGTTCCATAATTCTTGGACCCTTCGGTCAAGAATAGCCTCTGGTCTTTCTTCATAAGAAAAATCCTGGTTCAGGACTATCTCCTAATTCTTTATAACGTGTTTAGGATCAAACACATACTTTCTCAACATTGAGACATCAATCACATTATGAACCTTAGCTAGAACCAACAATATAACTTGTTTAAAAGCTATCTCATCATTCCTAGCTAAAACTTCTTTTATCTCGAGTTGTAAATCTTACTGAGACGTATACTCTGCCTTGGTTCAGTTTAAATTGATGCACATAACTCTTCATACGTTCTTCTCTGCATCTTTCTTCAAATTTCCTTTAGCATCATCCTTTGAGTCGAGAAAAGAGAGAGACAGAGAGAGAGAGAGAGAGAGAATATATATCGATCCACCTGAATCAAAGCATATTATCTTGATCATCGTATACATCACCTCGAACTTGAGATATCCAGTCTTGCACTTGTCCTTGCTCCTTGATCAAAAACGTATAAAAGTAGATGCAGCGAGAACGGATCTATCTATCGCGATTCTTCATCGACATAAAAATTCTCCCAACATGCTCCTCAAATGCATATATGCACGCGAACGACATTTCCTAGAAATCCATATAACTCAAGCCATCTAAAAGAATATATTTATCCACTCTAAGTTCTTTCTACGTTCAAGACTACAAGGCACTACATAATCGTTCCCACCTTTTTAGTCAATTTGTTCTTTATAATCATTCATTAGATTCTCGGTTGAACCGGAATCCAGATGTCCCAGACATCCCATTAAAACCATAGGCGAACCACGGCCTTGCCGTGAACCCTCTTTCATGTAGGATTAAATCCAAACATGACATAATACATTCTTTTGAAATTTCACATCATAACAAATTGACACATTTCAGTGGAACCAATCCATGTGGGCTCATAATCCTGAACGTGGAAAAAAAAAACTTAATCAATCTATGTTCCACAAGAATCTTAACAATCATCAACTTAAAATCCAATCTATGTGAATAAATCACAACTAGCTATGTTCATCTACATTCTCAATCAAATCATTCTATGTTCATATTCCATCTGCATAAGCATTCTGGGTTCCCATCACTTTAACATCATCACATTTCTAATCATATGGCATTGATTACTATCATCACACTTTCTTTCAGAATATATCTTAGACATATATTCCCATTCAAAACATCACTTTTCATTTCAAACATAATGGACATATAGTCCCATTCAAAATAATCATTCAATACCATCTAGGCATAAAGTGCCACAATTTTACCATCATGGACAAGAGTCTGATCCATTCATAACCATCATCATATGAACACATAGTCCCAAAATGATACCATTATCCTTTTGAAACCATCATTGGCGCGACTTTTCATAAATACCACCAATGTGGAGAATAGTGCTTATCCACATTTCCTTTTTTGAAATCAGTAAACATCATTGAATCTCAAAAATATTTTAACTCACGTACCTTTCTTTTTGAAGCAGATGAGTGCGGTGCAGGCGACGTGCTAGGGCTATCCGACAATCAATTAAGAGACTATACTGAGAACTAGACTCAATCAACAATATGACAGGCCCGCAGAGTTGCAGCCTGCTCTGATACCACTCTGTAACGCCCCGGTCCCGGAAGAAGGGCAGGGGACCGGTGCGCTACTTGGGGGAAGGGGGAAGGGGTTGTTGAACAGAAGCAATCAAAGAAATAGGGTTAGTGCCCTAAAAATTTGGGCAGCATAACCTCTATAAATGGATCAATCCACGCTTTTAAAGCGTATGAAATGACTCAAACCAGATACCATGACTCTTAGGATGAACCCAAGAAAGAATAACAAAGGCAAACTTCAATGTAAATAATAACAGTTCAAAGGTTAACTGTTAATAGATTAGGCATGAAAAAGGCCAGACTGATGTCTGTCCAAATACTTGAAGTAAAGAGATGCCAGGCTCCCGCCTGTCGTGAAAGCAATATAAAGCCAGGCTTTTGCCTTGACATGGAAAACAATGTAAAGCCAGGCTTGCGCCTGTCAGGAACAGAAAGTAAACGGGATTCGGAGAACCGAACACTCCGTAACAATAAAGAAAATGGGATTCGGAGAACCGAACACTCCGTAACAGTAAAGAAAATGGGATTCGGAGAACCGAACACTCCGTAGCAGTAAAGAAAATGGGATTCGGAGAACCGAACACTCCATAACAGTAAAGAAAATGGGATTCGGAGAACCGAACACTCCATAGCAATAATCAGAGTAAGCGGAAAGAACGTAGCGCATTTATTCAGACTCAAAAGGAAGCATGTTCTCAGTTAGACTCCATAGCGGAAAAGGAAACATATACATCAAATGATAGCCCTTCAGCCTTAGCACAGCCGTCCACCATTCCGCAGCTCATCCTGAAAATATTTGAAAAGATTTGGGCGTGAGTACTAATGCACTCAGTGGGTACTTTTGAGAAAAACCTTCACAATCATTTTATAAAACAGAATATCCAATCATATTTTAAGCATATCATGGAAAGCTTTCAAAACAGAAAATTTGTGAATTCCATGTATACAAAATCATTTTAGTTCCATCATTGCGCGCCACTCTCCCCTAGAACGTTTACGGTGAGTCGGTTCGTGTACACAACCCGGCTGCTTAAGGTTGGACACTGCCCTGTTTGCTTGGGGCTCGATATCGTGAACCATTGTAGTTTCGTCACCAAAAACAGTAGTAAGACTTACATGAGTCAGGAGAGCATATTAAATACAGTCATGAGTTGGATATTCAATCACATTTATTTTATAAATATCAGGGCTTAATAACCCAAAATACATTTTTTATAATAAAAACCCACCTGATAATCAGATCTGAAATAGCTAGATCTAGATTCTGATTCTGGTCTCAACTAGAAGTCTCCTTCTTCTGTGCCTACAAGATTATCCGGCAACTTAGTTTCGATGAAAGACTACCATTAGGTCAAAATCTAACCTTTCTTAGCTATGAAGTAAATATTATAATATCTACAATCTTAATACGCAGCACCCAGGTCATCAAAATATTTTGACTCTTAAGGGAACTTTACTCAGGGCATTTTTATAAAGAAAAACCCTTTTGAAAGTTTTGGCATACAGGGTGGTCAAACCCGTATCCTAAAATTAACTCGGTACAAATAAATTCATACCGCAAGATCTGCCCATTGGAAAAATGTGAAACTTTAAATAAAAATACTATATTTTGACACGGAACAACTTTTGAGCTTAAAAATACGATAGGGCTATCCACGAAGGATAGATCTGAAAAAGACTACAATTTAATAATCGGATACCCAAAATATACCCGAAATTAAAAAGTGACAACATGAAAAATGTATATAAATATACATAGAACATAAAACCCTAAAGACACTTTTTGATTCGATGACCCGAAAGAGTCACCGATTTGAAAGGTGGTGGCGACTTTTGGCGGCGGTCACGATGATTTTCCATCGTGATCGTTCGTCGTGTCATCATTTCAATCACGTATTCGTGATCTACGCGTTGACACCTTCAAAATGACTATTTCAGAAATGAAATAGGAAACTAGAGTCGTACCTTCTCTAGAAGCTGCTCGGCGTTTCGATTTTGAAAATGAATGAAAAATGAAACCTTAGCCTCCTATTTATAGAAGAAAAATAAATAGGATAATAACAAATAAAAGCAAGAGGATAATGATGGAATAGGATAATGATGGAAAAAGAATAGGATAATTACGAATAGGATAATATTTCGAAAAAGAAATTGGATAATGACGGATGTGCCTTAGTTATCCAAATCTATTACCTTTTAGTTTAAAATTGTGCCAAGTGTTCATTTGGACTCAAAATTGGAATATTCAAAGTTTGGCACGATCCTTGAAATATTATCTATTAGCCCGAGAAAAATATCAGAGCATATTTTTAAAACAATTTTTGACCAAATAAATTTAATAGATTTCCCCCGGCTGCGATTTTCCTTTATTTGAATCCTTTAAGGACCCAACTTCTTTCCTAGATTACCCTCAGGCAATATAAGTCGAGTAAAACCTTCTAAAATATTTCGGGGTGTTACATTAATGTAACACCCCGAAATATTTTAGAAGGTTTTACTCGACTTATATTGCCTGAGGGTAATCTAGGAAAGAAGTTGGGTCCTTAAAGGATTCAAATAAAGGAAAATCGCAGCCGGGGGAAATCTATTAAATTTATTTGGTCAAAAATTGTTTTAAAAATATGCTCTGATATTTTTCTCGGGCTAATAGATAATATTTCAAGGATCGTGCCAAACTTTGAATATTCCAATTTTGAGTCCAAATGAACACTTGGCACAATTTTAAACTAAAAGGTAATAGATTTGGATAACTAAGGCACATCCGTCATTATCCAATTTCTTTTTCCAAATATTATCCTATTCGTTATTATCCTATTCTTTTTTTATCATTATCCTATTCCATCATTATCCTCTTTCTTTTATTCGTTATTATCCTATTTATTTTTCTTCTATAAATAGGAGGTTAAGGTTTCATTTTTCATTCATTTTCAAAATCGAAACGCCGAGCAGCTTCTAGAGAAGGTACGACTCTAGTTTCCTATTTCATTTCCGAAATAGTCATTTTGAAGGTGTCAACGCGTAGATCACGAATACGTGATTGAAATGATGACACGACGGACGATCACGATGGAAAATCATCGTGATTGCCGCCAAAAGTCGCAACCACCCTCTCAAATCGGTGACTCTTTCGGGTCATCGAATCAAAAAGTGTCTTTAGGGTTTCAAGTTCTATGTGTATTTATATACATTTTCCATGTTGTCACTTTTTAATTTCGGGTATATTTTGGATATCCGAATATTAAATTGTAGTCTTTTTCAGATCTATCCGTCATGGATACCCCTATCGTGTTTTTAAGCTCAAAAGTTGTTCCGTGTCAAAATATAGTATTTTTATTTGAAGTTTCACATTTTTCCAATGGGCAGATCTTGCGGTATGAATTTATTTGTACCGAGTTAATTTTAGGATACGGGTTTGACCACCCCGTATGCCAAAACTTTCAAAAGGGTTTTTCTTTATAAAAATGCCCTGAGTAAAGTTCCCTTAAGAGTCAAAATATTTTGATGACCTGGGTGCTGCGTATTAAGATTGTAGATATTATAATATTTACTTCATAGCTAAGAAAGGTTAGATTTTGACCTAATGGTAGTCTTTCATCGAAACTAAGTTGCCGGATAATCTTGTAGGCACAGAAGAAGGAGACTTCTAGTTGAGACCAGAATCAGAATCTAGATCTAGCTATTTCAGATCTGATTATCAGGTGGGTTTTTATTATATAAAAATATGTTTCGGGTTATTAAGCCCTGATATTTATAAAATGAATGTGATTGAATATCCAACTCATGACTGTATTTGATGTGCTCTCCTGACTCATGTAAGTCTTACTACTGTTTTTGGTGACGAAACTACAATGGTTCACGATATCGAGCCCCAAGCAAACAGGGCAGTGTCCAACCTTAAGCAGCCGGGTTGTGTACATGAACCGACTCACTGTAAGCGTTCTAGGGGAGAGTTGCGCGCAATGATGGAACGAAAATGATTTTGTATACATGGAATTCACAAATTTTCTATTTTAAAAGCTTTCCATGATATGCTTAAAATATGATTGGATATTCTGTTTTATAAAATGATTGTGAAGGTTTTTCTCAAAAGTACCCACTGAGTGCATTAGTACTCACGCCCAAAATCATTTCAAATATTTTCAGGATGAGCTGCGGGATGGTGGACGGCTGTGCTAAGGTTGAAGGGCTATCATTTGATGTATATGTTTCCTTTTCCGCTATGGAGTCTAACTGAGAACATGCTTCCTTTTGAGTCTGAATAAATGCGCTACGTTCTTTCCGCTTACTCTGATTATTGTTACGGAGTGTTCGGTTCTTCGAATCCCATTTTCTTTACTGTTATGGAGTGTTCGGTTCTCCGAATCCCATTTTCTTTATTGTTACGGAGTGTTCGGTTCTCCGAATCCCGTTTACTTTTTGTCCCTGACAGGCGAAAGCCTGGCATTTATTTACTTTCCTTATTCAGACAGGCGCAAGCCTGGCTTTACATTGTTTTCCATGTCAAGGCAAGAGCCTGGCTTTATATTGCTTTCACGACAGGCGGGAGCCTGGCATCTCTTTACTTCAAGTATTTGGACAGACATCAGTCTGGCCTTTTTCATGCCTAACCTATTAACAGTTAACCTTTGAACTGTTATTATTTACATTGAAGTTTGCCTTTGTTATTCTTTCTTGGGTTCATCCTAAGAGTCATGGTATCTGGTTTGAGTCATTTCATACGCTTTAAAAGTGTGGATTGATCCATTTATAGAGGTTATGCTGCCTATATTTTTAGGGCACTAACCCTATTTCTTTGATTGCTTTTGTTCAACAACCCCTTCCCCCTTCCCCCAAGTAGCGCACCGGTCCCCTGCCCTTCTCCCGGGATCGGGGCGTTACAGAGTGGTATCAGAGCAGGCTGCAACTCTGCAGGCCTGTCATATTATTGATTGAGTCTAGTTCTCAGTATAGTCTCTTAATTGATTGTCGGATAGCCCTAGCACGTCGCCTGCACCGCACTCATCTGCTTCAAAAAGAAAGGTACGTGAGTTAAAATATTTTTGAGATTCAATGATGTTTACTGATTTCAAAAAAGGAAATGTGGATAAGCACTATTCTCCACATTGGTGGTATTTATGAAAAGTCGCGCCAATGATGGTTTCAAAAGGATAATGGTATCATTTTGGGACTATGTGTTCATATGATGATGGTTATGAATGGATCAGACTCTTGTCCATGATGGTAAAATTGTGGCACTTTATGCCTAGATGGTATTGAATGATTATTTTGAATGGGACTATATGTCCATTATGTTTGAAATGAAAAGTGATGTTTTGAATGGGAATATATGTCTAAGATATATTCTGAAAGAAAGTGTGATGATAGTAATCAATGCCATATGATTAGAAATGTGATGATGTTAAAGTGATGGGAACCCAGAATGCTTATGCAGATGGAATATGAACATAGAATGATTTGATTGAGAATGTAGATGAACATAGCTAGTTGTGATTTATTCACATAGATTGGATTTTAAGTTGATGATTGTTAAGATTCTTGTGGAACATAGATTGATTAAGTTTTTTTTTTCCACGTTCAGGATTATGAGCCCACATGGATTGGTTCCACTGAAATGTGTCAATTTGTTATGATGTGAAATTTCAAAAGAATGTATTATGTCATGTTTGGATTTAATCCTACATGAAAGAGGGTTCACGGCAAGGCCGTGGTTCGCCTATGGTTTTAATGGGATGTCTGGGACATCTGGATTCCGGTTCAACCGAGAATCTAATGAATGATTATAAAGAACAAATTGACTAAAAAGGTGGGAACGATTATGTAGTGCCTTGTAGTCTTGAACGTAGAAAGAACTTAGAGTGGATAAATATATTCTTTTAGATGGCTTGAGTTATATGGATTTCTAGGAAATGTCGTTCGCGTGCATATATGCATTTGAGGAGCATGTTGGGAGAATTTTTATGTCGATGAAGAATCGCGATAGATAGATCCGTTCTCGCTGCATCTACTTTTATACGTTTTTGATCAAGGAGCAAGGACAAGTGCAAGACTGGATATCTCAAGTTCGAGGTGATGTATACGATGATCAAGATAATATGCTTTGATTCAGGTGGATCGATATATATTCTCTCTCTCTCTCTCTCTCTGTCTCTCTCTTTTCTCGACTCAAAGGATGATGCTAAAGGAAATTTGAAGAAAGATGCAGAGAAGAACGTATGAAGAGTTATGTGCATCAATTTAAACTGAACCAAGGCAGAGTATACGTCTCAGTAAGATTTACAACTCGAGATAAAAGAAGTTTTAGCTAGGAATGATGAGATAGCTTTTAAACAAGTTATATTGTTGGTTCTAGCTAAGGTTCATAATGTGATTGATGTCTCAATGTTGAGAAAGTATGTGTTTGATCCTAAACACGTTATAAAGAATTAGGAGATAGTCCTGAACCAGGATTTTTCTTATGAAGAAAGACCAGAGGCTATTCTTGACCGAAGGGTCCAAGAATTATGGAACAAACAGATGTCACTCGTGAAAGTCCTATGGAATAACCATGGGAAAGAGAAAGCTACCTGGGAGCTTGAAAGTAGAATCAAGGAATTGTGCCCTGATTTACCCTATAGAGGTACGCAAATTTCGGGACGAAATTTTTATTAAGGAGGGTAGAATGTAATACCCCGAAATATTTTAGAAGGTTTTATTCGACATATGTTACCTGAGGGTAATCTAAGAAATAAGTTGGGTCCTTAACGGATTCAAATAAAGGAAAATCGCAGCCAGGGACATCTATTAAAATTTAATTTGGTCAAAAATTGCTTTAAAAATATGTTCTGATATTTTTCTCGAGCTTGATAGAAAAATTTTCAAGCATCGTGCCAAACTTTGAATTTTCCAATTTCGAGTTCAAATGAACACTTAGCACAATTTTAGGGTGAAAGGTAATAGATTTGGATAACTAAGGCACATCCGTCATTATCCAATTTCTTTTTCGAAATATTATCCTATTCGTAATTATCCTATTCTTTTTCCATCATTATCCTATCCCATCATTATCCTCTTTCTTTTATTCGTTATTATCCTATTTATTTTTCTTCTATAAATAGGAGGTTAAGGTTTCATTTTTCATTCATTTTCAAAATCGAAACGCCGAGCAGCTTCTAGAGAAGGTACGACTCTAGTTTCCTATTTCATTTCCGAAATAGTCATTTTGAAGGTGTCAACGCGTAGATCACGAATACGTGATTGAAATGATGACACGACGGACGATCACGATGGAAAATCATCGTGATTGCCGCCAAAAGTCGCAACCACCCTCTCAAATCGGTGACTCTTTCGGGTCATCGAATCAAAAAGTGTCTTTAGGGTTTCAAGTTCTATGTGTATTTATATACATTTTCCATGTTGTCACTTTTTAATTTCGGGTATATTTTGGATATCCGAATATTAAATTGTAGTCTTTTTCAGATCTATCCGTCATGGATACCCCTATCGTGTTTTTAAGCTCAAAAGTTGTTCCGTGTCAAAATATAGTATTTTTATTTGAAGTTTCATATTTTTCCAATGGGCGGATCTTGCGGTATGAATTTATTTGTACCGAATTAATTTTAGGATACGGGTTTGACCACCCCATATGTCAAAACTTCCAAAAGGGTTTTTCTTTATAAAAATGCCATGAGTAAAGTTCCCTTAAGAGTCAAAATATTTTGATGACCCGGGTGCTATGTATTAAGATAGTAGATTTTATAATATTTACTTCATGGCTAAGAAAGCTTAGATTTTTATAATAGTTACACTCTGTAACGCCCCGGTCCCGGGAGAAGGGTAGGGGACCGGTGCGCTACTTGGGGGAAGGGGGAAGGGGTTGTTGAACAAAAGCAATCAAAGAACTTGGATTAGTGCCCCAAAAATTCGGGCAACATAACCTCTATAAATGGATCAATCCACGCTTTTAAAGCGTTTGAAATGACTCAAACCAGATACCATGACTCTTAGGATGAACCCAAGAAAGAATAACAAAGGCAAACTCCAATGTAAATAATAACAGTTCAAAGGTTAACTGTTAATAGGTTAGGCATGAAAAAGGCCAGACTGATGTCTGTCCAAATACTTGAAGTAAAGAGATGCCAGACTTTCGTCTGTCGTGAAAGCAATATAAAGCCAGGCTTTTGCCTTGACATAGAAAGTAATGTAAAGCCAGGCTTCTGCCTGTCTGAATAAAGAAGTAAATAAATGCCAGGCTTTTGCCTGTCAGGAACGGAAAGTAAACGGGATTCGGAGAACCGAACACTCCGTAACAATAAAGAAAATGGGATTCGGAGAACCGAACACTCCATAACAGTAAATAAAATGGGATTCGGAGAACCGAACACTCCATAACAGTAAAGAAAATGGGATTCGGAGAACCGAACACTCCATAACCGTAAATAAAATGGGGTTCGGAGAACCGAACACTCCATAACAGTAAATAAAATGGGATTCGGAGAACCGAACACTCCATAACAATAATCAGAGTAAGCGGACAAAAACGCAGTGCATTTATTCAGACACAAAAGGTAACCATGTTCTCAGTTGGACTCCACACATAAAAGAAACATATACATCAAAAGATAGCCCTTCAGCCTTAGCACAGCCGTCCACCATCCCGCAGCTCATCCTGAAAATATTTGAAAAGATTTGGGCGTGAGTACTAATGCACTCAGTGGGTACTTTTGAGAAAAACCTTCAGAATCATTTTATAAAATAGAATATCCAATCATATTGAGAGCATATCATGGAAAGCTTTCAAAACAGAAAATTTGTGAATTCCATGTATACAAAATCATTTTCGTTCCATCATTGCGCGCAACTCTCCCCTAGAACGCTTACGGTGAGTCGGTTCGTGTACACAACCCGGCTGCTTAAGGTTGGACACTGCCCTGTTTGCTTGGGGCTCGATATCGTGAACCATTGTAGTTTCGTCACCAAAAACAGTAGTAAGACTTACATGAGTCAGGAGAGCACATCAAATACAGTCATGAGTTGGATATTCAATCATATTCATTTTATAAATATCAGGGCTTAATAACCCGAAACATATTTTTATATAATAAAAACCCACCTGGTAATCTGAGCTAGATCTAGATTCTGATTCTGATCTCAACTAGAAGTCTCCTTCTTCTGTGCCTACAAGATTATCCGGCAACTTAGTTTCGATGAATGACTACCATTAGGTCAAAATCTAACCTTTCTTAGCTATGAAGTAAATATTATAATATCTACTATCTTAATACGCAGCACCCGGATCATCAAAATATTTTGACTCTTAAGGGAACTTTACTCAGGGCATTTTTATAAAGAAAAACCGTTTAGGAAGTTCTGGCATACGGGGTGGTCAAACCCGTATCCTAAAATTAATTCGGTACAAATAAATTCATACCGCAAGATCTGCCCATTGGAAAAATATGAAACTTTAAATAAAAATACTATATTTTGACACGGAACAACTTTTGAGTTTAAAAATACGATAGGGCTATCCACGAAGGATAGATCTGAAAAAGACTACAATTTAATAATCGGATACCCAAAATATACCCGAAATTAAAAAGTGACAACATGGAAAATGTATATAAATATACATAGAACATAAAACCCTAAAGACACTTTTTGATTCGATGACCCGAAAGAGTCACCGATTTGAAAGGTGGTGGCGACTTTTGGCGGCGGTCACGATGATTTTCCATCGTGATCGTCCGTCGTGTCATCATTTCAATCACGTATTCGTGATCTATGCGTTGACACCTTCAAAATGACTATTTCGGAAATGAAATAGGAAACTAGAGACGTACCTTCTCTAGAAGCTGCTCGGCGTTTCGATTTTGAAAATGAATGAAAAATGAAACCTTAACCTCCTATTTATAGAAGAAAAATAAATAGGATAATATTTCGAAAAAGAAATTGGATAATGACGGATGTGCCTTAGTTATCCAAATCTATTACCTTTCACCCTAAAATTGTGCCAAGTGTTCATTTGAACTCGAAATTGGAAAATTCAAAGTTTGGCACGATGCTTGAAAATTTTTCTATCAACCCAAGAAAAATATCAGAACATATTTTAAAGCAATTTTTGACCAAATTAAATTTTAATAGATGTCTCTGGCTGCGATTTTCCTTTATTTGAATCCGTTAAGGACCCAACTTCTTACCTAAATTACCCTCAGGTATCATAAGTTGAGTAAAACCCTCTAAAATATTTCGGGGTATTACATTCTACCCTCCTTAATAAAAATTTCGTCCCGAAATTTGCGTACCTCTATAGGGTAAATCAGGGTACAACTCCTTGATTCTGCTTTCAAGCTCCCAGGTAGCTTCCTCTCTCCCATGGTTATTCCATAGGACTTTCACCAGTGATATCTGTTTGTTCCGTAATTTTTGGACCTTTTGGTCAAGAATAGCCTCTGGTTTTTCTTCATAAGAAAAATCCCGGTTCAGGATTATCTCCTCATTCTTTATAACGTGCTTAGGATCCAACTTACACTTCCTCAACATTAAGACATCAATCACGTTATGAACCTTAGCTAGAATCGGCAATATGACTAGTTTATAAACCACCTCATCATTAATAGCCAAAACACTATTTATCTCGAGTTGTAAATCTTACTAAGACGTATACTCTGCCTTGGTCCACTTTAACTTGATGCGCATAAACGTTCTTCTCTGCATCATTCTTCGAATATTCTTTAGCATCATCCTTTGAGTCGAGAAAAGAGAGAGAGAGAGAGAGAGAGAGAGAGAGAGAGAGAATAGATATCGATCCACCAGAATCAAAGCATATTATCTCGATCATCGTATACGTCACTCTGAACTTGAGACATCCACTCTCAAACTTGTCCTTGCTCCTCGATAAAAAAACATATAGAAGCAGGTGTAGCGAGAACGGATCTATCATTCGCGAGTCTTCATCTACATTCGAAATTCTCCCAACATGCTCCTCAAATGCGCATATGCACGCGAACGACATTTCCTAGAAATCCATATAACTCAAGCCATCTAAAAGAATATACTTATCCACTCTAAGTTCTTTCTACGTTCAAGACTACAAGGCACTACATAATCGTTCCCACCTTTTTAGTCAATTTGTTCTTTATAATCATTCATTAGATTCTCGGTTGAACCGGAATCCAGATGTCCCAGACATCCCATTAAAACCATAGGCGAACCACGGCTTTGCCGTGAACCCTCTTTCATGTAGGATTAAATCCAAACATGACATAATACATTCTTTTGAAATTTCACATCATAACAAATTGACACATTTCAGTGGAACCAATCCATGTGGGCTCATAATCCTGAACGTGGAAAAAAAAACTTAATCAATCTATGTTCCACAAGAATCTTAACAATCATCAACTTAAAATCCAATCTATGTGAATAAATCACAACTAGCTATGTTCATCTACATTCTCAATCAAATCATTCTATGTTCATATTCCATCTGTATAAGCATTCTGGGTTCCCATCACTTTAACATCATCAGATTTCTAATCACTTACACATTATAACATTTCTAATCATAGGGCATTGATTGCTATCATCACACTTTCTTTCAAAACATATCACGGACATATAATCCCGTTCAAAACATCACTTTTCATTTCAAACATAATGGGCATATAGTCCCATTCAAAATAATCATTCAATGCCATCTAGGCATAAAGTCCCACAATTTTACCATCATGGACAAGAGTCCCTTCCATTCATAACCATCATCATATGGACACATAGTCCCAAAATGATACCATTATCCTTTTGAAACCATCATTGGCGCGACTTTTTATAAATACCACCAATGTGGAGAATGGTCATTATCCACATTTTCATTTTTTTAAAAATCAGTAAACATAATTGAATCTAAAAAACATTTTAACTCACGTACCTTTTTTTAAGCAAGATGAGAGCGGTGCAGGCGACGTGCTAGGGCTATCAGACAATCAATTTAGAGGAAGAACTGAGAACTACACTCAATCAACAATATGACAGGCCTGCAGAGTTGCAGCCTGCTCTGATACCACTCTGTAACGCCCCGGTCCCGGGAGAAGGGTAGGGGACCGGTGCGCTACTTGGGGGAAGGGGGAAGGGGTTGTTGAACAAAAGCAATCAAAGAACTTGGATTAGTGCCCCAAAAATTCGGGCAACATAACCTCTATAAATGGATCAATCCACGCTTTTAAAGCGTTTGAAATGACTCAAACCAGATACCATGACTCTTAGGATGAACCCAAGAAAGAATAACAAAGGCAAACTCCAATGTAAATAATAACAGTTCAAAGGTTAACTGTTAATAGGTTAGGCATGAAAAAGGCCAGACTGATGTCTGTCCAAATACTTGAAGTAAAGAGATGCCAGACTTTCGTCTGTCGTGAAAGCAATATAAAGCCAGGCTTTTGCCTTGACATAGAAAGTAATGTAAAGCCAGGCTTCTGCCTGTCTGAATAAAGAAGTAAATAAATGCCAGGCTTTTGCCTGTCAGGAACGGAAAGTAAACGGGATTCGGAGAACCGAACACTCCGTAACAATAAAGAAAATGGGATTCGGAGAACCGAACACTCCATAACAGTAAATAAAATGGGATTCGGAGAACCGAACACTCCATAACAGTAAAGAAAATGGGATTCGGAGAACCGAACACTCCATAACCGTAAATAAAATGGGGTTCGGAGAACCGAACACTCCATAACAGTAAATAAAATGGGATTCGGAGAACCGAACACTCCATAACAATAATCAGAGTAAGCGGACAAAAACGCAGTGCATTTATTCAGACACAAAAGGTAACCATGTTCTCAGTTGGACTCCACACATAAAAGAAACATATACATCAAAAGATAGCCCTTCAGCCTTAGCACAGCCGTCCACCATCCCGCAGCTCATCCTGAAAATATTTGAAAAGATTTGGGCGTGAGTACTAATGCACTCAGTGGGTACTTTTGAGAAAAACCTTCAGAATCATTTTATAAAATAGAATATCCAATCATATTGAGAGCATATCATGGAAAGCTTTCAAAACAGAAAATTTGTGAATTCCATGTATACAAAATCATTTTCGTTCCATCATTGCGCGCAACTCTCCCCTAGAACGCTTACGGTGAGTCGGTTCGTGTACACAACCCGGCTGCTTAAGGTTGGACACTGCCCTGTTTGCTTGGGGCTCGATATCGTGAACCATTGTAGTTTCGTCACCAAAAACAGTAGTAAGACTTACATGAGTCAGGAGAGCACATCAAATACAGTCATGAGTTGGATATTCAATCATATTCATTTTATAAATATCAGGGCTTAATAACCCGAAACATATTTTTATATAATAAAAACCCACCTGGTAATCTGAGCTAGATCTAGATTCTGATTCTGATCTCAACTAGAAGTCTCCTTCTTCTGTGCCTACAAGATTATCCGGCAACTTAGTTTCGATGAATGACTACCATTAGGTCAAAATCTAACCTTTCTTAGCTATGAAGTAAATATTATAATATCTACTATCTTAATACGCAGCACCCGGATCATCAAAATATTTTGACTCTTAAGGGAACTTTACTCAGGGCATTTTTATAAAGAAAAACCGTTTAGGAAGTTCTGGCATACGGGGTGGTCAAACCCGTATCCTAAAATTAATTCGGTACAAATAAATTCATACCGCAAGATCTGCCCATTGGAAAAATATGAAACTTTAAATAAAAATACTATATTTTGACACGGAACAACTTTTGAGTTTAAAAATACGATAGGGCTATCCACGAAGGATAGATCTGAAAAAGACTACAATTTAATAATCGGATACCCAAAATATACCCGAAATTAAAAAGTGACAACATGGAAAATGTATATAAATATACATAGAACATAAAACCCTAAAGACACTTTTTGATTCGATGACCCGAAAGAGTCACCGATTTGAAAGGTGGTGGCGACTTTTGGCGGCGGTCACGATGATTTTCCATCGTGATCGTCCGTCGTGTCATCATTTCAATCACGTATTCGTGATCTATGCGTTGACACCTTCAAAATGACTATTTCGGAAATGAAATAGGAAACTAGAGACGTACCTTCTCTAGAAGCTGCTCGGCGTTTCGATTTTGAAAATGAATGAAAAATGAAACCTTAACCTCCTATTTATAGAAGAAAAATAAATAGGATAATATTTCGAAAAAGAAATTGGATAATGACGGATGTGCCTTAGTTATCCAAATCTATTACCTTTCACCCTAAAATTGTGCCAAGTGTTCATTTGAACTCGAAATTGGAAAATTCAAAGTTTGGCACGATGCTTGAAAATTTTTCTATCAACCCAAGAAAAATATCAGAACATATTTTAAAGCAATTTTTGACCAAATTAAATTTTAATAGATGTCTCTGGCTGCGATTTTCCTTTATTTGAATCCGTTAAGGACCCAACTTCTTACCTAAATTACCCTCAGGTATCATAAGTTGAGTAAAACCCTCTAAAATATTTCGGGGTATTACATTAAAAATGTAATACCCCGAAATATTTTAGAAGGTTTTATTCGACATATGTTACCTGAGGGTAATCTAAGAAATAAGTTGGGTCCTTAACGGATTCAAATAAAGGAAAATCGCAGCCAGGGACATCTATTAAAATTTAATTTGGTCAAAAATTGCTTTAAAAATATGTTCTGATATTTTTCTCGAGCTTGATAGAAAAATTTTCAAGCATCGTGCCAAACTTTGAATTTTCCAATTTCGAGTTCAAATGAACACTTAGCACAATTTTAGGGTGAAAGGTAATAGATTTGGATAACTAAGGCACATCCGTCATTATCCAATTTCTTTTTCGAAATATTATCCTATTCGTAATTATCCTATTCTTTTTCCATCATTATCCTATCCCATCATTATCCTCTTTCTTTTATTCGTTATTATCCTATTTATTTTTCTTCTATAAATAGGAGGTTAAGGTTTCATTTTTCATTCATTTTCAAAATCGAAACGCCGAGCAGCTTCTAGAGAAGGTACGACTCTAGTTTCCTATTTCATTTCCGAAATAGTCATTTTGAAGGTGTCAACGCGTAGATCACGAATACGTGATTGAAATGATGACACGACGGACGATCACGATGGAAAATCATCGTGATTGCCGCCAAAAGTCGCAACCACCCTCTCAAATCGGTGACTCTTTCGGGTCATCGAATCAAAAAGTGTCTTTAGGGTTTCAAGTTCTATGTGTATTTATATACATTTTCCATGTTGTCACTTTTTAATTTCGGGTATATTTTGGATATCCGAATATTAAATTGTAGTCTTTTTCAGATCTATCCGTCATGGATACCCCTATCGTGTTTTTAAGCTCAAAAGTTGTTCCGTGTCAAAATATAGTATTTTTATTTGAAGTTTCATATTTTTCCAATGGGCGGATCTTGCGGTATGAATTTATTTGTACCGAATTAATTTTAGGATACGGGTTTGACCACCCCATATGTCAAAACTTCCAAAAGGGTTTTTCTTTATAAAAATGCCATGAGTAAAGTTCCCTTAAGAGTCAAAATATTTTGATGACCCGGGTGCTATGTATTAAGATAGTAGATTTTATAATATTTACTTCATGGCTAAGAAAGCTTAGATTTTGACCTAATGGTAGTCTTTCATCGAAACTAAGTTGCCGGATAATCTTGTAGGCACAGAAGAAGGAGACTTCTAGTTGAGACCAGAATCAGAATCTAGATCTAGCTATCCAGATCTGATTACCAGGTGGGTTTTTATTATATAAAAATGTATTTCGGGTTATTAATCCCTAATATTTACAAAATGAATGTGATTGAATATCCAAATCATGATTGTATTTAATGTGCTCTCCTGACTCATGTAAGTCTTACTACTGTTTTTGGTGACGAAACTACAATGGTTCACGATATCGAGCCCCAAGCAAACAGGGCAGTGTCCAACCTTAAGCAGCCGGGTTGTGTACACGAACTGACTCACCGTAAGCGTTCTAGGGGAGAGTGGCGCGCAATGATGGAACTAAAATGATTTAGTATACATGGAATTCCCAAATTTTCTGTTTTGAAAGCTTTCCATGATATGCTTAAAATATGATTGGATATTCTGTTTTATAAAATGATTGTGAAGGTTTTTCTCAAAAGTACCCACTGAGTGCATTAGTACTCACGCCCAAAATCTTTTCAAATATTTTTCAGGATGAGCTGCGGGATGGTGGACGGCTGTGCTAAGGCTGAAGGGCTATCATTTGATGTATATGTTTCCTTTTCCGCTATGGAGTCTAACTGAGAACATGCTTCCTTTTGAGTCTGAATAAATGCGCTACGTTCTTTCCGCTTACTCTGATTATTGCTATGGAGTGTTCGGTTCTCCGAATCCCGTTTATTTTCCGTTCCTGACAGGCAAAAGCCTGGCATTTATTTACTTTCCTTATTCAGACAGGCGCAAGCCTGGCTTTACATTGTTTTCCATGTCAAGGCAAAAGCCTGGCTTTATATTGCTTTCACGACAGGCGGGAGCCTGGCATCTCTTTACTTCAAGTATTTGGACAGACATCAGTCTGGCCTTTTTCATGCCTAACCTATTAACAGTTAACCTTTGAACTGTTATTATTTACATTGAAGTTTGCCTTTGTTATTCTTTCTTGGGTTCATCCTAAGAGTCATGGTATCTGGTTTGAGTCATTTCATACGCTTTAAAAGCGTGGATTGATCCATTTATAGAGGTTATGCTGCCCAAATTTTTAGGGCACTAACCCTATTTCTATGATTGCTTCTGTTCAACAACCCCTTCCCCCTTCCCCCAAGTAGCGCACCGGTCCCCTGCCCTTCTCCCGGGACCGGGGCGTTACAGAGTGGTATCAGAGCAGGCTGCAACTCTGCAGGCCTGTCATATTGTTGATTGAGTCTAGTTCTCAGTATAGTCTCTTTATTGATTGTCTGATAGCCCTAGCACGTCGCCTGCACCGCACTCATCTGCTTCAAATAGAAAGGTATGTGAGTTAAAATGTTTTTGAGATTCAATGATGTTTACCGATTACGAAAAAGAAAATGTAGATAAGGACCATTCTCCACATTAATCGTATTTATGAAAAGTCGCGCCAATGACGGTTTTGAAAGGATAATGGTATCATTTTGGGACAATATGTCCATGTGATGATGGTTATGAATGGAAGGGACTCTTGTCCATGATGGTAAAATTGTGGGACTTTATGCCTAGATGGTATTGAATGATTATTTTGAATGTGACTATATATCCATTATGTTTGAAATGAAAAGTGATGTTTTGAATGGGAATATATGTCTAAGATATATTCCGAAAGAAAGTGTGATGATAATAATCAATGCCCTATGATGAGAAATGTTATAACGTGTAAGTGATTGGAAATGTGAGAATGTTAAAGTGATGGAAATCCAGAATGCTTATGCAGATGGAATGTGAACATAGAATGATTTGATTGAGAATGTAGATGAACATAGCTAGCTGTGATTTATTCACAAGATTGGATTTTAAGTTGATGGTTGTTAAGATTCTTGTGGAACATAGGTTGATTAAGTTTTTTTCCACGTTCAGGATTATGAGCCCACATGGATTGGTTCCACTGAAATGTGTCAATTTGTTATGATGTGAAATTTCAAAAGAATGTATTATGTCATGTTTGGATTTAATCCTACATGAAAGAGGGTTCACGGCAAGGCCGTGGTTCGCCTATGGTTTTAATGGGATGTCTGGGACATCTGGATTCCGGTTCAACCGAGAATCTAATGAATGATTATAAAGAACAAATTGACTAAAAAGGTGGGAACGATTATGTAGTGCCTTGTAGTCTTGAATGTAGAAAGAACTTAGAATGGATAAATATATTCTTTTAGATGGCTTGAGTTATATGGATTTCTAGGAAATGTCGTTCGCGTGCATATATGCATTTGAGGAGCATGTTGGGAGAATTTTTATGTCGATGAAGAATCGCGATAGATAGATCCGTTCTCGCTGCATCTACTTTTATACGTTTTTGATCAAGGAGCAAGGACAAGTGCAAGACTGGATATCTCAAGTTCGAGGTGATGTATACGATGATCAAGATAATATGCTTTGATTCAGGTGGATCGATATATATTCTCTCTCTCTCTCTCTCTCTGTCTCTCTCTTTTCTCGACTCAAAGGATGATGCTAAAGGAAATTTGAAGAAAGATGCAGAGAAGAACGTATGAAGAGTTATGTGCATCAATTTAAACTGAACCAAGGCAGAGTATACGTCTCAGTAAGATTTACAACTCGAGATAAAAGAAGTTTTAGCTAGGAATGATGAGATAGCTTTTAAACAAGTTATATTGTTGGTTCTAGCTAAGGTTCATAATGTGATTGATGTCTCAATGTTGAGAAAGTATGTGTTTGATCCTAAACACGTTATAAAGAATTAGGAGATAGTCCTGAACCAGGATTTTTCTTATGAAGAAAGACCAGAGGCTATTCTTGACCGAAGGGTCCAAGAATTATGGAACAAACAGATGTCACTCGTGAAAGTCCTATGGAATAACCATGGGAAAGAGAAAGCTACCTGG
This sequence comes from Perilla frutescens, assembly GCA_026008535.1. Taxonomy (NCBI): domain Eukaryota; kingdom Viridiplantae; phylum Streptophyta; class Magnoliopsida; order Lamiales; family Lamiaceae; genus Perilla; species Perilla frutescens. The sequence continues at coordinate 47,462,304 of BRKX01000012.1, forward strand.
GAGCTTGAAAGTAGAATCAAGGAATTGTGCCCTGATTTACCCTATAGAGGTACGCAAATTTCGGGACGAAATTTTTATTAAGGAGGGTAGAATGTAATACCCCGAAATATTTTAGAAGGTTTTATTCGACATATGTTACCTGAGGGTAATCTAAGAAATAAGTTGGGTCCTTAACGGATTCAAATAAAGGAAAATCGCAGCCAGGGACATCTATTAAAATTTAATTTGGTCAAAAATTGCTTTAAAAATATGTTCTGATATTTTTCTCGAGCTTGATAGAAAAATTTTCAAGCATCGTGCCAAACTTTGAATTTTCCAATTTCGAGTTCAAATGAACACTTAGCACAATTTTAGGGTGAAAGGTAATAGATTTGGATAACTAAGGCACATCCGTCATTATCCAATTTCTTTTTCGAAATATTATCCTATTCGTAATTATCCTATTCTTTTTCCATCATTATCCTATCCCATCATTATCCTCTTTCTTTTATTCGTTATTATCCTATTTATTTTTCTTCTATAAATAGGAGGTTAAGGTTTCATTTTTCATTCATTTTCAAAATCGAAACGCCGAGCAGCTTCTAGAGAAGGTACGACTCTAGTTTCCTATTTCATTTCCGAAATAGTCATTTTGAAGGTGTCAACGCGTAGATCACGAATACGTGATTGAAATGATGACACGACGGACGATCACGATGGAAAATCATCGTGATTGCCGCCAAAAGTCGCAACCACCCTCTCAAATCGGTGACTCTTTCGGGTCATCGAATCAAAAAGTGTCTTTAGGGTTTCAAGTTCTATGTGTATTTATATACATTTTCCATGTTGTCACTTTTTAATTTCGGGTATATTTTGGATATCCGAATATTAAATTGTAGTCTTTTTCAGATCTATCCGTCATGGATACCCCTATCGTGTTTTTAAGCTCAAAAGTTGTTCCGTGTCAAAATATAGTATTTTTATTTGAAGTTTCATATTTTTCCAATGGGCGGATCTTGCGGTATGAATTTATTTGTACCGAATTAATTTTAGGATACGGGTTTGACCACCCCATATGTCAAAACTTCCAAAAGGGTTTTTCTTTATAAAAATGCCATGAGTAAAGTTCCCTTAAGAGTCAAAATATTTTGATGACCCGGGTGCTATGTATTAAGATAGTAGATTTTATAATATTTACTTCATGGCTAAGAAAGCTTAGATTTTGACCTAATGGTAGTCTTTCATCGAAACTAAGTTGCCGGATAATCTTGTAGGCACAGAAGAAGGAGACTTCTAGTTGAGACCAGAATCAGAATCTAGATCTAGCTATCCAGATCTGATTACCAGGTGGGTTTTTATTATATAAAAATGTATTTCGGGTTATTAATCCCTAATATTTACAAAATGAATGTGATTGAATATCCAAATCATGATTGTATTTAATGTGCTCTCCTGACTCATGTAAGTCTTACTACTGTTTTTGGTGACGAAACTACAATGGTTCACGATATCGAGCCCCAAGCAAACAGGGCAGTGTCCAACCTTAAGCAGCCGGGTTGTGTACACGAACTGACTCACCGTAAGCGTTCTAGGGGAGAGTGGCGCGCAATGATGGAACTAAAATGATTTAGTATACATGGAATTCCCAAATTTTCTGTTTTGAAAGCTTTCCATGATATGCTTAAAATATGATTGGATATTCTGTTTTATAAAATGATTGTGAAGGTTTTTCTCAAAAGTACCCACTGAGTGCATTAGTACTCACGCCCAAAATCTTTTCAAATATTTTTCAGGATGAGCTGCGGGATGGTGGACGGCTGTGCTAAGGCTGAAGGGCTATCATTTGATGTATATGTTTCCTTTTCCGCTATGGAGTCTAACTGAGAACATGCTTCCTTTTGAGTCTGAATAAATGCGCTACGTTCTTTCCGCTTACTCTGATTATTGCTATGGAGTGTTCGGTTCTCCGAATCCCGTTTATTTTCCGTTCCTGACAGGCAAAAGCCTGGCATTTATTTACTTTCCTTATTCAGACAGGCGCAAGCCTGGCTTTACATTGTTTTCCATGTCAAGGCAAAAGCCTGGCTTTATATTGCTTTCACGACAGGCGGGAGCCTGGCATCTCTTTACTTCAAGTATTTGGACAGACATCAGTCTGGCCTTTTTCATGCCTAACCTATTAACAGTTAACCTTTGAACTGTTATTATTTACATTGAAGTTTGCCTTTGTTATTCTTTCTTGGGTTCATCCTAAGAGTCATGGTATCTGGTTTGAGTCATTTCATACGCTTTAAAAGCGTGGATTGATCCATTTATAGAGGTTATGCTGCCCAAATTTTTAGGGCACTAACCCTATTTCTATGATTGCTTCTGTTCAACAACCCCTTCCCCCTTCCCCCAAGTAGCGCACCGGTCCCCTGCCCTTCTCCCGGGACCGGGGCGTTACAGAGAAAATACGATAGGGCTATCCACGAAGGATAGATCTGAAATATTTTAGAGGGTTTTACTCAACTTATGATACCTGAGGGTAATTTAGGTAAGAAGTTGGGTCCTTAACGGATTCAAATAAAGGAAAATCGCAGCCAGAGACATCTATTAAAATTTAATTTGGTCAAAAATTGCTTTAAAATATGTTCTGATATTTTTCTTGGGTTGATAGAAAAATTTTCAAGCATCGTGCCAAACTTTGAATTTTCCAATTTCGAGTTCAAATGAACACTTGGCACAATTTTAGGGTGAAAGGTAATAGATTTGGATAACTAAGGCACATCCGTCATTATCCAATTTCTTTTTCGAAATATTATCCTATTTATTTTTCTTCTATAAATAGGAGGTTAAGGTTTCATTTTTCATTCATTTTCAAAATCGAAACGCCGAGCAGCTTCTAGAGAAGGTACGTCTCTAGTTTCCTATTTCATTTCCGAAATAGTCATTTTGAAGGTGTCAACGCATAGATCACGAATACGTGATTGAAATGATGACACGACGGACGATCACGATGGAAAATCATCGTGACCGCCGCCAAAAGTCGCCACCACCTTTCAAATCGGTGACTCTTTCGGGTCATCGAATCAAAAAGTGTCTTTAGGGTTTTATGTTCTATGTATATTTATATACATTTTCCATGTTGTCACTTTTTAATTTCGGGTATATTTTGGGTATCCGATTATTAAATTGTAGTCTTTTTCAGATCTATCCTTCGTGGATAGCCCTATCGTATTTTTAAACTCAAAAGTTGTTCCGTGTCAAAATATAGTATTTTTATTTAAAGTTTCATATTTTTCCAATGGGCAGATCTTGCGGTATGAATTTATTTGTACCGAATTAATTTTAGGATACGGGTTTGACCACCCCGTATGCCAGAACTTCCTAAACGGTTTTTCTTTATAAAAATGCCCTGAGTAAAGTTCCCTTAAGAGTCAAAATATTTTGATGATCCGGGTGCTGCGTATTAAGATAGTAGATATTATAATATTTACTTCATAGCTAAGAAAGGTTAGATTTTGACCTAATGGTAGTCATTCATCGAAACTAAGTTGCCGGATAATCTTGTAGGCACAGAAGAAGGAGACTTCTAGTTGAGATCAGAATCAGAATCTAGATCTAGCTCAGATTACCAGGTGGGTTTTTATTATATAAAAATATGTTTCGGGTTATTAAGCCCTGATATTTATAAAATGAATATGATTGAATATCCAACTCATGACTGTATTTGATGTGCTCTCCTGACTCATGTAAGTCTTACTACTGTTTTTGGTGACGAAACTACAATGGTTCACGATATCGAGCCCCAAGCAAACAGGGCAGTGTCCAACCTTAAGCAGCCGGGTTGTGTACACGAACCGACTCACCGTAAGCGTTCTAGGGGAGAGTTGCGCGCAATGATGGAACGAAAATGATTTTGTATACATGGAATTCACAAATTTTCTGTTTTGAAAGCTTTCCATGATATGCTCTCAATATGATTGGATATTCTATTTTATAAAATGATTCTGAAGGTTTTTCTCAAAAGTACCCACTGAGTGCATTAGTACTCACGCCCAAATCTTTTCAAATATTTTCAGGATGAGCTGCGGGATGGTGGACGGCTGTGCTAAGGCTGAAGGGCTATCTTTTGATGTATATGTTTCTTTTATGTGTGGAGTCCAACTGAGAACATGGTTACCTTTTGTGTCTGAATAAATGCACTGCGTTTTTGTCCGCTTACTCTGATTATTGTTATGGAGTGTTCGGTTCTCCGAATCCCATTTTATTTACTGTTATGGAGTGTTCGGTTCTCCGAACCCCATTTTATTTACGGTTATGGAGTGTTCGGTTCTCCGAATCCCATTTTCTTTACTGTTATGGAGTGTTCGGTTCTCCGAATCCCATTTTATTTACTGTTATGGAGTGTTCGGTTCTCCGAATCCCATTTTCTTTATTGTTACGGAGTGTTCGGTTCTCCGAATCCCGTTTACTTTCCGTTCCTGACAGGCAAAAGCCTGGCATTTATTTACTTCTTTATTCAGACAGGCAGAAGCCTGGCTTTACATTACTTTCTATGTCAAGGCAAAAGCCTGGCTTTATATTGCTTTCACGACAGACGAAAGTCTGGCATCTCTTTACTTCAAGTATTTGGACAGACATCAGTCTGGCCTTTTTCATGCCTAACCTATTAACAGTTAACCTTTGAACTGTTATTATTTACATTGGAGTTTGCCTTTGTTATTCTTTCTTGGGTTCATCCTAAGAGTCATGGTATCTGGTTTGAGTCATTTCAAACGCTTTAAAAGCGTGGATTGATCCATTTATAGAGGTTATGTTGCCCGAATTTTTGGGGCACTAATCCAAGTTCTTTGATTGCTTTTGTTCAACAACCCCTTCCCCCTTCCCCCAAGTAGCGCACCGGTCCCCTACCCTTCTCCCGGGACCGGGGCGTTACAGAGTGAAATATATATTTTTATATAATAAAAACCCACCTGGTAATCTGAGCTAGATCTAGATTCTGATTCTGATCTCAACTAGAAGTCTCCTTCTTCTGTGCCTACAAGATTATCCGGCAACTTAGTTTCGATGAATGACTACCATTAGGTCAAAATCTAACCTTTCTTAGCTATGAAGTAAATATTATAATATCTACTATCTTAATACGCAGCACCCGGATCATCAAAATATTTTGACTCTTAAGGGAACTTTACTCAGGGCATTTTTATAAAGAAAAACCGTTTAGGAAGTTCTGGCATACGGGGTGGTCAAACCCGTATCCTAAAATTAATTCGGTACAAATAAATTCATACCGCAAGATCTGCCCATTGGAAAAATATGAAACTTTAAATAAAAATACTATATTTTGACACGGAACAACTTTTGAGTTTAAAAATACGATAGGGCTATCCACGAAGGATAGATCTGAAAAAGACTACAATTTAATAATCGGATACCCAAAATATACCCGAAATTAAAAAGTGACAACATGGAAAATGTATATAAATATACATAGAACATAAAACCCTAAAGACACTTTTTGATTCGATGACCCGAAAGAGTCACCGATTTGAAAGGTGGTGGCGACTTTTGGCGGCGGTCACGATGATTTTCCATCGTGATCGTCCGTCGTGTCATCATTTCAATCACGTATTCGTGATCTATGCGTTGACACCTTCAAAATGACTATTTCGGAAATGAAATAGGAAACTAGAGACGTACCTTCTCTAGAAGCTGCTCGGCGTTTCGATTTTGAAAATGAATGAAAAATGAAACCTTAACCTCCTATTTATAGAAGAAAAATAAATAGGATAATATTTCGAAAAAGAAATTGGATAATGACGGATGTGCCTTAGTTATCCAAATCTATTACCTTTCACCCTAAAATTGTGCCAAGTGTTCATTTGAACTCGAAATTGGAAAATTCAAAGTTTGGCACGATGCTTGAAAATTTTTCTATCAACCCAAGAAAAATATCAGAACATATTTTAAAGCAATTTTTGACCAAATTAAATTTTAATAGATGTCTCTGGCTGCGATTTTCCTTTATTTGAATCCGTTAAGGACCCAACTTCTTACCTAAATTACCCTCAGGTATCATAAGTTGAGTAAAACCCTCTAAAATATTTCGGGGTATTACAATCTATTAATTTCTCAGAACAGTGCTACTAATGATTGTTTTTCTAGTGATGTGCAGATCGAGAAGAGAGAGTTTGAGATGGAACAGCCTGGAATAGCTACATCCAACCCTGAAGGCAGCTCGGAAGAAGTTTCCAACTCTCAAGAGGAGATCCACGAAGAGCTGAAGTTGGAGCATGATGATGTTCGACTTAGAGATCAGCTTGTTCTAGATAAGTCGTCCAATACCCATGTTGTTTATCTTAAGGACGTGTTACTTGAAATCGAGAGAGGTAAGTACCGTCTATACTATTCTAGTATTGATAGGTATTTGATGTGTATAGTTGAATTCATGTTCCTTTTTAGAATTAATTTGACATTTGGATTTGACTTGAATTGCATGAAAAGGTTGAAAAGTAGAAAGCTATTGTTTGTTCCAACCAAGTGTAAGATGCGAGCATGGTATTTGAATTCGATTAGTTTGTGTTTTTCCATTGCTCATTTGAAAGCTATTCATAGTGTTGAACATGTTGGAAATTGCATGATTGTTTATTATACCATGTTAGATCCATTATATGTTACACATTGGATAGTTGATTGTTTTGTTGAGTGTTGTGCTGAAGCATTGTCAAGAAGGTACGTTCTCTTGAACCTTATGCATGCTAAGATGTTGGGATTTGATGCAATTAAGGAGTTGTGTGCATGTGATGAGTTCCTTGCACCGATCTATGCTCTTTGTTGCTCTAAATCTCGTTCACATGATGGATATTTTGTGCATGAGAGGTTCTTGTTCAAGGGTTCACAGTTGTGTATTCCTAAGTCTTCTATGCGTGAATTGTTAGTTCTTGAATCGCATGCGGGAGGTTTAATGGGTCACTTTGGTGTGTCTAAAACGTTAAACTTGCTGCATGAACATTTCTTTTGGCCACGTATGAAGCATGATGTTGAGAATGTGTGTAGTAGATGCATTACATGTAGGAGATCGAAATCTACATCACACCCGTTTGGTTTATACACTCCTCTACCAGCCCCGTCTTCCCCGTGGATTGATTTATCTATGGATTTCATATTAGGATTACCACGGTCTAGATCTGGTCGAGATAGTATTTTTGTGGTTGTTGATAGGTTTTCCAAGATGTCTCATTTCATTGCATGTAGGAAAACCGATGATGCAGTACACATAGCCAATCTGTTCTTTATACATGTTGTGCGTTTACATGGAATACCTAGAACTATTGTTAGTGATAGGGATTCTAAGTTTCTTGCACATTTTTGGCGTGTACTTTGGGGAAAATTAGGTACCAAATTGTTATTTTCTACTGCATGTCATCCACAAACTGATGGACAAACTGAAGTAGTTAATCGCACTTTAGGTACTTTGCTGCGAGCTTTAGTTAAAAACAACTTGAAATCATGGGAAGATTGTTTGCCATATGCTGAATTCGCCTATAATAGAGTTGTGCATTCATCTACCAATATGTCTCCGTTTGAAGTTGTTTATGGTTTTAATCCGCTAACGCCTAATGATCTGTTGCCTTTACCTGTTGAGCATCTAACAAGTGTTAAAGGTACAAGAAAAGCGGAACAAGTTAAGGAGATGCATGAGAAAGTACGTGCGCGTATTGAAGCCGTTGGCGCACGTAATGCTGTTCAAAAGAACAAACGGCGCAAGCAAGTGATTTTCCAGCCTGGGGATCGCGTTTGGATTCATCTGAGTCCTGGATGGTTTCCTAACTTGAGAAAATCGAAATTGATGCCAAGAGGAGATGGACCGTTCACCGTGCTGAGTCGAGTCAATGACAATGCATATCGCATTGATTTACCCGGTGAGTATAAGTGTTCATCTACATTCAATGTTGCTGACTTATCTCCCTTTTCTGCAGATGATGAGTTCGAGTGCAATGATGACGAGTCCTTGAATTCGAGGACGAATTCTTTTCAGCAGGGGGGGAATGATGAGATCAAGCATAGCAATGAAGAAGATGATCCGGAGCTGCAGTTTAAAGGTCCAATGACGCGTTTGCGAGCTAAGAAGTTGCAAGCTTATTTACAAGCTTCTATTCGTCGCAAATTCGAAATGCATGAAGATGAAGTCAAGGGCAGCTCAAGATTGATCACCATGCTTGCCATAGATGAAGAAGAAGGAAGCATGAAGACGTGAGAAGAAGAATGACGCCATTTGGACGTGTGCATGAAAAGTTATACGCGTTTGCATGGGAAATCGGGAGATGCTGTTTTTCATGCAAAGGTGGCAAGATTAATTGTAGCATGGGCCACGAAATTAATTAAATTAATTCAGCCCATGGACGTTTATTTTGGGTCCAAATAGGCGTGGATTTGCAAGCCCAAGTCCATTGGGATTTATCCTTATCTAGTTAGATTTAGATAGATTTTTGTTATCTTATTTTTGGTATCTTTTGATTTTATCCTAGATTGATTAGGATTAGTATTTTTCAATGTTTATCTAGTTATTTAGGGTTAAAATTTCGTCCATATGCTCTCCTATAAATAGGAGCACCCTGTGACATTCATAAATCAGACAATTGCAAGAAATAAAGAGTTATTCTCAATCTGTCTCACGATCCTTCGGTTGATCAAACTTTTATCTACAATTCTACTGTTCTAGCAAATCAATAGTCTTATTTAAGTTCTTCAGGGTATAATTAAGTACTTGGGAGAATTGCTATCCGGAGAAGTTAGACGTGCGCGTTCGGGTTATTCAACACGGGTTCGCCGAATCTATCCAATCCACAACACTACCATCGCCGCCGCCAAGTCCATCTACACCAAAGCCTTCCGCCGCCACCATCACCATAATTCCAGCCATCTTCAAGTGTTCCAAGTGTCCTCATCGTCGTTCTTTTCGTTGTTCGAATTTCTAGTAAGTTTTACCGTTTAATTCGTGTCGGGTTGAGTCCTTCTTTAGCTGACGTAGTTCGAGTCCTTAAAGTCTTCCGCCTGCGTATTCTTCGTGTCTTGGATTCATTGTCCGGGTCACATCGCTACGTCTCTAGATTCGTCCTAGATTATTTGTCCGGGTCGTATCATAAATTTGGCATCAGAGCCACGTCAGCTCTGCTGGTCGTGGTTCAATCCGTCGTGTCAAATACGTGTCATTTAATTTTCGTTTTGTTTCGAGTCTTGTAATCTGATTTCTATTCATTGAAAAAAAAAAGAGTAAAAGAGCAAAGGGATCGAAATCCCTACAGCAAAAAAAAAAAAAAAAAAAATCCGAAAAAAAAAAAAAATGAAAATCAGATTGTTTATTTGATTTCAATTTTTAATTCCTTGTTTTTAGATTTGTTCCATATATTTAGGGATTCTTAGATTGTGTTCACACATCCAAAATCCTTATTCCCTTATCCATTAGATTTCTTACCTTGTTTAGATAGATTTCATCCTAATCTACATCTATTCAAGATCTTTCTATCCTCATCCATATCTAATCAAATCCTTCACCCTTATCCATCCATATTTTCGATCCTACACACTAAAGGGCTCGAAAATTTCATCTCTTCCATACACCACATAATCCATACACCCATACACCCGTACACCCGTACACCCATACACCCGTACACCCGTGGTCCGCATACACCAACCCATTGAATACTCATTCCACACGCCTACTTCTACTCTTAGCAACCTTCCGGCTTGATTTTATCCGTTGGAGCTTGAAGAAGACCCAGAGGAGCTAGTCAAGAGAAGCTGCTGAATTTTTCGATCAACCCACCCCCATATTTCACTCCACACGTGCACTACACATACTTGAGAGTTAAACACGAGTGAAAAAATTAAGAGTGACATACACGAGCGTTTGTGAGGAATTGTGAGGTTCTACTTTACTTTTTCTTCACGTTTGTTCATTTTGCAGGATAAATGGACCAACAGGAAGATATTTTCTACACCCGTTGCTCCATCCAAGACAAAATTGGTTCCATGATTATTGACAGTGGTAGTGTATTTAACGCCATTAGTCAATATGCAGTGGACAAGCTCGGCCTAGTACCACAGAAGCATCCCAAGCCCTATAAGTTGCAGCGGCTTACAATCACAAGTCAGGTAAGTGTCGCATTTGCTATTGGTCGATATACTGACACTGTTTTATGTGATGTCATTCCTATGGAGGCAACACACATTCTTCTAAGTCAACCGTGGCAATTCAATCGAGGAGCAGTGCACGATTGTCACGCCAACACTTATTCCTTTGCTTGGAATGGACGACCCATCAAACTGATGCCTTTGGCACCTGAGGACGTCATTAAGGATCAGAAGTGGATGCAAGAAAAATTTAAAGCCGAAAGGGAAAGGAAGGCCGCAACTATCGAGAGCGAATCAATCGCCACCGTCCCTAGCCCTACTACGACACCGTTGGAGTCTTGTTCACATCAAGACATGTCGTCTAGTTCATCCAACGCAGATCACCAGTTAAATTCAGACATGATAAGTGAAGCTACAATTCCGTCGCAGCCCATATGCATTGATCCAACACTGGATTCAGGAAAGTCAGATAATCTATTAATTTCTCAGAACAGTGCTACTAATGATTGTTTTTCTAGTGATGTGCAGATCGAGAAGAGAGAGTTTGAGATGGAACAGCCTGGAATAGCTACATCCAACCCTGAAGGCAGCTCGGAAGAAGTTTCCAACTCTCAAGAGGAGATCCACAAAGAGCTGAAGTTGGAGCATGATGATGTTCGACTTAGAGATCAGCTTGTTCTAGATAAGTCGTCCAATACCCATGTTGTTTATCTTAAGGACGTGTTACTTGAAATCGAGAGAGGTAAGTACCGTCTATACTATTCTAGTATTGATAGGTATTTGATGTGTATAGTTGAATTCATGTTCCTTTTTAGAATTAATTTGACATTTGGATTTGACTTGAATTGCATGAAAAGGTTGAAAAGTAGAAAGCTATTGTTTGTTCCAACCAAGTGTAAGATGCGAGCATGGTATTTGAATTCGATTAGTTTGTGTTTTTCCATTGCTCATTTGAAAGCTATTCATAGTGTTGAACATGTTGGAAATTGCATGATTGTTTATTATACCATGTTAGATCCATTATATGTTACACATTGGATAGTTGATTGTTTTGTTGAGTGTTGTGCTGAAGCATTGTCAAGAAGGTACGTTCTCTTGAACCTTATGCATGCTAAGATGTTGGGATTTGATGCAATTAAGGAGTTGTGTGCATGTGATGAGTTCCTTGCACCGATCTATGCTCTTTGTTGCTCTAAATCTCGTTCACATGATGGATATTTTGTGCATGAGAGGTTCTTGTTCAAGGGTTCACAGTTGTGTATTCCTAAGTCTTCTATGCGTGAATTGTTAGTTCTTGAATCGCATGCGGAAGGTTTAATGGGTCACTTTGGTGTGTCTAAAACGTTAAACTTGCTGCATGAACATTTCTTTTGGCCACGTATGAAGCATGATGTTGAGAATGTGTGTAGTAGATGCATTACATGTAGGAGATCGAAATCTACATCACACCCGTTTGGTTTATACACTCCTCTACCAGCCCCGTCTTCCCCGTGGATTGATTTATCTATGGATTTCATATTAGGATTACCACGGTCTAGATCTGGTCGAGATAGTATTTTTGTGGTTGTTGATAGGTTTTCCAAGATGTCTCATTTCATTGCATGTAGGAAAACCGATGATGCAGTACACATAGCCAATCTGTTCTTTATACATGTTGTGCGTTTACATGGAATACCTAGAACTATTGTTAGTGATAGGGATTCTAAGTTTCTTGCACATTTTTGGCGTGTACTTTGGGGAAAATTAGGTACCAAATTGTTATTTTCTACTGCATGTCATCCACAAACTGATGGACAAACTGAAGTAGTTAATCGCACTTTAGGTACTTTGCTGCGAGCTTTAGTTAAAAACAACTTGAAATCATGGGAAGATTGTTTGCCATATGCTGAATTCGCCTATAATAGAGTTGTGCATTCATCTACCAATATGTCTCCGTTTGAAGTTGTTTATGGTTTTAATCCGCTAACGCCTAATGATCTGTTGCCTTTACCTGTTGAGCATCTAACAAGTGTTAAAGGTACAAGAAAAGCGGAACAAGTTAAGGAGATGCATGAGAAAGTACGTGCGCGTATTGAAGCCGTTGGCGCACGTAATGCTGTTCAAAAGAACAAACGGCGCAAGCAAGTGATTTTCCAGCCTGGGGATCGCGTTTGGATTCATCTGAGTCCTGGATGGTTTCCTAACTTGAGAAAATCGAAATTGATGCCAAGAGGAGATGGACCGTTCACCGTGCTGAGTCGAGTCAATGACAATGCATATCGCATTGATTTACCCGGTGAGTATAAGTGTTCATCTACATTCAATGTTGCTGACTTATCTCCCTTTTCTGCAGATGATGAGTTCGAGTGCAATGATGACGAGTCCTTGAATTCGAGGACGAATTCTTTTCAGCAGGGGGGGAATGATGAGATCAAGCATAGCAATGAAGAAGATGATCCGGAGCTGCAGTTTAAAGGTCCAATGACGCGTTTGCGAGCTAAGAAGTTGCAAGCTTATTTACAAGCTTCTATTCGTCGCAAATTCGAAATGCATGAAGATGAAGTCAAGGGCAGCTCAAGATTGATCACCATGCTTGCCATAGATGAAGAAGAAGGAAGCATGAAGACGTGAGAAGAAGAATGACGCCATTTGGACGTGTGCATGAAAAGTTATACGCGTTTGCATGGGAAATCGGGAGATGCTGTTTTTCATGCAAAGGTGGCAAGATTAATTGTAGCATGGGCCACGAAATTAATTAAATTAATTCAGCCCATGGACGTTTATTTTGGGTCCAAATAGGCGTGGATTTGCAAGCCCAAGTCCATTGGGATTTATCCTTATCTAGTTAGATTTAGATAGATTTTTGTTATCTTATTTTTGGTATCTTTTGATTTTATCCTAGATTGATTAGGATTAGTATTTTTCAATGTTTATCTAGTTATTTAGGGTTAAAATTTCATCCATATGCTCTCCTATAAATAGGAGCACCCTGTGACATTCATAAATCAGACAATTGCAAGAAATAAAGAGTTATTCTCAATCTGTCTCACGATCCTTCGGTTGATCAAACTTTTATCTACAATTCTATTGTTCTAGCAAATCAATAGTCTTATTTAAGTTCTTCAGGGTATAATTAAGTACTTGGGAGAATTGCTATCCGGAGAAGTTAGACGTGCGCGTTCGGGTTATTCAACACGGGTTCGCCGAATCTATCCAATCCACAACACTACCATCGCCGCCGCCAAGTCCATCTACACCAAAGCCTTCCGCCGCCACCATCACCATAATTCCAGCCATCTTCAAGTGTTCCAAGTGTCCTCATCGTCGTTCTTTTCGTTGTTCGAATTTCTAGTAAGTTTTACCGTTTAATTCGTGTCGGGTTGAGTCCTTCTTTAGCTGACGTAGTTCGAGTCCTTAAAGTCTTCCGCCTGCGTATTCTTCGTGTCTTGGATTCATTGTCCGGGTCACATCACTACGTCTCTAGATTCGTCCTAGATTATTTGTCCGGGTCGTATCAAAACTCACAAAGATCAAAAGGGGAGAGACGATATTGAAAGCAAAGGCTTAATAATCAAATATAGTCTAGAATTGGACTTTGACTACTTCCTAAACTAGAATTCTATTTAAGGTAGATTTTGTAGATCTTGCCTTATCTAAAAATCTGGTCAAAATTCTATCTAAAATAACCGAAAAATCCTAACTAAAAATCTGCAAAATTTCGTCCATAATATAATAAATAAAATACTATAGACTAATAAATCAATCCCCTTAATTGGATCATCAAGGGCCGATTATTTTGGGCTTTTCCATCATGCATGCTTAACTTGGGCTGAATAGCAAGTATACACATCAAGCCCAACAAAAGCACACTTGCACGTCTCCTTCATGTATTGTACTCCACATCTTGATCTCCATCTTCCAATGTCAACAAGTTCATCATCTTCAAGCTTCCTTGTACGCCGTCTTCTTCTTCATGCTTCTTGCGGATTGTAGCTTGCAAATATTCTTGCAACTTCTTAGCTCTTAATCTTGTGACGGGTCCTTTGAATTGAAGCTCCTCATTGACTTCCTCATTGCTATGGATGTCCTCATCATCAATCCCCTTAATTGGATCAATAAGGGCCGATTATTTTGGGCTTTTCCACCATACATGCTTAACTTGGGCTGAATAGCAAGCATGCACATCAAGCCCAACAAAAGCACACTTGCACGCCTCCTTCATGTATTGCACTCCACATCTTGATCTCCATCTTCCATTTTCAACAATGTCATCATCTTTAAGCTTCCTTGCACGCCGTCTTCTTCTTCAAGCTTCTTGCGAATTGTAGCTTGCAAATAATCTTGCAACTTCTTAGCTCTTAGTCTTGTGACGGGGCCTTTGAATTGAAGCTCTTCATTGACTTCCTCTTTGCTATGGATGTCCTCATCATTCCCCCCCCTGCTGAAAAGAATTCGTCCTCGAATTTGACTCCTCATCATGGTCGAATTCATCTGCAACAAAAGGAGATAAATCAGCAACATTAAACGTAGAAGAACACTTATACTCACCAGGTAGATCAATGCGGTATGCATTATCATTAACACGGCTTAGAACAGTGAAGGGACCATCTCCACGGGGCGACAACTTGGACTTCCTCAAGTTAGGAAATCGGCCAGGGCTAAGGTGTACCCAAACACGATCTCCGGGCTGAAAGATGACACGTTTGCGTCTCGTGTTGCGTGCGGCGACGATCCTTGAGCCTTGGTGCTCAATCCGGGCACGTACCTTCTCATGCATCTCTTGAATAAAATCAGCTCTTTTCATACCTTTAACACTTGTTAGATGCTCAACAGGTAAAGGTAACAAATCATTAGGAGTTAACGGATTAAATCCATAAACTACCTCAAAAGGAGACATGTTAGTAGAAGAATGCACAACACGATTATAAGCAAACTCAGCATAAGGTAAACATTCTTCCCATGACTTCAAATTGTTTTTAATTAGAGACCTAAGTAAAGCTCCTAAAGTGCGATTCACAACCTCAGTTTGACCATCGGTTTGTGGATGACATGCAGTAGAAAACAATAACTTAGTTCCTAATTTTCCCCACAAAACACGCCAAAAATGTCGTAAAAACTTAGAATCCCTATCACTAACAATAGTACGAGGAATTCCATGCAATCTAACAACATGCACAAAGAACAAGTTGGCAACATGTATAGCATCATCAGTTTTCCTACATGCAATGAAATGAGCCATTTTGGAAAACCTATCAAGTACAACAAACACAGAATCCTTACCCGACCTAGACCTAGGCAATCCTAAGATGAAATCCATAGAAATATCAATCCAAGGAGAAGAGGGGGTGGGTAGGGGCGAGTAAAGACCAAAGGGGTGTGAAGTGGATTTAGCTTGACGACAAGTAATGCAACGACTACACGTTCTCTACATCCTTACGCATATGCGGCCAAAAGAAGTGTTCATGCAGCAAGTTCAATGTCTTATGTATACCAAAGTGACCCATTAAACCTCCCGCATGCGATTCTAACACTAATAACTCACGCATAGAACAAGTAGGGATGCATAATGATATGATCCTGAAAAGCCTTGAAGAATTAAATCCGGAGCTATCATTCAAAGGTTCGAAGATTGTTAGAATGAGGGCCATCAAAGATTGGAAATCAAGATTTGAAGAATAATATATGATATGGGCCACGAATTATTTATGATAAATTGCAGCCCATATTGTGTTAATTTGAAGGTCCAATAGGCGAGTTTAATGAAGGCCCAAGTTGTTGGGATTTATCTTTATCTAGATAGATTTTTCTTATTTTATTTTTGGTATCTTTTGATTCTTTCCTTAAAAACAGATTTTGGATAAGGAAACAATCCTAGTTATGATAGGAAACTCTTTTTCTAATTCTATTAGGATTTTACTTTAATTTTCGTCCATCCCTCTATTATAAATAGGGGATCATTGTTACATTGATATTTAGACCATATTTGACTAAGAAGAATTTACCTTTCAATATTGTCTCACCCAAGATCCTCTTTTTGTTTATTTTCAGCCGAAAATACACACTCTTAAGAAGCTTGCAACTTTTTAAGTTTTATCTTTAAATCTTGTTCTAATTCTCTTGTGGAGTTAGGGTTGGATTTGCAACCGAAGAGAATTCAAGTAGCGAGACTTTTTGTGTATTGTTTTACACAGGGTGTGTCGCCCCGAGTTCAATTCATCTATCGAGGAGATTCCAAGTGAAGTACGTTTCGCGGATAAAGTGTCCACGGGGTTTGCTTTCGCATATCAACTCATTCTATCTTCATCAACAACGCCAATCATTACCAACATCATCCAGCATCCATCCAACGTCCATAACATCAATCATCCATTCCAAGTAAGTCCATCCCATACTTCATCTTTCATCTGTTCATAGAGTCGGATTGAAGCCCTTCATTCGCCTGACGTGTTTCGATCTAAAAGTCTTCCGCGCGTTTTTCTCTCGGTGTTGATCATCATACCGGGAATCGTATCATTTGGTATCAGAGCCACGTCAGCTCTGCTGGTCGTGGTTCAATCCGACATGTCATACACGTGTTAGTCTATGTGTCAGTAATTTGTCTACGTGTCATTTATTTTCGTATAGTGTCTATCGAGTTGTGATCTGAATATTCATTGAAAAAAAAAAACAAAAAAAAGGAGCAAAGGGTCGAAGCCCTACAGCAAAAAAAAAAAAAAGTAAAAAAAAAAAAAAAAAAAATCCGAAAAAAAAAAAAAACGAAAATTCAGATTTAATTCTTGTTGATTTCGATTTTACCTTGTGTTTAGATTTGTTTCCTTATTTTTAGGGATCTTTAGATTGTGTTCACATTGGTCAAACACATCCGAAATCCTTTTTCCTCATCCATTAGATTTCCTTCCTTGTTTAGATCTTTTTCATCCTCATCCATATCTATTCAAGATCTTTCTTACTTATCCACATCTAATTTGATTCCTACACCCAATCCACACCCATATACACCCGGTTCACCTTATACACCACATAGTCCATACACACATACACCCATACACCCGTACACCATACACCCGTGGTCCACATACACCAATCAGCAGGTTTACCTACACCGTTAAGATGAATCCAGTTAGAGTCCGCCCAAATCGATTCAGAGATACCGATGGTCTACACCGCAACAAGATAACCATCCCAAAGTTTGAGGGTCTATACGATCCAGAAGTGTACCTAGATTGGGAACGCAGAGTTGATAAGATTTTTAAGTACTACTACTTCCCCGAGCCAAAGAAGGTGCAATTAGCCACATTGGAGTTTACAGGCTACGCAGCAACATGGTGGGAATTCCAGCAAGATCGATGCCACCGAGATCACCTTCCACCTATTGACACATGGCGTGAGTTGAAAGATTTGATGCGGAAACGCTTCATTCCAGACCATTACCAATGGGAGTTGGAGGAGAAGCTATACAAGCTTAGGCAAAGAGATCGAAGTGTAAATGACTACTACTACAAAATGATTGAAGCCATGAGACGAGTTGATATAGAGGAGTATCTAGAAGATACCATGGATAGATTCCTAGCTGGTCTACGAAGGGCAATCCGAGAAAAGGTAGCAATGTATCACTTCGACAAGTTGAAAGACATGGTGCAATATGCCATTGAGATAGAGAAGTGGTTGGAGAGTCTGCAAAATGAAGTGGTTCAAGTAGAGTCAAATGTAGAGTTGTCACCTATAGCTCATCGCCAAACAGCCCCGTTTCGTTGGAGCGAACCTGAGTCATTTGAGGAGTTTCTACGTACCTATGTACCACCTACACGGCCTGCATCACCAGTTCAGCTGGTCATAGATGTGCCAAGCCAAGCCAGCAATATTCAAGAGGAGATCCACGTTGAGTTACCATCTGAGATCGTTGCCATCAAAGAAGATTCTACTTTTGAGGTAACAATTTCAGTTGATGCACCTATTGATGAATTGATAAATGTTGCTACTTGTGAAGACGTTGAAGTCGAGAGAGAAGAAATGAAGGTTGTTACCGCCGTAGAGGAGATCGGAATCATTAAAGAGCTGTTCAAAGCTGAGGAGTTCGAAACAGTTGAAGAGTTGTTGGAAATGTAGCCATGTTTTCAAGAGCAGATTGACATTAATGGAGTGAAGACTGTGGAGCACAAAGAATTCGATCAAGCAAGCATGGAGGAGCTACCGAGTTCTAACATTTTTGATCAACCCTGTACTTTTGATATCTTTATTTTACAGATTGTTGAGAATGTTCCATATGATTTAGTTGTGCACATGTAATACCCCGAAATATTTTAGAAGGTTTAATTCAACTTATGTTAACCTTTGGTAAGTTAGAAAATAAGCTGGGTCCTTAAAGGACTCAAATAAAGGAAAATCGCAGCCAGGGAAATCTGTTAAATCTAATTTGGTCAAAAATTGCCTTAAAAATATGTTATGATATTTTTCTCAGGTTGATAGAAAATATTTCAAGAATCGTGCCAACCTTTGAAATTTCAAATTTCGAGTTCAAAAGAACTCTTGGCACAACTTTAAGTTGAAAAATAATAAATTTAATAGAAAAAGGCACATCCGTCATTATCCAATTTTTTTTTTAAAAGATTATCTTATTCTTAATTATCCTATTCTTTTTCTATCATTATCCTCTTTCTTTTATTCGTTATTATCCTATTTATTTTTCCTCTATAAATAGGAGCTTAAGGTTTCATTTTTCATTCATTTTCAAAATCGAAACGCCGAGCAGCTTCCAGAGAATATACAACTCTAGTTTCCTATTTCAATTCTGAAATAGTCATTTTGAAGGTGTCAACGCGTAGATCACGAATACATGATTGAAATGATGACACGAAGGATGATCACGATGAAAAATCATCGTGACCGCTGCCAATTCCTCGGAGAAGGTACTTTCTCCGATTCTGGTCATTCGGACCGATGAATTTAGAAATTTCAAGTTCTAAATATGCTTATATTTCGATTATCTTTAATTCTACCGATTCCGATTTTTGATGTTGTGAGTTTTCGGAATTTTTCCCCGTTTTCATTTTATGTAAATCTCAGATCTACTCTTCCTGGATAGTCGTATTAGAAATCTTCTTTTTATAAATAGTCTTTGATCATTTGGATCTTGTAGTTAACCGGAATAGATTTTTGATTTCTTGTCGTTTGAAATCCGGATCCGAATATTACATTATAAATCTGCCAGTTTCGAATTTATGATCTAGCCGTTCGATCTTTGATCTGATTACACCATTAAATTCCTTATTTTCTGCACTATCAAAAATTGTACTTTTGAGCGAAAATCCAACGAGTATCGAGCTCGATCGAGACCGATACATTTTCAGCTAAAATCTGTGAATATTCTTACCGAAACTCCCGTTTCACCCATTTTGGGTCGTCAAATCAAAAAAGTTTCTTCTCGAAAGTTGCTCGAAATAATATTTCCTATGCTCCCGTCGAATTTCGTAATTTTCGGATGAGTTTTGAATAATATCGATTATTTAATATAAGCAGTTATTTTTATACTGGAGTCATGTGTTATCGAAAAATTCTAAAACTCTCAAACTATAGTCTTGGCATATATAGGATGGTCCTTGAATATTTTCATAATTTTTGAACGGTTAGAAAGTGCCGTGGCACAAATCTGATAAAAATCGATTAAAATGGCAAGTTTTGAAAAGAGACCCCTGTCAAATCGGTTGGTCCCAATAAATCAAGAATAATATTTTGGAATTTATTTCCTTCTTTGTCGGAATTATTCGAGGTCTCTAGAGTCGCGCAATCTATTTCTAAAAAGAATAAAATTAAATAATAGCTCGGATTACAGTAGATTAATTTCCGAAAATATAGTAGTCGTTCTGAGCTGAAGATCGATCCTTGTAGGATTTGCGTGACTTACGAGGAAGGTGAAGGATTGAATCTCGAGATGGTTAGAGCATCTTAGCCTAGGGGAACCAGGGAAGGACTTCTGTATGTATAAGGTGGGTTATACTACTATATCTTTGCAAATTGTATCTTTCGAGTTATTAAGCTCTGCTTTGTTAAAATTGCATATGTGACTATCTGTGTTAAATATTTACGTGCTACTGTATGTTGTCGGAGTCTCATATACCAGCGCTGTGTCAATGTGAGTAGCTACAGTATGCATGCATTGTTTGTCCTGCCCTACTCCTTGTCGGTGAGACTAAAATGAAACACGTATTGATTATACTCTTTGGGTATACTATGGCCATACTCAACGTTATGCGCTGGTGATGTAGTTTGGGTTGCGGGCAGTGACGGGTTATACTCTTAAGCACTTCACGATAAAATGTTTTGGTGAACTTAGGTTGCTTCCAACCTTTAAACCTCCTAAGTTTCACTATCTGCATGAACACAGATAGATTACTTTAATAAAATGATTTGCATAACTTGAATTATAAAACTTGCCCACTGAGTGCATTAGTACTCAGCCCAAATCTTTTCAAACATTTTCAGGTAAGTAGGCTGGAGCGTGGAGGTGACGAGGCTGAGATATGGGCTATTATGATTTACATATTTTTCCGTTGTCCCTTTTTGTTAGTATTCTATTAAGAATTGAGCTTTCGCACTTATGGTATTCTTTTGCTAAATGCTAAGAACTCTGATCTTGGTATTTTGTTGATATGATTCTGCTTCTCTGATTCTGAACATTTGTTGACTTCCTAGTTAATATGTATCATATGCTTAGCTACATAATTATTCCAAGGGGAGGAAGTCCGTCTTTCGTTATGTCTATTTGATCATTCATTTTGGCCTATGGAAGGGCTTCATTTGTTCAGCATATTGGTGTCTGTTTCTTTGTCGACCTATGAATGAGTCTATTAGTTATTGGTATCTGGTTATTTGTTTCCGTTTGGCCTATGAAAGGGCTTATTGAATTGTTACAGCTTCCATTCTTCTCTTATAAGCCGTTATAAACGGGGATTCGCTCTAGTTACAGAGGTTATGCTGCCTAATTTTTCGAAAGGCATAACCTATCTTTGGCATACTCGATTGTTAAATTTTATTCCAAACATTAATCTTTTTGGATTAACACCCCGTCATTAATTTAATTACCCCATTTCTTTCCCGCTTCTTAATTCCCACCCCCGTGGCGTCCATTTCCACGGTCTTTCGGGACCGGGGCGCTACAAAGTGGTATCAGAGCAGGTTTGCAACTCTGCAGACCTGTTGGGTCTTATTTCGTCTTTCATTGAAATTCTGTGTGATATTATATAAGCCCTCAGCTTGTCACTCACGCAACAGCTAAAAGGTACGCATGTTTTTATGCGGTTTTTAGTTTTTAAAAGTTTACATTAACTGTTGAAATGTTATGTTTGTCTGAAAATGAAAGATTAGGATTCGCCGTGTTGACGGGAATTCCTCGAAAGATTGAGTATTATGCGGATAGCATACTCTGATTAACTACGCTGATTGCGTACTCTGTTGCTATGGTGATAGCATACTGGTTTTGAAATATGTCTGTGAGCATATTGGCTTCTGTTGAAAAACTATGTTGATTACATATATGTATGAACTTGTTTATATATGCCTTGTGCATACTTGTGATGTTGGAAACGTGCGGAATGCATACTGTAAACATTGATAGCCGGAATGTGTTTATTATTTATACTCCTGAATGAGTACAAGAACTTGAAAGTGGGAGAATGTAAGATTAACTTAGCCTATAGTTGCTGAACTTAGGCTGAACTTGTAAACACATATGAGATTGCTAAGAACATAGTTTGACTGAGGAAATGTTTCATTTTGGATGCCTTAACAAAAATTTATGGCTCAAAAGAATTGCCACATGTATATCACGATGAGCGGATTATGAGATTTTGTACGTATACCAAGAAAGAGATCGATTCGGTGTTTGAGTTCATTGGGGAAATAACCTACTCTATGGGGGTCAACATCCGGTTAGAAGAAGTCTTTCAGATTGAGCTGTGTTAAAGTTGACCAAGAATTTGCGTTGTTACTAGGAAGATGGAGACAGTAAGGAATAAAATATTTTGAAAACAAAAACATTAGTCAACGATCTATGTGGAGACTGTGAATTTTTGTGGGTAGATATGTTAGACGATGATGGCTACTACAAACAAGGTTCAACATCAGAATTGTCACCTGAGCGAAATATTGAGGTAGACCGATCACCGTCTTTTATACCTCCATGTGGATATGAGGTTATAAAGCTTTAACTTTGAACTAGAAGTAAAGAAACGAGTAATCGATTTATAGGCCAGTTATCAGATTGTAGATCTATTACACGTTCAAGAAATCCCTACGCAAGCTTTCAACTCAGGAGTCACGTTTAACGATCCTGTTGCGATTACAGGGAATAAAGATTCGATCCTCCAAGAGAAAGCTCTTCACCTCAGTGGATGGCTAATCGAGGCCCTGGCGTGTTTCATTCCCAAGATTTGTAGCTTGTTTTAGATCAATTTTTAGAATGAGGGTAAAGATGGTCGTCACAATTGCAGCCAAATTAATTTAAAGATATGTTTATCGGTGTTCTACTCAGCTTCCAGGAGAAGTTAAGTCAAACTATTTTAAGTATAGGAGGTATCATAGATCAAGTCGTTCTCTCGTATCCTTCTGATGGGTAGAAAGTGATTTCCGAGACGTCACTTTTCCAGCCGGTGCAAAGTCTAGCCGACTCGTGCTTTATCATAGCAACCTCGTAAAAAAAAAACAAGGTGCGTGAAGCACAAGAAAGAAGGAAGGAGAACCCAAAGAAGATCGTTAAGAAGATAGACCTAGTGTTCGATAGATTGAGAGTTTCATTATGATAGGAAGTTTCAATAGAATCGATTTATTTATTCTCTTTTGAAATCGATTTATTCTCTTGTTAATTGAATCAATTTCCCTTCAACAGCTTCATATCATTTGAAATTCTCCATTTATACCATTTGGGATTTGTTGATTTTATCCTCTTGGATAATTTGAAATCTTTTGGATGATACTTCTTTGATCATCAAGAATCAGCAATGGCATTTCCTTATTAGGCTATGCTGACGCCTTTATGAAAATATTTCAAGCACGGTTCTCAGCTCTTAAGCGTTGATTTTCTTTTATTATTCCCATATATCTTTGTAAAATGCGAGAACCTTTCGAGTTATGAATCCTCTAAAAAGGAAATATTTTTGGAATAAATAATCTAGTGTTATATCTCTTTCAGTTTTTGAACTTGTTAAAGATTATTGATCAGATAAAGTTCTCACTCCGAGGCGTTTGTTTCTTTTAACTTCCACTTATAGAACTCGAGTGTGGAACCTCAAATAGAAGAGAAAGCTTATAGAAGTATTCCTTTAAGTATTTTGTCAGGAGATCGAATGATAGTATTCCATAATGACGAATGGAACCGAAGCAGTACCAGTTAGTGTTCTCCAAAGTCGAAAGTACATTTCTAAAGTAATTTCTCAGTTCGTAACATTTAAGATGATCAATGGATGTCAACAAGCAAGTTTCGAGCTTACAGTTAAAGTCTAGACATGCGATTCTTATTATGCATGCAAGCGAAGGTGATCACTAGCGGGAGCCAGACAGTCGGATTACCACTTTAAAGAAAAGAGAATAGTATAACAAGGAAAATAAGACTAATTTGCATCGGAAATACGATTCAAGCACGCTTCAAGAAGACGTGAACGTCAAATCTCAACATTTTAAGGAAAGAGATAAAACACAGTTCGAACCTGATAGAATTTGTAATCCAACCGTCCAAGGGCATGCTCATTCGAATCATGGGGAGATTATATGAAGTCGGTGCATCGTGATAGCTCTCACAAAGGATAGAGAAAGATGGCGAACGTTTAGGCTTTCAGAAAGATAAATTTGCGTGGAAAAGAACAGCGAGTATAGACTCTTCAAAGAAGTATTTGACCTAGAAGAAAGCGGAAAGAGGGATAAAGGTTGAGAATCAACCTAAAGAATAGGAGACCTATATCGGTTCTAGGCTGCAAGTACAAAAATTGAGGTTTTGAACCCTGAGGATGTACTTTGATACTTCTTCTCAAGATATGGAAATTTCGGGACGAAATTTATTTAAGGGGGGTAGAATGTAATACCCCGAAATATTTTAGAAGGTTTAATTCAACTTATGTTAACCTTTGGTAAGTTAGAAAATAAGCTGGGTCCTTAAAGGACTCAAATAAAGGAAAATCGCAGCCAGGGAAATCTGTTAAATCTAATTTGGTCAAAAATTGCCTTAAAAATATGTTATGATATTTTTCTCAGGTTGATAGAAAATATTTCAAGAATCGTGCCAACCTTTGAAATTTCAAATTTCGAGTTCAAAAGAACTCTTGGCACAACTTTAAGTTGAAAAATAATAAATTTAATAGAAAAAGGCACATCCGTCATTATCCAATTTTTTTTTTAAAAGATTATCTTATTCTTAATTATCCTATTCTTTTTCTATCATTATCCTCTTTCTTTTATTCGTTATTATCCTATTTATTTTTCCTCTATAAATAAGAGCTTAAGGTTTCATTTTTCATTCATTTTCAAAATCGAAACGCCGAGCAGCTTCCAGAGAATATACAACTCTAGTTTCCTATTTCAATTCTGAAATAGTCATTTTGAAGGTGTCAACGCGTAGATCACGAATACATGATTGAAATGATGACACGAAGGATGATCACGATGAAAAATCATCGTGACCGCTGCCAATTCCTCGGAGAAGGTACTTTCTCCGATTCTGGTCATTCGGACCGATGAATTTAGAAATTTCAAGTTCTAAATATGCTTATATTTCGATTATCTTTAATTCTACCGATTCCGATTTTTGATGTTGTGAGTTTTCGGAATTTTTCCCCGTTTTCATTTTATGTAAATCTCAGATCTACTCTTCCTGGATAGTCGTATTAGAAATCTTCTTTTTATAAATAGTCTTTGATCATTTGGATCTTGTAGTTAACCGGAATAGATTTTTGATTTCTTGTCGTTTGAAATCCGGATCCGAATATTACATTATAAATCTGCCAGTTTCGAATTTATGATCTAGCCGTTCGATCTTTGATCTGATTACACCATTAAATTCCTTATTTTCTGCACTATCAAAAATTGTACTTTTGAGTGAAAATCCAACGAGTATCGAGCTCGATCGAGACCGATACATTTTCAGCTAAAATCTGTGAATATTCTTACCGAAACTCCCGTTTCACCCATTTTGGGTCGTCAAATCAAAAAAGTTTCTTCTCGAAAGTTGCTCGAAATAATATTTCCTATGCTCCCGTCGAATTTCGTAATTTTCGGATGAGTTTTGAATAATATCGATTATTTAATATAAGCAGTTATTTTTATACTGGAGTCATGTGTTATCGAAAAATTCTAAAACTCTCAAACTATAGTCTTGGCATATATAGGATGGTCCTTGAATATTTTCATAATTTTTGAACGGTTAGAAGGTGCCGTGGCACAAATCTGATAAAAATCGATTAAAATGGCAAGTTTTGAAAAGAGACCCCTGTCAAATCGGTTGGTCCCAATAAATCAAGAATAATATTTTGGAATTTATTTCCTTCTTTGTCGGAATTATTCGAGGTCTCTAGAGTCGCGCAATCTATTTCTAAAAAGAATAAAATTAAATAATAGCTCGGATTACAGTAGATTAATTTCCGAAAATATAGTAGTCGTTCTGAGCTGAAGATCGATCCTTGTAGGATTTGCGTGACTTACGAGGAAGGTGAAGGATTGAATCTCGAGATGGTTAGAGCATCTTAGCCTAGGGGAACCAGGGAAGGACTTCTGTATGTATAAGGTGGGTTATACTACTATATCTTTGCAAATTGTATCTTTCGAGTTATTAAGCTCTGCTTTGTTAAAATTGCATATGTGACTATCTGTGTTAAATATTTACGTGCTACTGTATGTTGTCGGAGTCTCATATACCAGCGCTGTGTCAATGTGAGTAGCTACAGTATGCATGCATTGTTTGTCCTGCCCTACTCCTTGTCGGTGAGACTAAAATGAAACACGTATTGATTATACTC
The DNA here is from genome assembly GCA_026008535.1 of Perilla frutescens. NCBI lineage: Eukaryota > Viridiplantae > Streptophyta > Magnoliopsida > Lamiales > Lamiaceae > Perilla > Perilla frutescens. The sequence continues at coordinate 47,488,379 of BRKX01000012.1, forward strand.
TTTGGGTATACTATGGCCATACTCAACGTTATGCGCTGGTGATGTAGTTTGGGTTGCGGGCAGTGACGGGTTATACTCTTAAGCGCTTCACGATAAAATGTTTTGGTGAACTTAGGTTGCTTCCAACCTTTAAACCTCCTAAGTTTCACTATCTGCATGAACACAGATAGATTACTTTAATAAAATGATTTGCATAACTTGAATTATAAAACTTGCCCACTGAGTGCATTAGTACTCAGCCCAAATCTTTTCAAATATTTTCAGGTAAGTAGGCTGGAGCGTGGAGGTGACGAGGCTGAGATATGGGCTATTATGATTTACATATTTTTCCGTTGTCCCTTTTTGTTAGTATTCTATTAAGAATTGAGCTTTCGCACTTATGGTATTCTTTTGCTAAATGCTAAGAACTCTGATCTTGGTATTTTGTTGATATGATTCTGCTTCTCTGATTCTGAACATTTGTTGACTTCCTAGTTAATATGTATCATATGCTTAGCTACATAATTATTCCAAGGGGAGGAAGTCCGTCTTTCGTTATGTCTATTTGATCATTCATTTTGGCCTATGGAAGGGCTTCATTTGTTCAGCATATTGGTGTCTGTTTCTTTGTCGACCTATGAATGAGTCTATTAGTTGTTGGTATCTGGTTATTTGTTTCCGTTTGGCCTATGAAAGGGCTTATTGAATTGTTACAGCTTCCATTCTTCTCTTATAAGCCCTTACCTCCAATGGGAGTTGGAGGAGAAGCTATACAAGCTTAGGCAAAGAGATCGAAGTGTAAATGACTACTACTACAAAATGATTGAAGCCATGAGACGAGTTGATATAGAGGAGTATCTAGAAGATACAATGGATAGATTCCTAGCTGGTCTACGAAGGGCAATCCGAGAAAAGGTAGCAATGTATCACTTCGACAAGTTGAAAGACATGGTGCAATATGCCATTGAGATAGAGAAGTGGTTGGAGAGTCTGCAAAATGAAGTGGTTCAAGTAGAGTCAAATGTAGAGTTGTCACCTATAGCTCATCGCCAAACAGCCCCATTTCGTTGGAGCGAACCTGAGTCATTTGAGGAGTTTCTACGTACCTATGTACCACCTACACGGCCTGCATCACCAGTTCAGCTGGTCATAGATGTGCCAAGCCAAGCCAGCAATATTCAAGAGGAGATCCACGTTGAGTTACCATCTGAGATCGTTGCCATCAAAGAAGATTCTACTTTTGAGGTAACAATTTCAGTTGATGCACCTATTGATGAATTGATAAATGTTGCTACTTGTGAAGACGTTGAAGTCGAGAGAGAAGAAATGAAGGTTGTTACCGCCGTAGAGGAGATCGGAATCATTAAAGAGCTGTTCAAAGCTGAGGAGTTCGAAACAGTTGAAGAGTTGTTGGAAATGTAGCCATGTTTTCAAGAGCAGATTGACATTAATGGAGTGAAGACTGTGGAGCACAAAGAATTCGATCAAGCAAGCATGGAGGAGCTACCGAGTTCTAACATTTTTGATCAACCCTGTACTTTTGATATCTTTATTTTACAGATTGTTGAGAATGTTCCATATGATTTAGTTGTGCACACAAAGGAGTTTGATGATCCATTCATGGTAGTCCTTGACCCCGAAGATTTGAATTCGAGGACGAATTCTTTTCAAGAGGAGGGGAATGATATGATCCTGAAAAGCCTTGAAGAATTAAATCCGGAGCTATCATTCAAAGGTTCGAAGATTGTTAGAATGAGGGCCATCAAAGATTGGAAATCAAGATTTGAAGAATAATATATGATATGGGCCACGAATTATTTATGATAAATTGCAGCCCATATTGTGTTAATTTGAAGGTCCAATAGGCGAGTTTAATGAAGGCCCAAGTTGTTGGGATTTATCTTTATCTAGATAGATTTTTCTTATTTTATTTTTGGTATCTTTTGATTATTTCCTTAAAAACAGATTTTGGATAAGGAAACAATCCTAGTTATGATAGGAAACTCTTTTTCTAATTCTATTAGGATTTTACTTTAATTTTCGTCCATCCCTCTATTATAAATAGGGGATCATTGTTACATTGATATTTAGACCATATTTGACTAAGAAGAATTTACCTTTCAATATTGTCTCACCCAAGATCCTCTTTTTGTTTATTTTCAGCCGAAAATACACACTCTTAAGAAGCTTGCAACTTTTTAAGTTTTATCTTTAAATCTTGTTCTAATTCTCTTGTGGAGTTAGGGTTGGATTTGCAACCGAAGAGAATTCAAGTAGCGAGACTTTTTGTGTATTGTTTTACACAGGGTGTGTCGCCCCGAGTTCAATTCATCTATCGAGGAGATTCCAAGTGAAGTACGTTTCGCGGATCAAGTGTCCACGGGGTTTGCTTTCGCGTATCAACTCATTCTATCTTCATCAACAACGCCAATCATTACCGACATCATCCAGCATCCATCCAACGTCCATAACATCAATCATCCAAGATTCATCATCCATTCCAAGTAAGTCCATCCCATACTTCATCTTTCATCTGTTCATAGAGTCGGATTGAAGCCCTTCATTCACCTGACGTGTTTCGATCTAAAAGTCTTCCGCGCATTTTTCTCTCGGTGTTGATCATCATACCGGGAATCGTATCACATAATTTCGACTCTTTGAACAGAAAACCATCATGCACATAATAACCATCATAAGACCTAGATTTCGAGCTACATGAAGCATATATGGGGCTGAAATAGGCCTCCTCAACATACAAAGCTTTAATAGACTCAAAACCAAGCATCTTAGCATGCATTAAGTTCAAAAGAGCGTACCTTCTTGATAGGGCATCGGCGACCACGTTTTCCTCGCCTTTCTTGTACTTGATAACATACGGAAAGGATTCGATGAACTCGACCCATCTCGCATGTCTCTTGTTCAGATTGTTTTGCCCTTTCAAGTGTTTCAAGCTTTCATGATCCGTGTGGAAGACGAACTCCTTAGGCCAAAGATAGTGCTGCCATGTGTCCAACGCACGCTTCAAAGCGTAAAGCTCTTTATCGTACGTGGAGTACCTAAGGGAGGCGCCATTTAACTTCTCACTGAAGTATGCCACGGGACTTTTTCCTGCATCAAAACAGCACCAATACCTATCCCGGAGGCATCACACTCGATCTCAAAAGTTTTGGAAAAATCAGGTAAACATAAAACAGGAGCAGAACATAACAATGATTTCAAAGTATTAAAAGCATGCTCTTGTTGTTTACCCCACTCAAATTTCCGATCCTTCTTACTTAGCTCAGTAAGAGGGGCGGCTATACTGGAGAAATCCCGTACAAAACGACGGTAAAACCCAGCTAGACCATGGAATGATCTAACCTCAGAGGCGTTTTTCGGGGTTGGCCATTCCTCAATCGCTTTGATTTTGGAACGGTCTACCTCAATACCTCGTGAACTAACGACAAAGCCTAAAAACACGACTTCATCCATGCAAAAAGAACATTTAGACAAGTTTCCATACAACTTAGCATCACGCAGAAGACAGAAAACACGCCTAAGATGATCTATGTGCGCCTGTGCATTGTGACTGTAAATCAAAATATCATCAAAGTAGACAACAACAAATTTACCAATCACATCACGCAAAACATGATTCATTAACCTCATAAACGTGCTCGGTGCATTAGTGAGACCAAAAGGCATAACTAACCACTCATATAAACCATGCTTTGTTTTAAACGCAGTTTTCCATTCATCCCCTTCATGCATTCTAACTTGAAAATAACCAGATCTCAAATCTATCTTAGAAAACACATGAGAACCACTTAATTCATCTAGCATATCATCAATTCTAGGGATAGGAAATCTGTACTTAACTGTTATTTTGTTGATGGCGCGGCAATCCATGCACATTCTCCATTCATTGTTCTTCTTGGGCACTAGAATGACTGGAACTGCACAAGGGCTCATCAACTCTCGGATTTGCTTCTTCTCTAGCAACTCCTTTACTTGGCGATCGATCTCCTTCGTCTCTTCAGGGGACGTGCGGTACGCCGGTCGGTTGGGCAAGACTGCGCTGGGTACGAAGTCGATCTGGTGCTCGATCCCACGAACTGGAGGTAATCCACTTGGAATCTCATCCGGGAACACATCCGCGAACTCCTCCATATGTGGCTGCACATCACAAGGCAAAGAAACTCCATTAGTAGCACTGTCCTTATAAGATAAAAGAACAAAAGGTAAACCTGCTTTTAGTGCTTTTTCTACGCCTTTAACTGAGATGAACAGGGATCGATTCTTCTCTTTACTTGGGTCTGATCCGGTGGCTTTTCCACGAGCTAAGACATCATTAGGAGGTGTCTTAGGGGCTGCATTGGTCGAACTTGGTGTTGTGTTCGGCTGAGAAGTGGCGGCCGAACTGGTTCGTGCTGCGGCTGCGGCTTGTTTTGCCCGTTCTTGCTTGAAGCTCTCTTGCATCCTTTCTTGATCCTCTGCAACGGCTTTAGGAGTGAGTGGCTTGAGCACAGTGGTTCGACCATCTCGAGTTATCGAGTAGGTGTTGGCTAAACCATCGTGAACCGCTTTTCTGTCAAACTGCCACGGTCTTCCTAAAAGTATATGGGCTGCTTCTATGGGAATAACATCACAAAGAACAGTGTCAGAATAACGACCTTTAGTAAAAGTAACATGTACCTGACCTGTAACTCTGATGGATCCGCGATCTATGAGCCACTGCAACTTGTACGGTTTTGGATGCTTTGTTGTGGTGAGGGCGAGTTTATCAACGGCATACTGACTGATTGCGTTGATTACACTCCCACTGTCGATGATCATGGCACAAGTCTGATCTTTGATGGCAACTCGAGTGTAGAAGATGTTCTCTCGTTGCGATTGCTCTTCGTCTTCACGGTTGATGTTCAGACTGCGAATAGAAACTATACTGACATGGGGTAGCTCGGCTTCATCATAATCTGGCTCGACTTCAGGGACCTCAACTGCTTCAGGGGCGGCGGTCTGAGGCTCCTCTTCATCTTTACTGGCTGATTCAAGTCCATTCTGTTCATTGAGGAACAGAACACGCCGGTTTGGACACTGGTTCTGAAAAATGACCCCAACATTTATGACATTGAATGTCACGGGCTTGACTAGGGGCTGCATTTGGCGTTGGAGTGGACTGATTGGGCCGTTGGAATGGTGGCCTGGGTGTAGACTCGGGTCTACGGCTTGCTTGCGGTGTAGAACGATCAAAACGGCGTTCCGGAGGGCCGGATTGACCTCGGGGTCGTGTGGAATCAGTAGAAGGAGTAGAAGGTGATGTGGAAGGTGTACCTTTACTCCAAGGTTGTCGAGTAGGGGCTGAAGTCTGACTGGATCGACGGCGGCCTTCTCGCAACTGCTTTTCCACAATTGATGCGTATTGCACCATTCTCTCTATGCTTGTGAATTCTTTGAGCTCTACTTCACAGGCAATGTCTGGATTCATACCTTCAATGTACCGAATGATGGTAGCATTTAAGGTCTCCTCTTTTCCGACTCGATTTAGGGCAGTTTCGAGCTCTTTATGGTACTCTTCGATCGATCTAGCTCCTTGCTTGATCCGGTTGAGCTTCTTCTCAAGCTCTCTTTCATAGTGGACTGGGATGAAACGTCCACGCAAGAATCCTTTGATTTCCTCCCAATTGTCAATGGGTGGATTTCTGTTTCTTCGTCTTCTTTCTTGCTGCATTTCCCACCAAGTGGCTGCGTAGCCTTTAAACTCCAAACATGCTAGCTGCACCTTTTTGGCTTCTGAAAAGTCATAGCATGCGAAAATCTTCTCTACCTTACGTTCCCAATCAAGATAGATATCGGGATCGTGAAGGCCTTCAAACTCTGGAATGCTCGTTTTGATGTTGTGGAGCATTCGATCCTCTTCATAGTCATCTCGACTATGACCTCTTCTCGGGCGACGTCCTCGATCAAATTCTTCAGTATTCTCATCAAAGTACTCCTCTTCAGACTCATTGTGATGCTCTAGGCGTTGGTTTCCTCGAATGGGTGGAGGATAGACAGGTGTTGTTTTGGTGCGTTCAAGAGCATGCACTAAATCGTCTATCTTGTTGGAGAGAGCCTGGTGTTGTCTTTGAACATGCTTAGACAACGCTTCAAAATGGTACTTGGGATCCCACGGTGCGGGTGGATCCGAGTATGACTCCATGGGTGCTTTGGAAGGGTCTTTGGACAGGTCCAAAGGTGGTGAAGTCGAATGGTGATCGACTGGGGGTGTAGAGGTTGACTCGGTGTGGGTTCCTTTCTTCATGATACCTACAAAACGAACAAACGTAAAAGAAAACAAGGAAGATCCTCACAATCTCACTTTCTCTCGTTTGTTTTCACTCTTGATTTTACCACTCGTGTATCACTCAAAGTGTATGGTGCGCAGTGTGTGAAAATCGTGTATATGAAGGTAAGGGAATCGTGTGGTTTGTTTCGAGGAAGGACGTGAATGCTATTCTCAGAACAAGGATGAATTTGGTATGTGTAGATGAGATACGGGTTGAGTATGTGTGTGTAGGTGGGTGGCCGATTGGGTAGTGTTAGGGATGGGGTGGCCGAATGGTGTAGGAGTGGGTATGGGATGTGTTGGTCGAGTATGGGAATGGTAGGAAAGGAAAGAAGTAGATCAATTATTGAAGTCCCAAATAGATTAGGAAATCCAAAAATAAATCTAGGTAGAAGAAGGAAAGAATAGAATAGAGAAGGAAGAAAGAAAGAGATAAGGTAAGTAGGGAATTTGGATATGTATCAATCTATGTGACACAATCTAAATACCTTAATTAGCCTAGACTCTAGAAGGAATGAACCAAAAATAAAATAAGACACTTAAGGAAGTTACCAACAAGAAATAGTACTTGTATGGAAAGTTCCAAAAATAAAAAATCAAACTAGAAGGAAACTACCAAAAATAAGATAACCCACTAAGGTAATTACCAACTATGATCTAGTACCAAAAGGAAAGTACCAAAAATAAAATTGAACAATGAATTTTCGTTTTTTTTTTTTTTATCGATTTTTTTTTTTTTGAATTCGATCGCTTTTTTTTTGATCGAAGCTTTTTCTCTTCTTTTTTTTTTTATAACAATGAACAAACGGAAATTAAATTACAACTCGATTAAACGTAAAATAAAATACGACACAAAAATCGAACCAAAGCCGACGTGGCTTTGATACCACTTTTATGATACGACCCGAACTCTAGGAACGAATACACGTCGACACACGTAAGTTTTTGTGTCTTTCTATGACTCAAACAATCAAAGTAAAATATGCGGAAGATAACGAAATAAACTAGATGACTAAGACTCAACTAAAATACCTAGACAATGACACACAAAATAACACAAATCCAATGGAAAGGGCTGTTTTGGAACGTCTATGATGATGATAAGGATGGTGGATTTTCGATGGTGTTGAGGGGTTTAGAATGGCTAGAGTAGATAGGATATGATAGAGTTATAACGGACTTACGGATGTAACGAAGAGAACACGATCTTTGAGGATGATGGTTGAGATGGACGACGGTGGATGGTGGTGGCGTCGAAGGTGGCTGGACGGCGGCGGTGGTTGTGATGTGAATTACAACCCGAAAGTTGCCTTGAATCTCGAACGTACACAATGCCAAATTCTTTAAGTTGCTCTTCGGATAGCGAGTTTCCGACGATCCCTCGAACGTGGACGGCGAATTCCCTTTGTAAAACTTAGAGGTGCTAAATCTAAGAGTATGAATTTAATTATCTAAACTCACAAAAGATTAAACGGGGAGAGACGATATTGAAAGCAAAGGCTTAATAATCAAATATAGTCTAAAGTAACAATGAGACATGGATCCACTATTTATAATAGTTGGATCGAATTCCTAAAGCTAAGGGACGAACACACGTCGACACACGTAAGTTTTTGTGTCTTCTATGACTCAAATAATCAAAGAAAATATGCGGAAGAATTATTGAACAAACTAGACGACTAAGACCAAATAAAATACCTAGACTAATGACACACAAAATAACACAAATCCAAACAAAGATGGGCTGTTTTTGGACGGCTATATGGACGGTATTATGGGATGATTTTCGATGGTGATGAGTTGGTTTAGAAGGGCTAGGGTAGATAGGATATGTTAGAGATACGATGGACTTACGGATTGAACGAAGAGATCACGATCTTGAGGATGATGGTTGAGATGGACGACGGTGGATGGTGGTGGCGTCGAAGGTGGCTGGACGGCGGTGGTGGTTGTGATGTGAATTACAACCCGAAAGTTGCCTTGAATCTCGAACGTACACAAGGCCAAATTCTTTAAGTTGCTCTTCGGATAGCGAGTTTCCGACAATCCCTCGAACGTGGACGGCGAATTCCCTTTGTAAAACTTAGAGGTGCTAAATCTAAGAATATGAATTTAATTATCTAAACTCACAAAAGATTAAACGGGGAGAGACGATGATGAGGACATCCATAGCAATGAGGACGTCAATGAAGAGCTTCAATTCAAAGGCCCCGTCATAAGATTAAGAGCTAAGAAGTTGCAAGATTATTTGCAAGCTACAATTCGCAAGAAGCTTGAAGAAGAAGACGGCGTGCAAGGAAGCTTGAAGATGATGACATTGTTGAAGATGGAAGATGGAGATCAAGATGTGGAGTGCAATACATGAAGAAGACGTGCAAGTGTGCTTTTGTTGGGCTTGATGTGTATACTTGCTATTCAGCCCAAGTTAAGCATGCATGGTGGAAAAGCCCAAAATAATCGGCCCTTGATGATCCAATTAAGGGGATTGATTTATTAGATTATAGTATTTTATTTATTTAATTTATCCTATAGTTTGGACGAATTTTTGGCAGATTTTTAGTTAAGATTTTCGGTTATTTTAGATAGAATTTGGACCAGATTTTTAGATAAGGCAAGATCTACAAAATCTACCTTAAATAGAATTCTAGTTTAGGAAGTAGTCAAAGTCCAATTCTAGTCTAATTAGGACTATTATTTTCATCCCTTAGCCTTAGGAATTCGATCCAACTATTATAAATAGTGGATCCATGTCTCATTGTTATTTTAGACTATATTTGATTATTAAGCCTTTGCTTTCAATATCGTCTCTCCCCGTTTAATCTTTTGTGAGTTTAGATAATTAAATTCATACTCTTAGATTTAGCATCTCTAAGTTTTACAAAGGGAATTCGCCGTCCAAGTTCGAGGGATCGTCGGAAACTCGCTATCCGAAGAGCAACTTAAAGAATTTGGCCTTGTATACGTTCGAGATCCAAGGCAACTTTCGGGTTGTAATTCACAACACTATCACCATCGCCGTCTACCATCCACGACGCCACCACCACCACCGGCCGTCTGTACCAATTCCAGCCACCATCACCGCCGTCCAAGCCCCGCCGCCGTTCGTGTTCCAATTCATCGTCATTCCGTTCAATCCGTAAGTCCATCGTATCTCTATCATACCCTATCTAATCAAGCCGTTCTAAACCCCTTCAATACCATCGAAATTCCATCAACCTTGCCATTGTCCTAGCCGTCCAAAACAGCCCCATACTTGTTTGGATTTTGTGTTATTTTGTGTGTCATTGTCTAGGTATTTTAGTTGAGTCTTAGTCGTCTAGTTTGTTCCATTATTATTCCGCTTATTTTACTTTGATTGTTTGAGTCATAGTAGACACAAAAACTTACGTGTGTCGACGTGTGTTCGTTCCTAGAGTTCGGGTCGTATCACAATGTCAACAAGTTCATTATCTTCAAGCTTCCTTGCACGCCGTCTTCTTCTTCAAGCTTCTTGCGGATTGTAGCTTGCAAATATTCTTGTAACTTCTTAGCTCGTAGTCTTGTGACGGGTCCTTTGAATTGAAGCTCTTCATTGACTTCCTCATTGCTATGGATGTCCTCATCATTCCCCCCCTGCTGAAAAGAATTCGTCCTCGAATTTGACTCCTCATCATGGTCGAATTCATCTGCAACAAAAGGAGATAAATCAGCAACATTAAACGTAGAAGAACACTTATACTCACCAGGTAGATCAATGCGGTATGCATTGTCATTAACACGGCTTAGAACAGTGAAGGGACCATCTCCACGGGGCGACAACTTGGACTTCCTCAAGTTAGGAAATCGGCCAGGGCTAAGGTGTACCAAAACTCGATCTCCGGGCTGAAAGATGACACGTTTGCGCATCGTGTTGCGTGCGGCGGCTATCCTTGAGCCTTGGTGCTCAATCCGGGCACGTACCTTCTCATGCATCTCTCGAATATAATCAGCTCTTTTCATACCTTTAACACTTGTTAGATGCTCAACAGGTAAAGGTAACTGATGAAGCCATGGAGAACAAAGATGAAGAAGAACCGGAGTTGCAATTTAGAGGACCAATCACGAGATCAAGAGCTAAGAAGTTGCAAGCTTACATGCAAGTGATGATTAGAAGAAAGCTCGAGATTGGAGATGAAGAAGTCAAAAGAAGCAATTCTAAGATAGTTAATTTGTTAACTATTGAAGATCAAGATCACACCATGGAGTATTAATCATGAAGAGATGAAGATGAAGAGCTCAAGTGCATGTGTGCATGTGCATGAAATTGTCGTGCATGTGTGTGCGGTTTTGAAGAAGAAATCGGCCCTTAATTAATTTAATTATGGGGTTGATTTTATTTAGACTATAGTATTTAATTTATTTAATTATAGACTATAGTAGATCAGATTTTATTTAATTATTTAGGAGTAATTTTCGTCCATAATGTGGTCAAGTTTGACTAGAATTGTATTTAAGGCAATTTCCTACCTTGAATAGAATTCTAGTTTAGGGAACTTCCTAGTATAGTTAGAGATCCCTTTTGGATCAATCTTTAGGCCCTTTTATTGTTAAATTTCGTCCCCCCCTAGTGCCTATAAATAGGGGAACATTGTTACATTGATACTTTAGACATTCTTGAATTAAATTGCTTTTGCATTCAATTTGTGTCTCAAATCTATTTGTCTTTTGAATACTTTTCACACGAAAATATTCATTCTTGGAGCTAGCAACTACAAGTCTTATTCAAGGGTATTGCTCAATTCACTTGAGGGATTGACCGGTATTCGCTACGAGGAACAACTTGGAGATTTCATCCTTGAAGACGTTCGAGATTCAAGGAGGCTATCGGGTTGGGAATCACTTCATCAACACCACACGTCCATCATCATCATCGACGACCTCCAAATCAGCCATCAACGTCCACCTCACGGCAGCCCCTTCAAGTCCAAGTTCTACACCCGTTCGTTTTATCCGTAAGTTCGTTCAATCACTAACATATCCTATCTTCTCCAAGCCCTTCTTCACCCACCCTCACACACGATTTCTTACCCTTATTCCAACCATCATAATCGTCCCCTACAGCCCTTAATTCCTTTGGTTTGTGTTATTTAATTTGTGTCATAGTTCTAGGTATTTTGGTTGTCTAGATTAGTCGTAATTTTGTGTCGGATTGTCCCCTTCATTTAGTTGACGTGTTTCGATTCTAAAGTCTTCCGCTACGTCGTTATTATCGTCCTAGTTCGTGTCTGGGTCGTATCATAAATTTGGCATCAGAGCCACGTCAGCTCTGCTGGTCGTGGTTCAATCCGACGTGTCATTTTTATCCTACGTGTCATCTTACGTGTCTTGTTATTTTAATTTTATTTTATCGAGTTGTAATAGCATAGCTATCATTTAAAAAAAAAAAAAGAAAAGAAACGGTCAAAAAAAAAAAAAACAAGAAAAGACCGAAAATAAAAAAAAAAAAAAAAAAAAATCGGATAAAAAGAAAGAAAAATCCGAAAATTCAAAAAAAAAAAAAAAAAAAAAAGAGAGAGGTATATTCATTGTGTTACCATTTGAGTCTTGATTTATTTTGGTAATTTCCTTTTGGAATTACATCTTATTTGGTAGTTACCTTGTGAGTCTATTTTATTTTTGGAACTTTCCTTCTAAGTTCTATTTTAATTTTGGTAGTTTCCTTCTAGGATAATTCCTTAGTTGGTAACTTCCTTTAGAGTCTTATTTTATTCTTGGAACTTTCCTTCCAAGTAATTAATTCTTTTTGGTAGTTTCCTTTTGAGTTGTATTTTAATTTTGGTTCCTTCCTTTTAGAGTCTAGTCCAATTAGGATATTTAGAATTGTGTCACAATTGTGTAACACTTTCCAAATAACCTATTCTTTCTTTCCTTTTCCTTCCTACATTTTTCCTTCTACACTTGGGGATCCATCTATCCCTAATACCCCCTACCCTACTCGACCCACCTACCCTACACGTCCCCCACCCCCTCTTGCCACATAAGCCACACGCCTCTTACACATCATCATACCATCTCGTCCATTGATCCTAGATAGTGATACTCGTCTACACCTTCGTGCAATTCATCCGTACCCTCGACATTCGACAAGAGTTCTACTCCTCATCATTCATTATACACGACACACACACTTCACCATACACTTTGAGTGCAAACACGAGAGGTAAAATCAAGAGTGAAAACAAACGAGAGAAAGTGAGGTTGTGAGGTTCTACCTTGTTTTCCTTTACGTTTGTTCATCTTGTAGGTATCATGAAGAAAGGAACACGATCCGAGTCATCCTATACCCCTCCAGTCGACACTTCACCTGTAGACCCGCCCCGTGATCCATCCAAAGCACCCATGGAATCATCCTCGGATCCACCCGCACCGTGGGATCCTAAGTACCACTATGAAGCGTTGTCTAAGCATGTTCAAAGACAACACCAGGCCCTCTCCGACAAGATAGATGATTTAGTGCATGCCCTTGAACGCACTAAAACAACGCCCGTTTTTCCTCAAGCCATTCGAGGAAACCAACGCCTAGAGCGTCACAACGAGCCTGAAGAGGAGTACTTTGATGAGAACAGTGAAGAATTCGACCGAGGCCGGCGCCCGAGACGTGGCAACAGTCGAGATGACTATAATGAAGACCGAATGCTCAACAACATCAAAACGAGCATTCCGGAGTTTGAAGGCCTTCACGATCCCGATGTCTACCTAGATTGGGAACGTAAGGTAGAGAAGATTTTTGCATGCTATGACTTCTCAGAGGCCAAAAAGGTGCAATTAGCTTGTTTGGAGTTCAGAGGCTACGCAGCCACTTGGTGGGAGATGCAGCAAGAAAGAAGACGTAGAAATCGCAATCCACCCATCGACAATTGGGAAGAAATGAAAGGATTCATGCGTGGGCGTTTCATTCCAGTCCACTATGAAAGAGAGCTTGAGAAGAAGCTCAATCGGATCAAGCAAGGTGCCCGTTCGATTGAAGAGTACCATAAAGAGCTCGAGACTGCCTTGAATCGAGTTGGGAAAGAAGAGACCTTAAATGCTACCATCATTCGGTACATTGAAGGTATGAATCCCGATATTGCATGTGAAGTGGAGCTCAAAGAATTCACAAGCATAGAGAGAATGGTGCAGTACGCATCAATTGTGGAAAAGCAGTTACGAGAAGGCCGCCGTCGATCCAGTCAGACTTCAGCCCCTACTCGCCAATCATGGAGTAAAGGTACGCCTTCCACATCACCTTCTACTCCTTCTGTTGATTCTACTCGACCCCGTGGTCAATCCGGACCTCCGGAACGCCGTTTCGACCGTTCTACTCCGCAATCAAGCCGTAGACCCGAGTCTACACCCAGGCCACCTTTCCAACGGCCCAATCAGCCCACCCCGGCGCCAACTTCAGCCCCTAGTCGAGCCCGAGATGTCCAATGCCATAAATGCCAAGGTTGGGGCCATTTTCAGAATCAGTGCCCAAACCGACGCGTTCTATTCATCACGGATCATAATGAGCTCGAATCAGCCAGTGAAGATGATGAACCACCCAAGGCCGACCCTACACATGAAGAAGACGTCCAAGATGAGCTTGAAGAAGAAGAACCCGAGAATCTTCATGTCAGTTTGGTTTCTATCCGCAGTCTGAACATAAACCGAGAAGAAGAGCAACAATCGCAGCGAGAGAACATCTTCTACACGAAAGTTGCTGTTCAAGGCAAGACTTGCGCGATGATAGTTGATAGCGGCAGTGTTATCAACGCAGTGAGCCAGTATGCAGTCGACAAGCTTGGATTATCCACCGTGAAGCATCCAAATCCATACCGTTTGCAATGGCTTACCGAAAGAGGCACAGTTCGTGTAACCGGTCAGGTACATGTATCCTTTTCCATTGGTCGTTATTTTGATACTGTATTATGCGATGTTATTCCTATGGATGCAGCACATATACTTTTAGGGAGACCATGGCAATTCGATAGACAAGCTGTACACGACGGACTCACGAACACCTATACCGTTAAGAAGGACGGCCGTACCACTGTTTTGAAGCCTTTAACACCCAAAGCCGTTCAAGAAGAGCAAGAAATAATGCGAGCAAGGTTCAAAGAAGAGCGAGAGAAGACCGCAGCAGCAGCCCTTCGAGCCGCCGCCGCCAACGGCCCTTCCACGGCCGAATCCTCTTCACCACCGCCCCCTACTTCTTCCACAACCATTACAGCCCCTTCCATACCTCATTCCAGCCCCATTACACATGGAAAAGGCGTGAGTTCAGTTCCCAAGACACAAGAGAAGAATCGAGCCCTGTTTTGCACAATTAAAGGCGTTGAGAAAGCTATTAAAGCAGGTTTGCCTTTAGTTCTTTTAACTTGTAAGAACAGTGCTACTAACGATGTTTCTTTGCCTAGTGATGTGCAGCCACTCATGAAGGAGTTCGAGGACGTCTTTCCGGACGAGATTCCAAGTGGATTACCTCCAGTTCGTGGGATCGAGCACCAGATTGACTTCGTGCCCGGCACCGTCTTACCGAACCGGCCTGCATATCGGACGTCCCCTGAAGAAACAAAGGAGATAGACCGTCAAGTTAAGGAGCTGTTGGAGAAGAAGCAAATCAGAGAGTCGATGAGCCCATGTGCAGTTCCAGTGATTCTAGTGCCAAAGAAGAACAATGAATGGAGAATGTGCATGGATTGCAGAGCCATCAACAAGATAACAGTTAAGTATCGTTTTCCTATTCCTAGACTTGATGATATGCTAGATGAATTAAGTGGATCAAAAATCTTTTCTAAAATTGATTTAAGGTCTGGTTATTTTCAAGTTCGCATGCATGAGGGTGATGAATGGAAAACAGCTTTTAAGACTAAGCATGGTTTATATGAGTGGTTGGTTATGCCTTTTGGTCTCACAAATGCACCGAGCACATTTATGAGATTGATGAACCATGTTTTGCGTGATGTTATTGGGAAATATGTTGTTGTTTACTTTGATGATATCCTGATATACAGTCACAGTGCACAGGCGCACCTAGATCACCTTAGGCGCGTATTTATGCTTTTGAGAGATGCTCGATTGTATGGCAACATGTCTAAGTGTTCTTTTTGCTTGAATGAAGTAGTATTCTTAGGCTTTGTTGTGAGTTGTAGAGGTATTGAGGTTGATCGTTCCAAAATCAAAGCGATTGAGGAATGGCCAACACCCAAAACCGCGTCTGAAGTTCGATCCTTTCACGGCCTTGCCGGATTTTATCGTCGCTTTGTGCGCGATTTCTCTAGCATTGCCGCGCCTCTTACTGAGCTAAGTAAGAAGGATCGCAAGTTTGAATGGGGTAAACAACAAGAGCATGCGTTTAACACTTTGAAATCTTTGTTATGTTCTGCTCCTGTTTTGTGTTTACCTGATTTTTCCAAAACTTTTGAGATCGAGTGTGATGCCTCCGGGATAGGTATTGGTGCTGTTTTGATGCAGGAAAAACGGCCCGTGGCGTACTTCAGTGAGAAGCTCAATGGCGCCGCCTTACGCTATTCGACGTACGATAAAGAGCTATACGCTTTGAAGCGTGCATTGGATACATGGCAGCACTACTTGTGGCCCAAGGAGTTCGTCATTCACACGGATCATGAGAGCTTGAAGCACTTGAAAGGTCAAAGCAACTTGAACAAGCGTCATGCGAGATGGGTCGAATTCATCGAGTCATTTCCATACGTCATCAAGTACAAGAAAGGAGAAGACAATGTCGTCGCCGACGCCCTCTCTAGAAGGTACACGTTGCTTAACTTAATGCATGCTAAGATGCTTGGTTTTGAGTCCATTAAATCATTGTATGCTATGGACGCCTATTTCAGCCCTATCTATGCTAAGTGTTCGAATTCTAACAAGTCATTTGATGGATTTTATGTGCATGATGGGTTTTTGTTTAGAGAATCTAAGTTGTGCATTCCTACTTGTTCTATGCGTGAGCTACTTGTTTTAGAATCGCATGCGGGAGGATTAATGGGACATTTTGGTGTGCATAAGACATTATCCTTGTTGCATGAGCATTTCTTTTGGCCGCATATGAAACGTGATGTTGAACGCATGTGTAGTAGATGTATTACTTGTCATAAGTCTAAATCTACTTCGCATCCTTTTGGTTTGTACACGCCTTTACCTGCTCCATCTAGTCCTTGGATTGATTTATCTATGGATTTTATTTTGGGATTGCCTAGATCTAGATCGGGTAAAGATTCTGTATTTGTTGTAGTTGATAGGTTTTCCAAAATGGCGCATTTCATTGCATGTAGGAAAACTGATGATGCTGTTCAAATAGCCAATTTGTTCTTTGTGCATGTTGTTAGATTGCATGGAATTCCTCGTACTATTGTTAGTGATAGGGATTCTAAATTTTTGGGACATTTTTGGCGCGTTCTTTGGGGAAAGCTAGGTACTAAGTTATTGTTTTCTACTGCATGTCATCCACAAACCGATGGTCAAACTGAGGTTGTGAATCGTACTTTAGGAACATTGCTTAGATCATTGATTAGGAATAATGTGAAGTCATGGGAAGAATGTTTACCTTATGCTGAGTTTGCTTACAATCGTGTTATTCATTCTTCTACTAACATGTCTCCATTTGAGGTTGTTTATGGTTTTAATCCACTAACGCCTAATGATTTGATTCCTTTACCTGTTGAGCATCTAACAAGTGTTAAAGGATTGAAGAGAGCTGATTTTATCAAGGAGATGCATGAGAAAGTAAGAGCCCGGATCGAGCATAGAGGAACCCAAACCGCCGCCGCCCGTAATACTCATCGCAAACGTGTTGTATTTCAGCCCGGTGATCGCGTTTGGATTCATTTGAGCCCCGGAAGGTTTCCTAATCTAAGGAAATCAAAGTTGTCACCAAGAGGAGATGGTCCTTTCACCGTCTTAAGCCGAGTCAATGACAATGCGTATCGCATTGATCTACCTGGTGAGTATAAGTGTTCTTCAACGTTTAATGTTGCTGATTTATCTCCCTTTGATGTAGGTGAATTCGATCAAGATGAAGATACAAATTCGAGGACGAATTCTTTTCAGCAGGGGGGGAATGATGAAGCCATGGAGAACAAAGATGAAGAAGAACCGGAGTTGCAATTTAGAGGACCAATCACGAGATCAAGAGCTAAGAAGTTGCAAGCTTACATGCAAGTGATGATTAGAAGAAAGCTCGAGATTGGAGATGAAGAAGTCAAAAGAAGCAATTCTAAGATAGTTAATTTGTTAACTATTGAAGATCAAGATCACACCATGGAGTATTAATCATGAAGAGATGAAGATGAAGAGCTCAAGTGCATGTGTGCATGTGCATGAAATTGTCGTGCATGTGTGTGCGGTTTTGAAGAAGAAATCGGCCCTTAATTAATTTAATTATGGGGTTGATTTTATTTAGACTATAGTATTTAATTTATTTAATTATAGACTATAGTAGATCAGATTTTATTTAATTATTTAGGAGTAATTTTCGTCCATAATGTGGTCAAGTTTGACTAGAATTGTATTTAAGGCAATTTCCTACCTTGAATAGAATTCTAGTTTAGGGAACTTCCTAGTATAGTTAGAGATCCCTTTTGGATCAATCTTTAGGCCCTTTTATTGTTAAATTTCGTCCCCCCCTAGTGCCTATAAATAGGGGAACATTGTTACATTGATACTTTAGACATTCTTGAATTAAATTGCTTTTGCATTCAATTTGTGTCTCAAATCTATTTGTCTTTTGAATACTTTTCACACGAAAATATTCATTCTTGGAGCTAGCAACTACAAGTCTTATTCAAGGGTATTGCTCAATTCACTTGAGGGATTGACCGGTATTCGCTACGAGGAACAACTTGGAGATTTCATCCTTGAAGACGTTCGAGATTCAAGGAGGCTATCGGGTTGGGAATCACTTCATCAACACCACACGTCCATCATCATCATCGACGACCTCCAAATCAGCCATCAACGTCCACCTCACGGCAGCCCCTTCAAGTCCAAGTTCTACACCCGTTCGTTTTATCCGTAAGTTCGTTCAATCACTAACATATCCTATCTTCTCCAAGCCCTTCTTCACCCACCCTCACACACGATTTCTTACCCTTATTCCAACCATCATAATCGTCCCCTACAGCCCTTAATTCCTTTGGTTTGTGTTATTTAATTTGTGTCATAGTTCTAGGTATTTTGGTTGTCTAGATTAGTCGTAATTTTGTGTCGGATTGTCCCCTTCATTTAGTTGACGTGTTTCGATTCTAAAGTCTTCCGCTACGTCGTTATTATCGTCCTAGTTCGTGTCTGGGTCGTATCAGTAACAAATCATTAGGAGTTAACGTATTAAATCCATAAACTACCTCAAAAGGAGACATGTTAGTAGAAGAATGCACAACACGATTATAAGCAAATTCAGCATATGGTAAACATTCTTCCCATGACTTCAAGTTATTCTTAATTAGAGACCTAAGTAAAGCTCCTAAAGTGCGATTCACAACCTCAGTTTGACCATCGGATTGTGGATGACATGCAGTAGAAAACAATAACTTAGTACCTAATTTTCCCCACAAAACACGCCAGAAATGTCCTAAAAACTTAGAATCCCTATCACTAACAATAGTACGAGGAATTCCATGCAATCTAACAACATGCACAAAGAACAAGTTGGCAACATGTATAGCATCATCAGTTTTCCTACATGCAATAAAATGAGCCATTTTGGAAAACCTATCAACTACCACAAAAACAGAATCCTTACCCGACCTAGATCTAGGCAATCCTAAGATGAAATCCATAGAAATATCAATCCAAGGAGAAGAGGGGGCGGGTAGGGGCGAATAAAGACCAAAGGGGTGTGAAGTGGATTTAGCTTGACGACAAGTAATGCAACGACTACACACATTCTCTACATCCTTACGCATATGCGGCCAAAAGAAGTGTTCATGCAGCAAGTTCAATGTCTTATGCACACCAAAGTGACCCATTAAACCTCCCGCATGCGATTCTAACACTAATAGCTCACGCATAGAACAAACAGGGATGCATAACTTCGACTCTTTGAACAGGAAACCATCATGCACATAATAACCATCATAAGACCTAGATTTCGAACTACAAGAAGTATATATGGGGCTGAAGTAGGCGTCCTCAACATACAATGCTTTAATAGACTCAAAACCAAGCATCTTAGCATGCATTAAGTTCAAAAGAGCGTACATTCTTGATAGGGCATCGGCGACCACGTTTTCCTCGTCTTTCTTGTACTTGATAACATACGGAAAGGACTCGATGAACTCGACCCATCTCGCATGTCTCTTGTTCAGATTGTTTTGCCCTTTCAAATGCTTCAAGCTTTCATGATCCGTGTGGATGACGAACTCCTTAGGCCAGAGGTAGTGCTGCCATGTGTCCAACGCACGCTTCAAAGCGTAGAGCTCTTTATCGTATGTGGAGTACCTAAGGGAGGCGCCATTTAACTTCTCACTGAAGTATGCCACGGGACGTTTTTCCTGCATCAAAACAGCACCAATACCTATCCCGGAGACATCACACTCGATCTCAAAAGTTTTGGAAAAATCAAGTAAACACAAAACAGGAGCAGAACATAACAATGACTTCAAAGTATTAAAAGCATACTCTTGTTGTTTACCCCACTCAAATTTCTGATCCTTCTTACTTAGCTCAGTAAGAGGGGCGGCTATACTGGAGAAATCCCGTACAAAACGACGGTAAAACCCAGCTAGACCATGGAATGATCGAACCTCAGAGGCGTTTTTCGGGGTTGGCCATTCCTCAATCGCTTTGATTTTGGAACGGTCTACCTCAATACCTCGTGAACTAACGACAAAGCCTAAAAACACGACTTCATCCATACAAAACGTGCACTTAGACATGTTTCCATACAACTTAGCATCACGCAATAAGCAGAATACATGCCTAAGGTGTTCTAGGTGCGCCTGTGCACTGTGACTGTAAATCAAAATATCATCAAAGTAGACAACCACGAATTTACCAATCACATCACGCAAAACATGATTCATTAACCTCATAAACGTGCTCGGTGCATTAGTGAGACCAAAAGGCATAACTAACCACTCATATAAACCATGCTTTGTCTTAAACGCAGTTTTCCATTCATCCCCTTCATGCATTCTAACTTGAAAATAACCAGATCTCAAATCTATCTTAGAAAACACATGAGAACAACTTAATTCATCTAGCATATCATCAAGTCTAGGGATAGGAAATCTGTACTTAACTGTTATTTTGTTGATGGCGCAGCAATCCATGCACATTCTCCATTCGTTGTTCTTCTTGGGCACTAGAATGACTGGAAGTGCACAAGGGCTCATCGACTCTCGGATTTGCTTCTTCTCTAGCAACTCCTTTACTTGGCGATCGATCTCCTTCGTCTCTTCAGGGGACGTGCGGTACGCCGGTCGGTTGGACAAGACTGCGCCGGGTACGAAGTCGATCTGGTGCTCGATCCCACGAACTGGAGGTAATCCACTTGGAATCTCTTCCGGGAACACATCCACGAACTCCTCCATAAGTGGCTGCACATCACAAGGCAAAGAGACACCATTAGTAGCACTGTCCTTATAAGATAAAAGAACGAAAGGTAAACCTGCTTTTAGTGCTTTCTCTACGCCTTTAACTGAGATGAACAGGGATCGATTCTTCTCTTGACTTGGGGCTGATCCGGTTGCTTTTCCACGAGCTAAGACATCATTAGAAGGTGTCTTAGGGGCTGCATCGGTCGAACTTTGTGTGGTGTTCGGCTGAGAGGTGGCGGCCGAACTGGTTCGGGCTGCGGCTGCGGCTTGTTTTGCCCGTTCTTGCTTGAATTTCTCTTGCATCCTTTCTTGATCCTCTACAACGGCTTTAGGAGTGAGTGGCTTGAGTACAGTGGTTCGACCATCTCGAGTAATCGAGTAGGTGTTGGCTAAACCATCGTGAACTGCTTTTCTGTCGAACTGCCACGGTCTTCCTAAAAGTATATGGGCTGCTTCCATGGGAATAACATTACAAAGAACAGTGTCAGAATAGCGACCTTTAGTAAAGGAAACGTGTACCTGACCTGTAACTCGAATGGATCCGCGATTTGTGAGCCACTGCAACTTGTACGGTTTTGGATGCTTTGTTGTGGTGAGGGCGAGTTTATCAACGGCATACTGACTGATTGCGTTGATTACACTCCCACTGTCGATGATCATGGCACAAGTCTGATCTTTGATGGCAACTCGAGTGTAGAAGATGTTCTCTCTTTGCGATTGCTCTTCGTCTTCACGGTTGATGTTCAGACTGCGAATAGAAACCAAGCTGACATGAGGTAGCTCGACTTCTTCATCATCTGGCTCGACTTCAGGGACCTCAACTGCTTCAGGGGCGGCGGTCTGAGGCTCCTCTTCATCTTCACTGGCTGATTCAAGTCCATTCTGTTCATTGATGAACAGAACACGCCGGTTTGGACACTGGTTCTAAAAATGACCCCAACCTTGGCATTTATGACACTGGATGTCACGGGCGCGACTAGGGGCTGCATTTGGCGTTGGAGTGGACTGGTTGGGCCGTTGGAATGGTGGCCTGGGTGTAGACTCGGGTCTACGGCTGGCTTGCGGTGTAGAACGATCAAAACGGCGTTCCGGAGGGCCGGATTGACCTCGGGGTCGTGTGGAATCAGTAGAAGGAGTAGAAGGTGATGTGGAAGGTGTACCTTTACTCCAAAGTTGTCGAGTAGGGGCTGAAGTCTGACTGGATTGACGGCGGCCTTCTCGCAAATGCTTTTCCATAATTGATGCGTATTGCACCATTCTCTCTATGCTTGTGAATTCTTTGAGCTCTACTTCACAGGCAATGTCTGGATTCATACCTTCAATGTACCGAATGATGGTAGCATTTAAGGTCTCCTCTTTTCCGACTCGATTCAGGGCAGTTTCGAGCTCTTTATGGTACTCTTCGATCGATCTAGCTCCTTGCTTGATCCGGTTGAGCTTCTTCTCAAGCTCTCTTTCATAGTGGACTGGAATGAAGCGTCCACGCAAGAATCCTTTCATTTCCTCCCAATTGTTAATGGGTGGATTTCTGTTTCTTCGTCTTCTTTCTTGCTGTATTTCCCACCAAGTGGCTGCGTAGCCTTTAAACTCCAAACATGCTAGCTGCACCTTTTTGGCTTCTGAAAAGTCATAGCATGCGAAAATCTTCTCTACCTTACGTTCCCAATCAAGATAGATATCGGGATCGTGAAGGCCTTCTAACTCTGGAATGCTCGTTTTGATGTTGTGGAGCATTCGATCCTCTTCATAGTCATCTCGACTATGACCTCTTCTCGGGCGACGTCCTCGATCAAATTCTTCTGTATTCTCACCAAAGTACTCCTCTTCAGGCTCATTGTGATGCTCTAGGCGTTGGTTTCCTCGAATGGGTGGAGGATAGACAGGTGTTGTTTTAGTGCATTCAAGAGCATGCACTAAATCGTCTATCTTGTTGGAGAGAGCCTAGTGTTATCTTTGAACATGCTTAGACAACGCTTCAAAATGGTACTTGGGATCCCACGGTGCGGGTGGATCCGAGTATGACTCCATGGGTGCTTTGGAAGGGTCTTTGGACAGGTCCAAAGGTGGTGAAGTCGAATGGTGATCGACTGGGGGTGTAGAGGATTACTCGGTGTGGGTTCCTTTCTTCATGATACCTACAAAACAAACAAACATAAAAGAAAACAAGGAAGATCCTCACAATCTCACTTTCTCTCGTTTGTTTTCACTCTTGATTTTACCACTCGTGTATCACTCAAAGTGTATGGTGCACAGTGTGTGAAAATTGTGTATATGAAGGTAAGGGAATCGTGTGGTTTGTTTCGAGGAAGGACGGGAATGCTATTCTCGGAACAAGGATGAATTTGGTGTGTATAGATGAGATACGGGTTGAGTATGTGTGGGTATGGGGTGGTCGAATGTTGATGTAGTATAGGGATGGGGTGGCCGATTGTTAGTGTGTGTAGGAGTGTTGGTTGATGATGGGGGTAGTAGGGAAGGAAAGAAGTAGATCAATTATTGAAGTTCCAAATAGATTAGGAAATCCAAAAATAAATCTAGGTAGAAGAAGGAAAGAAATAGAAGAGATAAGGCAAGAAGAAAGATATTAGGTAAGTAGGGAATTTGGATATGTATCAATCTATGTGACACAATCTAAATACCTTAATTAGCCTAGACTCTAGAAGGAAAGAACCAAAAATAAAATAAGACGCTTAAGGAAGTTACCAACAAGAATTAGAACTTGTATGGAAAGTTCCAAAAATAAAAATCAAACTAGAAGGAAACTACCAAAATAAGATAACTCACTAAAGTAATTACCAACTATGATCTAGTACCAAAAGGAAAGTACCAAAATTAAAATTGAACAAGGTGGAAACAATGAATATTCTTTTTTTTTTTTTGAATTTCGGTTCTCTTTTTTTTTTAACTGATTTTTTTTTTTTTTTTGAAACGATCGACTCTTTTTTTTTTTTGATCGTGTCTTTTCTCTTTTTTTTTTATCAATGAACAACGGAAATTAAATTACAACTCGATTAAACGGAAAATAAAATACGACACAAAAATCGAACCGAAGCCGACGTGGCTTTGATACCACTTTTATGATACGACCCGGACTCTAGGAACGAACACACATCGACACACGTAAGTTTTTGTGTCTTCGATGACTCAAATAATCAAAGTAAAATATGCGGAAGAATAACGGAACAAACTAGACGACTAAGACTCAACTAAAATACGTAGACAATGACACACAAAATAACACAAAATCCAAACAAGTATGGGGTTGTTTTGGACGGCTAGGATAGGGTGAAAAATGATGGATTTTCGATGGTGATGATTAGGTTTAGAAGGGCTAGGGTAGATAGGATATGATAGAGTTATAATGGACTTACGGATTGAACGGTATGATCGATGAATTAAACACGAACGGCGGCGGGCTTGGACGGCGGTGATGGTGGCTGGAATTGGTACGGACGGCCGGAGGTGGTGGTGGCGTCGTGGATGGTAGACGGCGGTGGTGATAGTGTTGTGAATTACAACCCGAAAGTTGCCTTGAATCTCGAACGTACACAAGGCCAAATTCTTTAAGTTGCTCTTCGGATAGCGAGTTTCCGACGATCCCTCGAACGTGGACGGCGAATTCCCTTTGTAAAACTTAGAGATGCTAAATCTAAGAGTATGAATTTAATTATCTAAACTCACAAAAGATTAAACGGGGAGAGACGATATTGAAAGCAAAGGCTTAATAATCAAATATAGTCTAAAGTAACAATGATGCATGGATCACCTATTTATAATACATAGGTGACCGAAAATCCTAAGGCTTAAGGCCGAAAATTATAGTCCAAATCAATCTAGGATTGTGTTTGGATATTCCCTAAACTAGAATTCTATTTAAGGTAGAACTTGTAGATCTTACCTTATCTAAAATCCTAGTCAACCTATGACTTTGACATGACCGAAAATTACCCTATTTTAATTAAATAAATCTGATCCGAACTATAGTATAATTAAATAAAATAAATACTATAGTCTAAAATAAAATAACTACTAAATAAAATGAACAAGGACCGAAAATTGGTCTTGCACAATTTCGGCCGATCCATCTTCACTTCATGCACATGCACACGTGCACATCATCATGTAGTGTTCTCCATGTCTTGATCTCCATCTTCCAATGTCAACAAGTTCATCATCTTCAAGCTTCCTTGCACGCCGTCTTCTTCTTCAAGCTTCTTGCGGATTGTAGCTTGCAAATATTCTTGCAACTTCTTAGCTCGTAGTCTTGTGACGGGTCCTTTGAATTGAAGCTCTTCATTGACTTCCTCATTGCTATGGATGTCCTCATCAGTTTTGTACGGGATTTCTCCAGTATAGTCGCCCCTCTTACTGAGCTAAGTAAGAAGGATCGGAAATTTGAGTGGGGTAAACAACAAGAGCATGCTTTTAATACTTTGAAATCTCTGTTATGTTCTGCTCCTGTTTTGTATTTACCTGATTTTTCTAAGACTTTTGAGATCGAGTGTGATGCCTCCGGGATAGGTATTGGTGCTGTTTTGATGCAGGAAAATCGTCCCGTAGCTTACTTCAGTGAGAAACTCAATGGCGCCAGTTTGCGATATTCGACGTACGATAAAGAGCTATACGCTTTGAAGCGTGCATTGGATACATGGCAGCATTACTTGTGGCCCAAAGAGTTTGTCATCCACACGGATCATGAAAGTTTGAAGCATTTGAAAGGGCAAAACAATCTGAACAAGAGACATGCGAGATGGGTCGAGTTCATCGAGTCTTTTCCGTATGTTATCAAGTACAAGAAAGGCGAGGAAAACGTGGTCGCCGATGCCCTATCAAGAAGGTACGCTCTTTTGAACTTAATGCATGCTAAGATGCTTGGTTTTGAGTCTATTAAAGCACTGTATGTTGAGGACGCCTATTTCAGCCCCATCTATGCTTCATGTAGCTCGAAATCTAGGTCTTATGATGGTTATTATGTGCATGATGGTTTTCTGTTCAAAGAGTCGAAGTTATGCATCCCTGTTTGTTCTATGCGTGAGCTATTGGTGTTAGAATCGCATGCGGAGGTTTAATGGGTCACTTTGGTGTGCATAAAACATTGAACTTGCTGCATAAACACTTCTTTTGGCCGCATATGCGTAAGGATGTAGAGAATGTGTGTAGTCGTTGCATTACTTGTCGTCAAGCTAAATCCACTTCACACCCCTTTGGTTTATACTCGCCCCTACCCGCCCCCTCATCTCCTTGGATTGATATTTCTATGGATTTCATCTTAGGATTGCCTAGGTCTAGGTCGGGTAAGGATTCTGTGTTTGTTGTAGTTGATAGGTTTTCCAAAATGGCTCATTTCATTGCATGCAGGAAAACTGATGATGCTATACATGTGTTGCCAATTTGTTCTTTGTGCATGTTGTTAGATTGCATGGAATTCCTCGTACTATTGTTAGTGATAGGGATTCTAAGTTTTTAGGATATTTTTGGCGTGTTTTGTGGGGAAAATTAGGTACTATGATTTTATTTAGTAGTTATTTTTTTAGACTATAGTATTTATTTTATTTAATTATACTATAGTTTGGATCAGATTTTAATTAATTATTTAGGGTAATTTTCGGTCATGTCAAAGTCATAGGTTGACTAGGATTTTAGATAAGGTAAGATCTACAAGTTCTACCTTAAATAGAATTCTAGTTTAGGAAATATCCAAACACAATCCTAGATTGATTTGGACTATAATTTTCGGCCCTTAGCTTATAGTTTTCGATCCACCTATTATTATGATGTGACCCGGACAATGAATCCAAGACACGAAGAATATGCAAGCGGAAGACTTTAGGACTCGAACAACGTCAGCTAAAGAAGGATTCAAACCGACTCGAATTAAACAGTAAAACTTACTAGAAATCGAAGATACGAACTATGACTCGATGAACACACTTGATACGTCTAAGGGTGGCTGGAATCTGATGGTGAACGACGGCGGATGGCGGTGGAGTATTGGTGATGGCGGCGGTGGTTTGGTAGAAGGATAGGACAGATCGGTGAACCCGTGTTGAATCAACCCGAACGCACTCGTCTAACTTCTCCGGATAGCAATTCTCCCAAGTACTTAATTATACCCTGAAGAACTTAAATAAGACTATTGAAGTGCTAAAACAATAGAATTGTAGATAAAAGTTTGATCAACCGAAGGATCGTGAGACAGATTGAGAATAACTCTTTATTTCTTGCAATTGTCTAACTTTTAAAGTGTCACATGGTAGCCCTATTTATAGGACACATAGGGGACGAAAATTAGACCTAATTAAGTGATAAAAATCAATCCAAAACTAATCCTAATGAATCTAGGATAAAATCAAAAGATACCAAAAATAAGATAACAAAAATCTATCTAAAATCTAACTAGATAAAGATAAATCCCAATGGACTTGGGCTTGCAAATCCACGCCTATTTGGACCCAAAATAAACGTCCATGGGCTGAATTAATTTAATTAATTTCGTGGCCCATGCTACAATTAATCTTGCCACCTTTGCATGAAAAACAGCATCTCCCGATTTCCCATGCAAACGCGTATAACTTTTCATGCACACGTCCAAATGGCGTCATTCTTCTTCTCACGTCTTCATGCTTCCTTCTTCTTCATCTATGGCAAGCATGGTGATCAATCTTGAGCTGCCCTTGACTTCATCTTCATGCATTTCGAATTTGCGACGAATAGAAGCTTGTAAATAAGCTTGCAACTTCTTAGCTCGCAAACGCGTCATTGGACCTTTAAACTGCAGCTCCGGATCATCTTCTTCATTGCTATGCTCGATCTCATCATTCCCCCCCTGCTGAAAAGAATTCGTCCTCGAATTCAAGGACTCGTCATCATTGCACTCGAACTCATCATCTGCAGAAAAGGGAGTTAAGTCAGCAACATTGAATGTAGATGAACACTTATACTCACCGGGTAAATCAATGCGATATGCATTGTCATTGACTCGACTCAACACGGTGAATGGTCCATCTCCTCTAGGCATCAATTTCGATTTTCTCAAGTTGGGAAATCGTCCAGGACTCAGATGAATCCAAACGCGATCTCCAGGCTGGAAAACCACTTGCTTGCGCCGTTTATTCTTTTGAACAGCATTACGTGCGCCAACGGCTTCAATACGCGCACGTATTCTCTCATGCATCTCCTTAACTTGTTCCGCTTTTCTTGTACCTTTAACACTTGTTAGATGCTCAACAGGTAAAGGCAACAGATCATTAGGCGTTAGCGGATTAAAACCATAAACAACTTCAAACGGAGACATATTGGTAGATGAATGCACAACTCTATTATAGGCGAATTCAGCATATGGCAAACAATCTTCCCATGATTTCAAGTTGTTTTTAACTAAAGCTCGCAGCAAAGTACCTAAAGTGCGATTAACTACTTCAGTTTGTCCATCAGTTTGTGGATGACATGCAGTAGAAAATAACAATTTGGTACCTAATTTTCCCCAAAGTACACGCCAAAAATGTGCAAGAAACTTAGAATCCCTATCACTAACAATAGTTCTAGGTATTCCATGTAAACGCACAACATGTATAAAGAACAGATTGGCTATGTGTACTGCATCATCGGTTTTCCTACATGCAATGAAATGAGACATCTTGGAAAACCTATCAACAACCACAAAAATACTATCTCGACCAGATCTAGACCGTGGTAATCCTAATATGAAATCCATAGATAAATCAATCCACGGGGAAGACGGGGCTGGTAGAGGAGTGTATAAACCAAACGGGTGTGATGTAGATTTCGATCTCCTACATGTAATGCATCTACTACACACATTCTCAACATCATGCTTCATACGTGGCCAAAAGAAATGTTCATGCAGCAAGTTTAACGTTTTAGACACACCAAAGTGACCCATTAAACCTCCCGCATGCGATTCAAGAACTAACAACTCACGCATAGAAGATTTAGGAATACATAACTGTGAACCCTTGAACAAGAACCCATCATGCACGAAATAACCATCAAAAGCACGAGATTTTGAGCAACATTCAGCATATATGGGTGCGAAAAACTCATCACATGCATATAACTCCTTAGCATGCATAAGGTTCAAGAGAACGTACCTTCTCGACAATGCATCAGCAACAACGTTTTCGGCGCCTTTCTTGTACTTGATGACGTACGGGAAAGACTCGATAAACTCTACCCATCGTGCATGTCGCTTGTTCAGATTTTGTTGGCCTTTCAAATGCTTTAAACTCTCGTGATCCGTGTGAATCACAAACTCCTTAGGCCATAAATAGTGCTGCCATGTTTCTAAAGCTCTCTTAAGTGCGTACAACTCCTTGTCATAAGTCGAATAACGAAGGGCTGCATCGTGGAGCTTTTCACTGAAATAGGCGACTGGACGCCGTTCCTGCATCAAAACAGCACCAATCCCTTTGCCCGAGGCATCACATTCAATCTCAAAAGTTTTATTAAAGTCCGGAAGAGCAAGAACAGGCGCATTACATAAACATGATTTTAAAGTGTTAAACGCATGCTCTTGAACAGGACCCCATTCAAACTTTCGATCTTTCTTGCTTAACTCAGTAAGCGGCGCGGCTATGCTGGAGAAATCGCGCACAAAGCGACGATAAAAGCCAGCAAGGCCGTGGAAAGACCTCACGTCACTCGCAGACTTAGGAGTGGGCCATTCCTCAATCGCTTTGATTTTGGAACGGTCTACTTCTATACCACGTAAACTCACAACGAAGCCTAGAAAAACGACTTCACTCATGCAAAAAGAACACTTAGACAGATTACCATATAATTTTGACTCTCTAAGAAGCTCAAAAACGTGTCTAAGGTGCTGCATATGTGTATGTGTCGTGTCACTGTAAATCAAAATGTCATCAAAATACACAACAACATACTTTCCAATCACTTCACGTAAAACATGATTCATCAGACGCATAAATGTGCTTGGTACATTAGTGAGACCAAAAGGCATAACAAGCCATTCATACAAACCATGCTTAGTTTTAAATGCGGTTTTCCATTCATCACCTTCTTGCATACGTACTTGAAAATAACCAGAACGCAAATCAATTTTAGAAAAGACACGCGAACCAGATAACTCATCAAGCATATCATCTAATCTAGGGATGGGAAAACGATACTTTACCGTGATTTTGTTGATTGCACGGCAATCCATGCACATACGCCATTCGTTGTTCTTCTTTGGCACTAGAATCACTGGAACGGCGCACGGGCTCAAGCTCTCTCGAATTTGCTTCTTCTCCAACAGCTCTTTGACTTGCCTATCTATCTCCTTAGTCTCGTCGGGAGACGTCCTATAGGCTGGTCGGTTGGGAAGCACGGCTCCGGGGACGAAATCGATCTGATGCTCGATTCCTCGTACTGGTGGTAGTCCTCCGGGTATCTCCTCAGGAAAAACGTCCTTGAACTTATCAAGTAAGGGCTGCACATCACTATGCAAACACTCATTAGTAGCACTGCTCTTAAATGTGAGTAGAACAAGGGGCATACCTGCTTTAACGGCTTTCTGAACTCCTTTTGCTGAAATAAACAAGCTCTTCACATGAGGCTTGTTTGAACTCGACTCCAACTCCTTTTCCACAGCTAGGGAGCTCGAATGAGGTGGTTTGGAAGGTGAAGTGGCGGTGCCAAGGGGCTGTCCGGGGGCTGAGGTCTCAGCCGTGGCCTTCGGGGCCCGTTTTGCGGCTGCTTACTTCGCCTTTTCCTCTTTGAACCTCTCTTGCATGCGTTGCTGATCCGTAGCAACGTCTTTAGGTGATAATGGCCTTAGGGTGCTGATTCGGCCATCAATGTCGACGGTGTAAGTGTTCATACGTCCATCGTGGACAACACGTCGATCATACTACCAAGGTCTGCCTAACAACAAGTGTGCCGCATCCATAGGGATAACGTCGCACAAAACAGTGTCAGAAAACTTATGGATTGAGAATGAGACACTTACCTGGTGAACCACGCGTATCTCGCCTCTTTCTGTAAGCCACTGCAGTCTGTATGGTTTTGCATGTTGTTGAACAGGTAGACCAAGCTTTTCAACTGCGTATTGACTAATGGCGTTGATCACACTGCCACTGTCAATTATCATGGAACACGTGTGACCTTGAATCACTGCACGGGTGTAGAAGATGTTCTCCCGTTGGTGTTCTTGTTCCTCTTCTCGAATGATGCTCAAACTCCGGATTGTGACCAAACTGAGCTGAACTTCCGGATCGACTGTATTAGGGGCTACATCATTCTCGATCTCTTCTTCAATGGTGGCGTCGCCCACGGGCTCTGTTTCATCCTCACTGGCTGATTCGACTTCATTTGATTCCGTTAAGTATAGAATCCGCCGGTTTGGACATTGAGCTTGGAAATGACCCCAACCTTGACACTTATGACATTGGATGTCACGAGCACGATTAGGGGCTGCATTAGGGGCTGTAACACCTTGATTTGGCCGAGTAGGGGTCGGCCGTGGCTGGTTGGGCAGCGTAGACTCGGGTCTACGGCTTGTCTGTGGTGTAGAACGGTCGAAACGCCGTTCGGGTGGTCCGGGTGGACCTCTGGGACGTGTAGAATCATTAGAAGGAGTAGAAAGTGATGTGGAAGGTGTACCTTTATTCCAAGAGGGGCGTGTAGGGGCTGAATTGAAGTGGGATCGACGGCCACCCTCTCTTAGCTGCCTTTCCACAATTGATGCGTACTGCACCATTCTTTCTACACTGGTGAAGTCTCTGAGCTCGACTTCACATGCAATGTCGGGGTTCATGCCTTCAATGTACCGGATGATGGTAGCATTTAAGGTCTCTTGCTTCCCGACTCGGTTCAGAAGGGTCTCCAATTCCTTGTGGTACTCTTCAATCGACCTTGTACCTTGTTTGACCCGATTGAGCTTCTTCTCAAGCTCTCTTTCATAATGCATGGGTATAAAACGGCCACGCATAAATCCCTTCATTTCCTCCCAGTTATCGATTGGGGGATTGTGGTTTCTGCGCCTTCTTTCTTGTTGCATTTCCCACCATGAGGCTGCATAGCCTCTAAACTCTAAGCATGCGAGTTGTACCTTCTTTTGCTCTGAAAAGTTGTAGCATGCAAAGATCTTCTCTACCTTACGTTCCCAATCTAAGTAAACATCGGGATCGTGAAGGCCTTCAAATTCAGGTATGCTCGTCTTAATGTTGTTGAGCCTACCATCATCATCATCATGATGATTTGCACGCCTATGGGGACCTCGGGGTCGGCCATGGCGTTCTCTGTGCCCTTGTGGTGGATAATCAGCTTCATACCCACTGGCTGCATAGGAATCGTATCCATAATCATAGTCATCTTCAAAGGCGGGCTCACGGGGCGGCCTTTGATCATTGTGTTGTACAGGCGGCGGCCTGTTAACGTTCCTCTGCTGCTGGCGTCGGTCAGTAGGCCCCAATTGAGGCTCAAGACGCCTCTCAGCATCATTTTGAGGCTCAGGTTGCCTTGCTGCATTGATTTGAGGCTCAGATTGCCTCGTTTCGCCATCTTGAGGCTCGAGTGGCCTCTTCTCAGGATCTCCTTGGACCGTTTGAGATGTGGTCGACTGGGCTTTGAGTCTTGCAAGCTCCTCTTGCAATTCAGCTACTTGGTTGCCAAGTTCGTCTTTCAGTAGACGATTCTGTCGTTCAAAGTGTTGAACTAGAGCTTGGTATTGGAACTTGGGATCCCACTGTGGTTCGGACGAGTAGGACTGTTCCCCTGGTGTGTTCGGCGATCTAGGCTCCTCAAGGGGTGGAGTAGTCGCCCCTTTATTGTTTCCTTTCTTCATGGTACCTGCAAAACGATCAAACGTGAAGAAAAAGCAAAGTAGTACCTCACAATTCCTCACAGACGCTCGTGTATGTCACTCTTGATTTTTCCACTCGTGTTTAACTCTCAAGTATGTGTAGTGCACGTGTGGAGTGAAATATGGGGGTGGGTTGATCGAAAAAGTTCAGCAGTTTCTCTTGACTAGCTCCTCTGGGTCTTCTTCAAGCTCCAACGGATAAAATCAAGCCGGAAGGTTGCTAAGAGTAGAAGTAGGCGTGTGGAATGAGTAATTCAGCTGGTGGTGTATGTGGACCACGGGTGTATGGGTGTACGGGTGTATGGGTGTATGGGTGTATGAACTATGTGGTGTATAAGGTGAACCGGGTGTATATGGAAGAGATGAAATTTTCGAGCCCTTTAGTGATTAGGATCGAAAATAGGTATGAGTAGGGATGGAGGATTTGATTAGATTTGGATGAGGATGGAAAGATCTTGAATAGATGTAGATTAGAATGAAATCTATCTAAACAAGGTAAGAAATCTAATGGATAAAGAAATAAGGATTTTGGATGTGTGAACACAATCTAAGAATCCCTAAATATATGGAACAAATCTAAAAACAAGGAATTAAAATTGAAAACAAGTAGAACAATCTGATTTTCGTTTTTTTTTTTTTTTTTTTTTTTTTAATCGGCGAATTTTTTTTTTTCTTTTTTTGGCCGATTTCTTTTCTTTTTTTTTTTTTGTTTTCAATGAATATGAATCAGATTACAATAGACTCGAAACAATACGAAAATTAAATGACACGTATGACAGAAAACTAACACGTATTTGACACGTCGGATTGAACCACGACCAGCAGAGCTGACGTGGCTCTGATACCAAATTTATGATGTGACCCGGACAATAAATCCAAGACACGAAGAATACGCAAGCGGAAGACTTTAGGACTCGAACAACGTCAGCTAAAGAAGGATTCAAACCGACTCGAATTAAACAGTAAAACTTACTAGAAATCGAAGATACGAACTATGACTCGATGAACACACTTGATACGTCTAAGGGTGGCTGGAATCTGATGGTGAACGACGGCGGATGGCGGTGGAGTGTTGGTGATGGCGGCGGTGGTTTGGTAGAAGGATAGGACAGATCGGTGAACCCGTGTTGAATCAACCCGAACGCACTCGTCTAACTTCTCCGGATAGCAATTCTCCCAAGTACTTAATTATACCCTGAAGAACTTAAATAAGACTATTGAAGTGCTAAAACAATAGAATTGTAGATAAAAGTTTGATCAACCGAAGGATCGTGAGACAGATTGAGAATAACTCTTTATTTCTTGCAATTGTCTAACTTTTAAAGTGTCACATGGTAGCCCTATTTATAGGACACATAGGGGACGAAAATTAGACCTAATTAAGTGATAAAAATCAATCCAAAACTAATCCTAATGAATCTAGGATAAAATCAAAAGATACCAAAAATAAGATAACAAAAATCTATCTAAAATCTAACTAGATAAGGATAAATCCCAATGGACTTGGGCTTGCAAATCCACGCCTATTTGGACCCAAAATAAACGTCCATGGGCTGAATTAATTTAATTAATTTCGTGGCCCATGCTACAATTAATCTTGCCACCTTTGCATGAAAAACAGCATCTCCCGATTTCCCATGCAAACGCGTATAACTTTTCATGCACACGTCCAAATGGCGTCATTCTTCTTCTCACGTCTTCATGCTTCCTTCTTCTTCATCTATGGCAAGCATGGTGATCAATCTTGAGCTGCCCTTGACTTCATCTTCATGTATTTCGAATTTGCGACGAATAGAAGCTTGTAAATAAGCTTGCAACTTCTTAGCTCGCAAACGCGTCATTGGACCTTTAAACTGCAGCTCCGGATCATCTTCTTCATTGCTATGCTCGATCTCATCATATTATAAATAGGGGATCCATGTCTCATTGTTACTTTAGACTATATTTGATTATTAAGCCTTTGCTTTCAATATCGTCTCTCCCCATTTAATCTTTTGTGAGTTTAGATAAATAAATTCATACTCTTAGATTTAGCACCTCTAAGTTTTACAAAGGGAATTCGCCGTCCACATTCGAGGGATCGTCGGAAACTCGCTATTCGAAGAGCAACTTAAAGAATTTGGCCTTGTGTACGTTCGAGATTCAAGGCAACTTTCGGGTTGTAATTCACATCACAACCACCACCGCCGTCCAGCCACCTTCGACGCCACCACCGTCCACCGTCGTCCATCTCAACCATTATCCTCAAGATCGTGATCTCTTCGTTCAATCTGTAAGTCCATCGTATCTCTAACATATCCTATCTACCCTAGCCCTTCTAAACCAACTCATCACCATCGAAAATCATCCCATAATACCGTCCATATAGCCGTCCAAAAACAGCCCATCTTTGTTTGGATTTGTGTTATTTTGTGTGTCATTAGTCTAGGTATTTTATTTGGTCTTAGTCGTCTAGTTTGTTCAATAATTCTTCCGCATATTTTCTTTGATTATTTGAGTCATAGAAGACACAAAAACTTACGTGTGTCGACGTGTGTTCGTTCCTAGAGTTCGGGTCATATCATAAAAGTGGTATCAAAGCCACGTCGGCTTTGGTTCGATTTTTGTGTCGTATTTTATTTTACGTTTAATCGAGTTGTAATTTAATTTCCGTATTGTTCATTATTATAAAAAAAAAAAAGAGAAAAGAAAAGAGAGAAGAAAAGGCACGCTCAAAAAAAAAAAAAAAAGCCGATCGAAATAAAAAAAAAAAAAAATTCGAAATCTATTGTTTCCTTTTAGTTCACCTTTATTTTTGGTACTTTTCTTTTGGTACTAGATCATAGTTGGTAATTACCTTAATAAGTCTTTCTTATTTTTGGTAGTTTCCTTCAAGTTTGTTTACTTTTGGAACTTTCCATACAAGTTCTATTTCTTGTTGGTAACTTCCTTAAGTGTCTTATTTTATTTTTGGTTCATTCCTTCTAGAGTCTAGGCTAATTAAGGTATTTAGATTGTGTCACATAGATTGATACATATCCAAATCCCCTACTTACCTTATCTCTTTCTTTCTTCCTTATCTAATCTAATTCTTTCCTTCTTCTATCTAGATTTATTTTTGGAATTCCTAAATCTATTTGGAACTTCAATAATTGATCTACTT
Source organism: Perilla frutescens (assembly GCA_026008535.1). NCBI lineage: Eukaryota > Viridiplantae > Streptophyta > Magnoliopsida > Lamiales > Lamiaceae > Perilla > Perilla frutescens. Next base: position 47,524,159 of record BRKX01000012.1, read on the forward strand.
CTTTCCTTTCCTACCATCCCTAACAATCGGCCACCCCACCCCACACACTACACCAATCGGCCATCACCTTACTTTCACATACTCAACCCGTATCTCATCTATACATACCAAATTCATCCTTGTTCCGAGAATAGCATTCCCGTCCTTCCTCGAAACAAACCACACGATTCCCTTACCTTCATATACACGATTTTCACACACTGTGCACCCATATATTTGAGTGATACACGAGTGGAAAAATCAAGAGTGAAAACAAACGAGAGAAAGTGAGATTGTGAGGATCTTCCTTGTTTCCTTTTACGTTTGTTCGTTTTGTAGGTATCATGAAGAAAGGAACCCACACCGAGTCATCCTCTACACCACCATTCGACCCCCAGTCGACTTTTCCATCTTTGGACCCATCCAAAGACCCATCCAAAGCACCCATGGAGTCATCTTCGGATCCACCCGCACCGTGGGATCCCAAGTACCATTTTGAAGCGTTGTCTAAGCATGTTCAAAGACAACACCAGACCCTCTCCGACAAGATAGACGATTTAGTGCATGCCCTTGAACGCACTAAAACAACAACTGTCTTTCCTCCACCCATTCGAGGAAACCAACGCTTAGAACGTCATAACGAGCCTGAAGAGGAGTACTTTGATGAGAATACTGAAGAATTTGATCGAGGACGTCGCCCGAGATGAGGCCATAGTCGAGATGACTATGAAGAAGATCGAATGCTCCACAACATCAAGACGAGCATTCCAGAATTTGAAGGCCTTCACGATCCCGATATCTATCTTGATTGGGAACGTAAGGTAGAAAAGATTTTTGCATGCTATGATTTTTCAGAAGCTAAAAAGGTGCAGTTAGCATCTTTGAAATTTAAAGGCTACGCAGCCACTTGGTGGGAGATGCAGCAAGAAAGAAGACGAAGAAACCGAAATCCGCCCATTGACAATTGGGAGGAGATGAAAGGATTCTTGCGTGGATGCTTCATTCCAGTCCACTATGAAAGAGAGCTTGAAAAGAAGCTCAACCGGATCAAGAAAGGAGCCAGATCGATTGAAGAGTACCACAAAGAGCTCGAAACCGCCCTCAATCGAGTCGGAAAGGAGGAGACCTTAAATGCTACCATCATTCGGTACATTGAAGGTATGAATCCTGACATTGCCTGTGAAGTAGAACTCAAGGAGTTCACTAGCATAGAGAGAATGGTGCAGTACGCATCAATTGTGGAAAAGCAGCTACGAGAAGGTCGCCGTCGATCCAGTCAAAGTTCAGCATCTTCTCGACCATCTTGGAGTAAAGGTACACCTTCCACATCACCTTCTACTCCTTCTACTGATTCCACACGACCCCGAGGTCAATCCGGCCCTCCGGAACGCCGTTTTGATCGTTCTACACCGCAAGCAAGCCGTAGACCCGAGTCTACACCCAGGCCACCATTCCAACGGCCCAATCAGTCCACTTCAATGCCGAATTCAGCCCCTAGTCGAGCCCGTGACATCCAGTGTCATAAATGCCAAGGTTGGGGTCATTTTCAGAACCAGTGTCCAAACCGGCGTGTTCTGTTCCTCAATGAACAGAATGGACTTGAATCAGCCAGTGAAGATGAAGAGGAGCCTCAGACCGCCACCCCTGAAGCAGTTGAGGTCCCTGAAGTCGAGCCAGATGATGAAGAAGTCAAGCTACCTCATGTCAGCTTGGTTTCTATTCGCAGTCTGAACATCAACCGTGAAGACGAAGAGCAATCGCAAAGAGAGAACATCTTCTACACTCGAGTTGCCATCAAAGATCAGACTTGTGCCATGATCATCGACAGTGGGAGTGTAATCAACGCAATCAGTCAGTATGCCGTTGATAAACTCGCCCTCACCACAACAAAGCATCCAAAACCGTACAAGTTGCAGTGGCTCACAGATCGTGGATCCATCAGAGTTACAGGTCAGGTACACGTTACTTTTACTAAAGGTCGTTATTCTGACACTGTTCTTTGTGATGTTATTCCCATGGAAGCAGCCCATATACTGTTAGGAAGACCGTGGCAGTTCGACAGAAAAGCAGTTCACGATGGTTTGGCCAACACCTATTCGATCATTAGGGACGGCCGCACCACTGTACTCAAGCCACTCACTCCTAAAGCCGTTGCAGAGGATCAAGAAAGAATGCAAGAGAGATTCAAGCAAGAACGGGCAAAACAAGCCGCAGCCGCAGCCCAAACCAACTCGGCCGCCACTTCATCGCCGAGTTCCACCTCATGCTCGACCAATACAGCCCCTAAGACACCATCCAATGATGTCTTAGCTCGTGGAAAAGCAACCGGATCAGCCCCAAGTCAAGAGAAGAATCGATCCCTGTTCATCTCAGTTAAAGGCGTAGAGAAAGCACTAAAAGCAGGTTTACCTTTCGTTCTTTTATCTTATAAGGATAGTGCTACTAATGGTGTTTCTTTGCCTTGTGATGTGCAGCCACTTATGGAGGAATTCGCGGATGTGTTCCCGGATGAGATTCCAAGTGGATTACCTCCAGTTCGTGGGATCGAGCACCAGATCGACTTCGTACCCGGCGCAGTCTTGCCCAACCGACCGGCGTACCGCACGTCCTCTGAAGAGACGAAGGAGATCGATCGCCAAGTGAAGGAGTTGCTAGAGAAGAAGCAAATCCGAGAGTCGATGAGCCCTTGTGCAGTTCCAGTCATTCTAGTGCCCAAGAAGAACAACGAATGGAGAATGTGCATGGATTGCCGCGCCATCAACAAGATAACAGTTAAGTACAGATTTCCTATCCCTAGACTTGATGATATGCTAGATGAATTAAGTGGTTCTCATGTGTTCTCTAAGATAGATTTGAGATCTGGATATTTTCAAGTTAGAATGCATGAAGGGGATGAATGGAAAACTGCGTTTAAGACAAAGCATGGTTTATATGAGTGGTTAGTTATGCCTTTTGGTCTCACTAATGCACCGAGCACGTTTATGAGGTTAATGAATCATGTTTTGCGTGATGTGATTGGTAAATTTGTTGTTGTATACTTTGATGATATTTTGATTTACAGTCACAATGCACAGGCGCACATAGATCATCTTTGGCGTGTTTTCTGTCTTCTGCGTGATCCTAAGTTGTATGGAAACTTGTCTAAATGTTCTTTTTGCATGGATGAAGTCGTGTTTTTAGGCTTTGTCGTTAGTTCACGAGGTATTGAGGTAGACCGTTCCAAAATCAAAGCGATTGAGGAATGGCCAACCCCGAAAAATGTGATGAAGCCACGAAAAGCCTTGAAGAACTTAATCCGAAGCTGCAAATACGTGGTCCATTTACACGATTTCGAGCAATACAATTGTAAGAATTTTTCCAAGCACTTGTATGTAAGAAGTTCGAAGATGACAAAGGAATTGAGAGCATCCCAAAGATTGTTACCTTGTTAACAATTAAAGATTGGAGATCAAGGTTTGAAGAGCAATGCATGAAGATAGAACTCATCAAGTTGTGCATGCGTGGCAGATTCGCGTTGCATGGAATTTTCGTCCCTTAGTTGATTTAATTAGGGATTGAATTTTATTTAGACTATAGTATTTATTTAATTATGTTAGTCTATAGTTTAGTTCAGATTTTTATTTAATTTAATGTAATTTTCGTCCATATTATAGTCAAGGTTGACTAGAATTGTATTTAAGGCAATTTCCTACCTTGAATAGAATTCTAGTTTAGGGAACTTCCTAGTATAGTTAGAGATCCCTTTTGAATCAATTTTTAAGCCTTTTTTATCTTTAATTTCGTCCATCTTAGCCCTATAAATAGGGGATCCATGTAACATTATTATTTTAGACTATATTTGATTAATTAAACTTTGCTTTCAATATTGTCTCAACCCCCTTTTAAATCTTTGTGAGTTTTGATTTAAAATTCATATTCTTGGAGCTAGCAACTTTAAGTCCTATTCAAGGGTATTGCTTAATCCACTTGAGGGATTAACCGGTATTCGCTATCCGAAGATCAACTTGGAGATTTCATCCTTGGGTACGTTCGAGATTCAAGGAGGCTATCGCGTTGTGATTCACATCAACGAATCATCATCCATCAACCATCATCGACATCTTCCATCCACATCGACGCACGCCTCAAAGTCAGCCACAAGTTCGAGCAACCTTCTACCGTTCGTTTATTCGTAAGTTCGTTACATCCCTATCATATCCTACCTTCTCCAAGCCATTCTTCACTAGCCTACTGATGAGGACATCCATAGCAAAGAAGAAGTCAATGAAGAGCTTCAATTCAAAGGCCCCGTCACAAGACTAAGAGCTAAGAAGTTGCAAGATTATTTGCAAGTTACAATTCGCAAGAAGCTTGAAGAAGAAGACGGCGTGCAAGGAAGCTTGAAGATGATGACATTGTTGAAAATGGAAGATGGAGATCAAGATGTGGAGTGCAATACATGAAGGAGGCGTACAAGTGTGCTTTTGTTGGGCTTGATGTGTATACTTGCTATTCAGCCCAAGTTAAGCATGTATGGTGGAAAAGCCCAAAATAATCGGCCCTTATTGATCCAATTAAGGGGATTGATTTATTAGTCTATAGTATATTATTTATTATATTATGGACGAAATTTTGCAGATTTTAGTTAGGATTTTTCAGTTATTTTAGATAGAATTTTGACCAGATTTTTAGATAAGGCAAGATCTACAAAATTTACCTTAAATAGAATTCTAGTTTAGGAAATATCCAAACACAATCCTAGATTGATTTGGACTATAATTTTCGATCCTTAGCTTATAGTTTTCGATCCACCTATTATTATAAATAGGGGATCCATGTGACATTGATACTTTAGACTATATTTGATTATTAAGCCTTTGCTTTCAATATCGTCTCTCCCCGTTTAATCTTTTGTGAGTTTAGATAATTAAATTCATACTCTTAGATTTAGCACCTCTAAGTTTTACAAAGGGAATTCGCCGTCCACGTTCGAGGGATCGTCGGAAACTCGCTATCCGAAGAGCAACTTAAAGAATTTGGCCTTGTGTACGTTCGAGATTCAAGGCAACTTTCGGGTTGTAATTCACAACAATTCAACACCGCCGCCGCCGCCATCCACGACGCCACCACCAGCCACCGCCGTCCGTTCCACCATCAACCTCAAGTTCGTGTCCAATCCATCGTTCTCTTCGTTACATCCGTAAGTCCGTTATAACTCTATCATATCCTATCTACCCTAGCCCTTCTAAACCAACTATTCCCCATCGAAAATCATCCCATAATACCGTTCATATAGCCGTCCAAAAACAGCCCATCTTTGTTTGGATTTTGTGTTATTTTGTGTGTCATTGTCTAGGTATTTTAGTTGAGTCTTAGTCGTCTAGTTTATTCCGTTATCTTCCGCATATTTTATCTTTGATAGTTTGAGTCATCGAAGACACAAAAACTTACGTGTGTCGACGTGTGTTCGTTCCTAGAGTTCGGGTCGTATCACCTACACACACGAAATCCTACATAATTCCAGCCCTATAAACCGTCCCTATTCAGCCCCTTTTTTCCTTGGTATTGTGTTACATAGTTTGTGTCATTTTTTCTAGGTATTTTAGTTGTCTAGATTTTTCCGTATTTTCGTTGTTTATCGAGTCGGATTGAAGCCCTTCATTCGCTGACGTGTTTCGTATCCAGAAGTCTTCCGCTACGTCTCTAGATTCGTCCTAGATTATTTGTCCGGGCCGTATCATAAATTTGGCATCAGAGCCACGTCAGCTCTGCTGGTCGTGGTTCAATCCGACGTGTCATTTTTATTCTACGTGTCGTCTTACCTGTCTTTTTCATTTTTATTGTATCGAGTTGTAATAGCATAGCTATCAATTGAAAAAAAAAGAGTATCGACAAAAAAAAAGAGAAAAAGCCGTCGAAAAAAAAAAGAAAAAAAAATTCGGATAAAAAAAAAGGAAAAAAAATCCGAAAATTAAAAAAAAAAGAGGTATATTCATTGTGTTTCCAATTGAGTCTTGTTTTATTTTGGTACTTTCCTTTTAGTCAAGTTCTACATTTGGAACTTACCTTGTGAGTCAAATTTTAATTTTGGTAATTTCCTTCTAGGATAATTCCTTAGTTGGTAATTTCCTTTAGAGTCTTATTTTATTTTTGGAACTTTCCTTCCAAGTTTTTATTTTATTTTGGTAGTTTCCTTTTGAGTTGTAATTTATTTTTAGTTCTTTCCTTTTAGAGTCTAGTTCAATTAGGATATTTAGATTGTGTCACAATTGTGTAACACTTTCCAAATTACCTAATCTTTCTTTCCTTCTACCTTTGGATTTATTTTTGGATTCCTATTCCATTTGGGAACTTCAAAAATACATCTAATTCTTTCCTTTTTCTAGCTTTCTTCCATCCAAATCCTTCCAAACCTTCCATATACACTTCCTCCCTTCACATTTTCGCCCACCATCATCAAGGGGATCGAAAATTCATCTTATTCCACATATATCATCTGTTCACACTCATATACACCATGATAAGACCATAGTAAGCATCAAATCGGTCCATTCAAAGCTGCCATTAGAGGATCCCAAGATTGTTACTCCTTTAATAATCAAAGATTGGAGATCAAGATTTGAAGAGCAATGCATGAAGATAGAACTCATCAAGTTGTGCATGCATGGCAGATTCACATTGCATAGACAAGTTGCATGGAGTTTTCGTCCCCCTTAGTTATTTAATTAAGGGATTGATTTATTTAGACTATAGTATTTAATTAGACTATGGTATTTAATTAATTAGATCAGATTTTTAATTAATTATTTGTTAATTTTCGTCCATAATGAGGTCAAGTTTGACTAGAATTGTATTTAAGGCAATTTCCTACCTTGAATAGAATTCTAGTTTAGGTATCTTCCTAGTATAGTTAGAGATCCCTTTTGGATCAATTTTTAGGCCTTTTAAGCTTATTATTTTCGTCCCTATTATGCCTATAAATAAGAGATCCATGTAACATTATTTTTTTAGACTATATTTGATTAATTAAGCTTTGCTTTCAATATTGTCTCAACCCCCTTTTAAATCTTTGTGAGTTTTGATTTAAAATTCATATTCTTGGAGCTAGCAAATTTAAGTCTTATCCAAGGGTATTGCTTAATCCACTTGAGGGATTAACCGGTATTCGCTATCCGAAGATCAACTTAGAGATTTCATCCTTGGGTACGTTCGAGATTCAAGGAGGCTATCGGGTTGTGATTCACATCAACGAATCATCATCCATCAACCATCATCGACGATGCCCATCCCCATCGACGCACGCCTCAATTCCAGCCCCTGTGTTCGAGCTTGAGTTCTACGTCCGTTCGTTTTTATCCGTAAGTTCGTTTCATCCCTAACATATCCTATCTACTCCAAGCCTTTCTTCACCAATATCACACACGAATTTACACCCAATTTCCAGCCTATATTTCGTCCCTATACAGCCCCTATCCTTCGGTTCTTGTGTTACATAGTTCGTGTCATAGTTTAGGTATTTTAGTTGTCTAGATTAGTCGTAATTTTGAGTCGGATTGAAGCCCTTCATTCGCTGACGTGTTTCGTATCCAGAAGTCTTCCGCTACGTTTTTTATTCATCCTAGATTAATTGTCTGGGTCGTATCATAAATTTGGCATCAGAGCCACGTCAGCTCTGCTGGTCGTGGTTCAATCCGACGTGTCATATTTTATCCTACGTGTCGTCTTACGTGTCTTCTTTATTTTTTATTTTATCGAGTTGTAATAGCATAGCTATCAATTGAAAAAAAAAGAGCATCAACAAAAAAAAAAGAGAAAAAGCCGTCGAAAAAAAAAAATTTGATAAAAAAAAGAGAAAAAAAAAAGAGGTATATTCATTGTGTTACCAATTGAGTCTTGATTTATTTTGGTAATTTCCTTTTAGTATTTCATCTTATTTGGTAGTTACCTTGTGAGTCTATTTTATTTTTAGAACTTTCCTTCTAAGTTCTATTTTAATTTTGGTAATTTCCTTCTAGGATAATTCCTTAGTTGGTAACTCCCTTTAGAGTCTTGTTTTATTTTTGGAACTTTCCTTCCAAGTTTTATTTCTTTTTGGTAGTTTCCTTTTGAGTTGTAAATTATATTTGGTTCTTTCCTTTTAGAGTCTAGTTCAATTAGGATATTTAGATTGTGTCACAATTGTGTAACACTTTCCAAATTACCTAATCCTTCTTTCCTTTTCCGTCCTATTTCTTTCCTTCTACCTTTGGGATTTATTTTTGGATCTCCTACACTATTTAGGACTTCAAAAATACATCTAATTCTTTCCTTATCTTGATTTCTTCCATTCCAATCCTTTCAAACCTTCCATATACTCCCCCATACCCATTAATTTTCGTCCCCTATACCCTATAGAGTTCGAAAATTTCAGCCTTAGTCACATACACCCATGCACCATGCTCCCCATGGCCCGTACACCATATACACCAAATTCTCGCCATCTCTACCGCAACAACAACATGATCATACCTGAGTTTGAAGGTCTATACTATCCCGACATCTATTTGGATTGGGAATGCAAAGTAGAAAAACTTTTTGAGTGCTATGACTTCCCCGAGAAAAAGAAAGTGCAGCTAGTTTCTTCAAAATTTAAAGGCTACGCAACAACATGGTGGGAATTCCAGCAGAATCGGTGCCACAGAGATCGCCTTCCACCCATCGACACATGGCGTGAGTTGAAAGATTTGATGCGGAAACGCTTCATTCCAGACCACTACCAATGGGAGTTGGAAGAAAAGCTATACAAGCTTAGACAAAGAGATCGAAGTGTAAATGACTACTACAACAAAATGATTGAAGCCATGAGACGAGCTGATGTAAAAGAATATCCAGAAGACACCATGGATAGATTTCTAGCTGGTCTACGAAGGGCAATCCGTGAAAGAGTAGCATTGTACCGCTTCGACGAGTTGGAAGACATGGTGGAATACGCCATTCGGATAGAAAAGTGGCTAGAGGAACTAGAGATGAAGTCAAAAGAGGAGGTTCAAGTAGAGTCGAGCATTGCCACCCATGATGCTTCTATTTCCAAGGTACCTATTCTAGACTTCATTGAAGTACCTATTATCTCATCGCCATCTGTTTCTATGTGCTTAGAAAATGAGATAGTTGAAGAATCTAAGCCGGAAGTAGACATGAAAGAATCAACAAATGTGGAGATGCCAATTTTGGAGGAGTTAGTTCTAGAAGATTGCAATTTGGGAGTTTCGTCCATGGAGATTATCGATCCTAAAGATTGTATGGAGGACAAACTACAAATTGTGAACATGGAGATCCATGATACAGTTGAAGAGGCCAAAGATGAAGAGCAGTTCGAAACTGAAGATAAAGGAGATGTGATGAAAGTACAACCATGTTTTGAAAAGGAGAATGACAATCGTGAAGCAATGGTTGAAGATCATAACGAGCTCGATCAACCTAGTATTGAGAAGCCGCTGATTTCTAACATTTTTTGTCAACCTTGTACTTTTAATGTTTTAATCTTACAGGTTGCCAAAGATGTACCACATGTTATTGATGTTCCACCAGACTTATTCGTGGTTACTATGTCCATGCATCCTATGAAGTTGAAGCTTGATCTAAAAGAGATTGATGATCAGTTCGTGTTCGTTTTCGATCCAAGCCGCTCGAATTCGAGGACGAATTCTTTTCAAGAGGAGGGGAATGATAAGACCATAGTAAGCATCAAATCGGTCCATTCAAAGCTGCCATTAGAGGATCCCAAGATTGTTACTCCTTTAATAATCAAAGATTGGAGATCAAGATTTGAAGAGCAATGCATGAAGATAGAACTCATCAAGTTGTGCATGCATGGCAGATTCACATTGCATAGACAAGTTGCATGGAGTTTTCGTCCCCCTTAGTTATTTAATTAAGGGATTGATTTATTTAGACTATAGTATTTAATTAGACTATGGTATTTAATTAATTAGATCAGATTTTTAATTAATTATTTGTTAATTTTCGTCCATAATGAGGTCAAGTTTGACTAGAATTGTATTTAAGGCAATTTCCTACCTTGAATAGAATTCTAGTTTAGGTATCTTCCTAGTATAGTTAGAGATCCCTTTTGGATCAATTTTTAGGCCTTTTAAGCTTATTATTTTCGTCCCTATTATGCCTATAAATAAGAGATCCATGTAACATTATTTTTTTAGACTATATTTGATTAATTAAGCTTTGCTTTCAATATTGTCTCAACCCCCTTTTAAATCTTTGTGAGTTTTGATTTAAAATTCATATTCTTGGAGCTAGCAACTTTAAGTCTTATCCAAGGGTATTGCTTAATCCACTTGAGGGATTAACCGGTATTCGCTACCCGAAGATCAACTTAGAGATTTCATCCTTGGGTACGTTCGAGATTCAAGGAGGCTATCACACACGAATTTACACCCAATTTCCAGCCTATATTTCGTCCCTATACAGCCCCTATCCTTCGGTTCTTGTGTTACATAGTTCGTGTCATAGTTTAGGTATTTTAGTTGTCTAGATTAGTCGTAATTTTGAGTCGGATTGAAGCCCTTCATTCGCTGACGTGTTTCGTATCCAGAAGTCTTCCGCTACGTTTTTTATTCATCCTAGATTAATTGTCCGGGTCGTATCACACCATCCGGACCATACACATATGCACCCATGTACCATTCGGTCCATGCACCATACACCAATCATACTCCGTATACCCATACACCATATACACCAAATTCTCGCCATGTCTACCGCAACAACAACATGATCATACCTGAGTTTGAAGGTCTATACTATCCCGACATCTATTTGGATTGGGAACGCAAAGTAGACAAACTTTTTGAGTGCTATGACTTCCCCGAGAAAAAGAAAGTACAGCTAGTTTCATCAAAGTTTAAAGGCTACGCAACAACATGGTGGGAATTCCAACAGAACCGATGCCATAGAGATCACCTTCCACCTATCGACACATGGCGTGAGTTGAAAGATTTGATGCGGAAACGCTTCATTCCAGACCACTACCAATGGGAGTTGGAGGAAAAGTTATACAAGCTTAGACAAAGAGATCGAAGTGTAAATGACTACTACAACAAAATGATTGAAGCCATGAGACGAGCTGATGTAGAAGAATATCCAGAAGATACCATGGATAGATTTCTAGCTGGTGATGTGATTCCGTCATGCTCAAGAACATGAAGGAATGCGGATGACAAGATCGAAACTGATGAAGCTATGCCTAGCATGGATGAGGTGAATCCCGAGCTGCAGTTGCAAGGGCCGATTACACGCCTACGAGCAAAGAAGTTACAAGGCTATTTCCAAGCCATTGTAAGAAAGAAGTTTGAAGAAGAAGTAATCGAACCACTCAGCCCAAAATGGATCACCATGTTGTCCGTAGATGATGAAGGAGGAAGCATGAAGACGTGAGAGGAAGAATGACGCCATTTGGACGTGTGCATCAAAAGTTATTCGCGTTTGCATGGGAAATCGGGAGATGCTGTTTTTCATGCAAAGGTGGCAAGAATTATATTACATGGGCCACGAAATTATACACTATATTTCAGCCCATGTCGTGTAATTAAAGGTCCAAATAGGCGAGTTTAATGAAGGCCCAAGTTGTTGGGATTTATCTTTATCTAGATAGATTTTTCTTATTTTATTTTTGGTATCTTTTGATTCTTTCCTTAAAAACAGATTTTGGATAAGGAAACAATCCTAGTTATGATAGGAAACTCTTTTTCTAGTTCTTTTAGGATTTTATCTTGGAATTTTCGTCCATCCCTCTATTATAAATAGGGGATCATTGTTACTTTGATATTTAGACCATATTTGATTAAGAAGAATTTACCTTTCAATATTGTCTCACCCAAGATCCTCTTTTTGTTTATTTTCAGCCGAAAATACACACTCTTAGAAGCTTGCAACTTTTAAGTTTTATCTTTAAATCTTGTTCTAATTCTCTTGTGGAGTTAGGGTCGGATTTGCAACCGAAGTGGAATCAAGTAGTGAATCTTTTTGTGTATTGTTTTACACTTGGAGTTTTGCCCCGATTTCAATTCATTCTACAACACCATCATCGCCATCCATCCTCGACGACTTCCAGCAGCCATCCAACGTCCATAACATCAATCTCCATCAAGTTCGAGTGAAGATCTACATGTTTCCAAGTTGTTCGAGTTCAGTTCAAGTATACGTGCTGTTCGCGCCGAGTTGAGCACATATACCGTAAGTCTTCTATTTCTTTGTCATAACCTATCTACATCAACCCTTCTTCACCCCACATCACTATCATACACGTTCCTAGTCATCCCTATCAAATTCGAAACCAAAACAGCCCCTCTTCCGTTCGTTCCGTTGTGTTTTATTTAATTGTCGTGTCACAAATCTAGGTATTTAGTCGAGTCATTGAGTCTAGCTATTTAGTCATATTTCGAGTATCATAACCCTTACAGTTGAGTCGACGTGTGTTCGATCCTATTTTAGTCCGGATCACATCAGAAACTCTCGACGACGGTGTAAGGGTTGAAAATAATACCGGGACTTGAAATAGGACACGAAAAACAGCGGAAGACTCGATATAACTAGATAAAGACTTACAGAATTGATGAATGGACGAACTTGTGATGATGAACAGGCGTTGGCAACCTGGGGCTGAAGTCGAAGGCGTGTGTAGATGGATGATGGATGACGTCAAAGAATGGACAGCGGCGATGTTGATAGAAGGATAGGATAGATTCGGCAAACCCGTGTTGTAAACCCGAACGCGCACGTCTAACTTCTCCGGATAGCAATTCTCCCAAGTACTCGTTGTACCCTGAAGAACTTTAATAAGACTATTGGATTGCTAATTCAATAGAATTGTTTGTAGATATGATGTGACCCGGACAAATAATCCAAGACACGAGAGATATGCAAGCGGAAGACTTATAGATCGAAACACGTCAGGCGAATGAAGGATTCAATCTGACACTATGAATAGGTGAAATATATAACTAAACACAACTAAATAGAATGACAAGGGGCTGTTTAGGTTCGAATATGAAAGGATATGGCTATGGCCGTATAGTATGATGATATGTGGTGAAGAAAGGCTGGTGTAGATAGGTTATGATAAGAAAATAAAGAACTTACAGGATATGTGCTTATCTTGGCGCGAATGGCACGTATACTCGGAATTGGCGGAATCAGCTTGGGAACTCGATGAACTTGATGGATGATGGTGATATGGACGAATTGACGAAGGATGGATGTCGTTGAAGGTGGCTTTGGCGGCGGTGAAGTTTGGTAGAAGGATCGGCTAGGATCGGTGAACCCGCGTTGTAAACCCGAACGCGCACGTCTAACTTCTCCGGATAGCAATTCTCCCAAGTACTCGTTGTACCCTGAAGAACTTGAATAAGACTATTGAATTGCTAGATCAATAGAATTGTGTTTGATCAACCAAAGGATCGATAAATGTGATCAACCAAAGGATCGGTGAGACAATTGAGAAATTAACTCTTTATTTCATGCAACGTCTGATTTATGAATGTCACAGGGTACTCCTATTTATAGGAGAGATTATGAACGAAAATTAACCCTAATTAACTAGATAAATATAAAAAAATACTAATCCTAATCAAACTAGGATAAAATCAAAAGATACCAAAAATAAGATAACAAAAATCTATCTAAATCTAACTAGATAAGGATAAATCCCAAAGTGGATTTGGGCTGGATATTCTCACCTATTTGGACCTTATTAATAACGACAATGGGCTGAATTAATTGAATTAAATTCGTGGCCCATGACATAATTAATCTTGCCACCTTTGCATAAAAAACAGCATCTCCCGATTTCCCATGCAAACGCGTATAACTCTTCATGCACACGTCCAAATGGCTTCGTTCTTCTTCTCGCGTCTTCATGCTTCCTTCTTCATCATCAAATGATAGCATGTTGACCAATCTCGGGCTGAATATTTGATCTTCATGGACTGCCCAAAATATCTGAATATTTTCATGCACTTGTGTTCTTCAAATCTTGATCTCCAATCTTTAATCTTGAACAACATGATTATCTTTGAAGCTCTCAATGGCATTCTTGGATTTGATTCTTTTATGCTTTTCAGGATCATATCATTCCCCTCCTCTTGAAAAGAATTCGTCCTCGAATTCAAATCTCCAGGATCAAAGATGAACACGAAATGAACATCAATCTCTTTTTGTACAAGATCAGTAACATGGGGCACATCTTTAGCAACCTGTAAAATAAAGATATCACAAGAAAATGGTTGACAAATGATATTAGAATTCGACTGCGTCTCCATGCTAGCTTGATCGAGCTCCATATGATCTACGATCATTTCCTCATGGATGTCGGTTTCCTCTTCAAAACAAGACTGCATCTCCATCAATTTCTCAACTACTTCAACTTCCTCAACTGTATCATTGGATTCCTCAACGGCGGCAACAATCTCTATTTCTTCTATAGGTGCATCAACTGAAATTGTTACCTTGAAAGTAGAATCTTCTTTGATGGCAACGATCTCAGATGGTAACTCAACGTGGATCTCCTCTTGAATGTCGTGAGCTTGGTTTGGCACATCCATGACTGGCTGAACTGGTGATACAGGCCGTGTAGGTGGTACATAGGTATGTAGAAACTCCTCGAATGACTCAGGTTCGCTCCAACGAAATGGGGCTGTTTGGCGATGAGCTCTAGGTGACAACTCTACATTTGACTCTACTTGAACCACTTCATTTTGCAGACTCTCCAACCACTTCTCTATCTCAATGGCATATTGCACCATGTCTTTTAACTTGTCGAAGTGATACAATGCTACCTTTTCTCGGATTTCCCTTCGTAGACCAGCTAAGAATCTATCCATGGTATCTTCTAGATACTCTTCTACATCAGCTCGTCTCATGGCTTCAATCATTTTGTGGTAGTAGTCATTTACACTTCGATCTCTTTGCCTAAGCTTGTATAGCTTTTCCTCCAACTCCCATTGGTAATGGTCTGGAATGAAGCGTTTCCGCATCAAATCTTTCAACTCACGCCATGTGTCAATAGGTGGAAGGTGATCTCGATGGCATCGATTTTGTTGGAATTCCCACCATGCTGCTGCGTAGTCTTTAAACTCCAATGTGGCTAATTGCACCTTCTTTGACTCTGGGAAGTAGTGATACTTAAAAATCTTATCAACTCTGCGTTCCCAATCTAGGTACACTTCTGGATCGTATAGACCCTCAAACTCTGGGATGGTTATCTTGTTGCGGTGTAGACCATCGGCATCTCTGAATCGATTCGGGCGGACTCGGACCGGATCCATCTAACTTGATGATGTGGGGCTGTTGTATGAATGGTGTAGGTAAACCGGTTGTTTTGGTTTATGGTGTATGTGGACCACGGGTGTATGGGTGTACGGGTGTATGGGTGTATGTGTGTATGGACTATGTGGTGTATAAGGTGAACCGGGTGTATATGGGTGTGGATTGGGTAATTCGAATCCCTTGGGTATAGGAATCAAATTAGATGTGGATAAGTAAGAAAGATCTTGAATAGATATGGATGAGGATGGAAGATATCTAAACAAGGTAGGAAATCTAGTGGATAAGGTAGAATATTTTTGGATAAGTTTGACCAAGTGTGAACACAATCTAACAAATCCCAAAATATCTATCTAAGATGGATTCAAGCCTATCTAGACTAGAAAACAACAAGAAAATAAAAATAAACAAGAAATAAAATCTGATTTTCGTTTTTTTTTTTTTTTTTTTCGGCGACCTTTTTTTTTTTTCGGTTTTTTTTTTTACTAAGCCGATGTCCTTTGCTCCTTTTTTTTTCAATGAATATGAATCAGATTACAACTTGAAACAAATGAAAATTAAATGACACGTACGAAAAATAACTGACACGTAGATGACACGTCGGATTGAACCACGACCAGCAGAGCTGACGTGGCTCTGATGCCAAATGATACGATTCCCGGTATGATGATCAACACCGAGAGAAAAATGGGCGGAAGACTTTTAGATCGAAACACGTCAGGCGAATGAAGGATTCAATCCGACACTATGAATAGGTGAAATATATAACTAAACACAACTAAATAGAATGACAAGGGGCTGTTTAGGTTCGAATATGAAAGGATATGGCTATGGCCATATAGTATGATGATATGTGGTGAAGAAAGGCTGGTGTAGATAGGTTATGATAAGAAAATAAAGAACTTACGGGATATGTGCTTATCTTGGCGCGAAGGCACGTATACTCGGAATTGGCGGAATCAGCTTGGGAACTCGATGAACTTGATGGATGATGGTGATATGGACGAATTGACGAAGGATGGATGTCGTTGAAGGTGGCTTTGGCGGCGGTGAAGTTTGGTAGAAGGATCGGCTAGGATCGGTGAACCCGCGTTGTAAACCCGAACGCGCACGTCTAACTTCTCCGGATAGCAATTCTCCCAAGTACTCGTTGTACCCTGAAGAACTTGAATAAGACTATTGAATTGCTAGATCAATAGAATTGTGTTTGATCAACCAAAGGATCGATAAATGTGATCAACCAAAGGATCGGTGAGACAATTGAGAAATTAACTCTTTATTTCATGCAACGTCTGATTTATGAATGTCACAGGGTACTCCTATTTATAGGAGAGATTATGAACGAAAATTAACCCTAATTAACTAGATAAATATAAAAAAATACTAATCCTAATCAAACTAGGATAAAATCAAAAGATACCAAAAATAAGATAACAAAAATCTATCTAAATCTAACTAGATAAGGATAAATCCCAAAGTGGATTTGGGCTGGATATTCTCACCTATTTGGACCTTATTAATAACGACAATGGGCTGAATTAATTGAATTAAATTCGTGGCCCATGACATAATTAATCTTGCCACCTTTGCATAAAAAACAGCATCTCCCGATTTCCCATGCAAACGCGTATAACTCTTCATGCACACGTCCAAATGGCTTCGTTCTTCTTCTCGCGTCTTCATGCTTCCTTCTTCATCATCAAATGATAGCATGTTGACCAATCTCGGGCTGAATATTTGATCTTCATGGACTGCCCAAAATATCTGAATATTTTCATGCACTTGTGTTCTTCAAATCTTGATCTCCAATCTTTAATCTTGAACAACATGATTATCTTTGAAGCTCTCAATGGCATTCTTGGATTTGATTCTTTTATGCTTTTCAGGATCATATCAAGATAGGTGATCAACCAAAGGATCGTGAGACAGATTGAGAATAACTCTTTATTTCTTGCAATTGTCTCAATTATGAATGTCACAGGGTGCTCCTATTTATAGGAGACATTATGGACGAAATTAAACCCTAATTAACTAGATAAACATTGAAAAATACTAATCCTAATCAATCTAGGATAAAATCAAAAGATACCAAAAATAAGATAACAAAAATCTATCTAAATCTAACTAGATAAGGATAAATCCTAACTAACTTTGGGCCTCTTATTTTCGCCACTTTTGGACCTTTAATAACACAATATGGGCTGCAATATATCATAAATAATTCGTGGCCCATATGTATTATTCTTGTCACCTTTGCATGAAAAACAGCATCTCCCGATTTCCCATGCAAACGCGTATAACTTTTCATGCACACGTCCAAATGGCGTCGTTCTTCTTCTCACGTCTTCATGCTTCCTTCTTCATCAATAATGGATAGCATGCACACTAAACTCAAGCTGAATCTATACGTTAATTTAATCTTCAACCAGGCAGTATGCCCATACCGACTGTATTCATGTAGTATGCCCATACCGCTGGCTCTTTGAACTTCCATCTTCAACTCTTCAAGTATGATCTTGATCATCATGGATTGTTCTTCAAATCTTGATTTCCAATCTTTGATGACCCTCATTATAACAATCTTCGGACCTTTGAATGATAGCTCAGAATTTGATTCTTCAAGGCATTTCAGGATCATATCATTCCCCTCCTCTTGAAAAGAATTCGTCCTCGAATTCAAATCTTCGGGGTCAAGGACTAACATGAATGGATCATCAAACTCCTTTGTGTGCACAACTAAATCACAAGGAACATTCTCAACAACTTGTAAAATAAAGACATCAAAAGTACAGGGTTGATAAAAAACGTTAGAACTCGGTAGCTCCTCCATGACTGCTTCTTTGAGTTCTTTGTGCTCCACAGTCTTTACTCCATTAACGTCAATCTCCTCTTGAAAATATGGCTGCATTTCCAACAGCTCTTCAACTGGTTCGAACTCCTCAGCTTCGAACAGCTCTTTAATGATTCCGATCTCCTCTACGGCAGCATTGATCTCCATCTCTTCTTCAAGGGTTTGACATACAAGGCATGGTACGTCACATGTTGGACTTGGTGTAACAATGGTCAGGTGAGTTGGTAGTATGGGCCATGTAGGTGGCGTCCAAACAGGTGCACGGGATGTAGGCTCGGGTCTACGGCTGGACTGCGGTGTAGTACGGCTCAAACACCTCTCAACTTGTTTAGCATAGTGTACCATATCCTCCAATTCGTCAAAATGATATAATGCGACCTCTTCTCGGATGGACCTTCGTAGACCAGCTAGGAATCTGTCCATTGTATCCTCTAGATACTCTTCTATATCAGCTCGTCTCATGGCTTTAATCATTTTGTTGTAGTAGGCATCTACACTTCGATCTCTTTGCTTAAGCTTGTATAGCTTTTCTTCTAGCTCCCATTGGTAGTGGTCTGGGATGAAGCGTTTCCGCATCAAATCTTTCAACTCACGCCATGTGTCGATAGGTGGAAGGTGATCTCGGTGACATTGGTTTTGCTGGAATTCCCACCATGCTGCTGCGTAGCCTCTAAACTCTAATGAAACTAGCTGCACTTTCTGTGACTCTGGAAAGTCGTAACACTCAAAAACTTTGTCTACCTTTTGTTCCCAATCAAGGTAAGCATCGGGATCATGTAGACCTTCAAACTCGGGAATTAACATTTTGTTGCGGACTGGAATCATAGTGACCTGCGAACAATGAACAAACGTAAAAGAAAACAAGGACCTCGCAGTACTCACTTTTCTCTCGTTTGTTTTCTCTCTTGCTTTTACCTCTCGTGTATGTCTCTCAAATATAAGTGGTGCACGGTGTGTGTAAAATCGTATATGTAAATGACTGAATGGGGTGATGTGACACGATGATGTGGCACAGTTGGTGACGTGGCAGATGAGGTGGCACACTGATGTGGCGTGTAGGAGTGAGGTGGCAGGATGACTGGGCGGGGTGATGTGGATTAGGGTTTGATGAATCCACAAGGTGTGAAAGGAAATAATTAGGAATTTGGAAAGTTTGACACAATCTAGTTATTCCTAATTGGACTAGGACTCAAAAAGAAAATACCAAGGATAAAACAGAACTAGAAAAGAAAATACCAAGAAAATACCATTTTCTTGTGATGTCTTTATTTTACAGGTTGTCGAAGAAATTCCATTGGAAGTTGATGTACCATCAGATTTGATCATGAATGCCATGTCAAGGCAATCTATGGAGCTAGAGTTTCGGATGATTAACACAAGTGGAATGTTCTCGTTCATGTTCATGAAGATATGTTTTATGCAGCTTGTGCAAAAAGAATTTGATGGCCAGTTCGTGTTCGTCTTTGATCCCGGAGCTTTGAATTCGAGGACGAATTCTTTTCAAGGGGAGGGGAATGATGAAGCCACGAAAAGCCTTGAAGAACTTAATCCGGAGCTGCAAATACGTGGTCCATTTACACGATTTCGAGCAATACAATTGCAAGGATTTTTCCAAGCACTTGTATGTAAGAAGTTCGAAGATGACAAAGGAATTGAGAGCATCCCAAAGATTGTTACCTTGTTAAAAATTAAAGATTGGAGATCAAGTTTGAAGAGCAATGCATGAAGATAGAACTCATCAAGTTGTGCATGCGTGGCAGATTCGCGTTGCATGGAATTTTCGTCCCTTAGTTGATTTAATTAGGGATTGAATTTTATTTAGACTATAGTATTTATTTAATTATGTTAGTCTATAGTTTAGTTCAGATTTTTATTTAATTTAATGTAATTTTCGTCCATATTATAGTCAAGGTTGACTAGAATTGTATTTAAGGCAATTTCCTACCTTGAATAGAATTCTAGTTTAGGGAACTTCCTAGTATAGTTAGAGATCCCTTTTGGATCAATTTTTAAGCCTTTTTTATCTTTAATTTCGTCCATCTTAGCCCTATAAATAGGGGATCCATGTAACATTATTATTTTAGACTATATTTGATTAATTAAGCTTTGCTTTCAATATTGTCTCAACCCCCTTTTAAATCTTTGTGAGTTTTGATTTAAAATTCACATTCTTGGAGCTAGCAACTTTAAGTCTTATTCAAGAGTATTGCTTAATCCACTTGAGGGATTAACCGGTATTCGCTATCCGAAGATCAACTTGGAGATTTCATCCTTGGGTACGTTCGAGATTCAAGGAGGCTATCGGGTTGTGATTCACATCAACGAATCATCATCCATCAACCATCATCGACATCTTCCATCCACATCGACGCACGCCTCAAAGTCAGCCACAAGTTCGAGCAACCTTCTACCGTTCGTTTATTCGTAAGTTCGTTACATCCCTATCATATCCTACCTTCTCCAAGCCATTCTTCACTAGCCTACACACACGAAATCCTACATAATTCCAGCCCTATAAACCGTCCCTATTCAGCCCCTTTTTTCTTGGTATTGTGTTACATAGTTTGTATCATTTTTTCTAGGTATTTTAGTTGTCTAGATTTTTCCGTATTTTCGTTGTTTATCGAGTCGGATTGAAGCCCTTCATTCGCTGACGTGTTTCGTATCTAGAAGTCTTCTGCTACGTCTCTAGATTCGTCCTAGATTATTTGTCCGGGCCGTATCAAAATGCCTCTGAGGTTCGATCATTCCATGCTTTTAATACTTTGAAGTCATTGTTATGTTCTGCTCCTGTTTTGTGTTTACCTGATTTTTCTAAGACTTTTGAGATCGAGTGTGATGCCTCCGGGATAGGTATTGGTGCTGTTTTGATGCAGGAAAAACGTCCCGTGGCATACTTCAGTGAGAAGTTAAATGGCGTCTCTCTTAGGTACTCCACGTACGATAAAGAGCTCTACGCTTTGAAGCGTGCGTTGGACACATGGCAGCACTATCTCTGGCCTAAGGAGTTCGTCATCCACACGGATCATGAAAGCTTGAAACATTTGAAAGGGCAAAACAATCTGAACAAGAGACATGCGAGATGGGTCGAGTTCATCGAGTCCTTCCCGTCTGTTATCAAATACAAGAAAGGCGAGGAAAACGTGGTCGCCGATGCCCTATCAAGAAGGTACGCTCTTTTGAACTTAATGCATGCTAAGATGCTTGGTTTTGCGTCTATTAAAGCACTGTATGTTGAGGACGCCTATTTCAGCCCCATCTATGCTTCATGTAGCTCGAAATCTAGGTCCTATGATGGTTATTATGTGCATGATGGTTTCTTGTTCAAAGAGTCGAAATTATGCATCCCTACTTGTTCTATGCGTGAGTTATTGGTGTTAGAATCGCATGCGGGAGGTTTAATGGGTCACTTTGGTGTGCATAAGACATTGAACTTGCTGCATGAACACTTCTTTTGGCCGCATATGCGTAAGGATGTAGAGAATGTGTGTAGTCGTTGCATTACTTGTCGTCAAGCCAAATCCACTTCACACCCCTTTGGTTTATACTCGCCCCTACCCGCCCCTCATCTCCTTGGATTGATATTTCTATGGATTTCATCTTAGGATTGCCTAGATCTAGGTCGGGTAAGGATTCTGTTTTTGTTGTAGTTGACAGGTTTTCCAAAATGGCTCATTTCATTGCATGTAGGAAAACTGATGATGCTATACATGTTGCCAACTTGTTCTTTGTGCATGTTGTTAAATTGCATGGAATTCCTCGTACTATTGTTAGTGATAGGGATTCTAAGTTTTTAGGACATTTCTGGCGTGTTTTGTGGGGAAAATTAGGAACTAAGTTATTGTTTTCTACTGCATGTCATCCACAAACCGATGGTCAAACTGAGGTTGTGAATCGCACTTTAGGAGCTTTACTTAGATCTCTAATTAAGAATAATTTTAAGTCATGGGAAAAATGTCTACCATATGCTGAATTTGCTTACAATCGTGTTGTGCATTCTTCTACTAACATGTCTCCTTTTGAGGTAGTTTATGGATTTAATCCGTTAACTCCTACTGATTTGTTACCTTTACCTGTTGAGCATCTAACAAGTGTTAAAGGTATGAAAAGAGCTGATTTTATTCAAGAGATACATGAGAAGGTACGTGCCCGGATTGAGCACCAAGGCTCAAGGATAGCCGCCGCACGCAACACGAGGCGTAAATGTGTCATCTTCCAGCCCGGTGATCGTGTTTGGGTTAATTTAAGCCCCGGCCGATTTCCTAACTTGAGGAAGTCCAAGTTGTCGCCCCGTGGAGATGGTCCCTTCACTGTTCTAAGCCGAGTCAATGACAATGCATACCGCATTGATCTACCTGGTGAGTATAAGTGTTCTTCTACCTTTAATGTTGCTGATTTATCTCCTTTTGTTGCAGATGAATTCGACCATGATGAGGAGTCAAATTCGAGGACGAATTCTTTTCAGCAGGGGGGGGAATGATGAGGACATCCATAGCAATGAGGAAGTCAATGAAGAGCTTCAATTCAAAGGACCCGTCACAAGATTAAGAGCTAAGAAGTTGCAAGAATATTTGCAAGCTACAATTCGCAAGAAGCTTGAAGAAGAAGACGGCGTGCAAGGAAGCTTGAAGATGATGAACTTATTGACATTGGAAGATGAAGATCAAGACATGGAGAACACAATATGAAGATGTGCATGTGTGCATATGGACGTGTGCATGTGCATGAAGTGAAGATGGATCGGCCGAAATTGTGCAAGACCAATTTTCGGTCCTTGTTGATTTTATTTAGTAGTTATTTTTTTAGACTATAGTATTTATTTTATTTAATTATACTATAGTTTGGATCAGATTTTAATTAATTATTTAGGGTAATTTTCGGTCATGTCAAAGTCATAGGTTGACTAGGATTTTAGATAAGGTAAGATCTACAAGTTCTACCTTAAATAGAATTCTAGTTTAGGAAATATCCAAACACAATCCTAGATTGATTTGGACTATAATTTTCGGCCCTTAGCTTATAGTTTTCGATCCACCTATTATTATAAATAGGGGATCCATGTCTCATTGTTACTTTAGACTATATTTGATTATTAAGCCTTTGCTTTCAATATCGTCTCTCCCCATTTAATCTTTTGTGAGTTTAGATAAATAAATTCATACTCTTAGATTTAGCACCTCTAAGTTTTACAAAGGGAATTCACCGTCCACATTCGAGGGATCGTCGGAAACTCGCTATCCGAAGAGCAACTTAAAGAATTTGGCCTTGTGTACGTTCGAGATTCAAGGCAACTTTCGGGTTGTAATTCACATCACAACCACCACCGCCGTCCAGCCACCTTCGACGCCACCACCGTCCACCGTCGTCCATCTCAACCATCATCCTCAAGATCGTGATCTCTTCGTTCAATCCGTAAGTCCATCGTATCTCTAACATATCCTATCTACCCTAGCCCTTCTAAACCAACTCATCACCATCGAAAATCATCCCATAATACCGTCCATATAGCCGTCCAAAAATAGCCCATCTTTGTTTGGATTTGTGTTATTTTGTGTGTCATTAGTCTAGGTATTTTATTTGGTCTTAGTTGTCTAGTTTGTTCAATAATTCTTCCGCATATTTTCTTTGATAATTTGAGTCATAGAAGACACAAAAACTTACGTGTGTCGACGTGTGTTCGTTCCTAGAGTTCGGGTCGTATCATCCCGATGGTGTTCTTGTTCCTCTTCTCGAATGATGCTCAGACTCCGGATTGTGACCAAACTGACTTGTTGCACCTCCGGATCGACTTGATCATGAGTTGTATCATTCTCGACTTCTTTATCATGTGTGGCGTCATCCACTGACTTTTCATCCTCACTGGCTGATTCGACTTGATTTGTTTCGGTTAAGTACAGAACTCGCCGGTTTGGACATTGAGCCTAAAAGTGGCCCCAACCTTAACATTTGTGACACTGAATGTCACGAGCTCGATTAGTGATACGACCCGGACAAATAGTCTAGGACGAATCTAGAGACGTAGCGGAAGACCTCTGGATACGAAACACGTCAGCGAATGAAGGGCTTCAATCCGACTCAACTAGACGAATAAAACAAACAAATCTAGACAAATAAAATATCTAAACTATGACACGAACTATGTAACACAAGAACCGAAGGATAGGGGCTATATAGGGACGAAATATAGGCTGGAAATTATGGGAGTAAATCGTGTGTGAAAGCTTGTGAAGAATGGTTTGGGTAGATAGGATATGTTAGGGATGAAACGAACTTACGGATGAAACGGAACGGCGTAGAACTTGAACTCGAACTTGTGGGCTGAATTGAGGCGTGCGTCAATGAGGATGGAAGACGTCGATGATGGTTGATGGATGATGATTCGTTGATGTGAATCACAACCCGATAGCCTCCTTGAATCTCGAACGTATCCAAGAATGAAATCTCCAAGTTGCTCTTCGATAGCGAATACCGGTTAATCCCTCAAGTGGATTAAGCAATACCCTTGAGTAAGACTTAAAGTTGCTAGCTCCAAGAATATGAATTTGTTAATCAAAACTCACAAAGATTTAAAAGGGGGTTGAGACAATATTGAAAGCAAAGCTTAATTAATCAAATATAGTCTAAAGTATCAATGTAACAATGATCCCCTATTTATAAGAGCTATAGGGACGAAAATAATAAGCTTAAAAGGCCTAAAAATTGATCCAAAAGGGATCTCTAACTATACTAGGAAGTTCCCTAAGCTAGAATTCTATTCAAGGTAGGAAATTGCCTTAAATACAATTCTAGTCAAACTCTATCAACTTATGGACGAAAATTAATAAATAAATAAATAAAATCTGAACTAAACTATATTCTAACATAATTAAATAAATACTATAGTCTAAATAAAATTCAACCCCTAATTAAATTAATTAAAGGGCCAAAAATCTGATCTCGTGCACGCATGCACAACTCGACGAGTTCTTCATGTTCTCTTCTTCAAACCTTGATCTCCAATCTTTAATTACTAGCAAAGTAACAATTTTGGAGTTGCTCTAAACATCTTTGTCATCTTCGAATTTCTTACATACAAATGGTTGGAAAAATCCTTGCAATTGTATTGCTCGAAATCGTGTAATTGGACCACGTATTTGTAGCTCCGGATTAAGTTCTTCAAGGCTTTTCGTGGCTTCATCAATTAGGGGCTGCATTGGGTGGCGTCACACCTTGGGTTGGGCGAGTAGGTGATACGACCCGAACTCTAAGAACGAACACACGTCGACACACGTAAGTTTTTGTGTCTTCGATGACTCAAACAATCAAAGATAAAATATGCGGAAGATAACGGAATAAACTAGACGACTAAGACTCAACTAAAATACCTAGACAATGACACACAAAATAACACAAAATCCAAACAAAGATGGGCTGTTTTTGGACGGCTATATGAACGGTATTATGGGATGATTTTCGATGGGGAATAGTTGGTTTAGAAGAGCTAGGGTAGATAGGATATGATAGAGTTATAACGGACTTACGGATGTAACGAAGAGAACGATGGATTGGACACGAACTTGAGGTTGATGGTGGAACGGACGGCGGTGGCTGGTGGTGGCGTCGTGGATGGCGGCGGCGGCGGTGTTGAATTGTTGTGAATTACAACCCGAAAGTTGCCTTGAATCTCGAACGTACACAAGGCCAAATTCTTTAAGTTGCTCTTCGGATAGCGAGTTTCCGACGATCCCTCGAACGTGGACGGCGAATTCCCTTTGTAAAACTTAGAGGTGCTAAATCTAAGAGTATGAATTTAATTATCTAAACTCACAAAAGATTAAACGGGGAGAGACGATATTGAAAGCAAATGCTTAATAATCAAATATAGTCTAAAGTATCAATGTCACATGGATCCCCTATTTATAATAATAGGTGGATCGAAAACTATAAGCTAAGGACCGAAAATTATAGTCCAAATCAATCTAGGATTGTGTTTGGATATTTCCTAAACTAGAATTCTATTTAAGTTAGATTTTGTAGATCTTGCCTTATCTAAAAATCTGGTCAAAATTCTATCTAAAATAACCGAAAAATCCTAACTAAAAATCTGCAAAATTTCGTCCATAATATAATAAATAATATACTATAGACTAATAAATCAATCCCCTTAATTGGATCAATAAGGGCCGATTATTTTGGGCTTTTCCACCATACATGCTTAACTTGGGCTGAATAGCAAGTATACACATCAAGCCCAACAAAAGCACACTTGCACGCCTCCTTCATGTATTGCACTCCACATCTTGATCTCCATCTTCCATTTTCAACAATGTCATCATCTTCAAGCTTCCTTGCACGCCGTCTTCTTCTTCAAGCTTCTTGCGAATTGTAGCTTGCAAATAATCTTGCAACTTCTTAGCTCTTAGTCTTGTGACGGGGCCTTTGAATTAAAGCTCTTCATTGACTTCCTCTTTGCTATGGATGTCCTCATCAGTAGGGTTCGGCCGAGGCTGAATGGGTGGCGTAGACTCGGGTCTACGACCGGACTGCGGTGTAGAACGGTCGAAATGCCGTTCGGGTGGTCCGGATGGACCTCTGGATCGTGTAGAATCAGTAGAAGGGGTAGAAAGTGATGTGGAAGGTGTACCTTTATTCCATGAAGGACGTGTTGGGGCTGAAGTGAAGTGGGATCGATGGCGACCCTCTCTTAGCTGCCTTTCCACAATCGATGCGTACTGTACCATCCTTTCTACACTGGTGAAGTCTCTGAGCTCGACTTCACACGCAATGTCGGGGTTCATGCCTTCAATGTACCGAATGATGGTAGCATTTAAGGTCTCTTGCTTCCCGACTCGGTTCAAAAGGGTCTCCAATTTCTTATGGTACTCTTCGATTGACCTTGTCCCTTGTTTGACCCGATTGAGCTTTTTTTCAAGCTCTCTTTCATAATGCATGGGTATGAAACGCCCACTGATACGACCTGGACTCTAGGAACGAACACACGTCGACACACGTAAGGTTTTGTGTCTTCTACGACTCAAACAACTAATGGAAAAATATGCGGAAGATAACGGAACAAACTAGACGACTAGAACTAAATAAAAATACCTAAACAATGACACACAAAATAACACAAATCCAATGAATTATGGGGCTGTTTTGGACGGCAAGATGGACGGTATGGAGGAGGGTATTTCGATGGTGTTGGATGGGTTTAGAAGGACTAGAGTAAATAGGATATGATAGAGTTGTTTCGAACTTACGGATGGAACGAGATGGACACGAACTTTAACACGATGGTGATTGGTCTTGAGGTGGACGACGGCGGTTGATGGAGGCGTCGTGGATGATGGATGGCGGCGGTGAAGTGTTGTGAATTACAACCCGAAAGTTGTCTTGAATCTCGAACGTACACAAGGTCAAATTCTTTAAGTTGCTCTTCGATTAGCGAGTCTCCGGCGATCCCTCGAACGTGGACGACGAATTCCCTTTGTAAAACCTAGAATTGCTAGTTCTAAGAGTATGAATTTAATTATCTAAACTCACAAAGATTAAATGGGGATGAGACAATATTGAAGCAAAAAGCTAATTAATCAAATAAAGTCTAAAGTATCAATGTAACATGGATCCCCTATTTATAACAATAGGAGGACCGAAAATCCTATGCTATATGGCCGAAAAATAGAGTCCAAATCAAACTAGGATTGGACTTTGAAGTTTCCTAAACTAGAATTCTATTTAAGTTAGAACTTGTAGATCTTACCTTATCTAAAATCCTAGTCAATCTATGACTTAAAATAACCGAAAATTACATCCAAATTAATTAAATAAATCTGATCCATACTATAGTCTAATTAAATAAAATAAATACTATAGTCTAAAATAAAATAACCCCTTAATTAAA
This sequence comes from Perilla frutescens, assembly GCA_026008535.1. NCBI lineage: Eukaryota > Viridiplantae > Streptophyta > Magnoliopsida > Lamiales > Lamiaceae > Perilla > Perilla frutescens. The sequence continues at coordinate 47,552,163 of BRKX01000012.1, forward strand.
ATAACTAAGGGCCGATTTCTTCACTTCTCTTCTTGGCCGTGCCTTGTAACACTTGCACACATGCACACGTCCACATGCACACGTGCACATCTTCATGTTGTATTCTCCATGTCTTGATCTCCATCTTCCAATGTCAACAAGGTCATCATCTTCAAGCTTCCTTGCACGCCGTCTTCTTCTTCGAGCTTCTTGCGAATTGTAGCTTGCAAATAATCTTGCAACTTCTTAGCTCGTAGTCGTGTGATGGGTCCTTTGAATTGAAGCTCTTCATTGAGTTCCTCATTGCTATGGATGTCCTTATCATTGCATGTAGGAAAACCGATGATGCGGTACACATAGCCAATTTGTTCTTTATACATGTTGTGCGTTTACATGGAATACCTAGAACTATTGTTAGTGATAGGGATTCTAAGTTTCTAGCACATTTTTGGCGTGTACTATGGGGAAAATTAGGTACCAAGTTGTTGTTTTCTACTGCATGTCATCCCCAAACGGATGGTCAAACTGAGGTAGTTAATCGCACCTTAGGTACTTTGCTGCGTGCTTTAGTTAAAAACAACTTGAAATCATGGGAAGATTGTTTGCCATATGCTGAATTTGCTTATAATAGAGTTGTGCATTCATCTACCAATATGTCTCCGTTTGAAGCCGTTGGCGCACGTAATGCTGTTCAAAAGAACAAACGGCGCAAGCAAGTGATTTTCCAGCCTGGAGATCGCGTTTGGATTCATCTGAGTCCTGGATGGTTTCCTAACTTGAGAAAGTCAAAATTGATGCCAAGAGGAGATGGACCGTTCACCGTGCTGAGTCGAGTCAATGATAATGCATATCGCATTGATTTACCCGGTGAGTATAAGTGTTCGTCTACATTTAATGTTGCTGACTTATCTCCCTTTGCTAGACGTGCACCATCCTTTCTACACTGGTGAAGTCTCTGAGTCGAGCACGCAATGTCGGGGTTCATGCCTTCAATGTACCGAATGATGGTAGCATTTAAGGTCTCTTGCTTCCCGACTCGGTTCAAAAGGGTCTCCAATTTCTTATGGTACTCTTCGATTGACCTTGTCCCTTGTTTGACCTGATTGAGCTTCTTTTCAAGCTCTCTTTCATAATGCATGGGTATGAAACGCCCACTGATACGACCCGGACTCTAGGAACGAACACACGTCGACACACGTAAGGTTTTGTGTCTTCTACGACTCAAACAACTAATGGAAAAATATGCGGAAGATAACGGAACAAACTAGACGACTAGAACTAAATAAAAATACCTAAACAATGACACACAAAATAACACAAATCCAATAAATTATGGGGCTGTTTTGGACGGCAAGATGGACGGTATGGAGGAGGGTATTTTGATGGTGTTGGATGGGTTTAGAAGGACTAGAGTAGATAGGATATGATAGAGTTGTTTCGAACTTACAGATGGAACGAGATGGACACGAACTTTAACACGATGGTGATTTGATACGACTCGGACTATGCTAGGACGAATCTTGAGAACGTAGCGGAAGACTTTAAGGATGCGAAACACGTCAGTGAATGAAGGGCTTCAATCCGACTCAATAAACAATGAAAAATAGACAATCTAGACAACTAAAAATACGTAAACTATGACACGACTATGTAACACAAAAACAACGGATGAGGGGCTGAATAGGGACAGTTTTGAGGGCTGAATTTGTAGGGAAAATCGTGTGTGACGGCTTTGTGAAGAATGGCTTGGAGAAGGTAGGATATGATAGGGATGTAACGGACTTACGGATAAAACGTACGGTGGTTGATTGCTCGAACTTGGGGGGCTGAATTGAGGCGTGCGTCAATGGAGGATGGGCATCGTCGATGATGGTTGATGGATGATGATTCGTTGAGGTGAATCACAACCCGATAGCCTCCTTGAATCTCGAACGTATCCAAGAATGAAATCTCCAAGTTGCTCTTCGATAGCGAATACCGGTTAATCCCTCAAGTGGATTAAGCAATACCCTTGAGTAAGACTTAAAGTTGCTAGCTCCAAGAATATGAATTTGTTAATCAAAACTCACAAAGATTTAAACGGGGTTGAGACAATATTGAAAGCAAAGCTTAATTAATCAAATATAGTCTAAAGTATCAATGTAACAATGATCCCCTATTTATAAGAGCTATAGGGACGAAAATAATAAGCTTAAAAGGCCTAAAAATTGATCCAAAAGGGATCTCTAACTATACTAGGAAGTTCCCTAAGCTAGAATTCTATTCAAGGTAGGAAATTGCCTTAAATACAATTCTAGTCAAACTCTATCAACTTATGGACGAAAATTAATAAATAAATAAATAAAAATCTGATCTAATTAATTAAATACCATAGTCTAATTAAATACTATAGTCTAAATAAATCAATCCCTAATTAAATTAATTAAAGGGCCGAAAATCTGATCTCGTGCACGCATGCACAACTCGATGAGTTCTTCATGTTCTCTTCTTCAAACCTTGATCTCCAATCTTTAATTACTAGCAAAGTAACAATTTTGGCGTTGCATTTAACTTCTTCTAATTCTTCAAACTTCTTGTGAATAATTGCTTGGAAACAATCTTGCAATTTCTTGGCTCGAAATCGTGTAATCGAACCTCTAAATGGCAGCTCCGAATTTAGTTCTTCAAGGCCTTGCATGGCTTCATCATTCCCCTCCTCTTGAAAAGAATTCATCCTCGAATTCAATTCTCCGGGATCAAAGACGAACACGAACTGATCATCGAACTCCTTTTGCACAAGCTGCATAAAACACATCTTCATGAACATGAACGAGAACATTCCACTTGTGTTAATCATCCGAAACTCTAGCATAGATTGCCTCGGTATGGTATCCACGTTCAAACTTGGTGGTACATCAACTTCCAATGGAACATCTTCATCAACCTGTAAAATAAAGACATCACAAGAAAACGGTTGACAAAAAGTGTTAGAACTCGGCATCTCCTCCATGTTAGCTTGTTCAAGCTCTTCAAGATCTTTAACCATTGTCTCACGGATATCATTCTCCTTTTCGTAACAAGGTTGTATCTCCAACAACTCTTCAACTTCTTCGGCTTCCTCAACTGCTTCATGGATCTCCAAATTCACAATTTGTAGTTTATCCTCCATACAATCTTTAGGACATGTCATCTCCATGGACAAAACATCTAAACTGAAATCTTCTATACTTGTCTTCTCCGGATTAGTAATTTCAAGAATGGGCACCTCTTCATCAACATGAATAGAAACCGGCTCCTCTTGATTACAATCGTCTCGAACTAACTCCTTGATGAGAACGTGCAAGGCAATGAAGAAGATGATCCGGAGCTGCAGTTTAAAGGTCCAATGACGCGTTTGCGAGCTAAGAAGTTGCAAGCTTATTTACAAGCTTCTATTCGTCGCAAATTCGAGTTGCATGAAGATGAAGTGAAGAGCAGCCCAAGATGGATCACCATGCTATCTATTAATGATGAAGAAGGTATCATGAAGACGTGAGAAGAAGAATCACGCCATTTGGACGTGTGCATAAAAAGTTATACGCGTTTGCATGGGAAATTGGGAGATGCTGTTTTTCATGCAAAGGTGGTAATATTAATTGTACCATGGGCCACGAAATTATTCATGTTAATTCAGCCCATGATCGAGTTCTAAGGTCCAAGATGGTGTGGAAATACAGGCCCAAATCCATTGTGGGATTTATCCTTATCTAGTTAGATTTAGATAGATTTTTGTTATCTTATTTTTTGTATCTTTTGATTTTATCCTAGATTGATTAGGATTAGTTTTTTTCAATGTTTATCTAGTTAATTAGGGTTTAAATTCATCCATATACACTCCTATAAATAGGAGCACCATGTGACATTCATAATTCAGACAATTGCAAGAAATAAAGAGTTATTCTCAATCTGTCTCACAATCCTTCGGTTGATCAAACTTTTATCTACAATTCTATTATTCTAGCAAATCAATAGTCTTATTTAAGTTCTTCAGGGTATAATTAAGTACTTGGGAGAATTGCTATCCGGAGAAGCTAGACGAGTGCGTTCGGGTTGATTCAACACGGGTTCACCGATCTGTCCTATCCTTCTACCAAACCACCGCCGCCGTCACCAACACTCCACCGCCATCCGCCGTCCACACCGCCGTATTCCAGCCACCCTCGAGCCATCCTACGTGTTCCAATCGAGTCCTAGTTCGTGTCTACGTAATTCTAGTAAGTTTTACCATTTATTTCGAGTCGGTTTGAATCCTTCTTTAGCTGACGTTGTTCGAGTCCTTAAAGTCTTCCGCTTGCGTATATCTCGTGTCTTGGATTCATTGTTCGGGTCACATCATAAATTTGCTCTGATACCAAATGATAAGATTCCCGGTATGATGATCAACACCGAGAGAAAAATGCGCGGAAGACTTATAGAATCGAAACACACGTCAACTAAAGAAGGATTCAACCCGACTAATACTAGAACAAAATAAATGACTAAACAACGATAAATATGACTCTATTCTATGGCTGTACTTAGACTCGATGATGAGGACATCCATAGCAATGAGGACGTCAATGAAGAGCTTCAATTCAAAGGCCCCGTCACAAGATTAAGAGCTAAGAAGTTGCAAGATTATTTGCAAGCTACAATTCGCAAGAAGCTTGAAGAAGAAGACGGCGTGCAAGGAAGCTTGAAGATGATGACATTGTTGAAGATGGAAGATGGAGATCAAGATGTGGAGTCCAATACATGAAGAAGACGTGCAAGTGTGCTTTTTTTGGGCTTGATGTGTATACTTGCTATTCAGCCCAAGTTAAGCATGCATGGTGGAAAAGCCCAAAATAATCGGCCCTTGATGATCCAATTAAGGGGATTGATTTATTAGATTATAGTATTTTATTTATTTAATTTATCCTATAGTTTGGACGAATTTTTGGCAGATTTTTAGTTAAGATTTTCGGTTATTTTAGATAGAATTTTGACCAGATTTTTAGATAAGGCAAGATCTACAAAATCTACCTTAAATAGAATTCTAGTTTAGGAAGTAGTCAAAGTCCAATTCTAGTCTAATTAGGACTATTATTTTCGTCCCTTAGCCTTAGGAATTCGATCCAACTATTATAAATAGTGGATCCATGTCTCATTGTTATTTTAGACTATATTTGATTATTAAGCCTTTGCTTTCAATATCGTCTCTCCCCGTTTAATCTTTTGTGAGTTTAGATAATTAAATTCATACTCTTAGATTTAGCATCTCTAAGTTTTACAAAGGGAATTCGCCGTCCACGTTCGAGGGATCGTCGGAAACTCGCTATCCGAAGAGCAACTTAAAGAATTTGGCCTTGTATACGTTCGAGATCCAAGGCAACTTTCGGGTTGTAATTCACAACACTATCACCACCACCGTCTACCATCCACGACGCCACCACCACCACCGGCCGTCCGTACCAATTCCAGCCACCATCACCGCCGTCCAAGCCCCACCGCCGTTCGTGTTCCAATTCATCGTCATTCCGTTCAATCCGTAAGTCCATCGTATCTCTATCATACCCTATCTACTCAAGCCGTTCTAAACCCCTTCAATACCATCGAAATTCCATCAACCTTGCCATTGTCCTAGCCGTCCAAAACAGCCCCATACTTGTTTGGATTTTGTGTTATTTTGTGTGTCATTGTCTAGGTATTTTAGTTGAGTCTTAGTCGTCTAGTTTGTTCCATTATTATTCCGCTTATTTTACTTTGATTGTTTGAGTCATAGTAGACACAAAAACTTACGTGTGTCGACGTGTGTTCGTTCCTAGAGTTCGGGTCGTATCATAAAAGTGGTATCAAAGCCACGTCGGCTTTGGTTCGATTTTTGTGTCGTATTTTATTTTACGGTTAATCGAGTTGTAATTTAATTTCCGTTTGTTCATTGTTATATAAAAAAAAAAAGAAGAGAAAAAGCTTCGATCAAAAAAAAAAAAAGCGATCGAATTCAAAAAAAAAAAAATAAAAAAAAAAAAACAAAAATTCATTGTTCAATTTTATTTTTGGTACTTTCCTTTTGGTACTAGATCATAGTTGGTAATTACCTTAATAAGTCTTTCTTATTTTTGATAATTTCCTTCAAGTTTGTTTTTACTTTTGGAACTTTCCATACAAGTCCTATTTCTTGTTGGTAACTTCCTTAAGTGTCTTATTTTATTTTTGGTTCATTCCTTCTAGAGTCTAGGCTAATTAAGGTATTTAGATTGTGTCACATAGATTGATACATATCCAAGTCCCCTACTTACCTTATCTATTTCTTTCTTCCTTATCTATTCTATTTCTTTCCTTCTTCTACCTAGATTTATTTTTGGATTTCCTAATCTATTTGGGACTTCAATAATTGATCTACTTCCTTCCTTTCCTACCATACCCATAATCGACCAACACCCCTAACCACTACACAATCGGCCACACCCCTACCCATACTCACTCACATTCGGCCATTACCATACCCACCCATACTCAACCCATATCTCATCTATACATACCAAATTCATCCTTGTTCCGAGAATAGCATTCCCGTCCTTCCTCGAAACAAACCACACGATTCCCTTACCTTCATATGCACGATTTTCACACACTGTGCACCATACACTTTGAGTGATACACGAGTGGTAAAATCAAGAGTGAAAACAAACGAGAGAAAGTGAGATTGTGAGGATCTTCCTTGTTTTCTTTTACGTTTGTTCGTTTTGTAGGTATCATGAAGAAAGGAACCCACACCGAGTCATCCTCTACACCCCCAGTCGATCACCATTCGACTTCACCACCTTTGGACTTGTCCAAAGACCCTTCCAAAGCACCCATGGAGTCATCTTCGGATCCACCCGCACCGTGGGATCCCAAGTACCATTTTGAGGCGTTGTCTAAGCACGTTCAAAGACAACACCAGGCCCTCTCCAACAAGATAGACGATTTAGTGCATGCTCTTGAAACGCACTAACACGACACCTGTCTTTCCTCCACCCATTCGAGGAAACCAACGTCTAGAACATCACAACGAGCCTGAAGAGGAGTACTTTGATGAGAATACTGAAGAATTTGATCGAGGACGTCGCCCGAGACGAGGTCATAGTCGAGATGACTATGAAGAGGATCGAATGCTCCACAACATCAAAACGAGCATTCCCGAGTTTGAAGGCCTTCACGATCCCGATATCTATCTTGATTGGGAACGTAAGGTAGAGAAGATTTTTGCATGCTATGATTTTTCAGAAGCTAAAAAGGTGCAGCTAGCATGTTTGGAGTTTAAAGGCTACGCAGCCACCTGGTGGGAAATGCAGCAAGAAAGAAGACGAAGAAACAGAAATCCACCCATTGACAATTGGGAGGAAATGAAAGGATTCTTGCGTGGACGCTTCATTCCAGTCCACTATGAAAGAGAGCTTGAGAAGAAGCTCAACCGGATCAAGCAAGGAGCCAGATCGATCGAAGAGTACCATAAAGAGCTCGAAACTGCCCTGAATCGAGTTGGAAAAGAGGAGACCTTAAATGCTACCATCATTCGGTACATTGAAGGTATGAATCCAGACATTGCCTGTGAAGTAGAGCTCAAAGAATTCACAAGCATAGAGAGAATGGTGCAATACGCATCAATTGTGGAAAAGCAGTTGCGAGAAGGCTGCCGTCGATCCAGTCAGACTTCAGCCCCTACTCGACAACCTTGGAGTAAAGGTACACCTTCCACATCACCTTCTACTCCTTCTACTGAATCCACACAACCCCGAGGTCAATCCGGCCCTCCGGAACGCCGTTTTGATCGTTCTACACCGCAAGCAAGCCGTAGACCCGAGTCTACACCCAGGCCACCTTTCCAACGGCCCAATCAGTCCACTCCAACGCCGAATGCAGCCCCTAGTCGAGCCCGTGACATCCAATGTCATAAAAGCCAAGGTTGGGGTCATTTTCAGAACCAGTGTCCAAACCGGCGTGTTCTGTTCCTCAATGAACAGAATGGACTTGAATCAGCCAGTGAAGATGAAGAGGTGACACAAGACGCCGCCCCTGAAGCAGTCAAGGTCCCTGAAGTCGAGCCAGATGATGAAGAAGTCGAGCTACCTCATGTCAGCTTGGTTTCTATTCGCAGTCTGAACATCAACCGTGAAGACGAAGAGCAATCGCAAAGAGAGAACATCTTCTACACTTGAGTTGCCATCAAAGATCAGACTTGTGCCATGATCATCGACAGTGGGAGTGTAATCAACGCAATCAGTCAGTATGTCGTTGATAAACTCGCCCTCACCACAACAAAGCATCCAAAACCGTACAAGTTGCATTGGCTCACAGATCGCGGATCCATTCGAGTTACAGGTCAGGTACACGTTTCCTTTACTAAAGGTCGCTATTCTGACACTGTTCTTTGTGATGTTATTCCCATGGAAGCAGCCCATATACTTTTAGGAAGACCGTGGCAGTTCGACAGAAAAGCAGTTCACGATGGTTTAGCCAACACCTACTCGATTACTCGAGATGGTCGAACCACTGTACTCAAGCCACTCACTCCTAAAGCCGTTGCAGAGGATCAAGAAAGGATGCAAGAGAGATTCAAGCAAGAACGGGCAAAACAAGCCGCAGCCGCAGCCCGGACCAACTCGGTCGCCACTTCAACGCCGAGTTTCACCTCAAGTTCGACCAATGCAGCCCCTAAGACACCTCCTAATGATGTCTTAGCTCGTGGAAAAGTGATATGACCCGAACTCTAGGAACGAACACACGTCGACACACGTAAGTTTTTGTGTCTTCTATGACTCAAATAAATCAAAGAAAATATGCGGAAGAATTATTGAACAAACTAGACGACTAAGACTCAACTAAAATACCTAGACAATGACACACGAAATAACACAATATCCAAACAAGATGGGGGATGTTTTTGGACGATTATGATGATGATGTGGAGGATGGAATTTCGATGGTGTGTGGTTTAGAATGGCTTGAGTAGATAGGGTATGATAGAGTTGTATCGAACTTACGGGTTAAACAGAGTGGACACGAACTCGAACAAGGTGGTGGCTGGACCGTGAGGCGTACGGTGGTGGTGGTGGTTGACGTTGAACGGCGGCGGCGGTGATGATTTGTCGATGTGAATTACAACCCGAAAGTTGCCTTGAATCTCGAACGTACACAAGGCCAAATTCTTTAAGTTGCTCTTCGATAGCGAGTTTCCGGCGATCCCTCGAACGTGGACGACGAATTCCCTTTGTAAAACTTAGAGGTGCTAAATCTAAGAGTATGAATTTAATTATCCAAATTCACAAAAGAATTAAAAGGGGTGAGACGATATTGAAAGCAAAGGCTTAATAATCAAATATAGTCTAAAAAAATAATGTTACATGGATCCCTTATTTATAGGCATAATAGGGACGAAAATAATAAGCTTAAAAGGCCTAAAAATTGATCCAAAAGGGATCTCTAACTATACTAGGAAGATACCTAAACTAGAATTCTATTCAAGGTAGGAAATTGCCTTAAATACAATTCTAGTCAAACTTGACCTCGTTATGGACGAAAATTAACAAATAATTAATTAAAAATCTGATCTAATTAATTAAATACCATAGTCTAATTAAATACTATAGTCTAAATAAATCAATCCCTTAATTAAATAACTAAGGGGGACGAAAACTCCATGCAACTTGTCTATGCAATGTGAATCTGCCATGCATGCACAACTTGATGAGTTCTATCTTCATACATTGCTCTTCAAATCTTGATCTCCAATCTTTGATTATTAACAAAGTAGCAATCTTTGGGATGCTCTCAATTCCTTTGTCATCTTCGAACTTCTTACATACAAATGCTTGGAAAAATCCTTGCAATTGTATTGCTCGAAATCGTGTAATTGGTCCACGTATTTGCAGCTCCGGATTAAGTTCTTCAAGGCTTTTCGTGGCTTCATCAAAAAGCCACCGGATCAGACCCAAGCAAAGAGAAGAATCGATCCCTGTTCATTTCAGTTAAAGGCGTAGAGAAAGCACTAAAAGCAGGTTTACCTTTCGTTCTTTTATCTTATAAGGACAGTGCTACTAATGGTGTTTCTTTACCTTGTGATGTGCAGCCACTTATGGAGGAGTTCGCGGACGTGTTCCCGGAAGAGATTCCAAGTGGATTACCTCCAGTTCGTGGGATTGAGCACCAGATCGACTTCGTACCCGGCGTAGTCTTGCCCAACCGACCGGCGTACCGAACATCCCCTGATGAGACGAAGGAGATCGATCGCCAAGTTAAGGAGTTGCTAGAGAAGAAGCAAATCCGAGAGTCGATGAGCCCTTGTGCAGTTCCAGTCATTCTAGTGCCCAAGAAAAACAACGAATGGAGAATGTGCATGGATTGCCGCGCCATCAACAAAATAACAGTTAAGTACAGATTTCCTATCCCTAGACTTGATGATATGCTAGATGAATTAAGTGGTTCTAATTTGTTTTCTAAGATAGATTTGAGATCTGGATATTTTCAAGTTAGAATGCATGAAGGGGATGAATGGAAAACTGCGTTTAAAACAAAGCATGGTTTATATGAGTGGTTAGTTATGCCTTTTGGTCTCACTAATGCACCGAACACGTTTATGAGGTTAATGAATCATGTTTTGCGTGATGTGATTGGTAAATTTGTTGTTGTCTACTTTGATGATATTTTGATTTACAGTCACAATGCACAGGCGCACATAGATCATCTTAGGCGTGTTTTCTGTCTTCTGCGTGATGCTAAGTTGTATGGAAACTTGTCTAAATGTTCTTTTTGCATGGATGAAGTCGTGTTTTTAGGCTTTGTCGTTAGTTCACGAGGTATTGAGGTAGACCGTTCCAAAATCAAAGCGATTGAGGAATGGCCAACCCCGAAAAACGCCTCTAAGGTTCGATCCTTTCATGGATTAGCTGGGTTTTACCGTCGTTTTGTACGGGATTTCTCCAGTATAGCCGCCTGATACGACCCGGACTATGCTAGGACGAATCTTGAGAATACGTAGCGGAAGACTTCTGGATACGAAACACGTCAGCGAATGAAGGGTTTCAATCCGACTCGAAAAACAACGAAAATTACGACAAACTAGACAACTAGAGTACGTAGAGAACGACACGAACTATGTAACACAAACCAAGGGCGTAAGGGCTGGAATGGATCGTGTATAGGGGCTGGAATTATGGAGAGGATTTCGTGTGTGATGTTAGGGTGAAGAATGGCTAAGGTAGATAGGGTATGATAAAGTTGTATCGAACTTACCGTTTGTATGGGACGAACATGATCTTTGAACACCACGGGGCTGACTTGGAAACGGACGTGGATGATGATGAATGGCGTCGAATATGGCTGGATGGTTTGTAGATGTGAATTACAACCCGAAAGTTGCCTTGGATCTCGAACGTATACAAGGCCAAATTCTTTAAGTTGCTCTTCGGATAGCGAGTTTCCGACGATCCCTCGAACGTGGACGGCGAATTCCCTTTGTAAAACTTAGAGGTGCTAAATCTAAGAGTATGAATTTAATTATCTAAACTCACAAAGATTAAATGGGTTGAGACGATATTGAAAGCAAAGGCTTAATAATTCAAATATAGTCTAAAATAATAATGTTACATGGATCCCCTATTTATAGGGCTAAGATGGACGAAATTAAAGATAAAAAAGGCTTAAAAATTGATCCAAAAGGGATCTCTAACTATACTAGGAAGTTCCCTAAACTAGAATTCTATTCAAGGTAGGAAATTGCCTTAAATACAATTCTAGTCAAACTTGACCTCATTATGGACGAAAATTACTCCTAATTAATTAAATAAATCTGATCCAACTATAGTCTAACATAATTAAATAAATACTATAGTCTAAATAAAATTCAATCCCTCAATTAAATAAATTAAAGACCGAAACTACTCGGTATGGGCATACCGACGGGTATACGCACATTCCAAGTCTTGGTCTTCACTTCTTCATGTTTTGTTCTTCAAACCTTGATCTCCAATCTTTAATTACTATCAAAGTAACAATCTTGGGGCTGCATTTAACTTCTTTTAATTCCTCAAACTTCTTGCGAATAATTGCTTGGAAACGACCTTGCAATTTCTTGGCTCGAAATCGTGTAATTGAACCTCTAAATGGCAGCTCCGGATTTAGTTCTTTAAGGCTTTTCGTGGCTTCATCACCGCCCCTCTTACTGAGCTAAGTAAGAAGGATCGGAAATTTGAGTGGGGTAAACAAAAGAGCATGCTTTTAATACTTTGAAGTCATTGTTATGTTCTGCTCCTGTTTTGTGTTTACCTGATTTTTCTAAGACTTTTGAGATCGAGTGTGATGCCTCCGGGATAGGTATTGGTGCTGTTTTGATGCAGGAAAAACGTCCCGTGGCATACTTCAGTGAGAAGTTAAATGGCGCCTCCCTTAGGTACTCCACGTACGATAAAGAGCTCTACGCTTTGAAGCGTGCGTTGGACACATGGCAGCACTATCTTTGGCCTAAGGAGTTCGTCATCCACACGGATCATGAAAGCTTGAAACATTTGAAAGGGCAAAACAATCTGAACAAGAGACATGCGAGATGGGTCGAGTTCATCGAGTCCTTCCCGTATGTTATCAAGTACAAGAAAGGCGAGGAAAACGTGGTCGTTGACGCCCTATCAAGAAGTGTTAAAGGTATGAAAAGAGCTGATTTCATTCAAGAGATGCATGAGAAGGTACGTGCCCGGATTGAGCACCAAGGCTCAAGGATCGCCGCCGCCGCACGCAACACGAGGTGCAAACGTATCATCTTTCAGCCCGGTGATCGTGTTTGGGTTCATTTAAGCCCCGGCCGATTTCCTAACTTGAGGAAGTCCAAGTTGTCGCCCCGTGGAGATGGTCCCTTCACTGTTCTAAGCCGTGTTAATGATAATGCATACCGCATTGATCTACCTGGTGAGTATAAGTGTTCTTCTACGTTTAATGTTGCTGATTTATCTCCTTTTGTTGCAGATGAATTCGACCATGATGAGGAGTCAAATTCGAGGACGAATTCTTTTCAGCATGGGGGAAATGATGAGGACATCCATAGCAATGAGGACGTCAATGAAGAGCTTCAATTCAAAGGCCCCGTCACAAGATTAAGAGCTAAGAAGTTGCAAGATTATTTGCAAGCTACAATTCGCAAGAAGCTTGAAGAAGAAGACGGCGTGCAAGGAAGCTTGAAGATGATGACATTGTTGAAGATGGAAGATGGAGATCAAGATGTGGAGTGCAATACATGAAGAAGACGTGCAAGTGTGCTTTTGTTGGGCTTGATGTGTATACTTTCTATTCAGCCCAAGTTAAGCATGCATGGTGGAAGAGCCCAAAATAATCGGCCCTTGATGATCCAATTAAGGGGATTGATTTATTAGATTATAGTATTTTATTTATTTAATTTATCCTATAGTTTGGACGAATTTTTGGCAGATTTTTAGTTAAGATTTTCGGTTATTTTAGATAGAATTTTGACCAGATTTTTAGATAAGGCAAGATCTACAAAATCTACCTTAAATAGAATTCTAGTTTAGGAAGTAGTCAAAGTCCAATTCTAGTCTAATTAGGACTATTATTTTCGTCCCTTAGCCTTAGGAATTCGATCCAACTATTATAAATAGTGGATCCATGTCTCATTGTTATTTTAGACTATATTTGATTATTAAGCCTTTGCTTTCAATATCGTCTCTCCCCGTTTAATCTTTTGTGAGTTTAGATAATTAAATTCATACTCTTAGATTTAGCATCTCTAAGTTTTACAAAGGGAATTCGCCGTCCACGTTCGAGGGATCGTCGGAAACTCGCTATCCGAAGAGCAACTTAAAGAATTTGGCCTTGTATACGTTCGAGATCCAAGGCAACTTTCGGGTTGTAATTCACAACACTATCACCACCGCCGTCTACCATCCACGACGCCACCACCACCACCAGCCGTCCGTACCAATTCCAGCCACCATCACCGCCGTTCGTGTTCCAATTCATCGTCATTCCATTCAATCCGTAAGTCCATCGTATCTCTATCATACCCTATCTACTCAAGCCGTTCTAAACCCCTTCAATACCATCGAAATTCCATCAACCTTGCCATTGTCCTAGCCGTCCAAAACAGCCCCATACTTGTTTGGATTTTGTGTTATTTTGTGTGTCATTGTCTAGGTATTTTAGTTGAGTCTTAGTCGTCTAGTTTGTTCCATTATTATTCCGCTTATTTTACTTTGATTGTTTGACTTACGTGTGTCGACGTGTGTTCGTTCCTAGAGTTCGGGTCGTATCACTCGATAAAACAAAGAAAACGAACTAAGAACAAAGAATGGCTCAATGAACTGAGCACGTATAGGCAAACTCAATGAACTGACCTTGGACACTTATTGAAATCGACTGGATCTTGATGGATAACAATGATATGGACGTTGGATGGCTGCTGGATGACGTCGGTAATGATTGGCGATGTTGATGAAGGTAGAATGAGTTGATACGCGAAAGCAAACCCCGTGGACACTTGATCCGCGAAACGTACTTCACTTGGAATCTCCTCGATAGATGAATTGAACTCGGGGCGACACACCCTATGTAAAACAATACACAAAAAGTCTCGCTACTTGAATTCTCTTCGGTTGCAAATCCGACCCTAACTCCACAAGAGAATTAGAACAAGATTTAAAGATAAAACTTAAAAAGTTGCAAGCTTCTTAAGAGTGTGTATTTTCGGCTGAAAATAAACAAAAAGAGGATCTTGGGTGAGACAATATTGAAAGGTAAATTCTTCTTAATCAAATATGGTCTAAATATCAAAGTAACAATGATCCCCTATTTATAATAGAGGGATGGACGAAAATTCCAAGATAAAATCCTAAAAGAATTAGAAAAAGAGTTTCCTATCATAACTAGGATTGTTTACTTATCCAAAATCTGTTTTTAAGGAAAGAATCAAAAGATACCAAAAATAAAATAAGAAAAATCTATCTAGATAAAGATAAATTCCAACAACTTGGGTCTTCATAAAACTCGCCTATTTGGACCTTTAATTACACGACATGGGTTGAAATATAGTGTATAATTTCGTGGCCCATATAATATAATTCTTGCCACCTTTGCATGAAAAACAGCATCTCCCGATTTCCCATGCAAACGCGTATAACTTTTTATGCACACGTCCAAATGGCGTGATTCTTCTTCTCACGTCTTCATGATACCTTCTTCATCATTAATAGATAGCATGGTGATCCATCTTGGGCTGCTCTTCACTTCATCTTCATGCAACTCGAATTTGCGACGAATAGAAGCTTGTAAATAAGCTTGCAACTTCTTAGCTCGCAAACGCGTCATTGGACCTTTAAACTGCAGCTCCGGATCATCTTCTTCATAGCCTTGCACGTTCTCATCATTCCCCCCCTGCTGAAAAGAATTCGTCCTCGAATTCAAGGAATCGTCATCATTGCACTCTGATGTGACCCGGACAATGAATCCAAGACACGAAGAATACGCAAGCGGAAGACTTTAGGACTCGAACAACGTCAGCTAAAGAAGGATTCAAACCGACTCAAATTAAACAGTAAAACTTACTAGAAATCGAAGATACGAACTATGACTCGATGAACACACTTGATACGTCTAAGGGTGGCTGGAATCTGATGGTGAACGACGGCGGATGGCGGTGGAGTGTTGGTGATGGCGGCGGTGGTTTGGTAGAAGGATAGGACAGATCGGTGAACCCGTGTTGAATCAACCCGAACGCACTCGTCTAACTTCTCCGGATAGCAATTCTCCCAAGTACTTAATTATACCCTGAAGAACTTAAATAAGACTATTGAAGTGCTAAAACAACAGAATTGTAGATAAAAGTTTGATCAACCGAAGGATCGTGAGACAGATTGAGAATAACTCTTTATTTCTTGCAATTGTCTGATTTATGAATGTCACAGGGTGCTCCTATTTATAGGAGAGCATATGGACGAAATTTTAACCCTAAATAACTAGATAAACATTGAAAAATACTAATCCTAATAAATCTAGGATAAAATCAAAAGATACCAAAAATAAGATAACAAAAATCTATCTAAATCTAACTAGATAAGGATAAATCCCAATGGACTTGGGCTTGCAAATCCACGCCTATTTGGACCCAAAATAAACGTCCATGGGCTGAATTAATTTAATTAATTTCGTGGCCCATGCTACAATTAATCTTGCCACCTTTGCATGAAAAACAGCATCTCCCGATTTCCCATGCAAACGCGTATAACTTTTCATGCACACGTCCAAATGGCGTCATTCTTCTTCTCACGTCTTCATGCTTCCTTCTTCTTCATCTATGGCAAGCATGGTGATCAATCTTGAGCTACCCTTGACTTCATCTTCATGCATTTCGAATTTGCGACGAATAGAAGCTTGTAAATAAGCTTGTAACTTCTTAGCTCGCAAACGCGTCATTGGACCTTTAAACTGCAGCTCCGGATCATTTTCTTCATTGCTATGCTCGATCTCATCACACTCGAACTCATCATCTGCAGAAAAGGGAGATAAGTCAGCAACATTGAATGTAGATGAACACTTATACTCACCGGGTAAATCAATGCGATATGCATTGTCATTGACTCGACTCAGTACGGTGAATGGTCCATCTCCTCTAGGCATCAATTTCGATTTTCTCAAGTTGGGAAACCGTCCAGGACTCAGATGAATCCAAACGCGATCTCCAGGCTGGAAAATCACTTGCTTGCGCCGTTTGTTCTTTTGAACAGCATTACGTGCGCCAACGGCTTCAATACGCGCACGTACTTTCTCATGCATCTCCTTAACTTGCTCCGCTTTTCTTGTACCTTTAACACTTGTTAGATGCTCAACAGGTAAAGGCAACAGATCATTAGGCGTTAGCGGATTAAAACCATAAACAACTTCAAATGGAGACATATTGGTAGATGAATGCACAACTCTATTATAGGCGAATTCAGCATATGGCAAACAATCTTCCCATGATTTCAAGTTGTTTTTAACCAAAGAACGTAACAAAGTACCTAAAGTGCGATTAACTACTTCAGTTTGTCCATCAGTTTGTGGATGACATGCAGTAGAAAACAACAACTTGGTACCTAATTTTTCCCATAGTACACGCCAAAAATGTGCTAGAAACTTAGAGTCCCTATCACTAACAATAGTTCTAGGTATTCCATGTAAACGCACAACATGTATAAAGAACAGATTAGCTATGTGTACTGCATCATCGGTTTTCCTACATGCAATGAAATGTGACATCTTGGAAAACCTATCAACGACTACAAATATGGAATCTCGACCAGATCTAGACCGTGGTAAACCCAAAATGAAATCCATAGATAAATCAATCCACGGAGAAGACGGGGCTGGTAGAGGAGTGTATAAACCAAACGGGTGTGATGTAGATTTCGACCTCTTACAAGTTATACATCTACTACACACATTCTCAACATCATGCTTCATACGTGGCCAAAAGAAATGTTCATGCAGCAAGTTTAATGTTTTAGACACACCAAAGTGACCCATTAAACCTCCCGCATGCGATTCAAGAACTAACAACTCACGCATAGAAGACATAGGAATACACAACTGTGAACCCTTGAACAAGAACCTCTCATGCACAAAATATCCATCATGTGAACGAGATTTAGAGCAACAAAGAGCATAGATCGGTGCAAGGAACTCATCACATGCACACAACTCCTTAATTGCATCAAATCCCAACATCTTAGCATGCATAAGGTTCAAGAGAACGTACCTTCTTGACAATGCTTCAGCACAACACTCAACAAAACAATCAACTATCCAATGTGTAACATATAATGGATCTAACATGGTATAATAAACAATCATGCAATTTCCAACATGTTCAACACTATGAATAGCTTTCAAATGAGCAATGGAAAAACACAAACTAATCGAATTCAAATACCATGCTCGCATCTTACACTTGGTTGGAACAAACAATAGCTTTCTACTTTTCAACCTTTTCATGCAATTCAAGTCAAATCCAAATGTCAAATTAATTCTAAAAAGGAACATGGATTCAACTATACACATCAAATACCTATCAATACTAGAATAGTATAGACGGTTGATGAGATTCCGTCATGCTCAAGAACATGAAGGAATGCGGATGACAAGATCGAAACTCTCGACGACGGTGTAAGGGTTGAAAATAATACCGGGACTTGAAATAGGGCACGAAAAACAGCGGAAGACTCGATATAACTAGATAAAGACTTACAGAATTGACGAATGGACGAACTTGTGATGATGAACGGGCGTTGGCAACCTGGCGCTGAAGTCGAAGGCGTGTGTAGATGGATGATGGATGACGTCAAAGAATGGACAGCGGCGATGTTGATAGAAGGATAGGATAGATTCGGCGAACCCGTGTTGTAAACCCGAACGCGCACGTCTAACTTCTCCGGATAGCAATTCTCCCAAGTACTCGATGTACCCTGAAGAACTTAAATAGGACTTATGATTTGCTAGATCAAAAGAACTTGATAAATGGGTGATCAACCAAAGGATCGTGAGACAATTGAGAAATTAATCTTTTATTTCATGCAACGTCTGAATAATAATGTCACAAGGTACTCCTATTTATAGGAGCATAAAACTGAAAATCTAAACCTAATAGCTAAAGGATTTCGAAAATCCTAAGTATATCAACTAGGAATCCTATTTTGACTAGAAGTCCCTGATTAAGGTAAAATCAAAAAGACCAAAAATCAAAAAGACTAAAAATAAAATAATAAAATCTAAAATAATCTAGATAAAATCCCAACACTTTGGGCCTTCAAACTTGGGCTCTAATAATTCAAACATGGGCTGAATTAATTAACTTCATGGGCTGCTCATCATATTCGAATTTATTCATGTCTTGTTCTTCAAATCTTGATCTCCAATCTTTGATGGCCCTCATTATAACAATCTTCGGACCTTTGAATGATAGCTCAGAATTTGATTCTTCAAGGCATTTCAGGATCATATCAACGGTACTTACCTCTCTCGATTTCAAGTAACACGTCCTTAAGATAAACAACATGGGTATTGGACGACTTATCTAGAACAAGCTGATCTCTAAGTCGAACATCATCATGCTCCAACTTCAGCTCTTCGTGGATCTCCTCTTGAGAGTTGGAAACTTCTTCCGAGCTGCCCTCAGGGTTGGATGTAGCTATTCCAGGCTGCTCCATCTCGAACTCTCTCTTCTCGATCTGCACATCACTAGAAAAACAATCATTAGTAGCACTGTTCTGAGAAATTAATAGATTATCCGACTTACCCGAATCCAGTGTTGGATCAATGCATATGGGCTGCGACGGAATTGTAGCTTCACTTATCATGTCTGAATTTAACTGGTGATCTGCGTTGGATGAACTAGACGATATGTCTTGATGTGAACAAGACTCCAACGGTATCGTAGTAGGGCTAGGGACGGTGGCGATTGATTCGCTCTCGATAGTTGCGGCCTTTCTTTCCCTTTCAGCTTTAAACTTTTCTTGCATCCACTTCTGATCCTTAATGACGTCCTCAGGTGCCAAAGGCATCAATTTGATGGGTCGTCAAAGGAATAAGTGTTGGCGTGACAATCGTGCACTGCTCTTCGATCGAATTGCCACGGTTGACCTAGAAGAATGTGCGTTGCCTCCATAGGAATGACATCACATAAAACAGTGTCAGTATATCGACCAATAGTAAATGCGACACTTACCTGACTTGTGATTGTAAGTCGCTGCAACTTATAGGGCTTAGGATGCTTCTGTGGTACTAGGCCGAGCTTGTCCACTGCATATTGACTAATGGCATTAAATACACTACCACTGTCAATAATCATGGAACAAATTTTGTCTTGGATGGAGCAATGGGTGTAGAAAATATCTTCCCGTTGGTCCATTTATCCTGCAAAATGAACAAACGTGAAGAAAAAGTAAAGTAGAACCTCACAATTCCTCACAAACGCTCGTGTATGTCACTCTGGATTTTTCCACTCGTGTTTAGCTCTCAAGTATGTGTGGTGCACGTGTGGAGTGAAATATGGGGGTGGATGAATCGAAAACTTCAGCAGCTTCTCTTGATTAGCTCCTTTGGGTCTTCTTCAAGCTCCAACGGATAGAATCAAGCCGGAAGGTTACTAAGAGTAGAAGTAGGCGTGTGGAATGAGTAATTCAGCTGGTGGTGTATGTGGACCACGGGTGTACGGGTGTATGGGTGTATGGGTGTACGGGTGTATGGACTATGTGGTGTATAAGGTGAACCGGGTGTAGGTGTATGTGGACTGGAATTTTCGAACACTATAGGATTAGAATTCGAAAATTATAGGTGGATAATGATGGAAGATCTTGATTAGATATGGATGAGTATGGGAGATATCTAAACAAGGTATGAAATCTAGTAGATAAGGTAGAATACTTTTGGATAAGTTTGACCAAGTGTGAACACAATCTAACAAATCCTAAAATATCTATCTAAGATGGAAACAATCTAAAAACAAGGATTAAAATTCGAAAATAACAAGAATTAAATCAGATTTTCGTTTTTTTTTTTTGACGATTTTTTTTTTTTGCTGTAGGGATTTCGATCCCTTTGCTCTTTTACTCTTTTTTTTTTCAATGAACAATAATCAGATTACAATAGATACGATGCAAAAATTTAGATGACACGTACGACAGAAACTGACACGTAGATGACACTACGGATTGAACCACGACCAGCAGAGCTGACGTGGCTCTGATGCCAAATTTATGATGTGACCCGGACAATGAATCCAAAACACGAGATATACACAAGCGGAAGACTTTAAGGACTCGAACAACGTCAGCTAAAGAAGGATTCAAACCGACTCGAAATAAACGGTAAAACTTACTAGAATTACGTAGACACGAACTAGGACTCGATTGGAACACGTAGGATGGCTCGAGGGTGGCTGGAATACGGCGGTGTGGACGGCGGATGGCGGTGGAGTGTTGGTGACGGTGGCGGTGGTTTGGTAGAAGGATAGGACAGATCGGTGAACCCGTGTTGAATCAACCCGAACGCACTCGTCTAGCTTCTCCGGATAGCAATTCTCCCAAGTACTTAATTATACCCTGAAGAACTTAAATAAGACTATTGATTTGCTAGAACAATAGAATTGTAGATAAAAGTTTGATCAACCGAAGGATCGTGAGACAGATTGAGAATAACTCTTTATTTCTTGCAATTGTCTGAATTATGAATGTCACATGGTGCTCCTATTTATAGGAGTGTATATGGACGAATTTAAACCCTAATTAACTAGATAAACATTGAAAAAAACTAATCCTAATCAATCTAGGATAAAATCAAAAGATACCAAAAATAAGATAACAAAAATCTATCTAAATCTAACTAGATAAGGATAAATCCCACAATGGATTTGGGCCTGTATTTCCACACCATCTTGGACCTTAGAACTCGATCATGGGCTGAATTAACATGAATAATTTCGTGGCCCATGGTACAATTAATATTACCACCTTTGCATAAAAAACAGCATCTCCCGATTTCCCATGCAAACGCGTATAACTTTTTATGCACACGTCCAAATGACGTGATTCTTCTTCTCACGTCTTCATGATACCTTCTTCATCATTAATAGATAGCATGGTGATCCATCTTGGGCTGCTCTTCACTTCATCTTCATGCAACTCGAATTTGCGACGAATAGAAGCTTGTAAATAAGCTTGCAACTTCTTAGCTCGCAAACGCGTCATTGGACCTTTAAACTGCAGCTCCGGATCATCTTCTTCATTGCCTTGCACGTTCTCATCACTCCTCCAAAACTGGCATCTTCTCATTGGTAGTTTTTATCATGTCCAACTCTGGCTTAGATTCTTCAACTATCTCATCTTCTAAGCACATAGAAACAGATGGTAATGAGATAAAAGGTACTTCAACGAAGTCTAGAATTGGTACCTTGGAAATAGAAGCATCATGGGTGGCAATGCTCGACTCTACTTGAACCTCCTCTTTTGACTTCATCTCTAGCTCCTCTAGCCATTTTTCTACCCGGATGGCGTAATCCACCATGTCTTCCAACTCATCGAAGCGGTACAATGCTACTCTTTCACGGATTGCCCTTCGTAGACCAGCTAGAAATCTATCCATGGTGTCTTCTGGATATTCTTCTACATCAGCTCATCTCATGGCTTCAATCATTTTATTGTAGTAGTCATTTACACTTCGATCTCTTTGTCTAAGCTTGTATAGCTTTTCCTCCAACTCCCATTGGTAGTGGTCTGGAATGAAGCGTTTCCGCATCAAATCTTTCAACTCACGCCATGTGTCGATGGGTGGAAGACGATCTCTGTGGCACCGATTCTGCTGGAATTCTCACCATGTTGTTGCGTAGCCTTTAAACTTTGACGAAACTAGCTGCACTTTCTTTTTCTCGGGGAAGTCATAGCACTCAAAAAGTTTTTCTACTTTGCGTTCCCAATCCAAATAGATGTCGGGATAGTATAGACCTTCAAACTCAGGTATGATCATGTTGTTGTTGCGGTAGAGATGGTGAGAATTTGGTGTATAGGGTGTATGGGTATATGGAGTATGATTGGTGTATGGTGTATGGACCGGATGGTACATGGGTGCATATGTGTATGGTCCGGATGGTGTATATGGGTAAGAACAGATGATATATGTGGAATAAGATGAATTTTCGATCCCCTTGATGATGGTGGACGAAAATTTGAAGGGAGGAAGTGTATATGGAAGGTTTGGACGGATTTGGATGGAAGAAAGCTAGAAAAGGAAAGAATTAGATGTATTTTTGAAGTTCCCAAATAGAATAGGAATCCAAAAATAAATCCAAAAGTATGGAAGGTAAGAATTAGAGAGGAAAAGGAAAAAGGGATTAGGTAATTTGGAAAGTGTTACACAATTGTGACACAATCTAAATATCCTAATTGAACTAGACTCTAAAAGGAAAGAACTAAAAATAAATTACAACTCAAAAGGAAACTACCAAAATAAAATAACAACTTGGAAGGAAAATTCCAAAAATAAAATATGACTCAAATGGAAATTACCAACTAAGGAATTATCCTAGAAGGAAATTACCAAAATTAAAATAGAACTTAGAAGGAAAGTTCCAAAAATAAAATAGACTTCACAAGGTAACTACCAAATAAGATGAAATACTAAAAGGAAATTACCAAAATAAATCAAGACTCAAATGGTAACACAATGAATATACCTCTTTTTTTTTTTTTTTTTGAATTTTCGGATTTTTCTCTTCTTTTATCCGATTTTCTTTTTTTTTTCTTTTTTTTTTTTTATTTTTCGGTCTCTTTTTTTTTTACCGTTTTTTTTTTCAATGAGCAACTATGCTATTACAACTCGATAAAATAAAATTAAAATAACAAGACACGTAAGACGACACGTCGGATTGAACCACGACCAGCAGAGCTCACGTGGCTCTGATGCCAAATTTATGATACGACCCGGACTATGCTAGGACGAATCTTGAGAACGTAGCGGAAGACTTTAAGGATGCGAAACACGTCAGCGAATGAAGGGCTTCAATCCGACTCGATAAACAACGAAAAATAGACAATCTAGACAACTAAAAATACGTAAACTATGACACGACTATGTAACACAAAAACAACGGATGAGGGGCTGAATAGGGACGGTTTTGAGGGCTGAATTTGTAGGGAAAATCGTGTGTGACGGCTTTGTGAAGAATGGCTTGGAGAAGGTAGGATATGATAGGGATGTAACGGACTTACGGATAAAACGTACGGTGGTTGATTGCTCGAACTTGGGGGGCTGAATTGAGGCGTGCGTCAATGGAGGATGGGCGTCGTCGATGATGGTTGATGGATGATGATTCGTTGAGGTGAATCACAACCCGATAGCCTCCTTGAATCTCGAACGTATCCAAGAATGAAATCTCCAAGTTGCTCTTCGATAGCGAATACCGGTTAATCCCTCAAGTGGATTAAGCAATACCCTTGAGTAAGACTTAAAGTTGCTAGCTCCAAGAATATGAATTTGTTAATCAAAACTCACAAAGATTTAAACGGGGTTGAGACAATATTGAAAGCAAAGCTTAATTAATCAAATATAGTCTAAAGTATCAATGTAACAATGATCCCCTATTTATAAGAGCTATAGGGACGAAAATAATAAGCTTAAAAGGCCTAAAAATTGATCCAAAAGGGATCTCTAACTATACTAGGAAGTTCCCTAAGCTAGAATTCTATTCAATGTAGGAAATTGCCTTAAATACAATTCTAGTCAAACTCTATCAACTTATGGACGAAAATTAATAAATAAATAAATAAAAATCTGATCTAATTAATTAAATACCATAGTCTAATTAAATACTATAGTCTAAATAAATCAATCCCTAATTAAATTAATTAAAGGGCCAAAAATCTGATCTCGTGCACGCATGCACAACTCGATGAGTTCTTCATGTTCTCTTCTTCAAAACCTTGATCTACAATCTTTAATTACTAGCAAAGTAACAATTTTGGAGTTGCATTTAACTTCTTCTAATTCTTCAAACTTCTTGTGAATAATTGCTTGGAAACAATCTTGCAATTTCTTGGCTCGAAATCGTGTAATCGAACCTCTAAATGGCAGCTCCGGATTTAGTTCTTCAAGGCCTT
This sequence comes from Perilla frutescens, assembly GCA_026008535.1. Taxonomy (NCBI): domain Eukaryota; kingdom Viridiplantae; phylum Streptophyta; class Magnoliopsida; order Lamiales; family Lamiaceae; genus Perilla; species Perilla frutescens. The sequence continues at coordinate 47,576,783 of BRKX01000012.1, forward strand.
GCATGGCTTCATCATGATTGGTCTTGAGGTGGACGCCGGCGGTTGATGGAGGCGTCGTGGATGATGGATGGCGGCGGTGAAGTGTTGTGAATTACAACCCGAAAGTTGCCTTGAATCTCGAACGTACACAAGGTCAAATTCTTTAAGTTGCTCTTAGATTAGCGAGTCTCCGGCGATCCCTCGAACGTGGACGACGAATTCCCTTTGTAAAACCTAGAATTGCTAGTTCTAAGAGTATGAATTTAATTATCTAAACTCACAAAGATTAAATGGGGATGAGACAATATTGAAGCAAAAAGCTAATTAATCAAATAAAGTAAAGTATCAATGTAACATGGATCACCTATTTATAAGACATAAGTGACCGAAAATCCTATGCTAATTGACCGAAAATTAGAGTCCAAATCAAACTAGGATTGGACTTGGAAATTTTCTAAACTAGAATTCTATTTAAGGTAGAAATTGTAGATCTTACCTTATCTAAAATCCTAGTCAAACTATGACTAAAGGGACCGAAAATTACATTAAATAAATACTAAAAATCTGACTTTATACTATAGTCCAAATTAATTAAATAAAATACTATAGTCTAATAAATCAATCCCCTTAATTGGATCATCAAGGGCTGATGAGGACATCCATAGTAAAGAGGAAGTCAATGAAGAGCTTCAATTCAAAGGCCCCGTCACAAGACTAAGAGCTAAGAAGTTGCAAGATTATTTGCAAGCTACAATTCGCAAGAAGCTTGAAGAAGAAGACGGCGTGCAAGGAAGCTTGAAGATGATGACATTGTTGAAAATGGAAGATGGAGATCAAGATGTGGAGTGCAATACATGAAGGAGGCGTGCAAGTGTGCTTTTGTTGGGCTTGATGTGTATACTTGCTATTCAGCCCAAGTTAAGCATATATGGTGGAAAAGCCCAAAATAATCGGCCCTTATTGATCCAATTAAGGGGATTGATTTATTAGTCTATAGTTTATGGATTTAATCCGTTAACTCCTACTGATTTGTTACCTTTACCTGTTGAGCATCTAACAAGTGTTAAAGGTATGAAAAGAGCTGATTTTATTCAAGAGATACATGAGAAGGTACGTGCCCGGATTGAGCACCAAGGCTCAAGGATAGCCGCTGCACGCAACACGAGGCGTAAATGTGTCATCTTCCAGCCCGGTGATCGTGTTTGGGTTAATTTAAGCCCCGGCCGATTTCCTAACTTGAGGAAGTCCAAGTTGTCGCCCCGTGGAGATGGTCCCTTCACTGTTCTAAGCCGAGTCAATGACAATGCATACCGCATTGATCTACCTGGTGAGTATAAGTGTTCTTCTACCTTTAATGTTGCTGATTTATCTCCTTTTGTTGCAGATGAATTCGACCATGATGAGGAGTCAAATTCGAGGACGAATTCTTTTCAGCAGGGGGGGAATGATGAGGACATCCATAGCAATGAGGAAGTCAATGAAGAGCTTCAATTCAAAGGACCCGTCACAAGATTAAGAGCTAAGAAGTTGCAAGAATATTTGCAAGCTACAATTCGCAAGAAGCTTGAAGAAGAAGACGGCGTGCAAGGAAGCTTGAAGATGATGAACTTATTGACATTGGAAGATGAAGATCAAGACATGGAGAACACAATATGAAGATGTGCATGTGTGCATATGGACGTGTGCATGTGCATGAAGTGAAGATGGATCGGCCGAAATTGTGCAAGACCAATTTTCGGTCCTTGTTGATTTTATTTAGTAGTTATTTTTTTAGACTATAGTATTTATTTTATTTAATTATACTATAGTTTGGATCAGATTTTAATTAATTATTTAGGGTAATTTTCGGTCATGTCAAAGTCATAGGTTGACTAGGATTTTAGATAAGGTAAGATCTACAAGTTCTACCTTAAATAGAATTCTAGTTTAGGAAATATCCAAACACAATCCTAGATTGATTTGGACTATAATTTTCGGCCCTTAGCTTATAGTTTTCGATCCACCTATTATTATAAATAGGGGATCCATGTCTCATTGTTACTTTAGACTATATTTGATTATTAAGCCTTTGCTTTCAATATCGTCTCTCCCCATTTAATCTTTTGTGAGTTTAGATAAATAAATTCATACTCTTAGATTTAGCACCTCTAAGTTTTACAAAGGGAATTCACCGTCCACATTCGAGGGATCGTCGGAAACTCGCTATCCGAAGAGCAACTTAAAGAATTTGGCCTTGTGTACGTTCGAGATTCAAGGCAACTTTCGGGTTGTAATTCACATCACAACCACCACCGCCGTCCAGCCACCTTCGACGCCACCACCGTCCACCGTCGTCCATCTCAACCATCATCCTCAAGATCGTGATCTCTTCGTTCAATCCGTAAGTCCATCGTATCTCTAACATATCCTATCTACCCTAGCCCTTCTAAACCAACTCATCACCATCGAAAATCATCCCATAATACCGTCCATATAGCCGTCCAAAAATAGCCCATCTTTGTTTGGATTTGTGTTATTTTGTGTGTCATTAGTCTAGGTATTTTATTTGGTCTTAGTTGTCTAGTTTGTTCAATAATTCTTCCGCATATTTTCTTTGATAATTTGAGTCATAGAAGACACAAAAACTTACGTGTGTCGACGTGTGTTCGTTCCTAGAGTTCGGGTCGTATCATCCCGATGGTGTTCTTGTTCCTCTTCTCGAATGATGCTCAGACTCCGGATTGTGACCAAACTGACTTGTTGCACCTCCGGATCGACTTGATCATGAGTTGTATCATTCTCGACTTCTTTATCATGTGTGGCGTCATCCACTGACTTTTCATCCTCACTGGCTGATTCGACTTGATTTGTTTCGGTTAAGTACAGAACTCGCCGGTTTGGACATTGAGCCTAAAAGTGGCCCCAACCTTAACATTTGTGACACTGAATGTCACGAGCTCGATTAGTGATACGACCCGGACAAATAGTCTAGGACGAATCTAGAGACGTAGCGGAAGACCTCTGGATACGAAACACGTCAGCGAATGAAGGGCTTCAATCCGACTCAACTAGACGAATAAAACAAACAAATCTAGACAAATAAAATATCTAAACTATGACACGAACTATGTAACACAAGAACCGAAGGATAGGGGCTATATAGGGACGAAATATAGGCTGGAAATTATGGGAGTAAATCGTGTGTGAAAGCTTGTGAAGAATGGTTTGGGTAGATAGGATATGTTAGGGATGAAACGAACTTACGGATGAAACGGAACGGCGTAGAACTTGAACTCGAACTTGTGGGCTGAATTGAGGCGTGCGTCAATGAGGATGGAAGACGTCGATGATGGTTGATGGATGATGATTCGTTGATGTGAATCACAACCCGATAGCCTCCTTGAATCTCGAACGTATCCAAGAATGAAATCTCCAAGTTGCTCTTCGATAGCGAATACCGGTTAATCCCTCAAGTGGATTAAGCAATACCCTTGAGTAAGACTTAAAGTTGCTAGCTCCAAGAATATGAATTTGTTAATCAAAACTCACAAAGATTTAAAAGGGGGTTGAGACAATATTGAAAGCAAAGCTTAATTAATCAAATATAGTCTAAAGTATCAATGTAACAATGATCCCCTATTTATAAGAGCTATAGGGACGAAAATAATAAGCTTAAAAGGCCTAAAAATTGATCCAAAAGGGATCTCTAACTATACTAGGAAGTTCCCTAAGCTAGAATTCTATTCAAGGTAGGAAATTGCCTTAAATACAATTCTAGTCAAACTCTATCAACTTATGGACGAAAATTAATAAATAAATAAATAAAATCTGAACTAAACTATATTCTAACATAATTAAATAAATACTATAGTCTAAATAAAATTCAACCCCTAATTAAATTAATTAAAGGGCCAAAAATCTGATCTCGTGCACGCATGCACAACTCGACGAGTTCTTCATGTTCTCTTCTTCAAACCTTGATCTCCAATCTTTAATTACTAGCAAAGTAACAATTTTGGAGTTGCTCTAAACATCTTTGTCATCTTCGAATTTCTTACATACAAATGGTTGGAAAAATCCTTGCAATTGTATTGCTCGAAATCGTGTAATTGGACCACGTATTTGCAGCTCCGGATTAAGTTCTTCAAGGCTTTTCGTGGCTTCATCAATTAGGGGCTGCATTGGGTGGCGTCACACCTTGGGTTGGGCGAGTAGGTGATACGACCCGAACTCTAAGAACGAACACACGTAAGTTTTTGTGTCTTCGATGACTCAAACAATCAAAGATAAAATATGCGGAAGATAACGGAATAAACTAGACGACTAAGACTCAACTAAAATACCTAGACAATGACACACAAAATAACACAAAATCCAAACAAAGATGGGCTGTTTTTGGACGGCTATATGAACGGTATTATGGGATGATTTTCGATGGGGAATAGTTGGTTTAGAAGAGCTAGGGTAGATAGGATATGATAGAGTTATAACGGACTTACGGATGTAACGAAGAGAACGATGGATTGGACACGAACTTGAGGTTGATGGTGGAACGGACGGCGGTGGCTGGTGGTGGCGTCGTGGATGGCGGCGGCGGCGGTGTTGAATTGTTGTGAATTACAACCCGAAAGTTGCCTTGAATCTCGAACGTACACAAGGCCAAATTCTTTAAGTTGCTCTTCGGATAGCGAGTTTCCGACGATCCCTCGAACGTGGACGGCGAATTCCCTTTGTAAAACTTAGAGGTGCTAAATCTAAGAGTATGAATTTAATTATCTAAACTCACAAAAGATTAAACGGGGAGAGACGATATTGAAAGCAAATGCTTAATAATCAAATATAGTCTAAAGTATCAATGTCACATGGATCCCCTATTTATAATAATAGGTGGATCGAAAACTATAAGCTAAGGACCGAAAATTATAGTCCAAATCAATCTAGGATTGTGTTTGGATATTTCCTAAACTAGAATTCTATTTAAGTTAGATTTTGTAGATCTTGCCTTATCTAAAAATCTGGTCAAAATTCTATCTAAAATAACCGAAAAATCCTAACTAAAAATCTGCAAAATTTCGTCCATAATATAATAAATAATATACTATAGACTAATAAATCAATCCCCTTAATTGGATCAATAAGGGCCGATTATTTTGGGCTTTTCCACCATACATGCTTAACTTGGGCTGAATAGCAAGTATACACATCAAGCCCAACAAAAGCACACTTGCACGCCTCCTTCATGTATTGCACTCCACATCTTGATCTCCATCTTCCATTTTCAACAATGTCATCATCTTCAAGCTTCCTTGCACGCCGTCTTCTTCTTCAAGCTTCTTGCGAATTGTAGCTTGCAAATAATCTTGCAACTTCTTAGCTCTTAGTCTTGTGACGGGGCCTTTGAATTAAAGCTCTTCATTGACTTCCTCTTTGCTATGGATGTCCTCATCAGTAGGGTTCGGCCGAGGCTGAATGGGTGGCGTAGACTCGGGTCTACGACCGGACTGCGGTGTAGAACGGTCGAAATGCCGTTCGGGTGGTCCGGATGGACCTCTGGATCGTGTAGAATCAGTAGAAGGGGTAGAAAGTGATGTGGAAGGTGTACCTTTATTCCATGAAGGACGTGTTGGGGCTGAAGTGAAGTGGGATCGACGGCGACCCTCTCTTAGCTGCCTTTCCACAATCGATGCGTACTGTACCATCCTTTCTACACTGGTGAAGTCTCTGAGCTCGACTTCACACGCAATGTCGGGGTTCATGCCTTCAATGTACCGAATGATGGTAGCATTTAAGGTCTCTTGCTTCCCGACTCGGTTCAAAAGGGTCTCCAATTTCTTATGGTACTCTTCGATTGACCTTGTCCCTTGTTTGACCCGATTGAGCTTTTTTTCAAGCTCTCTTTCATAATGCATGGGTATGAAACGCCCACTGATACGACCCGGACTCTAGGAACGAACACACGTCGACACACGTAAGGTTTTGTGTCTTCTACGACTCAAACAACTAATGGAAAAATATGCGGAAGATAACGGAACAAACTAGACGACTAGAACTAAATAAAAATACCTAAACAATGACACACAAAATAACACAAATCCAATGAATTATGGGGCTGTTTTGGACGGCAAGATGGACGGTATGGAGGAGGGTATTTCGATGGTGTTGGATGGGTTTAGAAGGACTAGAGTAAATAGGATATGATAGAGTTGTTTCGAACTTACGGATGGAACGAGATGGACACGAACTTTAACACGATGGTGATTGGTCTTGAGGTGGACGACGGCGGTTGATGGAGGCGTCGTGGATGATGGATGGCGGCGGTGAAGTGTTGTGAATTACAACCCGAAAGTTGTCTTGAATCTCGAACGTACACAAGGTCAAATTCTTTAAGTTGCTCTTCGATTAGCGAGTCTCCGGCGATCCCTCGAACGTGGACGACGAATTCCCTTTGTAAAACCTAGAATTGCTAGTTCTAAGAGTATGAATTTAATTATCTAAACTCACAAAGATTAAATGGGGATGAGACAATATTGAAGCAAAAAGCTAATTAATCAAATAAAGTAAAGTATCAATGTAACATGGATCACCTATTTATAAGACATAAGTGACCGAAAATCCTATGCTAATTGACCGAAAATTAGAGTCCAAATCAAACTAGGATTGGACTTGGAAATTTTCTAAACTAGAATTCTATTTAAGGTAGAAATTGTAGATCTTACCTTATCTAAAATCCTAGTCAAACTATGACTAAAGGGACCGAAAATTACATTAAATAAATACTAAAAATCTGACTTTATACTATAGTCCAAATTAATTAAATAAAATACTATAGTCTAATAAATCAATCCCCTTAATTGGATCATCAAGGGTTGATGAGGACATCCATAGTAAAGAGGAAGTCAATGAAGAGCTTCAATTCAAAGGCCCCGTCACAAGACTAAGAGCTAAGAAGTTGCAAGATTATTTGCAAGCTACAATTCGCAAGAAGCTTGAAGAAGAAGACGGCGTGCAAGGAAGCTTGAAGATGATGACATTGTTGAAAATGGAAGATGGAGATCAAGATGTGGAGTGCAATACATGAAGGAGGCGTGCAAGTGTGCTTTTGTTGGGCTTGATGTGTATACTTGCTATTCAGCCCAAGTTAAGCATATATGGTGGAAAAGCCCAAAATAATCGGCCCTTATTGATCCAATTAAGGGGATTGATTTATTAGTCTATAGTATATTATTTATTATATTATGGACGAAATTTTGCAGATTTTTAGTTAGGATTTTTCGGTTATTTTAGATAGAATTTTGACCAGATTTTTAGATAAGGCAAGATCTACAAAATCTACCTTAAATAGAATTCTAGTTTAGGAAATATCCAAACACAATTCTAGATTGATTTGGACTATAATTTTCGGTCCTTAGCTTATAGTTTTCGATCCACCTATTATTATAAATAGGGGATCCATGTGACATTGATACTTTAGACTATATTTGATTATTAAGCATTTGCTTTCAATATCGTCTCTCCTCGTTTAATCTTTTGTGAGTTTAGATAATTAAATTCATACTCTTAGATTTAGCACCTCTAAGTTTTACAAAGGGAATTCGCCGTCCACGTTCGAGGGATCGTCGGAAACTCGCTATCCGAAGAGCAACTTAAAGAATTTGGCCTTGTGTACGTTCGAGATTCAAGGCAACTTTCGGGTTGTAATTCACAACAATTCAACACCGCCGCCGCCGCCATCCACGACGCCACCACCAGCCACCGCCGTCCGTTCCACCATCAACCTCAAGTTCGTGTCCAATCCATCGTTCTCTTCGTTACATCCGTAAGTCCGTTATAACTCTATCATATCCTATCTACCCTAGCCCTTCTAAACCAACTATTCCCCATCGAAAATCATCCCATAATACCGTTCATATAGCCGTCCAAAAACAGCCCATCTTTGTTTAGATTTTGTGTGTCATTGTCTAGGTATTTTAGTTGAGTCTTAGTCGTCTAGTTTATTCCGTTATCTTCCGCATATTTTATCTTTGATTGTTTGAGTCATCGAAGACACAAAAACTTACGTGTGTCGACGTGTGTTCGTTCCTAGAGTTCGGGTCGTATCATAAAAGTGGTATCAAAGCCACGTCGGCTTTGGTTCGATTTTTGTGTCGTATTTTATTTTACGTTTAATCGAGTTGTAATTTAATTTCCGTTTGTTCATTGTTATAAAAAAAAAAAGAAGAGAAAAAGCTTCGATCAAAAAAAAAAAAAAAGAAAAAAAAAAGCGATCGAATTCAAAAAAAAAAATCGATAAAAAAAAAAAAAAAACGAAAATTCATTGTTCAAATTTTAATTTTGGTACTTTCCTTTTGGTACTAGATCATAGTTGGTAATTACCTTAGTGAGTTATCTTATTTTTGGTAGTTTCCTTCTAGTTTGATTTTTTATTTTTGGAACTTTCCATACAAGTACTATTTCTTGTTGGTAACTTCCTTAAGTGTCTTATTTTATTTTTGGTTCATTCCTTCTAGAGTCTAGGCTAATTAAGGTATTTAGATTGTGTCACATAGATTGATACATATCCAAATCCCCTACTTACCTTATCTCTTTCTTTCTTCCTTCTCTATTCTATTCTTTCCTTCTTCTACCTAGATTTATTTTTGGATTTCCTAATCTATTTGGGACTTCAATAATTGATCTACTTCTTTCCTTTCCTACCATTCCCATACTCGACCAACACATCCCATACCCACTCCTACACCATTCGGCCACCCCATCCCTAACACTACCCAATCGGCCACCCACCTACACACACATACTCAACCCGTATCTCATCTACACATATCAAATTCATCCTTGTTCCGAGAATAGCATTCACGTCCTTCCTCGAAACAAATCACACGATTCTCTTACCTTCATATACACGATTTTCACACACTGCGCACCACACGAGTGGTAAAATCAAGAGTGAAAACAAACGAGAGAAAGTGAGATTGTGAGGATCTTCCTTGTTTTCTTTTACGTTTGTTCGTTTTGTAGGTATCATGAAGAAAGGAACCCATACCGAGTCAACCTCTACACCCCCAGTCGATCACCATTCGACTTCACCACCTTTGGACCTGTCCAAAGACCCTTCCAAAGCACCCATGGAGTCATACTCGGATCCACCCGCACCGTGTGATACGAACCCGAAAAGCATAAAAGAATCAAATCCAAAGATACTATTGAGAACTTCAAAGTTAATCATGTTGTTCAAGGTTAAAGATTGGAGATCAAGATTTGAAGAATAAGACATGAATAAATTCGAATATGATGAGCAGCCCATGGAGTTAATTAATTCAACCCATGTTTGAATTATTAGAGCCCAAGTTTGAAGGCCCAAAGTGTTGGGATTTTATCTAGATTATTTTAGATTTTATTATCTTATTTTTAGTCTTTTTGATTTTTGGTCTTTTTGATTTTACCTTAATTAGGGACTTCTAGTCAAAATAGGATTCCTAGTTGATCTACTTAGGATTTTCGAAATCCTTTAGCTATTAGGTTTAGATTTTCAGTTTTATGCTCCTATAAATAGGAGTACCTTGTGACATTATTATTCAGACGTTGCATGAAATAAAGAGTTAATTTCTCAATTGTCTCACCGATCCTTTGGTTGATCACATTTATCGATCCTTTGGTTGATCAAACACAATTCTATTGATCTAGTAATTCAATAGTCTTATTCAAGTTCTTCAGGGTACATTAAGTACTTGGGAGAATTGCTATCAAACTTGGAGTATTCGAGAAATCGCGTTTCGTCTTCACCGCAAGACGGGGTTCGAGTAAGTTTACTTCTTCTACCTTTTCAATTCATCTCCATCGTTCACCATCCTTCATCTACCACCTACGTACGTTTCATCATCAGCCTCATCCATAATCCAGCCATAATTCATCGCCATAAATCGTTCATCACCTATACGTGTCCAATTCGCCTTAATTAACACGTATAACAAATCTGTCCCAAATCACCTATCTATCTATTTATTTGTGTGTGTTTTATTTAGTTGAGTCATATTTCTAAGTATCTTAGGTGTATACATTTAATCGAGTCTTACTAGATCAATAGAATTGTGTTTGATCAACCAAAGGATCGATAAATTCGATCAACAAAAGATCTTGAGACAGATTGAGAAATAACTCTTGAATTCTTGCAATTGTCTGAATAATAATGTCACAAGGTACTCCTATTTATAGGAGCATAAAACTGAAAATCTAAACCTAATAGCTAAAGGATTTCGAAAATCCTAAGTAGATCAACTAGGAATCCTATTTTGACTAGAAGTCCCTAATTAAGGTAAAATCAAAAAGACCAAAAATCAAAAAGACTAAAAATAAGATAATAAAATCTAAAATAATCTAGATAAAATCCCAACACTTTGGGCCTTCAAACTTGGGCTCTAATAATTCAAACATGGGTTGAATTAATTAACTCCATGGGCTGCTCATCATATTCGAATTTATTCATGTCTTATTCTTCAAATCTTGATCTCCAATCTTTAACCTTGAACAACATGATTAACTTTGAAGTTCTCATTAGTATCTTTGGATTTGATTCTTTTATGCTTTTCGGGTTCGTATCATTCCCCTCCTCTTGAAAAGAATTCGTCCTCGAATTCAAATCTCCAGGATCAAAGACGAACATGAATGGATCATCAATCTTTCTTTGCACAAACCCAACTTTCAATGGAATAACTTCAACAACCTGTAAGATATAGATAGTACAAGAAAATGGTTGACAAATGATGTTAGAATTCGGCAGCTCCTCCATGCTTGCTTGATCGAATTCTTTGTGATCTTCAACCATTGCTCCACTGATGTCAATCTCCTTTTTAGAACATGGTTGTAATTCCTCCAACTTTTCATTTACTTGAACTTCCTCAACTGCAACATTGATCTCCATTTCTTCTATAGGTGCATCAACTGAAATTGTTACCTCAAAAGTAGAATCTTCTTTGATGGCAACGATCTCAGATGGTAACTCAACGTAGATCTCTTCTTGAATGTCACTGGCTTGGTTTGGCATATCCATGACTGGCTGAACTGGTGATGCAGGCCGTGTAGGTGGCACATAGGTACGTAGAAACTCCTCAAATGACTCAGGTTCGCTCCAACGAAATGGGGCTGTTTGGCGATGAGCTCTAGGTGACAACTCTACATTTGACTCTACTTGAACCACTTCATTTTGCAGACTCTCCAACCACTTCTCTATCTCAATGGCATATTGCACCATGTCTTTTAACTTGTCGAAGTGATACAATGCTACATTTTCTCGGATTTCCCTTCGTAGACCAGCTAAGAATCTATCCATGGTATCTTCTAGATACTCCTCTATATCAGCTCGTCTCATGGCTTCAATCATTTTGTAGTAGTAGTCATTTACACTTCGATCTCTTTGCCTAAGCTTGTATAGCTTCTCCTCCAATTCCCATTGGTAGTGGTCTGGAATGAAGTGTTTCCGCATCAAATCTTTCAACTCACGCCATGTGTCGATAGGTGGAAGGTGATCTCGGTGGCATCGATCTTGCTGGAATTCCCACCATGTTGCTGCGTAGTCTTTAAATTCCAATGTGGCTAATTGCACCTTCTTTGGCTCGGGGAAGTAGTAGTACTTAAAGATCTTATCAACTCTGCGTTCCCAATCTAGGTACACTTCTGGATCATATAGACCCTCAAACTCTGGGATGGTTATCTTGTTGCGGTGCAGACCATCGGCATCTCTGAATCGATTCGGGCGGACTCGAACCGGATCCATCTAACTTGATGATGTGGGGATGTTGTATGGATGGTGTAGGTAAACCTGCTGTTTTGGTGTTTGTAGACCACAGGTGTACGGGTGTACGGGTGTATGGACTATGTGGTGTATAAGGTGAATCGGGTGTATATGGGTGTGGATTGGGTAATTCGAATCCCCTAGGGTGTAGGAATCAAATTAGATGTGGATAAGTAAGAAAGATCTTGAAGAGATATGGATGAGGATGGAAGAAATCTAATGGATGTGGAAAAAGGATTTTGGATGTGTTTGACCAATGTGAACACAATCTAAAGATCCCTAAAAATAAGGAAACAAATCTAAACACAAGGTAAAATCGAATCCAACAAGGATTTCAATCTGATTTTCATTTTTTTTTTTTCGGCAACTTTTTTTTTTTTTTTCGTTTTTTTTTTACTTAGCCGATGTCTTTTGCTCCTTTTTTTCCAATGAATATGAATCAGATTACAAAAGACTCGATACAAAAATTAAATGACACGTACGATAGATAACTGACACGTATTTGACACGTCGGATTGAACCACGACCAGCAGAGCTGACGTGGCTCTGATACCAAATTTATGATGTGACCCGGACAATGAATCCAAGACACGAAGAATACGCAGGCGGAAGACTTTAAGGACTCGAACAACGTCAGCGAATGAAGGGTAGAATCCGACGCAAATTAAAAGACAAAACTTACTAGAAACACGTAGACACGAACTAGGACTTGACTTGCACACTTGAAACACTCGAGGGTGGCTGGAATTACGGTGGTGATGGCGGCCGAAGACGGCGGTGAAGGTGGCTTGGGCGGCGGTGTTGTTGGTAGAAGGATAGGATAGATTCGGCGAACCCGTGTTGAATAACCCGAACGCGCACGTCTAGCTTCTCCGGATAGCAATTCTCCCAAGTACTTGAACGCACCCTGAAGAACTTGAATAGGACTATTGAGTTGCTAAAACAATAGAACTTTGAAGATAAAATTTCGATCAACAAAAGATCTTGAGACAGATTGAGAAATAACTCTTGAATTCTTGCAATTGTCTGAATAATAATGTCACAAGGTACTCCTATTTATAGGAGCATAAAACTGAAAATCTAAACCTAATAGCTAAAGGATTTCGAAAATCCTAAGTAGATCAACTAGGAATCCTATTTTGACTAGAAGTCCCTAATTAAGGTAAAATCAAAAAGACCAAAAATCAAAAAGACTAAAAATAAGATAATAAAATCTAAAATAATCTAGATAAAATCCCAACACTTTGGGCCTTCAAACTTGGGCTCTAATAATTCAAACATGGGTTGAATTAATTAACTCCATGGGCTGCTCATCATATTCGAATTTATTCATGTCTTATTCTTCAAATCTTGATCTCCAATCTTTAACCTTGAACAACATGATTAACTTTGAAGTTCTCAATAGTATCTTTGGATTTGATTCTTTTATGCTTTTCGGGTTCGTATCACCGTGGGATCCCAAGTACCATTTTGAAGCGTTGTCTAAGCATGTTCAAAGACAACACCAGGCTCTCTCCAACAAGATAGACGATTTAGTGCATGCTCTTGAACGCACCAAAACAACACCTGTCTATCCTCCACCCATTCGAGGAAACCAACGCCTAGAGCATCACAATGAGCCTGAAGAGGAGTACTTTGATGAGAATACTGAAGAATTTGATCGAGGACGTTGCCCGAGAAGAGGTCATAGTCGAGATGACTATGAAGAGGATCGAATGCTCCACAACATCAAAACGAGCATTCCAGAGTTTGAAGGCCTTCACGATCCCGATATCTATCTTGATTGGGAACGTAAGGTAGAGAAGATTTTCGCATGCTATGACTTTTCAGAAGCCAAAAAGGTGCAGCTAGCATGTTTGGAGTTTAAAGGCTACGCAGCCACTTGGTGGGAAATGCAGCAAGAAAGAAGACAAAGAAACAGAAATCCACCCATTGACAATTGGGAGGAAATGAAAGGATTCTTGCGTGGACGTTTCATCCCAGTCCACTATGAAAGAGAGCTTGAGAAGAAGCTCAACCGGATCAAGCAAGGAGCTAGATCGATCGAAGAGTACCATAAAGAGCTCGAAACTGCCCTAAATCGAGTCGGAAAAGAGGAGACCTTAAATGCTACCATCATTCGGTACATTGAAGGTATGAATCCAGACATTGCCTGTGAAGTAGAGCTCAAAGAATTCACAAGCATAGAGAGAATGGTGCAATACACATCAATTGTGGAAAAGCAGTTGCGAGAAGGCCGCCGTCGATCCAGTCAGACTTCAGCCCCTACTCAACAACCTTGGAGTAAAGGTACACCTTCCACATCACCTTCTACTCCTTCTACTGATTCCACACGACCCCGAGGTCAATCCGGCCCTCCGGAACGCCGTTTTGATCGTTCTACACCGCAAGCAAGCCGTAGACCCGAGTCTACACCCAGGCCACCATTCCAACGGCCCAATCAGTCCACTCCAACGCCAAATGCAGCCCCTAGTCGAGCCCGTGACATTCAATGTCATAAATGCCAAGGTTGTGGTCATTTTCAGAACCAGTGTCCAAACCGGCGTGTTCTGTTCCTCAATGAACAAAATGGACTTGAATCAGCCAGTGAAGATGAAGAGGAGCCTCAGACCGCCGCCCCTGAAGCAGTTGAGGTCCCTGAAGTCGAGCCAGATGATGATGAAGCCGAGCTACCCCATGTCAGCTTAGTTTCTATTCGCAGTCTGAACATCAACCGTGAAGACGAAGAGCAATCGCAACGAGAGAACATCTTCTTGATGAAGCCATGCAAGGCCTTGAAGAACTAAATCCGAAGCTGCCATTTAGAGGTTCAATTACACGATTTCGAGCCAAGAAATTGCAAGGTTGTTTCCAAGCAATTATTCGCAAGAAGTTTGAAGAATTAGAAGAAGTTAAATGCAGCCCCAAAATTGTTACTTTGTTAACAATTAAAGATTGAAGATCAAGATTTGAAGAGCAATGCATGAAGATAGAATTCATCAAGTTGTGCATGCATGGCAGATTCGCGTTGCATGGAATTTTCGTCCCTTAGTTGATTTAATTAGAGGTTGAATTTTATTTAGTCTATAGTATTTATTTAATTATGTTAGACTATAGTTTAAATCAGATTTTTTATTAATTATTTGGTAATTTTCGTCCATAATAAGCATAGGTTTGACTAGAATTGTATTTAAGGCAATTTCCTACCTTGAATAGAATTCTAGCTTAGGGAACTTCCTAGTATAGTTAGAGATCCCTTTTGGATCAATTTTTAGGCCTTTTAAGCTTATTATTTTCGTCCCTATAGCTCTTATAAATAGGGGATCATTGTTACATTGATACTTTAGACTTTATTTGAATTATTAAGCTTTGCTTTCAATATTGTCTCAACCCCCTTTTAAATCTTTGTGAGTTTTGATTTAAAATTCATATTCTTGGAGCTAGCAACTTTAAGTCTTATCCAAGGGTATTGCTTAATCCACTTGAGGGATTAACCGGTATTCGCTACCCGAAGATCAACTTAGAGATTTCATCCTTGGGTACGTTCGAGATTCAAGGAGGCTATCGGGTTGTGATTCACATCAACGAATCATCATCCATCAACCATCATCGACGACGCCCATCCCCATCGACGCACGCCTCAATTCCAGCCCCTGTGTTCGAGCTTGAGTTCTACGTCCGTTCGTTTTTATCCGTAAGTTCGTTTCATCCCTAACATATCCTATCTACTCCAAGCCTTTCTTCACTAATATCACACACGAATTTACACCCAATTTCCAGCCTATATTTCGTCCCTATACAGCCCCTATCCTTCGGTTCTTGTGTTACATAGTTCGTGTCATAGTTTAGGTATTTTAGTTGTCTAGATTAGTCGTAATTTTGAGTCGGATTGAAGCCCTTCATTCGCTGACGTGTTTCGTATCCAGAAGTCTTCCGCTACGTCTTTTATTCGTCCTAGATTAATTGTCCGGGTCGTATCACTTCTACACTCGAGTTGCCATCAAAGATCAGACTTGTGCCATGATCATCGACAGTGGGAGTGTAATCAACGCAATCAGTCAGTATGCCGTTGATAAACTCGCCCTCACCACAACAAAGCATCCAAAACCGTACAAGTTGCAGTGGCTCACAGATCGCGGATCCATCAGAGTTACAGGTCAGGTACACGTTACTTTTACTAAAGGTCGTTATTCTGACACTGTTCTTTGTGATGTTATTCCCATGGAAGCAGCCCATATACTTTTAGGAAGACCGTGGCAGTTTGACAGAAAAGCAGTTCACGATGGTTTAGCCAACACCTACTCGATTACTCGAGATGGTCGAACCACTGTGCTCAAGCCACTCACTCCTAAAGCCGTTGCAGAGGATCAAGAAAGGATGCAAGAGAGATTCAAGCAAGAACGGGCAAAACAAGCCGCAGCCGCAGCACGAACCAGTTCGGCCGCCACTTCTCAGCCGAACACAACACCAAGTTTGACCAATGCAGCCCCTAAGACACCTCCTAATGATGTCTTAGCTCGTGGAAAAGCCACCGGATTAGACCCAAGTAAAGAGAAGAATCGATCCCTGTTCATCTCAGTTAAAGGCGTAGAAAAAGCACTAAAAGCAGGTTTACCTTTTGTTCTTTTATCTTATAAGGACAGTGCTACTAATGGAGTTTCTTTGCCTTGTGGTGTGCAGCCACTTATGGAGGAGTTCGCAGATGTGTTCCCGGATGAGATTCCAAGTGGATTACCTCCAGTTCGTGGGATCGAGCACCAGATCGACTTCGTACCCGGCGCAGTCTTGCCCAACCGACCGGCGTACCGCACGTCCCTTGAAGAGATGAAGGAGATCGATCGCCAAGTAAAGGAGTTTCTAGAGAAGAAGCAAATCCGAGAGTCGATGAGTGATACGACCCGGACAAATAATCTAGGACGAATCTAGAGACGTAGCGGAAGACTTCTGGATACGAAACACGTCAGCGAATGAAGGGCTTCAATCCGACTCGATAAACAATGAAAAATAGACAATCTAGACAATTAAAATACCTAGAAAATGACACGAACTATGTAACACAATACCAAAGGTTAAAGGGGATGAAAGGGAACGTGTATGGGGCTGGAATTAATGAAGGATTCGTGTGTTTGTGGCTTGTGAAGAAGGCTTGGAGTAGATAGGATATGATAGGGATGAAACGAACTTACGTGTTGAATGGAACGGTTGATGAAATTCGAACTTGGGGCTGAATTGAGGCGTGCGTTGATGAGGATGGGTGTCGTCGATGTGGTTGATGGATGATGATTCGTTGATGTGAATCACAACCCGATAGCCTCCTTGAATCTCGAACGTACCCAAGGATGAAATCTCTAAGTTGATCTTCGGATAGCGAATACCGGTTAATCCCTCAAGTGGATTAAGCAATACCCTTGAATAAGACTTAAAGTTGCTAGCTCCAAGAATATGAATTTTAAATCAAAACTCACAAAGATTTAAAAGGGGGTTGAGACAATATTGAAAGCAAAGCTTAATTAATCAAATATAGTCTAAATAAATCAATCCCTTAATTAAATAACTAAGGGGGACGAAAACTCCATGCAACTTGTCTATGCAATGTGAATCTGCCATGCATGCACAACTTGATGAGTTCTATCTTCATGCATTGCTCTTCAAATCTTGATCTCCAATCTTTGATTATTAAAGGAGTAACAATCTTGGGATCCTCTAATGGCAGCTTTGAATGGACCGATTTGATGCTTGCTATGGCCTTATCATTCCCCTCCTCTTGAAAAGAATTCGTCCTCGAATTCGAGCGGCTTGGATCGAAAACGAACACGAACTGATCATCAATCTCTTTTAGCTCAAGCTTCAACTTCATGGGATGCATGGACATAGTAACCACGAATAAGTCTGGTGGAACATCAATAACATGTGGTACATCTTTGGCAACCTGTAAGATTAAAACATTAAAAGTACAAGGTTGACAAAAAATGTTAGAAATCAGCGGCTTCTCGATACTAGGTTGATCGAGCTCGTTATGATCTTCAACCATTGCTTCACGAATGTCATTCTCTTTTTCAAAACATGGCTGTACTTTCATCACATTTCCTTTATCTTCAGTTTCGAACTGCTCTTCATTTTTTGCCTCTTCAACTGGATCATGGATCTCCATGTTCACAATTTGTAGTTTGTCATCCATACAATCTTCAGAACTTGTCATCTCCATGGACAAAACATCCAAATTGCAATCTTCTATACTTGTCTTCTCCAGATTAGTAATTTCGAGAATGGGCACCTCTTCATCAACATGAATGGAAACCGACTCCTCTTGATTACATTCGTCTTGAACTAACTCCTCCAAAACTGGCATCTCCTCATTCGATGTTTCTATCATGTTTACTTCCGGCTTAGATTCTTCAACTATCTCATCTTCTAAGCACATAGAAACAGATGGTAATGAGATAAAAGGTACTTCAATAAAGTCTAGAATTGGTACCTTGGAAGTAGAAGCATCATGGGTGGCAATGCTTGACTCTACTTGAACCTCCTCTTTTGACTTCATCTCTAGTTCCTCTAGCCACTTTTCTATCCGAATGGCGTATTCCACCATGTCCTCCAACTCGTCGAAGTGGTACAATGCTACTCTTTCACGGATTGCCCTTCGTAGACCAGCTAGAAATCTATCCATGGTGTCTTTTGGATATTCTTCTACATCAGCTCGTCTCATGGCTTCAATCATTTTGTTGTAGTAGTCATTTACACTTCGATCTCTTTGTCTAAGCTTGTATAGCTTTTCCTCCAACTCCCATTGGTAGTGGTCTGGAATGAAGCGTTTCCGCATCAAATCTTTCAACTCACGCCATGTGTCGATAGGTGGAAGGTGATCTCTATGACACCGATTCTGCTGGAATTCCCACCATGTTGTTGCGTAGCCTTTAAACTTTGACGAAACTAGCTGCACTTTCTTTTTCTCGGGGAAGTCATAGCACTCAAAAAGTTTTTCTACTTTGCATTCCCAATCCAAATAGATGTCGGGATAGTATAGACCTTCAAACTCAGGTATGATCATGTTGTTGTTGCGGTAGAGATGGCGAGGATTTGATGTATATGGTGTACGGGCCTTGGGGAGCATGGTGCATGGGTGTATGTGACTAAGGCTGAAATTTTCGAACTCTATAGGGTATAGGGGACGAAAATTAATGGGTATGGGGGAGTATATGGAAGGTTTGAAAGGATTGGAATGGAAGAAATCAAAATAAGGAAAGAATTAGATGTATTTTTGAAGTCCTAAATAGTGTAGGAGATCCAAAAATAAATCCCAAAGGTAGAACGAAAGAAATAGGAAAGAAGAAGGAAAGAAAGATTAGGTAATTTGGAAAGTGTTACACAATTGTGACACAATCTAAATATCCTAATTGAACTAGACTCTAAAAGGAAAGAACCAAAAATAATTTACAACTCAAAAGGAAACTACCAAAATAAAATAAAAACTTGGAAGGAAAGTTCCAAAAATAAAATAAGACTCTAAAGGAAGTTACCAACTAAGGAATTATCCTAGAAGGAAACTACCAAAATTAAAATAGAACTTAGAAGGAAAGTTCCAAAAATAAAATAGACTCACAAGGTAACTACCAAATAAGATGTATTACTAAAAGGAAATTACCAAAATAAATCAAGACTCAAATGGTAACACAATGAATATACCTCTTTTTTTTTTTTTAATTTTCGAATTTTTCCTTTTTTTTTATCCGAATTTTTTTTTTCTTTTTTTTTTCGACGACTTTTTCTCTTTTTTTTGTCGATGCTCTTTTTTTTTCAATTGATAGCTATGCTATTACAACTCGATAAAATAAAAAAAATAAAGAAGACACGTAAGACGACACGTAGGATAAAAATGACACGTCGGATTGAACCACGACCAGCAGAGCTGACGTGGCTCTGATGCCAAATTTATGATACGACCCGGACAAATAATCTAGGACGAATCTAGAGACGTAGCGGAAGACTTCTGGATACGAAACACGTCAGCGAATGAAGGGCTTCAATCCGACTCGATAAACAACGAAAAATAGACAATCTAGACAATTAAAATACCTAGAAAACGACACGAACTATGTAACACAATACCAAAGGTTAAAGGGGCTGAAAGGGAACGTGTATGGGGCTGGAATTAATGAAGGATTCGTGTGTTTGTGGCTTGTGAAGAAGGCTTGGAGTAGATAGGATATGATAGGGATGAAACGAACTTACGTGTTGAATGGAACGGTTGATGAAATTCGAACTTGGGGCTGAATTGAGGCGTGCGTTGATGAGGATGGGTGTCGTCGATGTGGTTGATGGATGATGATTCGTTGATGTGAATCACAACCCGATAGCCTCCTTGAATCTCGAACGTACCCAAGGATGAAATCTCTAAGTTGATCTTCGGATAGCGAATACCAGTTAATCCCTCAAGTGGATTAAGCAATACCCTTGAATAAGACTTAAAGTTGCTAGCTCCAAGAATATGAATTTTAAATCAAAACTCACAAAGATTTAAAAGGGGGTTGAGACAATATTGAAAGCAAAGCTTAATTAATCAAATATAGTCTAAATAAATCAATCCCTTAATTAAATAACTAAGGGGGACGAAAACTCCATGCAACTTGTCTATGCAATGTGAATCTGCCATGCATGCACAACTTGATGAGTTCTATCTTCATGCATTGCTCTTCAAATCTTGATCTCCAATCTTTGATTATTAAAGGAGTAACAATCTTGGGATCCTCTAATGGCAGCTTTGAATGGACCGATTTGATGCTTGCTATGGCCTTATCAATGAGCCCTTGTGCAGTTCCAGTCATTCTAGTGTCCAAGAAGAACAACGAATGGAGAATGTGCATGGATTGCCGCGCCATCAACAAAATAACAGTTAAGTACAGATTTCCTATCCCTAGACTTGATGATATGCTAGATGAATTAAGTGGTTCTCATGTGTTTTCTAAGATAGATTTGAGATCTGGTTATTTTCAAGTTAGAATGCATGAAGGGGATGAATGGAAAACTGCGTTTAAAACAAAGCATGGTTTATATGAGTGGTTAGTTATGCCTTTTGGTCTCACTAATGCACCGAGCACGTTTATGAGGTTAATGAATCATGTTTTGCGTGATGTGATTGGTAAATTTGTTGTTGTCTACTTTGATGATATTTTGATTTACAGTCACAATGCACAGGCGCACATAGATCATCTTAGGCGTGTTTTCTGTCTTCTGCGTGATGCTAAGTTGTATGGAAACTTGTCTAAATGTTCTTTTTGAATGGATGAAGTCGTGTTTTTAGGCTTTGTCGTTAGTTCACGAGGTATTGAGGTAGACCGTTCCAAAATCAAAGCGATTGAGGAATGGCCAACCCCGAAAAATGCCTCTGAGGTTCGATCATTCCATGGTCTAGCTGGGTTTTACCGTCGTTTTGTACGGGATTTCTCCAGTATAGTCGCCCCTCTTACTGAGCTAAGTAAGAAGGATCGGAAATTTGAGTGGGGTAAACAACATGATACGTGTGTTTGTGGCTTGTGAAGAAGGCTTGGAGTAGATAGGATATGATAGGGATGAAACGAACTTACGTGTTGAATGGAACGGTTGATGAAATTCGAACTTGGGGGGGCTGAATTGAGGCGTGCGTTGATGAGGATGGGTGTCGTCGATGTGGTTGATGGATGATGATTCGTTGATGTGAATCACAACCCGATAGCCTCCTTGAATCTCGAACGTACCCAAGGATGAAATCTCTAAGTTGATCTTCGGATAGCGAATACCGGTTAATCCCTCAAGTGGATTAAGCAATACCCTTGAATAAGACTTAAAGTTGCTAGCTCCAAGAATATGAATTTTAAATCAAAACTCACAAAGATTTAAAAGGGGGTTGAGACAATATTGAAAGCAAAGCTTAATTAATCAAATATAGTCTAAATAAATCAATCCCTTAATTAAATAACTAAGGGGGATGAAAACTCCATGCAACTTGTCTATGCAATGTGAATCTGCCATGCATGCACAACTTGATGAGTTCTATCTTCATGCATTGCTCTTCAAATCTTGATCTCCAATCTTTGATTATTAAAGGAGTAACAATCTTGGGATCCTCTAATGGCAGCTTTGAATGGACCGATTTGATGCTTGCTATGGCCTTATCACAACAAGAGCATGCTTTTAATACTTTGAAATCATTGTTATGTTCTGCTCCTGTTTTATGTTTACCTGATTGATACGAACCCGAAAAGCATAAAAGAATCAAATCCAAAGATACTATTGAGAGCTTCAAAGTTAATCATGTTGTTCAAGGTTAAAGATTGGAGATCAAGATTTGAAGAACAAGACATGAATAAATTCGAATATGATGAGTAGCCCATGGAGTTAAATAATTCAGCCCATGTTTGAATTATTAGAGCCCAAGTTTGAAGGCCCAAAGTGTTGGGATTTTATCTAGATTATTTTAGATTTTATTATCTTATTTTTAGTCTTTTTGATTTTTGGTCTTTTTGATTTTACCTTAATTAGGGACTTCTAGTCAAAATAGGATTCCTAGTTGATCTACTTAGGATTTTCGAAATCCTTTAGCTATTAGGTTTAGATTTTCAGTTTTATGCTCCTATAAATAGGAGTACCTTGTGACATTATTATTCAGACGTTGCATGAAATAAAGAGTTAATTTCTCAATTGTCTCATCGATCCTTTGGTTGATCACATTTATCGAACCAAAAAATACAATTCTATTGATCCAGCAATTCAATAGTCTTATTCAAGTTCTTCAGGGTACAATGAGTACTTGGGAGAATTGCTAAACAAATCGGAGAAGATCGAAGTAGCTGCGTTTCGTCTCTTGAAGCCGGGGTTCAGCTGAAGTTCCAATCCATTCTACCTATCATCTACATCTCGACGCCACTACCTTCATCCACAAGACACTATTCGTCCGCCTCCTATCTTCCACAAACTATCCTAGTAAGTTCTAGTTTAATCGAGTCTTTTATTCTTATTTTAGTTGAGTTTTAGTCTAGTTAGTCGGATTGAATCCTTCTTAATCTGACATGTTTCGAGTCCTTAAGTCTTCCGCTACGTGTTCTGTTGATTTGACTTAGATATCTTGTCTGGGTCACATCATAAATTTGGCATCAGAGCCACCTCAGCTCTGCTGGTCGTGGTTCAATCCGACGTGTCATCTACGTGTCAAATACGTGTCATTTGATTTTCGTCTTGTTTCGAGTCTTGTAATCTGATTTATATTCATTGAAAAAAAAGGAGCAAAGGGATCGAAATCCCTACAGTAAAAAAAAAAACGAAAAAAAAAAGTCGCCGAAAAAAAAAAGAAAAAAAACGAAAATCAGATTTAAATCCTTGTTGGATTCGATTTTAGCTTGTTTCTTTAGATTGTGTTCACATTGGTCACACACATCCAAAATCCTTTTTCCACATCCATTAGATTTCCTACCTTGTTTAGATATCTTCCATCCTAATCCATATCTAATCAAGATCATCCATCCTTATCCATCATAGATTTCGATCCTTACACCTCTAGGATTTGAAATTCTTCATCCCACCCATATACACCCAGCTCACCTTATACACCACATAGTCCATACACACATACACCCATACACCCGTGGTCTACATACACCAATCAGCAGGTTTACCTACACCATTCATACAACAGCCCCACATCATCAAGTTAGATGGATCCGGTCCGAGTTCGCCCGAATCGATTCAGAGATGCCGATGGTCTACACCGCAACAAGATAACCATCCCAGAGTTTGAGGGTCTATACGATCCAGAAGTGTACCTAGATTGGGAACGCAGAGTTGATAAGTTTTTTAAGTATTACTACTTCCCCGAGTCAAAGAAGGTGCAATTAGCCACATTGGAATTTAAAGACTACGCAGCAACATGGTGGGAATTCCAGCAAGATCGATGCCACCGAGATCACCTTCCACCTATTGACACATGGCGTGAGTTGAAAGATTTGATGCGGAAACGCTTCATTCCAGAACACTACCAATGGGAGTTGGAGGAAAAGCTATACAAGCTTAGGCAAAGAGATCGAAGTGTAAATGACTACTACTACAAAATGATTGAAGCCATGAGACGAGCTGATATAGAGGAGTATCTAGAAGATACCATGGATAGATTCCTAGCTGGTCTACGAAGAGAAATCCGAGAAAAGGTAGCACTATATCACTTCGACAAGTTGAAAGACATGGTGCAATATGCCATTGAGATAGAGAAGTGGTTGGAGAGTCTGCAAAATGAAGTAGTTCAAGTAGAGTCAAATGTAGAGTTGTCACCTAGAACTCATCGCCAAACAGCCCCGTTTCGTTGGAGCGAACCTGAGTCTTTCGAGGAGTTTCTACGTACCTATGTACCACCTACACGGCCTGCATCACCAGTTCAGTTGGTCATAGATGTGCCAAGCCAAGACAGCAACATTCAAGAGGAGATCCATGTTGAGTTACCATATGAGATCGTTGCCATCAAAGAAGATTCTACTTTTGAGGTAACAATTTCAGTTGATGGACCTATTGATGAATTGATAGATGTTGCTACTTGTGAAGATGTTGGAAAAGTCGAGGAAGAAGAAATAGAGATTATTACCACCGTTGAGGAAGTTGAAGTAGTTGATAAATTGATGGAGATGCAGCTTTGTTTTGAAGAGAAAACCGACATCCATGAGGAAATGATCGTAGATCATATGGAGCTCGATCAAGCTAGCATGGAGACGCAGTCGAATTCTAACATCATTTATCAACCATTTTCTTGTGATATCTTTATTTTACAGGTTGCTAAAGATGTGCCCCATGTTATTGATCTTGTGCAAAAAGAGATTGATGTTCATTTCATGTTCATCTTTGATCCTGGAGATTTGAATTCGAGGACGAATTCTTTTCAAGAGGAGGGGAATGATACGAACCCGAAAAGCATAAAAGAATCAAATCCAAAGATACTATTGAGAGCTTCAAAGTTAATCATGTTGTTCAAGGTTAAAGATTGGAGATCAAGATTTGAAGA
Source organism: Perilla frutescens (assembly GCA_026008535.1). NCBI lineage: Eukaryota > Viridiplantae > Streptophyta > Magnoliopsida > Lamiales > Lamiaceae > Perilla > Perilla frutescens. The sequence continues at coordinate 47,601,520 of BRKX01000012.1, forward strand.
ACAAGACATGAATAAATTCGAATATGATGAGCAGCCCATGGAGTTAAATAATTCAGCTCATGTTTGAATTATTAGAGCCCAAGTTTGAAGGCCCAAAGTGTTGGGATTTTATCTAGATTATTTTAGATTTTATTATCTTATTTTTAGTCTTTTTGATTTTTGGTCTTTTTGATTTTACCTTAATTAGGGACTTCTAGTCAAAATAGGATTCCTAGTTGATCTACTTAGGATTTTCGAAATCCTTTAGCTATTAGGTTTAGATTTTCAGTTTTATGCTCCTATAAATAGGAGTACCTTGTGACATTATTATTCAGACGTTGCATGAAATAAAGAGTTAATTTCTCAATTGTCTCATCGATCCTTTGGTTGATCACATTTATCGAACCAAAAAATACAATTCTATTGATCCAGCAATTCAATAGTCTTATTCAAGTTCTTCAGGGTACAATGAGTACTTGGGAGAATTGCTAAACAAATCGGAGAAGATCGAAGTAGCTGCGTTTCGTCTCTTGAAGCCGGGGTTCAGCTGAAGTTCCAATCCATTCTACCTATCATCTACATCTCGACGCCACTACCTTCATCCACAAGACACTATTCGTCCGCCTCCTATCTTCCACAAACTATCCTAGTAAGTTCTAGTTTAATCGAGTCTTTTATTCTTATTTTAGTTGAGTTTTAGTCTAGTTAGTCGGATTGAATCCTTCTTAATCTGACATGTTTCGAGTCCTTAAGTCTTCCGCTACGTGTTCTGTTGATTTGACTTAGATATCTTGTCTGGGTCACATCATAAATTTGGCATCAGAGCCACCTCAGCTCTGCTGGTCGTGGTTCAATCCGACGTGTCATCTACGTGTCAAATACGTGTCATTTGATTTTCGTCTTGTTTCGAGTCTTGTAATCTGATTTATATTCATTGAAAAAAAAGGAGCAAAGGGATCGAAATCCCTACAGTAAAAAAAAAAACGAAAAAAAAAAGTCGCCGAAAAAAAAAAGAAAAAAAACGAAAATCAGATTTAAATCCTTGTTGGATTCGATTTTAGCTTGTTTCTTTAGATTGTGTTCACATTGGTCACACACATCCAAAATCCTTTTTCCACATCCATTAGATTTCCTACCTTGTTTAGATATCTTCCATCCTAATCCATATCTAATCAAGATCATCCATCCTTATCCATCATAGATTTCGATCCTTACACCTCTAGGATTTGAAATTCTTCATCCCACCCATATACACCCAGCTCACCTTATACACCACATAGTCCATACACACATACACCCATACACCCGTGGTCTACATACACCAATCAGCAGGTTTACCTACACCATTCATACAACAGCCCCACATCATCAAGTTAGATGGATCCGGTCCGAGTTCGCCCGAATCGATTCAGAGATGCCGATGGTCTACACCGCAACAAGATAACCATCCCAGAGTTTGAGGGTCTATACGATCCAGAAGTGTACCTAGATTGGGAACGCAGAGTTGATAAGTTTTTTAAGTATTACTACTTCCCCGAGTCAAAGAAGGTGCAATTAGCCACATTGGAATTTAAAGACTACGCAGCAACATGGTGGGAATTCCAGCAAGATCGATGCCACCGAGATCACCTTCCACCTATTGACACATGGCGTGAGTTGAAAGATTTGATGTGGAAACGCTTCATTCCAGAACACTACCAATGGGAGTTGGAGGAAAAGCTATACAAGCTTAGGCAAAGAGATCGAAGTGTAAATGACTACTACTACAAAATGATTGAAGCCATGAGACGAGCTGATATAGAGGAGTATCTAGAAGATACCATGGATAGATTCCTAGCTGGTCTACGAAGAGAAATCCGAGAAAAGGTAGCACTATATCACTTCGACAAGTTGAAAGACATGGTGCAATATGCCATTGAGATAGAGAAGTGGTTGGAGAGTCTGCAAAATGAAGTAGTTCAAGTAGAGTCAAATGTAGAGTTGTCACCTAGAACTCATCGCCAAACAGCCCCGTTTCGTTGGAGCGAACCTGAGTCTTTCGAGGAGTTTCTACGTACCTATGTACCACCTACACGGCCTGCATCACCAGTTCAGTTGGTCATAGATGTGCCAAGCCAAGACAGCAACATTCAAGAGGAGATCCATGTTGAGTTACCATATGAGATCGTTGCCATCAAAGAAGATTCTACTTTTGAGGTAACAATTTCAGTTGATGGACCTATTGATGAATTGATAGATGTTGCTACTTGTGAAGATGTTGGAAAAGTCGAGGAAGAAGAAATAGAGATTATTACCACCGTTGAGGAAGTTGAAGTAGTTGATAAATTGATGGAGATGCAGCTTTGTTTTGAAGAGAAAACCGACATCCATGAGGAAATGATCGTAGATCATATGGAGCTCGATCAAGCTAGCATGGAGACGCAGTCGAATTCTAACATCATTTATCAACCATTTTCTTGTGATATCTTTATTTTACAGGTTGCTAAAGATGTGCCCCATGTTATTGATCTTGTGCAAAAAGAGATTGATGTTCATTTCATGTTCATCTTTGATCCTGGAGATTTGAATTCGAGGACGAATTCTTTTCAAGAGGAGGGGAATGATACGAACCCGAAAAGCATAAAAGAATCAAATCCAAAGATACTATTGAGAGCTTCAAAGTTAATCATGTTGTTCAAGGTTAAAGATTGGAGATCAAGATTTGAAGAACAAGACATGAATAAATTCGAATATGATGAGCAGCCCATGGAGTTAAATAATTCAGCTCATGTTTGAATTATTAGAGCCCAAGTTTGAAGGCCCAAAGTGTTGGGATTTTATCTAGATTATTTTAGATTTTATTATCTTATTTTTAGTCTTTTTGATTTTTGGTCTTTTTGATTTTACCTTAATTAGGGACTTCTAGTCAAAATAGGATTCCTAGTTGATCTACTTAGGATTTTCGAAATCCTTTAGCTATTAGGTTTAGATTTTCAGTTTTATGCTCCTATAAATAGGAGTACCTTGTGACATTATTATTCAGACGTTGCATGAAATAAAGAGTTAATTTCTCAATTGTCTCATCGATCCTTTGGTTGATCACATTTATCGATCCTTTGGTTGATCAAATACAATTCTATTGATCCAGCAATTCAATAGTCTTATTCAAGTTCTTCAGGGTACAATGAGTACTTGGGAGAATTGCTAAACAAATCGGAGAAGATCGAAGTAGCTGCGTTTCGTCTCTTGAAGCCGGGGTTTAGCTGAAGTTCCAATCCATTCTACCTATCATCTACATCTCGACGCCACTACCTTCATCCACAAGACACTATTCGTCCGCCTCCTATCTTCCACAAACTATCCTAGTAAGTTCTAGTTTAATCGAGTCTTTTATTCTTATTTTAGTTGAGTTTTAGTCTAGTTAGTCGGATTGAATCCTTCTTAATCTGACATGTTTCGAGTCCTTAAGTCTTCCGCTACGTGTTCTGTTGATTTGACTTAGATATCTTGTCTGGGTCACATTATAAATTTATGATGTGACCCGGACAATGAATCCAAGACACGAATAATACACAGGCGGAAGACTTTGGAGGACTCGAACTACGTCAGCTAAAGAAGGATTCAACCCGACACGAATTAAACGGTAAAACTTACTAGAAATTCGAACAACGAAAAGAACGACGATGAGGACACTTGGAACACTTGAAGATGGCTGGAATTATGGTGATGGTGGCGGCGGAAGGCTTTGGTGTAGATGGACTTGGCGGCGGCGATGGTAGTGTTGTGGATTAGATAGATTCGGCAAACCCGTGTTGATAACCCGAACGCACACGTCTAACTTCTCCGGATAGCAATTCTCCCAAGTACTTAATTATACCCTGAAGAACCTAAATAAGACTATTGAAGTGCTAAAACAATAGAATTGTAGGTAAAAAACTCGATCAACAAAAGATCTAGGAGACAGATTGAGAATAACTCTTTATTTCTTGTAATTGTCTGAATTATGAATGTCACAGGGTGCTCCTATTTATAGGAGAGCATATGGACGAAATTTTAACCCTAAATAACTAGATAAACATTGAAAAATACTAATCCTAATCAATCTAGGATAAAATCAAAAGTTACCAAAAATAAGATAACAAAAATCTATCTAAATCTAACTAGATAAGGATAAATCCCATAATGGATTTGGGCTGGATATTCTCACCTATTTGGACTTAATTAATCACAACAATGGACTGAATTAAGTGATTAAATTCGTGGCCCATGACATAATTAATCTTGCCACCTTTGCATGAAAAACAGCATCTCCCGATTTCCCATGCAAATGCGTATAACTTTTCATGCACACTTCCAAATGGCTTCGTTCTTCTTCTCACGTCTTCATGCTTCCTTCTTCATCATCAAATGATAGCATGTTGACCAATCTCGGGCTGAATATTTGATCTTCATGGGCTGCCGAAAATATCTGAATATTTTCATGCACTTGTGTTCTTCAAATCTTGATCTCCAATCTTTAATCTTGGACAACATGATTATCTTTGAAGCTCTCAATGGCTTTCTTGGATTTGATTCTTTTATGTTTTTCGGGTTCGTATCACTGATTTTTCCAAAATTTTTGAGATCGAGTGTGATGCCTCCGGGATAGGTATTGGTGCTGTTTTGATGCAGGAAAAACGTCCCGTGGCATACTTCAGTGAGAAGTTATTAGGTACTCCACGTACGATAAAGAGCTTTACGCTTTGAAGCGTGCGTTGGACACATGGCAGCACTATCTTTGGCCTAAGGAGTTCGTCATCCACACGGATCATGAAAGCTTGAAACACTTGAAAGGGCAAAACAATCTGAACAAGAGACATGCGAGATAGGTCGAGTTCATCGAATCCTTTCCGTATGTTATCAAGTACAAGAAAGGCGAGGAAAATGTGGTCGCCGATGCCCTATCAAGAAGGTACGCTCTTTTGAACTTAATGCATGCTAAGATGCTTGGTTTTGAGTCTATTAAAGCTTTGTATGTTGAGGACGCCTATTTCAGCCCCATATATGCTTCATGTAGCTCGAAATCTAGGTCTTATGATGGTTATTATGTGCATGATGGTTTTCTGTTCAAAGAGTCGAAATTATGCATCCCTACTTGTTCTATGCGTGAGTTATTAGTGTTAGAATCGCATGCGGGAGGTTTAATGGGTCACTTTGGTATACATAAGACATTGAACTTGCTGCATGAACACTTCTTTTGGCCGCATATGCGTAAGGATCTAGAGAACGTGTGTAGTCGTTGCATTACTTGTCGTCAAGCTAAATCCACTTCACACCCCTTTGGTCTTTACTCGCCCCTTGATACGACCCGAACTCTAGGAACGAACACACGTCGACACACGAAAGTTTTTGTGTCTTCGATGACTCAAACAATCAAAGATAAAATATGCGGAAGATAACGGAATAAACTAGACGACTAAGACTCAACTAAAATACCTAGACAATGACACACAAAATAACACAAAATCCAAACAAAGATGGGCTGTTTTTGGACGGCTATATGAACGGTATTATGGGATGATTTTCGATGGGGAATAGTTGGTTTAGAAGGGCTAGGGTAGATAGGATATGATAGAGTTATAACGGACTTACGGATGTAACGAAGAGAACGATGGATTGGACACGAACTTGAGGTTGATGGTGGAACGGACGGCGGTGGCTGGTGGTGGCGTCGTGGATGGCGGCGGCGGCGGTGTTGAATTGTTGTGAATTACAACCCGAAAGTTGCCTTGAATCTCGAACGTACACAAGGCCAAATTCTTTAAGTTGCTCTTCGGATAGCGAGTTTCCGACGATCCCTCGAACGTGGACGGCGAATTCCCTTTGTAAAACTTAGAGGTGCTAAATCTAAGAGTATGAATTTAATTATCTAAACTCACAAAAGATTAAATGGGGAGAGACGATATTGAAAGCAAAGGCTTAATAATCAAATATAGTCTAAAGTATCAATGTCACATGGATCCCCTATTTATAATAATAGGTGGATCGAAAACTATAAGCTAAGGACCGAAAATTATAGTCCAAATCAATCTAGGATTGTGTTTGGATATTTCCTAAACTAGAATTCTATTTAAGGTAGATTTTGTAGATCTTGCCTTATCTAAAAATCTGGTCAAAATTCTATCTAAAATAACCGAAAAATCCTAACTAAAAATCTGCAAAATTTCGTCCATAATATAATAAATAATATACTATAGACTAATAAATCAATCCCCTTAATTGGATCAATAAGGGCCGATTATTTTGGGCTTTTCCACCATACATGCTTATAGTATACACATCAAGCCCAACAAAAGCACACTTGCACGCCTCCTTCATGTATTGGACTCCACATCTTGATCTCCATCTTCCATTTTCAACAATGTCATCATCTTCAAGCTTCCTTGCACGCCATCTTCTTCTTCAAGCTTCTTGCGAATTGTAGCTTGCAAATAATCTTGCAACTTCTTAGCTCTTAGTCTTGTGACGGGGCCTTTGAATTGAAGCTCTTCATTGACTTCCTCTTTGCTATGGATGTCCTCATCACCCCTACCCGCCCCCTCTTCTCCTTGGATTGATATTTCTATGGATTTCATCTTAGGATTGCCTAGGTCTAGGTCCGGTAAGGATTCTGTGTTTGTTGTAGTTGATAGGTTTTCCAAAATGGCTCATTTCATTGCATGTAGGAAAACTGATGATGCTATACATGTTGCCAACTTGTTCTTTGTGCATGTTGTTAGGTTGCATGGAATTCCTCGTACTATTGTTAGTGATAGGGATTCTAAGTTTTTAGGACATTTTTGGCGTGTTTTGTGGGGAAAATTAGGAACTAAGTTATTGTTTTCTACTGCATGTCATCCACAAACCGATGGTCAAACTGAGGTTGTGAATCGCACTTTAGGAGCTTTACTTAGGTCTCTAATTAAAAACAATTTGAAGTCATGGGAAGAATGTTTACCTTATGCTGAGTTTGCTTATAATCGTGTTGTGCATTCTTCTACTAACATGTCTCCTTTTGAGGTAGTTTATGGATTTAATCCGTTATCTCCTAATGATTTGTTACCTTTACCTGTTGAGCATCTAACAAGTGTTAAAGGTATGAAAAGAGCTGATTTTATTCAAGAGATGCATGAGAAGGTACGTGCCCGGATTGAGCACCAAGGCTCAAGGATCGCCGCCGCACGCAACACGAGGCACAAACGTGTCATCTTTCAGCCCGGAGATCGTGTTTGGGTACACCTTAGCCCTGGCCGATTTCCTAACTTGAGGAAGTCCAAGTTGTCGCCCCGTGGAGATGGTCCCTTCACTGTTCTAAGCCGTGTTAATGATAATGCATACCGCATTGATCTACCTGGTGAGTATAAGTGTTCTTCTACGTTTAATGTTGCTGATTTATCTCCTTTTGTTGCAGATGAATTCGACCATGATGAGGAGTCAAATTCGAGGACGAATTCTTTTCAGCAGGGGGGGAATGATGAGGACATCCATAGCAAAGAGGAAGTCAATGAAGAGCTTCAATTCAAAGGCCCCGTCACAAGACTAAGAGCTAAGAAGTTGCAAGATTATTTGCAAGCTACAATTCGCAAGAAGCTTGAAGAAGAAGACGGCGTGCAAGGAAGCTTGAAGATGATGACATTGTTGAAAATGGAAGATGGAGATCAAGATGTGGAGTGCAATACATGAAGGAGGCGTGCAAGTGTGCTTTTGTTGGGCTTGATGTGTATACTATAAGCATGTATGGTGGAAAAGCCCAAAATAATCGGCCCTTATTGATCCAGTTAAGGGGATTGATTTATTAGTCTATAGTATATTATTTATTATATTATGGACGAAATTTTGCAGATTTTTAGTTAGGATTTTTCGGTTATTTTAGATAGAATTTTGACCAGATTTTTAGATAAGGCAAGATCTACAAAATCTACCTTAAATAGAATTCTAGTTTAGGAAATATCCAAACACAATCCTAGATTGATTTGGACTATAATTTTCGGTCCTTAGCTTATAGTTTTCGATCCACCTATTATTATAAATAGGGGATCCATGTGACATTGATACTTTAGACTATATTTGATTATTAAGCCTTTGCTTTCAATATCGTCTCTCCCCGTTTAATCTTTTGTGAGTTTAGATAATTAAATTCATACTCTTAGATTTAGCACCTCTAAGTTTTACAAAGGGAATTCGCCGTCCACGTTCGAGGGATCGTCGGAAACTCGCTATCCGAAGAGCAACTTAAAGAATTTGGCCTTGTGTACGTTCGAGATTCAAGGCAACTTTTGGGTTGTAATTCACAACAATTCAACACCGCCGCTGCCGCCATCCACGACGCCACCACCAGCCACCGCCGTCCGTTCCACCATCAACCTCAAGTTCGTGTCCAATCCATCATTCTCTTCGTTACATCCGTAAGTCCGTTATAACTCTATCATATCCTATCTACCCTAGCCCTTCTAAACCAACTATTCCCCATCGAAAATCATCCCATAATACCGTTCATATAGCCGTCCAAAAACAGCCCATCTTTGTTTGGATTTTGTGTTATTTTGTGTGTCATTGTCTAGGTATTTTAGTTGAGTCTTAGTCGTCTAGTTTATTCCTGATGAGGACATCCATAGCAATGAGGAAGTCAATGAAGAGCTTCAATTCAAAGGACCCGTCACAAGACTAAGAGCTAAGAAGTTGCAAGATTATTTGCAAGCTACAATTCGCAAGAAGCTTGAAGAAGAAGACGGCGTGCAAGGAAGCTTGAAAATGATGAACTTGTTGATATTGGAAGATGGAGATCAAGACATGGAGAACACAACATGAAGATGTGCACGTGTGCATGGGCTCAAGGAGTGAAGAGGATCGGTCGAATTGAGCAAGGCCAATTTTCGGTCCTTGTGATATTTTATCTAGTAGTTATTTTATTTTAGACTATGGTATTTATTTTATTTAATTATACTATAGTTAGGATCAGTTTATTTAATTTATTTTGGTGTAATTTTCGGTTATTTCAAAGTCATAGGTTGACTAGGATTTTAGATAAGGTAAGATCTACAAGTTCTACCTTAAATAGAATTCTAGTTTAGGAAATATCCAAAACCAATCCTAGATTGATTTGGACTAATATTTTCGGTCCATAGCTTATAGTTTTCGATCCACCTATTATTATAAATAGGGGATCCATGTCTCATTGTTACTTTAGACTATATTTGATTATTAAGCATTTGCTTTCAATATCGTCTCTCCCCGTTTAATCTTTTGTGAGTTTAGATAATTAAATTCATACTCTTAGATTTAGCATCTCTAAGTTTTACAAAGGGAATTCGCCATCCACGTTCGAGGGATCGTAGGAAACTCGCTATCCGAAGAGCAACTTAAAGAATTTGGCCTTGTGTACGTTCGAGATTCAAGGCAACTTTCGGGTTGTAATTCACAACATCATCACCGCCGCCGTTCAACCTCCACGACGCCACCATCACCACCGCCGTCGTTCATCACACCATCATCCTCAAAGATCGTGTTCTCTTCGTTACATCCGTAAGTCCGTTATAACTCTATCATATCCTATCTACTCTAGCCATTCTAAACCCCTCAACACCATCGAAAATCCACCATCCTTATCATCATCATAGACGTTCCAAAACAGCCCTTTCCATTGGATTTGTGTTATTTTGTGTGTCATTGTCTAGGTATTTTAGTTGAGTTTTAGTCGTCTAGTTTATTCCGTTATCTTCCGCATATTTTATCTTTGATTGTTTGAGTCATCGAAGACACAAAAACTTACGTGTGTCGACGTGTGTTCGTTCCTAGAGTTCGGGTCATATCAATTCCGTTATCTTCCGCATATTTTATCTTTGATTGTTTGAGATCCCTGAAGTCGAGCCAGATGATGAAGAAGTCAAGCTACCTCATGTCAGCTTGGTTTCTATTCGCAGTCTGAACATCAACCGTGAAGACGAAGAGCAATCGCAAAGAGAGAACATCTTCTACACTCGAGTTGCCATCAAAGATCAGACTTGTGCCATGATCATCGACAGTGGGAGTGTAATCAACGCAATCAGTCAGTATGCCGTTGATAAACTCGCCCTCACCACAACAAAGCATCCAAAACCGTACAAGTTGCAGTGGCTCACAGATCGCGGATCCATCAGAGTTACAGGTCAGGTACACGTTTCCTTTACTAAAGGTCGCTATTCTGACACTGTTCTTTGTGATGTTATTCCCATGGAAGCAGCCCATATACTTTTAGGAAGACCGTGGCAGTTCAACAGAAAAGCAGTTCACGATGGTTTAGCCAACACCTACTCGATTACTCGAGATGGTCGAACCACCGTACTCAAGCCACTCACTCCTAAAGACGTTGCAGAGGATCAAGAAAGGATGCAAGAGAGATTCAAGCAAGAACGGGTAAAACAAGCCGCAGCCGCAGCCCGAACCAACTCGGCCGCCACTTCAACGCCGAGTTCCACCTCAAGTTCGACCAATGCAGCCCCTAAGACATAGTCTAATGATGTCTTAGCTCATGGAAAAGCCACCGGATCAGACCCAAGCAAAGAGAAGAATCGATCCCTGTTCATCTCAGTTAAAGGCGTAGAGAAAGCACTAAAAGCAGGTTTACCTTTCGTTCTTTTATCTTATAAGGACAGTGCTACTAATGGTGTTTCTTTACCTTGTGATGTGCAGCCACTTATGGAGGAGTTCGCGGATGTGTTCCCAGAAGAGATTCCAAGTGGATTACCTCCAGTTCGTGGGATCGAGCACCAGATCGACTTCGTACCCGGTGCAGTCTTACCCAACCGACCGGCGTACCGAACGTCCCCTGAAGAGACGAAGGAGATCGATCGCCAAGTAAAGGAGTTGCTAGAGAAGAAGCAAATCCGAGAGTCGATGAGCTCTTGTGCAGTTCCAGTCATTCTAGTACCCAAGAAGAACAATGAATGGAGAATGTGCATGGATTGCCGCGCCATCAACAAAATAACAGTTAAGTACAGATTTCCTATCCCTAGACTTGATGATATGCTAGATGAATTAAGTGGTTCTCATGTGTTTTCTAAGATAGATTTGAGATCTGGTTATTTTCAAGTTAGAATGCATGAAGGGGATGAATGGAAAACTGCGTTTAAAACAAAGCATGGTTTATATGAGTGGTTAGTTATGCCTTTTGGCCTCACTAATGCACCGAGCACGTTTATGAGGTTAATGAATCATATTTTGCGTGATGTGATTGGTAAATTTTTTGTTGTCTACTTTGATGATATTTTGATTTACAGTCACAATGCACAGGCGCACTTAGATCATCTTAGGCGTGTTTTCTGTCTTCTGCGTGATGCTAAGTTGTATGGAAACTTGTCTAAATGTTCTTTTTGCATGGATGAAGTCGTGTTTTTAGGCTTTGTCGTTAGTTCACGAGGTATTGAGGTAGACCGTTCCAAAATCAAAGCGATTGAGGAATGGCCAACCCCGAAAAACGCCTCTGAGGTTCGATCATTCCATGGTCTAGCTGGGTTTTACCGTCGTTTTGTACGGGATTTCTCCAGTATAGCCGCCCCTCTTACTGAGCTAAGTAAGAAGGATCGGAAATTTGAGTGGGGTAAACAACAAGAGCATGCTTTTAATACTTTGAAGTCATTGTTATGTTCTGCTCCTGTTTTGTGTTTACCTGATTTTTCTAAGACTTTTGAGATCGAGTGTGATGCCTCCGGGATAGGTATTGGTGCTGTTTTGATGCAGGAAAAACGTCCCGTGGCATACTTCAGTGAGAAGTTAAATGGCGCCTCCCTTAGGTACTCCACGTACGATAAAGAGCTCTACGCTTTGAAGCGTGCGTTGGACACATGGCAGCACTATCTTTGGCCTAAGGAGTTCGTCATCCACACGGATCATGAAAGCTTGAAACATTTGAAAGGGCAAAACAATTTGAACAAGAGACATGCGAGATGGGTCGAGTTCATCGAGTCCTTCCCGTATGTTATCAAGTACAAGAAAGGCGAGAAAAACGTGGTCGCCGATGCCCTATCAAGAAGGTACGCTCTTTTGAACTTAATACATGCTAAGATGCTTGGTTTTGAGTCTATTAAAGCACTGTATGTTGAGGACGCCTATTTCAGCCCCATATATGCTTCATGTAGCTCGAAATCTAGGTCTTATGATGGTTATTATGTGCATGATGGTTTCTTGTTCAAAGAGTCGAAATTATGCATCCCTACTTGTTCTATGCGTGAGTTATTGGTGTTAGAATCGCATGCGGGAGGTTTAATGGGTCACTTTGGTGTGCATAAGACATTGAACTTGCTGCATGAACACTTCTTTTGGCCGCATATGCGTAAGGATGTAGAGAATGTGTGTAGTCGTTGCATTACTTGTCGTCAAGCTAAATCCACTTCACACCCCTTTGGTCTTTATTCGCCCCTACCCGCCCCCTCATCTCCTTGGATTGATATTTCTATGGATTTCATCTTAGGATTGCCTAGATCTAGGTCGGGTAAGGATTCTGTGTTTGTTGTAGTTGATAGGTTTTCCAAAATGGCTCATTTCATTGCATGTAGGAAAATACATGTTGCCAACTTGTTCTTTGTGCATGTTGTTAGATTGCATGGAATTCCTCGTACTATTGTTAGTGATAGGGATTCTAAGTTTTTAGGACATTTCTGGCGTGTTTTGTGGGGAAAATTAGGTACTAAGTTATTGTTTTCTACTGCATGTCATCCACAAACCGATGGTCAAACTGAGGTTGTGAATCGCACTTTAGGAGCTTTACTTAGGTCTCTAATTAAGAATAACTTGAAGTCATGGGAAGAATGTTTACCATATGCTGAATTGACTTATAATCGTGTTGTGCATTCTTCTACTAACATGTCTCCGTTTGAGGTAGTTTATGGATTTAATCCGTTAACTCCTAATGATTTGTTACCTTTACCTGTTGAGCATCTAACAAGTGTTAAAGGTATGAAAAGAGCTGATTTTATTCAAGAGATGCATGAGAAGGTACGTGCCCGGATTGAGCACCAAGGCTCAAGGATAGCCGCCGCACGCAACACGAGGCGCAAACGTGTCATCTTTCAGCCCGGAGATCGAGTTTGGGTACACCTTAGTCCTGGCCGATTTCCTAACTTGAGGAAGTCCAAGTTGTCGCCCCGTAGAGATGGTCCCCTTACTGTTCTAAGCCGTGTTAATGATAATGCATACCGCATTGATCTACCTGGTGAGTATAAGTGTTCTTCTACGTTTAATGTTGCTGATTTATCTCCTTTTGTTGCAGATGAATTCGACCATGATGAGGAGTCAAATTCGAGGACGAATTCTTTTCAGCAGGGGGGAAATGATGAGGACATCCATAGCAATGAGGAAGTCAATGAAGAGCTTCAATTCAAAGGCCCCGTCACAAGATTAAGAGCTAAGAAGTTGCAAGATTATTTGCAAGCTACAATTCGCAAGAAGCTTGAAGAAGAAGACGGCGTGCAAGGAAGCTTGAAGATGATGAACTTGTTGACATTGGAAGATGGAGATCAAGATGTGGAGTGCAATACATGAAGGAGGCGTGCAAGTGTGCTTTTGTTGGGCTTGATGTGTATACTTGCTATTCAGCCCAAGTTAAGCATGTATGGTGGAAAAGCCCAAAATAATCGGCCCTTGATGATCCAATTAAGGGGATTGATTTATTAGTCTATAGTATTTTATTTATTATATTATGGACGAAATTTTGCAGATTTTTAGTTAGGATTTTTCGGTTATTTTAGATATAATTTTGACCAGATTTTTAGATAAGGTAAGATCTACAAAATCTACCTTAAATAGAATTCTAGTTTAGGAAATACCCAAATCCAATTCTAGATTGATTTGGACTACAATTTTCGGTCCTTAGCTTATAGTTTTCGATCCCACCTATTATTATAAATAGGGGATTCATGTCTCATTGTTACTTTAGACTATATTTGATTATTAAGCCTTCGCTTTCAATATCGTATCTCCCCGTTTAATCTTTTGTGAGTTTAGATAATTAAATTCATACTCTTAGATTTAGCACCTCTAAGTTTTACAAAGGGAATTCGCCGTCCACGTTCGAGGGATCGTCGGAAACTCGCTATCCGAAGAGCAACTTAAAGAATTTGGCCTTGTGTACGTTCGAGATTCAAGGCAACTTTCGGGTTGTAATTCACAACACTTCAACACCGCCGCCGCCGCCATCCACGACGCCACCACCAGCCACCGCCGTCCGTTCCACCATCAACCTCTAGTTCGTGTTCCAATCGTTCATCGTCTTGTTCAATCCGTAAGTCCATCGTATCTCTATCATACCCTATCTACTCAAGCCATTCTAAACCAACTCATCATCATCGAAATTCCATCCTCAATACCTTCATTATAGCCGTCCATAACAGCCCCCTTGTCCATTGGATTTGTGTTATTTTGTGTGTCATTGTCTAGGTATTTTAGTTGAGTCTTAGTCGTCTAGTTTGTTCCATTATTATTCCGCTTATTTTACTTTGATTATTTGAGTCATAGAAGGCACAAAAACTTACGTGTGTCGACGTGTGTTCGTTCCTAGAGTCCGAGTCATATCATAAAAGTGGTATCAAAGCCACGTCGGCTTTGGTTCGATTTTTGTGTCGTATTTTATTTTACGGTTAATCGAGTTGTAATTTAATTTCCGTTTGTTCATTGTTATAAAAAAAAAAAGAGAAAAAGCTTCGATCAAAAAAAAAAAAGCGATCGAATTCAAAAAAAAAATCGAAAAAAAAAAAAAACGAAAATTCATTGTTCAATTTTATTTTTGGTACTTTCCTTTTGGTACTAGATAATAGTTGGTAATTACCTTAATAAGTCTTTCTTATTTTTGGTAGTTTTCTTCAAGTTTGTTTTACTTTTGGAACTTTCCATACAAGTTCTATTTCTTGTTGGTAACTTCCTTAAGTGTCTTATTTTATTTTTGGTTCATTCCTTCTAGAGTCTAGGCTAATTAAGGTATTTAGATTGTGTCACATAGATTGATACATATCCAAATCCCCTACTTACCTTATCTATTTCTTTCTTCCTTATCTATTCTATTTCTTTCCTTCTTCTACCTAGATTTATTTTTGGAATTCCTAAACCTATTTGGAACTTTATTAATTGATCTACTTCTTTCCTTTCCTACATTCCTACCCATACTCGACCAACACCCCTAACCACTACACAATCGGCCACACCCCTACCCATACTCCCTCACATTCGGCCATTACCATACCCACACATACTCAACCCGTATCTCATCTATACATACCAAATTCATCTGGTTTTAAGGTAAGAATCAAAAGATACCAAAAATAAAGATAACAAAAATCTATCTAAATCTAACTAGATAAGGATAAATCCCAAAGTGGATTTGGGCTGGATATTCTCTCCTATTTGGACTTAATTAATCACAACAATGGGCTGAATTAAGTGATTAAATTCGTGGCCCATGACATAATTAATCTTGCCACCTTTGCATGAAAAACAGCATCTCCCGATTTCCCATGCAAACGCGTATAACTTTTCATGCACACGTCCAAATGGCTTCGTTCTTCTTCTCACGTCTTCATGCTTCCTTCTTCATCATCAAATGATAGCATGTTGACCAATCTCGGGCTGAATATTTGATCTTCATGGGCTGCTGAAAATATCTGAATATTTTAATGCACTTGTGTTCTTCAAATCTTGATCTCCAATCTTTAATCTTGGACAACATGATTATCTTTGAAGCTCTCAATGGCTTTCTTGGATTTGATTCTTTTATGTTTTTCGGGTTCGTATCAGTCTAGGTATTTTTATTTGGTTTTAGACGTCTAGTTTGTTCTGTTATCTTCCGCTTAATTTCCATTAGTTTTTTTGAGTCATAGAAAACACAAAACCTTACGTGTGTCGACGTGTGTTCGTTCCTAGAGTCCGGGTCGTATCATAAAAGTGGTATCAAAGCCACGTCGGCTTTGGTTCGAGTTTTGTTTTTTAATTTTATTTTACATTTGATCAAGTTGTAATTTAATTCTGTATTGTTCATTATTCAAAAAAAAAAAGACACGATCATATAAAAAAAAAAAAGAGAAAAGTCGATCGTACAAAAAAAAAAAGAATATTCATTGTTTCCTTTTAGTTCAATTTTTATTTTAGTACTTTCCTTTTGGAATTAAATCATAGTTGGTAATTACCTAGTGAGTCTTTCTTATTTTTGGTAGTTTCCTTCTAGATTGATTTTATTTTTGGAACTTTCCATACAAGTTCTATTTTCTTTTTGGTAACTTCCTTAAGAGTCCTATTTTATTTTTGGTTCATTCCTTCTAGAGTCTAGGCTAATTAATGTATTTAGATTGTGTCACATAGATTGATACATATCCAAATCACCCAATTACCTTATCTCTTTCTTCTTTCCTACCCTATTCGACCACCACCACCCATACTACCCTACCATTCGACCATCACCACCCTACACACTACAAAAATCGGCCACTACCATACACACACATACTCAACCCGTATCTCATCTATACATACCAAATTCATCCTTGTTCCTACAAAAGTGACTCGGTTCCATTCCAAAAACCGTGACACTCATTCCCCAAGTTAAGAATCGATCCTTAGCTAGTTCCACCACTTCAAATACACATTACACACACATCACCATACACTTTGAGTGCAAACACGAGTGGTAAAATCAAGAGTGAAAACAAAAAAGTGAACGTGAGATTGTGAGGACCTACCTTGTTTTCTTTTACGTTTGTTCATTTTGTAGGTATCATGAAGAAAGGAACCCGCTTCGAATCATCCTCTACACCTCCAGTCGACCCCCAGTCGACCTTGCCTCCTTTGGACCCGTCCAAAGATCCTCCCAAAGCACCCATGGAGTCTTCCTCGGATCCACCCGCACTGTGGGATCCCTATCACTTTGAAGCGCTGTCCAAACACGTTCAAAGACAACACCAAGCTCTATCCGATAAGATCGATGATTTAGTGCATGCCCTTGAACGCACTAAAACAACGCCCGTTTTCCCTCAAGCCATTCGAGGAAATAGGCGCCTAGAGCGTCAAAACGAGCCAGAAGAGGAGTACTTTGATGAGAATACAGATGCCGGAGATGATACTCCAGATCGAGGACGCCGCCAACGGTGTGGAAACCACAATGATGACTATGGAGAAGACCGAATGCTCAACAACATCAAGACGAGCATCCCGAAGTTTGAAGGCCTTCACGATCCCGATGTCTATCTAGATTGGGAACGTAAGGTGGAGAAGATTTTCGCATGCTATGATTTTTCAGAAGCTAAAAAGGTGCAGTTAGCATGTTTAGATTTCAGAGGCTACGCAGCCACTTGGTGGGAGATGCAGCAAGAAAGAAGACGAAGAAACCGAAATCTACCCATCGACAATTGGGAAGAAATGAAAGGATTCATGCGTGGACGCTTCATTCCAGTCCACTATGAACGAGAGCTTGAGAAGAAGCTCAACCGGATCAAGCAAGGAGCTAGATCGATCGAAGAGTACCATAAAGAGCTCGAAACTGCCCTAAATCGAGTCGGAAAAGAGGAGACCTTAAATGCTACCATCATTCGGTACATTGAAGGTATGAATCCAGACATTGCCTGTGAAGTAGAGCTCAAAGAATTCACAAGCATAGAGAGAATGGTGCAATACGCATCAATTGTGGAAAAGCAGTTGCGAGAAGGCCGCCGTCGATCCAGTTAGACTTCAGCCCCTACTCGACAACCTTGGAGTAAAGGTACACCTTCCACATCACCTTCTACTCCTTCTACTGATTCCACACGACCCCGAGGTCAATCCGGCCCTCCGGAACGCCGTTTTGATCGTTCTACACCGCAAGCAAGCCGTAGACCCGAGTCTACACCCAGGCCACCATTCCAACGGCCCAATCAGTCCACTCCAACGCCAAATGCAGCCCCTAGTCGAGCCCGTGACATCCAGTGTCATAAATGCCAAGGTTGGGGTCATTTTCAGAACCAGTGTCCAAACCGGCGTGTTCTGTTCCTCAATGAACAGAATGGACTTGAATCAGCCAGTGAAGACGAAGAGGAGCCTCAGACCGCCGCCCCCGAAGCAATTGAGGTCCCTGAAGTCGAGCCAGATGATGAAGAAGTCGAGCTACCTCATGTCAGCTTGGTTTCTATTCGCAGTCTGAACATCAACCGTGAAGACGAAGAGCAATCGCAAAGAGAGAACATCTTCTACACTCGAGTTGCCATCAAAGATCAGACTTGTGCCATGATCATCGACAGTGGGAGTGTAATCAACGCAGTCAGTCAGTATGCCGTTGATAAACTCGCCCTCACCACAACAAAGCATCCAAAACCGTACAAGTTGCAGTGGCTCACAGATCGCGGATCCATTCGAGTTACAGGTCAGGTACACGTTTCCTTTACTAAAGGTCGCTATTCTGACACTATTCTTTGTGATGTTATTCCCATGGAAGCAGCCCATATACTTTTAGGAAGACCGTGGCAGTTCGACAGAAAAGCAGTTCACGATGGTTTAGCCAACACCTACTCGATTACTCGAGATGGTCGAACCACTGTACTCAAGCCACTCACTCCTAAAGCCGTTGCAGAGGATCAAGAAAGGATGCAAGAGAGATTCAAGCAAGAACGGGCAAAACAAGCCGCAGCCGCAGCCCGAACCAACTCGGCCGCCACTTCAACGCCGAGTTCCACCTCAAGTTCGACCAATGCAGCCCCTAAGACACCTCCTAATGATGTCTTAGCTCGTGGAAAAGCCACCGGATCAGACCCAAGCAAAGAGAAGAATCGATCCCTGTTCATCTCAGTTAAAGGCGTAGAGAAAGCACTAAAAGCAGGTTTACCTTTCGTTCTTTTATCTTATAAGGACAGTGCTACTAATGGTGTTTCTTTGCCTTGTGATGTGCAGCCACTTATGGAGGAGTTCGCGGACGTGTTCCCGGATGAGATTCCAAGTGGATTACCTCCAGTTCGTGGGATCGAGCACCAGATCGACTTCGTACCCTGATACGACCCGGCTATGCTAGGACGAATCTAGAGAAACGTAGCGGAAGACTTAAGAATCGAAACACGTCAGAATTAAGAAGGATTCAATCCGACTCGACAAACAACGGAAAAACAACAATTTAGACAACTAAAATACCTAGAAAAATGACACGAACTATGTAACACAATTCAAAGGAACAAGGGGCTGTATGGGAACGGTTTTGTGGCTGAAAATAGGGTGTTGGAATTGTGTGTTTAGGGTGAAGAATGGCTTGGAGTAGATAGGTTATGATAGAGATGAATCGAACTTACGTGTAGATGAAACGGTAGAACTCGAACTCGTCTTGTGAAAGAGACTCGATTGATTGGTGGCTGGACGGTTACGGACGTGGATGACTTGATGGAAGTCGTCGTTTGGTGTAGATGGATGATGATTCGTTGAGGTGAATCACAACCCGATAGCCTCCTTGAATCTCGAACGTATCCAAGGTTGAAATCTCTAAGTTGATCTTCGGATAGCGAATACCGGTTAATCCCTCAAGTGGATTAAGCAATACCCTTGAATAAGACTTAAAGTTGCTAGCTCCAAGAATATGAATTTTAAATCAAAACTCACAAAGATTTAAAAGGGGGTTGAGACAATATTGAAAGCAAAGCTTAATAATTCAAATAAAGTCTAAAATAATAATGTTACATGGATCCCCTATTTATAGGGCTAAGATGGACGAAATTAAAGATAAAAAGGCTTAAAAACTGATCCAAAAGAGATCTCTAACTATACTAGGAAGTTCCCTAAACTAGAATTCTATTCAAGGTAGGAAATTGCCTTAAATACAATTCTAGTCAAACCTATTTAAATAATGGACGAAAATTAACAAATAATTAATTAAAAATCTGATCTAATTAATTAAATACCATATTCTAATTAAATACTATAGTCTAAATAAATCAATCTCTTAATTAAATAACTAAGGGGGACGAAAACTCCATGCAACTTGTCTATGCAATGTGAATCTGTCATGCATGCACAACTTGATGAGTTTTATCTTCATGCATTGCTCTTCAAATCTTGATCTCCAATCTTTGATTATTAAAGGAGTAACAATCTTAGGATCCTCTAATGGCAGCTTTGAATGGACCGATTTGATGCTTGCTATGGCCTTATCATTCCCCTCCTCTTGAAAAGAATTCGTCCTCGAATTCGAGCGGCTTGGATCGAAAACGAACACGAACTGATCATCAATCTCTTTTAGCTCAAGCTTCAACTTCATGGGATGCATGGACATAGTAACCACGAATAAGTCTGGTGGAACATCAATAACATGTGGTACATCTTTGGCAACCTGTAAGATTAAAACATTAAAAGTACAAGGTTGACAAAAAATGTTAGAAATCAGCGGCTTCTCGATACTAGGTTGATCGAGCTCGTTATGATCTTCAACCATTGCTTCACGAATGTCATTCTCTTTTTCAAAACATGGCTGTACTTTCATCACATTTCCTTTATCTTCAGTTTCGAACTGCTCTTCATTTTTGGCCTCTTCAACTGTATCATGGATCTCCATGTTCACAATTTGTAGTTTGTCATCCATACAATCTTCAGGACTTGTCATCTCCATGGACAAAACATCCAAATTGCAATCTTCTATACTTGTCTTCTCCGGATTAGTAATTTCGAGAATGGGCACCTCTTCATCAACATGAATGGAAACCGGCTCCTCTTGATTACAATCGTCTTGAACTAACTCCTCCAAAACTGGCATCTCCTCATTCGATGTTTCTATCATGTCTACTTTCCGGCTTAAATTCTTCAACTATCTCATCTTCTAAGCACATAGAAACAGACGGTAATGAGATAAAAGGTACTTCAACGAAGTCTAGAATTGGTACCTTGGAAATAGAAGCATCATGGGTGGCAATGCTCGACTTTACTTGAACCTCCTCTTTTGACTTCATCTCTAGTTCCTCTAGCCACTTTTCTATCCGAATGGCGTATTCCACCATGTCTTCCAACTCATCGAAGCGGTACAATGCTACTCTTTCACGGATTGCCCTTCGTAGACCAGCTAGAAATCTATCCATGGTGTCTTCTGGATATTCTTCTACATCAGCTCGTCTCATGGCTTCAATCATTTTATTGTAGTAGTCATTTACACTTCGATCTCTTTGTCTAAGCTTGTATAGCTTTTCCTCCAACTCCCATTGGTAGTGGTCTGGAATGAAGCGTTTCCGCATCAAATCTTTCAACTCACGCCATGTGTCGATAGGTGGAAGGTGATCTCTATGGCACCGGTTCTGCTGGAATTCCCACCATGTTGTTGCGTAGCCTTTAAACTTTGACGAAACTAGCTGCACTTTCTTTTTCTCGGGGAAGTCATAGCACTCAAAAAGTTTTTCTACTTTGCGTTCCCAATCCAAATAGATGTCGGGATAGTATAGACCTTCAAACTCGGGTATGATCATATTGTTGTTGCGGTAGAGATGGTGAGAATTTGGTGTATATGGTGTACGGGCCATGGGGAGCATGGTGCATGGGTGTATGTGACTAAGGCTGAAATTTTCGAACTCTATAGGGTATAGGGGATGAAAATTAATGGGTATGGGGGAGTATATGGAAGGTTTGAAAGGATTGGAATGGAAGAAATCAAGATAAGGAAAGAATTAGATGTATTTTTGAAGTCCTAAATAGTAGGAGATCCAAAAATAAATCCCAAAGGTAGAAGGAAAGAAATAGGATGGAAAAGGAAAGAAGGATTAGGTAATTTGGAAAGTGTTACACAATTATGACACAATCTAAATATCCTAATTGAACTAGACTCTAAAAGGAAAGAACCAAATATAATTTACAACTCAAAAGGAAACTACCAAAAAGAAATAAAACTTGGAAGGAAAGTTCCAAAAATAAAACAAGACTCTAAAGGGAGTTACCAACTAAGGAATTATCCTAGAAGGAAATTACCAAAATTAAAATAGAACTTAGAAGGAAAGTTCCAAAAATAAAATAGACTCACATGGTAACTACCAAATAAGATGAAATACTAAAAGGAAATTACCAAAATAAATCAAGACTCAATTGGTAACACAATGAATATACCTCTTTTTTTTTCTCTTTTTTTTATCCGATTTTTTTTTTTCGACGGCTTTTTCTCTTTTTTTTTTTTTTTGTCGATGCTCTTTTTTTTTCAATTGATAGCTATGCTATTACAACTCGATAAAATAAAAAATAAAGAAGACACGTAAGACGACACGTAGGATAAAATATGACACGTCGGATTGAACCACGACCAGCAGAGCTGACGTGGCTCTGATGCCAAATTTATGATACGACCCGGCTATGCTAGGACGAATCTAGAGAAACGTAGCGGAAGACTTAAGAATCGAAACACGTCAGAATTAAGAAGGATTCAATCCGACTCGACAAACAACGGAAAAACAACAATTTAGACAACTAAAATACCTAGAAAAATGACACGAACTATGTAACACAATTCAAAGGAACAAGGGGCTGTATGGGAACGGTTTTGTGGCTGAAAATAGGGTGTTGGAATTGTGTGTTTAGGGTGAAGAATGGCTTGGAGTAGATAGGTTATGATAGAGATGAATTGAACTTACGTGTAGATGAAACGGTAGAACTCGAACTCGTCTTGTGAAAGAGACTCGATTGATTGGTGGCTGGACGGTTACGGACGTGGATGACTTGATGGAAGTCGTCGTTTGGTGTAGATGGATGATGATTCGTTGAGGTGAATCACAACCCGATAGCCTCCTTGAATCTCGAACGTATCCAAGGTTGAAATCTCTAAGTTGATCTTCGGATAGCGAATACCGGTTAATCCCTCAAGTTGATTAAGCAATACCCTTGAATAAGACTTAAAGTTGCTAGCTCCAAGAATATGAATTTTAAATCAAAACTCACAAAGATTTAAAAGGGGGTTGAGACAATATTGAAAGCAAAGCTTAATAATTCAAATAAAGTCTAAAATAATAATGTTACATGGATCCCCTATTTATAGGGCTAAGATGGACGAAATTAAAGATAAAAAAGGCTTAAAAACTGATCCAAAAGAGATCTCTAACTATACTAGGAAGTTCCCTAAACTAGAATTCTATTCAAGGTAGGAAATTGCCTTAAATACAATTCTAGTCAAACCTATTTAAATAATGGACGAAAATTAACAAATAATTAATTAAAAATCTGATCTAATTAATTAAATACCATATTCTAATTAAATACTATAGTCTAAATAAATCAATCCCTTAATTAAATAACTAAGGGGGACGAAAACTCCATGCAACTTGTCTATGCAATGTGAATCTGTCATGCATGCACAACTTGATGAGTTCTATCTTCATGCATTGCTCTTCAAATCTTGATCTCCAATCTTTGATTATTAAAGGAGTAACAATCTTAGGATCCTCTAATGGCAGCTTTGAATGGACCGATTTGATGCTTGCTATGGCCTTATCATACCCGGCGCAGTCTTGCCCAACCGACCGACGTACCGCACGTCCCCTTTAAACGTATGACTTGG
This sequence comes from Perilla frutescens, assembly GCA_026008535.1. Lineage (NCBI taxonomy): Eukaryota > Viridiplantae > Streptophyta > Magnoliopsida > Lamiales > Lamiaceae > Perilla > Perilla frutescens. The sequence continues at coordinate 47,624,978 of BRKX01000012.1, forward strand.
ACTAATCATAACCGAAAATTATCCTAAATAATTAATTAAAATCTGATCTAAACTATAGTATAATTAAATAAAATAAATACTATAGTCTAAAATAAAATAACTACTAAAATAAAATAGATAAGAACCGAAAATCGGTTTCTCTTCATTGCTTGGCCGCGGCTCTTCACCATGCACTTATGCACATGTGCACATCATCATGTAGTGTTCTCCATGTCTTGATCTCCATCTTCCAATGTCAACAAGTTCATCATTTTCAAGCTTCCTTGCACGCCGTCTTCTTCTTCTTCGAGCTTCTTGCGAATTGTAGCTTGCAAATAATCTTGCAACTTCTTAGCTCTTAATCTTGTGACGGGTCCTTTGAATTGAAGCTCTTCATTGACTTCCTCATTGCTATGGATGTCCTCATCACGCAGTCTGAACATCAACCGTGAAGACGAAGAGCAAACACAATGAGAGAACATCTTCTACACTCGAGTTGCCATCAAAGATCAGACTTGTGCAATGATCATTGACAGTGGGAGTGTAATCAACGCAATCAGCCAGTGTGCCGTTGATAAACTCGCCCTTACCACAACAAAGCATCCGAAGACATACAAGTTGCAGTGGCTTACTGATAGAGGTTCCATTCGAGTGACAGGTCAGGTACACGTTTCTTTTACTAAAGGTCGTTATTCTGACACTGTTCTTTGTGATGTTATTCCTATGGAAGTAGCCCACATACTTTTAGGAAGACCGTGGCAATTCGACAGAAAAGCGGTTCATGATGGTTTGGCCAACACCTATTCGATCACTAGGGATGGCCGCACCACAGTGTTAAAGCCACTCACTCCTAAAGCCGTTGCAGAGGATCAAGAAAGGATGCAAGAGAGATTCAAACAAGAACGGGAAAAGCAAGCCGCAGCCGCCGCTCGGACCGCCGCCATGAACGGCCGAGATTCAGCCGAGAGTTCCAAGCCGGAGACTTCTTCAAAGTCGACCAATGCAGCCCCTAAGATGCCTTCCTGTAATACCCCGAAATATTTTAGAGGGTTTTACTCAACTTATGTTACCTGAGGGTAATTTAGGTAAGAAGTTGGGTCCTTAAAGGACTCAAATAAAGGAAAATCGCAGCCAGGAAAATCTATTAAAATTTATTTTGGTCAAAAATTGCTTTAAAAATATGTTCTGATATTTTTCTTGGGTTGATAGAAAAATTTTCAAGCATCGTGCCAAACTTTGAATTTTCCAATTTCGAGTTCAAATGAACACTTGGCACAATTTTAGGGTGAAAGGTAATAGATTTGGATAACTAAGGCACATCCGTCATTATCCAATTTCTTTTTCGAAATATTATCCTATTTATTTTTCTTCTATAAATAGGAGGTTAAGGTTTCATTTTTCATTCATTTTCAAAATCGAAACGCCGAGCAGGTTCTAGAGAAGGTACGTCTCTAGTTTCCTATTTCATTTCCGAAATAGTCATTTTGAAGGTGTCAACGCATAGATCACAAATACGTGATTGAAATGATGACACGACGGACGATCACGATGGAAAATCATCGTGACCGCCGCCAAAAGTCGCCACCACCTTTCAAATCGGTAACTCTTTCGGGTCATCGAATCAAAAAGTGTCTTTAGGGTTTTATGTTCTATGTATATTTATATACATTTTCCATGTTGTCACTTTTTAATTTCGGGTATATTTTGGGTATCCGATTATTAAATTGTAGTCTTTTTCAGATCTATCCTTCGTGGATAGCCCTATCGTATTTTTAAACTCAAAAGTTGTTCCGTGTCAAAATATAGTATTTTTATTTAAAGTTTCATATTTTTCCAATGGGCAGATCTTGCGGTATGAATTTATTTGTACCGAATTAATTTTAGGATACGGGTTTGACCACCCCGTATGCCAAAACTTCCTAAACGGTTTTTCTTTATAAAAATGCCCTGAGTAAAGTTCCCTTAAGAGTCAAAATATTTTGATGATCCGGGTGCTGCGTATTAAGATAGTAGATATTATAATATTTACTTCATAGCTAAGAAAGGTTAGATTTTGACCTAATGGTAGTCATTCATCGAAACTAAGTTGCCGGATAATCTTGTAGGCACAGAAGAAGGAGACTTCTAGTTGAGATCAGAATCAGAATCTAGATCTAACTCAGATTACCAGGTGGGTTTTTATTATATAAAAATATGTTTCGGGTTATTAAGCCCTGATATTTATAAAATGAATATGATTGAATATCCAACTCATGACTGTATTTGATGTGCTCTCCTGACTCATGTAAGTCTTACTACTGTTTTTGGTGACGAAACTACAATGGTTCACGATATCGAGCCCCAAGCAAACAGGGCAGTGTCCAACCTTAAGCAGCCGGGTTGTGTACACGAACCGACTCACCGTAAGCGTTCTAGGGGAGAGTTGCGCGCAATGATGGAACGAAAATGATTTTGTATACATGGAATTCACAAATTTTCTGTTTTGAAAGCTTTCCATGATATGCTCTCAATATGATTGGATATTCTATTTTATAAAATGATTCTGAAGGTTTTTCTCAAAAGTACCCACTGAGTGCATTAGTACTCACGCCCAAATCTTTTCAAATATTTTCAGGATGAGCTGCGGGATGGTGGACGGCTGTGCTAAGGCTGAAGGGCTATCTTTTGATGTATATGTTTCTTTTATGTGTGGAGTCCAACTAAGAACATGGTTACCTTTTGTGTCTGAATAAATGCACTGCGTTTTTGTCCGCTTACTCTGATTATTGTTATGGAGTGTTCGGTTCTCCGAATCCCATTTTATTTACTGTTATGGAGTGTTCGGTTCTCCGAATCCCATTTTATTTACGGTTGTGGAGTGTTCGGTTCTCCGAATCCCATTTTATTTACGGTTGTGGAGTGTTCGGTTCTCCGAATCCCATTTTATTTACTGTTATGGAGTGTTCGGTTCTCCGAATCCCATTTTCTTTACTGTTATGGAGTGTTCGGTTCTCCGAATCCCATTTACTTTCCGTTCCTGACAGGCAAAAGCCTGGCATTTATTTACTTTCCTTATTCAGACAGGCACAAGCCTGACTTTACATTACTTTCCATGTCAAGGCAAAAGCCTGGCTTTATATCGCTTTCTCGACAGACGAAAGTCTGGCATTTCTTTACTTTATGTATTTGGACAGACATCAGTCTGGCCTTTTTCATACCTAACCTATTAACAGTTAACCTTTGAACTGTTATTATTTACATTGAAGTTTGCCTTTGTTATTCTTTCTTGGGTTCATCCTAAGAGTCATGGTATCTGGTTTGAGTCATTTCATACGTTTTAAATGCGTGGATAGATCCATTTATAGAGGTTATGCTGCCCAAATTTTTGGGGCACTAACCTTATTTCTTTGATTGCTTCTGTTCAACAACCCCTTCCCCCTTCCCCCAAGTAGCGCACCGGTCCCCTGCCCTTCTCCCGGGATCGGGGCGTTACACTTCCAATGATGCCTTAGCTCGTGGGAAAGCATCCGGATCAGCCCCTACAGTTGAACAAAATCGGTCCTTGTTCATCTCAGTTAAAGGCGTAGAGAAAGCACTAAAAGCAGGTTTACCTTTTGTTCTTTTATCTTATAAGGATAGTGCTACTAATGGTGTTTCTTTGCCTTGTGATGTGCAGCCACTTATGAAGGAGTTCGCGGATGTGTTCCCGGAAGAGATTCCAAGTGGATTACCTCCAGTTCGTGGGATCGAGCACCAGATCGACTTCGTGCCCGGCGCCATCTTGCCCAACAGACCGGTGTACCGCACTTCGCCCGAGGAGACGAAGGAGATCGACCGTCAAGTGAAGGAGTTGCTGGAGAAGAAGCAAATCCGAGAGTCGATGAGCCATTGTGCAGTTCCAGTCATCCTAGTGCCAAAGAAGAACAACGAATGGAGGATGTGCATAGACTGCCGCGCCATCAACAAGATAACAGTTAAGTATAGATTTTCTATCCCTAGACTTGATGATATGCTAGATGAGTTAAGTGGTTCTAACATGTTTTCTAAGATAGATTTGAGATTTGGTTATTTTCAAGTTAGAATGCATGAAGGGGATGAATGGAAAACTGCGTTTAAAACAAAGCATGGTTTATATTAGTGGTTAGTTATGCCTTTTGGTCTCACTAATGCACCGAGCACGTTTATGAGGTTAATGAATCATGTTTTGCGTGATGTGATTGGTAAATTCGTGGTAGTATACTTTGATGATATTTTGATTTACAGTCACAGTGCACAGGCGCACCTAGAACACCTTAGGCGTGTATTTTGCTTATTGCGTGATGCTAAGTTGTATGGAAACTTGTCTAAGTGTTCGTTTTGCATGGATGAAGTCATGTTTTTAGGCTTTGTCGTTAGTTCACGAGGTATTGAGGTAGACCGTTCCAAAATTAAAGCGATTGAGGAATGGCCAACCCCGAAAAATGCCTCTGAGGTTCGATCATTCCATGGTCTAGCTGGGTTTTACCATCGTTTTGTACGGGATTTCTCCAGTATAGCCGCCCCTCTTACTGAGCTAACTAAGAAGGACTGGAAATTTGAGTGGGGTAAACAACAAGTGATACGACCCGAACTCTAGGAACGAACACACGTCGACACACGTAAGTTTTATGTCCACGAAGACTCAAATTATCAAAGTAAAAATATGCGGAAGAAAACTAGACGACTAAGACTCAATTAAAATACCTAGACAATGACACACAAAATAACACAAATCCAATGAATATGGGGCTGTTTTGGACGGCTAAGATAAAGATAAGGGAGATGGAATTTCGATGGTATTGAATGGGTTTAGAATGGCTTGAGTAGATAGGATATGATAGAGTTGAAACGGACTTACGGATGGAACGGTATGCACGATGAATTGGACTCGAACTTGATCACGGTGATGGCTGGACTTGAGGCGGGCGAACGGTGGTGATGGTGGCGTCGCGAAGGTGGTTCGGCGGTGGTGGTAGTGTTGTGAATTACAACCCGAAAGTTGCCTTGAATCTCGAACGTACACAAGGCCAAATTCTTTAAGTTGCTCTTCGATAGCGAGTTTCCGACGATCCCTCGAACGTGGATGGCGAATTCCCTTTGTAAAACTTAGAGGTGCTAAATCTAAGAGTATGAATTTAATTATCTAAACTCACAAAAGATTAAATGGGGTGAGACGATATTGAAAGCAATGGCTTAAAAATCAAATATAGTCTAAAGTAACAATGAGACATGGATCCCCTATTTATAACAATAGGTGGATCGAAAACTATAAGCTAAGGACCGAAAATCATAGTCCAAATCAATCTAGGATTGTGTTTGGATATTTCCTAAACTAGAATTCTATTTAAGGTAGATTTTGTAGATCTTGCCTCATCTAAAAATCTGGTCAAAATTCTATCTAAAATAACCGAAAATTACCAACTAAAAATCTGCAAAATTCGTCCAACCCATAATAAAATAAAATACTATAGTCTAATAAATCAATCCCCTTAATTGGATCATCAAGGGCCGATTATTTTGGGCTTTTCCACCATGCATGCTTAACTTGGGCTGAATAGCAAGTATACACATCAAGCCCAACAAAAGCACACTTGCACGCCTTCTTCATGTATTGCACTCCATATCTTGATCTCCATCTTCCAATGTCAACAAGGTCATCATCTTCAAGCTTCCTTGTACGCCGTCTTCTTCTTCAAGCTTCTTGCGAATTGTAGTTTGCAAATAATCTTGCAACTTCTTAGCTCGTAGTCTTGTGACGGGTCCTTTGAATTGAAGCTCTTCATTGACTTCCTCATTGCTATGGATGTCCTCATCATTCCCCCCCTGCTGAAAAGAATTCGTCCTCGAATTTGACTCCTCATCATGGTCGAATTCATCTGCAACAAAAGGAGATAAATCCGCAACATTAAACGTAGAAGAACACTTGTACTCACCAGGTAGATCAATGCGGTATGCATTGTCATTAACACGGCTTAGAACAGTGAAGGGACCATCTCCACGGGGCGACAACTTCGACTTCCTCAAGTTAGGAAATCGGCCAGGGCTAAGGTGTACCCAAACTCGATCTCCGGGCTGAAAGATGACACGTTTGCGCCTCGTGTTGCGTGCGGCGGCTATCCTTGAGCCTTGGTGCTCAATCCGGGCACGTACCTTCTCATGCATCTCTTTGATAAAATCAGCTCTTTTCATACCTTTAACACTTGTTAGATGCTCAACAGGTAAAGGTAACAAATCATTAGGAGTTAACGGATTAAATCCATAAACTACCTCAAAAGGAGACATGTTAGTAGAAGAATGCACAACACGATTATAAGCAAATTCAGCATATGGTAAACATTCTTCCCATGACTTCAAGTTATTCTTAATTAGAGACCTAAGTAAAGCTCCTAAAGTGCGATTCACAACCTCAGTTTGTCCATCGGTTTGTGGATGACATGCAGTAGAAAATAATAACTTAGTACCTAATTTGCCCCACAAAACACGCCAGAAATGTCCTAAAAACTTAGAATCCCTATCACTAACAATAGTACGAGGAATTCCATGCAATCTAACAACATGCACAAAGAACAAGTTGGCAACATGTATAGCATCATCAGTTTTCCTACATGCAATGAAATGAGCCATTTTGGAAAACCTATCAACTACAACAAACACAGAATCCTTACCCGACCTAGACCTAGGTAATCCTAAGATGAAATCCATAGAAATATCAATCCAAGGAGAAGAAGGGGCGGGTAGGGGCGAGTAAAGTCCGAATGGGTGTGAAGTGGATTTGGCTTGACGACAAGTAATGCAACGACTACACACATTCTCTACATCCTTACGCATATGCGGCCAAAAGAAGTGTTCATGCAGCAAGTTCAATGTCTTATGCACACCAAAGTGACCCATTAAACCTCCCGCATGCGATTCTAACACTAATAACTCACGCATAGAACAAGTAGGGATGCATAATTTCGACTCTTTGAACAAGAAACCATCATGCACATAATAACCATCATAGGACCTAGATTTCGAGCTACATGAAGCATAGATGGGGCTGAAATAGGCGTCCTCAACATACAGTGCTTTAATAGACTCAAAACCAAGCATCTTAGCATGCATTAAGTTCAAAAGAGCGTACCTTCTTGATAGGGCATCGGCGACCACGTTTTCCTCGCCTTTCTTGTACTTGATAACATACGGAAAGGATTCGATGAACTCGACCCATCTCGCATGTCTTTTGTTCAGATTGTTTTGCCCTTTCAAGTGCTTCAAACTCTCATGATCCGTGTGTATGACGAACTCCTTGGGCCACAAGTAGTGCTGCCATGTATCCAATGCACGCTTCAAAGCGTATAGCTCTTTATCGTACGTCGAATAACGCAAACTGGCGCCATTGAGTTTCTCACTGAAATAGGCCACGGGACGTTTTTCCTGCATCAAAACAGCACCAATACCTATCCCGGAGGCATCACACTCGATCTCAAAAGTTTTGGAAAAATCAGGTAAACACAAAACAGGAGCAGAACATAACAATGACTTCAAGGTATTAAAAGCATGCTCTTGTTGTTTACCCCACTCAAATTTCCGATCCTTCTTACTTAGCTCAGTAAGAGGGGCGGCTATACTGGAGAAATCCCGTACAAAACGACGGTAAAACCCAGCTAGACCATGGAATGATCGAACCTCAGAGGCGTTTTTCGGGGTTGGCCATTCCTCAATCGCTTTGATTTTGGAACGGTCTACCTCAATACCTCGTGAACTAACGACAAAGCCTAAAAACACGACTTCATCCATGCAAAAAGAACATTTAGACAAGTTTCCATACAACTTAGCATCACGCAGAAGATAGAAAACACGCCTAAGATGATCTAAGTGCGCCTGTGCATTGTGACTGTAAATCAAAATATCATCAAAGTAGACAACAACAAATTTACCAATCACATCACGCAAAACATGATTCATTAATCTCATAAACGTGCTCGGTGCATTAGTGAGACCAAAAGGCATAACTAACCACTCATATAAACCATGCTTTGTTTTAAACGCAGTTTTCCATTCATCCCCTTCATGCATTCTAACTTGAAAATAACCAGATCTCAAATCTATCTTAGAAAACAACTTAGAACCACTTAATTCATCTAGCATATCATCAAGTCTAGGGATAGGAAATCTGTACTTAACTGTTATCTTGTTGATGGCGCGGCAATCCATGCACATTCTCCATTCGTTGTTCTTCTTGGGCACTAGAATGACTGGAACTGCACAAGGGCTCATCGACTCTCGGATTTGCTTCTTCTCTAGCAACTCCTTTACTTGGCGATCGATCTCCTTCGTCTCTTCAGGTGAAGTGCGGTACGCCGGTCGGTTGGGCAAGACTGCGCCGGGTACGAAGTCGATCTGGTGCTCGATCCCACGAACTGGAGGTAATCCACTTGGAATCTCTTCCGGGAACACATCCGCGAACTCCTCCATAAGTGGCTGCACATCACAAGGCAAAGAAACACCATTAGTAGCACTGCCCTTATAAGATAAAAGAACAAAAGGTAAACCTGCTTTTAGTGCTTTCTCTACGCCTTTAACTGAGATGAACAGGGATCGATTCTTCTCTTGACTTGGGGCTGATCCGGGTGCTTTTCCACGAGCTAAGGCATCATTAGGAGACGCCTTAGGGGCTGTAATGGTCGAGCATGAGGTGGAACTCGGTGTTGACGGGGCGGCCGAGTTGGTTCGGGCTGCGGCTGCGGCTTGTTTTGCCCGTTCTTGCTTGAATCTCTCTTGCATCCTTTCTTGATCCTCTGTAACAGCTTTAGGAGTAAGTGGCTTGAGCACAGTGGTTCGACCATCTCGAATAATCGAGTAGGTGTTGGCTAAACCATCGTGAACCGCTTTTCTATCGAACTGCCACGGTCTTCCTAAAAGTATATGGGCTGCTTCCATAGGAATAACATCACAAAGAACAGTGTCAGCATAACGACCTTTAGTAAAAGTAACGTGTACCTGACCTGTCACTCGAATGGATCCTCTGTCAGTAAGCCACTGCAACTTGTATGGCTTCGGATGCTTTATTGTGGTGAGGGCGAGTTTATCAACGGCATACTGACTGATTGCGTTGATTACACTCCCACTGTCGATGATCATGGCACAAGTCTGATCTTTGATGGCAACTCGAGTGTAGAAGATGTTCTCTCGTTGCGATTGCTCTTCGTCTTCACGGTTGATGTTCAGACTGCGAATAGAAACCAAGCTAACATGAGATAGCTCGTCTTCTTCATCATCTGGCTCGACTTCAGGGACCTTGACTGCTTCAGGGGCGGCGCCTTGGGTCTCCTCTTCATCTTCACTGGCTGATTCAAGTCCATTCTGTTCATTGAGGAACAGAACACGCCGGTTTGGACACTGGTTCTGAAAATGACCCCAACCTTGACATTTATGACACTGGATGTCACGGGCTCGACTAGGGGCTGCATTTGGCGTTGGAGTGGACTGGTTGGGCCGTTGGAAGGGTGGCCTGGGTGTAGACTCGGGTCTACGGCTTGCTTGCGGTGTAGAACGATCATAACGGCGTTCCGGAGGGCCGGATTGACCTCGGGGTCGTGTGGAATCAGTAGAAGGAGTAGAAGGTGATGTGGACGGTGTACCTTTACTCCAAGATGATCGAGTAGGGGCTGCACTTTGACTGGATCGACGGCGGCCTTCTCGCAACTGCTTTTCCACAATTGATGCGTATTGCACCATTCTCTCAATGCTTGTGAATTCTTTGAGCTCTACTTCACAGGCAATGTCTGGATTCATACCTTCAATGTACCGAATGATGGTAGCATTTAAGGTCTCCTCTTTTCCGACTCGATTCAGGGCCGTTTCTAGCTCTTTGTGGTACTCCTCGATCGATCTAGCTCCTTGCTTGATCCGGTTGAGCTTCTTCTCAAGCTCTCTTTCATAGTGGACTGGGATGGAGCGTCCACGCAAGAATCCTTTCATTTCTTCCCAATTGTCAATGGGTGGATTTCTGTTTCTTCGTCTTCTTTCTTGCTGCATTTCCCACCAAGTGGCTGCGTAGCCTTTAAACTCCAAACATGCTAGCTGCACCTTTTTGGCTTCTGAAAAGTCATAGCATGCGAAAATCTTCTCTACCTTACGTTCCCAATCAAGATAGATATCGGGATCGTGAAGGCCTTCAAACTCTGGAATGCTCGTCTTGATGTTGTGGAGCATTCGATCCTCTTCATAGTCATCTCGACTATGGCCTCGTCTCGGGCGACGTCCTCGGTCAAATTCTTCAGTATTCTCATCAAAGTACTCCTCTTCAGGCTCGTTGTGACGTTCTAGACGTTGATTTCCTCGAATGGGTGGAGGAAAGACAGGTGTCGTTTTAGTGCGTTCAAGAGCATGCACTAAATCGTCTATTTTGTCAGAGAGGGCCTGGTGTTGTCTTTGAACATGCTTAGATAACGCTTCAAAATGGTACTTGGGATCCCACGGTGCGGGTGGATCCGAGTATGACTCCATGGGTGCTTTAGAAGGGTCTTTGGACGGGTCCAATGGTGGTGAAGTCGAATGGTGATCGACTGGAGGTGTAGAGGATGATTCGGTGTGGGTTCCTTTCTTCATGGTACCTACAAAACGAACAAACGTAAAAGAAAACAAGGTAGGACCTCACAATCTCACGTTCACTCTTTTGTTTTCACTCTTGATTTTACCACTCGTGTTTGCACTCAAGTGTATGGTGCTCAGTGTGTGAAAATCGTGTATAAGGGAGTAGGGACTCGTGTGGTTTGTTCTAAGGAAGGACGGGAATGCTATTCTCGGAACACGGATGAATTTGGTATGTGTAGATGAGATACGGGTTGGGTATGAGTATGTAGGATGGTGGCCGATTGTAGTAGGGTATAGGGATGGGGTGGCCGAATGGTAGGGTAGTATGGGTGGGGTGTGGTGGTCGAATTAGGGTAGGAAGTATAGGGTAGGAAGGAAAGAAGTAGAAGAGAAAAGGAAAGAAGAAAGAGATAAGGTAAGTAGGGAATTTGGATATGTATCAATCTATGTGACACAATCTAAATGCCTTAATTAGCCTAGACTCTAGAAGGAATGAACCAAAAATAAAATAAGACACTTAAGGAAGTTACCAACAAGAAATAGAACTTGTATGGAAAGTTCCAAAAGTAAAACAAACTTGAAGGAAACTACCAAAAATAAGAAAGACTTATTAAGGTAATTACCAACTAACAACTAGTACCAAAAGGAAAGTACCAAAATTAAAATTGAACAAGATGGGAAACAAAGAATTTTCGTTTTTTTTTTTTTTTTTTTTTTTTGGATTTTTTTTTTGGATTTTTTTTTTTTTTTTGAACGATCGACTTTTCTCTTTTTTTTTTTTAACTGATCGTGTCTCTTTTTTTTTTTTTTTTTTTTTGAACAATGAACAAACGGAAATTAAATTACAACTCGATTCAACGTAAAAATAAAATACGACACAAAAACGAACCAAAGCCGACGTGGCTTTGATACCACTTTTATGATACGACCCGAACTCTAGGAACGAACAGGAACGAATTCCCTTTGTAAAACTTAGAGGTGCTAAATCTAAGAGTATGAATTTAATTATCTAAACTTACAAAAGATTAAAAGGGGAGAGACGATATTGAAAGCAAAGGCTTAAAAATCAAATATAATCTAAAGTAACAATGAAGCATGGATCCCCTATTTATAAGCATAGGAGGATCGAAAATAAAGGCTAAAGGGACCGAAAATCTAGAGTCCAAATCAATCTAGGATTGGACTTGCAAGTTTCCTAAACTAGAATTCTATTTAAGGTAGAACTTACCTTATCTAAAATCCTAGTCAAACTATGACCTATTGATGCGACCCGGACTCTAGGAACGAACACACGTCGACACACGTAAGTTTTGTGTCTTCGTTGACTCAAATAATCAAAGTAAAATATGCGGAAGATTACGGAATAAACTAGACGACTAGAACCAAATAAAATACCTAGACGTATGACACACAAAATAACACAAATCCAACAAAGGAGGGCTGTTTTGGAACGGCAATATGACGGGTATGGAGGATGGATTTCGTGTGTGTTGATTAGGTGAAGAATGGCTTGGGTAGAGAGGATATGTTAGGGATGGATTGAACTTACGTTTTGAACGAGATGAAGGACGATTGGAACACGATCTTGTGGATGATGGTGTGATGGACGACGGCGGTGATGGTGGCGTCGTGGATGATGGACGGCGGCGGTGGAGGTGTTGTGAATTACAACCCGAAAGTTGCCTTGAATCTCGAACATACACAAGGCCAAATTCTTTAAGTTGTTCTTCGGATAGCGCGTTACCGGCGATCCCTCGAACGTGGACCATGAATTCCCTTTGTAAAACTTAGAGGTGCTAAATCTAAGAGTATGAATTTAATTATCTAAACTCACAAAAGATTAAAAGGGGAGAGACGATATTGAAAGCAAAGGCTTAATAATCAAATATAGTCTAAAGTAACAATGAAGCATGGATCACCTATTTATAATACATAGGTGACCGAAAATTAGAGAGATAAGGACCGAAAATCTAGAGTCCAAATTGATCTCCAATTGGACTAGGAAAATTCCTAAACTAAAATTCTATTTAAGGTAGTTTCTTCCCTTAATTAAAATTCTAGTAAAACCTATGACTTGGACTCAATGTGACCGAAAATTCCTACCAAAATAATTAAATAAACTGATCTAGACTATAGTCTAATTAAATAAAATAAATACTATAATCTAAAATAAAATAACTACTAGATAAAAATCAACAAGGCCGAAAATTTAGCCTTCTTCACTTTCGGCCGAATTGTCTTCAACTCGAGCTCATGCACACGTCCTCATGCACACGTGCACATCTTCATGTTGTGTTCTCCATGTCTTGATCTCCATCTTCCAATGTCAACAAGTTCATCATCTTCAAGCTTCCTTGCACGCCGTCTTCTTCTTCGAGCTTCTTGCGAATTGTAGCTTGCAAATAATCTTGCAACTTGATGAAGCTATGCAAGGCCTTGAAGAACTAAATCCGGAGCTGCCATTTAGAGGTTCAATTACACGATTTCGAGCTAAGAAATTGCAAGGTCATTTCCAAACAATTATTCGCAAGAAGTTTGAGGAATTAAAAGAAGTTAAATGCAGCCCCAAGATTGTTACTTTGCTAGTAATTAAAGATTGGAGATCAAGATTTGAAGAACAATGCATGAAGATAGAACTCATCAAGTTGTGCATGCATGACAGATTCACATTGCATAGACAAGTTGCATGGAGTTTTCGTCCCCCTTAGTTATTTAATTAAGGGATTGATTTATTTAGACTATACTATTTAATTAGACTATGGTATTTAATTAATTAGATCAGATTTTTATTTATTTATTAGTGTAATTTTCATCCATATTATAGTCAAGGTTGACTAGAATTGTATTTAAGGCAATGTCCTACCTTGAATAGAATTCTAGTTTAGGGAACTTCCTAGTATAGTTAGAGATCCCTTTTGGATCAATTTTTTAGCCTTTTTTATGTTTAATTTCGTTCCCCCATAGTCCTATAAATAGGGGAACCATGTCACATTGATATTTCAGACTTTATTTGAATTATTAAGCTTTGCTTTCAATATTGTCTCAACCCCGTTTAAATCTTTGTGAGTTTTGATTTAAAATTCATATTCTTGGAGCTAGCAACTTTAAGTCTTATTCAAGGGTATTGCTTAATCCACTTGAGGCATTAACCGGTATTCGCTATCGAAGAGCAACTTGGAGATTTCATCCTTGGGTACGTTCGAGATTCAAAGAGGCTATCGGGTTGTGATTCACATCAACGAATCATCATCCATCAACACCATTCGACGCCATCCATACTCCATCGACGCACGCCTCAATTTCAGCCCCCGTGTTCGAGTTCAAGTTCTACCCGTTCCATTCAACACGTAAGTTCGTTTCATCCCTATCATATCCTATCTACTCCAAGCCTTCTTCACAAGCCACAAACACACGAATCCTTCATTAATTCCAGCCCCCATACATGTTCCCTTTCAGCCCCTTTGTCATTGGTATTGTGTTATATAGTTTGTGTCATTTTTCTAGGTATTTTAGTTGTCTAGATTGTCGTATTTCTCGTTGTTTATCGAGTCGGATTGAAACCCTTCATTCGCTGACGTGTTTCGTATCCAGAAGTCTTCCGCTACGTTTCTCTAGATTCGTCCTAGCATAGCCGGGTCGTATCATAAATTTGGCATCAGAGCCACGTCAGCTCTGCTGGTCGTGGTTCAATACGACGTGTCATTTTTATCCTACGTGCCGTCTTACGTGTCTTCTTTATTTTTATTTTATCGAGTTGTAATAGCATAGTTGCTCATTGAAAAAAAAAGCAAACGGTCAAAAAAAAAAGAGGAAAAGACCGAAAAAAAAATAAAAAATCGAATAAAAAAAAAGAAAAAAAAATCCGAAAATTAAAAAAAAAAAAAGAGGTATATTCATTGTTTCCTTTTGTGTTTCTTTAATTTTGGTACTTTCTGATGAGGACATCCATAGCAATGAGGAAGTCAATGAAGAGCTTCAATTCAAAGGACCCGTCACAAGATTAAGAGCTAAGAAGTTGCAAGATTATTTGCAAGCTACAATTCGCAAGAGGTTCGAAGAAGAAGACGGCGTACAAGGAAGCTTGAAGATGATGAACTTGTTGTCATTGGAAGATGGAGATCAAGACATGGAGAACACAACATGAAGATGTGCATGTGTGCAAGAGGACGTGTGCATGTGCATGAAGTTGGAGAAGAATCGGTCAAGTTGAAAAAGACCAATTTTCGGTCCTTGTTGATTTTATTTAGTAGTTATTTTATTTTAGACTATAGTATTTATTTTATTTAATTATACTATAGTTAGGATCAGATTTTATTTAATTGGGTGCAATTTTCGGTTATTATAAGTCATAGTTTGACTAGGATTTTAGATAAGGTAAGATCTACAAGTTCTACCTTAAATAGAATTCTAGTTTAGGAAACTTCCAAGTCCAATCCTAGATTGATTTGGACTCATTATTTTCGTCCCTTAGCCTTAGGATTTTCGGTCCTACTATTATAAATAGTGGATCCATGTTTCATTGTTACTTTAGACTATATTTGATTATTAAGCCTTTGCTTTCAATATCGTCTCTCCCCGTTTAATCTTTTGTGAGTTTAGATAATTAAATTCATACTCTTAGATTTAGCACCTGTAACGCCCCAGTCCCGGGAGAAGGGCAGGGGACCGGTGCGCTACTTGGGGGAAGGGGGAAGGGGTTGTTGAACAGAAGCAATCAAAGAAATAGGGTTAGTGCCCTAAAAATTTGGGCAGCATAACCTCTATAAATGGATCAATCCATGCTTTTAAAGTGTATAAAATGACTCAAACCAGATACCATGACTCTTAGGATGAACCTAAGAAAGAATAACAAAGGCAAACTTCAATGTAAATAATAACAGTTCAAAGGTTAACTGTTAATAGGTTAGGCATGAAAAAGGCCAGACTGATGTCTGTCCAAATACTTGAAGTAAAGAGA
Source organism: Perilla frutescens (assembly GCA_026008535.1). Taxonomy (NCBI): domain Eukaryota; kingdom Viridiplantae; phylum Streptophyta; class Magnoliopsida; order Lamiales; family Lamiaceae; genus Perilla; species Perilla frutescens. The sequence goes on from BRKX01000012.1 coordinate 47,640,489, forward strand.
TGCCAGGCTCCCGCCTGTCGTGAAAGCAATATAAAGCCAGGCTTTTGCCTTGACATGGAAAACAACGTAAAGCCAGGCTTGCGCCTGTCTGAATAAGGAAAGTAAATAAATGCCAGGCTTTCGCCTGTCAGGAACAGAAAGTAAACGGGATTCGGAGAACCGAACACTCCGTAACAATAAAGAAAATGGGATTCGGAGAACCGAACACTCCATAACAGTAAAGAAAACGGGATTCGGAGAACCGAACACTCCGTAACAATAAAGAAAATGGGATTCGGAGAACCGAACACTCCATAGCAATAATCAGAGTAAGCGGAAAGAACGTAGCGTATTTATTCAGACTCAAAAGGAAGCATGTTCTCAGTTAGACTCCATAGCGGAAAAGGAACCATATACATCAAATGATAGCCCTTCAGCCTTAGCACAGCCGTCCACCATCCCGCAGCTCATCCTGAAAAATATTTGAAAAGATTTTGGGCGTGAGTACTAATGCACTCAGTGGGTACTTTTGAGAAAAACCTTCACAATCATTTTATAAAACAGAATATTCAATCATATTTTAAGCATATCATGGAAAGCTTTCAAAACAGAAAATTTGTGAATTCCATGTATACTAAATCATTTTAGTTCCATCATTGCGCGCCACTCTCCCCTAGAACGCTTACGGTGAGTCGGTTCGTGTACACAACCCGGCTGCTTAAGGTTGGACACTGCCCTGTTTGCTTGGGGCTCGATATCGTGAACCATTGTAGTTTCGTCACCAAAACAGTAGTAAGACTTATATGAGTCAGGAGAGCACATCAAATACAGTCATGAGTTGGATATTCAATCACATTTATTTTATAAATATCAGGGCTTAATAACCCGAAAATACATTTTTATATAATAAAAACCCACCTGGTAATCAGATCTGAAATAGCTAGATCTAGATTCTGATTCTGGTCTCAACTAGAAGTCTCCTTCTTCTGAGCCTACAAGATTATCCGGCAATTTAGTTTCAATGCAAGACTATCATTAGGTCAAAATCTAACCTTTCTTAGCCATGAAGTAAATATTATAAAATGTACTATCTTAATACACAGCACCCGGGTCATCAAAATATTTTGACTCTTAAGGGAACTTTACTCAGAGCATTTTTATAAAGAAAAACCGTTTAGGAAGTTTTGGCATACGGGGTGGTCAAACCCATATCTTAAAATTAATTCGGTACAAATAAATTCATACCGCAAGATCTGCCCATTGGAAAAATATGAAACTTTAAATAAAAATACTATATTTTGACACGGAACAACTTTTGAGTTTAAAAATACGATAGGGCTATCCACGAAGGATAGATCTGAAAAAGACTACAATTTAATAATCGGATACTCAAAATATACCCGAAATTAAAAAGTGACAACATGGAAAATGTATATAAATATACATAGAACATAAAACCCTAAAGACACTTTTTGATTCGATGACCCGAAAGAGTCACCGATTTGAAAGGTGGTGGCGACTTTTGGCGGCGGTCACGATGATTTTCCATCGTGATCGTCCGTCGTGTCATCATTTCAATCACGTATTCGTGATCTATGCGTTGACACCTTCAAAACGACTATTTCGGAAATGAAATAGGAAACTAGAGACGTACCTTCTCTAGAAGCTGCTCGGCGTTTCGATTTTGAAAATGAATGAAAAATGAAACCTTAACCTCCTATTTATAGAAGAAAAATAAATAGGATAATATTTCGAAAAAGAAATTGGATAATGACGGATGTGCCTTAGTTATCCAAATCTATTACCTTTCACCCTAAAATTGTGCCAAGTGTTCATTTGAACTCGAAATTGGAAAATTCAAAGTTTGGCACGATGCTTGAAAATTTTTCTATCAACCCAAGAAAAATATCAGAACATATTTTAAAGCAATTTTTGACCAAATTAAATTTTAATAGATGTCTCTGGCTGCGATTTTCCTTTATTTGAATCCGTTAAGGACCCAACTTATTTCTTAGATTACCCTCAGGTAACATATGTCGAATAAAACCTTCTAAAATATTTCGGGGTATTACATTCTACCCTCCTTAATAAAAATTTCGTCCCGAAATTTGCGTACCTCTATAGGGTAAATCAGGATACAACTCCTTGATTCTGCTTTCATGCTCCCAGGTAGCTTTCTTTTTCCCATGGTTATTCCATAGGACTTTCACGAGTAATATATGTTTGTTCCGTAATTCTTGGACCCTTTGGTCAAGAATAGCCTCTGGTCTTTCTTCGTATGATAAATCCAGGTTCAAGACTACCTTGACATTCTTTATAACGTGTTTAGGATCAAACACATACTTTCTCAACATTGAGACATCAATCACATTATGAACCTTAGCTAGAATTAGCAATATGACTAGTTTATAAGCTATCTCCTCATTCCTAGCTAAAACACATTTATCTCGAGTCGTAAATCTTACTAAGACGTATGCTCTGCCTTGGTCCACTTTAACTTGATGCGCAACTCTTCATACGTTCTTCTCTGCATCATTCTTCGAACATTCTTTAGCATCATCCTTTAAGTCGAGAAGAGAGAGAGAGTGAGAGAGAGAGAGAGAATAGATATCGATCCACCTGAATCAAAGAATATTATCTCGATCATCGTATACATCACTCTGAACTTGAGACATCCACTTGCGAACTTGTCCTTGCTCCTCAATCAGAAACGTATAGAAGCAGGTGTAGCGAGAACGGATCTATCTATCATGATTCTTCATCGACATAAAAATTCTCCCAACATACTCCTCAAACGCGCATATGCACGCGAACGACATTTCCTAGAAATCCATATAACTCAAGCCATCTAAAAGAATATACTTATCCACTCTAAGTTCTTTCTACGTTCAAGACTACAAGGCACTACATAATCGTTCCCACCTTTTTAGTCAATTTGTTCTTTATAATCATTCATTAGATTCTCGGTTGAACCGGAATCCAGATGTCCCAGACATCCCATTAAAACCATAGGCGAACCACGGCCTTGCCGTGAACCCTCTTTCATGTAGGATTAAATCCAAACATGACATAATACATTCTTTTGAAATTTCACATCATAACAAATTGACACATTTCAGTGGAACCAATCCATGTGGGCTCATAATCCTGAACGTGGAAAAAAAAACCTTAATCAATCTATGTTCCACAAGAATCTTAACAATCATCAACTTAAAATCCAATCTATGTGAATAAATCACAACTAGCTATGTTCATCTACATTCTCAATCAAATCATTCTATGTTCATATTCCATCTGCATAAGCATTCTGGGTTCCCATCACTTTAACATCATCACATTTCTAATCATATGGCATTGATTACTATCATCACACTTTCTTTCAGAATATATCTTAGACATATATTCCCATTCAAAACATCACTTTTCATTTCAAACATAATGGACATATAGTCCCATTCAAAATAATCATTCAATACCATCTAGGCATAAAGTGCCACAATTTTACCATCATGGACAAGAGTCTGATCCATTCATAACCATCATCATATGAACACATAGTCCCAAAATGATACCATTATCCTTTTGAAACCATCATTGGCGCGACTTTTCATAAATACCACCAATGTGGAGAATAGTGCTTATCCACATTTCCTTTTTTGAAATCAGTAAACATCATTGAATCTCAAAAATATTTTAACTCACGTACCTTTCTTTTTGAAGCAGATGAGTGCGGTGCAGGCGACGTGCTAGGGCTATCCGACAATCAATTAAGAGACTATACTGAGAACTAGACTCAATCAACAATATGACAGGCCCGCAGAGTTGCAGCCTGCTCTGATACCACTCTGTAACGCCCCAGTCCCGGGAGAAGGGCAGGGGACCGGTGCGCTACTTGGGGGAAGGGGGAAGGGGTTGTTGAACAGAAGCAATCAAAGAAATAGGGTTAGTGCCCTAAAAATTTGGGCAGCATAACCTCTATAAATGGATCAATCCATGCTTTTAAAGTGTATAAAATGACTCAAACCAGATACCATGACTCTTAGGATGAACCTAAGAAAGAATAACAAAGGCAAACTTCAATGTAAATAATAACAGTTCAAAGGTTAACTGTTAATAGGTTAGGCATGAAAAAGGCCAGACTGATGTCTGTCCAAATACTTGAAGTAAAGAGATGCCAGGCTCCCGCCTGTCGTGAAAGCAATATAAAGCCAGGCTTTTGCCTTGACATGGAAAACAACGTAAAGCCAGGCTTGCGCCTGTCTGAATAAGGAAAGTAAATAAATGCCAGGCTTTCGCCTGTCAGGAACAGAAAGTAAACGGGATTCGGAGAACCGAACACTCCGTAACAATAAAGAAAATGGGATTCGGAGAACCGAACACTCCATAACAGTAAAGAAAACGGGATTCGGAGAACCGAACACTCCGTAACAATAAAGAAAATGGGATTCGGAGAACCGAACACTCCATAGCAATAATCAGAGTAAGCGGAAAGAACGTAGCGTATTTATTCAGACTCAAAAGGAAGCATGTTCTCAGTTAGACTCCATAGCGGAAAAGGAACCATATACATCAAATGATAGCCCTTCAGCCTTAGCACAGCCGTCCACCATCCCGCAGCTCATCCTGAAAAATATTTGAAAAGATTTTGGGCGTGAGTACTAATGCACTCAGTGGGTACTTTTGAGAAAAACCTTCACAATCATTTTATAAAACAGAATATTCAATCATATTTTAAGCATATCATGGAAAGCTTTCAAAACAGAAAATTTGTGAATTCCATGTATACTAAATCATTTTAGTTCCATCATTGCGCGCCACTCTCCCCTAGAACGCTTACGGTGAGTCGGTTCGTGTACACAACCCGGCTGCTTAAGGTTGGACACTGCCCTGTTTGCTTGGGGCTCGATATCGTGAACCATTGTAGTTTCGTCACCAAAACAGTAGTAAGACTTATATGAGTCAGGAGAGCACATCAAATACAGTCATGAGTTGGATATTCAATCACATTTATTTTATAAATATCAGGGCTTAATAACCCGAAAATACATTTTTATATAATAAAAACCCACCTGGTAATCAGATCTGAAATAGCTAGATCTAGATTCTGATTCTGGTCTCAACTAGAAGTCTCCTTCTTCTGAGCCTACAAGATTATCCGGCAATTTAGTTTCAATGCAAGACTATCATTAGGTCAAAATCTAACCTTTCTTAGCCATGAAGTAAATATTATAAAATGTACTATCTTAATACACAGCACCCGGGTCATCAAAATATTTTGACTCTTAAGGGAACTTTACTCAGAGCATTTTTATAAAGAAAAACCGTTTAGGAAGTTTTGGCATACGGGGTGGTCAAACCCATATCTTAAAATTAATTCGGTACAAATAAATTCATACCGCAAGATCTGCCCATTGGAAAAATATGAAACTTTAAATAAAAATACTATATTTTGACACGGAACAACTTTTGAGTTTAAAAATACGATAGGGCTATCCACGAAGGATAGATCTGAAAAAGACTACAATTTAATAATCGGATACTCAAAATATACCCGAAATTAAAAAGTGACAACATGGAAAATGTATATAAATATACATAGAACATAAAACCCTAAAGACACTTTTTGATTCGATGACCCGAAAGAGTCACCGATTTGAAAGGTGGTGGCGACTTTTGGCGGCGGTCACGATGATTTTCCATCGTGATCGTCCGTCGTGTCATCATTTCAATCACGTATTCGTGATCTATGCGTTGACACCTTCAAAACGACTATTTCGGAAATGAAATAGGAAACTAGAGACGTACCTTCTCTAGAAGCTGCTCGGCGTTTCGATTTTGAAAATGAATGAAAAATGAAACCTTAACCTCCTATTTATAGAAGAAAAATAAATAGGATAATATTTCGAAAAAGAAATTGGATAATGACGGATGTGCCTTAGTTATCCAAATCTATTACCTTTCACCCTAAAATTGTGCCAAGTGTTCATTTGAACTCGAAATTGGAAAATTCAAAGTTTGGCACGATGCTTGAAAATTTTTCTATCAACCCAAGAAAAATATCAGAACATATTTTAAAGCAATTTTTGACCAAATTAAATTTTAATAGATGTCTCTGGCTGCGATTTTCCTTTATTTGAATCCGTTAAGGACCCAACTTATTTCTTAGATTACCCTCAGGTAACATATGTCGAATAAAACCTTCTAAAATATTTCGGGGTATTACAGCACCTCTAAGTTTTACAAAGGGAATTCGCCGTCCACGTTCGAGGGATTATCGGAAACTCGCTATCTGAAGAGCAACTTAAAGAATTTGGCCTTGTGTACGTTCGAGATTCAAGGCAACTTTCGGGTTGTAATTCACATCACAACCACCACCGCCGTCCAGCCATGATGAAGCCATGCAAGGCCTTGAAGAACTAAATCCGGAGCTGCCATTTAGAGGTTCAATTACACGATTTCGAGCCAAGAAATTGCAAGGTCGTTTCCAAGCAATTATTCGCAAGAAGTTTGAGGAATTAAAAGAAGTTAAATGCAGCCCCAAGATTGTTACGTTGATAGTAATTAAAGATTGGAGATCAAGGTTTGAAGAACAAAACATGAAGAAGTGAAGACCAAGACTTGGAATGTGCATATACCCGTCGGTATGCCCATACCGAGTAGTTTCGGTCTTTAATTTATTTAATTGAGGGATTGAATTTTATTTAGACTATAGTATTTATTTAATTATGTTAGACTATAGTTTAGTTCAGATTTTTATTTAATTTTGATGTAATTTTCGTCCATTAATTAAGTAGGTTTGACTAGAATTGTATTTAAGGCAATTTCCTACCTTGAATAGAATTCTAGTTTAGGGAACTTCCTAGTATAGTTAGAGATCCCTTTTGGATCAATTTTTAAGCCTTTTTTATCTTTAATTTCGTCCATCTTAGCCCTATAAATAGGGGATCCATGTAACATTATTATTTTAGACTTTATTTGAATTATTAAGCTTTGCTTTCAATATTGTCTCAACCCCCTTTTAAATCTTTATGAGTTTTGATTTAAAATTCATATTCTTGGAGCTAGCAACTTTAAGTCTTACTCAAGGGTATTGCTTAATCCACTAGAGGGATTAACCGGTATTCGCTAAATCGAAGATCAACTTAGAGAATTCAACCTTGGATACGTTCGAGATTCAAGGAGGCTTTCGGGTTGTGATTCACTTCAAAAATCACCATCCGTTCATCATCCACGACGATATCCACCAGCCCCCAAGTCGCACGTTCCAGCCCTTCCACAAGTCAAGATCAAGTTCATCGTTCCATTCATTCTACACGTAAGTCATTCTACCGTTAACATAACCTATCTACTCTAGCCCTTCTTCACCAAGCTTATACACGCCCAACATCACAATTTCCAGCCTATATTTCATCCACAATATAGCCCCTATTCATTGGATTTGTGTTATATAGTTGTGTCATAGTTTAGGTGTCTTAATTGTCTAGTTGATGAGGACATCCATAGCAATGAGGAAGTCAATGAAGAGCTTCAATTCAAAGGACCCGTCACAAGACTACGAGCTAAGAAGTTGCAAGATTATTTGCAAACTACAATTCGCAAGAAGCTTGAAGAAGAAGACGGCGTACAAGGAAGCTTGAAGATGATGAACTTGTTGACATTGGAAGATGGAGATCAAGATATGGAGTGCAATACATGAAGAAGGCGTGCAAGTGTGCTTTTGTTGGGCTTGATGTGTATACTTGCTATTCAGCCCAAGTTAAGCATGTATGGTGGAAAAGCCCAAAATAATCGGCCCTTGATGTATCCAATTAAGGGGATTGATTTATTAGACTATAGTATTTTATTTTATAACTCTATCATATCCTATCTACTCTAGCCATTCTAAACCCCTCAACACCATCGAAAATCCACCATCCTTATCATCATCATAGCCGTTCCAAAACAGCCCCTTTCCATTGGATTTGTGTTATTTTGTGTGTCATTGTCTAGGTATTTTAGTTGAGTCTTAGTCGTCTAGTTTGTTCCATTATCTTTCCGCATATTTTACTTTGATTATTGAGTCATAGGAGACACAAAAACTTACGTGTGTCGACGTGTGTTCGTTCCTAGAGTTCGGGTCGTATCATAAAAGTGGTATCAAAGCCACGTCGGCTTTGGTTCGTTTTTGTGTCGTATTTTATTTTACGTTGAATCGAGTTGTAATTTAATTTCCGTTGTTCATTGTTCAAAAAAAAAAAAGAGACACGATCAGTTTAAAAAAAAAAAGAGAAAAAAAAAAGTCGATCGTTCAAAAAAAAAAAAAAAAAAAAAAAAAAACGAAAATTCTTTGTTTCCCATCTTGTTCAATTTTAATTTTGGTACTTTCCTTTTGGTACTAGTTGTTAGTTGGTAATTACCTTAATAAGTCTTTCTTATTTTTGGTAGTTTCCTTCAAGTTTGTTTTACTTTTGGAACTTTCCATACAAGTTCTATTTCTTGTTGGTAACTTCCTTAAGTGTCTTATTTTATTTTTGGTTCATTCCTTCTAGAGTCTAGGCTAATTAAGGTATTTAGATTGTGTCACATAGATTGATACATATCCAAATCCCCTACTTACCTTATCTCTTTCTTTCTTCCTTATCTATTCTATTTCTTTCCTTCTTATACCTAGATTTATTTTTGGATCTCCTAATCTATTTGGGACTTCAATAATTGATCTACTTCTTTCCTTTCCTACTACCCATACTCGACCAACACCCATCCATACTTCAAAACAATCGACACCCCCATCCCATACCACACTACAATCGGCCACCCTCATTCCTACACATACTCAACCCGTATCTCATCTACACATACCAAATTCATCCTTGTTCCGAGAATAGCATTCCCGTTCTTCCTCGAAACAAACCACACGATTCCCTTACCTTCATATACACGATTTTCACACACTGTGCACCATACACTTTGAGTGATACACGAGTGGTAAAATCAAGAGTGAAAACAAAAGAGTGAACGTGAGATTGTGAGGATCTTCCTTGTTTTCTTTTACGTTTGTTCGTTTTGTAGGTATCATGAAGAAAGGAACCCACACCGAATCATCCTTTACACCTCCAGTCGATCACCATTCGACTTCACCACCTTTGGACCCGTCCAAAGACCCTTCTAAAGCACCCATGGAGTCATACTCGGATCCACCTGCACCGTGGGATCCCAAGTACCATTTTGAAGCGTTGTCTAAGCATGTTCAAAGACAACACCAGGCCCTCTCTGACAAAATAGACGATTTAGTGCATGCTCTTGAACGCACTAAAACGACACCTGTCTTTCCTCCACCCATTCGAGGAAACCAACGTCTAGAACGTCACAACGAGCCTGAAGAGGAGTACTTTGATGAGAATACTGAAGAATTTGATCGAGGACGTCGCCCGAGACGAGGCCATAGTCGAGATGACTATGAGGAAGATCGAATGCTCCACAACATCAAGACGAGCATTCCAGAATTTGAAGGCCTTCACGATCCCGATATCTATCTTGATTGGGAACGTAAGGTAGAGAAGATTTTCGCATGCTATGATTTTTCAGAAGTTAAAAAGGTGCAACTAGCATGTTTGGAGTTCAAAGGCTACGCAGCCACTTGGTGGGAAATGCAGCAAGAAAGAAGACGAAGAAACAGAAATCCACCCATTGACAATTGGGAGGAAATGAAAGGATTCTTGCGTGGACGCTTCATCCCAGTCCACTATGAAAGAGAGCTTGAGAAGAAGCTCAACCGGATCAAGCAAGGAGCTAGATCGATCGAGGAGTACCACAAAGAGCTAGAAACGGCCCTGAATCGAGTCGGAAAAGAGGAGACCTTAAATGCTACCATCATTCGGTACATTGAAGGTATGAATCCAGACATTGCCTGTGAAGTAGAGCTCAAAGAATTCACAAGCATAGAGAGAATGGTGCAATACGCATCAATTGTGGAAAAGCAGTTGCGAGAAGGCCGCCGTCGATCCAGTCAAAGTGCAGCCCCTACTCGATCATCTTGGAGTAAAGGTACACCTTCCACATCACCTTCTACTCCTTCTACTGATTCCACACGACCCCGAGGTCAATCCGGCCCTCCGGAACGCCGTTTTGATCGTTCTACACCGCAAGCAAGCCGTAGACCCGAGTCTACACCCAGGCCACCATTCCAACGGCTCAATCAGTCCACTCCAACGCCAAATGCAGCCCCTAGTCGAGCCCGTGACATCCAGTGTCATAAATGCCAAGGTTGGGGTCATTTTCAGAACCAGTGTCCAAACCGGCGTGTTCTGTTCCTCAATGAACAGAATGGACTTGAATCAGCCAGTGAAGATGAAGAGGAGACCCAAGACGACGCCCCTGAAGCAGTCAAGGTCCCTGAAGTCGAGCCAGATGATGAAGAAGACGAGCTATCTCATGTTAGCTTGGTTTCTATTCGCAGTCTGAACATCAACCGTGAAGACGAAGAGCAATCACAACGAGAGAACATCTTCTACACTCGAGTTGCCATCAAAGATCAGACTTGTGCCATGATCATCGACAGTGGGAGTGTAATCAACGCAATCAGTCAGTATGCCGTTGATAAACTCGCCCTCACCACAACAAAGCATCCGAAGCCATACAAGTTGCAGTGGCTTACTGACAGAGGATCCATTCGAGTGACAGGTCAGGTACACGTTACTTTTACTAAAGGTCGTTATTCTGACACTGTTCTTTGTGATGTTATTCCTATGGAAGCAGCCCATATACTTTTAGGAAGACCGTGGCAGTTCGACAGAAAAGCGGTTCACGATGGTTTAGCCAACACCTACTCAATAATTCGAGATGGTCGAACCACTGTGCTCAAGCCACTTACTCCTAAAGCTGTTGCAGAGGATCAAGAAAGGATGCAAGAGAGATTCAAGCAAGAACGGGCAAAACAAGCCGCAACCGCAGCCCGAACCAACTCGGCCGCCCCTTCAACACCGAGTTCCACCTCATGCTCGACCATTGCAGCCCCTAAGGCGTCCCCTAATGATGCCTTAGCTCGTGGAAAAGCACCCGGATCAGCCCCAAGTCAAGAGAAGAATCGGTCCCTGTTCATCTCAGTTAAAGGCGTAGAGAAAGCACTAAAAGCAGGTTTACCTTTTGTTCTTTTATCTTATAAGGACAGTGCTACTAATGGTGTTTCTTTGCCTTGTGATGTGCAGCCACTTATGGAGGAGTTCGCGGATGTGTTCCCGGAAGAGATTCCAAGTGGATTACCTCCAGTTCGTGGGATCGAGCACCAGATCGACTTCGTACCCGGCGCAGTCTTGCCCAACCGACCGGCGTACCGCACTTCACCTGAAGAGACGAAGGAGATCGATCGCCAAGTGAAGGAGTTGCTAGAGAAGAAGAAAATCCGAGAGTCGATGAGCCCTTGTGCAGTTCCAGTCATTCTAGTGCCTAAAAAGAACAACGAATGGAGAATGTGCATGGATTGCCGCGCCATCAACAAGATCACAGTTAAGTACAGATTTCCTATCCCTAGACTTGATGATATGCTAGATGAATTAAGTGGTTCTAAGTTGTTTTCTAAGATAGATTTGAGATCTGGTTATTTTCAAGTTAGAATGCATGAAGGGGATGAATGGAAAACTGCGTTTAAGACAAAGCATGGTTTATATGAGTGGTTAGTTATGCCTTTTGGTCTCACTAATGCACCGAGCACGTTTATGAGATTGATGAATCATGTTTTGCGTGATGTGATTGGTAAATTTGTGGTTGTCTACTTTGATGATATCTTGATTTACAGTCACAGTGCACAGGCGCACCTAGATCATCTTAGGCGTGTTTTCTGTCTTCTGCGTGATGCTAAGTTGTATGGAAACTTGTCTAAATGTTCTTTTTGCATGGATGAAGTCGTGTTTTTAGGCTTTGTCGTTAGTTCACGAGGTATTGAGGTAGACCGTTCCAAAATCAAAGCGATTGAGGAATGGCCAACCCCGAAAAACGCCTCTGAGGTTCGATCATTCCATGGTCTAGCTGGGTTTTACCGTCGTTTTGTACGGGATTTCTCCAGTATAGCCGCCCCTCTTACTGAGCTAAGTAAGAAGGATCGGAAATTTGAGTGGGGTAAACAACAAGAGCATGCTTTTAATACCTTGAAGTCATTGTTATGTTCTGCTCCTGTTTTGTGTTTACCTGATTTTTCCAAAACTTTTGAGATCGAGTGTGATGCTTCCGGGATAGGTATTGGTGCTGTTTTGATGCAGGAAAAACGTCCCGTGGCCTATTTCAGTGAGAAACTCAATGGCGCCAGTTTGCGTTATTCGACGTACGATAAAGAGCTATACGCTTTGAAGCGTGCATTGGATACATGGCAGCACTACTTGTGGCCCAAGGAGTTCGTCATACACACGGATCATGAGAGTTTGAAGCACTTGAAAGGGCAAAACAATCTGAACAAAAGACATGCGAGATGGGTCGAGTTCATCGAATCCTTTCCGTATGTTATCAAGTACAAGAAAGGCGAGGAAAATGTGGTCGCCGATGCCCTATCAAGAAGGTACGCTCTTTTGAACTTAATGCATGCTAAGATGCTTGGTTTTGAGTCTATTAAAGCACTGTATGTTGAGGACGCCTATTTCAGCCCCATCTATGCTTCATGTAGCTCGAAATCTAGGTCCTATGATGGTTATTATGTGCATGATGGTTTCTTGTTCAAAGAGTCGAAATTATGCATCCCTACTTGTTCTATGCGTGAGTTATTAGTGTTAGAATCGCATGCGGGAGGTTTAATGGGTCACTTTGGTGTGCATAAGACATTGAACTTGCTGCATGAACACTTCTTTTGGCCGCATATGCGTAAGGATGTAGAGAATGTGTGTAGTCGTTGCATTACTTGTCGTCGAGCTAAATCCACTTCACACCCGTTCGGTCTTTACTCGCCCCTACCAGCCCCCTCATCTCCTTGGATTGATATTTCTATGGATTTCGTCTTAGGATTGCCTAGGTCTAGGTCGGGTAAGGATTCTGTGTTTGTTGTAGTTGATAGGTTTTCCAAAATGGCTCATTTCATTGCATGTAGGAAAACTGATGATGCTATACATGTTGCCAACTTGTTCTTTGTGCATGTTGTTAGATTGCATGGAATTCCTCGTACTATTGTTAGTGATAGGGATTCTAAGTTTTTAGGACATTTTTGGCGTGTTTTGTGGGGAAAATTAGGTACTAAGTTATTGTTTTCTACTGCATGTCATCCACAAACCGATGGTCAAACTGAGGTTGTGAATCGCACTTTAGGAGCTTTACTTAGATCTCTAATTAAGAATAACTTGAAGTCATGGGAAGAATGTTTACCATATGCTGAATTTGCTTATAATCGTGTTGTGCATTCTTCTACTAACATGTCTCCTTTTGAGGTAGTTTATGGATTTAATCCATTAATTCCTAATGATTTGTTACCTTTACCTGTTGAGCATCTAACAAGTGTTAAAGGTATGAAAAGAGCTGATTTTATCAAAGAGATGCATGAGAAGGTACGTGCCCGGATTGAGCACCAAGGCTCAAGGATAGCCGCCGCACGCAACACGAGGCGCAAACGTGTCATCTTTCAGCCCGGAGATCGAGTTTGGGTACACCTTAGCCCTGGCCGATTTCCTAACTTGAGGAAGTCCAAGTTGTCGCCCCGTGGAGTTGGTCCCTTTACTGTTCTAAGCCGTGTTAATGATAATGCATACCGCATTGATCTACCTGATGAGTACAAGTGTTCTTCTACGTTTAATGTTGCTGATTTATCTCCTTTTGTTGCAGATGAATTCGACCATGATGAGAAGTCAAATTCGAGGACGAATTCTTTTCAGCAGGGGGGGAATGATGAGGACATCCATAGCAATGAGGAAGTCAATGAAGAGCTTCAATTCAAAGGACCCGTCACAAGACTACGAGCTAAGAAGTTGCAAGATTATTTGCAAACTACAATTCGCAAGAAGCTTGAAGAAGAAGACGGCGTACAAGGAAGCTTGAAGATGATGACCTTGTTGACATTGGAAGATGGAAATCAAGATATGGAGTGCAATACATGAAGAAGGCGTGCAAGTGTGCTTTTGTTGGGCTTGATGTGTATACTTGCTATTCAGCCCAAGTTAAGCATGCATGGTGGAAAAGCCCAAAATAATCGGCCCTTGATGATCCAATTAAGGGGATTGATTTATTAGACTATAGTATTTTATTTTATTATGGGTTGGACGAATTTTGCAGATTTTTAGTTGGTAATTTTCGGTTATTTTAGATAGAATTTTGACCAGATTTTTAGATAAGGCAAGATCTACAAAATCTACCTTAAATAGAATTCTAGTTTAGGAAATATCCAAACACAATCCTAGATTGATTTGGACTATGATTTTCGGTCCTTAGCTTATAGTTTTCGATCCACCTATTGTTATAAATAGGGGATCCATGTCTCATTGTTACTTTAGACTATATTTGATTATTAAGCCTTTGCTTTCAATATCGTCTCTCCCCTTTTGATCTTTGTGAGTTTAGATAATTAAATTCATACTCTTAGATTTAGCACCTCTAAGTTTTACAAAGGGAATTCGCCGTCCACGTTCGAGGGATCGTCGGAAACTCGCTATCGAAGAACAACTTAAAGAATTTGGCCTTGTGTACGTTCGAGATTCAAGGCAACTTTCGGGTTGTAATTCACAACACTACCACCACCGCCGAACCACCTTCGCGACGCCACCATCACCACCGTTCGCCCGCCTCAAGTCCAGCCATCACCGTGATCAAGTTCGAGTCCAATTCATCGTGCATACCGTTCCATCCGTAAGTCCGTTTCAACTCTATCATATCCTATCTACTCAAGCCATTCTAAACCCATTCAATACCATCGAAATTCCATCTCCCTTACCTTTATCTTAGCCGTCCAAAACAGCCCCATATTCATTGGATTTGTGTTATTTTGTGTGTCATTGTCTAGGTATTTTAATTGAGTCTTAGTCGTCTAGTTTTCTTCCGCATATTTTTACTTTGATAATTTGAGTCTTCGTGGACACAAAACTTACGTGTGTCGACGTGTGTTCGTTCCTAGAGTTCGGGTCATATCATAAAAGTGGTATCAAAGCCACGTCGGCTTTGGTTCGTTTTTGTGTCGTATTTTATTTTTACGTTGAATCGAGTTGTAATTTAATTTCCGTTTGTTCATTGTTCAAAAAAAAAAAAAAAAAAAGAGACACGATCAGTTAAAAAAAAAAAAGAGAAAAGTCGATCGTTCAAAAAAAAAAAAAAAAAAAAAATCCAAAAAAAAAAAAAAAAAAAAAAACGAAAATTCTTTGTTTCCCATCTTGTTCAATTTTAATTTTGGTACTTTCCTTTTGGTACTAGTTGTTAGTTAGTAATTACCTTAATAAGTCTTTCTTATTTTTGGTAGTTTCCTTCAAGTTTGTTTTACTTTTGGAACTTTCCATACAAGTTCTATTTCTTGTTGGTAACTTCCTTAAGTGTCTTATTTTATTTTTGGTTCATTCCTTCTAGAGTCTAGGCTAATTAAGGCATTTAGATTGTGTCACATAGATTGATACATATCCAAATTCCCTACTTACCTTATCTCTTTCTTCTTTCCTTTTCTCTTCTACTTCTTTCCTTCCTACCCTATACTTCCTACCCTAATTCGACCACCACACCCCACCCATACTACCCTACCATTCGGCCACCCCATCCCTATACCCTACTACAATCGGCCACCATCCTACATACTCATACCCAACCCGTATCTCATCTACACATACCAAATTCATCCGTGTTCCGAGAATAGCATTCCCGTCCTTCCTTAGAACAAACCACACGAGTCCCTACTCCCTTATACACGATTTTCACACACTGAGCACCATACACTTGAGTGCAAACACGAGTGGTAAAATCAAGAGTGAAAACAAAAGAGTGAACGTGAGATTGTGAGGTCCTACCTTGTTTTCTTTTACGTTTGTTCGTTTTGTAGGTACCATGAAGAAAGGAACCCACACCGAATCATCCTCTACACCTCCAGTCGATCACCATTCGACTTCACCACCATTGGACCCGTCCAAAGACCCTTCTAAAGCACCCATGGAGTCATACTCGGATCCACCCGCACCGTGGGATCCCAAGTACCATTTTGAAGCGTTGTCTAAGCATGTTCAAAGACAACACCAGGCCCTCTCTGACAAAATAGACGATTTAGTGCATGCTCTTGAACGCACTAAAACGACACCTGTCTTTCCTCCACCCATTCGAGGAAATCAACGTCTAGAACGTCACAACGAGCCTGAAGAGGAGTACTTTGATGAGAATACTGAAGAATTTGACCGAGGACATCGCCCGAGACGAGGCCATAGTCGAGATGACTATGAAGAGGATCGAATGCTCCACAACATCAAGACGAGCATTCCAGAGTTTGAAGGCCTTCACGATCCCGATATCTATCTTGATTGGGAACGTAAGGTAGAGAAGATTTTCGCATGCTATGACTTTTCAGAAGCCAAAAAGGTGCAGCTAGCATGTTTGGAGTTTAAAGGCTACGCAGCCACTTGGTGGGAAATGCAGCAAGAAAGAAGACGAAGAAACAGAAATCCACCCATTGACAATTGGGAAGAAATGAAAGGATTCTTGCGTGGACGCTTCATCCCAGTCCACTATGAAAGAGAGCTTGAGAAGAAGCTCAACCGGATCAAGCAAGGAGCTAGATCGATCGAGGAGTACCACAAAGAGCTAGAAACGGCCCTGAATCGAGTCGGAAAAGAGGAGACCTTAAATGCTACCATCATTCGGTACATTGAAGGTATGAATCCAGACATTGCCTGTGAAGTAGAGCTCAAAGAATTCACAAGCATTGAGAGAATGGTGCAATACGCATCAATTGTGGAAAAGCAGTTGCGAGAAGGCCGCCGTCGATCCAGTCAAAGTGCAGCCCCTACTCGATCATCTTGGAGTAAAGGTACACCGTCCACATCACCTTCTACTCCTTCTACTGATTCCACACGACCCCGAGGTCAATCCGGCCCTCCGGAACGCCGTTATGATCGTTCTACACCGCAAGCAAGCCGTAGACCCGAGTCTACACCCAGGCCACCCTTCCAACGGCCCAACCAGTCCACTCCAATGCCAAATGCAGCCCCTAGTCGAGCCCGTGACATCCAGTGTCATAAATGTCAAGGTTGGGGTCATTTTCAGAACCAGTGTCCAAACCGGCGTGTTCTGTTCCTCAATGAACAGAATGGACTTGAATCAGCCAGTGAAGATGAAGAGGAGACCCAAGGTGCCGCCCCTGAAGCAGTCAAGGTCCCTGAAGTCGAGCCAGATGATGAAGAAGACGAGCTATCTCATGTTAGCTTGGTTTCTATTCGTAGTCTGAACATCAACCGTGAAGACGAAGAGCAATCGCAACGAGAGAACATCTTCTACACTCGAGTTGCCATCAAAGATCAGACTTGTGCCATGATCATCGACAGTGGGAGTGTAATCAACGCAATCAGTCAGTATGCCGTTGATAAACTCGCCCTCACCACAATAAAGCATCCGAAGCCATACAAGTTGCAGTGGCTTACTGACAGAGGATCCATTCGAGTGACAGGTCAGGTACACGTTACTTTTACTAAAGGTCGTTATGCTGACACTGTTCTTTGTGATGTTATTCCTATGGAAGCAGCCCATATACTTTTAGGAAGACCGTGGCAGTTCGATAGAAAAGCGGTTCACGATGGTTTAGCCAACACCTACTCGATTATTCGAGATGGTCGAACCACTGTGCTCAAGCCACTTACTCCTAAAGCTGTTGCAGAGGATCAAGAAAGGATGCAAGAGAGATTCAAGCAAGAACGGGCAAAACAAGCCGCAGCCGCAGCCCGAACCAACTCGGCCGCCCCGTCAACACCGAGTTCCACCTCATGCTCGACCATTACAGCCCCTAAGGCGTCTCCTAATGATGCCTTAGCTCGTGGAAAAGCACCCGGATCAGCCCCAAGTCAAGAGAAGAATCGATCCCTGTTCATCTCAGTTAAAGGCGTAGAGAAAGCACTAAAAGCAGGTTTACCTTTTGTTCTTTTATCTTATAAGGGCAGTGCTACTAATGGTGTTTCTTTGCCTTGTGATGTGCAGCCACTTATGGAGGAGTTCGCGGATGTGTTCCCGGAAGAGATTCCAAGTGGATTACCTCCAGTTCGTGGGATCGAGCACCAGATCGACTTCGTACCCGGCGCAGTCTTGCCCAACCGACCGGCGTACCGCACTTCACCTGAAGAGACGAAGGAGATCGATCGCCAAGTAAAGGAGTTGCTAGAGAAGAAGCAAATCCGAGAGTCGATGAGCCCTTGTGCAGTTCCAGTCATTCTAGTGCCCAAGAAGAACAACGAATGGAGAATGTGCATGGATTGCCGCGCCATCAACAAGATAACAGTTAAGTACAGATTTCCTATCCCTAGACTTGATGATATGCTAGATGAATTAAGTGGTTCTAAGTTGTTTTCTAAGATAGATTTGAGATCTGGTTATTTTCAAGTTAGAATGCATGAAGGGGATGAATGAAAAACTGCGTTTAAAACAAAGCATGGTTTATATGAGTGGTTAGTTATGCCTTTTGGTCTCACTAATGCACCGAGCACGTTTATGAGATTAATGAATCATGTTTTGCGTGATGTAATTGGTAAATTTGTTGTTGTCTACTTTGATGATATTTTGATTTACAGTCACAATGCACAGGCGCACTTAGATCATCTTAGGCGTGTTTTCTATCTTCTGCGTGATGCTAAGTTGTATGGAAACTTGTCTAAATGTTCTTTTTGCATGGATGAAGTCGTGTTTTTAGGCTTTGTCGTTAGTTCACGAGGTATTGAGGTAGACCGTTCCAAAATCAAAGCGATTGAGGAATGGCCAACCCCGAAAAACGCCTCTGAGGTTCGATCATTCCATGGTCTAGCTGGGTTTTACCGTCGTTTTGTACGGGATTTCTCCAGTATAGCCGCCCCTCTTACTGAGCTAAGTAAGAAGGATCGGAAATTTGAGTGGGGTAAACAACAAGAGCATGCTTTTAATACCTTGAAGTCATTGTTATGTTCTGCTCCTGTTTTGTGTTTACCTGATTTTTCCAAAACTTTTGAGATCGAGTGTGATGCCTCCGGGATAGGTATTGGTGCTGTTTTGATGCAGGAAAAACGTCCCGTGGCCTATTTCAGTGAGAAACTCAATGGCGCCAGTTTGCGTTATTCGACGTACGATAAAGAGCTATACGCTTTGAAGCGTGCATTGGATACATGGCAGCACTACTTGTGGCCCAAGGAGTTCGTCATACACACGGATCATGAGAGTTTGAAGCACTTGAAAGGGCAAAACAATCTGAACAAAAGACATGCGAGATGGGTCGAGTTCATCGAATCCTTTCCGTATGTTATCAAGTACAAGAAAGGCGAGGAAAACGTGGTCGCCGATGCCCTATCAAGAAGGTACGCTCTTTTGAACTTAATGCATGCTAAGATGCTTGGTTTTGAGTCTATTAAAGCACTGTATGTTGAGGACGCCTATTTCAGCCCCATCTATGCTTCATGTAGCTCGAAATCTAGGTCCTATGATGGTTATTATGTGCATGATGGTTTCTTGTTCAAAGAGTCGAAATTATGCATCCCTACTTGTTCTATGCGTGAGTTATTAGTGTTAGAATCGCATGCGGGAGGTTTAATGGGTCACTTTGGTGTGCATAAGACATTGAACTTGCTGCATGAACACTTCTTTTGGCCGCATATGCGTAAGGATGTAGAGAATGTGTGTAGTCGTTGCATTACTTGTCGTCAAGCCAAATCCACTTCACACCCATTCGGACTTTACTCGCCCCTACCCGCCCCTTCTTCTCCTTGGATTGATATTTCTATGGATTTCATCTTAGGATTACCTAGGTCTAGGTCGGGTAAGGATTCTGTGTTTGTTGTAGTTGATAGGTTTTCCAAAATGGCTCATTTCATTGCATGTAGGAAAACTGATGATGCTATACATGTTGCCAACTTGTTCTTTGTGCATGTTGTTAGATTGCATGGAATTCCTCGTACTATTGTTAGTGATAGGGATTCTAAGTTTTTAGGACATTTCTGGCGTGTTTTGTGGGGAAAATTAGGTACTAAGTTATTATTTTCTACTGCATGTCATCCACAAACCGATGGACAAACTGAGGTTGTGAATCGCACTTTAGGAGCTTTACTTAGGTCTCTAATTAAGAATAACTTGAAGTCATGGGAAGAATGTTTACCATATGCTGAATTTGCTTATAATCGTGTTGTGCATTCTTCTACTAACATGTCTCCTTTTGAGGTAGTTTATGGATTTAATCCGTTAACTCCTAATGATTTGTTACCTTTACCTGTTGAGCATCTAACAAGTGTTAAAGGTATGAAAAGAGCTGATGAGGACATCCATAGCAATGAGGACGTCAATGAAGAGCTTCAATTCAAAGGCCCCGTCACAAGATTAAGAGCTAAGAAGTTGCAAGATTATTTGCAAGCTACAATTCGCAAGAAGCTTGAAGAAGAAGACGGCGTACAAAGAAGCTTGAAGATGATGAACTTGTTGACATTGGAAGATGGAGATCAAGATGTGGAGTGCAATACATGAAGGAAGCGTGCAAGTGTGCTTTTGTTGGGCTTGATGTGTATACTTGCTATTCAGCCCAAGTTAAGCATGTATGGTGGAAAAGCCCAAAATAATCGGCCCTTGATGATCCAATTAAGGGGATTGATTTATTAGATTATAGTATTTTATTTATTTAATTTATCCTATAGTTTGGACGAATTTTTGGCAGATTTTTAGTTAAGATTTTCGGTTATTTTAGATAGAATTTTGACCAGATTTTTAGATAAGGCAAGATCTACAAAATCTACCTTAAATAGAATTCTAGTTTAGGAAATATCCAAACACAATCCTAGATTGATTTGGACTATGATTTTCGGTCCTTAGCTTATAGTTTTCGATCCACCTATTGTTATAAATAGGGGATCCATGTCTCATTGTTACTTTAGACTATATTTGATTTTTAAGCCATTGCTTTCAATATCGTCTCACCCCTTTAATTCTTTTGTGAATTTGGATAATTAAATTCATACTCTTAGATTTAGCACCTCTAAGTTTTACAAAGGGAATTCGTCGTCCACGTTCGAGGGATCGCCGGAAACTCGCTATCGAAGAGCAACTTAAAGAATTTGGCCTTGTGTACGTTCGAGATTCAAGGCAACTTTCGGGTTGTAATTCACATCGACTTTACACCATCCATCATCGCCGATCGACGTCATCCAAGCATCATCAACGTTCGTTCCATTCCAGCCCTTGTTCGAGTTCAACAACATCTCATCCGTTCAATCCGTAAGTTCAATACAACTCTATCATATCCTATCTACTCAAGCCATTCTAAACCCATTCAATACCATCGAAATTCCATCATCCTTACCTTTATCTTAGCCGTCCAAAACAGCCCCATATTCATTGGATTTGTGTTATTTTGTGTGTCATTGTCTAGGTGTTTTAGTTGAGTCTTAGTCGTCTAGTTTTCTTCCGCATATTTTACTTTGATTGTTTGAGTCATCGTAGACACAAAACTTACGTGTGTCGACGTGTGTTCGTTCCTAGAGTCCGGGTCGTATCATAAAAGTGGTATCAAAGCCACGTCGGCTTTGGTTCGTTTTTGTGTCGTATTTTATTTTTACGTTGAATCGAGTTGTAATTTAATTTCCGTTTGTTCATTGTTCAAAAAAAAAAAAAAAAAAAAAAGAGACACGATCAGTTAAAAAAAAAAGAGAGAAAAGTCGATCGTTCAAAAAAAAAAAAAAAAAAAAAAAAAAATCCGAAAAAAAAAAAAAAAAAAAAAAAAAAAAACGAAAATTCTTTGTTTCCCATCTTGTTCAATTTTAATTTTGGTACTTTCCTTTTGGTACTAGTTGTTAGTTGGTAATTACCTTAATAAGTCTTTCTTATTTTTGGTAGTTTCCTTCAAGTTTGTTTTACTTTTGGAACTTTCCATACAAGTTCTATTTCTTGTTGGTAACTTCCTTAAGTGTCTTATTTTATTTTTGGTTCATTCCTTCTAGAGTCTAGGCTAATTAAGGCATTTAGATTGTGTCACATAGATTGATACATATCCAAATTCCCTACTTACCTTATCTCTTTCTTCTTTCCTTTTCTCTTCTACTTCTTTCCTTCCTACCCTATACTTCCTACCCTAATTCGACCACCACACCCCACCCATACTACCCTACCATTCGGCCACCCCATCCCTATACCCTACTACAATCGGCCACCATCCTACATACTCATACCCAACCCGTATCTCATCTACACATACCACATTCATCCGTGTTCCGAGAATAGCATTCCCGTCCTTCCTTAGAACAAACCACACGAGTCCCTACTCCCTTATACACGATTTTCACACACTGAGCACCATACACTTTGAGTGCAAACACGAGTGGTAAAATCAAGAGTGAAAACAAAAGAGTGAACGTGAGATAGTGAGGTCCTACCTTGTTTTCTTTTACGTTTGTTCGTTTTGTAGGTACCATGAAGAAAGGAACCCACACCGAATCATCCTCTACACCTCCAGTCGATCACCATTCGACTTCACCACCTTTGGACCCGTCCAAAGACCCTTCTAAAGCACCCATGGAGTCATACTCGGATCCACCCGCACCGTGGGATCCCAAGTACCATTTTGAAGCGTTGTCTAAGCATGTTCAAAGACAACACCAGGCCCTCTCTGACAAAATAGACGATTTAGTGCATGCTCTTGAACGCACTAAAACGACACCTGTCTTTCCTCCACCCATTCGAGGAAATCAACGTCTAGAACGTCACAACGAGCCTGAAGAGGAGTACTTTGATGAGAATACTGAAGAATTTGACCGAGGACGTCGCCCGAGACGAGGCCATAGTCGAGATGACTATGAAGAGGATCGAATGCTCCACAACATCAAGACGAGCATTCCAGAGTTTGAAGGCCTTCACGATCCCGATATCTATCTTGATTGGGAACGTAAGGTAGAGAAGATTTTCGCATGCTATGACTTTTCAGAAGCCAAAAAGGTGCAGCTAGCATGTTTGGAGTTTAAAGGCTACGCAGCCACTTGGTGGGAAATGCAGCAAGAAAGAAGACGAAGAAACAGAAATCCACCCATTGACAATTGGGAAGAAATGAAAGGATTCTTGCGTGGACGCTTCATCCCAGTCCACTATGAAAGAGAGCTTGAGAAGAAGCTCAACCGGATCAAGCAAGGAGCTAGATCGATCGAGGAGTACCACAAAGAGCTAGAAACGGCCCTGAATCGAGTCGGAAAAGAGGAGACCTTAAATGCTACCATCATTCGGTACATTGAAGGTATGAATCCAGACATTGCCTGTGAAGTAGAGCTCAAAGAATTCACAAGCATTGAGAGAATGGTGCAATACGCATCAATTGTGGAAAAGCAGTTGCGAGAAGGCCGCCGTCGATCCAGTCAAAGTGCAGCCCCTACTCGATCATCTTGGAGTAAAGGTACACCGTCCACATCACCTTCTACTCCTTCTACTGATTCCACACGACCCCGAGGTCAATCCGGCCCTCCGGAACGCCGTTATGATCGTTCTACACCGCAAGCAAGCCGTAGACCCGAGTCTACACCCAGGCCACCCTTCCAACGGCCCAACCAGTCCACTCCAACGCCAAATGCAGCCCCTAGTCGAGCCCGTGACATCCAGTGTCATAAATGTCAAGGTTGGGGTCATTTTCAGAACCAGTGTCCAAACCGGCGTGTTCTGTTCCTCAATGAACATAATGGACTTGAATCAGCCAGTGAAGATGAAGAGGAAACCCAAGGCGCCGCCCCTGAAGCAGTCAAGGTCCCTGAAGTCGAGCCAGATGATGAAGAAGACGAGCTATCTCATGTTAGCTTGGTTTCTATTCGCAGTCTGAACATCAACCGTGAAGACGAAGAGCAATCGCAACGAGAGAACATCTTCTACACTCGAGTTGCCATCAAAGATCAGACTTGTGCCATGATCATCGACAGTGGGAGTGTAATCAACGCAATCAGTCAGTATGCCGTTGATAAACTCGCCCTCACCACAATAAAGCATCCGAAGCCATACAAGTTGCAGTGGCTTACTGACAGAGGATCCATTCGAGTGACAGGTCAGGTACACGTTACTTTTACTAAAGGTCGTTATGCTGACACTGTTCTTTGTGATGTTATTCCTATGGAAGCAGCCCATATACTTTTAGGAAGACCGTGGCAGTTCGATAGAAAAGCGGTTCACGATGGTTTAGCCAACACCTACTTGATTATTCGAGATGGTCGAACCACTGTGCTCAAGCCACTTACTCCTAAAGCTGTTGCAGAGGATCAAGAAAGGATGCAAGAGAGATTCAAGCAAGAACGGGCAAAACAAGCCGCAGCCGCAGCCCGAACCAACTCGGCCGCCCCGTCAACACCGAGTTCCACCTCATGCTCGACCATTGCAGCCCCTAAGGTGTCTCCTAATGATGCCTTAGCTCGTGGAAAAGCACCCGGATCAGCCCCAAGTCAAGAGAAGAATCGATCCCTGTTCATCTCAGTTAAAGGCGTAGAGAAAGCACTAAAAGCAGGTTTACCTTTTGTTCTTTTATCTTATAAGGGCAGTGCTACTAATGGTGTTTCTTTGCCTTGTGATGTGCAGCCACTTATGGAGGAGTTCGCGGATGTGTTCCCGGAAGAGATTCCAAGTGGATTACCTCCAGTTCGTGGGATCGAGCACCAGATCGACTTCGTACCCGGCGCAGTCTTGCCCAACCGACCGGCGTACCGCACTTCACCTGAAGAGACGAAGGAGATCGATCGCCAAGTAAAGGAGTTGCTAGAGAAGAAGCAAATCCGAGAGTCGATGAGCCCTTGTGCAGTTCCAGTCATTCTAGTGCCCAAGAAGAACAACGAATGGAGAATGTGCATGGATTGCCGCGCCATCAACAAGATAACAGTTAAGTACAGATTTCCTATCCCTAGACTTGATGATATGCTAGATGAATTAAGTGGTTCTAAGTTGTTTTCTAAGATAGATTTGAGATCTGGTTATTTTCAAGTTAGAATGCATGAAGGGGATGAATGGAAAACTGCGTTTAAAACAAAGCATGGTTTATATGAGTGGTTAGTTATGCCTTTTGGTCTCACTAATGCACCGAGCACGTTTATGAGATTAATGAATCATGTTTTGCGTGATGTGATTGGTAAATTTGTTGTTGTCTACTTTGATGATATTTTGATTTACAGTCACAATGCACAGGCGCACTTAGATCATCTTAGGCGTGTTTTCTGTCTTCTGCGTGATGCTAAGTTGTATGGAAACTTGTCTAAATGTTCTTTTTGCATGGATGAAGTCGTGTTTTTAGGCTTTGTCGTTAGTTCACGAGGTATTGAGGTAGACCGTTCCAAAATCAAAGCGATTGAGGAATGGCCAACCCCGAAAAACGCCTCTGAGGTTCGATCATTCCATGGTCTAGCTGGGTTTTACCGTCGTTTTGTACGGGATTTCTCCAGTATAGCCGCCCCTCTTACTGAGCTAAGTAAGAAGGATCGGAAATTTGAGTGGGGTAAACAACAAGAGCATGCTTTTAATACCTTGAAGTCATTGTTATGTTCTGCTCCTGTTTTGTGTTTACCTGATTTTTCCAAAACTTTTGAGATCGAGTGTGATGCTTCCGGGATAGGTATTGGTGCTGTTTTGATGCAGGAAAAACGTCCCGTGGCCTATTTCAGTGAGAAACTCAATGGCGCCAGTTTGCGTTATTCGACGTACGATAAAGAGCTATACGCTTTGAAGCGTGCATTGGATACATGGCAGCACTACTTGTGGCCCAAGGAGTTCGTCATACACACGGATCATGAGAGTTTGAAGCACTTGAAAGGGCAAAACAATCTGAACAAAAGACATGCGAGATGGGTCGAGTTCATCGAATCCTTTCCGTATGTTATCAAGTACAAGAAAGGCGAGGAAAATGTGGTCGCCGATGCCCTATCAAGAAGGTACGCTCTTTTGAACTTAATGCATGCTAAGATGCTTGGTTTTGAGTCTATTAAAGCACTGTATGTTGAGGACGCCTATTTCAGCCCCATCTATGCTTCATGTAGCTCGAAATCTAGGTCCTATGATGGTTATTATGTGCATGATGGTTTCTTGTTCAAAGAGTCGAAATTATGCATCCCTACTTGTTCTATGCGTGAGTTATTAGTGTTAGAATCGCATGCGGGAGGTTTAATGGGTCACTTTGGTGTGCATAAGACATTGAACTTGCTGCATGAACACTTCTTTTGGCCGCATATGCGTAAGGATGTAGAGAATGTGTGTAGTCGTTGCATTACTTGTCGTCAAGCCAAATCCACTTCACACCCATTCGGACTTTACTCGCCCCTACCCGCCCCTTCTTCTCCTTGGATTGATATTTCTATGGATTTCATCTTAGGATTACCTAAGTCTAGGTCGGGTAAGGATTCTGTGTTTGTTGTAGTTGATAGGTTTTCCAAAATGGCTCATTTCATTGCATGTAGGAAAACTGATGATGCTATACATGTTGCCAACTTGTTCTTTGTGCATGTTGTTAGATTGCATGGAATTCCTCGTACTATTGTTAGTGATAGGGATTCTAAGTTTTTAGGACATTTCTGGCGTGTTTTGTGGGGAAAATTAGGTACTAAGTTATTGTTTTCTACTGCATGTCATCCACAAACCGATGGACAAACTGAGGTTGTGAATCGCACTTTAGGAGCTTTACTTAGGTCTCTAATTAAGAATAACTTGAAGTCATGGGAAGAATGTTTACCATATGCTGAATTTGCTTATAATCGTGTTGTGCATTCTTCTACTTACATGTCTCCTTTTGAGGTAGTTTATGGATTTAATCCGTTAACTCCTAATGATTTGTTACCTTTACCTGTTGAGCATCTAACAAGTGTTAAAGGTATGAAAAGAGCTGATTTTATCAAAGAGATGCATGAGAAGGTACGTGCCCGGATTGAGCACCAAGGCTCAAGGATAGCCGCCGCACGCAACACGAGGCGCAAACGTGTCATCTTTCAGCCCGGAGATCGAGTTTGGGTACACCTTAGCCCTGGCCGATTTCCTAACTTGAGGAAGTCCAAGTTGTCGCCCCGTGGAGATGGTCCATTTACTGTTCTAAGCCGTGTTAATGATAATGCATACCGCATTGATCTACCTGGTGAGTATAAGTGTTCTTCTACGTTTAATGTTGCTGATTTATCTCCTTTTGTTGCAGATGAATTCGACCATGATGAGGATTCAAATTCGAGGACGAATTCTTTTCAGCAGGGGGGGAATGATGAGGACATCCATAGCAATGAGGACGTCAATGAAGAGCTTCAATTCAAAGGCCCCGTCACAAGATTAAGAGCTAAGAAGTTGCAAGATTATTTGCAAGCTACAATTCGCAAGAAGCTTGAAGAAGAAGACGGCGTACAAAGAAGCTTGAAGATGATGAACTTGTTGACATTGGAAGATGGAGATCAAGATGTGGAGTGCAATACATGAAGGAAGCGTGCAAGTGTGCTTTTGTTGGGCTTGATGTGTATACTTGCTATTCAGCCCAAGTTAAGCATGTATGGTGGAAAAGCCCAAAATAATCGGCCCTTGATGATCCAATTAAGGGGATTGATTTATTAGATTATAGTATTTTATTTATTTAATTTATCCTATAGTTTGGACGAATTTTTGGCAGATTTTTAGTTAAGATTTTCGGTTATTTTAGATAGAATTTTGACCAGATTTTTAGATAAGGCAAGATCTACAAAATCTACCTTAAATAGAATTCTAGTTTAGGAAATATCCAAACACAATCCTAGATTGATTTGGACTATGATTTTCGGTCCTTAGCTTATAGTTTTCGATCCACCTATTGTTATAAATAGGGGATCCATGTCTCATTGTTACTTTAGACTATATTTGATTTTTAAGCCATTGCTTTCAATATCGTCTCACCCCTTTAATTCTTTTGTGAATTTGGATAATTAAATTCATACTCTTAGATTTAGCACCTCTAAGTTTTACAAAGGGAATTCGTCGTCCACGTTCGAGGGATCGCCGGAAACTCGCTATCGAAGAGCAACTTAAAGAATTTGGCCTTGTGTACGTTCGAGATTCAAGGCAACTTTCGGGTTGTAATTCACATCGACTTTACACCATCCATCATCGCCGATCGACGTCATCCAAGCATCATCAACGTTCGTTCCATTCCAGCCCTTGTTCGAGTTCAACAACATCTCATCCGTTCAATCCGTAAGTTCAATACAACTCTATCATATCCTATCTACTCAAGCCATTCTAAACCCATTCAATACCATCGAAATTCCATCATCCTTACCTTTATCTTAGCCGTCCAAAACAGCCCCATATTCATTGGATTTGTGTTATTTTGTGTGTCATTGTCTAGGTGTTTTAGTTGAGTCTTAGTCGTCTAGTTTTCTTCCGCATATTTTACTTTGATTGTTTGAGTCATCGTAGACACAAAACTTACGTGTGTCGACGTGTGTTCGTTCCTAGAGTCCGGGTCGTATCAAGAGCTGATTTTATCAAAGAGATGCATGAGAAGGTACGTGCCCGGATTGAGCACCAAGGCTCAAGGATAGCCGCCGCACGCAACACGAGGCGCAAACGTGTCATCTTTCAGCCCGGAGATCGAGTTTGGGTACACCTTAGCCCTGGCCGATTTCCTAACTTGAGGAAGTCGAAGTTGTCGCCCCGTGGAGATGGTCCCTTCACTGTTCTAAGCCGTGTTAATGACAATGCATACCGCATTGATCTACCTGGTGAGTACAAGTGTTCTTCTACGTTTAATGTTGCGGATTTATCTCCTTTTGTTGCAGATGAATTCGACCATGATGAGGAGTCAAATTCGAGGACGAATTCTTTTCAGCAGGGGGGGAATGATGAGGACATCCATAGCAATGAGGAAGTCAATGAAGAGCTTCAATTCAAAGGACCCGTCACAAGACTACGAGCTAAGAAGTTGCAAGATTATTTGCAAACTACAATTCGCAAGAAGCTTGAAGAAGAAGACGGCGTACAAGGAAGCTTGAAGATGATGACCTTGTTGACATTGGAAGATGGAGATCAAGATATGGAGTGCAATACATGAAGAAGGCGTGCAAGTGTGCTTTTGTTGGGCTTGATGTGTATACTTGCTATTCAGCCCAAGTTAAGCATGCATGGTGGAAAAGCCCAAAATAATCGGCCCTTGATGATCCAATTAAGGGGATTGATTTATTAGACTATAGTATTTTATTTTATTATGGGTTGGACGAATTTTGCAGATTTTTAGTTGGTAATTTTCGGTTATTTTAGATAGAATTTTGACCAGATTTTTAGATAAGGCAAGATCTACAAAATCTACCTTAAATAGAATTCTAGTTTAGGAAATATCCAAACACAATCCTAGATTGATTTGGACTATGATTTTCGGTCCTTAGCTTATAGTTTTCGATCCACCTATTGTTATAAATAGGGGATCCATGTCTCATTGTTACTTTAGACTATATTTGATTATTAAGCCTTTGCTTTCAATATCGTCTCTCCCCTTTTGATCTTTGTGAGTTTAGATAATTAAATTCATACTCTTAGATTTAGCACCTCTAAGTTTTACAAAGGGAATTCGCCGTCCACGTTCGAGGGATCGTCGGAAACTCGCTATCGAAGAACAACTTAAAGAATTTGGCCTTGTGTACGTTCGAGATTCAAGGCAACTTTCGGGTTGTAATTCACAACACTACCACCACCGCCGAACCACCTTCGCGACGCCACCATCACCACCGTTCGCCCGCCTCAAGTCCAGCCATCACCGTGATCAAGTTCGAGTCCAATTCATCGTGCATACCGTTCCATCCGTAAGTCCGTTTCAACTCTATCATATCCTATCTACTCAAGCCATTCTAAACCCATTCAATACCATCGAAATTCCATCTCCCTTACCTTTATCTTAGCCGTCCAAAACAGCCCCATATTCATTGGATTTGTGTTATTTTGTGTGTCATTGTCTAGGTATTTTAATTGAGTCTTAGTCGTCTAGTTTTCTTCCGCATATTTTTACTTTGATAATTTGAGTCTTCGTGGACACAAAACTTACGTGTGTCGACGTGTGTTCGTTCCTAGAGTTCGGGTCATATCATGAGGACATCCATAGCAATGAGGACGTCAATGAAGAGCTTCAATTCAAAGGCCCCGTCACAAGATTAAGATCTAAGAAGTTGCAAGATTATTTGCAAGCTACAATTCGCAAGAAGCTTGAAGAAGAAGACGGCGTGCAAGGAAGCTTGAAGATGATGACATTGTTGAAGATGGAAGATGGAGATCAAGATGTGGAGTGCAATACATGAAGAAGACGTGCAAGTGTGCTTTTGTTGGGCTTGATGTGTATACTTGCTATTCAGCCCAAGTTAAGCATGCATGGTGGAAAAGCCCAAAATAATCGGCCCTTGATGATCCAATTAAGGGGATTCATTTATTAGATTATAGTATTTTATTTATTTAATTTATCCTATAGTTTGGACGAATTTTTGGCAGATTTTTAGTTAAAATTTTCGGTTATTTTAGATAGAATTTTGACCAGATTTTTAGATAAGGCAAGATCTACAAAATCTACCTTAAATAGAATTCTAGTTTAGGAAGTAGTCAAAGTCCAATTCTAGTCTAATTAGGACTATTATTTTCGTCCCTTAGCCTTAGGAATTCGATCCAACTATTATAAATAGTGGATCCATGTCTCATTGTTATTTTAGACTATATTTGATTATTAAGCCTTTGCTTTCAATATCGTCTCTCCCCGTTTAATCTTTTGTGAGTTTAGATAATTAAATTCATACTCTTAGATTTAGCATCTCTAAGTTTTACAAAGGGAATTCGCCGTCCACGTTCGAGGGATCGTTGGAAACTCGCTATCCGAAGAGCAACTTAAAGAATTTGGCCTTGTATACGTTCGAGATCCAAGGCAACTTTCGGGTTGTAATTCACAACACTATCACCACCGCCGTCTACCATCCACGACGCCACCACCACCACCGGCCGTCCGTACCAATTCCAGCCACCATCACCGCCGTCCAAGCTCCGCCGCCGTTCGTGTTCCAATTCATCGTCATTCCGTTCAATCCGTAAGTCCATCGTATCTCTATCATACCCTATCTACTCAAGCCGTTCTAAACCCCTTCAATACCATCGAAATTCCATCAACCTTGCCATTGTCCTAGCCGTCCAAAACAGCCCCATACTTGTTTGGATTTTGTGTTATTTTGTGTGTCATTGTCTAGGTATTTTAGTTGAGTCTTAGTCGTCTAGTTTGTTCCATTATTATTCCGCTTATTTTACTTTGATTGTTTGAGTCATTGTAGACACAAAAACTTACGTGTGTCGACGTGTGTTCGTTCCTAGAGTTCGGGTCGTATCACAACTTCAAGGTTACTTTCAAGGATATGTGCGAAAGAAGCTCGAGGAAGAAATGAATGTTCAAAGCCGCTCCAAGATCATTACAATGCTTTCACTTGAAGAGGAGGATCATTCTTGTATGGATTGAAGCATACTTGGCCGCATATTTGAAGATTTCAATTTGATGCCAATCCAGGAGGTTATGGCGAATAAGGCGTGACCATGTCTTATTTACCAGAAGCTGTTCAAAAATTAAATAGAGTTTTATTTAATTTATTTAATTAGACTATAGTATGGATCAGACTTATTTAATTAATTTGGTTGATATTTTCGGTTATATTAGTCATAGGTTTGACTTGGATTTTAGATAAGGCAAGATCTACAAGTTCTACCTTAAATAGAATTCTAGTTTAGGAAATATTCAAATCCAATTCTAGTTAGATTTGGACTATAATTTTCGTCCCTTATAGCTATAGTTTTCGGCCCTCTATTGTTATAAATAGGGGATCCATGTGACATTGATACTTTAGACTATATTTGATTATTAAGCATTTGCTTTCAATATCGTCTCTCCCCGTTTAATCTTTTGTGAGTTTAGATAATTAAATTCATACTCTTAGATTTAGCACCTCTAAGTTTTACAAAGGGAATTCGCCGTCCACGTTCGAGGGATCGTCGGAAACTCGCTATCCGAAGAACAACTTAAAGAATTTGGCCTTGTGTACGTTCGAGATTCAAGGCAACTTTCGGGTTGTAATTCACAACATCATCACCGCCGCCGTTCAACCTCCACGACGCCACCATCACCACCGCCGTCGTTCATCACACCAACATCCACAAGATCGTGTTCTCTTCATTACATCCGTAAGTCCGTTTCAACTCTATCATATCCTATCTACCCTAGTCCTTCTAAACCTAATCAACACCATCGAAAATCCACCATCCTTATCATCATCATAGACGTTCCAAAACAGCCCTTTCCATTGGATTTGTGTTATTTTGTGTGTCATTGTCTAGGTATTTTAGTTGAGTCTTAGTCATCTAGTTTATTTCGTTATCTTCCGCATATTTTACTTTGATTGTGATGAGGTAGTCCAAGGCAATGAAGAAAATGATCCGGAGCTACAGTTTAAAGGTCCAATGACGCGTTTTCGAGCTAAGAAGTTGCAAGCTTATTTACAAGCTTCTATTCGTCGCAAATTCGAGTTGCATAAAGATGAAGTGAAGAGCAGCTCAAGATGGATCACCATGCTATCTATTAATGATGAAGAAGGTATCATGAAGATGTGAGAAGAAGAATCACGCCATTTGGACGTGTGCATAAAAAGTTATACGCGTTTGCATGGGAAATCGGGAGATGCTGTTTTTCATGCAAAGGTGGTAATATTAATTGTACCATGGGCCACGAAATTATTCATGTTAATTCAGCCCATGATCGAGTTCTAAGGTCCAAGATGGTGTGGAAATACAGGCCCAAATCCATTGTGGGATTTATCCTTATCTAGTTAGATTTTAGATAGATTTTGTTATCTTATTTTTGGTATCTTTTGTTTTTATCCTAGATTCATTAGGATTAGTTTTGGATTGATTTTTATCACTTAATTAGGTCTAATTTTCGTCCCCTATGTGTCCTATAAATAGGGCTACCATGTGACACTTTAAAAGTTAGACAATTGCAAGAATTCAAGAGTTATTTCTCAATCTGTCTCAAGATCTTTTGTTGATCGAAATTTTATCTTCAAAGTTCTATTGTTTTAGCAACTCAATAGTCCTATTCAAGTTCTTCAGGGTGCGTTCAAGTACTTGGGAGAATTGCTATCCGGAGAAGCTAGACGTGCGCGTTCGGGTTATTCAACACGGGTTCGCCGAATCTAACCTATCCTTCGACCACACCGCCGCCGCCAACACCATCAATACCGCCGTCATCCGCCGCCGTGACCATCACCACCGCCGAGTTCCAGCCACCATCCAAGTGTTCCAATCGAGTCCTAGTTCGTGTCTACGTAATTCTAGTAAGTTTTATCGTATTCTGAGTCGGATTGATTCCATTATTTTCTAGCTGACGTAGTTCGTTCTTGAAGTCTTCCGCGTGCATAAATCTCGTGTCTTGGATACATTGTCCGGGTCACATCATAAATTTGGCATCAGAGCCACGTCAGCTCTGCTGGTCGTGGTTCAATCCGACGTGTCATCTACGTGTCAGTTTTCTATCATACGTGTCATTTAAATTTTGCATCGTGTCTATTGTAATATGATTGATATTCATTGAAAAAAAAAAGGAGAAAAGAAATCGGCCAAAAAGAAAAAAAAAACAAAAACAAAAAATCGCCGAAAAAAAAAATAAAAATAAAAATAAAAAAAAAACGAAAATTCAATTTGTTTTTGTGTTTTTGATCTCAATTCCTTGTTTTTAGATTTGTTTCCATCTTTTTAGGGATTCTTAGATTGTGTTCACACATCCAAAATCCTTTTTCCTTTATCCATTAGATTTCTTACCTTGTTTAGATAGATTTCATCCTAATCTACATCTATTCAAGATCTTTCCATCCTCATCCATATCTAATCAAATCCTTCACCCTTATCCATCCATATTTTCGATCCTACACACTAAAGGGCTCGAAAATTTCATCTCTTCCATATACACCCGGTTCACCTTATACACCACATAATCCATACACCCATACACCCGTACACCCATACACCCATACACCCATGGTCCGCATACACCAACCCATTGAATACTCATTCCACACGCCTACTTCTACTCTTAGCAACCTTCCGGCTTGATTTTATCCGTTGGAGCTTGAAGAAGACCCAGAGGAGCTAGTCA
Source organism: Perilla frutescens (assembly GCA_026008535.1). Taxonomy (NCBI): domain Eukaryota; kingdom Viridiplantae; phylum Streptophyta; class Magnoliopsida; order Lamiales; family Lamiaceae; genus Perilla; species Perilla frutescens. Next base: position 47,674,690 of record BRKX01000012.1, read on the forward strand.
AGAGAAGCTGCTGAATTTTTCGATCAACCCACCCCCATATTTCACTCCACACGTGCACTACATATACTTGAGAGTTAAACACGAGTGGAAAAAACAAGAGTGACATACACGAGCGTCTGTGAGGAATTGTGAGGTACTACTTTGCTTTTTCTTCACGTTTGTTCGTTTTGCAGGTACCATGAAGAAAGGAAACAATAAAGGGGCGACTACTCCACCCCTTGAGGAGCCTAGATCGCTGAACACACCAGGCGAACAGTCCTACTCGTCCGAACCACAGTGGGATCCCAAGTTCCAATACCAAGCTCTAGTTCAACACTTTGAACGACAGAATCGTCTACTGAAAGACGAACTTGGCAACCAAGTAGCTGAATTGCAAGAGGAGCTTGCAAGACTCAGAGCCCAGTCGACCACATCCCAAACGGTCCAAGGGAATCCTGAGAAGAGGCCACTCGAGCCTCAAGATAAAGAGACGAGGCAATCTGAGCCTCAAATCAATGCAGAGAGGCAATCCGAGCCTCAAGACAACACAGAGAGGCATTCCGAGCCCCAATTGGAGCCTACTGGCCGACGCCAGCAGCAAAGGACTGTCAACAGGCCGCCGCCTGTACAGCAAGATGTTCAAAGGCCGCCCCGTGAGCCCGCCTTTGAAGATGACTATGATTATGGATACGATTCCTATGCAGCCAGTGGGTATGAAGCTGATTACCCACCACAAGGGCACAGAGGACGCCAAGGCCGACCCCGAGGTCCCCATAGGCGTGCAAATCATCATGATGATGATGATGGTAGGCTCAACAACATCAAGACGAGCATACCCGAATTTGAAGGCCTTCACGATCCCGATGTTTACTTAGATTGGGAACGTAAGGTAGAGAAGATCTTTGCATGCTACAACTTTTCAGAGCAAAAGAAAGTACAACTCGCATGCTTAGAGTTTAGAGGCTATGATACGAACCCGAAAAGCATAAAAGAATCAAATCTAAGAATGCCATTGAGAGCTTCAAAGATAATCATGTTGTTCAAGATTAAAGATTGGAGATCAAGATTTGAAGAACACAAGTGCATGAAAATATTCAGATATTTTTGGGCAGCCCATGAAGATCAAATATTCAACTTGAGATTGGTCAACATGCTATCCATTGATGATGAAGAAGAAATCATGAAGACGTGAGAAGAAGAACGACGCCATTTGGACGTGTACATCAAAAGTTATACGCGTTTGCATGAGAAATCGGAATATGCTGTTTTTCATGCAAAGGTGGCAAGATTAATTATAATATGGGCCACGAATTATTTATGATAAATTGCAGCCCATATTGTGTTAATTTGAAGGTCCAATAGGCGAGATTTATGAAGGCCCAAGTTGTTGGGATTTATCCTTATCTAGTTAGATTTAGATAGATTTTTGTTATCCTATTTTTGGTATCTTTTGATTTTATCCTAGTTTGATTAGGATTAGTATATTTTCGATTTCTTTAGCTTTTAGGACTCTAATTTTCGTCCATATGTCACTCCTATAAATAGGAGTACCTTGTGACATTATTATTTAGACAATTGCAAGAAATAAAGAGTTTTTCTCAATTTGTCTCACGATCCTTCGGTTGATCAAACATTTATCTACAATTCTATTGTTCTAGCAAATCAATAGTCTTATTTAAGTTCTTCAGGGTATAATTAAGTACTTGGGAGAATTGCTATCCGGAGAAGCTAGACGAGTGCGTTCGGGTTGATTCAACACGGGTTCACCGATCTGTCCTATCCTTCTACCAAACCACCGCCGCCATCACCAACACTCCACCGCCGTCCGCCGTCGTTCACCATCAGATTCCAGCCACCCTTAGACGTATCAAGTGTGTTCATCGAGTCATAGTTCGTATCTTCGATTTCTAGTAAGTTTTACTGTTTAATTCGAGTCGGTTTGAATCCTTCTTAATCTGACGTGTTTCGAGTCCTTAAGTCTTCCGCTACGTGTTCTGTTGATTTGGCTTAGATATCTTGTCTGGGTCACATCATAAATTTGGCATCAAAGCCACGTCAGCTCTGCTGGTCGTGGTTCAATCCGACGTGTCAAATACGTGTCATTTATCTGTCTTACGTGTCATTTAACTTTCGTATTATTTCGAGTCTATTGTAATCTGATTGTTATTCATTGAAAAAAAAAAGAGAGCAAAAGACATCGGCTAAAAAAAAAAGTCGCCGCAAAAAAAAAAAAAAAAAAACGAAAATTTAGATTTATGTTCTTGTTGAATTCGATTTTATTGTTTTAGATAGGCTTGAATCCATCTTAGATAGATATTTTGGGATTTGTTAGATTGTGTTCACACTTGGTCAAACTTATCCAAAAATATTCTACCTTATCCACTAGATTTCCTACCTTGTTTAGATATCTTTCATCCTAATTCATATCTATTCAAGATCTTTCCATCCTCATCCATATCTGGTCATATCTTCCATCCTCATCCACCACATTTTTGAATCCTATACTCTATAGTGTTCAAAATTTTCATCCTTTCCTAGCCTATCCTTCACCAACATCGACGCCCTCCATATCAAGTTCATCCACCTCCATATTTCGTCCATATCAATATCAAGTCATCCCAAGATCAGTCCGAGGTTCATTCATCCAATTCCAGCCGAGTTCAACTATACGTGCTCAATTCATCGAGTTCTACAACATCATTCGTAAGTTCATCTTATCGCTATCATAACCTATCTTCTCAAGCCAATCTTCACCTAATTATCACAACCTACACGTTCCATATATCATCCCTAAACCCACATTCCATTCCAGCCCGTTTGCCTTTGTTTTGTGTGCTATTTTTGTGTCTTGTTATCCGTCGGATTGAATCCTTCATTCACCTGACGTTGTTCGATTCTTAAGTCTTCCGCTTGCGTATTCTTGTGTCTTGGATTATTTGTCCGGGTCACATCAGGCTACGCAGCCTCATGGTGGGAAATGCAACAAGAAAGAAGGCGCAGAAACCACAATCCTCCAATCGACAACTGGGAGGAAATGAAGGGATTCATGCGTGGGCGATTTATACCTATGCATTATGAACGGGAGCTTGAGAAGAAGCTCAATCGGGTCAAACAAGGTACAAGGTCGATTGAAGAGTACCACAAGGAATTGGAGACCCTTCTAAACCGAGTCGGGAAGCAAGAGACCTTAAATGCTACCATCATCCGGTACATTGAAGGCATGAACCCCGACATTGCATGTGAAGTCGAGCTCAGAGACTTCACCAGTGTAGAAAGAATGGTGCAGTACGCATCAATTGTGGAAAGGCAGCTAAGAGAGGGTCGCCGTCGATCCCACTTCAATTCAGCCCCTACACGCCCCTCTTGGAATAAAGGTACACCTTCCACATCACTTTCTACTCCTTCTAATGATTCTACACGTCCCAGAGGTCCATCCGGACCACCCGAACGGCGTTTCGACCGTTCTACACCACAGACAAGCCGTAGACCCGAGTCTACGCCACCCAACCAGCCACGGCCGACCCCTACTCGGCCAAATCAAGGTGTTACAGCCCCGAATGCAGCCCCTAATCGTGCTCGTGACATCCAATGTCATAAGTGTCAAGGTTGGGGTCATTTCCAAGCTCAATGTCCAAACCGGCGGATTCTATACTTAACGGAATCAAATGAAGTCGAATCAGCCAGTGAGGATGAAAAAAAGCCCATAGGCGACGCCACACCTGAAGAAGAAGTCGAGAATGATGCAGCCCCTAACCCAGTCGATCCGGAAGTTCAGCTCAGTTTGGTTACAATTCGGAGTTTGAGCATCATTCGAGAAGAGGAACAAGAACACCAACGGGAAAACATCTTCTACACCCGTGCAGTGATTCAAGGTCACACGTGTTCCATGATAATTGACAGTGGCAGTGTGATCAATGCCATTAGTCAATACGCAGTTGAAAAGCTTGGTCTACCTATTCAACAACATGCAAAACCATACAGACTGCAGTGGCTTACAGAAAGAGGCGAGATACGCGTGGTTCACCAGGTAAGTGTCTCATTCTCAATCCATAAGTTTTCTGACACTGTTTTGTGCGACGTTATCCCTATGGATGCGGCACACTTGTTGTTAGGCAGACCTTGGCAGTATGATCGACGTGTTGTCCACGATGGACGTATGAACACTTACACCGTCGACATTGATGGCCGAATCAGCACCCTAAGGCCATTATCACCTAAAGACGTTGCTACGGATCAGCAACGCATGCAAGAGAGGTTCAAAGAGGAAAAGGCGAAGCAAGCAGCCGCAAAACGGGCCCCGAAGGCCGAAACCTCAGCTCTCGGGCAGCCCCTTGCCGTCGCCCCTAACCCTCCTAAACCACCTCATCCGAGCTCCCTAGCTGTGGAAAAGAATTTGGAGTCGAGTTCAAACAAGCCTCATGTGAAGAGCTTGTTTATTTCAGCAAAAGGAGTTCAGAAAGCCGTTAAAGCAGGTATGCCCCTTGTTCTACTCACATTTAAGAGCAGTGCTACTAATGAATGTTTGCCTAGTGATGTGCAGCCCTTACTTGATGAGTTCAAGGACGTTTTTCCTGAGGAGATACCCGGAGGACTTCCACCAGTGCGAGGAATCGAGCATCAGATCGATTTCATCCCCGGAGCCGTGCTTCCCAACCGACCAGCCTATAGGACGTCTCCCGACGAGACTAAGGAGATAGATAAACAAGTCAAGGAGCTGTTGGAGAAGAAGCAAATTCGAGAAAGCTTGAGCCCGTGCGCCGTTCCAGTGATTCTAGTGCCAAAGAAGAACAACGAATGGCGTATGTGCATGGATTGCCGTGCAATCAACAAAATCACGGTAAAGTATCGTTTTCCCATCCCTAGATTAGATGATATGCTTGATGAGTTATCTGGTTCGCGCGTCTTTTCTAAAATTGATTTGCGTTCTGGTTATTTTCAAGTACGTATGCAAGAAGGTGATGAATGGAAAACTGCATTTAAAACTAAGCATGGTTTGTATGAATGGCTTGTTATGCCTTTTGGTCTCACTAATGCACCAAGCACATTTATGCGTCTGATGAATCATGTTTTACGTGAAGTGATTGGAAAGTATGTTGTTGTGTATTTTGATGACATTTTGATTTATAGTGACACGACACATACACATATGCAGCACCTTAGACACGTTTTTGAGCTTCTTAGAGAGTCGAAATTATATGGTAATATGTCTAAGTGTTCTTTTTGCATGAGTGAAGTCGTTTTTCTAGGCTTCGTTGTGAGTTTACGTGGTATAGAAGTAGACCGTTCCAAAATCAAAGCAATTGAGGAATGGCCCACTCCTAAGTCTGCGAGTGACGTGAGGTCTTTCCACGGCCTTGCTGGCTTTTATCGTCGCTTTGTGCGCGATTTCTCCAGCATAGCCGCGCCGCTTACTGAGTTAAGCAAGAAAGATCGAAAGTTTGAATGGGGTCCTGTTCAAGAGCATGCGTTTAACACTTTAAAATCATGTTTATGTAATGCGCCTGTTCTTGCTCTTCCGGACTTTAATAAAACTTTTGAGATTGAATGTGATGCCTCGGGCAAAGGGATTGGTGCTGTTTTGATGCAGGAACGGCGTCCAATCGCCTATTTTAGTGAAAAGCTCCACGATGCAGCCCTTCGTTATTCGACCTATGACAAGGAGCTGTACGCACTCAAGAGAGCTTTAGAAACGTGGCAGCACTATTTATGGCCTAAGGAGTTTGTGATTCATACGGATCACGAGAGTTTGAAGCATTTGAAAGGCCAACAAAATTTGAACAAGCGACATGCACGATGGGTAGAGTTTATTGAGTCTTTCCCGTACGTCATCAAGTACAAGAAAGGCGCCGAAAACGTGGTAGCTAATGCATTGTCGAGAAGGTACGTTCTCTTGAACCTTATGCATGCTAAGATGTTGGGATTTGATGCAATTAAGGAGTTATATGCATGTGATGAGTTTTTCGCACCCATATATATGCTGATTGTTGCTCAAAATCTCGTGCTTATGATGGTTATTTCGTGCATGATGGGTTCTTGTTCAAGGGTTCACAGTTATGCATTCCTAAGTCTTCTATGCGTGAGTTATTAGTTCTTGAATCGCATGCGAGAGGTTTAATGGGTCACTTTGGTGTGTCTAAGACGTTAAACTTGCTGCATGAACATTTCTTTTGGCCACGTATGAAGCATGATGTTGAGAATGTGTGTAGTAGATGTATTACATGCAAGAAGTCGAAATCTACGTCACATCCGTTTGGTTTATACACTCCTCTACCAGCCCCGTCTTCCCCGTGGATTGATTTATCTATGGATTTCATATTAGGTTTGCCACGGTCTAGGTCTGGTCGAGATTCCATATTCGTTGTAGTTGATAGGTTTTCCAAGATGTCTCATTTCATTGCATGTAGGAAAACCGATGATGCAGTACACATAGCCAATCTGTTCTTTATACATGTTGTGCATTTACATGGGATACCTAGAACTATTGTTAGTGATAGGGATTCTAAGTTTCTGGCACATTTTTGGCGTGTACTATGGGGTAAGCTAGGTACCAAATTGTTGTTTTCTACTGCATGTCATCCACAAACTGATGGACAAACAGAAGTAGTTAATCGCACTCTAGGTACTTTGCTGCGTGCTTTAGTTAAAAACAACTTGAAATCATGGGAAGATTGTTTGCCATATGCTGAATTTGCCTATAATAGAGTTGTGCATTCATCTACCAATATGTCTCCATTTGAAGTTGTTTATGGTTTTAATCCGCTAACGCCTAATGATATGTTGCCTTTACCTGTTGAGCATCTAACAAGTGTTAAAGGTACAAGAAAAGCGGAACAAGTTAAGGAGATGCATGAGAAAGTACGTGCGCGTATTGAAGCCGTTGGCGCACGTAATGCTGTTCAAAAGAACAAACGGCGCAAGCAAGTGATTTTCCAGCCTGGAGATCGCGTTTGGATTCATCTGAGTCCTGGACGGTTTCCCAACTTGAGGAAATCGAAATTAATGCCTAGAGGAGATGGACCGTTCACCGTGTTGAGTCGAGTCAATGACAATGCTTATCGCATTGATTTACCCGGTGAGTATAAGTGTTCGTCTACATTTAATGTTGCTGACTTATCTCCCTTTTCTGCAGATGATGAGTTCGATGATGATGAGTCCCCGAATTCGAGGACGAATTCTTTTCAGCAGGGGGGGAATGATGAGGTAGTCCAAGGCAATGAAGAAAATGATCCGGAGCTACAGTTTAAAGGTCCAATGACGCGTTTGCGAGCTAAGAAGTTGCAAGCTTATTTACAAGCTTCTATTCGTCGCAAATTCGAGTTGCATAAAGATGAAGTGAAGAGTAGCTCAAGATGGATCACCATGCTATCTATTAATGATGAAGAAGGTATCATGAAGACGTGAGAAGAAGAATCACGCCATTTGGACGTGTGCATAAAAAGTTATACGCGTTTGCATGGGAAATCGGGAGATGCTGTTTTTCATGCAAAGGTGGTAATATTAATTGTACCATGGGCCACGAAATTATTCATGTTAATTCAGCCCATGATCGAGTTCTAAGGTCCAAGATGGTGTGGAAATACAGGCCCAAATCCATTGTGGGATTTATCCTTATCTAGTTAGATTTTAGATAGATTTTGTTATCTTATTTTTGGTATCTTTTGTTTTTATCCTAGATTCATTAGGATTAGTTTTGGATTGATTTTTATCACTTAATTAGGTCTAATTTTCGTCCCCTATGTGTCTTATAAATAGGGCTACCATGTGACACTTTAAAAGTTAGACAATTGCAAGAATTCAAGAGTTATTTCTCAATCTGTCTCAAGATCTTTTGTTGATCGAAATTTTATCTTCAAAGTTCTATTGTTTTAGCAACTCAATAGTCCTATTCAAGTTCTTCAGGGTGCGTTCAAGTACTTGGGAGAATTGCTATCCGGAGAAGCTAGATGTGCGCGTTCGGGTTATTCAACACGGGTTCGCCGAATCTAACCTATCCTTCGACCACACCGCCGCTGCCAACACCATCAATACCGCCGTCATCCGCCGCCGTGACCATCACCACCGCCGAGTTCCAGCCACCATCCAAGTGTTCCAATCGAGTCCTAGTTCGTGTCTACGTAATTCTAGTAAGTTTTATCGTATTCTGAGTCGGATTGATTCCATTATTTTCTAGCTGATGTAGTTCGTTCTTGAAGTCTTCCGCGTGCATAAATCTCGTGTCTTGGATACATTGTCCGGGTCACATCAGATTGTTTGAGTCATAGAAAGACACAAAAACTTACGTGTGTCGACGTGTGTTCGTTCCTAGAGTTCGGGTCGTATCATACTCGGATCCACCCGCACCGTGGGATCCCAAGTACCATTTTGAAGCGTTGTCTAAACATGATCAAAGACAACACCAGGCTCTCTCCAACAAGATAGACGACTTAGTGCATGCCCTTGAACGCACTAAAACAACACCTGTCTATCCTCCACCCATTCGAGGAAACCAACGCCTAGAGCATCACAACGAGCCTGAAGAGGAGTACTTTGATGAGAATACTGAAGACGTCGCCCGAGAAGAGGTCATAGTCGAGATGACTATGAAGAAGATCGAATGCTCCACAACATCAAAATGAGCATTCCAGAATTTAAAGGCCTTCACGATCCCGATATCTATCTTGATTGGGAACGTAAGGTAGAGAAGATTTTTGCATGCTATGACTTTTCAGAAGCCAAAAGGTGCAGCTAGCATGTTTGGAGTTTAAAGGCTACGCAGCCACTTGGTGGGAAATGCAGCAAGAAAGAAGACGAAGAAACCGAAATCCACCCATTGACAATTGGGAGAAAATGAAAGGATTCTTGCGTGGACGCTTCATTCCAGTCCACTATGAAAGGGAGCTTGAGAAGAAGCTCAACCGGATCAAGCAAGGAGCTAGATCGATCGAAGAGTACCATAAAGAGCTCGAAACTGCCCTGAATCTAGTCGGAAAAGAGGAGACCTTAAATGCTACCATCATTTGGTACATTGAAGGCATGAATCCAGACATTGCCTGTGAAGTAGAGCTCAAAGAATTCACAAGCATAGAGAGAATGGTGCAATACGCATCAATTGTGGAAAAGCAGTTGCGAGAAGGCCGCCGTCGATCCAGTCAGACTTCAGCCCCTACTCGACAACCTTGGAGTAAAGGTACACCTTCCACATCACCTTCTACTCCTTCTATTGATTCCACACGACCCCGAGGTCAATCCGGCCCTCCGGAACGCCGTTTTGATCGTTCTACACCGCAAGCAAGCCGTAGACCCGAGTCTACACCCAGGCCACCATTCCAAGGGCCCAATCAGTCCACTCCAACGCCAAATGCAGCCCCTAGTCGAGCCCGTGACATCCAGTGTCATAAATGCCAAGGTTGGGGTCATTTTCAGAACCAGTGTCCAAACCGGCGTGTTCTGTTCCTCAATGAACAGAATGGACTTGAATCAGCCAGTGAAGATGAAGAGGAGCCTCAGACCGCCGCCCCTGAAGCAATTGAGGTCCCTGAAGTCGAGCCAGATGATGATGAAGTCGAGCTACCTCATGTCAACTTGGTTTCTATTCACAGTCTGAACATCAACCGTGAAGATGAAGAGCAATCGCAATGAGAGAACATCTTCTACACTCGAGTTGCAATCAAAGATCAGACTTGTGCCATGATCATCGACAGTGGGAGTGTAATCAACGCAATAAGTCAGTATGCCGTTGATAAACTCGCCCTCACCACAACAAAGCATCCAAAACCGTACAAGTTGCAGTGGCTCACAGATCGCGGATCCATTTGAGTGACAGGTCAGGTACACGTTACTTTTACTAAAGGTCGCTATTCTGACACTGTTCTTTGTGATGTTATCCCTATGGAAGCAGCCCATATACTTTTAGGAAGACCGTGGCAGTTTGACAGAAAAGTGGTTCATGATGGTTTAGCCAACACCTACTCGATTACTCGAGATGGTCGAACCACTGTACTCAAGCCACTCACTCCTAAAGCCGTTGCAGAGGATCAAGAAAGGATGCAAGAGAGATTCAAGCAAGAACGGGCAAAACAAGCCTCAGCCGCAGCCCGAACTAGTTCGGCCGCCACCTCTCAGCCGAACACAACACCAAGTTCGACCAATGCAGCCCCTAAGACACCTCCTAATGATGTCTTAGCTCGTGGAAAAGCAACCGGATCAGCCCCAAGTCAAGAGAAGAATCGATCCCTGTTCATCTCAGTTAAAGGCGTAGAGAAAGCACTAAAAGCAGGTTTACCTTTTGTTCTTTTAACTTATAAGGACAGTGCTACTAATGGAGTTTCTTTGCCTTGTGATGTGCAGCCACTTATGGAGGAGTTCGCGGATGTGTTCCCGGAAGAGATTCCAAGTGGATTACCTCCAGTTCGTGGGATCGAGCACCAGATCGACTTCGTACCCGGCGCAGTCTTGCCCAACCGATCGGCGTACCGAACGTCCCCTAAAGAGATGAAGGAGATCGATTGCCAAGTAAAGGAGTTACTAGAGAAGAAGCAAATCCGAGAGTCGATGAGCCCTTTGCAGTTCCAGTCATTCTAGTGCCTAAAAAGAACAACGAATGGAGAATGTGCATGGATTGCCGCGCCATCAACAAAATAACAGTTAAGTACAGATTTCCTATCCCTAGACTTGATGATATGCTAGATGAATTAAGTGGTTCTCATGTGTTTTCTAAGATAGATTTGAGATCTGGTTATTTTCAAGTTAGAATGCATGAAGGGGATGAATGGAAAACTGCGTTTAAAACAAAGCATGGTTTATATGAGTGGTTAGTTATGCCTTTTGGTCTCACTAATGCACCGAGCACGTTTATGAGATTAATGAATCATGTTTTGCGTGATGTGATTGGTAAATTTGTGGTTGTCTACTTTGATGATATCTTGATTTACAGTCACAATGCACAGGCACACATAGATCATCTTAGGCGTGTTTTCTGTCTTCTGCGTGATGCTAAGTTGTATGGAAACTTGTCTAAATGTTCTTTTTGCATGGATGAAGTCGTGTTTTTAGGCTTTGTCGTTAGTTCACGAGGTATTGAGGTAGACCGTTCCAAAATCAAAGCGATTGAGGAATGGCCAACCCCGAAAAACGCCTCTGAGGTTCGATCATTCCATGGTTTAGCTGGGTTTTACCGTCGATTTGTACGGGATTTCTCTAGTATAGCCGCCCCTCTTACTGAGCTAAGTAAGAAGGATCGGAAATTTGAATGGGGTAAACAACAAGAGCATGCTTTTAATACTTTGAAGTCATTATTATGTTATGCTCCTGTTTTATGTTTACCTGATTTTTCCAAAACTTTTGAGATCGAGTGTGATGCCTCCGGGATAGGTATTGGTGCTGTTTTGATGCAGGAAAAACGTCCCGTGGCATACTTCAGTGAGAAGTTAAATGGCGCCTCCCTTAGGTACTCCACGTACGATAAAGAGCTCTACGCTTTGAAGCGTGCGTTGGACACATGGCAGCACTATCTCTGGCCTAAGGAGTTCGTCATCCACACGGATCATGAAAGCTTGAAGCATTTGAAAGGGCAAAACAATCTGAACAAGAGACATGCGAGATGGGTCGAGTTCATTGAGTCCTTCCCGTATGTTATCAAGTACAAGAAAGGCGAGGAAAACGTGGTCACCGATGCCCTATCAAGAAGGTACGCTCTTTTGAACTTAATGCATGCTAAGATGCTTGGTTTTGAGTCTATTAAAGCACTGTATGTTGAGGACGCCTATTTCAGCCCCATCTATGCTTCATGTAGTTCGAAATCTAGGTCTTATGATGGTTATTACGTGCATGATGGTTTTCTGTTCAAAGAGTCAAAATTATGCATCCCTACTTGTTCTATGCGTGAGTTATTAGTGTTAGAATCGCATGCGGGAGGTTTAATGGGTCACTTTGGTGTGCATAAGACATTAAACTTGCTGCATGAACACTTCTTTTGGCCGCATATGCGTAAGGATGTAGAGAATGTGTGTAGTCGTTGCATTACTTGTCGTCAAGCTAAATCCACTTCACACCCGTTCGGTCTTTACTCGCCCCTACGCGCCCCCTCTTCTCCTTGGATTGATATTTATATGGATTTCATCTTAGGATTACCTAGATCAAGGTTGGGTAAGGATTCTGTGTTTGTTGTAGTTGATAGGTTTTCCAAAATGGCTCATTTCATTGCATGTAGGAAAACTGATGATGCTATACATGTTGCCAACTTGTTCTTTGTGCATGTTGTTAGATTGCATGGAATTCCTCGTACTATTGTTAGTGATAGGGATTCTAAGTTTTTAGGACATTTTTGGCGTGTTTCGTGGGGAAAATTAGAAACTAAGTTATTGTTTTCTACTGCATGTCATCCACAAACCGATGGTCAAACTGAGGTTGTGAATCGCACTTTAGGAGCTTTACTTAGGTCGCTAATTAAGAATAATTTGAAGTCATGGGAAGAATGTTTACCATATGCTGAATTTGCTTATAATCGTGTTGTGCATTCTTCTACTAACATGTCTCCTTTTGAGGTAGTTTATGGATTTAATCCATTAACTCCTAATGATTTGCTACCTTTACCTGTTGAGCATCTAACAAGTGTTAAAGGTATGAAAAGAGCTGATTTTATTCAAGAGATGCATGAGAAGGTACGTGCCCGGATTGAGCACCAAGGCTCACGGATCGCCGCCGCATGCAACACGAGGCGCAAACGTGTCATCTTTCAGCCCGGAGATCGTGTTTGGGTTCACCTTAGCCCTGGCCGATTTCCTAACTTGAGGAAGTCGAAGTTGTCGCCCCGTGGAGATGGTCCCTTCACTGTTCTAAGCCGTGTTAATGACAATGCATACCGCATTGATCTACCTGGTGAGTACAAGTGTTCTTCTACGTTTAATGTTGCTGATTTATCTCCTTTTCTTGCAGATGAATTCGACCATGATGAGGATCTAAATTCGAGGACGAATTCTTTTCAGCAGGGGGGAATGATGAGGACATCCATAGCAATGAGGAAGTCAATGAAGAGCTTCAATTCAAAGGACCCGTCACAAGATTAAGAGCTAAGAAGTTGCAAGATTATTTGCAAGCTACAATTCGCAAGAGGTTCGAAGAAGAAGACGGCGTACAAGGAAGCTTGAAGATGATGAACTTGAGCTAAGAAGTTGCAAGATTATTTGCAAGCTACAATTCGCAAGAGGTTCGAAGAAGAAGACGGCGTACAAGGAAGCTTGAAGATTATGAACTTGTTGTCATTGGAAGATGGAGATCAAGACATGGAGAACACAACATGAAGATGTGCATGTGTGCAAGAGGACGTGTGCATGTGCATGAAGTTGGAGAAGAATCGGTCAAGTTGAAAAAGACCAATTTTCGGTCCTTGTTGATTTTATTTAGTAGTTATTTTATTTTAGACTATAGTATTTATTTTATTTAATTATACTATAGTTAGGATCAGATTTTATTTAATTAGGTGCAATTTTCGGTTATTATAAGTCATAGTTTGACTAGGATTTTAGATAAGGTAAGATCTACAAGTTCTACCTTAAATAGAATTCTAGTTTAGGAAACTTCCAAGTCCAATCCTAGATTGATTTGGACTCATTATTTTCATCCCTTAGCCTTAGGATTTTTGGTCCTACTATTATAAATAGTGGATCCATGTTTCATTGTTACTTTAGACTATATTTGATTATTAAGCCTTTGCTTTCAATATCGTCTCTCCCCGTTTAATCTTTTGTGAGTTTAGATAATTAAATTCATACTCTTAGATTTAGCACCTCTAAGTTTTACAAAGGGAATTCGCCGTCCACGTTCGAGGGATCGTCGGAAACTCGCTATCCGAAGAGCAACTTAAAGAATTTGGCCTTGTGTACGTTCGAGATTCAAGGCAACTTTCAGGTTGTAATTCACATCACAACCACCACCGCCGTCCAGCCACCTTCGACGCCACCACCATCCACCGTCGTCCATCTCAACCATCATCCTCAAGATCGTGATCTCTTCGTTCAATCCGTAAGTCCGTTTCAACTCTATCATATCCTATCTACCCTAGCCCTTCTAAACCTAATCATCACCATCGAAATTCCTTCATTAATACCGTCCAATCCATCGTCCAAAACAGCTCCATAATCCTTTGGATATTGTGTTATTTTGCGTATCATTGTCTAGGTATTTTAGTTGAGTCTTAGTCATCTAGTTTGTTCCATTATTTTTCCGCTTATTTTACTTTGATTATTTGAGTCATAGAAGACACAAAAACTTACGTGTGTCGACGTGTGTTCGTTCCTAGAGTTCGGGTCGTATCACTTTCCTTTTGGTACTACTCTATAGTTGGTATTTACCTTGTGAGTCTTATTTTAATTTTGGTAGTTTTCTTCTAGGATAATTCTTTAGTTGGTAATTTCTTTTAGAGTCTTATTTTATTTTTGGAACTTTCCTTCCAAGTTTTATTTTATTTTGGTAGTTTCCTTTTGAGTTGTAATTTATTTTTGGTTCATTCCTTTTAGAGTCTAGTTCAATTAGGATATTTAGATTGTGTCACAATTGTGTAACACTTTCCAAATTACCTAATCCTTCTTTCCTTTTCCTTCCTATTTCTTTCCTTCTACCTTTGAGATTTATTTTTGGATCTCCTACACTATTTAGGACTTCAAAAATACATCTAATTACACCAAATTCTCACCATCTCTACCGCAACAACAACATGATCATACCTGAGTTTGGAGGTCTATACTATCCCGACATCTATTTGGATTGGGAACGCAAAGTAGACAAACTTTTTGAGTGCTATGACTTCCCCGAGAAAAAGAAAGTGCAGCTAGTTTCGTCAAAGTTTAAAGGCTACGCAACAACATGGTGGGAATTCCAGCAGAACCGGTGCCATAGAGATCACCTTCCACCTATCGACACATGACGTGAGTTGAAAGATTTGATGCGGAAACGCTTCATTCCAGACCACTACCAATGGGAGTTGGAGGAAAAGCTATACAAGCTTAGACAAAGAGATCAAAGTGTAAATGACTACTACAATAAAATGATTGAAGCCATGAGACGAGCTGATGTAGAAGAATATCCAGAAGACACCATGGATAGATTTCTAGCTGGTCTACGAAGAGCAATTCGTGAAAGAGTAGCATTGTACCGTTTCGACGAGTTGAAAGACATGGTGGAATACTGATGAGGACATCCATAGCAATGAGGAAGTCAATGAAGAGCTTCAATTCAAAGGACCCGTCACAAGATTAAGAGCTAAGAAGTTGCAAGATTATTTGCCAGCTACAATTCGCAAGAAGCTTGAAGAAGAAGACGGCGTACAAGGAAACTTGAAGATGATGACATTGTTGAAAATGGAAGATGGAGATCAAGATGTGGAGTGCAATACATGAAGGAGGCGTGCAAGTGTGCTTTTGTTGGGCTTGATGTGTATACTTGCTATTCAGCCCAAGTTAAGCATGTATGGTGGAAAAGCCCAAAATAATCGGCCCTTGATGATCCAATTAAGGGGATTGATTTATTAGTCTATAGTATTTTATTTATTATATTATGGACGAAATTTTACAGATTTTTAGTTAGGATTTTTCGGTTATTTTAGATAGAATTTTGACCAGATTTTTAGATAAGGCAAGATCTACAAAATCTACCTTAAATAGAATTCTAGTTTAGGAAGTAGTCAAAGTCCAATTCTAGTCTAATTAGGACTATTATTTTCGTCCCTTAGCCTTAGGAATTCGATCCAACTATTATAAATAGTGGATCCATGTCTCATTGTTATTTTAGACTATATTTGATTATTAAGCCTTTGCTTTCAATATCGTCTCTCCCCGTTTAATCTTTTGTGAGTTTAGATAATTAAATTCATACTCTTAGATTTAGCACCTCTAAGTTTTACAAAGGGAATTCGTCGTCCACGTTTGAGGGATCGTCGGAGACTCGCTATCCGAAGAGCAACTTAAAGAATTTGGCCTTGTGTACGTTCGAGATTCAAGGCAACTTTCGGGTTGTAATTCACATCGACAAACCACCGCCACCACCGCCGATCGACGTCTACCACCACCACCACCGTACGTCTCAAGTCCAGCCACCATCACCGCCGTCCAACCCCCGCCGCCATTCGTGTCCAATTCATCGTCCCTTCCGTTCAATCCGTAAGTCCATCGTATCTCTAACATACCCTATCTACTCAAGCCATTCTAAACCAATACACACCATCGAAATTCCACCCTCCACACCATCATCATAATCGTCCAAAAACAACCCCATCTTTGTTTGGATTTTGTGTTATTTTGTGTGTCATTGTCTAGGTATTTTAGTTGAGTCTTAGTCGTCTAGTTTATTCCGTTATCTTCCGCATATTTTATCTTTGATTGTTTGAGTCATCGAAGACACAAAAACTTACGTGTGTTGACGTGTGTTCGTTCCTAGAGTTCGGGTCGTATCATAAAAGTGGTATCAAAGCCACGTCGGCTTTGGTTCGATTTTTGTGTCGTATTTTATTTTACGTTTAATCGAGTTGTAATTTAATTTCCGTTTGTTCATTGTTATAAAAAAAAAAGAAGAGAAAGAGCTTCGATCAAAAAAAAAAAAAGCGATCGAATTCAAAAAAAAAAAAAAATCGATAAAAAAAAAAAACAAAAATTCATTGTTCAATTTTATTTTTGGTACTTTCCTTTTGGTACTAGATCATAGTTGGTAATTACCTTAGACTTTCTTATTTTTGGTAGTTTCCTTCAAGTTTGTTTTACTTTTGGAACTTTCCATACAAGTTCTATTTCTTGTTGGTAACTTCCTTAAGTGTCTTATTTTATTTTTGGTTCATTCCTTCTAGAGTCTAGGCTAATTAAGGTATTTAGATTGTATCACATAGATTGATACATATCCAAATCCCCTACTTACCTTATCTCTTTCTTCTTTCCTTATCTCTTCTAATTCTTTCCTTCTTCTACCTAGATTTATTTTTGGAATTCCTAAACCTATTTGGAACTTCAATAATTGATCTACTTCTTTCCTTTCCTACCATTCCTATACTCGACCACCACCCCTAAACCATACCAACACATTCGGCCATATCCACCCACACACCTACTACAATCGGCCACCCTCCTACACACACATACTCAACCCGTATCTCATCTACACATACCGAATTCATTCTTGTTCCGAGAATAGCATTCCCGTCCTTCCTCGAAACAAACCACACGATTCCCTTACCTTCATACACACGATTTTCACACACTGTGCACCATACACTTTGAGTGATACACGAGTGGTAAAATCAAGAGTGAAAACAAACGAGAGAAAGTGAGATTGTGAGGATCTTCCTTGTTTTCTTTTACGTTTGTTCGTTTTGTAGGTATCATGAAGAAAGGAACCCACACCGAGTCATCCTCTACACCCCCAGTCGATCACCATTCGACTTCACCACCTTTGGACTTGTCCAAAGACCCTTCCAAAGCACCCATGGAGTCATATTCGGATCCACCAGCACCGTGGGATCCCAAGTACCATTTTGAAGCATTGTCTAAGCATGTTCAAAGACAACATCAGGCTCTCTCCAACAAGATAGACGATTTAGTGCATGCTCTTGAACGCACTAAAACAACACCTGTCTATCCTCCACCCATTCGAGGAAACCAACGCTTAGAGCGTCACAACGAGCCTGAAGAGGAGTACTTTGATGAGAATACTGAAGAATTTGACCGAGGACGCCGCCCGAGACGAGGTCATAGTCGAGATGACTATGAAGAAGATCGAATGCTCCACAACATCAAGACGAGCATTCCAGAATTTGAAGGCCTTCATGATCCCGATATCTATCTTGATTGGGAACGTAAGGTAGAGAAGATTTTCGCATGATATGATTTTTCAGAAGCTAAAAAGGTGCAGCTAGCATGTTTGGAGTTTAAAGGCTACGCAGCCACCTGGTGGGAAATGCAGCAAGAAAGAAGACGAAGAAACAGAAATCCACCCATTGACAATTGGGAGGAAATGAAAGGATTCTTGCGTGGACGCTTCATTCCAATCCACTATGAAAGAGAGCTTGAGAAGAAGCTCAACCGGATCAAGCAAGGAGCTAGATCGATCGAAGAGTATCATAAAGAGCTCGAAACTGCCCTGAATCGAGTCGGAAAAGAGGAGACCTTAAATGCTACAATCATTCGGTACATTGAAGGTATGAATCCAGACATTGCCTGTGAAGTAGAGCTCAAAGAATTCACAAGCATAGAGAGAATGGTGCAATACGCATCAATTGTGGAAAAGCAGTTGCGAGAAGGCCGCCGTCGATCCAGTCAGACTTCAGCCCCTACTCGATAACCTTGGAGTAAAGGTACACCTTCCACATCACCTTATACTCCTTCTACTGATTCCACACGACCCCGAGGTCAATCCGGGCCTCCAGAATGCCGTTTTGAACGTTCTACACCGCAAGCAAGCCGTAGACCCGAGTCTACACCCAGGCCACCATTCCAACGGCCCAATCAGTCCACTCCAACACCAAATGCAGCCCCTAGTCGAGCCCGTGACATCCAGTGTCATAAATGCCAAGGTTGGGGTCATTTTCAGAACCAGTGTCCAAACCGGCGTGTTCTGTTCCTCAATGAACAGAATGGACTTGAATCAGCCAGTGAAGATGAAGAGGAGCCTCAGACCGCCGCCCCTGAAGCAATTGAGGTCCCTGAAGTCGAGCCAGATGATGATGAAGTCGAGCTACCTCATGTCAGCTTGGTTTCTATTCGCAGTCTGAACATCAACCGTGAAGACGAAGAGCAATCGCAAAGAGAGAACATCTTCTACACTCGAGTTGCCATCAAAGATCAGACTTGTGCCATGATCATCGACAGTGGGAGTGTAATCAACGCAATCAGTCAGTATGCCGTTGATAAACTCGCCCTCACCACAACAAAGCATCCAAAACTGTACAAGTTGCAGTGGCTCACAGATCGCGGATCCATTCGAGTTACAGGTCAGGTACACGTTTCCTTTACTAAAGCACTGTTCTTTGTGATGTTATTCCCATGGAAGCAGCCCATATACTTTTAGGAAGACCGTGGCAGTTCGACAGAAAAGCAGTTCACGATGGTTTAGCCAACACCTACTCGATTATTCGAGATGGTCGAACCACTGTCCTCAAGCCACTCACTCCTAAAGCTGTTGCAGAGGATCAAGAAAGGATGCAAGAGAGATTCAAGCAAGAACGGGCAAAACAAGCCGCAGCCGCAGCCCGAACCAACTCGGTCGCCACTTCAACGCCGAGTTCCACCTCAAGTTCGACCAATGCAGCCCCTAAGACACCTCCTAATGATGTCTTAGCTCGTGGAAAAGCCACCGGATCAGACCCAAGCAAAGAGAAGAATCGATCCCTGTTCATCTCAGTTAAAGGCGTAGAGAAAGCACTAAAAGCAGGTTTACCTTTCGTTCTTTTATCTTATAAGGACAGTGTTACTAATGGTGTTTCTTTACCTTGTGATGTGCAGCCACTTATGGAGGAGTTCGCAGACGTGTTCCCGGAAGAGATTCCAAGTGGATTACCTCCAGTTCGTGGGATCGAGCACCAGATCGACTTCGTACCCGGCGCAGTCTTGTCCAACCGATCGGCGTACCGAACGTCCCCTGAAGAGACGAAGGAGATCAATCACCAAGTAAAGGAGTTACTAGAGAAGAAGCAAATCCGAGAGTCGATGAGCCCTTGTGCAGTTCCAGTCATTCTAGTACCTAAAAAGAACAACGAATGGAGAATGTGCATGGATTGCCGCGCCATCAACAAAATAAAAGTTAAGTACAGATTTCCTATCCCTAGACTTGATGATATGCTAGATGAATTAAGTGGTTCTCATGTGTTTTCTAAGATAGATTTGAGATCTGGTTATTTTCAAGTTAGAATGCATGAAGGGGATGAATGGAAAACTGCGTTTAAAACAAAGCATGGTTTATATGAGTGGTTAGTTATGCCTTTTGGTTTCACTAATGCACCGAGCACGTTTATGAGATTAATGAATCATGTTTTGCGTGATGTGATTGGTAAATTTGTGGTTGTCTACTTTGATGATATCTTGATTTACAGTCACAATGCACAGGCGCACATAGATCATCTTAGGCGTGTTTTCTGTCTTCTGCGTGA
Organism: Perilla frutescens; assembly: GCA_026008535.1. NCBI lineage: Eukaryota > Viridiplantae > Streptophyta > Magnoliopsida > Lamiales > Lamiaceae > Perilla > Perilla frutescens. Next base: position 47,694,770 of record BRKX01000012.1, read on the forward strand.
TGCTAAGTTGTATGGAAACTTGTCTAAATGTTCTTTTTGCATGGATGAAGTCGTGTTTTTAGGCTTTGTCGTTAGTTCACGAGGTATTGAGGTAGACCGTTCCAAAATCAAAGCGATTGAGGAATGGCCAACCCTGAAAAACGCCTCTGAGGTTCGATCATTCCATGGTTTAGCTGGGTTTTACCGTCGATTTGTACGGGATTTCTCCAGTATAGCCGCCCCTCTTACTGAGCTAAGTAAGAAGGATCGGAAATTTGAGTGGGGTAAACAACAAGAGCATGCTTTTAATACTTTGAAGTCATTGTTATGTTCTGCTCCTGTTTTGTGTTTACCTGATTTTTCTAAGACTTTTGAGATCGAGTGTGATGCCTCCGGGATAGGTATTGGTGCAGTTTTGATGCAGGAAAAACGTCCCGTGGCATACTTCAGTGAGAAGTTAAATGGCGCCTCTCTTAGGTACTCCACGTATGATAAAGAGCTCTACGCTTTGAAGCGTGCGTTGGACACATGGCAGCACTATCTCTGGCCTAAAGAGTTCGTCATCCACACGGATCATGAAAGCTTGAAGCACTTGAAAGGGAAAAACAATCTGAACAAAAGACATGCGAGATGGGTCGAGTTCATCGAGTCCTTTCCGTATGTTATCAAGTACAAGAAAGGCGAGGAGAATGTTGTCGCCGATGCCCTATCAAGAAGGTACGCTCTTTTGAACTTAATGCATGCTAAGATGCTTGGTTTTGAGTCTATTAAAGCACTGTATGTTGAGGACGCTTATTTTAGCCCCATATATGCTTCATGTAGCTCGAAAGCTAGGTCATTTGATGGTTATTATGTGCATGATGGTTTCTTGTTCAAAGAGTCGAAATTATGCATCCCTACTTGTTCTATGCGTGAGTTATTAGTGTTAGAATCGCATGCGGGAGGTTTAATGGGTCACTTTGGTGTGCATAAGACATTGAACTTTGATGAGGTCATACAAGGCAATGAAGAAAATGATCCGGAGCTGCAGTTTAAAGGTCCAATGACGCGTTTGCGAGCTAAGAAGTTACAAGCTTATTTACAAGCTTCTATTCGTCGCAAATTCGAAATGTATGAAGATGAAGTCAAGGGCAGCTCAAGATTGATCACCATGCTATCATTTGATGATGAAGAAGGAAGCATGACGACGTGAGAAGAAGAACGACGCCATTTGGACGTGTGCATGAAAAGTTATACGCGTTTGCATGGGAAATCGGGAGATGCTGTTTTTCATGCAAAGGTGGCAAGATTAATTATAACATGGGCCACGAATTTAATCAATAAAATCAGCCCATTGTTGTGATTAATTAAGTCCAAATAGGCGAGATTTATGAAGGCCCAAGTTGTTGGGATTTATCCTTATCTAGTTAGATTTAGATAGATTTTTGTTATCTTATTTTTGGTATCTTTTGATTTTATCCTAGATTCATTAGGATTAGTTTTGGATTGATTTTTATCACTTAATTAGGTCTAATTTTCGTCCCCTATGTGTCCTATAAATAGGGCTACCATGTGACACTTTAAAAGTTAGACAATTGCAAGAATTCAAGAGTTATTTCTCAATCTGTCTCAAGATCTTTTGTTGATCGAAATTTTATCTTCAAAGTTCTATTGTTTTAGCAACTCAATAGTCCTATTCAAGTTCTTCAGGGTGCGTTCAAGTACTTGGGAGAATTGCTATCCGGAGAAGCTAGACGTGCGCGTTCGGGTTATTCAACACGGGTTCGCCGATCCTGATTATCCTTCTACCTTTTCACCACCACCGCCAACACCTCACGACGACCACCGCCATCCACATCGCCGTCCGCCGCCGCTCCAAGCCACCATCGAAGTTGTCCCCGTATTCCACATCGAGTCCCGTTCGTGTCGTTTAATTCTAGTAAGTTTCGTCATTTAATTCCTGTCGGATTCTACCCTTCTTTAGCTGACGTAGTTCGAGTCCTTCAAAAGTCTTCCGCCTGCGTTCTTCGTGTCTTGGATTAGTTGTCCGGGTCACATCATAAATTTGGCATCAGAGCCACGTCAGCTCTGCTGGTCGTGGTTCAATCCGACGTGTCATCTACGTGTCAAATACGTGTTAATTTTCTGTCATACGTGTCATTTAATTTTCGTATTGTTTCGAGTCTATTGTAATCTGATTCATATTCATTGAAAACACAAAAAAAAAGAAAAGAAATCGGCCAAAAAGAAAAAAAAAAAAAAAAAAATCGCCGATTAAAAAAAAAAAAAAAAAAAAAAAAACGAAAATCAGATTGTTCTACTTGTTTTCAATTTTAATTCCTTGTTTTTAGATTTGTTCCATATATTTAGGGATTCTTAGATTGTGTTCACACATCCAAAATCCTTATTTCTTTATCCATTAGATTTCTTACCTTGTTTAGATAGATTTCATCCTAATCTATATCTATTCAAGATCTTTCCATCCCCATCCATATCTAATCAAGATTATCCATCCTAAACCATCAAATTTTCGTTCCTAATCATCTATAGGATTTGAAATTGCCATCTCTTTCATACATACACCCGGTTCACCTTATACACCACATAGTCCATACACCCATACACCCATACACCCGTACACCCGTACACCCGTGGTCTACATACGCCAACCCATTGAATACTCATTCCACACGCCTACTTCTACTCTTAGCAACCTTCCGGCTTGATTTTATCCGTTGGAGCTTGAAGAAGACCCAAGAGGAGCTAGTCAAGAGAAGCTGCTGAATTTTTTCGATCAACCCACCCCCATATTTCACTCCACACGTGCACTACACATACTTGAGAGTTAAACACGAGTGGAAAAATAAGAGTGACATACACGAGCGTCTGTGAGGAATTGTGAGGTACTACTTTGCTTTTTCTTCACGTTTGTTCGTTTTGCAGATACCATGAAGAAAGGAAACAATAAAGGGGCGACTACTCCACCCCTTGAGGAGCCTAGATCGCCAAACACACCAGGCGAACAGTCCTACTCGTCCGAACCACAGTGGGATCCCAAGTTCCAATACCAAGCTCTAGTTCAACACTTTGAACGACAGAATCGTCTACTGAAAGACGAACTTGGCAACCAAGTAGCTGAATTGCAAGAGGAGCTTGCAAGACTCAGAGCCCAGTCGACCACATCCCAAACGGTCCAAGGAAATCCTGAGAAGAGGCCACTCGAGCCTCAAGATGACGAAACGAGGCAATCTGAGCCTCAAATCAATGCAGCGAGGCAACCTGAGCCTCAAAGTGATGCAGAGAGGCGTCCCGAGCCTCAATTGGGGCCTACTGACCGACGCCAGCAGCAGAGGAACGTTGACAGGCCGCCACCTGTACAAAACTGATACGACCCGGACTCTAGGAACGAACACACGTCGACACACGTAAGTTTTGTGTCTACGATGACTCAAACAATCAAAGTAAAATATGCGGAAGAAAACTAGACGACTAAGACTCAACTAAAACACCTAGACAATGACACACAAAATAACACAAATCCAATGAATATGGGGCTGTTTTGGACGGCTAAGATAAAGGTAAGGATGATGGAATTTCGATGGTATTGAATGGGTTTAGAATGGCTTGAGTAGATAGGATATGATAGAGTTGTATTGAACTTACGGATTGAACGGATGAGATGTTGTTGAACTCGAACAAGGGCTGGAATGGAACGAACGTTGATGATGCTTGGATGACGTCGATCGGCGATGATGGATGGTGTAAAGTCGATGTGAATTACAACCCGAAAGTTGCCTTGAATCTCGAACGTACACAAGGCCAAATTCTTTAAGTTGCTCTTCGATAGCGAGTTTCCGGCGATCCCTCGAACGTGGACGACGAATTCCCTTTGTAAAACTTAGAGGTGCTAAATCTAAGAGTATGAATTTAATTATCCAAATTCACAAAAGAATTAAAGGGGTGAGACGATATTGAAAGCAATGGCTTAAAAATCAAATATAGTCTAAAGTAACAATGAGACATGGATCCCCTATTTATAACAATAGGTGGATCGAAAACTATAAGCTAAGGACCGAAAATCATAGTCCAAATCAATCTAGGATTGTGTTTGGATATTTCCTAAACTAGAATTCTATTTAAGGTAGATTTTGTAGATCTTGCCTTATCTAAAAATCTGGTCAAAATTCTATCTAAAATAACCGAAAATCTTAACTAAAAATCTGCCAAAAATTCGTCCAAACTATAGGATAAATTAAATAAATAAAATACTATAATCTAATAAATCAATCCCCTTAATTGGATCATCAAGGGCCGATTATTTTGGGCTTTTCCACCATACATGCTTAACTTGGGCTGAATAGCAAGTATACACATCAAGCCCAACAAAAGCACACTTGCACGCTTCCTTCATGTATTGCACTCCACATCTTGATCTCCATCTTCCAATGTCAACAAGTTCATCATCTTCAAGCTTCTTTGTACGCCGTCTTCTTCTTCAAGCTTCTTGCGAATTGTAGCTTGCAAATAATCTTGCAACTTCTTAGCTCTTAATCTTGTGACGGGGCCTTTGAATTGAAGCTCTTCATTGACGTCCTCATTGCTATGGATGTCCTCATCATTCCCCCCCTGCTGAAAAGAATTCGTCCTCGAATTTGAATCCTCATCATGGTCGAATTCATCTGCAACAAAAGGAGATAAATCAGCAACATTAAACGTAGAAGAACACTTATACTCACCAGGTAGATCAATGCGGTATGCATTATCATTAACACGGCTTAGAACAGTAAATGGACCATCTCCACGGGGCGACAACTTGGACTTCCTCAAGTTAGGAAATCGGCCAGGGCTAAGGTGTACCCAAACTCGATCTCCGGGCTGAAAGATGACACGTTTGCGCCTCGTGTTGCGTGCGGCGGCTATCCTTGAGCCTTGGTGCTCAATCCGGGCACGTACCTTCTCATGCATCTCTTTGATAAAATCAGCTCTTTTCATACCTTTAACACTTGTTAGATGCTCAACAGGTAAAGGTAACAAATCATTAGGAGTTAACGGATTAAATCCATAAACTACCTCAAAAGGAGACATGTAAGTAGAAGAATGCACAACACGATTATAAGCAAATTCAGCATATGGTAAACATTCTTCCCATGACTTCAAGTTATTCTTAATTAGAGACCTAAGTAAAGCTCCTAAAGTGCGATTCACAACCTCCGTTTGTCCATCGGTTTGTGGATGACATGCAGTAGAAAACAATAACTTAGTACCTAATTTTCCCCACAAAACACGCCAGAAATGTCCTAAAAACTTAGAATCCCTATCACTAACAATAGTACGAGGAATTCCATGCAATCTAACAACATGCACAAAGAACAAGTTGGCAACATGTATAGCATCATCAGTTTTCCTACATGCAATGAAATGAGCCATTTTGGAAAACCTATCAACTACAACAAACACAGAATCCTTACCCGACCTAGACTTAGGTAATCCTAAGATGAAATCCATAGAAATATCAATCCAAGGAGAAGAAGGGGCGGGTAGGGGCGAGTAAAGTCCGAATGGGTGTGAAGTGGATTTGGCTTGACGACAAGTAATGCAACGACTACACACATTCTCTACATCCTTACGCATATGCGGCCAAAAGAAGTGTTCATGCAGCAAGTTCAATGTCTTATGCACACCAAAGTGACCCATTAAACCTCCCGCATGCGATTCTAACACTAATAACTCACGCATAGAACAAGTAGGGATGCATAATTTCGACTCTTTGAACAAGAAACCATCATGCACATAATAACCATCATAGGACCTAGATTTCGAGCTACATGAAGCATAGATGGGGCTGAAATAGGCGTCCTCAACATACAGTGCTTTAATAGACTCAAAACCAAGCATCTTAGCATGCATTAAGTTCAAAAGAGCGTACCTTCTTGATAGGGCATCGGCGACCACATTTTCCTCGCCTTTCTTGTACTTGATAACATACGGAAAGGATTCGATGAACTCGACCCATCTCGCATGTCTTTTGTTCAGATTGTTTTGCCCTTTCAAGTGCTTCAAACTCTCATGATCCGTGTGTATGACGAACTCCTTGGGCCACAAGTAGTGCTGCCATGTATCCAATGCACGCTTCAAAGCGTATAGCTCTTTATCGTACGTCGAATAACGCAAACTGGCGCCATTGAGTTTCTCACTGAAATAGGCCACGGGACGTTTTTCCTGCATCAAAACAGCACCAATACCTATCCCGGAAGCATCACACTCGATCTCAAAAGTTTTGGAAAAATCAGGTAAACACAAAACAGGAGCAGAACATAACAATGACTTCAAGGTATTAAAAGCATGCTCTTGTTGTTTACCCCACTCAAATTTCCGATCCTTCTTACTTAGCTCAGTAAGAGGGGCGGCTATACTGGAGAAATCCCGTACAAAACGACGGTAAAACCCAGCTAGACCATGGAATGATCGAACCTCAGAGGCGTTTTTCGGGGTTGGCCATTCCTCAATCGCTTTGATTTTGGAACGGTCTACCTCAATACCTCGTGAACTAACGACAAAGCCTAAAAACACGACTTCATCCATGCAAAAAGAACATTTAGACAAGTTTCCATACAACTTAGCATCACGCAGAAGACAGAAAACACGCCTAAGATGATCTAAGTGCGCCTGTGCATTGTGACTGTAAATCAAAATATCATCAAAGTAGACAACAACAAATTTACCAATCACATCACGCAAAACATGATTCATTAATCTCATAAACGTGCTCGGTGCATTAGTGAGACCAAAAGGCATAACTAACCACTCATATAAACCATGCTTTGTTTTAAACGCAGTTTTCCATTCATCCCCTTCATGCATTCTAACTTGAAAATAACCAGATCTCAAATCTATCTTAGAAAACAACTTAGAACCACTTAATTCATCTAGCATATCATCAAGTCTAGGAATAGGAAATCTGTACTTAACTGTTATCTTGTTGATGGCGCGGCAATCCATGCACATTCTCCATTCGTTGTTCTTCTTGGGCACTAGAATGACTGGAACTGCACAAGGGCTCATCGACTCTCGGATTTGCTTCTTCTCTAGCAACTCCTTTACTTGGCGATCGATCTCCTTCGTCTCTTCAGGTGAAGTGCGGTACGCCGGTCGGTTGGGCAAGACTGCGCCGGGTACGAAGTCGATCTGGTGCTCGATCCCACGAACTGGAGGTAATCCACTTGGAATCTCTTCCGGGAACACATCCGCGAACTCCTCCATAAGTGGCTGCACATCACAAGGCAAAGAAACACCATTAGTAGCACTGCCCTTATAAGATAAAAGAACAAAAGGTAAACCTGCTTTTAGTGCTTTCTCTACGCCTTTAACTGAGATGAACAGGGATCGATTCTTCTCTTGACTTGGGGCTGATCCGGGTGCTTTTCCACGAGCTAAGGCATCATTAGGAGACACCTTAGGGGCTGCAATGGTCGAGCATGAGGTGGAACTCGGTGTTGACGGGGCGGCCGAGTTGGTTCGGGCTGCGGCTGCGGCTTGTTTTGCCCGTTCTTGCTTGAATCTCTCTTGCATCCTTTCTTGATCCTCTGCAACAGCTTTAGGAGTAAGTGGCTTGAGCACAGTGGTTCGACCATCTCGAATAATCGAGTAGGTGTTGGCTAAACCATCGTGAACCGCTTTTCTATCGAACTGCCACGGTCTTCCTAAAAGTATATGGGCTGCTTCCATAGGAATAACATCACAAAGAACAGTGTCAGCATAACGACCTTTAGTAAAAGTAACGTGTACCTGACCTGTCACTCGAATGGATCCTCTGTCAGTAAGCCACTGCAACTTGTATGGCTTCGGATGCTTTATTGTGGTGAGGGCGAGTTTATCAACGGCATACTGACTGATTGCGTTGATTACACTCCCACTGTCGATGATCATGGCACAAGTCTGATCTTTGATGGCAACTCGAGTGTAGAAGATGTTCTCTCGTTGCGATTGCTCTTCGTCTTCACGGTTGATGTTCAGACTGCGAATAGAAACCAAGCTAACATGAGATAGCTCGTCTTCTTCATCATCTGGCTCGACTTCAGGGACCTTGACTGCTTCAGGGGCGGCGCCTTGGGTTTCCTCTTCATCTTCACTGGCTGATTCAAGTCCATTATGTTCATTGAGGAACAGAACACGCCGGTTTGGACACTGGTTCTGAAAATGACCCCAACCTTGACATTTATGACACTGGATGTCACGGGCTCGACTAGGGGCTGCATTTGGCGTTGGAGTGGACTGGTTGGGCCGTTGGAAGGGTGGCCTGGGTGTAGACTCGGGTCTACGGCTTGCTTGCGGTGTAGAACGATCATAACGGCGTTCCGGAGGGCCGGATTGACCTCGGGGTCGTGTGGAATCAGTAGAAGGAGTAGAAGGTGATGTGGACGGTGTACCTTTACTCCAAGATGATCGAGTAGGGGCTGCACTTTGACTGGATCGACGGCGGCCTTCTCGCAACTGCTTTTCCACAATTGATGCGTATTGCACCATTCTCTCAATGCTTGTGAATTCTTTGAGCTCTACTTCACAGGCAATGTCTGGATTCATACCTTCAATGTACCGAATGATGGTAGCATTTAAGGTCTCCTCTTTTCCGACTCGATTCAGGGCCGTTTCTAGCTCTTTGTGGTACTCCTCGATCGATCTAGCTCCTTGCTTGATCCGGTTGAGCTTCTTCTCAAGCTCTCTTTCATAGTGGACTGGGATGAAGCGTCCACGCAAGAATCCTTTCATTTCTTCCCAATTGTCAATGGGTGGATTTCTGTTTCTTCGTCTTCTTTCTTGCTGCATTTCCCACCAAGTGGCTGCGTAGCCTTTAAACTCCAAACATGCTAGCTGCACCTTTTTGGCTTCTGAAAAGTCATAGCATGCGAAAATCTTCTCTACCTTACGTTCCCAATCAAGATAGATATCGGGATCGTGAAGGCCTTCAAACTCTGGAATGCTCGTCTTGATGTTGTGGAGCATTCGATCCTCTTCATAGTCATCTCGACTATGGCCTCGTCTCGGGCGACGTCCTCGGTCAAATTCTTCAGTATTCTCATCAAAGTACTCCTCTTCAGGCTCGTTGTGACGTTCTAGACGTTGATTTCCTCGAATGGGTGGAGGAAAGACAGGTGTCGTTTTAGTGCGTTCAAGAGCATGCACTAAATCGTCTATTTTGTCAGAGAGGGCCTGGTGTTGTCTTTGAACATGCTTAGACAACGCTTCAAAATGGTACTTGGGATCCCACGGTGCGGGTGGATCCGAGTATGACTCCATGGGTGCTTTAGAAGGGTCTTTGGACGGGTCCAAAGGTGGTGAAGTCGAATGGTGATCGACTGGAGGTGTAGAGGATGATTCGGTGTGGGTTCCTTTCTTCATGGTACCTACAAAACGAACAAACGTAAAAGAAAACAAGGTAGGACCTCACAATCTCACGTTCACTCTTTTGTTTTCACTCTTGATTTTACCACTCGTGTTTGCACTCAAAGTGTATGGTGCTCAGTGTGTGAAAATCGTGTATAAGGGAGTAGGGACTCGTGTGGTTTGTTCTAAGGAAGGACGGGAATGCTATTCTCGGAACACGGATGAATGTGGTATGTGTAGATGAGATACGGGTTGGGTATGAGTATGTAGGATGGTGGCCGATTGTAGTAGGGTATAGGGATGGGGTGGCCGAATGGTAGGGTAGTATGGGTGGGGTGTGGTGGTCGAATTAGGGTAGGAAGTATAGGGTAGGAAGGAAAGAAGTAGAAGAGAAAAGGAAAGAAGAAAGAGATAAGGTAAGTAGGGAATTTGGATATGTATCAATCTATGTGACACAATCTAAATGCCTTAATTAGCCTAGACTCTAGAAGGAATGAACCAAAAATAAAATAAGACACTTAAGGAAGTTACCAACAAGAAATAGAACTTGTATGGAAAGTTCCAAAAGTAAAACAAACTTGAAGGAAACTACCAAAAATAAGAAAGACTTATTAAGGTAATTACCAACTAACAACTAGTACCAAAAGGAAAGTACCAAAATTAAAATTGAACAAGATGGGAAACAAAGAATTTTCGTTTTTTTTTTTTTTTTTTTTTTTTTCGGATTTTTTTTTTTTTTTTTTTTTTTTTGAACGATCGACTTTTCTCTCTTTTTTTTTTAACTGATCGTGTCTCTTTTTTTTTTTTTTTTTTTTTTTTTGAACAATGAACAAACGGAAATTAAATTACAACTCGATTCAACGTAAAAATAAAATACGACACAAAAACGAACCAAAGCCGACGTGGCTTTGATACCACTTTTATGATACGACCCGGACTCTAGGAACGAACACACGTCGACACACGTAAGTTTTGTGTCTACGATGACTCAAACAATCAAAGTAAAATATGCGGAAGAAAACTAGACGACTAAGACTCAACTAAAACACCTAGACAATGACACACAAAATAACACAAATCCAATGAATATGGGGCTGTTTTGGACGGCTAAGATAAAGGTAAGGATGATGGAATTTCGATGGTATTGAATGGGTTTAGAATGGCTTGAGTAGATAGGATATGATAGAGTTGTATTGAACTTACGGATTGAACGGATGAGATGTTGTTGAACTCGAACAAGGGCTGGAATGGAACGAACGTTGATGATGCTTGGATGACGTCGATCGGCGATGATGGATGGTGTAAAGTCGATGTGAATTACAACCCGAAAGTTGCCTTGAATCTCGAACGTACACAAGGCCAAATTCTTTAAGTTGCTCTTCGATAGCGAGTTTCCGGCGATCCCTCGAACGTGGACGACGAATTCCCTTTGTAAAACTTAGAGGTGCTAAATCTAAGAGTATGAATTTAATTATCCAAATTCACAAAAGAATTAAAGGGGTGAGACGATATTGAAAGCAATGGCTTAAAAATCAAATATAGTCTAAAGTAACAATGAGACATGGATCCCCTATTTATAACAATAGGTGGATCGAAAACTATAAGCTAAGGACCGAAAATCATAGTCCAAATCAATCTAGGATTGTGTTTGGATATTTCCTAAACTAGAATTCTATTTAAGGTAGATTTTGTAGATCTTGCCTTATCTAAAAATCTGGTCAAAATTCTATCTAAAATAACCGAAAATCTTAACTAAAAATCTGCCAAAAATTCGTCCAAACTATAGGATAAATTAAATAAATAAAATACTATAATCTAATAAATCAATCCCCTTAATTGGATCATCAAGGGCCGATTATTTTGGGCTTTTCCACCATACATGCTTAACTTGGGCTGAATAGCAAGTATACACATCAAGCCCAACAAAAGCACACTTGCACGCTTCCTTCATGTATTGCACTCCACATCTTGATCTCCATCTTCCAATGTCAACAAGTTCATCATCTTCAAGCTTCTTTGTACGCCGTCTTCTTCTTCAAGCTTCTTGCGAATTGTAGCTTGCAAATAATCTTGCAACTTCTTAGCTCTTAATCTTGTGACGGGGCCTTTGAATTGAAGCTCTTCATTGACGTCCTCATTGCTATGGATGTCCTCATCAAACACAATGATCAAAGGCCGCCCCGTGAGCCTGCCTTTGAAGATGACTATGATTATGGATACCAAGAGACCTTAAATGCTACCATCATCCGGTACATTGAAGGCATGAACCCCGACATTGCATGTGAAGTCGAGCTCAGAGACTTCACCAGTGTAGAAAGAATGGTGCAGTACGCATCAATTGTGGAAAGGCAGCTAAGAGAGGGTCGTCGTCGATCCCACTTCAATTCAGCCCCTACACGCCCCTCTTGGAATAAAGGTACACCTTCCACATCACTTTCTACTCCTTCTAATGATTCTACACGTCCCAGAGGTCCACCCGGACCACCCGAACGGCGTTTCGACCTTTCTACACCACAGACAAGCCGTAGACCCGAGTCTACGCTGCCCAACCAGCCACGGCCGACCCCTACTCGGCCAAATCAAGGTGTTACAGCCCCTAATGCAGACCCTAATCGTGCTCGTGACATCCAATGTCATAAGTGTCAAGGTTGGGGTCATTTCCAAGCTCAATGTCCAAACCGGCGGATTCTATACTTAACGGAATCAAATGAAGTCGAATCAGCCAGTGAGGATGAAACAGAGCCCGTGGGCGACGCCACCATTGAAGAAGAGATCGAGAATGATGCAGCCCCTAATACAGTCGATCCGGAAGTTCAGCTCAGTTTGGTCACAATCCGGAGTTTGAGCATCATTCGAGAAGAGGAACAAGAACACCAACGGGAGAACATCTTCTATACCCGTGCAGTGATTCAAGGTCACACGTGTTCCATGATAATTGACAGTGGCAGTGTGATCAACGCCATTAGTCAATACGCAGTTGAAAAGCTTGGTCTACCTGTTCAACAACATGCAAAACCATACAGACTGCAGTGGCTTACAGAAAGAGGCGAGATACGCGTGGTTCACCAGGTAAGTGTCTCATTCTCAATCCATAAGTTTTCTGACACTGTTTTGTGCGACGTTATCCCTATGGATGCGGCACACTTGTTGTTAGGCAGACCTTGGCAGTATGATCGATGTGTTGTCCACGATGGACGTCTGAACACTTACACCGTCAACATTGATGGCCGAATCAGCACCCTAAGGCCATTATCACCTAAAGACGTTGCTACGGATCAGCAACGCATGCAAGAGAGGTTCAAAGAGGAAAAGGCGAAGCAAGCAGCCGCAAAACGGGCCCCGAAGGCCACGGCCGAGACCTCAGCCCCCGGGCAGCCCCTTGCCGTCGCCCCTAACCCTCCTAAACCACCTCATTCGAGCTCCCTAGCTGTGGAAAAGAAGTTAGAGTCGAGTTCGAACAAGCCTCATGTGAAGAGCTTGTTTATTTCAGCAAAAGGAGTTCAGAAAGCCGTTAAAGCAGGTATGCCCCTTGTTCTACTCACATTTAAGAGCAGTGCTACTAATGAGTGTTTGCATAGTGATGTGCAGCCCTTACTTGATGAGTTCAAGGACGTTTTTCCTGAGGAGATACCCGGAGGACTTCCACCAGTGCGAGGAATCGAGCATCAGATCGATTTCATCCCCGGAGCCGTGCTTCCCAACCGACCAGCCTATAGGACGTCTCCCGACGAGACTAAGGAGATAGATAGACAAGTCAAGGAGCTGTTGGAGAAGAAGCAAATTCGAGAAAGCTTGAGCCCGTGCGCCGTTCCAGTGATTCTAGTGCCAAAGAAGAACAATGAATGGCGTATGTGCATGGATTGCCGTGCAATCAACAAAATCACGGTAAAGTATCATTTTCCCATCCCTAGATTAGATGATATGCTTGATGAGTTATCTGGTTCGCGCGTCTTTTCTAAAATTGATTTGCGTTCTGGTTATTTTCAAGTACGTATGCAAGAAGGTGATGAATGGAAAACTGCATTTAAAACTAAGCATGGTTTGTATGAATGGCTTGTTATGCCTTTTGGTCTCACTAATGCACCAAGCACATTTATGCGTTTGATGAATCATGTTTTACGTGAAGTGATTGGAAAGTATGTTGTTGTGTATTTTGATGACATTTTGATTTATAGTGACACGACACATACACATATGCAGCACCTTAGACACGTTTTTGAGCTTCTTAGAGAGTCGAAATTATATGGTAATATGTCTAAGTGTTCTTTTTGCATGAGTGAAGTCGTTTTTCTAGGCTTCGTTGTAAGTTTACGTGGTATAGAAGTAGACCGTTCCAAAATCAAAGCGATTGAGGAATGGCCCACTCCTAAGTCTGCGAGTGACGTGAGGTCTTTCCACGGCCTTGCTGGCTTTTATCGTCGCTTTGTGCGCGATTTCTCCAGCATAGCCGCGCCGCTTACTGAGTTAAGCAAGAAAGATCGAAAGTTTGAATGGGGTCCTGTTCAAGAGCATGCGTTTAACACTTTAAAATCATGTTTATGTAATGCGCCTGTTCTTGCTCTTCCGGACTTTAATAAAACTTTTGAGATTGAATGTGATGCCTCGGGCAAAGGGATTGGTGCTGTTTTGATGCAGGAACGGCGTCCAGTCGCCTATTTCAGTGAAAAGCTCCACGATGCAGCCCTTCGTTATTCGACTTATGACAAGGAGTTGTACGCACTTAAGAGAGCTTTAGAAACGTGGCAGCACTATTTATGGCCTAAGGAGTTTGTGATTCACACGGATCACGAGAGTTTAAAGCATTTGAAAGGCCAACAAAATCTGAACAAGCGACATGCACGATGGGTAGAGTTTATCGAGTCTTTCCCGTACGTCATCAAGTACAAGAAAGGCGCCAAAAACGTTGTTGCTGATGCATTGTCGAGAAGGTACGTTCTCTTGAACCTTATGCATGCTAAGATGTTGGGATTTGATGCAATTAAGGAGTTATATGCATGTGATGAGTTTTTCGCACCCATATATGCTGAATGTTGCTCAAAATCTCGTGCTTTTGATGGTTATTTCGTGCATGATGGGTTCTTGTTCAAGGGTTCACAGTTATGTATTCCTAAATCTTCTATGCGTGAGTTGTTAGTTCTTGAATCACATGCGGGAGGTTTAATGGGTCACTTTGGTGTGTCTAAAACGTTAAACTTGCTGCATGAACATTTCTTTTGGCCACGTATGAAGCATGATGTTGAGAATGTGTGTAGTAGATGCATTACATGTAGGAGATCGAAATCTACATCACACCCGTTTGGTTTATACACTCCTCTACCAGCCCCGTCTTCCCCGTGGATTGATTTATCTATGGATTTCATATTAGGATTACCACGGTCTAGATCTGGTCGAGATAGTATTTTTGTGGTTGTTGATAGGTTTTCCAAGATGTCTCATTTCATTGCATGTAGGAAAACCGATGATGCAGTACACATAGCCAATCTGTTCTTTATACATGTTGTGCGTTTACATGGAATACCTAGAACTATTGTTAGTGATAGGGATTCTAAGTTTCTTGCACATTTTTGGCGTGTACTTTGGGGAAAATTAGGTACCAAATTGTTATTTTCTACTGCATGTCATCCACAAACTGATGGACAAACTGAAGTAGTTAATCGCACTTTAGGTACTTTGCTGCGAGCTTTAGTTAAAAACAACTTGAAATCATGGGAAGATTGTTTGCCATATGCTGAATTCGCCTATAATAGAGTTGTGCATTCATCTACCAATATGTCTCCGTTTGAAGTTGTTTATGGTTTTAATCCGCTAACGCCTAATGATCTGTTGCCTTTACCTGTTGAGCATCTAACAAGTGTTAAAGGTACAAGAAAAGCGGAACAAGTTAAGGAGATGCATGAGAAAATACGTGCGCGTATTGAAGCCGTTGGCGCACGTAATGCTGTTCAAAAGAATAAACGGCGCAAGCAAGTGGTTTTCCAGCCTGGAGATCGCGTTTGGATTCATCTGAGTCCTGGACGATTTCCCAACTTGAGAAAATCGAAATTGATGCCTAGAGGAGATGGACCATTCACCGTGCTGAGTCGAGTCAATGACAATGCATATCGCATTGATTTACCCGGTGAGTATAAGTGTTCATCTACATTTAATGTTGCTGACTTATCTCCCTTTTCTGCAGATGATGAGTTCGATGATGATGAGCCTGTGAATTCGAGGACGAATTCTTTTCAGCAGGGGGGGAATGATGAGGTCATACAAGGCAATGAAGAAGATGATCCGGAGCTGCAGTTTAAAGGTCCAATGACGCGTTTGCGAGCTAAGAAGTTGCAAGCTTATTTACAAGCTTCTATTCGTCGCAAATTCGAAATGCATGAAGGTGAAGTCAAGGGCAGCTCAAGATTGATCACCATGCTTGCCATAGATGAAGAAGAAGGAAGCATGAAGACGTGAGAAGAAGAACGACGCCATTTGGACGTGTGCATGAAAAGTTATACGCGTTTGCATGGGAAATCGGGAGATGCTGTTTTTCATGCAAAGGTGGCAAGATTAATTATAACATGGGCCACGAATTTAATCAATAAAATCAGCCCATTGTTGTGATTAATTAAGTCCAAATAGGCGAGATTTATGAAGGCCCAAGTTGTTGGGATTTATCCTTATCTAGTTAGATTTAGATAGATTTTTGTTATCTTATTTTTGGTATCTTTTGATTTTATCCTAGATTCATTAGGATTAGTTTTGGATTGATTTTTATCACTTAATTAGGTCTAATTTTCGTCCCCTATGTGTCCTATAAATAGGGCTACCATGTGACACTTTAAAAGTTAGACAATTGCAAGAATTCAAGAGTTATTTCTCAATCTGTCTCAAGATCTTTTGTTGATCGAAATTTTATCTTCAAAGTTCTATTGTTTTAGCAACTCAATAGTCCTATTCAAGTTCTTCAGGGTGCGTTCAAGTACTTGGGAGAATTGCTATCCGGAGAAGCTAGACGTGCGCGTTCGGGTTATTCAACACGGGTTCGCCGATCCTGATTATCCTTCTACCTTTTCACCACCGCCGCCAACACCTCACGACGACCACCGCCATCCACATCGCCGTCTGCCGCCGCTCCAAGCCACCATCGAAGTTGTCCCCGTATTCCACATCGAGTCCCGTTCGTGTCGTTTAATTCTAGTAAGTTTCGTCATTTAATTCCTGTCGGATTCTACCCTTCTTTAGCTGACGTAGTTCGAGTCCTTCAAAAGTCTTCCGCCTGCGTTCTTCGTGTCTTGGATTAGTTGTCCGGGTCACATCAAACTTGCTGCATGAACAATTCTTTTGGCCGCATATGCGTAAGGATGTAGAGAATGTGTGTAGTCGTTGCATTACTTGTCGTCAAGCTAAATCTACTTCACACCCATTTGGATTATATTCGCCCCTACCCGTCCCTTCTTCTCCTTGGATTGATATTTCTATGGATTTCATCTTAGGATTGCCTAGGTCTAGGTCGGGTAAGGATTCTGTGTTTGTTGTAGTTGATAGGTTTTCCAAAATGGCTCATTTCATTGCATGTAGGAAAACTGATGATGCTATACATGTTGCCAACTTGTTCTTTGTGCATGTTGTTAGATTGCATGGAATTCCTCGTACTATTGTTAGTGATAGGGATTCTAAGTTTTTAGGAAATTTCTGGCGTGTTTTGTGGGGAAAAATTAGGTACTAAGTTATTGTTTTCTACTGCATGTCATCCACAAACCGATGGTCAAACTGAGGTTGTGAATCGTACTTTAGGAGCTTTACTTAGGTCTCTAATTAAGAATAACTTGAAGTCATGGGAAGAATGTTTACCATATGCTGAATTTGCTTATAATCGTGTTGTGCGTTCTTCTACTAACATGTCTCCTTTTGAGGTAGTTTATGGATTTAATCCACTAACTCCTACTGATTTGTTAACTTTACCTGTTGAGCATCTAACAAGTGTTAAAGGTATGAAAAGAGCTGATTTTATTCAAGAGATGCATGAGAAGGTACGTGCTCGGATTGAGCACCAAGGCTCAAGAATAGCCGCCGCACGCAACACGAGGCGCAAACGTGTCATCTTTCAGCCCGGTGATCGTGTTTGGGTTCATTTAAGCCCCAGCCGATTTCCTAACTTGAGGAAGTCCAAGTTGTCGCCCCGTGGAGATGGTCCCTTCACTGTTCTAAGTCGTGTTAATGATAATGCATACCGCATTGATCTACCTGGTGAGTATAAGTGTTCTCCTACGTTTAATGTTGCTGATTTATCTCTTTTTCTTGCAGATGAATTCGACCATGATGAGGATCCAAATTCGAGGACGAATTCTTTTCAGCAGGGGGGAATGATGAGGACATCCATAGCAATGAGGAAGTCAATGAAGAGCTTCAATTCAAAGGACCCGTCACAAGATTAAGAGCTAAGAAGTTGCAAGATTATTTGCAAGCTACAATTCGCAAGAAGCTTGAAGAAGAAGACGGCGTACAAGGAAGCTTGAAGATGATGACATTGTTGAAAATGGAAGATGGAGATGATAAAGCCACGAAAAGCCTTGAAGAACTTAATCCGGAGCTGCAAATACGTGGTCCAATTACACGATTTCGAGCAATACAATTGCAAGGATTTTTCCAAGCATTTTTATGTAAGAAATTCGAAGATGACAAAGATGTTGAGAGCAACTCTAAAATTGTTACTTTGCTAGTAATGAAGGATTCCAAGACACGAGAGAAAACGTAGCGGAAGACTTTTAGATCGAAACACGTCAGGCGAATGAAGGATTCAATCCGACACTATGAATAAACTAAACTAACGACTAAACTTGATATTTAAGACTCGAATATGAAAGAAAAAGGGTATGGTCGTATAGTATGATGATAGGGGGTGAAGAAAGGCTGGTGTAGATAGGTTATGATAAGAAAATAGGAAACTTACAATATAGGTGCTTAACTCGGCGCGAATAGCACGTATGCTTGAAATTGGTGGAATCAGCTTGGGAACTCGATGAACTTGATGGATGATGGTGATATGGACGAATTGATGAAGGATGGATGTCGTTGAAGGTGGCTTTGGTGGTGGTGAAGTTTGGTAGAAGGATCGGCAAGGATCGGCGAACCCGTGTTGTAAACCCGAACGCGCACGTCTAACTTCTCCGGATAGCAATTCTCCCAAGTACTCGTTGTACCCTGAAGAACTTGAATAAGACTATTGAATTGCTAGAACAATAGAATATGATAAATGGGTGATCAACCAAAGGATCGTGAGACAATTGAGAAATTAATCTTTTATTTCATGCAACGTCTGAATTATGAATGTCACAGGGTGCTCCTATTTATAGGAGACATAATGGACGAAAATTAAACCCTAATTAACAAGATAAACATTGAAAAATACTAATCCTAATCAATCTAGGATAAAATCAAAAAGATACCAAAAATAAGATAACAAAAATCTATCTAAATCTAACTAGATAAAGATAAATCCCAAAGTGGATTTGGGCTTGTATTTCCACGCCATCTTGGACCCAAATACTCGACCAATGGGCTGAATTAAATGGATAAATTCGTGGCCCATAATTCTTGTCACCTTTGCATGAAAAACAGCATCTCCCGATTTCCCATGCAAACGCGTATAACTTTTCATGCACACGTCCAAATGGCTTCATTCTTCTTCTCACGTCTTCATGCTTCCTTCTTCATCATCAAATGATAGCATGGTGATCAATCTCGAGCTGAATATTTGATCTTCATGGGCTGCCCAAAATATCTGAATATTTTCATGCACTTGTGTTCTTCAAATCTTGATCTCCAATCTTTAATCTTGGACAACATGATTATCTTTGAAGCTCTCAATGGAATTCTTGGATTTGATTCTTTTATGCTTTTCGGGTTCGTATCACTCAAAACCAAGCATCTTAGCATGCATTAAGTTCAAAAGAGCGTACCTTCTTGATAGGGCATCGGCGACCACGTTTTCCTCGCCTTTCTTGTACTTGATAACATACGGAAAGGATTCGATGAACTCGACCCATCTCGCATGTCTTTTGTTCAGATTGTTTTGCCCTTTCAAGTGCTTCAAACTCTCATGATCCGTGTGTATGACGAACTCCTTGGGCCACAAGTAGTGCTGCCATGTATCCAATGCACGCTTCAAAGCGTATAGCTCTTTATCGTACGTCGAATAACGCAAACTGGCGCCATTGAGTTTCTCACTGAATGATACGACCCGGACTATGCTAGGACGAGTCTTGAGAACGTAGCGGAAGACTTCTGGATACGAAACACGTCAGCGAATGAAGGGCTTCAATCCGACTCGATAAACAATGGAAAAATAGACAATCTAGACAACTAAAATACCTAGAAAAATGACACAATCTATGTAACACAATACCAATGACAAAGGGGCTGAAAGGGAACGTGTATGGGCTGGAAATTATGTAGGACTTCGTGTGTGTAGGCTAGTGAAGAATGGCTTGGAGAAGGTAGGATATGATAGGGATGTAACGAACTTACGAATAAACGAACGGTGGAAGGTTGCTCGAACTTGTGGCTGACTTTGAGGCGTGCGTCGATGTGGATGGAAGACGTCGATGATGGTTGATGGATGATGATTCGTTGATGTGAATCACAACCCGATAGCCTCCTTGAATCTCGAACGTATCCAAGAATGAAATCTCCAAGTTGCTCTTCGATAGCGAATACCGGTTAATCCCTCAAGTGGATTAAGCAATACCCTTGAGTAAGACTTAAAGTTGCTAGCTCCAAGAATATGAATTTTCAATCAAAACTCACAAAGATTTAAAAGGGGGTTGAGACAATATTGAAAGCAAAGCTTAATTAATCAAATATAGTCTCAACCCCCTTTTAAATCTTTGTGAGTTTTGATTGAAAATTCATATTCTTGGAGCTAGCAACTTAAGTCTTACTCAAGGGTATTGCTTAATCCACTTGAGGGATTAACCGGTATTCGCTATCGAAGAGCAACTTGGAGATTTCATTCTTGGATACGTTCGAGATTCAAGGAGGCTATCGGGTTGTGATTCACATCAACGAATCATCATCCATCAACCATCATCGACGTCTTCCATCCACATCGACGCACGCCTCAAAGTCAGCCACAAGTTCGAGCAACCTTCCACCGTTCGTTTATTCGTAAGTTCGTTACATCCCTATCATATCCTACCTTCTCCAAGCCATTCTTCACTAGCCTACACACACGAAGTCCTACATAATTTCCAGCCCATACACGTTCCCTTTCAGCCCCTTTGTCATTGGTATTGTGTTACATAGATTGTGTCATTTTTCTAGGTATTTTAGTTGTCTAGATTGTCTATTTTTCCATTGTTTATCGAGTCGGATTGAAGCCCTTCATTCGCTGACGTGTTTCGTATCCAGAAGTCTTCCGCTACGTTCTCAAGACTCGTCCTAGCATAGTCCGGGTCGTATCATAAATTTGGCATCAGAGCCACGTCAGCTCTTCTGGTCGTGGTTCAATCCGACGTGTTATTATTATCCTACGTGTCGTCTTACGTGTCTTCTTTATTTTTTATTTTATCGAGTTGTAATAGCATAGCTATCAATTGAAAAAAAACAAGAGCATCGACAAAAAAAAAAGAGAGAAAAAAAGTCGTCGAAAAAAAAAAGAAAAAAAAATCGGATAAAAAAAAAAATCCGAAAAAAAAAAAAAAAAAAAAAGAGGTATATTCATTGTTTCCTTTTGTGTTTCTTTAATTTTGGTACCTTCCTTTTTAGTACTAAATCATAGTTGGTAATTTCCTAGTGAGTCTTTTCTTATTTTTGGTAGTTTCCTTCTAGTTTTATTTTATTTTTGGAACTTTCCTTCTAAGATCTATTTTAATTTTGGTAGTTTCCTTTTAGGATAATTCCTTAGTTGGTAACTTCCTTTAGAGTCTTATTTTATTTTTGGAACTTTCCTTCCAAGTTTTTATTTTATTTTGGTAGTTTCCTTTTGAGTTGTAATTTATTTTTAGTTCTTTCCTTTTAGAGTCTAGTTCAATTAGGATATTTAGATTGTGTCACAATTGTGTAACACTTTCCAAATTACCTAATCCTTCTTTCCTTTTCCTTCCTATTTCTTTCCTTCTACCTTTGGGATTTATTTTTGGATTCCTATTCTATTTAGGACTTCAAAAATACATCTAATTCTTTCCTTATCTTGATTTCTTCCATTCCAATCCTTTCAAACCTTCCATATACTCCCCCATACCCATTAATTTTCGTCCCCTATACCTTATAGAGTTCGAAAATTTCAGCCTTAGTCACATACACCCATGCACCATGCTCCTCATGGCCCGTACACCATATACATCCAATTATCACCATCTCTACCGCAACAACAACATGATCATACCTGAGTTTGAAGGTCTATACTATCCCGACATCTATTTGGATTGGGAACGCAAAGTAGACAAACTTTTTGAGTGCTATGACTTCCCCGAGAAAAAGAAAGTGCAGCTAGTTTCATCAAAGTTTAAAGGCTACGCAACAACATGGTGGGAATTCCAGCAGAATCGGTGCCATAGAGATCACCTTCCACCTATCGACACATGGCGTGAATTGAAAGATTTGATGCGGAAACGCTTCATTCCAAACCACTACCAATGGGAGTTGGAGGAAAAGCTATACAAGCTTAGACAAAGAGATCGAAGTGTAAATGACTACTACAACAAAATGATTGAAGCCATGAGACGAGCTGATGTAGAAGAATATCCAGAAGACACCATGGATAGATTTCTAGCTGGTCTACGAAGAGCAATCCGTGAAAGAGTAGCAATGTACCGCTTCGACGAGTTGGAAGACATGGTGGAATACGCCATCCGGATAGAAAAATGGCTAGAAGAACTAGAGATGAAGTCAAAAGAAGAGGTTCAAGTAGAGTCAAATGTAGAGTTGTCACCTAGAGCTCATCGCCAAACAGCCCCATTTCGTTGGAGCGAACCTGAGTCATTCGAGGAGTTTCTACATACATATGTGCCACCTACACGACCTGCATCACCAGTTCAGCCGGTCATGAATGTGCCAAGCCAAGCCAGCAACATTCAAGAAGAGATCCACGTTGAGTTACCATCTGAGATCGTTGCCATCAAAGAAGATTCTACTTTTGAGGTAACAATTTCAGTTGATGCATCTATTGAAGAACTGATCGATGTTGCAACTTGTGAGAATGTTGAAGAAGAAGAGAAGGTTGTTGAAGAGCTTGATCTAGAAGAGTGGGATCAACCTTTGAGTGAAGAAGGAGAAGAAGAAATGGAGATCATTACTGCAGTTGAAGAAGTTGAAGAGTTGTTGGAGATACAACCTTGTAATGAAAAGGAGAATGATATCCGTGAGACAATGGTTGAAGATCATGAAGAGCTCGAACAAGCTAGCATGGCAGATCCATCAATTTCTAACTTTTTTTGTCAACCGTTTTCTTGTGATATCTTTATTCTACAGGTTGTTGAAGAAATTCCATTGGAAGTTGATGTACCACCAGATTTGATCGTGAATGCCATGACAAGGCAAACTTTGGAGCTAGAGTTTCGGCCATTTGACACCAAGTTGATGTGCACGTTCCTGAAGATGTGTTTTATGCACCTTGTGCAAAATGAGTTCGTTGATCAGTTCGTGTTCGTCTTTGATCCCGGAGCTTTGAATTCGAGGATGAATTCTTTTCAAGAGGAGGGGAATGATGAAGCCACGAAAAGCATTGAAGAACTTAATCTGGAGCTACAAATACGTGGTCCAATTACACGATTTCGAGCAATACAATTGCAAGGATTTTTCCAAGCATTTGTATGTAAGAAATTCGAAGATGACAAAGATGTTGAGAGCAACTCCAAAATTGTTACTTTGCTAGTAATTAAAGATTGGAGATCAAGGTTTGAAGAAGAGAACATGAAGAACTCGTCGAGTTGTGCATGCGTGCACGAGATCAGATTTTTGGCCCTTTAATTAATTTAATTAGGGGTTGAATTTTATTTAGACTATAGTATTTATTTAATTATGTTAGACTATAGTTTAGTTCAGATTTTATTTATTTATTTATTAATTTTCGTCCATAAGTTGATAGAGTTTGACTAGAATTGTATTTAAGGCAATTTCCTACCTTGAATAGAATTCTAGCTTAGGGAACTTCCTAGTATAGTTAGAGATCCCTTTTGGATCAGTTTTTAGGCCCTTTTTCCTTCTTATTTTCGTCCCCCCTAAGCCTATAAATAGGGGATCCATGTAACATTGATACTTTAGACTTTATTTGAATTATTAAGCTTTGCTTTCAATATTGTCTCAACCCCCATTTAAATCTTTGTGAGTTTTGATTTAAAATTCATATTCTTGGAGCTGGCAACTTTGAGTCTTATTCAAGGATATTGCTTAATCCACTTGAGGGATTAACCGGTATTCGCTACTTGAAGATCAACTTAAAGAATTTGGCCTTGTGTACGTTCGAGATTCAAGGCAACTTTCGGGTTGTGATTCGCATCTACCAATCACCACCGTCCAGCCGCCTTCAACAACATCCATCATCATCTTCGTCCATCTCAACATCCTTCCAAGAATTCATAGTTCGAGTATCAAGCCATTCCAAGCCGTTCCGGATCAGATTTGCATATACGTGTTCTACGCGACGTTTGGAGCACATAAAACGTAAGTTCATCCAATCCTTATCATACCCTATCTACCTTAGCCATTCTTCACCCTAACATCACACACGAAATCCTCTCCATAATTCTAGCCCCTATACACGTTCCATTCCAGCCCTTACGCCCTTGGTTTGTGTTACATAGTTCGTGTCGTTCTCTACGTACTCTAGTTGTCTAGTTTGTCGTAATTTTCATTGTTTATCGAGTCGGATTGAAGCCCTTCATTTAGTTGACGTGTTTCGTTCCTAAGTCTTCCGCTACGTTATTAATATCGTCCCAGACGAACGACCTAGGACGATATTAATAACGTAGCGGAAGACTTAGGAACGAAACACGTCAACTAAATGAAGGGCTTCAATCCGACTCGATAAACAATGAAAATTACGACAAACTAGACAACTAGAGTACGTAGAGAACGACACGAACTATGTAACACAAACCAAGGGCGTAAGGGCTGGAATGGAACGTGTATAGGGGCTAGAATTATGGAGAGGATTTCGTGTGTGATGTTAGGGTGAAGAATGGCTAAGGTAGATAGGGTATGATAAGGATTGGATGAACTTACGTTTTATGTGCTCCAAACGTCGCGTAGAACACGTATATGCAAATCTGATCCGGAACGGCTTGGAATGGCTTGATACTCGAACTATGAATTCTTGGAAGGATGTTGAGATGGACGAAGATGATGATGGATGTTGTTGAAGGCGGCTGGACGGTGGTGATTGGTAGATGCGAATCACAACCCGAAAGTTGCCTTGAATCTCGAACGTACACAAGGCCAAATTCTTTAAGTTGATCTTCAAGTAGCGAATACCGGTTAATCCCTCAAGTGGATTAAGCAATATCCTTGAATAAGACTCAAAGTTGCCAGCTCCAAGAATATGAATTTTAAATCAAAACTCACAAAGATTTAAATGGGGGTTGAGACAATATTGAAAGCAAAGCTTAATAATTCAAATAAAGTCTAAAGTATCAATGTTACATGGATCCCCTATTTATAGGCTTAGGGGGGACGAAAATAAGAAGGAAAAAGGGCCTAAAAACTGATCCAAAAGGGATCTCTAACTATACTAGGAAGTTCCCTAAGCTAGAATTCTATTCAAGGTAGGAAATTGCCTTAAATACAATTCTAGTCAAACTCTATCAACTTATGGACGAAAATTAATAAATAAATAAATAAAATCTGAACTAAACTATAGTCTAACATAATTAAATAAATACTATAGTCTAAATAAAATTCAACCCCTAATTAAATTAATTAAAGGGCCAAAAATCTGATCTCGTGCACGCATGCACAACTCGACGAGTTCTTCATGTTCTCTTCTTCAAACCTTGATCTCCAATCTTTAATTACTAGCAAAGTAACAATTTTGGAGTTGCTCTCAACATCTTTGTCATCTTCGAATTTCTTACATACAAATGCTTGGAAAAATCCTTGCAATTGTATTGCTCGAAATCGTGTAATTGGACCACGTATTTGTAGCTCCAGATTAAGTTCTTCAATGCTTTTCGTGGCTTCATCACTGAAATAGGCCACGGGACGTTTTTCCTGCATCAAAACAGCACCAATACCTATCCCGGAGGCATCACACTCGATCTCAAAAGTTTTGGAAAAATCAGGTAAACACAAAACAGGAGCAGAACATAACAATGACTTCAAGGTATTAAAAGCATGCTCTTGTTGTTTACCCCACTCAAATTTCCGATCCTTCTTACTTAGCTCAGTAAGAGGGGCGGCTATACTGGAGAAATCCCGTACAAAACGACGGTAAAACCCAGCTAGACCATGGAATGATCGAACCTCAGAGGCGTTTTTCGGGGTTGGCCATTCCTCAATCGCTTTGATTTTGGAACGGTCTACCTCAATACCTCGTGAACTAACGACAAAGCCTAAAAACACGACTTCATCCATGCAAAAAGAACATTTAGACAAGTTTCCATACAACTTAGCATCACGCAGAAGATAGAAAACACGCCTAAGATGATCTAAGTGCGCCTGTGCATTGTGACTGTAAATCAAAATATCATCAAAGTAGACAACAACAAATTTACCAATCACATCACGCAAAACATGATTCATTAATCTCATAAACGTGCTCGGTGCATTAGTGAGACCAAAAGGCATAACTAACCACTCATATAAACCATGCTTTGTTTTAAACGCAGTTTTCCATTCATCCCCTTCATGCATTCTAACTTGAAAATAACCAGATCTCAAATCTATCTTAGAAAACAACTTAGAACCACTTAATTCATCTAGCATATCATCAAGTCTAGGGATAGGAAATCTGTACTTAACTGTTATCTTGTTGATGGCGCGGCAATCCATGCACATTCTCCATTCGTTGTTCTTCTTGGGCACTAGAATGACTGGAACTGCACAAGGGCTCATCGACTCTCGGATTTGCTTCTTCTCTAGCAACTCCTTTACTTGGTGATCGATCTCCTTCGTCTCTTCAGGTGAAGTGCGGTACGCCGGTCGGTTGGGCAAGACTGCGCCGGGTACGAAGTCGATCTGGTGCTCGATCCCACGAACTGGAGGTAATCCACTTGGAATCTCTTCCGGGAACACATCCGCGAACTCCTCCATAAGTGGCTGCACATCACAAGGCAAAGAAACACCATTAGTAGCACTGCCCTTATAAGATAAAAGAACAAAAGGTAAACCTGCTTTTAGTGCTTTCTCTACGCCTTTAACTGAGATGAACAGGGATCGATTCTTCTCTTGACTTGGGGCTGATCCGGGTGCTTTTCCACGAGCTAAGGCATCATTAGGAGACGCCTTAGGGGCTGTAATGGTCGAGCATGAGGTGGAACTCGGTGTTGACGGGGCGGCCGAGTTGGTTCGGGCTGCGGCTGCGGCTTGTTTTGCCCGTTCTTGCTTGAATCTCTCTTGCATCCTTTCTTGATCCTCTGCAACAGCTTTAGGAGTAAGTGGCTTGAGCACAGTGGTTCGACCATCTCGAATAATCGAGTAGGTGTTGGCTAAACTGATAAGACCATAGTAAGCATCAAATCGGTCCATTCAAAGCTGCCATTAGAGGATCCCAAGATTGTTACTCCTTTAATAATCAAAGATTGGAGATCAAGATTTGAAGAGCAATGCATGAAGATAGAACTCATCAAGTTGTGCATGCATGGCAGATTCACATTGCATAGACAAGTTGCATGGAGTTTTCGTCCCCCTTAGTTATTTAATTAAGGGATTGATTTATTTAGACTATAGTATTTAATTAGACTATGGTATTTAATTAATTAGATCAGATTTTTAATTAATTATTTGTTAATTTTCGTCCATAACGAGGTCAAGTTTGACTAGAATTGTATTTAAGGTAATTTCCTACCTTGAATAGAATTCTAGTTTAGGTATCTTCCTAGTATAGTTAGAGATCCCTTTTGGATCAATTTTTAAGCCTTTTTTATCTTTAATTTCGTCCATCTTAGCCCTATAAATAGGGGATCCATGTAACATTATTATTTTAGACTATATTTGATTAATTAAGCTTTGCTTTCAATATTGTCTCAACCCCCTTTTAAATCTTTGTGAGTTTTGATTTAAAATTCATATTCTTAGAGCTAGCATCTTTAAGTCTTATTCAAGGGTATTGCTTAATCCACTTGAGGGATTAACCGGTATTCGCTATCCGAAGATCAACTTGGAGATTTCATCCTTGGGTACGTTCGAGATTCAAGGAGGCTATCGGGTTGTGATTCACATCAACGAATCATCATCCATCAACCACATCGACGACGCCCATCCTCATCGACGCACGCCTCAATTCAGCCCCAAGTTCGAATTTCATCAACCGTTCCATTCAACACGTAAGTTCGTTTCATCCCTATCATATCCTATCTACTCCAAGCCTTCTTCACAAGCCACAAACACACGAATCCTTCATTAATTCCAGCCCCCATACACGTTCCCTTTCAGCCCCTTTAACCTTTGGTATTGTGTTACATAGTTCGTGTCGTTTTCTAGGTATTTTAATTGTCTAGATTGTCTATTTTTCGTTGTTTATCGAGTCGGATTGAAGCCCTTCATTCGCTGATGTGTTTCGTATCCAGAAGTCTTCCGCTACGTCTCTAGATTCGTCCTAGATTATTTGTCCGGGTCGTATCATAAATTTGGTATCAGAGCCACGTCAGCTCTGCTGGTCGTGGTTCAATCCGACGTGTCATTTTTATCCTACGTGTTGTCTTACGTGTCTTCTTTATTTTTATTTTATCGAGTTGTAATAGCATAGTTTGTCATTGAAAAAAAAAAGCAAACGGTAAAAAAAAAAGAGAAAAAGCCGTCGAAAAAAAAAAAGAAAAAAAAAATCGGAAAAAAAAAGAAAAAAAAAATCCGAAAATTAAAAAAAAAAAAAAAGAGGTATATTCATTGTGTTACCATTTGAGTCTTGATTTATTTTGGTAATTTCCTTTTAGTAATACATCTTATTTGGTAGTTACCTTGTGAGTCTATTTTATTTTTGGAACTTTCCTTCTAAGTTCTATTTTAATTTTGGTAGTTTCCTTCTAGGATAATTCCTTAGTTGGTAACTTCCTTTAGAGTCTTATTTTATTTTTGGAACTTTCCTTCCAAGTTTTTATTTTATTTTGGTAGTTTCCTTTTGAGTTGTAAATTATTTTTGGTTCTTTCCTTTTAGAGTCTAGTTCAATTAGGATATTTAGATTGTGTCACAATTGTGTAACACTTTCCAAATTACCTAATCTTTCTTTCCTTCTTCTTTCCTATTTCTTTTCTTCTACATTTGGGATTTATTTTTGGATTCCTATTCTATTTGGGAACTTCAAAAATACATCTAATTCTTTCCTTTTCTAGCTTTCTTCCATCCAAATCCTTCCAAACCTTCCATATACACTTCCTCCCTTCAAATTTTCGTCCACCATCATCAAGGGGATCGGAAATTTATCTTATTCCACATATATCATCTGTTCTTACCCATATACACCATCCGGACCATACACATATGCACCCATGTACCATCTGGTCCATACACCATACACCAATCATACTTCGTATACCCATACACCCTATACACCAAATCCTCCTCATCTCTACCGCAACAACAACATGATCGTACCTGAGTTTGAAGGTCTATACTATCCCGACATCTATTTGGATTGGGAACGCAAAGTAGAAAAACTTTTTGAGTGCTATGACTTCCCCGAGAAAAAGAAAGTGCAGCTAGTTTCGTCAAAGTTTAAAGGCTACGCAACAACATGGTGGGAATTCCAGCAGAACCGGTGCCATAGAGATCACCTTCCACCCATCGACACATGGCGTGAGTTGAAAGATTTGATGCGGAAACGCTTCATTCCAGACCACTACCAATGGGAGTTGGAGGAAAAGCTATACAAGCTTAGACAAAGAGATCGAAGTGTAAATGACTACTACAACAAAATGATTGAAGCCATGAGACGAGCTGATGTAAAAGAATATCCAGAAGACACCATAGATAGATTTCTAGCTGGTCTACGAAGGGCAATCCGTGAAAGAGTAGCATTGTACCGCTTCGACGAGTTGGAAGACATGGTGGAATATGCCATTCGGATAGAAAAGTGGCTAGAGGAACTAGAGATGAAGTCAAAAGAGGAGGTTCAAGTAGAGTCGAGCATTGCCACCCATGATGCTTCTATTTCCAAGGTACCTATTCTAGACTTCATTGAAGTACCTATTATCTCATCGCCATCTGTTTCTATGTGCTTAGAAAATGAGATAGTTGAAGAATCTAAGCCGGAAGTAGACATGAAAGAATCAACAAATGTGGAGATGCCAATTTTGGAGGAGTTAGTTCTAGAAGATTGCAATTTGGGAGTTTCGTCCATGGAGATTATCGATCCTAAAGATTGTATGGAGAACAAACTACAAATTGTGAACATGGAGATCCATGATACAGTTGAAGAGGCCAAAGATGAAGAGCAGTTCGAAACTGAAGATAAAGGAGATGTGATGAAAGTACAACCATGTTTTGAAAAGGAGAATGACAATCGTGAAGCAATGGTTGAAGATCATAACGAGCTCGATCAACCTAGTATTGAGAAGCCGCTGATTTCTAACATTTTTTGTCAACCTTGTACTTTTAATGTTTTAATCTTACAGGTTGCCAAAGATGTACCACATGTTATTGATGTTCCACCAGACTTATTCGTGGTTACTATGTCCATGCATCCCATGAAGTTGAAGCTTGATCTAAAAGAGATTGATGATCAGTTCGTGTTCGTTTTCGATCCAAGCCGCTCGAATTCGAGGACGAATTCTTTTCAAGAGGAGGGGAATGATAAGACCATAGTAAGCATCAAATCGGTCCATTCAAAGCTGCCATTAGAGGATCCCAAGATTGTTACTCCTTTAATAATCAAAGATTGGAGATCAAGATTTGAAGAGCAATGCATGAAGATAGAACTCATCAAGTTGTGCATGCATGGCAGATTCACATTGCATAGACAAGTTGCATGGAGTTTTCGTCCCCCTTAGTTATTTAATTAAGGGATTGATTTATTTAGACTATAGTATTTAATTAGACTATGGTATTTAATTAATTAGATCAGATTTTTAATTAATTATTTGTTAATTTTCGTCCATAACGAGGTCAAGTTTGACTAGAATTGTATTTAAGGTAATTTCCTACCTTGAATAGAATTCT
Organism: Perilla frutescens; assembly: GCA_026008535.1. NCBI lineage: Eukaryota > Viridiplantae > Streptophyta > Magnoliopsida > Lamiales > Lamiaceae > Perilla > Perilla frutescens. The sequence goes on from BRKX01000012.1 coordinate 47,725,392, forward strand.
AGTTTAGGTATCTTCCTAGTATAGTTAGAGATCCCTTTTGGATCAATTTTTAAGCCTTTTTTATCTTTAATTTCGTCCATCTTAGCCCTATAAATAGGGGATCCATGTAACATTATTATTTTAGACTATATTTGATTAATTAAGCTTTGCTTTCAATATTGTCTCAACCCCCTTTTAAATCTTTGTGAGTTTTGATTTAAAATTCATATTCTTAGAGCTAGCATCTTTAAGTCTTATTCAAGGGTATTGCTTAATCCACTTGAGGGATTAACCGGTATTCGCTATCCGAAGATCAACTTGGAGATTTCATCCTTGGGTACGTTCGAGATTCAAGGAGGCTATCGGGTTGTGATTCACATCAACGAATCATCATCCATCAACCACAACGACGACGCCCATCCTCATCGACGCACGCCTCAATTCAGCCCCAAGTTCGAATTTCATCAACCGTTCCATTCAACACGTAAGTTCGTTTCATCCCTATCATATCCTATCTACTCCAAGCCTTCTTCACAAGCCACAAACACACGAATCCTTCATTAATTCCAGCCCCCATACACGTTCCCTTTCAGCCCCTTTAACCTTTGGTATTGTGTTACATAGTTCGTGTCGTTTTCTAGGTATTTTAATTGTCTAGATTGTCTATTTTTCGTTGTTTATCGAGTCGGATTGAAGCCCTTCATTCGCTGACGTGTTTCGTATCCAGAAGTCTTCCGCTACGTCTCTAGATTCGTCCTAGATTATTTGTCCGGGTCGTATCATAAACCATCGTGAACCGCTTTTCTATCGAACTGCCACGGTCTTCCTAAAAGTATATGGGCTGCTTCCATAGGAATAACATCACAAAGAACAGTGTCAGCATAACGACCTTTAGTAAAAGTAACGTGTACCTGACCTGTCACTCGAATGGATCCTCTGTCAGTAAGCCACTGCAACTTGTATGGCTTCGGATGCTTTATTGTGGTGAGGGCGAGTTTATCAACGGCATACTGACTGATTGCGTTGATTACACTCCCACTGTCGATGATCATGGCACAAGTCTGATCTTTGATGGCAACTCGAGTGTAGAAGATGTTCTCTCGTTGCGATTGCTCTTCGTCTTCACGGTTGATGTTCAGACTGCGAATAGAAACCAAGCTAACATGAGATAGCTCGTCTTCTTCATCATCTGGCTCGACTTCAGGGACCTTGACTGCTTCAGGGGCGGCGCCTTGGGTCTCCTCTTCATCTTCACTGGCTGATTCAAGTCCATTCTGTTCATTGAGGAACAGAACACGCCGGTTTGGACACTGGTTCTGAAAATGACCCCAACCTTGACATTTATGACACTGGATGTCACGGGCTCGACTAGGGGCTGCATTTGGCGTTGGAGTGGACTGGTTGGGCCGTTGGAAGGGTGGCCTGGGTGTAGACTCGGGTCTACGGCTTGCTTGCGGTGTAGAACGATCATAACGGCGTTCCGGAGGGCCGGATTGACCTCGGGGTCGTGTGGAATCAGTAGAAGGAGTAGAAAGGTGATGTGGACGGTGTACCTTTACTCCAAGATGATCGAGTAGGGGCTGCACTTTGACTGGATCGACGGCGGCCTTCTCGCAACTGCTTTTCCACAATTGATGCGTATTGCACCATTCTCTCAATGCTTGTGAATTCTTTGAGCTCTACTTCACAGGCAATGTCTGGATTCATACCTTCAATGTACCGAATGATGGTAGCATTTAAGGTCTCCTCTTTTCCGACTCGATTCAGGGCCGTTTCTAGCTCTTTGTGGTACTCCTCGATCGATCTAGCTCCTTGCTTGATCCGGTTGAGCTTCTTCTCAAGCTCTCTTTCATAGTGGACTGGGATGAAGCGTCCACGCAAGAATCCTTTCATTTCTTCCCAATTGTCAATGGGTGGATTTCTGTTTCTTCGTCTTCTTTCTTGCTGCATTTCCCACCAAGTGGCTGCGTAGCCTTTAAACTCCAAACATGCTAGCTGCACCTTTTTGGCTTCTGAAAAGTCATAGCATGCGAAAATCTTCTCTACCTTACGTTCCCAATCAAGATAGATATCGGGATCGTGAAGGCCTTCAAACTCTGGAATGCTCGTCTTGATGTTGTGGAGCATTCGATCCTCTTCATAGTCATCTCGACTATGGCCTCGTCTCGGGCGACGTCCTCGGTCAAATTCTTCAGTATTCTCATCAAAGTACTCCTCTTCAGGCTCGTTGTGACGTTCTAGACGTTGATTTCCTCGAATGGGTGGAGGAAAGACAGGTGTCGTTTTAGTGCGTTCAAGAGCATGCACTAAATCGTCTATTTTGTCAGAGAGGGCCTGGTGTTGTCTTTGAACATGCTTAGACAACGCTTCAAAATGGTACTTGGGATCCCACGGTGCGGGTGGATCCGAGTATGACTCCATGGGTGCTTTAGAAGGGTCTTTGGACGGGTCCAATGGTGGTGAAGTCGAATGGTGATCGACTGGAGGTGTAGAGGATGATTCGGTGTGGGTTCCTTTCTTCATGGTACCTACAAAACGAACAAACGTAAAAGAAAACAAGGTAGGACCTCACAATCTCACGTTCACTCTTTTGTTTTCACTCTTGATTTTACCACTCGTGTTTGCACTCAAGTGTATGGTGCTCAGTGTGTGAAAATCGTGTATAAGGGAGTAGGGACTCGTGTGGTTTGTTCTAAGGAAGGACGGGAATGCTATTCTCGGAACACGGATGAATTTGGTATGTGTAGATGAGATACGGGTTGGGTATGAGTATGTAGGATGGTGGCCGATTGTAGTAGGGTATAGGGATGGGGTGGCCGAATGGTAGGGTAGTATGGGTGGGGTGTGGTGGTCGAATTAGGGTAGGAAGTATAGGGTAGGAAGGAAAGAAGTAGAAGAGAAAAGGAAAGAAGAAAGAGATAAGGTAAGTAGGGAATTTGGATATGTATCAATCTATGTGACACAATCTAAATGCCTTAATTAGCCTAGACTCTAGAAGGAATGAACCAAAAATAAAATAAGACACTTAAGGAAGTTACCAACAAGAAATAGAACTTGTATGGAAAGTTCCAAAAGTAAAACAAACTTGAAGGAAACTACCAAAAATAAGAAAGACTTATTAAGGTAATTACCAACTAACAACTAGTACCAAAAGGAAAGTACCAAAATTAAAATTGAACAAGATGGGAAACAAAGAATTTTCGTTTTTTTTTTTTTTTTTTTTTTTGGATTTTTTTTTTTTTTTTGAACAATGAACAAACGGAAATTAAATTACAACTCGATTCAACGTAAAAATAAAATACGACACAAAAACGAACCAAAGCCGACGTGGCTTTGATACCACTTTTATGATACGACCCGAACTCTAGGAACGAACACACGTCGACACACGTAAGTTTTGTGTCCACGAAGACTCAAATTATCAAAGTAAAAATATGCGGAAGAAAACTAGACGACTAAGACTCAATTAAAATACCTAGACAATGACACACAAAATAACACAAATCCAATGAATATGGGGCTGTTTTGGACGGCTAAGATAAAGATAAGGGAGATGGAATTTCGATGGTATTGAATGGGTTTAGAATGGCTTGAGTAGATAGGATATGATAGAGTTGAAACGGACTTACGGATGGAACGGTATGCACGATGAATTGGACTCGAACTTGATCACGGTGATGGCTGGACTTGAGGCGGACGAACGGTGGTGATGGTGGCGTCGCGAAGGTGGTTCGGCGGTGGTGGTAGTGTTGTGAATTACAACCCGAAAGTTGCCTTGAATCTCGAACGTACACAAGGCCAAATTCTTTAAGTTGCTCTTCGATAGCGAGTTTCCGACGATCCCTCGAACGTGGACGACGAATTCCCTTTGTAAAACTTAGAGGTGCTAAATCTAAGAGTATGAATTTAATTATCTAAACTCACAAAAGATTAAATGGGGTGAGACGATATTGAAAGCAATGGCTTAAAAATCAAATATAGTCTAAAGTAACAATGAGACATGGATCCCCTATTTATAACAATAGGTGGATCGAAAACTATAAGCTAAGGACCGAAAATCATAGTCCAAATCAATCTAGGATTGTGTTTGGATATTTCCTAAACTAGAATTCTATTTAAGGTAGATTTTGTAGATCTTGCCTTATCTAAAAATCTGGTCAAAATTCTATCTAAAATAACCGAAAATTACCAACTAAAAATCTGCAAAATTCGTCCAACCCATAATAAAATAAAATACTATAGTCTAATAAATCAATCCCCTTAATTGGATCATCAAGGGCCGATTATTTTGGGCTTTTCCACCATGCATGCTTAACTTGGGCTGAATAGCAAGTATACACATCAAGCCCAACAAAAGCACACTTGCACGCCTTCTTCATGTATTGCACTCCATATCTTGATCTCCATCTTCCAATGTCAACAAGGTCATCATCTTCAAGCTTCCTTGTACGCCGTCTTCTTCTTCAAGCTTCTTGCGAATTGTAGTTTGCAAATAATCTTGCAACTTCTTAGCTCGTAGTCTTGTGACGGGTCCTTTGAATTGAAGCTCTTCATTGACTTCCTCATTGCTATGGATGTCCTCATCACTATCCGAAGAGCAACTTAAAGAATTTGGTCTTGTGTACGTTCGAGATTCAAGGCAACTTTCGGGTTGTAATTCACATCGACAAACCACCGCCACCACCGCCGATCGACGTCTACCACCACCACCACCTGATACGACCCGGCTATGCTAGGACGAATCTAGAGAAACGTAGCGGAAGACTTAAAAATCGAAACACGTCAGAATTAAGAAGGATTCAATCCGACTCGACAAACAACGGAAAATTACGACAAACTAGACAACTAGAGTACGTAGAGAACGACACGAACTATGTAACACAAACCAAGGGCGTAAGGGCTGGAATGGATCGTGTATAGGGGCTGGAATTATGGAGAGGATTTCGTGTGTGATGTTAGGGTGAAGAATGGCTAAGGTAGATAGGGTATGATAAGGATTGGACAAACTTACGTTATATGTGCTCCAAACGTCGCGTAGAACACGTATATGCAAATCTGATCCGGAACGGTTTGGAATGGCTTGATACTCGAACTATGAATTCTTGGAAGGATGTTGAGATGGACGAAGATGATGATGGGTGTTGTTGAAGGCGGCAGGACGGTGGTGATTGGTAGATGCGAATCACAACCCAAAAGTTGCCTTGAATCTCGAACGTACACAAGGCCAAATTCTTTAAGTTGATCTTCAAGTAGCGAGTTTCCGACGATCCCTCGAACGTGGACGGCGAATTCCCTTTGTAAAACTTAGAGATGCTAAATCTAAGAGTATGAATTTAATTATCTAAACTCACAAAAGATTAAACGGGGAGAGACGATATTGAAAGCAAAGGCTTAATAATCAAATATAGTCTAAATAAAATTCAACCCCTAATTAAATTAATTAAAGGGCCGAAAATCTGATCTCGTGCACGCATGCACAACTCGACGAATTCTTCATGTTCTCTTCTTCAAACCTTGATCTCCAATCTTTAATTACTAGCAAAGTAACAATTTTGGAGTTGCTCTCAACATCTTTGTCATCTTCGAATTTCTTACATACAAATGCTTGGAAAAATCCTTGCAGTTGTATTGCTCGAAATCGTGTAATTGGACCACGTATTTGCAGCTCCGGATTAAGTTCTTCAAGGTTTTTCGTGGCTTCATCACCACCGTACGTCTCAAGTCCAGCCACCATCACCGCCGTCCAAGCCCCGCCGCCATTCGTGTCCAATTCATCGTCTCTTCCGTTCAATCCGTAAGTCCATCGTATCTCTAACATACCCTATCTACTCAAGCCATTCTAAACCAATACACACCATCGAAATTCCACCCTCCACACCATCATCATAATCGTCCAAAAACAACCCCATCTTTGTTTGGATTTTGTGTTATTTTGTGTGTCATTGTCTAGGTATTTTAGTTGAGTCTTAGTCGTCTAGTTTATTCCATTATCTTCCGCATATTTTATCTTTGATTGTTTGAGTCATCGAAGACACAAAAACTTACGTGTGTCGACGTGTGTTCGTTCCTAGAGTTCGGGTCGTATCAAATACGCCATCCGGATAGAAAAATGGCTAGAAGAACTAGAGATGAAGTCAACAGAAGAGGTTCATGTAGAGTTGTCACCTAGAGCTCATCGCCAAACAGCCCCGTTTCATTGGAGCGAACCTGAGTCATTTGAGGAGTTTCTACGTACCTATGTGCCACCTACACAGCCGGTCATGGATGTGCCAAACCAAGCTCACGACATTCAAGAAGAGATCCACGTTGAGTTACCATCTGAGATCGTTGCCATCAAAGAAGATTCTACTTTAGAGGTAACAATTTCAGTTGATGCATCTATTGAAGAAGAAGAGAAGGTTGTTGAAGAGCTTGATCTAGAAGAGTCGGATCAACCTTTGAGTGAAGAAGAAGAAGAAGAAGAAATGGAGATCATTGCTGCAGTTGAAGAGTTGTTGGAGATACAACCTTGTTATAAAAAGGAGAATGCTATCCGTGAGACAATGGTTGAAGATCTTGAAGAGCTCGAACAAGCTAACATGGAGGAGCTGCCGAGTTCTAACATTTTTTGTCAATCGTTTTCTTGTTGACGTGAATGCCATGTCAAGGCAAACTATGGAGCTAGAGTTTCATCCATTTAACACCAAGTTGATGTGTATGTTCATGAAGATGTGTTTTATGCAGCTTGTGCAAAAGGAGTTCGATGGTCAGTTCGTGTTCGTCTTTGATCCCGGAGAATTGAATTCGAGGACGAATTCTTTTCAAGAGGAGGGGAATGATGAAGCCATGCAAGGCCTTGAAGAACTAAATCCGGAGCTGCCATTTAGAGGTTCAATTACACGATTTTGAGCCAAGAAATTACAAGGTCGTTTCCAAGCAATTATTCGCAAGAAGTTTGAGGAATTAAAAGAAGTTAAATGCAGCCCCAAGATTGTTACTTTGCTAGTAATTAAAGATTGGAGATCAAGATTTGAAGAACAATGCATGAAGATAGAATTCATCAAGTTGTGCATGCATGACAGATTCACATTGCATAGACAAGTTGCATGGAGTTTTCGTCCCCCTTAGTTATTTAATTAAGGGATTGATTTATTTAGACTACACTATTTAATTAGACTATGGTATTTAATTAATTAGATCAGATTTTTATTTATTTATTAGTGTAATTTTCGTCCATATTATAGTCAAGGTTCACTAGAATTGTATTTAAGGCAATGTCCTACCTTGAATAGAATTCTAGTTTAGGGAACTTCCTAGTATAGTTAGAGATCCCTTTTGGATCAATTTTTTAGCCTTTTTTATGTTTAATTTCGTTCCCCCATAGTCCTATAAATAGGGGAACCATGTCACATTGATATTTCAGACTTTATTTGAATTATTAAGCTTTGCTTTCAATATTGTCTCAACCCCGTTTAAATCTTTGTGAGTTTTGATTTAAAATTCAGATTCTTGGAGCTAGCAACTTTAAGTCTTATTCAAGGGTATTTCTTAATCCACTTGAGGCATTAACCGGTATTCGCTATCGAAGAGCAACTTGGAGATTTCATCCTTGGGTACGTTCGAGATTCAAGGAGGCTATCGGGTTGTGATTCACATCAACGAATCATCATCCATCAACACCATTCGACGCCATCCATACTCCATCGACGCACGCCTCAATTTCAGCCCCCGTGTTCGAGTTCAAGTTCTACCCGTTCCATTCAACACGTAAGTTCGTTTCATCCCTATCATATCCTATCTACTCCAAGCCTTCTTCACAAGCCACAAACACACGAATCCTTCATTAATTCCAGCCCCCATACATGTTCCCTTTCAGCCCCTTTGTCATTGGTATTGTGTTATATAGTTTGTGTCATTTTTCTAGGTATTTTAGTTGTCTAGATTGTCGTATTTTTCGTTGTTTATCGAGTCGGATTGAAACCCTTCATTCGCTGACGTGTTTCGTATCCAGAAGTCTTCCGCTACGTTTCTCTAGATTCATCCTAGCATAGCCAGGTCGTATCACAACTTCTTAGCTCGTAGTCTAGTGACGGGTCCTTTGAATTGAAGCTCTTCATTGAATTCCTCATTGCTATGGATGTCCTCATCACCCGTGGTGTTCAAGATCGTGTTCGTCCCATACAAACCGTAAGTCCGTCACAACTCTATCATACCCTATCTACTCAAGCCCTTCTAAACCCATCCATCATCACCAAAACCCCACCCTCAATACCGTCCCTAATACCGTCCATAACAGCCCTTTATCTCTTTGGATTTGTGTTTTTTTGTGTGTCATAGTTTAGGTATTTTAATTAGTTTTAGTCGTCTAGTTTCTTCAGCATATTTTACTTTGATTATTTGAGTCATCGAAGACACAAAACTTACGTGTGTCGACGTGTGTTCGTTCCTAGAGTCTGGGTCGTATGATAAAAGTGGTATCAAAGCCACGTCGGCTTTGGTTCGTTTTTGTGTCTTTATTTTATTTTACGTTTGATCGAGTTGTAATTTAATTCCGTATTGTTCATTGTTCAAACAAAAAAAAGGCACGATCCATTAAAAAAAAAAAGAAAAGCCGATCGAAATTCAAAAAAAAAAAAAAAATTGGATAAAAAAAAAAAAGAATATTCATTGTTTCCTTTTAGTTCAATTTTTATTTTTGGAACTTTCCTTTTGGTACTAGATCATAGTTGGTAATTACCTAGTGAGTCTTTTCTTATTTTTGGTAGTTTTCTTCTAGATTTATTTTATTTTTGGAACTTTCCATACAAGTTCTATTTCTTTCTGGTAACTTCCATAAGAGTCCTATTTTATTTTTGGTTCATTCCTTCTAGAGTCTAGGCTAATTAAGGTATTTAGATTGTGTCACATAGATTGATACATATCCAAATTCCCTACTTACCTTATCTCTTTCTTCTTTCCTTATCTCTTCTACTTCTTTCCTTCCTACCACCACCATACTCGACCAACACACCCACACACTTCAAACAATCGGCCACCCCATACCCACTCCTACTACATTCGGCCACCCTCATACCTACACATACTCAACCCGTATCTCATCTATACAAACCAAATTCCTCCGTGTTCCAAGAATAGCATTCCCGTCCTTCCTCTGAACAAACCACACGAGTTCCTACTTCCAGATACACGATTTTCACACACTGTGCACCCATATATTGAGTGATACATTAGTGGTAAAATCAAGAGTGAAAACAAAAGAGTGAACGTGAGATTGTGAGGTCCTACCTTGTTTTCTTTTATGTTTGTTCGTTTTGTAGGTTTCATGAAGAAAGGAACCCGCACCGAATCATCCTCTACAACTCCAGTCGACCCCCAGTCGACCCTACCTCCTTTGGACCCGTCCAAAGACCCATCCAAAGCACCCATGGAGTCTTCCTCGGATCCACCCGCACCGTGGGATCCCAAGTATCACTTTGAAGCGCTGTCCAAACACGTTCAAAGACAACACCAAGCTCTATCTGATAAGATAGATGATTTAGTGCACGCCCTTGAACGCACTAAAACGACGCCCGTTTTTCCTCCACCCATTCGAGGAAATCAGCGCCTTGAGCGTCACAACGAGCCAGCAGAGGAGTACTTTGATGAGAATAAAGATGCCGGAGATGTGATGAAGCCATGGATAGCAAAGATGATGAAGAACCGGAGTTGCAATTTAGAGGACCAATCACAAGATCAAGAGCTAAGAAGTTGCAAGCTTACATGCAAGTGTTGATTAGAAGAAAACTTGAGATTGGAGATCAAGAAGTCAAGAGAAGCAATTCCAAGATAGTTAATTTATTAACTATTGAAGATCAAGAACACACCATGGAGTATTAATCTTGAAGAGATGAAGATGAAGAGTTCAAGTGCATGTGTGCATGTGCATGTAATTGCCGTGTGCATGTGTGTGCGATTTAGTGAAGAAAATCGGTCCTATAGTTATTTAATTATGATACGACCCGGACTCTAGGAACGAACACACGTCGACACACGTAAGTTTTGTGTCTACGATGACTCAAACAATCAAAGTAAAATATGCGGAAGAAAACTAGACGACTAAGACTCAACTAAAACACCTAGACAATGACACACAAAATAACACAAATCCAATGAATATGGGGCTGTTTTGGACGGCTAAGATAAAGGTAAGGATGATGGAATTTCGATGGTATTGAATGGGTTTAGAATGGCTTGAGTAGATAGGATATGATAGAGTTGTATTGAACTTACGGATTGAACGGATGAGATGTTGTTGAACTCGAACAAGGGCTGGAATGGAACGAACGTTGATGATGCTTGGATGACGTCGATCGGCGATGATGGATGGTGTAAAGTCGATGTGAATTACAACCCGAAAGTTGCCTTGAATCTCGAACGTACACAAGGCCAAATTCTTTAAGTTGCTCTTCGATAGCGAGTTTCCGGCGATCCCTCGAACGTGGACGACGAATTCCCTTTGTAAAACTTAGAGGTGCTAAATCTAAGAGTATGAATTTAATTATCCAAATTCACAAAAGAATTAAAGGGGTGAGACGATATTGAAAGCAATGGCTTAAAAATCAAATATAGTCTAAAGTAACAATGAGACATGGATCCCCTATTTATAACAATAGGTGGATCGAAAACTATAAGCTAAGGACCGAAAATCATAGTCCAAATCAATCTAGGATTGTGTTTGGATATTTCCTAAACTAGAATTCTATTTAAGGTAGATTTTGTAGATCTTGCCTTATCTAAAAATCTGGTCAAAATTCTATCTAAAATAACCGAAAATCTTAACTAAAAATCTGCCAAAAATTCGTCCAAACTATAGGATAAATTAAATAAATAAAATACTATAATCTAATAAATCAATCCCCTTAATTGGATCATCAAGGGCCGATTATTTTGGGCTTTTCCACCATACATGCTTAACTTGGGCTGAATAGCAAGTATACACATCAAGCCCAACAAAAGCACACTTGCACGCTTCCTTCATGTATTGCACTCCACATCTTGATCTCCATCTTCCAATGTCAACAAGTTCATCATCTTCAAGCTTCTTTGTACGCCGTCTTCTTCTTCAAGCTTCTTGCGAATTGTAGCTTGCAAATAATCTTGCAACTTCTTAGCTCTTAATCTTGTGACGGGGCCTTTGAATTGAAGCTCTTCATTGACGTCCTCATTGCTATGGATGTCCTCATCATTCCCCCCCTGCTGAAAAGAATTCGTCCTCGAATTTGAATCCTCATCATGGTCGAATTCATCTGCAACAAAAGGAGATAAATCAGCAACATTAAACGTAGAAGAACACTTATACTCACCAGGTAGATCAATGCGGTATGCATTATCATTAACACGGCTTAGAACAGTAAATGGACCATCTCCACGGGGCGACAACTTGGACTTCCTCAAGTTAGGAAATCGGCCAGGGCTAAGGTGTACCCAAACTCGATCTCCGGGCTGAAAGATGACACGTTTGCGCCTCGTGTTGCGTGCGGCGGCTATCCTTGAGCCTTGGTGCTCAATCCGGGCACGTACCTTCTCATGCATCTCTTTGATAAAATCAGCTCTTTTCATACCTTTAACACTTGTTAGATGCTCAACAGGTAAAGGTAACAAATCATTAGGAGTTAACGGATTAAATCCATAAACTACCTCAAAAGGAGACATGTAAGTAGAAGAATGCACAACACGATTATAAGCAAATTCAGCATATGGTAAACATTCTTCCCATGACTTCAAGTTATTCTTAATTAGAGACCTAAGTAAAGCTCCTAAAGTGCGATTCACAACCTCAGTTTGTCCATCGGTTTGTGGATGACATGCAGTAGAAAACAATAACTTAGTACCTAATTTTCCCCACAAAACACGCCAGAAATGTCCTAAAAACTTAGAATCCCTATCACTAACAATAGTACGAGGAATTCCATGCAATCTAACAACATGCACAAAGAACAAGTTGGCAACATGTATAGCATCATCAGTTTTCCTACATGCAATGAAATGAGCCATTTTGGAAAACCTATCAACTACAACAAACACAGAATCCTTACCCGACCTAGACTTAGGTAATCCTAAGATGAAATCCATAGAAATATCAATCCAAGGAGAAGAAGGGGCGGGTAGGGGCGAGTAAAGTCCGAATGGGTGTGAAGTGGATTTGGCTTGACGACAAGTAATGCAACGACTACACACATTCTCTACATCCTTACGCATATGCGGCCAAAAGAAGTGTTCATGCAGCAAGTTCAATGTCTTATGCACACCAAAGTGACCCATTAAACCTCCCGCATGCGATTCTAACACTAATAACTCACGCATAGAACAAGTAGGGATGCATAATTTCGACTCTTTGAACAAGAAACCATCATGCACATAATAACCATCATAGGACCTAGATTTCGAGCTACATGAAGCATAGATGGGGCTGAAATAGGCGTCCTCAACATACAGTGCTTTAATAGACTCAAAACCAAGCATCTTAGCATGCATTAAGTTCAAAAGAGCGTACCTTCTTGATAGGGCATCGGCGACCACATTTTCCTCGCCTTTCTTGTACTTGATAACATACGGAAAGGATTCGATGAACTCGACCCATCTCGCATGTCTTTTGTTCAGATTGTTTTGCCCTTTCAAGTGCTTCAAACTCTCATGATCCGTGTGTATGACGAACTCCTTGGGCCACAAGTAGTGCTGCCATGTATCCAATGCACGCTTCAAAGCGTATAGCTCTTTATCGTACGTCGAATAACGCAAACTGGCGCCATTGAGTTTCTCACTGAAATAGGCCACGGGACGTTTTTCCTGCATCAAAACAGCACCAATACCTATCCCGGAAGCATCACACTCGATCTCAAAAGTTTTGGAAAAATCAGGTAAACACAAAACAGGAGCAGAACATAACAATGACTTCAAGGTATTAAAAGCATGCTCTTGTTGTTTACCCCACTCAAATTTCCGATCCTTCTTACTTAGCTCAGTAAGAGGGGCGGCTATACTGGAGAAATCCCGTACAAAACGACGGTAAAACCCAGCTAGACCATGGAATGATCGAACCTCAGAGGCGTTTTTCGGGGTTGGCCATTCCTCAATCGCTTTGATTTTGGAACGGTCTACCTCAATACCTCGTGAACTAACGACAAAGCCTAAAAACACGACTTCATCCATGCAAAAAGAACATTTAGACAAGTTTCCATACAACTTAGCATCACGCAGAAGACAGAAAACACGCCTAAGATGATCTAAGTGCGCCTGTGCATTGTGACTGTAAATCAAAATATCATCAAAGTAGACAACAACAAATTTACCAATCACATCACGCAAAACATGATTCATTAATCTCATAAACGTGCTCGGTGCATTAGTGAGACCAAAAGGCATAACTAACCACTCATATAAACCATGCTTTGTTTTAAACGCAGTTTTCCATTCATCCCCTTCATGCATTCTAACTTGAAAATAACCAGATCTCAAATCTATCTTAGAAAACAACTTAGAACCACTTAATTCATCTAGCATATCATCAAGTCTAGGGATAGGAAATCTGTACTTAACTGTTATCTTGTTGATGGCGCGGCAATCCATGCACATTCTCCATTCGTTGTTCTTCTTGGGCACTAGAATGACTGGAACTGCACAAGGGCTCATCGACTCTCGGATTTGCTTCTTCTCTAGCAACTCCTTTACTTGGCGATCGATCTCCTTCGTCTCTTCAGGTGAAGTGCGGTACGCCGGTCGGTTGGGCAAGACTGCGCCGGGTACGAAGTCGATCTGGTGCTCGATCCCACGAACTGGAGGTAATCCACTTGGAATCTCTTCCGGGAACACATCCGCGAACTCCTCCATAAGTGGCTGCACATCACAAGGCAAAGAAACACCATTAGTAGCACTGCCCTTATAAGATAAAAGAACAAAAGGTAAACCTGCTTTTAGTGCTTTCTCTACGCCTTTAACTGAGATGAACAGGGATCGATTCTTCTCTTGACTTGGGGCTGATCCGGGTGCTTTTCCACGAGCTAAGGCATCATTAGGAGACACCTTAGGGGCTGCAATGGTCGAGCATGAGGTGGAACTCGGTGTTGACGGGGCGGCCGAGTTGGTTCGGGCTGCGGCTGCGGCTTGTTTTGCCCGTTCTTGCTTGAATCTCTCTTGCATCCTTTCTTGATCCTCTGCAACAGCTTTAGGAGTAAGTGGCTTGAGCACAGTGGTTCGACCATCTCGAATAATCGAGTAGGTGTTGGCTAAACCATCGTGAACCGCTTTTCTATCGAACTGCCACGGTCTTCCTAAAAGTATATGGGCTGCTTCCATAGGAATAACATCACAAAGAACAGTGTCAGCATAACGACCTTTAGTAAAAGTAACGTGTACCTGACCTGTCACTCGAATGGATCCTCTGTCAGTAAGCCACTGCAACTTGTATGGCTTCGGATGCTTTATTGTGGTGAGGGCGAGTTTATCAACGGCATACTGACTGATTGCGTTGATTACACTCCCACTGTCGATGATCATGGCACAAGTCTGATCTTTGATGGCAACTCGAGTGTAGAAGATGTTCTCTCGTTGCGATTGCTCTTCGTCTTCACGGTTGATGTTCAGACTGCGAATAGAAACCAAGCTAACATGAGATAGCTCGTCTTCTTCATCATCTGGCTCGACTTCAGGGACCTTGACTGCTTCAGGGGCGGCGCCTTGGGTTTCCTCTTCATCTTCACTGGCTGATTCAAGTCCATTATGTTCATTGAGGAACAGAACACGCCGGTTTGGACACTGGTTCTGAAAATGACCCCAACCTTGACATTTATGACACTGGATGTCACGGGCTCGACTAGGGGCTGCATTTGGCGTTGGAGTGGACTGGTTGGGCCGTTGGAAGGGTGGCCTGGGTGTAGACTCGGGTCTACGGCTTGCTTGCGGTGTAGAACGATCATAACGGCGTTCCGGAGGGCCGGATTGACCTCGGGGTCGTGTGGAATCAGTAGAAGGAGTAGAAGGTGATGTGGACGGTGTACCTTTACTCCAAGATGATCGAGTAGGGGCTGCACTTTGACTGGATTGACGGCGGCCTTCTCGCAACTGCTTTTCCACAATTGATGCGTATTGCACCATTCTCTCAATGCTTGTGAATTCTTTGAGCTCTACTTCACAGGCAATGTCTGGATTCATACCTTCAATGTACCGAATGATGGTAGCATTTAAGGTCTCCTCTTTTCCGACTCGATTCAGGGCCGTTTCTAGCTCTTTGTGGTACTCCTCGATCGATCTAGCTCCTTGCTTGATCCGGTTGAGCTTCTTCTCAAGCTCTCTTTCATAGTGGACTGGGATGAAGCGTCCACGCAAGAATCCTTTCATTTCTTCCCAATTGTCAATGGGTGGATTTCTGTTTCTTCGTCTTCTTTCTTGCTGCATTTCCCACCAAGTGGCTGCGTAGCCTTTAAACTCCAAACATGCTAGCTGCACCTTTTTGGCTTCTGAAAAGTCATAGCATGCGAAAATCTTCTCTACCTTACGTTCCCAATCAAGATAGATATCGGGATCGTGAAGGCCTTCAAACTCTGGAATGCTCGTCTTGATGTTGTGGAGCATTCGATCCTCTTCATAGTCATCTCGACTATGGCCTCGTCTCGGGCGACGTCCTCGGTCAAATTCTTCAGTATTCTCATCAAAGTACTCCTCTTCAGGCTCGTTGTGACGTTCTAGACGTTGATTTCCTCGAATGGGTGGAGGAAAGACAGGTGTCGTTTTAGTGCGTTCAAGAGCATGCACTAAATCGTCTATTTTGTCAGAGAGGGCCTGGTGTTGTCTTTGAACATGCTTAGACAACGCTTCAAAATGGTACTTGGGATCCCACGGTGCGGGTGGATCCGAGTATGACTCCATGGGTGCTTTAGAAGGGTCTTTGGACGGGTCCAAAGGTGGTGAAGTCGAATGGTGATCGACTGGAGGTGTAGAGGATGATTCGGTGTGGGTTCCTTTCTTCATGGTACCTACAAAACGAACAAACGTAAAAGAAAACAAGGTAGGACCTCACAATCTCACGTTCACTCTTTTGTTTTCACTCTTGATTTTACCACTCGTGTTTGCACTCAAAGTGTATGGTGCTCAGTGTGTGAAAATCGTGTATAAGGGAGTAGGGACTCGTGTGGTTTGTTCTAAGGAAGGACGGGAATGCTATTCTCGGAACACGGATGAATGTGGTATGTGTAGATGAGATACGGGTTGGGTATGAGTATGTAGGATGGTGGCCGATTGTAGTAGGGTATAGGGATGGGGTGGCCGAATGGTAGGGTAGTATGGGTGGGGTGTGGTGGTCGAATTAGGGTAGGAAGTATAGGGTAGGAAGGAAAGAAGTAGAAGAGAAAAGGAAAGAAGAAAGAGATAAGGTAAGTAGGGAATTTGGATATGTATCAATCTATGTGACACAATCTAAATGCCTTAATTAGCCTAGACTCTAGAAGGAATGAACCAAAAATAAAATAAGACACTTAAGGAAGTTACCAACAAGAAATAGAACTTGTATGGAAAGTTCCAAAAGTAAAACAAACTTGAAGGAAACTACCAAAAATAAGAAAGACTTATTAAGGTAATTACCAACTAACAACTAGTACCAAAAGGAAAGTACCAAAATTAAAATTGAACAAGATGGGAAACAAAGAATTTTCGTTTTTTTTTTTTTTTTTTTTTTTTTTTTCGGATTTTTTTTTTTTTTTTTTTTTTTTGAACGATCGACTTTTCTCTCTTTTTTTTTTAACTGATCGTGTCTCTTTTTTTTTTTTTTTTTTTTTTTTTTTTTTGAACAATGAACAAACGGAAATTAAATTACAACTCGATTCAACGTAAAAATAAAATACGACACAAAAACGAACCAAAGCCGACGTGGCTTTGATACCACTTTTATGATACGACCCGGACTCTAGGAACGAACACACGTCGACACACGTAAGTTTTGTGTCTACGATGACTCAAACAATCAAAGTAAAATATGCGGAAGAAAACTAGACGACTAAGACTCAACTAAAACACCTAGACAATGACACACAAAATAACACAAATCCAATGAATATGGGGCTGTTTTGGACGGCTAAGATAAAGGTAAGGATGATGGAATTTCGATGGTATTGAATGGGTTTAGAATGGCTTGAGTAGATAGGATATGATAGAGTTGTATTGAACTTACGGATTGAACGGATGAGATGTTGTTGAACTCGAACAAGGGCTGGAATGGAACGAACGTTGATGATGCTTGGATGACGTCGATCGGCGATGATGGATGGTGTAAAGTCGATGTGAATTACAACCCGAAAGTTGCCTTGAATCTCGAACGTACACAAGGCCAAATTCTTTAAGTTGCTCTTCGATAGCGAGTTTCCGGCGATCCCTCGAACGTGGACGACGAATTCCCTTTGTAAAACTTAGAGGTGCTAAATCTAAGAGTATGAATTTAATTATCCAAATTCACAAAAGAATTAAAGGGGTGAGACGATATTGAAAGCAATGGCTTAAAAATCAAATATAGTCTAAAGTAACAATGAGACATGGATCCCCTATTTATAACAATAGGTGGATCGAAAACTATAAGCTAAGGACCGAAAATCATAGTCCAAATCAATCTAGGATTGTGTTTGGATATTTCCTAAACTAGAATTCTATTTAAGGTAGATTTTGTAGATCTTGCCTTATCTAAAAATCTGGTCAAAATTCTATCTAAAATAACCGAAAATCTTAACTAAAAATCTGCCAAAAATTCGTCCAAACTATAGGATAAATTAAATAAATAAAATACTATAATCTAATAAATCAATCCCCTTAATTGGATCATCAAGGGCCGATTATTTTGGGCTTTTCCACCATACATGCTTAACTTGGGCTGAATAGCAAGTATACACATCAAGCCCAACAAAAACACACTTGCACGCTTCCTTCATGTATTGCACTCCACATCTTGATCTCCATCTTCCAATGTCAACAAGTTCATCATCTTCAAGCTTCTTTGTACGCCGTCTTCTTCTTCAAGCTTCTTGCGAATTGTAGCTTGCAAATAATCTTGCAACTTCTTAGCTCTTAATCTTGTGACGGGGCCTTTGAATTGAAGCTCTTCATTGACGTCCTCATTGCTATGGATGTCCTCATCAAATTATGAGGTTGATTTTATCTAGACTATAGTATTTAATTTATTTAATTATAGACTATAGTAGATCAGATTTTATTTATTTAATTAGGTACAATTTTCGGTCATAATGTCACATGGTCATAGGTTTGACTAGAATTTTAATTAAGGGAAGAAACTACCTTAAATAGAATTCTAGTTTAGGGAATTTCCTAGTCCAATTGGATATCAATTTGGACTCTCTAATTTTCGTCCCCTTTAGCTAGATTTTCGGCCCTATCAACACTTATAAATAGGTGCCTCATGTCACATTGTTACTTTAGACATTGTTGAATTAAATTGCTTTTGCATTCAATTTGTGTCTCAAAACTTTTCACACGAAAATATTCATTCTTGGAGCTAGCAACTACAAGTCTTATTCAAGGGTATTGCTCAATTCACTTGAGGGATTGACCGGTATTCGCTATCGAGGAACAACTTAGAGATTTCAACCTTGAAGACGTTCGAGATTCAAGGAGGCTATCGGGTTGTGAATCACCACAACAATATCACACGTCCATCATCCATCTTCGTCGACTTCCAAGCAGCCACCAACGTCCACCTTTCAACAGTCCCTTCACGTCCAAGTCCAACACCCGTTCATTTAATCCGTAAGTCCGTTCAAACACTAATATATCCTATCTTCTCCAAGCCCTTCTTCACCAACCTTCACACACAAATTCCTACCTTATTCCAGCTCTCATAATCATCCCACTCAGCCCATTGAACCCTTGGTTTGTGTTATTTAGTTGTGTCATAGTTTTACGTATTTTAGTTGTCTAGATTAGCCGTAATTTTGTGTCGGATTGAATCCTTCTTAATTCTGACGTGTTTCGATTCTTAAGTCTTTCGCTACGTTGTTATTATCGTCCTAGATTACTTGTCTGGGTCGTATCATAAATTTGGCATCAGAGCCACGTCAGCTCTGCTGGTCGTGGTTCAACCGACGTGTCATTTTTTATCCTACGTGTCGTCTTACATGTCTCTTTATTTTAATTTTTATTTTATCGAGTTGTAATAGCATAGTTTCTCATTGAAAAAAAAAAGAACGGTAAAAAAAAAGAAGAGAAAAGACCGAAAAAAAAAAGAGAATATCGGATAAAAGAAAAAGAAAAAATCCGAAAATTACAAAAAAAAAAACAAACAAAAAAAAAAACAAAAGAGGTATATTCATTGTGTTACCAATTGAGTCTGGATTTATTTTGGTAATTTCCTTTTAGTATTTCATCTTATTTGGTAGTTACCTTGTGAGTCTATTTTATTTTTGGAACTTTCCTTCTAAGTTCTATTTTAATTTTGGTAGTTTAGTCCAATTAGGATATTTAGAATTGTGTCACAATTGTGTAACACTTTCCAAATAACCTATTCTTTCTTTCCTTTTCCTTCCTACATCTTTCCTTCTACACTTGGGGGATCCATCTAACCCTAAGCTACCCTACCCTACTCGACCCCACCTACCACACGCCACCTAGTACTACACGTTCCGAGTCATCCCAGACTCCCCCAGCCGACACCCCACCTGTAGACCCACCCCGAAATCCATCCAAAGCTCCCATGGAGTCTTCCTCGGATCCACCTGCACTGTGGGATCCTAAGTATCACTTTGAAGCGCTGTCCAAACACGTTCAAAGGCAACATCAGGCTCTCTCCGACAAGATAGATGATTTAGTGCATGCTCTTGAACGGACTAAAACAACGCCCGTTTTCCCTCAAGCCATTCGAGGAAATCAGCGCCTAGAGCGTCAAAACGAGCCTGAAGAGGAGTACTTTGATGAGAATACTGAAGAATTCGACCGAGGCCGTCGTCCGAGATGTGGCAATAGTCGAGATGACTATAATGAAGACTGAATGCTCAACAACATCAAAACAAGCATTCCGGAGTTTGAAGGCCTTCACGATCCTGATGTCTACCTAGATCGGGAACGTAAGGTAGAGAAGATTTTCGCATGCTATGACTTTTCAGAAGCCAAAAAGGTGCAATTAGCATGTTTGAAGTTCAGAGGCTACGCAGCCACTTGGTGGGAGATGCAGCAAGAAAGAAGGCGCAGAAATCGCAATCCACCCATCGACAATTGGGAAGAGATGAAAGGATTCATGCGTGGATGCTTCATTCCAGTCCACTATGAAAGAGAGCTTGAGAAGAAGCTCAACCGGATCAAGCAAGGAACCCGTTCGATTGAAGAGTACCACAAAGAGCTCGAGACTGCCTTGAATCGAGTTGGGAAAGAAGAGACCTTAAATGCTACCATCATTCGGTACATTGAAGGTATGAATCCCGATATTGCATGTGAAGTGGAGCTCAAAGAATTCACAAGCATAGAGAGAATGGTGCAGTACGCATCAATTGTGGAAAAGCAGTTGCGAGAAGGCCGCCGTCGATCCAGTCAGACTTCAGCCCCTACTCGCCAATCTTGGAGTAAAGGTACACCTTCCACACACCTTCTACTCCTTCTGATGATTCTACTCGACCCCGTGGTCAATCCGGACCCCCGGAACGCCGTTTCGACCGTTCTACTCCGCAATCGAGCCGTAGACCCGAGTCTACACCAAGGCCACCATTCCAACGGCCCAATCAGCCCAGTCCGGCGCCAACTTCAGCCCCTAGTCGAGCCCGAGATGTTCAATGCCATAAATGCCAAGGTTGGGGTCATTTTCAGAATCAGTGCCCAAACCGACGCGTTCTATTCATCACGGATCAGAATGAACTCGAATCAGCCAGTGAAGATGATGAACCGCCCAAGGCCGAACCTTCACCTGAAGAAGACGCCCAAGATGAGCTTGAAGAAGAAGAACCCGAGAATCTTCATGTCAGTTTGGTTTCTATCCGCAGTCTGAACATAAACCGAGAAGAAGAGCAACAATCACAGCGAGAGAATATCTTTTACACGAAAGTTGCTGTTCAAAGCAAGACTTGCACGATGATAGTTGATAGCGGCAGTGTTATCAATGCAGTAAGCCAGTATGCAGTCGACAAGCTTGGATTATCCACTGTGAAGCATCCAAATCCATACCGTTTGCAATGGCTTACCGAAAGAGGCACAGTTCGTGTAACCGGTCAGGTACATGTATCCTTTTGTATTGGTCATTATTCTGACACTGTATTATGCGATGTTATTCCTATGGATGCAGCACATATACTTTTAGGGAGATCATGGCAATTCGATAGACAAGCTGTACACGACGGACTCACGAACACCTACACAGTGAAGAAAGATGGTGATGAGGTAGTCCAAGGCAATGAAGAAAATGATCCGGAGCTACAGTTTAAAGGTCCAATGACGCGTTTGCGAGCTAAGAAGTTGCAAGCTTATTTACAAGCTTCTATTCGTCGCAAATTCGAGTTGCATGAAGATGAAGTGAAGAGCAGCTCAAGATGGATCACCATGCTATCTATTAATGATGAAGAAGGTATCATGAAGACGTGAGAAGAAGAATCACGCCATTTGGACGTGTGCATAAAAAGTTATACGCGTTTGCATGGGAAATCGGGAGATGCTGTTTTTCATGCAAAGGTGGTAATATTAATTGTACCATGGGCCACGAAATTATTCATGTTAATTCAGCCCATGATCGAGTTCTAAGGTCCAAGATGGTGTGGAAATACAGGCCCAAATCCATTGTGGGATTTATCCTTATCTAGTTAGATTTTAGATAGATTTTGTTATCTTATTTTTGGTATCTTTTGATTTTATCCTAGATTCATTAGGATTAGTTTTGGATTGATTTTTATCACTTAATTAGGTCTAATTTTCGTCCCCTATGTGTCCTATAAATAGGGCTACCATGTGACACTTTAAAAGTTAGACAATTGCAAGAATTCAAGAGTTATTTCTCAATCTGTCTCAAGATCTTTTGTTGATCAAAATTTTATCTTCAAAGTTCTATTGTTTTAGCAACTCAATAGTCCTATTCAAGTTCTTCAGGGTGCGTTCAAGTACTTGGGAGAATTGCTATCCGGAGAAGCTAGACGTGCGCGTTCGGGTTATTCAACACGGGTTCGCCGAATCTAACCTATCCTTCGACCACACCGCCGCCGCCAACACCATCAATACCGCCGTCATCCGCCGCCGTGACCATCACCACCGCCGAGTTCCAGCCACCATCCAAGTGTTCCAATCGAGTCCTAGTTCGTGTCTACGTAATTCTAGTAAGTTTTATCGTATTCTGAGTCGGATTGATTCCATTATTTTCTAGCTGACGTAGTTCGTTCTTGAAGTCTTCCGCGTGCATAAATCTCGTGTCTTGGATACATTGTCCGGGTCACATCATAAATTTGGCATCAGAGCCACGTCAGCTATGCTGGTCGTGGTTCAATCCGACGTGTCAAATACGTGTTAGTTTTCTGTCATACGTGTCATTTAATTTTCCTATTGTTTCGAGTCTATTGTAATCTGATTCATATTCATTGAAAAAAAAAAAAAAAAGAAATCGGCCAAAAAGAAAAAAAAAATCGCCGATTAAAAAAAAAAAAAACGAAAATCAGATTGTTCTACTTGTTTTCAATTTTAATTCCTTGTTTTTTAGATTTGTTCCATATATTTAGGGATTCTTAGATTGTGTTCACACATTCAAAATCCTTATTTCCTTATCCATTAGATTTCTTACCTTGTTTAGATAGATTTCATCCTAATCTATATCTATTCAAGATCTTTCCATCCCCATCCATCTCTAATCAAGATTATCCATCCTAAACCATCAAATTTTCGTTCCTAATCATCTATAGGATTCGAAATTGCCATCTCTTTCATACATACACCCGGTTCACCTTATACACCACATAGTCCATACACCCATACACCCATACACCCGTACACCCGTACACCCATACACCCGTGGTCTACATACACCAACCCATTGAATACTCATTCCACACGCCTACTTCTACTCTTAACAACCTTCTGGCTTGATTTTATCCGTTGGAGCTTGAAGAAGACCCAAGAGGAGCTAGTCAAGAGAAGCTGCTGAATTTTTCGATCAACCCACCCCCATAATTCACTCCACACATACACTACTGATGTGACCCGGACAACTAATCCAAGACACGAACAAAACGCATGCGGAATACTTATAGATCGAAACACGTCAGGCGAATGAAGGATTCAATCCGACAGATAACAAGACACAGATAAACGACTAAACTATGAAAAATAAGACTCGAATAAATGCTAGACACCTAAGACACGTAGAAATATGACTCAACTAAATAAAACACACACAAATAAATAGATAGATAGGCGATTTGGGACAGATTTGTTATACGTGTTAATTAAGGCGAATTGGACACGTATAGGTGATGAACGATTTATGGCGATGAATTATGGCTGGATTATGGATGAGGCTGATGATGAAACGTACGTAGGTGGTAGATGAAGGATGGTGAACGATGGAGATGAATTGAAAAGGTAGAAGAATTAAACTTACTCGAACCCCGTCTTGCGGTGAAGACGAAACGCGATTTCTCGAATACTCCAAGTTTGATAGCAATTCTCCCAAGTACTTGATGTACCCTGAAGAACTTGAATAAGACTATTGAATTGCTAGATCAATAGAATTGTGTTTGATCAACCAAAGGATCGATAAATGTGATCAACCAAAGGATCGGTGAGACAATTGAGAAATTAACTCTTTATTTCATGCAACGTCTGAATCATGAATGTCACATGGTGCTCCTATTTATAGGAGTGTATATGGACGAAAATTAGAGTCCTAATACTAGAAGAATTCAAAATAAACTAGTTCTAATCTATCTAGGATTGTTACCTTATCCAAAATCTGGTTTTAAGGTAAGAATCAAAAGATACCAAAAATAAAGTAAGAAAAATCTAACTAGATAAAGATAAATCCCAAAAACTTGGGCCTTCATAAATCTCGCCTATTTGGACCTTTAATTACACGACATGGGCTGAAATATAGTGTATAATTTCGTGGCCCATGTAATATAATCCTTGCCACCTTTGCATGAAAAACAGCATCTCCTGATTTTTCATGCAAACGCGAATAACTTTTGATGCACACGTCCAAATGGCGTCATTCTTCTTCTCTTAAAGTATGATATCCCATGGTGTGATTTTGATCATGATGTATTGTTCTTCAAATCTTGATTTCCAATCTTTGATGGCCCTCATTCTAACAATCTTCGGACTTTTGAATGATAGCTCCGGATTTAATTCTTCAAGGCTTTTCAGGATCATATCAACTACACATACTTGAGAGTTAAACACGAGTGGAAAAATCAAGAGTGACATACACGAGCGTCTGTGAGGAATTGTGAGGTACTACTTTGCTTTTTCTTCACGTTTGTTCGTTTTACAGGTACCATGAAGAAAGGAAACAATAAAGGGGCGACTACTCCACCCCTTGAGGAGCCTAGATCGCCGAACACACCAGGCGAACAGTCCTACTCGTCCGAACCACAGTGGGATCCCAAGTTCCAATACCAAGCTCTAGTTCAACACTTTGAACGACAGAATCGTCTACTGAAAGACGAACTTGGCAACCAAGTAGCTGAATTGCAAGAGGAGCTTGCAAGACTCAGAGCCCAGTCGACCACATCCCAAACGGTCCAAGGGAATCCTGAGAAGAGGCCACTCGAGCCTCAAGATAAAGAGACGAGGCAATCTGAGCCTCAAATCAATGCAGAGAGGCAATCCGAGCCTCAAGACAACACAGAGAGGCATTCCGAGCCTCAATTGGAGCCTACTGGCCGACGCCAGCAGCAAAGGACTGTCAACAGGCCGCCGCCTGTACAGCAAGATGTTCAAAGGCCGCCCCGTGAGCCCGCCTTTGAAGATGACTATGATTATGGATACGATTCCTATGCAGCCAGTGGGTATGAAGCTGATTATCCACCACAAGGGCACAGAGGACGCCATGGCCGACCTCGAGGTCCCCATAGGCGTACAAATCATCATGATGATGATGATGGTAGGCTCAACAACATCAAGACGAGCATACCCGAGTTTGAAGGCCTTCACGATCCCGATGTTTACTTAGATTGGGAACGTAAGGTAGAGAAGATCTTTGCATGCTACAACTTTTCAGAGCAAAAGAAGGTACAACTTGCATGCTTAGAATTTAGAGGCTATGCAGCCTCATGGTGGGAAATGCAACAAGAAAGAAGACGCAGAAACCACAACCCTCCCATTGACAATTGGGAAGAAATGAAGGGATTCCTGCGTGGGCGATTTATACCTATGCATTATGAACGGGAGCTTGAGAAGAAGCTCAATCGGGTCAAACAAGGTACAAGGTCGATTGAAGAGTACCACAAGGAATTGGAGACCCTTCTGAACCGAGTCGGGAAGCAAGAGACCTTAAATGCTACCATCATCCGGTACATTGAAGGCATGAACCCCGACATTGCATGTGAAGTCGAGCTCAGAGACTTCACCAGTGTAGAAAGAATGGTGCAGTACGCATCAATTGTGGAAAGGCAGCTAAGAGAGGGTCGCCGTCGATCCCACTTCAATTCAGCCCCTACACGCCCCTCTTGGAATAAAGTGATACGAACCCGAAAAGCATAAAAGAATCAAATCCAAGAATTCCATTGAGAGCTTCAAAGATAATCATGTTGTCCAAGATTAAAGATTGGAGATCAAGATTTGAAGAACACAAGTGTATGAACATATTCAGATATTTTGGGCAGTCCATAAAGATCAAATATTCAGCCCGAGATTGGTCAACATGCTATCCATAGATGATGAAGAAGGAAGCATGAAGATGTGAGAAGAAGAATGACGCCATTTGAACGTGTGCATTAAAAGTTATACGCGTTTGCATGGGAAATCGGGAGTTATTGTTTTTCATGCAAAGGTGGCAAGAATAATACATGATATGGGCCACGAATTATTTATGATAAATTACAGCCCATATTGTGTTAATTTGAAGGTCCAACAAGCGAGATTTATGAAGGCCCAAGTTGTTGGGATTTATCCTTATCTAGTTAGATTTAGATAGATTTTTCTTATCTTATTTTTGGTAACTTTTGATTTTATCCTAGTTTGACTAGAACTCTTAGTTTTTCGATTTTTCCTAGATTTAGGACTCTAAATTTCGTTCATATATCACTCCTATAAATAGGAGTACCTTGTGACATTATTATTCAGACATTGCATGAAATAAAGAGTTAATTTCTCAATTGTCTCACCGATCCTTTGGTTGATCACATTTATCGATCCTTTGGTTGATCAAACACAATTCTATTGATCTAGCAATTCAATAGTCTTATTCAAGTTCTTTAGGGTACAACCAGTACTTGGGAGAATTGCTATCCGGAGAAGTTAGACGTGCGCGTTCGAGTTTATCAACACGGGTTCGCCGAATCTATCCTATCCTTCTATCAACATCGCCGCTGTCCATTCTTTGACGTCATCCATCATCCATCTACACACGCCTTCGACTTCAGCCCCAGGTTGCCAACGCCCGTTCCTCATCACAAGTTCGTCCATTCATCAATTCTGTAAGTCTTTATCTAGTTATATCGAGTCTTCCGCTGTTTTTCGTGTCCTATTTCAAGTCCCGGTATTATTTTCAACCCTTACACCGTCGTCGAGAGTTTCGATCTTGTCATCCGCATTCCTTCATGTTCTTGAGCATGACGGGATCACATCATAAAGGTACACCTTCCACATCACTTTCTACTCCTTCTAATGATTCTACACGTCCCAGAGGTCCATCCGGACCACCCGAACGGCGTTTCGACCGTTCTACACCACAGACAAGTCGTAGACCCGAGTCTACGCTGCCCAACCAGCCACGGCCGACCCCTACTCGGCCAAATCAAGGTGTTACAGCCCCTAATGCAGCCCCTAATCGTGCTCGTGACATCCAATGTCATAAGTGTCAAGGTTGGGGCCATTTCCAAGCTCAATGTCCAAACCGGCGGATTCTATACTTAACGGAATCAAATGAAGTCGAATCAGCCAGTGAGGATGAAAAAGAGCCCATAGGCGACGCCACCATTGAAGAAGAGATCGAGAATGATGCAGCCCCTAGCCAAGTCGATCCGGAAGTTCAACTCAGTTTGGTCACAATCCGGAGTTTGAGCATCATTCGAGAAGAGGAACAAGAACACCAACGGGAGAACATCTTCTACACCCGTGCAGTGATTCAAGGTCACACGTGTTCTATGATTATTGATAGTGGCAGTGTAATCAATGCCATTAGTCAATACGCCGTTGAAAAGCTTGGTCTACCTGTTCAACAACATGCAAAACCATACAGATTGCAGTGGCTTACAGAATGAGGCGAGATACGCGTGGTTCACCAGGTAAGTGTCTCATTCTCAATCCATAAGTTTTCTGACACTGTTTTGTGCGACGTTATCCCTATGGATGCAGCACACTTGTTGTTAGGCAGACCTTGGCAGTATGATCGACATGTTGTCCACGATGGACGTCTGAACACTTACACCGTCGACATTGATGGCCGAATCAGCACCCTAAGGCCATTATCACCTAAAGACGTTGCTATGGATCAGCAACGCATGCAAGAGAGGTTCAAAGAGGAAAAGGCGAAGTAAGCAGCCGCAAAACGGGCCCCGAAGGCCACGGCCGAGACCTCAGCCCCCGGACAGCCCCTTGTCGTCGCCCCTAACCCTCCTAAACCACCTCATTCGAGCTCCCTAGCTGAGGAAAAGAAGTTGGAGTCGAGTTCAAACAAGCCTCATGTGAAGAGCTTGTTTATTTCAGCAAAAGGAGTTCAGAAAGCCGTTAAAGCAGGTATGCCCCTTGTTCTACTCACATTTAAGAGCAGTGCTACTAATGATTGTTTGCCTAGTGATGTGCAGCCCTTACTTGATGAGTTCAAGGACGTTTTTCCTGAGGAGATACCCGAAGGACTTCCACCAGTGCGAGGAATCGAGCATCAGATCGATTTCGTCCCCGGAGCCATGCTTCCCAACCGACCAGCCTATAGGACGTCTCCCGACGAGACTAAGGAGATAGATAAACAAGTCAAGGAGCTGTTGGAGAAGAAGCAAATTCGAGAAAGCTTGAGCCAGTGCGCCGTTCCAGTGATTCCAGTGCCAAAGAAGAACAACGAATGGCGTATGTGCATGGATTGCCGTGCAATCAACAAAATCACGGTAAAGTATCGTTTTCCCATCCCTAGATTAGATGATATGCTTGATGAGTTATCTGGTTCGCGTGTCTTTTCTAAGATTGATTTGCGTTCTTGATGTGACCCGGATAATGAATCCAAGACACGAAGAATACGCAAGCGGAAGACTTTAAGGACTCGAACAACGTCAGCGAATGAAGGGTAGAATCCGACGCAAATTAAAAGACAAAACTTACTAGAAAACGACGACTCGAACTTGGACTCGATTGGAACACTTGGTAGGACTTCGATGGGGCTGGAATCACGGCGGTGATGGCTAGGATGGCGGCGGTGGTCGGTGGAATGGCGGCGGTGGAAGGTAGAATGGATAGGACAGATCGGTGAACCCGTGTTGAATCAACCCGAACGCACTCGTCTAACCTTTCCGGATAGCAATTCTCCCAAGTACTTGATTGTACCCTGAAGAACTTGAATAAGACTATTGAATTGCTAGATCAATAGAATTGTATTTGATCAACCAAAGGATCGATAAATGTGATCAACCAAAGGATCGGTGAGACAATTAAGAAATTAACTCTTTATTTCATGCAACGTCTGATTTATGAATGTCACAGGGTGCTCCTATTTATAGGAGAGATTATGAACGAAAATTAACCCTAATTAACTAGATAAATATAAAAAAATACTAATCCTAATCAAACTAGGATAAAATCAAAAGATACCAAAAATAAGATAACAAAAATCTATCTAAATCTAACTAGATAAGGATAAATCCCAATGGACTTGGGCCTTCATAAATCTCGCCTATTTGGACTTAATTAATCACAACAATGGGCTGATTTTATTGATTAAATTCGTGGCCCATGTTATAATTAATCTTGCCACCTTTGCATGAAAAACAGCATCTCCCGATTTCCCATGCAAACGCGTATAACTTTTCATGCACACGTCCAAATGGCGTCGTTCTTCTTCTCACGTCTTCATGCTTCCTTCTTCATCATCAAATGATAGCATGTTGACCAATCTCGGGCTGAATATTTGATTTTCATGGGCTGCCCAAAATATCTGAATATTTTCATGCACTTGTGCTCTTCAAATCTTGATCTCCAATCTTTAATCTTGAACAACATGATTATCTTTGAAGCACTCAATGGCATTCTTGGATTTGATTCTTTTATGCTTTTCAGGATCATATCATTCCCCTCCTCTTGAAAAGAATTCGTCCTCGAATTCAAATCTCCAGGATCAAAGATGAACACGAAATGAACATCAATCTCTTTTTGCACAAGATCAATAACATGGGGCACATCTTTAGCAACCTGTAAAATAAAGATATCACAAGAAAATGGTTGACAAATGATGTTAGAATTCGGCAGCTCCTCCATGCTAGCTTGATCGAATTCGGCAGCTCCTCCATGCTCCTTTTCAGAACAAGGCTGTATCTCCATCAACTTCTCAACTTCTTCGGATTCCTCAACGGTGGCAACAACCTTCATTTCTTCTCTCTCGACTTCTCCAACGTCTTCACAAGTAGCAACATTTATCAATTCATTAAGAGATGCTTCAACTGAAATTGTTACCTCGAAAGTAGAATCTTCTTTGATGGTAACGATCTCAGATGGTAACGCAACGTGGATTTCTTCTTGAATGTCGTGAGCTTGGTTTGGCACATCCATGATCGGCTGAACTGGTGATGCAGGCCGTGTAGGTGGCACATAGGTACGTAGAAACTCCTCGAATGACTCAGGTTCGCTCCAACGAAACGGGGCTGTTTGGCGATGAGCTCTAGGTGACAACTCTACATTTGACTCTACTTGAACCACTTCATTTTGCAGACTCTCCAACCACTTCTCTATCTCAATGGCATATTGCACCATGTCTTTCAACTTGTCGAAGTGATACATTGCTACCTTTTCTCGGATTGCCCTTCGTAGACCAGCTAGGAATCTATCCATGGTATCTTCTGGATATTCTTCTACATCAGCTCGTCTTATGGCTTCAATGATTTTGTTGTAGTAGGCATTTACACTTCGATCTCTTTGTCTAAGCTTGTATAGCTTCTCCTCCAACTCCCATTGGTAGTGGTCTGGAATGAAGCGTTTCCGCATCAACTCTTTCAACTCACGCCATGTGTCGATAGGTGGAAGGTGATCTCGGTGGCATCGATTTTGTTGGAATTCCCACCATGTTGCTGCGTAGCCTATAAACTCCAATGAAATTAATTGTACCTTCTTTGGCTCGGGGAAGTAGTAGTACTTAAAAAACTTATCAACTCTGCGTTCCCAATCTAGGTACACTTCTGGATCATATAGACCTTCGAACTCTGGGATGGTTATCTTGTTGCGGTGTAGACCATCGGCATCTCTGAATCGATTCGGACGGACTCGGACCGGATCCATCTAACTTGATGATGTGGGGCTGTTGTATGGATGGTGTAGGTAAACCTGCTGTTTTGGTGTTTGTAGACCACGGGTGTACGGGTGTATGGGTGTATGGAGTATGTGGTGTATATGGTGAACCGGGTGTAGGTATGAAAGATATGAAAATTTCAAATCCTATAGATGATTAGGAACGAAAATTTGATGGTTTAGGATGGATAATCTTGATTAGATATGGATGGGGATGGAAAGATCTTGAATAGATATAGATTAGGATGAAATCTAT
Source organism: Perilla frutescens (assembly GCA_026008535.1). NCBI lineage: Eukaryota > Viridiplantae > Streptophyta > Magnoliopsida > Lamiales > Lamiaceae > Perilla > Perilla frutescens. The sequence continues at coordinate 47,756,239 of BRKX01000012.1, forward strand.
CTAAACAAGGTAAGAAATCTAATGGATAAGGAAATAAGGATTTTGGATGTGTGAACACAATCTAAGAATCCCTAAATATATGGAACAAATCTAAAAACAAGGAATTAAAAATTGAAATCAAATAAACAATCTGATTTTCGTTTTTTTTTTTTTTTTTTTTTCGGATTTTTTTTTTTTCGATTTTTTTTTTTTGCTGTAGGGATTTCGATCCCTTTGCTCTTTTACCTTTTTTTTTCAATGAATAGAAATCAGATTACAAGACTCGAAACAAAATGAAATTTAAATGACACGTATTTGACACGTAGATGACACGTCGGATTGAACCACGACCAGCAGAGCTGACGTGGCTCTGATGCCAAATTTATGATGTGACCCGGATAATGAATCCAAGACACGAAGAATACGCAAGCGGAAGACTTTAAGGACTCGAACAACGTCAGCGAATGAAGGGTAGAATCCGACGCAAATTAAAAGACAAAACTTACTAGAAAACGAAGACTCGAACTTGGACTCGATTGGAACACTTGGTAGGACTTCGATGGGGCTGGAATCACGGCGGTGATGGCTAGGATGGCGGCGGTGGTCGGTGGAATGGCGGCGGTGGAAGGTAGAATGGATAGGACAGATCGGTGAACCCGTGTTGAATCAACCCGAACGCACTCGTCTAACCTTTCCGGATAGCAATTCTCCCAAGTACTTGATTGTACCCTGAAGAACTTGAATAAGACTATTGAATTGCTAGATCAATAGAATTGTATTTGATCAACCAAAGGATCGATAAATGTGATCAACCAAAGGATCGGTGAGACAATTAAGAAATTAACTCTTTATTTCATGCAACGTCTGATTTATGAATGTCACAGGGTGCTCCTATTTATAGGAGAGATTATGAACGAAAATTAACCCTAATTAACTAGATAAATATAAAAAAATACTAATCCTAATCAAACTAGGATAAAATCAAAAGATACCAAAAATAAGATAACAAAAATCTATCTAAATCTAACTAGATAAGGATAAATCCCAATGGACTTGGGCCTTCATAAATCTCGCCTATTTGGACTTAATTAATCACAACAATGGGCTGATTTTATTGATTAAATTCGTGGCCCATGTTATAATTAATCTTGCCACCTTTGCATGAAAAACAGCATCTCCCGATTTCCCATGCAAACGCGTATAACTTTTCATGCACACGTCCAAATGGCGTCGTTCTTCTTCTCACGTCTTCATGCTTCCTTCTTCATCATCAAATGATAGCATGTTGACCAATCTCGGGCTGAATATTTGATTTTCATGGGCTGCCCAAAATATCTGAATATTTTCATGCACTTGTGCTCTTCAAATCTTGATCTCCAATCTTTAATCTTGAACAACATGATTATCTTTGAAGCACTCAATGGCATTCTTGGATTTGATTCTTTTATGCTTTTCAGGATCATATCATTCCCCTCCTCTTGAAAAGAATTCGTCCTCGAATTCAAATCTCCAGGATCAAAGATGAACACGAAATGAACATCAATCTCTTTTTGCACAAGATCAATAACATGGGGCACATCTTTAGCAACCTGTAAAATAAAGATATCACAAGAAAATGGTTGACAAATGATGTTAGAATTCGGCAGCTCCTCCATGCTAGCTTGATCGAATTCGGCAGCTCCTCCATGCTCCTTTTCAGAACAAGGCTGTATCTCCATCAACTTCTCAACTTCTTCGGATTCCTCAACGGTGGCAACAACCTTCATTTCTTCTCTCTCGACTTCTCCAACGTCTTCACAAGTAGCAACATTTATCAATTCATTAAGAGATGCTTCAACTGAAATTGTTACCTCGAAAGTAGAATCTTCTTTGATGGTAACGATCTCAGATGGTAACGCAACGTGGATTTCTTCTTGAATGTCGTGAGCTTGGTTTGGCACATCCATGATCGGCTGAACTGGTGATGCAGGCCGTGTAGGTGGCACATAGGTACGTAGAAACTCCTCGAATGACTCAGGTTCGCTCCAACGAAACGGGGCTGTTTGGCGATGAGCTCTAGGTGACAACTCTACATTTGACTCTACTTGAACCACTTCATTTTGCAGACTCTCCAACCACTTCTCTATCTCAATGGCATATTGCACCATGTCTTTCAACTTGTCGAAGTGATACATTGCTACCTTTTCTCGGATTGCCCTTCGTAGACCAGCTAGGAATCTATCCATGGTATCTTCTGGATATTCTTCTACATCAGCTCGTCTTATGGCTTCAATCATTTTGTTGTAGTAGGCATTTACACTTCGATCTCTTTGTCTAAGCTTGTATAGCTTCTCCTCCAACTCCCATTGGTAGTGGTCTGGAATGAAGCGTTTCCGCATCAACTCTTTCAACTCACGCCATGTGTCGATAGGTGGAAGGTGATCTCGGTGGCATCGATTTTGTTGGAATTCCCACCATGTTGCTGCGTAGCCTATAAACTCCAATGAAATTAATTGTACCTTCTTTGGCTCGGGGAAGTAGTAGTACTTAAAAAACTTATCAACTCTGCGTTCCCAATCTAGGTACACTTCTGGATCATATAGACCTTCGAACTCTGGGATGGTTATCTTGTTGCGGTGTAGACCATCGGCATCTCTGAATCGATTCGGACGGACTCGGACCGGATCCATCTAACTTGATGATGTGGGGCTGTTGTATGGATGGTGTAGGTAAACCTGCTGTTTTGGTGTTTGTAGACCACGGGTGTACGGGTGTATGGGTGTATGGAGTATGTGGTGTATATGGTGAACCGGGTGTAGGTATGAAAGATATGAAAATTTCAAATCCTATAGATGATTAGGAACGAAAATTTGATGGCTTAGGATGGATAATCTTGATTAGATATGGATGGGGATGGAAAGATCTTGAATAGATATAGATTAGGATGAAATCTATCTAAACAAGGTAAGAAATCTAATGGATAAGGAAATAAGGATTTTGGATGTGTGAACACAATCTAAGAATCCCTAAATATATGGAACAAATCTAAAAACAAGGAATTAAAAATTGAAATCAAATAAACAATCTGATTTTCGTTTTTTTTTTTTTTTTTTCGGATTTTTTTTTTTTCGATTTTTTTTTTTTGCTGTAGGGATTTCGATCCCTTTGCTCTTTTACCTTTTTTTTTCAATGAATAGAAATCAGATTACAAGACTCGAAACAAAATGAAATTTAAATGACACGTATTTGACACGTAGATGACACGTCGGATTGAACCACGACCAGCAGAGCTGACGTGGCTCTGATGCCAAATTTATGATGTGACCCGGATAATGAATCCAAGACACGAAGAATACGCAAGCGGAAGACTTTAAGGACTCGAACAACGTCAGCGAATGAAGGGTAGAATCCGACGCAAATTAAAAGACAAAACTTACTAGAAAACGACGACTCGAACTTGGACTCGATTGGAACACTTGGTAGGACTTCGATGGGGCTGGAATCACGGCGGTGATGGCTAGGATGGCGGCGGTGGTCGGTGGAATGGCGGCGGTGGAAGGTAGAATGGATAGGACAGATCGGTGAACCCGTGTTGAATCAACCCGAACGCACTCGTCTAACCTTTCCGGATAGCAATTCTCCCAAGTACTTGATTGTACCCTGAAGAACTTGAATAAGACTATTGAATTGCTAGATCAATAGAATTGTATTTGATCAACCAAAGGATCGATAAATGTGATCAACCAAAGGATCGGTGAGACAATTAAGAAATTAACTCTTTATTTCATGCAACGTCTGATTTATGAATGTCACAGGGTGCTCCTATTTATAGGAGAGATTATGAACGAAAATTAACCCTAATTAACTAGATAAATATAAAAAAATACTAATCCTAATCAAACTAGGATAAAATCAAAAGATACCAAAAATAAGATAACAAAAATCTATCTAAATCTAACTAGATAAGGATAAATCCCAATGGACTTGGGCCTTCATAAATCTCGCCTATTTGGACTTAATTAATCACAACAATGGGCTGATTTTATTGATTAAATTCGTGGCCCATGTTATAATTAATCTTGCCACCTTTGCATGAAAAACAGCATCTCCCGATTTCCCATGCAAACGCGTATAACTTTTCATGCACACGTCCAAATGGCGTCGTTCTTCTTCTCACGTCTTCATGCTTCCTTCTTCATCATCAAATGATAGCATGTTGACCAATCTCGGGCTGAATATTTGATTTTCATGGGCTGCCCAAAATATCTGAATATTTTCATGCACTTGTGCTCTTCAAATCTTGATCTCCAATCTTTAATCTTGAACAACATGATTATCTTTGAAGCACTCAATGGCATTCTTGGATTTGATTCTTTTATGCTTTTCAGGATCATATCATTCCCCTCCTCTTGAAAAGAATTCGTCCTCGAATTCAAATCTCCAGGATCAAAGATGAACACGAAATGAACATCAATCTCTTTTTGCACAAGATCAATAACATGGGGCACATCTTTAGCAACCTGTAAAATAAAGATATCACAAGAAAATGGTTGACAAATGATGTTAGAATTCGGCAGCTCCTCCATGCTAGCTTGATCGAATTCGGCAGCTCCTCCATGCTCCTTTTCAGAACAAGGCTGTATCTCCATCAACTTCTCAACTTCTTCGGATTCCTCAACGGTGGCAACAACCTTCATTTCTTCTCTCTCGACTTCTCCAACGTCTTCACAAGTAGCAACATTTATCAATTCATTAAGAGATGCTTCAACTGAAATTGTTACCTCGAAAGTAGAATCTTCTTTGATGGTAACGATCTCAGATGGTAACGCAACGTGGATTTCTTCTTGAATGTCATGAGCTTGGTTTGGCACATCCATGATCGGCTGAACTGGTGATGCAGGCCGTGTAGGTGGCACATAGGTACGTAGAAACTCCTCGAATGACTCAGGTTCGCTCCAACGAAACGGGGCTGTTTGGCGATGAGCTCTAGGTGACAACTCTACATTTGACTCTACTTGAACCACTTCATTTTGCAGACTCTCCAACCACTTCTCTATCTCAATGGCATATTGCACCATGTCTTTCAACTTGTCGAAGTGATACATTGCTACCTTTTCTCGGATTGCCCTTCGTAGACCAGCTAGGAATCTATCCATGGTATCTTCTGGATATTCTTCTACATCAGCTCGTCTTATGGCTTCAATGATTTTGTTGTAGTAGGCATTTACACTTCGATCTCTTTGTCTAAGCTTGTATAGCTTCTCCTCCAACTCCCATTGGTAGTGGTCTGGAATGAAGCGTTTCCGCATCAACTCTTTCAACTCACGCCATGTGTCGATAGGTGGAAGGTGATCTCGGTGGCATCGATTTTGTTGGAATTCCCACCATGTTGCTGCGTAGCCTATAAACTCCAATGAAATTAATTGTACCTTCTTTGGCTCGGGGAAGTAGTAGTACTTAAAAAACTTATCAACTCTGCGTTCCCAATCTAGGTACACTTCTGGATCATATAGACCTTCGAACTCTGGGATGGTTATCTTGTTGCGGTGTAGACCATCGGCATCTCTGAATCGATTCGGACGGACTCGGACCGGATCCATCTAACTTGATGATGTGGGGCTGTTGTATGGATGGTGTAGGTAAACCTGCTGTTTTGGTGTTTGTAGACCACGGGTGTACGGGTGTATGGGTGTATGGAGTATGTGGTGTATATGGTGAACCGGGTGTAGGTATGAAAGATATGAAAATTTCAAATCCTATAGATGATTAGGAACGAAAATTTGATGGTTTAGGATGGATAATCTTGATTAGATATGGATGGGGATGGAAAGATCTTGAATAGATATAGATTAGGATGAAATCTATCTAAACAAGGTAAGAAATCTAATGGATAAGGAAATAAGGATTTTGGATGTGTGAACACAATCTAAGAATCCCTAAATATATGGAACAAATCTAAAAACAAGGAATTAAAAATTGAAATCAAATAAACAATCTGATTTTCGTTTTTTTTTTTTTTTTTTTCGGATTTTTTTTTTTTCGATTTTTTTTTTTGCTGTAGGGATTTCGATCCCTTTGCTCTTTTACCTTTTTTTTTCAATGAATAGAAATCAGATTACAAGACTCGAAACAAAATGAAATTTAAATGACACGTATTTGACACGTAGATGACACGTCGGATTGAACCACGACCAGCAGAGCTGACGTGGCTCTGATGCCAAATTTATGATGTGACCCGGATAATGAATCCAAGACACGAAGAATACGCAAGCGGAAGACTTTAAGGACTCGAACAACGTCAGCGAATGAAGGGTAGAATCCGACGCAAATTAAAAGACAAAACTTACTAGAAAACGACGACTCGAACTTGGACTCGATTGGAACACTTGGTAGGACTTCGATGGGGCTGGAATCACGGCGGTGATGGCTAGGATGGCGGCGGTGGTCGGTGGAATGGCGGCGGTGGAAGGTAGAATGGATAGGACAGATCGGTGAACCCGTGTTGAATCAACCCGAACGCACTCGTCTAACCTTTCCGGATAGCAATTCTCCCAAGTACTTGATTGTACCCTGAAGAACTTGAATAAGACTATTGAATTGCTAGATCAATAGAATTGTATTTGATCAACCAAAGGATCGATAAATGTGATCAACCAAAGGATCGGTGAGACAATTAAGAAATTAACTCTTTATTTCATGCAACGTCTGATTTATGAATGTCACAGGGTGCTCCTATTTATAGGAGAGATTATGAACGAAAATTAACCCTAATTAACTAGATAAATATAAAAAAATACTAATCCTAATCAAACTAGGATAAAATCAAAAGATACCAAAAATAAGATAACAAAAATCTATCTAAATCTAACTAGATAAGGATAAATCCCAATGGACTTGGGCCTTCATAAATCTCGCCTATTTGGACTTAATTAATCACAACAATGGGCTGATTTTATTGATTAAATTCGTGGCCCATGTTATAATTAATCTTGCCACCTTTGCATGAAAAACAGCATCTCCCGATTTCCCATGCAAACGCGTATAACTTTTCATGCACACGTCCAAATGGCGTCGTTCTTCTTCTCACGTCTTCATGCTTCCTTCTTCATCATCAAATGATAGCATGTTGACCAATCTCGGGCTGAATATTTGATTTTCATGGGCTGCCCAAAATATCTGAATATTTTCATGCACTTGTGCTCTTCAAATCTTGATCTCCAATCTTTAATCTTGAACAACATGATTATCTTTGAAGCACTCAATGGCATTCTTGGATTTGATTCTTTTATGCTTTTCAGGATCATATCATTCCCCTCCTCTTGAAAAGAATTCGTCCTCGAATTCAAATCTCCAGGATCAAAGATGAACACGAAATGAACATCAATCTCTTTTTGCACAAGATCAATAACATGGGGCACATCTTTAGCAACCTGTAAAATAAAGATATCACAAGAAAATGGTTGACAAATGATGTTAGAATTCGGCAGCTCCTCCATGCTAGCTTGATCGAATTCGGCAGCTCCTCCATGCTCCTTTTCAGAACAAGGCTGTATCTCCATCAACTTCTCAACTTCTTCGGATTCCTCAACGGTGGCAACAACCTTCATTTCTTCTCTCTCGACTTCTCCAACGTCTTCACAAGTAGAAACATTTATCAATTCATTAAGAGATGCTTCAACTGAAATTGTTACCTCGAAAGTAGAATCTTCTTTGATGGTAACGATCTCAGATGGTAACGCAACGTGGATTTCTTCTTGAATGTCATGAGCTTGGTTTGGCACATCCATGATCGGCTGAACTGGTGATGCAGGCCGTGTAGGTGGCACATAGGTACGTAGAAACTCCTCGAATGACTCAGGTTCGCTCCAACGAAACGGGGCTGTTTGGCGATGAGCTCTAGGTGACAACTCTACATTTGACTCTACTTGAACCACTTCATTTTGCAGACTCTCCAACCACTTCTCTATCTCAATGGCATATTGCACCATGTCTTTCAACTTGTCGAAGTGATACATTGCTACCTTTTCTCGGATTGCCCTTCGTAGACCAGCTAGGAATCTATCCATGGTATCTTCTGGATATTCTTCTACATCAGCTCGTCTTATGGCTTCAATCATTTTGTTGTAGTAGGCATTTACACTTCGATCTCTTTGTCTAAGCTTGTATAGCTTCTCCTCCAACTCCCATTGGTAGTGGTCTGGAATGAAGCGTTTCCGCATCAACTCTTTCAACTCACGCCATGTGTCGATAGGTGGAAGGTGATCTCGGTGGCATCGATTTTGTTGGAATTCCCACCATGTTGCTGCGTAGCCTATAAACTCCAATGAAATTAATTGTACCTTCTTTGGCTCGGGGAAGTAGTAGTACTTAAAAAACTTATCAACTCTGCGTTCCCAATCTAGGTACACTTCTGGATCATATAGACCTTCGAACTCTGGGATGGTTATCTTGTTGCGGTGTAGACCATCGGCATCTCTGAATCGATTCGGACGGACTCGGACCGGATCCATCTAACTTGATGATGTGGGGCTGTTGTATGGATGGTGTAGGTAAACCTGCTGTTTTGGTGTTTGTAGACCACGGGTGTACGGGTGTATGGGTGTATGGAGTATGTGGTGTATATGGTGAACCGGGTGTAGGTATGAAAGATATGAAAATTTCAAATCCTATAGATGATTAGGAACGAAAATTTGATGGTTTAGGATGGATAATCTTGATTAGATATGGATGGGGATGGAAAGATCTTGAATAGATATAGATTAGGATGAAATCTATCTAAACAAGGTAAGAAATCTAATGGATAAGGAAATAAGGATTTTGGATGTGTGAACACAATCTAAGAATCCCTAAATATATGGAACAAATCTAAAAACAAGGAATTAAAAATTGAAATCAAATAAACAATCTGATTTTCGTTTTTTTTTTTTTTTTTTTTCGGATTTTTTTTTTTCGATTTTTTTTTTTGCTGTAGGGATTTCGATCCCTTTGCTCTTTTACCTTTTTTTTTCAATGAATAGAAATCAGATTACAAGACTCGAAACAAAATGAAATTTAAATGACACGTATTTGACACGTAGATGACACGTCGGATTGAACCACGACCAGCAGAGCTGACGTGGCTCTGATGCCAAATTTATGATGTGACCCGGATAATGAATCCAAGACACGAAGAATACGCAAGCGGAAGACTTTAAGGACTCGAACAACGTCAGCGAATGAAGGGTAGAATCCGACGCAAATTAAAAGACAAAACTTACTAGAAAACGACGACTCGAACTTGGACTCGATTGGAACACTTGGTAGGACTTCGATGGGGCTGGAATCACGGCGGTGATGGCTAGGATGGCGGCGGTGGTCGGTGGAATGGCGGCGGTGGAAGGTAGAATGGATAGGACAGATCGGTGAACCCGTGTTGAATCAACCCGAACGCACTCGTCTAACCTTTCCGGATAGCAATTCTCCCAAGTACTTGATTGTACCCTGAAGAACTTGAATAAGACTATTGAATTGCTAGATCAATAGAATTGTATTTGATCAACCAAAGGATCGATAAATGTGATCAACCAAAGGATCGGTGAGACAATTAAGAAATTAACTCTTTATTTCATGCAACGTCTGATTTATGAATGTCACAGGGTGCTCCTATTTATAGGAGAGATTATGAACGAAAATTAACCCTAATTAACTAGATAAATATAAAAAAATACTAATCCTAATCAAACTAGGATAAAATCAAAAGATACCAAAAATAAGATAACAAAAATCTATCTAAATCTAACTAGATAAGGATAAATCCCAATGGACTTGGGCCTTCATAAATCTCGCCTATTTGGACTTAATTAATCACAACAATGGGCTGATTTTATTGATTAAATTCGTGGCCCATGTTATAATTAATCTTGCCACCTTTGCATGAAAAACAGCATCTCCCGATTTCCCATGCAAACGCGTATAACTTTTCATGCACACGTCCAAATGGCGTCGTTCTTCTTCTCACGTCTTCATGCTTCCTTCTTCATCATCAAATGATAGCATGTTGACCAATCTCGGGCTGAATATTTGATTTTCATGGGCTGCCCAAAATATCTGAATATTTTCATGCACTTGTGCTCTTCAAATCTTGATCTCCAATCTTTAATCTTGAACAACATGATTATCTTTGAAGCACTCAATGGCATTCTTGGATTTGATTCTTTTATGCTTTTCAGGATCATATCAGTTCTGGTTATTTTCAAGTACGTATGCAAGAAGGTGATGAATGGAAAACTGCATTTAAAACTAAGCATGGTTTGTATGAATGGCTTGTTATGCCTTTTGGTCTCACTAATGCACCAAGCACATTTATGCGTTTGATGAATCATGTTTTACGTGAAGTGATTGGAAAGTATGTTGTTGTGTATTTTGATGACATTTTGATTTATAGTGACACGACACATACACATATGCAGCACCTTAGACATGTTTTTGAGCTTCTTAGAGAGTCGAAATTATATGGTAATATGTCTAAGTGTTCTTTTTGCATGAGTGAAGTTGTTTTTCTAGGCTTCGTTGTGAGTTTACGTGGTATAGAAGTAGACCGTTCCAAAATCAAAGCGATTGAGGAATGGTCCACTCCTAAGTCTGCGAGTGACGTGAGGTCTTTCCACGGCCTTGCTGGCTTTTATCGTCGCTTTGTGCGTGATTTCTCCAGCATAGCCGCGCCGCTTACTGAGTTAAGCAAGAAAGATCGAAAGTTTGAATGGGGTCCTGTTCAAGAGCATGCGTTTAACACTTGAAAATCATGTTTATGTAATGCGCCTGTTCTTGCTCTTCCGGACTTTAATAAAACTTTTGAGATTGAATGTGATGCCTCGGGCAAAGGGATTGGTGCTGTTTTGATGCAGGAACGGCGTCCAGTCACCTATTTCAGTGAAAAGCTCCATGATGCAGCCCTTCGTTATTCGACTTATGACAAGGAGTTGTACGCACTTAAGAGAGCTTTAGAAACGTGGCAGCACTATTTATGGCCTAAGGAGTTTGTGATTCACATGGATCACGAGAGTTTAAAGCATTTGAAAGGCCAACAAAATCTGAACAAGCGACATGCACGATGAGTAGAGTTTATCGAGTCTTTCCCGTACGTCATCAAGTACAAGAAAGGCGCCGAAAACGTTGTTGCTGATGCATTGTCGAGAAGGTACGTTCTCTTGAACCTTATGCATGCTAAGATGTTGGGATTTGATGCAATTAAGGAGTTATATGCATGTGATGAGTTTTTCGCACCTATATATGCTGATTGTTGCTCAAAATCTCGTGCTTATGATGGTTATTTCGTGCATGATGGGTTCTTGTTCAAGGGTTCATAGTTATGCATTCCTAAGTCTTCTATGCGTGAGTTGTTAGTTCTTGAATCGCATGCGGGAGGTTTAATGGGTTACTTTGGTGTGTCTAAGACGTTAAACTTGCTGCATGAACATTTCTTTTGGCCACGTATGAAGCATGATGTTGAGAATGTGTGTAGTAGATGTATAACTTGTAAGAGGTCGAAATCTACATCACACTCGTTTGGTTTATACACGCCTCTACCAGCCCCGTCTTCCCCGTGGATTGATTTATCTATGGATTTCATACTAGGATTACCACGGTCGAGGTCTGGTCGAGACTCAATTTTTGTGGTTGTTGATAGGTTTTCCAAGATGGCACATTTCATAGCTTGTAGGAAAACCGATGATGCAGTACACATAGCCAATCTGTTCTTTATAAATGTTGTGCGTTTACATGGAATACCTAGAACTATTGTTAGTGATAGGGATTCTAAGTTTCTTGCACATTTTTGGCGTGTACTTTGGGGAAAATTAGGTACCAAGTTGTTGTTTTCTACTGCATGTCATCCACAAACTGATGGTCAAACTGAAGTAGTTAATCGCACCTTAGGTACTTTGCTGCGTTCTTTGGTTAAAAACAACTTGAAATCATGGGAAGATTGTTTGACATATGCTGAATTTGCTTATAATAGAGTTGTGCATTCATCTACCAATATGTCTCCGTTTGAAGTTGTTTATGGTTTTAATCCGCTAACGCCTAATGATCTGTTGCCTTTACCTGTTGAGCATCTAACAAGTGTTAAAGGTACAAGAAAAGCGGAACAAGTTAAGGAGATGCATGAGAAAATACGTGCGCGTATTGAAGCCGTTGGCGCACGTAATGCTGTTCAGAAGAACAAACGGCGCAAGCAAGTGATTTTCCAGCCCGGAGATCGCGTTTGGATTCATCTGAGTCCTGGACGGTTTCCTAACTTGAGAAAATCGAAATTGATGCCTAGAGGAGATGGACCGTTCACCGTGCTGAGTCGAGTCAATGACAATGCATATCGCATTGATTTACCCGGTGAGTATAAGTGTTCGTCTACATTTAATGTTGCTGACTTATCTCCCTTTTCTGCAGATGATGAGTTCGATGATGATGAGTCCCCGAATTCGAGGACGAATTCTTTTCAGCAGGGGGGGAATGATGAAGTAGTCCAAGGCAATGAAGAAAATGATCCGGAGCTACAGTTTAAAGGTCCAATGACGCGTTTGCGAGCTAAGAAGTTGCAAGCTTATTTACAAGCTTCTATTCGTCGCAAATTCGAGTTGCATGAAGATGAAGTGAAGAGCAGCTCAAGATGGATCACCATGCTATCTATTAATGATGAAGAAGGTATCATGAAGACGTGAGAAGAAGAATCACGCCATTTGGACGTGTGCATAAAAAGTTATACGCGTTTGCATGAGAAATCGGGAGATGCTGTTTTTCATGCAAAGGTGGTAATATTAATTGTACCATGGGCCACGAAATTATTCATGTTAATTCAGCCCATGATCAAGTTCTAAGGTCCAAGATGGTGTGGAAATACAGGCCTGATGAAGCCACGAAAAGCCTTGAAGAACTTAATCCGGAGCTGCAAATACGTGGTCCAATTACACGATTTCGAGCAATACAATTGCAAGGATTTTTCCAAGCATTTGTATGTAAGAAATTCGAAGATGACAAAGATGTTGAGAGCAACTCCAAAATTGTTACTTTGCTAGTAATTAAAGATTGGAGATCAAGGTTTGAAGAAGAGAACATGAAGAACTCGTCGAGTTGTGCATGCGTGCACGAGATCAGATTTTTTGCCCTTTAATTTATTTAATTGAGGGATTGAATTTTATTTAGACTATAGTATTTATTTAATTATGTTAGACTATAGTTTAGTTCAGATTTTTAATTATTTATTATGTAATTTTCGTCCATAATATAGTCATAGTTGACTAGAATTGTATTTAAGGCAATTTCCTACCTTGAATAGAATTCTAGTTTAGGGAACTTCCTAGTATAGTTAGAAATCCCTTTTGGATCAATTTTTAAGCCTTTTTTATGCATAATTTCGTTCCCCCTTAGGCTTATAAATAGGGGAACCATGTCACATTGTTACTTTAGACTATATTTGATTAATTAAGCTTTGCTTTCAATATCGTCTCACCCCTTTTAATCTTTTTGTGAGTTTAGATAATTAAATTCATACTCTTAGATTTAGCACCTCTAAGTTTTACAAAGGGAATTCGCCGTCCACGTTCGAGGGATCGTCGGAAACTCGCTATCGAAGAGCAACTTAAAGAATTTGGCCTTGTGTACGTTCGAGATTCAAGGCAACTTTCGGGTTGTAATTCACATCTACAAACCATCGACCATCCAGCCATATTCGACGCCATTCATCATCATCCACGTCCGTTTCCAAGTCAGCCCCGTGGTGTTCAAAGATCGTGTTCATTCCGTTTAATCCGTAAGTCCGTTACAACTCAATCATATCCTATCTACTCCAAGCCTTCGTCAACCGTACAACTCGTCCAAATCACCTCCATAATTCTCGTCCTATCCCACGTCCAAAACAGCCCTTCGTCTTTGGATATTGTGTTATTTTGTGTGTCATAGTTTAGGTATTTTAGTTGTCTTAATTGTCTAATTTAGTCGTTATTTTGTGTCGGATTGATCCCTTCATTAAGTTGACGTGTTTCGTATCCTAAAGTCTTCCGCTACGTTCTCAAGATTCGTCCTAGCATAGTCCGGGTCGTATCAAGGCCCAAATCCATTGTGGGATTTATCCTTATCTAGTTAGATTTTAGATAGATTTTGTTATATTATTTTTGGTATCTTTTGATTTTATCCTAGATTCATTAGGATTAGTTTTGGATTGATTTTTATCACTTAATTAGGTCTAATTTTCGTCCCCTATGTGTCCTATAAATAGGGCTACCATGTGACACTTTAAAAGTTAGACAATTGCAAGAATTCAAGAGTTATTTCTCAATCTGTCTCAAGATCTTTTGTTGATCGAAATTTTATCTTCAAAGTTCTATTGTTTTAGCAACTCAATAGTCCTATTCAAGTTCTTCAGGGTGCATTCAAGTACTTGGGAGAATTGCTATCCGGAGAAGCTAGACGTGCGCGTTCGGGTTATTCAACATGGGTTCGCCGAATCTAACCTATCCTTCGACCACACCGCCGCCGCCAACACCATCAATACCGCCGTCATCCGCCGCCGTGACCATCACCACCGCCGAGTTCCAGCCACCATCCAAGTGTTCCAATCGAGTCCTAGTTCGTGTCTACGTAATTCTAGTAAGTTTTATCGTATTCTGAGTCGGATTGATTCCATTGTTTTCTAGCTGACGTAGTTCGTTCTTGAAGTCTTCCGCGTGCATAAATCTCGTGTCTTGGATACATTGTCCGGGTCACATCAGATGGCCGAACCACCATCCTAAAGCCGATGACACCCAAAGCCGTTCAAGAGGAGCAAGAAATAATGCGAGCAAGGTTCAAAGAGGAGCGTGAGAAGACCGCCGCAGCCACCGTCCGAGCCACCGCCGCGGACAGCCTTCCCATGGCCGAAACACCTTCACCGCCGCTCCCTCCTTCTTCCACAACCATTGCAGCCCCTTCCACACCTCATTCCAGCTCCAACACACTTGGAAAAGGCGTGAGTTCAGCCCCTAAGTCACAAGAGAAGAATCGAGCTCTGTTTTGCACAATTAAAGGCGTTGAGAAAGCTATTAAAGCAGGTTTGCCTTTAGTTCTTTTAACTTGTAAGAACAATGCTACTAACGATGTTTCTGATGTGACCTGGACAATTAATCCAAGACACGAGATATGCGCATGCGGAAGACTTTTAGATCGAAACACGTCAAGCGAATGAAGGATTCAATCCGACACTATGAATAGGTGAAATATATAACTAAACACAACTAAATAGAATGACAAGGGGCTGTTTAGGTTCGAATATGAAAGGATCTATGGCCGTATAGTATGATGATATGTGGTGAAGAAGGGCTGGTACAGATAGGTTATGATAAGAAAATAAAGAACTTAAGGGATATGTGCTTATCTTGGCGCGAATGGCACGTATACTTGGAATTGGCGGAATCAGCTTGGAAACTCGATGAACTTGATGGATGACGGTGAAGTTTAGTAGAAGGGTCGGCTAGGATCGGCGAACCCATGTTGTAAACCCGAACGCGCACGTCTAGCTTCAAACCTTGATCTCCAATCTTTAATTACTAGCAAAGTAACAATTTTGGAATTGCTCTCAACATCTTTGTCATCTTCGAATTTCTTACATACAAATGCTTGGAAAAATCCTTGCAATTGTATTGCTCGAAGTCGTGTAATTGGACCACGTATTTGCAGCTCCGGATTAAGTTCTTCAAGGCTTTTCGTGGCTTCATCATTCCCCTCCTCTTGAAAAGAATTCATCCTCGAATTCAAAGCTCTGGGATCAAAGACGAACACGAACTGACCATCAAATTCTTTTTGCACAAGCTGCATAAAACACATCTTCATGAACATGAACGAGAACATTCCACTTGTGTTAATCATCCGAAACTCTAGCTCCATAGATTGCCTTGACATGGCATTCACAATCAAATCTGGTGGTACATCAACTTCCCATGGAATTTCTTCAACAACCTGTAAAATAAAGACATCACAAGAAAATGGTTGACAAAAAATGTTAGAACTCGATGGATTCGCCATGCTAGCTTGTTCGAGCTGTTCATGATCTTCAACCATTGTCTCACGGATATCATTCTCCTTTTCATAACAAGGTTGTATCTCCAACAACTCTTCAAGGGCTTCCTCAACTGCTTCATGGATCTCCAAATTCATAATTTGTAGTTTATCCTCCATACAATCTTTAGGACTTGTCATCTCCATGGACAAAACATCCAAACTGCAATCTTCTATACTTGTCTTCTCCGGATTAGTGATTTCGAGAATGGGCACCTCTTCATCGACATGAATGGAAACCGACTCCTCTTGATTACATTCGTCTTGAACTAACTCCTCCAAAACTGGCATCTCCTCATTCGATGTTTCTATCATGTCTACTTCCGGCTTAGATTCTTCAACTATCTCATCTTCTAAGCACATAGAAACAGACGGTAATGAGATAAAAGGTACTTCAACGAAGTCTAGAATAGGTACCTTGGAAATAGAAGCATCATGGGTGGCAATGCTCGACTCTACTTGAACCTCCTCTTTTGACTTCATCTCTAGTTCCTCTAGCCATTTCTCTATCCGGATGGCGTATTCCACCATGTCCTCCAACTCATCGAAGCGGTACAATGCTACTCTTTCACGGATGACTCTTTGTAGACCAGCTAGAAATCTATCCATGGTGTCTTCTGGATATTCTTCTACATCAGCTCGTCTCATGGTTTCAATCATTGTGTTGTAGTAGTCATTTACACTTCGATCTCTTTGTCTAAGCTTGTATAGCTTTTCCTCCAACTCCCATTGGTAGTGGTCTGGAATGAAGCGTTTCCGCATCAAATCTTTCAACTCACGCCATGTGTCAATGGGTGGAAGGTGATCTCGGTGGCACCGATTCTGCTGGAATTCCCACCATGTTGTTGCGTAGCCTTTAAACTTTGACGAAACTAGCTGCATTTTCTTTTTCTCGGGGAAGTCATAGCACTCAAAAAGTTTTTCTACTTTGCATTCCCAATCCAAATAGATATCGGGATAGTATAGACCTTCAAACTCGGGTATGATCATGTTGTTGTTGCGGTAGAGATGGTGAGAATTTGATGTATAGGGTGTATGGGTATACGGAGTATGAGTGGTGTATAGTGTATGGACCGGATGGTACATGGGTGCATATGTGTATGGTCCGGATGGTGTATATGAGTGTGAACAGATGATATATGTGGACTAGGATGAATTTTTGATCCCCTTGTTGATGGTGGACGAAAATTTGAAGGGAGGAAGTGTATATGGAAGGTTTGGAAGGATTTGGATGGAAGAAGCTAGAAAAGGAAAGAATTAGATGTATTTTTGAAGTTCCCAAATAGAATAGGAATTCAAAAATAAATCCCAAAGGTAGAAGGAAAGAAATAGGAAGGAAAAGGAAAGAAGGATTAGGTAATTTGGAAAGTGTTACACAATTGTGACACAATTCTAAATATCCTAATTGGACTAGACTCTAAAAGGAAAGAACTAAAAATAAATTACAACTCAAAAGGAAACTACCAAATTAAAATAAAACTTGGAAGGAAAGTTCCAAAAATAAAACAAGACTCTAAAGGAAGTTACCAACTAAGGATTTATCCTAGAAGGAAACTACCAAAATTAAAATAGAACTTAGAAGGAAAGTTCCAAAAATAAAATAGACTCACAAGGTAACTACCAAATAAGATGAAATACTAGAAGGAAATTACCAAAATAAATCAAGACTCAATTGGTAACACAATGAATATACCTCTTTTGTTTTTTTTTTAATTTTCGGATTTTTTTTCTTTTTTTTTCCATTTTTTTTTTCTTTTTTTTTTCGACGGCTTTTTCTCTTTTGTTTTTTGTCGATGCTCTTTTTTTTTTCAATTGATAGCTATGCTATTACAACTCGATACAATAAAAATGAAAAAGACAGGTAAGACGACACGTAGGATAAAAATGACACGTCGGATTGAACCACGACCAGCAGAGCTGACGTGGCTCTGATGCCAAATTTATGATACAACCCAGACAAGTAATCTAGGACGATAATAACAACGTAGCGGAAGACTTAAGAATCGAAACACGTCAGCGAATGAAGGGTTTCAATCCGACTCGAAAAACAAGGAAAATAAGATAATCTAGACAACTAAAATACCTAGAATTATGACACGAATTATATAACACAACACCAAGGTAATTATGGGCTGAAGAGGGATGTTTAAGGGCTGGAATTTAGTAGGTTTTTGTGTGTGAAGACTAGTGAAGAATGGCTTGGGAAGATAGCATATGTTAGAGATCAAACGAACTTACGGATAAAAACGAACGGACGTAGAACTCGAGCTCGAACACGGGGGCTGGAATTGAGGCGTGCGTCGATGGGGATGGGTGTCGTCGATGATGGTTGATGGATGATGATTCGTTGATGTGAATCACAACCCGATAGCCTCCTTGAATCTCGAACGTACCCAAGGATGAAATCTCTAAGTTGATCTTCGGATAGCGAATACCGGTTAATCCATCAAGTGGATTAAGCAATACCCTTGAATAAGACTTAAAGTTGCTAGCTCCAAGAATATGAATTTTAAATCAAAACTCACAAAGATTTAAAAGGGGGTTGAGACAATATTGAAAGCAAAGCTTAATAATTCAAATAAAGTCTAAAATAACAATGTGACATGGTTCCCCTATTTATAGGACTATGGGGAACGAAATTAAACATAAAAAGGCTTAAAACTTGATCCAAAAGGGATCTCTAACTATACTAGGAAGTTCCCTAAACTAGAATTCTATTCAAGGTAGGAAATTGCCTTAAATACAATTCTAGTCAAACCTATGTTTATTATGGACGAAAATTACTCCCAAATAATTAAATAAATCTGATTTGACTATAGTCTTAATTGAATAAAATAAATACTATAGTCTAAATAAAATCAACCCCATAATTAAATTAATTAAAGGGCTAAAAATCTGATCTCGTGCACGCATGCACAACTCGACGAGTTCTTCATGTTCTCTTCTTCAAACCTTGATCTCCAATTTTTAATTACTAGCAAAGTAACAATTTTGGAATTGCTCTCAACATCTTTGTCATCTTCGAATTTCTTACATACAAATGCTTGGAAAAATCCTTGCAATTGTATTGCTCGAAGTCGTGTAATTGGACCACGTATTTGCAGCTCCGGATTAAGTTCTTCAAGGCTTTTCGTGGCTTCATCAAATGATGTTAGAATTCGACCGCGTCTCCATGCTATCTTGATCGAATTCTTTGTGATCTTCAATCATTGCTCCACTGATGTCATTCCCCTTTTCAGAACAAGGCTGTATCTCCATCAACTTCTCAACTTCTTTGAATTCCTCAACGGCGGCAACAACCTTGATTTCTTCTCTCTCGACTACTCCAACATCTTCACAAGTAGCAACATCTGTCAATTCATCAATAGGCGCATCAACTGAAATTGTTACCTCGAAAGTAGAATCTTCTTTGATGGCAACGATCTCAGATGGTAACTCAACGTGGATCTCTGATACGACCCGGACTCTAGGAACGAACACACGTCGACACACGTAAGTTTTGTGTCTACGATGACTCAAACAATCAAAGTAAAATATGCGGAAGAAAACTAGACGACTAAGACTCAACTAAAACACCTAGACAATGACACACAAAATAACACAAATCCAATGAATATGGGGCTGTTTTGGACGGCTAAGATAAAGGTAAGGATGATGGAATTTCGATGGTATTGAATGGGTTTAGAATGGCTTGAGTAGATAGGATATGATAGAGTTGTATTGAACTTACGGATTGAACGGATGAGATGTTGTTGAACTCGAACAAGGGCTGGAATGGAACGAACGTTGATGATGCTTGGATGACGTCGATCGGCGATGATGGATGGTGTAAAGTCGATGTGAATTACAACCCGAAAGTTGCCTTGAATCTCGAACGTACACAAGGCCAAATTCTTTAAGTTGCTCTTCGATAGCGAGTTTCCGGCGATCCCTCGAACGTGGACGACGAATTCCCTTTGTAAAACTTAGAGGTGCTAAATCTAAGAGTATGAATTTAATTATCCAAATTCACAAAAGAATTAAAGGGGTGAGACGATATTGAAAGCAATGGCTTAAAAATCAAATATAGTCTAAAGTAACAATGAGACATGGATCCCCTATTTATAACAATAGGTGGATCGAAAACTATAAGCTAAGGACCGAAAATCATAGTCCAAATCAATCTAGGATTGTGTTTGGATATTTCCTAAACTAGAATTCTATTTAAGGTAGATTTTGTAGATCTTGCCTTATCTAAAAATCTGGTCAAAATTCTATCTAAAATAACCGAAAATCTTAACTAAAAATCTGCCAAAAATTCGTCCAAACTATAGGATAAATTAAATAAATAAAATACTATAATCTAATAAATCAATCCCCTTAATTGGATCATCAAGGGCCGATTATTTTGGGCTTTTCCACCATACATGCTTAACTTGGGCTGAATAGCAAGTATACACATCAAGCCCAACAAAAGCACACTTGCACGCTTCCTTCATGTATTGCACTCCACATCTTGATCTCCATCTTCCAATGTCAACAAGTTCATCATCTTCAAGCTTCTTTGTACGCCGTCTTCTTCTTCAAGCTTCTTGCGAATTGTAGCTTGCAAATAATCTTGCAACTTCTTAGCTCTTAATCTTGTGACGGGGCCTTTGAATTGAAGCTCTTCATTGACGTCCTCATTGCTATGGATGTCCTCATCATTCCCCCCCTGCTGAAAAGAATTCGTCCTCGAATTTGAATCCTCATCATGGTCGAATTCATCTGCAACAAAAGGAGATAAATCAGCAACATTAAACGTAGAAGAACACTTATACTCACCAGGTAGATCAATGCGGTATGCATTATCATTAACACGGCTTAGAACAGTAAATGGACCATCTCCACGGGGCGACAACTTGGACTTCCTCAAGTTAGGAAATCGGCCAGGGCTAAGGTGTACCCAAACTCGATCTCCGGGCTGAAAGATGACACGTTTGCGCCTCGTGTTGCGTGCGGCGGCTATCCTTGAGCCTTGGTGCTCAATCCGGGCACGTACCTTCTCATGCATCTCTTTGATAAAATCAGCTCTTTTCATACCTTTAACACTTGTTAGATGCTCAACAGGTAAAGGTAACAAATCATTAGGAGTTAACGGATTAAATCCATAAACTACCTCAAAAGGAGACATGTAAGTAGAAGAATGCACAACACGATTATAAGCAAATTCAGCATATGGTAAACATTCTTCCCATGACTTCAAGTTATTCTTAATTAGAGACCTAAGTAAAGCTCCTAAAGTGCGATTCACAACCTCAGTTTGTCCATCGGTTTGTGGATGACATGCAGTAGAAAACAATAACTTAGTACCTAATTTTCCCCACAAAACACGCCAGAAATGTCCTAAAAACTTAGAATCCCTATCACTAACAATAGTACGAGGAATTCCATGCAATCTAACAACATGCACAAAGAACAAGTTGGCAACATGTATAGCATCATCAGTTTTCCTACATGCAATGAAATGAGCCATTTTGGAAAACCTATCAACTACAACAAACACAGAATCCTTACCCGACCTAGACTTAGGTAATCCTAAGATGAAATCCATAGAAATATCAATCCAAGGAGAAGAAGGGGCGGGTAGGGGCGAGTAAAGTCCGAATGGGTGTGAAGTGGATTTGGCTTGACGACAAGTAATGCAACGACTACACACATTCTCTACATCCTTACGCATATGCGGCCAAAAGAAGTGTTCATGCAGCAAGTTCAATGTCTTATGCACACCAAAGTGACCCATTAAACCTCCCGCATGCGATTCTAACACTAATAACTCACGCATAGAACAAGTAGGGATGCATAATTTCGACTCTTTGAACAAGAAACCATCATGCACATAATAACCATCATAGGACCTAGATTTCGAGCTACATGAAGCATAGATGGGGCTGAAATAGGCGTCCTCAACATACAGTGCTTTAATAGACTCAAAACCAAGCATCTTAGCATGCATTAAGTTCAAAAGAGCGTACCTTCTTGATAGGGCATCGGCGACCACATTTTCCTCGCCTTTCTTGTACTTGATAACATACGGAAAGGATTCGATGAACTCGACCCATCTCGCATGTCTTTTGTTCAGATTGTTTTGCCCTTTCAAGTGCTTCAAACTCTCATGATCCGTGTGTATGACGAACTCCTTGGGCCACAAGTAGTGCTGCCATGTATCCAATGCACGCTTCAAAGCGTATAGCTCTTTATCGTACGTCGAATAACGCAAACTGGCGCCATTGAGTTTCTCACTGAAATAGGCCACGGGACGTTTTTCCTGCATCAAAACAGCACCAATACCTATCCCGGAAGCATCACACTCGATCTCAAAAGTTTTGGAAAAATCAGGTAAACACAAAACAGGAGCAGAACATAACAATGACTTCAAGGTATTAAAAGCATGCTCTTGTTGTTTACCCCACTCAAATTTCCGATCCTTCTTACTTAGCTCAGTAAGAGGGGCGGCTATACTGGAGAAATCCCGTACAAAACGACGGTAAAACCCAGCTAGACCATGGAATGATCGAACCTCAGAGGCGTTTTTCGGGGTTGGCCATTCCTCAATCGCTTTGATTTTGGAACGGTCTACCTCAATACCTCGTGAACTAACGACAAAGCCTAAAAACACGACTTCATCCATGCAAAAAGAACATTTAGACAAGTTTCCATACAACTTAGCATCACGCAGAAGACAGAAAACACGCCTAAGATGATCTAAGTGCGCCTGTGCATTGTGACTGTAAATCAAAATATCATCAAAGTAGACAACAACAAATTTACCAATCACATCACGCAAAACATGATTCATTAATCTCATAAACGTGCTCGGTGCATTAGTGAGACCAAAAGGCATAACTAACCACTCATATAAACCATGCTTTGTTTTAAACGCAGTTTTCCATTCATCCCCTTCATGCATTCTAACTTGAAAATAACCAGATCTCAAATCTATCTTAGAAAACAACTTAGAACCACTTAATTCATCTAGCATATCATCAAGTCTAGGGATAGGAAATCTGTACTTAACTGTTATCTTGTTGATGGCGCGGCAATCCATGCACATTCTCCATTCGTTGTTCTTCTTGGGCACTAGAATGACTGGAACTGCACAAGGGCTCATCGACTCTCGGATTTGCTTCTTCTCTAGCAACTCCTTTACTTGGCGATCGATCTCCTTCGTCTCTTCAGGTGAAGTGCGGTACGCCGGTCGGTTGGGCAAGACTGCGCCGGGTACGAAGTCGATCTGGTGCTCGATCCCACGAACTGGAGGTAATCCACTTGGAATCTCTTCCGGGAACACATCCGCGAACTCCTCCATAAGTGGCTGCACATCACAAGGCAAAGAAACACCATTAGTAGCACTGCCCTTATAAGATAAAAGAACAAAAGGTAAACCTGCTTTTAGTGCTTTCTCTACGCCTTTAACTGAGATGAACAGGGATCGATTCTTCTCTTGACTTGGGGCTGATCCGGGTGCTTTTCCACGAGCTAAGGCATCATTAGGAGACACCTTAGGGGCTGCAATGGTCGAGCATGAGGTGGAACTCGGTGTTGACGGGGCGGCCGAGTTGGTTCGGGCTGCGGCTGCGGCTTGTTTTGCCCGTTCTTGCTTGAATCTCTCTTGCATCCTTTCTTGATCCTCTGCAACAGCTTTAGGAGTAAGTGGCTTGAGCACAGTGGTTCGACCATCTCGAATAATCGAGTAGGTGTTGGCTAAACCATCGTGAACCGCTTTTCTATCGAACTGCCACGGTCTTCCTAAAAGTATATGGGCTGCTTCCATAGGAATAACATCACAAAGAACAGTGTTAGCATAACGACCTTTAGTAAAAGTAACGTGTACCTGACCTGTCACTCGAATGGATCCTCTGTCAGTAAGCCACTGCAACTTGTATGGCTTCGGATGCTTTATTGTGGTGAGGGCGAGTTTATCAACGGCATACTGACTGATTGCGTTGATTACACTCCCACTGTCGATGATCATGGCACAAGTCTGATCTTTGATGGCAACTCGAGTGTAGAAGATGTTCTCTCGTTGCGATTGCTCTTCGTCTTCACGGTTGATGTTCAGACTGCGAATAGAAACCAAGCTAACATGAGATAGCTCGTCTTCTTCATCATCTGGCTCGACTTCAGGGACCTTGACTGCTTCAGGGGCGGCGCCTTGGGTTTCCTCTTCATCTTCACTGGCTGATTCAAGTCCATTATGTTCATTGAGGAACAGAACACGCCGGTTTGGACACTGGTTCTGAAAATGACCCCAACCTTGACATTTATGACACTGGATGTCACGGGCTCGACTAGGGGCTGCATTTGGCGTTGGAGTGGACTGGTTGGGCCGTTGGAAGGGTGGCCTGGGTGTAGACTCGGGTCTACGGCTTGCTTGCGGTGTAGAACGATCATAACGGCGTTCCGGAGGGCCGGATTGACCTCGGGGTCGTGTGGAATCAGTAGAAGGAGTAGAAGGTGATGTGGACGGTGTACCTTTACTCCAAGATGATCGAGTAGGGGCTGCACTTTGACTGGATCGACGGCGGCCTTCTCGCAACTGCTTTTCCACAATTGATGCGTATTGCACCATTCTCTCAATGCTTGTGAATTCTTTGAGCTCTACTTCACAGGCAATGTCTGGATTCATACCTTCAATGTACCGAATGATGGTAGCATTTAAGGTCTCCTCTTTTCCGACTCGATTCAGGGCCGTTTCTAGCTCTTTGTGGTACTCCTCGATCGATCTAGCTCCTTGCTTGATCCGGTTGAGCTTCTTCTCAAGCTCTCTTTCATAGTGGACTGGGATGAAGCGTCCACGCAAGAATCCTTTCATTTCTTCCCAATTGTCAATGGGTGGATTTCTGTTTCTTCGTCTTCTTTCTTGCTGCATTTCCCACCAAGTGGCTGCGTAGCCTTTAAACTCCAAACATGCTAGCTGCACCTTTTTGGCTTCTGAAAAGTCATAGCATGCGAAAATCTTCTCTACCTTACGTTCCCAATCAAGATAGATATCGGGATCGTGAAGGCCTTCAAACTCTGGAATGCTCGTCTTGATGTTGTGGAGCATTCGATCCTCTTCATAGTCATCTCGACTATGGCCTCGTCTCGGGCGACGTCCTCGGTCAAATTCTTCAGTATTCTCATCAAAGTACTCCTCTTCAGGCTCGTTGTGACGTTCTAGACGTTGATTTCCTCGAATGGGTGGAGGAAAGACAGGTGTCGTTTTAGTGCGTTCAAGAGCATGCACTAAATCGTCTATTTTGTCAGAGAGGGCCTGGTGTTGTCTTTGAACATGCTTAGACAACGCTTCAAAATGGTACTTGGGATCCCACGGTGCGGGTGGATCCGAGTATGACTCCATGGGTGCTTTAGAAGGGTCTTTGGACGGGTCCAAAGGTGGTGAAGTCGAATGGTGATCGACTGGAGGTGTAGAGGATGATTCGGTGTGGGTTCCTTTCTTCATGGTACCTACAAAACGAACAAACGTAAAAGAAAACAAGGTAGGACCTCACAATCTCACGTTCACTCTTTTGTTTTCACTCTTGATTTTACCACTCGTGTTTGCACTCAAAGTGTATGGTGCTCAGTGTGTGAAAATCGTGTATAAGGGAGTAGGGACTCGTGTGGTTTGTTCTAAGGAAGGACGGGAATGCTATTCTCGGAACACGGATGAATGTGGTATGTGTAGATGAGATACGGGTTGGGTATGAGTATGTAGGATGGTGGCCGATTGTAGTAGGGTATAGGGATGGGGTGGCCGAATGGTAGGGTAGTATGGGTGGGGTGTGGTGGTCGAATTAGGGTAGGAAGTATAGGGTAGGAAGGAAAGAAGTAGAAGAGAAAAGGAAAGAAGAAAGAGATAAGGTAAGTAGGGAATTTGGATATGTATCAATCTATGTGACACAATCTAAATGCCTTAATTAGCCTAGACTCTAGAAGGAATGAACCAAAAATAAAATAAGACACTTAAGGAAGTTACCAACAAGAAATAGAACTTGTATGGAAAGTTCCAAAAGTAAAACAAACTTGAAGGAAACTACCAAAAATAAGAAAGACTTATTAAGGTAATTACCAACTAACAACTAGTACCAAAAGGAAAGTACCAAAATTAAAATTGAACAAGATGGGAAACAAAGAATTTTCGTTTTTTTTTTTTTTTTTTTTTTTTTTTTTCGGATTTTTTTTTTTTTTTTTTTTTTTTTTGAACGATCGACTTTTCTCTCTTTTTTTTTTAACTGATCGTGTCTCTTTTTTTTTTTTTTTTTTTTTTGAACAATGAACAAACGGAAATTAAATTACAACTCGATTCAACGTAAAAATAAAATACGACACAAAAACGAACCAAAGCCGACGTGGCTTTGATACCACTTTTATGATACGACCCGGACTCTAGGAACGAACACACGTCGACACACGTAAGTTTTGTGTCTACGATGACTCAAACAATCAAAGTAAAATATGCGGAAGAAAACTAGACGACTAAGACTCAACTAAAACACCTAGACAATGACACACAAAATAACACAAATCCAATGAATATGGGGCTGTTTTGGACGGCTAAGATAAAGGTAAGGATGATGGAATTTCGATGGTATTGAATGGGTTTAGAATGGCTTGAGTAGATAGGATATGATAGAGTTGTATTGAACTTACGGATTGAACGGATGAGATGTTGTTGAACTCGAACAAGGGCTGGAATGGAACGAACGTTGATGATGCTTGGATGACGTCGATCGGCGATGATGGATGGTGTAAAGTCGATGTGAATTACAACCCGAAAGTTGCCTTGAATCTCGAACGTACACAAGGCCAAATTCTTTAAGTTGCTCTTCGATAGCGAGTTTCCGGCGATCCCTCGAACGTGGACGACGAATTCCCTTTGTAAAACTTAGAGGTGCTAAATCTAAGAGTATGAATTTAATTATCCAAATTCACAAAAGAATTAAAGGGGTGAGACGATATTGAAAGCAATGGCTTAAAAATCAAATATAGTCTAAAGTAACAATGAGACATGGATCCCCTATTTATAACAATAGGTGGATCGAAAACTATAAGCTAAGGACCGAAAATCATAGTCCAAATCAATCTAGGATTGTGTTTGGATATTTCCTAAACTAGAATTCTATTTAAGGTAGATTTTGTAGATCTTGCCTTATCTAAAAATCTGGTCAAAATTCTATCTAAAATAACCGAAAATCTTAACTAAAAATCTGCCAAAAATTCGTCCAAACTATAGGATAAATTAAATAAATAAAATACTATAATCTAATAAATCAATCCCCTTAATTGGATCATCAAGGGCCGATTATTTTGGGCTTTTCCACCATACATGCTTAACTTGGGCTGAATAGCAAGTATACACATCAAGCCCAACAAAAGCACACTTGCACGCTTCCTTCATGTATTGCACTCCACATCTTGATCTCCATCTTCCAATGTCAACAAGTTCATCATCTTCAAGCTTCTTTGTACGCCGTCTTCTTCTTCAAGCTTCTTGCGAATTGTAGCTTGCAAATAATCTTGCAACTTCTTAGCTCTTAATCTTGTGACGGGGCCTTTGAATTGAAGCTCTTCATTGACGTCCTCATTGCTATGGATGTCCTCATCAATCTCCTCTTGAATGTCGTGAGCTTGGTTTGGCACATCCATGACTGGCTGAACTGGTGATGCAGGCCGTGTAGGTGGCACATAGGTACGTAGAGACTCCTCAAATGACTCAGGTTCGCTCCAATGAAATGGGGCTGTTTGGCGATGAGCTCTAGGTGACAACTCTACATTTGACTCTACTTGAACCACTTCATTTTGCAGACTCTCCAACCACTTCTCTATCTCAATGGCATATTGCACCATGTCTTTTAACTTGTCGAAGTGATACAATGCTACCTTTTCTCGGATTTCCCTTCGTAGACAAGCTAGGAATCTATCCCTGGTATCTTCTAGATATTCCTCTATATTAGCTCGTCTCATGGCTTCAATCATTTTGTTGTAGTAGGCATTTACACTTCGATCTCTTTGTCTAAGCTTGTATAGCTTTTCCTCCAACTCCCATTGGTAATGGTCTGGAATGAAGCGTTTCCGCATCAAATCTTTCAACTCACGCCATGTGTCGATAGGTGGAAGGTGGTCTCGGTGGTATCGATTTTGTTGGAATTCCCACCATGTTGTTGCATAGTCTTTAAACTTCAATGTGGCTAATTGCACCTTCTTTGGCTCGGGGAAGTAGTGATACTTAAAAATCTTATCAACTCTGCGTTCCCAATCTAGGTACATTTCTGGATCATATAGACCATCAAACTCTGGGATGGTTATCTTGTTGCGGTGTAGACCATCGGCATCTCTGAATCGATTCGGGCGGACTCGAACCGGATCCATCTAACTTGATGATGTGGGGTTGTTGTATAGATGGTGTAGGTAAACCTGCTGATTGGTGTATGTAGACCACGGTTGTATGGTGTACGGGTGTATGGGTGTATGGACTATGTGGTATATAAGGTGAACTGGGTGTATATGAGTGGGATGAAGAATTTCGAATCCTAGAGGTGTAAGGATCGAAATCTATGATGGATAAGGATGGATGATCTTGATTAGATATGGATTATGATGGAAGATATCTAAACAAGGTAGGAAATCTAGTGGATAAGGTAGAATATTTTTGGATAAGTTTGACCAAGTGTGAACACAATCTAACAAATCCCAAAATATCTATCTAAGATGGATTCAAGCCTATCTAAAACAATAAAATCGAATTCAACAAGAAAATAAATCTGAATTTTCGTTTTGTTTTTTTTTTAGCCGATGTCTTTTGCTCTCTTTTGTTTTTCAATGAATAACAATCAGATTACAATAGACTTGAAATAATACGAAAGTTAAATGACACGTAAGACAGATACCTGACACGTATTTGACACGTCGGATTGAACCACGACCAGCAGAGCTGACGTGGCTCTGATGCCAAATTTATGATGTGACCTGGACAATTAATCCAAGACACGAGATATACGCATGCGGAAGACTTTTAGATCGAAACACGTCAGGCGAATGAAGGATTCAATCCGACACTATGAATAGGTGAAATATATAACTAAACACAACTAAATAGAATGACAAGGGGCTGTTTAGGTTTGAATATGAAAGGATCTATGGCCGTATAGTATGATGATATGTGGTGAAGAAGGGCTGGTGTAGATAGGTTATGATAAGAAAATAAAGAACTTACGGGATATGTGCTTATCTTGGCGCGAATGGCACGTATACTTGGAATTGGCGGAATCAGCTTGGAAACTCGATGAACTTGATGGATGATGGTGATATGGACGAATTGATGAAGGATGGATGTCGTTGAAGGTGGCTTTGGCGGCGGTGAAGTTTGGTAGAAGGGTCGGCTAGGATCGGCGAACCCGTGTTGTAAACCCAAACGCGCACGTCTAGCTTCTCCGGATAGCAATTCTCCCAAGTACTTAATTATACCCTGAAGAACTTAAATAAGACTATTGATTTGCTAGAACAATAGAATTGCAGATAAAAAAGTTTGATCAACCGAAGGATCGTGAGAGAAATTGAGAATAACTCTTGATGAGGACATCCATAGCAATGAGGAAGTCAATGAAGAGCTTCAATTCAAAGGACCCGTCACAAGATTAAGAGCTAAGAAGTTGCAAGATTATTTGCAAGCTACAATTCGCTAGAAGCTCGAAGAAGAAGAAGACGGCGTGCAAGGAAGCTTGAAAATGATGAACTTGTTGACATTAGAAGATGGCGATCAAGACATGGAGAACACTACATGATGATGTGCACATGTGCATAAGTGCATGGTGAAGAGCCGCGGCCAAGCAATGAAGAGAAACTGATTTTCGGTTCTTATCTATTTTATTTTAGTAGTTATTTTATTTTAGACTATAGTATTTATTTTATTTAATTATACTATAGTTTAGATCAGATTTTAATTAATTATTTAGGATAATTTTCGGTTATGATTAGTCCAAGTCATAGGTTTAACTAGAATTTTAATTAAGGGAAGAAACTACCTTAAATAGAATTCTAGTTTAGGAAAACTTCCAAGTCCAATTCTAAATCAACTTGGACTCAATATTTTCGGCCTTAAGCCAAAGGATTTTCGGTCACCTATGTATTATAAATAGGTGATCCATGCTTCATTGTTACTTTAGACTATATTTGATTATTAAGCCTTTGCTTTCAATATCGTCTCTCCCCGTTTAATCTTTTGTGAGTTTAGATAATTAAATTCATACTCTTAGATTTAGCATCTCTAAGTTTTACAAAGGGAATTCGCCGTCCACGTTCGACGGATCGTCGGAAACTCGCTATCCGAAGAGCAACTTAAAGAATTTGGTCTGGTGTACGTTCGAGATTCAAGGCAACTTTCGGGTTGTAATTCACATCACAACCACCAACGCCGTCCAGCCACCTTCGACGCCACCACCGTCCACCGTCGTCCATCTCAACCATCATCCTCAAGATCGGCTTTTTTTCTTTTTTCTTTTTCTTTTTCTTTTTTTTTTTTGATCGTGCCTCTTTTCTCTTTTCTTTTTTTTTATAACATTACAACTCGATTCAACGTAAAATAAAATACGACACAAAAATCGAACCAAAGCCGACGTGGCTTTGATACCACTTTTATGATACGACCCGAACTCTAGGAACAAACACACGTCGACACACGTAAGTTTTTGTGTCTACGATGACTCAAATAATCAAAGTAAAATATGCGGAAGATAACGGAATAAACTAGACGACTAAGACTCAACTAAAATACCTAGACAATGACACACAAAATAACACAAAATCCAAACAAAGATGGGCTGTTTTTGGACGGCTATATGAACGGTATTATGGGATGATTTTCGATGGTGAAGAGTTGGTTTAGAAGGGCTAGGGTAGATAGGATATGATAGAGTTATAACGGACTTACGGATGTAACAAAGAGAATGATGGATTGGACACGAACTTAAGGTTGATGGTGGAACGGATGGCGGTGGCTGGTGGTGGCGTCGTGGATGGCGGCGGCGGCGGTGTTGGAGTGTTGTGAATTACAACCCGAAAGTTGCCTTGAATCTCGAACGTACACAAGGCCAAATTCTTTAAGTTGCTCTTCGGATAGCGAGTTTCCGACGATCCCTCGAACGTGGACGGCGAATTCCCTTTGTAAAACTTAGAGATGCTAAATCTAAGAGTATGAATTTAATTATCTAAACTCACAAAAGATTAAACGGGGAGAGACGATATTGAAAGCAAATGCTTAATAATCAAATATGGTCTAAAGTAACAATGATGCATGGATCCCCTATTTATAAGTATAGGAGGATCGAAAATCCTATAGCTAAGGGCCAAAAATTATAGTCCAAATCAATCTAGGATTGGATTTGGATATTTCCTAAACTAGAATTCTATTTAAGGTAGAACTTGTAGATCTTACCTTATCTAAAATCCTAGTCAACCTAGGACTTTGAATAACCGAAAATTGACCCTAATTTAATTAAATAAATCTGATCCTAACTATAGTATAATTAAATAAAATAAATACTATAGTCTAAAATAAAATAACTACTAGATAAAAATCAATAGGACCGAAAATTGGCCTTCTCTTCAAAGCTCGGCCGTGACTCTCCAACATGCACATGCACACGTCCATATGCACACATAAACAACTTCATGTTGTGTTCTCCATGTCTTGATCTCCATCTTCCAATGTCAACAAGTTCATCATCTTCAAGCTTCCTTGCACGCCGTCTTCTTCTTCAAGCTTCTTGCGGATTGTAGCTTGCAAATATTCTTGCAACTTCTTAGCTCGTAGTCTTGTGACGGGTCCTTTGAATTGAAGCTCTTCATTGACTTCCTCATTGCTATGGATGTCCTCAACATGAAGCGTCCACGCAAGAATCCTTTCATTTCCTCCCAATTGTCAATGGGCGGATTTCGATTCCTTCGTCTTCGTTCTTGCTGCATTTCCCACCAAGTGGCTGCGTAGCCTTTAAACTCCAAACATGCTAGCTGCACCTTTTTAGCTTCTGAAAAATCATAGCATGCGAAAATCTTCTCTACCTTACGTTCCCAATCTAGATAGATATCGGGATCGTGAAGGCCTTCAAACTCTGGAATGCTCGTCTTAATGTTGTTGAGCATTCGATCTTCCTCATAGTCATCTCGACTGTGGCCTCGTCTCGGGCGACGTCCTCGATCAAATTCTTCAGTATTCTCATCAAAGTACTCCTCTTCAGGCTCATTGTGACGCTCCAGGCGTTGGTTTCCTCGAATGGGTGGAGGATAGACAGGTGTTGTTTTAGTGCGTTCAAGAGCATGCACTAAATCATCTATCTTGTCGGAGAGGGCTTGGTGTTGTCTTTGAAAATGCTTAGACAACGCTTCATAGTGATACTTGGGATCCCACAGTGCGGGTGGATCTGAGGATGACTCCATGGGTGCTTTGGAAGGGTCTTTGGACGGGTCCAAAGGTGGCAAAGTCGACTAGGGGTCGACTGGATGTGTAGATGATGATTCTGGGCGGGTTCCTTTCTTCATGGTACCTACAAAATGAACAAACGTAAAAGAAAATAAGGTAGGACCTCACAATCTCACTTTCGCTCGTTTGTTTTCACTCTTGATTTTACCACTCGTGTATCACTCAATATATGGGTGCACAGTGTGTGGAAATCGTGTTTATGGAGGTAGGAACTCGTGTGGTATGTTCTAAGGAAGGACGGGGATGCTATTCTCGGAACAAGGATGAATTTGATGTGTATAGATGAGATACGGGTTGAGTGTGTGTATGTAGGAGGGTAGCCGATTATGTAGTGTTTAGGGATGGTGTGGCCGAATGGTGTAGGAGTGGGTATGGGGGTGTGTTGGTCGAGTATGTGGATGGTAGGAAAGGAAAGAAGTAGATCAATTATTGAAGTTCCAAATAGATTAGGAAATCCAAAAATAAATCTAGGTAGAAGAAGGAAAGAAATAGAAGAGATAAGGAAAGAAGAAAGATATTAGGTAAGTAGGGGATTTGGATATGTATCAATCTATGTGACACAATCTAAATACCTTAATTAGCCTAGACTCTAGAAGGAATGAACCAAAAATAAAATAAGACTCTTATGGAAGTTACCAACAAGAATTAGAACTTGTATGGGAAGTTCCAAAAATAATAACAACTTAGAAGGAAACTGCCAAAATAAGTTGAGACTCACTAGGTAATTACCAACTATGATCTAGTATCAAAAGGAAAGTACCAAAATAAAAATTGAACAAGATAGAAACAATGAATTTTCGTGTTTTTTTTTTGACAATTCGATCGGCTCTTTTCTCTTTTTTTTTTGTATTGATCGTGCCCGTCTTTTTTTTTCTTTTTTTTTTGAACAATGAACAACGGAAATTAAATTACAACTCGATTAAACGTAAAATAAAATACGACACAAAAATCGAACCAAAGCGACGTGGCTTTGATACCACTTTTATGATACGACCCGAACTCTAGGAACGAACACACGTCGACACACGTAAGTTTTTGTGTCTTCTACGACTCCAACAATCAAAGTAAAATATGCGGAAGAATTATGGAACAAACTAGACGACTAGAACTAAATAAAATACCTAGACTTATGACCCACAAAATAACACAATATCCAACAAAAGGAGGGCTGTTATGGACGGCAATATGGACGAGAATTATGGTGGTGATTTGGACGTGAGGTATGGTTGACGAAGGGTTGGAGTAGATAGGATATGATTGAGTTGTATTGAACTTAGGGATTGAACGGGATGACGATGAACGATTGGAATACGATCTTGGCACGATGGCGATCGGACTTGAGGTGGACGACGGTGGTTGGTGGCGTCGTGGATGATGGACGGCGGCGGTGGTTGTGATGTGAATTACAACCCGAAAGTTGCCTTGGATCTCGAACGTATACAAGGCCAAATTCTTTAAGTTGTTCTTCGATAGCGAGTTTCCGGCGATCCCTCGAACGTGGACGACGAATTCCCTTTGTAAAACTTAGAGGTGCTAAATCTAAGAGTATGAATTTAATTATCTAAACTCACAAAAGATCAAACGGGGAGAGACGATATTGAAAGCAAAGGCCTTAATAATCAAATATAGTCTAAAGTAATAATGTCACATGGATCCCCTATTTATAACAATAGGTGGATCGAAAATCCTATAGCTAAGGGCCGAAAATAATGATTCCAAGTTGAACTAGAATTGGACTTGGAAGTTTTCCTAAACTAGAATTCTATTTAAGGTAGTTTCTTCCCTTAAATTAAAATTCTAGTCAAACCTATGACTTGGACTATTGATGGCCGAAAATTACCCTATTTAATTAAATAAAATCTGATCCTAACTATAGTATAATTAAATAAAATAAATACTATAGTCTAAAATAAAATACTACTAGATAAAATCAACAAGGTCCGAAAATTGGCCTTCTCTTCAAAGCTCGGCCGTGACTCTCCAACATGCACTCATGCACACGTCCTTTTGCACACATGCACATCTTCATGTTGTGTTCTCCATGTCTTGATCTCTATCTTCCAATGACAACAAGTTCATCATCTTCAAGCTTCCTTGTACACCGTCTTCTTCTTCAAGCTTCTTGCGAATTGTAGCTTGCAAATAATCTTGCAACTTCTTAGCTCTTAGTCTTGTGACGGGTCCTTTGAATTGAAGCTCTTCATTGACTTCCTCATTGCTATGGATGTCCTCATCACAAAATAAGCCAAAATTCGGAACCGCCCGTACAGGCGCGACACGGGCTCGGTCGCGCCCCCTTCGGTCGGGTCGCGCCTTGGTGGGCGCGAGTGAGGTCGCGCCGGGTCTGTCACCGGGCTGCGCCTCACTGGGCACTTTTCACCTCTCTGCATCGACGCCCGGTCGCGCCGTGTCTGTCCCCGGGTCGCGCCTCTCCCGTGCTCGGGCCGCGCCGCCCCTCCGTTTCACACTCACATGTGATCTTCGTCTTCCAACGATGCTCGGCTTCAACTCCTTCGACGGGTCTCTTTGACGCCTCTTGGGTCCAGACTTCTCGTATAAATCCACTGAGACTCTCTTTGAATTTCTTAGCTCTTGATCGTGTAACTAGCCCTTCCGGTACTTTGATTGGATCGGACATCTCCTTGGCTTGGGTCGTATCATTCCCCTCCTCTTGAAAAGGATTTGTCCTCAAATCCAACTCGTCACCTACATCAAAAGGACTTAAATCAGCAACATTAAATGATGAACTTACTTTATACTCACCTGGTATGTCCAACTTGTATGCATTATCACTGATGCGTTCTATAACTTGGAATGGTCCGTCCCCTCTAGGAAGAAACTTAGAACGTGATGAAGCCACGAAAAGCCTTGAAGAACTTAATCCGGAGCTGCAAATACGTGGTCCAATTACACGATTTCGAGCAATACAATTGCAAGGATTTTTCCAAGCATTTGTATGTAAGAAATTCGAAGATGACAAAGATGTTGAGAGAAACTCCAAAATTGTTACTTTGTTAACAATTAAAGATTGGAGATCAAGATTTGAAGAGCAATGCATGAAGATAGAACTCATCAAGTTGTGCATGCATGGCAGATTCGCGTTGCATGGAATTTTCGTCCCTTAGTTGATTTAATTAGAGGTTGAATTTTATTTAGACTATAGTATTTATTTAATTATGTTAGACTATAGTTTAAATCAGATTTTGTATTAATTATTTGCTAATTTTCGTCCATTATTTAAATAGGTTTGACTAGAATTGTATTTAAGGCAATTTCCTACCTTGAATAGAATTCTAGTTTAGGGAACTTCCTAGTATAGTTAGAGATCCCTTTTGGATCAATTTTTAAGCCTTTTTTGATGATTAATTTCGTTCCCCATAGGCTTATAAATAGGGGAACCATGTGACATTGTTATTTTAGACTTTATTTGAATTAATTAAGCTTTGCTTTCAATATTGTCTCAACCCCATTTAAATCTTTGTGAGTTTTGATTTAAAATTCATATTCTTGGAGCTAGCAACTTTGAGTCTTATTCAAGGATATTGCTTAATCCACTTGAGGGATTAACCGGTATTCGCTACTTGAAGATCAACTTAAAGAATTTGGCCTTGTCTACGTTCGAGATTCAAGGCAACTTTCGGGTTGTGATTCGCATCTACCAATCACCACCGTCCAGCCGCCTTCAACAACATCCATCATCATCTTCGTCCATCTCAACATCCTTCCAAGAATTCATAGTTTGAGTATCAAGCCATTCCAAACCGAGGTGCTAAATCTAAGAGTATGAATTTATTTATCTAAACTCACAAAGATTTAAAAGGGGTTGAGACAATATTGAAAGCAAAGCTTAATAAAATGATTTGCATAACTTAAATTGTGAGAACTTGCCCACTGAGTGCATTAGTACTCAGCCCAAATCTTTTCAAACATTTTCAGGTCAGTAGGCTGGAGCGTGGATGTGACGAGGCTGAGATATGGGCTATTATGATTTACATATTTTTCCGTTGTCCCTTTTTGTTAGTATTCTGTTAAGAATTGAGATTTCTCACTTATGGTATTCTTTTGCTAAATGCTAAGAACTCTAATCTTGGTATTTTGTTGATATGATTCTGCTTCTCTGATTCTGAACTTTTGTTAACTTCCTAGTTAACATGTATCATATGCTTAGCTACATAATCATTTCAAGGGGAGGAAGCCCGTCTTTCGTTATGTCTATTTGATCATTCATATTGGCCTATGGAAGGGCTTCATTTGTTCAGCATATTTGTGTCTGTTTCTTATCCATTCTACCTTCCACCGCCGCCACTACCACCTTTCACGACGACCACCGCCGCCTTCACCGCCGTCCGCCGCCGTGTCCAAGCCATCCCCAAGCTGTCCAATCAAGTCCTTCATCGTATTCGTGTTTTCTTGTAAGTTTGTCCTTTAATTTGTGTCGGATTGCATCCTTCTTTAGCTGACGTAGTTCGAGTCCTTCAAAAGTCTTCCGCTTGCGTTCTTCGTGTCTTGGATTAGTTGTCCGGGTCACATCATAAATTTGGCATCAGAGCCACGTCAGCTCTGCTGGTCGTGGTTCAATCCGACGTGTCATCTACGTGTCAATTACGTGTCATTTAATTTTTGTTTAGTTTCGAGTCTTGTAATCTGATTTCTATTCATTGAAAAAAAAAAGAGTAAACGAGCAAAGGGATCGAAATCCCTACAGCCAAAAAAAAAAATCGTCAAAAAAAAAAAACGAAAATCTGATTTAATTCTTGTTATTTTCGAATTTTAATCCTTGTTTTTAGTTTGTTTCCATCTTAGATAGATATTTTAGGATTTGTTAGATTGTGTTCACACTTGGTCAAACTTATCCAAAAGTATTCTACCTTATCTACTAGATTTCATACCTTGTTTAGATATCTCCCATACTCATCCATATCTAATCAAGATCTTCCATCATTATCCACCTATAATTTTCGAATTCTACTCCTATAGTGTTCGAAAATTCCAGTCCACATACACATACACCCGGTTCACCTTATACACCACATAGTCCATACACCCGTACACCCATACACCCATACACCCGTACACCCGTGGTCCACATACACCACCAGGTGAATTACTCATTCCACACGCCTACTTCTACTCTTAGCAACCTTCCGGCTTGATTTTATCCGTTGGAGCTTGAAGAAGACCCAGAGGAGCTAGTCAAGAGAAGCTGCTGAATTTTTCGATCAACCCACCCCCCATATTTCACTCCACACGTGCACCACACATACTTGAGAGTTAAACACGAGTGGAAAAATCAAGAGTGACATACACGAGCGTTTGTGAGGAATTGTGAGGTTCTACTTTACTTTTTCTTCACGTTTGTTCGTTTTGCAGGATAAATGGACCAACGGGAAGATATTTTCTACACCCGTTGCTCCATCCAAGACAAAATTTGTTCCATGATTATTGACAGTGGTAGTGTATTTAATGCCATTAGTCAATATGCAGTGGACAAGCTCGGCCTAGTACCATAGAAGCATCCTAAGCCCTATAAGTTGCAGCGACTTACAATCACAAGTCAGGTAAGTGTCGCATTTACTATTGGTCGATATACTGACACTGTTTTATGTGATGTCATTCCTATGGAGGCAACGCACATTCTTCTAGGTCAACCGTGGCAATTCGATCGAAGAGCGGTGCACGATTGTCACGCCAACACTTATTCCTTTGCTTGGAATGGACGACCCATCAAATTGATGCCTTTGTCACCTGAGGACGTCATTAAGGATCAGAAGTGGATGCAAGAAAAGTTTAAAGCTGAAAGGGAAAGGAAGGCCGCAACTATCGAGAGCGAATCAATCGCCACCGTCCTTAGCCCTACTATGACACCGCTGGAGTCTTGTTCACATCAGGACATGTCGTCTAGTTCATCCAACGCAGATCACCAGTTAAATTCAGACATGATAAGTGAAGCTACAATTCCGTCGCAGCCCATATGCATTGATCCAACACTGGATTCGGGTAAGTCAGATAATCTATTAATTTCTCAGAACAGTGCTACTAATGATTGTTTTTCTAGTGATGTGCAGATCGAGAAGAGAGAGTTCGAGATTGAGCAGCCTGGAATAGCTACATCCAACCCTGATGGCAGCTCGAAAGAAGTTTCCAACTCTCAAGAGGAGATCCACGAAGAGCTGAAGTTGGAGCATGATGATGTTCGACTTAGAGATCAGCTTGTTCTAGATAAGTCGTCCAACACCCACATTGTTTATCTTAAGGACGTGTTACATGAAATCGAGAGAGGTAAGAACCGTCTATACTATTCTAGTATTGATAGGTATTTGATGTGTATAGTTGAATCCATGTTTCTCTTTAGAATTAATTTGACATTTGGATTTAACTTGAATTGCATGAAAATGTTGGATAGTAGAGAGTCATTGTTTGTTCCAACCAAGTGTAAGATGCGAGCATGGTATTTGAAATCAATTAGTTTGTGTTTTTCCATTGCTCATTTGAAAGCTATTCATAGTGTTGAACATGCTGGAAATTGCATAATTGTTTGTTATGCCATGTTCAATCCATTATATGTTACATGTTGGATAGTTGATTGTTTTGTTGAGTGTTATGCTGCATGTTTTGTGCATGAGGGTTTCTTGTTCAAGGGTTCACAGTTATGCATTCATAAGTCTTCTATGCCTGAGTTATTAGTTCTTGAATCGCATGCGGGAGGTTTAATGGGTCACTTTGGTGTGTCTAAAACGTTAAACTTGCTGCATGAGCATTTCTTTTGGCCACGTATGAAGCATGATGTTGAGAATGTGTGTAGTAGATGCATTACATGTAGGAGATCGAAATCTACTTCACATCCTTCTGGTTTATACACTCCTCTACCAGCCCCGTCTTCCCCGTGGATTGATTTATCTATGGATTTCATACTAGGATTACCACGGTCGAGGTCTGGTCGAGACTCAATTTTTGTGGTTGTTGATAGGTTTTCCAAGATGGCACATTTCATAGCTTGTAGGAAAACCGATGATGCAGTACACATAGCCAATCTGTTCTTTATACATGTTGTGCGTTTACATGGAATACCTAGAACTATTGTTAGTGATAGGGATTCTAAGTTTCTAGCACATTTTTGGCGTGTACTATTGGGAAAATTAGGTACCAAGTTGTTGTTTTCTACTGCATGTCATCCCCAAATGGATGGTCAAACTGAGGTAGTTAATCGCACCTTAGGTACTTTGTTGCGTTCTTTGGTTAAAAACAACTTGAAATCATGGGAAGATTGTTTGCCATATGCTGAATTTGCTTATAATCGCATTGTGCATTCATCTACCAATATGTCTCCATTTGAAGTTGTTTATGGTTTTAATCCGCTAACGCCTAATGATCTGTTGCCTTTACCTGTTGAGCATCTAACAAGTGTTAAAGGTACAAGAAAAGCGGAACAAGTTAAGGAGATGCATGAGAAAATACGTGCGCGTATTGAAGCCGTTGGCGCACGTAATGCTGTTCAAAAGAACAAACGGCGCAAGCAAGTGATTTTCCAGCCTGGAGATCGCGTTTGGATTCATCTGAGTCCTGGACGGTTTCCTAACTTGAGAAAATCGAAATTAATGCCGAGAGGAGATGGACCGTTCACCGTGTTGAGTCGAGTCAATGACAATGCATATCGCATTGATTTACCTAGTGAGTATAAGTGTTCGTCTACATTTAATGTTGCTGACTTATCTCCCTTTTTTGTAGATGATGAGTTCGAACAAGATGAGTCTGAGAATTCGAGGACGAATTCTTTTCAGCAGGGGGGAATGATGAGATCGTGCCTAGCAATGATCCAGATGATCCGGAGTTGCAGTTCAAAGGTCCTGTGACGCGTTTGCGAGCTAAGAAGTTACAAGCTTATCTACAAGCTTCAATAAGGCGCAAATTCGAAATGCATGAAGATGAAGTGAAGAGCAGCCCGAGATGGATCACTATGCTAACCATTGATGATAAAGAATAAGGCTTGAAGTTAGTCGGTATGAGCATACTGACCAGATTGCATGAAGTTAGTCAGTATGGGCATACTGACCAAGTGGACGTTAAAGATAACGTGTGGATTCATCCAATAATAGTCCAACACGTTAATTATGGAGCCCCAGTCCATAAGTGGCGACAATTTGAAGGCCCAAAATCAATTTGGGATTTATCTTTATCTAGATAGATTTTTATTATTTTATTTTTGGTATCTTTTGATTTTTACCTTAAAAACAGATTTTGGATAAGGTAACAATCCTTATTAGATTAGAACTAGTTATTTTCGATTCCATCTAGATATCTAGGTCTAGATTTTCGTCCCCTATGATATTATAAATAGGGATATCATGTGATACTTTGAAGGTTAGACAATTGCATGAATACAAGAATTATTTCTCTTTTGTCTCCAAGATCCTTAGGTTGATCGAAAATATCCAAACAGTTCTATTGTTTTAGCAAATCAATAGTCCTATTCAAGTTCTTCAGGGTACGTTCAAGTACTTGGGAGAATTGCTATCCGGAGAATTAGTCGTGCGCGTTCGAGTTGATACAACACGGGTTCGCCGATCCTGATTATCCATTCTACCTTCCACCGCCGCCACTACCACCTTTCACGACGACCACCGCCACCTTCACCGCCGTCCGCCGCCGTGTCCAAGCCATCCCCAAGCTGTCCAATCGAGTCCTTCATCGTATTCGTGTTTTCTTGTAAGTTTGTCCTTTAATTTGTGTCGGATTGCATCCTTCTTTAGCTGACGTAGTTCGAGTCCTTCAAAAGTCTTCCGCCTGCGTTCTTCGTGTCTTGGATTAGTTGTCCCGGTCACATCACACAGAATCCTTATCCGACCTAGATCTAGGCAATCCTAAGATGAAATCCATAGAAATATCAATCCAAGGAGCTTAAG
This sequence comes from Perilla frutescens, assembly GCA_026008535.1. Taxonomy (NCBI): domain Eukaryota; kingdom Viridiplantae; phylum Streptophyta; class Magnoliopsida; order Lamiales; family Lamiaceae; genus Perilla; species Perilla frutescens. Next base: position 47,797,636 of record BRKX01000012.1, read on the forward strand.
GAACGGGTAGGGGCGTGTACAATCCGAATGGGTGTGAAGTGGATTTGGCTTGACGACAAGTAATGCAACGACTACACACATTCTCTACATCCTTACGCATATGCGGCCAAAAGAAGTGTTCATGCAGCAAATTTAATGTCTTATGCACACCAAAGTAACCCATTAAACCCCCCGCATGCGATTCTAACACTAATAGCTCACGCATAGAACAAGTAGGGATGCATAATGATGAGGACATCCATAGCAATGAGGAAGTCAATGAAGAGCTTCAATTCAAAGGACCCGTCACAAGATTAAGAGCTAAGAAGTTGCAAGATTATTTGCAAGCTACAATTCGCAAGAAGCTCGAAGAAGAAGAAGACGGCGTGCAAGGAAGCTTGAAGATGATGAACTTGTTGACATTGGAAGATGGAGATCAAGACATGGAGAACACTACATGATGATGTGCACGTGTGCCTAAGTGCATGGTGAAGAGCCGCGGCCAAGCAATGAAGAGAAACCGATTTTCGGTTCTTATCTATTTTATTTTAGTAGTTATTTTATTTTAGAATATAGTATTTATTTTATTTAATTATACTATAGTTTGGATCAGATTTTAATTAATTATTTAAGATAATTTTCGGTTATGATTAGTCCAAGTCATAGGTTTGACTAGAATTTTAATTAAGGGAAGAAACTACCTTAAATAGAGTTCTAGTTTAGGGAAACTTCCAAGTCCAATTCTAGATCAACTTGGACTCAATATTTTCGGCCTTAAGCCTTAGGATTTTCGGTCACCTATGTATTATAAATAGGTGATCCATGCTTCATTGTTACTTTAGACTATATTTGATTATTAAGCCTTTGCTTTCAATATCGTCTCTCCCCGTTTAATCTTTTGTGAGTTTAGATAATTAAATTCATACTCTTAGATTTAGCACCTCTAAGTTTTACAAAGGGAATTCGCCGTCCACGTTCGAGGGATCGTCGGAAACTCGCTATCCAAAGAGCAACTTAAAGAATTTGGCCTTGTATACGTTCGAGATCCAAGGCAACTTTCGGGTTGTAATTCACATCACAACCACCACCGCCGTCCAGCCACCTTCGACGCCACCACCGTCCACCGTCGTCCATCTCAACCATCATCCTCAAGATCGTGATCTCTTCGTTCAATCCGTAAGTCCATCGTATCTCTAACATATCCTATCTACCCTAGCCCTTCTAAACCAACTCATCACCATCGAAAATCATCCCATAATATCGTCCATATAGCCGTCCAAAAACAGCCCATCTTTGTTTGGATTTGTGTTATTTTGTGTGTCATAGTTTTAGATATTTTACTTGGTTCTAGTCGTCTAGTTTGTTCCGTATTTCTTCCGCATATCTTACTTTGAATCTTGAGTCATAGAAGACACAAAAACTTACGTGTGTCGACGTGTATTCGTTCCTAGAGTTCGGGTCGTATCATAAAAGTGGTATCAAAGCCACGTCGGCTTTGGTTCGATTTTTGTGTCGTATTTTATTTTACGTTTAATCGAGTTGTAATTTAATTTCCGTATTGTTCATTGTTATAAAAAAAAAGAGAAATGAAAAGAGAGAAGAAAAGGCACGATCAAAAAAAAAAAAAAAAGGCCGATGGAAATAAAAAAAAAAAAAAAATTCGAAAATCTATTGTTTCCTTTTAGTTCACCTTTATTTTTGGTACTTCCCTTTTGGTACTAGATCATAGTTGGTAATTACCTTAGTGAGTTATCTTATTTTTGGTAGTTTCCTTCTAGTTTGATTTTTATTTTTGGAACTTTCCATACAAGTTCTAATTCTTGTTGGTAACTTCCTTAAGTGTCTTATTTTATTTTTGGTTCATTCCTTCTAGAGTCTAGGCTAATTAAGGTATTTAGATTGTGTCACATAGATTGATACATATCCAAATTCCCTACTTACCTTATCTCTTTCTTCTTTCCTTATCTATTCTATTTCTTTCCTTCTTTTACCTAGATTTATTTTTGGATTCCCTAATCTATTTGGAACTTCAATAATTGATCTACTTCTTTCCTTTCCTACTACCCCCATCATCGACCAACACTCCTACACACACTAACAATCGGTCACCCCATCCCTATACCCTACTACAATCGGCCACCCCCATACCTACACATACTCAACCCGTATCTCATCTATACATACCAAATTCATCCTTGTTCCAAGTATAGCATTCCCGTCCTTCCTTAGAACAAATCACACGAATTCCTACTCCCATATACACGATTATCACACACTATGCACCATACACTTTGAGTGATACACGAGTGGTAAAATCAAGAGTGAAAACAAAAGAGTGAACGTGAGATAGTGAGGACCTACCTTGTTTTCTTTACATTTGTTCGTTTTGTAGGAACCATGAAGAAAGGAACCCACACGAGTCATCCTCTACACCCCCAGTCGATCACCATTCGACTTCACCACCTTTGGACCCGTCCAAAGACCCTTCCAAAGCACCCATGGAGTCGTATTCGGATCCACCCGCACCGTGGGATCCCAAGTACCATTTTGAAGCGTTGTCTAAGCATGTTCAAAGACAACACCAAGCTCTCTCCAACAAGATAGACGATTTAGTGCATGCTCTTGAACGCACTAAAACAACACCTGTCTATCCTCCACCCATTCGAGGAAACCAACGCCTAGAGCATCACAACGAGCCTGAAGAGGAGTACTTTGATGAGAATACTGAAGAATTTGACCGAGGACGTCGCCCGAGACGAGGTCATAGTCGGGATGACTATGAAGAGGATCGAATGCTCCACAACATCAAAACGAGCATTCTAGAGTTTGAAGGCCTTCACGATCCCGATGGAACGTAAGGTAGAGAAGATTTTCGCATGCTATGACTTTTCAGAAGCCAAAAAGGTGCAGCTAGCATGTTTGGAGTTTAAAGGCTACGCAGCCACTTGGTGGGAAATGCAGCAAGAAAGAAGACGAAGAAATAGAAATCCACCCATTGACAATTGGGAGGAAATGAAAGGATTCTTGCGTGGACGCTTCATTCCAGTCCACTATGAAAGAGAGCTTGAGAAGAAGCTCAACCAGATCAAGCAGGGAGCTAGATCGATCGAAGAGTACCATAAAGAGCTAGAAACTGCCCTGAATCGAGTCGGAAAAGAGGAGACCTTAAATGCTACCATCATTCGGTACATTGAAGGTATGAATCCAGACATTGCCTATGAAGTAGAGCTCAAAGAATTCACAAGCATAGAGAGAATGGTGCAATACGCATCAATTGTGGAAAAGCAGTTGCGAGAAGGCCGCCGTCGATCCAGTCATGGACCAGCCCCTACTCGATCATCTTGGAGTAAAGGTACACCTTCCACATCACCTTCTACTCCTTCTACTGATTCCACACGACCCCGAGGTCAATCCGGCCCTCCGGAACGCCGTTTTGATCGTTCTACACCGCAAGCAAGCCGTAGACCCGAGTCTACACCCAGACCACCATGCAGCCCCTAGTCGAGCCCGTGACATCCAGTGTCATAAATGCCAAGGTTGGGGTCATTTTCAGAACCAGTGTCCAAACCGGCGTGTTCTGTTCCTCAATGAACAGAATGGACTTGAATCAGCCAGTGAAGATGAAGAGGAGCCTCAGGCCGCCGTCCCTGAAGCAGTTGAGGTCCCTGAAGTCGAGCCAGATGATGATAAAGTCGAGCTACCTCATGTCAGCTTGGTTTCTATTCGCAGTCTGAACATCAACCGTGAAGACGAAGAGCAATCGCAACGAGAGAACATCTTCTACACTCGAGTTGCCATCAAAGATCAGACTTGTGCCATGATCATCGACAGTGGGAGTGTAATCAACGCAATCAGTCAGTATGCCGTTGATAAACTCGCCCTCACCACAACAAAGCATCCAAAACCGTATAAGTTGCAGTGGCTCACAGATCGCGGATCCATCAGAGTTACAGGTCAGGTACACGTTACTTTTACTAAAGGTCGTTATTCTGACACTGTTCTTTGTGATGTTATTCTCATGGAAGCAGCACATATACTATTAGGAAGACCGTGGCAGTTCGACAGAAAAGCAGTCCTCGATGGTTTGGCCAACACCTATTCGATCATTAGGGACGGCCGCACCACTGTACTCAAGCCACTCACTCCTAAAGCCGTTGCAGAGGATCAAGAAAGGATGCAAGAGAGATTCAAGCAAGAACGGGCAAAACAAGCCACAGCCGCAGCCCGAACCAACTCAGCCGCCACTTCAACGCCGAGTTCCACCTCAAGTTCGACCAATGTAGCCCCTAAGACACCTCCTAATGATGTCTTAGCTCGTGGAAAAGCCACCGGATCAGACCCAAGCAAAGAGAAGAATCGATCCCTGTTCATCTCAGTTAAAGGCGTAGAGAAAACACTAAAAGCAGGTTTACCTTTCGTTCTTTTATCTTATAAGGACAGTGCTACTAATGGTGTTTCTTTACCTTGTGATGTGCAGCCACTTATGGAGGAGTTCGCGGATGTGTTCCCGGATGAGATTCCAAGTGGATTACCTCCAGTTCGTGGGATCGAGCACCAGATCGACTTCGTACCCGGCGCAGTCTTGCCCAACCGACCGGCGTACCGAACGTCCCCTGAAGAGACGATGGAGATCGATCGTCAAGTAAAGGAGTTGCTAGAGAAGAAGAAAATCCGAGAGTCGATGAGCCCTTGTGCAGTTCCAGTCATTCTAGTGCCCAAAAAGAACAACGAATGGAGAATGTGCATGGATTGCCGCGCCATCAACAAGATAACAGTTAAGTACAGATTTCCTATCCCTAGACTTGATGATATGCTAGATGAATTAAGTGGTTCTCATGTGTTTTCTAAGATAGATTTGAGATCTGGATATTTTCAAGTTAGAATGCATGAAGGGGATGAATGGAAAACTACATTTAAAACAAAGCATGGTTTATATGAGTGGTTAGTTATGCCTTTTGGTCTCACTAATGCACCGAGCACATTTATGAGATTAATGAATCATGTTTTGCGTGATGTGATTGGTAAATTTGTGGTTGTCTACTTTGATGATATCTTGATTTACAGTCACAATGCACAGGCGCACATAAATCATCTTAGGCGTGTTTTCTGTCTTCTGCGTGATGCTAAGTTGTATGGAAACTTGTCTAAATGTTCTTTTTGCATAGATGAAGTCGTGTTTTTAGGCTTTGTCGTTAGTTCACGAGGTATTGAGGTAGACCGTTCTAAAATCAAAGCGATTGAGGAATGGCCAACCCCGAAAAACGCCTCTGAGGTTCGATCATTCCATGGTCTAGCTGGGTTTTACCGTCGTTTTGTACGGGATTTCTCCAGTATAGCCGCCCCTCTTACTGAGCTAAGTAAGAAGGATCGGAAATTTGAGTGGGGTAAACAACAAGAGCATGCTTTTAATACTTTGAAATCATTGTTATGTTCTGCTCCTGTTTTATGTTTACCTGATTTTTCCAAGACTTTTGAGATCGAGTGTGATGCCTCCGGGATAGGTATTGGTGCTGTGTCCCATGGCATACTTCAGTGAGAAGTTAAATGGCGCCTCCCTTAGGTACTCCACGTACGATAAAGAGCTTTACGCTTTGAAGCGTGCGTTGAACACATGGCAGCACTATCTCTGGCCTAAGGAGTTCGTCATCCACACGGATCATGAAAGCTTAAAGCATTTGAAAGGGCAAAACAATCTGAACAAGAGACATGCGAGATGGGTCGAGTTCATCGAGTCTTTCCCGTATGTTATCAAGTACAAGAAAGGCGAGGAAAATGTGGTCGCCGATGCCCTATCAAGAAGGTACGCTATTTTGAACTTAATGCATGCTAAGATGCTTGGTTTTGAGTCTATTAAAGCACTGTATGTTGAGGACGCCTATTTCAGCCCCATCTATGCTTCATGTAGCTCGAAATCTAGGTCTTATGATGGTTATTATGTGCATGATGGTTTCTTGTTCAAAGAGTCGAAATTATGCATCCCTACTTGTTCTATGCGTGAGTTATTAGTGTTAGAATCGCATGTGGGAGGTTTAATGGGTCACTTTGGTGTACATAAGACATTGAACTTGCTGCATGAACATTTCTTTTGGCCGCATATGCGTAAGGATGTAGAGAATGTGTGTAGTCGTTGCATTACGAGTCGTCAAGCTAAATCCACTTCACACCCCTTTGGTTTATACTCGCCCCTACCCGCCCCCTCATCTCCTTGGATTGATATTTCTATGGATTTCATCTTAGGATTGCCTAGATCTAGGTCGGGTAAGGATTCTGTGTTTGTTGTAGTTGATAGGTTTTCCAAAATGGCTCATTTCATTGCATGTAGGAAAACTGATGATGCAATACATGTTGCCAACTTGTTCTTTGTGCATGTTGTTAGATTGCATGGAATTCCTCGCACTATTGTTAGTGATAGGGATTCTAAGTTTTTAGGACACTTTTGGCGTGTTTTGTGGGGAAAATTAGGTACTAAGTTATTGTTTTCTACTGCATGTCATCCACAAACCGATGGTCAAACTGAGGTTGTGAATCGCACTTTAGGAGCTTTACTTAGGTCGCTAATTAAGAATAATTTGAAGTCATGGGAAGAATGTTTACCATATGCTGAATTTGATTATAATCGTGTTGTGCATTCTTCTACTAACATGTCTCCTTTTGAGGTAGTTTATGGATTTAATCCACTAACTCCTACTGATTTGTTACCTTTACCTGTTGAGCATCTAACAAGTGTTAAAGGTATGAAAAGAGCTGATTTTATTCAAGAGATGCATGAGAAGGTACGTGCCCGGATTGAGCACCAAGGCTCCCGGATCGCCGCCGCACGCAACACGAGGCGCAAACGTGTCATCTTTCAGCCCGGAGATGGTGTTTGGGTACACCTTAGCCCTGGCCGATTTCCCAACTTGAGGAAGTCCAAGTTGTCGCCCCGTGGAGATGGTCCCTTCACTGTTCTAAGCCGTGTTAATGACAATGCATACCGCATTGATCTACCTGGTGAGTATAAGTGTTCTTCTACGTTTAATGTTGCTGATTTATCTCCTTTTGTTGCAGATGAATTCGACCATGATGAGGAGTCAAATTCGAGGACGAATTCTTTTCATCAGGGGGGAATGATGAGGACATCCATAGCAATGAGGAAGTCAATGAAGAGCTTCAATTCAAAGGTCCCGTCACAAGATTAAGAGCTAAGAAGTTGCAAGAATATTTGCAAGCCACAATTCGCAAGAAGCTTGAAGAAGAGGACGGCGTGCAAGGAAGCTTGAAGATGATGAACTTGTTGACATTGGAAGATGGAGTTCAAGAGATGGAGAACACAACATGAAGATGTGCATGTGTGCTTATGGACGTGTGCATGTGCATGAAGTGAAGAGTTTCGGCCGTGATGAGGACATCCATAGCAATGAGGAAGTCAATGAAGAGCTTTTGAATTTTATCTAGTAGTTATTTTTATTTTAGACTATTGATGAGGACATCCATAGCAATGAGGAAGTCAATGAAGAGCTTCAATTCAAAGGACCCATCACAAGATTAAGAGCTAAGAAGTTGCAAGAATATTTGCAAGCTACAATCCGTAAGAAGCTTGAAGAAGAAGACGGCGTGCAAGGAAGCTTGAAGATAATGAACTTATTGACATTGGAAGATGGAGATCAAGACATGGAGAACACAACATGAAGATGTGCACGTGTGCATGTGGACGTGTGCATGAGCATGAAGATTGGTGAAGAATCAACCAAGTTGAAGAAGACCGAATTTTCGGTCCTAGCTATTTTATTTAGTAGTTATTTTTATTTTAGACTATAGTATTTATTTTATTTAATTATACTATAGTTTGGATCAGTTTTATTTAATTAAAATAGGGTCATTTTCGGTCATGTCAAAGTCATAGGTTGACTAGGATTTTAGATAAGGTAAGATCTACAAGTTCTACCTTAAATAGAATTCTAGTTTAGAAAATATCCAAACACAATCCTAGATTGATTTGGACTATAATTTTCGGCCCTTAGCTATAGGATTTTCGATCCACCTATTGTTATAAATAGGGGATCCATGTCTCATTGTTACTTTAGACTATATTTGATTATTAAGCCTTTGCTTTCAATATCGTCTCCCCCCCGTTTAATCTTTTGTGAGTTTAGATAATTAAATTCATACTCTTAGATTTAGCACCTCTAAGTTTTACAAAGGGAATTCGCCGTCCACGTTCGAGGGATCGTCGGAAACTCGCTATCCGAAGAACAACTTAAAGAATTTGGCCTTGTGTACGTTCGAGATTCAAGGCAACTTTCGGGTTGTAATTCACAACATCATCACCGCCGCCGTTCAACCTCCACGACGCCACCATCACCACCGCCGTCGTTCATCACACCAACATCCACAAGATCGTGTTCTCTTCGTTACATCCGTAAGTCCGTTTCAACTCTATCATATCCTATCTACCCTAGCCCTTCTAAACCTAATCATCACCATCGAAATTCCTTCATTAATACCGTCCAATCCATCGTCCAAAACAGCCCCATACTTGTTTGGATTTTGTGTTATTTTGTGTGTCATTGTCTAGGTATTTTAGTTAAGTCTTAGTCGTCTAGTTTACTCCGTTATCTTCCGCATATTTTATCTTTGATTGTTTGAGACATTGAAGACACAAAAACTTACGTGTGTCGACGTGTGTTCGTTCCTAGAGTCCGGGTCGTATCAACTATAGTATTTATTTTATTTAATTAGACTATAGTCTAGATCAGCTTATTTAATTTAATTTGGTATAATTTTCGGTCATGTCAAAGTCATAGGTTGACTAGGATTTTAGATAAGGTAAGGTCTACAAGTTCTACCTTAAATAGAATTCTAGTTTAGGAAACTTCCAAGTCCAATTCTAGATTGATTTGGGCATGGATTTTTCGGCCCCCTTTAGCTCTAATTTTCGGTCACCTATGTATTATAAATAGGTGATCCATGCTTCATTGTTACTTTAGACTATATTTGATTATTAAGCCTTTGCTTTCAATATCGTCTCTTCCCTTTAAATCTTTTATGAGTTTAGATAATTAAATTCATACTCTTAGATTTAGCACCTCTAAGTTTTACAAAGGGAATTCATCGTCCACGTTCGAGGGATTGCCGGAAACTCGCTATCCGAAGAGCAACTTAAAGAATTTGGCCTTGTGTACGTTCGAGATTCAAGGCAACTTTCGGGTTGTAATTCACAACAACTATAACCACCGCCATCCATCATCACGACGCCACCATCAACCACCGTCGTTCGCCTTCAAGATCAGCCACCATCGTGCCCAAGTTCATCGCCGTCCCTTTCAATCCGTAAGTTCGTCACAACTCTATCATATCCTATCTACCCTAGCCCTTCTACACCAATCCCTCACCATCGAAATTCCATCCTCAATACCATCATCATAGCCATCCAAAACAGTCCCTTGTTCATTGGATTTGTGTTATTTTGTGTGTCATAGTTTAGGTAATTTATTTAGTTCTATTCGTCTAGTTTCTTCCGCATATTTTACTTTGATCGTTTGAGTCGTAGAAGACACAAAACCTTACGTGTGTCGACGTGTGTTCGTTCCTAGATTCCGGGTTGTATCAAATCCCGTACAAAATGACGGTAAAACCCAGCTAAACCATGGAATGATCGAACCTCAGAGGCGTTTTTCGGGGTTGGCCATTCCTCAATCGCTTTGATTTTGGAACGGTCTACCTCAATACCTCGTGCACTAACGACAAAGCCTAAAAACACGACTTCATCCATGCAAAACGAACACTTAGACAAGTTTTCATACAACTTAGCATCACACAATAAGCAAAATACACGCCTAAGGTGTTCTAGGTGCGCCTGTGCACTGTGACTGTAAATCAGGATATCATCAAAGTATACAACCACGAATTTACCAATCACATCACGCAAAACATGATTCATTAACCTCATAAATGTGCTCGGTGCATTAGTGAGACCAAACGGCATAACTAACCACTCATATAATGATATGATCCTGAAAAGCCTTGAAGAATTAAATCCGGAGCTATCATTCAAAGGTCCGAAGATTGTTAGAATGAGGGCCATCAAAGATTGGAAATCAAGATTTGAAGAATAATACATGATATGGGCCACGAATTATTTATGATAAATTGCAGCCCATATTGTGTTAATTTGAAGGTCCAATAGGCGAGATTTATGAAGGCCCAAGTTGTTGGGATTTATCTTTATCTAGATAGATTTTTCTTATTTTATTTTTGGTATCTTTTGATTCTGATAAGACCATAGTAAGCATCAAATCGGTCCATTCAAAGCTGCCATTAGAGGATCCCAAGATTGTTACTCCTTTAATAATCAAAGATTGGAGATCAAGATTTGAAGAGCAATGCATGAAGATAGAACTCATCAAGTTGTGCATGCATGGCAGATTCACATTGCATAGACAAGTTGCATGGAGTTTTCGTCCCCCTTAGTTATTTAATTAAGGGATTGATTTATTTAGACTATAGTATTTAATTAGACTATGGTATTTAATTAATTAGATCAGATTTTTAATTAATTATTTGTTAATTTTCGTCCATAACGAGGTCAAGTTTGACTAGAATTGTATTTAAGGCAATTTCCTACCTTGAATAGAATTCTAGTTTAGGTATCTTCCTAGTATAGTTAGAGATCCCTTTTGGATCAATTTTTAGGCCTTTTAAGCTTATTATTTTCGTCCCTATTATGCCTATAAATAAGGGATCCATGTAACATTATTATTTTAGACTTTATTTGAATTATTAAGCTTTGCTTTCAATTATTGTCTCAACCCCCTTTTAAATCTTTGTGAGTTTTGATTTAAAATTCATATTCTTGGAGCTAGCAACTTTAAGTCTTATTCAAGGGTATTGCTTAATCCACTTGAGGGATTAACCAGTATTCGCTATCCGAAGATCAACTTAGAGATTTCATCCTTGGGTACGTTCGAGATTCAAGGAGGCTATCGGGTTGTGAATCACATCAACGAATCATCGTCCATCTTCATCATCGACGACCTCCAAATCAGCCATCAACGTCCATCAACGCACGCTTCAATTCAGCCCACAAGTTCGTGTTCGAAGTCCTACACCGTTCCGTTTTATCCGTAAGTTCGTTTCATCCCTAACATATCCTATCTACTCCAAGCCTTTCTTCACCATCATAATCACACGATTTTCCCTACAAATTCAGCCCTCAAAACCGTCCCTATTCAGCCCCTCATCCGTTGTTTTTGTGTTACATAGTCGTGTCATAGTTTACGTATTTTTAGTTGTCTAGATTGTCATTTTTCCGTTGTTTGTCGAGTCGGATTGAATCCTTCTTAATTCTGACGTGTTTCGATTCTTAAGTCTTCCGCTACGTTTCTCTAGATTCGTCCTAGCATAGCCGGGTCGTATCAGATTCTTTCCTTAAAAACAGATTTTGGATAAGGAAACAATCCTAGTTATGATAGGAAACTCTTTTTCTAATTCTTTTAGGATTTTATCTTGGAATTTTCGTCCATCCCTCTATTATAAATAGGGGATCATTGTTACTTTGATATTTAGACCATATTTGATTAAGAAGAATTTACCTTTCAATATTGTCTCACCCAAGATCCTCTTTTTGTTTATTTTCAGCCGAAAATACACACTCTTAAGAAGCTTGCAACTTTTTAAGTTTTATCTTTTAAATCTTGTTCTAATTCTCTTGTGGAGTTAGGGTCGGATTTGCAACCGAAGAGAATTCAAGTAGCAAGACTTTTTGTGTATTGTTTTACACAGGGTGTGTCGCCCCGAGTTCAATTCATCTATCGAGGAGATTCCAAGTGAAGTACGTTTCGCGGATCAAGTGTCCACGGGGTTTGCTTTCGCGTATCAACTCATTCTATTTTCATCAACAACGCCAATCATTACCGACATCATCCAGCAGCCATCCAACGTCCATAACATCAATCATCCAAGATTCATCATCCATTCCAAGTAAGTCCATCCCATACTTCATCTTTCATCTGTTCATAGAGTCGGATTGAAGCCCTTCATTCGCCTGACGTGTTTCGATCTAAAAGTCTTCCGCGCGTTTTGTGTTTACCTGATTTTTCTAAAACTTTTGAGATCGAGTGTGATGCCTCCGGGATAGGTATTGGTGCTGTTTTGATGCAGGAAAAATGTCCCGTGGCATACTTCAGTGAGAAGTTAAATGGCGCCTCCCTTAGGTACTCCACGTACGATAAAGAGCTCTACGCTTTGAAGCGTGCGTTGGACACATGGCAGCACTATCTTTGGCCTAAGGAATTCGTCATCCGCACGGATCATGAAAGCTTGAAGCATTTGAAAGGGCAAAACAATCTGAACAAGAGACATGCGAGATGGGTCGAGTTCATTGAATCCTTTCCGTATGTTATCAAGTACAAGAAAGGCGAGGAAAATGTGGTCGCCGATGCCCTATCAAGAAGGTACGCTCTTTTGAACTTAATGCATGCTAAGATGCTTGGTTTTGAGTCTATTAAAGCATTGTAGGTTGAGGACGCCTATTTCAGCCCCATCTATGCTTCATGTAGCTCGAAATCTAGGTCCTATGATGGTTATTATGTGCATGATGGTTTCTTGTTCAAAGAGTCGAAATTATGCATCCCTACTTGTTCTATGCGTGAGCTATTAGTGTTAGAATCGCATGCGGGAGGTTTAATGGGTCACTTTGGTGTGCATAAAACATTGAACTTGCTGCATGAACACTTCTTTTGGCCGCATATGCGTAAGGATGTAGAGAATGTGTGTAGTCGTTGCATTACTTGTCGTCAAGCTAAATCCACTTCACACCCGTTCGGTCTTTACTCGCCCCTACCCGCCCCCTCTTCTCCTTGGATTGATATTTCTATGGATTTCATCTTAGGATTACCTAGATCTAGGTCGGGTAAGGATTCTGTGTTTGTTGTAGTTGATAGGTTTTCCAAAATGGCTCATTTCATTGCATGTAGGAAAACTGATGATGCTATACATGTTGCCAACTTGTTCTTTGTGCATGTTGTTAGATTGCATGGAATTCCTCGTACTATTGTTAGTGATAGGGATTCTAAGTTTTTAGGACATTTCTGGCGTGTTTTGTGGGGAAAATTAGGAACTAAGTTATTGTTTTCTACTGCATGTCATCCACAAACCGATGGTCAAACTGAGGTTGTGAATCGTACTTTAGGAGCTTTACTTAGATCTCTAATTAAGAATAACTTGAAGTCATGGGAAGAATGTTTACCATATGCTGAGTTTGCTTATAATCGTGTTGTGCATTCTTCTACTAACATGTCTCCTTTTGAGGTAGTTTATGGCTTTAATCCGTTAACTCCTAATGATTTGTTACCTTAACCTGTTGAGCATCTAACAAGTGTTAAAGGTATGAAAAGAGCTGATTTTATTCGAGAGATGCATGAGAAGGTACGTGCCCGGATTGAGCATCAAGGCTCACGGATCGCCGCCACACGCAACACGAGGCGTAAACATGTCATCTTCCAGCCCGGTGATCGTGTTTGGGTTCATTTAAGCCCCGGCCGATTTCCTAACTTGAGGAAGTCCAAGTTGTCGCCCCGTGGAGATGGTCCATTCACTGTTCTAAGCCGTGTTAATGACAATGCATACCGCATTGATCTACCTGGTGAGTATAAGTGTTCTTCTACGTTTAATGTTGCTGATTTATCTCCTTTTCTTGCAGATGAATTCGACCATGTTGAGGATCCAAATTCGAGGACGAATTCTTTTCAGCAGGGGGGAATGATGTGGACATCCATAGCAATGAGGAAGTCAATGAAGAGCTTCAATTCAAAGGACCCGTCACAAGACTACGAGCTAAGAAGTTGCAAGATTATTTGCAAGCTACAATCCGCAAGAAGCTTGAAGAAGAAGACGGCGTGCAAGGAAGCTTGAAGATGATGAACTTATTGACATTGGAAGATGGAGATCAAGACATGGAGAACACAACATGAAGATGTGCATGTGTGCAAGAGGACGTGTGCATGTGCATGAAGATTGGAGAAGAATCGGCCAAGTTGACGAAGACCAATTTTCGGTCCTTAGCTATTTTATTCTAGATGTTATTTTATTTTGGACTATAGTATTTATTTTATTTAATTATACTATAGTTAGGATCAGATTTATTTAATTCAAATAGGGTAATTTTCGGTTATGATTAGTCCAAGTCATAGGTTTGACTAGAATTTTAATTAAGGGAATAAACTACCTTAAATAGAATTCTAGTTTAGGAAAACTTCCAAGTCCAATTCTAGATCAATTTGGACTCTAGATTTTCGGCCCCTTTAGCTTTAATTTTCGGTCACCTATGTGTTATAAATAGGTGATCCATGCTTCATTGTTACTTTAGACTATATTTGATTATTAAGTCTTTGATTTCAATATCGTCTCTCCCCGTTTAATCTTTTGTGAGTTTAGATAATTAAATTCATACTCTTAGATTTAGCACCTCTAAGTTTTACAAAGGGAATTCGCCGTCCACGTTCGAGGGATCGTCGGAAACTCGCTATCCGAAGAGCAACTTAAAGAATTTGGCCTTGTGTACGTTCGAGATTCAAGGCAACTTTCGGGTTGTAATTCACAACACTATCACCACCGCCGTCCAGCCTTCACGACGCCACCATCAACACCCCGACGTCCGTTTCAAGATTCATCCACCGTTCGTGTCCAAGATCGTGTTCATCTCGTTCAATCCGTAAGTCCATCATAACTCTATCATATCCTATCTACCCTAGCCATTCTAAACCATTCCCACATCATCGAAATTCCATCCTCAATACCTTCATCATAGCCGTCCATAACAGCCCCCTTGTCCATTGGATTTGTGTTATTTTGTGTGTCATTGTCTAGGTATTTTAGTTGAGTCTTAGTCGTCTAGTTTGTTCCATTATTATTCAGCTTATTTTACTTTGATTATTTGAGTCATAGAAGGCACAAAAACTTACGTGTGTCGACGTGTGTTCGTTCCTAGAGTTCGGGTCGTATCATATAAACCATGCTTTGTTTTAAACGCAGTTTTCCATTCATCCCCTCCATGCATTCTAACTTGAAAATATCCAGATCTCAAAGGAAAGAACCAAAAATAATTTACAACTCAAAAGGAAACTACCAAAATAAAATAAAAACTTGGAAGGAAAGTTCCAAAAATAAAATAAGACTCTAAAGGAAGTTACCAACTAAGGAATTATCCCAGAAGGAAACTACCAAAATTAAAATAGAACTTAGAAGGAAAGTTCCAAAAATAAAATAGACTCACAAGGTAACTACCAAATAAGATGTAATTCCAAAAGGAAATTACCAAAATAAACCAAGACTCAAATGGTAACACAATGAATATACCTCTTTTTTTTTTTTTTTTTGAATTTTCGGATTTTTCTTTCTTTTTATCCAATTTTTTTTTTTGTTTTTTTTTAAGTTCGGTCTTTTCTCTTTTTTTTTTTTTTGACCCTTTTTGTTTTTTTTTTTTTTAATGATAGCTATGCTATTACAACTCGATAAAATAAAATTAAAATAACAAGACACGTAGGATAAAAATGACACGTCGGATTGAACCACGACCAGCAGAGCTGACGTGCTCTGATGCCAAATTTATGATACGACCCGGACTATGCTAGGACGAATCTTGAGAACGTAGCGGAAGACTTAAGGATGCGAAACACGTCAGCGAATGAAGGGCTTCAATCCGACTCGATAAACAATGGAAAAATAGACAATCTAGACAACTAAAATACCTAGAAAAATGACACGAATTATATAACACAATTCAAAGGAACGAGGGGCTGTATGGGAACGGTTTTGTGGCTGAAAATAGGGTGTTGGAATTGTGTGTTTAGGGTGAAGAATGGCTTGGAGTAGATAGGTTATGATAGAGATGAATCGAACTTACGTGTAGATGAAACGGTAGAACTCGAACTCGTCTTGTGAAAGAGACTCGATCGATTGGTAGCAGGACGGTTACGGACGTGGATGACTTGATGGAAGTCGTCGTTTGGTGTAGATGGATGATGATTCGTTGAGGTGAATCACAACCCGATAGCCTCCTTGAATCTCGAACGTATCCAAGGTTGAAATCTCTAAGTTGATCTTCGGATAGCGAATACCGGTTAATCCCTCAAGTGGATTAAGCAATACCCTTGAATAAGACTTAAAGTTGCTAGCTCCAAGAATATGAATTTTAAATCAAAACTCACAAAGATTTAAAAGGGGGTTGAGACAATATTGAAAGCAAAGCTTAATTAATCAAATATAGTCTAAAATAATAATGTTACATGGATCCCTTATTTATAGGCATAATAGGGACGAAAATAATAAGCTTAAAAGGCCTAAAAATTGATCCAAAAGGGATCTCTAACTATACTAGGAAGATACCTAAACTAGAATTCTATTCAAGGTAGGAAATTGCCTTAAATACAATTCTAGTCAAACTTGACCTCATTATGGACGAAAATTAACAAATAATTAATTAAAAATCTGATCTAATTAATTAAATACCATAGTCTAATTAAATACTATAGTCTAAATAAATCAATCCCTTAATTAAATAACTAAGGGGGACGAAAACTCCATGCAACTTGTCTATGCAATGTGAATCTGCCATGCATGCACAACTTGATGAGTTCTATCTTCATGCATTGCTCTTCAAATCTTGATCTCTAATCTTTGATTATTAAAGGAGTAACAATCTTGGGATCCTCTAATGGCAGCTTTGAATGGACCGATTTGATGCTTGCTATGGCCTTATCATTCCCCTCCTCTTGAAAAGAATTCGTCCTCGAATTCGTGCGGCTTGGATCGAAAACGAACACGAACTGATCATCAATCTCTTTTAGCTCAAGTTTCAACTTCATGGGATGCATGGACATAGTAACCACGAATAAGTCTGGTGGAACATCAATAACATGTGGTACATCTTTGGCAACCTGTAAGATTAAAACATTAAAAGTACAAGGTTGACAAAAAATGTTAGAAATCAGCGGCTTCTCGATACTAGGTTGATCGAGCTCGTTATGATCTTCAACCATTGCTTCACGATTGTCATTCTCCTTTTCAAAACATGGCTGTACTTTCATCACATTTCCTTTATCTTCAGTTTCGAACTGCTCTTCATTTTTGGCCTCTTCAACTGTATCATGGATCTCCATGTTCACAATTTGTAGTTTGTCATCCATACAATCTTCAGGACTTGTCATCTCCATGGACAAAACATCCAAATTGCAATCTTCTATACTTGTCTTCTCCGGATTAGTAATTTCGAGAATGGGCACCTCTTCATCAACATGAATGGAAACCGGCTCCTCTTGATTACAATCGTCTTGAACTAACTCCTCCAAAACTGGCATCTCCTCATTCGATGTTTCTATCATGTCTACTTTCGGCTTAAATTCTTCAACTATCTCATCTTCTAAGCACATAGAAACAGACGGTAATGAGATAAAAGGTACTTCAACGAAGTCTAGAATTGGTACCTTGGAAATAGAAGCCTCATGGGTGGCAATGCTCGACTTTACTTGAACCTCCTCTTTTGACTTCATCTCTAGTTCCTCTAGCCACTTTTCTATCTGAATGGCGTATTCCACCATGTCCTCCAACTCGTCGAAGCGGTACAATGCTACTCTTTCACGGATTGCTCTTCGTAGACCAGCTAGAAATCTATCCATGGTGTCTTCTGGATATTCTTCTATATCAGCTCGTCTCATGGCTTCAATCATTTTGTTGTAGTAGTCATTTACACTTCGATCTCTTTGTCTGAGCTTGTATAGCTTTTCCTCCAACTCCCATTGGTAGTGGTCTGGAATGAAGCGTTTCCGCATCAAATCTTTCAACTCACGTCATGTGTCGATGGGTGGAAGGCGATCTCTGTGGCACCGATTCTGCTGGAATTCCCACCATGTTATTGCGTAGCCTTTAAACTTTGACGAAACTAGCTGCACTTTCTTTTTCTCGGGGAAGTCATAGCACTCAAAAAGTTTGTCTACTTTGCGTTCCCAATCCAAATAGATGTCGGGAAAGTATAGACCTTCAAACTCAGGTATGATCACGTTGTTGTTGCGGTAGAGATGGCGAGAATTTGGTGTATACGGTGTACGGGTATACAGAGTATGATTGGTGTATGGTGCATGGACCGGATGGTACATGGGTGCATATGTGTATGGTCCGGATGGTGTATATGGGTATGAACAGATGATATATGTGGAATAAGATGAATTTTCGATCCCCTTGATGATGGTGGACGAAAATTTGAAGGGAGGAAGTGTATATGGAAGGTTTGGAAGAATTTGGATGGAAGAAAGCTAGAAAAGAAAAGAATTAGATGTATTTTTGAAGTCCTAAATAGTGTAGAAGATCCAAAAATAAATCCCAAAGGTAGAAGGAAAGAAATAGGAAAGAAGAAGGAAAGAAAGATTAGGTAATTTGGAAAGTGTTACACAATTGTGACACAATCTAAATATCCTAATTGAACTAGACTCTAAAAGGAAAGAACCAAAAATAATTTACAACTCAAAAGGAAACTACCAAAATAAAATAAAAACTTGGAAGGAAAGTTCCAAAAATAAAATAAGACTCTAAAGGAAGTTACCAACTAAGGAATTATCCTAGAAGGAAACTACCAAAATTAAAATAGAACTTAGAAGGAAAGTTCCAAAAATAAAATAGACTCACAAGGTAACTACCAAATAAGATGTAATTCCAAAAGGAAATTACCAAAATAAACCAAGACTCAAATGGTAACACAATGAATATACCTCTTTTTTTTTTTTTTTTGAATTTTCGGATTTTTCTTTCTTTTTATCCAATTTTTTTTTTTGTTTTTTTTTAAGTTCGGTCTTTTCTCTTTTTTTTTTTTTGACCCTTTTTGTTTTTTTTTTTTTTTTAAATGATAGCTATGCTATTACAACTCGATAAAATAAAATTAAAATAACAAGACACGTAGGATAAAAATGACACGTCGGATTGAACCACGACCAGCAGAGCTGACGTGGCTCTGATGCCAAATTTATGATACGACCCGGACTATGCTAGGACGAATCTTGAGAACGTAGCGGAAGACTTAAGGATGCGAAACACGTCAGCGAATGAAGGGCTTCAATCCGACTCGATAAACAATGGAAAAATAGACAATCTAGACAACTAAAATACCTAGAAAAATGACACGAATTATATAACACAATTCAAAGGAACGAGGGGCTGTATGGGAACGGTTTTGTGGCTGAAAATAGGGTGTTGGAATTGTGTATTTAGGGTGAAGAATGGCTTGGAGTAGATAGGTTATGATAGAGATGAATCGAACTTACGTGTAGATGAAACGGTAGAACTCGAACTCGTCTTGTGAAAGAGACTCGATCGATTGGTGGCAGGACGGTTACGGACGTGGATGACTTGATGGAAGTCGTCGTTTGGTGTAGATGGATGATGATTCGTTGAGGTGAATCACAACCCGATAGCCTCCTTGAATCTCGAACGTATCCAAGGTTGAAATCTCTAAGTTGATCTTCGGATAGCGAATACCGGTTAATCCCTCAAGTGGATTAAGCAATACCCTTGAATAAGACTTAAAGTTGCTAGCTCCAAGAATATGAATTTTAAATCAAAACTCACAAAGATTTAAAAGGGGGTTGAGACAATATTGAAAGCAAAGCTTAATTAATCAAATATAGTCTAAAATAATAATGTTACATGGATCCCTTATTTATAGGCATAATAGGGACGAAAATAATAAGCTTAAAAGGCCTAAAAATTGATCCAAAAGGGATCTCTAACTATACTAGGAAGATACCTAAACTAGAATTCTATTCAAGGTAGGAAATTGCCTTAAATACAATTCTAGTCAAACTTGACCTCATTATGGACGAAAATTAACAAATAATTAATTAAAAATCTGATCTAATTAATTAAATACCATAGTCTAATTAAATACTATAGTCTAAATAAATCAATCCCTTAATTAAATAACTAAGGGGGACGAAAACTCCATGCAACTTGTCTATGCAATGTGAATCTGCCATGCATGCACAACTTGATGAGTTCTATCTTCATGCATTGCTCTTCAAATCTTGATCTCCAATCTTTGATTATTAAAGGAGTAACAATCTTGGGATCCTCTAATGGCAGCTTTGAATGGACCGATTTGATGCTTGCTATGGCCTTATCAGTAAGCCACTGCAACTTGTACGGTTTTGGATGCTTTGTTGTGGTAAGGGCGAGTTTATCAACGGCATACTGGCTGATTGCGTTGATTACACTCCCACTGTCTATAATCATGGCGCATGTCTGATCTTTGATGGCAACTCGAGTGTAAAAGATGTTCTCTCGTTGCGATTGCTCTTCTTCTTCACGACTGATGTTCAGACTGCGAATAGACACTAAGCTGACATGAGGTAGCTCGAATTCCTCATCTTCCTCGTCAACTTTAGGGTCTTCAACGGCTTCAAGGGCGGCGGCCTAAGGCTCTTCTTCATCTTCACTGGCTGATTCAAGTCCATTCTGTTCAATGAGGAACAGAACACGCCGGTTTGGACATTGGTTCTGAAAATGACCCCAACCTTGGCATTTATGACACTGGATGTCACGGGCTCCACTAGGGGCTGAATTCGGTGCTGGAGTGGGCTGATTGGGCCGTTGGAATGGTGGCCTGGGTGTAGACTCGGGCCTACGGCTTGCTTGCGGTGTAGAACGGTCGAAACAGCATTCTGGAGGACCGGATTGACCTCGGGGTCGTGTGGAATCAACAGAAGGAGTTGAAGGTGATGTGGAAGGTGTACCTTTACTCCAAGGTTGTCGAGTAGGGACTGAAGTCTGACTGGATCGACGGCGACCTTCTCGCAACTGCTTTTCCACAATCGATGCGTACTGCACCATCCTTTCTATGCTGGTGAACTCCTTGAGTTCTACTTCACAGGCAATGTCAGGATTCATACCTTCAATGTACCGAATGATGGTAGCATTTAAGGTTTCCTCCTTCCCGACTCGATTCAGGGCGGTTTCGAGCTCTTTGTGGTACTCTTCAATCAAACGGGTGCCTTGCTTGATCCGGTTGAGCTTCTTCTCAAGCTCTCTTTCATAGTGGACTGGAATGAAGCGTCCATGCATGAAACATTTCATCTCCTCCCAATTGTCGATGGGCGGATTTCTGTTTCTTCGTCTTCTTTCTTGTTGCATCTCCCACTAAGTGGATGCGTAGCCTTTAAACTCCAAACATGCTAGTTGTACCTTTTTAGCTTCTGAAAAATCATAGCATGCAAAAATCTTCTCTACCTTACGTTCCCAATCAAGATAGATATCGGGATCGTGAAGGCCTTCAAACTCTGGAATGCTCGTCTTGATGTTGTTGAGCATTCGGTCTTCATCATAGTCATCTCGACTATGGCCACGTTTCGGGCGACGGCCTCGGTCGAATTTTTCAGTATTCTCATCAAAGTACTCCTCTTCTGGCTCGTTGTGACGCTCAATGCGCTGATTTCCTCGAATAGGTGGAGGAAAAACGGGCGTTGTTTTAGTGCGTTCAAGGGCATGCACTAAATCATCTATCTTGTCGGATAGAGCTTGGTGTTGTCTTTGAATGTGTTTGGACAGCGCTTCAAAGTGGTACTTGGGATCCCACGGTGCGGGTGGATCCGAGGAAGACTCCATGGGTGCTTTGGAAGGGTCTTTGGACGGGTTCAAAGGAGGCAAGGTCGACTGGGGGTCGACTGGAGGTGTAGAGGATGATTCGGTGCGGGTTCCTTTCTTCATGGTACCTACAAAACGAACAAACGTAAAAGATGATGAGGACATCCATAGCAATGAGGAAGTCAATGAAGAGCTTCAATTCAAAGGACCCGTCACAAGACTACGAGCTAAGAAGTTGCAAGATTATTTGCAAGCTACAATTCGCAAGAAGCTTGAAGAAGAAGACGGCATACAAGGAAGCTTGGAAGATGGAGATCAAGATGTGGAGTGCAATACATGAAGAAGGCGTGCAAGTGTGCTTTTGTTGGGCTTGATGTGTATACTTGCTATTCAGCCCAAGTTAAGCATGCATGGTGGAAAAGCCCAAAATAATCGGCCCTTGATGATCCAATTAAGGGGATTGATTTATTAGTCTATAGTATTTTATTTATTATATTATGGACGAAATTTTGCAGATTTTTAGTTAAGATTTTCGGTTATTTTAGATAGAATTTTGACTAGATTTTTAGATAAGACAAGATCTACAAAATCTACCTTAAATAGAATTCTAGTTTAGGAAACTTCCAAACACAATCCTAGATTGATTTGGACTATGATTTTCGGTCCTATAGCTTATAGTTTTCGATCCACCTATTGTTATAAATAGGGGATCCATGTCTCATTGTTACTTTAGACTATATTTGATTTTTAAGCCTTTGCTTTCAATATCGTCTCACCCCTTTTAATTCTTTTATGAATTTGGATAATTAAATTCATACTCTTAGATTTAGCACCTCTAAGTTTTACAAAGGGAATTCGTCGTCCACGTTCGAGGGATCGCCGGAGACTCGCTAATCGAAGAGCAACTTAAAGAATTTGGCCTTGTGTACGTTCGAGATTCAAGGCAACTTTCGGGTTGTAATTCACATCGACAAATCATCACCGCCGCCGCCATTCAACGTCATCCACCACCACCACCGTACGCCTCACGGTCCAGCCACCATCGTGTCCAAGTTCGTGCTCATTCCGTTTAACCCGTAAGTTCGATACAACTCTATCATATCCTATCTACTCCAACCCTTCGTCAACCGTACAACTCGTCCAATTCACCTTCATAATCCTCGTCCAAAATACCGTCCATAACAGCCCTTCGTCTTTGGATATTGTGTTATTTTGTGTGTCATTGTCTAGGTATTTTAGTTGAGTCTTAGTCGTCTAGTTTTCTTCCGCATATTTTTACTTTGATAATTTGAGCCTTCGTGGACACAAAACTTACGTGTGTCGACGTGTGTTCGTTCCTAGAGTTCGGGTCGTATCATAAAAGTGGTATCAAAGCCACGTCGGCTTTGGTTCGTTTTTGTGTCGTATTTTATTTTACGTTGAATCGAGTTGTAATTTAATTTCCGTTTGTTCATTGTAAAAAAAAAAAAAAAAGACACGATCAGTTAACAAAAAAAAAAAGAGAAAAGTCGATCGTTCAAAAAAAAAAAAAAATCAGATATATAAAAAAAAAAAAAAAAAAAAAAATTCATTGTTTCCTTTTGTTCCATTTTTAATTTTGGTACTTTCCTTTTGGTACTAGATCATAGTTGGTAATTACCTTAGTGAGTCTTTCTTATTTTTGGTAGTTTCCTTCTAGATTAATTTTATTTTTGGAACTTTCCATACAAGTTGATGAAGCCATAAAAAGCCTTGAAGAACTTAATCCGGAGCTGCAAATACGTGGTCCAATTACACGATTTCGAGCAATACAATTGCAAGGATATTTCCAAGCATTTGTATGTAAGAAATTCGAAGATGACAAAGATGTTGAGAGCAATTCCAAAATTGTTACTTTGCTAGTAATTAAAGATTGGAGATCAAGGTTTGAAGAAGAGAACATGAAGAACTCATCGAGTTGTGCATGCGTGCACGAGATCAGATTTTTGGCCCTTTAATTAAATTTAATTATGGGGTTGATTTTATTTAGACTATAGTATTTATTTTATTTAATTAAGACTATAGTTGGATCAGATTTATTTAATTAATTAGGAGTAATTTTCGTCCATAATGAGGTCAAGTTTGACTAGAATTGTATTTAAGGCAATTTCCTACCTTGAATAGAATTCTAGTTTAGGGAACTTCCTAGTATAGTTAGAGATCCCTTTTGGATCAATTTTTAAGCCTTTTTTATCTTTAATTTCGTCCATCTTAGCCCTATAAATAGGGGATCCATGTAACATTATTATTTTAGACTATATTTGATTAATTAAGCTTTGCTTTCAATATTGTCTCAACCCCCTTTTAAATCTTTGTGAGTTTTGATTTAAAATTCATATTCTTGGAGCTAGCAACTTTAAGTCTTATTCAAGGGTATTGCTTAATCCACTTGAGGGATTAACCGGTATTCGCTATCCGAATATCAACTTAGAGATTTCATCCTTGGGTACGTTCGAGATTCAAGGAGGCTATCGAGTTGTGATTCACATCAACGAATCACCATCCATCAACCATAATCGACGCCATCCATACTCCATCAACGCACGCTTCAATTCAGCCCACAAGTTGGAATTTCATCAACCGTTCCATTCAACACGTAAGTTCGTTTCATCCCTATCATATCCTATCTACTCCAAGCCTTCTTCACAAGCCACAAACACACGAATCCTTCATTAATTCCAGCCCCATACACGTTCCCTTTCAGCCCCTTTAACCTTGGTATTGTGTTATATAATTCGTGTCATTTTTCTAGGTATTTTAGTTGTCTAGATTGTCTATTTTTCGTTGTTTATCGAGTCGGATTGAAGCCCTTCATTCGCTGACGTGTTTCGTATCCAGAAGTCTTCCGCTACGTTCTCAAGATTCGTCCTAGCATAGTCCGGGTCGTATCATAAATTTGGCATCAGAGCCACGTCAGCTCTGCTGGTCGTGGTTCAATCCGACGTGTCATTTTTATCCTAGGTGTCGTCTTACGTGTCTTCTTTATTTTTTATTTTATCGAGTTGTAATAGCATAACTATCAATTGAAAAAAAAGAGCATCGACAAAAAAAAGAGAAAAAGCCGTCGAAAAAAAAAGAAAAAAAAATCGGATAAAAAAAAAGAAAAAAAAAATCCGAAAATTAAAAAAAAAAGAGGTATGTCCATTGTGTTACCAATTGAGTCTTGATTTATTTTGGTAATTTCCTTTTAGTATTTCATCTTATTTGGTAGTTACCTTGTGAGTCTATTTTATTTTTGGAACTTTCCTTCTAAGTTCTATTTTAATTTTGGTAGTTTCCTTCTAGGATAAATCCTTAGTTGGTAATTTCCTTTAGAGTCTTATTTTATTTTTGGAACTTTCCTTCCAAGTTTTTATTTTATTTTGGTAGTTTCCTTTTGAGTTGTAATTTATTTTTAGTTCTTTCCTTTTAGAGTCTAGTTCAATTAGGATATTTAGATTGTGTCACAATTGTGTAACACTTTTCAAATTACCTAATCCCTTTTTCCTTTTCCTCTCTAATTCTTACCTTCCATACTTTTGGATTTATTTTTGGATTCCTATTCTATTTGGGAACTTCAAAAATACATCTAATTCTTTCCTTATCTAGATTTCTTCCATCCAAATCCTTCCAAACCTTTCATATACACTTTCTCCCTTCAAATTTTCGTCCACCATCATCAAGGGGATCGAAAATTCATCTTATTCCACATATATCATCTGTTCACACTCATATACACCATCCGGACCATACACATATGCACCCATGTACCATTCGGTCCATGCACCATACACCAATCATACTCCGTATACCCATACACCATATACACCAAATTCTCGCCATCTCTACCGCAACAACAACATGATCATACCTGAGTTTGAAGGTCTATACTATCCCGACATCTATTTGGATTGGGAATGCAAAGTAGAAAAACTTTTTGAGTGCTATGACTTCCCCGAGAAAAAGAAAGTGCAGTTAGTTTCATCAAAGTTTAAAGGCTACGCAACAACATGGTGGGAATTCCAGCAGAACCGGTGCCATAGAGATCACCTTCCACCTATCGACACATGGTGATGAGGACATCCATAGCAATGAGGACGTCAATGAAGAGCTTCAATTCAAAGGCCCCGTCACAAGATTAAGAGCTAAGAAGTTGCAAGATTATTTGCAAGCTACAATTCGCAAGAAGCTTGAAGAAGAAGACGGCGTACAAAGAAGCTTGAAGATGATGAACTTGTTGACATTGGAAGATGGAGATCAAGATGTGGAGTGCAATACATGAAGGAAGCGTGCAAGTGTGCTTTTGTTGGGCTTGATGTGTATACTTGCTATTCAGCCCAAGTTAAGCATGTATGGTGGAAAAGCCCAAAATAATCGGCCCTTGATGATCCAATTAAGGGGATTGATTTATTAGATTATAGTATTTTATTTATTTAATTTATCCTATAGTTTGGACGAATTTTTGGCAGATTTTTAGTTAAGATTTTCGGTTATTTTAGATAGAATTTTGACCAGATTTTTAGATAAGGCAAGATCTACAAAATCTACCTTAAATAGAATTCTAGTTTAGGAAATATCCAAACACAATCCTAGATTGATTTGGACTATGATTTTCGGTCCTTAGCTTATAGTTTTCGATCCACCTATTGTTATAAATAGGGGATCCATGTCTCATTGTTACTTTAGACTATATTTGATTTTTAAGCCATTGCTTTCAATATCGTCTCACCCCTTTAATTCTTTTGTGAATTTGGATAATTAAATTCATACTCTTAGATTTAGCACCTCTAAGTTTTACAAAGGGAATTCGTCGTCCACGTTCGAGGGATCGCCGGAAACTCGCTATCGAAGAGCAACTTAAAGAATTTGGCCTTGTGTACGTTCGAGATTCAAGGCAACTTTCGGGTTGTAATTCACATCGACTTTACACCATCCATCATCGCCGATCGACGTCATCCAAGCATCATCAACGTTCGTTCCATTCCAGCCCTTGTTCGAGTTCAACAACATCTCATCCGTTCAATCCGTAAGTTCAATACAACTCTATCATATCCTATCTACTCAAGCCATTCTAAACCCATTCAATACCATCGAAATTCCATCATCCTTACCTTTATCTTAGCCGTCCAAAACAGCCCCATATTCATTGGATTTGTGTTATTTTGTGTGTCATTGTCTAGGTGTTTTAGTTGAGTCTTAGTCGTCTAGTTTTCTTCCGCATATTTTACTTTGATTGTTTGAGTCATCGTAGACACAAAACTTACGTGTGTCGACGTGTGTTCGTTCCTAGAGTCCGGGTCGTATCATAAAAGTGGTATCAAAGCCACGTCGGCTTTGGTTCGTTTTTGTGTCGTATTTTATTTTTACGTTGAATCGAGTTGTAATTTAATTTCCGTTTGTTCATTGTTCAAAAAAAAAAAAAAAAAAAAAAAGAGACACGATCAGTTAAAAAAAAAAAGAGAGAAAAGTCGATCGTTCAAAAAAAAAAAAAAAAAAAAAAAAAAAATCCGAAAAAAAAAAAAAAAAAAAAAAAAAAACGAAAATTCTTTGTTTCCCATCTTGTTCAATTTTAATTTTGGTACTTTCCTTTTGGTACTAGTTGTTAGTTGGTAATTACCTTAATAAGTCTTTCTTATTTTTGGTAGTTTCCTTCAAGTTTGTTTTACTTTTGGAACTTTCCATACAAGTTCTATTTCTTGTTGGTAACTTCCTTAAGTGTCTTATTTTATTTTTGGTTCATTCCTTCTAGAGTCTAGGCTAATTAAGGCATTTAGATTGTGTCACATAGATTGATACATATCCAAATTCCCTACTTACCTTATCTCTTTCTTCTTTCCTTTTCTCTTCTACTTCTTTCCTTCCTACCCTATACTTCCTACCCTAATTCGACCACCACACCCCACCCATACTACCCTACCATTCGGCCACCCCATCCCTATACCCTACTACAATCGGCCACCATCCTACATACTCATACCCAACCCGTATCTCATCTACACATACCACATTCATCCGTGTTCCGAGAATAGCATTCCCGTCCTTCCTTAGAACAAACCACACGAGTCCCTACTCCCTTATACACGATTTTCACACACTGAGCACCATACACTTTGAGTGCAAACACGAGTGGTAAAATCAAGAGTGAAAACAAAAGAGTGAACGTGAGATTGTGAGGTCCTACCTTGTTTTCTTTTACGTTTGTTCGTTTTGTAGGTACCATGAAGAAAGGAACCCACACCGAATCATCCTCTACACCTCCAGTCGATCACCATTCGACTTCACCACCTTTGGACCCGTCCAAAGACCCTTCTAAAGCACCCATGGAGTCATACTCGGATCCACCCGCACCGTGGGATCCCAAGTACCATTTTGAAGCGTTGTCTAAGCATGTTCAAAGACAACACCAGGCCCTCTCTGACAAAATAGACGATTTAGTGCATGCTCTTGAACGCACTAAAACGACACCTGTCTTTCCTCCACCCATTCGAGGAAATCAACGTCTAGAACGTCACAACGAGCCTGAAGAGGAGTACTTTGATGAGAATACTGAAGAATTTGACCGAGGACGTCGCCCGAGACGAGGCCATAGTCGAGATGACTATGAAGAGGATCGAATGCTCCACAACATCAAGACGAGCATTCCAGAGTTTGAAGGCCTTCACGATCCCGATATCTATCTTGATTGGGAACGTAAGGTAGAGAAGATTTTCGCATGCTATGACTTTTCAGAAGCCAAAAAGGTGCAGCTAGCATGTTTGGAGTTTAAAGGCTACGCAGCCACTTGGTGGGAAATGCAGCAAGAAAGAAGACGAAGAAACAGAAATCCACCCATTGACAATTCGTCGTCCACGTTCGAGGGATCG
Organism: Perilla frutescens; assembly: GCA_026008535.1. Classification (NCBI taxonomy): domain Eukaryota; kingdom Viridiplantae; phylum Streptophyta; class Magnoliopsida; order Lamiales; family Lamiaceae; genus Perilla; species Perilla frutescens. The sequence continues at coordinate 47,826,075 of BRKX01000012.1, forward strand.
CCGGAAACTCGCTATCGAAGAGCAACTTAAAGAATTTGGCCTTGTGTACGTTCGAGATTCAAGGCAACTTTCGGGTTGTAATTCACATCGACTTTACACCATCCATCATCGCCGATCGACGTCATCCAAGCATCATCAACGTTCGTTCCATTCCAGCCCTTGTTCGAGTTCAACAACATCTCATCCGTTCAATCCGTAAGTTCAATACAACTCTATCATATCCTATCTACTCAAGCCATTCTAAACCCATTCAATACCATCGAAATTCCATCATCCTTACCTTTATCTTAGCCGTCCAAAACAGCCCCATATTCATTGGATTTGTGTTATTTTGTGTGTCATTGTCTAGGTGTTTTAGTTGAGTCTTAGTCGTCTAGTTTTCTTCCGCATATTTTACTTTGATTGTTTGAGTCATCGTAGACACAAAACTTACGTGTGTCGACGTGTGTTCGTTCCTAGAGTCCGGGTCGTATCATAAAAGTGGTATCAAAGCCACGTCGGCTTTGGTTCGTTTTTGTGTCGTATTTTATTTTTACGTTGAATCGAGTTGTAATTTAATTTCCGTTTGTTCATTGTTCAAAAAAAAAAAAAAAAAAAAAAAGAGACACGATCAGTTAAAAAAAAAAGAGAGAAAAGTCGATCGTTCAAAAAAAAAAAAAAAAAAAAAAATCCGAAAAAAAAAAAAAAAAAAAAAAAAAACGAAAATTCTTTGTTTCCCATCTTGTTCAATTTTAATTTTGGTACTTTCCTTTTGGTACTAGTTGTTAGTTGGTAATTACCTTAATAAGTCTTTCTTATTTTTGGTAGTTTCCTTCAAGTTTGTTTTACTTTTGGAACTTTCCATACAAGTTCTATTTCTTGTTGGTAACTTCCTTAAGTGTCTTATTTTATTTTTGGTTCATTCCTTCTAGAGTCTAGGCTAATTAAGGCATTTAGATTGTGTCACATAGATTGATACATATCCAAATTCCCTACTTACCTTATCTCTTTCTTCTTTCCTTTTCTCTTCTACTTCTTTCCTTCCTACCCTATACTTCCTACCCTAATTCGACCACCACACCCCACCCATACTACCCTACCATTCGGCCACCCCATCCCTATACCCTACTACAATCGGCCACCATCCTACATACTCATACCCAACCCGTATCTCATCTACACATACCACATTCATCCGTGTTCCGAGAATAGCATTCCCGTCCTTCCTTAGAACAAACCACACGAGTCCCTACTCCCTTATACACGATTTTCACACACTGAGCACCATACACTTTGAGTGCAAACACGAGTGGTAAAATCAAGAGTGAAAACAAAAGAGTGAACGTGAGATTGTGAGGTCCTACCTTGTTTTCTTTTACGTTTGTTCGTTTTGTAGGTACCATGAAGAAAGGAACCCACACCGAATCATCCTCTACACCTCCAGTCGATCACCATTCGACTTCACCACCTTTGGACCCGTCCAAAGACCCTTCTAAAGCACCCATGGAGTCATACTCGGATCCACCCGCACCGTGGGATCCCAAGTACCATTTTGAAGCGTTGTCTAAGCATGTTCAAAGACAACACCAGGCCCTCTCTGACAAAATAGACGATTTAGTGCATGCTCTTGAACGCACTAAAACGACACCTGTCTTTCCTCCACCCATTCGAGGAAATCAACGTCTAGAACGTCACAACGAGCCTGAAGAGGAGTACTTTGATGAGAATACTGAAGAATTTGACCGAGGACGTCGCCCGAGACGAGGCCATAGTCGAGATGACTATGAAGAGGATCGAATGCTCCACAACATCAAGACGAGCATTCCAGAGTTTGAAGGCCTTCACGATCCCGATATCTATCTTGATTGGGAACGTAAGGTAGAGAAGATTTTCGCATGCTATGACTTTTCAGAAGCCAAAAAGGTGCAGCTAGCATGTTTGGAGTTTAAAGGCTACGCAGCCACTTGGTGGGAAATGCAGCAAGAAAGAAGACGAAGAAACAGAAATCCACCCATTGACAATTGGGAAGAAATGAAAGGATTCTTGCGTGGACGCTTCATCCCAGTCCACTATGAAAGAGAGCTTGAGAAGAAGCTCAACCGGATCAAGCAAGGAGCTAGATCGATCGAGGAGTACCACAAAGAGCTAGAAACGGCCCTGAATCGAGTCGGAAAAGAGGAGACCTTAAATGCTACCATCATTCGGTACATTGAAGGTATGAATCCAGACATTGCCTGTGAAGTAGAGCTCAAAGAATTCACAAGCATTGAGAGAATGGTGCAATACGCATCAATTGTGGAAAAGCAGTTGCGAGAAGGCCGCCGTCGATCCAGTCAAAGTGCAGCCCCTACTCGATCATCTTGGAGTAAAGGTACACCGTCCACATCACCTTCTACTCCTTCTACTGATTCCACACGACCCCGAGGTCAATCCGGCCCTCCGGAACGCCGTTATGATCGTTCTACACCGCAAGCAAGCCGTAGACCCGAGTCTACACCCAGGCCACCCTTCCAACGGCCCAACCAGTCCACTCCAACGCCAAATGCAGCCCCTAGTCGAGCCCGTGACATCCAGTGTCATAAATGTCAAGGTTGGGGTCATTTTCAGAACCAGTGTCCAAACCGGCGTGTTCTGTTCCTCAATGAACATAATGGACTTGAATCAGCCAGTGAAGATGAAGAGGAAACCCAAGGCGCCGCCCCTGAAGCAGTCAAGGTCCCTGAAGTCGAGCCAGATGATGAAGAAGACGAGCTATCTCATGTTAGCTTGGTTTCTATTCGCAGTCTGAACATCAACCGTGAAGACGAAGAGCAATCGCAACGAGAGAACATCTTCTACACTCGAGTTGCCATCAAAGATCAGACTTGTGCCATGATCATCGACAGTGGGAGTGTAATCAACGCAATCAGTCAGTATGCCGTTGATAAACTCGCCCTCACCACAATAAAGCATCCGAAGCCATACAAGTTGCAGTGGCTTACTGACAGAGGATCCATTCGAGTGACAGGTCAGGTACACGTTACTTTTACTAAAGGTCGTTATGCTGACACTGTTCTTTGTGATGTTATTCCTATGGAAGCAGCCCATATACTTTTAGGAAGACCGTGGCAGTTCGATAGAAAAGCGGTTCACGATGGTTTAGCCAACACCTACTCGATTATTCGAGATGGTCGAACCACTGTGCTCAAGCCACTTACTCCTAAAGCTGTTGCAGAGGATCAAGAAAGGATGCAAGAGAGATTCAAGCAAGAACGGGCAAAACAAGCCGCAGCCGCAGCCCGAACCAACTCGGCCGCCCCGTCAACACCGAGTTCCACCTCATGCTCGACCATTGCAGCCCCTAAGGTGTCTCCTAATGATGCCTTAGCTCGTGGAAAAGCACCCGGATCAGCCCCAAGTCAAGAGAAGAATCGATCCCTGTTCATCTCAGTTAAAGGCGTAGAGAAAGCACTAAAAGCAGGTTTACCTTTTGTTCTTTTATCTTATAAGGGCAGTGCTACTAATGGTGTTTCTTTGCCTTGTGATGTGCAGCCACTTATGGAGGAGTTCGCGGATGTGTTCCCGGAAGAGATTCCAAGTGGATTACCTCCAGTTCGTGGGATCGAGCACCAGATCGACTTCGTACCCGGCGCAGTCTTGCCCAACCGACCGGCGTACCGCACTTCACCTGAAGAGACGAAGGAGATCGATCGCCAAGTAAAGGAGTTGCTAGAGAAGAAGCAAATCCGAGAGTCGATGAGCCCTTGTGCAGTTCCAGTCATTCTAGTGCCCAAGAAGAACAACGAATGGAGAATGTGCATGGATTGCCGCGCCATCAACAAGATAACAGTTAAGTACAGATTTCCTATCCCTAGACTTGATGATATGCTAGATGAATTAAGTGGTTCTAAGTTGTTTTCTAAGATAGATTTGAGATCTGGTTATTTTCAAGTTAGAATGCATGAAGGGGATGAATGGAAAACTGCGTTTAAAACAAAGCATGGTTTATATGAGTGGTTAGTTATGCCTTTTGGTCTCACTAATGCACCGAGCACGTTTATGAGATTAATGAATCATGTTTTGCGTGATGTGATTGGTAAATTTGTTGTTGTCTACTTTGATGATATTTTGATTTACAGTCACAATGCACAGGCGCACTTAGATCATCTTAGGCGTGTTTTCTGTCTTCTGCGTGATGCTAAGTTGTATGGAAACTTGTCTAAATGTTCTTTTTGCATGGATGAAGTCGTGTTTTTAGGCTTTGTCGTTAGTTCACGAGGTATTGAGGTAGACCGTTCCAAAATCAAAGCGATTGAGGAATGGCCAACCCCGAAAAACGCCTCTGAGGTTCGATCATTCCATGGTCTAGCTGGGTTTTACCGTCGTTTTGTACGGGATTTCTCCAGTATAGCCGCCCCTCTTACTGAGCTAAGTAAGAAGGATCGGAAATTTGAGTGGGGTAAACAACAAGAGCATGCTTTTAATACCTTGAAGTCATTGTTATGTTCTGCTCCTGTTTTGTGTTTACCTGATTTTTCCAAAACTTTTGAGATCGAGTGTGATGCTTCCGGGATAGGTATTGGTGCTGTTTTGATGCAGGAAAAACGTCCCGTGGCCTATTTCAGTGAGAAACTCAATGGCGCCAGTTTGCGTTATTCGACGTACGATAAAGAGCTATACGCTTTGAAGCGTGCATTGGATACATGGCAGCACTACTTGTGGCCCAAGGAGTTCGTCATACACACGGATCATGAGAGTTTGAAGCACTTGAAAGGGCAAAACAATCTGAACAAAAGACATGCGAGATGGGTCGAGTTCATCGAATCCTTTCCGTATGTTATCAAGTACAAGAAAGGCGAGGAAAATGTGGTCGCCGATGCCCTATCAAGAAGGTACGCTCTTTTGAACTTAATGCATGCTAAGATGCTTGGTTTTGAGTCTATTAAAGCACTGTATGTTGAGGACGCCTATTTCAGCCCCATCTATGCTTCATGTAGCTCGAAATCTAGGTCCTATGATGGTTATTATGTGCATGATGGTTTCTTGTTCAAAGAGTCGAAATTATGCATCCCTACTTGTTCTATGCGTGAGTTATTAGTGTTAGAATCGCATGCGGGAGGTTTAATGGGTCACTTTGGTGTGCATAAGACATTGAACTTGCTGCATGAACACTTCTTTTGGCCGCATATGCGTAAGGATGTAGAGAATGTGTGTAGTCGTTGCATTACTTGTCGTCAAGCCAAATCCACTTCACACCCATTCGGACTTTACTCGCCCCTACCCGCCCCTTCTTCTCCTTGGATTGATATTTCTATGGATTTCATCTTAGGATTACCTAAGTCTAGGTCGGGTAAGGATTCTGTGTTTGTTGTAGTTGATAGGTTTTCCAAAATGGCTCATTTCATTGCATGTAGGAAAACTGATGATGCTATACATGTTGCCAACTTGTTCTTTGTGCATGTTGTTAGATTGCATGGAATTCCTCGTACTATTGTTAGTGATAGGGATTCTAAGTTTTTAGGACATTTCTGGCGTGTTTTGTGGGGAAAATTAGGTACTAAGTTATTGTTTTCTACTGCATGTCATCCACAAACCGATGGACAAACTGAGGTTGTGAATCGCACTTTAGGAGCTTTACTTAGGTCTCTAATTAAGAATAACTTGAAGTCATGGGAAGAATGTTTACCATATGCTGAATTTGCTTATAATCGTGTTGTGCATTCTTCTACTTACATGTCTCCTTTTGAGGTAGTTTATGGATTTAATCCGTTAACTCCTAATGATTTGTTACCTTTACCTGTTGAGCATCTAACAAGTGTTAAAGGTATGAAAAGAGCTGATTTTATCAAAGAGATGCATGAGAAGGTACGTGCCCGGATTGAGCACCAAGGCTCAAGGATAGCCGCCGCACGCAACACGAGGCGCAAACGTGTCATCTTTCAGCCCGGAGATCGAGTTTGGGTACACCTTAGCCCTGGCCGATTTCCTAACTTGAGGAAGTCCAAGTTGTCGCCCCGTGGAGATGGTCCATTTACTGTTCTAAGCCGTGTTAATGATAATGCATACCGCATTGATCTACCTGGTGAGTATAAGTGTTCTTCTACGTTTAATGTTGCTGATTTATCTCCTTTTGTTGCAGATGAATTCGACCATGATGAGGATTCAAATTCGAGGACGAATTCTTTTCAGCAGGGGGGGAATGATGAGGACATCCATAGCAATGAGGACGTCAATGAAGAGCTTCAATTCAAAGGCCCCGTCACAAGATTAAGAGCTAAGAAGTTGCAAGATTATTTGCAAGCTACAATTCGCAAGAAGCTTGAAGAAGAAGACGGCGTACAAAGAAGCTTGAAGATGATGAACTTGTTGACATTGGAAGATGGAGATCAAGATGTGGAGTGCAATACATGAAGGAAGCGTGCAAGTGTGCTTTTGTTGGGCTTGATGTGTATACTTGCTATTCAGCCCAAGTTAAGCATGTATGGTGGAAAAGCCCAAAATAATCGGCCCTTGATGATCCAATTAAGGGGATTGATTTATTAGATTATAGTATTTTATTTATTTAATTTATCCTATAGTTTGGACGAATTTTTGGCAGATTTTTAGTTAAGATTTTCGGTTATTTTAGATAGAATTTTGACCAGATTTTTAGATAAGGCAAGATCTACAAAATCTACCTTAAATAGAATTCTAGTTTAGGAAATATCCAAACACAATCCTAGATTGATTTGGACTATGATTTTCGGTCCTTAGCTTATAGTTTTCGATCCACCTATTGTTATAAATAGGGGATCCATGTCTCATTGTTACTTTAGACTATATTTGATTTTTAAGCCATTGCTTTCAATATCGTCTCACCCCTTTAATTCTTTTGTGAATTTGGATAATTAAATTCATACTCTTAGATTTAGCACCTCTAAGTTTTACAAAGGGAATTCGTCGTCCACGTTCGAGGGATCGCCGGAAACTCGCTATCGAAGAGCAACTTAAAGAATTTGGCCTTGTGTACGTTCGAGATTCAAGGCAACTTTCGGGTTGTAATTCACATCGACTTTACACCATCCATCATCGCCGATCGACGTCATCCAAGCATCATCAACGTTCGTTCCATTCCAGCCCTTGTTCGAGTTCAACAACATCTCATCCGTTCAATCCGTAAGTTCAATACAACTCTATCATATCCTATCTACTCAAGCCATTCTAAACCCATTCAATACCATCGAAATTCCATCATCCTTACCTTTATCTTAGCCGTCCAAAACAGCCCCATATTCATTGGATTTGTGTTATTTTGTGTGTCATTGTCTAGGTGTTTTAGTTGAGTCTTAGTCGTCTAGTTTTCTTCCGCATATTTTACTTTGATTGTTTGAGTCATCGTAGACACAAAACTTACGTGTGTCGACGTGTGTTCGTTCCTAGAGTCCGGGTCGTATCATAAAAGTGGTATCAAAGCCACGTCGGCTTTGGTTCGTTTTTGTGTCGTATTTTATTTTTACGTTGAATCGAGTTGTAATTTAATTTCCGTTTGTTCATTGTTCAAAAAAAAAAAAAAAAAAAAAAAAGAGACACGATCAGTTAAAAAAAAAAGAGAGAAAAGTCGATCGTTCAAAAAAAAAAAAAAAAAAAAAAAATCCGAAAAAAAAAAAAAAAAAAAAAAAACGAAAATTCTTTGTTTCCCATCTTGTTCAATTTTAATTTTGGTACTTTCCTTTTGGTACTAGTTGTTAGTTGGTAATTACCTTAATAAGTCTTTCTTATTTTTGGTAGTTTCCTTCAAGTTTGTTTTACTTTTGGAACTTTCCATACAAGTTCTATTTCTTGTTGGTAACTTCCTTAAGTGTCTTATTTTATTTTTGGTTCATTCCTTCTAGAGTCTAGGCTAATTAAGGCATTTAGATTGTGTCACATAGATTGATACATATCCAAATTCCCTACTTACCTTATCTCTTTCTTCTTTCCTTTTCTCTTCTACTTCTTTCCTTCCTACCCTATACTTCCTACCCTAATTCGACCACCACACCCCACCCATACTACCCTACCATTCGGCCACCCCATCCCTATACCCTACTACAATCGGCCACCATCCTACATACTCATACCCAACCCGTATCTCATCTACACATACCACATTCATCCGTGTTCCGAGAATAGCATTCCCGTCCTTCCTTAGAACAAACCACACGAGTCCCTACTCCCTTATACACGATTTTCACACACTGAGCACCATACACTTTGAGTGCAAACACGAGTGGTAAAATCAAGAGTGAAAACAAAAGAGTGAACGTGAGATTGTGAGGTCCTACCTTGTTTTCTTTTACGTTTGTTCGTTTTGTAGGTACCATGAAGAAAGGAACCCACACCGAATCATCCTCTACACCTCCAGTCGATCACCATTCGACTTCACCACCTTTGGACCCGTCCAAAGACCCTTCTAAAGCACCCATGGAGTCATACTCGGATCCACCCGCACCGTGGGATCCCAAGTACCATTTTGAAGCGTTGTCTAAGCATGTTCAAAGACAACACCAGGCCCTCTCTGACAAAATAGACGATTTAGTGCATGCTCTTGAACGCACTAAAACGACACCTGTCTTTCCTCCACCCATTCGAGGAAATCAACGTCTAGAACGTCACAACGAGCCTGAAGAGGAGTACTTTGATGAGAATACTGAAGAATTTGACCGAGGACGTCGCCCGAGACGAGGCCATAGTCGAGATGACTATGAAGAGGATCGAATGCTCCACAACATCAAGACGAGCATTCCAGAGTTTGAAGGCCTTCACGATCCCGATATCTATCTTGATTGGGAACGTAAGGTAGAGAAGATTTTCGCATGCTATGACTTTTCAGAAGCCAAAAAGGTGCAGCTAGCATGTTTGGAGTTTAAAGGCTACGCAGCCACTTGGTGGGAAATGCAGCAAGAAAGAAGACGAAGAAACAGAAATCCACCCATTGACAATTGGGAAGAAATGAAAGGATTCTTGCGTGGACGCTTCATCCCAGTCCACTATGAAAGAGAGCTTGAGAAGAAGCTCAACCGGATCAAGCAAGGAGCTAGATCGATCGAGGAGTACCACAAAGAGCTAGAAACGGCCCTGAATCGAGTCGGAAAAGAGGAGACCTTAAATGCTACCATCATTCGGTACATTGAAGGTATGAATCCAGACATTGCCTGTGAAGTAGAGCTCAAAGAATTCACAAGCATTGAGAGAATGGTGCAATACGCATCAATTGTGGAAAAGCAGTTGCGAGAAGGCCGCCGTCGATCCAGTCAAAGTGCAGCCCCTACTCGATCATCTTGGAGTAAAGGTACACCGTCCACATCACCTTCTACTCCTTCTACTGATTCCACACGACCCCGAGGTCAATCCGGCCCTCCGGAACGCCGTTATGATCGTTCTACACCGCAAGCAAGCCGTAGACCCGAGTCTACACCCAGGCCACCCTTCCAACGGCCCAACCAGTCCACTCCAACGCCAAATGCAGCCCCTAGTCGAGCCCGTGACATCCAGTGTCATAAATGTCAAGGTTGGGGTCATTTTCAGAACCAGTGTCCAAACCGGCGTGTTCTGTTCCTCAATGAACATAATGGACTTGAATCAGCCAGTGAAGATGAAGAGGAAACCCAAGGCGCCGCCCCTGAAGCAGTCAAGGTCCCTGAAGTCGAGCCAGATGATGAAGAAGACGAGCTATCTCATGTTAGCTTGGTTTCTATTCGCAGTCTGAACATCAACCGTGAAGACGAAGAGCAATCGCAACGAGAGAACATCTTCTACACTCGAGTTGCCATCAAAGATCAGACTTGTGCCATGATCATCGACAGTGGGAGTGTAATCAACGCAATCAGTCAGTATGCCGTTGATAAACTCGCCCTCACCACAATAAAGCATCCGAAGCCATACAAGTTGCAGTGGCTTACTGACAGAGGATCCATTCGAGTGACAGGTCAGGTACACGTTACTTTTACTAAAGGTCGTTATGCTGACACTGTTCTTTGTGATGTTATTCCTATGGAAGCAGCCCATATACTTTTAGGAAGACCGTGGCAGTTCGATAGAAAAGCGGTTCACGATGGTTTAGCCAACACCTACTCGATTATTCGAGATGGTCGAACCACTGTGCTCAAGCCACTTACTCCTAAAGCTGTTGCAGAGGATCAAGAAAGGATGCAAGAGAGATTCAAGCAAGAACGGGCAAAACAAGCCGCAGCCGCAGCCCGAACCAACTCGGCCGCCCCGTCAACACCGAGTTCCACCTCATGCTCGACCATTGCAGCCCCTAAGGTGTCTCCTAATGATGCCTTAGCTCGTGGAAAAGCACCCGGATCAGCCCCAAGTCAAGAGAAGAATCGATCCCTGTTCATCTCAGTTAAAGGCGTAGAGAAAGCACTAAAAGCAGGTTTACCTTTTGTTCTTTTATCTTATAAGGGCAGTGCTACTAATGGTGTTTCTTTGCCTTGTGATGTGCAGCCACTTATGGAGGAGTTCGCGGATGTGTTCCCGGAAGAGATTCCAAGTGGATTACCTCCAGTTCGTGGGATCGAGCACCAGATCGATTTCGTACCCGGCGCAGTCTTGCCCAACCGACCGGCGTACCGCACTTCACCTGAAGAGACGAAGGAGATCGATCGCCAAGTAAAGGAGTTGCTAGAGAAGAAGCAAATCCGAGAGTCGATGAGCCCTTGTGCAGTTCCAGTCATTCTAGTGCCCAAGAAGAACAACGAATGGAGAATGTGCATGGATTGCCGCGCCATCAACAAGATAACAGTTAAGTACAGATTTCCTATCCCTAGACTTGATGATATGCTAGATGAATTAAGTGGTTCTAAGTTGTTTTCTAAGATAGATTTGAGATCTGGTTATTTTCAAGTTAGAATGCATGAAGGGGATGAATGGAAAACTGCGTTTAAAACAAAGCATGGTTTATATGAGTGGTTAGTTATGCCTTTTGGTCTCACTAATGCACCGAGCACGTTTATGAGATTAATGAATCATGTTTTGCGTGATGTGATTGGTAAATTTGTTGTTGTCTACTTTGATGATATTTTGATTTACAGTCACAATGCACAGGCGCACTTAGATCATCTTAGGCGTGTTTTCTGTCTTCTGCGTGATGCTAAGTTGTATGGAAACTTGTCTAAATGTTCTTTTTGCATGGATGAAGTCGTGTTTTTAGGCTTTGTCGTTAGTTCACGAGGTATTGAGGTAGACCGTTCCAAAATCAAAGCGATTGAGGAATGGCCAACCCCGAAAAACGCCTCTGAGGTTCGATCATTCCATGGTCTAGCTGGGTTTTACCGTCGTTTTGTACGGGATTTCTCCAGTATAGCCGCCCCTCTTACTGAGCTAAGTAAGAAGGATCGGAAATTTGAGTGGGGTAAACAACAAGAGCATGCTTTTAATACCTTGAAGTCATTGTTATGTTCTGCTCCTGTTTTGTGTTTACCTGATTTTTCCAAAACTTTTGAGATCGAGTGTGATGCTTCCGGGATAGGTATTGGTGCTGTTTTGATGCAGGAAAAACGTCCGGTGGCCTATTTCAGTGAGAAACTCAATGGCGCCAGTTTGCGTTATTCGACGTACGATAAAGAGCTATACGCTTTGAAGCGTGCATTGGATACATGGCAGCACTACTTGTGGCCCAAGGAGTTCGTCATACACACGGATCATGAGAGTTTGAAGCACTTGAAAGGGCAAAACAATCTGAACAAAAGACATGCGAGATGGGTCGAGTTCATCGAATCCTTTCCGTATGTTATCAAGTACAAGAAAGGCGAGGAAAATGTGGTCGCCGATGCCCTATCAAGAAGGTACGCTCTTTTGAACTTAATGCATGCTAAGATGCTTGGTTTTGAGTCTATTAAAGCACTGTATGTTGAGGACGCCTATTTCAGCCCCATCTATGCTTCATGTAGCTCGAAATCTAGGTCCTATGATGGTTATTATGTGCATGATGGTTTCTTGTTCAAAGAGTCGAAATTATGCATCCCTACTTGTTCTATGCGTGAGTTATTAGTGTTAGAATCGCATGCGGGAGGTTTAATGGGTCACTTTGGTGTGCATAAGACATTGAACTTGCTGCATGAACACTTCTTTTGGCCGCATATGCGTAAGGATGTAGAGAATGTGTGTAGTCGTTGCATTACTTGTCGTCAAGCCAAATCCACTTCACACCCATTCGGACTTTACTCGCCCCTACCCGCCCCTTCTTCTCCTTGGATTGATATTTCTATGGATTTCATCTTAGGATTACCTAAGTCTAGGTCGGGTAAGGATTCTGTGTTTGTTGTAGTTGATAGGTTTTCCAAAATGGCTCATTTCATTGCATGTAGGAAAACTGATGATGCTATACATGTTGCCAACTTGTTCTTTGTGCATGTTGTTAGATTGCATGGAATTCCTCGTACTATTGTTAGTGATAGGGATTCTAAGTTTTTAGGACATTTCTGGCGTGTTTTGTGGGGAAAATTAGGTACTAAGTTATTGTTTTCTACTGCATGTCATCCACAAACCGATGGACAAACTGAGGTTGTGAATCGCACTTTAGGAGCTTTACTTAGGTCTCTAATTAAGAATAACTTGAAGTCATGGGAAGAATGTTTACCATATGCTGAATTTGCTTATAATCGTGTTGTGCATTCTTCTACTTACATGTCTCCTTTTGAGGTAGTTTATGGATTTAATCCGTTAACTCCTAATGATTTGTTACCTTTACCTGTTGAGCATCTAACAAGTGTTAAAGGTATGAAAAGAGCTGATTTTATCAAAGAGATGCATGAGAAGGTACGTGCCCGGATTGAGCACCAAGGCTCAAGGATAGCCGCTGCACGCAACACGAGGCGCAAACGTGTCATCTTTCAGCCCGGAGATCGAGTTTGGGTACACCTTAGCCCTGGCCGATTTCCTAACTTGAGGAAGTCCAAGTTGTCGCCCCGTGGAGATGGTCCATTTACTGTTCTAAGCCGTGTTAATGATAATGCATACCGCATTGATCTACCTGGTGAGTATAAGTGTTCTTCTACGTTTAATGTTGCTGATTTATCTCCTTTTGTTGCAGATGAATTCGACCATGATGAGGATTCAAATTCGAGGACGAATTCTTTTCAGCAGGGGGGGAATGATGAGGACATCCATAGCAATGAGGACGTCAATGAAGAGCTTCAATTCAAAGGCCCCGTCACAAGATTAAGAGCTAAGAAGTTGCAAGATTATTTGCAAGCTACAATTCGCAAGAAGCTTGAAGAAGAAGACGGCGTACAAAGAAGCTTGAAGATGATGAACTTGTTGACATTGGAAGATGGAGATCAAGATGTGGAGTGCAATACATGAAGGAAGCGTGCAAGTGTGCTTTTGTTGGGCTTGATGTGTATACTTGCTATTCAGCCCAAGTTAAGCATGTATGGTGGAAAAGCCCAAAATAATCGGCCCTTGATGATCCAATTAAGGGGATTGATTTATTAGATTATAGTATTTTATTTATTTAATTTATCCTATAGTTTGGACGAATTTTTGGCAGATTTTTAGTTAAGATTTTCGGTTATTTTAGATAGAATTTTGACCAGATTTTTAGATAAGGCAAGATCTACAAAATCTACCTTAAATAGAATTCTAGTTTAGGAAATATCCAAACACAATCCTAGATTGATTTGGACTATGATTTTCGGTCCTTAGCTTATAGTTTTCGATCCACCTATTGTTATAAATAGGGGATCCATGTCTCATTGTTACTTTAGACTATATTTGATTTTTAAGCCATTGCTTTCAATATCGTCTCACCCCTTTAATTCTTTTGTGAATTTGGATAATTAAATTCATACTCTTAGATTTAGCACCTCTAAGTTTTACAAAGGGAATTCGTCGTCCACGTTCGAGGGATCGCCGGAAACTCGCTATCGAAGAGCAACTTAAAGAATTTGGCCTTGTGTACGTTCGAGATTCAAGGCAACTTTCGGGTTGTAATTCACATCGACTTTACACCATCCATCATCGCCGATCGACGTCATCCAAGCATCATCAACGTTCGTTCCATTCCAGCCCTTGTTCGAGTTCAACAACATCTCATCCGTTCAATCCGTAAGTTCAATACAACTCTATCATATCCTATCTACTCAAGCCATTCTAAACCCATTCAATACCATCGAAATTCCATCATCCTTACCTTTATCTTAGCCGTCCAAAACAGCCCCATATTCATTGGATTTGTGTTATTTTGTGTGTCATTGTCTAGGTGTTTTAGTTGAGTCTTAGTCGTCTAGTTTTCTTCCGCATATTTTACTTTGATTGTTTGAGTCATCGTAGACACAAAACTTACGTGTGTCGACGTGTGTTCGTTCCTAGAGTCCGGGTCGTATCACATGGCGTGAGTTGAAAGATTTGATGCGGAAACGTTTCATTCCAGACCACTACCAATGGGAGTTGGAGGAAAAGCTATACAAGCTTAGACAAAGAGATCGAAGTGTAAATGACTACTACAACACAATGATTGAAGCCATGAGACAAGCTGATGTAGAAGAATATCCAGAAGACACCATGGATAGATTTCTAGCTGGTCTACGAAGGGCAATCCGTGAAAGAGTAGCATTGTACCACTTCGACGAGTTGGAGGACATGGTGGAATACGCCATTCGGATAGAAAAATGGCTAGAAGAACTAGAGATGAAGTCAAAAGAAGAGGTTCAAGTAGAGTCAAATGTAGAGTTGTCACCTAGAGCTCATCGCCGAACAGCCCCATTTCGTTGGAGCGAACCTGAGTCATTCGAGGAGTTTCTACGTACATATGTGCCACCTACACGACCTGCATCACCAGTTCAGCCGGTCATGAATGTGCCAAGCCAAGCCAGCAACATTCAAGAAGAGATCCACGTTGAGTTACCATCTGAGATCGTTACCATCAAAGAAGATTCTACTTTTGAGGTAACAATTTCAGTTGATGCATCTATTGAAGAACTGATCGATGTTGCAACTTGTGAGAATGTTGAAGAAGAAGAGAAGGTTGTTGAAGAGCTTGATCTAGAAGAAATGGAGATCATTACTGCAGTTGAAGAAGTTGAAGAGTTGTTGGAGATACAACCTTGTTATGAAAAGGAGAATGACATCCGTGAGACAATGGTTGAAGATCATGAAGAGCTCGAACAAGCTAGCATGGCGAATCCAACGAGTTCTAACATTTTTTGTCTACCATTTTCTTGTGATATCTTTATTTTACAGGTTGTCAAAGAACCATTTGAAGTTGATGTACCACCAGATTTGATCGTGAATGCCATGTCAAGGCAATCTATGGAGCTAGAGTTTCGGATGATTAACACAAGTGGAATGTTCTCGTTCATGTTCATGAAGATGTGTTTTATGCAGCTTGTGCAAAAAGAATTTGATGGCCAGTTCATGTTCGTCTTTGATCCCGGAGCTTTGAATTCGAGGACGAATTCTTTTCAAGAGGAGGGGAATGATGAAGCCATAAAAAGCCTTGAAGAACTTAATCCGGAGCTGCAAATACGTGGTCCAATTACACGATTTCGAGCAATACAATTGCAAGGATATTTCCAAGCATTTGTATGTAAGAAATTCGAAGATGACAAAGATGTTGAGAGCAATTCCAAAATTGTTACTTTGCTAGTAATTAAAGATTGGAGATCAAGGTTTGAAGAAGAGAACATGAAGAACTCATCGAGTTGTGCATGCGTGCACGAGATCAGATTTTTGGCCCTTTAATTAAATTTAATTATGGGGTTGATTTTATTTAGACTATAGTATTTATTTTATTTAATTAAGACTATAGTTGGATCAGATTTATTTAATTAATTAGGAGTAATTTTCGTCCATAATGAGGTCAAGTTTGACTAGAATTGTATTTAAGGCAATTTCCTACCTTGAATAGAATTCTAGTTTAGGGAACTTCCTAGTATAGTTAGAGATCCCTTTTGGATCAATTTTTAAGCCTTTTTTATCTTTAATTTCGTCCATCTTAGCCCTATAAATAGGGGATCCATGTAACATTATTATTTTAGACTATATTTGATTAATTAAGCTTTGCTTTCAATATTGTCTCAACCCCCTTTTAAATCTTTGTGAGTTTTGATTTAAAATTCATATTCTTGGAGCTAGCAACTTTAAGTCTTATTCAAGGGTATTGCTTAATCCACTTGAGGGATTAACCGGTATTCGCTATCCGAATATCAACTTAGAGATTTCATCCTTGGGTACGTTCGAGATTCAAGGAGGCTATCGAGTTGTGATTCACATCAACGAATCACCATCCATCAACCATAATCGACGCCATCCATACTCCATCAACGCACGCTTCAATTCAGCCCACAAGTTCGAATTTCATCAACCGTTCCATTCAACACGTAAGTTCGTTTCATCCCTATCATATCCTATCTACTCCAAGCCTTCTTCACAAGCCACAAACACACGAATCCTTCATTAATTCCAGCCCCATACACGTTCCCTTTCAGCCCCTTTAACCTTGGTATTGTGTTATATAATTCGTGTCATTTTTCTAGGTATTTTAGTTGTCTAGATTGTCTATTTTTCGTTGTTTATCGAGTCGGATTGAAGCCCTTCATTCGCTGACGTGTTTCGTATCCAGAAGTCTTCCGCTACGTTCTCAAGATTCGTCCTAGCATAGTCCGGGTCGTATCATAAATTTGGCATCAGAGCCACGTCAGCTCTGCTGGTCGTGGTTCAATCCGACGTGTCATTTTTATCCTAGGTGTCGTCTTACGTGTCTTCTTTATTTTTTATTTTATCGAGTTGTAATAGCATAACTATCAATTGAAAAAAAAGAGCATCGACAAAAAAAAGAGAAAAAGCCGTCGAAAAAAAAAGAAAAAAAAATCGGATAAAAAAAAAGAAAAAAAAAATCCGAAAATTAAAAAAAAAAGAGGTATGTCCATTGTGTTACCAATTGAGTCTTGATTTATTTTGGTAATTTCCTTTTAGTATTTCATCTTATTTGGTAGTTACCTTGTGAGTCTATTTTATTTTTGGAACTTTCCTTCTAAGTTCTATTTTAATTTTGGTAGTTTCCTTCTAGGATAAATCCTTAGTTGGTAATTTCCTTTAGAGTCTTATTTTATTTTTGGAACTTTCCTTCCAAGTTTTTATTTTATTTTGGTAGTTTCCTTTTGAGTTGTAATTTATTTTTAGTTCTTTCCTTTTAGAGTCTAGTTCAATTAGGATATTTAGATTGTGTCACAATTGTGTAACACTTTTCAAATTACCTAATCCCTTTTTCCTTTTCCTCTCTAATTCTTACCTTCCATACTTTTGGATTTATTTTTGGATTCCTATTCTATTTGGGAACTTCAAAAATACATCTAATTCTTTCCTTATCTAGATTTCTTCCATCCAAATCCTTCCAAACCTTTCATATACACTTTCTCCCTTCAAATTTTCGTCCACCATCATCAAGGGGATCGAAAATTCATCTTATTCCACATATATCATCTGTTCACACTCATATACACCATCCGGACCATACACATATGCACCCATGTACCATTCGGTCCATGCACCATACACCAATCATACTCCGTATACCCATACACCATATACACCAAATTCTCGCCATCTCTACCGCAACAACAACATGATCATACCTGAGTTTGAAGGTCTATACTATCCCGACATCTATTTGGATTGGGAATGCAAAGTAGAAAAACTTTTTGAGTGCTATGACTTCCCCGAGAAAAAGAAAGTGCAGTTAGTTTCATCAAAGTTTAAAGGCTACGCAACAACATGGTGGGAATTCCAGCAGAACCGGTGCCATAGAGATCACCTTCCACCTATCGACACATGGCGTGAGTTGAAAGATTTGATGCGGAAACGTTTCATTCCAGACCACTACCAATGGGAGTTGGAGGAAAAGCTATACAAGCTTAGACAAAGAGATCGAAGTGTAAATGACTACTACAACACAATGATTGAAGCCATGAGACAAGCTGATGTAGAAGAATATCCAGAAGACACCATGGATAGATTTCTAGCTGGTCTACGAAGGGCAATCCGTGAAAGAGTAGCATTGTACCACTTCGACGAGTTGGAGGACATGGTGGAATACGCCATTCGGATAGAAAAATGGCTAGAAGAACTAGAGATGAAGTCAAAAGAAGAGGTTCAAGTAGAGTCAAATGTAGAGTTGTCACCTAGAGCTCATCGCCGAACAGCCCCATTTCGTTGGAGCGAACCTGAGTCATTCGAGGAGTTTCTACGTACATATGTGCCACCTACACGACCTGCATCACCAGTTCAGCCGGTCATGAATGTGCCAAGCCAAGCCAGCAACATTCAAGAAGAGATCCACGTTGAGTTACCATCTGAGATCGTTACCATCAAAGAAGATTCTACTTTTGAGGTAACAATTTCAGTTGATGCATCTATTGAAGAACTGATCGATGTTGCAACTTGTGAGAATGTTGAAGAAGAAGAGAAGGTTGTTGAAGAGCTTGATCTAGAAGAAATGGAGATCATTACTGCAGTTGAAGAAGTTGAAGAGTTGTTGGAGATACAACCTTGTTATGAAAAGGAGAATGACATCCGTGAGACAATGGTTGAAGATCATGAAGAGCTCGAACAAGCTAGCATGGCGAATCCAACGAGTTCTAACATTTTTTGTCTACCATTTTCTTGTGATATCTTTATTTTACAGGTTGTCAAAGAACCATTTGAAGTTGATGTACCACCAGATTTGATCGTGAATGCCATGTCAAGGCAATCTATGGAGCTAGAGTTTCGGATGATTAACACAAGTGGAATGTTCTCGTTCATGTTCATGAAGATGTGTTTTATGCAGCTTGTGCAAAAAGAATTTGATGGCCAGTTCATGTTCGTCTTTGATCCCGGAGCTTTGAATTCGAGGACGAATTCTTTTCAAGAGGAGGGGAATGATGAAGCCATAAAAAGCCTTGAAGAACTTAATCCGGAGCTGCAAATACGTGGTCCAATTACACGATTTCGAGCAATACAATTGCAAGGATATTTCCAAGCATTTGTATGTAAGAAATTCGAAGATGACAAAGATGTTGAGAGCAATTCCAAAATTGTTACTTTGCTAGTAATTAAAGATTGGAGATCAAGGTTTGAAGAAGAGAACATGAAGAACTCATCGAGTTGTGCAAGCGTGCACGAGATCAGATTTTTGGCCCTTTAATTAAATTTAATTATGGGGTTGATTTTATTTAGACTATAGTATTTATTTTATTTAATTAAGACTATAGTTGGATCAGATTTATTTAATTAATTAGGAGTAATTTTCGTCCATAATGAGGTCAAGTTTGACTAGAATTGTATTTAAGGCAATTTCCTACCTTGAATAGAATTCTAGTTTAGGGAACTTCCTAGTATAGTTAGAGATCCCTTTTGGATCAATTTTTAAGCCTTTTTTATCTTTAATTTCGTCCATCTTAGCCCTATAAATAGGGGATCCATGTAACATTATTATTTTAGACTATATTTGATTAATTAAGCTTTGCTTTCAATATTGTCTCAACCCCCTTTTAAATCTTTGTGAGTTTTGATTTAAAATTCATATTCTTGGAGCTAGCAACTTTAAGTCTTATTCAAGGGTATTGCTTAATCCACTTGAGGGATTAACCGGTATTCGCTA
The DNA here is from genome assembly GCA_026008535.1 of Perilla frutescens. Taxonomy (NCBI): domain Eukaryota; kingdom Viridiplantae; phylum Streptophyta; class Magnoliopsida; order Lamiales; family Lamiaceae; genus Perilla; species Perilla frutescens. The sequence goes on from BRKX01000012.1 coordinate 47,845,639, forward strand.
TCCGAATATCAACTTAGAGATTTCATCCTTGGGTACGTTCGAGATTCAAGGAGGCTATCGAGTTGTGATTCACATCAACGAATCACCATCCATCAACCATAATCGACGCCATCCATACTCCATCAACGCACGCTTCAATTCAGCCCACAAGTTCGAATTTCATCAACCGTTCCATTCAACACGTAAGTTCGTTTCATCCCTATCATATCCTATCTACTCCAAGCCTTCTTCACAAGCCACAAACACACGAATCCTTCATTAATTCCAGCCCCATACACGTTCCCTTTCAGCCCCTTTAACCTTGGTATTGTGTTATATAATTCGTGTCATTTTTCTAGGTATTTTAGTTGTCTAGATTGTCTATTTTTCGTTGTTTATCGAGTCGGATTGAAGCCCTTCATTCGCTGACGTGTTTCGTATCCAGAAGTCTTCCGCTACGTTCTCAAGATTCATCCTAGCATAGTCCGGGTCGTATCACAAGTTCTATTTCTTTTTGGTAACTTCCATAAGAGTCTTGTTTTATTTTTTGGTTCATTCCTTCTAGAGTCTAGGCTAATTAAGGTATTTAGATTGTGTCACATAGATTGATACATATCCAAATCCCCTACTTACCTTATCTCTTTCTTCTTTCCTTATCTCTTCTACTTCTTTCCTTTCCTACCCTACCCATACTCGACCACCCTACCTACACACCATACATTCGGCCACCCCATCCCATACCATACCCCATTCGGCCACCCCATAGTCATACATACTCAACCCGTATCTCATCTATACATACCAAACTCATCCTTGTTCCAAGAATAGCATTTCCGTCCTTCCTTAGAACAAATCACACGATTCCCTTACTTTCATATACACGATTTCCACACACTGTGCCATATACTTGAGTGCAAACACGAGTGGTAAAACCAAGAGTGAAAACAAAAGAGTGAACGTGAGATAGTGAGATCCTACCTTTTTTTCCGTCACGTTTGTTCGTTTTGCAGGACAAATGGCTATAGCTCAGCCACCACAGCTAGATCAACGGGAAAATATTTTCTACACCCGTTGTTCCATCCAAGACAAAATTTGTTCCATGATTATTGACAGTGAAAGTGTAGTAAACGCCGTTAGTCAATATGCAGTGGACAAGCTCGGCCTCGTACCACAGAAGCATCCCAAGCCCTATAAGTTGCAGTGGCTTACAGATAGTGACGAATTCAGAGTCACCAGTCAGGTAAGTGTCGGATTTACTATTGGTCGATATACTGACATTGTTTTATGTGATGTGGTCCCTATGGAGGCAACACACATTCTTCTAGGTCGACCGTGGCAATTCGATCGAAGAGTAGTGCACGATTGTCACGCCAACACTTATTCCTTTGCTTGGAATGGACGAACCACCAGACTGAAGCCTTTGGCGCCCGAGGACGTCATTGAGGATCAGAAGAGGATGCAAGAAAAGTTTAAAGCCGAGAGGGAAAAGAAAGCCGCAGCTACCGAGTACGAATCAATCGCCACCGTTCCTAACCCTATGTCGACACCGTTGGAGTCTTGTTCACATCAAGACATGTCGAATAGTTCATCCAACACAGATCACCAGTTAAATTCAGACATGATAAGTGAAGCTACAATTCCGTTCCAGCCTATATGCATTGATCAAACACTTGATCCAGGTAAGTCGGATAATTTGTTAATTTCTCAGAACAGTGCTACTAATGATTGTTTTTCTAGTGATGTGCAGATCGAGAAGAGAGAGTTCGAGATTGAGCAGCCTGGAGTAGCTACATCCAACCCTAATGGCAGTTTGGAAGAAGTTTCCAACTCTCAAGAGGAGATCACCGAAGAGCTGAAGTTGGAGCAAGATGATGTTCGACTTAGAGATCAGCTTGTTCTACATAAGTCGCCCAACACCCACATTGTTTATCTTAAGGATGTGTTACATGAAATCGAGAGAGGTAAGTGCCGTCTCTCCTATTCTAGCGTTAATAGGTATTTGATGAGTATAGTTGAATCCATGTTTCTTTTTAGAATTAATTTAACATTTGGATTTGACTTGAATTGCATGAAAAGGTTGGATAGTAGAAAACCATTGTTTGTTCCAACCAAGTATAAGATGCGAGCATGGTACTTGAATTCGATTAGTTTGTGTTTTTCCATTGCTCATCCGAAAGCTATTCATAGTGTTGAACATGCTGGAAATTGCATAATTGTTTAGTATACCATGTTAGATCCATTATATGTTACACGTTGGATAGTTGATTGTTTTGTTGAGTGTTGTATCGACCCGTTATCAAGAAGGTACGCTCTTTTGAACTTAATGCATGCTAAGATGCTTGGTTTTGAGTCTATTAAAGCATTGTATGTTGAGGACGCCTACTTCAGCCCCATATATGCTTCATCCACCACCACCACCGTACGCCTCACGGTCCAGCCACCATCGTGTCCAAGTTCGTGCTCATTCCGTTTAACCCGTAAGTTCGATACAACTCTATCATATCCTATCTACTCCAACCCTTCGTCAACCGTACAACTCGTCCAATTCACCTTCATAATCCTCGTCCAAAATACCGTCCATAACAGCCCTTCGTCTTTGGATATTGTGTTATTTTGTGTGTCATTGTCTAGGTATTTTAGTTGAGTCTTAGTCGTCTAGTTTTCTTCCGCATATTTTTACTTTGATAATTTGAGCCTTCGTGGACACAAAACTTACGTGTGTCGACGTGTGTTCGTTCCTAGAGTTCGGGTCGTATCAAAAGAAAACAAGGTAGGACCTCACAATCTCACGTTCACTCTTTTGTTTTCACTCTTGATTTTACCACTCGTGTATCACTCAATATATGGGTGCACAGTGTGTGAAAATCGTGTGTATGGGAGTAGGAACTCGTGTGGTTTGTTCCGAGGAAGGACGGGATTGCTATTCTTGGAACACGGAGGAATTTGGTATGTATAGATGAGATACGGGTTGAGTATGTGATGCGATTCTGCAACCCCAGGACTTGTATCAGATTGCCAGAGACGGAATCCTCGACCCGAACTTCTCAACACGGACGAACTATAGGTATATGAAACCTATAACCCAGCTATGATTGGAAATAAGAACCTCAGATGAAATATGAAGACGCCACAAACAGTTGTGATCTACTGTTTGATAAGTCGGATGAACACGACACATGGTTCAATAAAATCTCCAGAGAGAATTCTCAAATTTAATATATCAAAAGCTGTCTAATAAAATTATATTGCAAGCCCTTATATAGGTGGGCAACATAAAGAAAAACCCTAATTAAGTTCTAAACTGAATGGGAAATAAAACAGAGTCCAAAATAAGCCAAAATTCGGAACCGCCCGTACAGGCGCGACACGGGCTCGGTGATGAAGCCATGAAAAGCCTTGAAGAACTTAATCCGGAGCTGCAAATACGTGGTCCATTTACACGATTTCGAGCAATACAATTGCAAGGATTTTTCCAAGCACTTGTATGTAAGAAGTTCGAAGATGACAAAGGAATTGAGAGCATCCCAAAGATTGTTACCTTGTTAACAATTAAAGATTGGAGATCAAGGTTTGAAGAGCAATGCATGAAGATAGAACTCATCAAGTTGTGCATGCGTGGCAGATTCGCGTTGCATGGAATTTTCGTCCCTTAGTTGATTTAATTAGGGATTGAATTTTATTTAGACTATAGTATTTATTTAATTATGTTAGTCTATAGTTTAGTTCAGATTTTTATTTAATTTAATGTAATTTTCGTCCATATTATAGTCAAGGTTGACTAGAATTGTATTTAAGGCAATTTCCTACCTTGAATAGAGAATTCTAGTTTAGGGAACTTCCTAGTATAGTTAGAGATCCCTTTTGGATCAATTTTTAAGCCTTTTTTATCTTTAATTTCGTCCATCTTAGCCCTATAAATAGGGGATCCATGTAACATTATTATTTTAGACTATATTTGATTAATTAAGCTTTGCTTTCAATATTGTCTCAACCCCCTTTTAAATCTTTGTGAGTTTTGATTTAAAATTCATATTCTTGGAGCTAGCAACTTTAAGTCTTACTCAAGGGTATTGCTTAATCCACTAGAGGGATTAACCGGTATTCGCTAAATCGAAGATCAACTTAGAGAATTCAACCTTGGATACGTTCGAGATTCAAGGAGGCTTTCGGGTTGTGATTCACTTCAACAATCACCATCCGTTCATCATCCACGACGATATCCACCAGCCCCCAAGTCGCACGTTCCAACCCTTCCACAAGTCAAGATCAAGTTCATCGTTCCATTCATTCTACACGTAAGTCGTTCTACCGTTAACATAACCTATCTACTCTAGCCCTTCTTCACCAAGCTTATACATGCCCAACATCACAATTTCCAGCCTATATTTCATCCACAATACAGCCCCTATTCATTGGATTTGTGTTACATAGTTTGTGTCATTTTTCTAGGTATTTTAATTCTCTAGATTGTCGTATTTTCGTTGTTTATCGAGTCGGATTGAATCCTTCATTCGCTGACATGTTTCGTATCCAGAAGTCTTCCGCTACGTCTCTAGATTCGTCCTAGATTATTTATCCGGGTCGTATCACTCGGTCGCGCCGCCTTCGGTCGGGTCGCGCCTCGGTGGTACGAGCGAGGTCGCGCCAACTCTGTGCTCGGGCCGCGCCTCCCTGGGTACTTTTCACCCCTCTGCATCGGTGCTCGGTCGCGCCGTGCCTGCACTCGGGTCGCGCCTAGGTCGCGCTTCACCTGTACTCGGGTCGCGCCATCTTCCCTTCGAGCCTCCTTTACGTGTACCTCTCGAACGTGTGAACTCCATCGTTGGCACCCCATCCAATATCGTATCATTCCCCTTCTCTTGAAAGGGATTTATCCTCAAATCCGGATCTTCATCAACACGAGCCCTCCACTTCAGTTTACTCCCCCAGACATCAGCCACCGGTTTTCTCGAATCTTTTGGAAGCTCCAGTAAGTTCTTCTGGTGTAAATCATGGAATACTCCATTATCATCCTGTAACGACACCGTATTACAGAAAATAGGATTTGTAAGTTTATTATGCAGCTCGGTCTCTTGATTCCCTTGGAATCGGCTAGGTCGGACATAACATGAATGATATAAGAAATCTCGCCCACTCCTTTCTCCCTTCGGCTGTCCCCCTTTCGTCTTCATTTGGTCCGCCTCTTTTTGCAGTGCTATTTGATCCTCAAATACTTGAGATGGTGTCAAAGGAACAAGTGTCACCATCCGCTGCTTGTGCTCAAAAGAATATTTGTTTGAGAACCCATCATGCTCTACACGTCTGTCATACTGCCGCGGACGTCCTAACAATAAATGCCCCGCCTGCATTGGCACCACATCACACAATACTTCATCTTCATATTTTCCAATCCGGAACGGCACCCTCACTTGTTTGTTCACCGTGGTTTCCCCACTGTCATTCAACCACTGCAACTTATATGGCTTCGGATGCTTTAGGACGGGTAGGCCTAACTTCATCACCAAAACCACACTAGCCACAACTTCCACCATCTATTATCACACTACATACCTTATCATGGATGTGGCATCTAGTATGAAACAGATTCTCCCGCTGCTCTCCCTCCACACATTTGGTGTGCAGACTTAGTGACTTCCTCATGACCAACGTGAGTGCTGGCGGTGCCACATACTCCTCGCCACTTTCTTCCTCCAACGTCGGCATCTCAGGATCAACTTCTTCTTCATCAGTCACAATTTCTCCATTATCCCGCAGCAACATCACTCTTTGATTCGGACACTGATTGGCTATGTGTCCTCTTCCTTGACATTTGAAGCACTTGATATCCCGGTTTTTGGAACTGGATTCATTGGTGGGTGCTTCAACATTTGGATTAGTCGGTAGCCTCCAATCTTCCTCACTCCCTTGGTTCGACTTCCAGGGTGAAGTACCAGTGTTTGGATTTGATTTCCAGGTTGAGGAATTTGAACGGTTGTAGTTGCCCCTTCTCTTGAGTTGGTCTTCTACCTTGATGGCCATGTGTACCATATCTTCCAACTCCACATAGTGCTGCAATTCCACTACTTCTCGGATCTCTCTATGTAGGCCGGCTAGGAAATGAGCCATTGTGGCCTCTCTATCTTCCTCCACATTTGCTCGGATCATTGATATCTCCATCTCTTTAAAATACTCATCAACGCTGCTTGCACCTTGCCTCAAGTTTTGCAACTTGTTGTACAGCTCCCGGTAATAATAGCTAGGCACAAAACGTCGCCTCATAATTGCCTTCATATCTTCCCAATACTCTATTGGCCGCTCTCCATTACGCCGCCTAGTGGCTCTCAACTGATCCCACCACACGATCGCATAATCAGAGAACTCAACAGCTGCTAACTGGACCTTCTTCAGCTCGGAATATTCATGGCAGTCGAATATCATCTCAACTCTCTGCTCCCACTCTAAGTATAGAGCTGGATCATTCTTCCCCTGAAAGGAAGGAATGTTGATCTTGATATTGCCAAGATGATTATCCGTCCGATTCTGCTTCCTCCTATCTCTCCATCCCCCACTAGCCGAGTGTCGATCATCTTCATCATAATAGTCAGACTCGGTTTCATAGTGCTTCCTTCTCTCCCTCTCTACATGCGGATAACGTCTAGCCTCCACTCGAGCTTCCTCGACCTCCTCCTCCTCTATCACCACGATCAGTCTGCTCTTGTATTGAGGCTTCCATGTTGTCAAGCCTTTTTGTCAATGCAGCCATCTCGGTCTTAAATAGCTTCCCCAGTTGATACGACCCGAACTCTAGGAACGAACACACGTCGACACACGTAAGTTTTTGTGTCTACTATGACTCAAACAATCAAAGTAAAATAAGCGGAATAATAATGGAACAAACTAGACGACTAAGACTCAACTAAAATACCTAGACAATGACACACAAAATAACACAAAATCCAAACAAGTATGGGGCTGTTTTGGACGGCTAGGACAATGGCAAGGTTGATGGAATTTCGATGGTATTGAAGGGGTTTAGAACGGCTTGAGTAGATAGGGTATGATAGAGATACGATGGACTTACGGATTGAACGGAATGACGATGAATTGGAACACGAACGGCGGCGGGGCTTGGACGGCGGTGATGGTGGCTGGAATTGGTACGGACGGCCGGTGGTGGTGGTGGCGTCGTGGATGGTAGACGGCGGTGGTGATAGTGTTGTGAATTACAACCCGAAAGTTGCCTTGGATCTCGAACGTATACAAGGCCAAATTCTTTAAGTTGCTCTTCGGATAGCGAGTTTCCGACGATCCCTCGAACGTGGACGGCGAATTCCCTTTGTAAAACTTAGAGATGCTAAATCTAAGAGTATGAATTTAATTATCTAAACTCACAAAAGATTAAACGGGGAGAGACGATATTGAAAGCAAAGGCTTAATAATCAAATATAGTCTAAAATAACAATGAGACATGGATCCACTATTTATAATAGTTGGATCGAATTCCTAAGGCTAAGGGACGAAAATAATAGTCCTAATTAGACTAGAATTGGACTTTGACTACTTCCTAAACTAAAATTCTATTTAAGGTAGATTTTGTAGATCTTGCCTTATCTAAAAATCTGGTCAAAATTCTATCTAAAATAACCGAAAATCTTAACTAAAAATCTGCCAAAAATTCGTCCAAACTATAGGATAAATTAAATAAATAAAATACTATAATCTAATAAATCAATCCCCTTAATTGGATCATCAAGGGCCGATTATTTTGGGCTTTTCCACCATGCATGCTTAACTTGGGCTGAATAGCAAGTATACACATCAAGTCCAACAAAAGCACACTTGCACGTCTTCTTCATGTATTGCACTCCACATCTTGATCTCCATCTTCCATCTTCAACAATGTCATCATCTTCAAGCTTCCTTGCACGCCGTCTTCTTCTTCAAGCTTCTTGCGAATTGTAGCATGCAAATAATCTTGCAACTTCTTAGCTCTTAATCTTGTGATGGGGCCTTTGAATTGAAGCTCTTCATTGACGTCATCATTGCTATGGATGTCCTCATCATTCCCCCCATGCTGAAAAGAATTCGTCCTCGAATTTGACTCCTCATCATGGTCGAATTCATCTGCAACAAAAGGAGATAAATCAACAACATTAAACGTAGAAGAACACTTATACTCACCAGGTAGATCAATGCGGTATGCATTATCATTAACACGGCTTAGAACAGTGAAGGGACCATCTCCACGGGACGACAACTTGGACTTCCTCAAGTTAGGAAATCGGCCGGGGCTTAAATGAACCCAAACACGATCACCGGGCTGAAAGATGATACGTTTGCGCCTCGTGTTGCGTGCGGCGGCGATCCTTGAGCCTTGGTGCTCAATCCGGGCACGTACTGATACGACCCGAACTCTAGGAACGAACACACGTCGACACACGTAAGTTTTTGTGTCTCCTATGACTCAATAATCAAAGTAAAATATGCGGAAAGATAATGGAACAAACTAGACGACTAAGACTCAACTAAAATACCTAGACAATGACACACAAAATAACACAAATCCAATGGAAAGGGGCTGTTTTGGAACGGCTATGATGATGATAAGGATGGTGGATTTTCGATGGTGTTGAGGGGTTTAGAATGGCTAGAGTAGATAGGATATGATAGAGTTATAACGGACTTACGGATGTAACGAAGAGAACGCGATCTTGAGGATGATGGTTGAGATGGACGACGGTGGATGGTGGTGGCGTCGAAGGTGGCTGGACGGCGGTGGTAGTTGTGATGTGAATTACAACCCGAAAGTTGCCTTGAATCTCGAACGTACACAAGGCCAAATTCTTTAAGTTGTTCTTCGATAGCGAGTTTCCGGCGATCCCTCGAACGTGGACGACGAATTCCCTTTGTAAAACTTAGAGGTGCTAAATCTAAGAGTATGAATTTAATTATCTAAACTCACAAAAGATTAAAAGGGGTGAGACGATATTGAAAGCAATGGCTTAAAAATCAAATATAGTCTAAAAAAATAATGTTACATGGATCCCTTATTTATAGGCATAATAGGGACGAAAATAATAAGCTTAAAAGGCCTAAAAATTGATCCAAAAGGGATCTCTAACTATACTAGGAAGATACCTAAACTAGAATTCTATTCAAGGTAGGAAATTGCCTTAAATACAATTCTAGTCAAACTTGACCTCGTTATGGATGAAAATTAACAAATAATTAATTAAAAATCTGATCTAATTAATTAAATACCATAGTCTAATTAAATACTATAGTCTAAATAAATCAATCCCTTAATTAAATAACTAAGGGGGACGAAAACTCCATGCAACTTGTCTATGCAATGTGAATCTGCCATGCATGCACAACTTGATGAGTTCTATCTTCATGCATTGCTCTTCAAATCTTGATCTCCAATCTTTGATTATTAAAGGAGTAACAATCTTGGGATCCTCAAATGGCAGCTTTGAATGGACCGATTTGATGCTTACTATCGTCTTATCATTCCCCTCCTCTTGAAAAGAATTCGTCCTCGAATTCGAGCGGCTTGGATCGAAAACGAACACGAACTGATCATCAATCTCTTTTAGATCAAGCTTCAACTTCATGGGATGCATGGACATAGTAACCACGAATAAGTCTGGTGGAACATCAATAACATGTGGTACATCTTTGGCAACCTGTAAGATTAAAACATTAAAAGTACAAGGTTGACAAAAAATGTTAGAAATCAGCGGCTTCTCAATACTAGGTTGATCGAGCTCGTTATGATCTTCAACCATTGCTTCACGATTGTCATTCTCCTTTTCAAAACATGGTTGTACTTTCATCACATCTCCTTTATCTTCAGTTTCGAACTGCTCTTCATCTTTGGCCTCTTCAACTGTATCATGGATCTCCATGTTCACAATTTGTAGTTTGTCCTCCATACAATCTTTAGGATCGATAATCTCCATGGACGAAACTCCCAAATTGCAATCTTCTAGAACTAACTCCTCCAAAATTGGCATCTCCACATTTGTTGATTCTTTCATGTCTACTTCCGGCTTAGATTCTTCAACTATCTCATTTTCTAAGCACATAGAAACAGATGGCGATGAGATAATAGGTACTTCAATGAAGTCTAGAATAGGTACCTTGGAAATAGAAGCATCATGGGTGGCAATGCTCGACTCTACTTGAACCTCCTCTTTTGACTTCATCTCTAGTTCCTCTAGCCACTTTTCTATCCGAATGGCGTATTCCACCATGTCTTCCAACTCGTCGAAGCGGTACAATGCTACTCTTTCACGGATTGCCCTTCGTAGACCAGCTAGAAATCTATCCATGGTGTCTTCTGGATATTCTTTTACATCAGCTCGTCTCATGGCTTCAATCATTTTGTTGTAGTAGTCATTTACACTTCGATCTCTTTGTCTAAGCTTGTATAGCTTTTCTTCCAACTCCCATTGGTAGTGGTCTGGAATGAAGCGTTTCCGCATCAAATCTTTCAACTCACGCCATGTGTCGATGGGTGGAAGGCGATCTCTGTGGCACCGATTCTGCTGGAATTCCCACCATGTTGTTGCGTAGCCTTTAAATTTTGAAGAAACTAGCTGCACTTTCTTTTTCTCGGGGAAGTCATAGCACTCAAAAAGTTTTTCTACTTTGCATTCCCAATCCAAATAGATGTCGGGATAGTATAGACCTTTAAACTCAGGTATGATCATGTTGTTGTTGCGGTAGAGATGGCGAGAATTTGGTGTATATGGTGTATGGGTATACGGAGTATGATTGGTGTATGGGTACATGGTGTATGGATCATATAGGTGTATGGGGGTATGGTCCGGATGGTGTACGGGTGGTGTATGTGAACTAGGGCAGATTTTCAAACTCTAAAGGGTATAGGGGACGAAAATTAATGTGTATGGGGGAGTATATGGAAGGTTTGAAAGGATTGGAATGGAAGAAATAAAGATAAGGAAAGAATTAGATGTATTTTTGAAGTTCCCAAATAGTGTAGGAATCCAAAAATAAATCTAAGTAGAAGAAGGAAAGAAATAGAATAGATAAGGAAGAAAGAAAGAGATAAGGTAAGTAGGGGATTTGGATATGTATCAATCTGTAATACCCCGAAATATTTTAGAAGATTTTATTCAACTTATGTTAACCTCTGGTAAGTTAGAAAATAAGCTGGGTCCTTAAAGGACTCAAATAAAGGAAAATCGCAGCCAGGGAAATCTGTTAAATCTAATTTGGTCAAAAATTGCCTTAAAAATATGTTATGATATTTTTCTCGGGTTGATAGAAAATATTTCAAGAATCGTGCCAACCTTTGAAATTTCAAATTTCGAGTTCAAATGAACTCTTGGCACAACTTTAAGTTGGAAAATAATAAATTTAATATAAAAAGGCACATCCGTCATTATCCAATTTCTTTTTCAAAAGATTATCTTATTCTTAATTATCCTATTCTTTTTCCATCATTATCCTCTTTCTTTTATTCGTTATTATCCTATTTATTTTTCCTCTATAAATAGGAGTTTAAGGTTTCATTTTTCATTCATTTTCAAAATCGAAACGCCGAGCAGCTTCCAGAGAATATACAACTCTAGTTTCCTATTTCAATTCTGAAATAGTCATTTTGAAGGTGTCAACGCGTAGATCACGAATACATGATTGAAATGATGACACGAAGGATGATCACGATGGAAAATCATCGTGACCGCTGCCAATTCCTCGGAGAAGGTACTTTCTCCGATTCTGGTCATTCGGACCGATGAATTTAGAAATTTCAAGTTCTAAATATGCTTATATTTCGATTATCTTTAATTCTACCGATTCCGATTTTTGATGCTGTGAGTTTTCGGTATTTTTCCCCGTTTTCATTTTATGTAAATCTCAGATCTACTCTTCCTGGATAGTCGTATTAAAAATCTTCTTTTTATAAATAGTCTTTGATCATTTGGATCTTGTAGTTAACCGGAATAGATTTTTGATTTCTTGTCGTTTGAAATCCGGATCCGAATATTACATTATAAATCTGCCAGTTTCGAATTTATGATCTAGCCGTTCGATCTTTGATCTGATTACACCATTAAATTCCTTATTTTCTGCACTATCAAAAATTGTACTTTTGAGCGAAAATCCAATGAGTATCGAGCTCGATCGAGACCGATACATTTTCAGCTAAAATCTGTGAATATTCTTACTGAAACTCCCGTTTCACCCATTTTGGGTCGTCAAATCAAAAAAGTTTCTTCTCGAAAGTTGCTCGAAATAATATTTCCTATGCTCCCGTCGAATTTCGTAATTTTCGGATGAGTTTTGAATAATATCGATTATTTAATATAAGCAGTTATTTTTATACTGGAGTCATGTGTTATCGAAAAATTCTAAAACTCTCAAACTATAGTCTTGGCATATATAGGATGGTCCTTGAATATTTTCATAATTTTTGAACGGTTAGAAAGTGCCGTGGCACAAATCTGATAAAAATCGATTAAAATGACAAGTTTTGAAAAAAGACCCCTGTCAAATCGGTTGGTCCCAATAAATCAAGAATAATATTTTGGAATTTATTTCCTTCTTTGTCGGAATTATTCGAGGTCTCTAGAGTCGCGCAATCTATTTCTAAAAAGAATAAAATTAAATAATAGCTCGGATTACAGTAGATTAATTTCCGAAAATATAGTAGTCGTTCTGAGCTGAAGATCGATCCTTGTAGGATTTGCGTGACTTACGAGGAAGGTGAAGGATTGAATCTCGAGATGGTTAGAGCATCTTAGCCTAGGGGAACCAGGGAAGGACTTCTGTATGTATAAGGTGGGCTATACTATATCTTTGCAAATTGTATCTTTCGAGTTATTAAGCTCTGCTTTGCTAAAATTGCATATGTGACTATCTGTGTTAAATATTTACATGCTACTGTATGTTGTCGGAGTCTCATAAACCAGCGCTGTGTCAATGTGAGTAGCTACAGTATGCATGCATTATTTGTCCTGCCCTACTCCTTGTCGGTGAGACTAAAATGAAACACTTATTGGTTATACTCTTTGGGTATATTATGGCCATACTCAACTTTATGCGCTGGTGATGTAGTTCGGGTTGCGGGCAGTGACGGGTTATACTCTTAAGCGCTTCACGATAAAATGTTTTGGTGAACTTAGGTTGCTTCCAACTTTTAAACCTCCTAAGTTTCACTATCTGCATGAACACAGATAGATTACTTTAATAAAATGATTTGCATAACTTGAATTGTAAAACTTGCCCACTGAGTGCATTAGTACTCAGCCCAAATCTTTTCAAACATTTTCAGGTAAGTAGGCTGGAGCGTGGATGTGACGAGGCTGAGATATGGGCTATTATGATTTACATATTTTTTTCCGTTGTCCCTTTTTGTTAGTATTCTGTTAAGAATTGAGCTTTCGCACTTATGGTATTCTTTTGCTAAATGCTAAGAACTCTGATCTTGGTATTTTGTTGATATGATTCTGCTTCTCTGATTCTGAACATTTGTTGACTTCCTAGTTAACATGTATCATATGCTTAGCTACATAATTATTCCAAGGGGAGGAAGTCCGTCTTTCGTTATGTCTATTTGATCATTCATTTTGGCCTATGGAAGGGCTTCATTTGTTCAGCATATTGGTGTCTGTTTCTTTTGTCGACCTATGAATGGGTCTATTAATTGTTGGTATCTGGTTATTTGTTTCCGTTTGGCCTATGAAAGGGCTTATTGAATTGTTACAGCTTCCATTCTTCTCTTATAAGCCGTTATAAACGGGGATTCGCTCTAGTTACAGAGGTTATGCTGTCTAATTTTTTCGAAAGGCATAACCTATCTTTGGCATACTCAGTTGTTAAATTTTATTCTATACATTAATTTTTTTTGGATTATCACCCCGTTGTTAATTAAACTACCCCATTTCTTTCCCGCTTCTTAATTCCCACCCCCGTGGTGTCCATTTCCACGGTCTTTCGGGACCGGGGCGCTACACAATCTATGTGACACAATCTAAATACCTTAATTAGCCTAGACTCTAGAAGGAATGAACCAAAAATAAAACAAGACTCTTATGGAAGTTACCAAAAAGAAATAGAACTTGTATGGAAAGTTCCAAAAATAAAAACAATCTAGAAGGAAACTACCAAAATAAGTTGAGACTCACTAGGTAATTACCAACTATGATCTAAATCCAAAAAGAAAGTACCAAAAATAAAAATTGGACAAAAAGGAATCAAAGAATTTTCGTTTTTTTTTTTTTTTTTAATTTCGGATTTTTTTTTCTTTTTTTTTATCTGATTTTTTTTTTTTTTTTGACAATTCGATCAGCTTTTCTCTTCTTTTTTTTTTATATGATCGTGCCTCTTTTTTTTTTGTAACAATGAACAATACGGAAATTAAATTACAACTCGATCAAACGAAAAATAAAATAAAAGACGACACAAAAATCGAACCAAAGCCGACGTGGCTTTGATACCACTTTTATGATACGACCCGAACTCTAGGAACGAACACACGTCGACACACGTAAGTTTTTGTGTCTCCTATGACTCAATAATCAAAGTAAAATATGCGGAAAGATAATGGAACAAACTAGTCGACTAAGACTCAACTAAAATACCTAGACAATGACACACAAAATAACACAAATCCAATGGAAAGTGATGTGACCCGGACTAATAATCCAAGACACGAGAAATACGCAAGCGGAAGACTTTAAGATCGAAACACGTCAGGCGAATGAAGGATTCAATCCGACACTATGAATAAATTAAACTAACGACTAAACTTGATATTTAAGACTTGAATATGAAAGAAAAAGGGTATGGTCGTATAGTATGATGATAGGGGGTGAAGAAAGGCTGGTGTAGATAGGTTATGATAAGAAAATAGGAAACTTACAATATAGGTGCTTAACTCAGCGCGAATAGCACGTATGCTTGAAATTGACGGAATCAGCTTGGAAACTCGATGAACTTGATGGATGATGGTGATATGGACGAATTGATGAAGGATGGATGTCGTTGAAGATGGCTTTGGCGGCGGTGAAGTTTGATAGAAGGATCGGCTAGGATCGGCGAACCCGTGTTGTAAACCCGAACGCGCACGTCTAACTTCTCCGGATAGCAATTCTCCCAAGTACTCGTTGTACCCTGAAGAACTTGAATAAGACTATTGAATTGCTAGAACAATAGAATATGATAAATGGGTGATCAACCAAAGGATCGTGAGACAATTGAGAAATTAATCTTTTATTTCATGCAACGTCTGAATTATGAATGTCACAGGGTGCTCCTATTTATAGGAGAGCATATGGACGAAATTAAACCCTAATTAACTAGATAAACATTGAAAAATACTAATCCTAATCAATCTAGGATAAAATCAAAAGATACCAAAAATAAGATAACAAAAATCTATCTAAATCTAACTAGATAAGGATAAATCCTAACTAACTTTGGGTCTCTTATTTTCGCCACTTTTGGACCTTTAATAACACAATATGGGCTGCAATATATCATAAATAATTCGTGGCCCATATGTATTATTCTTGCCACCTTTGCATGAAAAACAGCATCTCCCGATTTCCCATGCAAACGCGTATAACTTTTAATGCACACGTCCAAATGGCGTCATTCTTCTTCTCATGTCTTCATGCTTCCTTCTTCATCATCAAATGATAGCATGTTGACCAATCTCGGGCTGAATATTTGATCTTCATGGGCTGCCCAAAATATCTGAATATTTTCATGCACTTGTGTTCTTCAAATCTTGATCTCCAATCTTTAATCTTGGACAACATGATTATCTTTGAAGCTCTCAATGGCATTCTTGGATTTGATTCTTTTATGCTTTTCGGGTTCGTATCAGAAAGGGGCTGTTTTGGAACGGCTATGATGATGATAAGGATGGTGGATTTTCGATGGTGTTGAGGGGTTTAGAATGGCTAGAGTAGATAGGATATGATAGAGTTATAACGGACTTACGGATGTAACGAAGAGAACGCGATCTTGAGGATGATGGTTGAGATGGACGACGGTGGATGGTGGTGGCGTCGAAGGTGGCTGGACGGCGGTGGTAGTTGTGATGTGAATTACAACCCGAAAGTTGCCTTGAATCTCGAACGTACACAAGGCCAAATTCTTTAAGTTGTTCTTCGATAGCGAGTTTCCGGCGATCCCTCGAACGTGGACGACGAATTCCCTTTGTAAAACTTAGAGGTGCTAAATCTAAGAGTATGAATTTAATTATCTAAACTCACAAAAGATTAAAAGGGATGAGACGATATTGAAAGCAATGGCTTAAAAATCAAATATAGTCTAAAAAAATAATGTTACATGGATCCCTTATTTATAGGCATAATAGGGACGAAAATAATAAGCTTAAAAGGCCTAAAAATTGATCCAAAAGGGATCTCTAACTATACTAGGAAGATACCTAAACTAGAATTCTATTCAAGGTAGGAAATTGCCTTAAATACAATTCTAGTCAAACTTGACCTCGTTATGGATGAAAATTAACAAATAATTAATTAAAAATCTGATCTAATTAATTAAATACCATAGTCTAATTAAATACTATAGTCTAAATAAATCAATCCCTTAATTAAATAACTAAGGGGGACGAAAACTCCATGCAACTTGTCTATGCAATGTGAATCTGCCATGCATGCACAACTTGATGAGTTCTATCTTCATGCATTGCTCTTCAAATCTTGATCTCCAATCTTTGATTATTAAAGGAGTAACAATCTTGGGATCCTCAAATGGCAGCTTTGAATGGACCGATTTGATGCTTACTATCGTCTTATCACGTACCTTCTCATGCATCTCTTGAATGAAATCAGCTCTTTTCATACCTTTAACACTTGTTAGATGCTCAACAGGTAAAGGTAACAAATCATTAGGAGTTAACGGATTAAATCCATAAACTACCTCAAACGGAGACATGTTAGTAGAAGAATGCACAACACGATTATAAGCAAATTCAGCATATGGTAAACATTCATCCCATGACTTCAAGTTATTCTTAATTAGAGACCTAAGTAAAGCTCCTAAAGTGCGATTCACAACCTCAGTTTGACCATCGGTTTGTGGATGACATGCAGTAGAAAATAATAACTTAGTACCTAATTTTCCCCACAAAACACGCCAGAAATGTCCTAAAAACTTAGAATCCCTATCACTAACAATAGTACGAGGAATTCCATGCAAGCGAACAACATGCACAAAGAACAATGTATCCAAGACACGAGATTTAGCTTGACGACAAGTAATGCAACGTGATGTGACCCGGACAATGTATCCAAGACACGAGATTTATGCACGCGGAAGACTTCAAGAAGGAACTACGTCAGCTAGAAAACAATGGAATCAATCCGACTCAAAATACGATAAAACTTACTAGAATTACGTAGACACGAACTAGGACTCGATTGGAACACTTGGATGGTGGCTGGAACTCGGCGGTGGTGATGGTCACGGCGGCGGATGACGGCGGTATTGATGGTGTTGGCGGCGGCGGTGTGGTCGAAGGATAGGTTAGATTCGGCGAACCCGTGTTGATTAACCCGAACGCGCACGTCTAGCTTCTCCGGATAGCAATTCTCCCAAGTACTTGAACGCACCCTGAAGAACTTGAATAGGACTATTGAGTTGCTAAAACAATAGAACTTTGAAGATAAAATTTCGATCAACAAAAGATCTTGAGACAGATTGAGAAATAACTCTTGAATTCTTGCAATTGTCTAACTTTTAAAGTGTCACATGGTAGCCCTATTTATAGGACATATAGGGGACGAAAATTAGACCTAATTAAGTGATAAAAATCAATCCAAAACTAATCCTAATGAATCTAGGATAAAATCAAAAGATATCAAAAATAAGATAACAAAAATCTATCTAAATCTAACTAGATAAGGATAAATCCCAATGGACTTGGGCTTGCAAATCCACGCCTATTTGGACCCAAAATAAACGTCCATGGGCTGAATTAATTTAATTAATTTCGTGGCCCATGCTACAATTAATCTTGCCACCTTTGCATGAAAAACAGCATCTCCCGATTTCCCATGCAAACGCGTATAACTTTTCATGCACACGTCCAAATGGCGTCATTCTTCTTCTCACGTCTTCATGCTTCCTTCTTCTTCATCTATGGCAAGCATGGTGATCAATCTTGAGCTGCCCTTGACTTCACCTTCATGCATTTCGAATTTGCGACGAATAGAAGCTTGTAAATAAGCTTGCAACTTCTTAGCTCGCAAACGCGTCATTGGACCTTTAAACTGCAGCTCCGGATCATCTTCTTCATTGCCTTGTATGACCTCATCACAACGACTACACACAATCTCTACATCCTTACGCATATGCGGCCAAAAGAAGTGTTCATGCAGCAAGTTCAATGTCTTATGCACACCAAAGTGACCCATTAAACCTCCCGCATGTGATTCTAACACTAATAACTCACGCATAGAACAAGTAGGGATGCATAATTTCGACTCTTTGAACAAGAAACCATCATGCACATAATAACCATCATAAGACCTAGATTTCGAGCTACATGAAGCATAGATGGGGCTGAAATAGGCGTCCTCAACATACAGTGCTTTAATAGACTCAAAACCAAGCATCTTAGCATGCATTAAGTTCAAAAGAGCGTACCTTCTTGATAGGGCGTCGGCGACCACGTTTTCCTCGCCTTTCTTATACTTGATAACATACGGGAAGGACTCGATGAACTCGACCCATCTCGCATGTCTCTTGTTCAGATTGTTTTGCCCTTTCAAATGTTTCAAGCTTTCATGATCCGTGTGGATGACGAACTCCTTAGGCCAAAGATAGTGCTGCCATGTGTCCAACGCACGCTTCAAAGCGTAGAGCTCTTTATCGTACGTGGAGTACCTAAGGGAGGCGCCATTTAACTTCTCACTGAAGTATGCCACGGGACGTTTTTCCTGCATCAAAACAGCACCAATACCTATCCCGGAGGCATCACACTCGATCTCAAAAGTCTTAGAAAAATCAGGTAAACACAAAACAGGAGCAGAACATAACAATGACTTCAAAGTATTAAAAGCATGCTCTTGTTGTTTACCCCACTCAAATTTCCGATCCTTCTTACTTAGCTCAGTAAGAGGGGCGGCTATACTGGAGAAATCCCGTACAAAACGACGGTAAAACCCAGCTAATCCATGAAAGGATCGAACCTCAGAGGCGTTTTTCGGGGTTGGCCATTCCTCAATCGCTTTGATTTTGGAACGGTCTACCTCAATACCTCGTGAACTAACGACAAAGCCTAAAACCACGACTTCATCCATACAAAAAGAACATTTAGACAAGTTTCCATACAACTTAGCATCACGCAGAAGACAGAAAACACGCCTAAGATGATCTATGTGCGCCTGTGCATTGTGACTGTAAATCAAAATATCATCAAAGTAGACAACAACAAATTTACCAATCACATCACGCAAAACATGATTCATTAACCTCATAAACGTGCTCGGTGCATTAGTGAGACCAAAAGGCATAACTAACCACTCATATAAACCATGCTTTGTTTTAAACGCAGTTTTCCATTCATCCCTTTCATGCATTCTAACTTGAAAATATCCAGATCTCAAATCTATCTTAGAAAACAAATTAGAACCACTTAATTCATCTAGCATATCATCAAGTCTAGGGATAGGAAATCTGTACTTAACTGTTATTTTGTTGATGGCGCGGCAATCCATGCACATTCTCCATTCATTGTTTTTCTTGGGCACTAGAATGACTGGAACTGCACAAGGGCTCATCGACTCTCGGATTTGCTTCTTCTCTAGCAACTCCTTAACTTGGCGATCGATCTCCTTCGTCTCATCAGGGGACGTTCGGTACGCCGGTCGGTTGGGCAAGACTGCGCCGGGTACGAAGTCGATCTGGTGCTCGATCCCACGAACTGGAGGTAATCCACTTGGAATCTCTTCCGGGAACACGTTCGCGAACTCCTCCATAAGTGGCTGCACATCACAAGGTAAAGAAACACCATTAGTAGCACTATCCTTATAAGATAAAAGAACGAAAGGTAAACCTGCTTTTAGTGCTTTCTCTACGCCTTTAACTGAAATGAACAGGGATCGATTCTTCTCTTTGCTTGGGTCTGATCCGGTGGCGTTTCCACGAGCTAAGACATCATTAGGAGGTGTCATAGGGGTTGCATTGGTCGAACTTGAGGTGGAACTCGGCGTTGAAGTGGCGACCGAGTTGGTCCGGGCTGCGGCTGCGGCTTGTTTTGCCCGTTCTTGCTTGAATCTCTCTTGCATCCTTTCTTGATCCTCTGCAACGGCTTTAGGAGTGAGTGGCTTGAGTACAGTGGTTCGACCATCTCGAGTAATCGAGTAGGTGTTGGCTAAACCATCGTGAACTGCTTTTCTGTCGAACTGCCACGGTCTTCCTAAAAGTATATGGGCTGCTTCCATGGGAATAACATCACAAAGAACAATGTCAGAATAGTGACCTTTAGTAAAGGAAACGTGTACCTGACCTGTAACTCGAATGGATCCGCGATCTGTGAGCCACTGCAACTTGTACGGTTTTAGATGCTTTGTTGTGGTGAGGGCGAGTTTATCAACGGCATACTGACTGATTGCGTTGATTACACTCCCACTGTCGATGATCATGGCACAAGTCTGATCTTTGATGGCAACTCGAGTGTAGAAGATGTTCTCTCTTTGCGATTGCTCTTCGTCTTCACGGTTGATGTTCAGACTGCGAATAGAAACCAAGCTGACATGAGGTAGCTCGACTTCAGGGACCTTGACTACTTCAGGGGCGGCGTCTTGGGTCTCCTCTTCATCTTCACTGGCTGATTCAAGTCCATTCTGTTCATTGAGGAACAGAACACGCCGGTTTGGACACTGGTTCTGAAAATGACCCCAACCTTAGCATTTATGACATTAGATGTCACGGGCTCGACTAGGGGCTGCATTCGGCGTTGGAGTGGACTGATTGGGCCGTTGGAAAGGTGGCCTGGGTGTAGACTCGGGTCTACGGCTTGCTTGCGGTGTAGAACGATCAAAACGGTGTTCCGGAAGGCCGGATTGACCTCGGGGTCGTGTGGATTCAGTAGAAGGAGTAGAAGGTGATGTGGAAGGTGTACCTTTACTCCAAGGTTGTTGAGTAGGGGCTGAAGTCTGACTGGATCGACGGCGGCCTTCTCGCAACTGCTTTTCCATAATTGATGCGTATTGCACCATTCTCTCTATGCTTGTGAATTCTTTGAGCTCTACTTCACAGGCAATGTCTGGATTCATACCTTCAATGTACCGAATGATGGTAGCATTTAAGGTCTCCTCTTTTCCAACTCGATTCAGGGCAGTTTCGAGCTCTTTATGGTACTCTTCGATCGATCTGGCTCTTTGCTTGATCCGGTTGAGCTTCTTCTCAATCTCTCTTTCATAGTGGACTGGAATGAAGCGTCCACGCAAGAATCCTTTCATTTCCTCCCAATTGTCAATGGGTGGATTTCTGTTTCTTCGTCTTCTTTCTTGCTGCATTTCCCACCAGGTGGCTGCGTAGCCTTTAAACTCCAAACATGCTAGCTGCACCTTTTTAGCTTCTGAAAAATCATAGCATGCGAAAATCTTCTCTACCTTACGTTCCCAATCAAGATAGATATCGGGATCGTGAAGGCCTTCAAACTCGGGAATGCTCGTTTTGATGTTGTGGAGCATTCGATCCTCTTCATAGTCATCTCGACTATGACCTCGTCTCGGGCGACGTCCTCGATCAAATTCTTCAGTATTCTCATCAAAGTACTCCTCTTCAGGCTCGTTGTGACGTTCTAGACGTTGGTTTCCTCGAATGGGTGGAGGAAAGACAGGTGTCGTTTTAGTGCGTTCAAGAGCATGCACTAAATCGTCTATCTTGTCGGAGAGGGCCTGGTGTTGTCTTTGAACGTGCTTAGACAACGCCTCAAAATGGTACTTGGGATCCCACGGTGCGGGTGGATCCGAAGATGACTCCATGGGTGCTTTGGAAGGGTCTTTGGACAAGTCCAAAGGTGGTGAAGTCGAATGGTGATCGACTGGGGGTGTAGAGGATGACTCGGTGTGGGTTCCTTTCTTCATGATACCTACAAAACGAACAAACGTAAAAGAAAACAAGGAAGATCCTCACAATCTCACTTTCTCTCGTTTGTTTTCACTCTTGATTTTACCACTCGTGTATCACTCAAAGTGTATGGTGCACAGTGTGTGAAAATCGTGCATATGAAGGTAAGGGAATCGTGTGGTTTGTTTCGAGGAAGGACGGGAATGCTATTCTCGGAACAAGGATGAATTTGGTATGTATAGATGAGATACGGGTTGAGTATGGGTGGGTATGGTAATGGCCGAATGTGAGTGAGTATGGGTAGGGGTGTGGCCGATTGTGTAGTGGTTAGGGGTGTTGGTCGATTATGGGTATGGTAGGAAAGGAAGGAAGTAGATCAATTATTGAAGTCCCAAATAGATTAGGAAATCCAAAAATAAATCTAGGTAGAAGAAGGAAAGAAATAGAATAGATAAGGAAGAAAGAAATAGATAAGGTAAGTAGGGGACTTGGATATGTATCAATCTATGTGACACAATCTAAATACCTTAATTAGCCTAGACTCTAGAAGGAATGAACCAAAAATAAAATAAGACACTTAAGGAAGTTACCAACAAGAAATAGGACGTGTATGGAAAGTTCCAAAAGTAAAAACAAACTTGAAGGAAATTACCAAAAATAAGAAAGACTTATTAAGGTAATTACCAACTATGATCTAGTACCAAAAGGAAAGTACCAAAAATAAAATTGAACAATGAATTTTCATTTTTTTTTTTTATTTTTTTTTTTTTTTGAATTCGATCGCTTTTTTTTTTTTTTGATCGAAGCTTTTTCTCTTTTTTTTTTTATAACAATGAACAAACGGAAATTAAATTACAACTCGATTAACCGTAAAATAAAATACGACACAAAAATCGAACCAAAGCCGATGTGGCTTTGATACCACTTTTATGATACGACCCGAACTCTAGGAACGAACACACGTCGACACACGTAAGTTTTTGTGTCTACTATGACTCAAACAATCAAAGTAAAATAAGCGGAATAATAATGGAACAAACTAGACGACTAAGACTCAACTAAAATACCTAGACAATGACACACAAAATAACACAAAATCCAAACAAGTATGGGGCTGTTTTGGACGGCTAGGACAATGGCAAGGTTGATGGAATTTCGATGGTATTGAAAGGGTTTAGAACGGCTTGAGTAGATAGGGTATGATAGAGATACGATGGACTTACGGATTGAACGGAATGACGATGAATTGGAACACGAACGGCGGCGGGGCTTGGACGGCGGTGATGGTGGCTGGAATTGGTACGGACGGCCAATGGTGGTGGTGGCGTCGTGGATGGTAGACGGCGGTGGTGATAGTGTTGTGAATTACAACCCGAAAGTTGCCTTGGATCTCGAACGTATACAAGGCCAAATTCTTTAAGTTGCTCTTCGGATAGCGAGTTTCCGACGATCCCTCGAACGTGGACGGCGAATTCCCTTTGTAAAACTTAGAGATGCTAAATCTAAGAGTATGAATTTAATTATCTAAACTCAGAAAAGATTAAACGGGGACAGACGATATTGAAAGCAAAGGCTTAATAATCAAATATAGTCTAAAATAACAATGAGATATGGATCCACTATTTATAATAGTTGGATCGAATTCCTAAGGCTAAGGGACGAAAATAATAGTCCTAATTAGACTAGAATTGGACTTTGACTACTTCCTAAACTAGAATTCTATTTAAGGTAGATTTTGTAGATCTTGCCTTATCTAAAAATCTGATCAAAATTCTATCTAAAATAACCGAAAATCTTAACTAAAAATCTGCCAAAAATTCGTCCAAACTATAGGATAAATTAAATAAATAAAATACTATAATCTAATAAATCAATCCCCTTAATTGGATCATCAAGGGCCGATTATTTTGGGCTTTTCCACCATGCATGCTTAACTTGGGCTGAATAGCAAGTATACACATCAAGCCCAACAAAAGCACACTTGCACGTCTTCTTCATGTATTGCACTCCACATCTTGATCTCCATCTTCCATCTTCAACAATGTCATCATCTTCAAGCTTCCTTGCACGCCGTCTTCTTCTTCAAGCTTCTTGCGAATTGTAGCTTGCAAATAATCTTGCAACTTCTTAGCTCTTAATCTTGTGACGGGGCCTTTGAATTGAAGCTCTTCATTGACGTCCTCATTGCTATGGATGTCCTCATCACCAGTTGTTGTTGTATTGGCCTCCATCATGTTTTTAGGATCAACTTCCTTGTCTACGTCTCCTCCAGTTCCTGCAATTTTGGACATTTTTTTTTTCATCCCTTTTTTTTTATTTTTTTTTAACCACTACCACCAACAATGCTCAATCTACTCCAAACACCAAAATATAGCCTCCCCAAATGATACGACCCGGCTATGCTAGGACGAATCTAGAGAAACGTAGCGGAAGACTTAAGAATCGAAACACGTCAGAATTAAGAAGGATTCAATCCGACTCGACAAACAACGGAAAAACAACAATTTAGACAACTAAAATACCTAGAAAAATGACACGAACTATGTAACACAATTCAAAGGAACGAGGGGCTGTATGGGAACGGTTTTGTGGCTGAAAATAGGGTGTTGGAATTGTGTGTTTAGGGTGAAGAATGACTTGGAGTAGATAGGTTATGATAGAGATGAATCGAACTTACGTGTAGATGAAACGGTAGAACTCGAACTCGTCTTGTGAAAGAGACTCGATCGATTGGTGGCTGGACGGTTACGGACGTGGATGACTTGATGGAAGTCGTCGTTTGGTGTAGATGGATGATGATTCGTTGAGGTGAATCACAACCCGATAGCCTCCTTGAATCTCGAACGTACCCAAGGATGAAATCTCTAAGTTGATCTTCGGATAGCGAATACCGGTTAATCCCTCAAGTGGATTAAGCAATACCCTTTAGTAAGACTTAAAGTTGCTAGCTCCAAGAATATGAATTTGTTAATCAAAACTCACAAAGATTTAAACGGGGTTGAGACAATATTGAAAGCAAAGCTTAATTAATCAAATATAGTCTAAAGTATCAATGTGACATGGTTCCCCTATTTATAAGACATAAGGGAACGAAATTTGCATCAAAAAAAGGCCTAAAAATTGATCCAAAAGGGATCTCTAACTATACTAGGAAGTTCCCTAAGCTAGAATTCTATTCAAGGTAGGAAATTGCCTTAAATACAATTCTAGTCAAACCTATGCTTATTATGGACGAAAATTACACTAATAAATAAATAAAAATCTGATCTAATTAATTAAATACCATAGTCTAATTAAATACTATAGTCTAAATAAATCAATCCCTTAATTAAATAACTAAGGGGGATGAAAACTCCATGCAACTTGTCTATGCAATGTGAATCTGCCATGCATGCACAACTTGATGAGTTCTATCTTCATGCATTGTTCTTCAAATCTTGATCTCCAATCTTTGATTATTAACAAAGTAGCAATCTTTGGGATGCTCTCAATTCCTTTGTCATCTTCGAACTTCTTACATACAAATGCTTGGAAAAACCCTTGCAATTGTATTGCTCGAAGTCGTGTAAATGGACCACGTATTTGCAGCTCCGGATTATGTTCTTCAAGGCTTTTTGTGGCTTCATCATTCCCCTCCTCTTGAAAAGAATTCGTCCTCGAATTCAAAGCTCCGGGATCAAAGACGAACACGAACTGGCCCTCAAATTCTTTTTTCACAAGCTGCATAAAACACGTCTTCATGAACGTACACATCAACTTGGTGTCAAATGGCCGAAACTCTAGCTCCATAGTTTGCCTTGACATGGCATTCACGATCAAATCTGGTGGTACATCAACTTCCAATGGAATTTCTGCAACAACCTGTAAAATAAAGACATCACAAGAAAACGGTTGACAAAAAATGTTAGAACTTGATGGATTCGCCATGCTAGCTTGTTCGAGCTCTTCATGATCTTCAACCATTGTCTCACGGATATCATTCTTCTTTTCATAACAAGGTTGTATCTTCAACAAATCTTCAACTTCTTCGGCTTCCTTAACTGCATCATGGATCTCCAAATTCACAATTTGTAGTTTATCCTCCATACAATCTTGAGGACTTGTCATCTCCATGGACAAAACATCCAAACTACAATCTTCTATACTTGTCTTCTCCGGATTAGTAATTTCGAGAATGGGCACCTCTTCATCAACATGAATGGAAACCGACTCCTCTTGATTACATTCGTCTTGAACTAACTCCTCCAAAACTGGCATATTCTCATTGGTTGTTTCTATCATGTCCAACTCTGGCTTAGATTCTTCAACTATCTCATCTTCTAAGCACATAGAAACAGATGGTAATGAGATAAAAGGTACTTCAATGAAGTCTAGAATTGGTACCTTGGAAGTAGAAGCATCATGGGTGGCAATGCTCGACTCTACTTGAACCTCCTCTTTTGACTTCATCTCTAGTTCCTCTAGCCACTTTTCTATCCGAATGGCGTATTCCACCATGTCTTCCAACTCGTCGAAGCGGTACAATGCTACTCTTTCACGGATTGCTCTTCGTAGACCAGCTAGAAATCTATCCATGGTGTCTTCTGGATATTCTTCTACATCAGCTCGTCTCATGGCTTCAATCATTTTATTGTAGTAGTCATTTACACTTCGATCTCTTTGTCTAAGCTTGTATAGCTTTTCCTCCAACTCCCATTGGTAGTGGTCTGGAATGAAGCGTTTCCGCATCAAATCTTTTAACTCACGCCATGTGTCGATAGGTGGAAGGTGATCTCTATGGCACCGGTTCTGCTGGAATTCCCACCATGTTGTTGCGTAGCCTTTAAACTTTGACGAAACTAGTTGCACTTTCTTTTTCTCGGGGAAGTCATAGCACTCAAAAAGTTTTTCTACTTTGCATTCCCAATCCAAATAGATGTCGGGATAGTATAGACCTTCAAACTCAGGTATGATCATGTTGTTGTTGCGGTAGAGATGGGGAGGATTTCGTGTATAGGGTGTATGGGTATACGGAGTATGATTGGTGTATGGTGTATGGACCGGATGGTACATGGGTGCATATGTGTATGGTCCGGATGGTGTATATGAGTGTAAACAGATGATATATGTGGAATAAGATGAATTTTCGATCCCCTTGATGATGGTGGACGAAAATTTGAAGGGAGGAAGTGTATATGGAAGGTTTGGAAGAATTTGGATGGAAGAAAGCTAGAAAAGGAAAGAATTAGATGTATTTTTGAAGTTCCCAAATAGAATAGGAATCCAAAAATAAATCCAAAAGTATGGAAGGTAAGAATTAGAAAGGAAAAGGAAAAAGGGATTAGGTAATTTGGAAAGTGTTACACAATTGTGACACAATTCTAAATATCCTAATTGGACTAGACTCTAAAAGGAAAGAACTAAAAATAAATTACAACTCAAAAGGAAACTACCAAATTAAAATAAAACTTGGAAGGAAAGTTCCAAAAATAAAATAGACTCACAAGGTAACTACCAAATAAGATGTATTACTAAAAGGAAATTACCAAAATAAATCAAGACACAAATGGTAACACAATGAATATACCTCTTTTTTTTTTTTTAATTTTCGGATTTTTTTTTTCTTTTTTTTTTTATCCGATTTTTTTTTTCTTTTTTTTTCGACGGCTTTTCTCTTTTTTTTTGTCGATGCTCTTTTTTTTCAATTGATAGCTATGCTATTACAACTCGATAAAATAAAAATAAAGAAGACACGTAAGACGACACATAGGATAAAATATGACACGTCGGATTGAACCACGGGCTCTGATGCCAAATTTATGATACAACCCGGCTATGCTAGGACGAATCTAGAGAAACGTAGCGGAAGACTTAAGAATCGAAACACGTCAGAATTAAGAAGGATTCAATCCGACTCGACAAACAACGGAAAAACAACAATTTAGACAACTAAAATACCTAGAAAAATGACACGAACTATGTAACACAATTCAAAGGAACGAGGGGCTGTATGGGAACGGTTTTGTGGCTAAAAATAGGGTGTTGGAATTGTGTGTTTAGGGTGAAGAATGACTTGGAGTAGATAGGTTATGATAGAGATGAATCGAACTTACGTGTAGATGAAACGGTAGAACTCGAACTCGTCTTGTGAAAGAGACTCGATCGATTGGTGGCTGGACGGTTACGGACGTGGATGACTTGATGGAAGTTGTCGTTTGGTGTAGATGGATGATGATTCGTTGAGGTGAATCACAACCCGATAGCCTCCTTGAATCTCGAACGTACCCAAGGATGAAATCTCTAAGTTGATCTTCGGATAGCGAATACCGGTTAATCCCTCAAGTGGATTAAGCAATACCCTTTAGTAAGACTTAAAGTTGCTAGCTCCAAGAATATGAATTTGTTAATCAAAACTCACAAAGATTTAAACGGGGTTGAGACAATATTGAAAGCAAAGCTTAATTAATCAAATATAGTCTAAAGTATCAATGTGACATGGTTCCCCTATTTATAAGACATAAGGGAACGAAATTTGCATCAAAAAAAGGCCTAAAAATTGATCCAAAAGGGATCTCTAACTATACTAGGAAGTTCCCTAAGCTAGAATTCTATTCAAGGTAGGAAATTGCCTTAAATACAATTCTAGTCAAACCTATGCTTATTATGGACGAAAATTACACTAATAAATAAATAAAAATCTGATCTAATTAATTAAATACCATAGTCTAATTAAATACTATAGTCTAAATAAATCAATCCCTTAATTAAATAACTAAGGGGGATGAAAACTCCATGCAACTTGTCTATGCAATGTGAATCTGCCATGCATGCACAACTTGATGAGTTCTATCTTCATGCATTGTTCTTCAAATCTTGATCTCCAATCTTTGATTATTAACAAAGTAGCAATCTTTGGGATGCTCTCAATTCCTTTGTCATCTTCGAACTTCTTACATACAAATGCTTGGAAAAACCCTTGCAATTGTATTGCTCGAAGTCGTGTAAATGGACCACGTATTTGCAGCTCCGGATTATGTTCTTCAAGGCTTTTTGTGGCTTCATCACCAAACAATGTATATCAACACCAAAAATTGCCCAAAATTCACTATCAAAAATTTGAAATTTTTTTTTTTTTGAAATTTCGCGAAAATTTTACGACTTTTCTACAAATGATATATAAGCTCTCGAGAATCCAAACAACCAAATAAAACGTAACAAAAACGCAGAAAATTTTACCGCCTTTTTACTTTTTTTTTTCAGCGTCGTTTTCCTTCTTTTTTTTTTTTGCTGAAATTCGACTTTTCTCCTTTTTTTTATAACAATAGGCGAGAAATTAAATTACGAAAACTAAAGGGATAAATTGGAACCTGATACAAAGTCGAAGCTTTGATACCACTTGATGCGATTCTGCAACCCCAGGACTTGTATCAGATTGCCAGAGACGGAATCCTTGACCCGAACTTCTCAACACGGACGAACTATAGGTATATGAAACCTATAACCCAGCTATGATTGGAAATAAGAACCTCAGATGAAATATGAAGACGCCACAAACAGTTGTGATCTACTATTTGATAAGTCGGATGAACACGACACACGGTTCAATAAAATCTCCAGAGAGAATTCTCAAATTTAATATATCAAAAGCTGTCTAATAAAATTATATTGCAAGCCCTTATATAGGTGGGCAACATAAAGAAAAACCCTAATTAAGTTCTAAACTGAATGGGAAATAAAACAGAGTCCAAAATAAGCCAAAATTCGGAACCGCCCGTACAGGCGCGACACGGGCTCGGTCGCGCCGCCTTCGGTCGGGTCGCGCCTCGGTAGGCGCGAGCGGGGTCGCGCCAACTCTGTGCTCGGGCCGCGCCTCCCTGGGTACTTTTCACCCCTCTGCATCGGTGCTCGGTCGCGCCGTGCCTGCACTCGGGTCGCGCCTAGGTCGCGCTTCACCTGTACTCGGGTCGTGCCATCTTCCCTTCGAGCCTCCTTTACGCGTAGCTCTCGAACGTGTGAACTCCATCGTTGGCACCCCATCCAATATCGTATCAGTATGTATATGTAGGGGAGTGGCCGAATGTAGTAGTAGTGTGGATGGGGGTGGCCGATTGGTTGAGGTGTGTAGGAGAGGTGGTCGAGTATGGTAGGGTATGAAAGAAGTAGAAGAGAAAAGGAAAGAAGAAAGAGATAAGGTAATTTGGGTGATTTGGATATGTATCAATCTATGTGACACAATCTAAATACCTTAATTAGCCTAGGCTCTAGAAGGAAAGAACCAAAAATAAAATAAAACTCTTATGGAAGTTACCAAAAAGAAAATAGAACTTGAATGGAAAGTTCCAAAAATAAAATTAATCGAGAAAGAAACTACCAAAATAAGAAAAGACTCACTAGGTAATTACCAACTATGATCTAATTCCAAAAGGAAAGTACCAAAATAAAAATTGAACTAAAAGGAAACAAGAATTTTCGTTTTTTTTTTATCGATTTTTTTTTACTCGATCGGCTCTTTTCTTTTTTTTTTTTTGTCTTTTGATCGTGCCTTTTCTTTTCTTTTTTTTTTCAATGAACAAACGGAAATTAAATTACAACTCGATCAAACGTAAAATAAAATAAAGACACAAAAATCGAACCAAAGCCGACGTGGCTTTGATACCAATTTTATGATACGACCCGGACTCTAGGAACGAACACACGTCAACACACGTAAGTTTTGTGTCTACTACGACTCAAACAATCAAAGTAAAATATGCGAAAGATTAACGAAACAAACTAGACGACTAAAACTAAATAAAATACCTAGACTTATGACACACAAAATAACACAAATCCAACAAAGATAGGACTGTTTTGGACGGCTTTATGGACGAGTATGAGGGAGGTATTTTGGGCGTGTGGGCTTGGGTAGATAGGATATGATAGAGTTGTATTGGACTTACGGATTGAACGGAATGGAAAACGATCTTGAACTCGAACGGTGGTTGAAGTTGAGGTGGACGACGGTGGTTGGTGGCGTCGTGAGTTGATGAACGGCGGTGGTGGTAGTGTTGTGAATTACAACCCGAAAGTTGCCTTGGATCTCGAACGTATACAAGGCCAAATTCTTTAAGTTGCTCTTCGGATAGCGAGTCTCCGACGATCCCTCAAACGTGGACGGCGAATTCCCTTTGTAAAACTTAGAGGTGCTAAATCTAAGAGTATGAATTTAATTATCTAAACTCACAAAAGATTAAAAGGGGAGAGACGATATTGAAAGCAAAGGCTTAATAATCAAATATAGTCTAAAGTATCAATGTAACATGGATCCCCTATTTATAAGTATAGGAGTGATGAGAACGTGCCTAGCAATGATCCAGATGATCCGGAGCTGCAGTTTAAAGGTCCAATAACGCGTTTGCGAGCTAAGAAGTTACAAGCTTCTATTCGTCGCAAATTCGAAATGCATGAAGATGAAGTCAAGGGCAGCTCAAGATTGATCACCATGCTATCCATAGATGATGAAGAAGGAAGCATGAAGACGTGAGAAGAAGAATGACGCCATTTGGACGTGTGCATTAAAAGTTATACGCGTTTGCATGAGAAATCGGGAGATGCTGTTTTTCATGCAAAGGTGGCAAGATTAATTATAACATGGGCCACGAATTTAATCAATAAAATCAGTCCGTTGTTGTGATTAATTAAGTCCAAATAGGCTAGATTTATGAAGGCCCAAGTTGTTGGGATTTATCCTTATCTAGTTAGATTTAGATAGATTTTTGTTATCTTATTTTTGGTATCTTTTGATTTTATCCTAGATTGATTAGGATTAGTATTTTTCAATGTTTATCTAGTTAATTAGGGTTTAAATTCGTCCATATGCTCTCCTATAAATAGGAGCACCCTGTGACATTCATAAATCAGACAATTGCAAGAAATAAAGAGTTATTCTCAATCTGTCTCACGATCATTCGGTTGATCAAACTTTTATCTACAATTCTATTGTTCTAGCAAATCAATAGTCTTATTTAAGTTCTTTAGGGTATAATTAAGTACTTGGGAGAATTGCTATCCGGAGAAGCTAGACGTGCGCGTTCGGGTTATTCAACACGGGTTCGCCGAATCTAACCTATCCTTCGACCACACCGCCGCCGCCAACACCATCAATACCGCCGTCATCCGCTGCCGTGATCATCACCACCGCCGAGTTCCAGCCACCATCCAAGTGTTCCAATCGAGTCCTAGTTCATGTCTACGTAATTCTAGTAAGTTTTATCATATTTTGAGTCGGATTGATTCCATTGTTTTCTAGCTGACGTAGTTCGTTCTTAAAGTCTTCCGCGTGCATAAATCTCGTGTCTTGGATACATTGTCCGGGTCACATCATAAATTTGGCATCAGAGCCACGTCAGCTCTGCTGGTCGTGGTTCAATCCGACGTGTCATCTACGTGTCAAATACGTGTCATTTAAATTTCGTTTTGTTTCGAGTCTTGTAATCTGATTTCTATTCATTGAAAAAAAAAGGTAAAAGAGCAAAGGGATCGAAATCCCTACAGCAAAAAAAAAAAATTCAAAAAAAAAAAATCCAAAAAAAAAAAAATGAAAATCAGATTGTTTATTTGATTTCAATTTTTAATTCCTTGTTTTTAGTTTTGTTCCATATATTTAGGGATTCTTAGATTGTGTTCACACATCCAAAATCCTTATTCCCTTATCCATTAGATTTCTTACCTTGTTTAGATAGATTTCATCCTAATCTACATCTATTCAAGATCTTTCCATCCTCATCCATATCTAATCAAATCCTTCACCCTTATCCATCCATATTTTCGATCCTACACACTAAAGGGCTCGAAAATTTCATCTCTTCCATATACACCCGGTTCACCTTATACACCACATAGTCCATACACCCATACACCCATACACCCGTGGTCCACATACACCACCAGCTGAATTACTCATTCCACACGCCTACTTCTACTCTTAGCAACCTTCCGGCTTGATTTTATCCGTTGGAGCTTGAAGAAGACCCAGAGGAGCTAGTCAAGAGAAGCTGCTGAATTTTTCGATCAACCCCCATATTTCACTCCACACGTGCACCACACATACTTGAGAGTTAAACACGAGTGAAAAAATTAAGAGTGACATACACGAGCGTTTGTGAGGAATTGTGAGGTTCTACTTTACTTTTTCTTCACGTTTGTTCATTTTGCAGGATAAATGGCACAACAGGAAGATATTTTCTACACCCGTTGCTCCATCCAAGACAAAATTGGTTCCATGATTATTGACAGTGGTAGTGTATTTAACGCCATTAGTCAATATGCAGTGGACAAGCTCGGCCTAGTACCACAGAAGCATCCCAAGCCCTATAAGTTGCAGCGGCTTACAATCACAAGTCAGGTAAGTGTCGCATTTGCTATTGGTCGATATACTGACACTGTTTTATGTGATGTCATTCCTATGGAGGCAACACACATTCTTCTAGGTCAACCGTGGCAATTCGATCGAGGAGCAGTGCACGATTGTCACGCCAACACTTATTCCTTTGCTTGGAATGGACGACCCATCAAATTGATGCCTTTGGCACCTGAGGACGTCATTAAGGATCAGAAGTGGATGCAAGAAAAGTTTAAAGCTGAAAGGGAAAGGAAGGCCGCAACTATCGAGAGCGAATCAATCGCCACCGTCCCTAGCCCTACTACGACACCGTTGGAGTCTTGTTCACATCAAGACATGTCATTTAGTTCATCCAACGCAGATCACCAGTTAAATTCAGACATAATAAGTGAAGCTACAATTCCGTCCCAACCCATATGCATTGATCCAACACTTGATTCGGGTAAGTCGGATAATCTATTAATTTCTCAGAACAGTGCTACTAATGATTATTTTTCTAGTGATGTGCAGATCGAGAAGAGAGAGTTCGAGATGGAGCAGCCTGGAATAGCTACATCCAACCCTGATGGCAGCTCGGAAGAAGTTTCCAACTCTCAAGAGGAGATCCATGAAGAGCTGAAGTTGGAGCATGATGATGTTCGACTTAGAGATCAGCTTGTTCTAGATAAGTCGTCCAACACCCACATTGTTTATCTTAAGGACGTGTTACTTGAAATCGAGAGAGGTAAGTACCATCTATACTATTCTAGTATTGATAGGTATTTGATGTGTATAGTTGAATCCATGTTCCTTTTTAGAATTAATTTGACATTTGGATTTGACTTGAATTGCATGAAAAGGTTGAAAAGTAGAAAGCTATTGTTTGTTCCAACCAAGTGTAAGATGCGAGCATGGTATTTGAATTCGATTAGTTTGTGTTTTTCCATTGCTCATTTGAAAGCTATTCATAGTGTTGAACATGCTGGAAATTGCATGATTGTTTATTATACCATGTTAGATCCATTATATGTTACACATTGGATAGTTGATTGTTTTGTTGAGTGTTGTGCTGAAGCATTGTCAAGAAGGTACGTTCTCTTGAACCTTATGCATGCTAAGATGTTGGGATTTGATGCAATTAAGGAGTTGTGTGCATGTGATGAGTTCCTTGCACCGATCTATGCTCTTTGTTGCTCTAAATCTCGTTCACATGATGGATATTTTGTGTATGAGAGGTTCTTGTTCAAGGGTTCTTGTTTGTGTATTCCTAAGTCTTCTATGCGTGAGCTGTTGATTTTAGAGTCGCATGCGGGAGGTTTAATGGGTCACTTTGGTGTGTCAAAAACATTAGACTTGCTGCATGAACACTTTTATTGGCCGCATATGAAGCATGATGTTGAGAATGTGTGTAGTAGATGTATTACATGCAAGAAGTCGAAATCTACATCACACCCGTTTGGTTTATACACTCCTCTACCAGCCCCGTCTTCCCCGTGGATTGATTTATCTATGGATTTCATTTTGGGTTTACCACGGTCTAGGTCTGGTCGAGATTCCATATTTGTAGTAGTTGATAGGTTTTCCAAGATGTCTCATTTCATTGCATGTAGGAAAGCCGATGATGCAGTACACATAGCCAATCTGTTCTTTATACATGTTGTGCGTTTACATGGAATACCTAGAAGTATTGTTAGTGATAGGGATTCTAAGTTTCTAGCACATTTTTAGCGTGTACTATGGGGAAAATTAGGTACCAAGTTGTTGTTTTCTACTGCATGTCATCCACAAACTGATGGACAAACTGAAGTAGTTAATCGCACTTTAGGTACTTTGTTGCGTTCTTTGGTTAAAAACAACTTGAAATCATGGGAAGATTGTTTGCCATATGCTGAATTTGCTTATAATTGCGTTGTGTATTCATCTACCAATATGTCTCCGTTTGAAGTTGTTTATGGTTTTAATCCGCTAACACCTAATGATCTGTTGCCTTTACCTGTTGAGCATCTAACAAGTGTTAAAGGTACAAGAAAAGCGGAACAAGTTAAGGAGATGCATGAGAAAGTACGTGCGCGTATTGAAGCCGTTGGCGCATGTAATGCTGTTCAAAAGAACAAATGGCACAAGCAAGTGATTTTCCAGCCTGGAGATCGCGTTTGGATTCATCTGAGTCCTGGACGGTTTCCCAACTTGAGAAAATCGAAATTGATGCCTAGAGGAGATGGACCGTTCACCGTGCTGAGTCGAGTCAATGATAATGCATATCGCATTGATTTACCCGGTGAGTACAAGTGTTCATCTACATTCAATGTTGCTGACTTATCTCCCTTTTCTGCAGATGATGAGTTCGAGTGCAATGATGATGAGTCCTTGAATTCGAGGACGAATTCTTTTCAGCAGGGGGGGAATGATGAGATCGTGCCTAGCAATGATCCAGATGATCCGGAGCTGCAGTTTAAAGGTCCAATAACGCGTTTGCGAGCTAAGAAGTTACAAGCTTCTATTCGTCGCAAATTCGAAATGCATGAAGATGAAGTCAAGGGCAGCTCAAGATTGATCACCATGCTATCCATAGATGATGAAGAAGGAAGCATGAAGACGTGAGAAGAAGAATGACGCCATTTGGACGTGTGCATTAAAAGTTATACGCGTTTGCATGAGAAATCGGGAGATGCTGTTTTTCATGCAAAGGTGGCAAGATTAATTATAACATGGGCCACGAATTTAATCAATAAAATCAGTCCATTGTTGTGATTAATTAAGTCCAAATAGGCTAGATTTATGAAGGCCCAAGTTGTTGGGATTTATCCTTATCTAGTTAGATTTAGATAGATTTTTGTTATCTTATTTTTGGTATCTTTTGATTTTATCCTAGATTGATTAGGATTAGTATTTTTCAATGTTTATCTAGTTAATTAGGGTTTAAATTCGTCCATATGCTCTCCTATAAATAGGAGCACCCTGTGACATTCATAAATCAGACAATTGCAAGAAATAAAGAGTTATTCTCAATCTGTCTCACGATCATTCGGTTGATCAAACTTTTATCTACAATTCTATTGTTCTAGCAAATCAATAGTCTTATTTAAGTTCTTCAGGGTATAATTAAGTACTTGGGAGAATTGCTATCCGGAGAAGCTAGACGTGCGCGTTCGGGTTATTCAACACGGGTTCACCGAATCTAACCTATCCTTCGACCACACCGCCGCCGCCAACACCATCAATACCGCCGTCATCCGCCGCCGTGATCATCACCACCGCCGAGTTCCAGCCACCATCCAAGTGTTCCAATCGAGTCCTAGTTCGTGTCTACGTAATTCTAGTAAGTTTTATCGTATTTTGAGTCGGATTGATTCCATTGTTTTCTAGCTGACGTAGTTCGTTCTTGAAGTCTTCCGCGTGCATAAATCTCATGTCTTGGATACATTGTCCGGGTCACATCAAGGAGGACCGAAAATTAAAGGGATAAGGGCCGAAAATCTAGAGCCCAAATCAAACTAGAACTAGACTAGGTAATTTTCTAAACTAGAATTCTATTTAAGGTAGAACTTGTAGATCTTACCTTATCTAAAATCCCAGTCAACCTATGACTTAAAGTGACTGAAAAATACATCCAAATTAATTAAATAAATCTGATCCATACTATAGTCTAATTAAATAAAATAAATAATACTATTTTTAATTTTCGAACAGCCTCTGGTAAATAAGACATGGTCACGCCTTATTCGCCATAACCTCCTGGATTGACATCAAATTGAAATCTTCAAATATGCGGCCAAGTATGCTTCAATCCATACAAGTATGATCCTCCTCTTCAAGTGAAAGCATAGTAATGATCTTGGAGCGGCTTTGAACATTCATCTCTTCCTCGAGCTTCTTTCGCACATATCCTTGAAAGTAACCTTGAAGTTGCTTAGCTCGTAACCTTGTAATTGGACCTCGAATTTGCAACTCCGGGTTTGAACCATCAATGCTATGCACGTTCTCATCAATGGAGAAGACCGAATGCTCAACAACATCAAGATGAGCATCCCGGAGTTTGAAGGCGTTCACGATCCCGATGTCTACCTAGATTGGGAACGTAAGGTGGAGAAGATTTTCGCATGCTATGATTTTTCAGAAGCTAAAAAGGTGCAATTAGCATGTTTGGAGTTTAGAGGCTACGCAGCCACTTGGTGGGAGATGCAACAAGAAAGGAGACGAAGAAACCGAAATCCACCCATCGACAATTGGGAGGAGATGAAAGGTTTCATGCGTGGACGCTTCATTCCAGTCCACTATGAGAGAGAGCTTGAGAAGAAGCTCAACCGGATCAAACAAGGCACCCGTTCGATTGAAGAGTACCACAAAGAGCTCGAGACTGCCTTGAAGCGAGTCGGGAAGGAGGAGACCTTAAATGCTACCATCATTCGGTACATTGAAGGTATGAATCCCGATATTGCATGTGAAGTAGAACTCAAAGAATTTACCAGCATAGAGAGGATGGTGCAGTACGTATCGATTGTGGAAAAGCAGCTACGAGAAGGCCGCCGTCGATCCAGTCAGACTTCAGCCCCTACTCGCCACTCTTGGAGTAAAGGTACGCCTTCCACATCACCTTCTACCCCTTCTAATGAGTCTACACGACCCCGTGGTCAATCCGGACCTCCGGAACGCTGTTTCGACCGTTCTACACCGCAAGCAAGCCGTAGACCCGAGTCTACACCCAGGCCACCATTCCAACGGCCCAATCAGCCCAATCCAATGCCGAATTCAGCCCCTAGTCGAGCCCGTGACATCCAGTGTCATAAATGCCAAGGTTGGGGTCATTTTCAGAATCAGTGTCCAAACCGGCGTGTTCTGTTCCTCAATGAACAGAATGGACTTGAATCAGCCAATGAAGACGAAGAGGAGCCCCAGGACGTTGTCCATGAAGTCGTCGAACCACCTAAAGTCGACAAGGAAGATGAGGAAGCCGAGCTACCTCATGTCAGCTTAGTGTCTATTCGCAGTCTGAACATCAGTCGTAAAGACGAGGAGCAAACGCAGCGAGAGAACATCTTCTATACTCGAGCTGCAATCAAAGATCAGACTTGTGTGATGATCATCGACAGTGGGAGTGTAATCAATGTAATCAGCCAGTATGTCGTTGATAAACTCGCCCTTACCACAACAAAGCATCCAAAACCATACAAGTTGCAGTGGCTTACCGATCGAGGTTCCATCTGAGTTACAGGTCAGGTACACGTTACTTTTACTAAAGGTCGTTATTCTGACATTGTTCTTTGTTATTCCTATGGAAGCAGCCCACATTCTTTTAGGAAGACCGTGGCAGTTCGACAGAAAAGCGGTTCACGATGGCTTAGCCAACACCTATTCGATCACAAGAGATGGTCGAACCACTGTGCTCAAGCCACTCACTCCTAAAGCCGTTGCAGAGGATCAAGAAAGGATGCAAGAGAGATTCAAACAAGAACGGGCAAAGCAAGCCGCAGCCGCCGCCCGGACCGCCGCCGTGAACGGCCGAAACTCGGCCGAGAGCTTCAAATCGGAGACTTCTTCAAAGTCGACCAATGCAGCCCCTAAGATGCCTTCCAATGATGCCTTAGCTCGTGGGAAAGCATCCGGATCAGCCCCTACAGTTGAAAAAAATCGGTCCTTGTTCATCTCAGTTAAAGGCGTAGAGAAAGCACTAAAAGCAGGTTTACCTTTCGTTCTTTTATCTTATAAGGACAGTGCTACTAATGGTGTTTCTTTGCCTTGTGATGTGCAGCCACTTATGGAGGAGTCGCGGACGTGTTCCCGGAAGAGATTCCAAGTGGATTACCTCCAGTTCATGGGATCGAGCACTAGATCGACTTCGTACCCGGCGCCGTCTTGCCCAACAGACCGGCGTACTGCACTTCACCCGAGGAGACGAAGGAGATCGACCGTCAAGTGAAGGAGTTGCTAGAGAAGAAGCAAATCCGAGAATCGATGAGCCCTTATGCAGTTCCAGTCATCCTAGTGCCAAAGAAGAACAACGAATGGAGGATGTGCATGGATTGCCGCGCCATCAACAAGATAATAGTTAAGTATAGATTTCCTATCCCTAGACTTGATGATATGCTAGATGAGTTAAGTGGTTCTAATGTGTTTTCTAAGATAGATTTGAGATCTTGTTATTTTCAAGTTAGAATGCATGAAGGGGATGAATGGAAAACTGCGTTTAAAACAAAGCATGGTTTATATGAGTGGTTAGTTATGCCTTTTGGTCTGATATGATCCTAAAAAGCCTTGAAGAATTAAATCGGGAGCTATCATTCAAAGGTCCGAAGATTGTTAGAATGAGGGCCATCAAAGATTGGAAATCAAGATTTGAAGAACAATACATGATGATCAAAATCACACCATGGGATATCATACTTGAAGAGTTGGAGAATGAAGGCATGAAGACAGTCGGTATGGGCATACTGACCAGATTGCATGAAGACAGTCGGTATGGGCATACTGACTAGGTTGATGTTGAAGATAGCGTGTGGATTCATCCAATAATAGCCCAACACGTTAATTTGAGGCCCAAGTCCAAAAATTGGCGAGTTGTTCAAGCCCAAAGTTAGTTAGGATTTATCTTTATCTAGTTAGATTTTTGTTATCTTTATTTTTGGTATCTTTTGATTCTTACCTTAAAACCAGATTTTGGATAAGGTAACAATCCTAGATAGATTAGAACTAGTTTATTTCGAATTCTTCTAGTATTAGGACTCTAATTTTCGTCCATATACACTCCTATAAATAGGAGCACCATGTGACATTCATAATTCAGACGTTGCATGAAATAAAGAGTTAATTTCTCAATTGTCTCACCGATCCTTTGGTTGATCACATTTATCGATCCTTTGGTTGATCAAACACAATTCTATTGATCTAGCAATTCAATAGTCTTATTCAAGTTCTTCAGGGTACAACGAGTACTTCGGAGAATTGCTATCCGGAGAAGCTAGACGAGTGCGTTCAGGTTGATACAACACGGGTTCACCGATCTGTCCTATCCTTCTACCAAACTGATGCGATCCTCACCGGCAAGACGACGATGATGGCGTTGTTTTCCCAGGAGTATCAGGTTACACGAACAATTTGATAAGATTCCCGGTATGATAATCAACACCGAGAGAAAACGCGCGGAAGACTTATAGAATCGAAACACACGTCAACTAAAGAAGGATTCAACCCGACTAATACTAGAACAAAATAAATGACTAAATAACGATATATGACTCTATTGTATCGCTGTACTTAGACTCGATAAAAATAAACAAAGAAAACTAATTAAGAACAAAGAATGACTCAATTTATCTATATGTGCTTAACTCGCTGAATTGAGCACGTATAGGTAAACTCAATGAACTGACCTTGGACACTTATTGAACTCGACTGGATCATGATAGATAACAATGATATGGACGTTGGATGGCTACTGGATGACGTCGGTAATGATTGGCGATGTTGATGAAGGTAGAATGAGTTGATACGCGAAAGCAAACCCCGTGGACACTTGATCCGCGAAACGTACTTCACTTGGAATCTCCTCGATAGATGAATTGAACTCGGGGCGACACACCCTGTGTAAAACAATACACAAAAAGTCTCGCTACTTGAATTCTCTTCGGTTGCAAATCCGACCCTAACTCCACAAGAGAATTAGAACAAGATTTAAAGATAAAACTTAAAAAGTTGCAAGCTTCTTAAGAGTGTGTATTTTCGGCTGAAAATAAACAAAAAGAGGATCTTGGGTGAGACAATATTGAAAGGTAAATTCTTCTTAATCAAATATGGTCTAAATATCAAAGTAACAATGATCCCCTATTTATAATAGAGGGATGGACGAAAATTCCAAGATAAAATCCTAAAAGAATTAGAAAAAGAGTTTCCTATCATAACTAGGATTGTTACCTTATCCAAAATCTGGTTTTAAGGTAAGAATCAAAAGATACCAAAAATAAAGTAAGAAAAATCTATCTAGATAAAGATAAATCCCAACAACTTGGGCCTTCATAAAACTCGCCTATTTGGACCTTTAATTACACGACATGGGCTGAAATATAGTGTATAATTTCGTGGCCCATGTAATATAATCCTTGCCACCTTTGCATGAAAAACAGCATCTCCCGATTTCCCATGCAAACGCGTATAACTTTTGATGTACACGTCCAAATGGCGTCGTTCTTCTTCTCACGTCTTCATGCTTCCTTCTTCATCATCAAATGATAGCATGGTGATCAATCTCGAGCTGAATATTTGATCTTCATGGGCTGCCCAAAATATCTGAATATTTTCATGCACTTGTGTTCTTCAAATCTTGATCTCCAATCTTTAATCTTGAACAACATGATTATCTTTGAAGCTCTCAATGGCATTCTTGGATTTGATTCTTTTATGCTGTTCGGGTTCGTATCACAATTGGGGATGAAACTCCAAACCCTAGCCTCACAATGAATTTGAACCACGAATTGATTGAATCCGCAACCCTCGATTAATTGGAAACACGAACTCGAATTGTATGGAAGACGCCACAAACGGGGATGTGAATCCGTTTGATAAGTCAATTGAATATCACGTAGTGTTGTGAAACTCGGATAATTCTCTCAGAGAGAAAAGTGAAAACTCACGTTTAAAATTAATATCAAAGTTGTCTAATGAAAATAATGAGAGACAAGGTCTTATATAGTTGGCCCAAAACATCAAGCCCCAAAATAAAATCCTACACAAACTAGGAAACAAAATAAGCCAAAATTCGGAACCGCCCGTACAGGCGCGACACGGGCTCGGTCGCGCCGCCTTCGGTCGGGTCGCGCCTCGGTGGGCGCGAGTGAGGTCGCGCCGCGTCTGTCACCGGGCCGCGCCTCCATGGGTACTTTTCACCCCTCTGCATCGACGCTCGGTCGCGCCGTGTCTGTCCCCGGGTGGCGCCCAGGTCGCGCCTCCTCTGTGCTCGGGCCGCGCCGCCCCTCCGTTTCACACTCACATGTGATCTTCGTCTTTCAACGATGCTCAGCTTCAACTCCTTCGACGGGTCTCTTTGACGCCTCTTGGGTCCAGACTTCTCGTATAAATCCACTGAGACTCTCTTTGAATCTCTTAGCTCTTGATCGTGTAACTGGCCCTTCCGGTACTTTGATTGGATCGGACATCTCCTTGGCTTGGGTCGTATCATTCCCCTCCTCTTGAAAAGGATTTGTCCTCAAATCCAGCTCGTCACCTACATCAAAAGGACTTAAATCAGCAACATTAAATGATGAACTTACTTTATACTCACCTGGTAAGTCCAATTTGTATGCATTATCATTGATGCGTTCTACAACTTGGAATGGTCCGTCCCCTCTAGGAAGTAACTTAGAATGCCTTTGAGCCAGAAATCTCTCTTTTCTCATGTGTAACCAAACCCATTCACCAGGTTCGAACACTACTCTCTTTCGCCCCTTATTGGCTTTCTCGGCATACTACTCGGTCCGTCTCTCAATGTTTGCTCTAGCTCTTTCATGAATCTGTCTCACAAAATCAGCTTTCTTTTTCCCATCAAGATTAGTATATTTATGCACAGGCAAAGGAATTAAATCCAATGGAGTTAAAGGATTAAACCCATATGCAACTTCAAATGGTGAAAACTGAGATGCAGAATGCACAGACCTATTATATGCAAATTCAACATGCGGCAAACATTCCTCCCAAGTTTTTATGTTCTTTTTAATTAGAGCCCTTAACAAAGTAGATAAAGTCCTATTTACTACTTCTGTTTGACCATCTGTTTGTGGGTGACAAGTAGTAGAAAATAATAACTTAGTTCCTAACTTACACCACAATGTCTTCCAGAAATAACTCAAGAACTTAGCATCTCTATCAGAAATAATTGTCTTAGGCATACCATGTAGACGTTTGCCCTAAAGAACAAATCAGCAATGTAGGAAGCATCATTTGTTTTAGAACATGCAATAAAATGTGCCATCTTAGAAAATCTATCCACAACCACAAAAATGGAATCATGACCACGTTTACTCCTAGGCAATCCTAACACAAAATCCATAGATATATCTATCCAAGGTGATGTAGGAATAGGCAAAGGCATGTATAAACCATGTGGTTGGACTCTAGAATTGGCTTGTCTACATGTAACACACTTAGCACACAAACGTTCCACATCACGTTTCATTTGAGGCCAGAAAAAATGTTCATTCAAAACAGCTAAGGTCTTAGCTACCCCAAAATGCCCCATTAAACCACCACCATGTGACTCCAATAATAAAAGCTCACGCATGGAACAATTAGGCACACATAACCTATTTTCTCTAAACAAATATCCATCATGCCTATAAAACTTTCCATCTCCAGATTCTTCACATGCAACATATACATCCTTAAAATCATCATCATCAATGTACATGCTCTTAATGCACTCAAAACCAAGTAACTTAGCATCTAAAGTGGATAGTAAAGCGTATCTCCTCGATAGTGCGTCGGCTACTACATTTTCCTTCCCTTGCTTATACTTGATGATGTATGGAAACATCTCAACAAACTCCATCCAACGGGCATGTCTTTTGTTCAACTTGTGTTGTCCCCTCAAATGCTTCAATGATTCATGGTCGGTGTGGATCACGAACTCTTTAGGCCATAGATAATGTTGCCACGTTTGCAATGCCCGCACTAGTGCATATAACTCCTTGTCATACGTCGGGTAGTTTGCGGTGGCGCCGCCAAGCTTCTCACTAAAATAGGCAATGGGCCGGATCTCTTGCATCAACACTGCACCAATTCCAACACCAGAAGCATCACATTCTATCTCAAAAGTTTTAGCAAAGTTTGGAAGAGATAGTACCGGTGGATGTGTCAATCTCTCCTTAAGCGTCTAAAATGCTTTTTCTTGCGCTTCTCCCCATTGGAATTCCACATTCTTCTTGATCACTTCAGTCATGGGTGCTGCAATACTACTGAAGTGTGGAACAAAACGCCGATAGAAGCTCGCAAGTCCATGAAAACTTCGAACCTCTCCCGCAAGTGTTAGAGTCTTTTTTCCTTCTTCTTTTTTTTTTTTTGCTGAATTTGACTTTTCTCCTTTTTTTTTTATATCAATAGGCGAGAAATTAAAATACAGAAATTAAAGGGATAGATTGGAACCTGACACAAAGCCGAAGCTTTGATACCACTTGATGCGATCCTCGCCGGCAAGACGACGACGATGGCGTTGTTTTCCCAGGAGTATCTGATACGATTCCCGGTATGATGATCAACACCGAGAGAAAAACGCGCGGAAGACTTATAGAATCGAAACACACGTCAACTAAAGAAGGATTCAACCCGACTAATACTAGAACAAAATAAATGACTAAATAACGATATATGACTCTATTGTATGGCTGTACTTAGACTCGATAAAAATAAACAAAGAAAACTAATTAAGAACAAAGAATGACTGAATTTATCTATATGTGCTTAACTCGCTAAATTGAGCACGTATAGGTAAACTCAATGAACTGACCTTGGACACTTATTGAAATCGACTCGATCTTGATGGATAATAATGATATGGACGTTGGTTGGTTGCTGGATGACGTCGGTAATGATTGGCGATGTTGATGAAGATAGAATGA
The DNA here is from genome assembly GCA_026008535.1 of Perilla frutescens. NCBI lineage: Eukaryota > Viridiplantae > Streptophyta > Magnoliopsida > Lamiales > Lamiaceae > Perilla > Perilla frutescens. The sequence continues at coordinate 47,890,624 of BRKX01000012.1, forward strand.
GTTGATACGCGAAAGCAAACCCCGTGGACACTTGATCTGCGAAACGTACTTCACTTGGAATCTCCTCGATAGATGAATTGAACTCGGGGCGACACACCCTGTGTAAAACAATACACAAAAAGTCTCGCTACTTGAATTCTCTTCGGTTGCAAATCCGACCCTAACTCCACAAGAGAATTAGAACAAGATTTAAAGATAAAACTTAAAAAGTTGCAAGCTTCTTAAGAGTGTGTATTTTCGGCTGAAAATAAACAAAAAGAGGATCTTGGGTGAGACAATATTGAAAGGTAAATTCTTCTTAATCAAATATGGTCTAAATATCAAAGTAACAATGATCCCCTATTTATAATAGAGGGATGGACGAAAATTCCAAGATAAAATCCTAAAAGAATTAGAAAAAGAGTTTCCTATCATAACTAGGATTGTTTCCTTATCCAAAATCTGTTTTTAAGGAAAGAATCAAAAGATACCAAAAATAAAATAAGAAAAATCTATCTAGATAAAGATAAATCCCAACAACTTGGGCCTTCATAAAACTCGCCTATTTGGACCTTTAATTACACGACATGGGCTGAAATATAGTGTATAATTTCGTGGCCCATGTAATATAATCCTTGCCACCTTTGCATGAAAAACAGCATCTCCCGATTTCCCATGCAAACGCGTATAACTTTTCATGCACACGTCCAAATGGTGTCATTCTTCTTCTCACGTCTTCATGCTTCCTTCTTCATCATCAAATGATAGCATGTTGACCAATCTCGGGCTGAATATTTGATCTTCATGGGCTGCCCAAAATATCTGAATATTTTCATGCACTTGTGTTCTTCAAATCTTGATCTCCAATCTTTAATCTTGAACAACATGATTATCTTTGAAACTCTCAATGGCATTCTTGGATTTGATTCTTTTATGTTTTTCGGGTTCGTATCATTCCCCTCCTCTTGAAAAGAATTCGTCCTCGAATTCAAATCTCCAGGATCAAAGACGAACGTGAATGGATCATCAATCTTTCTTTGCACAAACCCAACTTTCAATGGAATAACTTCAACAACCTGTAAGATATAGATAGCACAAGAAAATGGTTGACAAATGATGTTAGAATTCGGCAGCTCCTCCATGCTTGCTTGATCGAATTCTTTGTGATCTTCAACCATTGTGATATGACCCGAACTCTAGGAACGAACACACGTCGACACACGTAAGTTTTGTGTCCACGAAGACTCAAATTATCAAAGTAAAAATATGCGGAAGAAAACTAGACGACTAAGACTCAATTAAAATACCTAGACAATGACACACAAAATAACACAAATCCAATGAATATGGGGCTGTTTTGGACGGCTGATACGACCCGGACTCTAGGAACGAACACACGTCGACACACGTAAGTTTTGTGTCTACGATGACTCAAACAATCAAAGTAAAATATGCGGAAGAAAACTAGACGACTAAGACTCAACTAAAATACCTAGACAATGACACACAAAATAACACAAATCCAATGAATATGGGGCTGTTTTGGACGGCTAAGATAAAGGTAAGGATGATGGAATTTTGATGGTATTGAATGGGTTTAGAATGGCTTGAGTAGATAGGATATGATAGAGTTGTATTGAACTTACGGATTGAACGGATGAGATGTTGTTGAACTCGAACAAGGGCTGGAATGGAACGAACGTTGATGATGCTTGGATGACGTCGATCGGCGATGATGGATGGTGTAAAGTCGATGTGAATTACAACCCGAAAGTTGCCTTGAATCTCGAACGTACACAAGGCCAAATTCTTTAAGTCGCTCTTCGATAGCGAGTTTCCGGCGATCCCTCGAACGTGGACGACGAATTCCCTTTGTAAAACTTAGAGGTGCTAAATCTAAGAGTATGAATTTAATTATCCAAATTCACAAAAGAATTAAAGGGGTGAGACGATATTGAAAGCAATGGCTTAAAAATCAAATATAGTCTAAAGTAACAATGAGACATGGATCCCCTATTTATAACAATAGGTGGATCGAAAACTATAAGCTAAGGACCGAAAATCATAGTCCAAATCAATCTAGGATTGTGTTTGGATATTTCCTAAACTAGAATTCTATTTAAGGTAGATTTTGTAGATCTTGCCTTATCTAAAAATCTGGTCAAAATTCTATCTAAAATAACCGAAAATTACCAACTAAAAATCTGCAAAATTCGTCCATAATATAATAAATAAAATACTATAGACTAATAAATCAATCCCCTTAATTGGATCATCAAGGGCCGATTATTTTGGGCTTTTCCACCATGCATGCTTAACTTGGGCTGAATAGCAAGTATACACATCAAGCCCAACAAAAGCACACTTGCACGCCTTCTTCATGTATTGCACTCCATATCTTGATCTCCATCTTCCAATGTCAACAAGGTCATCATCTTCAAGCTTCCTTGTACGCCGTCTTCTTCTTCAAGCTTCTTGCGAATTGTAGTTTGCAAATAATCTTGCAACTTCTTAGCTCGTAGTCTTGTGACGGGTCCTTTGAATTGAAGCTCTTCATTGACTTCCTCATTGCTATGGATGTCCTCATCATTCCCCCCCTGCTGAAAAGAATTCGTCCTCGAATTTGACTCCTCATCATGGTCGAATTCATCTGCAACAAAAGGAGATAAATCCGCAACATTAAACGTAGAAGAACACTTGTACTCACCAGGTAGATCAATGCGGTATGCATTATCATTAACACGGCTTAGAACAGTGAAGGGACCATCGCCACGGGGCGACAACTTCGACTTCCTCAAGTTAGGAAATCGGCCGGGGCTTAAATGAACCCAAACACGATCACCGGGCTGGAATATCACACGTTTGCGCCTCGTGTTGCGTGCGGCGGCTATCCTTGAGCCTTGGTGCTCAATCCGGGCACGTACCTTCTCATGCATCTCTTTGATAAAATCAGCTCTTTTCATACCTTTAACACTTGTTAGATGCTCAACAGGTAAAGGTAACAAATCATTAGGAGTTAACGGATTAAATCCATAAACTACCTCAAACGGAGACATGTTAGTAGAAGAATGCACAACACGATTATAAGCAAATTCAGCATATGGTAAACATTCTTCCCATGACTTCAAGTTATTCTTAATTAGAGACCTAAGTAAAGCTCCTAAAGTGCGATTCACAACCTCAGTTTGACCATCGGTTTGTGGATGACATGCAGTAGAAAATAATAACTTAGTACCTAATTTGCCCCACAAAACACGCCAAAAATGTCCTAAAAACTTAGAATCCCTATCACTAACAATAGTACGCGGAATTCCATGTAATCTAACAACATGCACAAAGAACAAGTTGGCAACATGTATAGCATCATCAGTTTTCCTACATGCAATGAAATGAGCCATTTTGGAAAACCTATCAACTACAACAAACACAGAATCCTTACCCGACCTAGACCTAGGCAATCCTAAGATGAAATCCATAGAAATATCAATCCAAGGAGATGAGGGGGCGGGTAGGGGCGAATAAAGACCGAACGGGTGTGAAGTGGATTTAGCTTGACGACAAGTAATGCAACGACTACACACGTTCTCTACATCCTTACGCATATGCGGCCAAAAGAAGTGTTCATGCAGCAAGTTCAATGTTTTATGCACACCAAAGTGACCCATTAAACCTCCCGCATGCGATTCTAACACTAATAACTCACGCATAGAACAAGTAGGGATGCATAATTTCGACTCCTTGAACAGAAAACCATTATGCACATAATAACCATCATAAGACCTAGATTTCGAACTACATGAAGCATATATGGGGCTGAAGTAGGCGTCCTCAACATACAATGCTTTAATAGACTCAAAACCAAGCATCTTAGCATGCATTAAGTTCAAAAGAGCGTACCTTCTTGATAGGGCATCGGCGACCACATTTTCCTCGCCTTTCTTGTACTTGATAACATACGGAAAGGATTCGATGAACTCGACCCATCTCGCATGTCTCTTGTTCAGATTGTTTTGCCCTTTCAAGTGCTTCAAGCTTTCATGATCCGTGTGGATGACGAACTCCTTAGGCCAAAGATAGTGCTGCCATGTGTCCAACGCACGCTTCAAAGCGTAGAGCTCTTTATCGTACGTGGAGTACCTAAGGGAGGCGCCATTTAACTTCTCACTGAAGTATGCCACGGGACGTTTTTCCTGCATCAAAACAGCACCAATACCTATCCCGGAGGCATCACACTCGATCTCAAAAGTTTTGGAAAAATCAGGTAAACACAAAACAGGAGCAGAACATAACAATGATTTCAAGGTATTAAAAGCATGCTCTTGTTGTTTACCCCACTCAAATTTCCGATCCTTCTTACTTAGCTCAGTAAGAGGGGCGGCTATACTGGAGAAATCCCGTACAAAACGACGGTAAAACCCAGCTAGACCATGGAATGATCGAACCTCAGAGGCGTTTTTCGGGGTTGGCCATTCCTCAATCGCTTTGATTTTGGAACGGTCTACCTCAATACCTCGTGAACTAACGACAAAGCCTAAAAACACGACTTCATCCATGCAAAAAGAACATTTAGACAAGTTTCCATACAACTTAGCATCACGCAGAAGATAGAAAACACGCCTAAGATGATCTAAGTGCGCCTGTGCATTGTGACTGTAAATCAAAATATCATCAAAGTAGACAACAACAAATTTACCAATCACATCACGCAAAACATGATTCATTAATCTCATAAACGTGCTCGGTGCATTAGTGAGACCAAAAGGCATAACTAACCACTCATATAAACCATGCTTTGTTTTAAACGCAGTTTTCCATTCATCCCTTTCATGCATTCTAACTTGAAAATAACCAGATCTCAAATCTATCTTAGAAAACAACTTAGAACCACTTAATTCATCTAGCATATCATCAAGTCTAGGGATAGGAAATCTGTACTTAACTGTTATCTTGTTGATGGCGCGGCAATCCATGCACATTCTCCATTCGTTGTTCTTCTTGGGCACTAGAATGACTGGAACTGCACAAGGGCTCATCGACTCTCGGATTTGCTTCTTCTCTAGCAACTCCTTTACTTGGCGATCGATCTCCTTCGTCTCTTCAGGTGAAGTGCGGTACGCCGGTCGGTTGGGGAAGACTGCGCCGGGTACGAAGTCGATCTGGTGCTCGATCCCACGAACTGGAGGTAATCCACTTGGAATCTCTTCCGGGAACACATCCGCGAACTCCTCCATAAGTGGCTGCACATCACAAGGCAAAGAAACACCATTAGTAGCACTGCCCTTATAAGATAAAAGAACAAAAGGTAAACCTGCTTTTAGTGCTTTCTCTACGCCTTTAACTGAGATGAACAGGGATCGATTCTTCTCTTGACTTGGGGCTGATCCGGGTGCTTTTCCACGAGCTAAGGCATCATTAGGAGACGCCTTAGGGGCTGTAATGGTCGAGCATGAGGTGGAACTCGGTGTTGACGGGGCGGCCGAGTTGGTTCGGGCTGCGGCTGCGGCTTGTTTTGCCCGTTCTTGCTTGAATCTCTCTTGCATCCTTTCTTGATCCTCTGCAACAGCTTTAGGAGTAAGTGGCTTGAGCACAGTGGTTCGACCATCTCGAATAATCGAGTAGGTGTTGGCTAAACCATCGTGAACCGCTTTTCTATCAAACTGCCACGGTCTTCCTAAAAGTATATGGGCTGCTTCCATAGGAATAACATCGCAAAGAACAGTGTCAGAATAACGACCTTTAGTGAAAGAAACGTGTACCTGACCTGTAACTCGAATGGATCCGCGATCTGTGAGCCACTGCAACTTGTACGGTTTTGGATGCTTTGTTGTGGTGAGGGCGAGTTTATCAACGGCATACTGACTGATTGCGTTGATTACACTCCCACTGTCGATGATCATGGCACAAGTCTGATCTTTGATGGCAACTCGAGTGTAGAAGATGTTCTCTCGTTGCGATTGCTCTTCGTCTTCACGGTTGATGTTCAGACTGCGAATAGAAACCAAGCTAACATGAGATAGCTCGTCTTCTTCATCATCTGGCTCGACTTCAGGGACCTTGACTGCTTCAGGGGCGGCGTCTTGGGTCTCCTCTTCATCTTCACTGGCTGATTCAAGTCCATTCTGTTCATTGAGGAACAGAACACGCCGGTTTGGACACTGGTTCTGAAAATGACCCCAACCTTGACATTTATGACACTGGATGTCACGGGCTCGACTAGGGGCTGCATTTGGCGTTGGAGTGGACTGGTTGGGCCGTTGGAAGGGTGGCCTGGGTGTAGACTCGGGTCTACGGCTTGCTTGCGGTGTAGAACGATCATAACGGCGTTCCGGAGGGCCGGATTGACCTCGGGGTCGTGTGGAATCAGTAGAAGGAGTAGAAGGTGATGTGGACGGTGTACCTTTACTCCAAGATGATCGAGTAGGGGCTGCACTTTGACTGGATCGACGGCGGCCTTCTCGCAACTGCTTTTCCACAATTGATGCGTATTGCACCATTCTCTCAATGCTTGTGAATTCTTTGAGCTCTACTTCACAGGCAATGTCTGGATTCATACCTTCAATGTACCGAATGATGGTAGCATTTAAGGTCTCCTCTTTTCCGACTCGATTCAGGGCCGTTTCTAGCTCTTTGTGGTACTCCTCGATCGATCTAGCTCCTTGCTTGATCCGGTTGAGCTTCTTCTCAAGCTCTCTTTCATAGTGGACTGGGATGAAGCGTCCACGCAAGAATCCTTTCATTTCTTCCCAATTGTCAATGGGTGGATTTCTGTTTCTTCGTCTTCTTTCTTGCTGCATTTCCCACCAAGTGGCTGCGTAGCCTTTAAACTCCAAACATGCTAGCTGCACCTTTTTGGCTTCTGAAAAGTCATAGCATGCGAAAATCTTCTCTACCTTACGTTCCCAATCAAGATAGATATCGGGATCGTGAAGGCCTTCAAACTCTGGAATGCTCGTCTTGATGTTGTGGAGCATTCGATCCTCTTCATAGTCATCTCGACTATGGCCTCGTCTCGGGCGACGTCCTCGGTCAAATCCTTCAGTATTCTCATCAAAGTACTCCTCTTCAGGCTCGTGACGTTCTAGACGTTGATTTCCTCGAATGGGTGGAGGAAAGACAGGTGTCGTTTTAGTGCGTTCAAGAGCATGCACTAAATCGTCTATTTTGTCAGAGAGGGCCTGGTGTTGTCTTTGAACATGCTTAGACAACGCTTCAAAATGGTACTTGGGATCCCACGGTGCGGGTGGATCCGAGTATGACTCCATGGGTGCTTTAGAAGGGTCTTTGGACGGGTCCAATGGTGGTGAAGTCGAATGGTGATCGACTGGAGGTGTAGAGGATGATTCGGTGTGGGTTCCTTTCTTCATGGTACCTACAAAACGAACAAACGTAAAAGAAAACAAGGTAGGACCTCACAATCTCACGTTCACTCTTTTGTTTTCACTCTTGATTTTACCACTCGTGTTTGCACTCAAGTGTATGGTGCTCAGTGTGTGAAAATCGTGTATAAGGGAGTAGGGACTCGTGTGGTTTGTTCTAAGGAAGGACGGGAATGCTATTCTCGGAACACGGATGAATTTGGTATGTGTAGATGAGATACGGGTTGGGTATGAGTATGTAGGATGGTGGCCGATTGTAGTAGGGTATAGGGATGGGGTGGCCGAATGGTAGGGTAGTATGGGTGGGGTGTGGTGGTCGAATTAGGGTAGGAAGTATAGGGTAGGAAGGAAAGAAGTAGAAGAGAAAAGGAAAGAAGAAAGAGATAAGGTAAGTAGGGAATTTGGATATGTATCAATCTATGTGACACAATCTAAATGCCTTAATTAGCCTAGACTCTAGAAGGAATGAACCAAAAATAAAATAAGACACTTAAGGAAGTTACCAACAAGAAATAGAACTTGTATGGAAAGTTCCAAAAGTAAAACAAACTTGAAGGAAACTACCAAAAATAAGAAAGACTTATTAAGGTAATTACCAACTAACAACTAGTACCAAAAGGAAAGTACCAAAATTAAAATTGAACAAGATGGGAAACAAAGAATTTTCGTTTTTTTTTTTTTTTTTTTTTTTTTGGATTTTTTTTTTTTTTTTTTTTTTGAACGATCGACTTTTCTCTTTTTTTTTTAACTGATCGTGTCTCTTTTTTTTTTTTTTTTTTTTTTTTGAACAATGAACAAACGGAAATTAAATTACAACTCGATTCAACGTAAAAATAAAATACGACACAAAAACGAACCAAAGCCGACGTGGCTTTGATACCACTTTTATGATATGACCCGAACTCTAGGAACGAACACACGTCGACACACGTAAGTTTTGTGTCCACGAAGACTCAAATTATCAAAGTAAAAATATGCGGAAGAAAACTAGACGACTAAGACTCAATTAAAATACCTAGACAATGACACACAAAATAACACAAATCCAATGAATATGGGGCTGTTTTGGACGGCTAAGATAAAGGTAAGGGAGATGGAATTTCGATGGTATTGAATGGGTTTAGAATGGCTTGAGTAGATAGGATATGATAGAGTTGAAACGGACTTACGGATGGAACGGTATGCACGATGAATTGGACTCGAACTTGATCACGGTGATGGCTGGACTTGAGGCGGGCGAACGGTGGTGATGGTGGCGTCGCGAAGGTGGTTCGGCGGTGGTGGTAGTGTTGTGAATTACAACCCGAAAGTTGCCTTGAATCTCGAACGTACACAAGGCCAAATTCTTTAAGTTGTTCTTCGATAGCGAGTTTCCGACGATCCCTCGAACGTGGACGGCGAATTCCCTTTGTAAAACTTAGAGGTGCTAAATCTAAGAGTATGAATTTAATTATCTAAACTCACAAAGATCAAAAGGGGAGAGACGATATTGAAAGCAAAGGCTTAATAATCAAATATAGTCTAAAGTAACAATGAGACATGGATCCCCTATTTATAACAATAGGTGGATCGAAAACTATAAGCTAAGGACCGAAAATCATAGTCCAAATCAATCTAGGATTGTGTTTGGATATTTCCTAAACTAGAATTCTATTTAAGGTAGATTTTGTAGATCTTGCCTTATCTAAAAATCTGGTCAAAATTCTATCTAAAATAACCGAAAATTACCAACTAAAAATCTGCAAAATTCGTCCAACCCATAATAAAATAAAATACTATAGTCTAATAAATCAATCCCCTTAATTGGATCATCAAGGGCCGATTATTTTGGGCTTTTCCACCATGCATGCTTAACTTGGGCTGAATAGCAAGTATACACATCAAGCCCAACAAAAGCACACTTGCACGCCTTCTTCATGTATTGCACTCCATATCTTGATCTCCATCTTCCAATGTCAACAAGGTCATCATCTTCAAGCTTCCTTGTATGCCGTCTTCTTCTTCAAGCTTCTTGCGAATTGTAGTTTGCAAATAATCTTGCAACTTCTTAGCTCGTAGTCTTGTGACGGGTCCTTTGAATTGAAGCTCTTCATTGACTTCCTCATTGCTATGGATGTCCTCATCACATTGCTCCACTGATGTCAATCTCCTTTTTAGAACATGGTTGTAATTCCTCCAACTTTTCATTTACTTGAACTTCCTCAACTGCAACATTGATCTCCATTTCTTCTATAGGTGCATCAACTGAAATTGTTACCTCAAAAGTAGAATCTTCTTTGATGGCAACGATCTCAGACGGTAACTCGACATGGATCTCCTCTTGAATGTTACTGGCTTGGCTTGGCACATCTATGACTGGCTGAACTGGTGATGCAGGCCGTGTAGGTGGTACATAGGTACGTAGAAACTCCTCAAATGACTCAGGTTCGCTCCAAGTGAACGGATGTCTTGTGGTCGAGTGGTCCGCTTGGTGTTGAACTCTAGGTGTCAACTCTACATTTGACTCTACTTGAACCACTTCATTTTGCAGACTCTCCAACCACTTCTCTATCTCAATGGCATATTGCACCATGTCTTTTAACTTATCGAAGTGATACAATGCTACCTTTTCTCGGATTTCCCTTCGTAGACCAGCTAGGAATCTATTCATGGTATCTTCTAGATATTCCTCTATATCAGCTCGTCTCATGGCTTCAATCATTTTGTAGTAGTAGTCATTTACACTTCGATCTCTTTGCCTAAGCTTGTATAGCTTTTCCTCCAACTCCCATTGGTAATGGTCTGGAATGAAGCGTTTCCGCATCAAATCTTTCAACTCACGCCATGTGTCGATAGGTGGAAGGTGATCTCGGCGGCATCGATCTTGCTGGAATTCCCACCATGTTGCTGCGTAGCCTGTAAACTCCAATGTGGCTAATTGCACCTTCTTTGGCTCGGGGAAGTAGTGATACTTAAAAATCTTATCAACTCTGCGTTCCCAATCTAGGTACATTTCTGGATCATATAGACCCTCAAACTCTGGTATGGTTATCTTGTTGCGGTGTTGATACGACCCGGACTCTAGGAACGAACACACGTCGACACACGTAAGTTTTGTGTCTACGATGACTCAAACAATCAAAGTAAAATATGCGGAAGAAAACTAGACGACTAAGACTCAACTAAAACACCTAGACAATGACACACAAAATAACACAAATCCAATGAATATGGGGCTGTTTTGGACGGCTAAGATAAAGGTAAGGATGATGGAATTTCGATGGTATTGAATGGGTTTAGAATGGCTTGAGTAGATAGGATATGATAGAGTTGTATTGAACTTACGGATTGAACGGATGAGATGTTGTTGAACTCGAACAAGGGCTGGAATGGAACGAACGTTGATGATGCTTGGATGACGTCGATCGGCGATGATGGATGGTGTAAAGTCGATGTGAATTACAACCCGAAAGTTGCCTTGAATCTCGAACGTACACAAGGCCAAATTCTTTAAGTTGCTCTTCGATAGCGAGTTTCCGGCGATCCCTCGAACGTGGACGACGAATTCCCTTTGTAAAACTTAGAGGTGCTAAATCTAAGAGTATGAATTTAATTATCCAAATTCACAAAAGAATTAAAGGGGTGAGACGATATTGAAAGCAATGGCTTAAAAATCAAATATAGTCTAAAGTAACAATGAGACATGGATCCCCTATTTATAACAATAGGTGGATCGAAAACTATAAGCTAAGGACCGAAAATCATAGTCCAAATCAATCTAGGATTGTGTTTGGATATTTCCTAAACTAGAATTCTATTTAAGGTAGATTTTGTAGATCTTGCCTTATCTAAAAATCTGGTCAAAATTCTATCTAAAATAACCGAAAATCTTAACTAAAAATCTGCCAAAAATTCGTCCAAACTATAGGATAAATTAAATAAATAAAATACTATAATCTAATAAATCAATCCCCTTAATTGGATCATCAAGGGCCGATTATTTTGGGCTTTTCCACCATACATGCTTAACTTGGGCTGAATAGCAAGTATACACATCAAGCCCAACAAAAGCACACTTGCACGCTTCCTTCATGTATTGCACTCCACATCTTGATCTCCATCTTCCAATGTCAACAAGTTCATCATCTTCAAGCTTCTTTGTACGCCGTCTTCTTCTTCAAGCTTCTTGCGAATTGTAGCTTGCAAATAATCTTGCAACTTCTTAGCTCTTAATCTTGTGACGGGGCCTTTGAATTGAAGCTCTTCATTGACGTCCTCATTGCTATGGATGTCCTCATCATTCCCCCCCTGCTGAAAAGAATTCGTCCTCGAATTTGAATCCTCATCATGGTCGAATTCATCTGCAACAAAAGGAGATAAATCAGCAACATTAAACGTAGAAGAACACTTATACTCACCAGGTAGATCAATGCGGTATGCATTATCATTAACACGGCTTAGAACAGTAAATGGACCATCTCCACGGGGCGACAACTTGGACTTCCTCAAGTTAGGAAATCGGCCAGGGCTAAGGTGTACCCAAACTCGATCTCCGGGCTGAAAGATGACACGTTTGCGCCTCGTGTTGCGTGCGGCGGCTATCCTTGAGCCTTGGTGCTCAATCCGGGCACGTACCTTCTCATGCATCTCTTTGATAAAATCAGCTCTTTTCATACCTTTAACACTTGTTAGATGCTCAACAGGTAAAGGTAACAAATCATTAGGAGTTAACGGATTAAATCCATAAACTACCTCAAAAGGAGACATGTAAGTAGAAGAATGCACAACACGATTATAAGCAAATTCAGCATATGGTAAACATTCTTCCCATGACTTCAAGTTATTCTTAATTAGAGACCTAAGTAAAGCTCCTAAAGTGCGATTCACAACCTCAGTTTGTCCATCGGTTTGTGGATGACATGCAGTAGAAAACAATAACTTAGTACCTAATTTTCCCCACAAAACACGCCAGAAATGTCCTAAAAACTTAGAATCCCTATCACTAACAATAGTACGAGGAATTCCATGCAATCTAACAACATGCACAAAGAACAAGTTGGCAACATGTATAGCATCATCAGTTTTCCTACATGCAATGAAATGAGCCATTTTGGAAAACCTATCAACTACAACAAACACAGAATCCTTACCCGACCTAGACTTAGGTAATCCTAAGATGAAATCCATAGAAATATCAATCCAAGGAGAAGAAGGGGCGGGTAGGGGCGAGTAAAGTCCGAATGGGTGTGAAGTGGATTTGGCTTGACGACAAGTAATGCAACGACTACACACATTCTCTACATCCTTATGCATATGCGGCCAAAAGAAGTGTTCATGCAGCAAGTTCAATGTCTTATGCACACCAAAGTGACCCATTAAACCTCCCGCATGCGATTCTAACACTAATAACTCACGCATAGAACAAGTAGGGATGCATAATTTCGACTCTTTGAACAAGAAACCATCATGCACATAATAACCATCATAGGACCTAGATTTCGAGCTACATGAAGCATAGATGGGGCTGAAATAGGCGTCCTCAACATACAGTGCTTTAATAGACTCAAAACCAAGCATCTTAGCATGCATTAAGTTCAAAAGAGCGTACCTTCTTGATAGGGCATCGGCGACCACATTTTCCTCGCCTTTCTTGTACTTGATAACATACGGAAAGGATTCGATGAACTCGACCCATCTCGCATGTCTTTTGTTCAGATTGTTTTGCCCTTTCAAGTGCTTCAAACTCTCATGATCCGTGTGTATGACGAACTCCTTGGGCCACAAGTAGTGCTGCCATGTATCCAATGCACGCTTCAAAGCGTATAGCTCTTTATCGTACGTCGAATAACGCAAACTGGCGCCATTGAGTTTCTCACTGAAATAGGCCACGGGACGTTTTTCCTGCATCAAAACAGCACCAATACCTATCCCGGAAGCATCACACTCGATCTCAAAAGTTTTGGAAAAATCAGGTAAACACAAAACAGGAGCAGAACATAACAATGACTTCAAGGTATTAAAAGCATGCTCTTGTTGTTTACCCCACTCAAATTTCCGATCCTTCTTACTTAGCTCAGTAAGAGGGGCGGCTATACTGGAGAAATCCCGTACAAAACGACGGTAAAACCCAGCTAGACCATGGAATGATCGAACCTCAGAGGCGTTTTTCGGGGTTGGCCATTCCTCAATCGCTTTGATTTTGGAACGGTCTACCTCAATACCTCGTGAACTAACGACAAAGCCTAAAAACACGACTTCATCCATGCAAAAAGAACATTTAGACAAGTTTCCATACAACTTAGCATCACGCAGAAGACAGAAAACACGCCTAAGATGATCTAAGTGCGCCTGTGCATTGTGACTGTAAATCAAAATATCATCAAAGTAGACAACAACAAATTTACCAATCACATCACGCAAAACATGATTCATTAATCTCATAAACGTGCTCGGTGGATTAGTGAGACCAAAAGGCATAACTAACCACTCATATAAACCATGCTTTGTTTTAAACGCAGTTTTCCATTCATCCCCTTCATGCATTCTAACTTGAAAATAACCAGATCTCAAATCTATCTTAGAAAACAACTTAGAACCACTTAATTCATCTAGCATATCATCAAGTCTAGGGATAGGAAATCTGTACTTAACTGTTATCTTGTTGATGGCGCGGCAATCCATGCACATTCTCCATTCGTTGTTCTTCTTGGGCACTAGAATGACTGGAACTGCACAAGGGCTCATCGACTCTCGGATTTGCTTCTTCTCTAGCAACTCCTTTACTTGGCGATCGATCTCCTTCGTCTCTTCAGGTGAAGTGCGGTACGCCGGTCGGTTGGGCAAGACTGCGCCGGGTACGAAGTCGATCTGGTGCTCGATCCCACGAACTGGAGGTAATCCACTTGGAATCTCTTCCGGGAACACATCCGCGAACTCCTCCATAAGTGGCTGCACATCACAAGGCAAAGAAACACCATTAGTAGCACTGCCCTTATAAGATAAAAGAACAAAAGGTAAACCTGCTTTTAGTGCTTTCTCTACGCCTTTAACTGAGATGAACAGGGATCGATTCTTCTCTTGACTTGGGGCTGATCCGGGTGCTTTTCCACGAGCTAAGGCATCATTAGGAGACACCTTAGGGGCTGCAATGGTCGAGCATGAGGTGGAACTCGGTGTTGACGGGGCGGCCGAGTTGGTTCGGGCTGCGGCTGCGGCTTGTTTTGCCCGTTCTTGCTTGAATCTCTCTTGCATCCTTTCTTGATCCTCTGCAACAGCTTTAGGAGTAAGTGGCTTGAGCACAGTGGTTCGACCATCTCGAATAATCGAGTAGGTGTTGGCTAAACCATCGTGAACCGCTTTTCTATCGAACTGCCACGGTCTTCCTAAAAGTATATGGGCTGCTTCCATAGGAATAACATCACAAAGAACAGTGTCAGCATAACGACCTTTAGTAAAAGTAACGTGTACCTGACCTGTCACTCGAATGGATCCTCTGTCAGTAAGCCACTGCAACTTGTATGGCTTCGGATGCTTTATTCTGGTGAGGGCGAGTTTATCAACGGCATACTGACTGATTGCGTTGATTACACTCCCACTGTCGATGATCATGGCACAAGTCTGATCTTTGATGGCAACTCGAGTGTAGAAGATGTTCTCTCGTTGCGATTGCTCTTCGTCTTCACGGTTGATGTTCAGACTGCGAATAGAAACCAAGCTAACATGAGATAGCTCGTCTTCTTCATCATCTGGCTCGACTTCAGGGACCTTGACTGCTTCAGGGGCGGCGCCTTGGGTTTCCTCTTCATCTTCACTGGCTGATTCAAGTCCATTATGTTCATTGAGGAACAGAACACGCCGGTTTGGACACTGGTTCTGAAAATGACCCCAACCTTGACATTTATGACACTGGATGTCACGGGCTCGACTAGGGGCTGCATTTGGCGTTGGAGTGGACTGGTTGGGCCGTTGGAAGGGTGGCCTGGGTGTAGACTCGGGTCTACGGCTTGCTTGCGGTGTAGAACGATCATAACGGCGTTCCGGAGGGCCGGATTGACCTCGGGGTCGTGTGGAATCAGTAGAAGGAGTAGAAGGTGATGTGGACGGTGTACCTTTACTCCAAGATGATCGAGTAGGGGCTGCACTTTGACTGGATCGACGGCGGCCTTCTCGCAACTGCTTTTCCACAATTGATGCGTATTGCACCATTCTCTCAATGCTTGTGAATTCTTTGAGCTCTACTTCACAGGCAATGTCTGGATTCATACCTTCAATGTACCGAATGATGGTAGCATTTAAGGTCTCCTCTTTTCCGACTCGATTCAGGGCCGTTTCTAGCTCTTTGTGGTACTCCTCGATCGATCTAGCTCCTTGCTTGATCCGGTTGAGCTTCTTCTCAAGCTCTCTTTCATAGTGGACTGGGATGAAGCGTCCACGCAAGAATCCTTTCATTTCTTCCCAATTGTCAATGGGTGGATTTCTGTTTCTTCGTCTTCTTTCTTGCTGCATTTCCCACCAAGTGGCTGCGTAGCCTTTAAACTCCAAACATGCTAGCTGCACCTTTTTGGCTTCTGAAAAGTCATAGCATGCGAAAATCTTCTCTACCTTACGTTCCCAATCAAGATAGATATCGGGATCGTGAAGGCCTTCAAACTCTGGAATGCTCGTCTTGATGTTGTGGAGCATTCGATCCTCTTCATAGTCATCTCGACTATGGCCTCGTCTCGGGCGACGTCCTCGGTCAAATTCTTCAGTATTCTCATCAAAGTACTCCTCTTCAGGCTCGTTGTGACGTTCTAGACGTTGATTTCCTCGAATGGGTGGAGGAAAGACAGGTGTCGTTTTAGTGCGTTCAAGAGCATGCACTAAATCGTCTATTTTGTCAGAGAGGGCCTGGTGTTGTCTTTGAACATGCTTAGACAACGCTTCAAAATGGTACTTGGGATCCCACGGTGCGGGTGGATCCGAGTATGACTCCATGGGTGCTTTAGAAGGGTCTTTGGACGGGTCCAAAGGTGGTGAAGTCGAATGGTGATCGACTGGAGGTGTAGAGGATGATTCGGTGTGGGTTCCTTTCTTCATGGTACCTACAAAACGAACAAACGTAAAAGAAAACAAGGTAGGACCTCACAATCTCACGTTCACTCTTTTGTTTTCACTCTTGATTTTACCACTCGTGTTTGCACTCAAAGTGTATGGTGCTCAGTGTGTGAAAATCGTGTATAAGGGAGTAGGGACTCGTGTGGTTTGTTCTAAGGAAGGACGGGAATGCTATTCTCGGAACACGGATGAATGTGGTATGTGTAGATGAGATACGGGTTGGGTATGAGTATGTAGGATGGTGGCCGATTGTAGTAGGGTATAGGGATGGGGTGGCCGAATGGTAGGGTAGTATGGGTGGGGTGTGGTGGTCGAATTAGGGTAGGAAGTATAGGGTAGGAAGGAAAGAAGTAGAAGAGAAAAGGAAAGAAGAAAGAGATAAGGTAAGTAGGGAATTTGGATATGTATCAATCTATGTGACACAATCTAAATGCCTTAATTAGCCTAGACTCTAGAAGGAATGAACAAAAAATAAAATAAGACACTTAAGGAAGTTACCAACAAGAAATAGAACTTGTATGGAAAGTTCCAAAAGTAAAACAAACTTGAAGGAAACTACCAAAAATAAGAAAGACTTATTAAGGTAATTACCAACTAACAACTAGTACCAAAAGGAAAGTACCAAAATTAAAATTGAACAAGATGGGAAACAAAGAATTTTCGTTTTTTTTTTTTTTTTTTTTTTTCGGATTTTTTTTTTTTTTTTTTTTTTTTTTTTTTGAACGATCGACTTTTCTCTCTTTTTTTTTTTAACTGATCGTGTCTCTTTTTTTTTTTTTTTTTTTTTTTTTTTTGAACAATGAACAAACGGAAATTAAATTACAACTCGGTTCAACGTAAAAATAAAATACGACACAAAAACGAACCAAAGCCGACGTGGCTTTGATACCACTTTTATGATACGACCCGGACTCTAGGAACGAACACACGTCGACACACGTAAGTTTTGTGTCTACGATGACTCAAACAATCAAAGTAAAATATGCGGAAGAAAACTAGACGACTAAGACTCAACTAAAACACCTAGACAATGACACACAAAATAACACAAATCCAATGAATATGGGGCTGTTTTGGACGGCTAAGATAAAGGTAAGGATGATGGAATTTCGATGGTATTGAATGGGTTTAGAATGGCTTGAGTAGATAGGATATGATAGAGTTGTATTGAACTTACGGATTGAACGGATGAGATGTTGTTGAACTCGAACAAGGGCTGGAATGGAACGAACGTTGATGATGCTTGGATGACGTCGATCGGCGATGATGGATGGTGTAAAGTCGATGTGAATTACAACCCGAAAGTTGCCTTGAATCTCGAACGTACACAAGGCCAAATTCTTTAAGTTGCTCTTCGATAGCGAGTTTCCGGCGATCCCTCGAACGTGGACGACGAATTCCCTTTGTAAAACTTAGAGGTGCTAAATCTAAGAGTATGAATTTAATTATCCAAATTCACAAAAGAATTAAAGGGGTGAGACGATATTGAAAGCAATGGCTTAAAAATCAAATATAGTCTAAAGTAACAATGAGACATGGATCCCCTATTTATAACAATAGGTGGATCGAAAACTATAAGCTAAGGACCGAAAATCATAGTCCAAATCAATCTAGGATTGTGTTTGGATATTTCCTAAACTAGAATTCTATTTAAGGTAGATTTTGTAGATCTTGCCTTATCTAAAAATCTGGTCAAAATTCTATCTAAAATAACCGAAAATCTTAACTAAAAATCTGCCAAAAATTCGTCCAAACTATAGGATAAATTAAATAAATAAAATACTATAATCTAATAAATCAATCCCCTTAATTGGATCATCAAGGGCCGATTATTTTGGGCTTTTCCACCATACATGCTTAACTTGGGCTGAATAGCAAGTATACACATCAAGCCCAACAAAAGCACACTTGCACGCTTCCTTCATGTATTGCACTCCACATCTTGATCTCCATCTTCCAATGTCAACAAGTTCATCATCTTCAAGCTTCTTTGTACGCCGTCTTCTTCTTCAAGCTTCTTGCGAATTGTAGCTTGCAAATAATCTTGCAACTTCTTAGCTCTTAATCTTGTGACGGGGCCTTTGAATTGAAGCTCTTCATTGACGTCCTCATTGCTATGGATGTCCTCATCAGGTGTAGACCATCGGTATCTCTGAATCGATTTAGGCGGACTCGGACCGGATCCATCTAACTTGATGATGTGGGGCTGTTGTATGAAAGGTGTAGGTAAACCGGTTATTTTGGTGTATGGTGTATGTAGACCACGGGTGTATGGGTGTTCGGGTGTATGGGTGTATGGACTATGTGGTGTATAAGGTGAACCGGGTGTAGGTAGGAAAGGGATGAAAATTTCGAACACTATAGAGTATAGGATTCGAAAATATGGTGGATGAGGATGGAAGATTATGATTAGATATGGATGATGATGAAAAGATCTTGAATAGATATGGATGAGGATGGAAGATATCTAAACAAGGTAGGAAATCTAGTGGATAAGGTAGAATATTTTTGGATAAGTTTGACCAAGTGTGAACACAATCTAACAAATCCCAAAATATCTATCTAAGATGGATTCAAGCCTATCTAGACTAGAAAACAACAAGACAATAAAAATAAACAAGAAATAAAATCTGATTTTCGTTTTTTTTTTTTCGGCGACTTTTTTTTTTTTTTCGTTTTTTTTTTTTTTTTACTTAGCCGATGTCTTTTGCTCCTTTTTTTTTCAATGAATATGAATCAGATTACAACTCGAAACAAATGAAAATTAAATGACACGTACGAAAAATAACTGACACGTAGATGACACGTCGGATTGAACCACGACCAGCAGAGCTGACGTGGCTCTGATGCCAAATGATAAGATTTACGGTATGATGATCAACACCGAGAGAAAAACGCGCGGAAGACTTATAGAATCGAAACACACGTCAACTAAAGAAGGATTCAACCCGACTAATACTAGAACAAAATAAATGACTAAATAACGATATATGACTCTATTGTATGGCTGTACTTAGACTCGATAAAAATAAACAAAGAAAACTAATTAAGAACAAAGAATGACTCAATTTATCTATATGTGCTTAACTCGCTAAATTGAGCACGTATAGGTAAACTCAATGAACTGACCTTGGACACTTATTGAAATCGACTCGATCTTGATGGATAATAATGATATGGACGTTGGTTGGTTGCTGGATGACGTCGGTAATGATTGGCGATGTTGATGAAGATAGAATGAGTTGATACGCGAAAGCAAACCCCGTGGACACTTGATCTGCGAAACGTACTTCACTTGGAATCTCCTCGATAGATGAATTGAACTCGGGACGACACACCCTGTGTAAAACAATACACAAAAAGTCTCGCTACTTGAATTCTCTTCGGTTGCAAATCCGACCCTAACTCCACAAGAGAATTAGAACAAGATTTAAAGATAAAACTTAAAAAGTTGCAAGCTTCTTAAGAGTGTGTATTTTCGGCTGAAAATAAACAAAAAGAGGATCTTGGGTGAGACAATATTGAAAGGTAAATTCTTCTTAATCAAATATGGTCTAAATATCAAAGTAACAATGATCCCCTATTTATAATAGAGGGATGGACGAAAATTCCAAGATAAAATCCTAAAAGAATTAGAAAAAGAGTTTCCTATCATAACTAGGATTGTTTCCTTATCCAAAATCTGTTTTTAAGGAAAGAATCAAAAGATACCAAAAATAAAATAAGAAAAATCTATCTAGATAAAGATAAATCCCAACAACTTGGGCCTTCATAAAACTCGCCTATTTGGACCTTTAATTACACGACATGGGCTGAAATATAGTGTATAATTTCGTGGCCCATGTAATATAATCCTTGCCACCTTTGCATGAAAAACAGCATCTCCCGATTTCCCATGCAAACGCGTATAACTTTTCATGCACACGTCCAAATGGTGTCATTCTTCTTCTCACGTCTTCATGCTTCGTTCTTCATCATCAAATGATAGCATGTTGACCAATCTCGGGCTGAATATTTGATCTTCATGGGCTGCCCAAAATATCTGAATATTTTCATGCACTTGTGTTCTTCAAATCTTGATCTCCAATCTTTAATCTTGAACAACATGATTATCTTTGAAGCTCTCAATGGCATTCTTGGATTTGATTCTTTTATGTTTTTCGGGTTCGTATCAGTATCAGGTTACACGAACAATTGGGGATGAAAATCCAAACCCTAGCCTCACAATGAATTTGAACCACGAATTGATTGAATCCGCGACCCTCGATCAATTGGAAACACGAACTCGAATTGTATGGAAGACGCCACAAACGGGGATGTGAATCCGTTTGATAAGTCAATTGAATCTCACGTAGTGTTGTGAAACTCAGATAATTCTCTCAGAGAGAAAAGTGAAAACTCACGTTTAAAATTAATATCAAAGTTGTGTAATGAAAATAATGAGAGACAAGGTCTTATATAGTTGGTCCAAAACATCAAGTCCCAAAATAAAATCCTACACAAACTAGGAAACAAAATAAGCCAAAATTCGGAACCGCCCGTACAGGCGCGACACGGGCTCGGTCGGGCCGCCTTCGGTCGGGTCGCGCCCGGTGGGCGCGAGTGAGGTCGCGCCGCGTCTGTCACTGGGCCGCGCCTCCATGGGTACTTTTCAACCCTCTGCATCGACGCCCGGTCGCGCCGTGTGATATGATCCTGAAAAGCCTTGAAGAATTAAATCCGGAGCTATCATTCAAAAGTTCGAAGATTGTTAGAATGAGGGCCATCAAAGATTGGAAATCAAGATTTGAAGAACAATACATCATGATCAAAATCACACCATGGGATATCATACTTTAAGAGAAGAAGAATGACGCCATTTGGACGTGTGCATCAAAAGTTATTCGCGTTTGCATGGGAAATCGGGAGATGTTGTTTTTCATGCAAAGGTGGCAAGGATTATATTACATGGGCCACGAAATTATACACTATATTTCAGCCCATGTCGTGTAATTAAAGGTCCAAATAGGCGAGTTTTATGAAGGCCCAAGTTGTTGGGATTTATCTTTATCTAGATTGATTTTTCTTATTTTATTTTTGGTATCTTTTGATTCTTTCCTTAAAAACAGATTTTGGATAAGGAAACAATCCTAGTTATGATAGGAAACTCTTTTTCTAATTCTTTTAGGATTTTATCTTGGAATTTTCGTCCATCCCTCTATTATAAATAGGGGATCATTGTTACTTTGATATTTAGACCATATTTGATTAAGAAGAATTTACCTTTCAATATTGTCTCACCCAAGATCCTCTTTTTGTTTATTTTCAGCCGAAAATACACACTCTTAAGAAGCTTGCAACTTTTTAAGTTTTATCTTTAAATCTTGTTCTAATTCTCTTGTGGAGTTAGGGTCGGATTTGCAACCGAAGAGAATTCAAGTAGCGAGACTTTTTGTGTATTGTTTTACACAGGGTGTGTCGCCCCGAGTTCAATTCATCTATCGAGGAGATTCCAAGTGAAGTACGTTTCGCGGATCAAGTGTCCACGGGGTTTGCTTTCGCGTATCAACTCATTCTATCTTCATCAACATCGCCAATCATTACCGACGTCATCCAGCAGCCATCCAACGTCCATATCATTGTTATCCATCAAGATCCAGTCGATTTCGATAAGTGTCCAAGGTCAGTTCATCGAGTTTACCTATACGTGCTCAATTCAGCGAGTTAAGCACATATAGATAAATTGAGTCATTCTTTGTTCTTAATTAGTTTTCTTTGTTTATTTTTATCAAGTCTAAGTACAGCCATACAATAGAGTCATATATCGTTATTTAGTCATTTATTTTGTTCTAGTATTAGTCGGGTTGAATCCTTCTTTAGTTGACGTGTGTTTCGATTCTATAAGTCTTCCGCGCGTTTTTCTCTCGGTGTTGATCATCATACCGGGAATCGTATCACCGTGTCTGTCCCCGGGTCGCGCCCAGGTCACGCCTCCTCCGTGCTCGGGCCGCGCCACCCCTCCGTTTCACACTCACATGTGATCTTCGTCTTCCAATGATGCTCGGCTTCAACTCCTTCAACGGGTCTCTTTGACGCCTCTTGGGTTCAAACTTCTCGTATAAATCCACTGAGACTCTCTTTGAATCTCTTAGCTCTTGATCGTGTAACTGGCCCTTCTGGTACTTTGATTGGATCGGACATCTCCTTGGCTTGGGTCGTATCACAAACTGATATGACCCGAACTCTAGGAACGAACACACGTCGACACACGTAAGTTTTGTGTCCACGAAGACTCAAATTATCAAAGTAAAAATATGAGGAAGAAAACTAGACGACTAAGACTCAATTAAAATACCTAGACAATGACACACAAAATAACACAAATCCAATGAATATGGGGCTGTTTTGGACGGCTAAGATAAAGGTAAGGGAGATGGAATTTCGATGGTATTGAATGGGTTTAGAATGGCTTGAGTAGATAGGATATGATAGAGTTGAAACGGACTTACGGATGGAACGGTATGCACGATGAATTGGACTCGAACTTGATCACGGTGATGGCTGGACTTGAGGCGGGCGAACGGTGGTGATGGTGGCGTCGCGAAGGTGGTTCGGCGGTGGTGGTAGTGTTGTGAATTACAACCCGAAAGTTGCCTTGAATCTCGAACGTACACAAGGCCAAATTCTTTAAGTTGTTCTTCGATAGCGAGTTTCCGACGATCCCTCGAACGTGGACGGCGAATTCCCTTTGTAAAACTTAGAGGTGCTAAATCTAAGAGTATGAATTTAATTATCTAAACTCACAAAGATCAAAAGGGGAGAGACGATATTGAAAGCAAAGGCTTAATAATCAAATATAGTCTAAAGTAACAATGAGACATGGATCCCCTATTTATAACAATAGGTGGATCGAAAACTATAAGCTAAGGACCGAAAATCATAGTCCAAATCAATCTAGGATTGTGTTTGGATATTTCCTAAACTAGAATTCTATTTAAGGTAGATTTTGTAGATCTTGCCTTATCTAAAAATCTGGTTAAAATTCTATCTAAAATAACCGAAAATTACCAACTAAAAATCTGCAAAATTCGTCCAACCCATAATAAAATAAAATACTATAGTCTAATAAATCAATCCCCTTAATTGGATCATCAAGGGCCGATTATTTTGGGCTTTTCCACCATGCATGCTTAACTTGGGCTGAATAGCAAGTATACACATCAAGCCCAACAAAAGCACACTTGCACGCCTTCTTCATGTATTGCACTCCATATCTTGATCTCCATCTTCCAATGTCAACAAGGTCATCATCTTCAAGCTTCCTTGTACGCCGTCTTCTTCTTCAAGCTTCTTGCGAATTGTAGTTTGCAAATAATCTTGCAACTTCTTAGCTCGTAGTCTTGTGACGGGTCCTTTGAATTGAAGCTCTTCATTGACTTCCTCATTGCTATGGATGTCCTCATCATTCCCCCCCTGCTGAAAAGAATTCGTCCTCGAATTTGACTCCTCATCATGGTCGAATTCATCTGCAACAAAAGGAGATAAATCCGCAACATTAAACGTAGAAGAACACTTGTACTCACCAGGTAGATCA
This sequence comes from Perilla frutescens, assembly GCA_026008535.1. Lineage (NCBI taxonomy): Eukaryota > Viridiplantae > Streptophyta > Magnoliopsida > Lamiales > Lamiaceae > Perilla > Perilla frutescens. The sequence goes on from BRKX01000012.1 coordinate 47,914,627, forward strand.
ATGCGGTATGCATTGTCATTAACACGGCTTAGAACAGTGAAGGGACCATCTCCACGGGGCGACAACTTCGACTTCCTCAAGTTAGGAAATCGGCCAGGGCTAAGGTGTACCCAAACTCGATCTCCGGGCTGAAAGATGACACGTTTGCGCCTCGTGTTGCGTGCGGCGGCTATCCTTGAGCCTTGGTGCTCAATCCGGGCACGTACCTTCTCATGCATCTCTTTGATAAAATCAGCTCTTTTCATACCTTTAACACTTGTTAGATGCTCAACAGGTAAAGGTAACAAATCATTAGGAGTTAACGGATTAAATCCATAAACTACCTCAAAAGGAGACATGTTAGTAGAAGAATGCACAACACGATTATAAGCAAATTCAGCATATGGTAAACATTCTTCCCATGACTTCAAGTTATTCTTAATTAGAGACCTAAGTAAAGCTCCTAAAGTGCGATTCACAACCTCAGTTTGTCCATCGGTTTGTGGATGACATGCAGTAGAAAATAATAACTTAGTACCTAATTTTCCCCACAAAACACGCCAGAAATGTCCTAAAAACTTAGAATCCCTATCACTAACAATAGTACGAGGAATTCCATGCAATCTAACAACATGCACAAAGAACAAGTTGGCAACATGTATAGCATCATCAGTTTTCCTACATGCAATGAAATGAGCCATTTTGGAAAACCTATCAACTACAACAAACACAGAATCCTTACCCGACCTAGACCTAGGTAATCCTAAGATGAAATCCATAGAAATATCAATCCAAGGAGAAGAAGGGGCGGGTAGGGGCGAGTAAAGTCCGAATGGGTGTGAAGTGGATTTGGCTTGACGACAAGTAATGCAACGACTACACACATTCTCTACATCCTTACGCATATGCGGCCAAAAGAAGTGTTCATGCAGCAAGTTCAATGTCTTATGCACACCAAAGTGACCCATTAAACCTCCCGCATGCGATTCTAACACTAATAACTCACGCAAACTGGCGCCATTGAGTTTCTCACTGAAATAGGCCACGGGACGTTTTTCCTGCATCAAAACAGCACCAATACCTATCCCGGAGGCATCACACTCGATCTCAAAAGTTTTGGAAAAATCAGGTAAACACAAAACAGGAGCAGAACATAACAATGACTTCAAGGTATTAAAAGCATGCTCTTGTTGTTTACCCCACTCAAATTTCCGATCCTTCTTACTTAGCTCAGTAAGAGGGGCGGCTATACTGGAGAAATCCCGTACAAAACGACGGTAAAACCCAGCTAGACCATGGAATGATCGAACCTCAGAGGCGTTTTTCGGGGTTGGCCATTCCTCAATCGCTTTGATTTTGGAACGGTCTACCTCAATACCTCGTGAACTAACGACAAAGCCTAAAAACACGACTTCATCCATGCAAAAAGAACATTTAGACAAGTTTCCATACAACTTAGCATCACGCAGAAGATAGAAAACACGCCTAAGATGATCTAAGTGCGCCTGTGCATTGTGACTGTAAATCAAAATATCATCAAAGTAGACAACAACAAATTTACCAATCACATCACGCAAAACATGATTCATTAATCTCATAAACGTGCTCGGTGCATTAGTGAGACCAAAAGGCATAACTAACCACTCATATAAACCATGCTTTGTTTTAAACGCAGTTTTCCATTCATCCCCTTCATGCATTCTAACTTGAAAATAACCAGATCTCAAATCTATCTTAGAAAACAACTTAGAACCACTTAATTCATCTAGCATATCATCAAGTCTAGGGATAGGAAATCTGTACTTAACTGTTATCTTGTTGATGGCGCGGCAATCCATGCACATTCTCCATTCGTTGTTCTTCTTGGGCACTAGAATGACTGGAACTGCACAAGGGCTCATCGACTCTCGGATTTGCTTCTTCTCTAGCAACTCCTTTACTTGGCGATCGATCTCCTTCGTCTCTTCAGGTGAAGTGCGGTACGCCGGTCGGTTGGGCAAGACTGCGCCGGGTACGAAGTCGATCTGGTGCTCGATCCCACGAACTGGAGGTAATCCACTTGGAATCTCTTCCGGGAACACATCCGCGAACTCCTCCATAAGTGGCTGCACATCACAAGGCAAAGAAACACCATTAGTAGCACTGCCCTTATAAGATAAAAGAACAAAAGGTAAACCTGCTTTTAGTGCTTTCTCTACGCCTTTAACTGAGATGAACAGAGATCGATTCTTCTCTTGACTTGGGGCTGATCCGGGTGCTTTTCCACGAGCTAAGGCATCATTAGGAGACGCCTTAGGGGCTGTAATGGTCGAGCATGAGGTGGAACTCGGTGTTGACGGGGCGGCCGAGTTGGTTCGGGCTGCGGCTGCGGCTTGTTTTGCCCGTTCTTGCTTGAATCTCTCTTGCATCCTTTCTTGATCCTCTGCAACAGCTTTAGGAGTAAGTGGCTTGAGCACAGTGGTTCGACCATCTCGAATAATCGAGTAGGTGTTGGCTAAACCATCGTGAACCGCTTTTCTATCGAACTGCCACGGTCTTCCTAAAAGTATATGGGCTGCTTCCATAGGAATAACATCACAAAGAACAGTGTCAGCATAACGACCTTTAGTAAAAGTAACGTGTACCTGACCTGTCACTCGAATGGATCCTCTGTCAGTAAGCCACTGCAACTTGTATGGCTTCGGATGCTTTATTGTGGTGAGGCGAGTTTATCAACGGCATACTGACTGATTGCGTTGATTACACTCCCACTGTCGATGATCATGGCACAAGTCTGATCTTTGATGGCAACTCGAGTGTAGAAGATGTTCTCTCGTTGCGATTGCTCTTCGTCTTCACGGTTGATGTTCAGACTGCGAATAGAAACCAAGCTAACATGAGATAGCTCGTCTTCTTCATCATCTGGCTCGACTTCAGGGACCTTGACTGCTTCAGGGGCGGCGCCTTGGGTCTCCTCTTCATCTTCACTGGCTGATTCAAGTCCATTCTGTTCATTGAGGAACAGAACACGCCGGTTTGGACACTGGTTCTGAAAATGACCCCAACCTTGACATTTATGACACTGGATGTCACGGGCTCGACTAGGGGCTGCATTTGGCGTTGGAGTGGACTGGTTGGGCCGTTGGAAGGGTGGCCTGGGTGTAGACTCGGGTCTACGGCTTGCTTGCGGTGTAGAACGATCATAACGGCGTTCCGGAGGGCCGGATTGACCTCGGGGTCGTGTGGAATCAGTAGAAGGAGTAGAAGGTGATGTGGACGGTGTACCTTTACTCCAAGATGATCGAGTAGGGGCTGCACTTTGACTGGATCGACGGCGGCCTTCTCGCAACTGCTTTTCCACAATTGATGCGTATTGCACCATTCTCTCAATGCTTGTGAATTCTTTGAGCTCTACTTCACAGGCAATGTCTGGATTCATACCTTCAATGTACCGAATGATGGTAGCATTTAAGGTCTCCTCTTTTCCGACTCGATTCAGGGCCGTTTCTAGCTCTTTGTGGTACTCCTCGATCGATCTAGCTCCTTGCTTGATCCGGTTGAGCTTCTTCTCAAGCTCTCTTTCATAGTGGACTGGGATGAAGCGTCCACGCAAGAATTGATGTGACCCGGACAATGTATCCAAGACACGAGATTTATGCGCGCGGAAGACTTCAAGAACGAACTACGTCAGTTAGAAAACAATGGAATCAATCCGACTCAAAATACGATAAAACTTACTAGAATTACGTAGACACGAACTAGGACTCGATTGGAACACTTGGATGGTGGCTGGAACTCGGCGGTGGTGATGGTCACGGCGGCGGATGACGGCGGTATTGATGGTGTTGGTGGCGGCGGTGTTGCTGGTAGAAGGATAGGTTAGATTCGGCGAACCCGTGTTGAATAACCCGAACGCGCACGTCTAGCTTCTCCGGATAGCAATTCTCCCAAGTACTTGAACGCACCCTGAAGAACTTGAATAGGACTATTGAGTTGCTAAAACAATAGAACTTTGAAGATAAAATTTCGATCAACAAAAGATCTTGAGACAGATTGAGAAATAACTCTTGAATTCTTGCAATTGTCTGAATTATGAATGTCACAGGGTGCTCCTATTTATAGGAGAGATTATGAACGAAAATTAACCCTAATTAACTAGATAAACATCAAAAAATACTAATCCTAATCAATCTAGGATAAAATCAAAAGATACCAAAAATAAGATAACAAAAATCTATCTAAATCTAACTAGATAAGGATAAATCCCACAATGGATTTGGGCTGAATATTCTCGCCTATTTGGACTTAATTAATTACAACAATGGGCTGAATTAAGTGATTAAATTCGTGGCCCATGCTACAATTAATATTGCCACCTTTGCATGAAAAACAGCATCTCCCGATTTCCCATGCAAACGCGTATAACTTTTCATGCACACGTCCAAATGGCGTCATTCTTCTTCTCACGTCTTCATGCTTCCTTCTTCTTCATCTATGGCAAGCATGGTGATCAATCTTGAGCTGCCCTTGACTTCATCTTCATGCATTTCGAATTTGCGACGAATAGAAGCTTGTAAATAAGCTTGCAACTTCTTAGCTCGCAAATGCGTCATTGGACCTTTAAACTGCAGCTCCGGATCATCTTCTTCATTGCTATGCTTGATCTCATCATTCCCCCCCTGCTGAAAAGAATTCGTCCTCGAATTCAAGGACTCGTCATCATTGCACTCGAACTCATCATCTGCAGAAAAGGGAGATAAGTCAGCAACATTAAATGTAGACGAACACTTGTACTCACCGGGTAAATCAATGCGATATGCATTGTCATTGACTCGACTCAGCACGGTGAATGGTCCATCTCCTCTAGGCATCAATTTCGATTTTCTCAAGTTGGGAAACCGTCCAGGACTCAGATGAATCCAAACGCGATCTCCAGGCTGGAAAATCACTTGCTTGCGCCGTTTATTCTTTTGAACAGCATTACGTGCGCCAACGGCTTCAATACGCGCACGTACTTTCTCATGCATCTCCTTATTTTGTTCCGCTTTTCTTGTACCTTTAACACTTGTTAGATGCTCAACAGGTAAAGGCAACAGATCATTAGGCGTTAGCGGATTAAAACCATAAACAACTTCAAACGGAGACATATTGGTAGATGAATGCACAACTCGATTATAAGCAAATTCAGCATATGGCAAACAATCTTCCCATGATTTCAAGTTGTTTTTAACTAAAGCACGCAGCAAAGTACCTAAGGTGCGATTAACTACTTCAGTTTGACCATCAGTTTGTGGATGACATGCAGTAGAAAACAACAACTTGGTACCTAATTTTCCCCATAGTACACGCCAAAAATGTGCAAGAAACTTAGAATCCATATCACTAACAATAGTTTTAGGTATTCCATGTAAACGCACAACATGTATAAAGAACAGATTGGCTATGTGTACTGCATCATCGGTTTTCCTACATGCAATGAAATGTGCCATCTTGGAAAACTTATCAACTACAACAAATATGGAATCTCGACCAGACCTAGACCGTGGTAATCCTAATATGAAATCCATAGATAAATCAATCCACGGGGAAGACGGGGCTGGTAGAGGAGTGTATAAACCAAACGGGTGTGATGTAGATTTCGATCTCCTACATGTAATGCATCTACTACACACATTCTCAACATCATGCTTCATACGTGGCCAAAAGAAATGTTCATGCAGCAAGTTTAACATTTTAGACACACCAAAGTGACCCATTAAACCTCCCGCATGCGATTCAAGAACTAACAACTCACGCATAGAAGACTTAGGAATGCATAACTGTGAACCCTTGAACAAGAAACCCTCATGCACAAAACATGCAGCATAACACTCAACAAAACAATCAACTATCCAACATGTAGCATATAATGGATCGAACATGGTATAACAAACAATTATGCAATTTTCAGCATGTTCAACACTATAATTAGATTTCAAATGAGCAATGGAAAAACACATACTAATCGAATTCAAATACCATGCTCGCATCTTACACTTGGTTGGAACAAACAATAGCTTTCTACTTTTCAACCTTTTCATGCAATTCAAGTCAAATCCAAATGTTAAATTGATTCTAAAAAGAAACATGGATTCAACTATGCACATCAAATACCTATCAATACTAGAATAGTATAGACGGTACTTACCTCTCTCGATTTCAAGTAACACGTCCTTAAGATAAACAACATGGGTATTGGACGACTTATCTAGAACAAGCTGATCTCTAAGTCGAACATCATCATGCTCCAACTTCAGCTCTTCGTTGATCTCTTCTTGAGAGTTAGAAACTTCTTCCAAGCTGCCATCAGGGTTGGATGTAGCTATTCCAGGCTGCTCCATCTCGAACTCTCTCTTCTCGATCTGCACATCACTAGAAAAACAATCATTAGTAGCACTGTTCTGAGAAATCAATAGATTATCCGACTTACCCGAATCCAGTGTTGGATCAATGCATATGGGCTGCGACGGAATTGTAGCTTCACTTATCATGTCTGAATTTAACTGGTGATCTGCGTTGGATGAACTAGACGACATGTCTTGATGTGAACAAGACTCCAACGGTGTCATAGTAGGGCTAGGGACGGTGGCGATTGATTCGCTCTCGATAGTTGCGGCCTTCCTTTCCCTTTCGGCTTTAAATTTTTCTTGCATCCACTTCTGATCCTTAATGACGTCCTCAGGTGCCAAAGGCATCAGTTTGATGGGTCGTCCATTCCAAGCAAAGGAATAAGTGTTGGCGTGACAATCGTGCACTGCTCCTCGATCGAATTGCCACGGTTGACCTAGAAGAATGTGTGTTGCCTCCATAGGAATGACATCACATAAAACAGTGTCAGTATATCGACCAATAGCAAATGCGACACTTACCTGACTTGTGATTGTAAGCCGCTGCAACTTATAGGGCTTGGGATGCTTCTGTGGTACTAGGCCGAGCTTGTCCACTGCATATTGACTAATGGCGTTAAATACACTACCACTGTCAATAATCATGGAACCAATTTTGTCTTGGATGGAGCAACGGGTGTAGAAAATATCTTCCTGTTGGTCCATTTATCCTGCAAAACGAACAAACGTGAAGAAAAAGTAAAGTAGAACCTCACAATTCCTCACAAACGCTCGTGTATGTCACTCTTGATTTTTCCACTCGTGTTTAACTCTCAAGTATGTGTGGTGCACGTGTGGAGTGAAATATGGGGGTGGGTTGATCGAAAAAGTTCAGCAGTTTCTCTTGACTAGCTCCTCTGGGTCTTCTTCAAGCTCCAATGGATAAAATCAAGCCGGAAGGTTGCTAAGAGTAGAAGTAGGCGTGTGGAATGAGTAATTCAGCTGGTGGTGTATATGGACCACGGGTGTACGGGTGTATGGGTGTACGGGTGTATGGGTGTATGGGTGTATGGACTATGTGGTGTATAAGGTGAGCCGAGTGTATATGGAAGAGATGAAATTTTCGAGCCCTTTAGTGTGTAGGATCGAAAATATGGATGGATAAGGGTGAAGGATTTGATTAGATATGGATGAGGATAGAAAGATCTTGAATAGATGTAGATTAGGATGAAATCTATCTAAACTAGGTAAGAAATCTAATGGATAAAGGAAAAAGGATTTTGGATGTGTGAACACAATCTAAGAATCCCTAAAAAGATGGAACAAATCTAAAAACAAGGAATTAAAATTGAAAACAAGTAGAACAATCTGATTTTCGTTTTTTTTTTTTTTTTTTTTTTTTTTTTAATCGGCGATTTTTTTTTTTTTCTTTTTTTTGGCTGATTTCTTTTCTTTTTTTTTTTTTTTGTTTTCAATGAATATGAATCAGATTACAATAGACTCGAAACAATACAAAAATTAAATGAAACGTATGACAGAAAACTAACACGTATTTGACACGTAGATGACACGTCGGATTGAACCACGACCAGCAGAGCTGACGTGGCTCTGATGCCAAATTTATGATGTGACCCGGACAATGTATCCAAGACACGAGATTTATGCGCGCGGAAGACTTCAAGAACGAACTACGTCAGTTAGAAAACAATGGAATCAATCCGACTCAAAATACGATAAAACTTACTAGAATTACGTAGACACGAACTAGGACTCGATTGGAACACTTGGATGGTGGCTGGAACTCGGCGGTGGTGATGGTCACGGCGGCGGATGACGGCGGTATTGATGGTGTTGGTGGCGGCGGTGTTGCTGGTAGAAGGATAGGTTAGATTCGGCGAACCCGTGTTGAATAACCCGAACGCGCACGTCTAGCTTCTCCGGATAGCAATTCTCCCAAGTACTTGAACGCACCCTGAAGAACTTGAATAGGACTATTGAGTTGCTAAAACAATAGAACTTTGAAGATAAAATTTCGATCAACAAAAGATCTTGAGACAGATTGAGAAATAACTCTTGAATTCTTGCAATTGTCTGAATTATGAATGTCACAGGGTGCTCCTATTTATAGGAGAGATTATGAACGAAAATTAACCCTAATTAACTAGATAAACATCAAAAAATACTAATCCTAATCAATCTAGGATAAAATCAAAAGATACCAAAAATAAGATAACAAAAATCTATCTAAATCTAACTAGATAAGGATAAATCCCACAATGGATTTGGGCTGAATATTCTCGCCTATTTGGACTTAATTAATTACAACAATGGGCTGAATTAAGTGATTAAATTCGTGGCCCATGCTACAATTAATATTGCCACCTTTGCATGAAAAACAGCATCTCCCGATTTCCCATGCAAACGCGTATAACTTTTCATGCACACGTCCAAATGGCGTCATTCTTCTTCTCACGTCTTCATGCTTCCTTCTTCTTCATCTATGGCAAGCATGGTGATCAATCTTGAGCTGCCCTTGACTTCATCTTCATGCATTTCGAATTTGCGACGAATAGAAGCTTGTAAATAAGCTTGCAACTTCTTAGCTCGCAAATGCGTCATTGGACCTTTAAACTGCAGCTCCGGATCATCTTCTTCATTGCTATGCTTGATCTCATCAAGAATCCTTTCATTTCTTCCCAATTGTCAATGGGTGGATTTCTGTTTCTTCGTCTTCTTTCTTGCTGCATTTCCCACCAAGTGGCTGCGTAGCCTTTAAACTCCAAACATGCTAGCTGCACCTTTTTGGCTTCTGAAAAGTCATAGCATGCGAAAATCTTCTCTACCTTACGTTCCCAATCAAGATAGATATCGGGATCGTGAAGGCCTTCAAACTCTGGAATGCTCGTCTTGATGTTGTGGAGCATTCGATCCTCTTCATAGTCATCTCGACTATGGCCTCGTCTCGGGCGACGTCCTCGGTCAAATTCTTCAGTATTCTCATCAAAGTACTCCTCTTCAGGCTCGTTGTGACGTTCTAGACGTTGATTTCCTCGAATGGGTGGAGGAAAGACAGGTGTCGTTTTAGTGCGTTCAAGAGCATGCACTAAATCGTCTATTTTGTCAGAGAGGGCCTGGTGTTGTCTTTGAACATGCTTAGACAACGCTTCAAAATGGTACTTGGGATCCCACGGTGCGGGTGGATCCGAGTATGACTCCATGGGTGCTTTAGAAGGGTCTTTGGACGGGTCCAATGGTGGTGAAGTCGAATGGTGATCGACTGGAGGTGTAGAGGATGATTCGGTGTGGGTTCCTTTCTTCATGGTACCTACAAAACGAACAAACGTAAAAGAAAACAAGGTAGGACCTCACAATCTCACGTTCACTCTTTTGTTTTCACTCTTGATTTTACCACTCGTGTTTGCACTCAAGTGTATGGTGCTCAGTGTGTGAAAATCGTGTATAAGGGAGTAGGGACTCGTGTGGTTTGTTCTAAGGAAGGACGGGAATGCTATTCTCGGAACACGGATGAATTTGGTATGTGTAGATGAGATACGGGTTGGGTATGAGTATGTAGGATGGTGGCCGATTGTAGTAGGGTATAGGGATGGGGTGGCCGAATGGTAGGGTAGTATGGGTGGGGTGTGGTGGTCGAATTAGGGTAGGAAGTATAGGGTAGGAAGGAAAGAAGTAGAAGAGAAAAGGAAAGAAGAAAGAGATAAGGTAAGTAGGGAATTTGGATATGTATCAATCTATGTGACACAATCTAAATGCCTTAATTAGCCTAGACTCTAGAAGGAATGAACCAAAAATAAAATAAGACACTTAAGGAAGTTACCAACAAGAAATAGAACTTGTATGGAAAGTTCCAAAAGTAAAACAAACTTGAAGGAAACTACCAAAAATAAGAAAGACTTATTAAGGTAATTACCAACTAACAACTAGTACCAAAAGGAAAGTACCAAAATTAAAATTGAACAAGATGGGAAACAAAGAATTTTCGTTTTTTTTTTTTTTTTTTTTTTTTTTGGATTTTTTTTTTTTTTTTTTTTGAACGATCGACTTTTCTCTTTTTTTTTTTAACTGATCGTGTCTCTTTTTTTTTTTTTTTTTTTTTTTTGAACAATGAACAAACGGAAATTAAATTACAACTCGATTCAACGTAAAAATAAAATACGACACAAAAACGAACCAAAGCCGACGTGGCTTTGATACCACTTTTATGATATGACCCGAACTCTAGGAACGAACACACGTCGACACACGTAAGTTTTGTGTCCACGAAGACTCAAATTATCAAAGTAAAAATATGCGGAAGAAAACTAGACGACTAAGACTCAATTAAAATACCTAGACAATGACACACAAAATAACACAAATCCAATGAATATGGGGCTGTTTTGGACGGCTAAGATAAAGGTAAGGGAGATGGAATTTCGATGGTATTGAATGGGTTTAGAATGGCTTGAGTAGATAGGATATGATAGAGTTGAAACGGACTTACGGATGGAACGGTATGCACGATGAATTGGACTCGAACTTGATCACAGTGATGGCTGGACTTGAGGCGGGCGAACGGTGGTGATGGTGGCGTCGCGAAGGTGGTTCGGCGGTGGTGGTAGTGTTGTGAATTACAACCCGAAAGTTGCCTTGAATCTCGAACGTACACAAGGCCAAATTCTTTAAGTTGTTCTTCGATAGCGAGTTTCCGACGATCCCTCGAACGTGGACGGCGAATTCCCTTTGTAAAACTTAGAGGTGCTAAATCTAAGAGTATGAATTTAATTATCTAAACTCACAAAGATCAAAAGGGGAGAGACGATATTGAAAGCAAAGGCTTAATAATCAAATATAGTCTAAAGTAACAATGAGACATGGATCCCCTATTTATAACAATAGGTGGATCGAAAACTATAAGCTAAGGACCGAAAATCATAGTCCAAATCAATCTAGGATTGTGTTTGGATATTTCCTAAACTAGAATTCTATTTAAGGTAGATTTTGTAGATCTTGCCTTATCTAAAAATCTGGTCAAAATTCTATCTAAAATAACCGAAAATTACCAACTAAAAATCTGCAAAATTCGTCCAACCCATAATAAAATAAAATACTATAGTCTAATAAATCAATCCCCTTAATTGGATCATCAAGGGCCGATTATTTTGGGCTTTTCCACCATGCATGCTTAACTTGGGCTGAATAGCAAATATACACATCAAGCCCAACAAAAGCACACTTGCACGCCTTCTTCATGTATTGCACTCCATATCTTGATCTCCATCTTCCAATGTCAACAAGGTCATCATCTTCAAGCTTCCTTGTACGCCGTCTTCTTCTTCAAGCTTCTTGCGAATTGTAGTTTGCAAATAATCTTGCAACTTCTTAGCTCGTAGTCTTGTGACGGGTCCTTTGAATTGAAGCTCTTCATTGACTTCCTCATTGCTATGGATGTCCTCATCAGAAACCACCATAAATTTGGCAATGTATCCAAGACACGAGATTTATGCACGCGGAAGACTCAAGAATCGAACTACGTCAGCTAGGATAAATGGAATTCAATCCGACTCAAAACACGGTAAAACTTACTAGAATTACGCAGACACGAACTATGACTCGATGAACACACTTGATACGTCGAAGGGTGGCTGGAATCTGATGGTGAACGGCGGTGGAGTGTTGGTGATGGCGGTGGTGGTTTGGTAGAAGGATAGGACAGATCGGTGAACCCGTGTTGTATCAACCCGAACGCACTCGTCTAGCTTCTCCGGATAGCAATTCTCCCAAGTACTCGTTGTACCCTGAAGAACTTGAATAAGACTATTGAATTGCGAGATCAATAGAATTGTGTTTGATCAACTAAAGGATCGATAAATGTGATCAACCAAAGGATCGGTGAGACAATTGAGAAATTAACTCTTTATTTCATGCAACGTCTGAATTATGAATGTCACATGGTGCTCCTATGGACGAAAATTAGAGTCCTAATACTAGAAGAATTCGAAATAAACTAGTTCTAATCTATCTAGGATTGTTACCTTATCCAAAATTTGGTTTTAAGGTAAGAATCAAAAGATACAAAAAATAAAGATAACAAAAATCTAACTAGATAAAGATAAATCCTAACTAACTTTGGGCTTGAACAACTCGCCAATTTTTGGATTGGGCCTCAAATTAACGTGTTGGGCTATTATTGGATGAATCCACACGCTATCTTCAACATCAACCTAGTCAGTATGCCCATACCGACTGTCTTCATGCAATCTGGTCAGTATGCCCATACCGACTGTCTTCATGCCAAGATTCTCCAACTCTTCAATTTTGATCATCATGTATTGTTCTTCAAATCTTGATTTCCAATCTTTGATGGCCCTCATTCTAACAATCTTCGGACCTTTGAATGATAGCTCCAGATTTAATTCTTCAAGGCTTTTCAGGATCATATCATTCCCCTCCTCTTGAAAAGAATTCTTCCTCGAATTCAAATCTTCGGGGTCAAGGACTACCATGAATGGATCATCAAACTCCTTTGTGTGCACAACTAAATCATATGGAATATTCTCAACAACCTGTAAAATAAAGACATCAAAAGTACAAGGTTGATCAAAAATGTTAGAACTCGGTAGCTCCTCCATGACTGCTTCTTTGAGTTCTTTGTGCTCCACAGTCTTTACTCCATTAATGTCAATCTCCTCTTGAAAATATGGCTGCATTTCCAACAGCTCTTCAACTGGTTCGAACTCCTCAGCTTCGAACAACTCTTTAATAATTCCGATCTCCTCTACGGCAGTAACAACCTTCATTTCTTCTCTCTCAACTTCTCCAACGTCTTCACAAGTAGCAACATTTATCAATTCATCAAGAGATGCTTCAACTGAAATTGTTACCTCGAAAGTAGAATCTTCTTTGATGGCAACGATCTCAGATGGTAACTCAACGTGGATCTCCTCTTGAATGTTGCTGGCTTGGCTTGGAACATTGATGACCAGCTGAACTGGTGATACAGGCCGTGTAGGTGGCACATAGGTACTTAGAAACTCCTCAAATGACTCAGGTTCGCTCCAATGAAACGGGGTTGTTTGGCGATGAGCTCTAGGTGACAACTCTACATTTGACTCTACTTGAACCACTTCATTTTGCCTCATCTCTTGATGTGACCCGGACAATGAATCCAAGACACGAAGAATACGCAGGCGGAAGACTTTAAGCATTCGAACTACGTCAGCTAAAGAAGGACTCAACCCGACACGAATTAAACGGTAAAACTTACTAGAAATTCGAACAACGAAAAGAACGACGATGAGGACACTTGGAACACTTGAAGATGGCTGGAATTATGGTGATGGTGGCGGCGGAAGGCTTTGGTGTAGATGGACTTGGCGGCGGCGATGGTAGTGTTGTGGATTGGATAGATTCGGCGAACCCGTGTTGATAACCCGAACACGCACGTCTAACTTCTCCGGATAGCAATTCTCCCAAGTACTTGATAAATACCCTGAAAAACTTAAATAAGACTATTGATTTGCTAGAACAATAGAATTGTTTGTAGATAGGTGATCAACCAAAGGATCGGAGACAAAAGAAGGAATAAATCTCAAAACTCATGCAATTGTCTGAATAATAATTTCACAAGGTACTCCTATTTATAGGAGAGAATTATGAACGAAATTAAGAGCCCTAATACTAGAAGAATTCAAAATAATCTAGTTCTAATCTATCTAGGATTTTTACCTTATCCAAAATCTGGTTTTAAGGTAAGAATCAAAAGATACCAAAAATAAAGATAACAAAAATCTAACTAGATAAAGATAAATCCTAACCAACTTTGGGCTTGAACAACTCACCAATTTTTTGGACTTGGGCTTCTTCTTTAACGTGTTGGACTATTATTGGATGAATCCACACATTATCTTCAACGTCAACCTAGTCAGTATGCCCATACCGACTGTCTTCATGCAATCTGGTCAGTATGCCCATACCGACTGTCTTCATGCCTTCATTCTTCAACTCTTCAAGTATGATATACCATGGTGTGATTTTGATCATCATGTATTGTTCTTCAAATCTTGATTTCCAATCTTTGATGACCCTCATTCTAACAATCTTCGGACCTTTGAATGATAGCTCCGGATTTAATTCTTCAAGGCTTTTCAGGATCATATCATCTCTAGACTCTCCAACCACTTCTCTATCTCAATGGCGTATTGCACCATGTCTTTCAACTTGTCGAAGTGATACAATGCTACCTTTTCTCAGATTTCTCTTCGTAGACCAGCTAGGAATCTATCCATGGTATCTTCTAGATACTCCTCTATATCAGCTCGTCTCATGGCTTCAATCATTTTGTGGTAGTAGTCATTTACACTTCGATCTCTTTGTCTAAGCTTGTATAGCTTTTCCTCCAACTCCCATTGGTAGTGGTCTGGAATGAAGCGTTTCCGCATCAAATCTTTCAACTCACGCCATGTGTCGATCGGTGCAAGGTGATCTCGGTGACATCGATTTTGCTGGAATTCCCACCATGTTGCTGCGTAGTCTTTAAACTCCAATGTGGCTAACTGCACCTTCTTTGGCTCGGGGAAGTAGTAGTACTTAAAAATCTTATCAACTCTGCATTCCCAATCTAGGTACACTACTGGATCGTATAGACCCTCAAACTCTGGGATGGTTATCTTGTTGCGGTGTAGACCATCGGCATCTCTAAATCGATTCGGGCGGACTCGGACCGGATCCATCTAACTTGATGATGTGGGGCTGTTGTATGAAAGGTGTAGGTAAACCGGTTATTTTGGTGTATGGTGTATGTGGACCACGGGTGTATGGGTGTTCGGGTGTATGGGTGTATGGACTATGTGGTGTATAAGGTGAACCGGGTGTAGGTAGGAAAGGGATGAAAATTTCGAACACTATAGAGTATAGGATTCGAAAATATGGTGGATGAGGATGGAAGATTATGATTAGATATGGATGAGGATGAAAAGATCTTGATTAGATATGGATTAGGATGAAAGATATCTAAACAAGGTAGGAAATCTAATGGATAAGGAAAAAGGATTTTGGATGTGTTTGACCAATGTGAACACAATCTAAGAATCCCTAAATATATGGAACAAATATAAAAACAAGGAATTAAAATCAAAATCAAGTAGAACAAATTTGAATTTTCGTTTTTTTTTTTCGGCGACTTTTTTTTTCGTTTTTTTTACTTAGCCGATGTCTTTTGCTCATCTTTTTTTTTCAATGAATATGAATCAGATTACAAAAGACTCGATACAAAAATTAAATGACACGTACGATAGATAACTGACACGTATTTGACACGTCGGATTGAACCACGACCAGCAGAGCTGACGTGGCTCTGATGCCAAATTTATGATGTGACCTGGACAATGTATCCAAGACACTTGATTTATGCACGCGGAAGACTCAAGAATCGAACTACGTCAGCTAGGATAAATGGAATTCAATCCGACTCAAAACACGATAAAACTTACTAGAATTACGTAGACACGAACTATGACTCGATGAACACACTTGATACGTCGAAGGGTGGCTGGAATCTGATGGTGAACGGCGGTGGAGTGTTGGTGATGGCGGCGGTGGTTTGGTAGAAGGATAGGATAGATCGGTGAACACGTGTTGTATCAACCCGAACGCACTCGTCTAGCTTATCCGGATAGCAATTCTCCCAAGTACTCGTTGTACCCTGAAGAACTTGAATAAGACTATTGAATTGTTAGATCAATAGAATTGTGTTTGATCAACCAAAGGATCGATAAATGTGATCAACCAAAGGATCGGTGAGACAATTGAGAAATTAACTCTTTATTTCATGCAACGTCTGAATTATGAATGTCACATGGTGCTCCTATGGACGAAAATTAGAGTCCTAATACTAGAAGAATTCGAAATAAACTAGTTCTAATCTATCTAGGATTGTTACCTTATCCAAAATCTGGTTTTAAGGTAAGAATCAAAAGATACAAAAAATAAAGATAACAAAAATCTAACTAGATAAAGATAAATCCTAACTAACTTTGGGCTTGAACAACTCGCCAATTTTTGGACTTGGGCCTCAAATTAACGTGTTGGGCTATTATTGGATGAATCCACACGCTATCTTCAACATCAACCTAGTCAGTATGCCCATACCGACTGTCTTCATGCAATCTGGTCAGTATGCCCATACCGACTGTCTTCATGCCAAGATTCTCCAACTCTTCAATTTTGATCATCATGTATTGTTCTTCAAATCTTGATTTCCAATCTTTGATGGCCCTTATTCTAACAATCTTCGGACCTTTGAATGATAGCTCCAGATTTAATTCTTAAAGGCTTTTCAGGATCATATCATGGTCTCACTAATGCACCGAGCACATTTATGAGATTGATGAATCATGTTTTGCGTGATGTGATTGGAAAATTCGTGGTTGTATACTTTGATGATATTCTGATTTACAGTCACAGTGCACAGGCGCACCTAGAACACCTTAGGCGTGTATTTTGCTTATTGCGTGATGCTAAGTTGTATGGAAACTTGTCTAAGTGTTCATTTTGTATGGATGAAGTCATATTTCTAGGATTTGTCGTTAGTTCACGAGGTATTGAGGTAGACCGTTCCAAAATCAAAGCGATTGAGGAATGGCCAACCCCGAAAAACGCCTCTGAGGTTCGATCATTCCATGGACTAGCTGGGTTTTACCGTCATTTTGTACGGGATTTCTCCAGTATAGCCGCCCCTCTTACTGAGCTAAGTAAGAAGGACCGAAAATTTGAGTGGGGTAAACAACAAGAGCATGCTTTTACTACTTTGAAGTCTTTGTTATGTTCAGCTCCTGTTCTTTATTTACCTGATTTTACTAAGACTTTTGAGATCGAGTGTGATGCTTCGGGCATAGGTATTGGTGCTGTTTTGATGCAGGAAAAACGACCCGTTGCATACTTCAGTGAGAAGTTAAATGGCGCCTCCCTTAGGTATTCCACGTACGATAAAGAGCTCTACGCTTTAAAGCGTGCGTTGGACACATGTCAGCACTATCGCTGGCCTAAGGAGTTCGTCATCCACACGGATCATGAAAGTTTGAAGCACTTGAAAGGGCAAAACAATCTGAACAAGAGACATGCGAGATGGGTCAAGTTCATCGAGTCTTTCCCGTATGTTATCAAGTACAAGAAAGGCGAAGACAATGTGGTCGCCGATGCTCTATCAAGAAGGTACGCTCTTTTGAACTTAATGCATGCTAAGATGCTTGGTTTCGAGTCCATTAAGCCACTCTATGTTGAGGACGCCTACTTCAGCCCCATTTATGCCTCATGTAGTTCGAAACCTAGGTCTTTTGATGGTTATTATGTGCATGATGGTTTCCTGTTCAAAGAGTCGAAGTTATGCATTCTTGTATGTTCTATGCGTGAGCTATTAGTGTTAGAATCGCATGCGGCGGGTTTAATGGGTCACTTTGGTGTGCATAAGACATTGAACTTGCTGCATGAACACTTCTTTTGGCCACATATGCGTAAGAATGTAGAGAATGTGTGTAGTCGATGCATTACATGTCGTCAAGCCAAATCCACTTCACACCCATTCGGATTGTACACGCCCCTACCCGCCCCTTCAGCCCCTTGGATCGATATTTCTATGGATTTCATCTTAGGATTGCCTAGGTCTAGGTCGGGTAAGGATTCTGTGTTTGTTGTCGTTGATAGGTTTTCCAAAATGGCTCATTTCATTGCATGTAGGAAAACTGATGATGATGTTTACATTGCCAACTTGTTCTTTGTTCATGTTGTTCGTTTGCATGGAATTTGATGTGACCCGGACAAATAATCCAAGACACGAGAAATATGCAAGCGGAAGACTTTAAGGACTCGAACAACGTCAGCGAATGAAGGACTCAATCCGACTTGAATTAACATGATAAAACTTACTAGAATATGGCAACAGACGATGGACTCGATGATAACACTTGGAACACTCGAGGGTGACTGGAATTACGGCGGCGTACGGCGGTGAGGCGACGGTAGACGTCGTGAGGTGTGGAATTGGCGGCGGTGAATAAGGTAGAAGGATAGGTCAAAGCGGTGAACCCATGTTGAATCAACTCGAACGCACTCATCTAACTTCTCCGGATAGCAATTCTCCCAAGTACTCGTTGTACCCTGAAGAACTTGAATAAGACTATTGAATTGCTAGATCAATAGAATTGTGTTTGATCAACCAAAGGATCGATAAATGTGATCAACCAAAGGATCGGTGAGACAATTGAGAAATTAACTCTTTATTTCATGCAACGTCTGAATTATGAATGTCACAGGGTGCTCCTATTTATAGGAGTGAATATGGAAGAAAATTAGAGTCCTAAAACTAGTAAAAATCGAAAATATACTAATCCTAATCAAACTAGGATAAAATCAAAAGATACCAAAAATAAGATAAAAAAATCTATCTAAATCTAACTAGATAAGGATAAATCCCAAATTGACTTTGGGCTTGAAAATCTCGCCTATCTTGGACTTGGGCCTCACAATTAACGTGTTGGACTATTAATGGATGAATCCACACGTTATCTTCAACGTCAACCTAGTCAGTATGCCCATACCGACTGTCTTCATGCAATCTGGTCAGTATGCCAATACCGACTGTCTTCATGCCTTCATTCTTCAACTCTTCAAGTATGATATCCCATGGTGTGATTTTGATCATCATGTATTGTTCTTCAAATCTTGATTTCCAATCTTTGATGGCCCTCATTCTAACAATCTTCAGACTTTTGAATGATAGCTCCGGATTTAATTCTTCAAGGCTTTTCAGGATTATATCATTCCCTCCTCTTGAAAAGAATTCGTCCTCGAATTCAAATCTTCGGGATAAAAGATGAACACGAAATGAACATCAATCTCTTTTTGCTCAAGATCAATAACATGGGGCACATATTTAGCAACCTGTAAAATAGAGATATTTGTTGACAAATGATGTTAGAATTCGACTGCGTCTCCATGCTAGCTTGATCGAGCTCCATATGATCTACGATCATTTCCTCATGGATGTCGGTTTCCTCTTCAAAACAAAGCTGCATCTCCATCAATTTCTCAACTACATCAACTTCCTCAACGGTGGCAATAATCTCTATTTCTTCTTCTTCTTCTTCTTCGACTTTTCCAACATCTTCACAATTAGCAACATCTATCAATTCATCAATAGGTGCATCAACTGAAATTGTTACCTCGAAAGTAGAATCTTCTTTGATGGCAACGATCTCAGATGGTAACTCAACATGGATCTCCTCTTGAATGTCGCTGGCTTGGCTTGGCATATCCATGACTAGCTGGACTGGTGATGCAGGCCGTGTAGGTGGTACATAGGTACGTAGAAACTCCTCGAATGACTCAGGTTCGCTCCAACGAAATGGGGCTGTTTGGCGATGAGTTCTAGGTGACAACTCTACATTTGACTCTACTTGAACCACTTCATTTTGCAGACTCTCCAACCACTTCTCTATCTCAATGGCATATTGCACCATGTCTTTCAACTTGTCGAAGTGATACATTGCTACCTTTTCTTGGATTTCCCTTCGTAGACCAGCTAGGAATCTATCCATGGTATCTTCTAGATACTCCTCTATATCAGCTCGTCTCATGGCTTCAATCATTTTGTAGTAGTAGTCATTTACACTTCGATCTCTTTGCCTAAGCTTGTAAAGCTTTTCCTCCAACTCCCATTGGTAGTGGTCTGGAATGAAGCGTTTCCGCATCAAATCTTTCAACTCACGCCATGTGTCAATAGGTGGAAGGTGATCTCGGTGGCATCGATCTTGCTGGAATTTCCACCATGTTGCTGCGTAGTCTTTAAACTCCAATGTGACTAATTGCACCTTCTTTGGCTCGGGGAAGTAGTAGTAGTTAAAAATCTTATCAACTCTGCGTTCCCAATCTAGGTACGCTTCTGGATCGTATAGACCCTCAAACTCTGGGATGGTTATCTTGTTGCGGTGTAGACCATCGGCATCTCTGAATCGATTCGGGCGGGCTCGGACTGGATCCATCTAACTTGATGATGTGGGGTTGCTGTATAGATGGTGTAGGTAAACCTGCTGATTGGTGTATGTGGACCACGGGTGTATGGGTGTACGGGTGTATGGGCGTATGGACCAAGTTGTTATTTTCTACTGCATGTCACCCGCAAACTGATGGGCAAACTGAAGTAGTTAATCGCACCCTAGGTACTTTACTTCGTGCACTAATTAAGAACAACTTGAAGAATTGGGAAGATTGTTTGCCATTCGCTGAATTTGCATATAACCGTGTTGTGCATTCATCTACTCATATGTCTCCATTTGAAGTTGTTTATGGATTTAACCCTTTAACCCCTTCGGATCTTTTACCATTACCTGTTGAGCATTTGTCAAGTGTGAAAGGTTTGAAGCGGGCTGATTTTATCAAGGAGATACATGAAAAGGTAAGAGCTCGAATTGAGCAAAAAGGAGCCAACACCGCCGCCGCACGGAACCAACATCGGCGTCGAGTTGTGTTCAAGCCCGGAGATCAAGTATGGATTCATCTAAGTCCTGGTCGGTTCCCGAACCTCAGAAAGTCGAAGCTCAACCCAAGAGGTGATGGTCCGTTCACCGTGATCAGCCGCGTGAACGACAATGCATACCGCATTGATTTGCCTGGTGAGTATAAGTGCTCTAGTACATTTAATATTGCTGATCTCTCCCCTTATTCTGCAGATATTTTCGATGATGAGGATGCGAATTCGAGTACGAATTCTTTTCAGCAGGGGGGGAATGATGAAGCCATGCCTAGCATGGATGAGGTGAATCCCGAGCTGCAGTTGCAAGGGCCGATTACACACCTAC
This sequence comes from Perilla frutescens, assembly GCA_026008535.1. NCBI lineage: Eukaryota > Viridiplantae > Streptophyta > Magnoliopsida > Lamiales > Lamiaceae > Perilla > Perilla frutescens. The sequence continues at coordinate 47,935,799 of BRKX01000012.1, forward strand.
GAGCAAAGAAGTTACAAGGCTATTTCCAAGCCATTGTAAGAAAGAAGTTTGAAGAAGAAGTGATCGAGCCACTCAGCCCAAAATGGATCACCATGTTGTCCATTGATGATGAAGAAGGAAGCATGAAGACGTGAGAGGAAGAATGACGCCATTTGGACGTGTGCATCAAAAGTTATTCGCGTTTGCATGGGAAATCGGGAGATGCTGTTTTTCATGCAAAGGTGGCAAGAATTATATTACATGGGCCACGAAATTATACACTATATTTCAGCCCATGTTGTGTAATTAAAGGTCCAAATAGGCGAATTTTATGAAGGCCCAAGTTGTTGAGATTTATCTTTATCTAGATAGATTTTTCTTATTTTATTTTTGGTATCTTTTGATTCTTTCCTTAAAAACAGATTTTGGATAAGGAAACAATCCTAGTTATGATAGGAAACTCTTTTTCTAATTCTTTTAGGATTTTATCTTGGAATTTTCGTCCATCCCTCTATTATAAATAGGGGATCATTGTTACTTTGATATTTAGACCATATTTGATTAAGAAGAATTTACCTTTCAATATTGTCTCACCCAAGATCCTCTTTTTGTTTATTTTCAGCCGAAAATACACACTCTTAGAAGCTTGCAACTTTTAAGTTTTATCTTTAAATCTTGTTCTAATTCTCTTGTGGAGTTAGGGTCGGATTTGCAACCGAAGTGGAATCAAGTAGTGAATCTTTTTGTGTATTGTTTTACACTTGGAGTTTTGCCCCGATTTCAATTCATTCTACAACACCATCATCGTCATCCATCCTCGACGACTTCCAGCAGCCATCCAACGTCCATAACATCAATCTCCATCAAGTTCGAGTGAAGATCTACATGTTTCCAAGTTGTTCGAGTTCAGTTCAAGTATATGTGCTGTTCGCGCCGAGTTGAGCACATATACCGTAAGTCTTCTATTTCTTTGTCATAACCTATCTACATCAACCCTTCTTCACCCCACATCACTATCATACACGTTCCTAGTCATCCCTATCAAATTCGAAACCAAAACAGTCCCTCTTCCGTTCGTTCCGTTGTGTTTTATTTAATTGTCGTGTCACAAGTCTAGGTATTTTGATGTGACCCGGACAATGAATCCAAGACACGAGAGAAAATGTAGCGGAAGACTTTTAGATCGAAACACGTCAGGCGAATGAAGGATTCAATCCGACACTATGAATAGGTGAAATATATATGACTAAACACAACTAAATAGAATGACAAGGGGCTGTTTAGGTTCGAATATGAAAGGATATGGCTATGGCCGTATAGTATGATGATATGTGGTGAAGAAGGGCTAGTGTAGATAGGTTATGATAAGAAAATAAAGAACTTACGGGATATGTGCTTATCTTGGCGCGAATGGCACGTATACTTGGAATTGGCGGAATCAGCTTGGAAACTCGATGAACTTGATGGATGATGGTGATATGGACGAATTGATGAAGGATGGATGTCGTTGAAGGTGGCTTTGGCGGCGGTGCAGTTTGGTAGAAGGATCGGCTAGGATCGGCGAACCCGTGTTGTAAACCCGAATGCGCACGTCTAACTTCTCTGGATAGCAATTCTCCCAAGTACTCGTTGTACCCTGAAGAACTTGAATAAGACTATTGAATTGCTAGATCAATAGAATTGTGTTTGATCAACCAAATGATCGATAAATGTGATCAACCAAAGGATCGGTGAGACAATTGAGAAATTAACTCTTTATTTCATGCAACGTCTAAATTATGAATGTCACATGGTGCTCCTATTTATAGGAGTGTATATGGACGAAAATTAGAGTCCTAATACTAGAAGAATTCAAAATAAACTAGTTCTAATCGATCTAGGATTGTTACCTTATCAAAAATCTGGTTTTAAGGTAAGAATCAAAAGATACCAAAAATAAAGATAACAAAAATCTAACTAGATAAAGATAAATCCTAACTAACTTTGGGCTTGAACAACTCGCCAATTTTTGGACTTGGGCCTCATAATTAACGTGTTGGACTATTATTGGATGAATCCACACGTTATCTTCAACGTCAACCTAGTCAGTATGCACATACCGACTGTCTTCATGCCTTCATTCTTCAACTCTTCAAGTATGATATCCCATGGTGTGATTTTGATCATTATGTATTGTTCTTCAAATCTTGATTTCCAATCTTTGATCTTGAACAACATGATTATCGTTGAAGCTCTCAATGGCTTTCTTGAATTTGATTCTTTTATGCTTTTCGGGTTCGTATCATTCCCCTCCTCTTGAAAAGAATTCGTCCTCGAATTCAAATCTCCAGGATCAAAGATGAACACGAAATGAACATCAATCTCTTTTTGCACAAGATCAATAACATGGGGCACATTTTTAGCAACCTGTAAAATAAAGATATCACGAGAAAATGGTTGACAAATGATGTCAGAATTCAGCAGCTCCTCCATGCTTGCTTGATCGAATTCTTTGTGATCTTCAACCATTGCTGTACTGATGTCATTCTCGTTTTTAGAACATGGTTGTAATTCCTCCAACTTTTCAACTTCTTTGGATTCCTCAACGGCAGCAACAACCTTCATTTCTTCTCTCTCGACTACTCCAACATCTTCACAAGTAGCAACATCTATCAATTCATCAATAGGCGCATCGACTGAAATTGTTACCTCAAAAGTAGAATCTTCTTTGATGGCAACGATCTCAGATGGTAACTCAACATGGATCTCCTCTTGAATGTTGTGAGCTTGGTTTGGCACATCCATGACTAGCTGAACTGGTGATGCAGGCCGTGTAGGTGGCACATAGGTACGTAGAAACTCCTCAAATGACTCAGGTTCTCTCCAACGAAACGGGACTGTTTGGCGATGAGCTCTAGGTGACAACTCTACATTTGTCTCTACTTGAACCACTTCATTTTGCCTCATCTCTAGACTCTCCAACCACTTCTCTATCTCAATGGCATATTGCACCATGTCTTTCATGATGTGACCCAGACAAGATATCTAAGCCAAATCAACAGAACACGTAGCGGAAGACTTAAGGACTCGAAACACGTCAGATTAAGAAGGATTCAATCCGACTAACTAGACTAAAACTTAACTAAAATAAGAATAAAAGACTCGATTAAACTAGAACTTACTAGGATAATTTTTGGAAGATAGGAGGCGGATGAGTAGTGTCTTGTGGATGAAGGTAGTGGCGTCGAGATGTAGATGATAGGTAGAATGGATTGGAACTTCAGCTGAACCCCGGCTTCAAGAGACGAAACGCAGCTCCTTCGATCTTCTCCGATTTGTTAGCAATTCTCCCAAGTACTCGTTGTACCCTGAAGAACTTAAATAAGACTATTGATTTGCTAGAACAATAGAATATGATAAATGGGTGATCAACCAAAGGATCTTTTATTTCATGCAACGTCTGAATTATGAATGTCACATAGTGCTCCTATTTATAGGAGTGTATATGGACGAAATTAAACCCTAATTAACTAGATAAACATTGAAAAATACTAATCCTAATCAATCTAGGATAAAATCAAAAGATACCAAAAATAAGATAACAAAAATCTATCTAAATCTAACTAGATAAGGATAAATCCTAACTAACTTTGGGCCTCTTATTTTTGCCACTTTTGGACCTTTAATAACACAATATGGGCTGCAATATATCATAAATAATTCGTGGTCCATATGTATTATTCTTGCCACCTTTGCATGAAAAACAGCATCTCTCGATTTCCCATGCAAACGCGTATAACTTTCCATGCACACGTCCAAATTGCGTCATTCTTCTTCTCACGCCTTCATGCTTCCTTCTTCATCATTAATGGATAGCATGCACACTAAACTCAAGCTGAATCTATACGTTAATTTAATCCTCTTTGAACTTGCATTTTCAACTCCTCAAGTATGATCTTGATCATCATGGATTGTTCTTCAAATCTTGATTTCCAATCTTTGATGACCCTCATTATAACAATCTTCGGACCTTTGAATGATAGCTCAAAATTTGATTCTTCAAGGCATTTCAGGATCATATCATTTCAACTTGTCGAAGTGATACAATGCTACCTTTTCTCGGATTTCCCTTCGTAAACCAGCGAGGAATCCATCCATGGTATCTTCTAGATACTCCTCTATATCAGCTCGTCTCATGGCTTCAATCATTTTGTTGTAGTAGGCATTTACACTTCGATCACTTTGTCTAAGCTTGTATAGATTTTCCTCTAACCCCCATTGGTAGTGGTCTGGAATAAAGTGTTTCCGCATCAAATCTTTCAACTCACGCCATGTGTCAATAGGTGGAAGGTGATCTCAGTGGCATCGATCTTGCTGGAATTCCCACCATGTTGCTGCGTAGTCTTTAAACTCCAATGTGGCTAATCGCACCTTCTTTGGCTCGGGGAAGTAGTGGTACTTAAAAATCTTATCAACTCTGCGTTCCCAATCTAGGTACACTTCTGGATCGTATAGACCCTCAAACTCTGGGATGGTTATCTTGTTGCGGTGTAGACCATCGGCATCTCTGAATCGATTCGGGCGGACTCGGACCGGATCCATCTAACTTGATGATTGTGGGGCTGTTGTATGGATGGTGTAGGTAAACCGGTTGTTTTTGGTGTATGGTGTATGTGGACCACGGGTGTATGGGTGTATGGACTATGTGGTGTATAAGGTGAACCGGGTGTATATGAAAAAGATGATAAATTTTCGAATCCCTTTAGTGTGTAGGATCGAAAATATTGTGGATGGGGATGGAAGATTATGATTAGATATGGATGAGGATGGAAAGATCTTGAATAGATGTAGATTAGGATGAAATCTATCTAAACAAGGTAAGAAATCTAATGGATAAGGGAATAAGGATTTTGGATATGTGAACACAATCTAAGAATCCCTAAAAAGAAGGAAACAAATCTAAAAACAAGGAATTAAAATTGAAATCAAATAAACAATCTGATTTTCGTTTTTTTTTTTTTACTTTTTTTTTTGCTGTAGGGATTTCGATCCCTTGCTCTTTTTTTTTCAATGAATATGAATCAGATTACAATAGACTCGAAACAATACGAAAATTAAAATGACACGTATGACAGATAAATGACACGTATTTGACACGTAGATGACACGTCGGATTGAACCACGACCAGCAGAGCTGACGTGGCTCTGATGCTAAATTTATGATGTGACCCGGACAATGAATCCAAGACACGAGAGAAAACGTAGCGGAAGACTTTTAGATCGAAACACGTCGGGCGAATGAAGGATTCAATCCGACACTATGAATAGGTGAAATATATGACTAAACACAACTAAATAGAATGACAAGGGGCTGTTGATACGACCCGGCTATGCTAGGACGAATCTTGAGAACGTAGCGGAAGACTTCTGGATACGAAACACGTCAGCGAATGAAGGGCTTCAATCCGACTCGATAAACAATGGAAAAATAGACAATCTAGACAACTAAAATACGTAGACTACGACACGAATTATATAACACAATACCAAAGGTTAAAGGGGCTGAAAGGGAACGTGTATGGGGGCTGGAATTAATGAAGGATTCGTGTGTTTGTGGCTTGTGAAGAAGGCTTGGAGTAGATAGGATATGATAGGGATGAAACGAACTTACGTGTTGAATGGAACGATTGATGAAATTCGAACTTGGGGCTGAATTGAGGCGTGCGTCGATGAGGATGGGCGTCGTCGATGTGGTTGATGGATGATGATTCGTTGATGTGAATCACAACCCGATAGCCTCCTTGAATCTCTAACGTACCCAAGGATGAAATCTCTAAGTTGATCTTCGGATAGCGAATACCGGTTAATCCCTCAAGTGGATTAAGCAATACCCTTGAATAAGACTTAAAATTGCTAGCTCCAAGAATATGAATTTTAAATCAAAACTCACAAAGATTTAAAAGGGGGTTGAGACAATATTGAAAGCAAAGCTTAATTAATCAAATATAGTCTAAAGTAACAATGTGACATGGTTCCCCTATTTATAGGACAAGGGGGAACGAAAATAAACATAAAAAAAGGCTAAAAAATTGATCCAAAAGGGATCTCTAACTATACTAGGAAGTTCCCTAAACTAGAATTCTATTCAAGGTAGGAAATTGCCTTAAATACAATTCTAGTCAACCTTGACTATAATATGGACGAAAATTACATTAAATTAAATAAAAATCTGAACTAAACTATAGACTAACATAATTAAATAAATACTATAGTCTAAATAAAATTCAATCCCTAATTAAATCAACTAAGGGATGAAAATTCCATGCAACGCGAATCTGCCACGCATGCACAACTTGATGAGTTCTATCTTCATGCATTGCTCTTCAAATCTTGATCTCCAATCTTTAATTGTTAACAAAGTAACAATTTTGGAGTTGCTCTCAACATCTTTGTCATCTTCGAATTTCTTACATACAAATGCTTGGAAAAATCCTTGCAATTGTATTGCTCGAAATCGTGTAATTGGACCACGTATTTGCAGCTTCGGATTAAGTTCTTCAAGGCTTTTCGTGGCTTCATCATTCCCCTCCTCTTGAAAAGAATTCGTCCTCGAATTCAAAGCTCCGGGATCAAAGACGAACACGAACTGGCCATCAAATTCTTTTTGCACAAGCTGCATAAAACACATCTTCATGAACATGAACGAGAACATTCCACTTGTGTTAATCATCCGAAACTCTAGCTCCATAGATTGTCTTGACATGGCATTCATGATCAAATCTGGTGGTACATCAACTTCCAATGGAATTTCTTCAACAACCTCACGGATGTCATTCTCCTTTTTAAAATAAGGTTGTATCTTCAACAACTCTTCAACTTCTTCGGCTTCCTTAACTGCTTCATGGATCTCCAAATTCACAATTTGTAGTTTATCATCCATACAATCTTCAGGACTTGTCATCTCCATGGACAAAACATCCAAACTGCAATCTTCTATACTTGTCTTCTCTGGATTAGTAATTTCAAGAACGGGCACCTCTTCATCGACATGAATGGAAACCGACTCCTCTTGATTACATTCGTCTTGAACTAACTCCTCCAAAACTGGCATCTTCTCATTGGTTGTTTTTATCATGTCCAACTCTGGCTTAGATTCTTCAACTATCTCATCTTCTAAGCACATAGAAACAGATGGTAATGAGATAAAAGGTACTTCAACGAAGTCTAGAATTGGTACCTTGGAAGTAGAAGCATTATGGGTGGCAATGCTCGACTCTACTTGAACCTCCTCTTTTGACTTCATCTCTAGTTCCTCTAGCCACTTTTCTATCTGAATGGTGTATTCCACCATGTCTTCCAACTCGTCGAAGACGTACAATGCTACTCTTTCACGGATTGCCCTTCGTAGACCAGCTAGAAATCTATCCATGGTATCTTCTGGATATTCTTCTACATCAGCTCGTCTCATGGCTTCAATCATTTTGTTGTAGTAGTCATTTACACTTCGATCTCTTTGTCTAAGCTTGTATAGCTTTTCCTCCAACTCCCATTGGTAGTGGTCTGGAATGAAACGTTTCCGCATCAAATCTTTCAACTCACGCCATGTGTCGATGGGTGGGAGGTGATCTCTGTGGCACCGGTTCTGCTGGAATTCCCACCATGTTGTTGCGTAGCCTTTAAACTTTGACGAAACTAGCTGCACTTTCTTTTTCTCGGGGAAGTCATAGCACTCAAAAAGTTTATCTACTTTGCGTTCCCAATCCAAATAGATGTCGGGATAGTATAGACCTTCAAACTCAGGTATGATCATGTTGTTGTTGCGGTGGAGATGGCGAGAATTTGGTGTATATGGTGTATGGGTATACGAAGTATGATTGGTGTATGGTGTATGGACCGGATGGTACATGGGTGCATATGTGTATGGTCCGGATGGTGTATATGAGTGTGAACAGATGATATGTATGGAATAAGATGAATTTTCGATCTCCTTGATGATGTGGACGAAAATTTGAAGGGAGGAAGTGTATATGGAAGGTTTGGAAGGATTTGGATGGAAGAAAGCTAGAAAAGGAAAGAATTAGATGTATTTTTGAAGTTCCCAAATATAATAGGAATCCAAAAATAAATCCAAAAGTAGAAGGAAAGAAAGATTAGGTAATTTGGAAAGTGTTACACAATTGTGACACAATCTAAATATCCTAATTGAACTAGACTCTAAAAGGAAAGAACTAAAAATAAATTACAACTCAAAAGGAAACAACTACCAAAATAAAATAAAAACTTGGAAGGAAAGTTCCAAAAATAAAATAAGACTCTAAAGGAAGTTACCAACTAAGTAATTATCCTAGAAGGAAACTACCAAAATTAAAATAGAACTTAGATGGAAAGTTCCAAAAATAAAATAGACTCACAAGGTATCTACCAAATAAGATGTAATACCAAAAGGAAATTACCAAAAATAAATCAAGACTCAAATGGTAACACAATGAATATACCTCTTTTTTTTTTAATTTTCGAATATTTCCTTTTTTTTTTATCCGATTTTTTTTTTTCGGTCTTTTTTTTTTACCGTTTGCTTTTTTTTGTTTTTTGTTTTTTTTTCAATGAGCAACTATGCTATTACAACTCGATAAAATAAAATTAAAATAACAAGACACATATGACGAAACGTAGGATAAAAATGACACGTCGGATTGAACCACGACCAGCAGAGCTGACGTGGCTCTGATGCCAAATTTATGATACGACCCGGCTATGCTAGGACGAATCTTGAGAACGTAGCGGAAGACTTCTGGATACGAAACACGTCAGCGAATGAAGGGCTTCAATCCGACTCGATAAACAATGGAAAAATAGACAATCTAGACAACTAAAATACGTAGACTACGACACGAATTATATAACACAATACCAAAGGTTAAAGGGGCTGAAAGGGAACGTGTATGGGGGCTGGAATTAATGAAGGATTCGTGTGTTTGTGGCTTGTGAAGAAGGCTTGGAGTAGATAGGATATGATAGGGATGAAACGAACTTACGTGTTGAATGGAACGGTTGATGAAATTCGAACTTGGGGCTGAATTGAGGCGTGCGTCGATGAGGATGGGCGTCGTCGATGTGGTTGATGGATGATGATTCGTTGATGTGAATCACAACCCGATAGCCTCCTTGAATCTCTAACGTACCCAAGGATGAAATCTCTAAGTTGATCTTCGGATAGCGAATACCGGTTAATCCCTCAAGTGGATTAAGCAATACCCTTGAATAAGACTTAAAGTTGCTAGCTCCAAGAATATGAATTTTAAATCAAAACTCACAAAGATTTAAAAGGGGGTTGAGACAATATTGAAAGCAAAGCTTAATTAATCAAATATAGTCTAAAGTAACAATGTGACATGGTTCCCCTATTTATAGGACAAGGGGGAACGAAAATAAACATAAAAAAAGGCTAAAAAATTGATCCAAAAGGGATCTCTAACTATACTAGGAAGTTCCCTAAACTAGAATTCTATTCAAGGTAGGAAATTGCCTTAAATACAATTCTAGTCAACCTTGACTATAATATGGACGGAAATTACATTAAATTAAATAAAAATCTGAACTAAACTATAGACTAACATAATTAAATAAATACTATAGTCTAAATAAAATTCAATCCCTAATTAAATCAACTAAGGGACGAAAATTCCATGCAACGCGAATCTGCCACGCATGCACAACTTGATGAGTTCTATCTTCATGCATTGCTCTTCAAATCTTGATCTCCAATCTTTAATTGTTAACAAAGTAACAATTTTGGAGTTGCTCTCAACATCTTTGTCATCTTCGAATTTCTTACATACAAATGCTTGGAAAAATCCTTGCAATTGTATTGCTCGAAATCGTGTAATTGGACCACGTATTTGCAGCTTCGGATTAAGTTCTTCAAGGCTTTTCGTGGCTTCATCAGCTGTTTAGGTTTGAATATGAAAGGATATGGCTATGGCCGTATAGTATGATGATATGTGGTGAAGAAGGGCGGGTGTAGATAGGTTATGATAAGAAAATAAAGAACTTACGGGATATGTGCTTATCTTGGCGCGAATGGCACGTATACTTGGAATTGGCGGAATCAGCTTGGAAACTCGATGAACTTGATGGATGATGGTGATATGGACGAATTGATGAAGGATGGATGTCGTTGAAGGTGGCTTTGGCGGCGGTGCAGTTTGGTAGAAGGATCGGCTAGGATCGGCGAACCCGTGTTGTAAACCCGAACGCGCACGTCTAACTTCTCCGGATAGCAATTCTCCCAAGTACTCGTTGTACCCTGAAGAACTTGAATAAGACTATTGAATTGCTAGATCAATAGAATTGTGTTTGATCAACCAAAGGATCGATAAATGTGATCAACCAAAGGATCGGTGAGACAATTGAGAAATTAACTCTTTATTTCATGCAACGTCTAAATTATGAATGTCACATGGTGCTCCTATTTATAGGAGTGTATATGGACGAAAATTAGAGTCCTAATACTAGAAGAATTCAAAATAAACTAGTTCTAATCTGATGTGACCCGGACAATGAATCCAAGGCACGAAGAATACGCAAGCGGAAGACTTTAAGGACTCGAACTACGTCAGCTAAAGAAGGATTCAAACCGACTCGAAATAATCGGTAAAACTTACTAGAATTACGTAGACACGAACTAGGACTCGATTGGAACACGTAGGATGGCTCGAGGGTGGCTGGAATACGGCGGTGTGGACGGCGGATGGCGGTGGAGTGTTGGTGACGGCGGCGGTGGTTTGGTAGAAGGATAGGACAGATCGGTGAACCCGTGTTGAATCAACCCGAACGCACTCGTCTAACTTCTCCGGATAGCAATTCTCCCAAGTACTTAATTATACCCTGAAGAACTTAAATAAGACTATTGAAGTGCTAAAACAATAGAATTGTAGATAAAAGTTTGATCAACTGAAGGATCGTGAGACAGATTGAGAATAACTCTTTATTTCTTGCAATTGTCTGATTTATGAATGTCACGGGGTGCTCCTATTTATAGGAGAGATTATGAACGAAAATTAACCCTAATTAACTACATAAACATTGAAAAATACTAATCCTAATCAATCTAGGATAAAATCAAAAGATACCAAAAATAAGATAACAAAAATCTATCTAAATCTAACTAGATAAGGATAAATCCCAATGGACTTGGGCTTGCAAATCCACGCCTATTTGGACCCAAAATAAACGTCCATGGGCTGAATTAATTTAATTAATTTCGTGGCCCATGCTACAATTAATCTTGCCACCTTTGCATGAAAAACATCTCCCGATTTCCCATGCAAACGCGCATAACTTTTAATGCACACGTCCAAATGGCGTCATTCTTCTTCTCACGTCTTCATGCTTCCTTCTTCTTCATCTATGGCAAGCATGGTGATCAATCTTGAGCTGCTCTTCACTTCATCTTCATGCAACTCGAATTTGCGACGAATAGAAGCTTGTAAATAAGCTTGTAACTTCTTAGCTCGCAAACGCGTCATTGGACCTTTAAACTGCAGCTCCGGATCATCTTCTTCTTTGTCTTGCACTACCTCATCATTCCCCCCCTGCTGAAAAGAATTCGTCCTCGAATTCGGGGATCATCATCATCGAACTCATCATCTGCAGAAAAGGGAGATAAGTCAGCAACATTAAATGTAGACGAACACTTATACTCACCGGGTAAATCAATGCGATATGCATTATTATTGACTCGACTCAGCATGGTGAACGGTCCATCTCCTCTAGGCATCAATTTCGATTTTCTCAAGTTGGGAAACCGTCCAGGACTCAGATGAATCCAAACGCGATCTCCAGGCTGGAAAATCACTTGCTTGCGCCGTTTGTTCTTTTGAACAGCATTACGTGCGCCAACGGCTTCAATACGCGCACGTACTTTCTCATGCATCTCCTTAACTTGTTCCGCTTTTCTTGTACCTTTAACACTTGTTAGATGCTCAACAGGTAAAGGCAACAGATCATTAGGCGTTAGCGGATTAAAACCATAAACAACTTCAAATGGAGACATATTGGTAGATGAATGCACAACGCGATTATAAGCAAATTCAGCATATGGCAAACAATCTTCCCATGATTTCAAGTTGTTTTTAACTAAAGAACGCAGCAAAGTACCTAAGGTGCGATTAACTACTTCAGTTTGTGGATGACATGCAGTAGAAAACAATAACTTGGTACCTAATTTTCCCCATAGTACACGCCAAAAATGTGCAAGAAACTTAGAATCCCTATCACTAACAATAGTTCTAGGTACTCAATGTAAACGCACAACATGTATAAAGAACAGATTGGCTATGTGTACTGCATCATCGGTTTTCCTACATGCAATGAAATGAGAAATCTTGGAAAACCTATCAACTACAACAAATATGGAATCTCGACCAGACCTAGACCGTGGTAATCCTAATATGAAATCCATAGATAAATCAATCCACGGGGAAGACGGGGCTGGTAGAGGAGTGTATAAACCAAACGGGTGTGATGTAGATTTCGATTTCCTACAAGTTATACATCTACTACACACATTCTCAACATCATGCTTCATACGTGGCCAAAAGAAATGTTCATGCAGCAAGTTTAACGTTTTAGACACACCAAAGTGATCCATTAAACCTCCCGCATGCGATTCAAGAATTAACAACTCACGTATAGAAGACTTAGGAATACACAACTGTGAACCCTTGAACAAGAAACTCTTATGCATGAAATATCCATCATATGATCGAGATTTAGAGCAACAAAGAGCATAGATAGGTGCGAAATAATCATCACATGCATACAACTCCTTAATTGCATCAAATCCCGACATCTTAGCATGCATAAGGTTCAAGAGAATATACCTTCTCGACAATGCATCAGCACAACACTCAACAAAACAATCAACTATCCAACGTGTAACATATAATGGATCTAACATGGTATAATAAACAATCATGCAATTTCCAACATGTTCAACACTATGAATAGCTTTCAAATGAGCAATGGAAAAACACAAACTAATCGAATTCAAATACCATGCTCGCATCTTACACTTGGTTGGAACAAACAATGACTCTCTACTATTCAACTTTTTCATGCAATTCAAGTCAAATCCAAATGTCAAATTAATTCTAAAAAGGAACATGGATTCAACTATACACATCAAATACCTATCAATACTAGAATAGTATAGATGGTACTTACCTCTCTCGATTTCAAGTAACACGTCCTTAAGATAAACAACGTGGGTATTGGACGACTTATCTAGAACAAGCTGATCTCTAAGTCGAACATTATCATGCTCCAACTTCAGCTCTTCGTGGATCTCCTCTTGAGAGTTGGAAACTTCTTCCGAGCTGCCTTCAGGGTTGGATGTAGTTATTCCAGGCTGCTCCATCTCGAACTCTGATGAAGCCACGAAAAGCCTTGAAGAACTTAATCCGGAGCTGCAAATACGTGGTCCAATTACACAATTTCGAGCAATACAATTGCAAGGATTTTTCCAAGCATTTGTGTGTAAGAAATTCGAAGATGACAAAAATGTTGAGAGCAACTCCAAAATTGTTACTTTGCTAGTAATTAAAGATTGGAGATCAAGATTTGAAGAGCAATGCATGAAGATAGAACTCATCAAGTTGTGCATGCATGGCAGATTCGCGTTGCATGGAATTTTCGTCCCTTAGTTGATTTAATTAGAGGTTGAATTTTATTTAGACTATAGTATTTATTTAATTATGTTAGACTATAGTTTAAATCAGATTTTTTATTAATTATTTGCTAATTTTCGTCCATTATTTAAATAGGTTTGACTAGAGTTGTATTTAAGGCAATTTCCTACCTTGAATAGAATTCTAGTTTAGGGAACTTCCTAGTATAGTTAGAGATCCCTTTTGGATCAGTTTTTAGGCCCTTTTTCCTTCTTATTTTCGTCCCACCTAAGCCTATAAATAGAGGATCCATGTCACATTGATACTTTAGACTTTATTTGAATTATTAAGCTTTGCTTTCAATATTGTCTCAACCCCCTTTTAAATCTTTGTGAGTTTTGATTTAAAATTCATATTCTTGGAGCTAGCAACTTTAAGTCTTACTCAAGGGTATTGCTTAATCCACTAGAGGGATTAACCGGTATTCGCTAAATCGAAGATCAACTTAGAGAATTCAACCTTGGATACGTTCGAGATTCAAGGAGGCTTTCGGGTTGTGATTCACTTCAAAAATCACCATCCGTTCATCATCCACGACGATATCCACCAGCCCCCAAGTCGCACGTTCCAGCCCTTCCACAAGTCAAGATCAAGTTCATCGTTCCATTCATTCTACACGTAAGTCGTTCTACCGTTAACATAACCTATCTACTCTAGCCCTTCTTCACCAAGCTTATACACGCCCAACATCACAATTTCCAGCCTATATTTCATCCACAATACAGCCCCTATTCATTGGATTTGTGTTATATAGTTGTGTCATAGTTTAGGTGTCTTAATTGTCTAATTTAGTCGTTATTTTGTGTCGGATTGATCCCTTCATTAAGTTGACGTGTTTCGTATCCTAAAGTCTTCCGCTACGTCTTTAGATTCGTCCTAGATTATTTGTCCGGGTCGTATCAAACTCTCACTTCTCGATCTGCACATCACTAGAAAAACAATCATTAGTAGCACTGTTCTGAGAAATTAACAGATTATCCGACTTACCCGAATCAAGTGTTGGATCAATGCATATGGGTTGGGACGGAATTGTAGCTTCACTTATTATGTCTGAATTTAACTGGTGATCTGCGTTGGATGAACTAGATGACATGTCTTGATGTGAACAAGACTCCAACGGTGTCATAGTAGGGCTAGGGACGGTGGCGATTGATTCTCTCTCGATAGTTGCGGCCTTCCTTTCCCTTTCAGCTTTAAACTTTTCTTGCATCCACTTCTGATCCTTAATGACGTCCTCAGGTGCCAAAGGCATCAATTTGATGGGTCGTCCATTCCAAGCAAAGGAATAAGTGTTGGTGTGACAATCGTGCACTGCTCTTCGATCGAATTGCCACGGTTGACCTAGAAGAATGTGCGTTGCCTCCATAGGAATGACATCACATAAAACAGTGTCAGTATATCGACCAATAGTAAATGCGACACTTACCTGACTTGTGATTGTAAGTCGCTGCAACTTATAGGGCTTAGGATGCTTCTGTGGTACTAGGCCGAGCTTGTCCACTGCATATTGACTAATGGCATTAAATACACTACCACTGTCAATAATCATGAAACAAATTTTGTCTTGGATGGAGCAACAGGTGTAGAAAATATCTTCCCGTTGGTCCATTTATCCTGCAAAATGAACAAACGTGAAGAAAAAGTAAAGTAGAACCTCACAATTCCTCACAAACGCTCGTGTATGTCACTCTGGATTTTTCCACTCGTGTTTAGCTCTCAAGTATGTGTAGTGCACGTGTGGAGTGAAATATGGGGGTGGGTGAATCGAAAACTTCAGCAGCTTCTCTTGATTAGCTCCTTTGGGTCTTCTTCAAGCTCCAACGGATAGAATCAAGCCGGAAGGTTACTAAGAGTAGAAGTAGGCGTGTGGAATGAGTAATTCAGCTGGTGGTGTATGTGGACCACGGGTGTACGGGTGTATGGGTGTATGGGTGTACGGGTGTATGGACTATGTGGTGTATAAGGTGAACCGGGTGTAGGTGTATGTGGACTGGAATTTTCGAACACTATAGGATTAGAATTCGAAAATTATAGGTGGATAATGATGGAAGATCTTGATTAGATATGGATGAGTATGGGAGATATCTAAACAAGGTATGAAATCTAGTAGATAAGGTAGAATACTTTTGGATAAGTTTGACCAAGTGTGAACACAATCTAACAAATCCTAAAATATCTATCTAAGATGGAAACAATCTAAAAACAAGGATTAAAATTCGAAAATAACAAGAATTAAATCAGATTTCCGTTTTTTTTTTTTTTGACGATTTTTTTTTTGCTGTAGGGATTTCGATCCCTTTGCTCTTTTACTCTTTTTTTTTCAATGAACAATAATCAGATTACAATAGATACGATGCAAAAATTTAGATGACACGTACGACAGAAATTGACACGTAGATGACACTACGGATTGAACCACGACCAGCAGAGCTGACATGGCTCTGATACCAAATTTATGATGTGACCCAGACAATGAATCCAAGACACGAAGAATACGCAAGCGGAAGACTTTAAGGACTCGAACTACGTCAGCTAAAGAAGGATTCAAACCGACTCGAAATAAACGGTAAAACTTACTAGAATTACGTAGACACGAACTAGGACTCGATTGGAACACGTAGGATGGCTCGAGGGTGGCTGGAATACGGCGGTGTGGACGGCGGATGGCGGTGGAGTGTTGGTGACGGCGGTGGTGGTTTGGTAGAAGGATAGGACAGATCGGTGAACCCGTGTTGAATCAACCCGAACGCACTCGTCTAACTTCTCCGGATAGCAATTCTCCCAAGTACTTAATTATACCCTGAAGAACTTAAATAAGACTATTGAAGTGCTAAAACAATAGAATTGTAGATAAAAGTTTGATCAACCGAAGGATCGTGAGACAGATTGAGAATAACTCTTTATTTCTTGCAATTGTCTGATTTATGAATGTCACGGGGTGCTCCTATTTATAGGAGAGATTATGAACGAAAATTAACCCTAATTAACTACATAAACATTGAAAAATACTAATCCTAATCAATCTAGGATAAAATCAAAAGATACCAAAAATAAGATAACAAAAATCTATCTAAATCTAACTAGATAAGGATAAATCCCAATGGACTTGGGCTTGCAAATCCACGCCTATTTGGACCCAAAATAAACGTCCATGGGCTGAATTAATTTAATTAATTTCGTGGCCCATGCTACAATTAATCTTGCCACCTTTGCATGAAAAACATCTCCCGATTTCCCATGCAAACGCGCATAACTTTTAATGCACACGTCCAAATGGCGTCATTCTTCTTCTCACGTCTTCATGCTTCCTTCTTCTTCATCTATGGCAAGCATGGTGATCAATCTTGAGCTGCTCTTCACTTCATCTTCATGCAACTCGAATTTGCGATGAATAGAAGCTTGTAAATAAGCTTGTAACTTCTTAGCTCGCAAACGCGTCATTGGACCTTTAAACTGCAGCTCCGGATCATCTTCTTCTTTGTCTTGCACTACCTCATCATAATCTATCTAGGATTGTTACCTTATCTAAAATCTGGTTTTAAGGTAAGAATCAAAAGATATCAAAAATAAAGATAACAAAAATCTAACTAGATAAAGATAAATCCTAACTAACTTTGGGCTTGAACAACTCGCCAATTTTTGGACTTGGGCCTCATAATTAACGTGTTGGACTATTATTGGATGAATCCACACGTTATCTTCAACGTCAACCTAGTCAGTATGCCCATACCGACTGTCTTCATGCCTTCATTCTTCAACTCTTCAAGTATGATATCCCATGGTGTGATTTTGATCATCATTTACTGAACTTAGTAAGAAGGATCGACCATTTGTGTGGGGAAAAGCCCAAGAGGAGGCGTTTACACGCCTTAAGTATTTGCTATGTCATGCACCTGTTTTATGTTTGCCCGATTTTACTAAAACTTTTGAAATAGAATGTGATGCCTCGGGCAAGGGTATTGGTGCAGTTCTTATGCAGGAAAAGAGGCCCGTCGCATACTTCAGTGAAAAGCTCAACGATGCAGCCCTTAAGTATTCTACATACGACAAGGAGTTGTACGCTTTGAAGAGAGCTTTGGAGACGTGGCAACATTATTTGTGGCCAAAGGAGTTCGTGATTCACACGGATCACGAGAGCTTGAAGCATCTAAAGGGCCAAAATAATCTGAACAAGAGACATGCGAGGTGGGTCGAATTCATCGAATCCTTCCCGTACATCATCAAGTACAAAAAGGGAGAGGATAATGTGGTAGCGGACGCCCTATCTAGGAGGTACACGTTTCTTTCTCTTATGCATGCTAAGATGCTTGGTTTTGAGTCCATCAAGTCATTGTATGCGTCTGACCCTGTTTTCGGTCCTATTTACACGACATGCATGACTAAGCCACGAGCTTGTGATGGTTTTTATGTAAGTGATGGCTTTTTGTTTAAAGAGTCACAGTTATGCATTCCTGTTTCATCTATGCGTGAGCTACTTGTTTTGGAATCACATGCGGGGGGATTAATGGGACATTTTGGAGTGTCTAAAACGTTAAGCCTGCTGCATGAACATTTTTATTGGCCGCATATGAGAAAGGATGTTGAGAATGTGTGTAGTCGATGTGTTACATGTCATAAGTCTAAGTCGACATCGCACCCGTTTTGTAACGCCCCGATCCCAGAAGAATAGTGACAAGGGACCGGCGCGCTACTGGGGGAAGGGGGAAGGGGTTGTTGCATAAAGATAATTAAATGAAATAACTTTGGAACAAGAATAGGTTATATTTCCCAGAAATTTGGGCAGCATAACCTCTATAACTATAATAGAACCACGCACTAATGCGTTTAAAAAGAACCTGAATAATATACCAATCATCAAAGGGAACTTATCCCGCCAACAATCATAAAGGAATATTATAGCAAAATGCTGAAATCATAACATGCTTCAAACAATTGAAGACAAGCTGTATCAGAGTGAACGGAACAAGCGCGGAGCACAATTCAAGTAAAATTATTTGCAAGCACTTAATTGATATTAAGTATCTAAGATTTATGAACAACACAAAAAGAGCAAGCATATAACAACAAGTAAGCCCTCGCCCCAGCTCCGTCATCTTCCAGCCTGCCTCTCAACCTGAAAATATTTTAGAAAAGATTTGGGCTGAGTACTAGTGTACCCAGTGGACAGATTTTGATAAACAGTTCACAATCATTTTATAAATATGAATATCGTATCCACACAAGTATAACAATGGAAAGGTTTCAAATCTCAAAAACATTCCATGTATACAAAGCTTCTTTTAATCTTACACGCTCTGTCTCAACTGTCCCTTCCTACAGTGTCTTAACTTATATACACGTCCTCCAGCCCAGCTGTCTAATAAAGGATAGTGTATACGGTCCCAAAGCTTAAAGGATCCGAACTCGAGTCTAGTTAAGCACTCAATGTTTTCGTAGGATACTGGCGAACGTGAACAGTGAGCTAAATCATTTTGATACAGATATTCATGCTATACAGTTGATAAACAGTTGAGCTTATTAGCTGAACATAATTTGAGAAAAATATAACCCACCTGGATGACGAGCACATGGCGGCACAATAACTTCAAAAAAATGGTTTCATTAATCCTACCAGGCTCTGCAGGTCCTACAAAGGTCGATCTTCGACTCAGAATAATCGCTATATTTTCAGGAATTAATCTACTATAATTCGAGCTATTATTTAATTATATTCTCTTCAGAAATAGATTGCGCGACTCTAGAGACCTCGAATAATTCCGACAAAGAAGGAAATAAATTCCAAAATATTATTCTTGATTTATTGGGACCAACCGATTTGACAAGGGTCTCTTTTCAAAACTTATCATTTTAATCGATTTTTATCAGATTTGTGCCACGACACTTTCTAACGGTTCAAAAATTATGAAAATATTCAAGGACCATCCTATATATGCCAAGACTATAGTTTGAGAGTTTTAGAATTTTTCGATAACACATGACTCCAGTATAAAAATAACTGCTTATATTAAATAATCGATATTATTCAAAACTCATCCGAAAATTACGAAATTCGACAGAAGCATAGGAAATAATTTTTGGAGCAACTTTCGAGAAGAAACTTTTTCGATTTGACGACCCAAAATGGGTGAAACGGGACAAAAACTCACAGATTTTAGCTGAAATGTATCGGTCTCGATTGAGATCGATACTCGTTGGATTTTCGCTCAAAAGTACAATTTTTGATAGTGCAGAAAATAAGGAATTTAATGGTGTAATCAGATCAAAGATCGGACGGCTAGAACATGAATTCGAGCTAGGCAGATTTATAATATAATATTCGGATCCGGATTTCAAACGACGAGAAATCAAAAATCTATTCCGGTTAACTACAAGATCCAAATGATCAAGGACTATTTATAAAAAGGAGATTTCTAATACGACTATCCAGGAAGAGTAGATCTGAGATTTACATAAAATGAAAACGGGGAAAAATACCGAAAACTCACAACATCAAAAATCGGAATCGGTAGAATTAAAGATAATCGAAATATAAGCATATTTAGAACTTGAAATTTCTAAATTCATCGGTCCGAATGACCAGAATCGGAGAAAGTACCTTCTCCGAGGAATTGGCAGCGGTCACGATGATTTTCCATCGTGATCATCCTTCGTGTCATCATTTCAATCATGCATTCGTGATCTACGCGTTGACACCTTCAAAATGACTATTTCAGAATTGAAATAGGAAACTAGAGTTGTATATTCTCTGGAAGCTGCTCGGCGTTTCGATTTTGAAAATGAATGAAAAATGAAACCTTAAGCTCCTATTTATAGAGGAAAAATAAATAGGATAATAATGAATAAAAGAAAGAGGATAATGATGGAAAAAGAATAGGATAATTAAGAATAAGATAATCTTTTGAAAAAGAAATTGGATAATGACGGATGTGCCTTTTTCTATTAAATTTATTATTTTCCAACTTAAAGTTGTGCCAAGAGTTCATTTGACCTCTAATTAAAATTTTAAAAGTATCATTGAAATTCTCAGGTCGTTTTATTTCTACGAAAATCATTATTGACCACGCGTCAAAAATATTTAAACTATAATTTTTTTCAATCTTAAATAATACCTAAAATCGCGTCTTTTATCTATTTTACTTTATTTTAGCACAATTTTTTTTTTTTTTGTAGCCTTCTAAATAAAATAGAAAATTTTTTAACTATAATCCAAAAATACGGGGTGTTACATCCTACCCTCCTTACAAAAAATTTCGTCCCGAAATTTACTAATCTTGAAATGGAGTGTCGGGACAATTCTTGAGCAATTCTGACTCCAACTCTCACGTTGCTTCTTCTTATCCATGACAGTTTCGTGGTACCTTCGTTAAGCTAATCACTTTATTCTTCAGACTTTGGGTCTTCCGATCAAGAATGGCCTGAAGCCTTTCATCGTGCTCTAAATCATTATTTAGCATCATATCTTCTTTTCTGGTCACATGGTTTAAGATCAAACACGTACTTCTTAAACATCAAGACGTGGAACACATAATTGAGGTTGCGTGGGAAGGCCATCATATACGCTACTTCATTAATCCTAGCAAAAGACTGTTTATCTCGAGTCGTAAATCTTACTAAGACGTATACTTTGTCTTGGTCTACTTTAACTTGATGCGCATAACTCTTCATACGTTCTTCTTTGTAGCTTTCTTCAAATTTTCTTTAACATCATCCTTTGAGTCGAGAAGAGAGATAGAAAATAGATATCGATCCACTTGAATCGAAGCATATTATCTTGATCATCGTATACGTCACCCACAAGTTGCTTCTCTTCAAAGTCTAATTTAATATCCCTAGCAATTCTATCGATCCTCAAGGTCTTTCTAGTAGGGATTCTAACATCGAGGCTAAATTTTCCACCTATTTCTAGTCCAGTAACTACTTCGTGAGCTTTCTTAACTATTTGACCGTAATCAGTGATCCGTTGAGCTTCGAGAATTCCACGCATCTCTGGTCAAAAGCCTTTCATAAACCATTCGGTCTTCTGGTCTTCAGTGTCGATTACGCATGCTACATATTGTGAAAGTTGATTAAACTTTCACTCGTACTCTCTCACGAACAAATTTCCTTATCTCAGCTCCATGAATTCGGTTTGTTTTTGGATGAAAAAAAAAAAAAAACACGAGAGAAGTACTTATCTATAATGATCTCTTTAAACTTGTCCCAAGTTAATCCTTGATGCTCTTCTCCGGTTATGCCATTCTTTAGAAATGAGAGGTTCACTGCTACCATTGAATCTAGGTGGAGTGTAGCGACGAAATTGCTCAATCTCCTGACTAATGGTTGGCAGAGCAGGTGCATTGGGCGCTGCATTTTGTTGATTCATCGCGCTCTGCATTTGGATGTTGGACGAATCCCTAAAGTGCTCTAATTAGATCTGACATGAAGTTATTTCTTTTCACATTCAACGCTTGATCGGCCTCATCCCATATCTCACGTGAAGCGCGCGGGTAATTGAAGAAGTATATACTGCTAGGTTCAAGTTAACTGATAAATATCTAAATACCTTGAATCTAAATAAGGAAACAACTATGGGGAAGCTTCTACGTTCTTCTAAATTTCGAGGACTAAGTAATTTATTTGTCAATCATCATGCATTTCAAAATAATATAACTTCTTTGCATAAATCATTTCTTGACATCTCTCATTCTCATCACTTAAGGTAATTCTAACCTCTTTCGATTATTTCCATCTTTTGGTCAAAACCAAAATCTAGATGTCTCGACATCTTTGAATAACTTTAGACGAATCATGAACCCTCATCGTGAAACCTTAATATAAGTTCGAATCACAATACTTTATAGTGAAACTTGGAGATAACTTTCTTGTAAATGAATCACAACCTCTTGTCGTGAAACCTGGAAATAATTCTTAACCAAATGATGAATCATGAAATATAATCATGAAACCTGTAAAATATTTTCAAAATTATCCATGATAACGGATAATAAAACCTGAAAACATTTTTCAACAAATGAATCATGATATCAAATCGTGAAACCTTAAAATATATGAATCATGACCTCTCATCATGAAACCTGATAATAGAATCATGATCTCTTATCATGAAACCTGGTAATAGAATCATGATCTCTTATCATGAAACCTGGTAATAGAATCATGATATCTCATCATGAAACCTGAAAATAGCTTTTGAATCATGATCTCTGGTCATGAAACCTGAATAGAATGAATCACGATTTTTTTTATCATGAAACCTAAAAGTAGCTTTAATAAATGAATCATGATATCTGACCGTGAAACCTGGAAAAATATTTAACGTGACAAACTGCACTTTCACGTGCGTCAATTTTAAAATACATGTGTACCTTTTTGTTGAGAGAGGCGTAGATGACGTGCTGAGGGCTGCTGAACAAATAGTGGAAAAGAATAGATATAATTTTGAATTCAAAGAATAATGCTGCAGGTCTACAGAGTTGCAAACCTGCTCTGATACCAATCTGTAACGCCCCGATCCCAGAAGAATAGTGACAAGGGACCGGCGCGCTACTGGGGGAAGGGGGAAGGGGTTGTTGCATAAAGATAATTAAATGAAATAACTTTGGAACAAGAATAGGTTATATTTCCCAGAAATTTGGGCAGCATAACCTCTATAACTATAATAGAACCACGCACTAATGCGTTTAAAAAGAACCTGAATAATATACCAATCATCAAAGGGAACTTATCCCGCCAACAATCATAAAGGAATATTATAGCAAAATGCTGAAATCATAACATGCTTCAAACAATTGAAGACAAGCTGTATCAGAGTGAACGGAACAAGCGCGGAGCACAATTCAAGTAAAATTATTTGCAAGCACTTAATTGATATTAAGTATCTAAGATTTATGAACAACACAAAAAGAGCAAGCATATAACAACAAGTAAGCCCTCGCCCCAGCTCCGTCATCTTCCAGCCTGCCTCTCAACCTGAAAATATTTTAGAAAAGATTTGGGCTGAGTACTAGTGTACCCAGTGGACAGATTTTGATAAACAGTTCACAATCATTTTATAAATATGAATATCGTATCCACACAAGTATAACAATGGAAAGGTTTCAAATCTCAAAAACATTCCATGTATACAAAGCTTCTTTTAATCTTACACGCTCTGTCTCAACTGTCCCTTCCTACAGTGTCTTAACTTATATACACGTCCTCCAGCCCAGCTGTCTAATAAAGGATAGTGTATACGGTCCCAAAGCTTAAAGGATCCGAACTCGAGTCTAGTTAAGCACTCAATGTTTTCGTAGGATACTGGCGAACGTGAACAGTGAGCTAAATCATTTTGATACAGATATTCATGCTATACAGTTGATAAACAGTTGAGCTTATTAGCTGAACATAATTTGAGAAAAATATAACCCACCTGGATGACGAGCACATGGCGGCACAATAACTTCAAAAAAATGGTTTCATTAATCCTACCAGGCTCTGCAGGTCCTACAAAGGTCGATCTTCGACTCAGAATAATCGCTATATTTTCAGGAATTAATCTACTATAATTCGAGCTATTATTTAATTATATTCTCTTCAGAAATAGATTGCGCGACTCTAGAGACCTCGAATAATTCCGACAAAGAAGGAAATAAATTCCAAAATATTATTCTTGATTTATTGGGACCAACCGATTTGACAAGGGTCTCTTTTCAAAACTTATCATTTTAATCGATTTTTATCAGATTTGTGCCACGGCACTTTCTAACGGTTCAAAAATTATGAAAATATTCAAGGACCATCCTATATATGCCAAGACTATAGTTTGAGAGTTTTAGAATTTTTCGATAACACATGACTCCAGTATAAAAATAACTGCTTATATTAAATAATCGATATTATTCAAAACTCATCCGAAAATTACGAAATTCGACAGAAGCATAGGAAATAATTTTTGGAGCAACTTTCGAGAAGAAACTTTTTCGATTTGACGACCCAAAATGGGTGAAACGGGACAAAAACTCACAGATTTTAGCTGAAATGTATCGGTCTCGATTGAGATC
The DNA here is from genome assembly GCA_026008535.1 of Perilla frutescens. Classification (NCBI taxonomy): domain Eukaryota; kingdom Viridiplantae; phylum Streptophyta; class Magnoliopsida; order Lamiales; family Lamiaceae; genus Perilla; species Perilla frutescens. The sequence continues at coordinate 47,960,526 of BRKX01000012.1, forward strand.
GATACTCGTTGGATTTTCGCTCAAAAGTACAATTTTTGATAGTGCAGAAAATAAGGAATTTAATGGTGTAATCAGATCAAAGATCGGACGGCTAGAACATGAATTCGAGCTAGGCAGATTTATAATATAATATTCGGATCCGGATTTCAAACGACGAGAAATCAAAAATCTATTCCGGTTAACTACAAGATCCAAATGATCAAGGACTATTTATAAAAAGGAGATTTCTAATACGACTATCCAGGAAGAGTAGATCTGAGATTTACATAAAATGAAAACGGGGAAAAATACCGAAAACTCACAACATCAAAAATCGGAATCGGTAGAATTAAAGATAATCGAAATATAAGCATATTTAGAACTTGAAATTTCTAAATTCATCGGTCCGAATGACCAGAATCGGAGAAAGTACCTTCTCCGAGGAATTGGCAGCGGTCACGATGATTTTCCATCGTGATCATCCTTCGTGTCATCATTTCAATCATGCATTCGTGATCTACGCGTTGACACCTTCAAAATGACTATTTCAGAATTGAAATAGGAAACTAGAGTTGTATATTCTCTGGAAGCTGCTCGGCGTTTCGATTTTGAAAATGAATGAAAAATGAAACCTTAAGCTCCTATTTATAGAGGAAAAATAAATAGGATAATAATGAATAAAAGAAAGAGGATAATGATGGAAAAAGAATAGGATAATTAAGAATAAGATAATCTTTTGAAAAAGAAATTGGATAATGACGGATGTGCCTTTTTCTATTAAATTTATTATTTTCCAACTTAAAGTTGTGCCAAGAGTTCATTTGACCTCTAATTAAAATTTTAAAAGTATCATTGAAATTCTCAGGTCGTTTTATTTCTACGAAAATCATTATTGACCACGCGTCAAAAATATTTAAACTATAATTTTTTTCAATCTTAAATAATACCTAAAATCGCGTCTTTTATCTATTTTACTTTATTTTAGCACAATTTTTTTTTTTTGTAGCCTTCTAAATAAAATAGAAAATTTTTTAACTATAATCCAAAAATACGGGGTGTTACACGTTTGGTCTTTACACGCCTCTACCCGCCCCTTTGTCCCCTTGGATTGATATTTCTATGGATTTTATTTTAGGGTTACCTAGGTCTAAGACGGGTAATGATGTGATTCCGCCATGCACGAATACATGAAGGAATAACAGAGGACGCAAACAACAGAAACGAACGCACGATGACGGTGTAAGGGTTCTATACTAATACCGGGACTCAAAATAAGACACGAAACAGCGGAAGACTTGAACTGAAAATACTCGAAATATGGCTGGAATTAAGGTATAATGGACGTGAATTTGATGGTGAAGAAGGGCTTGGGTAGATAGGATATGATAGAGATGTAATGATCTTACGGATAAAACGAACGGTAGAAGATTGCTCGAACTTGTGGCTGATTTGGAGGCGTGCGTTGATGATGTTTGAAGGACGTCGATGATGGATGATGGATGATGGATGATGATTCGTTGATGTGAATCACAACCCGATAGCCTCCTTGAATCTCGAACGCATCTAAGGTTGAAATCTCCAAGCTGCTCTTCGATATTAGCGAGTACCCGTTAATCCCTCGAGTGAATTAAGAAATACCCTTAAATAAGACTTAAAGATTCTATCCTCTAAGAATGATGATTTATGACTAAATCAACAAAAGTGTTGTTTGATCAACCTAAGGATCATGAGACAATTGAGAAAATAACTCTTTATTTCATGCAACGTCTAAAAAAATAATGTACAATGGTTCCCCTATTTATAATACTATAGGGAACGAAATTAACATAAAAAAGGCTAAAAAATTGATCCAAAAGGGATCTCTAACTATACTAGGAAGATACCTAAGCTAGAATTCTATTCAAAGTAGGAAATTGCCTTAAATACAATTCTAGTCAACTATGACTATATTATGGACGAAAATTACATAATAAATAATTAAAAATCTGAACTAAAATATAGACTAACATAATTAAATAAATACTATAGTCTAAATAAAATTAACCCCATAATTAAATTAATTAAGGGACGAAAATTCCATGCAACGCGAATCTGCCATGTATGCACAATTTGATGAGTTCTATCTTCATGCATTGCTCTTCAAATCTTGATCTCCAATCTTTAATCTTGAACAACACGATACTCTTCGAATCCTTTAATGGCCACTTTGGAAAGAACGATTTGAGGCTTGTCATGGTCATATCAGGTAAAGATTCAGTTTTTGTGGTCGTAGATCGGTTTTCTAAAATGGCTCATTTTATTGCATGTAAGAAAACTGATGATGCTGTGAATGTTGCTAACTTGTTCTTTCGAGAAGTTGTGCGTTTGCATGGTTTACCTAGGACTATAGTTAGTGATCGAGATTCTAAGTTTCTAGGCCACTTTTGGCGTGTTCTATGGGGTAAGTTAGGTACCAAGTTGTTATTTTCTACTGCATGTCACCCGCAAACTGATGGGCAAACTGAAGTAGTTAATCGCACCCTAGGTACTTTACTTCGTGCACTAATTAAGAACAACTTGAAGAATTGGGAAGATTGTTTGCCATTCGCTGAATTTGCATATAACCGTGTTGTGCATTCATCTACTCATATGTCTCCATTTGAAGTTGTTTATGGATTTAACCCTTTAACCCCTTCGGATCTTTTACCATTACCTGTTGAGCATTTGTCAAGTGTGAAAGGTTTAAAGCGGGCTGATTTTATCAAGGAGATACATGAAAAGGTAAGAGCTCGAATTGAGCAAAAAGGAGCCAACACCGCCGCCGCACGGAACCAACATCGGCGTCGAGTTGTGTTCAAGCCCGGAGATCAAGTATGGATTCATCTAAGTCCTGGTCGGTTCCCGAACCTCAGAAAGTCGAAGCTCAACCCAAGAGGCGATGGTCCGTTCACCGTGATCAGCTGCGTGAACGACAATGCATACCGCATTGATTTGCCTGGTGAGTATAAGTGCTCTAGTACATTTAATATTGTTGATCTCTCCCCTTATTCTGCAGATATTTTTGATGATGAGGATGCGAATTCGAGGATGAATTCTTTTCAGCAGGGGGGGAATGATGAAGCCATGCCTAGCATAGATGAGGTAAATCCCGAGCTGCAGTTGCAAGGGCCGATTACACGCCTACGAGCAAAGAAGTTACAAGGCTATTTCCAAGCCATTGTATGAAAGAAGTTTGAAGAAGAAGTGATCGAGCCACTCAGCCCAAAATGGATCACCATGTTGTCCGTTGATGATGAAGAAGGAAGCATGAAGACGTGAGAGGAAGAATGACGCCATTTGGACGTGTGCATCAAAAGTTATTCGCGTTTGCATGGGAAATCGGGAGATGCTGTTTTTCATGCAAAGGTGGCAAGAATTATATTACATGGGCCACGAAATTATACACTATATTTCAGCCCATGTCGTGTAATTAAAGGTCCAAATAGGCGAGTTTTATGAAGGCCCAAGTTGTTGGGATTTATCTTTATCTAGATAGATTTTTCTTATTTTCTTTCTGGTATCTTTTGATTCTTTCCTTAAAAACAGATTTTGGATAAGGAAACAATCCTAGTTATGATAGGAAACTCTTTTTCTAATTCTTTTAGGATTTTATCTTGGAATTTTTGTCCATCCCTGATACGACCCGAACTCTAGGAACGAACACACGTCGACACACGTAAGTTTTTGTGTCTTCTATGACTCAAGATTCAAAGTAAGATATGCGGAAGAAATACGGAACAAACTAGACGACTAGAACCAAGTAAAATATCTAAAACTATGACACACAAAATAACACAAATCCAAACAAAGATGGGCTGTTTTTGGACGGCTATATGGACGGTATTATGGGATGATTTTCGATGGTGATGAGTTGGTTTAGAAGGGCTAGGGTAGATAGGATATGTTAGAGATACGATGGACTTACGGATTGAACGAAGAGATCACGATCTTGAGGATGATGGTTGAGATGGACGACGGTGGACGGTGGTGGCGTCGAAGGTGGCTGGACAGCGGTGGTGGTTGTGATGTGAATTACAACCCGAAAGTTGCCTTGGATCTCGAACGTATACAAGGCCAAATTCTTTAAGTTGCTCTTCGGATAGCGAGTTTCCGACGATCCCTCGAACGTGGACGGCGAATTCCCTTTGTAAAACTTAGAGGTGCTAAATCTAAGAGTATGAATTTAATTATCTAAACTCACAAAAGTTTAAACGGGGAGAGACGATATTGAAAGCAAAGGCTTAATAATCAAATATAGTCTAAAGTAACAATGAAGCATGGCTCACCTATTTATAATACATAGGTGACCGAAAATCCTAAGGCTTAAGGCCGAAAATATTGAGTCCAAGTTGATCTAGAATTGGACTTGGAAGTTTCCCTAAACTAGAACTCTATTTAAGGTAGTTTCTTCCCTTAATTAAAATTCTAGTCAAACCTATGACTTGTACTAATCATAACCGAAAATTATCCTAAATAATTAATTAAAATCTGATCCAAACTATAGTATAATTAAATAAAATAAATACTATAGTCTAAAATAAAATAACTACTAAAATAAAATAGATAAGAACCGAAAATCGGTTTCTCTTCATTGCTTGGCCGCGGCTCTTCACCATGCACTTATGCACACGTGCACATCATCATGTAGTGTTCTCCATGTCTTGATCTCCATCTTCCAATGTCAACAAGTTCATCATCTTCAAGCTTCCTTGCACGCCGTCTTCTTCTTCTTCGAGCTTCTTGCGAATTGTAGCTTGCAAATAATCTTGCAACTTCTTAGCTCTTAATCTTGTGACGGGTCCTTTGAATTGAAGCTCTTCATTGACTTCCTCATTGCTATGGATGTCCTCATCATTCCCCCCCTGATGAAAAGAATTCGTCCTCGAATTTGACTCCTCATCATGGTCGAATTCATCTGCAACAAAAGGAGATAAATCAGCAACATTAAACGTAGAAGAACACTTATACTCACCAGGTAGATCAATGCGGTATGCATTATCATTAACACGGCTTCTTGATCTCCTGCAACGGCTTTAGGAGTGAGTGGCTTGAGTACAGTGGTTCGACCATCTCGAGTAATCGAGTAGGTGTTGGCTAAACCATCGTGAACTGCTTTCCTGTCGAACTGCCACGGTCTTCCTAAAAGTATATGGGCTGCTTCCATGGGAATAACATCACAAAGAACAGTGTCAGAATAACGACCTTTAGTAAAGGAAACGTGTACCTGACTTGTAACTCTGATGGATCCGCGATCTGTGAGCCACTGCAACTTGTACGGTTTTGGATGCTTTGTTGTGGTGAGGGCGAGTTTATCAACGGCATACTGACTTATTGCGTTGATTACACTCCCACTGTCGATGATCATGGCACAAGTCTGATCTTTGATTGCAACTCGAGTGTAGAAGATGTTCTCTCGTTGCGATTGCTCTTCATCTTCACGGTTGATGTTCAGACTGCGAATAGAAACCAAGCTGACATGAGGTAGCTCGACTTCATCATCATCTGGCTCGACTTCAGGGACCTCAACTGCTTCAGGGGCGGCGGTCTGAGGCTCCTCTTCGTCTTCACTGGCTGATTCAAGTCCATTCTGTTCATTGAGGAACAGAACACGCCGGTTTGGACACTGGTTTTGAAAATGACCCCAACCTTGGCATTTATGACACTGGATGTCACGGGCTCGACTAGGGGCTGCATTTGGCATTGAAGTTGACTGATTGGGCCGTTGGAATGGTGGCCTGGGTGTAGACTCGGGTCTACGGCTTGCTTGCGGTGTAGAACGATCAAAACGGCGTTCCGGAGGGCCGGATTGACCTCGGGGTCGTGTGGAATCAACAGAAGGAGTAGAAGGTGATGTTGAAGGTGTACCTTTACTCCAAGGTTGTCGAGTAGGGGCTGAAGTCTGACTGGATCGACGGCGGCCTTCTCGCAACTGCTTTTCCACAATTGATGCGTATTGCACCATTCTCTCTATGCTTGTGAATTCTTTGAGCTCTACTTCACAGGCAATGTCTGGATTCATACCTTCAATGTACCGAATGATGGTAGCATTTAAGGTCTCCTCTTTTCCGACTCGATTCAGGGCAGTTTCGAGCTCTTTATGGTACTCTTCGATCGATCTAGCTCCTTACTTGATCCGGTTGAGCTTCTTCTCAAGCTCTCTTTCATAGTGGACTGGAATGAAGCGTCCACGCAAGAATCCTTTCATTTCCTCCCAATTGTCAATGGGTGGATTTCTGTTTCTTCGTCTTCTTTCTTACTGCATTTCCCACCAAGTGGCTGCGTAGCCTTTAAACTCCAAACATGCTAGCTGCACCTTTTTGGCTTCTGAAAAGTCATAGCATGCGAAAATCTTCTCTACCTTACGTTCCCAATCAAGATAGATATCGGGATCGTGAAGGCCTTCAAACTCTGGAATGCTCGTTTTGATGTTGTGGAGCATTCGATCCTCTTCATAGTCATCCCGACTATGACCTCGTCTCGGGCGACGTCCTCGGTCAAATTCTTCAGTATTCTCATCAAAGTACTCCTCTTGAGGCTCGTTGTGATGCTCTAGGCGTTGGTTTCCTCGAATGGGTGGAGGATATACAGGTGTTGTTTTAGTGCGTTCAAGAGCATGCACTAAATCGTCTATCTTGTTGGAGAGAGCTTGGTGTTGTCTTTGAACATGCTTAGACAACGCTTCAAAATGGTACTTGGGATCCCACGGTGCGGGTGGATCTGAATACGACTCCATGGGTGCTTTGGAAGGGTCTTTGGACGGGTCCAAAGGTGGTGAAGTCGAATGGTGATCGACTGGGGGTGTAGAGGATGACTCGGTGTGGGTTCCTTTCTTCATGGTTCCTACAAAACGAACAAATGTAAAGAAAACAAGGTAGGTCCTCACTATCTCATGTTCACTCTTTTGTTTTCACTCTTGATTTTACCACTCGTGTATCACTCAAAGTGTATGGTGCACAGTGTGTGATAATCGTGTATATGGGAGTAGGAATTCGTATGATTTGTTCTAAGGAAGGACGGGAATGCTATACTTGGAACAAGGATGAATTTGGTATGTATAGATGAGATACGGGTTGAGTATGTGTAGGTATGGGGGTGGCCGATTGTAGTAGGGTATAGGGATGGGGTGACCGATTGTTAGTGTGTGTAGGAGTGTTGGTCGATGATGGGGGTATTAGGAACGAACACACGTCGACACACGTAAGTTTTTGTGTCTTCTATGACTCAAGATTCAAAGTAAGATATGCGGAAGAAATACGGAACAAACTAGACGACTAGAACCAAGTAAAATATCTAAAACTATGACACACAAAATAACACAAATCCAAACAAAGATGGGCTGTTTTTGGACGGCTATATGGACGGTATTATGGGATGATTTTCAATGGTGATGAGTTGGTTTAGAAGGGCTAGGGTAGATAGGATATGTTAGAGATACGATAGACTTACGGATTGAACGAAGAGATCACGATCTTGAGGATGATGGTTGAGATGGACGACGGTGGACGGTGGTGGCATCGAAGGTGGCTGGACGGCGGTGGTGGTTGTGATGTGAATTACAACCCGAAAGTTGCCTTGGATCTCGAACGTATACAAGGCCAAATTCTTTAAGTTGCTCTTCGGATAGCGAGTTTCCGATGATTCCTCAAACGTGGACGGCGAATTCCCTTTGTAAAACTTAGAGGTGCTAAATCTAAGAGTATGAATTTAATTATCTAAACTCACAAAAGATTAAACGGGGAGAGACGATATTGAAAGCAAAGGCTTAATAATCAAATATAGTCTAAAGTAACAATGAAGCATGGCTCACCTATTTATAATACATAGGTGACCGAAAATCCTAAGGCTTAAGGCCGAAAATATTGAGTCCAAGTTGATCTAGAATTGGACTTGGAAGTTTCCCTAAACTAGAACTCTATTTAAGGTAGTTTCTTCCCTTAATTAAAATTCTAGTCAAACCTATGACTTGGACTAATCATAACCGAAAATTATCCTAAATAATTAATTAAAATCTGATCCAAACTATAGTATAATTAAATAAAATAAATACTATAGTCTAAAATAAAATAACTACTAAAATAAAATAGATAAGAACCGAAAATCGGTTTCTCTTCATTGCTTGGCCGCGGCTCTTCACCATGCACTTATGCATGTCTTGATCTCCATCTTCCAACGTCAACAAGTTCATCATCTTCAAGCTTCCTTGCACGCCGTCTTCTTCTTCTTCGAGCTTCTTGCGAATTGTAGCTTGCAAATAATCTTGCAACTTCTTAGCTCTTAATCTTATGACGGGTCCTTTGAATTGAAGCTCTTCATTGACTTCCTCATTGCTATGGATGTCCTCATCAATCCCTCTATTATAAATAGGGGATCATTGTTACTTTGATATTTAGACCATATTTGATTAAGAAGAATTTACCTTTCAATATTGTCTCACCCAAGATCCCTCTTTTTGTTTATTTTCAGCCGAAAATACACACACTCTTAGAAGCTTGCAACTTTTAAATTTTATCTTTAAATCTTGTTCTAATTCTCTTGTGGAGTTAGGGTTGGATTTGCAACCGAAGTGGAATCAAGTAGTGAATCTTTTTGTGTATTGTTTTACACTTGGAGTTTTGCCCCGATTTCAATTCATTCTACAACACCATCATCGCCATCCATCCTCGACGACTTCCAGCAGCCATCCAACGTCCATAACATCAATCTCCATCAAGTTCGAGTGAAGATCTACATGTTTCCAAGTTGTTCGAGTTCAGTTCAAGTATACGTGCCGAGTTGAGCACATATACCGTAAGTCTTATATTTCTTTGTCATAACCTATCTACATCAACCCTTCTTCACCCCACATCACTATCATACACATTCCTAGTCATCCCTATCAAATTCGAAACCAAAACAGTCCCTCTTCCATTCGTTCCGTTGTGTTTTATTTAATTGTCGTGTCACAAGTCTAGGTATTTAGTCGAGTCTTTGAGTCTAGCTATTTAGTCATATTTCGAGTATCATAACCCTTACAGTTGAGTCGACGTGTGTTCGATCCTATTTCAGTCCGGATCACATCAAAGCTTGAGCCCGTGCGCCGTTCTAGTGATTCTATTGCCAAAGAAGAACAACGAATGGTGTATGTACATGGATTGCCGTGCAATCAACAAAATCACGGTAAAGTATCATTTTCCCATCCCTAGATTAGATGATATGCTTGATGAGTTATCTGGTTCGCGTGTCTTTTCTAAAATTGATTTGCGTTCTGGTTATTTTCAAGTATGTATGCAAGAAGGTGATGAATGGAAAACTGCATTTAAAACAAAGCATGGTTTGTATGAATGACTTGTTATGCCTTTTGGTCTCACTAATGCACCAAGCACATTTATGTGTTTGATGAATCATGTTTTGGGTGAAGTGATTGGAAAGTATGTTGTTGTGTATTTTGATGACATTCTGATTTACAGTGACACGACACATACACATATGCAACACCTTAGACACGTTTTTGAGCTTCTTAGAGAGGCAAAATTATATGGTAATCTGTCTAAGTGTTCTTTCTGCATGAATGAAGTCATTTTTCTAGGCTTCGTTGTGAGTTTACGTGGTATAGAAGTAGACCGTTCCAAAATCAAAGCGATTGAGGAATGACCCACTCCTAAGTCTGCGAGTGATGTGAGGTCTTTCCATGGCCTTGTTGGCTTTTATCGTCGCTTTGTGCGCGATTTCTCCAGCATAGCCGCGCCGCTTACTGAGTTAAGAAAGAAAGATCGAAAGTTTGAATGGGGTCCTGTTCAAGAGCATGCGTTTAACACTTTGAAATCTTGTTTATGTAATGCGCATGTTCTTGCTCTTCCGGACTTTAATAAAACTTTTGAGATTGAATGTGATGCCTCGGGCAAAGGGATTGGTGCTGTTTTGATGCAGAAACGGCGTCCAGTCGCCTATTTCAGTGAGAAGCTCCATGATGCAGCCCTTTCGTTATTCCACCTATGACAAGGAGTTGTACGCACTCAAGAGAGCTTTAGAGACGTGGCAGCACTACTTATGGCCTAAGAAGTTCGTGATTCACATGGATCACGAGAGTTTTAAGCATTTGAAAGGCCAACAAAATCTGAACAAGCGACTTACACGATGGGTAGAGTTTATCGAGTCCTTTCCGTACGTCATCAAGTACAAGAAAGGCGCCGAAAATGTTGTTACTGATGCATGCATTGTTGATGAGATCCAGATCCAGCATGGCAATAAAGAAGAAGATGATCTGGAGCTGCAGTTTAAAGGTCTAATGAGTCATTTGTGAGCTAAGAAGTTGCAAGCTTATTTACAAGCTTCTATTCGTCGCAAATTCGAAATGCATGAAGATGAAGTCAAGGACAACTCGAGATTGATCACCATGCTATCCATTGATGATGAAGAAGGAAGCATGAAGACGTGAGAAGAAGAATCACGCCATTTGGACGTGTGCATGAAAAGTTATACGCGTTTGCATGGGAAATCGAGAGATGTTGTTTTTCATGCAAAGGTGGTAATATTAATTGTACCATGGGCCACGAAATTATTCATATTAATTCAGCCCATGATCGAGTTCTAAGGTCCAAGATGGCGTGGAAATACAAGCCCAAATCCATTGTGGGATTTATCCTTATCTAGTTAGATTTAGATAGATTTTTCTTATCTTATTTTTTGGTATCTTTTGATTTTATCCTAGATTGATTAGGATTAGTATTTTTCAATGTTTATCTAGTTATTTAGGGTTAGATTTTCGTCCATATGCTCTCCTATAAATAGGAGCACCCTGTGACATTCATAATTCAGACAATTGCAAGAAATAAAGAGTTATTCTCAATCTGTCTCACGATCCTTCGGTTGATCAAACTTTTATCTACAATTCTATTGTTCTAGCAAATCAATAGTCTTATTTGAGTTCTTCAGGGTATAACTAAGTACTTGAGAGAATTGCTATCCGGAGAAGCTAGACGTGCGCGTTCGGGTTATTCAACACGGGTTCGCTGAATCTAACCAATCCACAACACATTGTCACCGCCGCCAATACCATCACCACCGCCGCCATCTGCCGTCCACACCACTATATTCCAGCCACCCTCGAGCCATCCTACTTGTTCCAATCGAGTCCTAGTTCGTGATGAGGACATCCATAGCAATGAGGAAGTCAATGAAGAGCTTCAATTCAAAGGACCCGTCACAAGACTACGAGCTAAGAAGTTGCAAGATTATTTGCAAACTACAATTCGCAAGAAGCTTGAAGAAGAAGACGGCGTACAAGGAAGCTTGAAGATGATGAACTTGTTGACATTGGAAGATGGAGATCAAGATATGGAGTGCAATACATGAAGAAGGCGTGCAAGTGTGCTTTTGTTGGGCTTGATGTGTATACTTGCTATTCAGCCCAAGTTAAGCATGTATGGTGGAAAAGCCCAAAATAATCGGCCCTTGATGTATCCAATTAAGGGGATTGATTTATTAGACTATAGTATTTTATTTTATTATGGTTTGGACGAATTTTGCAGATTTTTAGTTGGTAATTTTCGGTTATTTTAGATAGAGTTTTGACTAGATTTTTAGATAAGGTAAGATCTACAAAATCTACCTTAAATAGAATTCTAGTTTAGGAAGTTGTTAAAGTCCAATTCTAGTTCAAATTGGACTCCTTATTTTCGTCCATTAGGCCTTAGATTTTCGGTCCACCTATTATAAATAGGGGATCCATATTTCATTGTTACTTTAGACTATATTTGATTTTTAAGCCATTGCTTTCAATATCGTCTCACCCCTTTTAATCTTTTGTGAGTTTAGATAATTAAATTCATACTCTTAGATTTAGCACCTCTAAGTTTTACAAAGGGAATTCGTCGTCCACGTTCGAGGGATCGCCGGAAACTCGCTATCGAAGAACAACTTAAAGAATTTGGCCTTGTGTACGTTCGAGATTCAAGGCAACTTTCGGGTTGTAATTCACATCACAACCACCACCGCCGTCCAGCCACCTTCGACGCCACCACCATCCACCGTCGTCCATCTCAACCATCATCCTCAAGATCGCGTTCTCTTCGTTACATCCGTAAGTCCGTTATAACTCTATCATATCCTATCTACTCTAGCCATTCTAAACCCCTCAACACCATCGAAAATCCACCATCCTTATCATCATCATAGCCGTTCCAAAACAGCCCCTTTCCATTGGATTTGTGTTATTTTGTGTGTCATTGTCTAGGTATTTTAGTTGAGTCTTAGTCGTCTAGTTTGTTCCATTATCTTTCCGCATATTTTACTTTGATTATTGAGTCATAGGAGACACAAAAACTTACGTGTGTCGACGTGTGTTCGTTCCTAGAGTTCGGGTCGTATCATAAAGTGGTATCAAAGCCACGTCGGCTTTGGTTCGTTTTTGTGTCGTATTTTATTTTACGTTGAATCGAGTTGTAATTTAATTTCCGTTGTTCATTGTTCAAAAAAAAAAAAAAAGAGACACGATCAGTTTAAAAAAAAAAAAGAGAAAAAAAAAAGTCGATCGTTCAAAAAAAAAAAAAAAAAAAAAAAAAAAACGAAAATTCTTTGTTTCCCATCTTGTTCAATTTTAATTTTGGTACTTTCCTTTTGGTACTAGTTGTTAGTTGGTAATTACCTTAATAAGTCTTTCTTATTTTTGGTAGTTTCCTTCAAGTTTGTTTTACTTTTGGAACTTTCCATACAAGTTCTATTTCTTGTTGGTAACTTCCTTAAGTGTCTTATTTTATTTTTGGTTCATTCCTTCTAGAGTCTAGGCTAATTAAGGTATTTAGATTGTGTCACATAGATTGATACATATCCAAATCCCCTACTTACCTTATCTCTTTCTTTCTTCCTTATCTATTCTATTTCTTTCCTTCTTATACCTAGATTTATTTTTGGATCTCCTAATCTATTTGGGACTTCAATAATTGATCTACTTCTTTCCTTTCCTACTACCCATACTCGACCAACACCCATCCATACTTCAAAACAATCGACACCCCCATCCCATACCACACTACAATCGGCCACCCTCATTCCTACACATACTCAACCCGTATCTCATCTACACATACCAAATTCATCCTTGTTCCGAGAATAGCATTCCCGTTCTTCCTCGAAACAAACCACACGATTCCCTTACCTTCATATACACGATTTTCACACACTGTGCACCATACACTTTGAGTGATACACGAGTGGTAAAATCAAGAGTGAAAACAAAAGAGTGAACGTGAGATTGTGAGGATCTTCCTTGTTTTCTTTTACGTTTGTTCGTTTTGTAGGTATCATGAAGAAAGGAACCCACACCGAATCATCTTTTACACCTCCAGTCGATCACCATTCGACTTCACCACCTTTGGACCCGTCCAAAGACCCTTCTAAAGCACCCATGGAGTCATACTCGGATCCACCCGCACCGTGGGATCCCAAGTACCATTTTGAAGCGTTGTCTAAGTGATGAGGTCATACAAGGCAATGAAGAAAATGATCCGGAGCTGCAGTTTAAAGGTCCAATGACGCGTTTGCGAGCTAAGAAGTTGCAAGCTTATTTACAAGCTTCTATTCGTCACAAATTCGAAATGCATGAAGATGAAGTCAAGGGCAGCTCAAGATTGATCACCATGCTTGTCATAGATGAAGAAGAAGGAAGCATGAAGACGTGAGAAGAAGAATGACGCCATTTGGACGTGTGCATTAAAAGTTATACGCGTTTGCATGGGAAATCGGGAGATGCTGTTTTTCATGCAAAGGTGGCAAGATTAATTATAGCATGGGCCACGAATTTAATCAATAAAATCAGCCCATTGTTGTGATTAATTAAGTCCAAATAGGCGAGATTTATGAAGGCCCAAGTTGTTGGGATTTATCCTTATCTAGTTAGATTTAGATAGATTTTTGTTATCTTATTTTTGGTATCTTTTGATTTTATCCTAGATTGATTAGGATTAGTATTTTTTGATGTTTATCTAGTTAATTAGGGTTAATTTTCGTTCATAATCTCTCCTATAAATAGGAGCACCCTGTGACATTCATAATTCAGACAATTGCAAGAATTCAAGAGTTATTTCTCAATCTGTCTCAAGATCTTTTGTTGATCGAAATTTTATCTTCAAAGTTCTATTGTTTTACAACTCAATAGTCCTATTCAAGTTCTTCAGGGTGCGTTCAAGTACTTGGGAGAATTGCTATCCGGAGAAGCTAGACGTGCGCGTTCGGGTTATTCAACACGGGTTCGCCGATCCTGATTATCCTTCTACCTTTTCACCACCGCCGCCAACACCTCACGACGACCACCGCCATCCACACCGCCGTCCGCCGCCACTCCAAGCCACCATCGAAGTTGTCCCCGTATTCCACATCGAGTCCCGTTCGTGTCGTTTAATTCTAGTAAGTTTCGTCATTTAATTCCTGTCGGATTCTACCCTTCTTTAGCTGACGTAGTTCGAGTCCTTCAAAAGTCTTCCGCCTGCGTTCTTCGTGTCTTGGATTAGTTGTCCGGGTCACATCATAAATTTGGTATCAGAGCCACGTCAGCTCTGCTGGTCGTGGTTCAATCCGACGTGTCATCTACGTGTCAAATACGTGTCATTTAAATTTCATTTTGTTTCGAGTCTTGTAATCTGATTTCTATTCATTGAAAAAAAAAGGTAAAAGAGCAAAGGGATCGAAATCCCTACAGCGAAAAAAAAAAATCGAAAAGAAAAAAAAAATTCCGAAAAAAAAAAAAAAAAAAAAAACGAAAATCAGATTGTTTATTTGATTTCAATTTTTAATTCCTTGTTTTTAGATTTGTTCCATATATTTAGGGATTCTTAGATTGTGTTCACACATCCAAAATCCTTATTTCCTTATCCATTAGATTTCTTACCTTGTTTAGATAGATTTCATCCTAATCTATATCTATTCAAGATCTTTCCATCCCCATCCATATCTAATCAAGATTATCTATCCTAAACCATCAAATTTTCGTTCCTAATCATCTATAGGATTCGAAATTGTCATCTCTTTCATACATACACCCGGTTCACCTTATACACCACATAGTCCATACACCCATACACCCATACACCCGTACACCCGTACACCCATACACCCGTGGTCTACATACACCAACCCATTGAATACTCATTCCACACGCCTACTTCTACTCTTAGCAACCTTCCGGCTTGATTTTATCCGTTGGAGCTTGAAGAAGACCCAGAGGAGCTAGTCAAGAGAAGCTGTTGAATTTTTCGATCAACCCACCCCCCATAATTCACTCCACACGTGCACTACACATACTTGAGAGTTAAACACGAGTGGAAAAATCAAGAGTGACATACACGAGCGTCTGTGAGGAATTGTGAGGTACTACTTTGCTTTTTCTTCACGTTTGTTCGTTTTGCAGGTACCATGAAGAAAGAAAACAATAAAGGGGCGACTACTCCACCCCTTGAGGAGCCTAGATCGCCGAACACACCAGGCGAACAGTCCTACTCGTCCGAACCACAGTGGGATCCCAAGTTCCAATACCAAGCTCTAGTTCAACACTTTGAACGACAGAATCGTCTACTGAAAGACGAACTTGGCAACCAAGTAGCTGAATTGCAAGAGGAGCTTGCAAGACTCAGAGCCCAGTCGACCACATCCCAAACGGTCCAAGGGAATCCTGAGAAGAGGCCACTCGAGCCTCAAGATGACGAAACGAAGCAATCTGAGCCTCAAATCAATGCAGTGAGGCAACCTGAGCCTCAAAGAGATGCAGAGAAGCGTCCCGAGCCTCAATTGGGGCCTACTGACCGACGCCAGCAGCAGAGGAACGTTGACAGGCCGCCGCCTGTACAACACAATGATCAAAGGCCGCCCCGAGAGCCCGCCTTTGAAGATGACTATGATTATGGATACGATTCCTATGCAGCCAGTGGGTATGAAGCTGATTACCCACCACAAGGGCACAGAGGACGCCATGGCCGACCCCGAGGTCCCCATAGGCGTGCAAATCATCATGATGATGATGATGGTAGGCTCAACAACATCAAGACGAGCATACCCGAATTTGAAGGCCTTCACGATCCCGATGTTTACTTAGATTGGGAACGTAAGGTAGAGAAGATCTTTGCATGCTACAACTTTTCAGAGCAAAAGAAGGTACAACTCGCATGCTTAGAATTTAGAGGCTATGCAGCCTCATGGTGGGAAATGCAACAAGAAAGAAGACGCAGAAACCACAACCCTCCCATCGACAATTGGGAAGAAATGAAGGGATTCCTGCGTGGGCGATTTATACCTATGCATTATGAACGGGAGCTTGAGAAGAAGCTCAATCGGGTCAAACAAGGTACAAGGTCGATTGAAGAGTACCACAAGGAATTGGAGACCCTTTTGAACCGAGTCGGGAAGCAAGAGACCTTAAATGCTACCATCATCCGGTACATTGAAGGCATGAACCCCGACATTGCATGTGAAGTCGAGCTCAGAGACTTCACCAGTGTAGAAAGAATGGTGCAGTACGCATCAATTGTGGAAAGGCAGCTAAGAGAGGGTCGCCGTCGATCCCACTTCAATTCAGCCCCTACACGCCCCTCTTGGAATAAAGGTACACCTTCCACATCACTTTCTACTCCTTCTAATGACTCTACACGTCCCAGAGGTCCATCCGGACCACCCGAACGGCGTTTCGACCGTTCTACACCACAGACAAGCCGTAGACCCGAGTCTACGCCGCCCAACCAGCCACGGCCGACCCCTACTCGGCCAAATCAAGGCGTTACAGCCCCGAATGCAGCCCCTAATCATGCTCGTGACATCCAATGTCATAAGTGTCAAGGTTGGGGCCATTTCCAAGCTCAATGTCCAAACCGGCGGATTCTATACTTAACGGAATCAAATGAAGTCGAATCAGCCAGTGAGGATGAAAAAGAGCCCATAGGCGACGCCAACATTGAAGAAGAAGTCGAGAATGATGCAGCCCCTAATCCAGTCGATCCGGAAGTTCAGCTCAGTTTGGTCACAATCCGGAGTTTGAGCATCATTCGAGAAGAGGAACAAGAACACCAACGGGAGAACATCTTCTACACCCGTGCAGTGATTCAAGGTCACACGTGTTCTATGATTATTGACAGTGGCAGTGTAATCAATGCCATTAGTCAATATGCCGTTGAAAAGCTTGGTCTACCTGTTCAACAACATGCAAAACCATACAGATTGCAGTGGCTTACAGAAAGAGGCGAGATACGCGTGGTTCACCAGGTAAGTGTCTCATTCTCAATCCATAAGTTTTCTGACACTGTTTTGTGCGACGTTATCCCTATGGATGCAGCACACTTGTTGTTAGGCAGACCTTGGCAGTATGATCGACGTGTTGTCCACGATGGACGTCTGAACACTTACACCGTCGACATTGATGGCCGAATCAGCACCCTAAGGCCATTATCACCTAAAGACGTTGCTACGGATCAGCAACGCATGCAAGAGAGGTTCAAAGAGGAAAAGGCGAAGCAAGCAGCCGCAAAACGGGCCCCGAAGGCCACGGCCGAGACCTCAGCCCCCGGACAGCCCCTTGCCGTCGCCCCTAACCCTCCTAAACCACCTCATTCGAGCTCCCTAGCTGAGGAAAAGAAGTTGGAGTCGAGTTCAAACAAGCCTCATGTGAAGAGCTTGTTTATTTCAGCAAAAGGAGTTCAGAAAGCCGTTAAAGCAGGTATGCCCCTTGTTCTACTCACATTTAAGAGCAGTGCTACTAATGAGTGTTTGCATAGTGATGTGCAGCCCTTACTTGATGAGTTCAAGGACGTTTTTCCTGAGGAGATACCCGGAGGACTGCCACCAGTACGAGGAATCGAGCATCAGATCGATTTTGTCCCCGGAGCCGTGCTTCCCAACCGACCAGCCTATAGGACGTCTCCCGACGAGACTAAAGAGATAGATAGACAAGTCAAAGAGCTGTTGGAGAAGAAGCAAATTCGAGAAAGCTTAAGCCCGTGCGCCGTTCCAGTGATTCTAGTGCCAAAGAAGAACAACGAATGGCGTATGTGCATGGATTGCCGTGCAATCAATAAAATCACGGTAAAGTATCGTTTTCCCATCCCTAGATTAGATGATATGCTTGATGAGTTATCTGGTTCGCGTGTTTTTTCTAAAATTGATTTGCGTTCTGGCTATTTTCAAGTACGTATGCAAGAAGGTGATGAATGGAAAACTGCATTTAAAACTAAGCATGGTTTGTATGAATGGCTTGTTATGCCTTTTGGTCTCACTAATGCACCAAGCACATTTATGCGTCTGATGAATCATGTTTTACGTGAAGTGATTGGAAAGTATGTTGTTGTGTATTTTGATGACATTTTGATTTACAGTGACACGACACATACACATATGCAGCACCTTAGACACGTTTTTGAGCTTCTTAGAGAGTCAAAATTATATTGTAATCTGTCTAAGTGTTCTTTTTGCATGAGTGAAGTCGTTTTTCTAGGCTTCGTTGTAAGTTTACGTGGTATAGAAGTAGACCGTTCCAAAATCAAAGCGATTGAGGAATGGCCCACTCCTAAGTCTGCGAGTGATGTGAGGTCTTTCCACGGCCTTGCTAGCTTTTATCGTCGCTTTGTGCGCGATTTCTCCAGCATAGCCGCGCCACTTACTGAGTTAAGCAAGAAAGATCGAAAGTTTGAATGGGGTCCTGTTCAAGAGCATGCGTTTAACACTTTAAAATCATGTTTATGTAATGCGCCTGTTCTTGCTCTTCCGGACTTTAATAAAACTTTTGAGATTGAATGTGATGCCTCGGGCAAAGGGATTGGTGCTGTTTTGATGCAGGAACGGCGTCCAGTCGCATATTTTAGTGAAAAGCTCCACGATGCAGCCCTTCGTTATTCGACCTATGACAAGGAGCTGTACGCACTCAAGAGAGCTTTAGAAACGTGGCAGCACTATTTGTGGCCTAAGGAGTTCGTGATTCACACGGATCACGAGAGTTTGAAGCATTTGAAAGGCCAGCAAAATCTGAACAAGCGACATGCACGATGGGTAGAGTTTATCGAGTCTTTCCCGTACGTCATCAAGTACAAGAAAGGCGCCGAAAATGTTGTAGCTGATGCATTGTCGAGAAGGTACGTTCTCTTGAACCTTATGCATGCTAAGATGTTGGGATTTAATGCAATTAAGGAGTTATATTCATGTGGTGAGTTTTTCGCACCCATATATGCTGATTGTTGCTCAAAATCTCGTGCTTATGATGGTTATTTCGTGCATGATGGGTTCTTGTTCAAGGGTTCACAATTATGCATTCCTAAGTCTTCTATGCGTGAGTTGTTAGTTCTTGAATCGCATGCGGGAGGTTTAATGGGTCACTTTGGTGTGTCTAAGACGTTAAACTTGCTGCATGAGCATTTCTTTTGGCCACGTATGAAGCATGATGTTGAGAATGTGTGTAGTAGATGTATAACATGCAAGAAATCGAAATCTACTTCACATCCTTTTGGTTTATACACGCCTCTACCAGCCCCGTCTTCCCCGTGGATTGATTTATCTATGGATTTCATATTAGGATTACCACGGTCTAGATCTGGTCGAGATAGTATTTTTGTGGTTGTTGATAGGTTTTCCAAGATGTCTCATTTCATTGCATGGAGGAAAACCGATGATGCAGTACACATAGCCAATCTGTTCTTTATACATGTTGTGCGTTTACATGGAATACCTAGAACTATTGTTAGTGATAGGGATTCTAAGTTTCTTGCACATTTTTGGCGTGTACTTTGGGGAAAATTAGGTACCAAATTGTTATTTTCTACTGCATGTCATCCACAAACTGATGGACAAACTGAAGTAGTTAATCGCACTTTAGGTACTTTGCTGCGAGCTTTAGTTAAAAACAACTTGAAATCATGGGAAGATTGTTTGCCATATGCTGAATTTGCTTATAATCGCGTTGTGCATTCATCTACCAATATGTCTCCGTTTGAAGTTGTTTATGGTTTTAATCCGCTAACGCCTAATGATCTGTTGCCTTTACCTGTTGAGCATCTAACAAGTGTTAAAGGTACAAGAAAAGCGGAACAAGTTAAGGAGATGCATGAGAAAATACGTGCGCGTATTGAAGCCGTTGGCGCACGTAATGCTGTTCAAAAGAATAAACGGCGCAAGCAAGTGATTTTCCAGCCTGGAGATCGCGTTTGGATTCATCTGAGTCCTGGACGATTTCCCAACTTGAGAAAATCGAAATTGATGCCTAGAGGAGATGGACCATTCACCGTGCTGAGTCGAGTCAATGACAATGCATATCGCATTGATTTACCCGGTGAGTATAAGTGTTCATCTACATTTAATGTTGCTGACTTATCTCCCTTTTCTGCAGATGATGAGTTCGATGATGATGAGCCTGTGAATTCGAGGACGAATTCTTTTCAGCAGGGGGGGAATGATGAGGTCATACAAGGCAATGAAGAAAATGATCCGGAGCTGCAGTTTAAAGGTCCAATGACGCGTTTGCGAGCTAAGAAGTTGCAAGCTTATTTACAAGCTTCTATTCGTCACAAATTCGAAATGCATGAAGATGAAGTCAAGGGCAGCTCAAGATTGATCACCATGCTTGTCATAGATGAAGAAGAAGGAAGCATGAAGACGTGAGAAGAAGAATGACGCCATTTGGACGTGTGCATTAAAAGTTATACGCGTTTGCATGGGAAATCGGGAGATGCTGTTTTTCATGCAAAGGTGGCAAGATTAATTATAGCATGGGCCACGAATTTAATCAATAAAATCAGCCCATTGTTGTGATTAATTAAGTCCAAATAGGCGAGATTTATGAAGGCCCAAGTTGTTGGGATTTATCCTTATCTAGTTAGATTTAGATAGATTTTTGTTATCTTATTTTTGGTATCTTTTGATTTTATCCTAGATTGATTAGGATTAGTATTTTTTGATGTTTATCTAGTTAATTAGGGTTAATTTTCGTTCATAATCTCTCCTATAAATAGGAGCACCCTGTGACATTCATAATTCAGACAATTGCAAGAATTCAAGAGTTATTTCTCAATCTGTCTCAAGATCTTTTGTTGATCGAAATTTTATCTTCAAAGTTCTATTGTTTTAGCAACTCAATAGTCCTATTCAAGTTCTTCAGGGTGCGTTCAAGTACTTGGGAGAATTGCTATCCGGAGAAGCTAGACGTGCGCGTTCGGGTTATTCAACACGGGTTCGCCGATCCTGATTATCCTTCTACCTTTTCACCACCGCCGCCAACACCTCACGACGACCACCGCCATCCACACCGCCGTCCGCCGCCACTCCAAGCCACCATCGAAGTTGTCCCCGTATTCCACATCGAGTCCCGTTCGTGTCGTTTAATTCTAGTAAGTTTCGTCATTTAATTCCTGTCGGATTCTACCCTTCTTTAGCTGACGTAGTTCGAGTCCTTCAAAAGTCTTCCGCCTGCGTTCTTCGTGTCTTGGATTAGTTGTCCGGGTCACATCACTAAGCATGTTCAAAGACAACACCAGGCCCTCTCTGACAAAATAGACGATTTAGTGCATGCTCTTGAACGCACTAAAACGACACCTGTCTTTCCTCCACCCATTCGAGGAAACCAACGTCTAGAACGTCACAACGAGCCTGAAGAGGAGTACTTTGATGAGAATACTGAAGAATTTGATCGAGGACGTCGCCCGAGACGAGGCCATAGTCGAGATGACTATGAGGAAGATCGAATGCTCCACAACATCAAGACGAGCATTCCAGAATTTGAAGGCCTTCACGATCCCGATATCTATCTTGATTGGGAACGTAAGGTAGAGAAGATTTTTGCATGCTATGATTTTTCAGAAGTTAAAAAGGTGCAACTAGCATGTTTGGAGTTCAAAGGCTACGCAGCCACTTGGTGGGAAATGCAGCAAGAAAGAAGACGAAGAAACAGAAATCCACCCATTGACAATTGGGAGGAAATGAAAGGATTCTTGCGTGGACGCTTCATCCCAGTCCACTATGAAAGAGAGCTTGAGAAGAAGCTCAACCGGATCAAGCAAGGAGCTAGATCGATCGAGGAGTACCACAAAGAGCTAGAAACGGCCCTGAATCGAGTCGGAAAAGAGGAGACCTTAAATGCTACCATCATTCGGTACATTGAAGGTATGAATCCAGACATTGCCTGTGAAGTAGAGCTCAAAGAATTCACAAGCATAGAGAGAATGGTGCAATACGCATCAATTGTGGAAAAGTAGTTGCGAGAAGGCCGCCGTCGATCCAGTCAAAGTGCAGCCCCTACTCGATCATCTTGGAGTAAAGGTACACCTTCCACATCACCTTCTACTCCTTCTACTGATTCCACACGACCCCGAGGTCAATCCGGCCCTCCGGAACGCCGTTTTGATCGTTCTACACCGCAAGCAAGCCGTAGACCCGAGTCTACACCCAGGCCACCATTCCAACGGCCCAATCAGTCCACTCCAACGCCAAATGCAGCCCCTAGTCGAGCCCGTGACATCCAGTGTCATAAATGCCAAGGTTGGGGTCATTTTCAGAACCAGTGTCCAAACCGGCGTGTTCTGTTCCTCAATGAACAGAATGGACTTGAATCAGCCAGTGAAGATGAAGAGGAGACCCAAGATGACGCCCCTGAAGCAGTCAAGGTCCCTGAAGTCGAGCCAGATGATGAAGAAGACGAGCTATCTCATGTTAGCTTGGTTTCTATTCGCAGTCTGAACATCAACCGTGAAGACGAAGAGCAATCGCAACGAGAGAACATCTTCTACACTCGAGTTGCCATCAAAGATCAGACTTGTGCCATGATCATCGACAGTGGGAGTGTAATCAACGCAATCAGTCAGTATGCCGTTGATAAACTCGCCCTCACCACAACAAAGCATCCGAAGCCATACAAGTTGCAGTGGCTTACTGACAGAGGATCCATTCGAGTGACAGGTCAGGTACACGTTACTTTTACTAAAGGTCGTTATTCTGACACTGTTCTTTGTGATGTTATTCCTATGGAAGCAGCCCATATACTTTTAGGAAGACCGTGGCAGTTCGACAGAAAAGCGGTTCACGATGGTTTAGCCAACACCTACTCAATTATTCGAGATGGTCGAACCACTGTGCTCAAGCCACTTACTCCTAAAGCTGTTGCAGAGGATCAAGAAAGGATGCAAGAGAGATTCAAGCAAGAACGGGCAAAACAAGCCGCAACCGCAGCCCGAACCAACTCGGCCGCCCCTTCAACACCGAGTTCCACCTCATGCTCGACCATTGCAGCCCCTAAGGCGTCCCCTAATGATGCCTTAGCTCGTGGAAAAGCACCCGGATCAGCCCCAAGTCAAGAGAAGAATCGGTCCCTGTTCATCTCAGTTAAAGGCGTAGAGAAAGCACTAAAAGCAGGTTTACCTTTTGTTCTTTTATCTTATAAGGACAGTGCTACTAATGGTGTTTCTTTGCCTTGTGATGTGCAGCTACTTATGGAGGAGTTCGCGGATGTGTTCCCGGAAGAGATTCCAAGTGGATTACCTCCAGTTCGTGGGATCGAGCACCAGATCGACTTCGTACCCGGCGCAGTCTTGCCCAACCGACCGGCGTACCGCACTTCACCTGAAGAGACGAAGGAGATCAATCGCCAAGTGAAGGAGTTGCTAGAGAAGAAGCAAATCCGAGAGTCGATGAGCCCTTGTGCAGTTCCAGTCATTCTAGTGCCTAAAAAGAACAACGAATGGAGAATGTGCATGGATTGCCGCGCCATCAACAAGATCACAGTTAAGTACAAATTTCCTATCCCTAGACTTGATGATATGCTAGATGAATTAAGTGGTTCTAAGTTGTTTTCTAAGATAGATTTGAGATCTGGTTATTTTCAAGTTAGAATGCATGAAGAGGATAAATGGAAAACTGCGTTTAAGACAAAGCATGGTTTATATGAGTGGTTAGTTATGCCTTTTGGTCTCACTAATGCACCGAGCACGTTTATGAGATTGATGAATCATGTTTTGCGTGATGTGATTGGTAAATTTGTGGTTGTCTACTTTGATGATATCTTGATTTACAGTCACAGTGCACAGGCGCACCTAGAACACCTTAGGCGTGTATTCTGCTTATTGCGTGATGCTAAGTTGTATGGAAACATGTCTAAGTGCACGTTTTGTATGGATGAAGTCGTGTTTTTAGGCTTTGTCGTTAGTTCACGAGGTATTGAGGTAGACCGTTCTAAAATCAAAGCGATTGAGGAATGGCCAACCCCGAAAAACGCCTCTGAAGTTCGATCATTCCATGGTCTAGCTGGGTTTTACCGTCGTTTTGTACGGGATTTCTCCAGTATAGCCGCCCCTCTTACTGAGCTAAGTAAGAAGGATCGGAAATTTGAGTGGGGTAAACAACAAGAGCATGCTTTTAATACTTTGAAGTCATTGTTATGTTCTGCTCCTGTTTTGTGTTTACCTGATTTTTCTAAGACTTTTGAGATCGAGTGTGATGCCTCCGGGATAGGTATTGGTGCTGTTTTGATGCAGGAAAAACGTCCCGTGGCCTATTTCAGTGAGAAACTCAATGGCGCCAGTTTGCGTTATTCGACGTACGATAAAGAGCTATATGCTTTGAAGCGTGCATTGGATACATGGCAGCACTACTTGTGGCCCAAGGAGTTCGTCATACACACGGATCATGAAAGCTTGAAGCACTTGAAAGGGCAAAACAATTTGAACAAGAGACATGCGAGATGGGTCGAGTTCATCGAGTCTTTCCCGTATGTTATCAAGTACAAGAAAGGCGAGGAAAACGTGGTCGCCGATGCCCTATCAAGAAGGTACGCTCTTTTGAACTTAATGCATGCTAAGATGCTTGGTTTTGAGTCTATTAAAGCACTGTATGTTGAGGACGCCTATTTCAGCCCCATCTATGCTTCATGTAGCTCGAAATCTAGGTCATTTGATGGTTATTATGTGCATGATGGTTTTCTGTTCAAAGAGTCGAAATTATGCATCCCTACTTGTTCTATGCGTGAGTTATTAGTGTTAGAATCGCATGCGGGAGGTTTAATGGGTCACTTTGGTGTGCATAAGACATTGAACTTGCTGCATGAACACTTCTTTTGGCCGCATATGCGTAAGGATGTAGAGAATGTGTGTAGTCGTTGCATTACTTGTCGTCGAGCTAAATCCACTTCACACCCGTTCGGTCTTTACTCGCCCCTACCCGCCCCCTCATCTCCTTGGATTGATATTTCTATGGATTTCGTCTTAGGATTGCCTAGGTCTAGGTCGGGTAAGGATTCTGTGTTTGTTGTAGTTGATAGGTTTTCCAAAATGGCTCATTTCATTGCATGTAGGAAAACTGATGATGCTATACATGTTGCCAACTTGTTCTTTGTGCATGTTGTTAGATTGCATGGAATTCCTCGTACTATTGTTAGTGATAGGGATTCTAAGTTTTTAGGACATTTTTGGCGTGTTTTGTGGGGAAAATTAGGTACTAAGTTATTGTTTTCTACTGCATGTCATCCACAAACCGATGGTCAAACTGAGGTTGTGAATCGCACTTTAGGAGCTTTACTTAGATCTCTAATTAAGAATAACTTGAAGTCATGGGAAGAATGTTTACCATATGCTGAATTTGCTTATAATCGTGTTGTGCATTCTTCTACTAACATGTCTCCTTTTGAGGTAGTTTATGGATTTAATCCGTTAACTCCTAATGATTTGTTACCTTTACCTGTTGAGCATCTAACAAGTGTTAAAGGTATGAAAAGAGCTGATTTTATCAAAGAGATGCATGAGAAGGTACGTGCCCGGATTGAGCACCAAGGCTCAAGGATAGCCGACGCACGCAACACGAGGCGCAAACGTGTCATCTTTCAGCCCGGAGATCGAGTTTGGGTACACCTTAGCCCTGGCCGATTTCCTAACTTGAGGAAGTCCAAGTTGTCGCCCCGTGGAGATGGTCCCTTTACTGTTCTAAGCCGTGTTAATGATAATGCATACCGCATTGATCTACCTGGTGAGTACAAGTGTTCTTCTACGTTTAATGTTGCTGATTTATCTCCTTTTGTTGCAGATGAATTCGACCATGATGAGAAGTCAAATTCGAGGACGAATTCTTTTCAGCAGGGGGGGAATGATGAGGACATCCATAGCAATGAGGAAGTCAATGAAGAGCTTCAATTCAAAGGACCCGTCACAAGACTACGAGCTAAGAAGTTGCAAGATTATTTGCAAACTACAATTCGCAAGAAGCTTGAAGAAGAAGACGGCGTACAAGGAAGCTTGAAGATGATGAACTTGTTGACATTGGAAGATGGAGATCAAGATATGGAGTGCAATACATGAAGAAGGCGTGCAAGTGTGCTTTTGTTGGGCTTGATGTGTATACTTGCTATTCAGCCCAAGTTAAGCATGTATGGTGGAAAAGCCCAAAATAATCGGCCCTTGATGTATCCAATTAAGGGGATTGATTTATTAGACTATAGTATTTTATTTTATTATGGTTTGGACGAATTTTGCAGATTTTTAGTTGGTAATTTTCGGTTATTTTAGATAGAGTTTTGACTAGATTTTTAGATAAGGTAAGATCTACAAAATCTACCTTAAATAGAATTCTAGTTTAGGAAGTTGTTAAAGTCCAATTCTAGTTCAAATTGGACTCCTTATTTTCGTCCATTAGGCCTTAGATTTTCGGTCCACCTATTATAAATAGGGGATCCATATTTCATTGTTACTTTAGACTATATTTGATTTTTAAGCCATTGCTTTCAATATCGTCTCACCCCTTTTAATCTTTTGTGAGTTTAGATAATTAAATTCATACTCTTAGATTTAGCACCTCTAAGTTTTACAAAGGGAATTCGTCGTCCACGTTCGAGGGATCGCCGGAAACTCGCTATCGAAGAACAACTTAAA
The DNA here is from genome assembly GCA_026008535.1 of Perilla frutescens. Classification (NCBI taxonomy): domain Eukaryota; kingdom Viridiplantae; phylum Streptophyta; class Magnoliopsida; order Lamiales; family Lamiaceae; genus Perilla; species Perilla frutescens. The sequence continues at coordinate 47,987,363 of BRKX01000012.1, forward strand.
GAATTTGGCCTTGTGTACGTTCTAGATTCAAGGCAACTTTCGGGTTGTAATTCACATCACAACCACCACCGCCGTCCAGCCACCTTCGACGCCACCACCATCCACCGTCGTCCATCTCAACCATCATCCTCAAGATCGCGTTCTCTTCGTTACATCCGTAAGTCCGTTATAACTCTATCATATCCTATCTACTCTAGCCATTCTAAACCCCTCAACACCATCGAAAATCCACCATCCTTATCATCATCATAGCCGTTCCAAAACAGCCCCTTTCCATTGGATTTGTGTTATTTTGTGTGTCATTGTCTAGGTATTTTAGTTGAGTCTTAGTCGTCTAGTTTGTTCCATTATCTTTCCGCATATTTTACTTTGATTATTGAGTCATAGGAGACACAAAAACTTACGTGTGTCGACGTGTGTTCGTTCCTAGAGTTCGGGTCGTATCAGTTCGTGTCTTCGTAATTCTAGTAAGTTTTATCTCATTTTGAGTCGGATTGAATTCCATTTATCCTAGTTGAGGTAGTTCGACTCTTGAGTCTTCCGCGCACATAAATCTCGTGTCTTGGATACATTGTCCGGGTCACATCATAAATTTGGCATCAGAGGTACGTCAGCTCTGCTGGTCGTGGTTCAATCCGACGTGTCAAATACGTATCAGTTTTCTATCATACGTGTCTTTTAATTTCCGTTTGTTTCGAGTTGTAATCTGAATTATTATTCATTGAAAAAAAAAGAAAAAAAAAGAGTAAAGGGTCGAAGCCCTACTGCAAAAAAAAAATCCGAAAAAAAAATCAGATTTGTTCTTGTGATTTTCGAATTTTACTACTTGTTTAGATTTGTTTCCTTATTTTTAGGGATCTTTAAATTGTGTTCACATTGGTCAAACACATCCAAAATCGTTTTTCCTCATCCATTAGATTTCCTACCTTGTTTCTTTCATCATAATCCATATCTAATCAAGATCTTTCCATCCTCATCTATATCTACACAATATCTTTCATCCTAATCCACTCTAATTTCGATCCATACACCTTGTAGGATTCGAAATTTTCACCCTTTACATCCATACACCCGGTTCACCTTATACACCACATAGTCCATACACTCATACACCCATACACCCATATACCCGTGGTCCACATACACCAACCCACTAAGATACTCATCCACACGCCTACTTCTACTCTTAGCAACCTTCCGGCTTGATTCTATCCGTTGGAGCTTGAAGAAGACCCAGAGGAGCTAGTCAAGAGAAGCAGTTGTTCGATCAGCCCACACCCATATTCATTCACACACGTGCACCACATCTTTGAGAGTAAAAACGAGTGGAAAAAATCAAGAGTGACATACACGAGAGCTTGTGAGGAATTGTGAGGACCAATTTTACTTTTTCTTCTCGTTTGTTCGTCTTGCAGGATAAATGGCCACCACAGCTAGACCAACGGGAAGATATTTTCTACACCCGTTGCTCCATCCAAGACAAAATTTGTTCCATGATTATTGACAGTGGTAGTGTATTTAACGCCATTAGTCAATATGCAGTGGACAAGCTCGGTCTAGTACCACAGAAGCATCCCAAGCCCTATAAGTTGCAGTGGCTTACAGTCAGAAGTCAGGTAAGTGTTGGATTTACTATTGGTCGATATACTGACACTGTTTTATGTGATGTCATTCCTATGGAGGCAACACACATTCTTCTAGGTCAACCGTGGCAATTCGATCGAGGCGCAGTACACGATTGTCACGCCAACACTTATTCCTTTGCTTGAAATGGACGACCCACCAGACTGATGCCTTTAGCGCCTGAGGATGTCATTGAGGATCAGAATCGGATGCAAGAAAAGTTTAAAGCCGAAAGGGAAAGGAAGGTCGTAGCTATCGAGAGCGAATGAATCGCCACCGTTGATACGACCCGGACTATTAATCTAGGATGAATCTAGAGATTGTAGCGGAAGACTTCTGGATACGAAACACGTCAGTGAATGAAGGGCTTCAATCCAACTCGATAAACAACGAAAAATAGACAATCTAGACAACTAAAATACCTAGAAAAATGACACAAACTATATAACACAAATCCAAAGGTTTATGGGCTGGAAAGGAACGTGTATAGGGGCTGGAATTATGGAGGTTTTCGTGTGTGATGGCTTGTGAAGAATGGCTTGGAGAAGGTAGGATATGATAGAGTACGATTGAACTTACGGAAAAATGGAACGGTGGAGAACTTGAACTCGAACACGGGCTGAATTGAGGCGTGCGTCGATGGAGTATGGATGGCGTCGAATGGTGTTGATGGATGATGATTCGTTGATGTGAAGTGATTCACAACCCGATAGCCTCCTTGAATCTCGAATGTCTTCAAGGTTGAAATCTCCAAGTTGTTCCTCGTAGCGAATACCGGTCAATCCCTCAAGTGAATTGAGCAATACCCTTGAATAAGACTTGTAGTTGCTAGCTCCAAGAATGAATATTTTCGTGTGAAAAGTATTCAAAAGACAACTAGATTTGAGACACAAATTGAATGCAAAAGCAATTTAATTCAACAATGTCTAAAGTATCAATGTAATAATGATCCCCTATTTATAAGCTATGGGGAACAAAAATAATACTATAAGGACCGAAAATTAGGAGTCCAAATTGATATCCAATTGGACTAGGAAATTGCCTAAACTAGAATTCTATTTAAAGGTAGTTTCTTCCCTTAATTAAAATTCTAGTCAAACCTATGACTTGGACTCTTGGACTCTTAATGACCGAAAATTAATCAAATAAAATATGATCTACTATAGTCCAAAATTAAATAAAAATAATACTATAGTCTTGATGATTAATTCTCGAACAGGCGCCTCTGGTAGATAAGACATGGTCACGCCTTATTCGCCATAACCTCCTGGAATATCATCTTATTTAAATCTTCCAATTTTCGACCAAGTAAGCTTCAATCCTCCAAGGCTTGGTCTTCAACTTCAATTGAGAGCATTGTAATCACCTTGGGGTTGCTTTGATTATTCATCTCTTCCTCGAGCTTCTTTCGCACATATCCTTGAAAGTAACCTTGAAGTTGCTTAGCTCGTAACCTTGTAATTGGATCTTGAATTTGCAACTCTGGGTTTGAACCATCAATGCTATGCACGTTCTCATCATTCCCCCCCTGCTGAAAAGAATTCGTCTTCGAATTTGACTCATCATCTTGGTCGAATTCATCTGCATCAAAGGAAGATAAATCAGCAACGTTAAACGTGGAAGAACACTTATACTCACCAGGTAGATCAATGCGGTATGCATTGTCATTGACACGACTTAAGACGGTAAAAGGACCATTTCCTCTTGGTGACAACTTCGATTTCCTTAGATTAGGAAACCTTCCGGGGCTCAAATGAATCCAAACACGATAACCAAGCTGAAATACAACACGTTTGCGGCGAATGTTACGGGCGGCGGCGGTTTGAGTTCCTTTATGCTCGATCCGGGCTCTAACTTTCTCATGCATCTCCTTGATAAGATCAGCTCTCTTCAATCCTTTAACACTTGTTAGATGCTCAACAGGTAAAGGATTCAAATCATTAGGCGTTAGTGGATTAAAACCATAAACAACCTCAAATGGAGACATGTTAGTAGAAGAATGAATAACACGATTGTAAGCAAACTCAGCATAAGGTAAACATTCTTCCCATGACTTCACATTATTCTTAATCAATGATCTAAGCAATGTTCCTAAAGTACGATTCACAACCTCAGTTTGACCATCGGTTTGTGGATGACATGCAGTAGAAAACAATAACTTAGTACCTAGCTTTCCCCAAAGAACGCGCCAAAAATGTCCCAAAAATTTAGAATCCCTATCACTAACAATAGTACGAGGAATTCCATGCAATCTAACAACATGCACAAAGAACAAATTGGCTATTTGAACAGCATCATCAGTTTTCCTACATGCAATGAAATGTGCCATTTTGGAAAACCTATCAACTACAACAAACACAGAATCTTTACCCGATCTAGATCTAGGCAATCCCAAAATAAAATCCATAGATAAATCAATCCAAGGACTAGATGGAGCAGGTAAAGGCATGTACAAACCAAAAGGATGCGAAGTAGACTTAGACTTATGACAAGTAACACATCTACTACACACGCGTTCAACATCACGTTTCATATGCGGCCAAAAGAAATGCTCATGCAACAAGGATAATGTTTTATGCACACCAAAATGTCCCATTAATCCTCCTGCATGTGATTCTAAGACATCAAGTCCCAAAATAAAATCCTACACAAACTAGGAAACAAAATAAGCCAAAATTCGGAACCGCCCGTACAGGCGCGACACGGGCTCGGTCGCGCCGCCTTCGGTTGGGTCGCGCCGCGTCTGTCATCGGGCCGCGCCTCACTGGGTACTTTTCACCCCTCTGCATCGACGCTCGGTCGCGCCGTGTCTGTCACCGGGTCGTGTGGCATCCCCCAAACAGATATAGAAGAAAAGACTAACAACGTGAGTCTGCCTTGTATTTTTTTTTTTTTTTTGAAATAGAAAGAAAAGTATTGGATCACTCGAGAAAGGATAAAATTTACTCGCTCATATAATTTACATAATTATATTAAGGGAAGAAATAGTACTCCGAGGTCAAAAGAGTACAACAGGAAAGATAAAAGTTTATATATAATCAAAATGGGGAACTTCGAAGAAGTTTCACGCTTGAACAAAAACAGAGTCAAAAGGTGGTGCGAAAAGCTCATAAATAAAAGCCCATCAGGTCATCATCCATATACATAGACCCACATGAACTCTTGGAAACTCCACGTCCCACACCAAGCACTTTTATGGTTCATCAAAATCACCTACAATGCATGAACTACATGAGCTAAAGCTCAGTAAGCAGAAATCATGCACATGCATGTTCATTGGCATCACAACACGTGCAAGACATAACACACCACAAATGTGAAATGCTCGTGTATAAAATCCTTTCATGCCATCTCAAAAGCATTTTTAACGTTTAGGAACTTGGCTCCCTTCACCAGATACCAACATGAGTCATGAGCTCATAATATAATCAATATCACTTGGCCAGAATGTGATTAGTGCACTCATGTGGCTCATCCTTCCTGGACCCCAAGGGACACGCCCCCTGCCTGTTCCCTTTGATCCCACATGAAAGTCATCCCACATCAGTCACTCATCACCTCAAAGGTGCAGTCGAAGTGGACCATCCTCCCTGGACCCCAAGGGACACGCCCCCTGCCTGTTCCCTTTGATCCCACATGGAAGTCATCCCACTCGAGGCACAAATATCAACACAGCACAACACGGGCTGGTGGTGACCAATCCCAAACAAAACATTTTCTCTCTCTCAAAACCATTTCATGCATGCAACCTCGACAATATCTACATAACGTGCATGCATATGCTCGTGCTCATGTACAAGATATTTAATGCAAAGAAATACAATACACAAGCATATTACATCACACAATTATACAATAACACAATAATAAATAATAAACATGTATTATCAAATAATACTATGTTCATGCATTGTAGTTGAGGATGGATTTCTACTTACCTCGGGTCTCAAGCTTACAATGTTTGGGATCTTAAAGTGTGTGCTTTCTCAAGAGAATCTAATTAAGATAAATCAAAGTAATAAATTAATATAAACTAAATTAAAATTTACTAATTATTATCAATACTAAATCTAATAGCAAAATATGTTATCAGTTTTATACTCCACGACTTTACTGCAATGTTATAATAACAAATAGATCATAATTACTAAAATTAGAATTGTGTTAAGTTTTCTTTACAATCCAAAGTTATTTAATTATTATAAATTATAAAATATTGCATGTCAACCTAATAGTATGGTTTATTCAAGTCTTACAGTATATAATATGATTTTGATTTGGACCATGTGCTAAAAAGAAAAACCAGATTAATATAATACAATCATAATTTATTCTCACAGAATATTGGAATCTCTATAATTACATTAATATAACAATTATATTAATTTATTTTATTTTTATAGTTACATGATTAAACTTTTTGGAATATTAATTAATTCAAAAACATAATTTTTATTCTATCAATCATTATTAATCATAGTCTAGGTAAAAGGTTATTGTAGAATTTATCCAAATTAACAAATACACACGCCTAAATACCTATATATACATATATGCTATCAAAGCTGCAAATATAAATAATCCTAGGACTAGCAGGCATGTTCTTTCCATTAAATCATCAATTTAATTAATTTGAATAATTAGATCACTCACAATACTAATAATTTTCTCTAGCAATGAAAAGAAATAAAACTACAATTATATGTATGGCATGGATTTTGTACCTTCTCTATTTTAATTTGAGTTTCGTCTTTCTCCCTTTCTCTTTTAATTTATTCTCGTCTCAAACATTTCTTTTGTGGTTATATGTATAAGTATATAAATGTGGGTATATGATATGATATATATATATACACATATATATCTACACATTATCCTTATCCTACTAACTACAATTGATCACCAAAAGCCTAACACCTATCATACTGCCAAGATTACGTGTAAGCACAAGTAAATTTTTGGTTTCTTTTTTTTTTTATCTAATATAATGCTTACATGAGTATTAATATATTAGTATTATATATATATATATAATGTATCCTTTTTTTTATAACAACATAATTGTCTAAACTTGGCTATTCATATATATATGTGTGTGTATTATGTATTGCGTAAATCCACTTTCATCAATAGAACTTTAGTTCTAGAATATATAAATAATTAATATTTATAAATATATCAAATAAGTAAATAAATATAGTCACATGAACACATATATCTATATAAATGCAATTGGCATGAAAATAAGCACATAATACTCATGTGAAACATATATTAAGATAATCATTAAGTAATGAGAGGCTTGGTTACTACATCCTTCCTCTCTTATAAAAATTTCGTCCTCGAAATTTTACTTACCTGAATAGTTCTGGGTACTTGGCTCTCATTTCCTCTTCTCTTTCCCATGTAGCCTCTTCCACTAACTGATTCCTCCATAACACCTTAACTAATGGGATGCTTTTATTTCTAAGTTGCTTTACCTCTCGAAGAAGAATCTTAACGGGTATCTCTTTATAACTCAAATCTTCTTTTAGCTCTATCGGTTCATCTCTGAGAACGTGAGATGAGTTTGCTACATATTTTCTTAGCATTGACACGTGAAATACATTGTGTATCTGTGACATGTGTATGGGTAGCTGAAGTTTGTACGCAACCTCTCCAACTCTTTCTGTAATGGTAAATGGGCCAATATATCTTGGACTGAGCTTCCCTTTCTTTCCAAATCTCATAATTCCTTTCATTGGAGCAACTTTTAGAAACACTTGATCCCCTATTTCAAATTCCAGCACTCTTCTTCTTCGGTCCGCGTAACTCTTTTGTCGACTCTGAGCAGCTTTCATTCTGCTTCTGATTTGTGATACAGCTTCAACCATCTCTTGGACCATATCTGGACCTAAAAGTTTTCTTTCTCCAACCTCATCCCAATGAACTGGGGATCTACACTTCCTTCCATACAATGCTTCATAGGGTGCCATTCCAATGGTAGATTGATAGCTGTTATTATATGAAAATTCAATCAAAGGTAAAAACTTACTCCACTGACCATGAAAATCTAGAACACATGCTCTGAGCATATCTTCCAAGGTCTGTATAGTTCTTTCTGATTGTCCGTCCGTCTGTGGATGATATGCAGTACTGAAAGATAATTGTGTCCCTAGAGCCCTTTGCAAACTTTTCCAAAAAGTAGATAGAAATCTTGAATCTCTGTCCGAGACAATTGATAGTGGTACTCCATGAAGTCTCACTATTTCTTGTATATATATCTGGGCTAAACGATCCATAGGGTATGTTGATGAGATAGGAAGAAAATGAGCTGATTTGGTTAATCGATCAATTATAACCCAAATAGCATCATGACCTTTGACCGTTTTTGGTAATCCTACCACATAATCCATTGCGATCCTCTCCCATTTCCATTCTGGAACTAACAATGGCTGCAAAGTTCCTGCTGGTCTTTGGTGTTCTGCTTTTATCTGCTGACATGTTAAACATTGTTCAACGTGCTGAGCGACATCTCTCTTCAGACCTGGCCACCAATAATGCATTCTCAAATCTCTATACATCTTAGTAGCTCCAGGATGGACTGAGTAAGGCATTGAATGTGCTTCTTTCAAAATTTCTTCTTGAATTTCCTTCTTATCAGGTACACAAATTCGACCTTTAAAGCGTAACATGCCATCTTCAGACAATGTAAAGTCAGAACGTACCCCTGATATGACTTTCTTTATTTCTTTATCTAAGTACTCATCATTTGGTTGACCTTCTCGTATCTTATCAATTAAGGTAGGTCGGATTGTTAAAGCTGTCAACTTAGCTTCAACTGATTCATGGTCCAAAACATCCACACCCATCTTCTGCAAGTCGACTAACTCTTGTTTTTGCATAGAACTTATGGTTGTAGTTGCCCCACCTTGAATGGATTTTCTACTCAAAGCATCAGCTACAACATTAGCTTTACCAGGATGATAATTGATCACACAGTCATAATCTTTCACTAATTCTAACCATCTCCTTTGCCTCATGTTCAACTCTTTTTGGGTGAACAAATATTTTAAACTTTTGTGATCAGTATAGATCTCACACCGCTCTCCATATAAATAATGCCTCCAAATCTTGAGTGCAAAAACCACCGCGGCCAGCTCTAAATCATGTGTTGGATAATTCTTCTCATATTCTTTTAATTGTCTGGATGCGTATGCTATTACTTTTCCATTTTGCATCAATACGCAACCTAGACCATTCTTTGAGGCATCACTATACACCACAAAACCTCCAGTGCCAATTGGAATTGATAGAATTGGTGCCGTTGTTAACCTTTTCTTCAAATCCTGAAAACTTTGCTCACAAGCTTCCGTCCATTTAAATGCCACACTTTTTCTAGTTAACTGTGTCATAGGAGAGGCAATCTTTGAGAATCCTTCAACAAATCTACGATAGTATCCCGCAAGGCCGAGAAAACTACGTACTTCTGAAGGATTTGTTGGCTGAGGCCAATTATTTATGGCTTCAACTTTGCTTGGATCCACCGATATTCCCATACCTGATATGACATGTCCCAAGAATATCACTTGGTCTAACCAAAATTCACACTTCTTGAATTTTGCATACAATTGTTTGGCTTTCAGCATCTCCAACACCAACCTTAAATGTACTGCATGCTCCTCTTTATTTCTAGAGTATATTAGGATGTCATCGATAAAGACTATAACAAATTTATCCAAATAGTCTTTGAATACTCTATTCATCAAATCCATGAATGCTGCAGGAGCGTTGGTTAATCCAAAAGGCATAACCAAAAACTCGTAATGGCCATACCTGGTGCTGAATGCTGTTTTGGGAATGTCCTCCTCCTTTACCTTCAATTGATGGTACCCTGAACGTAAGTCAATCTTTGAGAACACAGATGCTCCTTGAAGCTGATCAAACAAATCATCAATCCTGGGCAAAGGATATTTGTTCTTTATCGTAACTTTATTCAGTTCTCGATAATCTATACACATTCTTAAGGTACCATCTTTCTTTCGAACAAATAGAACTGGAGCACCCCATGGTGAAAAGCTAGGCCTTATAAAACCTTTTTCAAGTAGATCTTGAAGTTGTATCTTCAATTCCTTTAACTCGGTCGGTGCCATCCTATAGGGAGTTCTAGATATTGGAGCGGTTCCTGGATGAAGGTCAATAACGAACTCTATCTCCCGATCAGGTGGTAATCCTTGAAGATCATCAGGAAACACTTCAGGATATTCTTGAACAATCGATACCTCACTAGGTATGGAATTACCTTGATCTTTAACATTCATAACACTCACCAAATACCCTTCACATCCTTTATTTAAAAGCTTTTGCGCTTTCACCGCTGAGATCAGAGGAAATTTGAGTTTCTTTGGAATCCCAACAAAAGAAAATGGCTCCTCTCCAGGTGGTTGGAATATTACTTCTTTCTTCTTGCAGTCTATACTCGCGTAATATTTTGATAACCAATCCATTCCCAAGATGACATCATAGTCATTCATCGCAAAAACTATCAAATCTGCATATAACTCCCTATTTCCTATGGGAATAGGGCAAGCCCTTAAAATTTGACTAGTTTGCTTTAACTCACCAGAAGGTATCATTATGTTATAACTAGTTGCAGCAATATCAGGTATCCTACCCACCATCTTCACATACTCAGTGGATGCAAATGAATGTGTGGCTCCCGAATCAAACAATACAAATGTTGGAATTCCAAAGATAGAAATTTTACCTGTAACAACAGATGGGTTTGCCTCTGCATCATCTTTAGTGATAGTAAACGCCCTGGCTGGTACCTTCTTTTGCACATTAGGATTAGACTCGGGGCAAGCTTTGACAACATGACCAGGTTTTCCACACTTGAAGCAGTTACGTGATTCTGCATAACATCTTCCTGAGTGTTGTTCACCGCATGCTGGGCATGTAGGTTACACCACAGGTACCTTACCCTGATCTGTTCGTTGGCGTTTGTTTTGATCCCATGATTGTTGCCCCTGTCTTGATTGAAACTTCGGTCTCTGGCCCTGAGGAAAAGGTTGTGTTTTTCTTTCACCTCCAGCCCACCTTTGACCTTGCCCTTGTCCTTGCCTAAGCTGACGTCGTATTTCTTGAGCACGAAAGATCCTGAGTTCAACTTGTTCAGCAACTAAAGCTCGTTCAGCAATTTGTGAGTATGTTGCTCCTTGAACTCCTGTCATACTAACATCTCTATACAGTTCTGGCTTCAGCCCTTCAAGAAATCTCTCAGCTTTAAGTGCTTCAGTGTTGATCATATGCGTCGCAAACCTAGATAATTGTTCAAATTTTCGAATATAGTCTCCGACCGTCATGTTCCCCTGTCTAAGTTGTATAAACTCATTCATTTTCAACGCACGAATAGGGGCTGTGAAATATTTTTTCCTGAATAACTCTTTGAATCTTTCCCAACTCATGGCAGCAACATCTTCAATGCTCGTTACAGTATCCCACCAGTGTCCTGCACTCCCGCGTAGCATAAAAGCGGCACATATAACTTTTTCATCTTCAGGAATTCTACTATACTTGAACATGTTCTCTAACGTTCTCAGCCAATCTTCCGCATAAGTGGGATCCACCGCATCCTCAAAAGTCGGAGGATTTAGTTTTCTAAATCTTTCCCCAACCATTTCCACATGGTTAGCTTGATGGCATACTCGATTCTCATCATCCACACCCTGTCGATTTGCCTCCCTCTGCTGGATAAGCTCCTGAATTTGTCCAGACTGCCTTTCCACAAGCTCGGTAAGTCGATCAATAATAGCATCTCTATCCATCCCTGGATTAGAAGTTCCCTCACCAGATGCTCCCTCACCACTACCACCCATACCTCGACCTCTCACCATAGTGAAATAACTTATTTTTGTAGTCTGATACAAACACAATAAACATAATCTTACAATAAACATAAAAACAATCATTCAAATAAAACTTACGGGCGCGTGTTGCTCCAAAGTCCAGAGATCATGTATATGGATAGTCTACAGAAGTATGACCTGGGCTCTGATACCACTCTGTGGCATCCCCCAAACAGATATAGAAGAAAAGACTAACAACGTGAGTCTGCCTTGTATTTTTTTTTTTTTTTGAAATAGAAAGAAAAGTATTGGATCACTCGAGAAAGGATAAAATTTACTCGCTCATATAATTTACATAATTATATTAAGGGAAGAAAGAGTACTCCGAGGTCAAAAGAGTACAACAGGAAAGATAAAAGTTTATATATAATCAAAATGGGGAACTTCGAAGAAGTTTCACGCTTGAACAAAAACAGAGTCAAAAGGTGGTGCGAAAAGCTCATAAATAAAAGCCCATCAGGTCGTCATCCATATACATAGACCCACATGAACTCTTGGAAACTCCACGTCCCACACCAAGCACTTTTATGGTTCATCAAAATCACCTACAATGCATGAACTACATGAGCTAAAGCTCAGTAAGCAGAAATCATGCACATGCATGTTCATTGGCATCACAACACGTGCAAGACATAACACACCACAAATGTGAAATGCTCGTGTATAAAATCCTTTCATGCCATCTCAAAAGCATTTTTAACGTTTAGGAACTTGGCTCCCTTCACCAGATACCAACATGAGTCATGAGCTCATAATATAATCAATATCACTTGGCCAGAATGTGATTAGTGCACTCATGTGGCTCATCCTTCCTGGACCCCAAGGGACACGCCCCCTGCCTGTTCCCTTTGATCCCACATGAAAGTCATCCCACATCAGTCACTCATCACCTCAAAGGTGCAGTCGAAGTGGACCATCCTCCCTGGACCCCAAGGGACACGCCCCCTGCCTGTTCCCTTTGATCCCACATGGAAGTCATCCCACTCGAGGCACAAATATCAACACAGCACAACACGGGCTGGTGGTGACCAATCCCAAACAAAACATTTTCTCTCTCTCAAAACCATTTCATGCATGCAACCTCGACAATATCTACATAACGTGCATGCATATGCTCGTGCTCATGTACAAGATATTTAATGCAAAGAAATACAATACACAAGCATATTACATCACACAATTATACAATAACACAATAATAAATAATAAACATGTATTATCAAATAATACTATGTTCATGCATTGTAGTTGAGGATGGATTTCTACTTACCTCGGGTCTCAAGCTTACAATGTTTGGGATCTTAAAGTGTGTGCTTTCTCAAGAGAATCTAATTAAGATAAATCAAAGTAATAAATTAATATAAACTAAATTAAAATTTACTAATTATTATCAATACTAAATCTAATAGCAAAATATGTTATCAGTTTTATACTCCACGACTTTACTGCAATGTTATAATAACAAATAGATCATAATTACTAAAATTAGAATTGTGTTAAGTTTTCTTTACAATCCAAAGTTATTTAATTATTATAAATTATAAAATATTGCATGTCAACCTAATAGTATGGTTTATTCAAGTCTTACAGTATATAATATGATTTTGATTTGGACCATGTGCTAAAAAGAAAAACCAGATTAATATAATACAATCATAATTTATTCTCACAGAATATTGGAATCTCTATAATTACATTAATATAACAATTATATTAATTTATTTTATTTTTATAGTTACATGATTAAACTTTTTGGAATATTAATTAATTCAAAAACATAATTTTTATTCTATCAATCATTATTAATCATAGTCTAGGTAAAAGGTTATTGTAGAATTTATCCAAATTAACAAATACACACGCCTAAATACCTATATATACATATATGCTATCAAAGCTGCAAATATAAATAATCCTAGGACTAGCAGGCATGTTCTTTCCATTAAATCATCAATTTAATTAATTTGAATAATTAGATCACTCACAATACTAATAATTTTCTCTAGCAATGAAAAGAAATAAAACTACAATTATATGTATGGCATGGATTTTGTACCTTCTCTATTTTAATTTGAGTTTCGTCTTTCTCCCTTTCTCTTTTAATTTATTCTCGTCTCAAACATTTCTTTTGTGGTTATATGTATAAGTATATAAATGTGGGTATATGATATGATATATATATATATACACATATATATCTACACATTATCCTTATCCTACTAACTACAATTGATCACCAAAAGCCTAACACCTATCATACTGCCAAGATTACGTGTAAGCACAAGTAAATTTTTGGTTTCTTTTTTTTTTTATCTAATATAATGCTTACATGAGTATTAATATATTAGTATTATATATATATATAATGTATCCTTTTTTTTATAACAACATAATTGTCTAAACTTGGCTATTCATATATATATGTGTGTATTATGTATTGCGTAAATCCACTTTCATCAATAGAACTTTAGTTCTAGAATATATAAATAATTAATATTTATAAATATATCAAATAAGTAAATAAATATAGTCACATGAACACATATATCTATATAAATGCAATTGGCATGAAAATAAGCACATAATACTCATGTGAAACATATATTAAGATAATCATTAAGTAATGAGAGGCTTGGTTACTACAGGTCGCGCCTCGGTCGCGCCTTCCCCGTGCTCGGGCCGCGCCACCCCTCCGTTTCATACTCACATGTGATCTTCGTCTTCCAACGATGCTCGGCTTCAACTCCTTCGACGGGTCTCTTTGAATCTGTCGTCTTTTGCCGGCAAGACGATAACGATAGCGTTGTTTTCCCAGGAGTATCAGGTTACACGAACAATTGGGGATGATAATCCAAACCCTAGCCTCTCAATGAATTTGAACCACGAATTGGTTGAATCCTACACAAACTAGGAAACAAAATAAGCCAAAATTCGGAACCGCCCGTACAGGCGCGACACGGGCTCGGTCGCGCCGCCTTCGGTCGGGTCGCGCCGCGTCTGTCATCGTGCCGCGCCTCACTGGGTACTTTTCATCCCTCTGCATCGACGCTCGGTCGCGCCGTGTCTGTCACCGGGTCGCGCCTCGGTCGGGCCTTCCCCGTGCTCGGGCCACCCCGCCCCTCCGTTTCATACTCACATGTGATCTTCGTCTTCCAACGATGCTCGGCTTCAACTCCTTCGACGGGTGTCTTTGAATCTGTCGTCTTTTGCCGGCAAGACGACAACGATACCGTTGTTTTCCCAGGAGTATCAGGTTACACGAACAATTGAGGATGATAATCCAAACCCTAGCCTCTCAATGAATTTGAACCACGAATTGGTTGAATCCGCGACCCTCGATCAATTGGAAACACGAACTCGGATTGTATGGAAGATGCCACAAACGGGGATGTGAATTCGTTTGATAAGTCAATTGAATCTCACGTTGTGTTGTGAAACTCGGATAATTCTCTCAGAGAGAAAAGTGAAAAACTCACGTTTTAAATTAATATCAAAGTTGTCTCATGAAAATAATGAGACACAAGGTCTTATATAGTTGGTCCAAGACATCAAGTCCTAAAATAAAATCCTACACAAACTAGGAAACAAAATAAGCCAAAATTCGGAACCGCCCGTACAGGCGCGGCACGGGCTCGGTCGCGCCGCCTTCGGTCGGGTCGGGCCTCGGTGGGCGCGAGTGAGGTCGCGCCGCGTCTGTCATCGGGCCGCGCCTCACTAGGTACTTTTCACCCCTCTGCATCGACGCTCGGTTGCGCCATGTCTGTCACCAGGTCGCGCCTTGGTCGCGCCTTCCCCGTGCTCGGGCCGCGCCGCCCCTCCGTTTCATACTCACATGTGATCTTCGTCTTCCAACGATGCTCGGCTTCAACTCCTTCGACGGGTCTCTTTGACGCCTTTTGGGTCCAGACTCCTCGTATAAATCCACTGAGACTCTCTTTGAATCTCTTAGCTTTTGATCGTGTAACTGGCCCCTCCGGTACCTTGATTGGATCGGACATCTCCTTGGCTTGGGTCGTATCATTCCCCTCCTCTTGAAAAGGATTTGTCCTCAAATCCAGCTCGTCACCTACATCAAAAGGACTTAAATCAGCAACATTAAATGATGAACTTACTTTATACTCACCTGGTAAGTCCAACTTGTATGCATTATCACTGATGCGTTCTACAACTTGGAATGGTCCATCCCCTCTAGGAAGTAACTTAGAACGCCTTTGAGCCGGAAATCTCTCTTTTCTCATGTGTAACCAAACCCATTCGCCGGGTTCGAACACTATTCTCTTTCGCCCCTTGTTGGCTTTCTCGGCATACTGCTCAGTCCGTCTCTCAATGTTTGCTCTAGCTCTTTCATGAATCTGTCTCACAAAATCAGCTTTCTTTTTCCCATCAAGATTAGTATATTCATGCACAGGCAAAGGAATTAAATCCATTGGAGTTAATGGATTAAACCCATATGCAACTTCAAATGGTGAAAACTGAGATGCAGAATGCACAGACCTATTATATGCAAATTCAACATGCGGTAAACATTCCTCCCAAGTTTTTATGTTCTTTTTAATTAGAGCCCTTAACAAAGTAGATAAAGTCCTATTTACTACTTCTGTTTGACCATCTGTTTGTGGGTGACAAGTAGTAGAAAATAATAACTTAGTTCCTAACTTACACCACAATGTCTTCCAGAAATAACTCAAGAACTTAGCATCTCTATCAGAAATAATTGTCTTAGGCATACCATGTAGACGCACAACTTCCCTAAAGAACAAATCAGCAATGTAGGAAGCATCATTTATTTTAGAACATGCTATAAAATGTGCCATCTTAGAGAATCTATCCACAACCACAAAAATAGAATCATGACCTCGTTTACTCCTAGGCAATCCTAACACAAAATCCATAGATATATCTATCCAAGGTGATGTAGGAATAGGCAAAGGCATGTATAAACCATGTGGTTGGACTCTAGACTTGGCTTGTCTACATGTAACACACTTAGCACACAAACGTTCCACATCACGTTTCATATGAGGCCAGAAGAAATGTTCATTCAAAACAGCTAAAGTCTTAGCTACCCCAAAATGCCCCATTAAACCACCACCATATGACTCCAATAATAAAAGCTCACGCATGGAACAATTAGGCACACATAACCTATTTTCTCTAAACAAATATCCATCATGCCTATAAAACTTTCCATCTCCAGATTCTTCACATACAACATATACATCCTTAAAATCATCATCATCAATGTACATGCTCTTAATGCACTCAAAACCAAGTAACTTAGCATCTAAAGTGGATAGTAAAGCGTACCTCCTCGATAGCGCGTCGGCTACTACATTTTCCTTCCCTTGCTTATACTTGATGACGTATGGAAACGTCTCAACAAACTCCATCCAACGGGCATGTCTTTTGTTCAACTTGTGTTGCCCCTTCAAATGCTTTAATGATTCATGGTCGGTGTGGATCACAAACTCTTTGGGCCATAGATAATGCTGCCACGTTTGCAATGCCCGCACTAGTGCATACAACTCCTTGTCATACGTCGGGTAGTTTGCGGTGGCGCCGCCAAGCTTCTCACTGAAGTAGGAAATGGGTCGAATCTCTTGCATCAACACTGCACCAATTCCAACACCAGAAGCATCACATTCTATCTCAAAAGTTTTAGCAAAGTTTGGAAGAGATAGTACCGGTGGATGTGTCAATTTCTCCTTAAGCGTCTGAAATGCTCTTTCTTGCGCTTCTCCCCATTGGAATTCCACATTCTTCTTGATCACTTCAGTCATGGGTGTTGCAATACTACTGAAGTGTGGAACAAAACGCCGATAGAAGCTCGCAAGTCCATGAAAACTTCGAACCTCTCCCGCATTTGTTGGCGTCGGCCATTCTTGGATGGCTCGAACCTTCTGTTCGTCCACCTGTACTCCATCTGCGCTAACAACAAAGCCGAGAAACACAACCTTATCCGTACAAAAGGTGCATTTCTTTAAGTTAGCATACAACTGTTCTTTCCTCAAAGCTTGCAAAACAAATTTCAAATGCTCTACATGATCCTCCTCACTCTTACTATAAATCAATATGTCATCAAAATAAACCACAACGAATCTACCTATAAAAGCACGTAAAACATGGTTCATAAGACGCATAAATGTACTAGGAGCATTTGTCAAACCAAACGGCATAACTAACCATTAATACAATCCTAATTTTGTAATGAATGCCGTTTTCCACTCATCCCCTTCCTTGATGCGAATTTGATGGTACCCACTTCTTAAGTCTATCTTAGAAAATATGCGTGCAACATGTAATTCATCTAACATGTCATCTAAACGGGGAATGGGATGTCGATACTTTACCGTAATATTGTTAACGGCTCGGCAGTCGACACACATCCGTAGAGACGAATCCTTCTTTGGCACGAGCAAAACTGGGCTCGCACATGGACTCAAACTCTCCCTCACTTGTCCTTTCTCCAATAGCTCTTGTATTTGACGTTCTAGCTCTTTTGTCTCCTTGGGGTTGCTCCGATAGGCCGGTTGATTTGGCAATGTGGCGCTGGGCACAAAGTCAATTTGGTGCTCGATTCCTCTAATTGGTGGCAAACCCGGTGGCATCTCTTCGGAAAACACGTCCTTGAATTCCTGCAAAAGAGATACAATAGAACTAGGCAAAGATGGGTCAAATTGGTTAGTACTCATTAAGACATCTCTGTGGATCATCAAGTACATTGGCTTCTCATTTTGCACCGCCCATTTGACATCACTAGCTGTGGCAAAACAAGCGTGTTAGATCACCTCCTTTCCAACGTTGGCCTCCTTTCCTTTCTTCCTCATGGTATCGGCCTCCTCTTATAGCTTCACTTGGTCCTCATACACTTGGGATGGTGTTAGAGGAGCTAGTGGCACCGTCTTCTTGTTAAGTACGAAAGAGTACTTGTTTGTGAAACCATCATGCTTCACCCTCCTATCGAATTGCCATGGACGTCCTAGCAAGATGTGTCCCGCTTGCATAGGCACAACGTCACACAACACTTCATCTTCATACTTGCCAATCCGAAATGGCACTCGAACTTGCTTGTTCACCTTGGTTTCTCCACTGTCATTCAACCATTGCAGCTTGTATGGCTTAGGATGCTTGAGAACCGGCAATCCTAATTTTGTCACCATCACAACACATGCAACATTAGTACAGCTACCTCCATCGATAATCATACTACATACCTTATCCTTGATGTGGCATCGGGTATGGAATATGTTCTCCCTTTGTTCCTCATCGACGCTCTTGGTGTGCAAGCTAAGTGACTTGCGTGCAACCAAAATGAGAGCGTTGGGTGCTGCGTACTCCTCATCTTCACTCGACTCGGACAATCCCGGCATCTCCGGATCAACTTCTTCTTCATCCGTCACGATCTCACCATTGTCCTTCAAGATCATCACACGTCGGTTTGGGCATTGGTTGGCTATGTGACCTCTACCTTGACATTTAAAACACTTAATGTCTCGGTTTCGGTTACCCGACGAGTCTTGATTACTTGGTCCCGTCACTGTAGGTGCCTCGGCCTTCGGCTTAGTGAACGGTTGCTTCTCATCCTTCTTCCCTTGATTTGTAGTCTTCCACGGGGTTGCGTTGGAATTTGAGCTCGACTTCCATGTAGAAGAACTCGATCGATTGTTGTTACCCCTCCTCTTGAGTTGGTTCTCTACCTTTATAGCCATTTCCACCATGTCCTCCATTTCCACATAATGCTGCAACTCCACCACTTCTCGGATCTCTCTATGTAAACCGGCTAAAAATCGAGACATTGTGGCCTCCCTATCTTCCTCCACATTTGCTCGGATCATTGAAATCTCCATCTCCTTGAAGTATTCATCAACACCATTCATACCTTGTCTCAAGTTTTGTAACTTGTTGTATAGTTCCCGGTAGTAATAGCTTGGCACGAATCTCTTCCTCATCACCGCCTTCATTTCTCCCCATGTCTCTATGGGGTGTTCCTGATGTGATCCGGACTAAAATAGGATCGAACACACGTCGACTCAACTGTAAGGGTTATGATACTCGAAATATGACTAAATAGCTAGACTCAATGACTCGACTAAATACCTAGATTTGTGACCCGACAATTAAATAAAACACAACGGAACGAACGGAAGAGGGGCTGTTTTGGTTTCGAATTTGATAGGGATGACTAGGAACGTGTATGATAGTGATGTGGGGTGAAGAAGGGTTGATGTAGATAGGTTATGACAAAGAAATAGAAGACTTACGGTATATGTGCTCAACTCGGCGCGAACAGCACGTATACTTGAACTGAACTCGAACAACTTGGAAACATGTAGATCTTCACTTGAACTTGATGGAGATTGATGTTATGGACGTTGGATGGCTGCTGGAAGTCGTCGAGGATGGATGGCGATGATGGTGTTGTAGAATGAATTGAAAATCGGGGCGAAACTCCAAGTGTAAAACAATACACAAAAAGATTCACTACTTGATTCCTCTTCGGTTGCAAATCCGACCCTAACTCCACAAGAGAATTAGAACAAGATTTAAAAGATAAAACTTAAAAAAGTTGCAAGCTTCTTAAGAGTGTGTATTTTCGGCTGAAAATAAACAAAAAGAGGATCTTGGGTGAGACAATATTGAAAGGTAAATTCTTCTTAATCAAATATGGTCTAAATATCAAAGTAACAATGATCCCCTATTTATAATAGAGGGATGGACGAAAATTCCAAGATAAAATCCTAAAAGAATTAGAAAAAGAGTTTCCTATCATAACTAGGATTGTTTCCTTATCCAAAATCTGTTTTTAAGGAAAGAATCAAAAGATACCAAAAATAAAATAAGAAAAATCTATCTAGATAAAGATAAATCCCAACAACTTGGGCCTTCATTAAACTCGCCTATTTGGACCTTTAATTACACGACATGGGCTGAAATATAGTGTATAATTTCGTGGCCCATGTAATATAATTCTTGCCACCTTTGCATGAAAAACAGCATCTCCCGATTTCCCATGCAAACGCGAATAACTTTTGATGCACACGTCCAAATGGCGTCATTCTTCCTCTCACTCACGTCTTCATGCTTCCTCCTTCATCATCAACGGACAACATGGTGATCCATTTTGGGCTGAGTGGCTCGATTACTTCTTCTTCAAACTTCTTTCTTACAATGGCTTGGAAATAGCCTTGTAACTTCTTTGCTCGTAGGCGTGTAATCGGCCCTTGCAACTGCAGCTCGGGATTCACCTCATCCATGCTAGGCATAGCTTCATCATTCCCCCCCTGCTGAAAAGAATTCGTCCTCGAATTTGCATCCTCATCATCGAAAATATCTGCAGAATAAGGGAAGAGATCAGCAACATTAAATGTACTAGAGCACTTATACTCACCAGGCAAATCAATGCGGTATGCATTGTCGTTCACGCGGCTGATCACGGTGAACGGACCATCGCCTCTTGGGTTGAGCTTCGACTTTCTGAGGTTCGGGAACCGACCAGGACTTAGATGAATCCATACTTGATCTCCGGGCTTGAACACAACTCGACGCCGATGTTGGTTCCGTGCGGCGGCGGTGTTGGCTCCTTTTTGCTCAATTCGAGCTCTTACCTTTTCATGTATCTCCTTGATAAAATCAGCCCGCTTCAAACCTTTCACACTTGACAAATGCTCAACAGGTAATGGTAAAAGATCCGAAGGGGTTAAAGGGTTAAATCCATAAACAACTTCAAATGGAGACATATGAGTAGATGAATGCACAACACGGTTATATGCAAATTCAGCGAATGGCAAACACTCTTCCCAATTCTTCAAGTTGTTCTTAATTAATGCACGAAGTAAAGTACCTAGGGTGCGATTAACTACTTCAGTTTGCCCATCAGTTTGCGGGTGACATGCAGTAGAAAATAACAACTTGGTACCTAACTTACCCCATAGAACACGCCAAAAGTGGCCTAGAAACTTAGAATCTCGATCACTAACTATAGTCCTAGGTAAACCATGCAAACGCACAACTTCTCGAAAGAACAAGTTAGCAACATTCACAGCATCATCAGTTTTCTTACATGCAATAAAATAAGCCATTTTAGAAAACCGATCTACGACCACAAAAACTGAATCTTTACCCGTCTTAGACCTAGGTAACCCTAAAATAAAATCCATAGAAATATCAATCCAAGGGGACGAAGGGGCGGGTAGAGGCGTGTAAAGACCAAACGGGTGTGATGTCGATTTAGACTTATGACATGTAACACATCGACTACACACATTCTCAACATCCTTTCTCATATGCGGCCAATAAAAATGTTCATGCAGCAGGCTTAACGTTTTAGACACTCCAAAATGTCCCATTAATCCCCCCGCATGTGATTCCAAAACAAGTAGCTCACGCATAGATGAAACAAGAATGCATAACTGTGACTCTTTAAACAAAAAGCCATCACTTACATAAAAACCATCACAAGCTCGTGGCTTAGCCATGCATGTCGTGTAAATAGGACCGAAAACAGGGTCAGACGCATACAATGACTTGATGGACTCAAAACCAAGCATCTTAGCATGCATAAGAGAAAGAAACGTGTACCTTCTAGATAGGGCGTCGGCTACCACATTATCCTCTCCCTTTTTGTACTTGATGACGTATGGAAATGATTCAATGAATTCGACCCACCTCGCATGTCTCTTGTTCAGATTATTTTGGCCCTTTAGATGCTTCAAGCTCTCGTGATCCGTGTGAATCACGAACTCCTTTGGCCACAAATAATGTTGCCACGTCTCCAAAGCTCTCTTCAAAGCGTACAACTCCTTGTCGTATGTAGAATACTTGAGGGCTGCATCATTGAGCTTTTCACTGAAGTATGCGACGGGCCTCTTTTCCTGCATAAGAACTGCACCAATACCCTTGCCCGAGGCATCACATTCTATTTCAAAAGTTTTAGTAAAATCGGGCAAACATAAAATAGGTGCATGACATAGCAAATACTTAAGGCGTGTAAACGCCTCCTCTTGGGCTTTTCCCCACACAAATGGTCGATCCTTCTTACTAAGTTCAGTAAGAGGGGCGGCTATAGTGGAAAAATCGCACACGAAGCGACGATAAAATCCGGCTAAGCCATGGAACGACCGTACATCAGACGCGGACTTAGGAGTCGGCCACTCTTCGATTGCCTTAATCTTAGAGCGGTCTACTTCTATTCCTCGGTCACTTACTACGAAGCCTAAGAACACGACTTCATTCATGCAGAAAGAACACTTAGCCAAATTACCATATAACTTTGCATCACGAAGAAGCATGAAAACACGACGTAAATGGTCTAAGTGTGCGTGTGTGCTGCGGCTATAGATAAGAATATCATCAAAATAGACAACCACAAACTTACCTATCACCTCACGCAATACATGGTTCATTAAACGCATAAAAGTACTAGGTGCGTTAGATAAGTGATACGATTCCCGGTATGATGATCAACACCGAGAGAAAAACACGCGGAAGACTTATAGAATCGAAACACACGTCAACTAAAGAAGGATTCAACCCGACTAATACTAGAACAAAATAAATGACTAAATAACGATATATGACTCTATTGTATGGCTGTACTTAGACTCGATAAAAATAAACAAAGAAAACTAATTAAGAACAAAGAATGACTCAATTTATCTATATGTGCTTAACTCGCTAAATTGAGCACGTATAGGTAAACTCAATGAACTGACCTTGGACACTTATTGAAATCGACTCGATCTTGATGGATAACAATGATATGGACGTTGGTTGGTTGCTGGATGACGTCGGTAATGATTGGCGATGTTGATGAAGATAGAATGAGTTGATACGCGAAAGCAAACCCCGTGGACACTTGATCCGCGAAACGTACTTCACTTGGAATCTTCTCGATAGATGAATTGAACTCGGGGCGACACACCCTGTGTAAAACAATACACAAAAAGTCTCGCTACTTGAATTCTCTTCGGTTGCAAATCCGACCCTAACTCCACAAGAGAATTAGAACAAGATTTAAAGATAAAACTTAAAAGTTGCAAGCTTCTAAGAGTGTGTATTTTCGGCTGAAAATAAACAAAAAGAGGATCTTGGGTGAGACAATATTGAAAGGTAAATTCTTTTTAATCAAATATGGTCTAAATATCAAAGTAACAATGATCCCCTATTTATAATAGAGGGATGGACGAAAATTCCAAGATAAAATCCTAAAAGAATTAGAAAAAGAGTTTCCTATCATAACTAGGATTGTTTCCTTATCCAAAATCTGTTTTTAAGGAAAGAATCAAAAGATACCAAAAATAAAATAAGAAAAATCTATCTAGATAAAGATAAATCCCAACAACTTGGACCTTCATAAAACTCGCCTATTTGGACCTTTAATTACACGACATGGGCTGAAATATAGTGTATAATTTCGTGGCCCATGTAATATAATCCTTGCCACCTTTGCATGAAAAACAGCATCTCCCGATTTCCCATGCAAACGTGAATAACTTTTGATGCACACGTCCAAATGGCGTCATTCTTCTTCTCTTAAAGTATGATATCCCATGGTGTGATTTTGATCATCATGTATTGTTCTTCAAATCTTGATTTCCAATCTTTGATGACCCTCATTCTAACAATCTTCGGACTTTTGAATGATAGCTCCGGATTTAATTCTTCAAGACTTTTCAGGATCATATCAATAAGCCAAAGGGCATCACTAACCACTCATATAATCCATGTTTCGTTTTGAAAGCTGTTTTCCATTCATCCCCCTCTTTCATTCTTACTTGAAAATATCTGGATCTCAAATCAATTTTAGAAAAGACTTTAGAACCAGATAGTTCATCTAACATGTCGTCTAAACGAGGAATGGGAAAACGATACTTTACCGTGATCTTGTTGATGGCGCGACAATCCATGCACATTCTCCAATCATTTGTCTTCTTAGGCATAAGAATAACAGGAACGGGCATGCACTCAAGGATTCACGGATTTGCTTCTTCTCCAACAGCTCCTTGATTTGCCTATCGATCTCCTTTGTCTCCTCGAGATTTGTTCGATAAGCTGGACGGTTGGGTAGCACGGCTCCCGGATGGAAATCGATCTGGTGCTCGATCCCTCGAACTGGAGGTAAACCACTTGGAATCTCCTCCGGAAACACGTCTGCAAACTCATCCATGAGAAGCTGCACAACACTAGGTAAAGAAGACTCGTTAGTAGCACTGCTCTTACAAGTTAATAAAACATAAGGCAAACCTACTTTTAAAGCCTTTTCAACGCCTTTAACCGAAATAAAGAGGCTGCGGTTTTGAGGCTTCTTTGAGGTTGTTTTACTCGATCCACTAGCTGTCTTAGGATCATTAGGGGGCTGCCTCGAGGTGTTATGAGGGGTGGAAGATGAATCATCGGTCGAGGGGTCGGAATTGGCTGGAAATTCACCGGTGGCGGCGGTGCTATGGGCGGCAGGGTTGGCTGCCCGCTCTCTATCTTCCTTGAACTTTTCTTGCATCCTCAATTGGTCTTCGGCTACAGCCTTTGGTGGTAAAGGCTTGAGGATTGTAGACCGACCATTTCGCAGCACCGTGTAGGTGTTTGCGAATCCATCATGCTTAGCTTGCCGATCATATTGCCAGGGTCTCCCTAATAAGATGTGAGCTGCATCCATAGGAATAACATCGCAAACAACTGTGTTAGAGTATTTACCTATGGAAAAATCGACACTTACCTGGCAGATGACTTTGATAACGCCGTGGTCTGTGAGCCATTGAAGCTTGTAGGGCTTCGGATGCTTCATAACAGGTAACGCCAATTTTGTGACCGCGTACTGGCTTATGGCGTTAATTACACTTCCACTATCAATGATCATTGAGCATATCTTATCCTTGATGGCGACACGGGTGTAAAAGATGTTCTCCCGTTGATTTTGCTGATCTTCATCACGTATTAGGCTAAGACTGCGAATGGAGACAAGGCTGACATGATTGAGCTCGGGCTCGGCCTCATCTTGATCATCTATAGGTGATGAGTCCTCAGGTTGCTCATCGTTTGTGGGCTGTTCTTGCTCTCCTTCACTGGCTGACTCAATCTCGTTTTGATCTGTGATGATCAAAACGCGTCTGTTTGGGCACTGGTTCTGAAAATGGCCCCATCCTTGACATTTATGGCACTGGATGTCACGAGCTCGATTAGGGGCTGTTGCACCTTGATTTGACCGAGTAGGGGTCGGTCGTGGCTGGTTGAGCGGCGTAGACTCGGGTCTACGGCTTGTCTGCGAAGTAGAACGGTCGAAACGCCGTTCTGGTGGTCCGGATGGACCTCTTGGTCGAGCGGAGTCAGTAGAAGGGGTAGAAAGTGATGTGGAAGGTGTACCTTTACTCCAAGATGAACGTGTAGGGGCTGCACTGTAGTGGGATCGACGGCGGCCCTCTCTTAGCTGCCTTTCCACAATCGATGCGTACTGCACCATCCTTTCTACACTGGTGAAGTCTCTGAGCTCGACTTCACACGCAATATCAGGATTCATACCTTCAATGTACCGAATAATGGTAGCATTTAGGGTCTCCTGTTTTCCAACTCTGTTTAAGAGCGTCTCCAACTCCTTGTGGTACTCTTCAATCGATCTTGTACCTTGCTTGACCCGATTGAGCTTCTTTTCAAGCTCTCTTTCATAATGCATGGGTATGAAACGCCCACGCATGAATCCCTTCATTTCTTCCCAATTGTCGATGGGAGGGTTGTGGTTTCTGCGCCTTCTTTCTTGTTGCATTTCCCACCATGAGGCTGCATAGCCTCTAAACTCTAAGCATGCGAGTTGTACCTTCTTTTGCTCTGAAAATTTGTAGCATGCAAAGATCTTCTCTACCTTACGTTCCCAATCTAAGTAAACATCGGGATCGTGAAGGCCTTCAAACTCGGGTATGCTCGTCTTGATGTTGTTGAGCCTACCATCATCATCATCATAGTTTGGACGTCTATGGGGACCTCGGGGTCGCCCTTGATGATGTCGTCGCCCTTGTGGAATGAAATCAGCTTCATAACCACTGGCTGCATAGGAATCGTATCCATAATCAAAGTCTTCTTCAAAGGCGGGCTCTCGGGGCGGCCTTTGATCAACTTGCTGAACAGGAGGCGGCTGTGGGACGTTCCTCAGGGGTTGGCGTCGGCCTTGGGCTCCTATTTGAGGCTCATGTCACCT
This sequence comes from Perilla frutescens, assembly GCA_026008535.1. Classification (NCBI taxonomy): domain Eukaryota; kingdom Viridiplantae; phylum Streptophyta; class Magnoliopsida; order Lamiales; family Lamiaceae; genus Perilla; species Perilla frutescens. The sequence continues at coordinate 48,014,054 of BRKX01000012.1, forward strand.
CTCTGTGTTGTCTTGAGGCTCGGATTGCCTCTCTGCATTAGTTTGAGGCTCAAATTGCCTCGTCTCTTCATCTTGAGGCTCGAGTGGCCTCTTCTCAGGATCTCCTTGGACCGTTTGTGATGTGGTCGTTTGAGATCTAAGCTTTGCAAGCTCCTCTTGCAATTCAGCTACTTGGTTGCCAAGTTCGTCTTTTAGTAGACGAGTCTGTCGCTCAAAATGCTTTGCTAGAGCTTCATATTGGTACTTGGCATCCCAGGGTGGTTCAGATGAGTATGATTGATCGCCTGGAGTGTTTGGCGATCTAGGCTCCTTAGGTGGAGGCGTAGATGCCTCTGTGTTGGTACCTCTTTTCATTGTACCTACAAAATGAACAAACGTGAAGAATAAAGAGATCCTCACCAACTCACAAGTCACTCGATTTTTAACACTCTTGTTTTACCACTCGTGTATCACTCTATATGGTGGTGCACGTGTGTATAAGTGTACAAGATGGCCGAAAATCCAGTAGAATTGAAGCTGCTCCCTTTGCAAGTCTATCTCTTGATCTCGATCAAAAGACTCCGTGTAGTGGGATGGAATGCTACTCGAAAGTTGATGTAGTGGATGATGGAGTTTTTGGTGTATGGGTGTAGGGTGTATAGAGTATGGTGTATGGTCTAGGGTGTAGATGGACAAGGTTGGAAATTTCGATCCCCTGGTAGTGTAGGAGTCGAAATCTTGGTGTGGAAGGATATGGGAATGGTAGGAAAAGATTGGGATGGAAAAGGATTAGTTTAGAAGGAAAGAGAGATCTAGATAAGGTAAATAGATTTGGTTGTGTTCTACTTAATGTGGACACAATCTAAATACTTAATCTAGAAGGATAGAGTCTAAACTAACTAAGAAAGAACAAGAAATTCGAAAATAATAACTGATTTTTTTTTTTTTTTTTTTTCGGTTTTTTTTTTTCGGTTTTTTTTTTTTTTTATATACTAGGAATGATCAAGAACGAAAATTTACAATTGGATAAACAAAATAAACGACTTAAACGAATAAACCACGAACCAAAGCCGACGTGGCTTTGATACCACTTTTATGATGTGATCCGGACTAAAATAGGATCGAACACACGTCGACTCAACTGTAAGGGTTATGATACTCGAAATATGACTAAATAGCTAGATCATACTAAATACCTAGATTTGTGACCCGACAATTAAATAAAACACAACGGAACGAACGGAAGAGGGGCTGTTTTGGTTTCGAATTTGATAGGGATGACTAGGAACGTGTATGATAGTGATGTGGGGTGAAGAAGGGTTGATGTAGATAGGTTATGACAAAGAAATAGAAGACTTACGGTATATGTGCTCAACTCGGCGCGAACAGCACGTATACTTGAACTGAACTCGAACAACTTGGAAACATGTAGATCTTCACTTGAACTTGATGGAGATTGATGTTATGGACGTTGGATGGCTGCTGGAAGTCGTCGAGGATGGATGGCGATGATGGTGTTGTAGAATGAATTGAAAATCGGGGCGAAACTCCAAGTGTAAAACAATACACAAAAAGATTCACTACTTGATTCCTCTTCGGTTGCAAATCCGACCCTAACTCCACAAGAGAATTAGAACAAGATTTAAAAGATAAAACTTAAAAAAGTTGCAAGCTTCTTAAGAGTGTGTATTTTCGGCTGAAAATAAACAAAAAGAGGATCTTGGGTGAGACAATATTGAAAGGTAAATTCTTCTTAATCAAATATGGTCTAAATATCAAAGTAACAATGATCCCCTATTTATAATAGAGGGATGGATGAAAATTCCAAGATAAAATCCTAAAAGAATTAGAAAAAGAGTTTCCTATCATAACTAGGATTGTTTCCTTATCCAAAATCTGTTTTTAAGGAAAGAATCAAAAGATACCAAAAATAAAATAAGAAAAATCTATCTAGATAAAGATAAATCCCAACAACTTGGGCCTTCATTAAACTCGCCTATTTGGACCTTTAATTACACGACATGGGCTGAAATATAGTGTATAATTTCGTGGCCCATGTAATATAATTCTTGCCACCTTTGCATGAAAAACAGCATCTCCCGATTTCCCATGCAAACGCGAATAACTTTTGATGCACACGTCCAAATGGCGTCATTCTTCCTCTCACTCACGTCTTCATGCTTCCTCCTTCATCATCAACGGACAACATGGTGATCCATTTTGGGCTGAGTGGCTCGATTACTTCTTCTTCAAACTTCTTTCTTACAATGGCTTGGAAATAGCCTTGTAACTTCTTTGCTCGTAGGCGTGTAATCGGCCCTTGCAACTGCAGCTCGGGATTCACCTCATCCATGCTAGGCATAGCTTCATCAGTTCCAGATTACGCCGTCTGTTGGATATCAACTGATCCCACCATACTATGGCATAGTCTGAGAACTCTACTGCTGCCAACTTGATACGACCCAGACACGAACTAGGATGATATTAACGACGTAGCGGAAGACTTAAGAATCGAAATACGTCAGAATTAAGAAGGATTCAATCCGACACAAAAATACGGCTAATCTAGACAACTAAAATACCTAGAACTATAACACAACTAAATAACACAAACCAAAGGGTATAGGGGCTGTATGGGACGGTATTGAGGGTTGTATTAAGGATAGTAAATCGTGTGTGAGGCTTGGTGGCTTGGAGAAGATAGGATATGTTAATGATTGAACGGACTTACGGATAAAACGAACGGGAGTAGAATTGAACTCGAACTCGTGGATTGCAAGGTGGCGGATGTTGATGGCTTGGGGAAGTCGTCGACGGCGTGGAGTGGATGATGTTGTGATATTGTGATTCACAACCCGATAGCCTCCTTGAATCTCGAACGTCTTCAAGGTTGAAATCTCCAAGTTGTTCCTCGTAGCGAATACCGGTCAATCCCTCAAGTGAATTGAGCAATACCCTTGAATAAGACTTGTAGTTGCTAGCTCCAAGAATGAATATTTTCATGTGAAAAGTATTCAAAAGACAAATAGATTTGAGACACAAATTGAATGCAAAAGCAAATTAATTCAAGAATGTCTAAAGTATCAATGTAACAATGATCCCCTATTTATAAGCTATGGGGGATGAAAATAATGCTATAAGGACCAAAAATTTGGAGTCCAAATAGATCTCCAATTGGACTAGGAAATTACCTAAACTAGAATTCTATTTAAGGTAGTTTCTTCCCTTAATTAAAATTCCTACCAAAATAATTAAATAAATCTGATCTACTATAGTCTATAATTAAATAAATTAAATACTATAGTCTAGATAAAATCAACCCCATAATTAAATAATTATAGGACCGATTTCTTCACTAAATCGCACACACAGGCACACGGTAATTACATGCACATGCACACATGCACTTGAACTCTTCATCTTCATCTCTTCAAGATTAATACTCCATGGTGTGTTCTTGATCTTCAATAGTTAATAAATTAACTATCTTGGAATTGCTTCTCTTGACTTCTTCATCTCCAATCTCGAGCTTTCTTCGAATCAACACTTGCAAGTAAGCTTGCAACTTCTTAGCTCTTGATCTCGTGATTGGACCTCTAAATTGCAACTCCGGTTCTTCATCATCTTTATTGTCCATGGCTTCATCATTCCCCCCCTGCTGAAAAGAATTCGTCCTCGAATTTGCTTCTTCATCGTGATCGAATTCACCTACATCAAAGGGAGATAAATCAGCAACATTAAACGTTGAAGAACACTTATACTCACCAGGTAGATCAATGCGATACGCATTGTCATTGACTCGGCTTAAGACGGTGAAAAGACCATCTCCTCTTGGTGACAACTTCGATTTCCTAAGATTATAAAATCTTCCGGGGCTCAAATGGATCCAAACTCGATCACCGGGCTGAAATACAACACGTTTGCGATGAGTATTACGGGCGGCGGCGGTTTGGGTTCCTCTATGCTCGATCCGGGCTCTAACTTTCTCATGCATCTCCTTGATAAGATCAGCTCTCTTCAATCCTTTAACACTTGTTAGATGCTCAACAGGTAAAGGAATCAAATTATTAGGCGTTAGTGGATTAAAATCATAAACAACCTCAAATGAAGACATGTTAGTAGAAGAATGAATAACACGATTGTAAGCAAACTCAGCATAAGGTAAACATTCTTCCCATGACTTCACATTATTCTTAATCAATGATCTAAGCAATGTTCCTAGAGTACGATTCACAACCTCAGTTTGACCATCGGTTTGTGGATGACATGCAGTAGAAAACAATAACTTAGTACCTAGCTTTCCCCAAAGAACGCGCCAAAAATGTCCCAAAAATTTAGAATCCCTATCACTGACAATAGTACGAGGAATTCCATGTAATCTAACGACATGCACAAAGAACAAATTGGCTATTTGAACTGCATCATCAATTTTCCTACATGCAATGAAATGCGCCATTTTGGAAAACTTATCAACTACAACAAACACAGAATCTTTACCTGATGAGGACATCCATAGCAATGATTCAATGAAGAGCTTCAATTCAAAGGACCCGTCACACGTCTACGAGCTAAGAAGTTGAAAGAATATTTGCAAGCTACAATTCGCAAGAAGCTTGAAGAAGAAGACGGCGTGCAAGGAAGCTTGAAGATGATGAACTTGTTGACGTTGGAAGATGGAGATCAAGACATGGAGAACACAACATGAAGAAGTGCACGTGTGCATGTGTGCGTGTGCATGCAAAGTTTCGGCTAAGATGGTGAAGCCCAAAGATATCGGCCCTTGATGATCCAATTAAGGGGATTGATTTATTAGACTATAGTATTTTATTTATTTAATTAAGACTATAGTTTAATTCAGTTTATTTAATTAATTTGGTTGTAATTTTCGGCCCTTATAAGTCATAGTTTGACTAGGATTTTAGATAAGGTAAGATCTACAAGTTCTACCTTAAATAGAATTCTAGTTTAGGAAACTTCCAAGTCCAATCCTAGTTTGATTTGGACAATAATTTTCGGCCATATTAGCATAGGATTTTCGATCCACCTATTGTTATAAATAGGGGATCCATGTCTCATTGTTACTTTAGACTATATTTGATTATTAAGCCTTTGCTTTCAATATCGTCTCTCCCCTTTAAATCTTTGTGAGTTTAGATAATTAAATTCATACTCTTAGATTTAGCACCTCTAAGTTTTACAAAGGGAATTCGCCGTCCACGTTCGAGGGATCGTCGGAAACTCGCTATCCGAAGAGCAACTTAAAGAATTTGGCCTTGTGTACGTTCGAGATTCAAGGCAACTTTCGGGTTGTAATTCACAACACCATCACCGCCGCCGTTCAACCTCCACGACGCCCCCATCACCACCGCCGTCGTTCATCACACCTTCATCCACAAGATCGTGTTCTCTTCGTTACATCCGTAAGTCCGTTATAACTCTATCATACCCTATCTACTCTAGCCATTCTAAACCCATCAACACCATCGAAAATCCTCCATCCTTACCATCATCATAACCGTCCCAAAAAAGCCCCTTTTCGTTGGATTTGTGTTATTTTGTGTGTCATACGTCTAGATATTTTATTTAGTTTTAGTCGTCTAGTTTTTTCCGCATATTTTTACTTTGATTAATTGAGTCATCGAAGACACAAAACTTACGTGTGTCGACGTGTGTTCGTTCCTAGAGTCCGGGTCGTATCATAAAAGTGGTATCAAAGCCACGTCGGCTTTGGTTCGATTTTTGTGTCGTATTTTATTTTACGTTTGATCGAGTTGTAATTTAATTTCTGTTTGTTCATTGTTATAAAAAAAAAAGAAGAAAAGGCACGATCATTCAAAAAAAAAAAGAGAAACAAAAGAGCCGATCGAAAATTCAAAAAAAAAAAGAAATCGGATAAAAAAAAAAGAATCCGAAATTTAAAAAAAAAAAACGAAACTCATTGTTTCCTTTTGTTCAATTTTTAATTTTGGTACTTTGCTTTGGTACTAGATCATAGTTGGTAATTACCTAGTGAGTCATTCTTATTTTTGGTAGTTTCCTTCTAGATTAGTTTTATTTTTGGAACTTTCCATACAAGTTCTATTTCTTTTTGGTAACTTCCTTAAGTGTCTTATTTTATTTTTGGTTCATTCCTTCTAGAGTCTAGGCTAATTAAGGTATTTAGATTGTGTCACATAGATTGATACATATCCAAATCCCCTACTTACCTTATCTCTTTCTTCTTTCCTTATCTCTTCTATTTCTTTCCTTCTTCTACCTAGATTTATTTTTGGATTTCCTATTCTATTTGGAATTGTACTTCTGTCCTTCCCTACCACTACCATACTCGACCACCACCACCCACACACTACAATACCATTCGGCCACCTCCATACATACACATACTCAACCCGTATCTCATCTATACACACCAAATTCATCCTTGTTCCGAGAATAGCATTCCCGTCCTCCCTTCGAACAAACCATATGAATTCCTACTTCCACTTACACGATTTTCACACACTGTGCACCCATATATTGAGTGATACACGAGTGGAAAAATCAAGAGTGAAAACAAACGAGCGAAAGTGAGATTGTGAGGTCCTACCTTGTTTTCTTTTACGTTTGTTCGTTTTGTAGATACCATGAAGAAAGGAACCCGCTCCGAATCATCATCTGATGAGGAGATCCATAGCAATGAGGAAGTCAATGAAGAGCTTCAATTCAAAGGACCCATCACAAGACTACGAGCTAAGAAGTTGCAAGAATATTTGCAAGCTACAATCCGCAAGAAGCTTGAAGAAGAAGACGGCGTGCAAGGAAGCTTGAAGATGATGAACTTGTTGACATTGAAAGATGGAGATCAAGACATGGAGAACACAACATGAAGTTGTGCATGTGTGCATATGGACGTGTGCATGTGCATGTTGGAGAGTCACGGCCGAGCTTTGAAGAGAAGACCAATTTTCGGTCCTATTGATTTTTATCTAGTAGTTATTTTATTTTAGACTATAGTATTTATTTTATTTAATTATACTATAGTTAGGATCAGATTTATTTAATTAAATTAGGGTCAATTTTCGGTTATTCAAAGTCATAGGTTGACTAGGATTTTAGATAAGGTAAGATCTACAAGTTCTACCTTAAATAGAATTCTAGTTTAGGAAATATCCAAATCCAATCCTAGATTGATTTGGACTATAATTTTCGGCCCTTAGCTATAGGATTTTCGATCCTCCTATACTTATAAATAGGGGATCCATGCTTCATTGTTACTTTAGACTATATTTGATTATTAAGCCTTTGCTTTTAATATCGTCTCTCCCTGTTTAATCTTTTGTGAGTTTAGATAATTAAATTCATACTCTTAGATTTAGCATCTCTAAGTTTTACAAAGGGAATTCGCCGTCCACGTTCGAGGGATCGTCGGAAACTCGCTATCCGAAGAGCAACTTAAAGAATTTGGCCTTGTGTACGTTCGAGATTCAAGGCAACTTTCGGGTTGTAATTCACATCACAACCACCACCGCCGTCCAGCCACCCTCGACGCCACCACCGTCCACTGTCGTCCATCTCAACCATCATCCTCAAGATCGTGATCTCTTCGTTCAATCCGTTAGTCCATCGTATCTCTAACATATCCTATCTACCCTAGCCCTTCTAAACCAACTCATCACCATCGAAAATCATCCCATAATACCATCCATATAGCCGTCCAAACACAGCCCATCTTTGTTCGGATTTGTGTTATTTTGTGTGTCATAGTTTAGATAATTTACTTGGTTCTAGTCGTCTAGTTTGTTCCATTATTTTTCCGCTTATTTTACTTTGATTATTTGAGTCATCGTAGACACAAAAACTTACGTGTGTCGACGTGTGTTCGTTCCTAGAGTTCGGGTCGTATCATAAAAGTGGTATCAAAGCCACGTCGGCTTTGGTTCGATTTTTGTGTCGTATTTTATTTTACGTTGAATCGAGTTGTAATCTAATTCCGTATTGTTCATTGTTATAAAAAAAAAAAAAAAAAAGAGAAAAGAGGCACGATCAAAAAAAAAAAAAAAAAAAGCCGATCGAAATAAAAAAAAAAAAAAATTCGAAATCTATTGTTCCCTTTTGTTCAAGTTTTAATTTTGGTACCTTCCTTTTGGTACTAGTTGTTAGTTGGTAATTACCTTAATAAGACTTTCTTATTTTTGGTAGTTTCCTTCAAGTTTGTTTTACTTTTGGAACTTTCCATACAAGTTCTATTTCTTATTGGTAACCTCCTTAAGTGTCTTATTTTATTTTTGGTTCATTCCTTCTAGAGTCTAGGCTAATTAAGGTATTTAGATTATGTCACATAGATTGATACATATCCAAATCCCCTACTTACCTAATATCTTTCTTCTTGCCTTATCTCTTCTATTTCTTTCCTTCTTCTACCTAGATTTATTTTTGGATTTCCTAATCTATTTGGAACTTCAATAATTGATCTACTTCTTTCCTTCCCTACTACCCCCATCATCGACCAACACTCCTACACACACTAACAATCGGCCACCCCATCCCTATACTACATCAATATTCAGCCACCCCATACCCACACATACTCAACCCGTATCTCATCTATACACACCAAATTCATCCTTGTTCCGAGAATAGCATTCCCGTCCTTTGATGAAGCCCTTCATTCGCTGACGTGTTTCACATCCTTAAGTCTTCCGCTACATTCTCAAGATTCGTCCTAGCATAGTCCAGGTCGTATCATAAATTTGGTATCAGAGCCACGTCGGCTTTGGTTCGATTTTTGTGTCGTATTTTATTTTACGTTTGATCGAGTTGTAATTTAATTTCCGTATTGTTCATTGTTACAAAAAAAAAAAGAGGCACGATCATATAAAAAAAAAAAGAAGAGAAAAGCCGATCGAATTGTCAAAAAAAAAAAAAAATCGGATAAAAAAAAGAAAAAAAAAATCCGAAATTAAAAAAAAAAAAAACGAAAATTCTTTGATTCCTTTTGTCCAATTTTTATTTTTGGTACTTTCCTTTTGGTATTAGATCATAGTTGGTAATTACCTAGTGAGTCTCATCTTAGTTTGGTAGTTTCCTTCTAGATTGTTTTTATTTTTGGAACTTTCTATTCAAGTTCAATTTCTTTTTGGTAACTTCCATAAGAGTCTTGTTTTATTTTTGGTTCATTACTTCTAGAGTCTAGGCTAATTAAGGTATTTAGATTGTGTCACATAGATTGATACATATCCAAATCCCCTACTTACCTTATCTCTTTCTTTCTTCCTTATCTATTTTATTTCTTTCCTTCTTCTACTTAGATTCATTTTTGGATTCCTACACTATTTGGGAACTTCAAAAATACATCTAATTCTTTCCTTTTCTAGCTTTCTTCCATCCAAATCCTTCCAAACCTTCCATATACACTTCCTCCCTTCAAATTTTCGTCCACCATCATCAAGGGGATCGAAAATTCATCCTAGTCCACATATATCATTTGTTCACACTCATATACACCATCCGGACCATACACATATGCACCCATGTACCATCCGGTCCATGCACCATACACCAATCATACTCCATATACCCATACACCCTATACACCAAATTCTCGCCATCTCTACCGCAACAACAACATGAAGGCCTATACTATCCCGAAATCTATTTGGATTGGGAACGCAAAGTAGACAAACTTTTTGAGTGCTATGACTTCCCCGAGAAAAAGAAAGTGCAGCTAGTTTCGTCAAAGTTTAAAGGCTACGCAACAACATGGTGGGAATTCCAGCAGAACCGGTGCCATAGAGATCACCTTCCACCTATCGACACATGGCGTGCGTTGAAAGATTTGATGCGGAAACGTTTCATTCCAGACCACTACCAATGGGAGTTGGAGGAAAAGCTATACAAGCTTAGACAAAGAGATCAAAGTGTAAATGACTACTACAACAAAATGATTGAAGCCATGAGACGAGCTGATGTAGAAGAATATCCAGAAGACACCATGGATAGATTTCTAGCTGGTCTACGAAGAGCAATCCGTGAAAGAGTAGCATTTTACCGCTTCAACGAGTTGGAAGACATGGTGGAATATGCCATTCGGATAGAAAAGTGGCTAGAAGAACTAGAGATGAAGTCAAAAGAAGAGGTTCAAGTAGAGTCGAGCATTGCCACCCATGATGCTTCTACTTCCAAGGTACCAATTCTAGACTTCATTGAAGTACCTTTTATCTCATTACCATCTGTTTCTATGTGCTTAGAAGATGAGATAGTTGAAGAATCTAAGCCAGAGTTGGACATGATAGAAACAACCAATGAGAATATGCCAGTTTTGGAGGAGTTAGTTCAAGACGATTGTAATCAAGAGGAGTCGATTTCCATTCATGTTGATGAAGAGGTGCCCATTCTCAAAATTACTAATCCGGAGAAGACAAGTATAGAAGATTGCAGTTTGGATGTTTTGTCCATGGAGATGACAAGTCCTGAAGATTGTATGGATGATAAACTACAAATTGTGAATTTGGAGATCCATGATGCAGTTGAGGAAGCCGAAGAAGTTGAAGAGTTGTTGGAGATACAACCTTGTTATGAAAAGGAGAATGATATCCGTGAGACAATGGTTGAAGATCTTGAAGAGCTCGAACAAGCTAACATGGAGGAGCTGCCGAGTTCTAACACTTTTTGTCAACCGTTTTCTTTTGATGTCTTTATTTTACAGGTTGTTGAAGAAATTCCATTGGAAGTTGATGTACCACCAGATTTGATCGTGAATGCCATGTCAAGCCAAACTATGGAGCTAGAGTTTCGGCCATTTGACACCAAGTTGATGTGTACGTTCATGAAGATGTGTTTTATGCAGCTTGTGCAAAAAGAATTTGATGGCCAGTTCGTGTTCATCTTTGATCCCGGAGCTTTGAATTCGAGGACGAATTCTTTTCAAGAGGAGGGGAATGATGAAGCCATGCAAGGCCTTGAAGAACTAAATCCGGAGCTGCCATTTAGAGGTTCGATTACACGATTTCGAGCCAAGAAATTGCAAGATTGTTTCCAAGCAATTATTCACAAGAAGTTTGAAGAATTAGAAGAAGTTAAATGCAGCCCCAAAATTGTTACTTTGTTAACAATTAAAGATTGGAGATCAAGATTTGAAGAGCAATGCATGAAGATAGAACTCATCAAGTTGTGCATGCATGGCAGATTCGCGTTGCATGGAATTTTCGTCCCTTAGTTATTTAATTAAGGGATTGATTTATTTAGACTATAGTATTTAATTAGACTATGGTATTTAATTAATTAGATCAGATTTTTAATTATTTATTATGTAATTTTCGTCCATAATATAGTCATAGTTGACTAGAATTGTATTTAAGGCAATTTCCTACCTTGAATAGAATTCTAGTTTAGGGAACTTCCTAGTATAGTTAGAGATCCCTTTTGGATCAATTTTTTAGCCTTTTTTATGTTTACTTTCGTTCCCCATAGTCCTATAAATAGGGGAACCATGTCACATTGATACTTTAGACTATATTTGATTAATTAAGCTTTGCTTTCAATATTGTCTCAACCCCCTTTTAAATCTTTGTGAGTTTTGATTTAAAATTCATATTCTTGGAGCTAGCAACTTTAAGTCTTATTCAAGGGTATTGCTTAATCCACTTGAGGGATTAACCGGTATTCGCTATCCGAAGATCAACTTAGAGATTTCAACCTTGGATACGTTCGAGATTCAAGGAGGCTATCGGGTTGTGATTCACATCAACGAATCATCATCCATCAACCATCATCGACGTCTTCCATCCTCATCGACGTACGCCTCAATTTCAGCCCCTGTGTTCGAGTTCAAGTCCTACGCCGTTTCATTTATACCGTAAGTTCGTTTCATCTCTATCATATCCTATCTACTCCAAGCCATTCTTCACCCTAAACACACAATTCAAACACCCTCATTACAGCCATAAAACCGTCCCTATACAGCCCCCAATTCCTTGGATTTGTGTTACGTATTTTGTGTCATAGTTTAGGTATTTTAGTTGTCTAGATTGTCTATTTTTCCATTGTTTATCGAGTCGGATTGAAGCCCTTCATTCGCTGACGTGTTTCGCATCCTTAAGTCTTCCGCTACGTTCTCAAGATTCGTCCTAGCATAGTCCGGGTCGTATCATCCTTCCTCGAAACAAACCACACGATTCCCTTACCTTCATATACATGATTTTCACACACTGTGCACCATACACTTTGAGTGATACACGAGTGGTAAAATCAAGAGTGAAAATAAACGAGAGAAAGTGAGATTGTGAGGATCTTCCTTGTTTTCTTTTACGTTTGTTCGTTTTGTAGGTATCATGAAGAAAGGAACCCACACCGAGTCATCCTCTACACCCCCAGTCGATCACCATTCGACTTCACCACCTTTGGACCTGTCCAAAGACCCTTCCAAAGCACCCATGGAGTCATACTCGGATCCACCCGCACCGTGGGATCCCAAGTACCATTTTGAAGCGTTGTCTAAGCATGTTCAAAGACAACACCAGGCTCTCTCCAACAAGATAGACGATTTAGTGCATGCTCTTGAACGCACTAAAACAACACCTGTCTATCCTCCACCCATTCGAGGAAACCAACGCCTAGAGCATCACAATGAGCCTGAAGAGGAAAACTTTGGTGAGAATACTGAAGAATTTGATCGAGGACGTCGCCCGAGAAGAGGTCATAGTCGAGATGACTATGAAGAGGATCGAATGCTCCACAACATCAAAACGAGCATTCCAGAGTTTGAAGGCCTTCACGATCCCGATATCTATCTTGATTGGGAACGTAAGGTAGAGAAGATTTTCGCATGCTATGACTTTTCAGAAGCCAAAAAGGTGCAGCTAGCATGTTTGGAGTTTAAAGGCTACGCAGCCACTTGGTGGGAAATGCAGCAAGAAAGAAGACGAAGTAACAGAAATCCACCCATTGACAATTGGGAGGAAATGAAAGGATTCTTGCGTGGACGCTTCATTCCAGTCCACTATGAAAGAGAGCTTGAGAAGAAGCTCAACCGGATCAAGCAAGGAGCTAGATGGATCGAAGAGTACCATAAAGAGCTCGAAACTGCCCTGAATCGAGTCGGAAAAGAGGAGACCTTAAATGCTACCATCATTCGGTACATTGAAGGTATAAATCCAGACATTGCCTGTGAAGTAGAGCTCAAAGAATTCACAAGCATAGAGAGAATGGTGCAATACGCATCAATTGTGGAAAAGCAGTTGCGAGAAGGCCGCCGTCGATCCAGTCAGACTTCAGCCACTACTCGACAACCTTAGAGTAAAGGTACACCTTCCACATCACCTTCTACTCCTTCTACTGATTCCACACGACCCCGAGGTCAATCCGGCCCTCCGGAACGCCGTTTTGATCATTCTACACCGCAAGCAAGTCGTAGACCCAAGTCTACACCCAGGCCACCATTCCAACGGCCCAATCAGTCCACTCCAACGCCAAATGCAGCCCCTAGTCGAGCCCGTGACATCCAGTGTCATAAATGCCAAGGTTGGGGTCATTTTCAGAACCAGTGTCCAAACCGGCGTGTTCTGTTCCTCAATGAACAAAATGGACTTGAATCAGCCAGTGAAGACGAAGAGGAGCCTCAGACCGCCGCCCCTGAAGCAGTTGAGGTCCCTGAAGTCGAGCCAGATGATGAAGAAGTCGAGCTACCTCATGTCAGCTTGGTTTCTATTCGCAGTCTGAACATCAACCATGAAGACGAAGAGCAATCGCAAAGAGAGAACATCTTCTACACTCGAGTTGCCATCAAATATCAGACTTGTGCCATTATCATCGACAGTGGGAGTGTAATCAACACAATCAGTCAGTATGCCGTTGATAAACTCGCCCTCACCACAACAAAGCATCCAAAACCGTACAAGTTGCAGTGGCTCACAGATCGCGGATCCATTCGAGTTACAGGTCAGGTACACGTTTCCTTTACTAAAGGTCGCTATTCTGACACTGTTCTTTGTGATGTTATTCCCATGGAAGCAGCCCATATACTTTTAGGAAGACCGTGGCAGTTCGACAGAAAAGCAGTTCACGATGGTTTAGCCAACACCTACTCGATTACTCGAGATGGTCGAACCACTGTACTCAAGCCACTCACTCCTAAAGCCGTTGCAGAGGATCAAGAAAGGATGCAAGAGAGATTCAAGCAAGAACGGGCAAAACAAGCCGCAGCCGCAGCCCGAACCAACTCGGCCGCCACTTCAACGCCGAGTTCCACCTCAAGTTCGACCAATGCAGCCCCTAAGACACCTTCTAATGATGTCTTAGCTCGTGGAAAAGCCACCGGATCAGACCCAAGCAAAGAGAAGAATCGATCCCTGTTCATCTCAGTTAAAGGCGTAGAAAAAGCACTAAAAGCAGGTTTACCTTTCGTTCTTTTATCTTATAAGGACAGTGCTACTAATGAAGTTTCTTTGCCTTGTGATGTGCAGCCACTTATGGAGGAGTTCGCGGATGTGTTCCCGGATGAGATTCCAAGTGGATTACCTCCAGTTCGTGGGATCGAGCACCAGATCGACTTCGTACCCGGCGCAGTCTTGCCCAACCGACCAGCGTACCGAACGTCCCCTGAAGAGACGAAGGAGATCGATCGCCAAGTAAAGGAGTTGCTAGAGAAGAAGCAAATCCGAGAGTCGATGAGCCCTTGTTCAGTTCCAGTCATTCTAGTGCCCAAGAAGAACAACGAATGAAGAATGTGCTTGGATTGCCGCGCCATCAACAAAATAACAGTTAAGCACAAATTCCCTATCCCTAGACTTGATGATATGCTAGATGAATTAAGTGGTTCTCATGTGTTTTCTAAGATAGATTTGAGATCTGGTTATTTTCAAGTTAGAATGCATGAAGGGGATGAATGGAAAACTGCGTTTAAAACAAAGCATGGATTATATGAGTGGTTAGTTATGCCTTTTGGTCTCACTAATGCACCGAGCACGTTTATGAGATTGATGAATCATGTTTTGCGTGATGTGATTGGTAAATTTGTGGTTGTCTACTTTGATGATATCTTGATTTACAGTCACAATACACAGGCGCACATAGATCATCTTAGGCGTGTTTTCTGTCTTCTGCGTGATGCTAAGTTGTATGGAAACTTGTCTAAATGTTCTTTTTGCATGGATGAAGTCGTGTTTTTAGGCTTTGTCGTTAGTTCACGAGGTATTGAGGTAGACCGTTCCAAAATCAAAGCGATTGAGGAATGGCCAACCCCGAAAAACGCCTCTGAGGTTCGATCATTCCATGGTCTAGCTGGGTTTTACCGTCGTTTTGTACGGGATTTCTCCAGTATAGCCGCCCCTCTTACTGAGCTAAGTAAGAAGGATCGGAAATTTGAGTGGGGTAAACAATAAGAGCATGCTTTTAATACTTTGAAATCATTGTTATGTTCTGCTCCTGTTTTATGTTTACCTGATTTTTCCAAAACTTTTGAGATCGAGTGTGATGCCTCCGGGATAGGTATTGGTGCTGTTTTGATGCAGGAAAAACGTCCCGTGGCATACTTCAGTGAGAAGCTAAGTGGCACCTCCCTTAGGTACTCCACGTACGATAAAGAGCTCTACGCTTTGAAGCGTGCATTGGACACATGGCAGCACTATCTCTGGCCTAAGGAGTTCGTCATCCACACGGATCATGAAAGCTTGAAGCATTTGAAAGGGCAAAACAATCTGAACAAGAGACATGCGAGATGGGTCGAGTTCATCGAGTCCTTCCCGTATGTTATCAAGTACAAGAAAGGCGAGGAAAACGTGGTCGTCGATGCCCTATCAAGAAGGTACGCTCTTTTGAACTTAATGCATGCTAAGATGCTTGGTTTTGAGTCTATTAAAGCACTGTATGATGAGGACGCCTATTTCAGCCCCATCCATGCTTCATGTAGCTCGAAATCTAGGTCTTATGATGGTTATTATGTGCATGATGGTTTTCTGTTCAAAGAGTCGAAATTATGCATCCCTACTTGTTCTATGCGTGAGTTATTAGTGTTAGAATCACATGCGGGAGGTTTAATGGGTCACTTTGGTGTGCATAAGACATTGAACTTGCTGCATGAACACTTCTTTTGGCCGCATATGCGTAAGGATGTAGAGAATATGTGTAGTCGTTGCATTACTTGTCGTCAAGCTAAATCCACTTCACACCCCTTTGGTCTTTATTCGCCCCTACCCGCCCCCTCTTCTCCTTGGATTGATATTTCTATGGATTTCATCTTAGGATTGCCTAGATCTAGGTCGGGCAAGGATTCTGTTTTTGTGGTAGTTGATAGGTTTTCCAAAATGGCTCATTTCATTGCATGTAGGAAAACTGATGATGCTATACATGTTGCCAACTTGTTCTTTGTGCATGTTGTTAGATTGCATGGAATTCCTCGTACTATTGTTAGTGATAGGGATTCTAAGTTGTTAGGACATTTTTGGCGTGTTTTGTGGGGAAAATTAGGTACTAAGTTATTATTTTCTACTGCATGTCATCCACAAACCGATGGTCAAACTGAGGTTGTGAATCGTACTTTAGGAGCTTTACTTAGGTCTCTAATTAAGAATAATTTGAAGTCATGGGAAGAATGTCTACCATATGCTGAATTTGCTTACAATCGTGTTGTGCATTCTTCTACTAACATGTCTCCTTTTGAGGTAGTTTATGGATTTAATCCACTAACTCCTACTGATTTGTTGCCTTTACCTGTTGAGCATCTAACGAGTGTTAAAGGTATGAAAAGAGCTGATTTTATTCAAGAGATGCATGAGAAGGTACGTGCCCGGATTGAGCACCAAGGCTCACGAATTGCCGCCGCATGCAACACGAGGCGCAAACGTGTGATATTCCAGCCTGGAGATCGTGTTTGGGTTCATTTGAGTCCTGGCCGATTTCCCAACTTGAGGAAGTCGAAGTTGTCGCCCCGTGGAGATGGTCCTTTCACTGTTCTAAGCCGTGTTAATGACAATGCATACCGCATTGATCTACCTGGTGAGTATAAGTGTTCTTCCACGTTTAACGTAGCTGATTTATCTCCTTTTGTTGCAGATGAGTTTGACCATGATGAGGAGTCAAATTCGAGGACGAATTCTTTTCAGCAGGGGAGGAATGATGAGGACATCCATAGCAATGAGGAAGTCAATGAAGAGCTTCAATTCAAAGGACCCGTCACACGTCTACGAGCTAAGAAGTTGCAAGAATATTTGCAAGCTACAATTCGCAAGAAGCTTGAACAAGAAGACGGCGTGCAAGGAAGCTTGAAGATGATGACCTTGTTGACGTTGGAAGATGGAGATCAAGACATGGAGAACACAACATGAAGAAGTGCACGTGTGTGCGTGTGCATGCAAAGTTTCGGCTAAGATGGTGAAGCCCAAAGATATCGGCCTTTGATGATCCAATTAAGGGGATTGATTTATTAGACTATAGTATTTTATTTATTTAATTAAGACTATAGTTTAATTCAGTTTATTTAATTAATTTGGTTGTAATTTTCGGCCCTTATAAGTCATAGTTTGACTAGGATTTTAGATAAGGTAAGATCTACAAGTTCTACCTTAAATAGAATTCTAGTTTAGGAAACTTCCAAGTCCAATCCTAGTTTGATTTGGACAATAATTTTCGGCCATATTAGCATAGGATTTTCGATCCACCTATTGTTATAAATAGGGGATCCATGTCTCATTGTTACTTTAGACTATATTTGATTATTAAGCCTTTGCTTTCAATATCGTCTCTCCCCTTTAAATCTTTGTGAGTTTAGATAATTAAATTCATACTCTTAGATTTAGCACCTCTAAGTTTTACAAAGGGAATTCGCCGTCCACATTCGAGGGATCGTCAGAAACTCGCTATCCGAAGAGCAACTTAAAGAATTTGGCCTTGTGTACGTTCGAGATTCAAGGCAACTTTCGGGTTGTAATTCACAACACCATCACCGCCGCCGTTCAACCTCAACGACGCCCCCATCACCACCGCCGTCGTTCATCACACCTTCATCCACAAGATCGTGTTCTCTTCGTTACATCCGTAAGTCCGTTATAACTCTATCATACCCTATCTACTCTAGCCATTCTAAACCCATCAACACCATCGAAAATCCTCCATCCTTACCATCATCATAACCGTCCCAAAACAGCCCATTTTCATTGGATTTGTGTTATTTTGTGTGTCATACATCTAGATATTTTATTTAGTTTTAGTCGTCTAGTTTCTTCCGCATATTTTTACTTTGATTAATTGAGTCATCGAAGACACAAAACTTACGTGTGTCGACGTGTGTTCGTTCCTAGAGTCTGGGTCGTATCATTACCCGATCTAGATCTAGGCAATCCCAAAATAAAATCCATAGATAAATCAATCCAAGGACTAGATGGAGCAGGTAAAGGCGTGTACAAACCAAAAGGATGCGAAGTAGATTTAGACTTATGACAAGTAATACATCTACTACACATGCGTTCAACATCACGTTTCATATGCGGCCAAAAGAAATGCTCATGCAACAAAGATAATGTCTTATGTACACCAAAATGTCCTATTAATCCTCCAGCATGCGATTCTAAAACAAGTAGCTCACGCATAGAACAAGTAGGAATGCACAACTTAGATTCTCTAAACAAAAACCCATCATGCACATAAAATCCATCAAATGACTTGCTAGAATTCGAACACTTAGCATAGATAGGGCTGAAATATTCGTCCACTTCATACAATGATTTAATGGACTCAAAACCAAGCATCTTAGCATGCATTAGGTTAAGCAACGTGTACCTTCTAGAGAGGGCGTCGGCGACGACGTTGTCTTCTCCTTTCTTGTACTTGATGACGTATGGAAACGACTCGATGAATTCGACCCATCTCGCATGACGCTTGTTCAAGTTGCTTTGACCTTTCAAGTGCTTCAAGCTCTCATGATCGGTGTGAATGACGAACTCCTTGGGCCACAAATAGTGCTGCCATGTATCCAATGCACGCTTCAAAGCGTATAGCTCTTTATCGTACGTCGAATAGCGTAAGGCGGCGCCATTGAGCTTCTCACTGAAGTACGCCACGGGCCATTTTTCCTGCATCAAAACAGCACCAATACCTATCCCGGAGGCATCACACTCGATCTCAAAAGTTTTGGAAAAATCAGGTAAACACAAAACAGGAGCAGAACACAATAAAGATTTCAAAGTATTAAACGCATTGATGAAGCCACGAAAAGCCTTGAAGAACTTAATCCGGAGCTGCAAATACGTGGTCCAATTACACGATTTCGAGCAATACAATTGCAAGGATTTTTCCAAGCATTTGTATGTAAGAAATTCGAAGATGACAAAGGAATTGAGAGCATCCCAAAGATTGTTACCTTGTTAACAATTAAAGATTGGAGATCAAGATTTGAAGAGCAATGCATGAAGATAGAACTCATCAAGTTGTGCATGCATGGCAGATTCGCGTTGCATGGAGTTTTCGTCCCCCTTAGTTATTTAATTAAGGGATTGATTAAATAAGACTATAGTATTTAATTAGACTATGGTATTTAATTAATTAGATCAGATTTTTATTTATTTATTAGTGTAATTTTCGTCCATATTATAGTCAAGGTTGACTAGAATTGTATTTAAGGCAATTTCCTACCTTGAATAGAATTCTAGTTTAGGGAACTTCCTAGTATAGTTAGAGATCCCTTTTGGATCAATTTTTAGGCCTTTTAAGCTTATTATTTTCGTCCCTATAGCTCTTATAAATAGGGGATCATTGTTACATTGATATTTTAGACTATATTTGATTAATTAAGCTTTGCTTTCAATATTGTCTCAACCCCCTTTTAAATCTTTGTGAGTTTTGATTTAAAATTCATATTCTTGGAGCTAGCAACTTTAAGTCTTATTCAAGGGTATTGCTTAATCCACTTGAGGGATTAACCGGTATTCGCTATCAGAAGATCAACTTAGAGATTTCATCCTTGGGTACGTTCGAGATTCAAGGAGGCTATCGGGTTGTGATTCACCTCAACGAATCATCATCCTTCTACACCAAACGACGACTTCCATCAAGTCATCCACGTCCATAACCGTCCAGCCACCAATCGATCGAGTCTCTTTCACAAGACGAGTTCGAGTTCTACCGTTTCATCTACACGTAAGTTCGATTCATATCTATCATATCCTATTTACTCCAAGCCTTTCTTCACAAGCCATCACACACAATTTTTTCCAATATTCCAGCCCTCATAAACGTCCCTTTTCAGCCCCTCATCCGTTGTTATTGTGTTACATAGTTTGTGTCATTTTTTCTAGGTATTTTAGTTGTCTAGATTTTTCCGTATTTTCGTTGTTTATCGAGTCGGATTGAAGCCCTTCATTCGCTGACCTGTTTCGTATCCAGAAGTCTTCCGCTACGTCTCTAGATTCGTCCTAGATTATTTGTCCGGGTCGTATCATAAATTTGGCATCAGAGCCACGTCAGCTCTGCTGGTCGTGGTTCAATCCGACGTGTCATTTTTATCCTACGTGTCGTCTTACGTGTCTTTTATTTTTATTTTATCGAATTGTAATAGTATAGTTTTTCATTGAAAAAAAAGAGCATCAACAAAAAAAAAAGAGAGAAAAAGCCGTCGAAAAAAAAAAGAAAAAAAAATTGGATAAAAAAAAAAAAGAAAAAAAAATCCGAAAATTAAAAAAAAAAAGAGGTATATTCATTGTTTCCTTTTGTGTTTCTTTAATTTTGGTACTTTCCTTTTGGTACTACTCTATAGTTGGTATTTACCTTGTGAGTCTTATTTTAATTTTGGTAGTTTCCTTCTAGGATAATTCCTTAGTTGGTAACTTCCTTTAGAGTCTTATTTTATTTTTGGAACTTTCCTTCCAAGTTTTATTTTTATTTTGGTAGTTTTCTTTTGAGTTGTAATTTATTTTTGGTTATTTCTTTTTAGAGTCTAGTTCAATTAGGATATTTAGATTGTATCACAATTGTGTAACACTTTTCAAATAACCTAATATTTCTTTCCTTTTTTTTCCTATTTCTTTCCTTCTACCTTTGGGATTTATTTTTGGATTCATATTCTATTTGGGAACTTCAAAAATACATCTAATTCTTTCCTTTTCTAGCTTTCTTCCATCCAAATCCTTCCAAACCTTCCATATACACTTCCTCCCTTCAAATTTTCGTCCACCATCATCAAGGGGATTGAAAATTCATCCTAGTCCACATACACCATCAGTTCACACTCATATACACCATCCGGACCATACACATATGCACCCATGTACCATTCGGTCCATACACCATACACCAATCATACTCCGTATACCCATACACCCTATACACCAAATTCTCACCATCTCTACCGCAACAACAACATGATCATACCTGAGTTTGAAGGTCTATACTATCCCGACATCTATTTGGATTGGGAATGCAAAGTAGAAAAACTTTTTGAGTGCTATGACTTCCCCGAGAAAAAGAAAGTGCAGTTAGTTTCGTCAAAGTTTAAAGGCTACGCAACAACATGGTGGGAATTCCAGCAGAACCGGTGCCATAGAGATCACCTTCCACCTATCGACACATGGCGTGAGTTGAAAGATTTGATGCGGAAACGCTTCATTCCAGACCACTACCAATGGGAGTTGGAGGAAAAGCTATACAAGCTTAGACAAAGAGATCGAAGTGTAAATGACTACTACAACAAAATGATTGAAGCCATGAGACGAGCTGATGTAGAAGAATATCCAGAAGACACCATGGATAGATTTCTAGCTGGTCTACGAAGGGCAATCCGTGAAAGAGTAGCATTGTACCGCTTCGACGAGTTGGAGGACATGATGGAATACGCCATCCGGATAGAAAAATGGCTAGAAGAACTAGAGATGAAGTCAAAAGAGGAGGTTCAAGCAGAGTCGAGCATTGCCACCCATGATGCTTCTATTTCCAAGGTACCAATTCTAGACTTCATTGAAGTACCTTTTATCTCATTACCATCTGTTTCTATGTGCTTAGAAGATGAGATAGTTGAAGAATCTAAGCCAGAGTTGGACATGATAGAAACAACTAATGAGAATATGCCAGTTTTGGAGGAGTTAGTTCAAGATGATTGTAATCAAGAGGAATCGGTTTCCATTCATGTTGATGAAGAGGTGCCCATTCTCAAAATTACTAATCCGGAGAAGACAAGTATAGAAGATTGCAATTTGGATATTTTGTCCATGGAGATGACAAGTCCTGAAGATTGTATGGATGATAAACTACAAATTGTGAATTTGGAGATCTATGATGCAGTTGAGGAAGCCGAAGAAGTTGAAGAGTTGTTGGAGATACAACCTTGTTATGAAAAGGAGAATGATATCCGTGAGACAATGGTTGAAGATCATGAAGAGCTCGAACAAGCTAGCATGGCGAATCCATCGAGTTCTAACATTTTTTGTCAACCGTTTTCTTGTGATGTCTTTATTTTACAGGTTGCTGAAGAAATTCCATTGGAAGTTGATGTACCACCAAGTTTGAACGTGGATACCATACCGAGGCAATCTATGCTAGAGTTTCGGATGATTAACACAAGTGGAATGTTCTCGTTCATGTTCATGAAGATGTGTTTTATGCAGCTTGTGCAAAAAGAATTTGATGGCCAGTTCGTGTTCATCTTTGATCCCGGAGCTTTGAATTCGAGGACGAATTCTTTTCAAGAGGAGGGGAATGATGAAGCCACGAAAAGCCTTGAAGAACTTAATCCGGAGCTGCAAATACGTGGTCCAATTACACGATTTCGAGCAATACAATTGCAAGGATTTTTCCAAGCATTTGTATGTAAGAAATTCGAAGATGACAAAGGAATTGAGAGCATCCCAAAGATTGTTACCTTGTTAACAATTAAAGATTGGAGATCAAGATTTGAAGAGCAATGCATGAAGATAGAACTCATCAAGTTGTGCATGCATGGCAGATTCGCGTTGCATGGAGTTTTCGTCCCCCTTAGTTATTTAATTAAGGGATTGATTAAATAAGACTATAGTATTTAATTAGACTATGGTATTTAATTAATTAGATCAGATTTTTATTTATTTATTAGTGTAATTTTCGTCCATATTATAGTCAAGGTTGACTAGAATTGTATTTAAGGCAATTTCCTACCTTGAATAGAATTCTAGTTTAGGGAACTTCCTAGTATAGTTAGAGATCCCTTTTGGATCAATTTTTAGGCCTTTTAAGCTTATTATTTTCGTCCCTATAGCTCTTATAAATAGGGGATCATTGTTACATTGATATTTTAGACTATATTTGATTAATTAAGCTTTGCTTTCAATATTGTCTCAACCCCCTTTTAAATCTTTGTGAGTTTTGATTTAAAATTCATATTCTTGGAGCTAGCAACTTTAAGTCTTATTCAAGGGTATTGCTTAATCCACTTGAGGGATTAACCGGTATTCGCTATCAGAAGATCAACTTAGAGATTTCATCCTTGGGTACGTTCGAGATTCAAGGAGGCTATCGGGTTGTGATTCACCTCAACGAATCATCATCCTTCTACACCAAACGACGACTTCCATCAAGTCATCCACGTCCATAACCGTCCAGCCACCAATCGATCGAGTCTCTTTCACAAGACGAGTTCGAGTTCTACCGTTTCATCTACACGTAAGTTCGATTCATATCTATCATATCCTATTTACTCCAAGCCTTTCTTCACAAGCCATCACACACAATTTTTTCCAATATTCCAGCCCTCATAAACGTCCCTTTTCAGCCCCTCATCCGTTGTTATTGTGTTACATAGTTTGTGTCATTTTTTCTAGGTATTTTAGTTGTCTAGATTTTTCCGTATTTTCGTTGTTTATCGAGTCGGATTGAAGCCCTTCATTCGCTGACCTGTTTCGTATCCAGAAGTCTTCCGCTACGTCTCTAGATTCGTCCTAGATTATTTGTCCGGGTCGTATCATAAATTTGGCATCAGAGCCACGTCAGCTCTGCTGGTCGTGGTTCAATCCGACGTGTCATTTTTATCCTACGTGTCGTCTTACGTGTCTTTTATTTTTATTTTATCGAATTGTAATAGTATAGTTTTTCATTGAAAAAAAAGAGCATCAACAAAAAAAAAAGAGAGAAAAAGCCGTCGAAAAAAAAAAGAAAAAAAAATTGGATAAAAAAAAAAAAGAAAAAAAAATCCGAAAATTAAAAAAAAAAAGAGGTATATTCATTGTTTCCTTTTGTGTTTCTTTAATTTTGGTACTTTCCTTTTGGTACTACTCTATAGTTGGTATTTACCTTGTGAGTCTTATTTTAATTTTGGTAGTTTCCTTCTAGGATAATTCCTTAGTTGGTAACTTCCTTTAGAGTCTTATTTTATTTTTGGAACTTTCCTTCCAAGTTTTATTTTTATTTTGGTAGTTTTCTTTTGAGTTGTAATTTATTTTTGGTTATTTCTTTTTAGAGTCTAGTTCAATTAGGATATTTAGATTGTATCACAATTGTGTAACACTTTTCAAATAACCTAATATTTCTTTCCTTTTTTTTCCTATTTCTTTCCTTCTACCTTTGGGATTTATTTTTGGATTCATATTCTATTTGGGAACTTCAAAAATACATCTAATTCTTTCCTTTTCTAGCTTTCTTCCATCCAAATCCTTCCAAACCTTCCATATACACTTCCTCCCTTCAAATTTTCGTCCACCATCATCAAGGGGATTGAAAATTCATCCTAGTCCACATACACCATCAGTTCACACTCATATACACCATCCGGACCATACACATATGCACCCATGTACCATTCGGTCCATACACCATACACCAATCATACTCCGTATACCCATACACCCTATACACCAAATTCTCACCATCTCTACCGCAACAACAACATGATCATACCTGAGTTTGAAGGTCTATACTATCCCGACATCTATTTGGATTGGGAATGCAAAGTAGAAAAACTTTTTGAGTGCTATGACTTCCCCGAGAAAAAGAAAGTGCAGTTAGTTTCGTCAAAGTTTAAAGGCTACGCAACAACATGGTGGGAATTCCAGCAGAACCGGTGCCATAGAGATCACCTTCCACCTATCGACACATGGCGTGAGTTGAAAGATTTGATGCGGAAACGCTTCATTCCAGACCACTACCAATGGGAGTTGGAGGAAAAGCTATACAAGCTTAGACAAAGAGATCGAAGTGTAAATGACTACTACAACAAAATGATTGAAGCCATGAGACGAGCTGATGTAGAAGAATATCCAGAAGACACCATGGATAGATTTCTAGCTGGTCTACGAAGGGCAATCCGTGAAAGAGTAGCATTGTACCGCTTCGACGAGTTGGAGGACATGATGGAATACGCCATCCGGATAGAAAAATGGCTAGAAGAACTAGAGATGAAGTCAAAAGAGGAGGTTCAAGCAGAGTCGAGCATTGCCACCCATGATGCTTCTATTTCCAAGGTACCAATTCTAGACTTCATTGAAGTACCTTTTATCTCATTACCATCTGTTTCTATGTGCTTAGAAGATGAGATAGTTGAAGAATCTAAGCCAGAGTTGGACATGATAGAAACAACTAATGAGAATATGCCAGTTTTGGAGGAGTTAGTTCAAGATGATTGTAATCAAGAGGAATCGGTTTCCATTCATGTTGATGAAGAGGTGCCCATTCTCAAAATTACTAATCCGGAGAAGACAAGTATAGAAGATTGCAATTTGGATATTTTGTCCATGGAGATGACAAGTCCTGAAGATTGTATGGATGATAAACTACAAATTGTGAATTTGGAGATCTATGATGCAGTTGAGGAAGCCGAAGAAGTTGAAGAGTTGTTGGAGATACAACCTTGTTATGAAAAGGAGAATGATATCCGTGAGACAATGGTTGAAGATCATGAAGAGCTCGAACAAGCTAGCATGGCGAATCCATCGAGTTCTAACATTTTTTGTCAACCGTTTTCTTGTGATGTCTTTATTTTACAGGTTGCTGAAGAAATTCCATTGGAAGTTGATGTACCACCAAGTTTGAACGTGGATACCATACCGAGGCAATCTATGCTAGAGTTTCGGATGATTAACACAAGTGGAATGTTCTCGTTCATGTTCATGAAGATGTGTTTTATGCAGCTTGTGCAAAAAGAATTTGATGGCCAGTTCGTGTTCATCTTTGATCCCGGAGCTTTGAATTCGAGGACGAATTCTTTTCAAGAGGAGGGGAATGATGAAGCCACGAAAAGCCTTGAAGAACTTAATCCGGAGCTGCAAATACGTGGTCCAATTACACGATTTCGAGCAATACAATTGCAAGGATTTTTCCAAGCATTTGTATGTAAGAAATTCGAAGATGACAAAGGAATTGAGAGCATCCCAAAGATTGTTACCTTGTTAACAATTAAAGATTGGAGATCAAGATTTGAAGAGCAATGCATGAAGATAGAACTCATCAAGTTGTGCATGCATGGCAGATTCGCGTTGCATGGAGTTTTCGTCCCCCTTAGTTATTTAATTAAGGGATTGATTAAATAAGACTATAGTATTTAATTAGACTATGGTATTTAATTAATTAGATCAGATTTTTATTTATTTATTAGTGTAATTTTCGTCCATATTATAGTCAAGGTTGACTAGAATTGTATTTAAGGCAATTTCCTACCTTGAATAGAATTCTAGTTTAGGGAACTTCCTAGTATAGTTAGAGATCCCTTTTGGATCAATTTTTAGGCCTTTTAAGCTTATTATTTTCGTCCCTATAGCTCTTATAAATAGGGGATCATTGTTACATTGATATTTTAGACTATATTTGATTAATTAAGCTTTGCTTTCAATATTGTCTCAACCCCCTTTTAAATCTTTGTGAGTTTTGATTTAAAATTCATATTCTTGGAGCTAGCAACTTTAAGTCTTATTCAAGGGTATTGCTTAATCCACTTGAGGGATTAACCGGTATTCGCTATCAGAAGATCAACTTAGAGATTTCATCCTTGGGTACGTTCGAGATTCAAGGAGGCTATCGGGTTGTGATTCACCTCAACGAATCATCATCCTTCTACACCAAACGACGACTTCCATCAAGTCATCCACGTCCATAACCGTCCAGCCACCAATCGATCGAGTCTCTTTCACAAGACGAGTTCGAGTTCTACCGTTTCATCTACACGTAAGTTCGATTCATATCTATCATATCCTATTTACTCCAAGCCTTTCTTCACAAGCCATCACACACAATTTTTTCCAATATTCCAGCCCTCATAAACGTCCCTTTTCAGCCCCTCATCCGTTGTTATTGTGTTACATAGTTTGTGTCATTTTTTCTAGGTATTTTAGTTGTCTAGATTTTTCCGTATTTTCGTTGTTTATCGAGTCGGATTGAAGCCCTTCATTCGCTGACCTGTTTCGTATCCAGAAGTCTTCCGCTACGTCTCTAGATTCGTCCTAGATTATTTGTCCGGGTCGTATCACGCATGTTCTTGTTGTTTACCCCATTCAAACTTGCGATCCTTCTTACTTAGCTCAGTAAGAGGCGCGGCAATGCTAGAGAAATCGCGCACAAAGCGACGATAAAATCCGGCAAGGCCGTGAAAGGATCGAACTTCAGACGCGGTTTTGGGCATTGGCCATTCCTCAATCGCCTTGATTTTGGAACGATCAACCTCAATACCTCTACAACTCACAACAAAGCCTAAGAATACTACTTCATTCAAGCAAAAAAGAACACTTAGACATGTTGCCATACAATCGAGCATCTCTCAAAAGCAAAAATACGCGCCTAAGGTGATCTAGGTGCGCCTGTGCACTGTGACTGTATATTAGGATATCATCAAAGTAAACAACAACATATTTCCCAATAACATCACGTAAAACATGGTTCATCAATCTCATAAATGTGCTCGGTGCATTTGTGAGACCAAAAGGCATAACCAACCATTCATGTAAACCATGCTTAGTCTTAAAAGCTATTTTCCATTCATCACCCTCATGCATGCGAACTTGAAAATAACCAGATCTCAAATCAATTTTAGAAAAAATCTTAGATCCACTAAGTTCATCTAGCATATCATCAAGTCTAGGGATGGGAAAACGATACTTAACTGTTATCTTGTTGATGGCTCGGCAATCCATGCACATTTGATGTGACCCGGACAACTAATCCAAGACACGAACAAAACGCATGCGGAAGACTTATAGATCGAAACACATCAGGCGAATGAAGGTTCAATCCGACACTATGAATAGGTGAAATATATGACTAAACACAACTAAATAGAATGACAAGGGGCTGTTTAGGTTCGAATATGAAAGGATATGGCTATGGCCGTATAGTATGATGATATGTGGTGAAGAAGGGCTGGTGTAGATAGGTTATGATAAGAAAATAAAGAACTTACGGGATATGTGCTTATCTTGGCGCGAATGGCACGTATACTTGGAATTGGCGGAATCAACTTGGAAACTCGATGAACTTGATGGATGATGGTGATATGGACGAATTGATGAAGGATGGATGTCGTTGAAGGTGGCTTTGGCGGTGGTGAAGTTTGGTAGAAGGATCGGCTAGGATCGGCGAACCCGTGTTGTAAACCCGAACGCACTCGTCTAGCTTCTCCGGATAGCAATTCTCCCAAGTACTCGATGTACCCTGAAGAATCTAAATAAGACTATTGATTTGCTAGAACAATAGAATTGTGTTTGATTAACCAAAGGATCGATAAATGTGATCAACCAAAGGATCGGTGAGACAATTGAAAATAAACTTCAAAATATTATTCAACGTCTCAATTATGAATGTCACATGGTGGCCCTTTTTATAGGATACATAGGGGATGAAATTTTAACCCTAAATAACTAGATAAACATTGAAAAATACTAATCCTAATCAATCTAGGATAAAATCAAAAGATACCAAAAATAAGATAACAAAAATCTATCTAAATCTAACTAGATAAGGATAAATCCCAAAGTTGAATTGGGCTTCAATCTCGCCATCTTGGACCATCATTATTCACGACATGGGCTGAATTACTTGGATAAATTTTGTGGCCCATGTAATATAATCCTTGCCACCTTTGCATGAAAAACAGCATCTCCCGATTTCCCATGCAAACGCGTATAACTTTTGATGTACACGTCCAAATGGCGTCGTTCTTCTTCTCACGTCTTCATGCTTCCTTCTTCATCATCAATGGATAGCATGGTGATCAATCTCGAGTTGAATATTTGATCTTCATGGGCTGCCCAAAATATCTGAATATTTTCATGCACTTGTGTTCTTCAAATCTTGATCTCCAATCTTTAATCTTGGACAACATAATTATCTTTGAAGCTCTCAATGGCTTTCTTGGATTTGATTCTTTTATGCTTTTCGGGTTCGTATCAACATTCTCCATTCATTGTTCTTCTTTGGCACTAGAATCACTGGAACTGCACATGGGCTCATCGACTCTCTGATTTGCTTCTTCTCCAACAGCTCCTTAACTTGACGGTCTATCTCCTTAGTCTCTTCAGGCGACGTGTGGTAAGCTGGGCGATTCGGCAAGACGGCTTCGGGCACGAAGTCAATCTGGTGCTCGATCCCACGAACTGGAGGTAATCCACTTGGAATCTCGTCCGGAAATACGTCCTCGAACTCCTTCATAAGTGGCTGCACATCACTAGGCAAAGAAACATCGTTAGTAGCACTGTTCTTACAAGTTAAAAGAACTAAAGGCAAACCTGCTTTAATAGCTTTCTCAACGCCTTTAATTGTGCAAAACAGGGTTCGATTCTTCTCTTGTGTCTTGGGGGCTGAACTCACGCCTTTCCCTTGTGTAATGGGGCTGGAATGATGTGTGGAAGGGGCTGCAATGGTCGTGGAAGAAGTAGGAGCCGGCGGTGATGAAGTCTCGGCCGTGAGGGTGCTGTCCGCGGCGGTGGCTCGGATGGCGGCTGCGGCGGTCTTCTCACGCTCTTCTTTGAACCTTGCCCGCATTATCTCTTGCTCTTCTTGAACGGCTTTGGGTGTTAAAGGCTTCAAAATAGTGGTGCGGCCGTCCTTCTTAACTGTATAGGTGTTCGTGAGTCCGTCGTGTACAGCTTGTCTATCGAATTGCCATGGTCTCCCTAAAAGTATATGTGCTGCATCCATAGGAATAACATCGCATAATACAGTGTCAGAATAACGACCAATGGAAAAGGATATATGTACCTGACCGGTTACACGAACTGTGCCTCTTTCGGTAAGCCATTGCAAACGGTATGGATTTGGATGCTTCACAGTGGATAATCCAAGCTTGTCGACTGCGTACTGGCTTACGACATTGATAACATTGCCGCTATCAACTATCATCGCGCAAGTCTTGCCTTGAACAGCAACTTTCGTGTAGAAGATGTTCTCTCGCTGTGATTGTTGCTCTTCTTCTCGGTTTATGTTCAGACTGCGGATTGAAACTAAACTGGCATGAAGATTCTCGGGTTCTTCTTCTTCAAGTTCATCTTGGGCGTCTTCTTCAGGTGAAGGATCGGCCTTGGCTGGTTCATCATCTTCACTGGCTGATTCGAGCTCATTCTGGTCCGTGATGAATAGAACTCGTCGGTTCGGGCACTGATTCTGAAAGTGGCCCCAACCTTGGCATTTATGGCACTGAACATCTCGGGCTCGACTAGGGGCTGAAGTTGGCACCAGGGTGGGCTGATTTGGCCGTTGGAATGGTGGCCTGGGTGTAGACTCGGGTCTACGGCTTGATTGCGGAGTAGAACGGTCGAAACGGCGTTCCGGAGGTTCGGATTGACCACGGGGTCGTGCAGGATCAACAGAAGGAGTAGAAGGTGATGTGGAAGGTGTACCTTTACTCCAAGACTGGTGAGTAGGGGCTGAACCTTGACTGGATCGACGGCGGCCTTCTCGCAACTGCTTTTCCACGATTGATGCGTACTGCACCATTCTCTCTATGCTTGTGAATTCTTTGAGCTCCACTTCACATGCAATATCTGGATTCATACCTTCAATATACCGAATGATGGTAGCATTTAAGGTCTCTTCTTTTCCAACTCGATTCAGGGCAGTTTCGAGCTCTTTATGGTACTCTTCAATCGATCTGGTCCCTTACTTGATCTGGTTGAGCTTCTTCTCAAGCTCTCTTTCATAGTGGACTGGAATGAAGCGTCCACGCATGAATCCTTTCATCTCTTCCCAATTGTCGATGGGTGGATTGCGATTTCTGCGCCTTCTTTCTTGCTGCATCTCCCACCAAGTGGCTGCGTAGCCTCTTAATGAGGACATCCATAGCAATGAGGAAGTCAATGAAGAGCTTCAATTCAAAGGACCCGTCACAAGACTACGAGCTAAGAAGTTGCAAGATTATTTGCAAGCTACAATTCGCAAGAAGCTTGAAGAAGAAGACGGCGTGCAAGGAAGCTTGAAGATGATGAACTTATTGACATTGGAAGATGGAGATCAAGACATGGAGAACACAATATGAAGATGTGCACGTGTGCAAGTGTGCGTGTGCAAGAGGTCACGGCCGAGAGTGAAGAGATGGCCAAGTTTCGGCCCTTAGTTAATTTAATTAAGGGGTTATTTTATTTTAGACTATAGTATTTATTTTATTTAATTATACTATAGTTAGGATCAGATTTTATTTAATTAATTAGGTGCAATTTTCGGTTATTATAAGTCATAGTTTGACTAGGATTTTAGATAAGGTAAGATCTACAAGTTCTACCTTAAATAGAATTCTAGTTTAGGAAACTTCCAAGTCCAATCCTAGATTGATTTGGACTCATTATTTTCGTCCCTTAGCCTTAGGATTTTCGGTCCTACTATTATAAATAGTGGATCCATGTTTCATTGTTACTTTAGACTATATTTGATTATTAAGCCTTTGCTTTCAATATCGTCTCTCCCCATTTAATCTTTTGTGAGTTTAGATAATTAAATTCATACTCTTAGATTTAGCGTCTCTAAGTTTTACAAAGGGAATTCGCCGTCCACGTTCGAGGGATCGTCGAAAACTCGCTATCGAAGAGCAACTTAAAGAATTTGGCCTTGTGTACGTTCGAGATTCAAGGCAACTTTCGGGTTGTAATTCACATCTACTCCACCACCGCCGTTCACCACCTTCACGACGTCATCATCACCGCCGTTCGTCCGCCCCAAGTCCAACCACCACCGTGATCAAGTTCATGTCCAATTCATCGTGCATACCGTTCAATCCGTAAGTCCGTTTCAAGTCTATCATATCCTATCTACCCTAGCCCTTCTAAACCTAACATCACCATCGAAATCCCTCCATCATTACCGTCCAAATCAGCCCCTATCTTTATTGGATTTGTGTTATTTTGTGTGTCATTGTCTAGGTATTTTAGTTGAGTCTTAGTCGTCTAGTTTGTTCCATTATTTTCCGCTTATTTTACTTTGATCATTTGAGTCATAGAAAGACACAAAAACTTACGTGTGTCGACGTGTGTTCGTTCCTAGAGTTCGGGTCGTATCACCTCTGAACTCCAAACATGCTAATTATACCTTTTTAGCTTCTGAAAAGTCATAGCATGCGAAAATCTTCTCTACCTTACGTTCCCAATCAAGATAGATATCGGGATCGTGAAGGCCTTCAAACTCTGGAATGCTCGTCTTGATGTTGTGGAGCATTTGATCTTCATCATAGTCATCTCGACTATGGCCTCATCTCGGACGACGTCCTCGGTCAACTTCTTCAGTATTCTCATCAAAGTACTCCTCTTCTGGCTCGTTTTGACGTTCCAGGCGCTGGTTTCCTCGAATGGCTTGAGGGAAAACATGCGTTGTTTTAGTGCGTTCAAGAGCATGCACTAAATCGTCTATCTTGTCAGAGAGAGCCTGGTGTTGTCTTTGAACATGTTTGGACAGCGCTTCAAAGTGATACTTAGGATCCCACGATGCGGGTGGATCTGATGATGACTCCATGGGAGCTTTGGATGGATCTCGGGGTGGGTCTACAGGTGGAGTGTCGACTGGAGGGGTATAGGATGACTTGGATCGTGTACCTTTCTTCATGATACCTACAAGATGAACAAACGTAAAGGAAAACAAGGTAGAACCTCACAACCTCACTTTCTCTCGTTTGTTTTCACTCTTGATTTTTCCTCTCGTGTTTGCACTCAAGTGTTTAGTGAAGTGTGTGTGTCATGTGTAATGAAGAATGAGGAGTAGAACTCTTGTCGAATGTCGAGGGTACGGATGAATTGCACGAAGGTGTAGACGAGTATCACTATCTAGGATCAATGGATGAGATGGTATGATGATGTGTAGGAGGCGTGTGGCTTATGTGGCAAGAGGTGTGGGGGACGTGTAGGGTATAGGTGGCGTGGGGTAGGTGGTCGAGTAGGGTAGGGTGTATTAGGTTTAGATGGATCCCCAAGTGTAGAAGGAAAGACGTAGGAAGGAAAAGGAAAGAAAGAATAGGTTATTTGGAAAGTGTTACACAATTGTGACACAATTCTAAATATCCTAATTGGACTAGACTCTAAAAGGAATGAACCAAAATTAAATTACAACTCAAAAGGAAACTACCAAAAAGAATTAAAACTTGGAAGGAAAGTTCCAAAAATAAATAAGACTCAAAAAGGAAGTTACCAACTAAGGAATTATCCTAGAAGGAAACTACCAAAATTAAAATAGAACGTAGATGGAAAGTTCCAAAAATAAAATAGACTCACAAGGTAACTACCAAATAAGATGAAATACCAAAAGGAAATTACCAAAAATTAAGCAAGACTCAAATGGTAACACAATGAATATACCTCTTTTTTTTTTTTTTTTGAATTTCGGATTTTTCTTTCTTTTTTTTTTATCCGATTTCCTTTTTTTTTTGAATTTTCGGTCTTTTTTTTTTTACCGTCTCTTTTTTTTTTTGAATTCAATGAACAACTATACTATTACAACTCGATAAAAATAAAATTAAAATAACAAGACACGTAGGATAAAATTGACACGTCGGATTGAACCACGACCAGCAGAGCTGACGTGGCTCTGATGCTAAATTTATGATACGACCCAGACACGAACTAGGACGATATTAACGACGTAGCGGAAGACTTAAGAATCGATACACGTCAGAATTAAGAAGGATTCAATCCGACACAAAAATACGGCTAATCTAGACAACTAAAATACCTAGAACTATGACACAACTAAATAACACAAACCAAAGGGTATAGGGGCTGTATGGGACGGTATTGAGGGTTGTATTAAGGATAGTAAATCGTGTGTGAGGCTTGGTGAAGAAGGGCTTGGAGAAGATAGGATATGTTAATGATTGAACGGACTTATGGATAAAACGAACGGGAGTAGAATTGAACTCGAACTCGTGGATTGCAAGGTGGCGGATGTTGATGGCTTGGGGAAGTCGTCGACGGCGTGGAGTGGATGATGTTGTGATATTGTGATTCACAACCCGATAGCCTCCTTGAATCTCGAACGTCTTCAAGGTTGAAATCTCCAAGTTGTTCCTCGTAGCGAATACCGGTCAATCCCTCAAGTGAATTGAGCAATACCCTTGAATAAGACTTGTAGTTGCTAGCTCCAAGAATGAATATTTTCGTGTGAAAAGTATTCAAAAGACAAATAGATTTGAGACACAAATTGAATGCAAAAGCAAATTAATTCAAGAATGTCTAAAGTATCAATGTAACAATGATCCCCTATTTATAAGCTATGGGGGACGAAAATAATGCTATAAGGACCGAAAATTTGGAGTCCGAATAGATCTCCAATTGGACTAGGAAATTACCTAAACTAGAATTCTATTTAAAGTAGTTTCTTCCCTTAATTAAAATTCTAGTCAAACCTATGACTCTTTGACATAATGACCGAAAATTCCTACCAAAATAATTAAATAAATCTGATCTGCTATAGTCTATAATTAAATCAATTAAATACTATAGTCTAGATAAAATCAATCCCATAATTAAATAATTATAGGACCGATTTCTTCACTAAATCGCACACACATGCACACGGCAATTACATGCACATGCACACATGCACTTGAACTCTTCATCTTCATCTCTTCAAGATTAATACTCCATGGTGTGTTCTTGATCTTCAATAGTTAATAAATTAACTATCTTGGAATTGCTTCTCTTGACTTCTTCATCTCCAATCTCGAGCTTTCTTCGAATCAACACTTGCAAGTAAGCTTGCAACTTCTTAGCTCTTGATCTCGTGATTGGACCTCTAAATTGCAACTCCGGTTCTTCATCATCTTTATTGTCCATGGCTTCATCACAACTTCACCTTCTTGAGCTCGGAATAGTTGTGAAAGTCGAACATCATCTCTATCTTGCGCTCCCATTCAAGATACAAGGCTGGATCATTTTTACCTTGGAATGAAGGCACATTCATTTTGATGTTGCCGAGGTCGTCATCTTCTCGATTCTTTACTTTTCCATGTTTCCTCCCTCCAGTAGTTGAATATCTATCCTCCTCCTCTGAGTCCCCAACCTCAGTGTCGTAGTATTCCGCTCTTTGTCTCTCCACGTGTGGGTAGCGTCGAGCCTCTATCCGGGCCCCTCGTCCGCCTCTTCCACCTCTTCCGCCACAGTTCTCTTGTGGAGCTTGTTGGGATTGCTCCTGTAATGACGTCTCCACCTTATTGAGTCTCTCATTCAACGTTGCCATCTCAGTCTTGAACAACTTCGTCAGATGTTGTTGAATGGCCTCCACTGTATTCTTCGGATCAAATGTAGTGAGCGTCTCATCACTCGTTCCTACAGCTTTATCTTTGGTACCTGCACCTTTGTTAGACATGTCGACTTTTTTTTTTTTTTTAACGATCTCTTTTTTTTTTACTCAATAAACAAAACAAGAAATAAAATTAAACAATGACGCGAATTAAATAAAATGAACAACAAAAATAAGAATCCTATAAAGTCTAACTCTCAACTCACGTGTTTACTTCGTGTATCACACAATCGGCTCTTTTCACTCTAATAATCTCACACACTCTTGCCTTTTACCACTCGTTTTCCTCTCCAAAGAAAATCAAACTAGAACACAAACACAACAATGAATCCTCAAAAGACCAATCACAATTCACTAAAATATGTGCCGGAAAATTTTCGAAAAAAATTTCGACTTCTCCCCAGGCAATATACGCGTCTCCAACAACCCAAATATCACAATCAATTGTAGTGAAAACACCAAAAATGCGTACAAAAGGTGCATTTCTTTAGGTTAGCATACAACTGTTCTTTCCTCAAAGCTTGCAAAACAAATTTTAAATGCTCTACATGGTCCCCTTCACTCTTACTATAAATCAATATGTCATCAAAATAAACCACAACAAATCTACCTATAAAAGCACGTAAAACATGGTTCATAAGACGCATAAATGTAATAGGAGCATTTGTCAAACCAAACGGCATAACTAACCATTCATACAATCCTAATTTTGTAATGAATGCCGTTTTCCACTCATCCCCTTCCTTGATGCGAATTTGATGGTATCCACTTCTTAAGTCTATCTTAGAAAATATGCGTGCACCATGTAATTCATCTAACATGTCATCTAAACAGGGAATGGGATGTCGATACTTTACCGTAATGTTATTGACGGCTCGGCAGTCGACACACATCCGTAGGGACGAATCCTTCTTTGGCACGAGCAAAATTGGACTCGCGTATGGACTCAAACTCTCCCTCACTTGTCCTTTCTCCAACAGCTCTTGTATTTGACGTTCTAGCTCTTTTGTCTCTTCGGGGTTGCTTTGATAGGCCGGCCGGTTTGGCAATGTGGCGCCGGGCACGAAATCAATTTGGTGCTCGATTCCTCTAATTGGTGGCAATCCCGGTGGCATCTCTTCGGGAAACACATCCTTGAATTCCTGCAAAAGAGATACAATAGAACTAGGCAAATATGGGTCAAATTGGTTAGTACTCATTAAGACATCTCTGCGGATCATCAAGTACATTGGCTTCTCATTTTGCACAGCCCATTTAACATCGCTAGCTGTGGCAAAACAAGCGTGTTGGATCACCTCCTTTCCAACGTTGGCCTCCTTTCCTTTCTTCCTCATGGTATCGGCCTCCTCTTGTAGCTTCACTTGATCCTCATACACTTGGGATGGTGTTAGAGGAGCTAGTGTCACCGTCTTCTTGTTAAGTACAAATGAGTACTTATTTGTGAAGCCATCATGCTTCACCCTCCTATCGAATTGCCATGGACGTCCTAGCAAAATGTGTCCTGCTTGCATAGGCACAACGTCGCACAACACTTCATCTTCATACTTGCCAATCTGAAATGGCACTCGAACTTGCTTGTTCACCTTGGTTTCTCCACTGTCGTTCAACCACTGCAGTTTGTATGGCTTAGGATGCTTGAGAACCGGCAATCCTAATTTTGTCACCATCACAACACTTGCAACATTAGTACAACTACCTCCATCAATAATCATACTACATACCTTATCCTTGATGTGGCATCGGGTATGGAATATGTTCTCCCTTTGTTCCTCATCGACGCTCTTGGTGTGCAAGCTAAGTGACTTGCGTGCCACCAAAATGAGAGCGTTGGGCGCTGCGTACTCCTCGTCCTCACTTGACTCGGACAATCCCGGCATATCCGGATCAACTTCTTCTTCATCCGTCACGATCTCACCATTGTCCTTCAAGATCATCACACGTCGGTTTGGGCATTGGTTGGCTATGTGACCTGATGCGATCCTCGCCGGCACGACGACGACGATAGCGTTGTTTTCCCAGGAGTATCAGGTTACACGGACAAATAGGGATGAAAGATCCAAACCCTAGCCTCACAACGATGTTGAACCACGAATTAGTTGAAATACGTAACCCGCGATCAATTGGAAACACGAACTCGGATTGATTGAAGACGCCACAAACGGGGATGTGAATCCGCTTGATAAGTCGATTGAATCTCACGTTGTGTTGTGAAACTCAGATAATTCTCTCAGAGAGAAAAGTGAAAACTCACAATTTAATTAATATCAAAGTTGTCAAAAAGTTCCTCAATAAGGATGGAACAAGGTCTTATACAGTTGGTCCAAAACAACTAAGCCCTAAAATAAAATCCCACACACAAAAGGAAACAAAACATGAAGAAAATCGGATTTCCGGAACTCGCTCAGAATGGCGCGACACGGGATCAATCGCGCCTCCACTCGCGCTGTAGGTCGTGCCAGTCTCATTCCGTATAGCGTCTGTGGCGCGACCGGTTTCACTCGCGCCTCAGGTCGCGCTGTAGGTCGCGCCAGTCTCGTTGCCCGTAGCTTCAGTGGCGCGGCCGGGTTCACTCGCGCGTCCTCTCGCGCTGTAGCCCGCATCAAATGGCGCGACCGGTTGCTCGCGTCTTGGCTCGTGCTGTAGCTCGTGCCAGCCTATTCCGCAACTCGAGATCACTATCTTCCACTTGGGCTCGGGTTCTTCTCCCTCCACGGGTCGCTTATGTGACTCTTGGTTCCAGATCTCTCACATGAATCCATTAAGGCTCTCCTTGAACCTCTTAGCTCTTGCCCGTGTTACCGGTCCTTCTGGCACCTTGATTGGATCATACATCTCCTCAGCTCGGGTTGTATCATCCCCCTCCTCTTGAAAAGGATTTGTCCTCAAATCTAGCTGGTCACCTACATCAAAAGGACTTAAGTCAGCAACATTAAATGAAGAACTAACTTTATACTCACCTGGCAAGTCCAACTTGTATGCATTATCGCTGATGCGCTCCACAACTTGGAATGGGCCGTCTCCTCTAGGAAGCAACTTAGACCGTCTTTGAGCCGAAAATCTCTCCTTTCACATGTGCAACCAAACCCACTCACCGGGTTCGAATACAACTTTCCTTCGCCCCTTGTTGGTTTTCTCGGCATACTGCTCAGTTCGTCTCTCAATGTTTGCTCTAGCTCTTTCATGAATCTGTCTCACAAATTCAGCTTTCTTTTTCCCATCTAGGTTAGTATATTCATGCACAGGCAAAGGAATTAAATCCAATGGAATTAAAGGGTTAAATCCATATGCAACCTCAAATAGTGAAAACTGAGATGCAGAATGCACAGACCTATTATATGCAAATTCAACATGCGGCAAACATTCTTCCCACGTTTTGATGTTCTTTTTTATTAGATCCCTTAACAACGTGGATAAAGTCCTATTTACTACTTCCGTTTGACCATCAGTTTGTGGGTGACAAGTAGTAGAAAACAAAAGTTTAGTTCCTAACTTACACCACAAAGTCTTCCAGAAATAACTCAAGAACTTAGCATCTCTATCAGAAACAATAGTTTTGGGCATACCATGTAGACGCACAACTTCCTTAAAGAATAAATCAGCAATGTAGGAAGCATCATTTGTTTTAGAACATGATGAAGCCATGGACAATAAAGATGATGAAGAACCGGAGTTGCAATTTAGAGGTCCAATCACGAGATCAAGAGCTAAGAAGTTGCAAGCTTACTTGCAAGTGTTGATTCGAAGAAAGCTCGAGATTGGAGATGAAGAAGTCAAGAGAAGCAATTCCAAGATAGTTAATTTATTAACTATTGAAGATCAAGAACACACCATGGAGTATTAATCTTGAAGAGATGAAGATGAAGAGTTCAAGTGCATGTGTGCATGTGCATGTAATTGCCGTGTGCATGTGTGTGCGATTTAGTGAAGAAATCGGTCCTATAATTATTTAATTATGGGGTTGATTTTATCTAGACTATAGTATTTAATTTATTTAATTATAGACTATAGTAGATCAGATTTATTTAATTATTTTGGGAGGAATTTTCGGTCATTATGTCAAAGAGTCATAGGTTTGACTAGAATTTTAATTAAGGGAAGAAACTACCTTAAATAGAATTCTAGTTTAGGTAATTTTCTAGTCCAATTGGAGATCTATTTGGACTCCAAATTTTCGGTCCTTATAGCATTATTTTCATCCCCCATAGCTTGTAAATAGGGGATCATTGTTACATTGATACTTTAGACATTCTTGAATTAATTTGCTTTTGCATTCAATTTGTGTCTCAAATCTATTTGTCTTTTGAATACTTTTCACACGAAAATATTCATTCTTGGAGCTAGCAACTACAAGTCTTATTCAAGGGTATTGCTCAATTCACTTGAGGGATTGACCGGTATTCGCTACGAGGAACAACTTGGAGATTTCAACCTTGAAGACGTTCGAGATTCAAGGAGGCTATCGGGTTGTGAATCACAATATCACAACATCATCCACTCCACGCCGTCGACGACTTCCCCAAGCCATCAACATCCGCCACCTTGCAATCCACGAGTTCGAGTTCAATTCTACTCCCGTTCGTTTTATCCGTAAGTCCGTTCAATCATTAACATATCCTATCTTCTCCAAGCCCTTCTTCACCAAGCCTCACACACGATTTACTATCCTTAATACAGCCCTCAATACCGTCCCATACAGCCCCTATACCCTTTGGTTTGTGTTATTTAGTTGTGTCATAGTTCTAGGTATTTTAGTTGTCTAGATTAGCCGTATTTTTGTGTCAGATTGAATCCTTCTTAATTCTGACGTGTTTCGATTCTTAAGTCTTCCGCTACGTCGTTAATATCGTCCTAGTTCGTGTCTGGGTCGTATCAAGTTGGCAGCAGTAGAGTTCTCAGACTATGCCATAGTATGGTGGGATCAGTTGATATCCAACAGATGGCGTAATCTGGAACACCACTTGATGCGATCCTCGCCGGCACGACGACGACGATAGCGTTGTTTTCCTAGGAGTATCAGGTTACACGGACAAATAGGGATGAAAGATCCAAACCCTAGCCTCACAACGATGTTGAACCACGAATTAGTTGAAATACGTGACCCGCGATCAATTGGAAACACGAATTCGGATTGATTGAAGACGCCACAAACGGGGATGTGAATCCGCTTGATAAGTCGATTGAATCTCACGTTATGTTGTGAAACTCAGATAATTCTCTCAGAGAGAAAAGTGAAAACTCACAATTTAATTAATATCAAAGTTGTCAAAAAGTTCCTCAATAAGGATGGAACAAGGTCTTATATAGTTGGTCCAAAACAACTAAGCCCTAAAATAAAATCCCACACACAAAAGGAAACAAAACATGAAGAAAATCGGATTTCCGGAACTCGCTCAGAATGGCGCGACACGGGATCAATCGCGCCTCCACTCGCGCTGTAGGTCGCGCCAGTCTCATTCCGTATAGTGTCTATGGCGCGACCGGTTTCACTCGCGCCTCAGGTCGCGCTGTAGGTCTCGCCAGTCTCGTTGCCCGTAGCTTCAGTGGCGTGGCCGGGTTCACTCGCGCGTCCTCTCGCGCTGTAGCCCGCATCAAATGGCGCGACCGGTTGCTCGCGTCCTGCCTCGTGCTGTAGCTCGTGCCAGCCTATTCCGCAACTCGAGATCACTGTCTTCCACTTGGGCTCGGGTTCTTCTCCCTCCACGGGTCGCTTATGTGACTCTTGGTTCCAAATCTCTCGCATGAATCCATTAAGGCTCTCCTTGAACCTCTTAGCTCTTGCCCGTGTTACCGGTCCTTCTGGCACCTTGATTAGATCGTACATCTCCTCAGCTCGGGTCGTATCATGACCTCTAGCTTGACATTTAAAACACTTAATGTCTCGGTTTCGGTTACCCGACGAGTCTTGATTACTCACTCCCATCACTGTAGGCGCCTCGGTCTTCGGCTTAGTGAACGGTTGCTTCTCATCCTTCTTTCCTTGATCTGTAGTCTTCCACGGGATTGTGTTGGAATTTGAGTTCGACTTCCATGTAGAAGAACTCGCTCGACTGTTGTTACCCCTCCTCTTGAGTTGGTTCTCTACTTTTATAGCCATTTGCATCATGTCCTCCATTTCCACATAATGCTGCAACTCCACCACTTCTCGGATCTCTTTTGAAATCGATTTATTCTCTTGTTAATTGAATCAATTTCCCTTCAACAGCTTCATATCATTTGAAATTCTCCATTTATACCACTTGGGATTCGTTGATTTTATCCTCTTGGATAATTTGAAATCTTTTGGATAGTACTTCTTTGATTATCAAGAATCAGCAATGGCATTTACTTGTTAGGCTATGCTGACGCCTTTATGAAAATATTTCAGCACGGTTCTCAGCTCTTAAGTGTTGATTTTCTTTTGTTATTCTCCTATATCTTTGTAAAATGTGAGAACCCTTCGAGTTATAAATCCTCTAAAAAGGTAATATTTTTTATATAAATAACCTAGTGTTACCTCTCTTCCAGCTGTTGTTGATCAGATAAGGTTCTCACTCAGAGGTGTTTGATTTATTTTAATCTCACTCATAGTACTTAAGTGTGAGTCTTCAAATAGAAGAGAGAGCTTATAGAAGTATTCATTTAAGTATATTGCCAGGAGAGCGAATGATAGTATTCCATAATGATGAATGGAACCGAAAAAATATCAGTTAGTGTTCTCCAAAGTCGAAAGTACATTTCTAAAGTAATTTCTCAGTTCGTAACATTTAAGATGATCAATGGATGTCAACAAGCAAGTTTCGAGCTTACAGTTAAAGTCTAGACATGCGATTCTTATTATGCATGCAAGCGAAGGTGATCACTAGCGGGAGCCAAACAGTCGAATTACCACTTTAAAGAAAAGAGAAGAGTATGATAAGGAAAATAAGACTAATTTGTATCGGAAATACGATTCAAGCACGCTTCAAGAAGACGTAAACGTCGAATCTCAAGATTTTAAGGAAGGAGATAAAACACACTTCGAACCTGATAGAATGTGTAATCCAACCCTCCAAAGGCGTTCTCATTCAAATCATGGGGAGATTATATAAAGTCGGTGCATCGTGATAGCTTTCACAAAGGATAGAGAAAGATGGCAAACGTTTAGGCTTTCAGAAAGATAAATTTGCGTGGAAAAGAAGAGCGAGTATGGACTCTTCAAAGAAGTATTTGACCTAGAAGAAAGCGGAAAGAGGGATAAAGGTTGAGAATCAACCTAAAGAATAGGAAACCCATATCAGTTCTAGGCTGCAAGTACAAAAATTCAGGTTTTGAACCCTGAGGATGTACTTTGATACTTCTTCTCAAGATATGGAAATTTCGGGACGAAATTTATTTAAGGGGGGTAGAATGTAATACCCCAAAATATTTTAGAAGATTTTAATCAACTTATGTTACCCTCTGGTAAGTTAGAAAATTAGCTGGGTCCTTAAATGGCTCAAATAAAGGAAAATCGCAGCCAGGGAAATCTGTTTAATCTAATTTGGTCAAAAATTACCTTAAAAATATGTTATGATATTTTTCTCGGGTTGATAGAAAATATTTCAAGAATCGTGCCAACCTTTGAAATTTCAAATTTCGAGTTCAAATGAACTCTTGGCACAACTTTAAGTTGGAAAATAATAAATTTAATAGAAAAAGGCACATCCGTCATTATCCAATTTCTTTTTCAAAAGATTATCTTATTCTTAATTATCCTATTCTTTTTCCATCATTATCCTCTTTCTTTTATTCGTTATTATCCTATTTATTTTTCCTCTATAAATAGGAGCTTAAGGTTTCATTTTTCATTCATTTTCAAAATCGAAACGCCGAGCAGCTTCCAGAGAATATACAACTCTAGTTTCCTATTTCAATTCTGAAATAGTCATTTTGAAGGTGTCAACGCGTAGATCACGAATACATGATTGAAATGATGACACGAAGGATGATCACGATGGAAAATCATCGTGACCGCTGCCAATTCCTCGGAGAAGGTACTTTCTCCGATTCTGGTCATTCGGACCGATGAATTTAGAAATTTCAAGTTCTAAATATGCTTATATTTCGATTATCTTTAATTCTACCGATTCCGATTTTTGATGCTGTGAGTTTTCGGTATTTTTCCCCGTTTTCATTTTATGTAAATCTCAGATCTACTCTTCCTGGATAGTCGTATTAAAAATCTTCTTTTTATAAATAGTCTTTGATCATTTGGATCTTGTAGTTAACCGGAATAGATTTTTGATTTCTTGTCGT
This sequence comes from Perilla frutescens, assembly GCA_026008535.1. Classification (NCBI taxonomy): domain Eukaryota; kingdom Viridiplantae; phylum Streptophyta; class Magnoliopsida; order Lamiales; family Lamiaceae; genus Perilla; species Perilla frutescens. Next base: position 48,057,905 of record BRKX01000012.1, read on the forward strand.
TTGAAATCCGGATCTGAATATTACATTATAAATCTGCCAGTTTCGAATTTATGATCTAGCTGTCCGATCTTTGATCTGATTACACCATTAAATTCCTTATTTTCTGCACTATCAAAAATTGTACTTTTGAGCGAAAATCCAATGAGTATCGAGCTCGATCGAGACCGATACATTTTCAGCTAAAATCTGTGAATATTCTTACCGAAACTCCCGTTTCACCCATTTTGGGTCGTCAAATCGAAAAAGTTTCTTCTCGAAAGTTGCTCGAAATAATAATTCCTATGCTCCCGTCGAATTTCGTAATTTTCGGATGAGTTTTGAATAATATCGATTATTTAATATAAGCAGTTATTTTTATACTGTAGTCATGTGTTATCGAAAAATTCTAAAACTCTCAAACTATAGTCTTGGCATATATAGGATGGTCCTTGAATATTTTCATAATTTTTGAACGGTTAGAAAGTGCCGTGGCACAAATCTGATAAAAATCGATTAAAATGGCAAGTTTTGAAAAGAGACCCCTGTCAAATCGGTTGGTCCCAATAAATCAAGAATAATATTTTGGAATTTATTTCCTTCTTTGTCGGAATTATTCGAGGTCTCTAGAGTCGCGCAATCTATTTCTAAAAAGAATAAAATTAAATAATAGCTCGGATTATAATAGATTAATTTCCAAAAATATAGTAGTCGTTCTGAGCTGAAGATCGATCCTTGTAGGATTTGCGTGACTTACGAGGAAGGTGAAGGATTGAATCTCGAGATGGTTAGAGCATCTTAGCCTAGGGGAACCAGGGAAGGACTTCTGTATGTATAAGGTGGGCTATACTATATCTTTGCAAATTGTATCTTTCGAGTTATTAAGCTCTGCTTTGTTAAAATTGCATATGTGACTATCTGTGTTAAATATTTACATGCTACTGTATGTTGTCGGAGTCTCATAAACCAGCGCTGTGTCAATGTGAGTAGCTACAGTATGCATGCATTGTTTGTCCTGCCCTACTCCTTGTCGGTGAGACAAAAATGAAACACTTATTGGTTATACTCTTTGGGTATACTATGGCCATACTCAACGTTATGCGCTGGTGATGTAGTTTGGGTTGCGGGCAGTGACGGGTTATACTCTTAAGCGCTTCACGATAAAATGTTTTGGTGAACTTAGGTTGCTTCCAACTTTTAAACCTCCTAAGTTTCACTACCTGCATGAACACAGATAGATTACTTTAATAAAATGATTTGCATAACTTGAATTGTAAAACTTGCCCACTGAGTGCATTAGTACTCAGCCCAAATCTTTTCAAACATTTTCAGGTCAGTAGGCTGGAGCGTGGATGTGACGAGGCTGAGATATGGGCTATTATGATTTACATATTTTTTTCCGTTGTCCCTTTTCGTTAGTATTCTGTTAAGAATTGAGCTTTCGCACTTATGGTATTCTTTTGCTAAATGCTAAGAACTCTGATCTTGGTATTTTGTTGATATGATTCTGCTTCTCTGATTCTGAACATTTGTTGACTTCCTAGTTAACATGTATCATATGCTTAGCTACATAATTATTTCAAGGGGAGGAAGTCCGCCTTTCGTTATGTCTATTTGATCATTCATTTTGGCCTATGGAAGGGCTTCATTTGTTCAGCATATTGGTGTCTGTTTCTTTTGTCGACCTATGAATGGGTCTATTAATTGTTGGTATCTGGTTATTTGTTTCCGTTTGGCCTATGAAAGGGCTTATTGAATTGTTACAGCTTCGATTCTTCTCTTATAAGCCGTTATAAACGGGGATTCGCTCTAGTTACAGAGGTTATGCTGTCTAATTTTTTCGAAAGGCATAACCTATCTTTGGCATACTCAGTTGTTAAATTTTATTCTATACATTAATTTTTTTTGGATTATCACCCCGTTGTTAATTAAACTACCCCATTTCTTTCCCGCTTCTTAATTCCCACCCCCGTGGTGTCCATTTCCACGGTCTTTCGGGACCGGGGCGCTACACATTGAGACCTCCATCTCCTTGAAATATTCATCTACACTATTCGTACCTTGTCTCAAGTTCTGTAACTTGTTATATAGCTCCCGGTAGTAATAGCTTGGCACGAATCTCTTCCTCATCACCGCCTTCATCTCTCCCCATGTCTCTATTGGGTGTTCCAGATTACGCCGTCTGTTGGATATCAACTGGTCCCACCATACAATGGCATAGTCTGAGAACTCTACAGCTGCCAACTTCACCTTCTTGAGCTCGGAATAGTTGTGGCAGTCGAACATCATCTCTATTTTGCGCTCCCATTCAAGGTACAATGTTGGATCATTTTTACCTTGGAACGAAGGCACATTCATTTTGATGTTGCCGAGGTCATCATCTTCTCGATTCTTTGCCCTCCCATATCTCCTACCTCCAGCAGTTGAGTACCTATCCTCCTCCTCGGAATCTCCCACCTCAGTGTCATAGTATTCCGCCCTTTGTCTCTCCACATGGGGTAGCGTCGAGCCTCTATCCGGGTTCCTCGTCCGCCTCTTCCTCCTTTACCACCACGATTCTCTTGTGGAGCTTGTTGGGATTGCTCCTGTAATGAACTCTCCACTTTGTTGAGTCTCTCATTCAACGTTGCCATCTCAGTCTTGAACAGCTTCGTTAGATGTTGTTGAATGGCCTCCACTGTATTCTTTGGATCAAATGTAGTAAGTGTCTCATCACTCGTTCCTGCTGCTTTATCTTTGGTACCTGCACCTTTGTTAGACAAGTCGACTCTCTTTTTTGTTTTGATTGACTTTTTTTTTTTCATCCACTTTTTTTTTTTACTCAATGAACAAAACAAGAAATAAAATTAAACAATGACGCGAATTAATTAAAATGAGCAACAAAAACAAAAAATAAGAATCCCTATAAAGTCTAGCTCTCAACTCACGTGTTTACTCTCGTGTATCACACACAATCGGCTCTTTTCACTCTAATAATCTCACACACTCTTGCCTTTTACCACTCGTTTTCCTCTCCAAAGAAAATTAAGCTAGAACACAAATGCAACAATGAAATCTCAAAAGACCAATCACAATTCACTAAAATATGTGCCGAAAAATTTTCGACAATTTTGAAAATTTTTGAAAATTTTTTTTCGACTCCTCCCCAAGCAATATACGCGTCTCCAACAACCCAAATATCACAATCAAATGTAACGAAAACACCAAAAATTTCCCCGCCTTTTTACTTTTTTTTTTATTTCAGCGTTTTTTTTCTCTCTTCTTTCTTTTTTTTTGCTGAATTGAGTTTTTTTTTATAAGAGGCGAGAAATTAAATTACGGAAATTAAAGGGATAAATTGGAACCTGATACAAAGCCGAAGCTTTGATACCACTTGATGCGATCCTCGCCGGCAAGACGACGATGATAGCGTTGTTTTCCCAGGAGTATCAGGTTACACGAACAATTGGGGATGAAAATCCAAACCCTAGCCTCACAATGAATTTGAACCACGAATTTGATTGAATCCGCGACCCTTGATCAATTGGAAACACGAACTCGGATTGTATGGATGACGCCACAAACGGGGATGTGAATCCGTTTGATAAGTCGTTTGAATCTCACGTTGTGTTGTGAAACTCGGATAATTCTCTCAGAGAGAAAAAGTGAAAACTCACATTTAAAATTTAATATCAAAGTTGTCTAACGAAAATAATGAGAGACAAGGTCTTATATAGTTGGTCCAAAACATCAAGCCCCAAAATAAAATCCTACACAAATTAGGAAACAAATTAAGCCAAGATTCGGAACCGCCCTTACAGGCGCGACACGGGCTCGGTCGCGCCACCTTCGGTCGGGTCGCGCCTCGGTGGGTGCGAGTGAGGTCGCGCCGCTTCTGTCCCCGGGCCGCGCCTCCCTGGGTGCTTTTGATGAAGCCACGAAAAGCCTTGAAGAACTTAATCTGGAGCTGCAAATACGTGGTCCATTTACACGACTTCGAGCAATACAATTGCAAGGATTTTTCCAAGCATTTGTATGTAAGAAGTTCGAAGATGACAAAGGAATTGAGAGCATCCCAAAGATTGCTACTTTGTTAGTAATTAAAGATTGGAGATCAAGGTTTGAAGAACAAAATATGAAGAAGTGAAGACCAAGACTTGGAATGTGCGTATACCCGTCGGTATGCCCATACCGAGTAGTTTCGGCCTTTAATTTATTTAATTGAGGGATTGAATTTTATTTAGACTATAGTATTTATTTAATTATATTAGACTATAGTTTAGTTCAGATTTTTAATTATTTATTATGTAATTTTCGTCCATAATATAGTCATAGTTGACTAGAATTGTATTTAAGGCAATTTCCTACCTTGAATAGAATTCTAGTTTAGGGAACTTCCTAGTATAGTTAGAGATCTATTTGGATCAGATTTTTAGGGCCTTTTAGCTAGTATTTTCGTTCCCCCTTGTCCTATAAATAGGGGAACCATGTCACATTGTTATTTTAGACTATATTTGATTAATTAAGCTTTGCTTTCAATATTGTCTCAACCCCGTTTTAAATCTTTGTGAGTTTTGATTGAAAATTCATATTCTTGGAGCTAGCAACTTTAAGTCTTATTCAAGGGTATTGCTTAATCCACTTGAGGGATTAACCGGTATTCGCTATCCGAAGATCAACTTAGAGATTTCATCCTTGGAAACGTTCGAGATTCAAGGAGGCTATCGGGTTGTGATTCACATCAATGAATCATCATCCATCAACACCATTCGACGTCTTCCATCCTCATCGACGCACGCCTCAATTCAGCCCCCAAGTTCGAATTTCATCAACCGTTCCATTCAACACGTAAGTTCGTTTCATCCCTATCATATCCTATCTACTCCAACCCTTCTTCACAAACCACAAACACACAAATCCTTCATTAATTCCAGCCCCCATACACGTTCCCTTTCAGCCCCTTTAACCTTTGGTATTGTGTTATATAGTTTGTGTCATTTTTCTAGGTATTTTAGTTGTCTAGATTGTCTATTTTTCATTGTTTATCGAGTCGGATTGAAGCCCTTCATTCGCTGACGTGTTTCGTATCCAGAAGTCTTCCGCTACATTCTCAAGATTCGTCCTAGCATAGTCCGGGTCGTATCAGCTTTTCACCCCTCTGCATCGACGCTCGGTCGCGCCGTGCATGTCCCCGGGTCACGCTTGGGTCGCGCCGCCTCTGTGCTCGAGCCGCGTCCTTCTGTCATCCCGTACTCGCATGTGATCCTCATCTTCCAATGATGCTCGGCTTCAACTCCTTCGACGGGTCTCTTTGATGCCTTTGGGTCCAGACTCCTTGTATAAATCTACTGAGACTCTCCTTAAATCTCTTAGCTCTTGATCGTGTAATTGGCCCTTCCGGTACTTTGATTGGATCGGACATCTCCTTGGCTTGGGTCATATCAATCAACATGCACTTCAGACAGTGAAGACGATCAATTTGTGAATGCCGAAGATGAACCAAGAAGGGATCCTCCAAGTCGAATTCGGAAGAATCATCCAGATTCATAGATCATTGGTGAGCAATCCGAAGAAGTTCAAACCAGAAGCAAGAACTCAGAGGAATACAAAGAAATGCTGAAACTGGTATGCATGTCTTCTTTAAATGTTTGTATGTCAAACACTTGTTTTCTGTCTAACATTGAACCGAAAAACATTAAGGAAGCCCTTAATGATAATTTTTGGATCAATGCTATGCATGAGGAACTTAACCAGTTCGTAAGAAATAATGTATGGGAATTAGTTCCACGCCCTAAAGATAAAAATGTAATTGGGACAAAATGGATTTTCAAAAATAAAACGGATGAGTCTGGCAATGTTGTCAGAAATAAAGCTCGTCTAATTGCTCAAGGTTATACCGAAGTTGAAGGGGTAGACTTTGATGAAACATTTGCTCCTGTTGCAAGGATTGCATGTTATGTGGGAATTACTTTACATCAAATGGATGTTAAAAGTGCTTTCTTGAATGGTTATCTTAATGAAGAAGCATATGTCGAACAACCTAAGGAGTTCGAATGTCATGAGAAACCTTTGCACGTATTTAAGCTCAAAAAGGCTTTATATGGACTCAAACAAGCCCCTAGAGCATGGTAAGCTAGACTAACCGATTTCTTGCTACAAATTGGTTTTGCAAGAGGTCAAGTTGATAGAACATTGTTTATCAAGAAAAATAAAAAACATATTAATGTTGCTCAAATCTATGTAGATGACATTGTTTTTTGTTCAACTTGTACTAATCTGCTCAAAGACTTTATAGACTCAATGTGCAACACGTTTGAAATGAGCATGGTTGGCGAGCTCAACTATTTCCTTGGTCTACAAATTAAGCAAGATAAAGATGGGATCTTCATGTCTCAAAGCATGTATGCTAAAGGATTGGTCAAGCACTTCGGATTAGAAGATGCTAAACCTATGAAGACACCCATGGGATCTTCCGAGAAGTTGAGTAGAGACGATGTCGGAGTTGATGTTGACTCTACTATGTATAGAGGAATGATTGGTAGCTTGTTGTATTTAACAGCTAGTCGCCCCGACATCATGTTTAGTGTTGGCGTTTGTGCGAGATATCAATCGCAGCCTAAAGAATCCTATCTTAAAGTTGTTAAGAGGATTATTCGCTATGTTTCTGGCACAATTGGGTTTGGTATTAAATATTGGAAGAGCTCTAACATTCATCTTGTAGGATATAGTGATTCTGATTGGACAGGTGATGTCGATGACCGAAAGAGCACTAGCGGAGGATGCTTTTATTTTGGTAACAATCTGGTTTCTTGGTCGAGTAGGAAACAAAATTGTATCTCACTCTCCACGGCCGAATCAGAGTATGTTGCTGCCGCCAGTTGCTGTTCTCAATTGTTTTGGTTAAATCAAATGGTGGTTGATTATGGTCTGACCAGTCCTTCTTTGACATTGCTATGTGATAATGTCAGTGCAATTGAAATTTCGAAGAACCCAGTCCAACATTCACGCACCAAACACATTGACATCAAACATCACTTTATTCGAGGCCTTGTGGAACGAGATATCATCAGATTGGAATATATTCCTATAGAGAATCAAATTGCAGATATATTTACTAAACCTTTGGATTTTGAGAGATTTTCTTCCCTAAGGAAATCTCTTGGAATGTGTGTCTTTTAGTCAATGTTGACATCCTGATGTTAAAATCAATGTTATGATCCTTGACATCAGGTCCTTTGATTCTGAATTTATCAAATTATATGGTACGATGTTATGATTTTATTGTATGAATTAATTCATGTTAATTGATTCCATCATGACTTCTCTCCATTTATTTCATATTTCAGAATTTGTTCTTTTTATTATTTTTATTTTTTATTTTTTAAATAATAAATAATTAAAGTGTTTTGAGATAAGCAGATCTGCTTATCCTATGATATGATAAGAGAGAGGGAGAGAGTGAGACATATCGCTTTCATTATTTAAAAGAAGAAATTTTTGTCTTTCTCTCACTTCAAATCAGATTTCTACCTCTCTCTCCATATTCGATTTTTTTCTCTCACTAAGCGGTTCATCTTCTCCGCTTCCCTAAAAGCTTTTCCAACTTTGCAACCCTCATCCATGGCAGATCCAAACCCCTACCAAACTATGATGATGATGCTCCAACAAATGATGGAGTTATCTAAAGGATCTCCTTCGTCATCCTACACACTGCCTACTTTTGCTCAACCATCTCTCCCGGCATCTTCCACTCTGATGAGGACATCCATAGCAATGAGGAAGTCAATGAAGAACTTCAATTCAAAGGACCCGTCACACATCTACGAGCTAAGAAGTTGCAAGAATATTTGCAAGCTACAATTCGCAAGAAGCTTGAAGAAGAAGACGGCGTGCAAGGAAGCTTGAAGATGATGAACTTGTTGTCATTAGAAGATGGAGATCAAGACTTGGAGTGCAATGCATGAGGACGTGTACGTGTGCATGTGAGTGTGCATGTGTGCGTGTGATTGAAGCCCACGGCCAAGATGGTGAAGCCCAAAGATATCGGCCCTTGATGATCCAATTAAGGGGATTGATTTATGTAATACCCCGAAATATTTTAGAAGATTTTATTCAACTTATGTTACCCTCTGGTAAGTTAGAAAATAAGCTGGGTCCTTAAATGACTCAAATAAAGGAAAATCGCAGCCAGGGAAATCTGTTAAATCTAATTTGGTCAAAAATTGCCTTAAAAATATGTTATGATATTTTTCTCGGGTTGATAGAAAATATTTTAAGAATCGTGCCAACCTTTGAAATTTCAAATTTCGAGTTCAAATGAACTCTTGGCACAACTTTAAGTTGGAAAATAATAAATTTAATAGAAAAAGGCACATCCGTCATTATCCAATTTCTTTTTCAAAAGATTATCTTATTCTTAATTATCCTATTCTTTTTCCATCATTATCCTCTTTCTTTTATTCATTATTATCCTATTTATTTTTCCTCTATAAATAGGAGCTTAAGGTTTCATTTTTCATTCATTTTCAAAATCGAAACGCCGAGCAGCTTCTAGAGAATGTACGACTCTAGTTTTCTATTTCAATTCTGAAATAGTCATTTTGAAGGTGTCAACGCGTAGATCACGAATACATGATTGAAATGATGACACGAAGGATGATCACGATGGAAAATCATCGTGACCGCTGCCAATTCCTCGGAGAAGGTACTTTCTCCGATTCTGGTCATTCGGACCGATGAATTTAGAAATTTCAAGTTCTAAATATGCTTATATTTCGATTATCTTTAATTCTACCGATTCTGATTTTTGATGTTGTGAGTTTTCGGTATTTTTCCCCATTTTCATTTTATGTAAATCTCAGATCTACTCTTCCTGGATAGTCGTATTAGAAATCTTCTTTTTATAAATAGTCCTTGATCATTTGGATCTTGTATTTAACCGGAATAGATTTTTGATTTCTCGTCGTTTGAAATCCGGATCCGAATATTATATTATAAATCTGCCTAGCTCGAATTCATGTTCTAGCCGTCCGATCTTTGATCTGATTACACCATTAAATTCCTTATTTTCTGCACTATCAAAAATTGTACTTTTGAGCGAAAATTCAACGAGTATCGATCTCAATCGAGACCGATACATTTCAGCTAAAATCTGTGAGTTTTTGTCCCGTTTCACCCATTTTGGGTCGTCAAATCGAAAAAGTTTCTTCTCGAAAGTTGCTCCAAAAATTATTTCCTATGCGCCCGTCGAATTTCGTAATTTTCGGACGAGTTTTGAATAATCTCGATTATTCAACTTAAGCAGTTATTTTTATACTGGAGTCATGTGTTATCGAAAAATTCTAAAACTCTCAAACTATAGTCTTGGCATATATAGGATGGTCCTTGAATATTTTCATAATTTTTGAACGGTTAAAAAGTGCCGTGTCACAAATCTGATAAAAATCGATTAAAATGGCAAGTTTTGAAAAGAGACCCCTGTCAAATCGGTTGGTCCCAATAAATCAAGAATAATATTTTGGAATTTATTTCTTTCTTTGTCGGAATTATTCGAGGTCTCTAGAGTCGCGCAATCTATTTCTAAAAAGAATAAAATTAAATAATAGCTCGGATTACAGTAGATTAATTTCCGAAAATATAGTAGTCGTTCTGAACTGAAGATCGATCCTTGTAGGATTTGCGTGACTTATGAGGAAGGTGAAGGATTGAATCTCGAGATGGTTAGAGCATCTTAGCCTAGGGGAACCAGGGAAGGACTTCTGTATGTATAAGGTGGGCTATACTATATCTTTGCAAATTGTATCTTTCGAGTTATTAAGCTCTGCTTTGTTAAAATTGCATATGTGACTATCTGTGTTAAATATTTACATGCTACTGTATGTTGTCGGAGTCTCATAAACCAGCGCTGTGTCAATGTGAGTAGCTACAGTATGCATGCATTGTTTGTCCTGCCCTACTCCTTGTCGGTGAGACTAAAATGAAACACTTATTGATTATACTCTTTGGGTATACTATGGCCATACTCAACGTTATGTGCTGGTGATGTAGTTTGGGTTGCGGGCAGTGACGGGTTATACTCTTAAGCGCTTCACGATAAAATGTTTTGGTAAACTTAGGTTGCTTCCAATTTTTAAACCTCCTAAGTTTCACTACCTGCATGAACACAGATAGATTACTTTAATAAAATGATTTGCATAACTTGAATTGTAAAACTTGCCCACTGAGTGCATTAGTACTCAGCCCAAATCTTTTCAAACATTTTCAGGTAAGTAGGCTGGAGCGTGGAGGTGACGAGGTTGAGATATGGGCTATTATGATTTACATATTTTTCCGTTGTCCCTTTTTGTTAGTATTCTGTTAAGAATTGAGCTTTCGCACTTATGGTATTCTTTTGCTAAATGCTAATAACTCTGATCTTAGTATTTTGTTGATATGATTCTGCTTCTCTGATTCTGAACATTTGTTGACTTCCTAGTTAACATGTATCATATGCTTAGCTACATAATTATTTCAAGGGGAGGAAGCCCGTCTTTCGTTATGTCTATTTGATCATTCATATTGGCTTATGGAAGGGCTTCATTTTTCAGCATATTTGTGTCTGTTTCTTATGTCGACCTATGAATGGGTCTATTGATTGTTGGTATCTGGTTATTTGTTTGCGTTTGGCCTACGAAAGGGCTTATTGAATTGTTACAGCTTCCATTCTTCTCTTATAAGCCGTTATAAACGGGGATTCGCTCTAGTTACAGAGGTTATGCTGTCTAATTTTTCGGAAGGCATAACCTATCTTTGGCATACTCGATTGTTAAATTTTATTCCAAACATTAATCCTTTTGGATTAACACCCCGTCATTAATTTAATTACCCCATTTCTTTCCCGTTTCTTAATTCCCACCTCCGTGGCGTCCATTTCCACGGTCTTTCGGGACCGGGGCGCTACAAAGTGGTATCAGAGCAGGTTTGCAACTCTGTAGACCTGCTGGGTCTTATTTCGTCTTTCATTGAAATTCCGTGTGATATTATATAAGCCCTCAGCTCGTCACTCACGCAACAGCTAAAAGGTACGCATGTTTTTATGCGGTTTTTAGTTTTTAAAAGTTTACATTAACTGTTGAAATGTTATGTTTGTCTGAAAACGAAAGATTAAGATTCGCCGTGTTGACGGGAATTCCTCAAAAGATTGATTATTATGCGGATAGCATACTCTGATTAACTACGCTGATTGCGTACTCTGTTGCTATGGTGATAGCATACTGGTTTTGAAATATGTCTGTGAGCATACTCGTTTCTGTCGAAAAACTATGTTGATTACATATATTTATGAACTTGTTTATATATGCCTTGTGCATACTTGTGATGTTGGGAACGTGCGGAATGCACACTGTAAACCTTGATAGCCGGAATGTGTTTATTGTTTATACTCTTGAATGAGTACAAGAACTTGAAAGTGGGAGAATGTAAGATTAACTTAGCCTATAGTTGCTGAACTTAGGCTGAACTTGTAAACACTTATGAGATTGTTGAGAACATAGTTTGACTGAGGAAACGTTTCATTTTGATGACTGAACATAAACTTACGGCTCGGAATAACTGCCACATGTATATCACGATGAGCGGATTATGAGATTTTGTACATATACCAAGAAAGAGATCGATTCGGTGTTTGAGTTCATTGGGGAAATAACCTACTCTATGGGGGTCAACATCTGGTTAGAAGAAGTCTTTCAGATTGAGCTGTGTTAAAGTTGACCAAGAATTTGCGTTGTTACTAGGAAGATGGAGACAGTAAGGAATAAAATATTTTGAAAACAAAAACATAAGTCGACGATCTATGTGGAGACTGTGAATTTTTGTGGGTAGATATGTTAGACGATGATGGCTACTACAAACAAGGTTCAACATCAGAATTGCCACCTGAGCGAAATATTAAGGAAGACCGATTGTAACGCCCCGGTCCCGGGAGAAGGGCAGGGGACCGGTGCGCTACTTGGGGAAAGGGGAAAGGGGTTGTTGAACAGAAGCAATCAAAGAAATAGGGTTAGTGCCCTAAAAATATGGGCAGCATAACCTCTATAAATGGATCAATCCACGCTTTTAAAGCGTATGAAATGACTCAAACCAGATACCATGACTCTTAGGATGAACCCAAGAAAGAATAACAAAGGCAAACTTCAATGTAAATAATAACAGTTCAAAGGTTAACTGTTAATAGGTTAGGCATAAAAAAAAGCCAGACTGATGTCTGTCCAAATACTTAAAGTAAAGAGATGCCAGGCTCCCGCCTGTCGTGAAAGCAATATAAAGCCAGGCTTTTGCCTTGACATGAAAAACAATGTAAAGCCAGGCTTGCGCCTGTCTGAGTAAGGAAAGTAAATAAATGCCAGGCTTTCGCCTGTCAGGAACAGAAAGTAAACGGGATTCGGAGAACCGAACACTCCGTAACAATAAAGAAAATGGGATTCGGAGAACCGAACACTCCATAACAGTAAAGAAAATGGGATTCGGAGAACCGAACACTCCATAACAGTAAATAAAATGGGATTCGGAGAACCGAACACTCCATAACAGTAAAGAAAATGGGATTCGGAGAACCGAACACTCCATAACCGTAAATAAAATGGGATTCGGAGAACCGAACACTCCATAACAGTAAATAAAATGGGATTCGGAGAACCGAACACTCCATAACAATAATCAGAGTAAGCGGACAAAAACGCAGTGCATTTATTCAGACACAAAAGGTAACCATGTTCTCAGTTGGACTCCACACATAAAAGAAACATATACATCAAAAGATAGCCCTTCAGCCTTAGCACAACCGTCCACCATCCCGCAGCTCATCCTGAAAATATTTGAAAAGATTTGGGCGTGAGTACTAATGCACTCAGTGGGTACTTTTGAGAAAAACCTTCAGAATCATTTTATAAAATAGAATATCCAATCATATTGAGAGCATATCATGGAAAGCTTTTAAAGTAGAAAATTTGCGAATTCCATGTATACTAAATCATTTTAGTTCCATCATTGCGCGCAACTCTCCCCTAGAACGCTTACGGTGAGTCGGTTCGTGTACACAACCCGGCTGCTTAAGGTTGGACACTGCCCTGTTTGCTTGGGGCTCGATATCGTGAACCATTGTAGTTTCGTCACCAAAAACAGTAGTAAGACTTACATGAGTCAGGAGAGCACATCAAATACAGTCATGAGTTGGATATTCAATCATATTCATTTTATAAATATCAGGGCTTAATAACCCGAAACATATTTTTATATAATAAAAACCCACCTGGTAATCTGAGCTAGATCTAGATTCTGATTCTGATCTCAACTAGAAGTCTCCTTCTTCTGTGCCTACAAGATTATCCGGCAACTTAGTTTCGATGAATGACTACCATTATGTCAAAATCTAACCTTTCTTAGCTATGAAGTAAATATTATAATATCTACTATCTTAATACGCAGCACCCGGATCATCAAAATATTTTGACTCTTAAGGGAACTTTACTCAGGGCATTTTTATAAAGAAAAACCGTTTAGGAAGTTTTGGCATACGGGGTGGTCAAACCCGTATCCTAAAATTAATTCGGTACAAATAAATTCATACCGCAAGATCTGCCCATTGGAAAAATATGAAACTTTAAATAAAAATACTATATTTTGACACGGAACAACTTTTGAGTTTAAAAATACGATAGGGCTATCCACGAAGGATAGATCTGAAAAAGACTACAATTTAATAATCGGATACCCAAAATATACCCGAAATTAAAAAGTGACAACATGGAAAATGTATATAAATATACATAGAACATAAAACCCTAAAGACACTTTTTGATTCGATGACCCGAAAGAGTCACCGATTTGAAAGGTGGTGGCGACTTTTGGCGGCGGTCACGATGATTTTCCATCGTGATCGTCCGTCGTGTCATCATTTCAATCACGTATTCGTGATCTATGCGTTGACACCTTCAAAATGACTATTTCGGAAATGAAATAGGAAACTAGAGACGTACCTTCTCTAGAAGCTGCTCGGCGTTTCGATTTTGAAAATGAATGAAAAATGAAACCTTAACCTCCTATTTATAGAAGAAAAATAAATAGGATAATATTTCGAAAAAGAAATTGGATAATGACGGATGTGCCTTAGTTATCCAAATCTATTACCTTTCACCCTAAAATTGTGCCAAGTGTTCATTTGAACTCGAAATTGGAAAATTCAAAGTTGGGCACGATGCTTGAAAATTTTTCTATCAACCCAAGAAAAATATCAGAACATATTTTTAAAGCAATTTTTGACCAAAAAAAATTTTAATAGATTTCCCTGGCTGTGATTTTCCTTTATTTGAGTCCTTTAAGGACCCAACTTCTTACCTAAATTACCCTCAGGTAACATAAGTTGAGTAAAACCCCTCTAAAATATTTCGGGGTATTACATTCTACCCTCCTTAATAAAAATTTCGTCCCGAAATTTGCGTACCTCTATAGAGTAAATCAGGGTACAACGCCTTGATTCTGCTTTCAAGCTCCCAGGTAGCTTCCTCTCTCCCATGGTTATTCCATAGGACTTTCACCAGTGATATCTGTTTGTTCCGTAATTTTTGGACCTTTTGGTCAAGAATAGCCTCTGGTTTTTCTTCATATGATAAATCCTGATTCAGGACTATCTCTTCATTCTTTATAACGTGTGTAGTATCAAACACGTACTTTCTCAACATTGAGACATGAAAAACATTATGAACCTCAGCTAGACTTGGCGGTAAGGCTAGTCTATAAGCTACCTCTCCAACTCGTTCAAGAATTTCAAATGGTCCAATATACCGTGGTTTCAATTTTCCTCTTTTGCCAAAACGTATAATTCCTTTAGTAGGAGATATTTTGAGAAAGACCTTATCTCCAACATTAAAATACAGATCCTTTCGACGTTTATCTGCATAGGCTTTTTGTCTATCTTGGGCCTCCTTCATTCTCATTCTTATCTTATCAATTATTTCGATTGTTATCTGAACAATCTCAGGGCCTAATATCTTTCTTTCACCCACTTCATCCCAATAAAGTGGTGATCTACATTTTCGGCCATACAATGCTTCATATGGTGCCATTCCAATGGTTGCCTGATAACTGTTGTTATAGGCGAACTCTACTAAGGGTAAAACATTTTCCCAGCTTCCACCTCTATCAGTTAAAACTCCTCTGAGCATATCCTCTAGTATTTGTATTGTCCTTTCTGATTGTCCATCAGTTTGAGGATGGAAAGCTGTACTGAAATTTAGTTGTGTTCCCATGGCATCTTGGAGACTTATCCAGAATCTAGAAGTAAATCTGGTATCTCGGTCAGAGGTGATCGAGACAGGTACTCCGTGTAATCGCACAATCTCCTTCACATAGAGTTGAGCCAACTTATCTAGTCCAAGTGTCATCTTGATTGGCAAAAAGTGCGCGGATTTGGTCAATCGATCAACAACGACCCATATCGCAGTGTTTCCTCGCACTGACTTTGGTAATCCTACTATAAAATCCATGTTGATATGTTCCCATTTCCATTCTGGGATTTCAAGTGGTTGTAATAATCCTGATGGTCGTTGATGTACCGCCTTTACTTGCTGACAAGTTAAGCATCGTTCAACAAATGAGGCCACTTCTCTCTTCATATTTCGCCACCAGAAGTTTCTCTTCAAATCTCTATACATCTTTGTACTTCCAGGGTGAGCGGTATATGGAGTATCATGAGCTTCCATCATGATTTCATTCTTTAACTCTTCATTGTGGGGCACACATATTCTTCTTTCGTACATGAGAGCATTATCATTTGCTTCAGCAAATCCTTTTGAATCCTCAGATCTTACTTTCAATCGCATCTTCTCCAAAAATTGATCCCCTCTTTGTGCCTCCACAATTCGTTTCCTTAAATCGGGTTTAGCTATTAAAGTAGCTATAAGTCCTTTAGTAGAGTCTGGTGGTTGAACCAACTGTAACTCTAGTCTTTGAAATTCTTCAATTAACCTTTCTTCTTGTGTTAGGAAACAACCTAACTCTGCTTTGGTTTTTCGGCTAAGGGCGTCTGCTACAACATTTGCTTTACCGGGGTGGTAGAGAATGGTACAATCATAATCCTTAACTAATTCTAGCCACCTTCTCTGCCTCATGTTTAAATCCTTCTGTTCAAAGAAGTACTTAAGACTCTTATGATCAGTATAGATTTCACATCTGACACCGTATAAATAATGCCTCCAAATTTTCAAGGCATGTACCACAGCTGCAAGCTCTAGGTCATGGGTAGGATAATTTAACTCATGTGGCCTGAGCTGGCGAGATGCATAAGCAACGACTCTCTTGTCTTGCATTAGCACACACCCTAGCCCTAGCTTAGACGCATCTGTAAAGATAACAAATCCTTCATTTCCTTCTGGTATAACCAATACTGGAGTTGTGGTCAGTCTTTTCTTAAGTTCTTGGAAATTCTTCTCACATTCCTCAGTCCAAATAAACTTAGTCTTCTTTTTCAACAATTGTGTCATTGGTCTTGCCAATTTAGAAAATCCTTCAATAAATCTTCTATAGTAGCCTGCCAACCCTAAGAAACTTCTTATCTCATGTGCACTAGAAGGTGACTTCCAGTTACTTACTGCTTCAACCTTAGCAGGATCTACTTTGATTCCTTCTGATGACACAATATGGCCAAGGAACATTACCTCACTGAGCCAAAATTCACACTTGCTAAATTTGGCATATAATTTCTCCCTCCTCAATGTTTCCAAAATTATATGTAGATGTTCTTGGTGTTGTTCCTCACTTTTGGAATAGATAAGAATATCATCTATAAACACAAGAACAAAGTTATCCAGATATTGATGAAAGACTCTGTTCATCATATCCATGAACACAGCAGGTGCATTAGTCAACCCAAATGGCATCACTAAGAATTCATAGTGGCCGTAACGTGTTCGAAATGCTGTCTTAGGCACATCTTCTTTTCTTATCTTCAATTGGTGATAACCTGAACGTAAATCAATCTTTGAAAATACGTTAGCTCCTCTTAGTTGGTCAAACAAGTCATCTATCCTTGGCAAGGGATACTTATTCTTAACTGTCACCTTATTCAACTCCCTATAGTCTATGCACATTCGCAATGTACCATCCTTCTTTTTAACAAAGAGAATAGGCGCTCCCCAAGGTGAGACACTGGGTTGTATGAAACCTAAGTCCAACAGCTCTTGTAGTTGTACCTTCAGTTCTTGCAACTCATTAGGGGCCATTCTATATGGTGCCTTAGATATTGGAGCTGCTCCTGGTTCCAAGTCAATGGTAAATTCAGTTTGCCTATCGGGCGGTAGCCCTGGTAGGTCCTGTGGAAAAACATCCTTGTATTCCCGAACGATAGGGACTTGATCTATCGTTACTCCCTCTTTCTCTTTTCCTACTAGGTTAACCAGAAAAGCATGGCAACCTTCTTTTCTCATTAGCTTTATAGCTTTCAGGGCTGAAACAACTGGTATCTTCAAACCCATTCTTGCTCCAAAGAAAATTACCTTTGGTTCTCCTGGTTTCTGGAATATAACTTCTCTCTCATGACAACGTATAGTTGCATACGTTGCAGTTAGCCAATTCATTCCCAAGATTATATCAAAATCCTTCATGTCGATTACATATAAATCCGTGATGAAAATCTTTTTGTTAATCTCGAGTTCCAAATTCAGGCATATTCTATTGGCTATCACAGTTTTTCCAGAAGGGATGCTAACTTCTAAGGCATTAGTAGCATCTACTTGTCTAAGTTTTAATCTTTGACTAGCCTTTTCTGAAATAAAAGAGTGTGTAGCTCCAGTATCAAATAAAGCGAGCACAGGTATATTAACCATGTTAATCATACCTGCCAAATTTTCTGGAGCTCGCTCTGCCTGCTGTTGCTGAAGTGCATAAGTCCTGGCTGGCTGTAGGGCACGTTGTCCTTGGTCTGGCTTAAAATTTCCTCTCTGATTTTGCCTTAAGTTTCCACCCTGATTAGGCCTAGAATTGTTCCCTTGATTAGGCCTCTGATTTATATTCCCATCTTGTGCTGGTCTAGGAGGAAAACCTGTATTTCCTTTACTCCTAGGACAATCTCGAGCAAAATGTCCCGGTTGATGACAGAAGAAACATCCATCTGTATTCCTCATACACTTTCCTGAATGAAACTTCCGGCAGATAGGGCAGGGAGTCCTATTTCCTTGTTGATTCTGTTGCCCATAATTGGTATTTCCCTTGGCCCACTGTTGCTTATTTCCCACTGCATTTCTATCTTCCCATTTCCGCTTTCCCTTCAGATCTTGGGAAGATTGTTGTGGCTGGATTTTCTCAGCTGGCATAACAGATTCTATGTTCAAAGCCCGACGCAGTGTTTGCGCATACGACATCTCATCATGCCCCATAAGAGTCATGCTGATTTCTGGTTTAAGGCCCTTCCTAAACTTCTTAGCCTTCTTGCAGTCCGAGTCCACGAGATGTGGAGCATAACGAGAGAGTTGATTAAAGGCACGGTCATACTCAGTAACAGTAGAGCTTCCCTGTCGGAGGTTCCAGAATTCCGACTCTTTCTTTTCTCGATAGCAATCAGGAATGTATTTCTGATAAACTTCTTCCTTGAAGTCTTCCCAAGTAAATTCCTGCCATTGCTCATAAGTCATAGTTCTTTTTACAGACTCCCACCAATAGTCTGCATCGTCAATCAATTGAAACTGAGCACATGTAAGCTTTTCCTCATTCATGCAAGACATGTAATCAAATATTCGGTCCAGAGATCGAATCCATTTTTCTGCATCTATTGGGTCACCTAGCCCATTGAAAGTAGGTGGGTGATGTTTACGAAAAGCTTCTTCTGCTCTTGATGTCGGTATGGGAATTGGAATTGGTGCAGGTTGTCCATGGTTTTCTTGGTTCTGTGTTCTTTTCTTAGGAGGCATTCTGAAAAATTTTAGGCTTCAGAAATAACTATCACAAAATCTACTTCGTGCTAAATTAATATGAATGTGAGATATCTCCTAAACTAAATACTCAACAACATTTCTCATGCAATTCTAATCAGTCTACTTATTTGTAAAGGAAAGCACTTAGTCAGTCTACGTTCCACATGAATCTTAAGAGAGGCACTTAAAATCCAATCTATGTGTATAAGTCACAATTGGCTATGTTCATCTACATTCTCAATCAAATCATTCTACGTTCATATTTCATCTTCATAAGCATTCTCGGTTTCCCATCAATTTAACATCATCACATTTCCAATTACTTTAACATTCTCACATTTCCAATCACTTACACATTATCACATTTCTAATCATAGGGCATTAATTACTATCACCACACATTCCTTCAAATAATATCATGGACATATAGTCCCATTTAAATATAATAATTCAATACCATCTGGGCACAATGCCCCACAATTTTTTTTTTTTACCATCATGGACAATAAGTCCCTTTCATTCATAACCATCATCATATGGAAACATAGTCCAAAATGATACCATTATCCTTTCGAAACAATCATTGGCGTGACTTTTCATAAATACCATCAATGTGGAGAATGGTCCTTATCCACATTTCTTTTTTTTTTAAAAATCAGTAAATATAATTGAATCTAAAAACATTTTAACTCACGTACCTTTTTTTTTTAAGCAAGATGAGAGCGGTGTAGGCGACGTGCTAGGGCTATCAGACAATTAATTAAGAGAATACACTGAGAACTAGACTTAATCAATAATATGACAGGCCTGCAGAGTTGCAGCCTGCTCTGATACCACTCTGTAACGCCCCGGTCCCGGGAGAAGGGCAGGGGACCGGTGCGCTACTTGGGGAAAGGGGAAAGGGGTTGTTGAACAGAAGCAATCAAAGAAATAGGGTTAGTGCCCTAAAAATATGGGCAGCATAACCTCTATAAATGGATCAATCCACGCTTTTAAAGCGTATGAAATGACTCAAACCAGATACCATGACTCTTAGGATGAACCCAAGAAAGAATAACAAAGGCAAACTTCAATGTAAATAATAACAGTTCAAAGGTTAACTGTTAATAGGTTAGGCATAAAAAAAAGCCAGACTGATGTCTGTCCAAATACTTAAAGTAAAGAGATGCCAGGCTCCCGCCTGTCGTGAAAGCAATATAAAGCCAGGCTTTTGCCTTGACATGAAAAACAATGTAAAGCCAGGCTTGCGCCTGTCTGAGTAAGGAAAGTAAATAAATGCCAGGCTTTCGCCTGTCAGGAACAGAAAGTAAACGGGATTCGGAGAACCGAACACTCCGTAACAATAAAGAAAATGGGATTCGGAGAACCGAACACTCCATAACAGTAAAGAAAATGGGATTCGGAGAACCGAACACTCCATAACAGTAAATAAAATGGGATTCGGAGAACCGAACACTCCATAACAGTAAAGAAAATGGGATTCGGAGAACCGAACACTCCATAACCGTAAATAAAATGGGATTCGGAGAACCGAACACTCCATAACAGTAAATAAAATGGGATTCGGAGAACCGAACACTCCATAACAATAATCAGAGTAAGCGGACAAAAACGCAGTGCATTTATTCAGACACAAAAGGTAACCATGTTCTCAGTTGGACTCCACACATAAAAGAAACATATACATCAAAAGATAGCCCTTCAGCCTTAGCACAACCGTCCACCATCCCGCAGCTCATCCTGAAAATATTTGAAAAGATTTGGGCGTGAGTACTAATGCACTCAGTGGGTACTTTTGAGAAAAACCTTCAGAATCATTTTATAAAATAGAATATCCAATCATATTGAGAGCATATCATGGAAAGCTTTTAAAGTAGAAAATTTGCGAATTCCATGTATACTAAATCATTTTAGTTCCATCATTGCGCGCAACTCTCCCCTAGAACGCTTACGGTGAGTCGGTTCGTGTACACAACCCGGCTGCTTAAGGTTGGACACTGCCCTGTTTGCTTGGGGCTCGATATCGTGAACCATTGTAGTTTCGTCACCAAAAACAGTAGTAAGACTTACATGAGTCAGGAGAGCACATCAAATACAGTCATGAGTTGGATATTCAATCATATTCATTTTATAAATATCAGGGCTTAATAACCCGAAACATATTTTTATATAATAAAAACCCACCTGGTAATCTGAGCTAGATCTAGATTCTGATTCTGATCTCAACTAGAAGTCTCCTTCTTCTGTGCCTACAAGATTATCCGGCAACTTAGTTTCGATGAATGACTACCATTATGTCAAAATCTAACCTTTCTTAGCTATGAAGTAAATATTATAATATCTACTATCTTAATACGCAGCACCCGGATCATCAAAATATTTTGACTCTTAAGGGAACTTTACTCAGGGCATTTTTATAAAGAAAAACCGTTTAGGAAGTTTTGGCATACGGGGTGGTCAAACCCGTATCCTAAAATTAATTCGGTACAAATAAATTCATACCGCAAGATCTGCCCATTGGAAAAATATGAAACTTTAAATAAAAATACTATATTTTGACACGGAACAACTTTTGAGTTTAAAAATACGATAGGGCTATCCACGAAGGATAGATCTGAAAAAGACTACAATTTAATAATCGGATACCCAAAATATACCCGAAATTAAAAAGTGACAACATGGAAAATGTATATAAATATACATAGAACATAAAACCCTAAAGACACTTTTTGATTCGATGACCCGAAAGAGTCACCGATTTGAAAGGTGGTGGCGACTTTTGGCGGCGGTCACGATGATTTTCCATCGTGATCGTCCGTCGTGTCATCATTTCAATCACGTATTCGTGATCTATGCGTTGACACCTTCAAAATGACTATTTCGGAAATGAAATAGGAAACTAGAGACGTACCTTCTCTAGAAGCTGCTCGGCGTTTCGATTTTGAAAATGAATGAAAAATGAAACCTTAACCTCCTATTTATAGAAGAAAAATAAATAGGATAATATTTCGAAAAAGAAATTGGATAATGACGGATGTGCCTTAGTTATCCAAATCTATTACCTTTCACCCTAAAATTGTGCCAAGTGTTCATTTGAACTCGAAATTGGAAAATTCAAAGTTGGGCACGATGCTTGAAAATTTTTCTATCAACCCAAGAAAAATATCAGAACATATTTTTAAAGCAATTTTTGACCAAAAAAAATTTTAATAGATTTCCCTGGCTGTGATTTTCCTTTATTTGAGTCCTTTAAGGACCCAACTTCTTACCTAAATTACCCTCAGGTAACATAAGTTGAGTAAAACCCCTCTAAAATATTTCGGGGTATTACATTCTACCCTCCTTAATAAAAATTTCGTCCCGAAATTTGCGTACCTCTATAGGGTAAATCAGGGTACAACGCCTTGATTCTGCTTTCAAGCTCCCAGGTAGCTTCCTCTCTCCCATGGTTATTCCATAGGACTTTCACCAGTGATATCTGTTTGTTCCGTAATTTTTGGACCTTTTGGTCAAGAATAGCCTCTGGTTTTTCTTCATATGATAAATCCTGATTCAGGACTATCTCTTCATTCTTTATAACGTGTGTAGTATCAAACACGTACTTTCTCAACATTGAGACATGAAAAACATTATGAACCTCAGCTAGACTTGGCGGTAAGGCTAGTCTATAAGCTACCTCTCCAACTCGTTCAAGAATTTCAAATGGTCCAATATACCGTGGTTTCAATTTTCCTCTTTTGCCAAAACGTATAATTCCTTTAGTAGGAGATATTTTGAGAAAGACCTTATCTCCAACATTAAAATACAGATCCTTTCGACGTTTATCTGCATAGGCTTTTTGTCTATCTTGGGCCTCCTTCATTCTCATTCTTATCTTATCAATTATTTCGATTGTTATCTGAACAATCTCAGGGCCTAATATCTTTCTTTCACCCACTTCATCCCAATAAAGTGGTGATCTACATTTTCGGCCATACAATGCTTCATATGGTGCCATTCCAATGGTTGCCTGATAACTGTTGTTATAGGCGAACTCTACTAAGGGTAAAACATTTTCCCAGCTTCCACCTCTATCAGTTAAAACTCCTCTGAGCATATCCTCTAGTATTTGTATTGTCCTTTCTGATTGTCCATCAGTTTGAGGATGGAAAGCTGTACTGAAATTTAGTTGTGTTCCCATGGCATCTTGGAGACTTATCCAGAATCTAGAAGTAAATCTGGTATCTCGGTCAGAGGTGATCGAGACAGGTACTCCGTGTAATCGCACAATCTCCTTCACATAGAGTTGAGCCAACTTATCTAGTCCAAGTGTCATCTTGATTGGCAAAAAGTGCGCGGATTTGGTCAATCGATCAACAACGACCCATATCGCAGTGTTTCCTCGCACTGACTTTGGTAATCCTACTATAAAATCCATGTTGATATGTTCCCATTTCCATTCTGGGATTTCAAGTGGTTGTAATAATCCTGATGGTCGTTGATGTACCGCCTTTACTTGCTGACAAGTTAAGCATCGTTCAACAAATGAGGCCACTTCTCTCTTCATATTTCGCCACCAGAAGTTTCTCTTCAAATCTCTATACATCTTTGTACTTCCAGGGTGAGCGGTATATGGAGTATCATGAGCTTCCATCATGATTTCATTCTTTAACTCTTCATTGTGGGGCACACATATTCTTCTTTCGTACATGAGAGCATTATCATTTGCTTCAGCAAATCCTTTTGAATCCTCAGATCTTACTTTCAATCGCATCTTCTCCAAAAATTGATCCCCTCTTTGTGCCTCCACAATTCGTTTCCTTAAATCGGGTTTAGCTATTAAAGTAGCTATAAGTCCTTTAGTAGAGTCTGGTGGTTGAACCAACTGTAACTCTAGTCTTTGAAATTCTTCAATTAACCTTTCTTCTTGTGTTAGGAAACAACCTAACTCTGCTTTGGTTTTTCGGCTAAGGGCGTCTGCTACAACATTTGCTTTACCGGGGTGGTAGAGAATGGTACAATCATAATCCTTAACTAATTCTAGCCACCTTCTCTGCCTCATGTTTAAATCCTTCTGTTCAAAGAAGTACTTAAGACTCTTATGATCAGTATAGATTTCACATCTGACACCGTATAAATAATGCCTCCAAATTTTCAAGGCATGTACCACAGCTGCAAGCTCTAGGTCATGGGTAGGATAATTTAACTCATGTGGCCTGAGCTGGCGAGATGCATAAGCAACGACTCTCTTGTCTTGCATTAGCACACACCCTAGCCCTAGCTTAGACGCATCTGTAAAGATAACAAATCCTTCATTTCCTTCTGGTATAACCAATACTGGAGTTGTGGTCAGTCTTTTCTTAAGTTCTTGGAAATTCTTCTCACATTCCTCAGTCCAAATAAACTTAGTCTTCTTTTTCAACAATTGTGTCATTGGTCTTGCCAATTTAGAAAATCCTTCAATAAATCTTCTATAGTAGCCTGCCAACCCTAAGAAACTTCTTATCTCATGTGCACTAGAAGGTGACTTCCAGTTACTTACTGCTTCAACCTTAGCAGGATCTACTTTGATTCCTTCTGATGACACAATATGGCCAAGGAACATTACCTCACTGAGCCAAAATTCACACTTGCTAAATTTGGCATATAATTTCTCCCTCCTCAATGTTTCCAAAATTATATGTAGATGTTCTTGGTGTTGTTCCTCACTTTTGGAATAGATAAGAATATCATCTATAAACACAAGAACAAAGTTATCCAGATATTGATGAAAGACTCTGTTCATCATATCCATGAACACAGCAGGTGCATTAGTCAACCCAAATGGCATCACTAAGAATTCATAGTGGCCGTAACGTGTTCGAAATGCTGTCTTAGGCACATCTTCTTTTCTTATCTTCAATTGGTGATAACCTGAACGTAAATCAATCTTTGAAAATACGTTAGCTCCTCTTAGTTGGTCAAACAAGTCATCTATCCTTGGCAAGGGATACTTATTCTTAACTGTCACCTTATTCAACTCCCTATAGTCTATGCACATTCGCAATGTACCATCCTTCTTTTTAACAAAGAGAATAGGCGCTCCCCAAGGTGAGACACTGGGTTGTATGAAACCTAAGTCCAACAGCTCTTGTAGTTGTACCTTCAGTTCTTGCAACTCATTAGGGGCCATTCTATATGGTGCCTTAGATATTGGAGCTGCTCCTGGTTCCAAGTCAATGGTAAATTCAGTTTGCCTATCGGGCGGTAGCCCTGGTAGGTCCTGTGGAAAAACATCCTTGTATTCCCGAACGATAGGGACTTGATCTATCGTTACTCCCTCTTTCTCTTTTCCTACTAGGTTAACCAGAAAAGCATGGCAACCTTCTTTTCTCATTAGCTTTATAGCTTTCAGGGCTGAAACAACTGGTATCTTCAAACCCATTCTTGCTCCAAAGAAAATTACCTTTGGTTCTCCTGGTTTCTGGAATATAACTTCTCTCTCATGACAACGTATAGTTGCATACGTTGCAGTTAGCCAATTCATTCCCAAGATTATATCAAAATCCTTCATGTCGATTACATATAAATCCGTGATGAAAATCTTTTTGTTAATCTCGAGTTCCAAATTCAGGCATATTCTATTGGCTATCACAGTTTTTCCAGAA
Source organism: Perilla frutescens (assembly GCA_026008535.1). NCBI lineage: Eukaryota > Viridiplantae > Streptophyta > Magnoliopsida > Lamiales > Lamiaceae > Perilla > Perilla frutescens. Next base: position 48,083,424 of record BRKX01000012.1, read on the forward strand.
GGGATGCTAACTTCTAAGGCATTAGTAGCATCTACTTGTCTAAGTTTTAATCTTTGACTAGCCTTTTCTGAAATAAAAGAGTGTGTAGCTCCAGTATCAAATAAAGCGAGCACAGGTATATTAACCATGTTAATCATACCTGCCAAATTTTCTGGAGCTCGCTCTGCCTGCTGTTGCTGAAGTGCATAAGTCCTGGCTGGCTGTAGGGCACGTTGTCCTTGGTCTGGCTTAAAATTTCCTCTCTGATTTTGCCTTAAGTTTCCACCCTGATTAGGCCTAGAATTGTTCCCTTGATTAGGCCTCTGATTTATATTCCCATCTTGTGCTGGTCTAGGAGGAAAACCTGTATTTCCTTTACTCCTAGGACAATCTCGAGCAAAATGTCCCGGTTGATGACAGAAGAAACATCCATCTGTATTCCTCATACACTTTCCTGAATGAAACTTCCGGCAGATAGGGCAGGGAGTCCTATTTCCTTGTTGATTCTGTTGCCCATAATTGGTATTTCCCTTGGCCCACTGTTGCTTATTTCCCACTGCATTTCTATCTTCCCATTTCCGCTTTCCCTTCAGATCTTGGGAAGATTGTTGTGGCTGGATTTTCTCAGCTGGCATAACAGATTCTATGTTCAAAGCCCGACGCAGTGTTTGCGCATACGACATCTCATCATGCCCCATAAGAGTCATGCTGATTTCTGGTTTAAGGCCCTTCCTAAACTTCTTAGCCTTCTTGCAGTCCGAGTCCACGAGATGTGGAGCATAACGAGAGAGTTGATTAAAGGCACGGTCATACTCAGTAACAGTAGAGCTTCCCTGTCGGAGGTTCCAGAATTCCGACTCTTTCTTTTCTCGATAGCAATCAGGAATGTATTTCTGATAAACTTCTTCCTTGAAGTCTTCCCAAGTAAATTCCTGCCATTGCTCATAAGTCATAGTTCTTTTTACAGACTCCCACCAATAGTCTGCATCGTCAATCAATTGAAACTGAGCACATGTAAGCTTTTCCTCATTCATGCAAGACATGTAATCAAATATTCGGTCCAGAGATCGAATCCATTTTTCTGCATCTATTGGGTCACCTAGCCCATTGAAAGTAGGTGGGTGATGTTTACGAAAAGCTTCTTCTGCTCTTGATGTCGGTATGGGAATTGGAATTGGTGCAGGTTGTCCATGGTTTTCTTGGTTCTGTGTTCTTTTCTTAGGAGGCATTCTGAAAAATTTTAGGCTTCAGAAATAACTATCACAAAATCTACTTCGTGCTAAATTAATATGAATGTGAGATATCTCCTAAACTAAATACTCAACAACATTTCTCATGCAATTCTAATCAGTCTACTTATTTGTAAAGGAAAGCACTTAGTCAGTCTACGTTCCACATGAATCTTAAGAGAGGCACTTAAAATCCAATCTATGTGTATAAGTCACAATTGGCTATGTTCATCTACATTCTCAATCAAATCATTCTACGTTCATATTTCATCTTCATAAGCATTCTCGGTTTCCCATCAATTTAACATCATCACATTTCCAATTACTTTAACATTCTCACATTTCCAATCACTTACACATTATCACATTTCTAATCATAGGGCATTAATTACTATCACCACACATTCCTTCAAATAATATCATGGACATATAGTCCCATTTAAATATAATAATTCAATACCATCTGGGCACAATGCCCCACAATTTTTTTTTTTTACCATCATGGACAATAAGTCCCTTTCATTCATAACCATCATCATATGGAAACATAGTCCAAAATGATACCATTATCCTTTCGAAACAATCATTGGCGTGACTTTTCATAAATACCATCAATGTGGAGAATGGTCCTTATCCACATTTCTTTTTTTTTTAAAAATCAGTAAATATAATTGAATCTAAAAACATTTTAACTCACGTACCTTTTTTTTTTAAGCAAGATGAGAGCGGTGTAGGCGACGTGCTAGGGCTATCAGACAATTAATTAAGAGAATACACTGAGAACTAGACTTAATCAATAATATGACAGGCCTGCAGAGTTGCAGCCTGCTCTGATACCACTCTGTAACGCCCCGGTCCCGGGAGAAGGGCAGGGGACCGGTGCGCTACTTGGGGAAAGGGGAAAGGGGTTGTTGAACAGAAGCAATCAAAGAAATAGGGTTAGTGCCCTAAAAATATGGGCAGCATAACCTCTATAAATGGATCAATCCACGCTTTTAAAGCGTATGAAATGACTCAAACCAGATACCATGACTCTTAGGATGAACCCAAGAAAGAATAACAAAGGCAAACTTCAATGTAAATAATAACAGTTCAAAGGTTAACTGTTAATAGGTTAGGCATAAAAAAAAGCCAGACTGATGTCTGTCCAAATACTTAAAGTAAAGAGATGCCAGGCTCCCGCCTGTCGTGAAAGCAATATAAAGCCAGGCTTTTGCCTTGACATGAAAAACAATGTAAAGCCAGGCTTGCGCCTGTCTGAGTAAGGAAAGTAAATAAATGCCAGGCTTTCGCCTGTCAGGAACAGAAAGTAAACGGGATTCGGAGAACCGAACACTCCGTAACAATAAAGAAAATGGGATTCGGAGAACCGAACACTCCATAACAGTAAAGAAAATGGGATTCGGAGAACCGAACACTCCATAACAGTAAATAAAATGGGATTCGGAGAACCGAACACTCCATAACAGTAAAGAAAATGGGATTCGGAGAACCGAACACTCCATAACCGTAAATAAAATGGGATTCGGAGAACCGAACACTCCATAACAGTAAATAAAATGGGATTCGGAGAACCGAACACTCCATAACAATAATCAGAGTAAGCGGACAAAAACGCAGTGCATTTATTCAGACACAAAAGGTAACCATGTTCTCAGTTGGACTCCACACATAAAAGAAACATATACATCAAAAGATAGCCCTTCAGCCTTAGCACAACCGTCCACCATCCCGCAGCTCATCCTGAAAATATTTGAAAAGATTTGGGCGTGAGTACTAATGCACTCAGTGGGTACTTTTGAGAAAAACCTTCAGAATCATTTTATAAAATAGAATATCCAATCATATTGAGAGCATATCATGGAAAGCTTTTAAAGTAGAAAATTTGCGAATTCCATGTATACTAAATCATTTTAGTTCCATCATTGCGCGCAACTCTCCCCTAGAACGCTTACGGTGAGTCGGTTCGTGTACACAACCCGGCTGCTTAAGGTTGGACACTGCCCTGTTTGCTTGGGGCTCGATATCGTGAACCATTGTAGTTTCGTCACCAAAAACAGTAGTAAGACTTACATGAGTCAGGAGAGCACATCAAATACAGTCATGAGTTGGATATTCAATCATATTCATTTTATAAATATCAGGGCTTAATAACCCGAAACATATTTTTATATAATAAAAACCCACCTGGTAATCTGAGCTAGATCTAGATTCTGATTCTGATCTCAACTAGAAGTCTCCTTCTTCTGTGCCTACAAGATTATCCGGCAACTTAGTTTCGATGAATGACTACCATTATGTCAAAATCTAACCTTTCTTAGCTATGAAGTAAATATTATAATATCTACTATCTTAATACGCAGCACCCGGATCATCAAAATATTTTGACTCTTAAGGGAACTTTACTCAGGGCATTTTTATAAAGAAAAACCGTTTAGGAAGTTTTGGCATACGGGGTGGTCAAACCCGTATCCTAAAATTAATTCGGTACAAATAAATTCATACCGCAAGATCTGCCCATTGGAAAAATATGAAACTTTAAATAAAAATACTATATTTTGACACGGAACAACTTTTGAGTTTAAAAATACGATAGGGCTATCCACGAAGGATAGATCTGAAAAAGACTACAATTTAATAATCGGATACCCAAAATATACCCGAAATTAAAAAGTGACAACATGGAAAATGTATATAAATATACATAGAACATAAAACCCTAAAGACACTTTTTGATTCGATGACCCGAAAGAGTCACCGATTTGAAAGGTGGTGGCGACTTTTGGCGGCGGTCACGATGATTTTCCATCGTGATCGTCCGTCGTGTCATCATTTCAATCACGTATTCGTGATCTATGCGTTGACACCTTCAAAATGACTATTTCGGAAATGAAATAGGAAACTAGAGACGTACCTTCTCTAGAAGCTGCTCGGCGTTTCGATTTTGAAAATGAATGAAAAATGAAACCTTAACCTCCTATTTATAGAAGAAAAATAAATAGGATAATATTTCGAAAAAGAAATTGGATAATGACGGATGTGCCTTAGTTATCCAAATCTATTACCTTTCACCCTAAAATTGTGCCAAGTGTTCATTTGAACTCGAAATTGGAAAATTCAAAGTTGGGCACGATGCTTGAAAATTTTTCTATCAACCCAAGAAAAATATCAGAACATATTTTTAAAGCAATTTTTGACCAAAAAAAATTTTAATAGATTTCCCTGGCTGTGATTTTCCTTTATTTGAGTCCTTTAAGGACCCAACTTCTTACCTAAATTACCCTCAGGTAACATAAGTTGAGTAAAACCCCTCTAAAATATTTCGGGGTATTACACCGATCACCGTCTTTTATACCTCCATGTGGAGATGAGGTTATAAAGCTTTAACTTTGAACTAGAAGCAAAGAAACGAGTAATCGATTTATAGGCCAGTTATCAGATTGTAGATCTATTACACGTTCAAGAAATCCCTACGCAAGCTTTCAACTCAGGAGTCACGTTTAACGATCCTGTTGCGATTACAGGGAATAAAGATTCGTTCCTCCAAGAGATAGCTCTTCACCTCAGTGGATGGCTAATCGAGGCCCTGGCGTGTTTCATTCCCAAGATTTGTAGCTTGTTTTAGATCAATTTTTAGAATGAGGGTAAAGATGGTCGTCACAATTGCAGCCAAATTAATTTAAAGATATGTTTATCGGTGTTCTACTCAACTTCCAGGAGAAGTTAAGTCAAACTATTTTAAGTATAGGAGGTATCATAGATCAAGTCATTCTCTCGTATCCTTCTGATGGGTAGAAAGTGATTTCCGAGACGTCACTTTTCCAGCCGGTGCAAAGTCTAGCCGACTCGTGCTTTATCATAGCAACCTCGTAAAAAAAAACAAGGTGCGTGAAGCACAAGAAAGAAGGAAGGAGAACCCAAAGAAGATCGTTAAGAAGATAGACCTAGTGTTCGATAGATTGAGAGTTTCATTATGATAGGAAGTTTCAATAGAATCGATTTATTTATTCTCTTTTGAAATCGATTTATTCTCTTGTTAATTGAATCAATTTCCCTTCAACAGCTTCATATCATTTGAAATTCTCCATTTATACCATTTGGGATTTGTTGATTTTATCCTCTTGGATAATTTGAAATCTTTTGGATGATACTTCTTTGATCATCAAGAATCAGCAATGGCATTTCCTTATTAGGCTATGCTGACGCCTTTATGAAAATATTTCAAGCACGGTTCTCAGCTCTTAAGCGTTGATTTTCTTTTATTATTCCCATATATCTTTGTAAAATGCGAGAACCTTTCGAGTTATGTATCCTCTAAAAAGGAAATATTTTTGGAATAAATAATCTAGTATTATATCTCTTTCAGTTTTTGAACTTGTTAAAGATTATTGATCAGATAAAGTTCTCACTCCGAGGCGTTTGTTTCTTTTAACTTCCACTTATAGAACTCGAGTGTGGAACCTCAAATAGAAGAGAAAGCTTATAGAAGTATTCCTTTAAGTATTTTGTCAGGAGATCGAATGATAGTATTCCATAATGACGAATGGAACCGAAAAAATATATCAGTTAGTGTTCTCCAAAGTCGAAAGTACATTTCTAAAGTAATTTCTCAGTTCGTAACATTTAAGATGATCAATGGATGTCAACAAGCAAGTTTCGAGCTTACAGTTAAAGTCTAGACATGCGATTCTTATTATGCATGCAAGCGAAGGTGATCACTAGCGGGAGCCAGACAATCGGATTACCACTTTAAAGAAAAGAGAATAGTATAACAAGGAAAATAAGACTAATTTGCATCGGAAATACGATTCAAGCACGCTTCAAGAAGACATGAACGTCAAATCTCAACATTTTAAGGAAAGAGATAAAACACAGTTCGAACCTGATAGAATTTGTAATCCAACCGTCCAAGGGCATGCTCATTCGAATCATGGGGAGATTATATGAAGTCGGTGCATCGTGATAGCTCTCACAAAGGATAGAGAAAGATGGCGAACGTTTAGGCTTACAGAAAGATAAATTTGCGTGGAAAAAAAGAGCGAGTATAGACTCTTCAAAGAAGTATTTGACCAAGAAGAAAGCGGAAAGAGGAATAAAGGTTGAGAATCAACCTAAAGAATAGGGAACCCATATCAGTTCTAGGCTGCAAGTACAAAAATTGAGGTTTTGAACCCTGAGGATATACTTTGATACTTCTTCTCAAGATATGGAAATTTCGGGACGAAATTTATTTAAGGGGGGTAGAATGTAATACCCCGAAATATTTTAGAAGATTTTATTCAACTTATGTTACCCTCTGGTAAGTTAGAAAATAAGCTGGGTCCTTAAATGACTCAAATAAAGGAAAATCGCAGCCAGGGAAATCTGTTAAATCTAATTTGGTCAAAAATTGCCTTAAAAATATGTTATGATATTTTTCTCGGGTTGATAGAAAATATTTTAAGAATCATGCCAACCTTTGAAATTTCAAATTTCGAGTTCAAATGAACTCTTGGCACAACTTTAAGTTGGAAAATAATAAATTTAATAGAAAAAGGCACATCCGTCATTATCCAATTTCTTTTTCAAAAGATTATCTTATTCTTAATTATCCTATTCTTTTTCCATCATTATCCTCTTTCTTTTATTCATTATTATCCTATTTATTTTTCCTCTATAAATAGGAGCTTAAGGTTTCATTTTTCATTCATTTTCAAAATCGAAACGCCGAGCAGCTTCTAGAGAATGTACGACTCTAGTTTCCTATTTCAATTCTGAAATAGTCATTTTGAAGGTGTCAACGCGTAGATCACGAATACATGATTGAAATGATGACACGAAGGATGATCACGATGGAAAATCATCGTGACCGCTGCCAATTCCTCGGAGAAGGTACTTTCTCCGATTCTGGTCATTCGGACCGATGAATTTAGAAATTTCAAGTTCTAAATATGCTTATATTTCGATTATCTTTAATTCTACCGATTCTGATTTTTGATGTTGTGAGTTTTCGGTATTTTTCCCCATTTTCATTTTATGTAAATCTCAGATCTACTCTTCCTGGATAGTCGTATTAGAAATCTTCTTTTTATAAATAGTCCTTGATCATTTGGATCTTGTATTTAACCGGAATAGATTTTTGATTTCTCGTCGTTTGAAATCCGGATCCGAATATTATATTATAAATCTGCCTAGCTCGAATTCATGTTCTAGCCGTCCGATCTTTGATCTGATTACACCATTAAATTCCTTATTTTCTGCACTATCAAAAATTGTACTTTTGAGCGAAAATTCAACGAGTATCGATCTCAATCGAGACCGATACATTTCAGCTAAAATCTGTGAGTTTTTGTCCCGTTTCACCCATTTTGGGTCGTCAAATCGAAAAAGTTTCTTCTCGAAAGTTGCTCCAAAAATTATTTCCTATGCGCCCGTCGAATTTCGTAATTTTCGGACGAGTTTTGAATAATCTCGATTATTCAACTTAAGCAGTTATTTTTATACTGGAGTCATGTGTTATCGAAAAATTCTAAAACTCTCAAACTATAGTCTTGGCATATATAGGATGGTCCTTGAATATTTTCATAATTTTTGAACGGTTAAAAAGTGCCGTGGCACAAATCTGATAAAAATCGATTAAAATGGCAAGTTTTGAAAAGAGACCCCTGTCAAATCGGTTGGTCCCAATAAATCAAGAATAATATTTTGGAATTTATTTCTTTCTTTGTCGGAATTATTCGAGGTCTCTAGAGTCGCGCAATCTATTTCTAAAAAGAATAAAATTAAATAATAGTAGATTAATTTCCGAAAATATAGTAGTCGTTCTGTACTGAAGATCGATCCTTGTAGGATTTGCGTGACTTACGAGGAAGGTGAAGGATTGAATCTCGAGATGGTTAGAGCATCTTAGCCTAGGGGAACCAGGGAAGGACTTCTGTATGTATAAGGTGGGCTATACTATATCTTTGCAAATTGTATCTTTTGAGTTATTAAGCTCTGCTTTGTTAAAATTGCATATGTGACTATCTGTGTTAAATATTTACATGCTACTGTATGTTGTCGGAGTCTCATAAACCAGCGCTGTGTCAATGTGAGTAGCTACAGTATGCATGCATTGTTTGTCCTGCCCTACTCCTTGTCGGTGAGACTAAAATGAAACACTTATTGATTATACTCTTTGGGTATACTATGGCCATACTCAACGTTATGCGCTGGTGATGTAGTTTGGGTTGCGGGCAGTGACGGGTTATACTCTTAAGCGCTTCACGATAAAATGTTTTGGTAAACTTAGGTTGCTTCCAATTTTTAAACCTCCTAAGTTTCACTACCTGCATGAACACAGATAGATTACTTTAATAAAATGATTTGCATAACTTGAATTGTAAAACTTGCCCACTGAGTGCATTAGTACTCAGCCCAAATCTTTTCAAACATTTTCAGGTAAGTAGGCTGGAGCGTGGAGGTGACGAGGTTGAGATATGGGCTATTATGATTTACATATTTTTCCGTTGTCCCTTTTTGTTAGTATTCTGTTAAGAATTGAGCTTTCGCACTTATGGTATTCTTTTGCTAAATGCTAATAACTCTGATCTTAGTATTTTGTTGATATGATTCTGCTTCTCTGATTCTGAACATTTGTTGACTTCCTAGTTAACATGTATCATATGCTTAGCTACATAATTATTTCAAGGGGAGGAAGCCCGTCTTTCGTTATGTCTATTTGATCATTCATATTGGCCTATGGAAGGGCTTCATTTGTTCAGCATATTTGTGTCTGTTTCTTATGTCGACCTATGAATGGGTCTATTGATTGTTGGTATCTGGTTATTTGTTTGCGTTTGGCCTATGAAAGGGCTTATTGAATTGTTACAGCTTCCATTCTTCTCTTATAAGCCGTTATAAACGGGGATTCGCTCTAGTTACAGAGGTTATGCTGTCTAATTTTTCGGAAGGCATAACCTATCTTTGGCATACTCGATTGTTAAATTTTATTCCAAACATTAATCCTTTTGGATTAACACCCCGTCATTAATTTAATTACCCCATTTCTTTCCCGCTTCTTAATTCCCACCTCCGTGGCGTCCATTTCCACGGTCTTTCGGGACCGGGGCGCTACAATTTATTAGACTATAGTATTTTATTTATTTAATTAAGACTATAGTTTAATTCAGTTTATTTAATTAATTTGGTTGTAATTTTCGGCCCTTATAAGTCATAGTTTGACTAGGATTTTAGATAAGGTAAGATCTACAAGTTCTACCTTAAATAGAATTCTAGTTTAGGAAACTTCCAAGTCCAATCCTAGTTTGATTTGGACAATAATTTTTGGCCATATTAGCATAGGATTTTCGATCCACCTATTGTTATAAATAGGGGATCCATGTCTCATTGTTACTTTAGACTATATTTGATTATTAAGCCTTTGCTTTCAATATCGTCTCTCCCCTCTTAATCTTTTGTGAGTTTAGATAATTAAATTCATACTCTTAGATTTAGCATCTCTAAGTTTTACAAAGGGAATTCGCCGTCCACGTTCGAGGGATCGTCGAAAACTCGCTATCCGAAGAGCAACTTAAAGAATTTGGCCTTGTGTACGTTCGAGATTCAAGGTAACTTTCGGGTTGTAATTCACAACATCAACACCGCCGCCGTTCAACCTCCACGACGCCATCATCACCACCGCCGTCGTCCATCTCACCTTCACCCACAAGATCGTGTTCTCTTCGTTACATCCGTAAGTCCGTTATAACTCTATCATATCCTATCTACTCTAGCCATTCTAAACCCATCAACACCATCGAAAATCCTTCATCCTCACCATCACCATAATCGTTCCAAAACAGCCCCATATTTGTTGGATTTGTGTTATTTTGTGTGTCATAAGTCTAGGTATTTTATTTGGTCTTAGTCGTCTAGTTTGATACGTTAATCTTCCGCATATTTTACTTTGATTATTTGAGTCATCGAAGGCACAAAACTTACGTGTGTCGACGTGTGTTCGTTCCTAGAGTCCGGGTCGTATCATACTCAAACTCCTAACATCACTCCACCGGCTGCTCAACCTGAAGCAGCAACAGTGGGTGTTGCTGACCCGTCAACCCCAAAGGAGGAACCAACTGAGGTCGAGGTTTATCCCGACCTCGTTATTCAGCCGGGAACGGAGATACTAAACCCTAACCCTCTTAGCATTAATCTCCTAGGGGATCCGGCTAATCCAATCGACCCGGAACTGGAGTCTCACTCTAGGTCCCTGTCGTAGATGTCCAGCAAACCGACGAGAAAATCCAAACGGCTTCACCGTGAAACTACTGACAAATCTGAAACGGTGCCTTCTAAGAAGCCCAAAAGGCAGTCGAGCAAGGGGGAGTCTCGCTCTCTTAAGGATGAGTCTGAATCCTCTTAAGATCAACCTAATTCTCCGTCTGTAGTCGAGCCACTCTCTGGTGAGGTCAAATCCACTACTCCCTCGAGTAGAGCCAAATCCAGCCATAACATCACCATGTCTTCCGCACCTCAATCAGGTTTTTCTCTTGATGTTACTTCTGCATTTAGTAAAATCTTTTACTCAGAAGAAGCCAAACTTTCTTATAAGTCTGTTTCTCAAAGGGCTTTTAAAATTGAGAGGATGATTGATGTGTTGAGTTTCAAAAAATATGGCTTGGATGTATTTTTAAAACAAAGAGAGTTGTGGATGTCAGTTACTGAGTTACACTCTTTTGATCCGAGTGTGGTGTTTGAGTTTTACTCAAACATCACATCTGACATGGGGGATCCTAATAAATTGAGCTATGGAACTGTATATGTTAAGGACAAAGTCTATGATTTTAATCCCTCTGTTATAAATGTTTTTCTTGGATTGAGAAATGAAGACACTGTGATTTCACTTGATATGTTGGATGATGTTATGAGTGTTATCACTGGGGGTCTTATTTGTAAGTGGATGAATAAAGTATCCTCTTCCAAGTTGACATTCTTTTACACAGCTTTGTTTAAGCTCACTATTTGCAACTAGCTCCCAACATCCAATGCTTCTGTTTTAACGGTGGATCAAGCCATCTTGTTATACAAACTTGGTTCTAATCTTCCATTTTATCTTGGTGCTTGTATGTTTGAGTATATACTTAAGGCTGCCTCAAAGTCAAGCTCTTCCAATCACTTGCCTTTTCCATGTCTCATTCATGCCATTCTCAAACATCAAGGTATGAAAGAGAGCAAGAAGAAGCTTGTCGATGAGCAACCTGCCATTTCTATTATGAATCCCAAAACTGGTGATGGAAGAGTTATTGATCTTCATTATGGCTCCGAAGCTACACTCAAACATTCCTCATCTGACATTGGTATAGCTTCACATCAGTCCACGCAGGTTCCTGATCCTGTTGATACTGACTTCCCTTCCATACCCATTGTGATGTTGCCAATGGAGGCTCTCCTTGCCCAGATTGATCATATAGCCGTGGCTATTACTCACCTTTCGTAGGCCCATGATGCATTCTCTCACCTCCTTTCTGTCCAAAAAGGGGAGTAGATGCTGGTGTGCACGAGGTGCGAGAGGAGACGGAGGATGTAGAGGAGGAAGCTGAAGCTGAGGCCAAACCAAAGAAGAAGGCGTCCAAGGGGAAGAGGAAGATGTTGTGAAGCTTAGTGTTTAAGCTTCTGATTTTATAAACAATGTTTCATTTTGTTACAAACAATGTTTGTTATGTTTTTATGTGCTGTACACATTAAAGATGCTCGATGCATCTTTGTTTTTATTTTGATGTGTGTGCTGGACACACTTCTAATTTTTGACATGCTTTTAAATGCATTTCTATTTTTAAGATGCAAATTAACTTTTGTGTTCATGATTTATTTGCTTGTCTTGTTGATGGCATTCGTAATATATCATTATGATTAAACATATTAAGAATAGTTGTTTTGTGAGATATTGAATGATCAATATGCCATTGTTATTGTGTGTTGAACTGTCGGTTTAACATTATTTTTATAATAGGATAAGTGCCTATTATATGATGATCAAATTAAGGGGGAGTAACCCTTAAGGGGGAGATTTTAAGATCTCCATTTTCCGCTGCGACTCTAATTGTACAAAATACATTGAGTTGTATGTTTTGTGCAGAAAGACTAAGATTAAGGGAGAGATTGTTGAGTGCTGTATGACATTGACATTCAATGTTGTACTTGATGTCAGACAGATTCCCTGCGACATTGTCTGTGACATAGTCGTAACTAATCTTATCATTTCCTAGTTTTATTTATTATTTTAATTAATAAATTAGTTTTATATATCTTAGAATATATGTGCCTATCCACGAAATAAATATTTCAAATAAATGGATATATACATATTAGATATATTATTTAAAATAGAGTTTGACGAAGTCAAAACTCTATCTCCTATTTTTTAGGTTTAGCGGTTTTCTCTATTTAATCCTTTTTCTTTTTCAGAAATTATATTTGCTGGGAATTCAGAAAAATAGGATGAACGTGGGTGAAGCTTTCAACCACGCCTTGGAGGCGCCTGGTTTTTCTCAAACACGTTGAAGTCATGGCGAGGAGCGGTTATCGTCAACCCATGTTCAAGAAAGAGAAGACGTGAGCCTTGTAGGATTCAAGTGAAGAAGCATATAAGGGATATGATCGACACTTGAAGAACTATTCAAGCACAAACCATCTTTCCGCTGCGTGATAAGATTGAAGAGCTTGAGTCACAAACTTAGCATAGATTTCGTTCTTCGTTCCTTCTTCTTTCTTAATGTTTATTGTTGTACAATCAATTCACGAGAGTAGGTTGTACAAGTTAGGATAGATAGCAAGGTTGTGAAATCATTGCTAGTTTGTCTAAAAATTAACGGTAGGTTAATTTGTAATTTTTGAATTCATTTTAGTTGTAAACTAGAATAGGATTCATGTATTTTATTTGATGTGTGAAGAGCCTCAACATCTGACATCATCAAATTAACTGTTATTTAGGCTCGTGGAAGCTTAATTTTCGCCATGTGGCAATCACATACATGTTGTGTGTGATTTATAATTATTTCGTGTGGTATTGCGTTTCTATTTCCTGCATATTTGTGTTAAAATAGTTGTGTTAACTATCTTTGACACTGAGTTTGACATTACGACTCTGTGTCTAATTTCAATATTTTTGGCAACGAATTCTAACAATACGTAATCATATCTTATAATATTATTTTATCATATTTAGAAAAATAAATCGAACATCAAATTAAATAATTTATTATTATTATTATTATTATTATTATTATTATTATTATTATTATTATTATTATTATTATTATTATTAGTAGTAGTAGTAGTAGTAGTAGTAGTAGTAGTACAAAAAACACCTAAGGTATGTGTTGAGTCCCGGCTAGACACTCACGTTTGACTCAGTCCATTCGACCCCTTAAGGTATTATAATGAGTACATCCAGACCCTCCCATCTTCTCTTCATCACTGAGTTAAGGAACAATGTCAATTTTTATTTTTTTTTGCTAACGGTGTTTTGCTCTTCATTTAACAAATTTAGAACCCTATTTTCTAATTCCCCAAAATCCTTATGAGGTGTAAAAGTTTATTTAGGGTTAATTGGTAGAGTTTTCGAGCTGTAAAAAATCATCTCCTTTAAGGGTTAAGAGATCTTGAGAAGAAGTTTGAGAGATACACTGTGGTGATAGACAGATTGAATTTCATGGTGTCTCTTCTCATTGGATTTGCATACGTCCAGGCTCTCATCTCCCTCCTCATTATTCATACTCTGACCACTCCTCACTTGCGTAGCTAGTAGAGTGGGGGAGGACCACCAAATGAAAGAGTCAATCGCATTTTGTGGTGATCGATGTCATTGTCGTGCTCTGTGCGTTTGATTCTGAGATTTTAGGGTAGCATTCAACCTCAGAACTTTCATCTTAAGCGTCGTGGTTTCGGATACCGTCTATTTGGGATCTGACATTGTCTCTAAGCTCGAAGTAATCATAGACATAAGGATTTAAGGGTTTGGAAGAGCACATTTGGGATTTAGGAATTAGGCATTTTGGAATTAGGGGTTCTAAATTTATTAAATGAAGACGAAAGGGCCTGAATGTACCGATTAAAATACCTTAAAGGGCCGAATGGACCGAGTCAAAGTATCTAACCGGTACTCAGCCCAGACCTTAGGTGTTTTTTTGTACACTTATTATTATTATTATTATTATTATTATTATTATTATTATTATTATTATTATTATTATTATCATTTCGTAATTATTTTTATATTATTTATTTATTTTCAAAACAGAATTTAAAAGTATATATGATAAAATCAAATTTTGATTGCTTTTATAATTTTGTTGAAGAAAAATGAATGTGACGCCAAAATAAATACAACATAAAAATATATTATAATACAATATAAAATAATTATGTAATTAAAAAATTGAAATGATAAACTATGTTTCTATAAAGTAAAAATATTTTTATTAACTTATACAAATTATTATATATTGATTATTAAATATTTTAGAATAAAATTTTTCAATAAAATAAATAAATTATAATTTTCTAAAAATTAGAAAAAAAATCACATATTAAAAATGAAAAACGACATTTAGAAAAATATAAGAAACAAATCAAGGCATGTGTTGATATTTATTGGTTACTACGTACACTTTATTGAATTATAAGAAAATTTGAAATTACATAAAATATTCATTATATAAGATACAAAAACATGATATAAAAAAATCTTATAAAGGCCCATCGAAAATATCCAATTCTTTGTTTTTAATCTTTTAAATTTATTTGTAATATATATTTATATATAAATAATTAAATACCAACATTGACATATCCGCATCAATATTCTTGCAAAATGGAAATAGGAATATTTGTGTAAATTGCAATAGTTTGAAGGAGGAGCAGGTGCACCTTGCACACGCTACCAATATTTGCATTAGTTTAAACCCACCCACCTAAAGTAACGCTAGTCAAAACACACAACAATGAAGACTCCGCCAAGCGCAGCTCCACCGCCACCCAAACCCCCCAATAAATATTACACAAATCAATACGACACTCTCTTACATCACAATACATCATACAGAAGAACAGAACAGAGAGAGAGAAAGAGAGAGAGAAAGAGAGAGAGAGGCTGAGCCGTCAGCCACCTCCCGCACCGCTCTGCAATGCCGATTTCCACCACGCTCAGCTTCATTTCATCACCACCCCCGTTCTTCTCTTTCCATCACTACTCCAATCCCAGCCCCATTCCGTCCGGCTTCTTCACGCCGAAAACTACTTCTCTCATCCTATCTCGTCACAAACATTCCCTGTTCATAACCTTCTCCAAAAATGCCGCCCCAACCAACACTGAGATCAATCTCAAATTGTCCACTGGCGGAGGGAGCGGAGGGGGCGGAGGCGGAAGCCGAGGGGGCGGGGGAGGCGGAGGTGGAGATAACGATGATGGGAATGACGATAACAACAAGAAGCAGAACACGAAGGAAGCGTTGATGGTGTTGGCGGAGGCCGGAAGGAGCCTCGAGAGCTTGCCTAAGGATTTGAAAGCTGCCGTTGAAGACGGCAGAGTCACCGGAGCGATCGTTTCGAGGTTTTTTGATCTCGAAAAGTCTGGGTTTTTGTCCTGGTTAATGAAGTTCGGAGGATTCAAGGAGAGGTTGTTGGCTGACGATCTCTTCTTGGCTAAAGTTGGCATTGAGTGTGGCGTTGGATTATTCACCAAGGTACTCGATCGCTTATAAAACATTCAATGCTGCCATTGTGTGTGTGTGTGTGTCCCCCCCCCCCCCCCCCCCCCCCCCCCCCCCCCCTTCTTCGGCTGATATAAGCATTCGTCGTTGATTCCACTAATTATTAGATTTTAAGGTTAAACTGGTTTGTTTGTGTGTGTGTGTGAGAGGGAGAGAGATTGAAACTTGGAAGCATAATGTGTTTTACATTGGTTTGCTTCAAGGGTTGTGTCTTGATGTACACAATGACAAATTTTTGCATCATGTGTCTTACATTGGTTTCTGAAATTTCTTCTGTTTTATTAATTTATTTTGGTTTCTCCAGACTGCAGCAGAATACCAGCGTCGCAAGGAAAACTTTTTCAATGAGCTGGAAATTGTATTTGCTGATGTGGTATGATAGTTTCTTATCATGGATATTCCTAATTCCTTTTGCATCAATTACTACTTTGATTTTTCCTATGTTTTTATCTCTATGATTTAAGAATCGCCCAACTTTAATTAATGTATGTTGCATGGAGTTACTTGCAGCATAGATTATTCGCCTGTCATGATTTTTGTAGCAATAGTTCTTAACTGCATGAAATAATTATAAACAAATTGGCTTCTGGCTTTCCTCCCCTGCTCTGGCAGAGGATATTTTCTGGAAGTGATATAGGCTTTTCGGCCTAAACATAGTGATGAATATACTTCCAAATTCCAATAATAACAAATTAAAACATAAGTAACTGTAGTGATGATTTCTGGGGAGGCTGTTACTAATTGTGTACTGAGTTAATTCTCTTACTTCAATATATTTACCGTCAATCTAAATCCCTTGATAAGAGTCTCGTACGCTAGGCCTTCAATCTCTAGTCCATCATTCTCGCATTCTAACAGAAATAAGCCCACAGAAAAATAGTTTTGCATGATTTTAAGGACATTGATAGATCATCATGATGCATAATTAATGTTATGTTGTGACCGGCTCATCCAAAATGGTTTTCTGATGCAGCAATATTTTCCTATTTAAATTCTGCAGCATATCTATGAATTCATACCAGTAAATGCAACAGGTTATCGAGAAGAAAAAGGACTGATGTATATCTACTTCCCATAATATCTTTCAGTTAGCCTTCCAAAGCATTTGTAATGCTTTATGTTGCATTTGATAATCCCGAGAGGTCAAACATACCTTTTCTTCTCCATAAGTTAGGTAATGATGTAGTACAGCATATTGCTAAAGATATTCCATGGTTTAAGACATTAAGAATCCATTTGCATTTTAAGCGACAAATTAAGTTGTGCATGGAGTAAAGCGCCCAAAATTGTCCATGAAAAACAATGTATGTTGTTATTTGTTAATGTACTGCACCAATTTGGGATTGGCTTATGTTATCAAATTATCTTGAGCTCAGGTGATGGCCATCATAGCAGATTTTATGCTTGTCTATCTTCCTGCTCCTACTGTTTCTCTGCGTCCTCCTCTTGCTAACAATGCTGGACGCCTTGCTAAGTTCTTCTACAGCTGCCCAGATAATGCATTCCAGGTGACCTCACTTAATTGTTTGTTGCTTCAATACATATTTCTCCTATGTGAATTGATTGGTAAACACTAATGCGAATTCTTGATTGCAGATTGCTTTGGCTGGATCGTCATTTTCATTGTTGCAGAGATTTGGTTCCATGGCGGTAAAGATTCCTCTCTCACATGCTGTGGAATGAACTTTAAACAAAAGAAGTTTAGATTCAATCTTATATTTTGATAACCTTTTCTTTTGCAGCGGAATGGTGCAAAGCTGTTTGCTGTTGGCACTACTTCATCTCTGGTAAGGGTTCTTAATAAAACAAAAGTTGAACTCCCTGTCTTCATCATAGATTATCCATAGCGGTCATTTCCCAGAAATTTGTTATAAGTTTATGATCCATGGATGTGTTATGTAGGTTTGCATGTTTTCATTTATTTGCTCAGCATAGTGCGCTCTGCTGTCCCTCTAGTTCAATTCCTTACATTTTGAATTGTGACATCTATCAAGTAAAGATTATATAGGTTGTCCTTTTAGTTTATATGTGCAAGTGGAAACTATCTCCGCAAATATGCAATGACATTTTGTGATCATTTTTGGTATGTTCTTTCATGTACTGGCTTCTTCTCTCATTGAATTCATTAACTATCCGAGTGATATAATATAATTTTTTTTGTGGCCTCTATGTTTTATTTCTTTTGGCTGGTTTGAGCAGAAATTGGAGAAAACAGATCCTAACAATGAATTTATTCATGTCTAGGTTGGTACGGCTGTGACAAATGCGTTAATAAATGCTCGTAAAGCTGTAAAGCACTCTGCTGGAGATGAAGTGGAGAATGTTCCGATTTTAAAAACAAGCGTGGCCTATGGTGTTTACATGGCTATATCAAGCAATCTTCGGTATGTCATGAGAATAGAACACTCTTTTCTGATGTCATCTGTCAGATTTCTCATATCCTACAATTATAATATGGGAAAGTTACAAATAACACCCTTCACGTTTGGCCTCTTTATTGAAAGGTTATGCTAAACCGTAACACTTACAAAAGTTCTTGACCACAATATTTGTGCGTTGAACTGCATGTTTTCTCCAACAGATACCAGGTTTTGGCTGGTGTTATTGAGCAACGCGTTTTAGAGCCAATGCTTCACCAGCACAAGTTGTTCTTGAGTGCTATATGCTTCGCTGTGCGAACAGGCAACACGTTTTTAGGCTCGTTACTGTGAGTTATTCGTAACATTTACCCGTATGTTTTTCTTGGCAATCACAGCATAACTAGAAACACTGGAAATTGTTATGCAGGTGGGTCGATTATGCTCGTTTTATAGGAATACAGTAGGCTCAAGATGACGAGTTGCAAGAAGAAATAGTCTCCCACATCGTGAGGTGCAGTGGTTGAATGCGCATCACAGCTTGTCAGAACAGCAGTTCTGTGGTGGCTGAGTATACAAGAGAATTGCGCAGCTTGGTGTTGTTAATTTTCAAGATAAGCAAATATGTATGGTTGATATGTCAAAAGTAATATTTGCAAGAGCTGTTGATGAATATTTTTATATATGTATGTTAATCAAAATCTTTTAATATAATAGCTAGGCAGCTTTTATTTTCTCAGCAATTCAGAGTATGAGAAATCAAATCATATCCTATCTAACTATATTTAAAAGTATCATAGTTTAGGATTTTATTTTTCCGCCAAAACTATTACTTATTACTTATCAAAATGATAAAATTGATATATGTAATGCCCAGTTCCAATAGGACCAAAGCGTCACCAAAAGACATACGTACATGCTTACGTGATAGATATTTTTAAAAATAAAATAAAATTAACTCTATAAATAGTTTGTAAATGGACAGCACCTCAACTTAAAATATTCAAACCACGCACTCAGGTGTTCTCAAAGACAACTTTCAACCAGACTTTTCAAAATTACTAGCGGAGATCACGTGCGTTGCACGTAAATTACATGAATTTTTACTAAAATATGTAAAATTAAAAGTTCTTATGAAAGTTTAAAATTTAAGGTTATAAGCTATATTATAATTAGAAAATATTAATAAATATCTAATAAATAATTAGAGTAAGAATATAAATATATATATAATATTAAAAATGAATTCTTTTATAAAAAAATAAAATAAGTAATATTAACACAATGAATTCATTGTGTTAAATTCTATATTGAATATTATATGTACATCTTCTAAAGTACAAATTAAGCATATGTGTGAAATATAATAAAAGTGTGCATGACAAAAGAATAATACTTGATTGATTTAAATTTAAAACTATATATATATATATATGTATATATATATTGGGCGAGTGTAGATTCTCATACATGTGAATGTAATAACCAATTTTGTTTTTATTACGATCACATCCCTTTGAAATTTTTCTTGAATTAATATATTTTTATATTAAAATAGAACATCTTGTCAATGTTTTTTTACCAATAATTTTTGGGCGAACCTATGATGATAAAAAAAAACTTTCAATGCATTATATCAAGTATCAAACACAATTCATCATGGTTTCAAAAAGGGACATCTCTTTTGTGGTTAGATTGGTTTTAATTTCTTAAATCAATATCCTAGTAAAAATTAAAGAAAGTAGATTAAAATTATAATATTTACACTTTATAGTTAGGTGTGTTTCTAAATACCCCACATATTTTGTGTACAAGGATATGTTCGAAAATTCATTTTGAAAAATATAAGGCTTTGAAAATATATTTTTGAATATACATGATCAATGGGAAAAAAAAAATAGCTGAACGTATTTTCGAACCTATTGATCATATTTGTAATTCAGTAATTTTCAGATCCAAAATTGAGCGACAAAACATCAATATTTAAAAATTTAAATAACATTTTTATTACAAATTCAAAGTACACATGACAATTATTAACCTATTCTAACATTTCTTCCTCCCTCTTTTCAAATTTGAAAAATAAATTATGATACCCCTTTTTATCCCTCAAACATGAACACTTCCCCCTCACACGTGAAAATTTATCTATTTGATTTTGTAGCATACGTGAATTATATATGTTTTTAAATTGGTTAAAACTATTTTTTTTTTAAATTGAGGAAAAAATTGGATCCGAACATTGGTCCGTCTTATGAATTTTGACTTGTAAGATGGTCTTACACAAGCTTTTGTCATTTATCAAAATAATAAAGTTTAGAGATATTAGAGATACATTATATATATATATATATATATATATATATATAGGGGAGCTTTGGCATGTGAACATAGGGTGTGTGTGTAATTTGTGGACAAATCTTGCCCATTAAACTCTTAAGATCAAGGGATATTATTAATTAATTGTTATGGTTATAATTCTACTTTTTTATAGATTTCAAATGCATTAGGGGTAAAATTGTACATTTAACCTTGTTTTTTTTTTTTTTGGTTGTAGCGGTTCTTAAGGAATTTGAGAACAAAAATTACATGTGCTAATTGAATAATATAATCAATCCCTACATGATCTATATGGCTTTAAATTTAATGAGATATCGAATAATTATTTATTAATTTTGTTGTTTGTTGGTTGGATTTTTTATTTTTTTTAGGTTGTGATTCTGACAGTATGAAAGGGGATCAAATTTTGATTTTAGCCTTTTTGGGTTATCAGATCATACATATGCTTTGCCGAAAGGAAAACATAAATAATTCGAATAATATAATAAGTTATTGACAAATGCTTTGTATGCTTTTTGTAATGCTTCTTTTTTATTTTATAGTGCTTTTATTGAAAATGTTTAAACATAAATAGCATCACCAAGCCTCAATTTAAGCATTAGCAATAGGAAAATTAGCATTCGAAGATTTTACTGATGTGTTATAACACACAAAAAAATACCTCAATTCTGAAAAAAAAAAAATAGCATTATACCAAAGTATCAATGTAAGCACCTAGAATTAGAATTTTGCTGATGTGTTATCACACACAAAAAAAAGCCTCAATTCCAAACAAAAGAAATATAGCAATACAAAGTATCAATATAAGCACCTAGAATTAAAAAAACAACAACATATGTTATAAAAGAAACCTCAATTTTGAACAATAAAAAAATATAAAACATCATTATAAAAAAATAGCATCACAGAGAATGAATATAAGCATCTAGAATTAGAAAAATAGCATTGTTCACAAATTAACAAGGTAGAACATAATTTACAAATGATCTATTGGATATATACAAAACATCTGATAAGTAAAAGAAAATTTAAAAATTGAGGACATATATTTAAGTTATAATAAGGTTGCATGTGCTTATTCTTTTTTTAGGTGATATAAGCAGTTGAAATAAGAAATTTTTCCAAAAAGAACGAAAATAATTTAGACAATGAGGCATTGATGAATGTTATTTTTACTTGTGTAGTGTTTTTTTTTTGTTTGTATAATGTTATTTTTTAAACGTTCATTAGTGTATAAATGTGTATTGGATGAGCCAAAACTAAATTGGTAGGTTGTGTTGTTATAGTTTGTTGGGTAGTGGTACTTAAAAATAAGAACTACACTATATTGATTTATTGATGCTAATTTTTTAATTAAGAGCATAAAATCAAACTAATGCATTGAAACAACTTAATTCCAACTAAACATTTGTAAAATAAGTTAAATTAATATATTATCGTGTTCTCATCCTAAATTATTTTAATTTAGAAGATGACATGCTTTATTTCATCCTATTTGTAATAATAAATCCCTTAAAAACCGTTACTACCATATATAATAAAAATTGATGGTACAATTTTAACCCTCAGTGCATGTGAAATTGGAAAAATAGCATTTTTATACCTTTCACCATTGATTAATAGTGACCATTGATCTTAAAATATAAATGGATAAGATTCGTTCATAAATTACACATGGGACATGTGTTCACAAATGATTGAAACTCTCTCTCCCTCTCTCTCTCTCTATATATATATTCATATCTCATTCATATTATTAATCAATTTGAAATGATTTATGTATCATAAACACTACAAACTTGTATGTTTATGATCTAAATTAAATTGATATCAATAAATATATTAATACGTAG
Organism: Perilla frutescens; assembly: GCA_026008535.1. Lineage (NCBI taxonomy): Eukaryota > Viridiplantae > Streptophyta > Magnoliopsida > Lamiales > Lamiaceae > Perilla > Perilla frutescens. Next base: position 48,105,911 of record BRKX01000012.1, read on the forward strand.
ATATATTAATGTTCTCATCATTAATTCATTGATTAATATATATTGATTGTCTCTATTGTCATTATAGTGAAAGAGGCACTAAAAGAATATATATTCTTGATTTACATACTATGTATATATACCATACTATCTTAAAGTTACTTGTAAGCATAATTTTTATTAGTTCATGTAGTTAAAATATTAACCTCTATACATTTACAGTTATATATATACTACCTCCGTTTCAAAATGTTTGTTGTTTTTTTTTTATCTGGAATTAAGAATAAATTTTGTGGACAAATATATCCATCCTTCATATATGCTATAAAATCTAATTCATCTATATTTTCCTAAAAAATAACAATATTTTCTCTCTTCATATATTATAGGTAAGTTAGAATCAAGAAATCTTATAGGATTTGAGAGGGTTAAAATTGGGAGAGAGGATGTCAAATTATATAAAACAACAAACATTTTGAAACAAAAAAAACCTAAAACAACAAACATTTCAAAACGGAGGTAGTATATATATATATATATAGTTTTATAAACACATTATGTGTTTTTTCTAATATTAATTATTGAAAATAATAAAGCTTAAAAATATATTTATTTTTTAATATCTAAGATTCGTATATCCATGTTATAAATTGTATTGTATTTTTTGCTATTTTTTTCCCCTTTGACTATTCTGGTGATTGTCCTAATAAAGTTGAATCGTAAATAAATGATTTAATTGAATTGAAATTGTTTGGATGAATCTATGAAATTGGTGATTTAGATTATTTTTTCTTCTATTATATCAACTCCTAATTTTCTTCGTTTATCTTTATATGTCTTTATTTATTTATTTATCTTTAGTAGATATAAAATAAAACTTTAAAGGTGCTATCTATTTAATACTTAGAAGATTAACGTTGCAGTATTCACATTATGATTAAGTTTTTAGTCTCTATGAATTACGATCTTACTCAATATTGTAATACAGATATTTCGTATACTTGTGGATAGCTAATGAGAAGTTGAATAATTGTAATGTAATAAAATAAATATTTGGTCGAGAAGTGTAAGAAATAATATTTAAAAAATAACTTGTTATGTTTGCCCAAATTTAGTAGCTAAAGTCTACATTTTTAATTATAACATTTAGTATTGTGCTCTAATATAATAGTGTAATTAAGATAAATTTTTTCCTAGTTAAAATAGTATTAGAAAAATTAATGGTGTTCTAAAATGAATTGTTATATACATGGTAACTTGTTATGGCCTCTTTGAGACAATATGGGATCCGAGACGAAATAATGAATATGTTTAGAAGTAAAATATTTTTTTAAAGATAACACACTAATATGTTTTAAAAAAATTCATGTATTGTATTTCGTTTTATCAACAATAAAACCACTTTTAAATGTTCTAAATCTCAAACCGTGACATGTTACTCAACATAAAAACTTACTTCAATAAAAAAATAATTGTTATAATTAGCATATCCAATAATATCCGATAGGTAATATATGAATTGGGAGATATTTATTTATATAATATAATATCTCAATATATAATTTTGTATTTAATTTTATGTCTTAGGTTCTATTAACGTATACTTTAATTTCGAAAATAAATCAAATCTATTAATTACCCAAGTGTTTTTCAAATGTTAGATAAGTTACATGGTTAAAAAATAATTTATTAGAGATTAAGACATGATAAACTTTATTCAGAAGCCATAGATTTGATTATTTATATATTTAAAATATTTGACTTAAAAAATTGTTAATCGAATGTGGATAATACATATATTTATATAGCTAACTATATTAATGAAAATAATGAGATCTGAGGTGATCATCTCAGTTACCTCATAATAAAAACGACATGGTGTTATTTCATTTACACACACACACACACACACATGCACATTCTTGATTTATATATATCTTAATTAAATTACTTGTAATAATATTCAAATTAATATATTCAATTATGAATAATATTTTTTTCTTCAATCTATATATTTGAAATTATCCTCTATAATTTTACATTAATATTAAAAAAATTATTTATATTGATGAGTAATTGTGAAGTTTATTTTGATAAAATATGTAATTTTTTTAGAAATAAATTTTTTATGATTTGGAGGGCATGGCATAATTTTTACAACTTAATTACTTTGATAATATTAATTAATTTATCTTTAATAAAAATAGATGGATGGCCAAAATGACATTTTATTACATATACTATCTTTAATACAAATATGTAGGCGATGATAATTTTTTTGGTGCTCATTTAAGTTTACATTGCTCTTTTACAATGAAATTGTTTCAATATATATGTACATTATGTAACATTTTTGCTATTTTTTTTTATCTATTTTAGTTCACTAATATTTGAATTATTGATATCACATGACGTGAATCGATAATTTATAAGTAAAAATTTAAATTTTAAGTATATGGAACAAAGTATACTTATAATTTCTAGATAATAAATTATTATATACTTGACCAATTTTGAAATCCAACATGATTTTTAAAATATTTTAATACTGTCACCTTTTGAATTGTGGAAAATTCGACATTCCTAAATTGTTGCTAAAAAATACTCCCTCCGTCCCATAATTATAGTCCATTATTCTTTTTTGGGATGTCCCAAAATTATAGTCCTATTCTAAATTGGGATTGTATTTAAATATTCTTTTACAAATATAACCCTAATTAATATAGTATGAATGCAATTAATATAGTGAAAAATAAGGGCAATATAGGATAATTATTGTAAATTGTATATTTTCAATACATATTAAATGTGATTTCTTAATTTATGTGAAAAGGGGAAGTGGACTATAATTATGGGACGGAGGGAGTAAATTAGAACGGACATTCATCATATAAAAAAAAAGAATAATAAAAATAATTGACATGAATGCATATATGTGATATGCATTGTATATATATTAATTCATTATTTATATCTTTTTGGGTTACAAAGATATTAATGGATTGCCTATCATTTAATTAAAAAATAATATGTTAGTTGAAATTAGAAATTTATACACACACGCACATATCAAATTGATGCACCAATCGAAATTATATATGTATTTTAAATATAATATTATAGACGTCAATAATAATATTTATTAATTGTTACCATATATATGCATATCAAATGAATGATCATTTGCATAAAAATCATGCTAGAAATTTTATATCTTCTACTATATGATAATAAAAAGTTCATGTTGTAGATTTATTATATTACCATAGTGTGCTTAATTTAAGTATATTATCGAGATATATTAGTTAAATTTAATTTTGTAAAATAAGGATATTTTTATATATAGTAGTAGATTCATATGGAAACTAATATATTACATTAGATTTTATATTATAATTACATATTATATATTATATTACACAATTACCCTTAAATTAAAGTTATAGTAGGGATATAATAGGTAAACCAAAAATTGTAAAACATCACACTTTTATAATAGTAGTAGATTGGCTCACATCTAAGTATATTGTAACTTGTTATCATGTAAATTATATAGCCAATCAGGCCACACATTCAAAAATTCAACGGTCAACACTTCTATACATTCAAAATATTCATATATGCAATAAAAAACTGACGAGTGCAGGTCAATAACTTTCAAACTGAAAAGTCTTGTAAAGTATAATGGAAGCATTTAGTATGTATATATACATACAAGAGTCTAAAGATGGCTTTAGCAAAAACCACATAAGGGTTAACCATCAAACCCACTTCAACAGCTCGTCATCAACGAACTCGATCTCCAGGACCTGAAAACATTTGAAAATATTTGGGTTGAGTGCCAAAAAACACTCAGTGAGCATTGATATTCGTCCACGTCATTCTTTAATGCTTTAAAATCAATCATAAACATACTTTATAATAAAGTTTACTCTTCTTTATTGGATGAGAGACCCAATGTGATCATATGAATACTTTACGGTTACTTATCTAGACATTTAGTCATAAAGTAAACCGTCTATATGATGCGATCCTCACCGGCACACGACAAAGAAAGCTATAGAACTTCCCAGGACTTGTATCAGTTTCGCTGATTTGGATGGATGGATCCAAACCCTAGCCTCACAACGATGTTGAACCACGAATTAGTAGAATTCATAACCCGCGATCAATTGGAAACACGAACTTGGATTGGATGTAGACGCCACAAGCGGGGATGATGAACCCGTTTGATAAGTCGAAATTGAATCTCACAAATACTATGAAATTCGGATAAAAGTTCTCTAGAGAGAAAATAAACTCACAAGTTTATAATTGAATTCAATAATGGTGTGTGTTGAATAATGTTCACAATGGATCCCTATTTATAGTGTAGGGATGGACGAAATCTAATGCTGAAAGGACTTAAAAATCTGTTCCAAAAAGAATTCTATCTAGACTAGGAAACTGCCTAACTAGAATCCTATCCAAAGTAAGAAACTACCTTAAATAAATCCTAGTCAAACTATGACTCTTAAAAATCGAAAATTAAGAAATAAAATAAATAAAAATCTGACTAAATAAATACTATAGTCTAATAAACCAATCCTCTTAATTAAAATATTAAGGACCGATATTACTCCTAGTCAGTATGGGCATACTGACTGTCGCGCGGTATGGGCATACCGACTGATTTCCATCTTCATGCAATGCACTCTAACTCCAACCCTTGATAACCTTGTGCCGCTATCAACACCTTCCAGCTTGGTTCCCCCTCATTGGCTCCTTCCATGGGTTTCCTTGACGCCTCTTGTTCCCAAACCTCTCGTATGAACCCGTTGAGGTTTTCCTTGAACCTCTTAGCTCGCGATCGCGTCAAGGGTCCTTCAGGCACCTTGATTGGATTCGACACCTCCTTAGCTCGGATCGTATCATTCTCCTCCTCTTGAAAAGGATTTGTCCTCAAATCCAGCTCATCACCTACATCAAAAGGACTTAAGTCAGCAACATTAAATGTAGAACTAACCTTGTACTCACCGGGCAAGTCCAATTTGTAAGCATTGTCACTAATGCGCTCAAGGACTTGAAATGGTCCATCGCCTCTAGGTAACAGCTTGGATCTCCGTTGAGCCGGAAACCTTTCCTTCCTCATATGCAACCAAACCCACTCGCCGGGTTCGAACACGACCTTCCGCCGCCCTTTGTTGGCTTTCTCGGCGTACTGCTCGGTTCTCCTTTCGATGTTTGCTCTAGCGTTCTCATGGATCTGTTTAACAAATTCAGCTTTCTTTTTCCCATCCAAATTAGTGAATTCTTGCACAGGCAAAGGAATTAAATCCAAGGGAGTTAAAGGATTAAAACCATATTCAATTTCAAATGGTGAAAACTGAGATGCAGAATGAACAGACCTATTATATGCAAATTCCACATGCGGCAAACATTCTTCCCAAGTTTTTATGTTCTTTTTAATCAATGCCCGCAACAACGTAGATAAAGTCCTATTTACTACTTCCGTTTGACCATCAGTTTGTGGATGACAAGTAGTAGAAAACAACAATTTAGTTCCTAACTTACACCACAAAGTCTTCCAGAAATAACTCAAGAACTTAGCATCACGATCAGACACAATTGTTTTAGGCATACCATGCAAACTCACAACTTCCCTAAAGAACAAATCAGCTATATGTGCCGCATCATTAGACTTAGAACATGCAATAAAATGCGCCATTTTAGAAAATCTATCAACAACCACAAAAATAGAATCATGGCCACGTTTACTCCTAGGCAATCCTAACACAAAATCCATAGATATGTCAATCCAAGGCGATGTAGGAATAGGCAAAGGCATGTATAAATCATGTGGTTGGACTCTAGACTTAGCTTGTCGACATGTAACACATTTAGCACACAGTTTTTCCACATCATGCTTCATATGAGGCCAAAAGAAATGTTCTTGCAAAACAGATAAAGTCTTAGCTATTCCAAAATGCCCCATAAGACCCCCACCATGTGATTCCAACAATAATAACTCACGCATGGAACAGTTAGGCACACATAATTTATTCTCCCTAAACAAATAACCATCTTGCCTAAAAAACTTTCCATATCCATATTTCTCACATGCAATATAAATATCCTTAAAATCATCATCATCAACATATAATGATTTAATGCACTCAAAACCTAGTAATCTAGCATCCAAAGTAGAAAGCAACGCGTACCTTCTAGACAATGCATTGGCTACTATATTTTCTTTACCTTGTTTGTATTTGATGACGTATGGAAATGTCTCGATGAATTCCATCCATCTTGCATGTCTTTTGTTCAACTTATGTTGCCCCCTCAAGTGCTTCAACGACTCATGGTCGGTATGGATCACGAACTCCTTGGGCCATAAGTAATGTTGTCATGTCTGCAATGCCCGCACTAGTGCATACAACTCCTTGTCATACGTCGGGTAATTTGCAGTGGCGCCTCCTAACTTCTCACTGAAGTATGCAATTGGTCGAACCATTTGCATCAAAACTGCACCAATACCAACACCGGAAGCATCACACTCAACCTCAAAAGTTTTAGAAAAGTCAGGAAGAGATAGTACCGGTGGGTGTGTCAATTTTTCCTTGAGTGTTTGAAAAGCTCGTTCTTGAGCTTCCCCCCATTTGAACTCCACGTTCTTTTTTATCACCTCAGTCATTGGGGCTGCAATGCTACTGAAGTGTGGCACAAAACGGCGGTAGAAACTCGCCAATCCATGAAAACTCTGAACCTCTCCAACATTGGTAGGCGTCGGCCATTCTTGGATGGCTCGCACCTTCTCTTCGTCCACCTGCACTCCATCTGCACTCACAACAAAGCCAAGGAAAACAACCCTATCAGTGCAAAAGGTGCACTTTTTAAGGTTAGCATACAATTGTTCTTTCCTTAAAGCTTGTAAAACATTCCTCAAATGATCTTCATGCTCATCCACAGTTTTACTATAGATCAATATGTCATCGAAATAAACCACAACAAATCTACCTATGAAAGTACGTAGAACATGGTTCATAAGACGCATAAAGGTGCTAGGAGCATTTGTTAAACCAAACGGCATAACTAACCATTCATACAATCCAAGTTTAGTAATAAATGCCGTTTTCCATTCATCCCCCTCTTTAATTCTAATTTGATGGTACCCACTACGTAAATCAATCTTAGAAAATACACAAGCACCATGCAACTCATCAAGCATGTCATCAAGACGGGGTATAGGATGTCGATACTTTACCGTGATGTTGTTGACGGCTCTGCAGTCGACACACATACGAAGGGACGAGTCCTTCTTGGGCATGAGCAAGACCGGGCTCGCACATGGGCTCAAACTCTCCCTCACTTGGCCTTTTTCCAACAGCTCGTGGATTTGTCTTTCGAGCTCCTTTGTCTCCTCAGGGTTGCTTTGGTACGCCGGCCGGTTGGGTAAAGTGGCGTTGGGCACAAAATCAATTTGGTGCTCGATTCCCCTTATTGGTGGCAAACCGGGTGGCATCTCCTCGGGAAACACATCATCAAATTCCTACAAGAGAGATAAAATAGGACTTGGCAAAGACTTGTCAATTTTGTTAGTTTGTAGCAAATCTCTGCGGACCATCAAATACATGGACTTCTCATTTTGCACGGCCCACTTGATGTCACTTGCTGTGGCAAAACAAGATCTTTGGGCTTTCTCCTTCGGCTCAACAGTCGCCGCTGCCCGCTCCTTCTTCTTCATGGACTCGGCTTCTTCTTTTAGCTTCACTTGGTCCTCATACACTTGTGAAGGTGTTAGAGGAGCTAGTGTCACCGTCTTCTTGTTAAGCACGAAAGAATACTTGTTTGTGAAGCCATCGTGAGTCACCCTCCTATCGAATTGCCATAGACGTCCCAACAAGACGTGTCCGGCTTGCATGGGTACTACGTCTGATGAGGACATCCATAGCAATGAGGAAGTCAATGAAGAGCTTCAATTCAAAGGACCCGTCACAAAATTAAGAGCTAAGAAGTTGCAAGATTATTTGCAAGCTACAATTCGCAAGAAGCTTGAAGAAGAAGACGACGTACAAGGAAGCTTGAAGATGATGAACTTATTGAAATTGGAAGATGGAGATCAAGACATGGAGAACACAACATGAAGATGTGCATGAGTGCAATAGGACGTGTGCATGTGCATGGCATGAAGAAGTTTCGGCCGAGTTTGAACTAGGCCAATTTTCGGTCCTATTGATTTTATCTAGTAGTTATTTTATTTTAGACTATAGTATTTATTTTATTTAATTATACTATAGTTTAGATCAGATTTTAATTAATTATTTAGAGTCAATTTTCGGTTATTTTAAGTCTTAGGTTGACTAGGATTTTAGATAAGGTAAGATCTACAAGTTCTACCTTAAATAGAATTCTAGTTTAGGAAATATCCAAACACAATCCTAGATTGATTTGGACTATAATTTTCGGCCCTTAGCTTATAGTTTTCGATCCACCTATTATTATAAATAGGGGATCCATGTCTCATTGTTACTTTAGACTATATTTGATTATTAAGCCTTTGCTTTCAATATCGTCTCTCCCCGTTTAATCTTTTGTGAGTTTAGATAATTAAATTCATACTCTTAGATTTAGCACCTCTAAGTTTTACAAAGGGAATTCGCCGTCCACGTTCGAGGGATCGTCGGAAACTCGCTATCGAAGAACAACTTAAAGAATTTGGCCTTGTATACGTTCGAGATCCAAGGCAACTTTCGGGTTGTAATTCACAACACTTCAACACCGCCGCCGCCGCCATCCACGACGCCACCACCAGCCACCGCCGTCCGTTCCACCATCAACCTCAAGTTCGTGTTCCATTCGTCGCTCCTTTCGTTCAATCCGTAAGTCCGTTTCAACTCTATCATATCCTATCTACCCTAGCCCTCCTAAACCTAATCATCACCATCGAAATTCCTTCATTAATACCGTCCAATCCATCATCCAAAACAGCTCCATAATCCTTTGAATATTGTGTTATTTTGTGTGTCATTGTCTAGGTATTTTAGTTGAGTCTTAGTCGTCTAGTTTGTTCCATTATTTTTCCGCTTATTTTACTTTGATTATTTGAGTCATAGAAGACACAAAAACTTACGTGTGTCGACGTGTGTTCGTTCCTAGAGTTCGGGTCGTATCATAAAAGTGGTATCAAAGCCACGTCGGCTTTGGTTCAATTTTTGTGTCGTATTTTATTTTACGTTTAATCGAGTTGTAATTTAATTTCCGTATTTTTCATTGTTATAAAAAAAAAGAAAAAGAAATCGGATAAAAAAAAATCCGAAATCAAAAAAAAAAATAAAAAAAAATACATTGTTTCCTTTTAAGTTCAATTTTAATTTTGGTACTTTCCTTTTGGTACTAGTTGTTAGTTGGTAATTACCTTAATAAGTCTTTTCTTATTTTTGGTAGTTTCCTTCAAGTTTGTTTTACTTTTGGAACTTTCCATACAAGTTCTATTTCTTGTTGGTAACTTCCTTAAGTGTCTTATTTTATTTTTGGTTCATTCCTTCTAGAGTCTAGGCTAATTAAGGTATTTAGATTGTGTCACATAGATTGATACATATCCAAATCCCCTACTTACCTTATCTCTTTCTTCTTTCCTTATCTCTTCTACTTCTTTCCTTTCCTACCCTACCCTACCATACTCGACCAACACTCCTACACACACAAACAAATCGACCACCCCATCCCTATACTACATCAACATTCGGCCACCCCATACCCACATATACTCAACCCGTATCTCATCTATACATACCAAATTCATCCTTGTTCCGAGAATAGCATTCCCGTCCTTCCTCGAAACAAACCACACGATTCCCTTACCTTCATATACACGATTTTCACACACTGTGCACCCATATATTTGAGTGATACACGAGTGGAAAAATTAAGAGTGAAAACAAACGAGCGACAGTGAGATTGTGAGGATCTTCCTTGTTTTCCTTTACGTTTGTTCATTTTGTAGGTATCATGAAGAAAGGAACCCACACCGAGTAATCCTATACACCACCATTCGACCCCCAGTCGACTTTTCCATCTTTGGACCCATCCAAAGACCCAACCAAAGCACCCATGGAGTCATCTTCGGATCCACCCGCACCGTGGGATCCCAAGTACCATTTTGAAGCATTGTCTAAGCATGTTCAAAGACAACACCAGGCCCTCTCCGACAAGATAGACGATTTAGTGCATGCGCTTGAACACACTAAAACGACACCTGTCTTTCCTCCACCCATTCGAGGAAACCAACGCTTAGAGCGTCACAACGAGCCTGAAGAGGAGTACTTTGATGAGAATACTAAAGAATTTGACCGAGGACGTCACCCGAGATGAGGCCATAGTCGAGATGACTATGAAGAAGATCGAATGCTCCACAACATCAAAACGAGCATCCCAGAATTTGAAGGCCTTCACGATCCCGATATCTATCTTGATTGGGAACGTAAGGTAGAGAAGATTTTTGCATGCTATGATTTTTCAGAAGCTAAAAAGGTGCAGCTAGCATGTTTGGAGTTTAAAGGCTACGCAGCCACTTGGTGGGAGATGCAGCAAGAAAGAAGACGAAGAAACCAAAATCCGCCCATTGACAATTAGGAGGAGATGAAAGGATTCTTGCGTGGACGCTTCATTCCAGTCCACTACGAAAGAGAGCTTGAAAAGAAGCTCAACCGGATCAAGCAAGGAGCCAGATCGATTGAAGAGTACCATAAAGAGCTCGAAACTGCCCTGAATCGAGTTGGAAAAGAAGAGACCTTAAATGCTACCATCATTCGGTACATTGAAGGTATGAATCCCGACATTACCTGTGAAGTAGAACTCAAGGAGTTCACCAGCATAGAGAGAATGGTGCAATACGCATCAATTGTGGAAAAGCAGCTACGAGAAGGTCGCCGTCGATCCAATCAAGGTTCAGCCACTACTCGACCATCTTGGAGTAAAGGTACACCTTCCACATCACCTTCTACTCCTTCTGTTGATTCCACACGACCCCGAGGTCAATCCGGTCCTCCGGAACGCTGTTTCGACCGTTCTACACCGCAAGCAAGTCGTAGACCCGAGTCTACACCCAGGCCACCATTCCAACGGCCTAATCAACCTAATCCAGCGCCGAATTTAGTCCCTAGTCAAGCCCGTGACATCCAGTGCCATAAATGCCAAGGTTGGGGTCATTTTCAGAACCAATGTCCAAACCGGCGTGTTCTGTTCCTCAATGAACAGAATGGACTTGAATCAGCCAGTGAAGATGAAGAGGAGCCTCAGGCCGCCGCCCCTGAAGCAGTTAAGGTCCCTGAAGTCGAGCCAGATGATGAAGAAGTCGAGCTACCTCATGTCAGCTTGGTTTCTATTCGCAGTCTGAACATCAACCGTGAAGACGAAGAGCAATCGCAACGAGAGAACATCTTCTACACTCGAGTTGCCATCAAAGATCAGACTTGTGCCATGATCATCGACAGTGGGAGTGTAATCAATGCAATCAGTCAGTATGCCGTTGATAAACTCGCCCTCACCACAACAAAGCATCCAAAACCGTACAAGTTGCAGTGGCTCACAGATCGCGGATCCATTCGAGTGACAGGTCAGGTACACGTTACTTTTACTAAAGGTCGCTATTCTGACACTGTTCTTTGTGATGTTATTCCTATAGAAGCAGCCCATATACTTTTAGGAAGACCGTGGCAGTTCGATAGAAAAGCGGTTCACGATGGTTTGGCCAACACCTATTCGATCACTAGGGACGGCCGCACCACTGTACTCAAGCCACTCACTCCTAAAGCCGTTGCAGAGGATCAAGAAAGGATACAAGAGAGATTCAAGCAAGAACGGGCAAAACAAGCCGCAGCCGCAGCCCGAACCAGTTCGGCCGCCACCTCTCAGCCGAACACCACACAAAGTTCGACCAATGCAGCCCCTAAGACACCTTCTAATGATGTCTTAGCTCATGGAAAAGCAACCGGATCAGCCCCAAGTCAAGAGAAGAATCGATCCCTGTTCATCTCAGTTAAAGGCGTAGAAAAAGCACTAAAAACAGGTTTACCTTTCGTTCTTTTATCTTATAAGGACAGTGCTACTAATGGTGTTTCTTTGCCTTGTGATGTGCAGCCCCTTATGGAGGAGTTCACGGACGTGTTCCCGGAAGAGATTCCAAGTGGATTACCTCCAGTTCGTGGGATCGAGCACCAGATCGACTTTGTACCCGGCGCAGTCTTGCCCAACAGACCGGCGTACCGCACGTCCCCTGAAGAGACGAAGGAGATCGATCACCAAGTGAAGGAGTTGCTAGAGAAGAAGCAAATCCGAGAGTCGATGAGCCCTTGTGCAGTTCCAGTCATTCTAGTGCCCAAGAAGAACAACGAATGGAGAATGTGCATGGATTGCCGCGCCATCAACAAGATAACAGTTAAGTACAGATTTCCTATCCCTAGACTTGATGATATGCTAGATGAATTAAGTGGTTCTCATGTGTTTTCTAAGATAGATTTGAGATCTGGTTATTTTCAAGTTAGAATGCATGAAGGGGATGAATGGAAAACTGCGTTTAAAACAAAGCATGGTTTATATGAGTGGTTAGTTATGCCTTTTGGTCTCACTAATGCACCGAGCACGTTTATGAGGTTAATGAATCATGTTTTGCGTGATGTGATTGGTAAATTTGTTGTTGTCTACTTTTATGATATTTTGATTTACAGTCACAATGCACAGGCGCACATAGATCATCTTAGGCGTGTTTTCTGTCTTCTGCATGATGCTAAGTTGTATGGAAACTTGTCTAAATTTTCTTTTTGCATGGATGAAGTCATGTTTTTAGGCTTTGTCGTTAGTTCACGAGGTATTGAGGTAGACCGTTCCAAAATCAAAGCGATTGAGGAATGGCCAACCCCAAAAAACGCCTCTGAGGTTCGATCCTTTCATGGATTAGCTGGGTTTTACCGTCGTTTTGTACAGGATTTCTCTAGTATAGCCGCCCCTCTTACTGAGCTAAGTAAGAAGGATCAGAAATTTGAGTGGGGTAAACAACAAGAGCATGCTTTTAATACTTTGAAGTCATTGTTATGTTCTGCTCCTGTTTTGTGTTTACCTGATTTTTCTAAGACTTTTGAGATCGAGTGTGATGCCTCCGGGATAGGTATTGGTGCTGTTTTGATGCAGGAAAAACGTCCCGTGGCATACTTCAGTGAGAAGTTAAATGGCGCCTCCCTTAGGTACTCCACGTACGATAAAGAGCTCTACGCTTTGAAGCGTGCGTTGGACACATGACAGCACTATCTTTGGCCTAAGGAGTTCGTCATCCACACGGATCATGAAAGCTTGAAGCACTTGAAAGGGCAAAACAATCTGAACAAGAGACATGCGAAATGGGTCGAGTTCATCGAATCCTTTCTGTATGTTATCAAGTACAAGAAAGGCGAGGAAAACGTGGTCGCCGATGCCCTATCAAGAAGGTACGCTCTTTTGAACTTAATGCATGCTAAGATGCTTGGTTTTGAGTCTATTAAAGCTTTGTATGTTGAGGACGCCTATTTCAGCCCCATATATGCTTCATGTAGCTCGAAATCTAGGTCTTATGATGGTTATTATGTGCATGATGGTTTTCTGTTCAAAGAGTCGAAATTATGCATCCCTACTTGTTCTATGCGTGAGTTATTAGTGTTAGAATCGCATGCGGGAGGTTTAAAGGGTCACTTTGGTGTGCATAAGACATTGAACTTGCTGCATGAACACTTCTTTTGGCCGCATATGCGTAAGGATGTAGAGAATGTGTGTAGTCGTTGCATTACTTGTCGTCAAGCTAAATCCACTTCACACCCCTTTGGTCTTTACTCGCCCCTACCCGCCCCCTCTTCTCCTTAGATTGATATTTCTATGGATTTCATCTTAGGATTGCCTAGGTCTAGGTCGGGTAAGGATTCTGTGTTTGTTGTAGTTGATAGGTTTTCCAAAATGGCTCATTTCATCGCATGTAGGAAAACTGATGATGCTATACATGTTGCCAACTTGTTCTTTGTACATGCTGTTAGATTGCATGGAATTCCTCGTACTATTGTTAGTGATAGGGATTCTAAGTTTTTAGGACATTTCTGGCGTGTTTTGTGGGGAAAATTAGGTACTAAGTTATTGTTTTCTACTGCATGTCATCCACAAACCGATGGTCAAACTGAGGTTGTGAATCGCACTTTAGGAGCTTTACTTAGGTCTCTAATTAAGAATAATTTGAAGTCATGGGAAGAATGTCTACCATATGCTGAATTTGCTTACAATCGTGTTGTGCATTCTTCTACTAACATGTCTCCTTTTGAGGTAGTTTATGGATTTAATCCGTTAACTCCTAATGATTTGTTACATTTACCTGTTGAGCATCTAACAAGTGTTAAAGGTATGAAAAGAGCTGATTTTATTCGAGAGATGCATGAGAAGGTATGTGCCCGGATTGAGCACCAAGGCTCAAGGATAGCCGCCTGTAATACCCCGAAATATTTTAGAAGGTTTAATTCAACTTATGTTACCCTCTGGTAAATTAGAAAATAAGTTGGGTCCTTAAATGACTCAAATAAAGGAAAATCGCAGCCAGGGAAATCTGTTAAATCTAATTTGGCCAAAAATTACCTTAAAAATATGTTATGATATTTTTCTCGGGTTGATAGGAAATATTTCAAGAATCGTGCCAACCTTTGAAATTTTAAATTTCGAGTTCAAATGAACTCTTGGCACAACTTTAAGTTGGAAAATAATAAATTTAATATAAAAAGGCACATCCGTCATTATCCAATTTCTTTTTCAAAAGATTATCTTATTCTTAATTATGCTATTCTTTTTCCATCATTATCCTCTTTCTTTTATTCATTATTATCCTATTTATTTTTCCTCTATAAATAGGAGCTTAAGGTTTCATTTTTCATTCATTTTCAAAATCGAAACGTCGAGCAGCTTCCAGAGAATATACAACTCTAGTTTCCTATTTCAATTCTGAAATAGTCATTTTGAAGGTGTCAACGCGTAGATCACGAATACATAATTGAAATGATGACACGAAGGATGATCACGATGGAAAATCATCGTGACCGCTGCCAATTCCTCGGAGAAGGTACTTTCTCCGATTCTGGTCATTCGGACCGATGAATTTAGAAATTTCAAGTTCTAAATATGCTTATATTTCGATTATCTTTAATTCTACCGATTCCGATTTTTGATGTTGTGAGTTTTCGGTATTTTTTCCCGTTTTCATTTTATGTAAATCTCAGATCTACTCTTCCTGGATAGTCGTATTAGAAATCTTCTTTTTATAAATAGTCTTTGATCATTTGGATCTTGTAGTTAACCGGAATAGATTTTTGATTTCTTGTCGTTTGAAATCCGGATCCGAATATTACATTATAAATCTGCCAGTTTCGAATTTATGATCTAGCCGTTCGATCTTTGATCTGATTACACCATTAAATCCTTATTTTCTGCACTATCAAAAATTGTACTTTTGAGCGAAAATCCAACGAGTATCGAGCTCGATCGAGACCGATACATTTTCGGCTAAAATCTGTGAATATTCTTACCGAAACTCCCGTTTCACCCATTTTGGGTCGTCAAATCAAAAAAGTTTCTTCTCGAAAGTTGCTCGAAATAATATTTCCTATGCTCCCGTCGAATTTCGTAATTTTCGGATGAGTTTTGAATAATATCGATTATTTAATATAAGCAGTTATTTTTATACTGGAGTCATGTGTTATCGAAAAATTCTAAAACTCTCAAACTATAGTCTTGGCATATATAGGATGGTCCTTGAATATTTTCATAATTTTTGAACGGTTAGAAAGTGCCGTGGCACAAATCTGATAAAAATCGATTAAAATAGCAAGTTTTGAAAAGAGACCCCTGTCAAATCGGTTGGTCCCAATAAATCAAGAATAATATTTTTGAATTTATTTCCTTCTTTGTCGGAATTATTCGAGGTCTCTAGAGTCGCGCAATCTATTTCTAAAAAGAATAAAATTAAATAATAGCTCGGATTACAGTAGATTAATTTCCGAAAATATAGTAGTCGTTCTGAGCTGAAGATCGATCCTTGTAGGATTTGCGTGACTTACGAGGAAGGTGAAGAATTGAATCTCGAGATGGTTAGAGCATCTTAGCCTAGGGGAACCAGGGAATGACTTCTGTATGTATAAGGTGGGCTATACTATATCTTTGCAAATTGTATCTTTCGAGTTATTAAGCTCTGCTTTGTTAAAATTGCATATGTGACTATCTGTGTTAACTATTTACATGCTACTGTATGTTGTCGGAGTCTCATAAACCAGTGCTGTGTCAATGTGAGTAGCTACAGTATGCATGCATTGTTTGTCCTGCCCTACTCCTTGTCGGTGAGACTAAAATGAAACACTTATTGGTTATACTCTTTGGGTATACTATGGCCATACTCAACGTTATGCGCTGGTGATGTAGTTTGGGTTGCGGGCAGTGACGGGTTATATTCTTAAGCGCTTCACGATAAAATGTTTTGGTGAACTTAGGTTGCTTCCAACTTTTAAACCTCCTAAGCTTCACTACCTGCATGAACACAGATAGATTACTTTAATAAAATGATTTGCATAACTTAAATTGTGAGAACTTGCCCACTGAGTGCATTAGTACTCAGCCCAAATCTTTTCAAACATTTTCAGGTCAGTAGGCTGGAGCGTGGATGTGACGAGGCTGAGATATGGGCTATTATGATTTACATATTTTTCCATTGTCCCTTTTTGTTAGTATTCTGTTAAGAATTGAGATTTTTCACTTATGGTATTCTTTTTCTAAATGCTAAGAACTCTAATCTTGGTATTTTGTTGATATGATTTTGCTTCTCTGATTCTGAACTTTTGTTGACTTCCTAGTTAACATGTATCATATGCTTAGCTACATAATTATTCCAAGGGGAGGAAGTCCGTCTTTCGTTATGTCTATTTGATCATTCATTTTGGCCCATGGAAGGGCTTCATTTGTTCAGCATATTGGTGTTTGTTTCTTTTGTCGACCTATGAATGGGTCTATTAATTGTTGGTATCTGGTTATTTGTTTATGTTTGGCCTATGAAAGGGCTTATTGAATTATTACAGCTTCCATTCTTCTCTTATAAGCCGTTATAAACGGGGATTCGCTCTAGTTACAGAGGTTATGCTGTCTAATTTTTCAGAAGGCATAACCTATCTTTGGCATACTCGGTTGTTAAATTTTATTCTAAAGATTAATTTTTTTTGGATTATCACCCCGTTGTTAATTAAACTACCCCATTTCTTTCCCGCTTCTTAATTCCCACCCCCGTGGCGTCCATTTCCACGGTCTTTCGGGACCAGGGCGCTCCAAAATGGTATCAGAGCAGGTTTGCAACTCTGCAGACCTGTTGGGTCATTTTTCATTTACGAGTCGTAAATTCTTGTGTGATATTATATATAAAGCCCTCAGCTCGTTACTCACGCAACAACCTAAAGGTATGCATGTTTTTATGCGGATTTTAGTTTTTAAAAGTTTACATTATATGTTGAAATGTTAAGTCTATCTAAAAATGAAAGATTTGGATTCGCCGTGTTGACGGGAATTCCTCGAAAGATTGATTTATATGCAGATTGCATACTCTGATTAACTACGCTGATTGCGTACTCTGTTGCTATGTTGATAGCATACTGGTTTTGAAATATGCCTGTGAGCATACCGATTTCTGTCTAAGAACTATGTTGATTACATATATGTATGAATTTGTTTATCTATGCCTTGTGCATACTTGTGACGTTTGGAATATACAGAATGCATACTATTAAACTGTGATAGATGAAAAGTGTTTTTTTATATATACGTTAGAATGAGAACGAGAACTTGGAAGCTTGATAATGTAAGATTATTAGCCTAGTTGCTGAACTTAGGCTGGACTTGTAAACACTTATGAGAATGTTAAGAACATAGTTTGACTGAGGAAACCTTTCATTTTGATGACTGAACGTACGATGGCCATAGATGATTGTGCGATGCAGTCGGGTCAAGTTTGGCAATTTGTTGTTAGATCAACTTGGCACCTTTTGTAGATGTGGAATATTATCTTCTCTTGATATGTTTATCCCAATGTCACGTGCAAGAAGAGATCGGAATCTACCACCCTGGGGAGCTAAGGAGATAACATGTGCTATGAATAGAAAAAAAGGCAAGAAATACTCGAATATTTTTATAGTGGAACAAGAGATTTTTGTCGACTGATATATCATACCAATCAAGATAGAGATGGAGTTAAACAAGCTAGCTTAGCTATACATACGAGTTATGGTGTATCTATGTGGAATACTTATCTTGGTCACGACGGATCGAGAAACCTGATTTACATCAACATTCAGTCAGAAAACTATGGATACGAAATTGAGCTTCACACGTAAACAAATGGCTAAATCGAATGAGCAATACAAAATAAGAGATACAGGCTTCAAGGAGTCATCTTAGATGAGAAAACAAGTTGGAAAATGTTCTACAATTATCTATAGACAATGAGAAAAGCGCAGTGAAAATAAAGGATGCATGATGTGTTAAATGTATCGATCCTAATGAAGTATGTGTTTGTCCCGGACCATATGCTCAAGAACGGCGAGTTGATCTTGTGTGTACATATAACAGATGATAGGAGCCTCGCTAGATAAAACTGTCAAAATCAAGCAACCTAGGAACTTGGAAACAAGGTGTGATGATGTCTTGATCTTATGGGTTGACATAAGACTTTCACGATATAAGTCATTCTGATAGGTGCTCTAAGTGTATTATTTTTACTTGTTTACCTAGCTTCTATGCATCCCTGCACACGTTGATCGATATTTTGATTGAGCTTTGTTTCTTTGATAGTTAAGGGGATGAATCCCTGCTTCTTTTGAGCTATTTCTCATTACCTTAAGTCTCGATCTATGGGTGGGTCTTATTTGTTTATCTGTTCATTTCTATAACTTTCAATCGTCCTATGAAGGAGTCTAGTTGTTATTTGTTTGTTCCGTCCTATGAAGAGGACTTAGTTGATTTTCTTTTGGCCTATGAAGAGGTCCATTTTCTTGTTGATATCAGTTTACTTTTTTCTTTGTCTATGAATGAGAATCTTGATTCATTCTAAGTTCCATTTCCTTCTTATAAGCCATTATTAGATGGAGATTTGCTCTAGCTACAGAATTTATGCTGCTTGATTTTGCGAAAGGCATAACCTACTTTTGGATCTATAGACTTTCTATCATACTATTCTTGATGCCTTTCCATTGATTTATGTCTCCGAAATCATTTTTCTTTTTAATTAACACCCTATCCCTCGTTTATTGCCTATTTTTCGGGATCAGGTCATTACACCAAATAAAGTCGAAGCCATTAATAATTGGTCTGAACCAACAAATCCTTTAGAAGTACATAGTTTTCTCGACCTTACAGGAGATTATCGTAGATTTGTTGAAAAATTCTCAAAGATAGCCTCTCCTATGATATACTATTTAGGAAGACGTAGACTTTAAGTGTACATAAGCTAGTAAACAGAGTTTTCAAGAGTGTAAGAAGAAGTTGACAATGACTCCCGATATAGACTCAATTTTACTCTTAAAATCGTGTCGTCCTCTAAATCTTTCTCGATCACATATCTTGTTCCTCATGATAAGACATTCCCACCAGTCTATCTCATTCTTCATTTGGACGTTTATTGAATCCTGTGTGTCCTAATTATTGAAACACCGTCATTTTATCCTTAAAAATTCTACCATTTTATTCTAAACTCTGAAGTTGATTTCATTTTTGACTTGGAGTCACAAATCTTTTCATAATTGTGTGGTCACTGGTTTCATTAAAAAAAACGGAGTTTGCTTGACCTTCTAACAGAATTTTATCCATTCTCTATTTTAACCCAATACTATATATTAAAATATATCACAAGTTGATTGCCACCACTCAATCTTATCTTGCTTCTTGTGTCACCACACATGTCAAGGGTGGGCAGCTGAACATTCTCGACCATGAAAATAATGAACAAACATAATGAAGCATCACTCATTTATCTTCTCTCTCTATCATCTCTGCCCTCTTCTCCCCAAGAAACCATTTTTCTTTCAATCCTTTAGGAATGAAATCCGTTGAGAAAATTCTGAAACTTTATACACACATTTCTTTGTCATAATAGAACAAAATTTATTTTGATGTTGTTTTCAACCGGTGCCCGAAAAGTTGAGAAAATGGGCCTAGAACCTTAGTGGTGTTTCCAGTCGCTAAGTTGTGTCGTAGTCCCATTGTGACATCTTTTTCTATTGATCCATCCATTTTCTTTCCTCGAGGTTTACGTCATTGTAAACCTAGCACTTCAAGGTATTTATAACAAGTCTCGGATCATCAATTTGATATCATTCTGTCTATCAAAGACACGTCACAAATCGACCCATCAAAATTTGCCACAGAAATCATTGTTTTGCGAATGCAACTTCAGAAGTTGTTTTCTGTTGTTTCCTCCATTGTATGGACTTGGTTTTTGGTCTATAGAAAGTCCTCTTTGCATTCTTTCAATACCTTGTGTCCTATCTGAGATCAAATATTGTTTAACCTTCTCAATCTGATCTGTAAGTTTCTAGAAAACCACACTCTTTTATGGCATTTACTTGTTAGGCTATGCTGACGCCTTTATGAAAATATTTCAGCACGGTTCTCAGCTCTTAAGCGTTGATTTTCTTTTGTTATTCTCATATATCTTTGTAAAATGTGACAACCCTTCGAGTTATAAATCCTCTAAAAAGGTAATATTTTTAGTATAAATAACCTAGTGTTACCTCTCTTCCAGCTGTTGTTGATCAGATAAAGTTCTCACTCAGAGGTGTTTGATTTATTTTAATCTCACTCATAGAACTTAAGTGTGAGTCTTCAAATAGAAGAGAGAGCTTATAGAAGTATTCATTTAAGTATATTGCCAGGAGAGCGAATGATAGTATTCCATAATGACGAATGGAACCGAAAAAAAAAAATCAGTTAGTGTTCTCCAAAGTCGAAAGTACATTTCTAAAGTAATTTCTCAGGTCGTAACATTTGAGATGATCAATGGATGTCAACAAGCAAGTTTCAAGCTTACAGTTAAAGTCTAGACATGCGATTCTTATTATGCATGCAAGCGAAGGTGATCACTAGTGGGAGCCAGACAGTCGGATTACCATTTTAAAGAAAAGAGAATAGTATAACAAGGAAAATAAGACTAATTTGCATCGGAAATACGATTCAAGCATGCTTCAAGAAGACGTGAACGTCAAATCTCAACATTTTAAGGAAAGAGATAAAACACAGTTCGAACCTGATAGAATTTGTAATCCAACCATCAAAGGGTGTTCCCATTCGAATCATGGGGAGATTATATGAAGTCGGTGCATTGTGATAGCTCTCATAAAGGATAGAGAAAGGTGGTGAACGTTTAGGCTTTCTGAAAGATAAATCAGCGTGGAAAAGAAGAGCGAGTATAAACTCTTCAAAGAAGTATTTAACCAAGAAGAAAGCGGAAAGAGGGCTAAAGGTTGAAAATCAACCTAAAGAATAGGAGACCCTTATCGGTTCTAGGCAGGAAGTACAAAAATTGAGGTTTTGAACCCTGGGAATGTACTTTGATACTTTTTCTCAAGATATGGAAATTTCGGGACGAAATTTATTTAAGGGGGGTAGAATGTAATACCCCGAAATATTTTAGAAGGTTTAATTCAACTTATGTTACCCTCTGGTAAATTAGAAAATAAGTTGGGTCCTTAAATGACTCAAATAAAGGAAAATCGCAGCCAGGGAAATCTGTTAAATCTAATTTGGCCAAAAATTACCTTAAAAATATGTTATGATATTTTTCTCAGGTTGATAGGAAATATTTCAAGAATCGTGCCAACCTTTGAAATTTTAAATTTCGAGTTCAAATGAACTCTTGGCACAACTTTAAGTTGGAAAATAATAAATTTAATATAAAAAGGCACATCCGTCATTATCCAATTTCTTTTTCAAAAGATTATCTTATTCTTAATTATGCTATTCTTTTTCCATCATTATCCTCTTTCTTTTATTCATTATTATCCTATTTATTTTTCCTCTATAAATAGGAGCTTAAGGTTTCATTTTTCATTCATTTTCAAAATCGAAACGTCGAGCAGCTTCCAGAGAATATACAACTCTAGTTTCCTATTTCAATTCTGAAATAGTCATTTTGAAGGTGTCAACGCGTAGATCACGAATACATAATTGAAATGATGACACGAAGGATGATCACGATGGAAAATCATCGTGACCGCTGCCAATTCCTCGGAGAAGGTACTTTCTCCGATTCTGGTCATTCGGACCGATGAATTTAGAAATTTCAAGTTCTAAATATGCTTATATTTCGATTATCTTTAATTCTACCGATTCCGATTTTTGATGTTGTGAGTTTTCGGTATTTTTTCCCGTTTTCATTTTATGTAAATCTCAGATCTACTCTTCCTGGATAGTCGTATTAGAAATCTTCTTTTTATAAATAGTCTTTGATCATTTGGATCTTGTAGTTAACCGGAATAGATTTTTGATTTCTTATCGTTTGAAATCCGGATCCGAATATTACATTATAAATCTGCCAGTTTCGAATTTATGATCTAGCCGTTCGATCTTTGATCTGATTACACCATTAAATCCTTATTTTCTGCACTATCAAAAATTGTACTTTTGAGCGAAAATCCAACGAGTATCGAGCTCGATCGAGACCGATACATTTTCGGCTAAAATCTGTGAATATTCTTACCGAAACTCCCGTTTCACCCATTTTGGGTCGTCAAATCAAAAAAGTTTCTTCTCGAAAGTTGCTCGAAATAATATTTCCTATGCTCCTGTCGAATTTCGTAATTTTCGGATGAGTTTTGAATAATATCGATTATTTAATATAAGCAGTTATTTTTATACTGGAGTCATGTGTTATCGAAAAATTCTAAAACTCTCAAACTATAGTCTTGGCATATATAGGATGGTCCTTGAATATTTTCATAATTTTTGAACGGTTAGAAAGTGCCGTGGCACAAATCTGATAAAAATCGATTAAAATGGCAAGTTTTGAAAAGAGACCCCTGTCAAATCGGTTGGTCCCAATAAATCAAGAATAATATTTTGGAATTTATTTCCTTCTTTGTCGGAATTATTCGAGGTCTCTAGAGTCGCGCAATCTATTTCTAAAAAGAATAAAATTAAATAATAGCTCGGATTACAGTAGATTAATTTCCGAAAATATAGTAGTCGTTCTGAGCTGAAGATCGATCCTTGTAGGATTTGCGTGACTTACGAGGAAGGTGAAGAATTGAATCTCGAGATGGTTAGAGCATCTTAGCCTAGGGGAACCAGGGAAGGACTTCTGTATGTATAAGGTGGGCTATACTATATCTTTGCAAATTGTATCTTTCGAGTTATTAAGCTCTGCTTTGTTAAAATTGCATATGTGACTATCTGTGTTAACTATTTACATGCTACTGTATGTTGTCGGAGTCTCATAAACCAGTGCTGTGTCAATGTGAGTAGCTACAGTATGCATGCATTGTTTGTCCTGCCCTACTCCTTGTCGGTGAGACTAAAATGAAACACTTATTGGTTATACTCTTTGGGTATACTATGGCCATACTCAACGTTATGCGCTGGTGATGTAGTTTGGGTTGCGGGCAGTGACGGGTTATATTCTTAAGCGCTTCACGATAAAATGTTTTGGTGAACTTAGGTTGCTTCCAACTTTTAAACCTCCTAAGCTTCACTACCTGCATGAACACAGATAGATTACTTTAATAAAATGATTTGCATAACTTAAATTGTGAGAACTTGCCCACTGAGTGCATTAGTACTCAGCCCAAATCTTTTCAAACATTTTCAGGTCAGTAGGCTGGAGCGTGGATGTGACGAGGCTGAGATATGGGCTATTATGATTTACATATTTTTCCATTGTCCCTTTTTGTTAGTATTCTGTTAAGAATTGAGATTTTTCACTTATGGTATTCTTTTTCTAAATGCTAAGAACTCTAATCTTGGTATTTTGTTGATATGATTTTGCTTCTCTGATTCTGAACTTTTGTTGACTTCCTAGTTAACATGTATCATATGC
The DNA here is from genome assembly GCA_026008535.1 of Perilla frutescens. Lineage (NCBI taxonomy): Eukaryota > Viridiplantae > Streptophyta > Magnoliopsida > Lamiales > Lamiaceae > Perilla > Perilla frutescens. Next base: position 48,129,984 of record BRKX01000012.1, read on the forward strand.
TTAGCTACATAATTATTCCAAGGGGAGGAAGTCCGTCTTTCGTTATGTCTATTTGATCATTCATTTTGGCCCATGGAAGGGCTTCATTTGTTCAGCATATTGGTGTTTGTTTCTTTTGTCGACCTATGAATGGGTCTATTAATTGTTGGTATCTGGTTATTTGTTTCTGTTTGGCCTATGAAAGGGCTTATTGAATTATTACAGCTTCCATTCTTCTCTTATAAGCCGTTATAAACGGGGATTCGCTCTAGTTACAGAGGTTATGCTGTCTAATTTTTCAGAAGGCATAACCTATCTTTGGCATACTCGGTTGTTAAATTTTATTCTAAAGATTAATTTTTTTTGGATTATCACCCCGTTGTTAATTAAACTACCCCATTTCTTTCCCGCTTCTTAATTCCCACCCCCGTGGCGTCCATTTCCACGGTCTTTCGGGACCAGGGCGCTACACCGCCGCACGCAACACGAGGTGCAAACGTGTCATCTTTCAGCCCGGAGATCGAGTTTGGGTACACCTTAGCCCTGGACGATTTCCTAACTTGAGGAAGTCCAAGTTGTCGCCCCGTGGAGATGGTCCCTTCACTGTTCTAAGCCGTGTTAATGACAATGCATACCGCATTGATCTACCTGGTGAGTATAAGTGTTCTTCTACGTTTAACGTTGCTGATTTATCTCCTTTTCTTGCAGATGAATTCGACCATGATGAGGATTCAAATTCGAGGACGAATTCTTTTCAGCAGGGGGGGAATGATGAGGACATCCATAGCAATGAGGAAGTCAATGAAGAGCTTCAATTCAAAGGACCCGTCACAAGATTAAGAGCTAAGAAGTTGCAAGATTATTTGCAAGCTACAATTCGCAAGAAGCTTGAAGAAGAAGACGTCGTACAAGGAAGCTTGAAGATGATGAACTTATTGACATTGGAAGATGGAGATCAAGACATGGAGAACACAACATGAAGATGTGCATGAGTGCAATAGGACGTGTGCATGTGCATGGCATGAAGAAGTTTCGGCCGAGTTTGAACTAGGCCAATTTTCGGTCCTATTGATTTTATCTAGTAGTTATTTTATTTTAGACTATAGTATTTATTTTATTTAATTATACTATAGTTTAGATCAGATTTTAATTAATTATTTAGAGTCAATTTTCGGTTATTTTAAGTCTTAGGTTGACTAAGATTTTAGATAAGGTAAGATCTACAAGTTCTACCTTAAATAGAATTCTAGTTTAGGAAATATCCAAATACAATCCTAGATTGATTTGGACTATAATTTTCGGCCCTTAGCTTATAGTTTTCGATCCACCTATTATTATAAATAGGGGATCCATGTCTCATTGTTACTTTAGACTATATTTGATTATTAAGCCTTTGCTTTCAATATCGTCTCTCCCCGTTTAATCTTTTGTGAGTTTAGATAATTAAATTCATACTCTTAGATTTAGCACCTCTAAGTTTTACAAAGGGAATTCGCCGTCCACGTTCGAGGGATCGTCGGAAACTCGCTATCGAAGAACAACTTAAAGAATTTGGCCTTGTATACGTTCGAGATCCAAGGCAACTTTCGGGTTGTAATTCACAACACTTCAACACCGCCGCCGCCGCCATCCACGACGCCACCACCAGCCACCGCCGTCCGTTCCACCATCAACCTCAAGTTCGTGTTCCATTCGTCGCTCCTTTCATTCAATCCGTAAGTCCGTTTCAACTCTATCATATCCTATCTACCCTAGCCCTCCTAAACCTAATCATCACCATCGAAATTCCTTCATTAATACCGTCCAATCCATCGTCCAAAACAGCTCCATAATCCTTTGGATATTGTGTTATTTTGTGTGTCATTGTCTAGGTATTTTAGTTGAGTCTTAGTCGTCTAGTTTGTTCCATTATTTTTTCGCTTATTTTACTTTGATTATTTGAGTCATAGAAGACACAAAAACTTACGTGTGTCGACGTGTGTTCGTTCCTAGAATTCAGGTCGTATCAACGTCACAAAGCACTTCGTCTTCATATTTGGCAATCCGAAATGGCACTCGAACCTGCTTGTTCACCTTGGTCTCTCCACTGTCGTTCAACCATTGTAGCTTGTATTCTTAGGATGCTTGAGAATCGGCAATCCTAGCTTGGTCACCATCACAACACTAGCTACATTAGTACAACTTCCACCATCAATAATCATACTACATACCTTATCCTTGATGTGGCATCGGGTATGGAATATGTTCTCCCTTTGCGCCTCGTCAACACTTTTGGTGTGCAAGCTTAGAGACTTGCGTGCAACCAAAACAAGTGACTCGGGTGCTGTGTACTCCTCCTCTTCGTCGCTTGACTCTGATAATCCGGGCATCTCCGGATCAACCTTCTCATCATCCGTCACGATCTCCCCATTATCCTTCAAAATCATCACACGCCGGTTTGGACATTCATTGGCTATGTGACCTTGACCTTGACACTTGAAGCATTTGATGTCTCGGTTTCGGCTCCCGGGCGTCTCCTGATGATTGGTTGTAGTCGCCGTCGCCGCTTCCTGCTTCGGCTTGGTGAACGGCTGCTTCTCCTCTTTCTTGCCTTGGCTTGCCGACTTCCATGGGGTAGAATTAGAAGTTGAGTTAGACTTCCATGTAGATGAATTTCCTCGAGTCGAGTTACCCCTCCTCTTGAGTTGATTCTCTACTTTTATCGCCATTTGCAGCACATCTTCCATCTCCACATACTGCTGCAACTCCACCACCTCCCGGATCTCTCTATGCAAACCTGCAAGAAAACGAGCCATGGTGGCCTCTCTATCCTCCTCCACATCTGCTCGAATCATCGCCACCTCTATTTCCTTATAGTACTCATCCACACTGTTCGTACCTTGCCTCAAGGCTTGGAGCTTGTTGTAAAGCTCTCTGTAGTAGTGATTAGGCATGAATCTCTTTCTCATCAATGATTTCAGATCGTCCCACGTCTCCAATGGCCTTTCCCGATTGCGCCGTCGACTGATGGTCAATTGGTCCCACCAATTGATGGCATAATCAGAAAACTCCACTACCGCTAATTTGACCTTCTTCAACTCTGAATAGTTGTGGCAGTCAAATAACATCTCCATCTTGCGCTCCCACTCCAAATACGCGGCTGGATCATTTGTACCTTTGAACGAAGGTACATTCATTTTTTGTTGCCCAAGTCGTCATCTTCTCGGGCTCTGCCTCTCCTTCGGCCTCCAGTCGCCGACTGTTTATCTTCCTCATCCTCATCTTCCTCGAACTCTTCATATTCTCTTCTTTGTCGTTCGACGTGTGGATAACATCGTGGTTCGATTATTCTTCCACGTCCGTCTCTTCCACCTCGACCTCCATGGTTCTCTCGGGGAGCTGGTTGTGATTGCTCCTGTATTGACTCCTCCATCTTGTCGATCCGCTCATGTAACACTTCCATTTCGGCTTTAAGCAGCTTTGATAGATGCTGCTGTAGGGCCTTCATGGTATTTGAATCGAACGCCGGGTTTAATTCTCCTTCTGAACCTCCAGCGGTGTTACCTTCAGTACCTGCATTTTTCTTAGACATTTTTTTTGGCTCTTTTTTTTTTGGCTCTTTTTTTTTTCGGCCCTTTTTTTTGTTTTTTTTTTAATATCACAATGAACTCAAAAGATATATTACAACGAAAATTTAAATGAAAAAGCTGAACAAATTAATTCCTACCAGAATTCTACGCAATAAAACTCCTACAATTATCTATGCACTCAATTCCTACGGATGTCTAAACTCTCAATTTCCTCTCCAAAGAAATCAAATCCAAAAAAAATCAAAAATATCCGAATCGATTCAAACGACCTATCTAAGGTTCAACAACCAAATAACGGAATGCGTCTCCAAAATCCAACAAGAACGAAAAACTAAGATCGAACAACAATTTTTTTTTATTTTTTTTTTACTGTTCACGCCTCTTTTTTTTTTTTGGTGAACGACTTTTTTTTTTATAAAGAACGAAAATTTAAAGATAAAATTTAAAGGATAGATGGAACCTGATACAAAGCCGAAGCTTTGATACCACTTGATGCGATCCTTACCGGCACACGACAAAGAAAGCTATAGAACTTCCCAGGACTTGTATCAGTTTCGCTGATTTGGATGGATGGATCCAAACCCTAGCCTCACAACGATGTTGAACCACGAATTAGTAGAATTCGTAACCCGCGATCAATTGGAAACACGAACTTGGATTGGATGTAGACGCCACAAGCGGGGATGATGAACCCGTTTGATAAGTCGAAATTGAATCTCACAAATACTATGAAATTCGGATAAAAGTTCTCTAGAGAGAAAATAAACTCACAAGTTTATAATTGAATTCAATAATGGTGTGTGTTGAATAATGTTCACAATGGATCCCTATTTATAGTGTAGGGATGGACGAAATCTAATGCTAAAAGGACTTAAAAATCTGCTCCAAAAAGAATTCTATCTAGACTAGGAAACTGCCTAACTAGAATCCTATCCAAAGTAAGAAACTACCTTAAATAAATCCTAGTCAAACTATGACTCTTAAAAATCGAAAATTAAGAAATAAAATAAATAAAAATCTGACTAAATAAATACTATAGTCTAATAAACCAATCCTCTTAATTAAAATATTAAGGACCGATATTACTCCTAGTCAGTATGGGCATACTGACTGTCGCGCGGTATGGGCATACCGACTGATTTCCATCTTCATGCAATGCACTCTAACTCCAACCCTTGATAACCTTGTGCCGCTATCAACACCTTCCAGCTTGGTTCCCCCTCATTGGCTCCTTCCATGGGTTTCCTTGACGCCTCTTGTTCCCAAACCTCTCGTATGAACCCGTTGAGGTTTTTCTTGAACCTCTTAGCTCGCGATCGTGTCACGGGTCCTTCAGGCACCTTGATTGGATCCGACACCTCCTTAGCTCGGATCGTATCACTATACTTGTAATTCGGAATTCCTCTGTGCATGAAGTCCCAAAACATCCAAACATTGCGTAAACAATGCTATTAGAACATTTAACATGCTTTCATGGACGAATTTAAAACATAGTTGTGAGTTATAGAAACTCACCTGGATGGTCTCAATATGTAATGCAGTTATATGAGAAATGCCACTACACTTTTAGCTCGTCTCGACCTACAAAATTGGAATTCTAACTTAGAATCCTAATATAGGCCAATAAAATAATAACTTAGGTCATAAATAACTTAAATAAGAATTTCCTATACCTTGGGTTCGTTTGGAATTGAAATAGAGTCAAATGGGCGAACAATGCGCATTTGACGGATTAAATCAAGTTAGTGATCCTGATTGAGAATTTACCGGACCTTTTAGACCAAAATGAAGAGATACACGGATGGTGAATTGAATCCAATGACTAAGAAATTTTGTTTAACACTTAAAAGTGAATTATAATATTTTAAAACGCTCTTAACAACAAACAACATTTAAGAATTATAGAACTAAATAACATTTTCTGAAAAATCCTAATTTAATTCCCAAATACTAAACTAGAATTGAAAGAATATGAATTTGGGATTTGAGTTCATTTAATATGTTATGGCCAAATATGGAAAAATATTTAATAAATTAAATAACATTGGATTATAATTTGTAACAAGAGCTCTAGAACAACTTAAAGATTATAAAATTTGAACGCGAATTGATCGAAAATTAAATCGAAAGAAGACTTTTAAGAAGCTCACCTTAATTTTTCTTACTTTTTCCTCCAATTTTCCTTCCTTCAATTCTTCTTTCTTTCTTCTTCTTTTTTTGTCCTTCGTTTATTTCTTTTCTTGTTCTTTCTATTTTATCCTTTAAGCTTAAACTCCTAACTATGTATGCATACACATGTTTTATGAGTACTACAATTAGTTTATTACTATGGACACTAATCCATATCAAACTATCTCCAATTGGTAAAATATGATTGGAAGAGATTTCAAAAAAGTTATCTAAATATACTTTGGGCATAACACTAATCCATTTCAATTGCTTCCAAATGACCAAATTTTATTGGTTTATTATTATTTTATTGTTATTATTCTTTTTCTTCCTACTTAAGCAACCCCATATTTACATACACATTTTACGTATATAGTATGTCAGCAATTTATCCACTTTTAACTTGTTGCATTTAGGGCTGTAAATGAACAGAGCCGCTCGTGAGCTATTCGGAGTTCGGCTCGAAAAAAGTTCGTTCGAAATTCGTTCGTTTTCTAAATGAGTCGAGCTCGAACTGAGCTCAAATATATTAGTATTCGACTCGGCCAGCTCGCGAACGTGTTCGAGCTTGAGCTTTAATCGAACATGTTCATGAATATTATAAATAATTCAAACGGGTAAATAAAATAAACTATTTTTTTCAAACTCGAGCTCGAATATGTAGATTAAACGAGCATTTTTTCGAGCATTCGCGTTTAGTAAATTTTCGAGCATTTCATGAACCGAGTTCGAACCGAATTTGAACATGATAAATATTTATCGAGCCGAGCTTGAACAAAAGGAAAAAAGCTCGAATCGAGCTCGAGCTTGAATATTCCTTAACGAGTCGAGCTCGAGCATCAGGATGTTCGACTCAATTCGGTTCGTTTACAGCCTAGTTGTATTACCCTTTTTCCCAAATAATTTCCTTATCAAATTGATACATACATAGTATACACATGCACCTTGACAAAACTCCAAGTTGAAAGGTTTTAGTTTGATAACTAATCATTTCCTAAAATATTTTATTATAATTGAAAATTTTCTTTGATATAACCAAAATGGTTCAACTTACATACATATATCTATATGATATACATACATTTTAATGAATAACTGGAGATAAAGTTGAATTGGTTCGAAAATAATTGGACCAATTGTGATAGAATAAAATTTTTGGGTTTAAATTATCAAATGAAATAAATTTCATTAGAAGGCTAAATATAGTCCAATTTGAATCATCTTGGTATCAAAATGATCCCATTAGTGTCTATTTTTAAATATAAATTCTACTATTAATTAGAAAACTCAACTAAAGTCGAGACTTTTCTTAATCTTATTGCGTCTCTAAGCCCATAATTAACTAGCCAAAATAAATTGAGTTCTAATTTCATGAAATTTCTAATTATAAAATAAATTTAAATACTATATTTTCGGGGGTGTTACAATATATGTATATATATAACAGATTTCACAAAATTTCCTTAATTATATGCATTAATATATATTCATATTATATTGATCAAATTAATTTACTGTTTTTAGCAATTATCAATCAAATTAATTACTTGATTAGTTTCTCGCTCAATTACATAAGTTATTTTGCACGATTACATTTCAATTAATTAATCGGTGATGTAAATATATTATAACTTTACCTTAAATAATTAATACATTAATATTCACATTAATTACTTAATCAATATATATATATATAGGGAATGGATCAAATATAATCAATCCCTAGTGTGTAAACTATAGATCAATCTCTCACCATCCATCTACAAAATTACACGGTCATGATTTGGAGAAAAATTCGGTGGTAATTTTGTAATTTTCATAACTTTTTCAGTCTATGTGATATTTCCGTCCGTTTGTTGAAAAAAAAACTGATGTCATGCTGACTTAGCATCTAAAAAAATTCTTTAAAATTTCAAACGATCATAACTTGCTCGTTTTTCATCGGATTGGCGCAAGTAATATATCAAATTAAATGTCTTTTAATCCTCTTTCATTTAAGATCAATGAAGCATATTTTAACTAGAAAAATATGGATGAAAAATACAAAATTTTCATTTTTCCCGCGTATTCAAGCTCAGAATACTTCGTTAGCATATGACATATGTTTCGTTAGCATATGATAAATGTTTCATTAACATCAGTTATATTGGGATAGAGATTTATTAAATCATAATTAAGTATGCTTTGTTAGTGTAACACCACAATTTCTAAAATCTGAGGCGCTACATAAAATTAAATAAAATTCCTATTTTCATAACAAAAATATCACATATATCTGAGAACATTTGTAACGCCCCAATTCCTGAAATCTGAGGCGCTACACAAATGATTAAATAAAATTTCTAATTTCATAAACATTTTACCTTTAAAAAGACAATACTTTTATGGCAATTTATTTAAAAATAAAATCTACCAATCATCATTTTGGAAGACTTTAAAAACAACCAATCACAAACATATTTCACAAATGACTAGTCAATATCGAAAGTCTAATATTTGGACGAGTCCAAAATAACGGCGGGACCTGTATGATTTTAATGTTCTTAAATACAAAAAACATTCAGCGGAAGCCTATTTCGAGAAAATATTGACCAAAGTCAACGTTCAAAATTCAAAATATGATTTTTGACTTTAGTCAAAAACTTAGTTAACCCATATGTCCACGTCAGCTGCCTACATCACCTTGTACCTGAAAAATATTTTAGAAAACGTGGGCTGAGTGCCAGAAAACACTCAATGGGTTTATCGTGTTCGTCCAAACACATGCAAGGATTTTTTATATCAAAATTCAATAATCCAATGTTTATAACCATGTCCATGCGCTTAAGAATATCTATTCAAAAGCCGATAAATCAATATCCATTCAAATACACATGCGCTTAAGAATAATTATTCAAAAGCGAGCAATTCAGTATCAATTCTCATGCCAATGCGCCTAAGAATAAATTTATTCAAAAGCGAACAATTCAATCAAAAACCAATGCGCTCAAAAAACCATGTGTGGATACAAACCATATGTGATCACATAACTATCTTTCAATATAATTGACCATGCCAGAATTCATCATGCAGGTCAAAAAATATCCACGATGAGCGAAAACATTCGAAAATCATTTATGGATGAAAGCATTGTAAAAATAAAGATTTTAGTTAGTAAAACCCACCTTATAGCTAAAATAGCTGGAGCTTTACATATGTGTCTTGCAAATCCTAATTTATTCCGGGTCTCGAGTTCGGCCTACAAACGAGTAAACTTCCTATTAGTACCATGCTAGGCCCTCAAATTATAAAATCAAGTAAGTTTAGACCTAATTAAGGAACGAGTTCTCGAAATTTGGGCTCAAATGAACAACTCTTAAAAACTGGTTGGATTTAATTCAACCTAAAAGACCCAATTAAAATATTGGCCATTATAAATATTTTAAGAATGAACTCATGAAATAAATTGAAATTATCCAAGATTAAAAGATCATTACAATATTTCTCATTAAACACTTGTAGTTATCTTATTACACTCTCCAAATCTTAATTAATTACCACCTAAAATGATATATATATATATATTTCGTGAATTTTGAATGTGATTTGTGAGTCCAAAATGGAGGAGAATTGGAGTCGCCGACGGAGATGACGAGAGGAAAGAAAAAGCAATTGATTGTGATATGCTGATACGACCCAGACTCTAGGAATGAACACACGTCGACACACGTAAGTTTTGTGTCTTCTACGACTCAAACAATCAAAGGAAAATATGCGGAAGACAACGGAACAAACTAGACGACTAGAACTAATAAAAATATCTAAACTATGACACACAAAATAACACAAATCCAATGGATGAATGGGCTATTTTGGGACGGCAATTTGAAAGGTGAGGAGGATGGATTTCGTGTGTGATGATTAGGTGAAGAATGGCTTGGGTAGATAGGATATGTTAGAGATGGATTGAACTTACGTTTTGAACGAGATGAAGGACGAATAGAACACGATCTTGTGCATGATGGTGTGATGGACGACGGCGGCTATGGATGGCGTCGAAGGTGGCTGTTCGGCGGTGGTGTAGGTGTTGTGAATTACAACCCGAAAGTTGCCTTGGATCTCGAACGTATACAAGGCCAAATTCTTTAAGTTGCTCTTCGGATAGCGAGTCTCCGGCGATCCCTCGAACATGGACGACGAATTCCCTTTGTAAAACTTAGAGGTGCTAAATCTAAGAGTATGAATTTAATTATCTAAACTCACAAAAGATTAAAAGAGGATAGACGATATTGAAAGCAAAGGCTTAATAATCAAATATAGTCTAAAGTATCAAAGTAACATGGATCCCCTATTTATAATAATAGGAGGACCGAAAATATCAAGCTATATGGACGAAAACTAGAGTCCAAATCAAACTAGGATTGGACTTGGAAATTTCCTAAACTAGAATTCTATTTAAGGTAAAAATTGTAGATCTTACCTTATCTAAAATCCTAGTCAAACTATGACTAAAAGGGGCCGAAAATTACATTAAATAAATACTAAAAATCTGACTTAATACTATAGTCCAAATTAATTAAATAAAATACTATAGTCTAATAAATCAATCCCCTTAATTGGATCATCAAGGGCCGAAAACTTTGGGCTTCACCATGCTTGGCCGTGGGCTTCCAATCACACGCACACATGCACACGTACACGTCCTCATGTAATGCACTCCAAGTCTTGATCTCCATCTTCCAATGTCAACAAGTTCATCATCTTCAAGCTTCCTTGCACGTCGTCTTCTTCTTCGAGCTTCTTGCGAATTGTAGCTTGCAAATAATCTTGCAACTTCTTAGCTCGTAGTCTTGTGACGGGTCCTTTGAATTGAAGATCTTCATTGAGTTCCTCATTGCTATGGATGTCCTCATCATTCCCTCCCTGCTGAAAAGAATTCGTCCTCGAATTTGGATCCTCATCATGGTCGAATTCATCTGCAAGAAAAGGAGATAAATCAGCTACATTAAACATAGAAGAACACTTGTACTCACCAGGGAGATCAATGCGGTATGCATTATCATTAACACGGCTTAGAACAGTGAAGAGACTATCTCCACGGGGCGACAACTTGGATTTCCTCAGGTTGGGAAATCGGCCAGGGCTTAAATGAACCCAAACACGATCACCGGGCTGGAATATCACACGTTTGCACCTCGTGTTGCGTGCGGCGGTAATTCGTGAGCCTTGGTGCTCAATCCGGGCACGTACCTTCTCATGCATCTCTTGAATGAAATAAGCTCTCTTCATACCTTTAACACTCGTTAGATGCTCAACGGGTAAAGGTAACAAATCAGTAGGAGTTAGTGGATTAAATCCATAAACTACCTCAAAAGGAGACATGTTAGTAGAAGAATGCACAACTCGATTATAAGCAAATTCAGCATATGGTAGACATTCTTCCCATGACTTCAAGTTATTCTTAATTAGAGACCTAAGTAAAGCTCCTAAAGTGCGATTCACAATCTCAGTTTGACCATCGGTTTGTGGATGACATGCAGTAGAAAACAATAACTTAGTACCTAATTTTCCCCACAAAACACGCCAAAAATGTCCTAAAAACTTAGAATCCCTATCACTAACAATAGTACGAGGAATTCCATGCAATCTGACAACATGCACAAAGAACAAATTGGCAACATGTATAGCATCATCAGTTTTCCTACATGCAATGAAATGAGCCATTTTGGAAAACCTATCAACTACAACAAACACAGAATCCTTACCCGACCTAGATCTAGGTAATCCTAAGATGAAATCCAAAGAAATATCGATCCAAGGAGCTGAAGGAACGGGTAGAGGTGTGTACAATCCGAATGGGTGTGAAGTGGATTTGGCTTGACGACAAGTTATGCAACGACTACACACATTCTCTACATCCTTACGCATATGCGGCCAAAAGAAGTGTTCATGCAGCAAGTTCAATATCTTATGCACACCAAAGTGACCCATTAAACCCCCCACATGCGATTCTAACACTAATAGCTCACGCATAGAACAAGTAGGGATACATAACTTCGACTCTTTGAACAGAAAACCATCATGCACATAATAACCATCATAAGACCTAGATTTCGAACTACATGAAGCATATATGGGGCTGATGTAGGCGTCCTCAACATACAATGCTTTAATGGACTCGAAACCAAGTATCTTAGCATGCATTAAGTTCAAAAGAGCGTACCTTCTTGATAGAGCATCGGCGACGACATTATCCTCGCCTTTCTTGTACTTGACAACATACGGGAAAGACTCGATGAACTCGACCCATCTCACATGTCTCTTGTTCAGATTGTTTTGCCCTTTCAAGTGCTTCAATGATACGACCCGGCTATGCTAGGACGAATCTTGAGAACGTAGCGGAAGACTTCTGGATACAAAACACGTCAGCGAATGAAGGGCTTCAATCCGACTCGATAAACAATGGAAAAATAGACAATCTAGACAACTAAAATACGTAGACTACGACACGAATTATATAACACAATACCAAAGGTTAAAGGGCTGAATTGGGATGGATTTGAGGGCTGAATTTGTAGGGAAAATCGTGTGTGACGGCTTGTGAAGAATGGCTTGGAGAAGGTAGGATATGATAGGGATGCAACGAACTTACGGATAAAATGAACGGTGGTTGATTGCTCGAACTTGTGGCTGACTTTGAGACGTGCGTCGATGTGGATGGAAGACGTCGATGATGGTTGATGGATGATGATTCGTTGATGTGAATCACAACCCGATAGCCTCCTTGAATCTCGAACGTACCCAAGGATGAAATCTCTAAGTTGATCTTCGGATAGCGAATACCGGTTAATCCCTCAAGTGGATTAAGCAATACCCTTGAATAAGACTTAAAGTTGCTAGCTCCAAGAATATGAATTTTAAATCAAAACTCACAAAGATTTAAAAGGGGGTTGAGACAATATTGAAAGCAAAGCTTAATTAATCAAATATAGTCTAAAATAATAATGTTACATGGATCCCCTATTTATAGGCTTAGGGGGGACAAAAATAAGAAGGAAAAAGGGCCTAAAAACTGATCCAAAAGGGATCTCTAACTATACTAGGAAGTTCCCTAAACTAGAATTCTATTCAAGGTAGGAAATTGCCTTAAATACAATTCTAGTCAACCTTGACTATAATATGGACGAAAATTACACTAATAAATAAATAAAAATCTGATCTAATTAATTAAATACCATAGTCTAATTAAATACTATAGTCTTATTTAATCAATCCCTTAATTAAATAACTAAGGGGGACGAAAACTCCATGCAACTTGTCTATGCAATGTGAATGTGTCATGCATGCACAACTTGATGAGTTCTATCTTCATGCATTGTTCTTCAAATCTTGATCTCCAATCTTTGATTATTAACAAAGTAGCAATCTTTGGGATGCTCTCAATTCCTTTGTCATCTTCGAACTTCTTACATACAAATACTTGGAAAAATCCTTGCAATTGTATTGCTTGAAGTCGTGTAAATGGACCACATATTTGCAGCTCCGGATTAAGTTCTTCAAGGCTTTTCGTGGCTTTATCATTCAAGCTTTCATGATCCGTGTGGATGACGAACTCTTTGGGCCACAAGTAATGCTGCCATGTATCCAATGCACGCTTCAAAGCGTATAGCTCTTTATCGTACGTCGAATAACACAAACTGGTGCCATTGAGTTTCTCACTGAAGTAAGCTACGGGGTGTTTTTCCTGCATCAAAACTGATACGATATTGGATGGGGTGCCAACGATTGAGTTCGCACGTACGAAAGGTGCGCATAAAGGAGGCTCGAAGGGTGGATGGCGCGGCCCGAGCATGGGGAGGCGCGACCCAAGGCGCGACCTGGGGACAGACACGGCGCGACCGGGCGTCGATGGAGAGGGGTGAAAAGTGCCCAGTGAGGCGCGGCCCGGTGACAGACCCGGCGCGACCTCACTTGCACCACCAAGGCGTGACCCGACCGAAGGCGGCGCGACCGAGCCCGTGTCGCGCCTGTACGGGCGGTTCCGAATTTTGGCTTATTTTGTTTCCTAGTTTGTGTAGGATTTTATTTTGGGACTTGATCTTTTGGACCAACTATATAAGACCTTGTGTCTCATTATTTTTAGGAGACAACTTTGATATTAATTTTAAACGTGAGTTTTCACTTTTCTCTCTGAGAGAATTATCCGAGTTTCACAACACTACGTGAAATTCAATTGACTTATCAAACGGATTCACATCCCCGTTTGTGGCGTCCTCCATACAATCCGAGTTCGTGTTTCCAATTGATCGAGGGTCGCGCGGATTCAATCAATTCGTGGTTCAAATTCATTGTGAAGCTAGGGTTTGGATATTCATCCCCAATTGTTCGTGTAACCTGATACTCCTGGGAAAACAACGCTATCGTCGTCGTCTTGCCGGTGAGGATCGCATCAAGTGGTATCAAAGCTTCGGCTTTGTATCAGGTTCCATTTACCCTTTAATTTCTGTATTTAATTTTTTGTTCTTGATTTAAAAAAAAAAAAGGAGACGCTGATAAAAAAAAATAGCAAAATTAAAAAAAAAACAACGAAGCTGATCTGAAAAAAAAAAATCGTTGAGTTTTGTTTTGAATTTCTCGCTGGAAATTTCGTTGAGTTTTGTGGTGTTGATATAACTTGTTGGGGAGTGCTGTTTTGGAGTTTGGAGTGTATTGAGGGAGAGTATTGTTGGTGTTGAAAAAAAAAAGGAGAAAAAAAACGAAAAAAAAAATCGTGAAAAAAAAGAAAAAAAGGAAGAAAGAAGAAAAGAAGAGATGATTGATTCTGCTGGTTATGGAGATAGAAAATATCATAGAGATGAATGTGAGGAGTATTGGGAAACAGACGTTCCACTATTCCGAGGTACGAGAGATCCTGAGTCGTACCTAGAGTGGGAAAGGAAGATAGAACTGTTGTTTGACTATCACGATTATCCTGAGCGGAGGAAGGTTAAGATCGCTGCTAGTGGATTCTGTGATGAAGTGCTTACCTGGTGGAATCAGTTTTATTCCATGAGGCGACGTATTGGAGAGCCAATTGATACGTGGCAGATGATGAAGAGGGTGCTGAGAAGGCGTCACGTGCCTTACTCTTCTCAACGGGAGCTAGAGGATATGGTGCAAGGAGCAATCAAAGTGGAGAAACGACTTAGGTGGAGGGATGATAATACTACACCTACAAAATCCTCTACATGGAATTTTGATTGGAGTTCTATCACAAGCGTGCTAGAGTCGGGTTTAGAGATGGCGACCTCCTACAATTCAGACATTTGCAATGGAAGAAACATGATTGTTGAAGATGTTGATGGTCCGGAGGGGCTCGTTGAGGAGGATTCAAATGTGGGGGAGACAACCATAGATGATTCAGTTTCTAAAGCTTGTGATGTTGAAGAAGCAACTCCAGAACAGTTAATTTCGATTAAAGTTGATGAGCCAAAACTAGAGCCAGTTAACAGAGGACAGCCAGAAGTGGAAGAAATAAATTCTAACATTTGTCATCCACGAGTTTCTTGTGATGTTTTTGTCTTACAGGTTGATGCAGACGTACCGCCAAACATAGAAGTGTCACCAAATTTATTGTTGAATACTATGAACATGCAGTCTATGGTGTTGAAGTGGCGTCCGTTTGGCACAAGCTGGATAATCTTGAAGATGTCTCTTATACAGCCTGTGGTGGAATATTTTGATGATTGGTTCGTGTTCGTTTTTGATCCAGGAGGAGGTACAGATTTGAGGACAAATCCCTTTCAAGAGAAGAGGAATGATACGATATTGGATGGGGTGCCAACGATTGAGTTCGCACGTACGAAAGGTACGCGTAAAGGAGGCTCGAAGGGTGGACGGCGCGGCCCGAGCATGGGGAGGCGCGACCCGAGGCGCGACCCGGGGACAGACACGGCGCGATCGGGCGTCGATGCAGAGGGGTGAAAAGTGCCCAGTGAGGCGCGGCCCGGTGACAGACCCGGCGCGACCTCACTTGTGCCACCAAGGTGTGACCCGACCGAAGGCGACGCGACCGAGCCCGTGTCGCGCCTGTACGGGCAGTTCCGAATTTTGGCTTATTTTGTTTCCTAGTTTGTGTAGGATTTTATTTTGGGACTTGATGTTTTGGACCAACTATATAAGACCTTGTGTCTCATTATTTTCAGGAGACAACTTTGATATTAATTTTAAACGTGAGTTTTCACTTTTCTCTCTGAGAGAATTATCCGAGTTTCACAACACTACGTGAAATTCAATTGACTTATCAAACGGATTCACATCCCCGTTTGTGGCGTCCTCCATACAATCCGAGTTCGTGTTTCCAATTGATCGAGGGTCGCGGATTCAATCAATTCGTGGTTCAAATCCATTGTGAAGCTAGGGTTTGGATATTCATCCCCAATTGTTCGTGTAACCTGATACTCCTGGGAAAACAACGCTATCGTCGTCGTCTTGCCGGCGAGGATCGCATCAAAAACAGCACCAATACCTATCCCGGAGGCATCACACTCAATCTCAAAAGTTTTGGAAAAATCAGGTAAACACAAAACAGGAGCAGAACATAACAAAGATTTCAAAGTATTAAAAGCATGCTCTTGTTGTTTACCCCACTCAAATTTCCGGTCCTTCTTACTTAGCTCAGTAACAGGGGCGGCTATACTTGATGAGGACATCCATAGCAATGAGGAAGTCAATGAAGAGCTTCAATTCAAAGGCCCCGTCATAAGACTACGAGCTAAGAAGTTGCAAGAATATTTGCAAGCTACACTCCGCAAGAAGCTTGAAGAAGAAGACGGCGTACAAGGAAGCTTGAAGATGATGAACTTATTGACATTGGAAGATGGAGATCAAGACATGGAGAACACAACATGAAGATGTGCACGTGTGCATGTGGGCGTGTGCATGAGCCCAAGAAGTGAAGAGAATCGGCCCAAATTAACAAGGCCAATTTTCGGTCCTTGTTGATTTTTATCTAGTAGTTATTTTATTTTGGACTATAGTATTTATTTTATTTAATCATACTATAGTTAGGATCAGATTTATTTAATTAAATAGGTCAATTTTCGGTTACAATAAGTCATGGTTTGACTAGGATTTTAGATAAGGTAAGATCTACAAGTTCTACCTTAAATAGAATTCTAGTTTAGGAAACTTCCAAGCACAATCCTAGATTGACTTGGACTAGTTATTTTCGTCCATTATAGCTAGGATTTTCGGCCCTCTATTATTATAAATAGAGGTACCATGTGACATTCATACTTTAGATTATATTTGATTATTAAGCCTTTGCTTTCAATATCGTCTCTCCCCGTTTAATCTTTTGTGAGTTTAGATAAATTAAATTCATACTCTTAGATTTAGCACCTCTAAGTTTTACAAAGGGAATTCGCCGTCCACGTTCGAGGGATCGTCGGAAACTCGCTATCGAAGAACAACTTAAAGAATTTGGCCTTGTGTACGTTCGAGATTCAAGGCAACTTTCGGGTTGTAATTCACATCGACTTAACACCTTCATCAACGCCGATCGACGCCATTCATCACCACCATTCGTCCGTTCCAAGACCAGCCCCATCGTGTTCAAGTTCATCGTCATTCCGTTCAATCCGTAAGTTCAATACAACTCTATCATATCCTATCTACCCTAGCCCTTCTAAACCTATTCATCACCATCGAAATACCTTCATAATTCTCGTCCCTAAAACCATCCAAATCAGCCCCTTATCCTTTTGGATATTGTGTTATTTTGTGTGTCATTGTCTAGGTATTTTAGTTGAGTCTTAGTCGTCTAGTTTAATCCGTTATCTTCCGCATATTTTACTTTGATTGTTTGAGTCATCGTAGACACAAAACTTACGTGTGTCGACGTGTGTTCGTTCCTAGAGTCCGGGTCGTATCATAAAAGTGGTATCAAAGCCACGTCGGCTTTGGTTCGTTTTTGTGTCGTATTTTATTTTACGTTGAATCGAGTTGTAATTTAATTCCGTATTGTTCATTGTTACAAAAAAAAAAAAAGCTTCGATAAAAAAAAAAACGATCGAAAAAAAAAAAAAAAAAAAGAAATCGGATAAAAAAAAAAAAAGAATCCGAAATCAAAAAAAAAAATAAAAAAAAATACATTGTTTCCTTTTAAGTTCAATTTTAATTTTGGTACTTTCCTTTTGGTACTAGTTGTTAGTTGGTAATTACCTTAATAAGTCTTTTCTTATTTTTGGTAGTTTCCTTCAAGTTTGTTTTACTTTAGGAACTTTCCATACAAGTTCTATTTCTTGTTGGTAACTTCCTTAAGTGTCTTATTTTATTTTTTGGTTCATTCCTTCTAGAGTCTAGGCTAATTAAGGTATTTAGATTGTGTCACATAGATTGATACATATCCAAATCCCCTACTTACCTTATCTCTTTCTTCTTTCCTTATCTCTTCTACTTCTTTCCTTTCCTACCCTACCCTACCATACTCGACCAACACTCCTACACACACAAACAAATCGGCCACCCCATCCCTATACTACATCAACATTCGGCCACCCCATACCCACACATACTCAACCCGTATCTCATCTATACATACCAAATTCATCTTTGTTCCGAGAATAGCATTCCCGTCCTTCCTCGAAACAAACCACACGATTCCCTTACCTTCATATACACGATTTTCACACACTGTGCACCCATATATTTGAGTGATACACGAGTGGAAAAATCAAGAGTGAAAACAAACGAGCGACAGTGAGATTATGAGGATCTTCCTTGTTTTCCTTTACGTTTGTTCGTTTTGTAGGTATCATGAAGAAAGGAACCCACACCGAGTCATCCTCTATACCACCATTCGACCCCCAGTCGACTTTTCCATCTTTGGACCCATCCAAAGACCCAACCAAAGCACCCATGGAGTCATCTTCGGATCCACCCGCACCGTGGGATCCCAAGTACCATTTTCAAGCGTTGTCTAAGCATGTTCAAAGACAACACCAGGCCCTCTCCGACAAGATAGACGATTTAGTGCATGCGCTTGAACGCACTAAAACAACACCTGTCTTTCCTCCACCCATTCGAGGAAACCAACGCTTAGAGCGTCACAACGAGCCTGAAGAGGAGTACTTTGATGAGAATACTGAAGAATTTGACCGAGGACGTCGCCCGAGACGAGGCCATAGTCGAGATGACTATGAAGAAGATCGAATGCTCCACAACATCAAAACGAGCATCCCAGAATTTGAAGGCCTTCACGATCCCGATATCTATCTTGATTGGGAACGTAAGGTAGAGAAGATTTTTGCATGCTATGATTTTTCAGAAGCTAAAAAGGTGCAGCTAGCATGTTTGGAGTTTAAAGGCTACGCAGCCACTTGGTGGGAGATGCAGCAAGAAAGAAGACGAAGAAACCGAAATCTGCCCATTGACAATTGGGAGGAGATGAAAGGATTCTTGCGTGGACACTTCATTCCAGTCCACTACGAAAGAGAGCTTGAAAAGTAGCTCAATCGGATCAAGCAAGGAGCCAGATCGATTGAAGAGTACCATAAAGAGCTCGAAACTGCCCTGAATCGAGTTGGAAAAGAAGAGACCTTGAATGCTACCATCATTCGGTACATTGAAGGTATGAATCCCGACATTGCCTATGAAGTAGAACTCAAGGAGTTCACCAGCATAGAGAGAATGGTGCAGTACGCATCAATTGTGGAAAAGCAGCTACGAGAAGGTCGTCGTCGATCCAATCAAGGTTCAGCCACTACTCGACCATCTTGGAGTAAAGGTACACCTTCCACATCACCTTCTACTCCTTCTGTTGATTCCACACGACCCCAAGGTCAATCCGGTCCTCCGGAACGCCGTTTCGACCGTTCTACACCACAAGCAAGCTGTAGACCCGAGTCTACACCCAGACCACCATTCCAATGACCCAATCAACCTAATCCAGCGCCGAATTCAGCCCCTAGCCGAGCCCGTGACATCAAGTGTCATAAATGCCAAGGTTGGGGTCATTTTCAGAACCAATGTCCAAACCGGCGTGTTCTGTTCCTCAATGAACAGAATGGACTGGAATCAGCCAGTGAAGATGAAGAGGAGCCTCAGGCCGCCGCCCCTGAAGCAGTTGAGGTCCCTAAAGTCGAGCCAGATGATGAAGAAGTCGAGCTACCTCATGTCAGCTTGGTTTCTATTCGCAGTCTGAACATCAACCGTGAAGACGAAGAGCAATCGCAACGAGAGAACATCTTCTACACTCGAGTTGCCATCAAAGATCAGACTTGTGCCATGATCATCGACAGTGGGAGTGTAATCAACGCAATCAGTCAGTATGCCGTTGATAAACTCGCCCTCACCACAACAAAGCATCCAAAACCGTACAAGTTGCAATGGCTCACATATCGCGGATCCATTCGAGTGACAGGTCAGGTACACGTTACTTTTACTAAAGGTCGCTATTCTGACACTGTTCTTTGTGATGTTATTTCCATAGAAGCAGCCCATATACTTTTAGGAAGACCGTGGTAGTTCGACAGAAAAACGGTTCACGATGGTTTGGCCAACACCTATTCGATCACTAGGGACGGCCGCACCACTGTACTCAAGCCACTCACTCCTAAAGCCGTTGCAGAGGATCAAGAAAGGATGCAAGAGAGATTCAAGCAAGAACGGGCAAAACAAGCCGCAGCCGCAGCCCGAACCAGTTCGGCCGCCACCTCTCAGCCGAACACCACACAAAGTTCGACCAATGCAGCCCCTAAGACACCTTCTAATGATGTCTTAGCTCGTGGAAAAGCAACCGGATCAGCCCCAAGTCAAGAGAAGAATCGATCCCTGTTCATCTCAGTTAAAGGCGTAGAAAAAGCACTAAAAGCAGGTTTACCTTTCGTTCTTTTATCTTATAAGGACAGTGCTACTAATGGTGTTTCTTTGCCTTGTGATGTGCAGCCCCTTATGGAGGAGTTCGCGGACGTGTTCCCGGAAAAGATTCCAAGTGGATTACCTCCAGTTCGTGGGATCGAGCACCAGATCGACTTCATACCCGGCGCAGTATTGCCCAACAGACCAGCGTACCACACGTCCCCTGAAGAGACGAAGGAGATCGATCGCCAAGTGAAGGAGTTGCTGGAGAAGAAGCAAATCCGAGAGTCGATGAGCCCTTGTGCAGTTCCAGTCATTCTAGTGCCCAAGAAGAACAACGAATAGAGAATGTGCATGGATTGCCGCACCATCAACAAGATAACAGTTAAGTACAGATTTCCTATCCCTAGACTTGATGATATGCTAGATGAATTAAGTGGTTCTAATGTGTTTTCTAAGATAGATTGGAGATCTGGATATTTTAAAGTTAGAATGCATGAAGGGGATGAATGGAAAACTGCGTTTAAAACAAAGCATGGTTTATATGAGTGGTTAGTTATGCCTTTTGGTCTCACTAATGCACCGAGCACGTTTATGAGGTTAATGAATCATGTTTTGCGTGATGTGATTGGTAAATTTGTTGTTGTCTACTTTGATGATATGTGTGTAGTCGTTGCATTACTTGTCTACTTTGGTAAATTTTGCGTTTATGAGCACGTTTAATGAATGTGTGTAGTCGTTGCATTACTTGTCCACAAGCTAAATCCACTTCACACCCGTTCGGTTTATACTCGCCCTTACCCGCTCCTTCTTCTCCTTGGATTGATGTTTCTATGGATTTCATCTTACGATTGCCTAGATCTAGGTCGGGTAATGATGAAGCCACGAAAAGCCTTGAAGAACTTAATCCGGAGCTGCAAATACGTGGTCCATTTACACGACTTCGGGCAATACAATTGCAAGGATTTTTCCAAGCATTTGTATGTAAGAAGTTCGAAGATGACAAAGGAATTGAGAGCATTCCAAAGATTGTTACCTTGTTAACAATTAAAGATTGGAGATCAAGGTTTGAAGAGCAATGCATGAAGATAGAACTCATCAAGTTGTGCATGCGTGGCAGATTCGCGTTGCATGGAATTTTCGTCCCTTAGTTGATTTAATTAGGGATTGAATTTTATTTAGACTATAGTATTTATTTAATTATGTTAGTCTATAGTTTAGTTCAGATTTTTATTTAATTTAATGTAATTTTCGTCCATATTATAGTCAAGATTGACTAGAATTGTATTTAAGGCAATTTCCTACCTTGAATAGAATTCTAGTTTAGGGAACTTCCTAGTATAGTTAGAGATCCCTTTTGGATCAATTTTTTAAGCCTTTTTGATGCATAATTTCATTCCCTTATGTCCTATAAATAGGGGAACCATGTCACATTGTTACTTTAGACTATATTTGATTAATTAAGCTTTGCTTTCAATATTGTCTCAACCCCCTTTTAAATCTTTGTGAGTTTTGATTTAAAATTCATATTCTTGGAGCTAGCAACTTTAAGTCTTATTCAAGGATATTGCTTAATCCACTTGAGGGATTAACCGGTATTCGCTATCGAAGATCAACTTAGAGATTTCATCCTTGGGTACGTTCGAGATTCAAGGAGGCTATCGGGTTGTGATTCACATCAACGAATCATCATCCATCAACCATAATCGACACCATCCATACTTCATCAACGCACGCTTCAATTCAGCCCCCAAGATCGTGATCGTGTTCTACGCCAATCCATCCATACCGTAAGTTCGTTTAACTCTATCATATCCTATCTACCCTAGCCATTCTTCACCTACACCTCACATTCAAAATACCATCATCATCACCGTCCTTATTCTCATCCTTTACAGCCCTCTTTCTCTTGGTTTGTGTTATATAGTTTGTGTCATTTTTCTAGGTATTTTAGTTGTCTAGATTGTCTATTTTTCCATTGTTTATCGAGTCGGATTGAAGGCCTTCATTCGCTGACGTGTTTCACATCCTTAAGTTTTCCGCTACGTTCCCAAGATTCGTCCTAGCATAGTCCGGGTCGTATCATAAATTTGGTATCAGAACCACGTCAGCTCTGCTGGTCGTGGTTCAATCCGACGTGTCATTTTTATCCTACGTGTCGTCTTACGTGTTTTCTTTATTTTTTATTTTATCGAATTGTAATAGCATAGCTATCAATTGAAAAAAAAAAGGAGCATCGACAAAAAAAAAGAGAGAAAAAGCCGTCGAAAATAAAAAAAAATTCGGATAAAAAAAAAAGAAAAAAAAATCCGAAAATTAAAAAAAAAAAAAAGAGGTATATTCATTGTGTTACCATTTGAGTCTTGATTTATTTTGGTAATTTCCTTTTAGTAATACATCTTATTTGGTAGTTACCTTGTGAGTCTATTTTATTTTTGGAGCTTTCCTTCTAAGTTCTATTTTAATTTTGGTAGTTTCCTTCTAGGATAATTCCTTAGTTGGTAACTTCCTTTAGAGTCTTATTTTATTTTTGGAACTTTCCTTCCAAGTTTTTATTTTATTTTGGAAGTTTCCTTTTGAGTTGTAAATTATTTTTGGTTCTTTCCTTTTAGAGTCTAGTTCAATTAGGATATTTAGATTGTGTCACAATTGTGTAACACTTTCCAAATTACCTAATCTTTCTTTCCTTCTTCTTTCCTATTTCTTTCCTTCTACCTTTGAGATTTATTTTTGGATCTTCTACACTATTTAGGACTTCAAAAATACATCTAATTCTTTCCTTTTCTAGCTTTCTTCCATCCAAATTCTTCCAAACCTTCCATATACACTTCCTCCCTTCAAATTTTCATCCACCATCATCAAGGGGATCGAAAATTCATCTTATTCCACATATATCATCTGTTCATACCCATATACACCATCCGGACCATACACATATGCACCCATGTACCATCCGGTCCATGCACCATACACCAATCATACTCCGTATACCCGTACACCGTATACACCAAATTCTCGCCATCTCTACCGCAACAACAACATGATCATACCTGAGTTTGAAGGTCTATACTATCCCGACATCTATTTGGATTGGGAATGCAAAGTAGACAAACTTTTTGGGTGCTATGACTTCCCCGAGAAAAAGAAAGTGAAGCTAGTTTCGTCAAAGTTTAAAGGCTACGCAACAACATGGTGGGAATTCCAGCAGAATCGGTGCCACAGAGATCGCCTTCCACCCATCGACACATGGCGTGAGTTGAAAGATTTGATGCGGAAACGCTTCATTCCAGACCACTACCAATGGGAGTTGGAGGAAAAGCTATACAAGCTCAGACAAAGAAATCGAAGTGTAAATGACTACTACAACAAAATGATTGAAGCCATGAGACGAGCTTATGTAGAAGAATATCCAGAAGACACCATGGATAGATTTCTAGCTGGTCTACGAAGAGCAATCCGTGAAAGAGTAGCATTGTACCGCTTCGACGAGTTGGAAGACATGGTGGAATACGCCATTCGGATAGAAAAGTGGCTAGAAGAACTAGAGATGAAGTCAAAAGAGGAGGTTCAAGTAGAGTCGAGCATTGCCACCCATGATGCTTCTATTTCCAAGGTACCAATTCTAGACTTCGATGAAGTACCTTTTATCTCATTACCGTCTGTTTCTATGTGCTTAGAAGATGAGATAGTTGAAGAATTTAAGCCGGAAGTAAACATGATAGAAACATCGAATGAGGAGATGCCAGTTTTGGAGGAGTTAGTTCAAGACGATTGTAATCAAGAGGAGTTGGTTTCCATTCATGTTGATGAAGAGGTGCCCATTCTCGAAATTACTAATCCGGAGAAGACAAGTATAGAAGATTGCAATTTGGATGTTTTGTCCATGGAGATGACAAGTCCTGAAGATTGTATGGATGATAAACTACAAATTGTGAATTTGGAGATCCATGATGCAGTTAAGGAAGCCGAAGAAGTTGAAGAGTTGTTGGAGATACAACCTTGTTATGAAAGGGAGAATGACATCAGTGGAGCAATGGTTGAAGATCACAAAGAATTCGATCAAGCAAGCATGGAAGAGCTACCGATTTCTAACATTTTTTGTCAACCGTTTTCTTGTGATATCTTTATTCTACAGGTTGTTGAAGAAATTCCATTGGAAGTTGATGTACCACCAGATTTGATCATGAATGCCATGTCAAGGCAATCTATGGAGCTAGAGTTTCGGATGATTAACACAAGTGGAATGTTCTCGTTCATGTTCATGAAGATGTGTTTTATGCAGCTTGTGTAAAAAGAATTTGATGGCCAGTTCGTGTTCGTCTTTGATCCCGGAGCTTTGAATTCGAGGACGAATTCTTTTCAAGAGGAGGGGAATGATGAAGCCACAAAAAGCCTTGAAGAACTTAATCTGGAGCTGCAAATACGTGGTCCATTTACACGACTTCGGGCAATACAATTGCAAGGATTTTTCCAAGCATTTGTATGTAAGAAGTTCGAAGATGACAAAGGAATTGAGAGCATCCCAAAGATTGTTACCTTGTTAACAATTAAAGATTGGAGATCAAGGTTTGAAGAGCAATGCATGAAGATAGAACTCATCAAGTTGTGCATGCGTGGCAGATTCGCGTTGCATGGAATTTTCGTCCCTTAGTTGATTTAATTAGGGATTGAATTTTATTTAGACTATAGTATTTATTTAATTATGTTAGTCTATAGTTTAGTTCAGATTTTTATTTAATTTAATGTAATTTTCGTCCATATTATAGTCAAGATTGACTAGAATTGTATTTAAGGCAATTTCCTACCTTGAATAGAATTCTAGTTTAGGGAACTTCCTAGTATAGTTAGAGATCCCTTTTGGATCAATTTTTTAAGCCTTTTTGATGCATAATTTCGTTCCCTTATGTCCTATAAATAGGGGAACCATGTCACATTGTTACTTTAGACTATATTTGATTAATTAAGCTTTGCTTTCAATATTGTCTCAACCCCCTTTTAAATCTTTGTGAGTTTTGATTTAAAATTCATATTCTTGGAGCTAGCAACTTTAAGTCTTATTCAAGGATATTGCTTAATCCACTTGAGGGATTAACCGGTATTCGCTATCGAAGATCAACTTAGAGATTTCATCCTTGGGTACGTTCGAGATTCAAGGAGGCTATCGGGTTGTGATTCACATCAACGAATCATCATCCATCAACCATAATCGACACCATCCATACTTCATCAACGCACGCTTCAATTCAGCCCCCAAGATCGTGATCGTGTTCTACGCCAATCCATCCATACCGTAAGTTCGTTTAACTCTATCATATCCTATCTACCCTAGCCATTCTTCACCTACACCTCACATTCAAAATACCATCATCATCACCGTCCTTATTCTCATCCTTTACAGCCCTCTTTCTCTTGGTTTGTGTTATATAGTTTGTGTCATTTTTCTAGGTATTTTAGTTGTCTAGATTGTCTATTTTTCCATTGTTTATCGAGTCGGATTGAAGGCCTTCATTCGCTGACGTGTTTCGCATCCTTAAGTCTTCCGCTACGTTCCCAAGATTCGTCCTAGCATAGTCCGGGTCGTATCAGGTAAGGATTCTGTTTTTGTTGTAGTTGATAGGTTTTCCAAAATGGCTCATTTCATTACATGTAGGAAAACTGATGATGCTATACATGTTGCCAATTTGTTCTTTGTGCATGTTGTTAGATTGCATGGAATTCCTTGTACTATTGTTAGTGATAGGGATTCTAAGTTTTTAGGACATTTTTGGCGTGTTTTGTGGGGAAAATTAGGTACTAAGTTATTGATGAGGACATCCATTGCAATGAGGAAGTCAATGAAGAGCTTCAATTCAAAGGACCCGTCACAAGACTACGAGCTAAGAAGTTGCAAGATTATTTGCAAGCTACAATTCGCAAGAAGCTTGAAGAAGAAGACGGCGTGCAAGGAAGCTTGAAGATGATGAACTTGTTGACATTGGAAGATGGAGATCAAGACATGGAGAACACAACATGAAGTTGTGCATGTGTGCATATGGACGTGTGCATGTGCATGTTGGAGAGTCACGGCCGAGCTTTGAAGAGAAGGCCAATTTTCGGTCCTTGTTGATTTTATTTAGTAGTTATTTTATTTTAGACTATAGTATTTATTTTATTTAATTATACTATAGTTAGGATCAGATTTTATTTAATTAAATAGGGTAATTTTCGGCCATCAATAGTCCAAGTCATAGGTTTGACTAGAATTTTAATTAAGGGAAGAAACTACCTTAAATAGAATTCTAGTTTAGGAAAACTTCCAAGTCCAATTCTAGATCAACTTGGAATCATTATTTTCGGCCCTTAGCTATAGGATTTTCGATCCACCTATTGTTATAAATAGGGGATCCATGCTTCATTGTTACTTTAGACTATATTTGATTATTAAGCCTTTGCTTTCAATATCGTCTCTCCCCGTTTAATCTTTTGTGAGTTTAGATAATTAAATTCATACTCTTAGATTTAGCACCTCTAAATTTTACAAAGGGAATTCGCCATCCACGTTCAAGGGATCGTCGGAAACTCGCTATCCGAAGAGCAACTTAAAGAATTTGGCCTTGTGTACGTTCGAGATTCAAGGCAACTTTCGGGTTGTAATTCACAACACCTTCAACACCGCCGCCGTTCACCACCTTCACGACGCCGTCATCACCACCGTTCGTCCGCCTCAAGTCCAGCCACCACCGTGATCAAGATCGTGTCCAATTCATCGTCATCTTGTTCAATCCGTAAGTCCATCACAACTCTATCATATCCTATCTACCCTAGCCATTCTAAAACATTCCAACACCATCGAAATTCCATCCTCACAACCTTCATCATAGCCGTCCA
The DNA here is from genome assembly GCA_026008535.1 of Perilla frutescens. NCBI lineage: Eukaryota > Viridiplantae > Streptophyta > Magnoliopsida > Lamiales > Lamiaceae > Perilla > Perilla frutescens. Next base: position 48,157,388 of record BRKX01000012.1, read on the forward strand.
TAACAGCCCTTTGTTCATTGGATTTGTGTTATTTTGTGTGTCATACGTCTAGGTATTTTATTTGGTCTTAGTCGTCTAGTTTGTTCCATAATTCTTCCGCATATTTTTACTTTGATTCTTGAGTCATAGAAGACACAAAAACTTACGTGTGTCGACGTGTGTTCGTTCTTAGAGTTCGGGTCGTATCATAAAAGTGGTATCAAAGCCACGTCGGCTTTGGTTCGATTTTTGTGTCGTTATTTTATTTTACGTTTAATCGAGTTGTAATTTAATTCCCGTATTGTTCATTGTTAAAAAAAAAAAGAGAGAAGAAAAGGCACGATCAAAAAAAAAAAAGAGACAAAAAAAAAGCCGATCGAAAATAAAAAAAAAAAAAAACAAAAAAACTGAAAATTCATTGTTTCCATCTTGTTCAATTTTTAATTTTGGTACTTTCCTTTTGGTACTAGATCATAGTTGGTAATTACCTTAGTGAGTTATCTTATTTTTGGTAGTTTCCTTCTAGTTTGATTTTTATTTTTGGAACTTTCCATACAAGTTCTATTTCTTGTTGGTAACTTCCTTAAGTGTCTTATTTTATTTTTGGTTCATTCCTTCTAGAGTCTAGGCTAATTAAGGTATTTAGATTGTGTCACATAGATTGATACATATCCAAATCCCCTACTTACCTTATCTCTTTCTTCTTTCCTTATCTCTTCTAATTCTTTCCTTCTTCTATCTAGATTTATTTTTGGAATTCCTAAACCTATTTGGAACTTCAATAATTGATCTACTTCTTTCCTTTCCTACTATCCTACCATACTCGACCACCACCTCTAAACCCTACAACCATTCGGCCCCCATCCCTAACACCACTACAATCGGCCACCCTACTACATACACATACTCAACTCGTATCTCATCTACACATACCAAATTCATCTCGTTCCAAGAATAGCATTTCCGTCCTTCCTCTGAACAAAGCACACGAGTTCCTACTCCCATATACATGATTTTCACACACTGTGCACCCATATATTGAGTGATACACGAGTGGTAAAATCAAGAGAGAAAACAAACGAGTGACGTGAGATTGTGAGGTCCTACCTTGTTTTCCGTCACGTTTGTTCGTTTTGCAGGACAAATGGCTATAGCTCAGCCACCACAACTAGATCAATGGGAAAATATTTTCTACACCCGTTGTTCCATCCAAGACAAAATTTGTTCCATGATTATTGACAGTGGAAGTGTAGTAAACGCCGTTAGTCAATATGCAGTGGACAAGCTCGGCCTCGTACCACAAAAGCATCCCAAGCCCTATAAGTTGCAGTGGCTTACAGATAGTGACGAATTCAGAGTCACCAGTCAGGTAAGTGTCGGATTTACTATTGGTCGATATACTGACACTTTTTTATGTGATGTCGTCCCTATGGAGGCAATACACATTCTTCTAGGTCGACCGTGGCAATTCGATCGAAGAGTAGTGCACGATTGTCGCGCCAACACTTATTCCTTTGCTTGGAATGGACGATCCACCAGACTGAGGCCTTTGGTGCCTGAGGACGTCATTGAGGATCAGAAGAGGATGCAAGAAAAGTTTAAAGCCGAAAGGGAAAAGAAAGCCGCAGCTACCGAGTGCGAACCAATCGCCACCGTCCCTAACCCTATATCGTCACCGTTGGAGTCTTGTTCACATCAAGACGTGTCGTATAGTTCATCCAACACAGATCACCAGTTAAATTTAGACATGATAAGTGAAGCTACAATCCCGTCCCAGCCTATATGCATTGATCCAACACTTAATCCAGGTAAGTCGGATAATTTGTTAATTTCTCAGAACAGTGCTACTAATGATTGTTTTTCTAGTGATGTGCAGATCGAGAAGAGAGAGTTCGAGATTGAGCAGCCTGGAATAGCTACATTCGACCCTGATGGCAGCTCGGAAGAAGTTTCCAACTCTCAAGAGGAGATCAACGAAGAGCTGAAGTTGGAGCATGATGATGTTCGACTTAGAGATCAGCTTGTTCTAGATAAGTCGCCCAACACCCACATTGTTTATCTTAAGGATGTGTTACATGAAATCGAGAGAGGTAAGTGCCGTCTATCCTATTCTAGCGTTAATAGGTATTTGATGAGTATAGTTGAATCCATGTTTCTTTTTAGAACTAATTTAACATTTGGATTTGACTTGAATTGCATGAAAAGGTTGGATAGTAGAAAACCATTGTTTGTTCCAACCAAGTGTAAGATGCAAGCATGGTACTTGAATTCGATTAGTTTGTGTTTTTCCATTGCTCATCCGAAAGCTATTCATTGTGTTGAACATGCTGGAAATTGCATAATTGTTTATTATACCATGTTAGATCCATTATATGTTACATGTTGGATAGTTGATTGTCTTGTTGAGTGTTGTACTGACGCGTTGTCTAGGAGGTACGCTCTTTTGAACTTAATGCATACTAAGATGCTTGGTTTTGAGTCTATTAAAGCTTTGTATGTTGAGGACGCCTATTTAAGCCCCATCTATGCTTCATGTAGCTCGAAATCTAGGTCTTATGATGGTTATTATGTGCATAATGGTTTCTTGTTCAAAGAGTCGAAATTATGCATCCCTACTTGTTCTATGCGTGAGTTATTGGTGTTAGAATCGCATGCGGGAGGTTTAATGGGTCACTTTGGTGTGCATAAGACATTGAACTTGCTGCATGAACACTTCTTTTGGCCGCATATGCGTAAGGATGTAGAGAACGTGTGTAGTCATTGCATTACTTGTCGTCAAGCTAAATCCACTTCACACCCCTTTGGTCTTTATTCGCCCCTACCCGCCCCCTCTTCTCCTTGGATTGATATTTCTATGGTTTTCATCTTAGGATTGCCTAGATCTAGGTCGGGTAAGGATTCTGTGTTTGTTGTAGTTGATAGGTTTTCCAAAATGGCTCATTTCATTGCGTGTAGGAAAACTGATGATGCTATACATGTTGCCAACTTGTTCTTTGTGCATGTTGTTAGATTGCATGGAATTCCTCGTACTATTGTTAGTGATAGGGATTCTAAGTTTTTAGGACACTTTTGGCGTGTTTTGTGGGGAAAATTAGGTACTAAGTTATTGTTTTCTACTGCATGTCATCCACAAACCGATGGTCAAACTGAGGTTGTGAATCGTACTTTAGGAGCTTTACTTAGGTCTCTAATTAAGAATAATTTGAAGTCATGGGAAGAATGTTTACCATATGCTGAATTTGCTTATAATCGTGTTGTGCATTCTTCTACTAACATGTCTCCTTTTGAGGTTGTTTATGGATTTAATCCACTAACTCCTACTGATTTGTTACCTTTACCTGTTGAGCATCTAACAAGTGTTAAAGGTATGAAAAGAGATGATTTTATTCAAGAGATGCATGAGAAGGTACGTGCCCGGATTGAGCATCAAGGCTCCCGGATCGCCGCCGCATGCAACACGAGGCGTAAACGTGTCATCTTCCAGCCCGGTGATCGTGTTTGGGTTCATTTAAGCCCCGGACGATTTCCTAACTTGAGAAAGTCCAAGTTGTCACCCCGTGGAGATGGTCCCTTCACTGTTCTAAGCCGAGTCAATGACAATGCATACCGCATTGATCTACCTGGTGAGTATAAGTGTTCTTCTACGTTTAACGTTGCTGATTTATCTCCTTTTCTTGCAGATGAATTCGACCATGATGAGGATCCAAATTCGAGGACGAATTCTTTTCAGCAGGGAGGGAATGATGAGGACATCCATAGCAATGAGGAAGTCAATAAAGAGCTTCAATTCAAAGGACCCGTCACAAGACTACGAGCTAAGAAGTTGCAAGATTATTTGCAAGCTACAATTCGCAAGAAGCTTGAAGAAGAAGACGGCGTGCAAGGAAGCTTGAAAGTGATGAACTTGTTGACATTGGAAGATGGAGATCAAGACATGGAGAACACAACATGAAGTTGTGCATGTGTGCATATGGACGTGTGCATGTGCATGTTGGAGAGTCACGGCCGAGCTTTGAAGAGAAGGCCAATTTTCGGTCCTTGTTGATTTTATTTAGTAGTTATTTTATTTTAGACTATAGTATTTATTTTATTTAATTATACTATAGTTAGGATCAGATTTTATTTAATTAAATAGGGTAATTTTCGGCCATCAATTGTCCAAGTCATAGGTTTGACTAGAATTTTAATTAAGGGAAGAAACTACCTTAAATAGAATTCTAGTTTAGGAAAACTTCCAAGTCCAATTCTAGATCAACTTGGAATCATTATTTTCGGCCCTTAGCTATAGGATTTTCGATCCACCTATTGTTATAAATAGGGGATCCATGCTTCATTGTTACTTTAGACTATATTTGATTATTAAGCCTTTGCTTTCAATATCGTCTCTCCCCGTTTAATATTTTGTGAGTTTAGATAATTAAATTCATACTCTTAGATTTAGCACCTCTAAATTTTACAAAGGGAATTCGCCATCCACGTTTGAGGGATCGTCGGAAACTCGCTATCCGAAGAGCAACTTAAAGAATTTGGCCTTGTGTACGTTCGAGATTCAAGGCAACTTTCGGGTTGTAATTCACAACACCTTTAACACCGCCGCCGTTCACCACCTTCACGACGCCGTCATCACCGCCGTTCGTCCGCCTCAAGTCCAGCCACCACCATGATCAAGATCGTGTCCAATTCATCGTCATCTTGTTCAATCCGTAAGTCCATCACAACTCTATCATATCCTATCTACCCTAGCCATTCTAAACCATTCCAACACCATCGAAATTCCATCCTCACAACCTTCATCATAGCCGTCCATAACAGCCCTTTGTTCATTGGATTTGTGTTATTTTGTGTGTCATACGTCTAGGTATTTTATTTGGTCTTAGTCGTCTAGTTTGTTCCATAATTCTTCCGCATATTTTTACTTTGATTCTTGAGTCATAGAAGACACAAAAACTTACGTGTGTCGATGTGTGTTCGTTCCTAGAGTTCGGGTGGTATCAGTTATTGTTTTCTACTGCATGTCATCCACAAACCGATTGTCAAACTGAGGTTGTGAATCGCACTTTAGGAGCTTTACTTAGGTCTCTAATTAAGAATAATTTGAAGTCATGGGAAGAATGTCTACCATATGCTGAATTTGCTTACAATCGTGTTGTGCATTCTTCTACTAACATGTCTCCTTTTGAGGTAGTTTATGGATTTAATCCGTTAACTCCTAATGATTTGTTACCTTTACCTGTTGAGCATCTAACAAGTGTTAAAGGTCTGAAAAGAGCTGATTTCATTCGAGAGATGTATGAGAAGGTACGTGCCCGGATTGAGCACCAAGGCTCAAGGATAGCCGCCGCACGCAACACGAGGCGCAAACGAGTCATCTTTCAGCCCGGAGATCGAGTTTGGGTACACCTTAGCCCTGGCCGATTTCCTAACTTGAGGAAGTCCAAGTTGTCGCCCCGTGGAGATGGTCCCTTCACTGTTCTAAGCCGTGTTAATGACAATGCATACCGCATTGATCTACCTGGTGAGTATAAGTGTTATTCTACGTTTAATGTTGCTGATTTATCTCCTTTTGTTGCAGATGAATTCGACCATGAGGAGGAGTCAAATTCGAGGATGAATTCTTTTCAGCAGGGGGGGAATGATGAGGACATCCATAGCAATGAGGAAGTCAATGAAGAGATTCAATTCAAAGGCCCCGTCACAAGACTACGAGCTAAGAAGTTGCAAGAATATTTGCAAGCTACACTCCGCAAGAAGCTTGAAGAAGAAGACGGCGTGCAAGGAAGCTTGAAGATGATGAACTTATTGACATTGGAAGATGGAGATCAAGACATGGAGAACACAACATGAAGATGTGCACGTGTGCATGTGGGCGTGTGCATGAGCCCAAGAAGTGAAGAGAATCGACCCAAATTAACAAGGCCAATTTTCGGTCCTTGTTGACTTTTATCTAGTAGTTATTTTATTTTGGACTATAGTATTTATTTTATTTAATCATACTATAGTTAGGATCAGATTTATTTAATTAAATAGGTCAATTTTCGGTTACAATAAGTCATGGTTTGACTAGGATTTTAGATAAGGTAAGATCTACAAGTTCTACCTTAAATAGAATTCTAGTTTAGGAAACTTCCAAGCACAATCCTAGATTGACTTGGACTAGTTATTTTCGTCCATTATAGCTAGGATTTTCGGCCCTCTATTATTATAAATAGAGGTACCATGTGACATTCATACTTTAGACTATATTTGATTATTAAGCCTTTGCTTTCAATATCGTCTCTCCCCGTTTAATCTTTTGTGAGTTTAGATAAATTAAATTCATACTCTTAGATTTAGCACCTCTAAGTTTTACAAAGGGAATTCGCCGTCCACGTTCGAGGGATCGTCGGAAACTCGCTATCGAAGAACAACTTAAAGAATTTGGCCTTGTGTACGTTCGAGATTCAAGGCAACTTTCGGGTTGTAATTCACATCGACTTAACACCTTCATCAACGCCGATCGACGTCATTCATCACCACCATTCGTCCGTTCCAAGACCAGCCCCATCGTGTTCAAGTTCATCGTCATTCCGTTCAATCCGTAAGTTCAATACAACTCTATCATATCCTATCTACCCTAGCCCTTCTAAACCTATTCATCACCATCGAAATACCTTCATAATTCTCGTCCCTAAAACCGTCCAAATCAGCCCCTTATCCTTTTGGATATTGTGTTATTTTGTGTGTCATTGTCTAGGTATTTTAGTTGAGTCTTAGTCGTCTAGTTTAATCCGTTATCTTCCGCATATTTTACTTTGATTGTTTGAGTCATCGTAGACACAAAACTTACGTGTGTCAACGTATGTTCGTTCCTAGAGTCCGGGTCGTATCAATACTGGAGAAATCCCGTACAAAATGACGGTAAAACCCAGCTAGACCATGGAATGATCGAACCTCAGAGGTGTTTTTCGGGGTTGGCCATTCCTCAATCGCTTTGATTTTGGAACGGTCTACCTCAATACCTCGTGAACTAACGACAAAGCCTAGAAACACGACTTCATCCATGCAAAACGAACACTTAGACAAGTTTCCATACAACTTAGCATCACACAATAAGCAAAATACACGCCTAAGGTGTTCTAGGTGCGCCTGTGCACTGTGACTGTAAATCAGGATATCATCAAAGTATACAACCATGAATTTACCAATCACATCATGCAAAACATGATTCATTAACCTCATAAACATGCTCGGTGCATTAGTGAGACCAAAAGGCATAACTAACCACTCATATAAACCATGCTTTGTTTTAAACGCAGTTTTTCATTCATCCCCTTCATGCATTCTAACTTGAAAATAACCAGATCTCAAATCTATCTTAGAAAACATGTTAGAACCATGAGCTAAGGACTCGTTGGGAGGCGTCTTAGGAGCTGCATTGGTTGAACTTGGTGTGGAACTCGGCTGAGAAGTGGCGGCCGAATTGGTTCGGGCTGAGGCTGCGGCTTGTTTTGCCCGTTCTTGCTTGAATCTCTCTTGCATCCTTTCTTGATCCTCTGCAACGGCTTTAGGAGTGAGTGACTTGAGCACAGTGGTTCGACCATCCCTTGTAACCGAATAGGTGTTGGCTAAACCATCGTGAACCGCTTTTCTATCAAACTGCCACGGTCTTCCTAAAAGAATGTGGGCTGCTTCCATAGGAATAACATCATAAAGAACAGTGTCAGAATAACGACCTTTAGTAAAAGAAACGTGTACCTGACCTGTCACTCGAATGGAACCTCTATCGGTAAGCCACTGCAACTTGTATGGTTTTGGATGCTTTGTTGTGGTGAGGGCGAGTTTATCAATGGCATACTGGCTGATTGTGTTGATTACACTCCCACTATCGATGATCATCGCACAAGTCTGATCTTTGATGGCAACTCGAGTGTAGAAGATGTTCTCTCATTGCGATTGCTCTTCTTCTTCATGACTGATGTTCAGACTGTGAATAGAAACTAAGCTGACATGAGGTAGCTCGACTTCCTCATCATCTGGCTCAACTTCAGGGTCTTCAACGGCTTCAGGGGCGGCGGCCTGAGGCTCTTCTTCATCTTCACTGGCTGATTCAAGCCCATTCTGTTCATTGAGGAACAGAACACGCCGGTTTGGACACTGGTTCTGAAAATGGCCCCAACCTTGGCATTTATGACACTGGATGTCACGGGCTCGACTAGGGGCTGAATTCGACACTGGAGTGGACTGATTGGGCCGTTGGAATGGTGGCCTGGGTGTAGACTCGGGTCTACGGCTTGCTTGCGGTGTAGAACGGTCGAAACGGCGTTCCGGAGGACCGGATTGACCACGGGGTCGTGTAGAATCAACAGAAGGAGTAGAAGGTGATGTGGAAGGTGTACCTTTACTCCAAGGTTGTCGAGTAGGGGCTGAACCATGACTGGATCGACGGCGGCCTTCTCGCAACTGTTTCTCCACAATCGATGCGTACTGCACCATCCTCTCTATGCTGGTGAACTCCTTGAGTTCTACTTCACAGGCAATGTCAGGATTCATACCTTCAATGTACCGAATGATGGTAGCATTTAAGGTCTCCTCCTTCCCGACTCGATTCAGGGCGGTTTCGAGCTCTTTGTGGTACTCTTCAATCGAACGGGTGCCTTGCTTGATCCGGTTGAGCTTCTTCTCAAGCTCTCTTTCATAGTGGACTGGAATGAAGCGTCCACGCATGAATCCTTTCATCTCTTCCCAATTGTCGATGGGTGGGTTTCGATTTCTGCATCGTCTTTCTTGCTGCATCTCCCACCAAGTGGCTGCGTAGCCTTTAAACTCCAAACATGCTAATTTCACCTTTTTGGCTTCTGTGAAGTCATAGCATGCGAAAATCTTCTCTACCTTACGTTCCCAATGAAGATAGATATCGGGATCGTGAAGGCCTTCAAACTCCGGGATGCTCGTCTTGATGTTGTTGAGCATTCGGTCTTCTCCATAGTCATCATTGTGGTTCCCACGCCGTTGGCGGCGCCCACGATCTGTAGTATCATCTCCGGCATCTGTATTCTCATCAAAGTACTCCTCTTCTGGCTCGTTTTGACGCTCTAGGCGCCTATTTCCTCGAATGGGTGGAGGGAAGACGGGCGTTGTTTTAGTGCGTTCAAGGGCGTGCACTAAATCATCTATCTTGTCGGATAGAGCTTGGTGTTGTCTTTGAACGTGTTTGGACAGCGCTTCAAAGTGGTACTTAGGATCCCATGGTGCGGGTGGATCCGAGGAAGACTCCATGGGTGCTTTGGAGGGATCTTTGGACGGGTCCAAAGGTGGCAAGGTCGACTGGGGGTCGACTGGAGGTGTAGAGGATGATTCGGAGCGGGTTCCTTTCTTCATGATACCTACAAAACGAACAAACGTAAAAGAAAACAAGGTAGGACCTCACAATCTCACGTTCACTCTTTTGTTTTCACTCTTGATTTTACCACTCGTATTTGCACTCAAAGTGTATGGTGATGTGTGTGTATTGTGTATATGAAGTGGATGAAACTAGCAAAGGAATGCAGTTCTTGAACTCGGGGAATAGGTGTCACGGTTTTGGGAATGGAACGGAGTCACTACTCTAGGAACAAGATGAATTTGGTATGTGTATTGGGTATTAGTCGAGTATGTGTGTGTATGATAGTGGCCGATTGTTGTTGTGTGTAGGGTGGTGATGGCCGAATGGTAGGGTAGTATGGGAGGTGGTGGTCGAATAGGGTAGGAAGGAAAGAAGTAGGAGAGATAAGGAAAGAAGAAAGAGATATAAGGTAATTGGGTGATTTGGATATGTATCAATCTATGTGACACAATCTAAATACCTTAATTAGCCTAGACTCTAGAAGGAATGAACCAAAAATAAGATAGGACTCTTAAGGAAGTTACCAAAAAGAAAAAGAACTTGTATGGAAAGTTCCAAAAATAAAATCAATCTAGAAGGAAACTACCAAAAATAAGAAAAGACTCACTAGGTAATTACCAACTATGATCTAGTACCAAAAGGAAAGTACCAAAAATAAAAAATGAACTATAAGGAAACAATGAATATATATATATATATATAAATTTTTTTTTTTAAATTCGGATTTTTTTTTATCCGGTTTTTTTTTTGAATTCGATCGGCTTTTTTTTTCTTTTTTTTTTTGTCAACTGATCGTGCCTCTTTTTTTTTTGTAACAATAAGCAAACGGAAATTAAATTACAACTCGATCAAATGTAAAATAAAATAAAGACACAAAAACGAACCAAAGCCGACGTGGCTTTGATACCACTTTTATGATACGACCCGGACTCTAGGAACGAACACACATCGACACACGTAAGTTTTGTGTCTTCTACGACTCAAACAATCAAAGGAAAATATGTGGAAGACAACGGAACAAACTAGACGACTAGAACTAATAAAAATATCTAAACTATGACACACAAAATAACACAAATCCAATGGATGAATGGGCTGTTTTGGGACGGCAATTTGAAAGGTGAGGAGGATGGATTTCGTGTGTGATGATTAGGTGAAGAATGGCTTGGGTAGATAGGATATGTTAGAGATGGATTGAACTTACGTTTTGAACGAGATGAAGGATGAATGGAACACGATCTTGTGGATGATAGTGTGATGGACGACGGCGGCAAAGGATGGCGTCGAAGGAGGCTGTTCGGCGGTGGTGTAGGTGTTGTGAATTACAACCCGAAAGTTGCCTTGGATCTCGAACGTATACAAGGCCAAATTCTTTAAGTTGCTCTTCGGATAGCGAGTCTCCGGCGATCCCTCGAACGTGGACGACGAATTCCCTTTGTAAAACTTAGAGTTGCTAAATCTAAGAGTATGAATTTAATTATCTAAACTCACAAAAGATTAAAAGGGGAGAGACGATATTGAAAGCAAAGGCTTAATAATCAAATATAGTCTAAAGTATCAAAGTAACATGAATCCCCTATTTATAATAATAGGAGGACCGAAAATATCAAGCTATATGGCCGAAAACTAGAGTCCAAATCAAACTAGGATTGGACTTGGAAATTTCCTAAACTAGAATTCTATTTAAGGTGGAAATTGTAGATCTTACCTTATCTAAAATCCTAGTCAAACTATGACTAAAAGGGGCCGAAAATTACATTACATAAATACTAAAAATCTGACTTAATACTATAGTCCAAATTAATTAAATAAAATACTATAGTCTAATAAATCAATCCCCTTAATTGGATCATCAAGGGCCAAAAACTTTGGGCTTCACCATGCTTGGCTGTGGGCTTCCAATCATACGCACACATGCACATTCACATGCACACGTACACGTCCTCATGTAATGCACTCCAAGTCTTGATCTCCATCTTCCAATGTCAACAAGTTCATCATCTTCAAGCTTCCTTGCACGCCGTCTTCTTCTTCGAGCTTCTTGCGAATTGTAGCTTGCAAATAATCTTGCAACTTCTTAGCTCGTAGTCTTGTGACGGGTCCTTTGAATTGAAGCTCTTCATTGAGTTCATCATTGCTATGGATGTCCTCATCATATGCTTTTCTTCCATTTCTTCTAATCCAACAGCTGTATCAGTTAAATGACATGTGTGTGTGCTACGTGTATCTCATGCAAGTAAGCTAGGTGGCTATTGTGGTTTTGTGCTAAAATGGACTTGGATTTAGGTTGTAATATTAAACTTGACATGAAATAAATTAGGTTCAAAATATTTAAATGAAATAAATTACATCGAGTCCTCAAATATTATCCGCTTTTAATGTTCTTGGTGTCTTTAAATTCGTATCAACACGAACTCTGCCTTGGTGAGATCAACGTGTTGATTTCATGCTCATTTTAAGACGAAAATAATTTTTAAGCAAAAAATGTTGTTGAGTCTTAAAACCCATTAATTTGGGCCCTTGTCACTTGTATTCAATTGGGCTATATCTTGATCGACTTAATTAATTTACTTAAATCCAATTTCAGATTTTGGGGCATTACAGTTAGCATATAAAAATGTTTCATTAGCATATGACAAATGCTTCGTTAGCATATGCCAAATATTTCATTAAAATTTATTATATTATTGTAAATGTTTATTACATCTCAATTAATATATGCTTCACTGGCATCAATTATATTGCTATAAATGTTTATTTAATCTCAATTAGGATGCGTTTCATTAGCATATAACAAATATTTCATTAGTATCAATTATATTCACAATGAACAATACATTAATGCATTAAGATATTTTTTATATGAGAATGTTAATGCACTGCTAATGTTAACATTGATATATGCTAACTAAAATATTATAATAATGCTAACATAGTATAATTATATCTGGTAATAGAATCATATGTGTTTAATATTGCATGTGTGTTATCAATGTATAACATCCATCTCAATTAAGCATGATTCATTAGCATATGACAAATGATTCGCTAGCATCATGATTAGTTATATTGCTATTACATCAATTTTAGAGTTCAACAATTTAATTGTATCAAATTTTATCATTTGTTGTTGTTAGCACTGTCGTATGCTAACAGAAGTATTATGTAATGCTAAAGAAAATGATGAAGCCTTGCCTAGCATTGACGAACCAAACCCGGAGCTGCAATTACGTGGTCCAATTACGCGACTACGAGCCAAGTAATTGCAAGGATGTTTCCAAACAATTGTACGCAAGAAGTTGGAGGAAGAAGAAGACGTTAAAGGCAGCACCAAGTTGATTACAATGCTCACGTTTGAAGAAGAAGATCAAGACATGAGAACAACACATGAAGTTCAAGATATGCATTGCATTAAGAGATGAAGATCACGTCGAGTTAAGCTTGCATGGCGTTCACGTCGTGCATGGTGTGTTTGAAGAAATAATTGGCCCTTAATGTTTTAATTAAGGGGATTGATTTAGAGTTGGAAATTAAAACACCCATTCTTATCACCCAAAAACCCCTTTTACCCACTATAAGGAAAGCATCCAATAAATACCCAATTTTACTCTTATGACCCTACTTTTTCATATTCCAATGTGAAAGGACGTGGACCCCATACATGTAAGAAGTGTGAAAGGCTTTTTGCATATTTCCAAGGGAGTAAGAAGCATTTAATTTCAAAAGTAATATCTCAACAACCCAGCACACGTGCATTAAAGTAGATCGTGATTCTATAAAACCACGATCGAGTTTTATATATCGGGTTTTCTGTTTATCTATAGTAATTTAATCGGTAAATGATCGGGATTTCAACGGGTTTTTGTATCGGGATTTCTGGAATCCTATTGTAATTTGATCGTTAACTGATCGGGGTTTCCTCAAGTTTTATCTATCGGGATTCTTGGAATCCTTTCACAATTTTAATCGTTAAACCATCGGTATTGCATTGGGTTTTATATATCGGGATTCTTGAAATCCTAGCGTAATTTCGATCGATAACCGATCGTGATTCATTTGTTAGTGATTTATTCATACCTAAAATACAGTCGGGTTTCTATATTCGACCGTGATTCAGTCGTGATTTAATTCGGATTTTTCATCGGGATTCACACTGCATGAATATCCATTGAATAGATATTTCGTGATTTTCCTTACGTGTGAGCGGGAGATAGCGTGGGAATCTGGAAGGTACTTTTTCAACTTCCAAGACCACGTACGACGTGTTTTGACCCATTATCTCCACTATTTTATTTTTATATCTCTCATAAAAATACCTAAATCTAATTAATTACCCATTTATTACTCTCCCTCCAACTCCTTCACTCAATCATATCCATCTAAATCCCTATCCGTCTAAATCCCTAAAAATTACTAGTTCTCAACCCAAAACGATCGAAATAGCATTTTCTGCGCTCTATTGGGTTTCAATTCTCGTCGGGGCAATGATCAGCGGTCTAAAGCTCCACGTTGCCAACAATGGCGTCCCATAGTAGTGAAGAGTCCCACGGTAGTGAAGAGGTTAGTACTCGTTACCGATCTTGTTTTTGACAATTTATTTCCTCTGTAGTAGAAGTTGAATTTTCTGTGAATGCCGATAGTTAGGATGTGAAATTTTGTGTAATTGTTGATTGGATTATTGTTTAATTGTATAAAGAATAACTCTGCTAATTAGATAGAATCCCGATAGGCCTAATTAGTTTAATTAATTGCCTTCCATAAGGTGAAATTTCGACGAATCCCGTAGCCCTAGCGGATGACGGATTAACGCTAGAATCGCGATATGTCTAAATCCCGATATCTTCTCGATCGTATTCCGATCGCAAACTATGGAATATTATTTTTTATGTTATTTCTGAATTTTTGGTTTATTGAACGTGAATGCGGACAACAGTGAATTATTATTATCTGGATAAATGATACATCAATGTTGTGTTTTATTTTTAATTACTCATTGTTCATGCTAATTAGTAGAAAAATCGATGAATCCCGATGTAGTGCATTATCGACGTAATAATACTTTATCGTGAATGCGTGAATAATTCCCGTTAGGGTAATTATTATATCGCGGTCGTGTACCGATTGCGATTAAAAATCTTCGGGATATAGACAAACATTTTGAAATAAATTATGAAATTCTTTCTTCTTTTTTTTTCGTGTAGCTTGGTTATGATTGGGTGAGGGTAGAGCTATAGTCCTCCTATAGGACGATTAGCCTTTACTACAAGGCTAAATATGTACAGAAAATAAGAGAACGGATGTCGACAATCGGGGGAGTCGATCTACGGAATAGGTTTCAGTTGGGGTGTTTTGCCCAATTTTTGAGTTGGAAGGATTCACGGACTAGCGGACGAGCACTCTATGCACTGATGGCTCATGAGATCAGGTTGGCTGGTGCTCGAAACCATGAGTTTTGGTTTAATATTGGTGGAAACAATATCCGTTTTTCATATCCCGAGTATGCTCTAGTAACGGGATTACAGTTCGGGTCTTCACATTTTGATCTAAACGTGGAATATGACATGAGTGAAATTGGGGTATTCACATGATTTTGTCCTAGAAATGAGAAGCCAAGGATCATGGATTTGTTGAAGAAGTTCAACGATGGAGTTGTGGATGCCAATCATGATGACTATTTGAAGGTGGCTAATAATATATTAGTCCTCTATTATTTTGCACTTGGATACGACGATCATAGAGTCGTGGAGTCCTTTGCTTGGGTATTAGTGGATAATCTGGATGAGTGGAATAGATTTCCTTGGGGGTCCTACACCTACACAGCACTAAGGCACTACGTCTCACTATTGCCTTCCACAAGGAGCAAGCTGAAAAAGAGTTATCAACTTTACGGCCCTGTGTGGGCTTTACAGGTATATATAGCTCTCATTTTGTTATATTTATGTTTATTTAGGTTCTAAATTTCTCAATACATTTAATTGGATAATCATTATTATTACAGGTTTGGGCATTTGAGGCCATACCAGATCTAGCGAGGAATGCTGATGTAAAGATTAATCTGAATGCATTGCCTCGACTGGCGCGGTGGCTCATGTGTACGCTAAAGATCGATGATTTTCATGGTTTTCTAGCTGAGGAGGTAAACATGATTAAAGAGTTATCATTTTATGCTTTTAAATTGATTATGGCCATCACACAAATTTAAATGGATTGCAGCACGAGTGTCAGGAAACGTTGGCGTTGGAGGATGATGAAGATGAACGTGATTATTGGATTAGCACTCAAGGATCTAACCCCCTTGGTGTTAGATTCCCTGCCCCGTTTAACCTGAAGAAATCTTTGATAGGCGAGGGACCTTCACGTCCACGCTCCGAATCTCGAAAGATCAAAAAGCAAGCGCCTGAGCCTGAGTCTCAGCACGATTATGAAGAGCACGAGCGTGAGGATGCCAGAGAGTCGAGGCGGGAAAAGGGAAAGTGCACTCGAGAGACTAGATCATCCTCTTCGAGTGGCAGAAATGATCACCATCGGAGTAGACGTGATCGTCACCAAGGTCTAGTGTCCAAGCTCAAAGAGGCCTTGCTTCCCGATATATTGGTTGCGATGAAACGCGAGTTTGTACCAGGCCTTAAGGATGCATTGTTGCCAGACATAAAAGAGTACATTAAATCCCTTTGGCATGGTTCGAAGCAATCACATTCACAACGATCAAGAAGTAATGAGGGTCCACCGCCGGAACATGATCAGGAGGAATGCTCTCAACCCTCTCGAAGGTCTGTGCATGTAGAAGGCAGTCATCGAGAAAAAGACCCTCCTAGAAGGTCTCTGCAGGTGGAGGGAAGTCGAGGGTCTCGACAGATTGAGGGTAGTCGAGGGTCTCGACATAGAGATGCACCTTGAAAGGATGTTGAGCTTGAGGGAATAATCGAGTCTCCACACAGCCATGCCTATGGCCCGCAATTATCCCAGCATGTAGGAATCCCACATCAAGAACTTGACCCGCAATTTTCCCAGCATGTAGGAATCCCACATCAAGAACATGACCATGCCTATGTGCCGCAATTTACCGAGCATCTAGAACCTTACCATGCCTATGGCTCGCAATTTTCCTAGCATCTAGAATTCCCACATCTAGAACCTGACCAGGTATTTACGTTAAATTTGAATTATCTATTTTTTATCTTTCGCATTTGAGAATCCCGATCCAAAATCACGATCGTGAACCCGATACAAAATCACGATCTAAAATCATGATTGGGTTCCCGATCCAAAATCACGATACCTAATCACGATCGGGAGATCCCGATCCGAAATCATGATCAGGATCCCGATCCAAAATCACGATTGGGTTCCCGATCTAAAATCACGATACCAAATCACGATCGGGATCCCGATCCAAAATCATGATCGGGATCCCGATCCAAAATAATGATCTGTAACTTGATCTAAAATCACGATCGGGTATTCAAGATTACTAACGATCGGGATTTATTATCTTTCTTATTTGCTCAGGGTGTATGTTTTGGCCCTAGAGTGGTTTTTGAAGAGGTCCAGACAAGTCCACCTGTAATGCCGTGCAGTTCGAAAGGGAAACAAGTTGAAGAGAGTTCTGCACTTGTAGAATCCCGATCGAAGGAAGCAACTCTCGCTGCTTACAAGGATTGGCGTAAGGGTCCCAAAAGTTCCCAGGTCTACTATCGCAAGAGTGACTTCCCATTAGCACAACAGTTTTTCGAGCGCATTGAATCCATGAAGTGTGATATGACTGCCGAGGTAAGTAAATATTGATTATTTACAATCTTTTTATTTTTTATTACTTAAAAGCTTTGAATACAGGGGGTTGATATGTTTTTGGATTCTATGAGAAACCAATTGGAAAAAGGAGATTCATTACTCCATGGAGTCACTGCAGAGAACACGCGCATTATGGATACTGGATTCTTCGTAAGTTTTATTATAGTTTGTTAACTTTTAATTTTTACTCTATGAATTATAATCAACTCTAACTCTTTATTTATTTATATTGTATTGAATAGATTTCTCTCCAGACAGAATGGCGTTCGGGTAGGTTTGACCGTCCAGATTTGATGCATCCACGAAAAGCCTTGAAGAACTTAATCTGGAGCTGCAAATACGTGGTCCATTTACACGACTTCGAGCAATACAATTGCAAGGATTTTTCCAAGCATTTGTATGTAAGAAGTTCGAAGATGAGAGAATCCCAAAGATTGCTACTTTGTTAATAATCAAAGATTGGAGATCAAGATTTGAAGAGCAATGCATGAAGAGTTGAAGTGCGTGAACCCGTCGGTATGCCCAAACCGACTAGTTTCGGTCGGTATGCCCAAACCGAGTAGTTCTGGCCTTGTTAAATTTTATTTAGACTATAGTATTTATTTTTATTTAATTTAGACTATAATCAAATCAGATTTATTTAATTATTTGGGAGTAATTTTCGTCCATAATAAACATAGGTTTGACTAGAATTGTATTTAAGGCAATTTCCTACCTTGAATAGAATTCTAGCTTAGGGAACTTCCTAGTAGTTAGAGATCCCTTTTGGATCAATTTTTAAGCCTTTTTGATGCTAAATTTCGTTCCCCATAGTATTATAAATAGGGGATCATTGTTACATTGATACTTCAGACTTTATTTGATTAAATTAGCTTTTGTTTCAATATTGTCTCAACCCTGTTTAAATCTTTGTGAGTTTTGATTGAAAATTCATATTCTTGGAGCTAGCAACTTTAAGTCTTATTCAAGGGTATTGCTTAATCCACTTGAGGGATTAACCGGTATTCGCTATCCGAAGATCAACTTAGAGATTTCATCCTTGGGTACGTCGAGATTCAAGGAGGCTATCGGGTTGTGATTCACATCAATGAATCATCATCCATCAACCATAATCGACGCCATCCATACACCATCAACGCACACCTCAATTCAGCCCACAAGTTCGAGTTCAAGTTCTACGCCGTTCCGTTTCATCCGTAAGTTCGTTTCATTCCTAACATATCCTATCTACCCAAACCTTTCTTCACCAATATCACACCCGAATTTTCACCCAATTTCCAGCCTATATTTCGTCCCTATACAGCCCCTATCCTTCGGTTCTTGTGTTACATAGTTCGTGTCATAGTTTAGGTATTTTAGTTGTCTAGATTGTCTAATTTCCGTTGTTTATCGAGTCGGATTGAAGCCCTTCATTCGCTGACGTGTTTCGTATCCAGAAGTCTTCCGCTACGTCTTTTATTCGTCCTAGATTAATTGTCCGGGTCGTATCAAGATTCTCCTAGGCGCCACCGTGGGCAAGAGGATTATTACTGGTGGCAACCTCCATTTGGTTTACTTGCTACGGTGGTAGGAAAAGATCGAGACGGGGGTCGATCCTGGTGGGATGCCAGAAATGTAAGAATTTGATTGTTAAATGAAATATTAATTATTTTAAAATATTCTAATCAATCGTGTATTTTTTGTTCAATGTAGCTCATATTTGTTTGCAATATCAATGCACATTGGGTGACGGTATTTGTCCGTCCTACCAGCTCGCGTTTTGAGCTGTATGACTCAATGTTACACAAGCTAAGCAAGGAAGATATTGACCTAAGGGAGATTCAACTCAGACCATTTCTTAAGCTGTTGCCCCGACTGCTTATCTCGGGTAAGTATTGGGAGCGAAATGTTTTTAATGTGCGAACACCCTTGCATGTAAATTTCAGACTTACTTTTGCCGCCTCCCAAGATCAATTTAAGCAAAAGGACAGCAATAGTTGTGGGCCCTATGTATGTATGTATGTTGATCGACTTATCACTGACACACCTTCTATTGAATGGGGCAATAAAGTAGCCAATGTTAAGGCATATCGACATCAGATAGCAGTTAGGGCATTTAAGTTATGTCGTGAGAAGGCATAATTTTTGTTAATGTTTGTTTTAAAATATTTTATTAATTTTATGCTGTTAATTCGGTGATTTGAATTTTTTTTACTGTTGCTAATTTTTTACAAACGGGATCCCGATCGGAGATTGAATCCCTATCAAAAAAAGTGAAACCCGATATTGTTATTCACGTTCGGTTTCACGATCGGTTTCCCGATGATAGATATGAAACCCGATAAAGGTAATTCACGATCCTTATGTATATGAAAACTTGATTTTTTTAATTGAACCGCGATTATAAAAATGATACCCGATAGTAAATTAAATCCCGATGACACACAATCGCAATCTTGAATGCATAATAATATTAATTTAATTACATAATTACAATAGTCTTACAAGACAAGCGCTTCAATCCTCAATCTTAACCATTGGAGTAACACGAACAATGTAAACATCTTGACTAGTTGTTATTCCGTGGTATTTTTCAAATCTGAGAACATCTCCGCGCTTAATTTGTAGAAACTCAACAATATCAGTCCACCCTTTATTAAGTCGAATCAGTGTATTTTGGCACCTCTTTTTTCTTTGATTCAATCTGCCGGTGTTTGTATTCAACGTCCCATTCTTGGAATCCCTTCCAAGTTCTCATTTTAATCGATCTTGACTCCACTCCAAATATCTCCCTAGCATTCGTGGGCAAATACTACAAAGTATAAAGAAAGATAATCAATACAGTTAGGTAATCATCAAATACTCTATTACTAAATTACAGTTGGTGAATTTACCACACGCCTACGATATTCACTCGAGTGGCACTCTACTTCAACATAACGCCCATAAACTGAAATTTGAAAAAAAAAGTAAGCTTCGTTAAAAAATATTTCGCATTACATTCAAATCCATCAATTTGATATTTCATACCTCCAGGAAATCGGGGACCTCTGTATGAAGTTGGATCATTTACTGGCTCCATTATTTTTTTAGCAGTTTCTTGCAAGAATACAAGATGAAGAAAGAATTGCAGATATGTCCTGTGAAAATACAAGATGAAGAAGGAATTGAAGATATGTGAGCCAACTATACAGAAAGAGACATTTATATAGACAAATAATTACATAAAAAGGGATGAAAACCTAAAATCAGATATTGATTAACGATCGTCTACCGATCACGTTGAAGATCATATTCCGATACTTTTGTCCTTCCTACTCAGATGTGGGCCTAAAACCTGAAAACCTGCTGTGAATCCCGATATACCTTCACGATGCTATCCCGATCGTCTACCGATCACGTTGAAGATCATATTCGATACGTTTGTCCTTGCTAATCAGCTGTGGGCCCCATATGCAGGTCTCTTTTATATTACCAATAAAGTTGTACTTGTTGAGTCAACACACCATGCCCATTCATATCAACTTTTTATATTTCTGTACACATACTCTATCTGATTTACTAGAAAACGACAACAAATTTTAAAAAAACTATTGAATCGATTTGACCTATGGACGAATATACAAGCATACGTTTCATGCTTGTTTGAGTAATAGTAATGATATTTCCCGATAAAAAAAGGAGATGGGTTGATGAGGACATCCATAGCAATGAGGAACTCAATGAAGAGCTTCAATTCAAAGGACCCGTCATAAGACTACGAGCTAAGAAGTAGCAAGATTATTTGCAAGCTACAATTCGCAAGAAGCTCGAAGAAGAAGACGGCGTGCAAGGAAGCTTGAAGATGATGACCTTGTTGACATTGGAAAAAGATGGAGATCAAGACATGGAGAACATTACATGATGAAGTGCACGTGTGCATGAGGACGTGTGCATGTGTGCAATTGTCGCAAGTCACGGCCAAGTTGAGTAATGAAGAAATCGGCCCTTAGTTATATTAATTAAGGGGTTATTTTATTTTAGACTATAGTATTTATTTTATTTTAGACTATAGTATTTATTTTATTTAATTAGACTATAGTATGGATCAGATTTATTTATTTAATTTGGATGTAATTTTCGGTTATTTAGAGTCAAAGTTTGACTAGGATTTTAGATAAGGCAAGATCTACAAGTTCTACCTTAAATAGAATTCTAGTTTAGGAAACTTCCTAGTCTAGTTCTAGTTTGATTTGGGCATGAAATTTTCGGCCCTTATAGCTCTATTTTTCGGTCCTCCTATGCTTATAAATAGGGGATCCATGCTTCATTGTTACTTTAGACTATATTTGATTATTAAGCCTTTGCTTTCAATATCGTCTCTCCCCTTTTAATCTTTTGTGAGTTTAGATAATTAAATTCATACTCTTAGATTTAGCACCTCTAAGTTTTACAAAGGGAATTCGTCGTCCACGTTCGAGGGATCGCCGGAGACTCGCTATCCGAAGAGCAACTTAAAGAATTTGGCCTTGTGTACGTTCGAGATTCAAGGCAACTTTCGGGTTGTAATTCACATCGACTTAACACCTTCAACAACGCCGATCGACGTCATTCATCACCACCGTTCGTCCGTTCCAAGTCCAACCACCACCGTGCCAAGTTCATCATCATTCCGTTCAATCCGTAAGTCCGTCACAACTCTATCATATCCTATCTACTCTAGCCCTTCTAAACCTATCCATCACCACCGAAAATCCTTCATCTTTGCCATCATAATAGCCGTCCAAAACAACCCCTTTAACCCTTTGGATTTGTGTTATTTGGTGTGTCATAGTCTAGGTATTTTATTAGTTTAGTTGTCTAGTTTGTCCCGTTTATCTTCCGCATATTTTACTTTGATTGTTTGAGTCGTAGAAGACACAAAACTTACGTGTGTCGACGTGTGTTCGTTCCTAGAGTCCGGGTCGTATCATGGGTCAACTACTCTAATTCAAATTTCATCTCTAACTTAACCTTATCAAATTTATGTAGATTGGATGGTTGGCATGAATCGCCGTAGTACATGACAATTATAAAAGAGAAATTAATATTTAACTTGAATGATATTAATTGTATTAATATTACTACTCTCTCCTTACTAAATTCTACGCTTAATTATAATTTAGAGTATGCTGATCTGATGATCTGAATAGCAATTAACACTGGATTGAAACGTAGCAGTCACTCACACCAAATATTAGAATTAACATTAAACTACATATTAGTGCACAACTCATTCTGAAAAACCTGAAAAAATTAAGAACATAAACATTACATTAAAAGCCATCGCAAGAACATACACATTTAACTCAAATCCATCGCTTCAATCAGTGTCGCTCTCACTTGCCTGAAAAGGATTGAGGTCATCATCGGGAACGATGGGCGTCTCGCCGGTCTCAAACAAGTTCGTCAAGGCCAGGTAGTGTGGCTCACCGTTGTCTCGATAGACGGTCGTCAACGGATTCATCTGCATAGTCAATGAAAAATTATTGTGATATTTAACCTCTTTGCGATTAACTGGAGAGCATGTCACTATAGGTAGTGAACCTCTTCAAAACGTATCTATGTATCTTCCGGTGCATAGAACTTGTTGTTCTTGCGACTCCAATGAAACTCGGTCGGAGTGTAGTCCCACAAAAGCTTCAAAGTCTCATATTGCGTCGCAAGCATATCGACATGCGCCGTGTACCACTCGATACCATATTCCTTAGACAATTCTTCATTGACGATCGTATGAACATTGGAAATGGCCGTGTTATTGTCCTCGAACCCGACCACCCACACTCCGGCCTCCTTTTGTTGGAGTAGCTCGTTCACGACACGGGCTTCAAGCCTCTCCGTCCACTGTGAGTCGTAGAAATATGCTTCTTGAGGTGGCGCCATTTGTGGGTGAACTTGAGAAAGGGATGAATTTGTTGGGAGCGAATTAGAGCCTTAATTTGAGCTTTAATGGAGTAACTGCCGATATAAGATCGCGCATATGGACAAATAAATGCATACTAAATGGAATATATTCCCTACCTTTTAAAGACTTCACGTAATAATAATTATTATTATACATATATACCATAACATTTCATAGTTTAGGGTAATCCCTTTGATATGACGATTGAGATTCTGATCGGTTCATAAATGTCGACGTGTTAACGTTCGGGATATAGCCGAATTTAGGGTAATCCCTTTGACATCACGTTCGAGATCCCGATCGGTTCTGAAACGCCGACATGTTCACGTTCAGGATATGGCCGAATTTCATCTCCTAAATTATATAGAATTAATTAATTTGTAATTATCAACGTGCGCCTTGATGGTAGGTGATGAAGCCACGAAAAGCCTTGAAGAACTTAATCCGGAGCTGCAAATACGTGGTCCAATTACACGATTTCGAGCAATACAATTGCAAGGATTTTTCCAAGCATTTGTGTGTAAGAAATTCGAAGATGACAAAGGTGTTGAGAGCAACTCCAAAATTGTTACTTTCCCAGTAATTAAAGATTGGAGATCAAGGTTTGAAGAAGAGAACATGAAGAACTCGTCGAGTTGTGCATGCGTGCACGAGATCAGATTTTTGGCCCTTTAATTAATTTAATTATGGGGTTGATTTTATTTAGACTATAGTATTTATTTTATTTAATTAAGACTATAGTCAAATCAGATTTATTTAATTATTTGGGAGTAATTTTCGTCCATAATAAGCATAGGTTTGACTAGAATTGTATTTAAGGCAATTTCCTACCTTGAATAGAATTCTAGCTTAGGGAACTTCCTAGTATAGTTAGAGATCCCTTTTGGATCAATTTTTAAGCCTTTTTGATGCTAAATTTCGTCCCCCATAGTATTATAAATAGGGGATCATTGTTACATTGATATTTTAGACTTTATTTGAATTATTAAGCTTTGCTTTCAATATTGTCTCAACCCCCTTTTAAATCTTTGTGAGTTTTGATATAAATTCATATTCTTGGAGCTAGCAACTTTAAGTCTTATTCAAGGGTATTGCTTAATCCACTTGAGGGATTAACCGGTATTCGCTATCCGAAGATCAACTTAGAGATTTCAACCTTGGATACGTTCGAGATTCAAGGAGGCTATCGGGTTGTGATTCACATCAACGAATCATCATCCATCAACACCATTCGACGACACCCATCCAGCCACATCGTCCGTATCAAGTTCAAGCCACGAGTTCGAGATTGATTCCATCCCGTTTCATCTACACGTAAGTTCGATTCATCTCTATCATAACATATCTACTCCAAACCATTCTTCACAAGCCATCACACACGAAATTCCTCTCCAATTCAGCCCACAAAACCGTTCCCATACAGCCCCTCGTTCATTTATTTTGTGTTACATAATTCGTGTCATTTTTCTAGATATTTTAGTTGTCTAGATTGTCTATTTTTCCATTGTTTATCGAGTCGGATTGAAGCCCTTCATTCGCTGACGTGTTTCGTATCCAGAAGTCTTCCGCTACGTTCTCAAGATTCGTCCTAGCATAGTCCGGGTCGTATCATAAATTTGACATCAGAGCTGGTCGTGGTTCAATCCTACGTGTCATCTTACCTGTCTTTTTCATTTTTATTGTATCGAGTTGTAATAGCATAGCTATCAATTGAAAAAAAAAGAGCATCGACAAAAAAAAAAAGAGAAAAAGCCGTCGAAAAAAAAAAGAAAAAAAAATCGGATAAAAAAAAAGAAAAAAAATCTGAAAATTAAAAAAAAAAAGAGGTATATTCATTGTTTTATTTTGTGTTTCTTTAATTTTGGTACTTTCCTTTTGGTACTACTCTATAGTTGGTATCTACCTTGTGAGTCTTATTTTAATTTTGGTAGTTTCCTTCTAGGATAATTCTTTAGTTGGTAATTTCCTTTAGAGTCTTATTTTATTTTTGGAACTTTCCTTCCAAGTTTTTATTTTATTTTGGTAGTTTCCTTTTTGAGTTGTAATTTATTTTTGGTTCTTTCTTTTTAGAGTCTAGTTCAATTAGGATATTTAGATTGTGTCACAATTGTGTAACACTTTCCAAATTACCTAATCCTTCTTTCCTTTTCCTTCCTATTTCTTCCCTTCTACCTTTGGGATTTATTTTTGGATCTTCTACACTATTTAGGACTTCAAAAATACATCTAATTCTTTCCTTTTCTAGCTTTCTTCCATCCAAATCCTTCCAAACCTTCCATATACACTTCCTCCCTTCAAATTTTCATCCACCATCATCAAGGGGATCGAAAATTCATCCTAGTCCACATATATCATCTGTTCACACTCATATACACCATCCGGACCATACACATATGCACTCATGTACCATCCGGTCCATACACCATACACCAATCATACTCCGTATACCCATACACCCTATACACCAAATCCTCCCCATCTCTACAGCAACAACAACATGATCGTACCTAAGTTTGAAGGTCTATACTATCCCGACATCTATTTGGATTGGGAATGCAAAGTAGAAAAACTTTTTGAGTGCTATGACTTCCTCGAGAAAAAGAAAGTGCAGCTAGTTTCGTCAAAGTTTAAAGGCTACGCAACAACATGGTGGGAATTCCAGCAGAATCGGTGCCATAGAGATCACCTTCCACCTATCGACACATGGCGTGAGTTGAAAGATTTGATGTGGAAATGCTTCATTCCAGACCACTACCAATGGGAGTTGGAGGAAAAGCTATACAAGCTTAGACAAAGAGATCGAAGTGTAAATGACTACTACAACACAATGATTGAAGCCATGAGACGAGCTGATGTAGAAGAATATCCAGAAGACACCATGGATAGATTTCTAGCTGGTCTACGAAGAGCAATCCGTGAAAGAGTAGCATTGTACCGCTTCGACGAGTTGGAAGACATGATGGAATACGCCATTCGGATAGAAAAGTGGCTAGAGGAACTAGAGATGAAGTGAAAAGAGGAGGTTCAAGTAGAGTCGAGCATTGCCACCCATGATGTTTCTACTTCCAAGGTACCAATTCTAGACTTCATTGAAGTACCTTTTATCTCATTATCATCTGTTTCTATGTGCTTAGAAAATGAAATAGTTGAAGAATCTAAGCCAGAGTTGGACATGATAGAAACAACCAATGAGAATATGCCAGTTTTGGAGGAGTTAGTTCAAGACGATTGTAATCAAGAGGAATCGGTTTCCATTCATGTTGATGAAGAGGTGCCCATTCTCAAAATTACTAATCCGGAGAAGACAAGTATAGAAGATTGCAATTTGGATGTTTTGTCCATGGAGATGACAAGTCCTGAAGATTGTATGGATGATAAACTACAAATTGTGAATTTGGAGATCCATGATGCAGTTGAGGAAGCCGAAGAAGTTGAAGAGTTGTTGGAGATACAACCTTGTTATGAAAAGGAGAATGATATCCGTGAGACAATGGTTGAAGATCATGAAGAGCTCGAACAAGCTAGCATGGCGAATCCATCGAGTTCTAACATTTTTTGTCAACCGTTTTCTTGTGATGTCTTTATTTTACAGGTTGCTGAAGAAATTCCATTGGAAGTTGATGTACCACCAAGTTTGAACGTGGATACCATACCGAGGTAATCTATGCTAGAGTTTCGGATGATTAAC
Source organism: Perilla frutescens (assembly GCA_026008535.1). Classification (NCBI taxonomy): domain Eukaryota; kingdom Viridiplantae; phylum Streptophyta; class Magnoliopsida; order Lamiales; family Lamiaceae; genus Perilla; species Perilla frutescens. The sequence goes on from BRKX01000012.1 coordinate 48,184,109, forward strand.
ACAAGTGGAATGTTCTCGTTCATGTTCATGAAGATGTGTTTTATGCAGCTTGTGCAAAAAGAATTTGATGGCCAGTTCGTGTTCGTCTTTGATCCCGGAGCTTTGAATTCGAGGACGAATTCTTTTCAACAGGAGGGGAATGATGAAGCCACGAAAAGCCTTAAAGAACTTAATCCGGAGCTGCAAATACGTGGTCCAATTACACGATTTCGAGCAAATACAATTGCAAGGATTTCTCCAAGCATTTATAATACTATGGGGGACGAAATTTAGCATCAAAAAGGCTTAAAAATTGATCCAAAAGGGATCTCTAACTATACTAGGAAGTTCCCTAAGCTAGAATTCTATTCAAGGTAGGAAATTGCCTTAAATACAATTCTAGTCAAACCTATGCTTATTATGGATGAAAATTACTCCCAAATAATTAAATAAATCTGATTTGACTATAGTCTTAATTAAATAAAATAAATACTATAGTCTAAATAAAATCAACCCCATAATTAAATTAATTAAAGGGCCAAAAATCTGATCTCGTGCACGCATGCACAACTCGACGAGTTCTTCATGTTCTCTTCTTCAAACCTTGATCTCCAATATTTAATTACTAGCAAAGTAATAATTTTGGAGTTGCTCTCAACACCTTTGTCATCTTCGAATTTCTTACACACAAATGCTTGGAAAAATCCTTGCAATTGTATTGCTCGAAATCGTGTAATTGGACCACGTATTTGCAGCTCCGGATTAAGTTCTTCAAGGCTTTTCGTGGCTTCATCAGTAGGCGTTTAGAATTTTTGAATATTTTCGAGAAATTTGAATTACATAGGCACGCAGATTCAGATGTGGGCCCCTTTGTCAACCTTTTGTATTTTCAACGTGATTCTCTTTTTCTTATCCTTTTGCAAAAGAATCATATTTTTTTTAACTCTTTTTAAACACAAAAACACACGTGAACAATCATCAATCCCTTTCTTAAAAAAAATTATTTTTTAGGGTTTCCTGCCATCCCGACGAAGGGGCCGATCGTGAGCCAGGTGAAGTTACTACAAGTATGGTGTCTACAAGTCTGCAACAACAATATAACGAAGAGGTTAGCCTTAATTTAATTATTAAAATTGCTTGATTTTCAAGAAGGATGTCTAAGTATGGAATGTAATTCTCTTTTTTTTTTCCTTTTTTTTCTTTTTTTTCTTAATTTTTTTTGTTTGATTCTGGATCCCGTTGTTAAGACCGATCGCTTCACGATTGTAGTTCCGCTCACAAATCCTAGTTTTTTTCATTCTAGTTTGGATCTATACTTTTGTGTTGTCTTAGATTAGGCACTTAGATGGTTTTTAATATTTTCCAGCTTAGAATGACATGTGCAAGTTAATTTTCGAATCGGGATCCCGTAATCAGACCCGATCGGTTCACGATTGGAAACCCGATCGAAAATGCGAGCGGTCACTAAATCGGGATCCCGATCGTGTTTGGATTTTATCATAATCTTTTTGTTTTTTTATATTTTTTACACTCTAATGCTCAATGTTTTATATGTGATACTCAAATAAAAATGGTTAAATATATTGAAATCGCCAAGTGTTGGATTTAATTTGATGATTAAGTCATTACATCTATACGTCTACTCTTCTACAAAATACCTCCATATGTTAGTTCAAGGATGATATTCATTCTAGTTTGGATCTATACGTTTGTGTTGTCTTAGATTGGGCACTTGGATGGTTTTTAATATTTTCCAAGTTATAATGAGATGTGCAAGTTGACATCTTTACTAATTGAAGTTGGAAATTAGCACAATCCTAGTTTTTGCAATATTTTTGATTTTCGAATCGGGATCCCGTAATCAGGCCCGATCGGTTCACGATCGGAAACCCGATCGAAAATGCGATCGGTCACTAAATTGGGATCCCGATCGTGTTTGCATTTTATCATAATCTTTTTGTTTTTTTATATTTTTTAAACTCTAATGCTCAATGTTTTATATGTGATACTCAAATAAAAATGGCTAAATATATTGAAATCGCCCAAGTGTTGGATTTAATTTGATGATTAAGTCATTACATCTATACGTGATACGACCTGGACTCTAGGAACGAACACACATCGACACACGTAAGTTTTGTGTCTTCTACGACTCAAATAATCAAAGAAAAATATGCGGAAGACAACGGAAAAACTAGACGACTAAACTAATAAAAATACCTAAACTATGACACACAAATTCAACACAAATCCAATGAATTATGGGCTGTTTTGGACGGCTATGATGATGGGAAATAGGAAGGAGTTTCGATGGTGATGGGTTGGTTTAGAAGGGCTAGAGTAGATAGGATATGATAGAGTTGTATCGAACTTACGGATGGAACGAGATGAACACGATCTTGAACACGGTAGTAATTGGAGCTGAGGTGGACGACGGCGGTGGATGGTGGTGTCGTGGATGATGGACGGCGGTGGTGATAGTTTTTGTGAATTACAACCCGAAAGTTGCCTTGGATCTCGAACGTATACAAGGCCAAATTCTTTAAGTTGCTGTTCGGATAGCGAGTCTCCGGCGATCCCTCGAACGTGGACGATGAATTCCCTTTGTAAAACTTAGAGGTGCTAAATCTAAGAGTATGAATTTAATTATCTAAACTCACAAAAGATTAAAAGGGGAGAGACGATATTGAAAGCAAAGGCTTAATAATCAAATATAGTCTAAAGTAACAATGTCACATGATACCTCTATTTATAATAGAGGGAGGGCCGAAAATCTATAGCTAAGGGCCGAAAATATTGAGTCCAAATTGATCTAGAATTGGACTTGGAAATTTCCTAAACTAGAATTCTATTTAAGGTAGAACTTGTAGATCTTACCTTATCTAAAATCCTAGTCAAACTATGACTTATAATAACCGAAAATTGCAACCAAAATAATTAAATAAATCTGATCCGTACTATAGACTAATTAAATAAAATAATTACTATAGTCTAAAATAAAATAACCCCTTAATTAATATAACTAAGGGCCGATTCTTCACTCCTTCTTCTTGGCCGTGACTTGCCACACTTGCACACATGCACACGTTCACATGCACACGTGCACATCTTCATGTTGTGTTCTCCATGTCTTGATCTCCATCTTCCAACGTCAACAAGGTGATCATCTTCAAGCTTCCTTGCACGACGTCTTCTTCTTCGAGCTTCTTGCGAATTGTAGCTTGCAAATAATCTTGCAACTTCTTAGCTCTTAGTCTTGTGACAGGTCCTTTGAATTGAAGCTCTTCATTGAGTTCCTCATTGCTATGGATGTCCTCATCAATACGTCTACTCTTCTACAAAATACCTCCATATGTTAGTTCAAGGATGATATTCATTCTAGTTTGGATCTATACGTTTGTGTTGTCTTAGATTGGGCACTTGGATGGTTTTTAATATTTTCAAAGTTATAATGAGATGTGCAAGTTGACATCTTTACTAATTGAAGTTGGAAATTAGTACAATCCTAGTTTTTACAATATTTTTGATTTTCGAATCGGGATCCCGTAACCAGACCCGATCGGTTCACGATCGAAAACCCGATCGAAAATGTGATCGGTCACTAAATCGGGATCCCGATCGTGTTTGCATTTTATCATAATCTTTTTGTTTTTTTATATTTTTTACACTCTAATGCTCAATGTTTTATATGTGATACTCAAATAAAAATGGTTAAATATATTGAAATCGCCCAAGTGTTGGATTTAATTTGATGATTAAGTCATTACATCTATACGTCTGGATCGGTATACGATCGGTCAAATAACGGGATTCCATCGGTCAATCGATCTTGATCCCGATATGAGAACCATGGAGTTCACAATGTGATTACCGATCGGAAATATCGATCGAAAAAAAACATACAAGGAACATTATATTTTAAATATATTTTGCAGCCATCATGGGAGTGGAAAAGGTTCGGAGTGCAGGGGACGGTGTCCAACATCAATCTTTACTACAAGCTTAGTATATGGATGACAATATGAAAGACATTACTGAGAATCGGTCAGGACCCGTTGGTCGATAGGTTCAAAGCCGGGTGCTTTGGACATTTTATGAGATGGAGAGAAGGCCCCAACTGTTGCAAAGCATTGCACGCATTGATGGCTCGTGAGATCAGCATTCCTGGTAAATCGCAACATAAGGTATGGTTTCGTATTGGTGGGAATCATATTAGGTTCTCATTTCCAGAATATGCCCTCATCACCGGACTAGAGTTTGGGCCATCCACATTTGATACGAATTCAGAGTACGACTTGTCCGAAGTTGGTGTGTTTGGAAGATTCTGTGGGGGCAGACCAATTGATATAAAAGACTTGTTTGATATCTTCGAAGAAGGACATGTAAATGGTACTGATGAAAATGATTATTTAAAAGTGGCAAATATTTTAGCATTGTATTGTTTCGGGTTAGGATTTGATGTATCAAGAAAGGTTGAGAGCTTTGCTTGGGCTTTGGTAGAGGATTTGGATGCGTGGAACAACTTTCCCTGGGGTGCCTACACCTACACATCATTGCTACACTACATTTCAATATTACCAAAGACAAGGAAGGGATGTGGGACGAAGTACCATTTCTATGATCCAGTGTGGGCTCTTCAGGTATATTATTTATTAATTTTTTTTCAAATTCATAACTTATTTTTAATGAATTATTAATTATATGTACGTTTAAAAAATAATATAATGGTAATTCTACACTCGTTTTCGAGATTTGGGCATATGAGGCCATCCTAGAATTTGGGACACCTGTTGCTAGAAGGGACAAGCCGGATAGGTTGCCTCGATGTTTGAGATGATTTTTTGTGAGGGCAAAAGCAACCGATTTCCACGTATTGCTTAATCAAGAGGTATTCTATATATATATATATATATATATATATAATTTTTGTTTTAATTTTTAGTAAATTGTGGAGGTAATTGTGGGATTTTTGTTTTAATTTTTTATATTAATATATAAAAATATGATCCCACTCATTCAATATTAAAAAAATGTGTAGATTGGGTGTTATGAGACGTTGACAGTAGAGGATGTTGAACAAGAGCGTCCTTATTGGTGTAGAATTCATTGTGATGAACCAATGGGGGCTTCATTCCATACCCCATTCAATCCGGTTGCCCCACGTCATGATCCTGATCAGAAGCGGGTTAAACAAAAAAGACCGCGTCAGACACGATCGGGCTCTTCAAGCAGTGGTGATTCCGATAGACGTCGTAGTTCTCTTATTACATCAATTAAGGAGGCATTGATGCCCGATATCATTCGTTACTTGAAGAATGATCTGATTGCCGATGTGAAAGATTCACTGCTACCAAACTTGAAGGAGTTTATTCAATCACTCAAGTGTGGTTCTAGACGATCAGCCTCTCATCACAGCCCTCACCGCATATCATCTGTTCGACCATCATCTTGTAGACATGATGAGGGCAGTCATGTTAGTCATCACCCTGAGATGGCTAGGAGATCTTTGCCTGTAGATGATGACAACACTCGTACACCTGGGATAGTGAAGGATACTCCGAGAAGATCTCTACAGATGGACACTCGGACGAAGCCTCGAGCGAGGCCCCGTGATCAGGGTTCTCTACAAGTGGAGGATTTTTTGAGGAAAGATGTAACCTTATCCACTCGTGAAATAGGTGTGGATGAGGAGGTTGATCAAGTGGAGCTGCATGCGGAGCCAAACGCACCAGATTTCACAGAAAAACGGCCTCAGAGGATGAAGAAGACTTCGGCCCACTTGTCCTCACCTTTTCTCAGTCAGGCACCGCCCACTCTTAGTTTGAGATTAAAAACAGCCTATATTGAGTTCAGAAAACACGGACCTCATGTCGGAGTTAATTTTCAAACTAGGATGCTACTAAAGATGTCATTTTTCCAAAGGATTGAAGATTATAACACGGACATGCGACAAGAGGTAAGTTTTTTTCCAATTTATTCTAAATCTAGATAATATTCATGATCATATTTTCAATCGGGATCCCGATCTTCAAATAAAACAAATCTCGGACAATCGTGCTCGTAATATCGATCAAAACCCGATGATATCTTGACCGTGACCGTAATCCCGATCCCACTCCCGATCGTGATCCCGATAGAGATTACCATAACGATCCCGATCACGATTTTGATCCCGGACGTGATCCCGATAGTGATGCGATCCTCGCCAGCACACGACAAAGAAAGCTATAGAACTTCCCAGGACTTGTATCAGTTTCGCCGATCTGGATGGATGGATCCAAACCCTAGCCTCACAACGATGTTGAACCACGAATTAGTGGAATTCGTAACCCGTGATCAATTGGAAACACGAACTTGGATCGGATGTAGACACCACAAGCGGGGATGATGAACCCGTTTGATAAGTCGAAATTGAATCTCACAAATATTATGAAATTCGGATAAAAGTTCTCTAGAGAGAAAATAAACTCACAAGTTTATAATTGAATTCAATAATGGTGTGTTTAATAATGTTCACAATGGATCCCTATTTATAGTGTAGGGATGGACGAAATCTAATGCTAAAAGGACTTAAAAATCTGCTCCAAAAAGAATTCTATCTAGACTAGGAAACTGCCTAACTAGAATCCTATCCAAAGTAAGAAACTACCTTAAATAAATCCTAGCCAAACTATGACTCTTAAAAATTGAAAATTAAGAAATAAAATAAATAAAAATCTAACTAAATAAATACTATAGTCTAATAAACCAATCCCCTTAATTAAAATATTAAGGACTGATATTACTCCTAGTCAGTATGGGCATACTAACTGTCGCGCGGTATGGGCATACCGACTGATTTTCATCTTCCTGCAATGCACTCTAACTCCAACCCTTGATAACCTTGTGCCGATATCAACACCTTCCAGCTTGGTTCCCCCTCATTGGTTCCTTCCATGGGTTTCCTTGACGCCTCTTGTTCCCAAACCTCTCGTATGAACCCGTTGAAGTTTTCCTTGAACCTCTTAGCTCGCGATCGCATCACGGGTACTTCAGGCACCTTGATTGGATTCGACACCTCCTTAGCTCGGAGCGTATCATTCCCCTCCTCTTGAAAAGGATTTGTCCTCAAATCCAGCTCGTCACCTACATCAAAAGGACTTAAGTCAGCAACATTAAATGTAGAACTAACCTTGTACTCACCGGGCAAGTCCAATTTGTAAGCATTGTCACTAATGCGCTCAAGGACTTGAAATGGTCCATCGCCTCTAGGTAACAGCTTGGATCTCCGTTGAGCCGGAAACCTTTCCTTCCTCATATGCAACCAAACCCACTCGCCGGGTTCGAACACGACCTTCCGCCGCCCTTTGTTGGCTTTCTCGGCGTACTGCTCGGTTCTCCTTTCGATGTTTGCTCTAGCGTTCTCATGGATCTGTTTAACAAATTCAGCTTTCTTTTTCCCATCCAAATTAGTGAATTCTTGCACAGGCAAAGGAATTAAATCCAAGGGAGTTAAAGGATTAAAACCATATTCAATTTCAAATGGTGAAAACTGAGATGCAGAATGAACAGACCTATTATATGCAAATTCCACATGCGGCAAACATTCTTCCCAAGTTTTTATGTTCTTTTTAATCAATGCCCGCAACAACGTAGATAAAGTCCTATTTACTACTTCTGTTTGACCATCAGTTTGTGGATGACAAGTAGTAGAAAACAACAATTTAGTTCCTAACTTACACCACAAAGTCTTCCAGAAATAACTCAAGAACTTAGCATCACGATCAGACACAATTGTTTTAGGCATACCATGCAAACTCACAACTTCCCTAAAGAACAAATCAGCTATATGTGCCGCATCATTAGACTTAGAACATGCAATAAAATGCGCCATTTTAGAAAATCTATCAACAACCACAAAAATAGAATCATGGCCACGTTTACTCCTAGGCAATCCTAACACAAAATCCATAGATATGTCAATCCAAGGCGATGTAGGAATAGGCAAAGGCATGTATAAATCATGTGGTTGGACTCTAGACTTAGCTTGTCGACATGTAACACATTTAGCACACAGTTTTTCCACATCATGTTTCATATGAGGCCAAAAGAAATGTTCTTGCAAAACAGATAAAGTCTTAGCTACTCCAAAATGCCCCATAAGACCCCCACCATGTGATTCCAACAATAATAACTCACGCATGGAACAGTTAGGCACACATAATTTATTCTCCCTAAACAAATAACCATCTTGCCTAAAAAACTTTCCATATCCATATTTCTCACATGCAATATAAATATCCTTAAAATCATCATCATCAACATATAATGATTTAATGCACTAAAACCCTAGTAATCTAGCATCCAAAGTATAAAGCAACGCGTACCTTCTAGACAATGCATCGGCTACTACATTTTCTTTACCTTGCTTGTATTTGATGACGTATGGAAATGTCTCGATGAATTCCATCTATCTTGCATGTCTTTTGTTCAACTTATGTTGCCCCCTCAAATGCTTCAACGACTCATGGTTGGTATGGATCACGAACTCCTTGGGCCATAAGTAATGTTGCCACGTCTGCAATGCCCGCACTAGTGCATACAACTCCTTATCATATGTCGGGTAATTTACAGTGGCGCCTCCTAACTTCTCACTGAAGTATGCAATTGGTCGAACCATTTGTATCAAAACTGCACCAATACCAACACCGGAAGCATCACACTCAACCTCAAAAGTTTTAGAAAAGTCAGGAAGAGATAGTACCGGTGGGTGTGTCAATTTTTCCTTAAGTGTTTGAAAAGCTCGTTCTTGAGCTTCCCCCCATTTGAACTCCACGTTCTTTTTTATCACCTCAGTCATTGGGGCTGCAATGCTACTGAAGTGTGGCACAAAACGGCGGTAGAAACTCGCCAATCCATGAAAACTCCTTACCTCTCCAACAGAGGTGGGCGTCGGCCATTCTTGGATGGCTCGCACCTTCTCTTCGTCCACCTGCAGAACAAAAACACTAAAAGAAAGAAATTGATCTATGTTGTCAGAATTCAAAAGATCCTCCACGTTTGCTTGCACATATTCCACTTGACCCACAACTGCTTCCCAACAGCTACCATTCTCCTTTTTAAAACATGGTTGTACTATCAACTTATTTCCTTCAAATGCCTTTTCTAACGGCTCATCAACAATTTGTTCAAGTACTACCTCTTCTTCATGCTTCAATGGAGAACTGCAAAGTTGACTACCTTCCAAAGTAGTGTCGGCACGAACTAAGTAATCTACAGTTGTCAACTCCAAATTGGAAACTTCTAGAATAGCCATCTCCAAAACAGGTTCATCCACAATAACTGGAACCGACTCTTCTGGAGTTGTTTCGGCCCCAAAATGTTTAGAAACTGATTTGTCTTTTGTTGTCTCTCCCATATGCGAATCCTCCTCAACAAGCCCCTCCGGATCAGAAACATCTTCAACAATCTCATGTCCTCCCTTGCAAACGTCCGAATTGTATGATGTCGCTATTTCCAAACCTGAATTCAGCATACATGTGATACCACTCCAATCAAATTCTCGAGTAGAGGAGTCTGTCAGTGTAGTATCACTCCACTTCTTAAGTCGATTCTCCACATTGATTGCATTTTGCACCATGTCCACCAACTCCGCATAGTGCCGCAAAGCCACACTCTCTCTCTAATCTCCATGCGCAAACCTGTAACAAATCTAATCATGGTATCCTCTGGAGATTCCTCCATGTCAGCTCGACGCATGGCATCCATCAATTCCTCGAAGCACTCTTCTACTTCCTTGCTTCCTTGCCTCAGGTTCTCTAGCTTCCTTTCTAGCCGTCGATGGTAGCGATAAGGCACATATCGGGCTCGCAACACCATCTTCATCTCTCTCCATGTGTCTATTGGTGGACTTCGATAACGTCTATTGTACGTGAATTGCTCCCACTAGGTGGCAGCATCTTCACAGAACCCACTAGCAGCGATCTTGACCTTCCTCCGCTCAGGACAATCATGACAGTCAAACAATAGTTCAATCTTCTTTTCCCACTCTAGGTACAACTCGGGATCACTCGTACCTTGGAAGGATGGGACGTCTATCTCCCGGTACTCCTCCCATCCATCTTTGTGGTATTTCCTCCCTCCATATCCAGCAGAACCAATCATCTTCTCCTCTTTTTTTTTCACGATTTTTTTTTCTGTTCGTTTTTTTTTCTCTTTTTTTTTTTAAAACTATAAAATCAATTCGGAACAGAAATAAAAATTACAACGGGAAATTGACTGAAAACGGAACAATTAAATCCTACCAAGATTTCTAAGCAATAAAACGCCTACAATTATCTATGCACTCAGTTCCTACGGATGTCTAAACTCTCAATTTCCTCTCCAAAGAAATCAAATCCAAAAATCAAAAATACCGAATCAATTCAAACGACCTATCTAAGATTCAACAACCAAACAACGGAATGCGTGATACGACCCGAACTCTAGGAACGAACACACGTCGACACACGTAAGTTTTTGTGTCTACTATGACTCAAACAATCAAAGTAAAATAAGCGGAATAATAATGGAACAAACTAGACGACTAAGACTCAACTAAAATACCTAGACAATGACACACAAAATAACACAAAATCCAAACAAGTATGGGGCTGTTTTGGACGGCTAGGACAATGGCAAGGTTGATGGAATTTCGATGGTATTGAAGGGGTTTAGAACGGCTTGAGTAGATAGGGTATGATAGAGATACGATGGACTTACGGATTGAACGGAATGACGATGAATTGGAACACGAACGGCGGCGGGGCTTGGACGGCGGTGATGGTGGCTGGAATTGGTACGGACGGCCGGTGGTGGTGGTGGCGTCGTGGATGGTAGACGGCGGTGGTGATAGTATTGTGAATTACAACCCGAAAGTTGCCTTGGATCTCGAACGTATACAAGGCCAAATTCTTTAAGTTGCTTTTCGGATAGCGAGTTTCCGACGATCCCTCGAACGTGGATGGCGAATTCCCTTTATAAAACTTAGAGATGCTAAATCTAAGAGTATGAATTTAATTATCTAAACTCACAAAAGATTAAACGGGGAGAGACGATATTGAAAGCAAAGGCTTAATAATCAAATATAGTCTAAAATAACAATGAGACATGGATCCACTATTTATAATAGTTGGATCGAATTCCTAAGGCTAAGGGACGAAAATAATAGTCCTAATTAGACTAGAATTGGACTTTGACTACTTCCTAAACTAGAATTCTATTTAAGGTAGATTTTGTAGATCTTGCCTTATCTAAAAATCTGGTCAAAATTCTATCTAAAATAACCGAAAATCTTAACTAAAAATCTGCCAAAAATTCGTCCAAACTATAGGATAAATTAAATAAATAAAATACTATAATCTAATAAATCAATCCCCTTAATTGGATCATCGAGGGCCGATTATTTTGGGCTTTTCCACCATGCATGCTTAACTTGGGCTGAATAGCAAGTATACACATCAAGCCCAACAAAAGCACACTTGCACGTCTTCTTCATGTATTGCACTCCACATCTTGATCTCCATCTTCCATCTTCAACAATGTCATCATCTTCAAGCTTCCTTGCACGCCGTCTTCTTCTTCAAGCTTCTTGCGAATTGTAGCTTGCAAATAATCTTGCAACTTCTTAGCTCTTAATCTTGTGACGGGGCCTTTGAATTGAAGCTCTTCATTGACGTCCTCATTGCTATGGATGTCCTCATCATTCCCCCCATGCTGAAAAGAATTCGTCCTCGAATTTGACTCCTCATCATGGTCGAATTCATCTGCAACAAAAGGAGATAAATCAGCAACATTAAACGTAGAAGAACACTTATACTCACCAGGTAGATCAATGCGGTATGCATTATCATTAACACGGCTTAGAACAGTGAAGGGACCATCTCCACGGGGCGACAACTTGGACTTCCTCAAGTTAGGAAATCGGTCGGGGCTTAAATGAACCCAAACACGATCACCGGGCTGAAAGATGATACGTTTGCGCCTCGTGTTGCGTGCGGCGGCGATCCTTGAGCCTTGGTGCTCAATCCGGGCACGTACCTTCTCATGCATCTCTTGAATGAAATCAGCTCTTTTCATACCTTTAACACTTGTTAGATGCTCAACATGTAAAGGTAACAAATCAGTAGGAGTTAGTGGATTAAACCCATAAACTACCTCAAAAGGAGACATGTTAGTAGAAGAATGCACAACACGATTGTAAGCAAATTCAGCATATGGTAGACATTCTTCCCATGACTTCAAATTATTCTTAATTAGAGACCTAAGTAAAGCTCCTAAAGTGCGATTCACAACCTCAGTTTGACCATCGGTTTGTGGATGACATGCAGTAGAAAACAATAACTTAGTACCTAATTTTCCCCACAAAACACGCCAGAAATGTCCTAAAAACTTAGAATCCCTATCACTAACAATAGTACGAGGAATTCCATGCAAGCGAACAACATGCACAAAGAACAAGTTGGCAACATGTATAGCATCATCAGTTTTCCTACATGCAATGAAATGAGCCATTTTGGAAAACCTATCAACTACCACAAAAACAGAATCCTTACCCGACCTAGACCTAGGCAATCCTAAGATGAAATCCATAGAAATATCAATCCAAGGAGAAGAAGGGGCGGGTAGGGGCGAATATAATCCAAATGTGTGTGAAGTGGATTTAGCTTGACGACAAGTAATGCAACGACTACACACAATCTCTACATCCTTACGCATATGCGGCCAAAAGAAGTGTTCATGCAGCAAGTTCAATATCTTATGCACACCAAAGTGACCCATTAAACCTCCCGCATGTGATTCTAACACTAATAACTCACGCATAGAACAAGTAGGGATGCATAATTTCAACTCTTTGAACAAGAAACCATCATGCACATAATAACCATCATAAGACCTAGATTTCGAGCTACATGAAGCATAGATGGGGCTGAAATAGGCGTCCTCAACATACAGTGCTTTAATAGACTCAAAACCAAGCATCTTAGCATGCATTAAGTTCAAAAGAGCGTACCTTCTTGATAGGGCGTCGGCGACCACGTTTTCCTCGCCTTTCTTGTACTTGATAACATACGGGAAGGACTCGATGAACTCGACCCATCTCGCATGTCTCTTGTTCAGATTGTTTTGCCCTTTCAAATGTTTCAAGCTTTCATGATCCGTGTGGATGACGAACTCCTTAGGCCAAAGATAGTGCTGCCATGTGTCCAACGCATGCTTCAAAGCGTAGAGCTCTTTATCGTACGTGGAGTACCTAAGGGAGGCGCCATTTAACTTCTCACTGAAGTATGCCACGGGACGTTTTTCCTGCATCAAAACAGCACCAATACCTATCCCGGAGGCATCACACTCGATCTCAAAAGTCTTACAAAAATCAGGTAAACACAAAACAGGAGCAGAACATAACAATGACTTCAAAGTATTAAAAGCATGCTCTTGTTGTTTACCCCACTCAAATTTCCGATCCTTCTTACTTAGCTCAGTAAGAGGGGCGGCTATACTGGAGAAATCCCGTACAAAACAACGGTAAAACCCAGCTAATCCATGAAAGGATCGAACCTCAGAGGCATTTTTCGGGGTTGGCCATTCCTCAATCGCTTTGATTTTGGAACGGTCTACCTCAATACCTCGTGAACTAACGACAAAGCCTAAAAACACGACTTCATCCATGCAAAAAGAACATTTAGATAAGTTTCCATACAACTTAGCATCACGCAGAAGACAGAAAACACGCCTAAGATGATCTATGTGCGCCTGTGCATTGTGACTGTAAATCAAAATATCATCAAAGTAGACAACAACAAATTTACCAATCACATCACGCAAAACATGATTCATTAACCTCATAAACGTGCTCGGTGCATTAGTGAGACCAAAAGGCATAACTAACCACTCATATAAACCATGCTTTGTTTTAAACGCAGTTTTCCATTCATCCCCTTCATGCATTCTAACTTGAAAATATCCAGATCTCAAATCTATCTTAGAAAACAAATTAGAACCACTTAATTCATCTAGCATATCATCAAGTCTAGGGATAGGAAATCTGTACTTAACTGTTATTTTGTTGATGGCGCGGCAATCCATGCACATTCTCCATTTGTTGTTTTTCTTGGGCACTAGAATGACTAGAACTGCACAAGGGCTCATCGACTCTCGGATTTGCTTCTTCTCTAGCAACTCCTTAACTTGGCGATCGATCTCCTTCGTCTCATCAGGGGACGTTCGGTACGCCGGTCGGTTTGGCAAGACTGTGCCGGGTACGAAGTCGATCTGGTGCTCGATCCCACGAACTGGAGGTAATCCACTTGGAATCTCTTCTGGGAACACATCCGCGAACTCCTCCATAAGTGGCTGCATATCACAAGGCAAAGAAACACCATTAGTAGCACTGTCCTTATAAGATAAAAGAACAAAAGGTAAACCTGCTTTTAGTGCTTTCTCTACGCCTTTAACTGAGATGAACAGGGATCGATTCTTCTCTTGACTTGGGGCTGATCCGGTGGCTTTTCCACGAGCTAAGACATCATTAGGAGGTGTCTTAGGGGCTGCATTGATCGAACTTGAGGTGGAACTCGGTGTTGAAGTGGCGGCCGAGTTGGTTCGGGCTGCGGCTGCGGCTTGTTTTGCCCGTTCTTACTTAAATCTCTCTTGCATCCTTTCTTGATCCTCTGCAACGTCTTTAGGAGTGAGTGGCTTGAGTACAGTGGTTCGACCATCTCGAGTAATCGAGTAGGTGTTGGCTAAACCATCGTGAACTGCTTTTCTGTCGAACTGCCACGGTCTTCCTAAAAGTATATGGGCTGCTTCCATGGGAATAACATCACAAAGAACAGTGTCAGAATAGTGACCTTTAGTAAAGGAAACGTGTACCTGACCTGTAACTCGAATGGATCCGCGATCTGTGAGCCACTGCAACTTGTACGGTTTTGGATGCTTTGTTGTGGTGAGGGCGAGTTTATCAACGGCATACTGACTTATTGCGTTGATTACACTCCCACTGTCGATGATCATGGCACAAGTCTGATCTTTGATGGCAACTCGAGTGTAGAAGATGTTCTCTCTTTGCGATTGCTCTTCGTCTTCACGGTTGATGTTCAAACTGCGAATAGAAACCAAGCTGACATGAGGTAGCTCGACTTCATCATCATCTGGCTCGACTTCAGGGACCTTGACTGCTTCAGGGGCGGCGTCTTGGGTCTCCTCTTCATCTTCACTGGCTGATTCAAGTCCATTCTGTTCATTGAGGAACAGAACACGCCGGTTTGGACACTGGTTCTGAAAATGACCCCAACCTTGGCATTTATGACATTGGATGTCACGGGCTCGACTAGGGGCTGCATTCGGCGTTGGAGTGGACTGATTGGGCCGTTGGAAAGGTGGCCTGGGTGTAGACTCGGGTCTACGGCTTGCTTGCGGTGTAGAACGATCAAAACGGCGTTTCGGAGGGCCGGATTGACCTCGGGGTCGTGTGGATTCAGTAGAAGGAGTAGAAGGTGATGTGGAAGGTGTACCTTTACTCCATGGTTGTCGAGTAGGGGCTGAAGTCTGACTGGATCGATGGCGGCCTTCTCGCAACTGCTTTTCCACAATTGATGCGTATTGCACCATTCTCTCAATGCTTGTGAATTCTTTGAGCTCTACTTCACAGGCAATGTCTGGATTCATACCTTCAATGTACCGAATGATGGTAGCATTTAAGGTCTCCTCTTTCCCGACTCAATTCAGGGCAGTTTCGAGCTCTTTATGGTACTCCTCGATTGATCTAGCTCCTTGCTTGATCCGGTTGAGCTTCTTCTCAAGCTCTCTTTCATAGTGGACTGGGATGAAGCGTCCACGCAAGAATCCTTTCATCTCCTCCCAATTGTCAATGGGTGGATTTCTGTTTCTTCGTCTTCTTTCTTGCTGCATTTCCCACCAAATGGCTGCGTAGCCTTTAAACTCCAAACATGCTAGCTGCACCTTTTTAGCTTCTGAAAAATCATAGCATGCAAAAATCTTCTCTACCTTACGTTCCCAATCAAGATAGATATCGGGATCGTGAAGGCCTTCAAACTCTGGAATGCTCGTTTTGATGTTGTGGAGCATTCGATCCTCTTCATAGTCATCTCGACTATGACCTCGTCTCGGGCGACGTCCTCGATCAAATTCTTCAGTATTCTCATCAAAGTACTCCTCTTCAGGCTCGTTGTGACGTTCTAGACGTTGGTTTCCTCGAATGGGTGGAGGAAAGACAGGTGTCGTTTTAGTGCGTTCAAGAGCATGCACTAAATCGTCTATCTTGTCGGAGAGGGCCTGGTGTTGTCTTTGAACGTGCTTAGACAACGCCTCAAAATGGTACTTGGGATCCCACGGTGCGGGTGGATCCGAAGATGACTCCATGGGTGCTTTGGAAGGGTCTTTGGACAAGTCCAAAGGTGGTGAAGTCGAATGGTGATCGACTGGGGGTGTAGAGGATGACTCGGTGTGGGTTCCTTTCTTCATGATACCTACAAAATGAACAAACGTAAAAGAAAACAAGGAAGATCCTCACAATCTCACTTTCTCTCGTTTGTTTTCACTCTTGATTTTACCACTCGTGTATCACTCAAAGTGTATGGTGCACAGTGTGTGAAAATCGTGCATATGAAGGTAAGGGAATCGTGTGGTTTGTTTCGAGGAAGGACGGGAATGCTATTCTCGGAACAAGGATGAATTTGGTATGTATAGATGAGATACGGGTTGAGTATGGGTGGGTATGGTAATGGCCGAATGTGAGTGAGTATGGGTAGGGGTGTGGCCGATTGTGTAGTGGTTAGGGGTGTTGGTCGATTATGGGTATGGTAGGAAAGGAAGGAAGTAGATCAATTATTGAAGTCCCAAATAGATTAGGAAATCCAAAAATAAATCTAGGTAGAAGAAGGAAAGAAATAGAATAGATAAGGAAGAAAGAAATAGATAAGGTAAGTAGGGGACTTGGATATGTATCAATCTATGTGACACAATCTAAATACCTTAATTAGCCTAGACTCTAGAAGGAATGAACCAAAAATAAAATAAGACACTTAAGGAAGTTACCAACAAGAAATAGGACTTGTATGGAAAGTTCCAAAAGTAAAAACAAACTTGAAGGAAATTACCAAAAATAAGAAAGACTTATTAAGATAATTACCAACTATGATCTAGTACCAAAAGGAAAGTACCAAAAATAAAATTGAACAATGAATTTTCGTTTTTTTTTTTTTTGATTTTTTTTTTTTTTTGAATTCGATCGCTTTTTTTTTTTTGATCGAAGCTTTTTCTCTTCTTTTTTTTTTATAACAATGAACAAACGGAAATTAAATTACAACTCGATTAACCGTAAAATAAAATACGACACAAAAATCGAACCAAAGCCGACGTGGCTTTGATACCACTTTTATGATACGACCCGAACTCTAGGAACGAACACACGTCGACACACGTAAGTTTTTGTGTCTACTATGACTCAAACAATCAAAGTAAAATAAGCGGAATAATAATGGAACAAACTAGACGACTAAGACTCAACTAAAATACCTAGACAATGACACACAAAATAACACAAAATCCAAACAAGTATGGGGCTGTTTTGGACGGCTAGGACAATGGCAAGGTTGATGGAATTTCGATGGTATTGAAGGGGTTTAGAACGGCTTGACTAGATAGGGTATAATAGAGATACGATGGACTTACGGATTGAACGGAATGACGATGAATTGGAACACGAACGGTGGCGGGGCTTGGACGGCGGTGATGGTGGCTGGAATTGATACGGACGGCCGGTGGTGGTGGTGGCGTCGTGGATGGTAGACGGCGGTGGTGATAGTGTTGTGAATTACAACCCGAAAGTTGTCTTGGATCTCGAACGTATACAAGGCCAAATTCATTAAGTTGCTCTTCGGATAGCGAGTTTCCGACGATCCCTCGAACGTGGACGGCGAATTCCCTTTGTAAAACTTAGAGATGCTAAATCTAAGAGTATGAATTTAATTATCTAAACTCACAAAAGATTAAACGGGGAGAGACGATATTGAAAGTAAAGGCTTAATAATTAAATATAGTCTAAAATAACAATGAGACATGGATCCACTATTTATAATAGTTGGATCGAATTCCTAAGGCTAAGGGACGAAAATAATAGTCCTAATTAGACTAGAATTGGACTTTGACTACTTCCTAAACTAGAATTCTATTTAAGGTAGATTTTGTAGATCTTGCCTTATCTAAAAATCTGGTCAAAATTCTATCTAAAATAACCGAAAATCTTAACTAAAAATCTGCCAAAAATTCGTCCAAACTATAGGATAAATTAAATAAATAAAATACTATAATCTAATAAATCAATCCCCTTAATTGGATCATCAAGGGCCGATTATTTTGGGCTTTTCCACCATGCATGCTTAACTTGGGCTGAATAGCAAGTATACACATCAAGCCCAACAAAAGCACACTTACACGTCTTCTTCATGTATTGCACTCCACATCTTGATCTCCATCTTCCATCTTCAACAATGTCATCATCTTCAAGCTTCCTTGCACGCCGTCTTCTTCTTCAAGCTTCTTGCGAATTGTAGCTTGCAAATAATCTTGCAACTTCTTAGCTCTTAATCTTGTGACGGGGCCTTTGAATTGAAGCTCTTCATTGACGTCCTCATTGCTATGGATGTCCTCATCAATGCGTCTCCAAAATCCAACAAGAACGAAAAACTAAGATCGAACAAATTTTTTTTTTTTTTACTGTTCACGTGTACTGTTCACGCCTCTTTTTTTTTATACAGAACGAAAATTTAAAGGATAGATGGAACCTGATACAAAGCCGAAGCTTTGATACCACTTGATGTGATCCTCGCCGGCACATGACAAAGAAAGCTATAGAACTTCCCAGGACTTGTATCAGTTTCACCGATCCGGATGGATGGATCCAAACCCTAGCCTCACAACGATGTTGAACCACGAATTAGTGGAATTCGTAACCCGCGATCAATTGGAAACACGAACTTGGATTAGATGTAGACGCCACAAGCGGGGATGATGAACCCGTTTGATAAGTCGAAATTGAATCTCACAAATATTATGAAATTCGGATAAAAGTTCTCTAGAGAGAAAATAAACTCACAAGTTTATAATTGAATTCAATAATGGTGTGTTTAATAATGTTCACAATGGATCCCTATTTATAGTGTAGGGATGGATGAAATCTAATGCTAAAAGGACTTAAAAATCTGCTCCAAAAAGAATTCTATCTAGACTAGGAAACTGCCTAACTAGAATCCTATCCAAAGTAAGAAACTACCTTAAATAAATCCTAGTCAAACTATGACTCTTAAAAATCGAAAATTAAGAAATAAAATAAATAAAAATCTGACTAAATAAATACTATAGTCTAATAAACCAATCCCCTTAATTAAAATATTAAGGATCGATATTACTCCTAGTCAGGATGGGCATACTGACTGTCGCGCGGTATGGGCATACCAACTGATTTTCATCTTCCTGCAATGCACTCTAACTCCAACCCTTGATAACCTTGTGCCGATATCAACACCTTCCAGCTTGGTTCCCCCTCATTGGTTCCTTCCATGGGTTTCCTTGACGCCTCTTGTTTCCAAACCTCTCGTATAAACCCGTTGAGGTTTTCCTTGAACCTCTTAGCTCGCGATCGCGTCACGGGTCCTTCAGGCACCTTGATTGGATCCGACACCTCCTTAGCTCGGAGTGTATCAGATAGAGTTCAAGATCACGATCCCGATGGCGATCCTGATCGAAACCCGATCAATAACTTAATTAATATTTTCAATTTTCAGGAGATTGAAATCTATACGGCAGTGTTGAACCATAGATTGTTGACCGGCCAGCACATACTCCCGATGGTCACCGCAGACAATACACGATTAGTTAGCCCGAATTTCTTCGTAAGTTAATTATGTAGCACATTCTTAAGAATATATTACTCCTTATATAATAATATAATCGATTATGTTGATGTCTTTTTTTTTTTGGTTGTATATCACAGATTGTCTTGGCGGAGGAATTCAATAACATTTTTAATCCATCTACCTTGAAATACAATGTTGGAGATTTGGAACCTCCATCTGGATTAAAGTGGGAGATCACACAGGTGGGAGATGATGAATCAAGAGCTTGGTGGAATGCAACACATGTAAGATATGAATTATTTATTATTTAACTTCTTGGTTAATTAAAAAATTAAACATAGAGAATAACATTTTTTCTTTAAATTAGATCATCACCGTATGCCTCATCAATGCGCATTGGGTCGCAGTGCGAATTAGTTTGAGTGAGTGGCGGGTTATTCTATACGACTCCTTGGCATTCAATTTGGATAGCTCGACTCGTGAATTCAGAAAGACCCAAATGATGCCACTGACTCGCTTGTTGGATCGGCTTCTTACTACTTGCGAATATTGGGAAAGAAACATATTTGGTATGCAGTGTCGTAAGGGCTTTGCTCGAAACCTTAAGCTTGATTTCGCAGATCCTTCGGAGCAGTTCCACCAGATGGATAGTAACAGTTGTGGCCCCTTTGCATGCATGTATATGGGGCGCCTGCTAAGTGGTATGCCTGCTATAAGTTGGAGAAACAAGGAGGGTGGTGTCGTGTGATATCGTGAATGATATATGATATGTGCCACCCGAAAGTCATTCCTCTATTTCAACCTTAATTTGTCTTTCATCTTCATAACATGGAAACTTTATTTTCTCTTTTTATTTTTGTTAATATTGTTATGCAGACAATGACCTCTTTATGTTTTAAGTACAAACCTATTTGTACTTTATTATTATTCAAACAATGACTTGTTTACTTTTTCTCTTGAAAAGACATAGGAATCTTTTTAGAGTTCCCAAATGTCCTTGATAGATTCGAATTTGGACTTATTAAGATCTGTTCAATTAATTTGAAATAGTGAATTCCTCACCTACTAGTCATGAGATTCCTAGATCATGATCACGATGCAATGACAGAAATAAGGATAATATTTAAAATTAAATTCAATTCAATGAACGTCTAGCACATAAAAAGATATTTATCTAACTTCCTCTCATCGGGCAAGACTGTTTACTGTGTTCGGGATCACGACATATACTACACTTCTTTGGACCGCGACGTCTACTACTAGATGCCTCTATCCCAGATGGATGCCGTCTTCCCGTACTTGCATGACCGACTTGCCGATTCACGTTGTAACGCCCCGATCCCGGGAGAAGGGCAGGGGACCGGTGCGCTACTTGGGGAAAGGGGGAAAGGGGTTGTTGAACAGAAGCAATCAAAGAAATAGGGTTAGTGCCCTAAAAATATGGGCAGCATAACCTCTATAAATGGATCAATCCACGCTTTTAAAGCGTATGAAATGACTCAAACCAGATACCATGACTCTTAGGATGAACCCAAGAAAGAATAACAAAGGCAAACTTCAATGTAAATAATAACAGTTCAAAGGTTAACTGTTAATAGGTTAGGCATAAAAAAGGCCAGACTGATGTCTGTCCAAATACTTAAAGTAAAGAGATGCCAGGCTCCCGCCTGTCGTGAAAGCAATATAAAGCCAGGCTTTTGCCTTGACATGAAAAACAATGTAAAGCCAGGCTTGCGCCTGTCTGAGTAAGGAAAGTAAATAAATGCCAGGCTTTCGCCTGTCAGGAACAGAAAGTAAACGGGATTCGGAGAACCGAACACTCCGTAACAATAAAGAAAATGGGATTCGGAAAACCGAACACTCCATAACAGTAAATAAAATGGGATTCGGAGAACCGAACACTCCATAACAGTAAAGAAAATGGGATTCGGAGAACCGAACACTCCATAACAGTAAATAAAATGGGATTCGGAGAACCGAACACTCCATAACAATAATCAGAGTAAGCGGACAAAAACGCAGTGCATTTATTCAGACACAAAAGGTAACCATGTTCTCAGTTGGACTCCACACATAAAAGAAACATATACATCAAAAGATAGCCCTTCAGCCTTAGCACAGCCGTCCACCATCCCGCAGCTCATCCTGAAAATATTTGAAAAGATTTGGGCGTGAGTACTAATGCACTCAGTGGGTACTTTTGAGAAAAACCTTCAGAATCATTTTATAAAATAGAATATCCAATCATATTGAGAGCATATCATGGAAAGCTTTCAAAATAGAAAATTTGTGAATTCCATGTATACAAAATCATTTTCGTTCCATCATTGCGCGCAACTCTCCCCTAGAACGCTTACGGTGAGTCGGTTCGTGTACACAACCCGGCTGCTTAAGGTTGGACACTGCCCTGTTTGCTTGGGGCTCGATATCGTGAACCATTGTAGTTTCGTCACCAAAAACAGTAGTAAGACTTACATGAGTCAGGAGAGCACATCAAATACAGTCATGAGTTGGATATTCAATCATATTCATTTTATAAATATCAGGGCTTAATAACCCGAAACATATTTTTATATAATAAAAACCCACCTGGTAATCTGAGCTAGATCTAGATTCTGATTCTGATCTCAACTAGAAGTCTCCTTCTTCTGTGCCTACAAGATTATCCGGCAACTTAGTTTCGATGAATGACTACCATTAGGTCAAAATCTAACCTTTCTTAGCTATGAAGTAAATATTATAATATCTACTATCTTAATACGCAGCACCCGGATCATCAAAATATTTTGACTCTTAAGGGAACTTTACTCAGGGCATTTTTATAAAGAAAAACCGTTTAGGAAGTTCTGGCATACGGGGTGGTCAAACCCGTATCCTAAAATTAATTCGGTACAAATAAATTCATACCGCAAGATCTGCCCATTGGAAAAATATGAAACTTTAAATAAAAATACTATATTTTGACACGGAACAACTTTTGAGTTTAAAAATACGATAGGGCTATCCACGAAGGATAGATCTGAAAAAGACTACAATTTAATAATCGGATACCCAAAATATACCCGAAATTAAAAAGTGACAACATGGAAAATGTATATAAATATACATAGAACATAAAACCCTAAAGACACTTTTTGATTCGATGACCCGAAAGAGTCACCGATTTGAAAGGTGGTGGCGACTTTTGGCGGCGGTCACGATGATTTTCCATCGTGATCGTCCGTCGTGTCATCATTTCAATCACGTATTCGTGATCTATGCGTTGACACCTTCAAAATGACTATTTCGGAAATGAAATAGGAAACTAGAGACGTACCTTCTCTAGAAGCTGCTCGGCGTTTCGATTTTGAAAATGAATGAAAAATGAAACCTTAACCTCCTATTTATAGAAGAAAAATAAATAGGATAATATTTCGAAAAAGAAATTGGATAATGACGGATGTGCCTTAGTTATCCAAATCTATTACCTTTCACCCTAAAATTGTGCCAAGTGTTCATTTGAACTCGAAATTGGAAAATTCAAAGTTTGGCACGATGCTTGAAAATTTTTCTATCAACCCAAGAAAAATATCAGAACATATTTTAAAGCAATTTTTGACCAAATTAAATTTTAATAGATGTCTCTGGCTGCGATTTTCCTTTATTTGAATCCGTTAAGGACCCAACTTCTTACCTAAATTACCCTCAGGTATCATAAGTTGAGTAAAACCCTCTAAAATATTTCGGGGTATTACATTCTACCCTCCTTAATAAAAATTTCGTCCCGAAATTTGCGTACCTCTATAGGGTAAATCAGGGTACAACTCCTTGATTCTGCTTTCAAGCTCCCAGGTAGCTTCCTCTCTCCCATGGTTATTCCATAGGACTTTCACCAGTGATATCTGTTTGTTCCGTAATTCTTGGACCCTTTGGTCAAGAATAGCCTCTGGTCTTTCTTCGTATGATAAATCCAGGTTCAAGACTACCTTGACATTCTTTATAACGTGTTTAGGATCAAACACATACTTTCTCAACATTGAGACATCAATCACATTATGAACCTTAGCTAGAATTAGCAATATGACTAGTTTATAAGCTATCTCCTCATTCCTAGCTAAAACACATTTATCTCGAGTCGTAAATCTTACTAAGACGTATGCTCTGCCTTGGTCCACTTTAACTTGATGCGCAACTCTTCATACGTTCTTCTCTGCATCATTCTTCGAATATTCTTTAGCATCATCCTTTAAGTCGAGAAGAGAGAGAGAGTGAGAGAGAGAGAATAGATATCGATCCACCTGAATCAAAGAATATTATCTCGATCATCGTATACATCACTCTGAACTTGAGACATCTAGTCTTGAACTAATCTTTGCTCTTCGATTAGAAACGTATAGAGGTAGGTGCAGCGAGAACGGATCTATCATTCGCGATTCTTCATAGACATTTGAAATTCTCCCAAAATGCTCCTCAAATACATATATGCACGCGAACGACATTTCCTAGAAATCCATATAACTCAAGCCATCTAAAAGAATATATTTATCCATTCTAAGTTCTTTCTACATTCAAGACTACAAGGCACTACATAATCGTTCCCACCTTTTTAGTCAATTTGTTCTTTATAATCATTCATTAGATTCTCGGTTGAACCGGAATCCAGATGTCCCAGACATCCCATTAAAACCATAGGCGAACCACGGCCTTGCCGTGAACCCTCTTTCATGTAGGATTAAATCCAAACATGACATAATACATTCTTTTGAAATTTCACATCATAACAAATTGACACATTTCAGTGGAACCAATCCATGTGGGCTCATAATCCTGAACGTGGAAAAAAACTTAATCAACCTATGTTCCACAAGAATCTTAACAACCATCAACTTAAAATCCAATCTTGTGAATAAATCACAGCTAGCTATGTTCATCTACATTCTCAATCAAATCATTCTATGTTCACATTCCATCTGCATAAGCATTCTGGATTTCCATCACTTCAACATTCTCACATTTCCAATCACTTCCACATTATCACATTTCTAATCATAGGGCATTGATTACTATCATCACACTTTCTTTCAAAACATATCATGGACATATAATCCCGTTCAAAACATCACTTTTCATTTCAAACATAATGGACATATAGTCACATTCAAAATAATCATTCAATACCATCTGGGCACAAAGTCCCATAATTTTACCATCATGGACAAGAGTCCCTTTTATTCATAACCATGATCATATGGACACATAGTCCAAAATGATACCATTATCCTTTCAAAACCATCATTGGCGCGACTTTTCATAAATACCATCAAAGTGGAGAATGGTCCTTATCCACATTTCCTTTTTTGAAAATCAGTAAATATAATTGAATCTAAAAAACATTTTAACTCACGTACCTTTTTTTTTAAGCAAGATGAGAGCGGTGTAGGCGACGTGCTAGGGCTATCAGACAATTAATTAAGAGAATACACTGAGAACTAGACTTAATCAATAATATGACAGGCCTGCAGAGTTGCAGCCTGCTCTGATACCACTCTGTAACGCCCCGATCCCGGGAGAAGGGCAGGGGACCGGTGCGCTACTTGGGGAAAGGGGGAAAGGGGTTGTTGAACAGAAGCAATCAAAGAAATAGGGTTAGTGCCCTAAAAATATGGGCAGCATAACCTCTATAAATGGATCAATCCACGCTTTTAAAGCGTATGAAATGACTCAAACCAGATACCATGACTCTTAGGATGAACCCAAGAAAGAATAACAAAGGCAAACTTCAATGTAAATAATAACAGTTCAAAGGTTAACTGTTAATAGGTTAGGCATAAAAAAGGCCAGACTGATGTCTGTCCAAATACTTAAAGTAAAGAGATGCCAGGCTCCCGCCTGTCGTGAAAGCAATATAAAGCCAGGCTTTTGCCTTGACATGAAAAACAATGTAAAGCCAGGCTTGCGCCTGTCTGAGTAAGGAAAGTAAATAAATGCCAGGCTTTCGCCTGTCAGGAACAGAAAGTAAACGGGATTCGGAGAACCGAACACTCCGTAACAATAAAGAAAATGGGATTCGGAAAACCGAACACTCCATAACAGTAAATAAAATGGGATTCGGAGAACCGAACACTCCATAACAGTAAAGAAAATGGGATTCGGAGAACCGAACACTCCATAACAGTAAATAAAATGGGATTCGGAGAACCGAACACTCCATAACAATAATCAGAGTAAGCGGACAAAAACGCAGTGCATTTATTCAGACACAAAAGGTAACCATGTTCTCAGTTGGACTCCACACATAAAAGAAACATATACATCAAAAGATAGCCCTTCAGCCTTAGCACAGCCGTCCACCATCCCGCAGCTCATCCTGAAAATATTTGAAAAGATTTGGGCGTGAGTACTAATGCACTCAGTGGGTACTTTTGAGAAAAACCTTCAGAATCATTTTATAAAATAGAATATCCAATCATATTGAGAGCATATCATGGAAAGCTTTCAAAATAGAAAATTTGTGAATTCCATGTATACAAAATCATTTTCGTTCCATCATTGCGCGCAACTCTCCCCTAGAACGCTTACGGTGAGTCGGTTCGTGTACACAACCCGGCTGCTTAAGGTTGGACACTGCCCTGTTTGCTTGGGGCTCGATATCGTGAACCATTGTAGTTTCGTCACCAAAAACAGTAGTAAGACTTACATGAGTCAGGAGAGCACATCAAATACAGTCATGAGTTGGATATTCAATCATATTCATTTTATAAATATCAGGGCTTAATAACCCGAAACATATTTTTATATAATAAAAACCCACCTGGTAATCTGAGCTAGATCTAGATTCTGATTCTGATCTCAACTAGAAGTCTCCTTCTTCTGTGCCTACAAGATTATCCGGCAACTTAGTTTCGATGAATGACTACCATTAGGTCAAAATCTAACCTTTCTTAGCTATGAAGTAAATATTATAATATCTACTATCTTAATACGCAGCACCCGGATCATCAAAATATTTTGACTCTTAAGGGAACTTTACTCAGGGCATTTTTATAAAGAAAAACCGTTTAGGAAGTTCTGGCATACGGGGTGGTCAAACCCGTATCCTAAAATTAATTCGGTACAAATAAATTCATACCGCAAGATCTGCCCATTGGAAAAATATGAAACTTTAAATAAAAATACTATATTTTGACACGGAACAACTTTTGAGTTTAAAAATACGATAGGGCTATCCACGAAGGATAGATCTGAAAAAGACTACAATTTAATAATCGGATACCCAAAATATACCCGAAATTAAAAAGTGACAACATGGAAAATGTATATAAATATACATAGAACATAAAACCCTAAAGACACTTTTTGATTCGATGACCCGAAAGAGTCACCGATTTGAAAGGTGGTGGCGACTTTTGGCGGCGGTCACGATGATTTTCCATCGTGATCGTCCGTCGTGTCATCATTTCAATCACGTATTCGTGATCTATGCGTTGACACCTTCAAAATGACTATTTCGGAAATGAAATAGGAAACTAGAGACGTACCTTCTCTAGAAGCTGCTCGGCGTTTCGATTTTGAAAATGAATGAAAAATGAAACCTTAACCTCCTATTTATAGAAGAAAAATAAATAGGATAATATTTCGAAAAAGAAATTGGATAATGACGGATGTGCCTTAGTTATCCAAATCTATTACCTTTCACCCTAAAATTGTGCCAAGTGTTCATTTGAACTCGAAATTGGAAAATTCAAAGTTTGGCACGATGCTTGAAAATTTTTCTATCAACCCAAGAAAAATATCAGAACATATTTTAAAGCAATTTTTGACCAAATTAAATTTTAATAGATGTCTCTGGCTGCGATTTTCCTTTATTTGAATCCGTTAAGGACCCAACTTCTTACCTAAATTACCCTCAGGTATCATAAGTTGAGTAAAACCCTCTAAAATATTTCGGGGTATTACACACGTGAATTGGTAACACTTTCATGTCTGCAATGTGTTGTGGTACCACCCACTCATCTCGACGAGGGAGAGGATTGACTGAACCTGCATAAGTCTCTCGCCAAGAATCCGTCTTGTAGTATGAATAGATGTAATCATGTATGGATTCACCATTTTGCCTATGAATAGAATAATCAAGAATCGATTACTGTTGGAAGAAAGAGTAATAATAAATTAAATAAATAGATAAATATGTACGTAATGGCAGCAGCTGCATGCGCACATGGCATCAAATCCAACTCAAACATCCGACATTGGCATGACCTCCGACGAAGATCAACGAGGAACGTTCTTTTCCCATCATTCACTTTGAATGTAGAGCTTGAGGTGGACACAACGCTAAATGAATGAGATTTCTCAACTTCAACTACGAGCTTACTTACAGTCTCTTCAGTCAATACATTCTCACGGGCATTTGCGCGTGCTCACCTAATGTCAAACCATTGTTCAATAACATGTCTGATAGCCTCTATTAATGAACATATGGGAAGACGTCTAACAAATAGTAATCTTGCATTGAAGCTTTCAGCTGCATTTGACGTTAGGAAACTGTAGCGCCGAACAGGGCATTTTGAGCGAGCCCACCTCTCAGGTCCATCATTAAGCAGCTTATGGTAAGCTTCATCCGGGCTAATTTTTCTAATACTTTCCATTGCTTTATTGTATACAGATCCTCGATAAGCATATACTACCTTGTGGAACATTTTTGTGACACCAGCACCCCAATGCGTGAGCCTCCTCAACATATGGAAGTAGCAAAGGCCGTGGGCTGTGTCTCGAAAAACTTCCTTGATAGCATTAGATATGATGATGTGTTGATCTGAGACAATCAACGTTTCTGGATTGCATCCGAAGGCATCCCTTACATGTCTTAGAAACCAAGTCCATGAACGATCATTTTCTATGGGGCCAACACCAATCGCCAACGGGAAGCACTGCTCATTGCCATCTTTAGTCATTGCTACGAATAAGATGCCCTTGCTATTCCCCTTTAGATTGGTTCCATCCACAACAATCACGGGTCTAAGAAACATAGCATCCGATGCAATACACGCTCCGAGAGCAACAAACAAATATTGGAATTCTCCGTTAGGAGCAAGCTCTAAATCAGTCACTGTTCTAGGATTGCTCTCTCGTAGCAAGTACAAATAGCTAGGAAGCATATTAAATGAATCTTTGTACCCACCATAAATCATCTCAATCACAACATTCCGTGCTTGCAGTGCAACACTATAACTTATTCTAATACCAAACTCTTGCTGCATTTCCGCCCTCATTTCTTTTGGTTTCATGATCGTTCCGAGAGTAAGCATTTTTTTTGCAAAATAAGCAGCAATCACCTTTGCATGGACGTTTCTCGGTGCGACACAACCTAGGTCGAAATGACACGCATGTTGGGCTACGAACTTATGGACAATCCAAAAATCACCTCTGCGGGCTGCACGCACCTCAAAAGGACAACAATCGTCATGCTTACATACGATGACCAAACGATCTGCATCAGAACGAGACACCTTGTATTCAGTACGATGCTCAATACTCCACAATCCGACAGCAATCGACAAAGCATCTTTATCCCAGAACGTACCTCCCAAAGATATTTTTCCGTCTCTTATCTGATGCGATTTTCGCCGACAAGACGATGACGATGGCGTTGTTTTCCCAGGAGTATCAGGTTACACGAACAATTGGGGATGAAAATCCAAACTGATACGACCCGAACTCTAGGAACGAACACACGTCGACACACGTAAGTTTTTGTGTCTACGATGACTCAAATAATCAAAGTAAAATAAGCGGAAAAATAATGGAACAAACTAGACGACTAGAACCAAGTAAATTATCTAAACTATGACACAAAATAACACAAATCCGAACAAAGATGGGCTGTTTTTGGACGGCTATATGGACGGTATGATGGGATGATTTTCGATGGTGATGAGTTGGTTTAGAAGGGCTAGGGTAGATAGGATATGTTAGAGATACGATGGACTTACGGATTGAACGAAGAGATCACGATCTTAAGGATGATGGTTGAGATGGACGACAGTGGACGGTGGTGGCGTCGAGGGTGGCTGGACGGTGGTGGTGGTTGTGATGTGAATTACAACCCGAAAGTTGTCTTGAATCTCGAACGTACACAAGGCCAAATTCTTTAAGTTGCTCTTCGGATAGCGAGTTTTCGACGATCCCTCGAACGTGGACGGCGAATTCCCTTTGTAAAACTTAGAGATGCTAAATCTAAGAGTATGAATTTAATTATCTAAACTCACAAAAGATTAAACGGGGAGAGACGATATTGAAAGCAAAGGCTTAATAATCAAATATAGTCTAAAGTAACAATGAAGCATGGATCCCCTATTTATAAGTATAGGAGGATCGAAAATCCTATAGCTAAGGGCCGAAAATTATAGTCCAAATCAATCTAGGATTGGATTTGGATATTTCCTAAACTAGAATTCTATTTAAGGTAGAACTTGTAGATCTTACCTTATCTAAAATCCTAGTCAACCTATGACTTTGAATAACCGAAAATTGACCCTAATTTAATTAAATAAATCTGATCCTAACTATAGTATAATTAAATAAAATAAATACTATAGTCTAAAATAAAATAACTACTAGATAAAAATCAATAGGACCGAAAATTGGCCTTCTCTTCAAAGCTCGGCCGTGACTCTCCAACATGCACATGCACACGTCCATATGCACACATGCACAACTTCATGTTGTGTTCTCCATGTCTTGATCTCCATCTTCCAATGTCAACAAGTTCATCATCTTCAAGCTTCCTTGCACGCCGTCTTCTTCTTCAAGCTTCTTGCGGATTGTAGCTTGCAAATATTCTTGCAACTTCTTAGCTCGTAGTCTTGTGACGGGTCCTTTGAATTGAAGCTCTTCATTGACTTCCTCATTGCTATGGATGTCCTCATCACAAACCCTAGCCTCTCAATGAATTTGAACCACGAATTGATTAAATCCGCGACCCTCGATCAATTGGAAACACGAACTCGGATTGTATGGAAGACGCCACAAATGGGGATGTGAATCCGTTTGATAAGTCGTTTGAATCTCACGTTATGTTGTGAAACTCGGATAATTCTCTCAGAGAGAAAAAGTGAAAAACTCACGTTTAAATTCAATATCAAAGTTGTTGTTCAAAAATAATGATAGACAAGGTCTTATATAGTTGGTCCAAAACATCAAGCCCCAAAATAAAATCCTACACAAACTAGGAAACAAAATAAGCCAAAATTCGAAACCGCCCGTACAGGCGCGACACGGGCTTGGTCGTGCCTCGATGGGCGCGAGTGAGGTCGCGCCGTGTCTATTCCCGGGCCGCGCCTCCCTGGGTGCTTTTCACCCTTCTGCATCGACGCTCGGTCGCGCCGTGCCTGTACTCAAGTCGCGCCTAGGTCGCACCTCCTCTGTGCTCGGGCCGCGTCCTTCTATCGTCCCGCACTCGCATGTGATCTTCGTTTTCCAACGATGCTCGGCTTCAACTCCTTCGACGGGTCTCTTTGACGCCTCTTGGGTCCAGACTCCTCGTATAAATCCACTTTGACTCTCCTTGAATCTCTTAGCTCTTGGTCATGTAACTGGCCCTTCTGGTACTTTGATTGGATCGGACATCTCCTTGGCTTGGGTCGTATCATTCCCCTCCTCTTAAAAAGGATTTGTCCTCAAATCCAGCTCGTCACCTACATCAAAAGGACTTAAATCAGCAACATTAAATGATGAACTTATTTTATACTCACCTGGTAAGTCCAACTTGTATGCATTATCACTGATGCGTTCTACAACTTTGAATGGTCCGTCCCCTCTAGGAAGTAACTTAGAACGCCTTTGAACCGGAAATCTCTCTTTTCTCATGTGTAACCAAACCCATTCGCCGGGTTCGAACACTACTCTCTTTCGCCCCTTGTTGGCTTTCTCAGCATACTGCTCAGTCCGTCTCTCAATGTTTGCTCTAGCTCTTTCATGAATCTGTCTCACAAAATCAGCTTTCTTTTTCCCATCAAGATTAGTATATTCATGCACAGGCAAAGGAATTAAATCCAATGGAGTTAAAGGATTAAACCCATATGCAACTTCAAATGGTGAAAACTGAGATGTAGAATGCACAGACCTATTATATGCAAATTCAACATGCGGCAAACATTCCTCCCAAGTTTTTATGTTCTTTTTAATTAGAGCCCTTAACAAAGTAGATAAAGTCCTATTTACTACTTCTGTTTGACCATCTGTTTGTGGATGACAAGTAGTAGAAAATAATAACTTAGTTCCTAACTTACACCACAATGTCTTCTAGAAATAACTCAAGAACTTAGCATCTCTATCAGAAATGATTGTCTTATGCATACCATGTAGACGCACAACTTCTCTAAAGAATAAATCAGCAATGTATGAAGCATCATTTGTCTTAGAACATGCTATAAAATGTGCCATCTTAGAAAATCTATCTAAAACCACAAAAATAGAATCATGACCACGTTTACTCCTAGGCAAACCTAACACAAAATCCATAGATATATCTATCCAAGGTGATGTAGGAATAGGCAAAGGCATGTATAAACCATGTGGTTGGACTCTAGACTTGGCTTGTCTACATGTAACACACTTAGCACACAAACGTTCCACATCACGTTTCATATGAGGCCAGAAGAAATGCTCATTCAAAACAGCTAAAGTCTTAGCTACCCCAAAATGCCCCATTAAACCACCACTATATGACTCCAACAATAAAAGCTCACGCATAGAACAATTAGGCACACATAACCTATTTTCTCTAAACAAAAATCCATCATGCCTATAAAACTTCCCATCTCCAGATTCTTCACATGCAACATATACATCCTTAAAATCATCATCATCAATGTACATGTTCTTAATGCACTCAAAACCAAGCAACTTAGCATCTAAAGTGGATAGTAAAGTGTACCTCCTCGATAGTGCGTCGGCTACTACATTTTTCTTCCCTTGCTTATACTTGATGACGTATGGAAACGTCTCAACAAACTCCATCCAACGGGCATGTCTTTTGTTCAACTTGTGTTGCCCCTTCAAATGCTTCAATGATTCATGGTCGGTGTGGATCACGAATTCTTTGGGCCACAAATAGTGTTGCCACGTTTGCAACGCCCGCACTAGTGCATACAACTCCTTGTCATATGTCGGGTAGTTTGCAGTGGCGCCGCCAAACTTCTCACTGAAATAGGCAATAGGTCAGATCTCTTGCATCAACACTGCACCAATTCCAACACCAGAAGCATCACATTCTATCTCAAAAGTTTTAGAAAAGTTTGGAAGAGATAGTACCGGTGGGTGTGTCAATTTCTCCTTAAGCGTCTGAAATGCTTTTTCTTGCGCTTCTCCCCACTGGAATTCCACATTCTTCTTGATCACTTCAGTCATGGGTGCTGCAATACTACTGAAGTGTGGAACAAAATGCCGATAGAAGCTCTCAAGTCCATGAAAGCTTCGAACCTCTCCCATACTTGTTGGCGTCGGCCATTCTTGGATGGCACGAACCTTCTTTTCGTCCACCTGTACTCCATCTGCACTAACAACAAAACCGAGAAACACAACCTTATCCGTGCAAAAGGTGCATTTCTTTAGGTTAGCATACAACTGTTCTTTCCTCAAAGATTGCAAAATAAATTTCAAATGCTCTACATGGTCCTCTTCATTCTTGCTATAAATCAATATGTCATAAAAATAAACCACAACAAATCTATCTATAAAAGCACGTAAAACATGGTTCATAAGACGCATAAATGTACTAGGAGCATTTGTAAAACCAAACAGCATAACTAACCATTCATACAATCCTAATTTTGTAATGAATGCCATTTTCCACTCATCCCCTTCCTTGATGCGAATTTGATGGTACCCACTTCTTAAGTCTATCTTAGAAAATATGTGTGCACCATGTAATTCATCTAACATGTCATCTAAACGGGGAATGGGATGTCGATACTTTACCGTAATGTTGTTGACGGCTCGGCAGTCGACACACATCCGTAGGGATCAATCCCTCTTTGGCACGAGCAAAACTGGACTCGCACATGGACTCAAACTCTCCCTCACTTGTCCTTTCTCCAACAGCTCTTATATTTGACGTTCTAGCTCTTTTGTCTCCTCAGGGTTGCTTCGATAGGCCGGTCGGTTTGGCAATGTGGCGCCGGGCACGAAATCAATTTGGTGCTCGATTCCTCTGATTGGGGGCAAACCCAGTGGCATCTCTTCGGGAAACACATCCTTGAATTCCTGCAAAAGAGATACAATAGAACTAGGCAAAGATAGGTCAAATTGGTTAGTACTAATTAAGACATCTCTGCGGATCATCAAGTACATTGGCTTCTCATTTTGCACAGCCCATTTGACATCGCTAGCTGTGGAAAAACAAGCGTGTTGGATCACCTCCTTTCCAACGTTGGCCTCCTTTCCTTTCTTCCTCATGGTATCGGCCTCCTCTTGTAGCTTCACTTGATCCTCATACAAATGAGTACTTATTTGTGAAGCCATCATGCTTCACCCTCCTATCGAATTGCCATGGACGTCCTAGCAAAATGTGTCCCGCTTGCATAGGCACAACGTCACACAACACTTCATCTTTGTACTTGCCAATCCGAAATGGCACTCGAACTTGCTTGTTCACCTTGGTTTCTCCACTGTCGTTCAACCACTGCAGCTTGTATGGCTTAGGATGCTTGAGAACCAGCAATCCTAATTTTGTCACCATCACAACACTTGCAACATTAGTACAACTACCTCCATCAATAATCATACTACATACCTTATCCTTGATGTGGCATTGGGTATGGAATATGTTCTCCCTCTGTTCCTCATCGACGCTCTTGGTGTGCAAGCTAAGTGACTTGTGTGCAACCAAAATGAGAGCATTGGGCGCTGCGTACTCCTCGTCCTCACTTGATTCGAACAATCTCGGCATCTCCGGATCAACTTCTTCTTCATCCATCACGATCTCACCATTGTCCTTCAAGATCATCACACATCGGTTTGGGCATTGGTTGGCTATGTGACCTCTACCTTGACATTTAAAACACTTAATGTCTTGGTTTCGGTTGCCCGACGAGTCTTGATTACTCGATCCTGTCACTGTAGGTGCCTCGGTCTTCGGCTTAGTGAACGGTTGCTTCTCATCCTTCTTTCCTTGATTTGTAGTCTTCCACGGGGTTGCGTTGGGATTTGAGTTCGACTTCCATGTAGAAGAACTTGCTCGACTGTTGTTACTCCTCCTCTTGAGTTGGTTCTCTACCTTTATAGCCATTTGCACCATGTCCTCCATTTCCACATAATGCTACAACTCCACCACTTCTCGGATCTCTCTATGTAAACCGGCTAGAAATCGAGCCATTGTGGCCTCTCTATCTTCCTCAATATTTGCTCGAATCATTGAGACCTCCATCTCCTTGAAATATTCATCTACACTATTCGTACCTTGTCTCAAGTTTTGTAACTTGTTGTATAGCTCCCGGTAGTAATAGCTTGGCACGAATCTCTTCCTCATCACCGCCTTCATCTCTCCCCATGTCTCTATTGGGTGTTCCAGATTACGCCGTCTGTTGGATATCAACTGATCCCACCATACAATGGCATAGTCTGAGAACTCTACAGCTGCCAACTTCACCTTCTTGAGCTCGGAATAGTTGTGGCAGTCGAACATCATCTCTATTTTGCGCTCCCATTCAAGGTACAATGCTGGATCATTTTTACCTTGGAATGAAGGCACATTCATTTTGATGTTGCCGAGGTCGTCATCTTCTCGATTCTTTGCCCTCCCATATCTCCTACCTCCAGCAGTTGAGTACCTATCCTCCTCCTCGGAATCTCCCACCCCAGTGTCATAGTATTTCGCCCTTTGTCTCTCCACATGTGGGTAGCGTCGAGCCTCTATCCGGGCTCCTCGTCCGCCTCTTCCACCTTTACCGCCACGGTTCTCTTGTGGAGTTTGTTGGGATTGCTCCTGTAATGAAGTCTCCACCTTGTTGAGTCTCTCATTCAACGTTGCCATCTCAGTCTTGAACAACTTCGTCAGATGTTGTTGAATGGCCTCCACTGTACTCTTTGGATCAAATGTAGTGGGTGTCTCATCACTCGTTCATGCTGCTTTATCTTTGGTACATGCACCTTTGTTAGACATGTCGATTTTTTTTTTTGATCGACTCTCTTTTTTTTTCTTTTTTTTTCATCTTTTTTTTTTATGCTCAATGAACTAAACAAGAATTAAAATAAAACAATAAATTGAATTAAATAAAATGAGCAACAAAAACAAGAATCCCTATAAAGTCTAGCTCTCAACTCACGTGTTTACTCTCGTGTATCACACAATCGGCTCTTTTCACTCTAATAATCTCGCACACTCTTGCCTTTTACCACTCGTTTTCCTCTCCAAGGAAAAATTAAACTAGAACACAAACACAACAATGAAACCTCAAAAGAACAATCACAATTCACTAAAATATGTGCCGGAAAATTTCGAAAATTTGAAAATTTTAGAGAAAAATTTCGGCTTCTCCCCAAGCAATATACGCGTCTCCAACAACCCAAATATCACAATCAAATGTAACGAAAGCACCAAAAATTTTCCCGCCTTTTTACTTAATTTTTTTTTCAGCATCTTTTCTCTCTTTTTTTTTGCTGAATTCGACTTTTTTTTTATATCAATAGGCGAAAATTAAAAATACAAATATTAAAGGGATAAATTGGAACCTGATACAAAGCCGAAGCTTTGATACCACTTGATGCGATCCTCGCCGACAAGACGACGACGATGGCGTTGTTTTCCCAGGAGTATCAGGTTACACGAACAATTGGGGATGAAAATCCAAACCCTAGCCTCTCAATGAATTTGAACCACGAATTGATTGAATCCGCGACCCTTGATCAATTGGAAACACGAACTCGGATTGTATGGAAGACACCACAAACGGAGATGTGAATCCGTTTGATAAGTTGTTTGAATCTCACGTTATGTTGTGAAACTCGGATAATTCTCTCAGAGAGAAAAAGTGAAAAACTCACGTTTAAATTCAATATCAAAGTTGTTGTTCAAAAATAATGATAGACAAGGTCTTATATAGTTGGTCCAAAACATCAAGCCCCAAAATAAAATCCTACACAAACTAGGAAACAAAATAAGCCAAAATTCGGAACCGCCAGCTCGGTCGCGCCGCCTTCGGTCGGGTCGCGCCTCGATGGGCGCGAGTGAGGTCGCGTCGTGTCTGTTCCCAGGCTGCGCCTCCCTGGGTGCTTTTCACACCTCTGCATCGACGCTCGGTCGCGCCGTGCCTGTACTCGGGTCGCGCCTAGGTCGCGCCTCCTCTGTGCTCGGGCCGCGTCCTTCCATCGTCCCGCACTCGCATGTGATCTTCGTCTTCCAACGATGCTCAGCTTCAACTCCTTCGACGGGTCTCTTTGACGCCTCTTGGGTCCAGACTCCTCATATAAATCCACTGAGACTCTCCTTTAATCTCTTAGCTCTTGATCGTGTAACTGGCCCTTCTGGTACTTTGATTGGATCGGACATCTCCTTGGCTTGGGTCATATCATTATCCTCTCCAGATCAGTAACCACAAGAGAATCAGATACATCAAGAGGAATCATTGGTATTAATCAATTATTCATATCTTCAATCGGGATTGCATCTTCTTCAGATATTGGCATAGGATTGTTAGACTGTAACATGGATAATAATTTGTTCACACCACCCTCTCTATGTATCCATGAAACAAACTCTGCAAATGTGGAATGTTCAAAGGTATCATGACCCAAAACGCTGTCTTCTTCTTCTTCTTCGTCCTCGTACTCATCATCCTCATCAGCATCGTTCTCTGCATAATCTTCGTCTTCATCTTCATCTTCATATCCATCACCATATCCATCCCGATCTCCATTCTCGCCTTTGGCATCTCCATCTCCAGCTCCATCTCTATCTCTATTTTCATGTTCAGCATCTCCATCAGTACCCTTTTCATGCTCAGCATCTCCATCTCTAATTTCGTCTTCAGCATCGGATTCATCAATATCTTGACCCTCATCCCTATAAATATATGAGCTTGTTGGATCATTATTTATGCCATCAGTGGGTACACTTCCACTACCACAAGAATACGGATCTCTAAACCAGTCCGAAGACACGAACCGCTCAATATCTGCGAATGAAGTATTGAACATCAATTGTTGTGTCTCAGGGGGGGCGGCAGAGAAAGTACCGGAGAAATCAAATGATGGTACATATGGTTCTTGCTGGCAAATTGTCACAGCAGCATTCTGTGTGGTGTGAACAACATATACTGTTAGCTCCTCTTCTCGATCACACAACCCATGAAGATCTTGATCAGTACTTAGGAGAGACTTCAACATTCTACCAGTGCGAGTACGCAATAAATAATATAAAAGGTAGTTTACACCCAAAGAATTTGCGGACATAATGTAGTTGATTCTCTGGATTAACAATGCCAACGACATTGATTGAGCTGGAATGTGTGCAAGATGTTCATCACCACCTACATATTCTACATTAATCCATTCCCACCATATCTTATAATTATACTTTGCCAAGCCATCTGCACTTAAAAATAAAAATAAACTATTAAACAACCGATGAAA
Organism: Perilla frutescens; assembly: GCA_026008535.1. Taxonomy (NCBI): domain Eukaryota; kingdom Viridiplantae; phylum Streptophyta; class Magnoliopsida; order Lamiales; family Lamiaceae; genus Perilla; species Perilla frutescens. The sequence goes on from BRKX01000012.1 coordinate 48,222,589, forward strand.
ATATCTTAACTCAAATGTTGTAGATGCTGGAAATTAGGATCCCGATCGGGATCCCGATATCAATCACGATCGGATCATGATCATGTCCCGATAAGAAAGCCGGTCTTATCCCGATCATTTCACGATCTAACACGATGGAACCAAATAGAATCCCGATAAAGAGTCAAATTTTATAAAATCAAACAACGCACATACCTCTATACCTCTTTATCGTGGAAATGTTATAGTCTGTCGTGCACAAAGGAATCCAACTCCTATAAAACAATATTACACTCTATAAAAGAATCCAACAGTGTTGTCGTTCTCTCTATCATCTTTTAAATGCAATTGGGCGATACAGTTTGTTTATGAAGACCACTTTCACGTGAATTGAGATGTCTTAAATCCCACCTACGTCCACCACCTACCTCTAATCTATTGCACATGTGAACTTAAAGTAAAACGGACAAAAATGTCATTCAACAGTACTATTCATGAGTCACGTCGCGTGCAGAAGAAACCCTAATTCACAGTCTGGATCCCGATAGAATATATCCAACGAATCGTGATTTTTCACGATCGTAACATTATCGTAAATCACGAATTTACACCGATCGTGATATATCAATTTTTCTTAATTTCGTGCAATTGTTCAACGTCTCACAATTATTTAATGATTTTAAATTCATGCTCAAATAATGAACACGATCACACAATAAAATAAAATAAAATAATTTAAGAGCATTTAATAAATTTTAATTCACTCGATAACATCCCGAACGTAACAACTCAGAAATTTCATACTTAAATAAATAATTAAACATCTAAAAACTTGGAAAATAAAATAGAACAAATCATAATTAAAAAACTATTTAAACCCTAGTTACACTACTCATCATCTTCATCAGAATCAACCGCTGGTGTCACGGTATCTTCCTCACCCACATCATTGTCCAAGACTCCTAGGTCGCCTACTTCAAAGAGTCTTTTCAGAAATTCCCATTCATCCTCCGCTTGATTCATGTAAACCAATACTTCGTTCCGACGCTGAAAAATATTAAAAATAAATTAGTTTGGGAATAATGCTCATAATAAAAATAAATCGCCCACTAACCTGTGCAATTTCAGTCCACTGGGTAACATCGGCATCGATGAGTCTGGTATACAAATCAAGATGCTCTTTCCCTACATACTTGATTAACCAAGAGAACATCTGGTACCTATGATGCCAATGATCAACGCGGCTAACAAATTCTGACAACGGTATATCTATTCCAAAATGGTTACGGATCATCACTTTAATACGAGGAAGACAGTTGAGGTTCCGTTGGTCATCGCCGGGAACCCATCTTTTCCCGACGCAGTAATAGTAGAGCAATTGATCGAGACACGCACGGTCGATTTCTCGAGTCCAAGGTGCCGTGTAGAAAGTCAAATCTTGTGAGATAGGTACTGGTAAAGCCATTGCTTTTTTTTGGGCTATGGAGGGCTCTCAAAAGACCTCTTTTTTCGATATCATTATTTATAGCCTCAAATGTAAACCCTAACGCACACAACTCGAATCCCAATACTGCACCGTCATATTTTGTATATATCTCGATCGTTTCACGATCACATCCCGATAACTAATAATATTCAAGATAACAAAAATTGCCCGATGAAATCCCGATCGTTGAAAATATAGCCGTGAAAGTATATATCCCGATTGTATCACGGTCAATTCACGATCAATCCCGATCGGCACAAAAGTTAGCATGTAAGTATATATCCCGAATGTGTCCCGATGTAAAACTCGATGCAATACCGATGGTTTAACGATCAAAATGGCGAAAGGATTCCAAGAATCCCGATAGATAAAACTCGATGAAACCGCGCTCAGTTAACGATCAAATTACAATAAGATTTCAGCAATCCCGATAACCCGCTGAAATCCCGATCGATTCCTGATCAAATTACGATAGATAAGGAAGAAACCCGATATATAAAACTCGATCGTGCTTTTATAGAATCACGATTGACTTTAATGCACGTGTGCTGGGTTGTTGGGATATTACTTTTGAAATTAAATGCTTCTAACTCCCCTTGAAAATCTGCAAAAAGCCTTCCACACTTCTTACACATATGGGTCCATGTCCTTTCACATTGGAAAATGAAAAAGCAGGGCTATAAGAGTAAATTTGGGTATTTATTGGATGCTTTCCTTATAGTGGGTAAAAGGGGTTTTTGGGTGATAAGAATGGGTAGTTTTATGTGTTTTGCGGTTGATTTATTACACTATAGTATTATTTTAGACTATAGTATTTATATAGTTTGGATTAGATTTTATTTATTTTATTAAGTAATTTTCGGCCATAGTCTTGATAGGTTGACTAGAGTTTTAATTAAAGTAATTTTCTACCTTGAATAGAATTCTAGTTTAGGTAGTTTCCTAGTCCAAATTTAATTCTTTTTAGCATAGTAATTTTTGGCCCCCTTATGTATAAATAAGGGATCCATATGACATTATTGGTTTAGACATTATTTGATAATTAAAGCATTTTGCAATTCAATTTTGTCTCTTCCTATTGTTTCGAACAACACAACTCTTAGAGGTTTGCATCTTTAAGTTTTATCAAAGGCTTCGTTCTAGTTCGTTCAAGACCTAGGGTGAAATTGCTGCATTTGAGAAGTTACTTGGAGTTCGAATTTCGTTAATCCATTTAACGGGGTTCGTACGAGTTGCTACTCTTCTATCAATTCAACACCGATGCCATTTATCTTCAACAACATCCACCAATCATCATTCGTCCATATCACAACCTTCCATCAAGTTTAGATTAAGTTCCACAAGTGTACGAGTTCAATCCAACGTGTTCTTTGATTCGTGTCCAGTTCGTCGAGTTCTACACTAATACTGTAAGTTCGTTCTAGCCCTAACATACCCTATCTTCTCCAGCCCTTCTAAACCCATTCATCTCGTTCCAATCGTCCTTAATATCACCCCTAACCCATCGATCCAATCCAGCCCCTTTTTGATTTGATTTTATGTTTAATTCATGTGTCCTAGTTTAATTAGCTTAGTTAGGTCTAGATTAGCATTTATAGATTGTTCAAGTCTTTGTTACTTTTATTCTGTATCTTTGATTGTTTTCGAGTCTAGTATAAACATAGATTGAACCCTTACTAGTTCGTCATCCGTTCGATCTTAGTTATCCGCAAACCAAGTGTGTTGTGTCCTACACCGGGTCACATCAGAAAAGTAATACACAATGCTAACAAAATCAATAATGTTGTGGATTGAAACCAAATAATACAACTAATAACCTTCAATCAAATAACTATAACTTTGTCCACGATTTATATTTTTTTGAAATTAATTTTTGTTGAAAATTAGGCCTGACTAGCTTTCCAACCATATAAAACTCGCCATTTGATAATTTCGTAACAAAATCAGTTTTGTGCTTATTTCTTCGTTAGCATATAATTATGTGTTCATCAGCATATGAATGTGTTTTCGTTATTTTTCTTTATTTTTTAAATTTTAACCTAGACGCGGAAATTATCAAAATGCCACCGCATTTTTTGAAGTTCCTCTTATTTACAATAATGCCACTGCCCTTTGACCAAATCTAGACCATTGGATTTTGAAGGATGTATGGTGGAAGATTGATTTACAGTTTACATACTGGGGGTGATTTACACCAGAACCATCCCCTATGTATATATATATAGAGAATGTATTAAATATAAGCCATTCCCTAGTGTGTAGACTATAAACTCATCTCCCACTATTCATCCATTAAAAATCAGTGGCCTAGATTAAATCCAATTCAAGGTGTCATTTTTTAATATTTAAATTATTTTATGTTGGCAAGATTATTTATGTAATTTAGTAATTATAATTAGGGTTTGCTCTCTCATTCTTCATCTCTATTCCCGTACGTAATTCTATATATGGAGGCAGATTTTCTCTCTTTCTCCATCTCTCTCCACCGTCTTCACCGCCGCCGCCGCCACTATCGCCGTCTCTTTTATGATTCTCTCTGTCTATCTACCACCATCATTGTCAGCATCATCGTCGCCACCACTATCATTCTCTCTTCCATAAAAAACAGTAGTAGTAATTGCTATATATCATCTCTCTCTCTCAACTATCAACATCATTATGCCTTCTACCTACATGAGAAAATCCAACAATAGTAGAGACGATGAAGATCTGAAAAAGAGGAAAAACGCCAGTGATTGAAGCTCGTTTGGAGCTGTGTTTTTTATTTTTAGATCCTTTCACACGATCATGATCAATTTTTTTTTTTTGCACCATAACTGTGTATACCATCGTTGTTTTAATGTTTCATATTTTTGTAGATTTGGTGGATTCAATATGTATTTTTAATGAGATTTGGAAGTCATCAGAAAATCTTTTTGAGCTTTTTTCGAAACTAAAGCATAATAAATTGAAATCAAAGAAAAAAATTATGGGTGTGATAGGGAATGCAACATCAAATGTGCAATATATGATTTCATATGGTATGGATTATCTCACCCCTACATTGTTGGGGTTTTTTTCGAATTGTACCCCACAGGATCTATTTGGATGTAATGTAAATCATAATTTTATGTGTGATATTAATTATCCTATGTTGAATAAACATGTAAGTCCAGATTCGAATCTATTGCAGCGGAAGAAAATAGAATCTATCAAAACAGTACTTACAAACGTTGTCAGGTTGCTCACGAGATTAAAGGTCTAATCTCGTTGTTGATGGAGAACACTTGATCTCGGCTAATCATCATGGTGTTCGAAAATCACAACTCCAATATTCTACTTCTTGTTCTGCTGTATTCCTAGACCTTGTTTAGATGCAGGGTGGGCTGCAGACTACTAAACGGTTGTGGAAACTCTAGGAATCAAGAGAACACTTAGAGAGGCTATATTGATGTGTATTTTTTCTTGTAATTTTCGTGGCCCCCCTCCCTTATTATAGGGGAGGGGATGAAAATTAACTCTCCAAACCCTATTGGGTTTGGGCCTCCAACTCTTGTTCTATTCCCAGTCCACTTAGGTCATATTGGGCTACAACAGGGATCTAGAAGAATATTAAATTAGTCTACTAATTTATTTAATTTCTAATATCCAATAAACTTAGGATATAATTAAATAAATTAAGTATTATTTTTATTCCACTAAAGAAATAATACCGACCTACCAATTTAATACATATTTACGAATATGCTTAGTTCAGCCATTCCTCATGTTTAAGATATAATGTCCATTAATTAATTATGTAAGCTTCTGACAGCTATAATTAATTAATATCTTGTTTCTTGAGTAGTACCGCACGAATTCCATTTATCATGATAAGAATAAATTAATATTCTGCCTACAAGGCTTTCCATGATCCTTGTGCTTGCTCAAGGGGACATCATCAACCTGGCGCACCAGGACACGGTGACCATATATAATGCACGACCCATCATATATGTAAATGTCACTACCCAAAATATCGAGGTTGTTGATTCTATCAAAGAATCTCACTCATTGATAAATCAAAGCAGTCGACACAACATATATATGTCCATCAATATATATGGGTTAAGAACCTGAACTCTGTGGATCTTTATTCTCTCACTTAAGGTCAGAATAGAGAACAACATTCTATCGTGATCCTCCTCAATACACAAGCCAGTGTACTAGAATAATCAGTTAGTTAAGATAAACTAACTATCAGATTATTCTACGGTGTACCGATGGTGGGTTCACGACCATCTAAGCCGTGAGCCTTTTAATACAATGCAAGGAATATGATGATATGATCTTTACCGTGTGTTGACCTACACCATATCATCTACAATGTAAGTATATGGAACGTGCAATTAAATATAAGAATAATTAAATGCACATAGTGACTGTAATTATTATCCAATCTATATTATCTTAAATATTGTTATTTATTGTATACAAAGACAGACTTTTCAGTATACAAAACCAACATACATAAATATATGATAAACATTTTAAACAAAGTGCTCGTTTGGTTGACATAGAAACTGACCTGGGAAAGTAATCTGATTCCTTATTTTTAAATTCCCGTGTTTGGTTCAATTTTAATGGACTCTGGGAAAGTAATCAGATTCCTCAAAACAAGGAAAATGATGTAACATTCCTGGATTATGAATACCTACTCCATGTAGGTATTCTAATTACTTGATTATGGGAATCTTGTATATGACAACTTTATTGTTCAATTTCTTCATCAATTTTCTTTTATTATACATATATATTAATAAATTTTGGATTTATAGCATTTCAACAAAAATTATGGAAAAAAATTAATTTTGAAAATTTTTGGATTTTCATAATTTAATTTTTTATGAATTATTATTAATTTTGGATTGATAATTTTGAACCTTTTTTTTTCGAAAAATTTGGAAAAAATTGTTATTTTTTCAATAAGATTCCAATTAAAATTTGATTATGTTAGTAGTCATTTTTTAGAATTTGATGACAGGGAGAATGACAGATAATGAGCAACTCAGTTGTAAAACCGACAATAAATTTTTTATATTAACCTAAATTAACGAAATAATTATCTTGAATATTAATTATTTTGGTACTTATATAATTTATTTTGATTTAAATTTAAATAACATGTCGTTTTCAAACTACTTCGATAATATATATATATATATATATATATACATATAATTATTTGTGTACGCAGAATTATAAACTATATTAATTGTTAATATCTCAAATGTTATAAAAAATGTTGGTAATACAAAAATGATAAGAGATATTTTAGGTATTTCGTATCCTATTTATTTAATTTGAAAATGGAAACCTAATACGCTATAAATTTTGAATTTAAATTTGTTTTCATATCTTAAATTGATAAAATTGAATCTATGGATGCAAATGGTTGCAACGTGAAAGATGATCTAATGAATAGTTACAAGAAATAAACATCTGAGTACGTCGTATATGAAAATCGCATCAATCAACAACAAAAAAAAAAAAAAAAAAAAAAAACAGAGACAACTATGAAGGATTAAGGTGGTAAAGAATCTATAAATACATATCGCTATATATATAAATATATTGTGAAATATGTACTTAGACCAACGATCTTTTCAAATGAAGAAATTAAAATAAAACTCAATAGTGCGAGATTAAGAAACACCGAATTAAGTTACGGATTAAAAATTTCAATAGTTGAATAAAGCCTATTTTCTAGTGGATTTATATATCACATTCCAATGGACGGTGTCCATTATGGGTTAAGCAATGATCTCATCTTCAGCGCATTCCCGAAATTTAACATCTGCTACTTCTCCATCTACTCGAGTAATGTCACAGCATTCACTTCTATCAACCTGAAACAAAATTCAAAAGAAAAAAAGCAACAAACAACAAATTAGAAATCAGCACGAAAGTGGCAATTACCAATCTATTGTACTAATTATTCTAAAAGTATTTAATATATTTTTTAAAAAACTTCTAATATACATTTACTAAATATATGTGTGCGCGTTACAAAAATTTATATTTTTGTACATTTTGTCCAGTATAAGCCCTGAAGTCCAACTGGGCCAGCCAATTGTGATTCAACAGCCTAATTGACCTTTTCATCATTATAAATTAATTGAGTAAGAATTAAAATTCGGGATTTGTGAAATTTCCTTCCGATATCAGGCACACCCACCAATATTTATTCCCTTGAATTTGATAAAACTTCCAAATTGTAATACTATATGAGTAAATCACGCCATTAAATAAATAAATAATTAGCTGGATCAAATCAGATTTTGAGGGTCAAATTGGACTAAATATGCAATTAGAAAGTTGAAAGTTAGCGAGCTAATCTTGTAAATCTTGAACTTAGTCCATTAAAAACAAACCGGACCAAGTTTAAAAGACCAAAATTTCCTTGTTCGTCCAATTTGGTCTTAGAAAATGGTGAATTACGATTATAATTAATTTCTAATATTTGGATATTTCAATATAAATGACCAATGTATTAATAATTGCAATTTAATTATCAATGTTTGGACATTAATAATTACAAAACAATTCTAACATTTTTTCCGTTATAAAAAAAATGCTCCTAGTTAAATTTATGATTTTAATAATATTTACTATGAAATAAAAATTAATTATAACATAAATAATTATATTCAATGTTTATTAACAGAATAAATAAATAAACAAATAAATAACAATAAAACATAAATTTGAAAACAATAATCATAATGATGAATTATTAATTGAAAATTGAAAATTAAATATTAAAAAATAATTATAAAACCTAATTCGGTGGGGTGAACCCAAAAAATAATCATAATGATGAATTATTAATTGAAAACTGAAAATTAAATATTAAAAATAATTATAAACACTAATTCGGTGGGGCAAACCCAAAAAATAATAAAAAATTAAACTAAATCACAAAAAAAAATGAAGAAAAAAAATACAAGAAACACTCGCAATTTAAAAGTGTAATACGAAGTGTGTAACACAGAGGGTGCAATAGAAAATTTCATGTGCTCTCACGCACACGCGCATGCATTAAAACAAGCACATTAAACATTACCCGAAACCGCTTTATTGCAGGCGAGTAGACCTGGATTCTGGAAACAGAATCAGCGGAATGATTGCCGGCAAACGAGCAAGCCGGCAAGTCCCGGCGCCAAGCGCGAGAAAACGTAGTCAAAATTCGATGGGGCGACGATGTATCGACGGAGTCATAGAAGAAGAGATGAGGGGCCTCACAAGGATCGCGCGAGGGGGGGCGAGTGTTGAACATGTAATGGGGCGGGCGGGGGCTGCGGCCCCATGTTCGGAATGTCTCGATGGGGTATTGCAGGTAACTCCTTGGTATAATATTCTCGTAAATGTGAGCAGAATAGCCCCACGCAATGGAAAACGACCAGTTGCTTGGCCTGTGGTAGCAGATGGTTTGCTGCAGCATGCGGGAATGGTCGGCGCCCGCCGCCTTCATGAGGTGGCGCGTCGAGTTCGAACGGTCCATTTTCGGAAATATCGGCGCCACCATGTCGAAGTGGTGTAGGGACATTAGTGGGAATTTCGGGTGAGAAGATAGGAAACCAGATATGTCTCCGCGCAGATCAATCTGTCAGAATATATGAAACTATTATTTATTTAGAGATCAATCTGTCACAACATATGCAAACTATTATTTATTTAGGTTTCGTAATAACATCTTTTATTAGACTAGGCATTGTATTCTTTCTTTTACGCGACTATCTGTATCTATGGGAATTGGAACATCGCCCCCTACCGGATTCTCAAATTCCTGATTCGAATTTTGTATTAAACTTTTTTTTTTAGTATTTTGTCACGTTCTACACTATTAAATTTATGATTTTATAATAGGTATTTTAAATATAAAAATAAAAATTAATTATAACATAATTAATAATATGTAAGAACAAAAATGGAATTAAAAAATTATGAATTAAAGAAGCATAAAAATGAATTATTAGCTATAAAATTGATATTATATTCTAAAATATAAATAGATACCTTAACTGGGCATGTTGACTCTAATTAAAAATCATATATTAAAGTACAATAAATTAAATTGAAGATATAATAATAATAAAAAAACTCAAATTTTGATTGTGAAACACAAGGTAGTGTAACATGTGTGCTCTATTCCTGCAGCCTTGTGTTTTATTTCTTGCTCCAACAATTGGATTCTTTCATGTGTATATATTTAAAAAATATTCAATGGATAATATATTATTTGTTTTTTAAATACACAGGTGGCCTCAAAGTAGAATAAACTTTATGCTTGTAAATTCCATTGTAAGGTGGGTGTATTACATTCTCACCAATGATCGACATATGTCCCATACTCACTAAATTTGATTATTTATACTTTATTTTTTACTTTTTCCAACAATAAAAGTTTAGGCACAATATTTTATCATGATTTATCTTTAATATTTCACACTTCGTAAATATTTAAAGTTTCAAATACCGAATTTTTTTAATCAACCGACCGATAAATATTGAAAATAGCAAAAAAGAATTGCACATATTAAGGTTGATGTAATACACCCACCTTACACTTTATGCTAGTGTTTCGGCTTCAATTCCCGATAAGTAGCTCGGATATACTCTTCATTTATCAATATGAATGTTGGGCTAAGAAATAACAAATCACACCCTCTGGTCCATTTTACGTGTCTCACTATCAATTTGATTTGTTAATCTTTTATTTTTTTTCATCATTTTTATTTTAATGTGTTTTACTTTAATTTTATAATTATTAATTAGGGTTTATTCCAATTAATTAGAATTTATAATTATTTTTTAAAAAAATTATTTTATTTTTAGCTATAATTAATTATCAGGATTCGTTATTTCATAATTAAGATATATTTTTTCAAACTTTCAAATATTGAGCATAAAAGTTAAATAGATTTGGCTTTATTACAATATTTTTTTATTTTTATAATAAATATTATTATTGTAGTTTTGATAATGCGACATAAGAGTGAAACCTAGAGTAAACTAGGTCGGAAACTCAAACCATGTCTTTTTTCACTTTTTTTTTCCATTCATATAAATTGTTTTCATTTGAATTTATGACATAAATATTCACTTGCTATTGAATATCAACCACTTGTTTGTTTGCAAATTATTTCAACTTAGAGTGAATTATAAATAGTTGTGCCTAACCTACTATCAGAAAGGACAATAACTAGTCAGAGAAAAACTGAAAATTAAAAGGTTTTGTCAATTAGGTTTTATTTAGGAAGTTAAAAAATTCGAATCCCTGCAACGTGTCTCTTAATAGGTAAAACGTTTAGTGTGGTTAGGAATAATTAAAGGTTAGCTACAAATTCTATATTCATAATTACAAATAATACAAGCTAAAATAACGGTCTTGATCGCACTTTGTGTAAATAAAGTGTCTTAGAATTATTTCATACATGGTCCATATCGTACCTAATTAACAAATACCTATCATTTTAGGAATTCGATTGCATGCATGCTTGTATATACATACAACTTATTTTTAATTACTGTAGTATTATATAACACAGAGATTTCATTATCGTTATTTAAATATTCTAAACTTATCATTACTTACAATAAAGATTATTAGTATATATCTTGTAACTATAATACATATATACTAAGATATATTTTGATTAAACGATTTAATAATTCGATCAATTACAGAGTAACTGAATATAAATTTCCTTATATGTTAAAACAAATATCAAATTAATTAATCAACTATCATCGGTACTTTTTTCTAGTGGAATAACACACACACAATTCTTATTAGTAAGTACTCGCTCCTGTCTTTAATATTTGATGTTTTACGGTTTTCATTTTTTTTATTTACTTGATGTTTTAGATTATTAAGGCTGTTTTCTCTCTCATCTTATTAATTCCTTCATGCATGGTTGTTTGAATTTCTCATTCTCCTCCTCTTCCAAACACATTCCAAAAAATATTAAATTCAATTTTACAATAAACAATCATACTCAAAAATCAATTTTGAAATATACTTTCTAGGAGTGAGTATTTTCTAAATGAAAAGTAGAATTTCTAGGAGTCATTAATATTTTCTTAATTCTAGTGCAAAAGTCTAAAACATCAAATATTAGAAATCGGAGGGAGTACACTATAATTCATTGTTCAAATACATATCCTCCAGACAGGGGATTCCTTAATTTATCACGCAAATCGATATTTAGTAAACTATATATCGTTTATATTCCAAATTATTTCTATTTTTTCAAGCGTTTTTTCCTGCAACCGAAAATGATTGTGCTAGGTCTTTGTTGATGCGTAATTTTTTTGTAAATAAAAAGAGCTGACTTGTATATTCTCCGGCGTGATTTGAAAAAGTGCATGGGATGCTACATTTGATTAGTTTATAAAGAAAGAAAAATAAATCGATTTCGAAATGTAAGTATACAGATCAAGTAATACCTGATGAATTCCTTTGAGGGCGGTGAGGCTTACTCCAAAATCAGCAATACACGACATCGTATTACGATCAGCCGCTTTCAGATGCCGATATCTAATCAGACAATTCTCCATGTCTGCTGCAAGAACCTTAGCCAAAGGGTAACTCAAGATGAATCCGGCGCCGCCGAATCCTTGGCTGAACGAGAACCAATAATTCGACAAAATAAACTCCGAATGCCCACCAAAATAGTAATATTTCGTATGATCATACTGTGCAAGAATTTGAACAATGTTGTCCACGAAAAAAATGGAGTCGTCGTCGCCCATCACAAGCCACCGCAGATTCTCGTGGTCTGCTCTGTACGCCTCCATTATCCCATGTATAATCCGCTGCGCCACCACGTCGGTTTTGTTCAGAAACTTTGTTAGATCGTCGGAGATTTTGTAGGGAGGCGACGCCGCGGACCACGGGAGGAGGTCTCCGGTGGGGACTCTGTCTAGAAAGAGAAACCCCCGCGTTGCGTTGGGGCGCCACCATGATTCGATGTATGCTTTCCGGTGGTGCCATGCTCTTTCGGACCCTACGAGGCCGAATACGAGGTGGTCGAGAGTTGTCGGAGATTCTGTGGAATCTCTTTCCGTTTCTGTTGAGTTGGATGAGGAAAATGGTTGCCTTTTTAGGAAAGGGGAGAAGATGTCGGAAGCTGGACAGTTGGGATACTGGTTTGAGAGATAAACGAAGACGAAATAAAAGACTACGACTAGAATGAGAAGGGTTTTGCATGGGCCGAAGGTAACGTCGATTTTTGGAGACGATGACATTTTTCTTGAGAACTTGGAACTTGTTGGAGTTACCTTCATCAGTTTATATATATCCATGTATGCATATACAAATAAATAAAATAATGTGTTTCTATGTTACTATGTATGTGTATAGCTGCAGATTAGTTGTGCTTGAAGATATGAAGTTAGCTTCTAACTGAGATTACGATAACATGTGATTAACATGCATAGTTGCACCAGTGTGTATGCACATGGTTAGCTTCTTTGAGTTATTTATAAGCTTGGAAATGCACAACTACAAAATATAATATATAATAATATAAGCTGACTTTTGCGTACGCAGACTTTGCTACTTTTATGCTATATAGCTATAGTTTATAATGGAGTGATTTATCCCATGCATGGACCAATCCAATATTCTGCCGCGATTTTTTTTCTTTTTTTTTTTTTTTTTGGTGTGTGCAAGACTTTGCCACTTTTATGATATTTAGCTATTGTTAATAATGGAGTGATTTATCCCATGCATGGACCAATCCAATATTCTCCCGCGATTTTTTTTTGGTTCATTTTTTTTTTTTGTGTGTGTAAGACGTTTTTTTTTTTTTTTTTTAAAAAAAGGAGAAGCGATGTATTTCGAACTCGAAATATTTTTTCTTTTCAAGGATTTTCATTACTTGGATGTCCCGCAGGAATAAAATCTTATGCACAAATTTATGAGAGGGAATATATTATCAGTAAATGTTTTAGAATATAATATTAGTTGTTTAAAAAAAAATATAATATCATATTAGTACTTTCAATAACGAAACAATATTTTGAATATACAAATTAAAGGTATACTTTAAAAAAGAATTACATTATTTATTATTATTATTATTATTATTATTATTATTATTATTATTATTATGAAGATGATGATGATGATGATGATGATGATGCTTTTCTCGTATCCTTTTAGATGAAATTCTCTACAACATGATTAAATTTATTAATTTTTCATTCATTTTTTTCTTCGATTTTTCAAGTTACGTTCTTGTTCTTTAATTTGATTTATACTTGTTAATTAAGATTCATTTTGAAATTAAACTAAAGCATACGCAATTAAGTTTTTTTAGAGTTCATGATTTTTTAGGATCTTTTTTAGTATTTTTTAGATTTTTAGGGGTTTATTTTGTGTTTCCAAGGTTTATGTTTTTTTAAAGTTTTATCAATCTCAATTATGTGTTATATATTTAAGTTGAAAAAATTAATCATCAAGCGCAATGTACGAGCCCGCGCTATTGTGTGACTCGCCAGATTTCAAAAAAATCAAATTAATTCACTTTTATTTTAGGGTTTGCTAATTCTATTTTAGGGTATATATTTATTTCAAAATTAGATTTTATTTTTCAATTACCATTTATATATATTTCAAAAAAAATTAAATTAATTTATATATCTTTCAAAAAAATTAAATTAATTTATTGAGCACAATGTACGAGCCTACACGGTAGCATCGGATGAATGTAATGCGCGAGTCATCAGAATTCAAAAATATTAAATTAATTCACTTTTATTTTAGAATTTATTAATTTCATTTTATGGTATAAATTTATATTTATTTCAACCAAATTTAATCAATTCACTTTAATTTTAGGATTTATTAATTTTATTTTAGATCATAAAATATTTGGAAAGAAAAAAAAATAGAAAATTGAAAAAAAAAAAATTGCACAGAAAAAAAAAAAAATTGACCGGTGCATGATGCCCACGCGCATTGGCGGATGAAAGGGGGGTCTGGGGGGGGCACTTGCCCCCCCTTCCCCCTCCCAAATTTTTTTTAATAGTGTTATTTAGTTAAATTCTATTTTTGCCCCCTAATTTTATTTTATTTTTTAATTTAAGGTAATTTTATTAGGCTTGATATATTTTGAAAAAAAATATATGATATTAGTTTATATATAATTGAGCTTGAATAATTGGGTCTGACTCAAATATATAAATAAATATTGGAACAAAATTAAATACACACAAATCAAAACAAATTAAACAAATCTCTCTCCAATCAAACCAAATTAAACAAAGTAGGGTTGAATTAGTAATTCGACTTTTACGAATTAAATTACATATTTATTAAATTGATATCAATTTCAATTTAATAATGAATCATGATTGTATTGCATTATTTATTTATTTTAGTTTTTTATTTGAAATTATTGATCTATGTTATTCACATAATTTATTTTATAAATTATATATTGTGAAGTTTTCATTTTATTAATTCACCACCTGGATTATAATTTCTACCTCAAATGATTAGTATGAATGAATTATCATTCAAAATTTTATTGTTGGCTATAACTAATTAAATTTCAATTAACGAATTAGTTTATATTAGAAAAGGATTCAATTCAAATTTTAATTATTTATGTTATTATTTTTAGCTATTTATTTTAATGAAAACGACATTCTTTTCTATTTAATTTGGGGAAGGGAAAGAAAGACGAAAGTCTAAACTGATCCTAAAATGACATCGTTTCACTGGAAAAAAAAATGAACAAATGAAAATGGTGTCATTTCACAAATGCACCTATAGTAAAAGGTAAATAAATGCATAATTATTCACAATCGTCTCATTTTTAATGTTCTTTCTTAGCGGCACGAATAAATAGGGAGTACGAATAGTTGCCATTTCGCCCCCTAAAAAAAAAATTCTGGATCCGCCCCTGCCCACGCGCTATCTGAGATAAGGAGGTGCACATGGTGACAGAAGTGTTCCTCTGTCATAAATTATGTGTTTTTTGTTTTGTTTTGTTTTAATTGTTTTTTTTATGTGTTTTTTGTTTTGTTTTAATTGTTTTTTTACAACGTAAATTATATATGTGTGTATTGATGAGTTGAAACGTTCATATAATTAAATATAATAATAAGTTATAGATGTAAGGTGATCTGTTATTGTAAATACATACAATTTAATGTTAGATTAGATTGAAGTATGACTTGTTTTAATACATGACTTGCATGCATCATGATGCAAATAACATTATATGAGACGGGTCAGTTAAACCCGCTTTTGACCCAGTCAACGCGGGTCAACCCGTACTTTGACCTGGTCAACGCGGGTCAACCCGCTTTCACTGGGTCAACCCATAAAAAAAACCTGTCCAAAGTGAGTACCAACCTTCCTATTAAAAAGTATCACAAAACATTCGAAAAGTACCATCTGTATTATTAAAAAGTAAGGGGTCTGCTAGTTATTTTATATAAGTTTATTTAGTTCAAATTCTGATTTTTTTTTTCAGTTTTAATATTGTATGTGTTGAGATTAATCTAAAACAATCATCATTCCAAGAATTTGCAAAGGAAAGCAAAACACGAGTTTGGTAAAATAAAAAGTACCATGTGGTAAGCACAAAAGTATCAAGTACGATAAAGAAAGGTATCAGCCTGAGATTAATACTATCATCATTCCAACTACAATAAAAAGTACCATGTGCCACGTGGCACACCCGCGTGAGGCCACGTGGCCGCCTGAAATAGGCTGAAATAACTGCTGTTGCACGCAAGTCCGCCTCTATTTCATATTATAACATTCAAAACTCCATCCATTCAAGCTCTCTCATTAAACGATCAAACCCATCAACCTCCTCTTCCATACATACTTATATGGCTTCCATTTTCTTTCTTATGCCATTTTAGTTTTATTTTTTCTCCTTCTCATGAGAGAACTCAATTGTCCCTGTAAGTTATATTGGCCCAATCTATTTGGGCCTTGTCACTCGGCCCATTACCCTGGCGGCCCTGCTCCCTTCTCGGCCCACTTGAGTGTTGCCCTAATACTATTAGTATTAGCTTAACCTAATGCTCTTAACACTCTAACCTGCGCCGCTCTCACACTCTCTCTCTTAGTAAACCCTAGATCTAAGCTCTGTGCTTGATAGTGTTCTCTCTCCCATCTCCGGCTACTTCCTCCGGGAACCTTGTATCTCTGTGATACCGTAGCCTTGCCGGAGTGTCAATGGTTGAGTGACGAGGGGCTTGTCGTGAAGGTTCGAGTGGCTGCTGGTTGTGGGTCTGTCTCCGATTACCTCTGTGGTTATCCTTTGAGCTCTGTGCGTTTCTGTCATCAGTGAGGAGCTCCGATAACTTGGGTTACCTGAGCCAATCGATTTCTCTTTCCCCTTCTTTATCTGCTCCTGCTGCAGTTAAGCTTGAAGGTGGTGTTGCCTGAGCAACGCGTGGTGACGGTCGCGCCCGATGAAGTCAGTGGAAAGTGAATCCTCTCGACGGCTATTGATACCCAACAGTGGTATCAGAGCCACTGGGTTTCCGTCGAGGGCACCCACTGCCACCGCACCGTCGCCATCCCTCCGCCCTCGTGGCCGAGCCGTTCCCCGGCTCTTGGAGCCCCCGAAAAGGTAAGTCAGAAACCCTCCCTAGGGTTTCCGCTCAGGTAAAGTGGCGAAACCTCTCGGTTTTAACTTTCTTAGTCTCTGCCCCTTTGAAAAGGGTGAATAGGCTTGGGATTTCTTGCTAGTATAGTTGTCCTAGGGCCCTTGAGTCTCTGTAGCTTCTTTTTCATTGGGTATCTTCTCTGATCCTTGGTTGCTTCCACTTAAATCTCTCTGTTTCTGCTTTATTTGTGCTTGCATCGTGCTTAGCCTGCCTTTTCTGCTCGTTTTTGTGTGATTCGACCCTCCTCTTTGTTAAGTAAAGGCCCTGAGTGACCCCCTGCACAGCAGATAAATCTGCCCCGTGAACTGGGCTTTCCTTAGCTTGCCTCGAGCTTTTGTGCTTGTGTGGTTTTCCGCCTGTAAAAGGGTTCTTGTTTATCCTCCTTGCGCGTGTGTTCCTACTTCTTGTTGTTCTTTGTGTTCACAATGAGTTCCAACATGCATAATCCTCCTTTTGATGGAAAATCTGATTTTCAAATTTGGAAAAAGAAAATGGAGTGTGTTTTAGTTCATCTTAACACTGACCAAGCCATTGAGATTGGCTGTCCCAGTGATGTCACTGATAAAGACAGCATAAAAATGAACAAAAATGCTGTGGCTTCCATCTTGTTAAACCTGACTGACTCTGTGCTCAGAAAGGTTGTCCACTTGAATTGTGCTAAAGAAATATGGGAAAAATTGCATGAGTTATATGCTGAAAGAAATATAACTGATTTAATCCACCTGCAAGGAAAATTTTTTAGTTTTAAGCTTGATACCTCTAAAGATATGGATTCAAATTTGGATGAGTTTAATAAACTCATTCAAGACATGAAAATTGCTGGAGATAAGCATATTGATGAGTATACTGCTTCTGTGCTTCTAAATGCAATTCCTGATAGTTATAATGATGTCAAATCTACCATAAAGTATGGTAGGGATGCTATAACCTATGATATTATCTGTACTGCTTTAAAGGCCAAAGGAAAAGACATGAAATATGGTAGTAGTAGCTCTGGTGGGGAAATTCACCATGTTAGGGGGCGAACCCCTACAAAAATTGGTGAAAATAACATAAAAAATAAGGCTAGATCTAAAAGTAGGTCTAATAAACAATACATGAAAGGTAAAATCTGCTATAACTGTCAAGAATCTGGGCATTTTGTCAAAACTTGTACCAACCCTAAAAAGAAAAGGGAAAAACAAGGAACTAATGATAACAAAACTGATCATGCCAACTCTGTAATGTGTCCTTCTGAAAATTATGATTCTGATGTATACATGGTGTCATTTGATGTTGATATCAACTCTGTGGCTAATCAGTGTGATGAAGGAGAATGGCTCCTTGATTCTGGGTGTTCCTTTCACATTTCCCCTTTCAGTCAATTGTTTTCTTCCATCTCCCCTGTCCAAAATTCTTTTGTAAAACTTGCTGATGGGAGAAAACTGAAGGTTGTGGGTGTTGGCAGTATATGCCTGAAATTTTCTTGTGGTTCTATTTTGACTTTGTCAAATGTGAGATTTGTTCCTGAATTGAGTTTTAATTTAATGTCATGCACTGCCCTTGAAGACTCTGGTCTTGAAGGGAAGTGGGGTGGTGGTGCCATGAAAATTTTAAAAGGAAACCTTGTTCTGTTCAAAGCCCTCAGAAAAAATAACCTGTATTTTGTTTCTACTACTGTTGATGCCTCTGTGAGTTCAGTTACTTCTGATGTTACTGGCTTGTGGCATGCTAGGTTAGGACACTTGAGTAACAAGGGTCTTGAATGCTTGTCTAAATCTGGAGTGTTTGGAAAGGATGCAGTCTCTAAGCTACCCTTCTGTGATACTTGTGTGCTTGGTAAGCAACACAAAGTTAGCTTTCCTGTTAATCATGCTCCTAATGTGCCTAAATCTGTTGATGTGCTTAAATATCTTCATGCTGATGTGTGGGGACCTTCTAAGGATCCCACACATGGTGGAAATATGTATTTTCTTTCTATTATTGATGACTTTTCTAGAAAGGTGTGGGTCTTTCTCATGAAAAACAAATCTTATGTGTTTGATAAATTTAAAAATTTCAAAACTTGTGTTGAAAATCAAACTGGAAAGAAAATAAAAACCCTAAGAACTGACAATGGCCTGGAATTTTGCAACTCTGCTATGGATTCTCTTTGTGTTGAATCTGGTATTAAAAGACACAAGTCTGTGCCTTATACTCCTCAACAAAATGGAGTTGCTGAGAGAATGAATAGAACCTTGCTTGACAAGGTTCGATGTCTGCTTACTTCTTCTGGTCTTGGGAAAAAGTTTTGGGATGAAGCTGTCTTAATAGCAGCCTATTTGGTAAATAGGTCACCCTCTGTCCCTTTGCTTGGTAAATGTCCTGAGTCTATTTTTTCAAATAAACCTGTTGACTTGTCTAACCTAAAGGTGTTTGGTTGTGCTGCTTTTGTGCATGTCAAAGGTGATAAGTTAGAGCCTAGATCCAAGAAGTGTATCTTCTTGGGCTACCCTGAGGGGCTAAAAGGCTATAGACTATGGGACAAATCTGTCCCTGGCTTCAAAGCCATTACCAGCAGAGATGTTGTCTTTAATGAATGTGATTTTCCTTACTTATCTGCTCCTTTATCTGTATCTAAATCTCCTCTTGATACTACTCCAATTAATGTGGAGCCGTTGCCTGATAAAGATGTAACCTTACCTGTTGAGCATGATAATGAAGAACACAATGATTCTCCTAATGAAGAAGTTGATAATAATGAGTCTGAAGACTTGCATGATTACCAACTGGTTAGGGATAGAGCTAGGAGGAATGTGAGAAAGCCTCCTAGGTTTGATGATTATGAAATGTCCTTTCTTGCTTTTAATGTGTTTAATTGCATGGAAGATGATGAACCTCTAACCTACAAAGAAGCTTTAAAGTCTGTTGATTCTGAAAATTGGTTGAATGCAATGAAATGTGAAATGAAGTCATTGCATGATAATAAAACCTGGATACTTGTTCAAAAACCTGATAATACCTCTGTGGTTGAGTGCAAATGGCTTTTTAAACTTAAAAAGGAATCTGAATATGTTAGATATAAAGCTAGGTTAGTGGCTAAGGGTTTTACTCAAAAAGAGGGGATAGATTACAATGAAATCTTTACCCCTGTTGTCAAATTCACCACCGTGAGAATAATGCTAGCTTTAGTTGCTCAGTTTGACTGGGAATTAAAACAAATGGATGGCACAACTGCTTTTTTGCATGGTGATTTGAATAACAATATCTATATGAGACAGCCTGAAGGCTTTATTGATGTTGAAAAACCAGAGCATGTTTGTTTGCTTAGGAAAACTCTTTATAGGCTGAAACAATCTCCTAGGCAATGGAATATTAAATTTGACCAATGCATGCAGTCTCTTGATTTCAAGAAATCTGATTTTGATCACTGCATGTACTACAAATGTGACAATAATATTCCTATATTTTTGCTCCTATATGTTGATGATATGTTACTGATTAGTCCTAAACTTGAGTCAATTAAGCATGTTCAAAATGAACTTTGTGAGAATTTTGACATGAAAGATTTAGGAGATGCAAAGAAGATTCTTGGCATGCATATCATTAGAAATAGGAAGTCCTCCACTCTGGTCTTGAATCAATCTGATTATGTCAAAAAGGTTTTGAGTAAATTCTCCATGAACAATACTAAACCTATGAATGTACCTCTTGCTGTTCATTTCAACTTGAGTAAAAGCATGTGCCCCTCATCTGAGTCTGAAATTGATGAAATGAAATGTGTGCCTTATGCTAATGCAATTGGATCAGTTATGTATCTCATGATTAGTACTAGGCCTGATATTGCTTACTCTGTTAGTTGTCTTAGTAGGTACATGTCTAACCCAGGAAAACCTCACTGGGAAGCCTTGAAATGGCTTCTCAGGTATGTGAAATCCACTAAGAAATGTGGTCTGACTTTTTCTAAGTCAGCTGATGGTTTGAAACTTACTGGTTATGTAGATTCTAATTATACCAATGACAGGGATAATAGAAAGTCCACAACCTCTTATATGTTTACTTTGTGTGGTGGCTGCATTAGTTGGAAATCACAACTCCAACACATTGTTGCTCTGTCTACTACTGAATCTGAGTATGTGGCTACAATTGAAGCTTTTAAGGAAGCTATTTGGTTAAATGGTTTACTGTCTGAAAATCCCCCATTGTATTTTCTGATAGTCAATCTGTCATACAATTATGCAAAAACCCTGTCTTCCATGATAAAACTAAACACATTGATGTTAGGTTTCATTTCATTCGTGACATTGTTGAAAAAGGTGAAATTTTAATTGACAAGATCCATACAGATTACAACCCAGCTGATATGGGTACCAAATGCCTTCTAGTTGAAAAACTAAGGTTGTGCATGAAAATTCTCAAGTTTGATCTTGGTTAAAATTTCATCTTTTGCTGTGATATTTATGTTCCTTACCCTCCTGTTTTTCTCTGTGATTCTCAGGTTAAGTTGGGTTGGCCTCTGTGGCCAGGATTTGCTCTGTGCTCTCCTCCCCAGCTCCTTCTTTGTCTTTGTGATTTAGAAGAAGTAAAAATGGCAATGATGACACCCCTCGGACTCCTCTGTTGACTGTTGATGCACTTGGGCCAAAGGTGGAGATTGTAAGTTATATTGGCCCAATCTATTTGGGCCTTGTCACTCGGCCCATTACCCTGGCGGCCCTGCTCCCTTCTCGGCCCACTTGAGTGTTGCCCTAATACTATTAGTATTAGCATAACCTAATGCTCTTAACACTCTAACCTACGCCGCTCTCACTCTCTCTCTCTCTTAGCAAACCCTAGATCTAAGCTCTGTGCTTGATCATGTTCTCTCTCCTATCTCCAGCTACTTCCTCCGGGAACCTTGTATCTCTGTGATACCGTAGCCTTGCCGGAGTGTCAGTGGTTGAGTGATGAGGGGCTTGCCGTGAAGGTTTGAGTGGCTGCCGGTTGTGGGTCTGTTTCTGATTACCTCTGTGGTTATCCTTTGAGCTCTGTGCGTTTCTGTCATCAGTGAGGAGCTCCGGTAACTTGGGTTACCTGAGCCAATCGATTTCTCCTTCCCCTTCTTTATCTGCTCCTGCTGCAGTTAAGCTTGAAGGTGGTGTTGCCTGAGCAACGCGTGGTGACAGCCGCGCCCGGTGAAGTCAGTGGAAAGTGAATCCTCTCGACGGCTATTGATACCCCCAACAGTCCCTTTTGTGGGAAAGTACTCGTCTCTCTTTCTAGAATATTACGTTTCTTTTTGTTTACTCGCTCAGGCAGTCTATATAGTTTTAACATCCTTATATTTTTTGTGGTTAATAACTTTTGATCGGTAAATATAGAATCCAAATACAAATATCCTAAATCTTACATTTTTGTTCCAAATTTTAATTTTTGATTTTTTTGGCCACAACTTCCATAAAAAAGACATTTTTTAGTCCCAAAAGTGTTAGTAGTACTGAGACTAAAAATGCATTTTTGACACAAAAAAAAAAAGTTGAAAAGTAAAACTTGGAACAAAAAAAGTTAAAAAAATTATTCTTGGGAACAAAAGAAATGTAAAATTTGACATGTGTTTTAACCCTATTATTCTTATAGGATTAAATGTGAAATTATTTATATTTCTTGCATACTCCAAATGAATTTGCATCCCTGAATCGTCCGTTCTCTGTTAGTACGATAATTTGTTTTGCAACCTTTTGATTGAGATTTGGGCTATTGGATACTTTATATAGCATTTGTCTTCTTCTTCTTCTTATTATTATTATTATTATTATTATTATTATTATTATTATTATTATTATTATTATTATTATTATTATTATTATTTTACTTTTTGTGGAAATTAAATCATATGCACTACGTATTTACGCTCTTTACAACTTACCTTTTCTCCCCTACAGCAATATCTTATAATTCTCCAGAATTAATGTATAACGTCGAAACTAAAAACTTAAATAAATTTATAAAATAAGAAAATTTAGCTTTAATTTGTATGCGTGATCAAGGTGTAAAGATGAAGTGTCAATTAATTAAAGATTGTCAGACCCTACGCTGCACATTAGGATTAGGCATTAAAAATTACTAAGCAAGCTATGTATAGCCTTCCTCCTAGTGGCATTATGGTTTCTTTAATTTCTTTTTTTTGTTTTTTGTTTTTGTTTTTTTTTTAGTTGGGGGGTTTCTGTCAAATTTTAATTTCATATACGCGAGACCCTTCCTAAGCAAGTACTTAAGTGCCACTTTTTCAAAGGCTCATACCGGAAGCTATTATCGCACGCTACGCAATAAAATATTTAATTAGGTCAAGTAGAGCTCAATTATATGTAGTTATGAATTAAGTCTGCTTGCATTAACTAGGTCAGATGTCAAAATATATATACACACCCAAACAAGTGGAAGTCTTATGTGGTTAGAATTTTGATTTAATTTGGGGAAATTGTAAAGTACTACTAGGACAATAATAAAATATTTTTCTAGAAACTTTTATAACATGTTTTTTAATAAACACGAACCAGCTGTCAAGGGTGTTACCGGGTACGTACATAAATATGCACCCTAACACAGTTCATGTTGCTAAAAAATAATGTTTTTTTTTAATAAAAGTATTTTTCTATTTCATTTTTTGACCTCAAAGACCATCACCACTTTACTTTGTGCTCGTGAACAACACCACATGGTATATAATCAGAGCGGAGCCAGTCGACTTTTAAATTTTAATTGGAGACAAACGGCCGAAACTAATTAAGCATATTCACTTTAAGTTATGCTGACTTTTATTCTTAAAAGATTATAATTATCGGTAAAGCTTTATGTCCAGAAACATCCAAAACTTGATTTTTTTGTAATATTGAATAAAGTACTTTAAGTAAATGTCTAAAATGTCCATCACCCTAAAAATTAGAAGATACACTTTAAATTCAAATTTAAATTTAATTATCTCTCTTCACATTACTTTTTGATAATACCAAGATAGTGCTTTATCACTTTTTGTTTAAATAAATATTAAAACTTTCAGACAACTACTTTTATGCACCAAATATTATAAAGTTTGTAACTATAGTATAAATTAAATTTGTAAATGTATTATGAATTAGATAATATAAAGTTCGTAACTATATTAAAAATTGAACATTATAAAGTTTGTAACTATATTATAAATTAAATATTATAAAGTTTAACTTTATGATTTCATATTTTAGGAAAAAATGCAAACCTATTTTGGTGACTAAATTCATCAATTCGAAAGTTGGGGATATTCTCCTGATTTTTTTTTTTTTGCAAAAAATAGTGCGGCCCAGACATAAAAATTAAATTTGGTCTCTCAATTATTGGTTCAACTTAATTTACAATATTTATAGATCATTTCTCCAAAAATAAAAAAATAATAATCAAAATTATAGATCATTTCCTCAAAAAATAATATTTATAGATCATTAATTCCGTTAATATAAGAGCATAATATTCAAATATTTATTTTGATTTGTATATTTATACTGCGGCACCTGCATTGACCAAATAAAAGCTTCGAGAAATACACATAATTGGGAAAGTTTGGCACCATTTAAGGATGGTTAATTATAGTGGTGAACTTAGTGATCAGTTTATAATCAAGTGTCACAAATTCTAATATTATAAATGAAATAGTATAAGTTCGTAAATATATTACTAATTAAACCGTGTAAAGTTCATATTACTATTATAAATGAAATAATATGACATTTGTAACTATATTATAAATTAAACAGTATAAAGTTCGTAACTATATTACAAAATAAATTGTATAAAGTTTGTAAATGTAGTATAAATTAAATATTAAAAGGTTTGTAAATACTATATTGTAAATTAAATATTATAAAGTTTATAGCTATGTTATAAATTTAAATAGTATAAAGTTTATAACTATGGTATAAATTTATTATACCATATATAATATATATGTTCGATTTGTGAATTTTAATCTAAGAATCAATTTCATGTTATCTCATATTGTATATGTCAAATTGAGAAACTATAAATTTCATCATGATTAATTTCACTATACTATAATGTATATGTTCAATTTGTTAAATTTGTGAATTATAATTTGAAAATCAATTTCAATTAATTTGTGAATTAATTATAACTTGAGAATCAATTTCATATTATACAATATTATATAGCTCTAATTATTAGAAATTACATTATATGAGTTATATAATCACATTATACGTTTCGATTTTGCATTTCGATTTGTATGTTATTAGAAATTACATTATACACGTTCATTTGATTTGAAATTATAAGAAAATAGACAATGTGCGTTGATTTGAAATTATAAGAAGTCACATTATATGAGTTCATTTGATTTAAAATTCCAATAAATTAGATTATTTACGTTCATTTCATTTCAAATAAAAAAAAATGCATTATATAAGTCTATTTGATTTGAAATTATAAGAAATGACATTGTACTAGTTCATTTCATTTCAAATGACAATAAATTAGATTATAGAATTTCCTTTTCATTTCTCATTACAATAAATGACATTATACATGTTCATTTCATTTAAAATGCATATATATATATATATATATATATATATATATACAATGTAATTTATTGATATTTGGATTGAAATGAATTAATACAATGTGATTCTTATAATTTGATATGAAATGAACTTATATAATGTAATAAATTTAATTTTAAATGATATGAACATATATAATTTAATTTCTTGTAATTTGAAATGAAGTAAACTAATATAATGTAATTTCTTATTTCAAATCAAATAATCTAATATAGGATTTGGTTCAAATGAGAACAGTGCTTCATGTAACTAGGAACGTGAGAACATTGCAACTGTCTACGATAATTTTAGTGTTTTTCTTACTATTTTTTATGCTATTTTTTAATTTTTATTTTTAATGTTTTTCTTATTGTATTTTAGTGCTAAATGTTTTAGCACCAAAATAAAAATAAGAAAAACACTAAAATTACACTAAACAAGCTCGTTCTCATGTTCTTACACCAAACTTAGTTCCTATTATAACCAACTACATTTAATATACATATATATATATATATATATCAAAATAAGAAAGAAGAATATAATACTTATACAATTAGGAATTAATAAAAAACTATTTATTAAAATTGTGCCTTTTTTTGTAAAGTACGTTATTATTTTTATTATTATATTAAATATACATATTGTAAATGACTAAATATATATTCATTTGAATAGATAGACATTTATTTTATTAGTTATATCTAGCATTTAAAAATAAAGTATTAATGTAATTATACATCTAATATATAATACTCCCTCCGTCCCATTTATATAGTCCCTTTTACTATTTTGAGGTGTCCCAATTATATAGTCTCATAACTATAAATAGTATTAATTTTCATAGTAGTATACAAATATACCCTTAATATGTATTGAAAATTAAAATTTAACCACTTAAATTCTTAAAAGTCATAAATTTTAAATAAGGGTAATAATGGAAGTTAAGCTTTAACGTCTTGTTTTCATAAATATTTTTAATCTACGTGCAAGGATAAAGTGGACTATATAAATGGAACTGAGGGAGTACACACAAAGAGATATTTAAGTACACGGACACAACCCTAAAATTAAAACAGATCCGCCGCTCCCAATCCCTCATTCCTGCCCTCTTATTCTCCATGCCTTCTTCAATAGTAGGAATTGCAGCAATCCTCCTCATCCCTAGTCTACAACCACCGCCACTTCATTTCTTGTTGCTTGCCTCGTTTTATATCGGATATGTAGAAACAAAGGAGGGCAGACATCGTAGATAATTTTCAACACATTTTGTTCTCATTTTTTCGTGTTTTTTTTTTTTAAATTATATGATTTGGAGCTCGAGTACGGGGTTAATCGATCTTCTCATGAGTCGAGCTTAAGCTTCACTATTCTTCAATGAGCTTGAGTCTAGAAGCTCGAGCCGGGATTGAGGCTAAAAAAATTCTGACGAGCCAAGCTCGTTCGGTGAATATAACCTGTAGATTAAAATTTAAATTTAGACTAATATATTATTTATAAATTTTTATTATATTTTCATAAAAAAAACGTAGTAAAATATTTAAATCAGACTCAAAAAATATTCAACTCCAAAGTAAGTCAATATTTTAAAATACAATGATTACAATATAACTTTCATATAAGAATATTAAAATCTCAATTTATAATAAATATTTGATTTTACTATGTTTTATTACTTTTTAAAAAATAAAATTGTATAAATATATATATATATATTATAATTTAGATAATATATTTTTAAAGGAGTTGATATGTACTACTATTAAATTTTGCACATATTAACCGTGCATCATATTACCTGCACATTATTAATTAAAAAAAAATCTTGCTTGATTTATTATTTTTTAAATTATAAATTTATAATTGGAGATCTTGGAGGGAAAATTTTCTAAATTAATTTCAGATTTTTCAAATTTATAAATTTCTAATTGGAGATCTTGGAGGGAGATTGTGGAGGGAATGGAAAAAATAGAAACTGTTGGAGCCAAAATGAATAAAGGATAGCACATTAATTACATGTTATTAATTTTCTTTAAATTTTAATTAAATTAATTCTGGACATCCAGAATCTGGACACCAAGCACTACCCATTATACTTTGTAATTGAAATACTAAATAGTGAGATGATAGTGCATATATAACTCACTCATCCTAGGATAATATAGTATTTATTGACATAATTACTCACTAAATCTAAGAAACTTGCACGAGACTCATTTATATACAAAGCGTGGATTATTAATTATAGTGCGTACGTTATAAAATGTAGATCAAGGCATTTTTCTCAATATTAATACTCATCATTCATTTTGTTATAGAGTAGTTGTGATAAAGTTTGAAAGTGTATAATTAGTGCAATGTTTATATCGTGTTGTATGTTGTTCAATCATTAAGCAATTTGAATAAGTATAAATAAAGCAGTAGAAAATACACAATATGATAACTCAGTCCGGTGACATCACACCTACTTTGTGGTTACACTTAATAGAGAACCAATCCACTATTTCAAAGTCAAAGGTGAACATGAGGATTTATACCTTAGAGCCACTCTAAAGAACACCTTCTTGAACTTCACACTTTCTCAATTGACTGAAAATGTAAGACTCACCTATGTCCCAAGTGCCCCACTTGGTCTCCCTTACAATATCCACGAGATTGCATCCTCAAATCAAATACCAATATTATTTGTAACCAAACTGTCTGGTAGAAGATCGTGTGAACAATACTCAAAACAGTTAAAGTATGTATACAATCATTCAATTCGCCCAACATCTCAAAAAAAAATGAAGAGGCCTTTTTACGGATGTTTACTACCGTAGTATTAAAACTTTCCCTATAGAACTAGGACTCCTTGTATGCATAGGATTTGCCTTTGATGGATAAGGGACATTCCTTGTTGATTTGGGAGAATCTTCAACCAATAACCTAACTTGATCTCCAAGAAATCGGAAGTAATAGATCTTCATTTCCAGAAGAAAATTGCCAAAAATACTCGATTAAGGATATTGTCAGAATGATTAGATTGAATACATTCTCTCCAAGTTTGAAACCCTTGGTTTGAATGCTCCTGGATCAGTACAACACACAAGAGTTGTTGTTGCTTGGTACTTTACAAAGACCACAATTAGCAAAACACATGATTTGTCAAAATAGATGACAATTAAACTAATGCACATTACTTGCACTAACAAGTTTTCCCTTTAACTTTTATGGAGGCAAACCATCCCTTCATTTTGATAGAACAAAATCTTTGACCGAGTGAGGTTTCAACAAGTGAATGAACAACTTCAAAATCCAAATGCTCCCCCTGATTATTTGAACATCAATTCAGTTTGCAGGAACATATATCAGATAGATCTCTCCCTGGAACACAACTTACTATAACATCTCTCATGCTCATAGTTTATTAGAGTATCACCACAACAATCCTTCACTAGGATTTAAAAACTGTGTTGTTTCAGGAATAAAATGAGATCATCTTTCCTTGCTAAGATAAAGACCACACCATGGAACTCTCCTTTAATCCAAGAATCTGATTAGATAAAATAAGTGTACTAAAAATATTCATAGGCAGGAGTTAGGAAAAACAACAATAATTTTCTTTTACAAACGATCAAAGGTTAAATAAGTCCTACAGTATTAAAACACTTAAAAAAACTAAAAAGATTATCCGTGCACTTAATCAGTTGAGAGAATCTATTGACTTGAAGTGCAACTTGTGTGATGTATGTGTACAGTTAAGGAATGCAACTGGAAAGCAATAAGTTGAGCACACACAAGCAGTTTATAGAGGTTCGAAGCTTAAACTTCTACGTCTTTTCTTCCTTACTGAAAAGGGCAATTCACTATGTAATGGTAAAGTTTCTTTATTACAATTACACAATGAAGACAAGTGTTGAACCTGGCTAACGACAACTTTACGAGTCACGGTCTCCTTTTCAACTGGTGCAATCCTGGAAATGGCAGTTCCAATGAATGCGGTCTCCTCAGCCGGTGTCGACAAACTCACACTTACGATCCCCGACTGCTCACTGGAGAGATAAGGTTCTATTGCTCATCTTTTCAAGGTTTTATATCTCTTTGATCTTCAAGAATACAATCTTGAAACTTGTATGAACTGATGTGTTCCTTAAACTTGAGCTGGGTAGTTAATCGGTGTATATCTTCAAACTGAGAGGCTTGCTCTGGCTGGACTTCTTCAACAACTAGCTGAGTGAGCGTTTGGCTTCTCCTTCTCAGTTGGGACTCTTTGTTGCGGATGATTAGAGCTTGATCTTTGAGTGTTGTTCTTGATGAAGCCATGCAAGGCCTTGATGAACTAAATCCGGAGCTGCCATTTAGAGGTTCAATTACACAATTTCGAGCCAAGAAATTGCAAGGTTGTTTCCAAGTAATTATTCGCAAGAAGTTTGAAGAATTAGAAGAAGTTAAATGCAGCCCCAAAATTGTTACTTTGTTAACAATTAAATATTGGAGATCAAGATTTGAAGAACAATGCATGAAGATAGAACTCATCAAGTTGTGCATGCATAGCAGATTCGCGTTGCATGGAATTTTCGTCCCTTAGTTGATTTAATTAAGGGTTGAATTTTATTTAGACTATAGTATTTATTTAATTATGTTAGTCTATAGTTTAGTTCAGATTTTTATTTAATTTAATGTAATTTTCATCCATATTATAGTCAAGGTTGACTAGAATTGTATTTCAGGTAATTTCCTACCTTGAATAGAATTCTAGTTTAGGGAACTTCCTAGTATAGTTAGAGAATCCCTTTTGGATCAATTTCCTACCTTGAATAGAATCCCTTTTGGATCAATTTTGAGCCTTTTTTATGTTTATTTCCGTTCCCCATAGTCCTATAAATAGGGGAACCATGTCACATTGTTACTTTAGACTATATTTGATTAATTAAGCTTTGCTTTCAATATCGTCTCAACCCCGTTAATATCTTTGTGATTCACAACAACATCATCCACCGTCCATCCTCATCAACGACGCCACCCATCCAGCCACGTCGTCCATATCAAGTTCAAGACACGAGTTCGAGATTGATTCCATCCCAGTCCATTCAACACGTAAGTTCGTTTCATCCCTATCATATCCTATCTACTCCAAACCCTTCTTCACAAGCCATCACACACGAAATTCCATCCAAAATCCAGCCTATAATTCGTCCCTATTCAGCCCCTAAACCTTTGGTATCGTGTTACATAGTTCGTGTCGGTTTCTAGGTATTTTAATTGTCTAGATTTTCCGTATTTTTGTTATTTTTTTTAGTCGGATTGAAGCCCTTCATTCGCTGACGTGTTTCGTATCTATAGAAGTCTTCCGTTATGGATTTTATTCGTCCTAGATTAATTGTCCGAGTCATATCAGTTCTCTGTAGTCTTTTTCAAAAGATCTTTTTCGCAGCGTGGGTGTATTTTTTTTTAAGAGTCTTTTTCACAAGTTCAATCACCCATCTTTTATAGAGGAGTGAGCTTGTGATTGTTTGTGAATCAACGAATGATCATAAATGATTCATTGATTTGTAAAGTCATTGAGGGGCTTTTTGTTGAAGTAGCCATTGCATTATTGTTTGATCTCTGACAAGCTTTTACTCCAAGATCTTGGTTTGCATTAACTTCAAGATCCTTGTGTCGGCAGTTCTAGAAGATTTGATTTCCAGTTTCGGCTACTGTCTTGAATGTCAGTTCTGAGCTGGCAGTTGTGATCTTTTGAACTGATGTTTCTTCAGCTGAAATTTTGAACTGGTATTTTATCAGCTGGAATTCTGAACTGGCCTTTCTTCAGCTGGAATCCTGAACTGGTATTTCATCAGCTGAAATTCTGAAATGACCTTTCTTCAGTTGGAATGTCTTCAGTTGGAATTTTGAACTGGTATCGCTTCAGCTGGCATTCTGAACTAGTGTCCCTTCAACTGGTATGTCTTCAGTTGGAATTCTGAACTGGTATTTCTTCAGCTGGCATGTTTTCAGTTGGAATTCTGAACTGGTATTTCTTCAGCTGGCATTCTGAACTGGTGTCTCTTCAGCTGGTATGTCTTCAGTTGGAACTCTGAACTAGTATCTCTTCAGCTGGAATGTCTTCAATTGGAGTTCTGAACTAGTATCTCATCAGCTGGTACTCTGAGCTGGCACTTTCTTCAGCTTTACAGATCATGAATTGCAGACTGAAATGCTTCAATCGGTATGTATACCATTTTGACCTTGATGATCAGTTGGTACCCTAGACTTATTAGTTCTACTGTTCTGACAGCCTGCATCTTCAGTTTTCTTGACTTACTAACTGATTTAGTAATCAAGCTTCTGCTTTCTTCTTTCTTCTCCTCTTGGCTGGATTTGATCTGCTTCTTTTTTTTTCTGTAGATTGATCATCATTTGGCTTTGTTTAGCTCAATCTTTTGTTTAATCAATCACGGTTTTCTGCTTGATTTTCTTTCAGTTTTTCAAAGATTTTTGGCATGTTTTGACATTTCATCAAAACCACAATAAGGATTACTTTTGATATGTCACTCTTGATAGTTTTTCCTAACAAAAACTCACATGCAACTACAAGATGGTCACTACTCCATTCCTACAAGATAATCAAAATATGTAATCCAAAATATAGATTTGTAGCAAATCATTGCAGTCCACAAACATAGATCCATACAAGGGAGAAAATAGGCTTCCGAAATGAGTATCATGAGAAAAATAGCCTAGACTTCCCCTACATATGCCTACACCCAACCTACAAATACCTTCACATTGGTCGGAATTAAAATCCTACATTTTGTCAACATCTCCAAGTATTGGGCTCTCATGCGTCTGGACATTGCTTATGCTCGAATTTACCAGTAAACTAGTTCTGAATATGGAAACTATCAAAATTCGGCTTGCATTAAATGTGTAATAATTTGTTGCCATGAGTAAAAGAACTCACTTCAGAATATGACGTAACGAAAGCCTTTAAAAAAGATAAGCAGAAAAAAGACTAAAGAATCAAATGACAAAAATTGAGCGCGTACTTTTATTCATTTTATCTTTCAACCACATTTATCTATGAATTTCTCCTCATCGGAATATATGTGCAGTCATAAAGAAAATAGTTCTCTAATAAAAGCATGATGCCTTTACAGATTATAAGCATATGAAAGGGAACCTGTGCTGCCTCTATTTTTGTTTCCTGTGGCTGAATATCTCTAGAGAGAGGTTGAAGCATGCACATGAAGAATAAATCCTATTTCTCAAAATAAGATTTGTGACTTTGTCTGCAAGTCAGAACAAATTGCTTCATTTTAGTCACAACACATAAAATTGGGAAACACATGATTTGATTACATAAGGAAAGTGAATGGAAATAGAGGGAAGTTTAAGTACCTGAAAGCTAAAGTTTCCAAAAATTTTGAATCAATTTGTAGCACAACCATGGTAAAAAAAAAACAGTATATCCCATAAGAATTCATGTAAAACTCTCTTTATCTAATAATATGAAACAAGTAAAAAAAAAAAAGAAAAAGAAAAAAGATGATCTTACTCCAGTTTCTTCTTTCACTTCTCTAACTGCAAGTCTGCAACATTGCATATATCTTCACCCCGTAATCACACATGGTGTCCAACAACAATAGTTAAATTTTATATGCTATCAAACTATTGATGATGGTGCAACATTGGTCTTAACATATACTAGAAAGAAACACCAAGCATCAACAGAAATAAAGTTGTATGAAAAATGACAAAAAACTAATCCAAGTCTGGATTAACTACCCATACGTAACAAACTGAAAACGGTATTGAAATGGTCAAATCAAACACATATAACCAAGATTCTCTGACTGGGATAAGATTCAGGAATCATTATATAAACTACAATACAAAAGCAGTAATTCTATCAACCAAAACCGAAAAGTAAAACATGGGAGCGTACTTCGTTCTTCTCATTCAAGGCAAAAGCACCAACCCTGTCTCGATAGGAGGCATTGGCTGGCAGAGTGTTTGGCATGGTAGGAAGCCAAAGCACAAGCATCAAATACTTAGGTTCCGCTTGATGGAAGTAGAATCCTTCCTGAAGCATAAGATGCCACAACATTAGAGTTGGCATATAACATCTTACCAAATATGATAGTTTTCAAACACAACAAGAGGTATAACTATTTCCAACCTTAACAGCAGCTTTAATAAGACTCACGAGCTCGATAAATAGTTTAATCCACACACCCCTCTTTTCCTGCGCTAAAATCATGAACCGTTCTTCATATTAGTTTCACTTTTCAACCTACTTGTCTGCATTTATTAAAAATCCCCAATGAGAAGAGCAAGAAAACATCAACGAAAGTAAGCATGAAGTAGAATCCAAAAAGAGTGAGTTTAGGGAAAACTTGGATTTGGTGATGAAATACAAGAAATCGAGAGAGAGAGAGAGAGAGAGAGAGAGAGAGAGAGAGAGAGAGAGCATAATATGCTTTCCGATGCGTGGCACCCATGGATCCACGAGCAACAAGAAGTCGTTCTTCAACTTCTTTGAGAAGTAAATCTACAAATAGTTGATAACATCTGTAACTCGATGCCAAAAAGAAGAATTGAAACAATAAACAAATGTTTTCAAAGAATAGCTTGACGATTTCTAATTTAGAGAAGAAAGTTCAGAGACAAGGAGAAGAAGACGGCAATTGTTCAGAGAAGGAGAGAAGGAGAGAGTTGAGAAGCGGGAAGAAGAAGACGACAACTATTTTTGTGAATTGGACGACTAGGTTTTAATAAAATAATTATTTTTTTAAAATTAATATCTTTGGATTCTCAACAGTCCATAACAACGGTTATAGTTCAACTGTTGTTCCAAAAATGCGCTCATAGGCAAAGTTTTTTATAAAACCGTTGTTATGATACAATAGTTTTATTATAATCGCTGTTATCACACAATGTAATTTTTTAAAGCGTTGTACATTTAAAAAAACACGCGCACATAGTCAACGATTTTGTTGGAAAACCGTTGTAAACCTTGTGTTGTCTTAATACCTTTTTGTAGTAGTGATTATTTTATGGACATGTGTGACTGTTGTAATCTTATTGGCACACTTTGTATATATATTGACTATTAAATTTTGTCTAGATGTGATCGAACATGATTTTACTTGGTTGTTTAAAAAGTCTTATATTAAAATGCTAGATTTTATTAAAGTATTATATTGATAAAAGTTGTTTAAAAAGTTTTATTATATACTGATTGGTTCTTGAATAGTAAACGTCCGTGAGTGTGTAATTTATGAATATTTTAAATGAAATGCTATCCAAATTTTTATAATCCAAGCAAATTATTTATTTTGAATTGCAAAAATTTTATTGTGATTTCTTTAGGTATGTGCTTCCGTTAACACCTGGGTGTCCGGGTTCGGGGTGTTACATATATACATAATGCATCTCCTTTTAAATAACCCTAATTTAGGAATTAAATTAGAAAATAATTCATAATTTGATCATTTGGACTCCCATTTAGGTGAAACCAATTCCTATAGGTCCATCTCGAGCAGCACTATCATCTAATATGTTCGTACAACTCATTTAGATAATAATAAGCCGTAAATAATTATATTCGCAAATGGACTCAGATGCCTAATATTTGGGCCATAATATAAAATAAAATTTGGGCTCTAGAAAATACGTTGGGAATCTATAATTGATTTTGGGGTGCTGCAGGATTGTATGCACAATTATTTATATAAGGGATAATACTTACCGATACATTAGTGTTGAGAGAATTTGGATTTAAAAAAAAAAAAGAGTGTTGAGAGAATTTGTTTCTACCTTGTAAGATTTTATCATTCAAATAGAAAGCTATTATGATTGATAAAGTGTTTCTTGAATTTATTTAGAATGAAGTTATTTCAACATATATATTTAATTATTCTATGATATTATGATATGGCATTAATCTAGATATTAACAGAGATGAGATCCTCTAATCTTTTTTTTTTGGATGTCGAGGGTAACCCGCAGCAGCTACTGTGGTGCGCACTCGGTAAACCCCGCCCCTATGTAGCTCTAATCTAATTTTCAGATCTCTTGTGTTCTATGATCAAATTAAGTATTTTAATAATGTTTATAAAAATTAATATTTTTTTAAAAATTGCATACCCTATATGGAATCT
Source organism: Perilla frutescens (assembly GCA_026008535.1). Taxonomy (NCBI): domain Eukaryota; kingdom Viridiplantae; phylum Streptophyta; class Magnoliopsida; order Lamiales; family Lamiaceae; genus Perilla; species Perilla frutescens. The sequence goes on from BRKX01000012.1 coordinate 48,258,375, forward strand.
AATCAACTCTGTATAATAATAATTATTAACTAGAAAAAATGAAAATTAAATAGTAAAAAATAATTATAAATCATAATTGTGTGGAATAAATTCTAATTAATAAATAAAATTAAAGAAAAAACTTGGAAGAAAATTAACTATTATGTGGGACATCAATTGGGTTAGGAAAAGTGTATTAAAGGATTTCAAGTTATTGTAAAACCAGGTGTGAGACATATATAGTGTGTGCATGAGAGACGATATCATTTGACGTACGTGAACGTCTGTGCCATTTTGAGAGCTTTCGAAATTACAAAGGATTGTATGACACCTTGTTACGACAAAGTCTACAGTTAAAATTCCTCTCATATTGTAAAAATTAAGCTATGATCTCATCTATCTTGCACTCCCTAAATTTCACTTCCGCCTTCACATCATCCACCCGAACAAGATCACAGCATTCACATCTATCAATCTGCAAGAACAATAAAGCTATTTACTCCATCAAACTATATATAGATCATAAAAATCAAGATTTCCATACATGCATGCGTGCATATTTACCTGAAGGCGCTTTTCCGCCGGCGAAAAGACTTGAATCTTGGACACAGAATCAGCAGAATGATTGCCGCCGGAAAAACAAGCCGGCAAGCCCCGCGGCCGGGCACGTAAGTAGGTCGTAACAAATTTATCACCTAAATGGGTCTTGTGAACGGATTCAAGGAAGAAGAAATGAGGCGCTTCACAAGAATCGTTGGACAGCGGCCGCGTGTTGAACATGTAGAAAGGCGGCTTCGGCCCCTGCGCCCACGGCGTGAACGTTTCGATGGGCATTTGTAGGTAGCTCCGTGGGAAAATTTTCTCATATATTTGTACAGAATAACCCCATGAAATTGAAAAGGACCAGTTGGATGGCTTGTGGTAGCAGATGGTTTGCTGAAGCAGCCGCGACTGGTCCACGTCCGCCGCCTTCATGAGGTGGCGCGTGGATTGCATGTGGTCCATGGAAGGAAAAATGGGATGCATTGCATCGAAGTGATGGAAGGTCATCAATGGAACTTTTGGATGGGCTGATAGATAACCTGAGAAGTCTCCATGCAAATCAACCTGCAAGTATTATTTTATTACTTTAATTCGATATTAATCCATTTTATTTTTACACTCCCTCATATCTTACACACAAATTTGTATCAAACTGTCCCTGACAAATCAAAATTCATTAGACTAGTGTAATTTTACTTCTTCTTTTTTGGTCTAGTGTATGTGTTTCAATTTGAATTTTGACCTATTTGATAGATATTGACCCGTACGTCTCATATTATGGTTGATTTTATAATTGCTACTTATTGCGAGAACGAATACCTGAATTGTTTGGTTTCTACTGTAGTTTTAATGTCACTTTATAGTTTATACTTCAACATTATATTATTGCTTCATTTAGACTACTACGAACAAAAGGTAATTAATGAGCTTGCAAGAAAGACTACATGAGTGGGATTAAGGTAAGAATTTAGATTTTCCATGTTTCTAAATGACGTCTAATATGGTGTGCAAGAGTTTAGACTCAAATTTTATAAATTACGATGCTACACTAGCGAGTTAATTTCGATTTTGATCCCATAAAATATCGGGTATTCCGATTTTGGTCCCAACACTATCATTTCTGGTCCTTTTTCAAAAAAATCGTCCAGTTTTAGTCCCATAGGTTTAAGAATATCATTTTTGGTCCCATGATTTTAAGGTAAAAAAGTGACCAAAATCGATACTAACTCTGTTTGGGACCAAAAATGATAGTCTCGGGACCAAAATCGGAATACTCGATGTCCTATGAAACCAAAATCAATATTTTCTCCTACACTAGCTAAGTGATTGGAACAGTGCAATAGACAATTTTTTTATTTTTTTTGAAATAGACAAAATATTAAGGTCATTGATTAGATTTTAGATCGTCCGGCAAATCAGGACAGTAGAACACTATATTTAATTTCAGGCTGGCCAATAAACAATAATTGTGAATTTAAGAAACTTCATTTTACAAATTGACGTATTCAAGATAACTACGTATAACGTATTTACATATTAATACATAAAAGCGTATTAAAGTAAATAATATGAACTTTTATCGTCGTACTCGACTTAAAATCAACGTTATCCGACCTGGTGTACTTTATCATTTGGTTAAAGTTTCATACAGATTCCAAAAGAAAGATAAACGTTGTTTTTTTTTTTTTCATGACTAAGGGAGCATTTAGCCGCTGCGTGCGGAAGTGCACTATGGATAAAGGTTATTAATTTTTTAACTTATTAATTAGGCTTGTCATCAAGTGGTAGGAATCATTCTCTATAAAGAATTAGATCAATATATAATTTAAATACAGACATGACCCTAGGAAAAAATTAGAGAGAGTCATTAAATTCCCGGTAGAATTAAATAGCACAATAGAGTCACGTACTATATATCATTTTTATAATGGATAATTCTATTTAGCACAAATTGTGCTAGCACAATAGTGGAAAAATAATGTTAAATGACTAAATTATTCTTATTGAACTATTTATTTTTTAAAAAAATTGAAATTTTATATTTCTCTCTCCATTAATATATGTTGCATCTCTCTCCTATCATTATTAAATGAACTCTCCAATTCTTTCATTAATCATTTATTAACTCATTTTGATTATGATTGTTTGATTAGTAAAAAAACGTGTCTTATAGAATTTCATTATGGCTTTCGATTCATAGTGCACAACTCCTCTCACTATATAAAGCTTCAACAACCACTAATTATTTTTCAAATTGTGCTTTTATACGAACTCATTATATTCCATTTGGTCTAAAAATTCCACTGGTCAGCCCAATTTAATTATGACTGTTTGATTAATAAAAAAAAATATCTTATAATATAATTAACTTTATGGCTTTATTCAATTCATAGTATGACAATGAGTTCAATTTTATTATATATCAAAAAATATTTCTTAGAAGATAATTATACTTTGAACTCCAACTCTTCAATTAATCAAATGTTTATTCAATTTATGATTACTTGATTAAAAAACATTTAAAGAATTATCAATTGTACATTATGAGAAAATTATTATGGGTTGCTTCTTCATCATTCATAAGGCTATCATTTTCACTCAAACCAAATCATTGCTCCATAATATCAGCATCATCCATGTTCACTAAAATAACTAGTGTTCTAATGTGTTTTTTTATGTATATATGTTTTCTAAATTATTTTCATATTCATGTTCAAGTAGAAATATTTATTTGAGTGGTTTAATTTTTGGTTTTATTTTTTTAGACAAATTCATTGTATTTGAGATTGGGTGTAGAAAATGAGGGATGAATCTAAAGCAATATTGACCATTAATGCATTCACATTAAATAGTTGGAAATTGTGTAGAAAATGATGAATAAATTTTAATCAAAATTATATCAAGAGTAATAGTGTCATTTAACATTGAAATTTTATTAAATTTTGCATTTGTGCCGACACAAATTGTGCCATTTAGCACTGTCCTTTTATAATATCCACTGTTTTGGTGTGCTGGAGGGATCAGTAATCAGTATTGTATCTGATGATTCAATATATAGCTGCTCAATTCCTGGAGATGGACCATTTTTCTAAATATTAGATGGGTTTTTAACTATATATTTTGAAATCCGAATTAAATATATCTAATGCTATCTATTCGGGATTATATCTATTTGGAAAACTCATTACGGTTTATTCTATGTTGATTTTGGATTATGATTTATGATTAATTCAAAGCATCTCATTTATTAGTAAAAAATATGCACATTCTCACTCACGTAGTCACATATATTGGTGGAAACCTACAAACTACAATTGATATAAGAGCAATTAGAATAATACTCTTTGCTAAAAAAAAAAAACAAAAAACGAAAGAAAAATATTCTATGAATAGCTAGCATGCATCTATGAACTTTAATTAAGGCCGGGTTGGTTGTACAAAATTCGTCTTAAATCCTACCCAAATTTAGGCTGGGATTTAATTTAGTAGATTTACGTTTGTACATATAGTTGTATTCTTTCATATTCTTCCAACCTTTTAAAATAATCTGAGGAAAAAAAAATTTCATATGTTCCTCAATTATATTTTATTCGCAAATACTCATGTACATAAGATGTACATCAGACAATCAACGCGTTGATCGGGTCAACGCGCATTGACTCGATCAAGGCGTTGACCAAAAAAATCGTGAAAACGGGTGATACTTTTTAAGGATACAATTGATACTTTTTTAATTTTGAATAATACTTTTTAATATTTCGATTGATACTGATCTTAACAGTTTTTTTCTTTATTTTTTTTCTGGCCAATACTTTTTATTGATACAAATGATACTTTTGGGCCTTTGAAATGATACTTTTCATTATTACGAATAATACTAATTTTGACGGATTTTTTGGTCAAAGCATTGATCAACGCGTTGCCCGTCTGATGTACATCTTATGTACAGGAGACTTGCCCTATTTTATTTCCTCATTTTACAAGTATTATAAGATACATTTAATTTATTTCGAAAAATAAAATTACATACGGATTTTACTACCATACCCTTATTTACTTATTACAAATTCATGGAAGAAATTAGGCAAGTAGAAAACAAATGAAATACTAAAATATTATTATAGGATAGGGGGGTATTAATTGTTAACTAATTAAATTCGATTGGATTCTTCAAAAATCCAAACCTAATTCCAAATCCCATATATATGATTATTTAACTACATTTGTTATGATAAGGATAACCTACAAGTTACTCATAAGTGTGCATTGAGCGATTCCACTCATATGCTAACAAATCACAAAAAAAACACAAACTGCATTTGAAAAACCAACGAATTTTCCAACTGTGAAAGGTACTCACACCTAGAACTGCTAGTAATATTTTAAATTTGAAATCTTCATTTCCAAATTATATCACCCACCACTAGAGATCACCCTAAAACGAATCATGTATTTAATTACATGAATAAAGTCCATTTTCGTAGGGAATGCAAACTAAACCCACCGCACCAAATAACTTGTCTTTAAGAATTATCGAATTATGTACGTTAATGTCCCTATCCAAAAAGCTTATCAAATATTAAAAAAATTACTAAATCGTTTTTTTAATCAAATATGAGCCATTGATTTTATTAGGATTATATGTTATGAAATGTGGATTATATATATATAAAACAATGTCTCATCTCAACCTGAGCCTCCCGAAATAAAAATCATCAGAAAAAGTATCATTCATAACATTAAAAGGTATCATTTACAGTATGAAAAATATCTAGTCTGCTACTTGACTGATATGGATTTATTACATCCAAATTATTGTGTATTTCATCCCAAATAAGGTTTATGGTTTATAGTTTTTTTTAGGGTTTAGTTTTTTCTTTAAGAGTTTATAATTTTTTAGAGTTTATTTTTATATTTAATTCAAAAAAATTAATTGTCAAGAGTATGTGTGCACTGCGTGATAAAAATGTTAATTCTTTTTAATTTTGGAGTAAACTAATTTCATTTTATGGTATACATTTATTTTCAAAAAAGCTAATTGTTGAGCGTAGTACATGGACACAAACGTTAATGTTGGACGCTACACTATGCGAGCCGCCTCATTCAAACAATTAAATTAATTCACTTTAATTTTATAACTTAATAATTCCATTTTAATATGGTATATAACACACTCTATCATTTGGTTAAACTTTCATAATTTCAAAACGAAGATCGATTGTTTTTTATTAATTACTTAGGGAATATTTAGCTGCTACTCTCTGTTTAAAGGTTATAAATTTTTTAACTCGTTAATTCTTGTCAAGTGGTAACATTCTCTATGAACATGACCCTAAGAAGAAAATAATAGAGTTATTAAATTAATGGTTTTATATTTTTCTTTTGAATGGACGGGATCAACATGTGAACAAAATAAACTAAATAGCACAATCGAATCTCTATGATTTATTTTTATTACAAAATTAAGCAGATCAATAAATGTTGCTGATTTTGATGAATGATATCTGATGGGCCAGAACGAATTAGAAACCCCCCATATAGTTGACCAAGAAACTTTACTATAAAAAAATAATTTTAAGTTAACCCCAATTTAAGCTAGTTGACTGCCAAATCTATACTTTAAAAATAAGTTTGGAAAAAGTTGCTCAAATTAATTCGCTGAGAACATATGCATGATAGAATGCATCTATAGATTCATTACACATGGATAACCAGGCTCCGAGTGAATAATAGCAAGAGTACTCTTCGATAAAATAAGGGATAACGTCCAATTTGGCCCCTAAATTATTTCCCAAGAAGCATTCTGATTCTTAAATTAAATTTAGTCTTGATTAGTTCCTTGAACTTTCAAATTCAGCTCAATTAGCCCCTTGAACTTTTGAACTTGGCCCGATTAGCCACTTGAAGATAAAAAAATTTATTTTGGTTGTTTTAAATAAAATAAAATAAGGAAAATCCATAACTACTATTCCCCAAAAAAATAATGAATATATGGGCATTTCTCATTCAACATGTCCAAATATATATAAGCTAACATAATTTGAAGAAAAATATAAATTAATGAATTAATTGAAATCACATTATCATAAATTAATTCACTATAAATACAATCCGGAAAATACTTCATTTCTTATGTATGTATGTATGTATGAAATTATGCTATATGGATTTCGGGAATGAAAGTCTATATATTCTAATAAATATATTATATTAAATAAATTATATATAATGTACGTATAACATTGATTATATTATAATAGACTATTTACGTCTATAATTAATCAATTTAATATAGACTATAATTATATATATATATATATATAGTCAATTCTATGTTGCTATTTTCAATTGTAGTGGTTTAATGTTTTAATGTGTGATAAATATAATGACAATTTATGTACCCTTAAAATTATTTGTAAGAAAATATTTCATTTTTTTATTACTACGTTATGTATATATATTTATTTTTTTCATATTTTTTTATTTATTTAGAAATAAGTGAAATAAAATTATTTACCTTCGAGGGGCTAACTAGGTCAAATTCAATAATTCAAGGGGGCTAATAGAGCTGAGTTCAATCAAGGGGTTAACCGGGACCGAATTTAGTTTAAGAGTCTAGATGCTTCTTGAGAAATAGTTTAGGCGCCAAATTGTACCTTATTCCATAAAATAAAAAATTAAAAAATGTGTGTGTAAGTGTGTGTTCTTAAAAATAATAGTAGAGGGCGTGTTGGTTATAAGTTAGATATATGTGAATTTGTATTCTAATTAAAATCTAAGATTAAAACAGTAGCCAGAGTGTGAAAGTGTTTTCTTATATGTCGTGTTTCAGAGGTTGCATCTCATTTGTGTTTTCTTTTAGTTTGGGGAAAGAGGAAATGGTGGATCTTTAATCCGAAACATTTTCTTTTTACAGTCTCTATTGCTAGAGTGTTCCCCAGTTGAGGATTGTAATTGACGATTTATTATAGAGTAGGTCTCATGTGCATTAGGTGCACATCAGATGGTCAACGCGTAAATCGGGTCAACATGTGTTGATCAATTGTAATACTAAAAAATATCACTCAAAAATATTACTTGCACTACAAAAAATTCGCGTTTTAGCGACGGATTTTTCCGTCGTTAAATATCAAAAATCCGTCGTTAAAACAATTTAACGACGGATCCAATCCGTCGTTAAACCTCTCGTTAAAAAAAAAAAAACCTAGCCAAGCCGATGGGGCATGAGCCGCGGCTCAAGCCGAGCCGAGCCTGTGGAACCTGAATTAATTCAGGCGAAATATGCACTCCAGGAGATTCGAGCATGGGCCAATGGCCTTATGTCCTAAGGCTCTAACCAAGTAGGCTAGAAGGTATTTACGTTAAAATATACAACTAGTATATATATATATACACACAAAACCTATTTTCATTGATTTTTTATTTCCAAATTAAATAATTATATAATATAATGTCCTAAAAATTATTAAAATAAAAAATTATAAAAAAGTCATAAATTAGTAATTTAAATATAACAAAAGATATAATATATTAAAAATAATAAAAAAATAAAGATAATAAAATAAAATAAATAAAAATATTAAAAAAATTCAGATTCATAATTGAAAAATAAAAAAATATTAAAAAATAATATAAATTATTAAAAAATTAAAAAATAATATAAAATATTAAAAAAATTAAAAAATAAAATAAATCTGAAAAATAAAATAAATAAAAAATCAAAATTTTAAAAAAATTAATTTCAAATTCGTTAATTTGTCGTTAATCTAGCGACGGATTTTATTCCGTCGTTAAATCCGTCGTAAAATCGCGTTTTTTTTGTAGTGTTGTATCTTAAAAGTATCAGTCAGAAAAAAAAAAAATCAATTTCAACCGTAACACTAAAAAGTATCATTTAGAATTGAAAAAGTATCACATGTGTTGAGGCTTTTTTTTTACGGATTGATCGGGTTAAGTCAATGCGTTAACCGTCAGACGTGCACCTAGTGCACACGAGAATTGGCGTTCATTATATCTACTCTTGATTTCCCAATTCTTGGAGGGATGGGCCATTTTTCTAGATATTATGGTTTTAACTGTATATATATAATATGCTTTGAATTCCGAATTAAATATAATCTAAAGCTATAATCAGGATCAACTCTATTTAGAAAAATCATTACGATTTATTCTATATATGTTGATTTTGGATTATGATTAATTCAAAGTATATCACATATACTAGTAAAAAGTGTACACATTCACTCACGCAGTCACATATATTGATATAGCATACAATGAATATGAGACTACTAATTAGAATAATATTCAGTCTATAAAAAAAAACTTCATATATATGTTCCAAAACTATATTAATTCTCACTTCACACGTATTAAGAGAATACGTACATTAATTTATTTCGAAAATAAATTGCATACGAATTTTACTACCATACCCTTATTTACTTAATAAAAATAAAAAGATTCATCGTTCATATTCATGGAAATTGTAGGAAAGTGGAAAAAAATAAATGAGATACTACTATATATTATTATTGGTTAGAGGGAGTAATATATAAATAGTTAACTTATTAACTATATATTATTTAACTTTTTTTTTATGAGAAGGTTCATGCGCAACTGTTACTCAATGGTTGAGTATTGGATTAACTCGGTTCCTATTAGGGCTGACGAAAAATACCGTCATGTTGGAATACCGTCCATACCGTATCGAAAAAATATCAAAAATACCGAAATTTACGGTATACCTATTTTTAGATAAAGTATGATACATTACCGAAATTTTGAGGTAAGGTAACGATATGAATTTTTAAAAATTAAGATATACAGACGTATACTGAAAGCTCAGCATATCGTAATATATCAATAAATACCGTACCACGATATGTACCAAAGTGGAGATATACACCGGCATAACGGTACATACCGTCATACCGGTACATGCCGAAGTGGAGGTATATACCGTCATACCGATACATACCGCACTTGTATATATACTGAATTTTAATATATTTCTTTTTTTTTTTTTTTTTTTTTGCACATTCATAATATAATGCAATAATATAATATTTGGTTAGTTTATCATAAAATTTTAGCAATAATTTGATATTTATAACTAAAAATGAACAATTTAAAATTAAATGTAATAAATTATAATCTTCTATTTTTCTTTATTCAATCAAATTAAAAGTTAAAATGAATAATCAATGAAAAATTAAAATAAAATTATACATATGTAAATCAAATGTTATTAATAATCTTCTATTCTTCTTCATCCTTTAGACTAAAAGTTATGTTGAATGGTAATGAAAATTATAATAAAATGAGATATGATATACAATACTATAATACTTAGTATGTTCATTATAAAAGTTTAAGAAAATATTTTATTTCATATAATTTAATATAAATCTCATAACTAAAAAAATTGAACGATATGAAATCAAATGTAATAAATAATAATATTATATTCTTCTTTAATCTTTAGACTAAAAGTTATGTTGAATTATCAAGAAAATTAAAATAAAATGAGATATGTTATATAATACTATAATACCTAGTATGTTCATCGTAAATATTTAGGAAAATATTATATTTCATAGAATACTATAATATTCAGTATGTCCATCATAAATGTTTGTTGAGTTGTTGGAGACTTGGAGTTTCACGAATTGTATTGAATTTTAAAATATTGGAATTATATGTTCATGTTTTTAATATTTGTTGAGATTTGAGATTGTGCTTCTAATAATTGTGTATTTAATATTTGTCAGGATTTTAATATAATTACATTTTTTTATTGTGTTTGAGTTTCATCGTTGATTTATTGTATTGATATTTGATTGTTATTAGAGTTATTTGATGTCATTATTATTGTTATTTACGCATGAGTTTTTTACTAAATAATTTTTACTATATTGAAAATTTCGATATACTGTGAAATCTCTGTATGGTACGGTATACCGCGGTACGATAAGGTATATATACTATAAGAAAGTATGATAAGGGTATGCATTATGCGTCATACCGAATTTAACGTATATTGAACTAAGATATACCGAAAGGTAAGGTACAACAACGGTATGATTTTTATCATACCGCAAATTAAGGTAAGTTATGATGAAAAAAATAAGGTCTACCATACTTTGACATCCCTAATTTCTGTACAGTAGTCTACAAACTATACTTGGAAAATCAATTATTTCCGAGTATGACAAACACTCGCATGCACAAGTGTAAGTGAGCTTTGAATTTGAAATCTTCAGTTTCAAATCATAATACTCCACTACCGGATCATCCTTAAATGGATCAAGTATTTAATTTACTCCCTCCGTCCCGATTATATAGTCTCATTTCTCCTCGCATCTAGATTAAAAATATTTATGAAAACAAGATATTAAAGCTAAACTTTCAATAATACCCTTATTTAATATTTAAGACTTTTAAAATTTAAGTTGTAAGTTTTTTAATTTTCAATATTTAATAAGGGTGTATTTGTACATTATCATAAAAATTAATACTACTTACAATAATGAGACTATATAATTAGGACACTTCAAAATAATAATAGAGAATATATAATTGGAACGGATGAAGTGCATCAATAAAGACTGGTTACATATCGATCGAACGCAAAACGAAATAATTTGTCTTTATATCAAAACACAATTAATAATTAATTGTACTTACTGTTGAAATATACTATTCATACTGTGTATTAATTAATTCCATTAAAAGCGTCATCTTTATTGAGAATTAATTCCTACAATATACGACTTTTAATTCTCCCTCTATTTCAAGATCTAAGGAATCATAAATGGAAACGGATCACGAAAATTTCAATAGGCTTAAGACAAAGATTTCCCTCTATTTCATCCAATTTGCTTCGTTATATATGTAAACAACAGGAATTTTCATTTTTCAGTGTTTAGCTAGGTCCATTATATATATTCATACATACATTTGAAGACAATCATAAATATATATGCACAACAGTTGACGAAGAAAGAGTTAAAATTAGAAGAATAACATATACTAACCTGATGAATTCCTTTATGAGGAGTAAGATTAACTCCAATATCAGCAATGCAGGTCATGGTAATGAGATCGGCAGAAGAGCTCTGCGCATACCTAATGAGGCACCCATCCATGTCCTTCACCAGCGCTCTCGCCAACGGATAGCTCAGCACGATGCCGCCGCCGCCGAACGCCTGATTAAACGAGAACCAGTAGTTGGATATAACACTGTCGGAATGCCATCCAAGATAATAATACTTTGTGTGATCATACTCGGCTAGAACATCAACGATGTTGTCCACGAAGAATATCGAGTCGTCGTCTCCCATCACGATCCACCTCATGCCGTCGTGCTCCTCCCTGAAAAGCTCCAGGATCCCATGCACCATCCGTGGCATCAGCTCGAATTGGGGTTTCGTGTTCGTGAACAGGTCCGAGAGGTTATCCACCACTCTGTAAGGAGGGGCGGTTTGGGGCCATGGGAGGAGCTCTGGAGGCGGGGGGCGGTCGAGGTAGACGTAGCCTCGGGTCTTGTTCGGCCGCCACCACGCCTCCAGATAGCCCCTCCGGTGAGGCCATGTTGGCACTGAGCCCATCAGGCCGAACGCTATGTGGCTTAGATTGGTCCGATCGTCGTCGTTCGAGACGACCGGTGCAGCCCATCTCGTCAAGAAGAGTTGAGTGTTGGAAATGGGAATGAGGATGAAATAGAGAAGAAGGCCTAAAGCTAGTAGGGTTTTCCAGAGGCGGGTTATGAGGAATTCTTTAGCACATGCAAAAGCCATTTTCGATTATCAATTTTTTTGTTTTTTCTTTTGGGTTTTGGATTTGGATGTTGAAATAGAACTAGCATTACTCACCGTGCGATGCACGGATAAAAATTATAAATATAAAGATATTATGTCACAATAATATTTTAGTAATAATTCATAGAAATAACTATAAAATAAATTTATATGATATTCAATTTATTTTGTTAGTAATATTGTAATAATTTAAAACAAAAATTCAAATAATATTTAATTAAAAATTTTGGAGTATTTCTATACACATGTATAATAAGAGATATTTATGAAAATATAGGTTAAATAAAAAATATAAGAGAGATCTATGTAAAAAAATTTATAATACTAATGGTGATGAAGTTATGATTTCATGCATCCATATATACTGGCAGATTTTTCGGTCATTTTGACATAATTGTTTTAATTTTTCATTAATCTATTTTATGTGATTTATGGAAATCAATCAGTATTAATTAGATTCAAAAGGTTGATTTTCTTTGAACAACAAAAAAAATGGATCACTAATTATTTTAAATATTAATGATATTTTGATTAAATGATAACATAACATATGTCGATTATATAATTTTTGAAAAACTTACAATTATTATATTGATACACGACACAAGAAGATATTAAAAATAACAAAATTTGATACCAAAGTATAGCCTACACTTTAACTAATTTTGTACACTAAATTTAAATGCTAGGAAAATGTGTCAATCTTGAAAGTTTTTTTCCAGTGTCGTCAAAGGTAAAAAAGAAAAAATATATATATAAAAATGTACTTTTCTCGGGCGTCTTCAATCTCTTTACACATTTACACTAATTTTGGTCATATTTTCTACAGTACAAAATTAAAAATTAAAAATCCTGGCCAGTACCTAAAAATGAAATTGAAAAAATAAATCTACAGAAATTGTGACTGTTTCATAAGAAGTCCAATATATGATTACTTTGAACTTTAATGGATAATGACTATAGGAGTTCATCTTCTTTTCCTCTTAGGAGAAATGGATTCTGCATTTTTTAGTTTTTGGGTTACAAATAATTCAAAATAGTGAATTTTAAAGAGTTGAATATTCTAATTATAGCGATCCACATCTTGGCTTCTTTGATTCACTCCAACATAATCAACTTTATGTACGTTCATATGAAGAATAGGTGGAAGATAAAATTAAAAATTGAAGATGAAAGATAAAAGAGAGTAGCATACATAATCAATTTTAATTTATCGAGAAGTGATGAGAATAAAGAAAGAGAAGCAATCGATGCAACAGTGAGATTGTGAAAGATAAGTGAAGTAGGGAACTATGGAGAACACACTAAAAATTCCAAATGGTGAAACCAACTAAAAATTAAATTAAAATCTGGCTATTTCGAAAATTGTTTGCCTCAATTTAAGATTTAATTTGAATAGATTGAGAGGGAGAAAGAGCAGTAGGTAGCTAGGAGAATATATCAAAATTGATAAGAGGGGATGGAGAAATCACACAATCACATGTGTGTCCGTTGATCCCATTAAAAAAATTACTGAAATTAGCTTTATATCAGATTACGAAAAAAAAAATACTGATAACACAACATCTCCCATCATTAAAAAAAAACACATAAATACATAATGCAATTAATGCTAAAAATGATAAATATAATACACAAACAAAAATAGCTACAATAATATATAAATAATTACAATTATGATACAATCATTCTAGCTACAAATGTTTATAGGATTACAATGCTATTTTTATTACACTACTAAAATGAAGACATTTGTTGATCTGTACGTAGATAAACAGGGAGATCTTGACCAAATAAATTTCAAAGGCCTCAATTAAGGATGAATAAACAACTCTTCAATGATTTGAAATCATGAAAGTGTTATTCTTTACAATCAAACAATAATAAAAAAAAAATTAAGAAGAAATCAAGTGACAACATAAGGAAATTGAGCGTAGAATTCAACCTTTAATTAAAAAAAAAAAGACAAATAAAAATACCAAATCTTCATTCGTCAAGAAACATGAATACACAACTCAGAGTTAAAAATTGTGATACAATAATCAACTATTTATAAGTATAAACAATCCATCTAAATGCACACATTTCAAATTTCAAATATTTAATTCCATTAAAATTTGTACAAAAATATGACATCGATTAAAATTTTGCATAAAATTTGCTAATCAATAATATATGGTAATCAATCACAATAAATGAAACCTTATTGATACAAAACCAACTATGATAATCAATAATTTAATTGATTACGTTTCTATACATTACCCTAAACCATAACGCATTAAAAGGGATCGGAAGAGGGAATTCTAGAATAAATCAGTGAAAATTACCATTTATAATATATATACCTTACCTTTCACAAATAATAAATTTTACTATATTAATTTTTGGTAATTAATTAATTAGTATATGATTAACTTAATATGTATTGTAATATAAAAATTAATTTATTAATAAATATGTTATATATTAAGATATAGTATTGTCTTAAGTGGTTTATATATTATGTCATATATATCTTAGTATACATCTTATATATCTCATTTTAATATATATATATATATATCATATTAAGATAAAATTAATTTATTTATATTAAATTACATATCGTATCTTAATATATATTAAGATAATGTAATATAAACTATTATATTAAAGTAAATTAAAGATATGATATATAGTATATATATAATTAATTGAATATATATTTAGCTATTTTATGTATTATACTAGTATATCACCTGTGCGATGCACAGCAAGTGAATGTTATTAAAAAAAATATTTATGAACAATAATAAAATTATATTTAATCTTAAATTTAGTATCTAAATATATGAATTAGATCGACTAAATTATAAATTACTTATGTATTTTTCAAGGTTGGAGAAATCGCTCTAGACAACCAATCAATTTTTTTCTTTTTCTTTTTTGAATTGTTTTGTTCAAAATATGATTAAATAAAAAAAATTGAGATTTTTCACTCTTTTATACAGCAACCTATATCTCAATTCTTCAATTTACAATCAATGTGGGATGTATGGAAATTGGAAAAAAAATTGTAAAAATAATTTGAGATTTCAATTTAAAGTTATCCACTCTTTTATACAACAACTCACATTTAAATTTGTCACTCTACAAGCGATGTGGGATGTAGGAAATGTTGAAAAAATAATTCGTACTTTTATAAACATCCTACATCTCAATTTTTATTATACAACCGATATAGATATAGGGTAAATGAAAAATTAATAAGTAAACAGTAATACTCAATAATATATAATAAAAAAGTAAAAGTGACAGGCACCACTTGAATTCCGCTTAGGCAACCTAAATACAGATTGTTATATATTATTACATGTAACTTTACAAACCTGCCTGTACAGAAACAAAATATCATGATCTCAATGATTTATATGCAACTTTAGAACTTCACAAATATACAAAAAAAAAAACTACAAATGAGAAGTGGTAATATATACATGTTATATATGTATATATATATCAAGTACACTATCTTTAAAGATTTGTACTCATTAAAAGATTTTGGATGTGGATCTTAATTTTTTTAATATATTTAATATAATTTAAAAATTAAAAATATTTTAAATTAAGGGTGTATTTACACATTTTTCCTAAAAACAAATATCAATCATTAGTCATTACACGTGATCTCAACATAAATACCGAGAAAGGTTGAAAGATCAGTGATATTTAACATTAAATTGATAAGATCAACTAAAAGAGTTATCACATTAGATTTATTGTTTAAGGTTTAGGTTTCATATATTTAAACATTTTAAATTTCAAAATTAAATATGTTATTTGAATTTTTTATATATATATTTATATTTTTGAATTAAAAATATAAATTTGAATTTAAAGTTTAAATATATATTTAATAAGATCTAATAGATGTTTAAATGGAAAATTTTAAATATATATTTTAATATTAAACTTATAAGATCAAATATTATACTCGATCTCAACTTATACTTAGATGAAATATGAAGAAAGTAGTTTGAATACTATTGTTGGACCTCAATATTTATAGTTTGTTCATTTAAAATAAAATTTTTTAATTCTTCAATGTGAGATAATTTTAGTAAAAAAATTATATAAGATTTAACTGTTTAAGGCTTTTTTAAAAAATTTAAAGTGTAAACTGATAAAAAAATTAGAAATTAAAATTATTTATTTGAATTTTATAATTTAAAAACAAAATATTAAAAATCTAATTTTAGATATATATTTAATCAAAAAATGATATAGATATTTAAAATAAAAAATTTATATATGTATTTTAATATTAAACAAATAAGATAAATTAGAACCGTCTCTCAATTTAAAAACTCAAGAAAGGTGTGAAAATTTCTTTATTGACTATTATAATTTATATTATGTTCAAATAAAATAATAGTCTTTATTTTTTAATGCTGGATCAAATACTACACTTGATTTTAGTTGAAATATAGAAAATTTTGTATGTATACTATTTTTGGGTCTCACGATTTTAATTTGTTCACTCAAAACAATATTTATTAATTATTTGATGTGAGACAAATTTAGTAAAAAAATTAAAATAAAAAAAATTATTTTTTTGGATTTATTTTTAAATATTTTAAATTACAAACTTATATACATTAAATATTTCAAAATTAGATATTTTATTTGGATTTTTTTATATAACTATTTTTGAATTTACAACATAAAAGCTTAAAATTCATTTTAAATATATAATTAATAAGAAGTTGATAAATATTTAAACTAAAAAAAATATGTATTTTAATATTAAATTGATAAGAAAAAATAAACTTAAAGGATCAAGAAAGGTATCAAAATTTCATTATTGACTGTTAGAATTTATAGTGTGTTCAAGTAGAAGAACGTTCTTTATTTTTCAATGTGGGATAAAACACTACACTTGATCTTTGCTGAATTACAAAGAAAGTTGTAGGAATATTATTTTTCGGCTTAACAATTTATAGTTTGTTCATTCAAAATAATATTTGTTGATTATTCAATGTGAGACAAATTTAGTAAAATAATTAAAATATATAATATTTTATAGTTTGAGATTTAGTTTTCATACGTTTAAACTTACAAACTTAAATAAATTTAAAATTTAAAAACTAAATATATTTATTTTATATTTATATTTTTGAATTTAAAAACATAAAAATAAAAATTAAATTTTAAATCTATATTCAATAATTAAGAAATTGACAGATATTTAAACTAAATATTTTAATATTAAATTAAACTAACAATATCAAACACTATACTCGATCTCAACAAAAAAGACCAATAAATGTATAATATTTCATTATTCAATATTGGAATTTATAGTATGTTCAAACAGAACAATACTCATTATTTTTCGATATGGGATCAAACATTACACTTAAAAATCTATATATATTTTTAATAAAAAAAATTCAAATACATAGTCTTTAAAGATTTGAACTCATTAAAAGATTTTGGAAGGGGATCTTGAATTTTTAATATATTTAATTAACTCAAGAAACAAAAAGTATTTTAAATTTATATATTTAAAATATTTTATTTGAACTTTTTAATATAATTAATTCAAGAAAAATTACACTTTGATATATATATTTTGTGCTCTTTTTAAAAAAAAATCAAATTTTATCAAAATTAACAAAATAATAACTGCTTCTTCAAATGTTTTGCAAATCTAACATTTGGTCAATTTTCTGTCCGAAAATCCTATGCAATTGATTTTATTTTAATATTTCTATTTTCTCAACCGTGTAAAAAATTATTAAATCAAGAAATCTTGAAATATAATCAATTATGTATGTCATTCAAGTCGTAAAATTGATCAAATATTATATTTTCAATTGTTTTGAAAAAGTAGTGGTGTTTCGTTGAGTTAGTTATTTTTTAAATTGATCCCAAAATGTAAGTATCAAACTTTAAATTCAAATTTATAATTTTTAATTATTTAAATTATATATGTTCAATATTAAATTGATAAAATAAAATATTAAATATTATACTTGATGTTAACTGAAAGACCAAAAGATGGAAAGATCGTAGTTGAGCCCTACAATTTATAGTTTGTCCATACACAACAATATTTTTACTTTTTAAATGTGAGATAAATTTTGTTTGAAAAACTAAATTATATAAAATTACAAATAAAATATATTTAAAGTTGATAACTTAAAGATGTCAATTTCAAATTTTAAATATATTTAACATTAAATTGATAAAAATCAATTGATACATTTAATTCGAACATTTAAATATATTTAATTTAAAACTTTTGAAGTGGGTCTTAATTTTTTTAATATTTAATTAACTTAAAAACCAAAAAATAAATAAATTAATATATATATATATATATATATAATATTTTAGTCCAATCTTTTAATAGATTTAATAAAATAATAATTTTAAAATATTTAAATTCTATATATATAAAAGATACTGAATATTTAATATTAAATGGATAAAATCAAGTATCAAAATATTACATTGAATCACAACAAAAAGATCAGAAAACATGGAAAAAACTGTTATTGTGTCTCAAAATTTATAGTGTTTTATATGTACAACAATATTTGTTAATTCTTCAATGTGAGATAAATTTTGTTTCAAAAATTAAAATAAATAAGTTTTAACTATTTAAAATATAATAAAAATGATAACGTAAATATTTTACCTTCAAAAAATTTAAAATATTTAACAATAAATAAATACAATTAATACGTTTATTTCAAATTTTAAACATATTTAATTATTATTGTTGATTCAAAATTTTAATTTCAAAATATTGAAATTATATAATAAAATATTACAATTGATCGCAACTGAAAGACTGAAAAATGTGGAATGAGCACTGTCGAGTCTTTGATGTGGGATGAATTTTGTATGAAAAAAATAAATATATTTAAGGGTTAATTGCTAAAAAGAATCACTACATTTGAATGAATTTGTAATTTGGATACTAATTTTTTAAATATTGCAATAATAACCCTTTTTTTATTTGTGGTATAATCAATGCTCCTATTTTTTCGATGATCAGAATTACGATGTGTCAATATTTTTCCACGTGTAGTGATTAATTTATTTTGGGTTATCGAATATGGAGGATTTCTACTATGCAAAGTCAATTTTCTAATCTTTTAAATTTTTTGGGTGTCTATTTTGTTAGAAATTTAAAAAAAATAAAAATTGTGTGAGTTATTTTATATGTGAGAGAATTGAGTATGTAAAATTAATATATGCAAGTTAT
The DNA here is from genome assembly GCA_026008535.1 of Perilla frutescens. NCBI lineage: Eukaryota > Viridiplantae > Streptophyta > Magnoliopsida > Lamiales > Lamiaceae > Perilla > Perilla frutescens. The sequence goes on from BRKX01000012.1 coordinate 48,277,980, forward strand.
AAGTATTTAAGATATATAGAAAGTTGAGCACATTGATAAGCTCAAATATATATATATATATATATATATATATGTGTGTGTGTGTGTGTGTGTGTGTGTGTGTGTGTTCTAAAAATTTAATTGTATTTAATTTTAAAAAAATTATGTGGGTCTTGATTTTTAAAATTCTACACGTTATCAAGACCATTTTTAAAATTAATTTGCATATATATACTAAAGGAAGCTATATGTCTTGTTTAGAGTTGAAATACGTTCTTATGAGTGTCATCCACGATCCAAACATATCTAATATCAACTTTATTATTGTGGATGATTAAAAATATCTAAACTTAAATTGTGATTTGAAGTAATTCTTTAATTTAAGGTATTTATCAAGTTAATATTTGCACTTTGTTTCACAAAGTACAACTACTGCAAATCAAGGCTAGTATATGTAAATGTAAAAAAAAAAAAAAGAGAGGTTATACTAAGAAATTAATTTTTAAAAAATTCATATTTTATTTGAAAATTTAATTTAAATATTTAAATACATATTTACATATTAAACTGATAGGTTTCTCAAGTCTCAATTGAAAGATCAAGAAACATGTGAGATGTGAGAATTTCATTGTTGATTATTAAAATTTATAGTACATTCAAGTAGAATAATTATCTTCAAAGTTCGATGTGGGATAATTGTCATTTACAACAATTTGACTACTTGCTACTTTCTTTCGATTTTTCCAAAATTCAAATTAAATAGCATATAAGTTTGCTAGAGTTCACAAAAGGTTTGTTATATATTTTCAATAGCGTTTCATTTATTTCTTTTTAAAATATATATTATATGAATTTGAAGGTGCAAACTCCAAAATTGACTTGTTTGTTTATTAGTATAATTTATTGAGGCAAGAAAATTCAATATAAACAAAATAAGAGTTGTTGTCTCTTTTAGTAGAAATGAGGGTCAATCGGTTGAACATCTCGTAAATTATACTTCTCTTCTAAAATTATTATTATTATTATTATTATTATTATTATTATTATTATTATTATATGATGGTACATTTCATAATTATTATTAATTTAGAATATCACAAAATACATTGTCAATAAATATTAATTACTATTTGTTGTGTTCAATGTAGGATATATTTAATTTTAAAATTAAAATAAATATAATTTAATTGATTAAAATATATTTAAAATTTAAAATTTAAAACGAAAATAATTTTTTAAATTTATAATGATAAGATCAATTACTGACCACTAAACTTGAATGCATTTTCAAAAATAAAAATTTAATTGCCAAAATTTAATTCAAATAATTTAATACATGTTTAAATATTAAACTAATAAAATCAAACATTGTACTCATTCTCAAATAAGAGACCAAGAAATGTGTGAGAAATTCATTGTTGGCCATTAAAATTTATAGTATGTGAAAACAAAACAACTCTCTTTAAGATTCGATGTGGGATGGTTATAATTTCCGTATGTGGCAAGTACAAATAAGCGGGAAAATGAGAGTTACTATTTTAAGTATACTTATTTGTCTTTATATATATTAAGATTAAGATTGTATCTTTAGAATATAGAAATTATCCAATATATATATTTTAGAATATACTCTTGAAATAGAAATTATCCAATATATATATAAAAGATGATAGTAACACTCCTCAAAATAAATTCATAATTATTTTATTCATCTTTATAAATCTTATTTATTTAAAATTTAAAATATGGAACTAAAATATAAGCATTCTAATTAATCTTAACTCATGCACACACACCACACATACTAAAATTAAATCTTTTTCCTCTCATCCTCACACTTTCGTACATATACAGGGCACACAACACATGATTTTTCAAAATGAGAACAAATCCAATTCTCTCTCTATCTTAATTAAAGCACACCTCTTTTCTATCTCTTCAAACCAGCCAAAGTGCCAAACACACGCACACACAAGCTCACAAACCAAGCAATACTTTCTCTCTCTACCGTAGTCTGTACCTCTCTATGTCTACTGCACTGCATTAAATTAACCAAACTATATATTTTCATTTTTTCATGTCTCAATCCAAAAGGCATGTGCAAGTTCTAACCTATTTAAATAATTATCATTATGAAGTCAACTATTTCTTGTCTCACTCTCTTTTGGAACCCATATGCACACATGCACCATAAGATTAGATCACATAAGAATTCTTTTCTCACTTTCCTCTAAACTCGTCACCCTTCACAGTGCACTTAAGCACAATTTCTATATTATTCTATCACCATTTTCACATATGCAACAACTCTCACACACTTAGACTTGTATGTAATAATTTTCTCATGAGGTGAAACATTTGAAATATGAAAATCAAATAACAATGGTGGATTATGGGTTTTTTCAAATATAAAGATCATTTAGATTGAAACTCGAAATTGAACCCTCAAATTTTCATAGATCTTAAAATTAACAAGGGTGAAAGATAGAGGAAGAAGAGATGAAGAGGATCGGATGGTGTGGTGTCACTGCATGTTAGATCCGCCAACCATAAAAATTCGCAGATGACACACCGACATGCGTCCAAGATCATCATTTTCCAGCCATTTTAGTCTTTCTTTCCTTACAAGACTTACACAATTACTTTTAAAATGAAAGGAGAATTCTAGAACATATTTTTGAGAAATTCTTAGCCAAAAATAAATATTCTGTCGACTGCGAACAGTGATCTGACGGTGACGCTCCACCTTCAACCCCCTTGCCGGAAATCGTCAGGAGAAGATGAATCTCCAAGAGAAGAAATGAGCTCCTCTTTGAAGTGGGTGAAGAAAAATGAGTTCACGTTTTAATTTATATTTTCTTAGAGTTTTGCTAAAAGCCTAAGGGTTGTAATTCTTTTAAAATTGGGCTTATTTTAATTAATTCGTGTTAGACCCACTAGACTAGATTAATGGGCTTTAAGTCAAAAATTATATTTATTTGACAAACTGACCCAATTTACTAGTATGATCCAATTGTAAGGTTTTAGGGTATTATATATCTACTCCCTTATTTGAATTTGGTCCCAAAATTCAAATACCTAGAAAATGTAAGCTAGGCATACATCATAATTTCGTCGTCTATTTCTAAGATAGTAGCAACTAATTACTAATTACAACCTGTATTTTGTCAAATCAAACATGTCAATCGTGATAAAATAAAAAACATTTAAATTTAGACTTTTAATGGACTAAAAAAATACCCGTCGATATTTCAAATTAGATAAATTAAAAATTATTTGTTGGACAAATTTTTCAATGAATTGCAGTACAAAAAATGAGATTGAAGTTTTATGAGATAAATTCTATTGTGGAGGGGATGCATTCTATTTGCTACCATTTTTTCTATTTTCAATTTTTATCGGCCGGTCGATAAAATAATTTTAATTTTGGACTATCACAATAAATAATTAAGTGTCATAATAAGTAGTTGAAGTGTTACGATATGTTAATTAAAGTGTCACAATAGATTTTTTCAGCCACCCGAAACTTTTGACCAAAACTCTCGTTTTTGGACAAAAAAAAAAGGGCTGCAAATAGCCAAAAAATGGTAGGCCATGGACACTTGACAGCAACAAAAGCAGGGGATGCAATGCATCCCCATTGCATCCCCTGATGCCTCTAGGATAGAATTTACCGTTTTATGACGATGATATAGTTGAACACATTCCAAAAATCCTAAGCCTGCATATCTATCTGAAATCGCATTAAATGTGAGTTGAGAGAAGGTTGTGATGCAGGAACCACATGCTTGAGTTTTCGGGTGGGGCGAATTAATTCAAAAATTCCCCGAGTTAACTTGGAAAAGGCATGATTCTTTATTATATTGGGATTCGCATGTCGTTTTTATGGTGCGTTGAACTTTTAGAACATCTTCAATGGTTAGGAATATGTTGAGTTGGCACTCAACATATTCCTAACCATGGGGAATTTTCTTTGCAATAAGGAAAAGCATGGTGGGGAAAGTTTGATGGAAAAAGCAGCATTTGTTCCTAGATATATTTGTTGGAGGGGCGAGTGGGGCAGTAGGGAGTGGGGGAAACTTGCTAATGGGTGTGAGGGCGTGAGTGTATGTCACGCCAAATATTTTGAGTTTGGTTTAAAATAGGAAGCGTAGGTCCCACACTTGCAACTTATCTTCCCATTCAATTTTATATGAGAAGCACTTGGTGCATCAGGTGCACCATCAGACGCATTGACCAAGTCAATGCGTTGACCAGTCAATGCTGAAAAACGCGCATTGACCCGGTCAACTCCAAAAAAAAAATCATTCAAAATCAGTATCAATCATAATATTAAAAAGTACTACCTCCGTCCCAATAGCAAGATCCACTTTCTATTAAAATAGAGAGAGTAAATAATAAAAAGGTGGACCTTGCTATTGGGACGAAGGGAGTATCACTTAAAAGCCCAAAAGTATCACTTGTATCTTAAAAAGTATCGACCAAAATAAATAAATAAATAAATAAATAAATAATCATCAAAATCAGTATCAACCGTAACACTAAAAATTATCACTCAATATTCAAAAAGTATCATCTGTATTATTAAAAAGTATCACCTATTTTACCATTTTTTTTACGGGTTGACCGGATCAACGGCATTGACCTGCATTTGACCCGGTCAAAAGCGTTGACTGTCTGATATATTAATTTATATGCATCTAGTGCATGTAAATTTTTGTCATTTTATATTATCACTTTTCAGTTTAGTTATATTATTTTATATATATTTATGTGTGTGTGTGTGTATGTATATATTTAATGAGGTATTTTATTTTTGATGTGGCAATGACGTGGCAACAAAATACTTGAAAATGGGGAAGTATGATTGGAAATGTTGTTAGTCAATTTTTCCGTACAATTCATAGTTTAATACTATATATGTACCTCTTGAAAAAATGGGATGTCGTATAATTGATTGAATTGATCCCATATATACATGGCAAGAGCTTATGGTATACATAAGTCCAAAAATCTTATAGTTTGTCAATATGTCTCATTTACAAACAGTCAATTACAGTATTATCATCCCATAAAAATTACACAATTAAGAGGCAAGCTCCCAATATTTTCTGAATATTTTCCTTTAAGCTATTATTTCATGCGCCATGCATTCTCTAAGTCTGATTTCTGCCCTAACATTGTCCATTCCAACAACGTCACAACACTCACATCTATCAATCTGAAAACAAAATTAATAAATAAATAAAATTATATAGATCACGAGTCAAATGAATAATATATAACTTGTATTCGTACATTTAGATTGACTCTTGCTATACACTTTAACACTATAAACGATTCAGTCATTCGATTAAGAATACTCTCTCTCTCTCTCTCTCTCTCTCTCATATAAACCCTCAAATGAAAATTATTGTTTTTAATCAAATTTTCGGTGAATATACTTAATTACCATTCATTTAAAAAAGAAAAGAATTATGTTTTGCATTATTGGGGTGCACGAATGGGATGCACACGAGTACGTACTTGCACAACATAGTGCATTCACGCAACATTACAAATTACAGTGTTGCACGGATTGCAGGAACAGTACTAAACACTGTAGTCGTGCAACAGTACAAATACTACTACATGACTGGAGTTACACTATTGAGTGCAATCATGCAGTACAATAAATTAATTTACATTCAATTAGGGTGAATGATATAGAGATTTTTTTTTTCAAGTGATTAAAAACATATATTTTTTTAGTTAATTACTAAAAATAACTTGTATAAAGTTAAAATGACTATTTAAAAATTTACTAAATTAATAAACCATTAGGAAAGTATATCTTCTCTTAGCTAGCTAGGAGCTGAAGAGACAAGTTTCAATATGCACTATTTTTCTTTACTCTAACCAAATGAGATTCTACCAAAATATCATTAAAATAATATATAAATTTGATAATGGGTCATATAATTGAACAAAATCAAAATGTAGGGACGGATGAATATCCTCTCTCAGTGTAAAGTAAACTAGCCGTAAAATATCCTTTCAGTATATAAATTGGACTATCTTATTCTCATATTTCATAAGCATATATATATGTACCTAAAAATTATATTTCTTTACTCCAACGTGTTAAAAATATATGATCTGAATTTTGCATACCTAATTATAAGCTCATCATATATATCCAACACAATTTTTAATAGCAAAATTCAATTGATCTGCACTTTTCAAAATTGTTGGTGCAAAAAATAATATAGGTGAGCGAGCTAACCCGATTTCGCTTAGCAGCTGGCGAATAAACTTGAATTGTGTTGATACCATCTGCTGAGTAATTTCCGGTCGATGAGCACGGCGGCAGAGCACGAGGCCATGCTCGAGAGTACGTTGTGATAATTTCACGGCGTTCCGTTGCCATCTCCACGAATTCGAAGAAGAAATTGTGAGGGGCTTCGCAGGGGTCGCCGGATCGTGGCCGTGTATCGAAGCTGAAATACGGCCGCCTCGGAATCCTACACCATGGCTTGAAGGTTTCGATGGGTTTCTGCAGGTAGCTGCGCGGGAATAATCCTTCGTATATGTGTGCAGAATAGCCCCAAGAAATGGAGATAGACCAGTTTCTTTGCCTCTGGTAGCAGATAGTTTGCTGCAGCATCCTCGACTGCTCGGCTGCAGCCGCCGTCATGAGGTGGCGCGTGGAGTCGAAACGGTCCTTGGACGGAAATATGGGATGCACGGCGTCGAAGTGGTGGAGGGAGAGCAGCGGGGCTAGTGGGTGAGATGATAGTAGGCCCGATATATCACCACGTAAATCAATCTGCCATATTTTACTAGTTACATAAATAATGCAAATAGGAGTTCCCTTTAGTTGCACATACAATATTACCACAATTCCTCTCCCCAACTAAAGAAATAACAATGCATACAACCTTCTTTCTTATAGATGTTATTTTTCTAATTAATTATGAGAGTAATTTTCATATTATTTCCTTGAATTTTTTTCTGAAAAATAAAAAATTGTGCATTTAATAAATCACATGAAATTTCCTGTTACTCTTTCCGTATTACACTCTGTGTTACATTTTCAAATTACGAGTTTTTCTTTTACTTTTTTTCTTCAATTTTATTTTATGTGATTTAGTTTAATTTTATGATTATTTTTAGAGTTCACCCCACCCAATTAGGGTTTATAATTATTTTTTAATATTTAATTTTCAATTTTCAATTAGTAATTCATTATTATGGTTGATTTTTTCAAAATTGCATTTTTTAATCTTTTTAATTCATTTTTTTTTGTTGATAAATGTTGACTATGATTATTTATGTTGTAATTAATTTTTATTTTATAATAAATATTATTAAAATCACAAATTTAATAATGAAACACGTAGTGAAACACGAAATAGTGTAACAGGAAATTTCAACCCTTAATAAATAGCCTACCCCCCCCCCCCCCCCCGTTATGCTAAAATTCATCACTCTCCCCAAATACTATAATAATTTAACTACATTAATTTTTACATATATTTTCCATTATACCATATTCCTATTTAAAGAAATAAATATTTAAAATAATACAAAACTCAAGAAATTATCACACTATATAGTAAAAATGGGGCTAGATTATTTATTAAACAAGAGAGTTTTTATATATATTTTTTCGAGAAAACAAAGGAGTGTATGAATTTTACCTATTTGTAACATTTTCAATTTTATTTATTGTCCATGCAAACCACGTGTATATCACGCTATACTTATGAGATATATGATACCATAAATATACATATAGCATGCATGGACTAGGATTAAAATAAAAAATGTAATATGAATTAATTGATAAATTAAATTAATTAATTAAATTGGACAAATAAGCGCTAATCTAATTTGATATTAGGGTGTGAAAAACTTACTAAACCAACAAAATCAAATGAAACCGATATATATAATTCAAACAAAGTTTAAATAGTGATATGGATGGTTTTTACTTCAAAAGTTTTATAAAATGAAAATGAAAAACCAGTAAAAGAAAATTAATAGTCTACGGATTATGCTTCAAGTTTCTATAAGTTAAAATCATTAATTTTCACAAGACTGAGCATATATTCGCACTCATTTTAACAATAACTACTACTATATATGATTGTAAATATATGATAATCACGCATATTCTTCCATTTTCATCCTTTACAATCAGAATTGTTATACATCATATATTGTTGAAGCTAGGATTTAATGCCAAGTAGGATAAAATTGGACACTTTCAATTATATATAAATATACAAAGTTCAATATCCTTTAATTTTGAATCCAGATTAATATATATCGTACATTAGTACCTAATCTGATATATATACACGCAAGATAATTTTGTGAATGTTACGTTGTTGACTTCTTGTAGTTAAACCAATTCTATTATATTCCATAAATAGTTTGATTTCCCACTCCACCCTTGCCAACCTATGCCGCTACCATTAATAAAACAAAAAAAAATAACCATGGAAAAAATTATCAAAATGTATCTCAGATTAATTAATCACCTGGTGATTCCCCATCTGGGGTGATAGATTGGCTCCAATATCAGCTATACAGTTCTTAGTTGTATTATCAGCAGAATTCAAGAACACATATCTCTTGAGGCAATTCTCCATATCTCTAGCTAGAGCTTTAGCCAGAGCATAACTCAACATGATTCCTGCTCCACCAAAAGCTTGGTCGAACGAGAACAGATATGTCGACAGCAGAAGCTCCGATGGCCTGCCGAGGTAGTAATACCTCGTATGATCCAACTCCGCCACCACGTCGACTATATTATCCACGAAAAATATCGAATCATCGTCTCCCATCACCACCCACCTCAAATCTTGATCGCCCGCCTCTCTCACCACCTCCATGATCCCATGCACCATTCTTTGCGCCCGGAGATCGGACTTGTTTAAGAAACCGGTGAGGTCGTCGGAAACTTTGTAAGGCGGAGATGCCACTGACCATGGGAGAAACTCGGCCGAGGGGGCTTTGTCTAGAAAGAGGAATCCCCGGGTGGCGTTCGGCCGCCACCATGACTCTATGTAGGCCTTGCGGTGGTGCCACGCCTTCTCCGAACCGAGCAGGCCAAAGACGAGGTGGCTCAGATTGGTCGGAGATTGTGCGGTTGTTGTTTGTGAGAGGTGAGTGGTTTTTGTAGGGGTTGATTGTGAAAATTGGGCAGATTTTTGGAGGGGATAGAAGAAATCGGAAGCGGGGAAAATGAGGTGTTTATTTGTGCATGAAATGTTGATTAGATAGAGAGTGAGGCCTAATACTACAATTGTGCTGCATTGCCCTAGAAATCTTGATTTCATTTTAATGAAAATTTGCCTGATTACTAATTTACACTATGCTACATATATGGATCTACATATAATATATATACATAATTACATGCAGGATAACTGATCGATCAACTGATTATATATAGGTAAACGTGCATATGAGTGAGTGTGTGTGTGTGGGAGAGTGTAAACAATATTCAAAGATTTTGATAGCCCATGTGACCTATATCTTAGCGCATACTCAAAAATAACCCAAATCGATCTGGTAGTATATGCGGTTGTGATCAAGTAAACCCAGAGAAATACTATACTATCCCAGAGTAATGTTCGAAGTGGTATAATAGATCTATTGCGATACTTCTAAGTGTCACAATAGATTATTGTGACACTTAGAGGTGTCGCAATAGGTCTATTGTGCCACTTAAAGCATTATTTTGGGATAGCATAGTATTTCCCGGTAAACCCGTGCAAACTAGACATAAAAGTAAACCACACTTGGAATTGATGGGTAAATCTCATTCTTGTGCAATAGCATGTGAACCATACAAAAATAAATTATATTTGGGAAAGCAAACCCTATGACGGCACCATATATAATATGTTTTCTGGTGGCTAAACTATTGCGTGGGGAGCAATGTATGTTTCGTATTTATGGTTGTTTGTGCGGTTGCAAAAAGAGAATAGTGAGGGTCTACATTTTTATATTTTTTTTTTTCAATTTTAGTTTTTTACGATTTAGTTTAATTTTATGATTGTTTTAGGTCTACCCTACCCAATTAGAGTATATAATCATTTTTTAATATTTAATTTTTATTTTTAATTAATAATTCATTATTATGATTTATTTTTTAAAAATTTTGTTTTATAATTTTTTAATTCATTTTTTTATTAATAAATGTTGACTATAATTATTTATGTTATGATTAATTTTTATTTTATAATAAATACTAGTAAAATCATAAATTTAATAATGAAACACGGAGTGAAACAAAAGAAAGTGTAACAGGAAAGTTCAACCCCTCTTACTTTGGAGGATAGATTATATAAATTAGATTGATAGATTGCACCATTTTAAAACATGCATGAATCTTTCAAATACTCAATCACACATACATTGTCGATCTAATATATATTTAATATATCATTCAAAGTAAACCCGAAAATAATATGCTCTTCCCGTTGTTATCTCATTCTTTCTTTACCCATCCCAAATTAAATATAAAAGACCAACGACATTATTAAAACAGATAATAGTGTTGAATATATATGAGAAAAATAAAACAAATTAAAATTGAAAATAAAATTTCATTAAATTATTATGTCAATTAGCATATGTGATGAATATACTCAAGTGAGAAGCAAACTCATTTGGACAATTAATTATAATTGTACTAACTCTCAATAAGTTCATAATGTAATTTATTGTAATAGTCATGTTGGACTTTAGAAAATAATGAAAGAATTCTTATAAATGTTTAATTTATGATAATAACATACTAAGAAATGAATTTAATGAACTTAAATATTCTTATCCAATTTATGACTTATGAGTCAGAAAAGAGTTTTAACACATTAGAGAATAAAAGTAGATTATGAATGCTAAAATGTCCAACTTTAAAAGTCTGAAAATATCCAAGGACCAAAAATGCAATTTTAATTAAAAAGTCATCGTTTCCCTCGGCTAAACCTCTCCGCGGTCTCTCTCTCTCTCTCTCTCTCTCTCTCTCTCTCTCTCTGATGTGGCCCGAGATTAGGATCGAACGCCCGTCGACAAGTAAGGGTTTTATAACTTCAATTGACTCGAGAAATATGCGGAATTAACAAACTTAAATATGGGGCAAAACTAGACGACTAAAACTAACTAAAATACCTAGACTACGACACACGAATTGAAACACAAATCCAAGATGAGGGGCTGATTTGGGACGGTTATATGAGCTGTATTGGAAAGGGGTTTTCGTGTGTGATGGATGGTGAAGAATGGCTAGGAGTAGGTAGGATATGTTAGAGTTGTAATGGACTTACTGTTTGAATGATACGGCGTAGAACTTGATCTCGATCTTGTGGAAGAAGGGCGACGGACGTTGATGATGATGGTTGGCGTCGTGTATGATGGACGGCGGTGATGAAAGGTAGATGCGAATCACAACCCGAAAGTTGCCTTGAATCTCGAACGTACGCAAGGCCAAATTCTTTAAGTTAATCTTCAAGTAGCGAGTCTCCAACAATCCCTCAATGTGGATAGGCGAATTCCTTTTGATAAAACCTAGAATTGCTAGTTCTAAGAGTATGAATTTTGAATCAAACTCACAAAGATTTAATGGGGTTGAGACGATATTGAAAGCAAAGCTTGATTAATCAAATATAGTCTAAAGTATGAATGTGACATGGTTCCTCTATTTATAAGCCTATGGGGAACGAAATTAAACATAAAAAAGGACTCAAAAATCGATCCAAAAGGGATCTCTAACTATACTAGGAAGTTCCCTAAACTAGAATTCTATTCAAGGTAGGAAATTGCCTTAAATACAATTCTAGTCAAACCTATTTAACTTATGGACGAAAATTAACAAATAAATAATTAAAAATCTGATCTAAACTATAGTCTAAATTAATTAAATAAATACTATAGTCTAAATAAAATTCAACCCTTAATTAATTTAATTAAGGTCGAAAATCAGCTCCTACACGTTGCACACATGCATGTTGAACACATGCACATGCACACGTGCACTTCAACTCTTCAACTACAACTCTTCAAGTTTAATTCTCCATGGTATGATCTTGATCTTCATCTTCAATTGATAATGCCAAAATCCATTCGGGGCTGCATCCAATTTCTTCTTCTCCAACTTCAACCTTTCTTCGAATTAACATTTGAAAATAACATTGAAGTTGTTTGGCTCTTATACGTGCAATTGGACCTTTGAATGGTAGCTCCGGATTTAGTTCTTCAAGGCCTTGCACGGCTTCATCACTCTCTCTCTCTCTCTCTCTCTCTCTCTCTCTCTCTCTCTTCCTTAATCTCTCTTTCTTCCCTTCTCCTTCCCGCAAACTAGCAGGCAATCATCGCCGCAGTCCCTTCTTCTTTAAAGGCAGCTCGAAAATAGTTAATTTTGAAGAAGATGAAGTTAAAGGCAGCTCGAAAATAGTTAATTTATTAGCTATTGAAGATCAAGATATAACTTGAAGAGTTGACGATGAGAGCAAGAAGAAGTGAAGTGCACGTGTGCATGTGCCATGGTGAAGAACTCATCGAGTTGTGCATGCGTGCATGGGACAGATTTTCTGATCTGATCCTCCCAAGAGTATCAGGTTACAATGGTAGATTTGGGAGAAATCTCGAACCCTAGCCTCATAATGAATTCGAACCCCGATGATGACCTCGACGAAACCCGCAAACAATTGGAAACATGAACCCGAAATATAATTGGTGATGCCACAAACAGCTATGGATGGTCTGCTTGATAAGTCGTGAAGATCCCACGATGTGTGCGTGAGAAAGAGAGAATTCTCTAGAGAGAAATAACTCGCTAAATTAAAACTTGAATAATGAATAATCTCCCTCAAATAATTCAGAACAAGCCCTTATATAGGCGGGTAAAATAAATCAAACCCTAAAAATAAATCCTAATCTAAAAAGGAAATAGATAAATAAAATTCGGATAAATCCACAACAGTCCAAGTTGGCGCGACTCGGGCCCAGTCGCGCCCCGGGTCGCGCTGTAGCTCGCGCCAGGCCCAAAGTAGAACACGTACGGATGCGATCGGTTCACTCGCGCCAGGACTCGTGCTGCCACTCGCGCTAGCCTTCCTGAATGCTCGAACTCGATCATTGGCACCCCCTCTAGGATCGTATCATTCCCCTTCTCTTGAAAGGGATTTGTCCTCAAATCCGAACCTCCACCTGGATCAAAGATGAAGACGACCCGAACATCAAAATCTTCCACCTCAAGCTGCACAAAAGATATCTTCAAAATCATCCAGCCTATGTCAAACGGTCGCCACTTCATCACCATCGAATGTTCGACTATCGAATGCACAAACAAATCAGGTGGGACATCAACATCCAATGGAACATCTTCAGCCACCTGCAAAATAAAAACATCACATGAAAATTGTTGACATAGAATGTCAGAACTCATCCATTCCACCATGGCTGTTTGCCTGAATTGCTTCAACTGATATGTGGCCAAATCCCCACTGGTGTTACATGCAATTTCAAGACGTGACTGCAACTTCAGCGCATTTCTTTCACCGTCTACCTTGAACTTCCCTCCATATATGGTCTCTTGAGTTAGCTCACTATCCTCTGTTATTTGCAAACTCAAAGAGTTTTGTACGACTACAATAGATTCTTCACAAAGTGAATCTTCCACCACCGTCTTCTCTTGATTACAATCTTCTATAATAGGCTCCTCGGGATTATCCACACCATCATCTTCACAAGTGGAAACAACTAACAATTTATCAACATGTGTATCAACTGAAAGTGGTACCTCAAGATTAGAATCCTCATTGGTGGTCACGAACGCAATTGGTAACTCCACATCGGACTCCACGTCATCAACTTCCTCATTCTTCGAACTCACCTCCAGCATAGGTATAAAAGCACTCCAATCTAAATCCCATATAGATGGAGTCTTAGTGCTTTCCCTCTGCAGTCGTTTTTCCACTTTGATTGCCCTCTTCACCATATCCTCCAACTCCTCATATTGCCTCGACTCCACGACATCTCTAATCTCCTTACATAGGCCAATTAGGAATCTCTCCATAGTTTCCTTCGGATATTCTTCCACGTCAGCTCGTCTCATGGCCTCCAACATTTCTTCATAGTACACCTCTACGTCATTTCTACCTTGCCTCAGATTATGTAGCTCCATCTCCAGCTCTCTAAGGTGGGAATAAGGTACATGTCGCCTTCTCATCACTCTCTTTATCGCCTTTCATGTATCTATTGGCTCTCCCATACGTCGCCGAATGGAGTGAAACTGATTCCACCAGCTGAGAACTTCATCACAAAATCCACTAGCTGCGATTCTGATTTTTCTCCGCTCAGGATAATTATGACAGTCAAACAATAGTTCAATCTATCTTTCCCACTCTAGATACATCTCAGGATCACTCGTACCTCGGAAGAATGGGACGTTTTTCTCCCAGTACTCCTCCCATCCATCTTTGTGGTATTTTCTACTTCCATATCTAGCAGAGCCAATCATCTTCTCTTTCTCTTCTCTTTTTTCTCTTTTTTTTCACATTTTTTTAACACCTCCAAAACTTCTCAATACGCTCAAAACACCAAAATACAGCTTCCAAGCAATATATATCAATACCACAAAATGCCCAAAATTTTCTACCAAAAATTCAAAATTTTTTGAAATTTCATGAAAAAATTTTGACTTTTCTACGGACGATCTATAAGCCTCTCCGGGAACCCAAATAACAAAATGAAAATCAACGAAATGGCAAAAAAAATTCCCGCCTTTTCATGTTTTTTTTTCAGCGACTTTTTCTCTTTTTCTTTTCCTGCTGATTTTCGTCTCTTTCTTCTTTTTTTTTAAATAGGCGAGAAATACAGAAATTAAATCAAAATTAAAATACGAGATAAAATTGAAACCTGATACAAAGCCGAAGCTTTGATACCACTTGATGCGATCCTCCCAGGAGTATCAGGTTACAACGGTAGATTTGGGAGAAATCTCGAACCCTAGCCTCACAATGAATTCGAACTCCGACGATGACCTCGACAAAACCCACAAACAATAGGAAACACGAATCCAAAATATAATTGGTGACGCAACAAACAACTATGGATGGTCTGCTTGATAAGTCGTGAAGATCCCATGGTATGTGCGTGAGAAAGAGAGAATTCTCCAGAGAGAAATAACTCGCTAAATTAAAACTTGAATAATGAATAATCTCCCTCAAATAGTTTAGAACAAGCCCTTATATAGGCGGGCAAAATAAATCAAACCCTAAAAATAAATCCTAATCTAAAAAGGAAATAGATAAATAAAATTTGGATAAATCCGCAACAGTCCAAGTTGGCGCGACTCGAGCCCACTCGCGCCAGGCCCAAAGTAGAACACGTCGCGGGCGCGACCGGTATGCTCGCGCTACCACTCGCGCCCACTGGCACGACTGGTTCACTCGCGCCAGGACTTGCGCTGCCACTCGCGGCAGCCTTCCCGAACGCTCGAACTCGATCATCGGCACCCCCTCTAGAATCGTATCATTTTCGACCCTTTAATTAATTTAATTAGGGGTTGAATTTTATTTAGACTATAGTGTTGATTTATTTAATTTAGACTATAGTTGGATCAGATTTTTATTTAATTATTGATGTAATTTTCGTCCATAATTAAGTAGGTTTGACTAGAATTGTATTTAAGATAATTTCCTACCTTGAATAGAATTCTAGTTTAGATAACTTCCTAGTATAGTTAGGGATTCCTTTTGGATTAGCTTTTAGACCTTTTTTCCTCTTTATTTTCGTCCCTTATAGCCCTATAAATAGGGGATCCATGTTACATTATTATTTTAGACTGTATTTGATAAATTAAGCTTTGTGCAATCAATATTGTCTCACCCCCTTTACAACCTTGTTGTTTGGTTCGAAAACTTCACTCTTAAAGCATAGCAAACTTTAAGTTTTATCTCAAGTCTCATTCTAGTGCTCGTGTGGTGCTAGGGTTGGATTGCTACGAAGAGGATTCAAGTGGTGATTCGTTTGGTAAAGTAATCTTCACTAGGTGGACGCTCCGAGTTCGATTCAATCTACAACAACATCGACGCCCTCCACATCAAGTTCCTCCACCTTCCATACGTCGCCCATATCATTAACAAGCCATCCCAAGTTAGTTCAAGAGGTGTTCATCCATTCCATCGAATTCGAGCTTATACGTGCTCCGTTCAGCCCGATTAACATCTATACTATAAGTGCATCAAATCTCTATCATACCCTATATTCTCCAAGCCATTCTTCACCTATCTTACACAACCTACACATCCCTTAAGCATTCCCTAAAACCACGTCCTTATTCAGCCCGTTTTTGTTGGATTTGTGTATCATTTTTGTGTCGTCGTCTAAGTATCGTAATTAGGTCTAGTTCTTCCTTATTGTTACTTTCGAGTCTTTTGTTTTAATATTTCAGTTTACTCTCGTTCAATAAGTCTTTAGAGTAGGATTGAGTCCTTCCAAGTTGACGTGTTCTTTCCTAGAAGTTTTCCGCGCATTTTCGTATCATGTACAAATTGTCCGGGTTACATCAACTTTACTCACACATTGCCCCACAATAGACCTCCGCAGCAGTAGAGAAAATCCTTAGGGAACCTCACAACATTATATATATATATATATATATAATCACAGTCGTAGATAGGGGCTAAAACCACACTGCCCCTTGCTTATTCGAACAGTAATTTCCAGTTGGTTCTACCATTGTGCGAACCACACAGAAGTAAACCACACTTTGAAAATCAGACAAAGATCAAACATAAAAATATTGATGAAATTTGAACTGAAAACCTTCAATTACAAATATTCTACTCCACCAAGTCATCCCAATGGAACAATTTTACTTTATCATTTGGTATATACTCCATCTATCCATGTCAAAATATATGTTGTTTAGGAGTTTTTAGTTTATGTCAAAATGTTTATTGCTCTCTTATACACCACGGTTTTGATAAAAACCGTGGTTATTAACTAAATCACCACGGTTTTTTGCCAAAATCGTGGTAAATCGACAGTGGTGTATGAGCGTTTTTCTTGTAGTGTATCTTCCATAAAATGTAATATCTCTTAGATTCCTCATATGAGGAAAGGGGTATATTAATCAAAATATTTATTTCTTAATTCTAACTAAAAACTATAAAATAATATGCTCCCCTTCATGTCTAAATCTTTGTTGTTTTAGGAGTTTTATTTTGTGTCAAAATATTTGTTGTTTTATATTTTTCACTGTCTCTCCTAATTTTTAACCCTACAAGTATACGGAGAGAGAAAATTTTGCCAACTTTTTAGAAAAATATAAATAAATAAATAAGATTTTATATGATATAAAAGGGAGATATATAATAGTTCAAAAAACTAATTGTTAGATCTAGATTAAAATACTAAAACTACAAATATTTAGACATAGAAGGAGTATATTTTAACACAAAAGAAAGGAGTATATGTTAAGATAACCTTCATTTAGTTTTTCTTAGTATTAAATTAAATGGATTAATGGATGGAAGGATCTCTAGAACATTAATCATTGATCAGTATAATTAGTATGAAATTCATCACTCTGATTTTGAATGTTAGAAATGATTGGGTATATCTAAAATTCATTATGTAGAGATCTTATGAAATCATTCGTCCATGTGATCAGTGGCGTATCTTGAAATTTTTTTCTGGAGAGCAGCCTTTTTGATTGAGCAAGTGCTATTTTGTGCTTTTCGAGTTTGCTTACAGTGCATATAAAGAATAGTGATAGAATGATTGACAACTTATTCATATTAAGTTCTACGCATGTAAGTGAAACGATATTGTTTTACTAATGTACTAAAAAAAATTCTTATTATTTTTTGGAGTTGGTTGGTTACACGGCTCCATTTCTTCTTTCGCTTTTTTCTTCTATTTTTTAATAATATAAATTAATATTAATGAACCCTTAATTTTTAATTTTCATTTAATAATATGTAATATTCATAAATCATAATTTAAATTGAAAACTCCTAATTTTTTTCATTATAATCAATCAAATCTATAATTTAATATTTAACAAATAATCTCAAATAATAAGATAACTAGTTGATGCGATCCTCGCTGACACAATGACGACGATAGCGGTTGTTTTCCCAGAAGTGCCAAGTTACACAAACAGATATGATGGAATCTCCAAACCCTAGCCTCACAATGATGTTGAACCACGAATTGATTGAATCCGCAACCCTTGATCAATTAGAAACACGTACTTGGATTGGTGTGAAGATGCCACAAACGGGGATGTGAGTCCATTTGATAAGTCAATTTGAATCTCATGTTGTTTTGAGAAACTCAGATAAATCTCTCAGAGATAAAAGTGAAAACTCACATTTAATAATTAATGAAATCAAAGTTGTGTTTTGGAACATAGAATTCAGCTTTATATAGCTGGCCAAAAATCAACATAACCCTAAGTAAAGTCCCAACTAAACTAGGAAATAAAACAAAGAAAAACTCAAAAATTCAGAACTGTTCGTACAGGCGCGACATGGGGTTGGTCGCATTGCCACTCAGGTCGCGCCTCAAGGCACGAGTGAGTTGGTCGCGCCAGCTGACTGTACGGGTCTCCTTGACGCCTCTTAGTTCCAGACCCCTTACATAAATTCATTGAGATTCTCCTTGAATCTCTTAGTTCTTGATCTTGTTATCGGCCCTTCCGGTACTTTGATTGGATCGGACATCTCCTCGGTTCGGGTCGTATTCCCCTCCTCTTGAAAAGGATTTGTCCTCAAATTCAGCTCGTCACCTACATCAAAAGGACTTAAATCAGCAGCATTGAATGATGAACTTACTTTATACTCACTTGGTAAGTCCAACTTGTATACATTATCGCTGATACGCTCCACAACTTAGAATGGTCCATCCCCTCAAGGAAGCAACTTAGATCGCCTTTGAGCTGGAAATCTCTCTTTTCTCATGTATAACCAAACCCATTCTCCGGGTTCGAACAAAATCTTTCATCACCCCTTGTTGGCTTTCTCGGCATACTGCTCTGTTCGTCTCTCTATGTTCGCTTTAGCCTTCTCATGTATCTATTTAACAAAATCAGCTCTCATTTTCCCATCAAGGTTAGTATGTTCATAAACAGGTAAATGAATTAAATCTAACGGAGTCAAAGGATTAAATCCGTATGCAACTTCAAATGGAGAAAACTCAGAAATAGAATGCACAGATCTATTATATGCAAACTCAACATGCGGCAAACATTCATCTCAAGTTTTGATGTTCTTTTTAATTATGGCCCTTAACAGTGTAGATAAAGTCCTATTTACTACTTTCGTTTGACCATCAGTCTGTGGATGATAAGTAGTAGAAAACAAAAGTTTCGTTCCTAACTTACACCACAAAGTCTTCCAGAAATAACTCAAGAACTTAGTATCTCTATCAGAAACAATAGACTTAGGCATACCATGCAAACGTACAATTTCCCTAAAGAATAAATTAGCTATATGAGATGCATCATTTGATTTAGAACATGGTATAAAATGTGCCATTTTAGAGAATCTGTCAATGACCACAAATATAGAATCATGACCACGTTTAATCCTAGGCAATCCTAATACAAAATCCATAGATATGTCTATCCAAGGTGATGTAGGAATAGGAAAAGGCATGTATAAACCATGTGGCTGGACTCTAGACTTGGCTTGTCTACACGTAACACACTTAGCACACACACATTCCACATCATGTTTCATATGAGGCCAAAAGAAATGCTAACTCAATGCAGCTAAAGTCTTAGCTACCCCAAAATACCCCATTAAACTCCCTCCATGAGACTCCAACAACAAAAGATCACGCATGGAACAATTAGACACACATAATTTACTCTCTCTAAATAAAAATCCATGATGCCTAAAGAATCTACCATCTCCAAATTTCTCACATGCGACATAGATTTCCTTAAAATCATCATCATCAATGTACATACCCTTAATGTACTCAAAACCTAGAAACTTAACATCTAAAGTCGAAAGTAAGGCGTACCTTCTCGATAGAGCATCGGCTACTAGGTTCTCTTTGATGTGACCCAGACAAGATATCTAAGTCAAATCAACAGAACACGTAGCGGAAGACTTAAGGACTCGAAACACGTCAGATTAAGAAGGATTCAATCCGACTAACTAGACTAAAACTCAACTAAAATAAGAATAAAAGACTCGATTAAACTAGAACTTACTAGGATAATTTGTGGAAGATAGGAGGCGGACGAATGGTGTCTTGTGGATGAAGGTAGTGGCGTCGAGATGTAGATGATAGGTAGAATGGATTGGAACTTCAGCTGAACCCCGGCTTCAAGAGACGAAACGCAGCTACTTCGATCTTCTCCGATTTGTTTAGCAATTCTCCCAAGTACTCGTTGTACCCTGAAGAACTTAAATAAGACTATTGAATTGCTAGATCAATAGAATTGTGTTTGATCAACCAAAGGATCGATAAATGTGATCAACCAAAGGATCGGTGAGACAATTGAGAAATTAACTCTTTATTTCATGCAACGTCTGAATTATGAATGCCACAAGGTACTCCTATTTATAGGAGCATAAAACTGAAAATCTAAACCTAATAGCTAAAGGATTTCGAAAATCCTAAGTAGATCAACTAGGAATCCTATTTTGACTAGAAGTCCCTGATTAAGGTAAAATCAAAAAGACCAAAATCAAAAAGACTAAAAATCAAAAAGACCAAAAATCAAAAAGACTAAAAATAAAATAATAAAATCTAAAATAATCTAGATAAAATCCCAACACTTTGGGCCTTCAAATCCACGCCTATTTGGACCTAAAATAATCGACCATGGGCTGAAATCCATGAATTAATTCGTGGCCCATGTCTCAATTAATCTTGCCACCTTTGCATGAAAAACAGCATCTCCCGATTTCCCATGCAAACGCGTATAACTTTTAATGCACACGTCCAAATGGCGTCATTCTTCTTCTCGCGTCTTCATGCTTCCTTCTTCATCATCAAATAATAGCATGTTGACCAATCTCGGGCTGAATATTTGATCTTCATGGGCTGCCCAAAATATCTGAATATTTTCATGCACTTGTGTTCTTCAAATCTTGATCTCCAATCTTTAATCTTGAACAACATGATTATCTTTGAAGCTCTCAATGGCATTCTTGGATTTGATTCTTTTATGCTTTTCGGGTTCGTATCATTCCCCTCCTCTTGAAAAGAATTCGTCCTCGAATTCAAATCTCCAGGATCAAAGACAAACGTGAATGGATCATCAATCTTTCTTTGCACAAACCCAACTTTCAATGGAATAACTTCAACAACCTGTAAGATATAGATAGCACAAGAAAATGGTTGACAAATGATGTTAGAATTCGGCAGCTCCTCCAAGCTTGCTTGATCGAATTCTTTGTGATCTTCAACCATTGCTCCACTGATGTCAATCTCCTTTTTAGAACATGGTTGTAATTCCTCCAACTTTTCATTTACTTGAACTTCCTCAACTGCAACATTGATCTCCATTTCTTCTATAGGTGCATCAACTGAAATTGTTACCTCAAAAGTAGAATCTTCTTTGATGGTAACGATCTCAGATGGTAACTCAACGTGGATCTCCTCTTGAATGTTGCTGGCTTGGTTTGGCATATCCATGACCAGCTGGACTGGTGATGCAGGCCATGTAGGTGGTACATAGGTACATAGAAACTCCTCAAATGACTCAGGTTCGCTCCAATGAAACGGGGTTGTTTGGCGATGAGCTTTAGGTGACAACTCTACATTTGACTTTACTTGAACCACTTCATTTTGCGGACTCTCCAACCACTTCTCTATCTCAATGGCATATTGCACCATGTCTTTCAACTTGTCGAAGTGATACATTGCTACCTTTTCTCGGATTTCCCTTCGTAGACCAGCTAGGAATCTATCCATGGTATCTTCTAGATACTCCTCTATATCAGCTCGTCTCATGGCTTCAATCATTTTGTAGTAGTAGTCAAATACACTTCGATCTCTTTGCCTAAGCTTGTATAGCTTCTCCTCCAACTCCCATTGGTAATGGTCTGGAATGAAGCGTTTCCGCATCAAATCTTTCAACTCACGCCATGTGTCAATAGGTGGAAGGTGATCTCGGTGGCATCGATTTTGTTGGAATTCCCACCATGCTGCTGCGTAGTCTTTAAACCCCAATGTGACTAATTGCACCTTCTTTGGCTCGGGGAAGTAGTAGTACTTAAAAATCTTATCAACTCTGTGTTCCCAATCTAGGTACACTTCTGGATCGTATAGACCCTCAAACTCTGGGATTGTTATCTTGTTGCGGTGTAGACCATCGGCATCTCTGAATCGATTCGGGCGGGCTCGGACTGGATCCATCTAACTTGATGATTGTGGGGCTGTTGTATGGATGGTGTAGGTAAACCGGTTGGTTTTGGTGTATGGTGTATGTGGACCACGAGTGTATGGGTATATGGACTATGTGGTGTATAAGGTGAACCGGGTGTATATGGAAAAGATGATAAATTTTCGAATCCCTTTAGTGTGTAGGATCGAAAATATTGTGGATGGGGATGGAAGATTATGATTAGATATGGATGAGGATGGAAAGATCTTGAATAGATGTAGATTAGGATGAAATCTATCTAAACAAGGTAAGAAATCTAATGGATAAGGGAATAAGGATTTTGGATGTGTGAACACAATCTAAGAATCCCTAAAAAGATGGAAACAAATCTAAAAACAAGGAATTAAAATTGAAATCAAATAAACAATCTGATTTTCGTTTTTTTTTTTTTTTTGCTTTTGACTTTTTTTTTTTTTTTGCTGTAGGGATTTCGATCCCTTGCTCTTTTTTTTTCAATGAATATGAATCAGATTACAATAGACTCGAAACAATATGAAAATTAAATGACACGTATGATAGATAAATGACACGTATTTGACACGTAGATGACACGTCGGATTGAACCACGACCAGCAGAGCTGACGTGGCTCTGATACCAAATTTATGATGTGACCCAGACAAGATATCTAAGTCAAATCAACAGAACACGTAGCGGAAGACTTAAGGACTCGAAACACGTCAGATTAAGAAGGATTCAATCCGACTAACTAGACTAAAACTCAACTAAAATAAGAATAAAAGACTCGATTAAACTAGAACTTACTAGGATAATTTGTGGAAGATAGGAGGCGGACGAATGGTGTCTTGTGGATGAAGGTAGTGGCGTCGAGATGTAGATGATAGGTAGAATGGATTGGAACTTCAGCTGAACCCCGGCTTCAAGAGACGAAACGCAGCTACTTCGATCTTCTCCGATTTGTTTAGCAATTCTCCCAAGTACTCGTTGTACCCTGAAGAACTTGAATAAGACTATTGAATTGCTAGATCAATAGAATTGTGTTTGATCAACCAAAGGATCGATAAATGTGATCAACCAAAGGATCGGTGAGACAATTGAGAAATTAACTCTTTATTTCATGCAACGTCTGAATTATGAATGTCACAAGGTACTCCTATTTATAGGAGCATAAAACTGAAAATCTAAACCTAATAGCTAAAGGATTTCGAAAATCCTAAGTAGATCAACTAGGAATCCTATTTTGACTAGAAGTCCCTGATTAAGGTAAAATCCAAAAGACCAAAATCAAAAAGACTAAAAATCAAAAAGACCAAAAATCAAAAAGACTAAAAATAAAATAATAAAATCTAAAATAATCTAGATAAAATCCCAACACTTTGGGCCTTCAAATCCACGCCTATTTGGACCTAAAATAATCGACCATGGGCTGAAATCCATGAATTAATTCGTGGCCCATGTCTCAATTAATCTTGCCACCTTTGCATGAAAAACAGCATCTCCCGATTTCCCATGCAAACGCGTATAACTTTTAATGCACACGTCCAAATGGCGTCATTCTTCTTCTCGCGTCTTCATGCTTCCTTCTTCATCATCAAATAATAGCATGTTGACCAATCTCGGGCTGAATATTTGATCTTCATGGGCTGCCCAAAATATCTGAATATTTTCATGCACTTGTGTTCTTCAAATCTTGATCTCCAATCTTTAATCTTGAACAACATGATTATCTTTGAAGCTCTCAATGGCATTCTTGGATTTGATTCTTTTATGCTTTTCGGGTTCGTATCACTCTTTACCTTGCTTGTATTTGATGACATATGGAAATGTTTCAACGAAGTCCATCCAATGGGCATGCCTCTTGTTCAACTTATGTTGCCCCTTCAAATGCTTCAATGATTAATGGTCGGTGTGAATCACAAACTCCTTGGGCCACAAGTAGTGTTTCCATATTTGCAATGCTTGAACTAGGGCGTACAGCTCCTTGTCGTATGTCGGATAGTTTGCAGTGGCACCGCCTAGCTTCTCACTGAAGTAGGCAATTGGTCGAACCTCTTGCATCAACACTGCACCAATTCCAACACCATAAGTATCACATTCTATCTCAAAAGTCTTAGAAAAGTTAGGAAGAGATAGTACCGGTGGGTATGTTAACTTTTCTTTAAGTGTTTGAAATGTCTTTTCTTGCGCATCTCCCCAATGGAGTTCCACATTCTTTTTTATCACTTCAGTCATTGGTGCTGCAATACTGCTGAAGTGTGGGACAAAACATCGATAAAAGCTCGTAAGACCATGAAAACTTCAAACCTCTCCCATGCTTATTGGCGTCTGCCACTCTTGGATGGCACGCACTTTCTCTTCGTCCACATGTACTCCTTCTACACTAACAACAAAGCCAAGAAACACAACCTTATCCGTGCAAAAGGTGCATTTCTTTAGGTTAGCGTACAATTGTTCCTTTCTCAAGGCTTGCAAAACACATTTTAAATGATCAATGTGATCTATTAGTGCCATCGTTATGCACTAATATTTGGTTCGTGTTTATATTGGTGAGATATAGAAGACAATGTGTTTCAGGGTATGTGTCTGAAGACAAAAGTTCTGTTGTGCAAGTTTTGAAGAACAATTGATAAACTGTTCACTCTAATGTTCCTGACATACCTAGGAACAATTTAATTATGGCAGTTTCCATACCGGAAAGATCTTGTGTTGAATCAGTTTGGAAGGTCAAGATATAATCGTTTGACTACCTTGTGGTGTAGATACCGTGTTAAAATTAACCCTACTATATATATAAAGTATCTACACACGTTTGGAAGGATCACAAGACAATATTCACATATCTATATCGGCGGAAAGAGTCCAACGGTGTCATTGAAGTGAAGACTATTTAAAGACCGATTCTTTGTGTAATCGGTGGTGGACTTGTTTAGATTCTCTTAGCATATTATTTGAGAGTCAATTTCATTTGTGATCCACATGTATTAACTAGTAGTTGTTCCATAAAAAGTTCAACGTGATAGACTAGTTTTTGAGTGTTTTAAGTGAAACACATGAGGGGCTGTTTCAATCCATTTTGCATGGAATCTTGGGAGATATTGTAAGTTAAAATCGTGGGTAGCTGAAGGGTGTCTAGTGTTATGGTTGTGAGGGGATCTCACAGCTTTCGTTTAGTGAAAGAGTTCGTGAAGAAGAACGGGTAGCATAAGGAGAGAGTCATGTATGTGTAATAGCCTAAATACATGATATGATCCTGGATGGGGTGCCTGAAGAACCCGTGATGCGATCGCGAGCTAAGAGGTTCAAGGATAACCTCAACGGGTTCATACGAGAGGTTTGGGAACAAGAGGCGTCAAGGAAACCCATGGAAGGATCCAAGGAAGGTGTTGATTTCGTCACTTTATTGATAGTGGAAGAACAAGGTTAAAATCCAGTACAGGAGCCTTTGGTGAATAAGGCGTGACCATGTCCTAGTTGCCAAAGGCCTGGACGAATTTTGAAGAACATATTTGGAAGAAATTCGAACCCTTATTAATATTTGGGACTCGAATTATCTTAGATCTTTTATTTAATTATGTAGATCATATTTTAGTTATTTTCTTAATTAATTTTGATTTTTATTGACTCATAGTTGACTAGGACTTATGTTTAAGGTAGTTTCCTACCTTGAATAGGATTCTAGTTTGGCAGTTTCCTAGTATAGATAGAATTCTTTTTGGATCAGATTTTTAAGTTCTTTTAGACTTAAATTTCGTCCATTCCTACACTATAAATAGGGATCCATTGTGAACACTATAGAGAGAAGACCATTATTGACTTCAATTATAAACTTGTGAGTTTATTTTCTCTCTGGAGAACTTTTATCTGAATTTCATAATATTTGTGAGATTCAATTTCGACTTATCAAACGGGTTCATCATCCCTGCTTGTGGCGTCTACATCAAATCCAAGTTCGTGTATCCAATTGATCGCGGGTTACGAATTCTACTAATTCGTGGTTCAACATCATTGTGAGGCTAGGGTTTGGATCCATCCATCCAAATCGGTGAAATTGATACAAGTCCTGGGAAGTTCTGCAGCTTTCTTTGTCGTGTGCCAGCGAGGATCACATCAATACACTTCATGAAGGAGTAGCAAACGGATCTTTAAGTTTGGGTGAAGTCCCCCTAGAATAAGTTGATTAACTGAACTGGGTTACCAATCTCGTGCGTATTTTAACTGCTTTCTATTTACTATTCTTACGTCTGTTCCCAACATATCGTAGAACACTCGTGTGCAGTTTTCTTAAATCACACTTAGCATGGATTGTTGTTTTTCAATTGGTATCAGAGCGGGTCACCAGTTATACAGGTGTGATCTTTGGATTTTAATCCGTGTTTTTGTGTTTGTTTTGCCGAGATGGACACAATGAAAGAAGGAGCATCGACAGTGCGACCTCCGTTCCTTGATGGTAATAATTATGCCTACTGGAAAGCCAAAATGACTGCATTCATTCATTCTATTTATGAACGTACCTGGAAGATGGTGACTGAAGGATGAAAGCCTCCCACAAAGAAGGATGAAAAAGGCAAAATTGTGATGAAGCCTGAAGAAGAGTGGGACAATGATGACTACCAGGTGATGGGGCTGAATGATAAAGCCATAAATGCTATATTCTCGGCTGTTGATATAAACGTCTTCAAGCTTATCTCCACTTGTGACAAATCTAAGGATGTGTGAGACATATTGCAGACCACCTATGAGGGAACAAGTAGTATTCGTGCCTTACAGATGCAACTACTCACCACCAGATTTGAGAATCTCAGGATGGATGAGGCTAAAAAACTTGCTGATTTTAATGCTAAAATTTATGATATTGCAAATGAAAGCTTTGCCCTTGGAGATGCCATTTCTGAAGAAAAATTTATCCAAAAAGTTCTTCACTCTCTGCCCAAAAGATTTGCCTACAAAGTCACGGCTATTAAAGAAGCCAAAGACGTGAGTAAAATGAAGTTGCAAGAGATGATGGGGTCATTGCGAACCTTTGAAATAGGCCTAACAGAAGAAGAAACTGTGTAGAAGAAAAGTATTACTTTTCAGGCTGGTTCTAGTGCTAATGTTCCCAGCAATGTTCCTGACAAAGATGACCTTGCAGAGTCTATTGCTATGCTGTCAAAAAAATTCTCAGAGTTTGCAAAACGCTATGAGAAGTCTTCTCAAAATAATGCTGGCAAGAATAGGTTTTCTAAACCTCGAAGAACCAAGGATGAGGAGTCAAATGAAGAAACGTATAAGGAAGTGAAGTGTAGAAAATGTGGTGGTTTTGGTCATTATCAAGCCGAGTGTGCTAACATGCTAAAAAAGAGGAACAATTCATACTGTTCTACCTTAAGTGAAAGTGATGATCCTGATAATAGTGGAAGTGATGAAGAATGTGTAAGCAATCATATTTCTTTCATGACACACTCTGTCAAAGAGACTGTGCCAGCAGTTGTTCCTGATAATGAGGTTGAGAAAATTTCTGAATACAGTGATGATGAAGATTTTACTGAGGAATCTGCTATGGAGGCATATAAGAAGCTGCATTCCAGTTCGATCATGGTGGTTAAAGTCAATGAAAAATTAATGAAAGAGAAGTCGAATCTCTTGAAAGAAAGAGATGATCTCTCTACTCGCCTCAATGAGTTGCAAAATGATCTGTTGCAGTCCCAGAACAATTCAAATGCTCAAACAGGTAAAGTTCTACACCTGCAAAAGCTTGTCAAAATGATGAACTCTGGCTCATCTCAGCTCGATGAAATTCTTTTTAAAGGAAAGAGTCCGCAGGATCATACTGGGCTCGGATTTAATGATGGTCATTCTTATGACAAATTCTGTCAAGGACAGCCGTCTGGAACAAAAGATCCAACTGTCCCAGAAACAAAAGTTGAGCCAAAGAACAAGCAGCAGCAGCGAAGGAAGTCTCCCCAAAAGACACGTGTTGTGTGTCACTACTGTGAGAAACTTGGCCATATTCAACCACACTGCAGAAACGATATCAATGACCTCAGACGGGTGAGAAGAAGGGGTTTTTCTCAATCTGATCAGTTCCCAAGAAGGGATAACAACAGGAACAGATCAAGGAACAACCGCAGAAATTATGTGGTTCATACTGCTCTCTACATTCATGCAAAGAGCAGTTGATATTTTGACAGTGGATGTTCGTGTCATATGACTGGAGATGCTAGCATGTTGAACAACATTCAAAAAGATTGTTCTTATGAATCTGTTATCTTTGGAGATGGTGTCAAAGGAAGAGTGCTAGGGCGTGGTCAATTGAATGTTCATGGAATGCTCGATTTGGAAGATGTGCTGCTTGTGGATGGACTAAAGGCTAATTTAATTAGCATTAGTCAGTTATGCGACCAAGGTCTCTTTGTGCATTTTACAAGAGATAAGTGCCTGGTCAAGGATAAAGAAAGTGTTCTCCTGATAGACGGGAACAGATCACGGGATAACTGTTACCTTCTCAACATGAAGGAAACTTACTTCAGAACCCAACTGTGTGAAGCAAATCTATGGCATGAAAAGCTTGGCCATATCAGTTATCAAAATCTCCAGAGACTTATGAAGACTGAAGCTATGATTGGTGTTCCAAGTCTAAGTATTGATTGAGGAAAGGTGTGCGGCACATGCCAAGTTGGGAAACAGATCCATGTATCTCATAAGTCTGTTAAGAAGATTAGCACTTCAAATGCTTTGGATTTATTGCACATGGACTTGATGGGGCTTGTCCAAACCGAAAGCATTGGATGGAAGAAATTTATTTTTGTTTTTGTAGATTACTACACCAGATTCACATGGGTTGAGTTTCTAAGAGACAAAGCGGAGACTTTTGAGACGTTCAAAAAACTTTGTCTCAAGCTGGAAGTGGAGAAAGGAACTAACGTTGTTAGAATAAGAAGTGACCATAGACGTGAATTTGAAAATGCTTTCTTCAAAATATTCTGTGAAGAAAAAGGAATTGGTCAGGAGTTTTCTACCCCGAAAACACCTTAACAAAATGGTGTTGTTGAGAGAAAAAATCAAACTCTTCAAGAAATGAGTCGAGTAATGATGAAGGTCAAATCTGTTCTTGACAATCTCTGGGCTGAAGCGGTGAACACAGCCTGCCATATTATTAATCGGGTGTACTTCAAACCCAAGATAAGAATTACTCCCTATGAGCTGTGGAAAGGGAAGAAGCCAAACGTAAAATACTTTCACATCTTTGGAAGTATTTGTTACATGCTAAGGGATAGAGAGTATCCTGGAAAATTTGATGCCAAAGGGGATGAATGTATTTTTCTTGGATATTCAAAAAATAGACGTGCCTATCGTGTCTTCAACAAAAGGACAAGTACTGTCATGGAATCAATCAACATAGTGGTTGATGATCTGGAAGAAACTGCTGTCCAGATTGATGAATAGAGCCTTGATGTTACTGTCCCTATTTCTGCATCTGTGCCGGACAGTTCCCAAGACAGTAACCTGACTAAAGCAAGGTCTGAGAAACAGAATGTCTACAAACCATCGAGAGGAGTCCAGAAAAGTCATTCTGCTTAAGATATTATTGGTGGAATGAGTGAAAGGGTTCAAACAAGAGGAGCTAGTAAGAACTTTCGTGAGCTTATTGCTAATGTGTGCTACACATCCACTATTGAGCCTAAGAATGTTAAAGAGGCTTTGAAGGATGATAGCTGGATTCAAGCCATGCAAGAAGAACTCTTGCAATTTGAAAGAAATGAAGTATGGGATCTTGTTCCATGACCTAAAGATGCCAATGTGATAGGCACAAAGTGGATCTTCAAAAACAAGACCGATGAGGAGGGGAACATAACCAGGAACAAGGCAAGATTGGTTGCCCAATGATATTCCTAAGTTGAGGGAATTGATTTTGACGAAATATTTGCTCCTGTTACTCATCTCGAATCAGTCTGATTACTTATTGTCATGGCTACATGGATGAAGTTCAAGTTGTATCAAATGGACGTGAAGAGTGCCTTCTTAAATGGGTACTTAACTGGAGATGTGTTTGTTAGCTAACCCAAAGGCTTTGAAGACCCTCACCATCCTGAGTTTATTTACAAACTGAAAAAGGCTCTTCACGGTCTCAAACAAGCTCCACGAGCTTGGTATGAACAGCTAACCAAGTTCATTCTGGAGAAAGGATATATGTTCGTGGTGGAGCTAACAGAACTCTCTCCGTCAAGAGAGAAAAATCTGATGTGAATATGTCGATGATATTGTCTTTGGATTTGTATCAAACAGAATGGTGGACGAGTTCGTCAAGGTCATGACATCTGAGTTCGAAATGAGTTTAGTAGGAGAGCTAACCTACTTTTTGGGACTTCAAGTGAAGCAAAAAGATGATGGGATCTTTGTTTCTCAAATAAAGTATGCAAGGAACTTGATAAGCAAGTTTGGTCTGGATAGTTGCAGCACTAAGAGAACACCTATGGGAACATCCCTAAAGATGTCAAAAGATGAAGATGGTGATACGACCCAAGCCAAGGAGATGTCCGATCCAATCAAGGTACCGGAGGGGCCAGTTACACAATCAAAAGCTAAGAGATTCAAAGAGAGTCTCAGTGGATTTATACGAGGAGTCTGGACCCAAGAGGCGTCAAAGAGACCCATCGAAGGATTTGAAGCCGAGCATCGTTGGAAGACGAAGATCACATGTGAGTATGAAACGGAGGGGCGGCACGGCCCGAGCACGGGGAAGGCGCGACCGAGGCGCGACTCGGTGACAGACACGGCGCGACCGAGCGTCGATGGAGAGGGGTGAAAAGTACCTAGTGAGGTGCGGCCCGATGACAGACGCGGCGCGACCTCACTCGCACCCACCGAGGCGCGACCCGACCGAAAGCGGCGCCACCGAGCCCGTGTCGCGCCTGTACGGGCGATTCTGAATTTTGGCTTATTTTGTTTCCTAGTTTGTGTAGGATTTTATTTTGGGACTTGATGTCTTGGACCAACTATATAAGACCTTGTGTCTCATTATTTTCATTAGACAACTTTGATATTAATTTAAAACGTGAGTTTTTCACTTTTCTCTTTGAGAGAATTATCCGAGTTTCACAACACAACGTGAGATTCAATTGACTTATCAAACGGATTCACATCCCCGTTTGTGGCGTCTTCCATACAATCCGAGTTCGTGTTTCCAATTGATCGAGGGTCGCGGATTCAACCAATTCGTGGTTCAAATTCATTGAGAGGCTAGGGTTTGGATTATCATCCCCAATTGTTCGTGTAACCTGATACTCCTGGGAAAACAACGCTATCGTCGTCGTCTTGCCAGCGAGGATCGCATCAGATGGTGTATCTATTGAGAAAACCTTATACCGAAGTATGATTGGAAGTCTGCTCTACCTTACTGCAAGTAGGCCAAACATCTGCTACAGTATTGGAGTGTGTGCTCGATACCAATCTGATCCCAAAGAAAGTTATCTAAAAGCTGTCAAGAACATAATCAATTATATAAAAGGTACTGTTGAGTTGGGACTTTGGTTTTTCTATGATACAAACCCTAGTTTGGTGGGGTTTTGTGATGCCGATTGGGCTAGATGCACTAAAGATTGAAAGAGCACTTCAGGAGGATGTTTCTTTCTTGGAAACAACATGGTTTCGTGGTTTAGTAAGAAACAGAATTCGATCTCTCTATCTACTGCAGAAGTAGAATATATTGCGGCTGGAAGTTGTTGTACGCAACTCTTGTGGATGAAGCAAATACTGCTTGACTATGGTGTGCCACCGTCTGTTCTTACCATATTCTGTGACAACATGAGTGCAATAAATATTTCAAAGAATCCTATCCGACACTCTCGAACAAAGCATATAGATATTCGCCACCACTTCATTCGAGAACTGGTTGAAAATGGATCTCTTGTAAGTTGTAATTGAGTACGTTGCAACAGATGCCCAACTTGCCGATATTTTCACTAAGGCGCTTGATTGTGTAAGGTTTGAAACACTTAGATCCTCCTTGGGTCTTTGCATTCTCTGAACTTCTCCTTTGAAGAGAAGTATCTCTGTACAGTCTTGGTCAGTGGTGTATGTACAGAGATAGTAAAATAACCAAATGTTGCATGGTCTTTTCAAGTATGTTCATGGAAGTGTGCTTGGCAGTTTCACGCATTGTTTGAATGACTACCACAACGACTAGTGGGCCCTCGATTTTCACGCTCAGCCCGTTTCCACTTCCCGAGATCATGCAGTGGTGTGATGATTATGGGATTTGATGGTTATTTTTGGGAATTTCCTTTCTAAAATTCTAATTAAGGGTGAAAGATCAATTTTTGAATATGTTCAAGGCATTTAGAACTTTTTCAAAATTTTTGCTAATTCACTGCTCAAACCCTTTTCTCTCAAGTTTTTTTTCATCTGAATTCAATGGCAGACAAATCCAGACCTCCAAACTGTCCTTGTTCAAGAAGCCGAAGATTAACACGGCTGATCTGTGGAAGGCTTTAAGGGAACTCTCTAAACCCTTGATTTTCTCTCAGTCTGTTCCAGCGTCGTCTGGTCCTGAAACGGATGTTGCTGCGTCCATAGATGTTCCTCCATCTGTGCCTTCTCAAGTGTCTCCTCCCAGCTCTACTCCTGCTGGGTCTATTACTGAAACACTCGAGGAACCCCCAATTGTTTCTAGGATTTTCACCGAGCCTTCGTCACCACCATTAGAGATGAATGAAGCTATTGAAGCTTCAATTGATGATGCGGTCCATGTTGATTCATCCTCTATTGATGAATTTGCAGCCTCTATCGATACTATGAGGCTAGTTACTACTCCGACTCCTTTGTTGTTCGTTCCCGCTGCTCCGTGTGACTCGTCTGTAGTCACTATTCAGGTTCCGCTAGGAGATGCTTCCCCTACTATTGTTGTGAACCCTGTTGCCCAGTCTGAAGAGGCAATGGATGATGATGCTGTTGACGATAATGATAAGACGTCTCCTCCTATCTCAAAATCTATTCCTCCTGTTGAGGATCAAGGAATTTCCCTTTCCCACTCTCGTGGTGTTAAAAGAAAGCTACAGCTCAGGGAAGAGAAGGAAGAATCCCCTGCTGCCAAGGTCAACTCTGATGATGATGAGACTCCTATTGCTCATCTCAAGATGCGTGTTCTGGAGAAACTCTCTCAGAAGAAGGTTCAATCTTCTAAGGCTGCCAAGAAAGCTTCTGCTCCAAAGAAATCCTCAAAGAAAGTTGTTGCTTCAAAGGGTTCTTCTAAAAAGACCCCTGCCAATAAATTTTCTTCCAAATCTGCTTCCACCATCGTCTCTGCACGAAGAGTAACTCGGAGTGAATTTGAGCGTTTGATGGGTCTAGTCTCAGGGTTTCAAAGACCTCTAATGAAGAATGCTAGAGCCCCCTCTCCTTCGGTGGAAGAAGAAGAAACTATTCCAGAGGATTTCTCTGACAGCTCTGACCCTGAATCAGGTTCTTTTGATTCTAGCAAGTTTCTTTCTACTTTTCATCAATCTTTGTTTAAATTGGTGGTTGGGCACTCACTTGTAACTGAGCGTAAATTGGTGGAGTCTGATATTGAGAGTACTGGGGTTGTTCAATTGTTGCATGATTCTCGCCTTGATAAGTCTGCATATACTACTCCTGCATATGTTCTTGCTATTGTTCATGAATTTTATGCCAATCTGCATAAGTCCATTAGGGACGTCACGTCTGATCATGCCTTCTCTGCATATGTGCCCATTTGAATTGATTTTTCTCCTCCTGTGATCAACTCTTATTTGGGGCATGCTCATACTGTTGCACCTGAGTCTGTCCCTGACTTGGATGATGTTGCTGTGGAGTTGGCAGTCGGTTAGTTTGGCCGAAGGGGCGATCGTTGATGGCCTCTGATCTGAGTGTGAAGTATTCTATTCTTTATAAAATTGCTGTTAAACACTGGCTCCCAAGCAAGTACAGATCAACCTTGGGGAAGACCTTGGTCATGCTGCTCTTCAAAGTTGGAACACAGGAGGTGTTCAACTTAGGACATATCATCTTTGATCATGTAGTCGCCCATGCAGAGTCTTCCAGAATCTAGCAGCCCTTGGGATATCCTGGTTTGATTTTCTCCATAATCATGAACCAGCACGACGTTCTTTCTGCAGAAGATGTTTTTGAGCCGGAGGAACCTCCGTTGGTGATTAGCCACAAGCTATTCTCAGCTCAATATGCTTGTGATATACCTGCCATTAACTCTGCTCAAGACCCTGTCACTGAGCTTGCATCTGTTCCATGCAGATTTGCTCCTAATCCTTCTGTCAATGCTGTGTTTTTTGACAGGCACATCCAATCAGTGGAACACAAGGTGACCTTCTTGGATAAAGCCATCAGGACCTTCCGAACTCGAAGACAGGAGTTGGAGTTCCCTCTTAATGTGTCAAGATTATCTGCTACCGGCGGACCTCTTGATGCTGCTCGTGATATCTCTATTGATGCTGCTGCACAGCTATCCTCATCCATTGTTCCTGGATCTGTTCCAGATGATGCCGATGCCTCCTTACTCTGAACTCTTTGCCTTTTATGGCAGACACTAAGGGGGAGAAGAATCTGACGCTGCAGGCAGCAAGAATGAAGAAGGAGGAGGTTAATGATGAGCGCATGTGCTCTTCTTTTTAACAAAAACTTTTGGTTTTATCAAACAATATTCTGATTGGGACATTTGTGTGCCCATTTTATTTTATTTTTGTTGGTCTGTATATTCTTTGATCAACCTGACAATGCAGATTTGCCTGTGAAAACTTTTGTTCATGGATGATTAGTGAAAACTCTCCAAGCTCATATTAAGAGGGAGTTCGAGACGTGAAAACTGTGCCTGACAGTTTTTATAAATATCATGTTTTGATAATTTTTTTTGCTGAGTTTATACGTGTAAAGTGCAGGTTAAGAGCTATTGTCTTCCATAAACGCCAAAGGGAAAGATTGTTAGTGCCATTGTTATGCACTAATGTTTCGTTCGTGTTTGTATTGGCGAGATATAGAAGACAATGTGTTCCAGGGTACGTGCCTAAAGACAAAAGTTCCGCTGTGCAAGTTTTGAAGATCAGTTGATGAACTGTTCACTCTGATGTTCCTGACATACCCAGGAACAGTTTAATTATGGCAGTTTTCATACCGGAAAGATCTTGTACTGAATCAGTTTGGAAGGTCAAGATATAATCGTTTGACTACCTTGTGGTGTAGATACCGTGCTGAAATTAACCCTACTAATAGAAAGTATATACACACGTTTGGAAGGATCACAAGAGAATATTCACTTACCTATACCGGCAGAAAGAGTCCAATGGTGTCATTGAAGTGAAGACTATTTGAAGACCGATTCTTTGTGTAATCGGTGGTGGACTTGTTTATATTCTCTTAGCATATTATTTGAGAGTTAATTTCATTTGTGATCCACATATATTAACTAGTAGTTGTTCCATAAACAGTTCAACGTGATAGACTAGTTTTTTGAGTGTTTTGAGCGAACATGTGAGGGGTTGTTTCAATCCATTTTGTACACAATCTCGGAAGAGATTGTAAGCTGAAGTCGTGGGTAGCTAGAGGGATTCTAGTGTCACGGTTGTGACGGGATCTCATAGCTTTCGTTTAGTGAAAGAGTTCGTGAAGAATAACGGGTAGCATAAGGAGGGAGTCCTGTATGTGTAATAGCCTAAATACACTTCATGAAGGAGTAGCAAACGGATCTTCAAGTTCGGGCGAAGTTCCCCCAAAGTAGGTTGATTAACCGAACTGGGTTACCAATATCGTGCGTATTTTAACTGCTTTCTATTTACTGTTCTTACGTCTGTTCCCAACATATCGTAGAACAGTTTTCTTAAATCACACTTAGCACGGATTATTGTTTTTCATGATCCATCTCATTCTTACTATAAATCAGAATATCGTCAAAATAAACCACAACAAATCTATCTATAAAGGCACGCAATACATACAATCCCCCCTTCTTTAATGCGAATTTGATGGTATCCACTTCTTAAGTATATCTTAGAAAATATTCATGCACCATGTAATTCATCTAACATATCATCTAAACAAGGGATGGGATGTCGATACTTTACCGTTATGTTTTTGACGGCTCGGTAGTTGACACACATCTGAAGGGATGAATCCTTTGTCGGCATGAGCAAGACTGAACTCGCGAATGGACTCAAACTCTCCCTCACTTGTCCCTTCTCCAACAGCTGTGTTAATTTGGTTAGCATTCATTAGAACATCTCTGTGGATCATCAAGTACATTGGCTTCTCATTTTGCACAGCCCATTTGACGTTGCTAGTTGTGGCAAAACAAGAGTGTTGGATCATCTCATTTCCAACCTTGGCCTCCTTCCCTTTCTTCTTCATAGTATCGGCCTCCTCTTGTAGCTTCACTTGGTCCTCATAAACTTGGGATGGTATTAGAGGAGCTAGTGTCACCATTTTCTTGTTAAGTACAAAAGAGTACTTATTTGTGAAGCCATAATGCTTCACCCTCCTATCGAATTGCCATGGATGTCCTAGCAGAATGTGTCCAGCTTGCATAGGCACAACATCACACAACACTTCGTGATGAAGACGTGAAAATCATTAAAAGACCAAACTCGGAGCTGCAACTAAGAGTTGAAGATGGAGTTAAATGCAGCCATGATATTGTTACAATTGATGAAGAAGAAGGAAGCATGAAGTCGTGAGAAGAAGAACGACGCCATTTGGACGTGTGCATGGAAAGTTATACGCGTTTGCATGGGAAATCGGGAGATACTGTTTTTCATGCAAAGGTGGTGAATAATTTAAAACACAATATGGACCGAATTAAATCAGCCCATGTCGTGTTTTGGGAAGTCCAAAAGTGGCGTGGATTTTGAAGCCCAAATCACTTTGGGATTTATCTTTATCTAGTTAGATTTTTCTTATCTTATTTTTGGTATTTTTTTATTCTTTCCTTAAAAGCAGATTTTGGATAAGGAAACAATCCTAGTTAGATTAGTACTAGTATTTTTCGGCCTTATCATGTTAATTAGGCCTTTAATTTTCGTCCCCCTATGTTATTATAAATGTGACACTTTAAAAGTTAGACAATTGCATGAGTTTTGAGATTTATTCCTCCTTTTGTCTCCCGATCCTTTCGTTGATCATTTATATACAAACCATTCTATTGTTCTAGCAAATCAATAGTCTTATTTAAGTTCTTCAGGGTATTCATCAAGTACTTGGGAGAATTGCTATCCGGAGAAGTTAGACGTGCGCGTTCGGGTTTTGCAACACGGGTTCACCGATCCTAGCCAATCCTTCTACCACCTTCACCGCCGCCAAGACCACCTTCACCGCCACCATCTGCTGCCATCACCACCATTCCATAGCCATCCATGAGCTGTCCTTCAAGCCTTCATCGTCGTTCAGTTCATTGTTCGTATTCCTAGTAAGTTTTAGTTCAATTTTGAGTCAGATTGTATCCATTGTTTTAGCTGACGTCATTCGAGTCCTTAAGTCTTCCGCTTGCGTATTTCTCATGTCTTGGATTCATTGTCCATGTCACATCATAAATTTGGCATCAGAGCCACGTCAGCTCTGCTGGTCATGGTTCAATCCGACGTGTCAAGTTTTATCCTATGTGTCATCTACGTGTTATTTATTTTCGTATCGTGTCTATCGAGTTGTAATCTGATTATTCATTGAAAAAAAGAGAGCAAAGGGTCGAAGCCCTACAGCAAAAAAAAAAAAGAAAAAAAATTCTGCAAAAAAAAATCCGAAAAAAAAATCTAATTTTCGATATTTTATTTCTTGTTTTATATTTATTTCCATACTAGATAGATACCTAGGGATTTTTAGATTGTGTTCACACTTGGTAAAACACATCCAAAAGTCTCCTACCTTATCTATTAGATTTCTTTCTTTGTTTAGATTTCTTCCATCCTCATCCATATCTAATCAAGATCTTCCATTCCTATCCACCTAGAATTTGATTCCCACTCTATCTAGGGTTTGAATTTTGCAGTCCATATACACCTACACCCGGTGCACTTATACACCACATAGTACATACACCCATACACCCGTACACCCGTACACCCGTACACCCATACACCCGTGGTCTACATACACAAATCAGCAGGTTTACCTACACCATTTAGATTAATCCAGTTCGAGTCCACCGAAATCAATTCAGAGATGCCGATGGTCTACACCACAACAAGATAACCATTCCAGAGTTTGAGGGTCTATATGATTCAGATACGTACCTAGATTGGGAATGCAGAGTTGATAAGTTCTTTGAGCGCTACTACTTCCCCGAGAAAAAAAAAGTGCAATTAGTTTCCTTGGAGTTTACAGGCTACGCAGCAACATGGTGGGAATTACAGCAAGACCAATGCCACTGAGATCACCTTCCACCTATCGACACATGACGTGAGTTGAAAGATTTGATGCGGAAACGCTTCATTCCAGACCATTACCAATGGGAGTTGGAGGAGAAGCTATACAAGCTTAGGCAAAGAGATCGAAGTGTAAATGCCTACTACAACAAAATGATTGAAGTCATGAGACGAGCTGATATAGAGGAGTATCTAGAAGATACCATGGATAGATTCCTAGCTGATCTAAGAAGGAAAATCCGAGAAAAAGTAGCATTGTATCACTTCGACAAGTTGAAAGACATGGTGCAATATGCCATTGAGATAGAGAAGTGGTTGGAGAGTCTAGAGATGAGGCAAAATGAAGTGGTTCAAGTAGAGTCAAATGTAGAGTTGTCACCTAGAGCTCATCGCCAAACAGCCCCATTTCGTTGGAGTGAACCTGAGTCATTTGAGGAGTTTCTACGTATCTATGTACCACCTACACGGCCTGCATCACCAGTTCAGCTGGTCATGAATGTGCCAAGCCAAGCCAACAACATTCAAGAGGAGATCCACGTTGAGTTACCATCTGAGATAGTTGCCATCAAAGAAGATTCTACTTTTGAGGTAACAATTTCAGTTGATGCACCTATAGAAGGAATGGAGATCAATGTTGCAGTTGAGGAAGTTCAAGTAAATGAAAAGTTGGAGGAATTACAACCATGTTCTAAAAAGGAGATTGACATCAGTAGAGCAATGGTTGAAGATCACAAGGAGTTCGAACCAGCGAGCTTAGAGAAGTTGTCGTCTAACATTATTTGTCCATCATTTTCTTGTGATGTCTATATTCTACAGGTTGTTGAAGATGTTCCAATGGAAGTTGAATTACTACCAGACTTGTTCGTAAATGTCATATCAAAGCGTTCTATGGTGCTTAAGCTTCGACCATCCGACACAAATAGAATGATCACGTTCATGACCGTGAAGATATGTCTTATGGAACTTGATCAAAACAACTTTGATGATGAGTTCGTGTTCGTCTTTGATCTCGGAGATTCGAATTCGAGGACGAATTCTTTTCAAGATGAGGGGAATGATGAAGACGTGAAAATCATTAAAAGACCAAAACCGGAGCTGCAACTAAGAGTTGAAGATGGAGTTAAATGCAGCCATGATATTGTTACAATTAATGAAGAAGAAGGAAGCATGAAGACATGAGAAGAAGAACGACGCCATTTGGACGTGTGCATGGAAAGTTATACGCGTTTGCATAGGAAACCGGGAGATGCTGTTTTTCATGCAAATGTGGTGAATAATTTTGAACACAATATAGACCGAATTAAATCAGCCCATGTCGTATTTTGGGAAGTCCAAAAGTGGCGTGGATTTTGAAGCCCAAATCACATTGGGATTTATCTTTATCTAGTTAGATTTTTCTTATCTTATTTTTGGTATTTTTTTATTCTTTCCTTAAAAACAGATTTTGTGATGTGACCCAAGATTAGGATCGAACGCACGTCGACAAGTAAGGGTTCAATGACTTTCTAACGACTCGAAATATATGCGGAATAATTGGGACGAAACTAGTCGACCAAGACTAAACAAAATACCTAGACTACGACACACGTATTGAAAAACAAATCCAAGAATGAGAGCTGTTTTAGGACGAGTATATGGGCTGAATTGTGATGGATTTTCATGTGCGTTGAGAGGGTGAAGAATGGCTTGGGTAGATAGGATATGTTAGAGTTATAATGGACTTACGGTTTGAATGATACGATGTAGGACTTGAATACGAACACGAGAACTTGATGGATGACGATGAAACGGACGACGGTGTGGATGGTTGACGTCGAGATGGGCTTGGACGGCGGTGTTGAGTTGAATCGAATCACAACCCGAAAGTTGCCTTGAATCTCGAACGTACGCAAGGCCAAATTCTCTAAGTTGATCTTCAAGTAGTGAGTTTCCGACGATCCCTCAAATGTGGACGGCGAATTCCCTTTGTAAAACCTAGAATTGCTAGTTCTAAGAGTATGAATTTAAAATCTAAACTCACAAAGATTTAACGGGGTTGAGACAATATTGAAGCAAAGCTTAATTAATCAAATAAAGTCTAAAGTATGATTGTCACATGGATCCCCTATTTATAACAATAGGAGGACCGAAAATAAAGCTAAGGAGACCGAAAATAATAGTCCAAATTGAAGTCTAATTGGACTAGAAAAATTCCTAAACTAGAATTCTATTTAAGGTAGTTTCTTCCCTTAATTAAAATTCTAGTCAAACATATGACTCTTCAACTTTATGGACCGAAAATTACTCTAAATAAATTAAATAAAATCTGAATTGGACTATAGTCTAATTAAATAAAATAAATACGATAGTCTAATAAATCAATCCCCTTAATTGATGTATCAAGGGCCGAAAATCTTGGACTCTTCAAGCTTGGGCGAAACTTTGCAACACACGCACACATGCGCACGTCCACACGCACACGTGCACTTCTTCATGTTGTTTACTCTATGTCTTGATCTCCATCTTCCAACGTCAACAAGATCATCAACTTTGAGCTACCTTGCACGCTGTCTTCTTCTTCGAGCTTCTTGCGAATTGTTGCTTGCAAGTAGTCTTGTAACTTCTTAGCTCTTAGTCGAGTGACGGGGCCTTTGAATTGTAACTCCGGGTTTAGATCCTCATTGCTATGGATGTCCTCATCATTCCCCCCCTGCTGAAGAGAATTCGTCCTCGAATTTGGATCCTCATCATGGTCGAATTCATCTGCAAGAAAAGGAGATAAATCAGCAACATTAAAAGTGGAAGAACACTTGTACTCACCTGGAAGATCAATGCGGTATGCATTGTCATTAACACGGCTCAAAACAGTGAAGGTATCATCTCCACGGGGCGACAGCTTCGATTTCCTCAAGTTCGGAAAACGGTCAGGACTCAAGTGAACC
This sequence comes from Perilla frutescens, assembly GCA_026008535.1. Lineage (NCBI taxonomy): Eukaryota > Viridiplantae > Streptophyta > Magnoliopsida > Lamiales > Lamiaceae > Perilla > Perilla frutescens. The sequence goes on from BRKX01000012.1 coordinate 48,319,611, forward strand.
CAAACACGATCTCCGGGCTGAAAGATAACACGCTTTCACCTCGTGTTGCGTACGGCGGCTATTCTCGAGCCTTGATACTCAATCCGAGCATATACCTTCTCATGCATCTCTCGAATAAAATCAGCTCTCTTCATACCTTTAACACTCGTTAGATGCTCAATGGGTAAAGGAATCAAATCAGTAGGAGTTAATGGATTAAATCCATAAACTACCTCAAAAGGAGACATGTTAGTAGAAGAATGCACTACACGATTATAAGCAAATTCAGCATATGGTAAACACTCTTCCCATGACTTCAAGTTGTTTTTAATTAGAGACCTAAGTAAAGCTCCTAATGTACGATTCACAACCTCAGTTTGACCATCGGTTTGTGGATGACATGCAGTAGAAAACAATAACTTAGTACCTAATTTTTCCCACAAAACACGCCAAAAATGTTCTAAAAGTTTAGAATCCCTATCACTAACAATAGTACGAGGAATTCCATGCAAACGAACAACATGAGCAAAGAACAAGTTGGCAATGTAAACAACATCATCAGTTTTCCTACATGCAATGAAATGAGCCATTTTGGAGAACCGATCAACAACAACAAAGACTGAATCCTTACCCGACCTAGACCTAGGCAATCCTAAGATGAAATCCATAGAAATATCGATCCAAGGAGCTATAAGGGGGGGTAGAGGCGTGTACAATCCAAAAGGGTGTGAAGTGGATTTGGCTTGACGACAAGTAATGCAATGACTACACACATTCTCTACATCCTTACGCATATGCGGTCAAAAGAAGTGTTCATGCAGCAAGTTTAATGTCTTATGCACACCAAAGCGACCCATCAAACCCCCCGCATGCGATTCTAACACTAATAGCTCACGCATAGAACAATCAGGAATGCATAACTTCGACTCTTTGAACAGAAAACCATCATTCACATAAAAACCATCATGAGACCTAGGTTTCGCACTACATGAAGTATATGGGGCTGAAATACCCATCATGCGTGTACAAAGCTTTAATGGACTCAAAACCTAGCATCTTAGCATGCATTAAGTTCAAAAGAGCGTACCTTCTTGAGAGGGCATCGGCGACCACATTGTCTTCACCTTTCTTGTACTTGATGACATACGGGAAAGACTCGATGAACTCGACCCATCTCGCATGCCTCTTGTTCAGATTATTTTGCCCTTTCAAGTGCTTCAAGCTTTCATGATCCGTGTGGATGACGAACTCCTTAGGCCAGAGATAGTGTTGTCATGTGTCCAACGCATGCTTCAAAGCGTAGAGCTCTTTATCGTACGTGGAGTACCTGAGGGAAGCGTCATTCAACTTCTCACTGAAGTATGCAACGGACCGTTTTTTCTGCATCAAAATAGCACCAATACCTATGCCCGAAGCATCACACTCGATCTCAAAAGTCTTAGTAAAGTCAGGTAAACAAAGAACAGGAGCAGAACACAACATTGATTTCAAAGTATTAAAAGCACGTTCTTGTTACTTACCCCACTCAAATTTCCGATCCTTCTTACTTAGCTCAGTAAGAGGGGTGGCTATACTGGAGAAATCCCGTACAAAATGACAGTAAAACCCAGCCAATCCATGGAAGGATCGAACCTCAGATGCATTCTTTGGTGTTGGCCATTCCTCAATCGCCTTGATTTTGGAACAGTCAACCTCAATACCTCGTGAACTAATGACAAAGCCTAGAAATACGACTTCATCCATGCAAAATGAATACTGAGACAAGTTTCCATACAACTTAGCACCACGTAATAAGCAAAAAAACACCTAAGATGTTCTATGTGCGCCTGTGCATTGTGACTGTAAATCAGAATATCATCAAAATATACAACCATGAATTTTCTAATCACATCACGCAAAACATGGTTCATTAATCTCATGAAAAAGCTCGGTGCATTAGTGAGACCAAAATGCATAACTAACCACTCATATAAACTATGCTTTGTTTTAAATGCAGTTTCCATTCATCCCCCTCATGCATTCTAACTTGAAAATACCCAGATCTCAAATCTATCTTAGAAAACACATTAGAACCACTTAATTCATCTAGCATATCATCAAGTCTAGGGATAGGAAATCTGTACTTAGCCGTTATTTTGTTGATGACACGACAATCCATGCACATCCTCCATTCGTTGTTCTTCTTTGGCACTAGGATGACTGGAACTGCACAAGGGCTCATCGACTCTCGGATTTGCTTCTTCTCCAGCAACTCCTTCACTTGACGGTCTATTGGGTAAGACGGCACCTGGAATGAAGTTGATCTGGTGCTCGATCCCATGAACTGGAGGTAATCCACTTGGAATCTCTTTTGGGAATACGTCCGTGAACTCCTCCATAAGTGGCTGCACATCATAAGGAAAAGAAACACCATTAGTAGCAATGTCCTTATAAGATAAAAGTACAAAAGGTAAAACTGCTTTTAGTGCTTTTTCTATGTCTTTAACTGAGATAAACAGGGATCGATTCTTCTCCTAACTGGTTCAAGGCAGTCTCTAGCTCTTTATGGTACTCTTCAATCGAACGGGTGCCTTGTTTAATCCGGTTGAGCTTCTTCTCAAGCTCTTTTTCATAGTGGACTGGAATGAAGCGTCCACGCAAGAATCCTTTCATCTCTTCCCAATTGTCAATTGGTGGATTTCGATTTCTGCGCCTTCTTTCTTGCTGCATCTCCCACCAAGTAGCGGCGTAGCCTCTGAACTCCAAACATGCTAATTGCACCTTTTTAGCTTCTGTGAAGTCATAGCATGCGAAAATCTTCTCTACCTTACGTTCCCAATCTAGGTAGACATCGGGATCGTGAAGGCCTTCAAATTCCGGAATGCTCATTTTGATGTTGTTGAGCATTCGGTCTTCTTCATATTCATCATTGTAATTTCCACGCTTTTGACGGTGCCCACGGTCTGGAGTATCATATCCGGCATCTGTATTCTCATCAAAGTACTCCTCTTCTGGCTCGTTTTGACGCTCATTGCGTCTAGCGGGTCCGCGAACAGCTGGTGTAATGGTTGGAGTAGTTTTAGTGCGTTCAAAGGCATGCACTAAATCATCCAGCTTGTCGGAAAGAGCCTGTCGCTGTCTCTGGAAGTGCTTTGAAAGCGCTTCAAAATGGTACTTGGCATCCCACGGTGCGATTGGATTTGAGGAAGACTCCATGGGTGCTTTGGATGGATCTTTGGGCGGGTCCAAAGGTGGAAAGGTCGACTGAGGGTCGATGGGTGGTGTTGAGGACGAGTCTGGACGGGTTCCTTTCTTCATGATATCTACAAAATGAACAAACATAAGGAAAACAAGGTAGGACCTCACAATCTCACGTGCACTCTTTTGTTTTCACTCTTGATTTTACCACTCTTGTTTGCACTCAATGTGTATGGTGATGTGTGTGTATCGTGTATATAGCGAGTTGAACTAGCTAAGAGAATCGGTTCTCTTTTAGGTGGTTATCTCGGGGAATAGCTTGTCACACTTTGGGAATGGAAGGTATGCTACTAGAACAAGGATGAATTTGGTGTGTATATGGAGGGTACGGTCGAGTATGTATGTGTATGAGTGGACCGAATGGTTGTGGTGATTGGAGGAGGTGGTCGAGTATAGTGTAGGTAGGAAAGGAAAGGATTTAGATCAATTAATGAAGTTCCAATTAGATTAGGAAATCCAAAAATAAATCTAGATAGAAGGAAGGAAAGAATAGGAATGGATAAGGAAAGAAGACACAAGTTAGGCAAGAGGGTGATTTGGATGTGTATCAATCTATGTGACACAATCTAAATACCTTAATTAGCCTAGACTCTAGAAGGAAAGAACCAAAAAATAAAATATAACTCTAATGGAAGTTACCAAAAGAAAATAGAACTTGTATGGAAAGTTCCAAAAATAAAATTAATCTAGAAGGAAACTACCAAAAATAAGAAAAGACCTACTAGGTAATTACCAACTATGAACTAGTACTAAAAGAAAAGTACCAAAATAAATTGAACTCAAAAGGAAACAATGAATATTCTTCTTCTTTTTTTTTGATTTCGGATTTCTTTCTTTTTTTTATTCGATTTTTTTTATACGATCGTTTTTTTTATCGTATACTTTTTTTTTTGAACTATGAATGAATACGGAAATTAAATTACAACTCGAATAAACTTCAACGGAAAATAAAGATACAAACTACGAACCAAAGCCGACGTGACTTTGATACCACTTTTATGATGTGACCAAAGATTAGGATCGAACGCACGTCGACAAGTAAGGGTTCAATGACTTTCTAACGACTCGAAATATATGCGGAATAATTGGGACGAAACTAGATGACCAAGACTAAACAAAATACCTAGACTACGACACACGTATTGAAACACAAATTGATGAAGTCATGAAAAGCCTTGAAGAACTTAATCCGGAGCTGCAAATACGTGGTCCATTTACACGACTTCGAGCAATACAATTGCAAGGATTTTTCCAAGCATTTGTATGTAAGAAGTTCGAAGATGAGAGCATCCCAAAGATTGCTACTTTGTTAATAATCAAAGATTGGAGATCAAGATTTGAAGAGCAATGCATGAAGAGTTGAAGTGCGTGAACCCGTCGGTATGCACAAACCGACTAGTTTCGGTCGGTATGCCCATACCGAGTAGTTCCGGCCTTGTTGAATTTTATTTAGACTATAGTATTTATTTAATTATGTTAGTCTATAGTTTAGTTCAGATTTTTATTTAATTTAATGTAATTTTCGTCCATATTATAGTCAAGGTTGACTAGAATTGTATGTAAGGCAATTTCCTACCTTGAATAGAATTCTAGTTTAGGGAACTTCCTAGTATAGTTAGAGATCCCTTTTGGATCAATTTTTTAAGCCTTTTTTATGCATAATTTCGTTCCTTTATGTCCTATAAATAGGGGAACCATGCCACATTGTTACTTTAGAGTATATTTGATTAATTAAGCTTTGCTTTCAATATTGTCTCAACCCTCTTTTAAATCTTTGTGAGTTTTGATTTAAAATTCATATTCTTGGAGCTAGCAACTTTAAGTCTTATTCAAGGGTATTGCTTAATCCACTTGAGGGATTAACCGGTATTCGCTATCCGAAGATCAACTTAGAGATTTCATCCTTGGGTACGTTCGAGATTCAAGGAGGCTATCGGGTTGTGATTCACATCAACGAATCATCATCCATCAACCATAATCGACGCCATCCATACTCCATCAACGCACACCTCAATTCAGCCCACAAGTTCGAGTTCAAGTTCTACGCCGTTCCGTTTCAACACGTAAGTTCGTTTCATCCATATCATATCTTATCTACTCCAAGCCTTCTTCACAAGCCAGAAACACACGAATCCTTCATTAATTCCAGCCGCCATACACGTTCCTTTCCAGGCCATAAACCATTGGTATTGTGTTATATAGTTTGTGTCATTTTTCTAGGTATTTTAGTTGTCTAGATTGTCTATTTTTCCATTGTTTATCGAGTCGGATTGAAGCCCTTCATTCGCTGACGTGTTTCGTATCCAGAAGTCTTTCGCTCCGCTACGTTCTCAAGATTCGTCCTAGCATAGTCCGGGTCGTATCATAAATTTGGTATCAGAGCCACGTTAGCTCTGCTGGTCGTGGTTCAATCCGACGTGTCATTTTTATCCTACGTGTCGTCTTACGTGTCTTCTTTATTTTTATTTTATCGAGTTGTAATAGCATAGCTATCAATTGAAAAAAAAGAGCATCGACAAAAAACAGAGAAAAAGTCATCGAAAGTTACCTTGAATCTCGAACGTACACTAGGCCAAATTCTCTAAGTTGATCTTCAAGTAGCGAGTTTCCAACGATCTCTCAAATGTGGACGGCGAATTCCCTTTGTAAAACCTAGAATTGCTAGTTCTAAGAGTATGAATTTAAAATCTAAACTCACAAAGATTTAACGGGGTTGAGACAATATTGAAGCAAAGCTTAATTAATCAAATAAAGTCTAAAGTATGATTGTCACATGGATCCCCTATTTATAACAATAGGAGGACCGAAAATAAAGCTAAGGAGACCGAAAATAATAGTCCAAATTGAAGTCTAATTGGACTAGGAAAAATTCCTAAACTAGAATTCTATTTAAGGTAGTTTCTTCTCTTAATTAAAATTCTAGTCAAACCTATGACTCTTCAACTTTATGGACCGAAAATTACTCTAAATAAATTAAATAAAATCTGAATTGGACTATAGTCTAATTAAATAAAATAAATACTATAGTCTAATAAATCAATCCCCTTAGTTAATTATCAAGGGCCGAAAATCTTGGACTCTTCAAGCTTGGGCGAAACTTTGCAATACATGCACACGTCCACACGCACACGTGCACTTCTTCATGTTGTGTACTCCATGTCTTGATCTCCATCTTCCAATGTCAACAAGATCATCAACTTTGAGCTACCTTGCACGCCGTCTTCTTCTTCGAGCTTCTTGCGAATTGTTGCTTGCAAATAGTCTTGTAACTTCTTAGGTCTTAGTCGAGTGACGGGACCTTTGAATTGTAACTCCGGGTTTAGATCCTCGTTGCTATGGATGTCCTCATCATTCCCCCCCTGCTGAAGAGAATTCGTCCTCGAATTTGGATCCTCATCATGGTCGAATTCATCTGCAAGAAAAGGAGATAAATCAACAACATTAAAAGTGGAAGAACACTTGTACTCACCTGGAAGATCAATGTGGTATGCATTGTCATTAACACGGCTCAAAACAGTGAAGGGACCATCTCCACAGGGCGACAGCTTCGATTTCCTCAAGTTCGGAAAAAGGTCAGGACTCAAGTGAACCCAAACACGATCTCCGGGCTGAAAGATAACACGTTTGCGCCTCGGGTATGGAATATGTTCCCCCTTTGCTCCTCATCGATGTTCTTGATGTGCAAGCTTAGAAATTTGCATACTACCAAAATGAGAGCATTGGGTGTTGTATCCTTCAAAATCATCACACGCCTATTCAGACATTGGTTTGCTATGTGGCCTCGACCTTGACATTTGAAACACTTAATGTCTCGGTTTCGGCTTTCTGACGAGTCCTGGTTGCTCGGTCCCGTCACGATTGGTGCCTCGATCTTCGACTTGGTGAACGGTTGTTTCTCTTCTTTCTTTCTTTGATTTGAAGCTTTCCACGGGCCTGCATTGGAATTTGAATTTGACTTCCATGTAGAAGACCTCACCCGATTGTTGTTACCCCTCTTCTTGAGCTGGTTCTCTACTTTGATCGCCATTTGCACCATGTCTTCCATCTCCACATAGTTTTGCAACTCCACTACTTTTCAAATCTCTCTATGAAGACCTACTAGAAATCGAGCCATTGTGGCCTCCCTATCTTCCTCCATGTTTGCTCAGATAATCGAAACCTCCATCTCCTTGAAATACTCATCAACACTATTCATACCTTGTCTCAAGTTTTGCAACTTTTTGTACAACTCCCGATAATAATAGCTTGGTACAAACCATTTCCTTATTACCGCATTCATCTCACCCCACATCTCTATCGGTTGTTCCCGATTACACCATTTGTTTGATGTCAACTGATCCCACCAAACTATGGCATAATCTGAAAACTCCACCGCTGCTAACTTCACCTTCTTTAGATCGGAGTAGTTGTGACAATCAAACATCATCTCAATTTTGCGCTTTCATTCAAGGTATAAGACTGGATCATTCTTGCCTTGAAATGATGGCACATTCATCTTGATGTTACCAAGATTGTCATCTTCCCAATTTCTTGCTCTCCCGTGTCTCCTACCTCTAGCAGCTGAGTATCTGTCTTCTTCCTCTGATTCATCTACCTCACTGTCATAGTACTCTACTCTTTGTCTTTCCACGTGTGGATAACATTGAGCCTCTATTCGAGCTCCTCGTCTGCCTCTTCCGTCTCTACCACCACGGTTCACTCGAGAAACTTGTTTGGATTGTTCCTGTATTGAATTCTCCACTTGTTCGAGTCTCTCATTCAAAGTCACCATCTCAGTTTTGAATAGCTTCATTAGGTGCTGCCGAATGGGCTCTACTACATTTCTTCAGGTCTAATGTGTTGATTATTTCATCACCCGATCATGTGGCTTTATCTTTAGTACCCGCACTTTTTTAGACATGTCGATTTTTTTTTTAATCAACTAAACAATAAAATGAAACTGAACAGTGACATGAAAATTAAATGTGATAGCAAAAAAAAACAATCCTAACAAATTTCTAGCTCTCAACCTCACGTGTTTACTCTCGTGTATCACACAATCGGTTCTTTTCACTCTATTAATCTCACACACTCTTGCCTTTTACCACTCGTTTTCTCTCCAAAGAAAATTAAACTAGAATCTCAATCACAACAATGAAATCCAAAAGAACAATCACAAATTCACCAAAATTTGCGCCGAAAAATTTTATGAAATTTTTTTTGACTTCTCCCTAGGCAATATACGAATCTCCAACAACCCAATTATCAATATCAAATGTAACGAAAATGCTAAAATTTAAATTACGGATAGATGGAACCTGATACAAAGCCAAAACTTTAATACCACTTGATGCGATCCTCATCGGCATGACGATGACGATAGCGGTTGTTTTTCCAGGAGTACCAAGTTACATGAATAGATAGGATGGAAATTCCAAACCCTAGCCTCACAATGATGTTGAACCATGAATTGTTGAACCACGAATTGATTGAATCTGCAACCCTTGATCAATTGGAAACACGAACTTGGATTGGTGTAAAGACGCCACAAACAGGGATGTGAGTCCGTTTGATAAGTCAATTTGAATCTAACGTTGTTTTGTGAAACTCGGATAAATCTCTCACAGAGAAAATTGAAAACTCAAGTTTAATAATTAATGAAATCAAAGTTGTGTTTTGGAACATAGAATTCAGCTTTATATAGCTGGCCAAAAATCAACATAACCCTAAGTAAAGTCCCAACTAAACTAGGAAATAAAACAAAGAAAAACTCGAAAATTCAGAACTGTACATACAGGCGCGACACGGGGTTGGTCGCGCCACCACTCAGGTCGCACCTCGAGGTGCGAGTGAGTTGGTCGCGCTAGCTGACTATAACTGAGCCGTGCCGCCCTTGATGTTTTTCACCCCTCTGTTTTAACGCGCAGTCGAGCCTCGTCTGGGCCTGAGCCGCGCCTCAGTCGCACCTCGCCTGTAATCGAGCCGCGCCGCTCCTCTGGCTCACACTCACATGTGATCTTCATCCTCCAACTGTGCTCGACTTCAACCCCTTCGACGGGTCTCCTTGATGCCTCTTGGTTTCAGACCCCTTGTATAAATCCGTTGAGACTCTCCTTGAATCTCTTAGCTCTTGATCTTGTTATCGGCCATTCCGGTACTTTGATTGGATCGGACATCATCGGCTTGAGTTGTATCACTAGTACATAACACAAATATTGAGAAAATAACTATTAATAATAATCTAAGAAAAGCATTTAAATTGGGGAAAATTTTCGGCAAGCAAGAAATTTTGAAATTTTCGTAATACTAAAAAAAATCAACTTCGAAGACCGAAGAAACTTTTTTTTTCTAATAATTAACAAAATGGCATTCTAATTAAAAAATAAAATAAAAGAATAGAGATTACATTTTTTATATTTAATTCTGGTGGAAACATCATCTTTTTTACACTCTCCTCCCCATCCTTTCTTTACCCCAAACTAGCAACACGAAGGCCATTTAATGACTTTAGAATGACTGTCCTTTTAGAATTAACAAGTTGAATGTAGATGTAATAACTTTGATAAATATATACATTTTTTTCATCCCATGTCAAATTCTATTATCATATATTTTCCTAATAAATGTAAAATATATACATTTTTTTTCATCCCATGTCAAATTCTATTATCATATATTTTCCTAATAAATGTAGATCTCTCTCTCTCTCTCTCTCTCTCTCTCTATATATATATATATATATATATATATATATATATATATATATATAGGGGAGCTTTAGGGTGTGAACATAGTGTGCGTGTGTGTAATTTGTGGACAAATCATAACTGTTAATCTAAAAAGATCAAGGGATAAGGGTCACGTAGGCCTCTGAACTTTTTGGCGGGGACCTCGCAGGCTCCTGAACTTTTTTTGGGTCTATTGGGCCCCTCCATCAAACCCCTCTTGACAGGACCATTAGTTCGTATTAAAACGACGTCGTTTTATGTATTATTCGAATAAAAAAAATTCTAAATTCAATTTAAAAATTCACCCGTCCCATTTTAATATCTCCCGACCCGATACTAATTAAACCTGCCCCAGTATCCGGCGATACCTCCCACAGCCCTTCTGACCCTCACCGTTCTTCGGTAACCCCATCACCACAGGCATTCACTTCTCAGCCGTCGGAAATCGTTGCGGGGCTGCCATCCTTTTCCTTTCCTCCGCTTGCCATTTCTGACTCATGCCCGGAGATTCGACCGGCTCTGCAGACGTACGGGGACCTTCCTCCTACCACCAACGATGACCTAGGCTTGTTGATCTCGCCTGAAAAAAGCCCAGCTATTTCTGCACCTTCACAGTCGCCTCTGGCGACCTCCGACCTTGGTGGGGTCAATTCCCGGCAATCGCAGATATCTCCACCCCTTATTCAGGCTCCGGGGACCTCTGCCTGTCAGCCAAACCCCCCATCTATGCAAGTCAACCGACAGTCCTACTCCCCTTTTCTTCTCCTTCGATCATTTTTGGAGCTGGATTCCCCTCTGATAAACTCCCCTACTTTAATCCTTCTTTATCTGCTCCTAACTCTCCATCTTTCTCACAATTCCATCCAAATCTTACCTCTGCAAAGATACCTTCAACCCAGTTGCCCCTTCTAGCCCTCAATCCTATAAATCCCATAAAATGACGTCGTTCTAATATGAACTAACGGCCCCGTCAAGAGGAGCTTGACGAAGGGGCCCAATAGACCCAAAAAAAAATTCAGGGGCTCAATTGAGCTAAAAACAAGTACAGGGGCCTGCGAAGTCCCCGCCAAAAAGTTCAGGGGCTTACGTGACCCTTATCCCAAAGATCAATGGATGTTATTAATTAAGGATTGTAGTTATAATATTGCTTTTTTTCAAATTTCTAATGCACATGGGGTAAAATTGTACAATCATATTTTATTATTTTTGGTAACATCGGTTTTAAGGGATTTGGAAAGGGAAATTACATACTCACTCATATCACAATTGATTTTCTAAATGGGGATACATATATGCAGCGACTGATTATGATGAACGTATTTTCTAGCACTGTTTTTTGAGATTTTACAATTAAAAAAATTATCTACTTTCAAAATCATCGTTGTTTGTGATTTTATTATTTATGCCATTTGCATTGCTGGTTTTTAAATTTTATAGTGCTTTTTATTGTTTTTTTGTGAATAATATTGATTATGGAGTTGTAATCCGCGTACAAGCCTAAATTTAAAATATTTTTAACGAATGTTATTTTTACTTTTATATTTTTTCAATCAGCTTTTAAATTGTTGTTGTTCATTTTTACTAGTTATATAGTTTTGATGATTGTGAGTAATGGAAACTCCTTCCCATATTTTATAGTTATCGTGACATGATATATAAATTTGGTAAAATTTGTAATTAAAATTTTCTGAATTGACAATATTTTGGTGAAATGTTATTTTAGATTTATGTAATGCTTTTTTATTACTTTTTAACTGCTAGTATTGATTTATTGGAGTGGAGAATTATGATTCTCTAAATATTTAAAATTGGTGGACAATAGTTTTGACGGTGCTGTTTATGCAATGTGCAATGTTTTTTTTTTTTGCACTTGTTTAGTGCTGCGATCATTTTTACCGTCTTAAGAACAAGCTTAATCCATAATATTTATAGTTAACTCAACTCAAAATATTTTAAATTTATGATATTTATTCCTTTTGTATTGGTTTTTCACCTATTTTATGGTGCAAAAACAACAGTTGAGGAGTTAGGAATTAGTAATATAAATGAAACCACAATAGTTTCGACTAATGCTATTTATACCGTTTGCATTGCTTTTTTTAAATTTCATAGTGCGTTTATTGTTTGGTTGTGATTAACATTAATTATGGAGTTGTAATCTGTATACACACCAAAATCAAAATATTTTTTACGAATGGTATGCTAGTTATATATAGTTTTGATGATTGCAAGTAATGGAAACCCCTTTTTCATATTTTATAGTTACTATGGCGCAATATATAAATCTGGTAAAATGCATCATAATTTATTCAATTCGCAATAGTTTTGATGGATGCTATTTTAAGTTCTCTGCAGTGCTTTTTTATTACTTTTGTACTGCTATTATTACTAGTAGTAGGTGTCTTTAAAACTTTAGAAACCAATGGAGGAGCAATAAATAACATTAGGAAAAATGGCGATGAAAGATTAATAGAAATCTTTTCGTAAAAAGTTATAGTTTGTAATCCTATAGCTTATTTAATTTGCCAAATTAAATCCCCATTAAAACCGTTGTTACCAAAATATAATAAAAAATAATTGTACAATTTTAACCTTTATTGCATATGAAATTGGAAAAGCATCATTCTTATGCTTTTCACCAATGATTAACATTGTCCATTGATCTTAAAATATTAATGGATATGATTTGTTCATGAGTTACATATGGGACATGTGTTCACAAATGAATGAAACCCTCTCTCTCTCTCTCTCTCTCTATATATATATATATATATATATATATATATACATATATATATGGGCAAGTCTCCTGTACATAAGATGTACATTAGACGGTCAACGCGTTGACCGGGTCAACGCGTGTTGACCCGTCAATGTTTTGGCCAAAAAATCCGTCAAAATTAGTATCATTCATAATATTGAAAAGTATCATTTCAAAGGCCCAAAAGTATCATTTGTATCAATAAAAAGTATTGGCCAGAAAAAAAATATAAAGAAAAAAACTGTTAAGATTAGTATCAATCGAAACACTAAAAATTATCATTCAAAATTAAAAAAAGTATCAGTAGTATCCCTAAAAAGTATCACCCGCTTTCATGATTTTTTCGGTCAATGCTTTGACCGAGTCAACACACGTTGACCCGGTCAATACATTGACCATCTGATGTACATCTTATGTACATGAGTTTTTGCGTGTATATATATATATATATATATATATATATTGTTGGATAAGGTTAAAATTGAGAGAAATAGTGAAAATTTATTAAATGATACTTTTTGTTGCAACCTAAAAAATTTAAAATGACATTTATTTTGATGAGTGAATGTATATTATTTTGTAAATCGATGTTAATTACAATTTTATTATGTTGATAGAAACGAGATTAATTATAAATTATAGATTGGCCGTAAAATTCATAGAAAATAAACTCTAATTGAGTTGTATATATAAAAGAAAGAAAAAGAACCCAAACTTAAGAATCTCAGATATCACAAGCCGATAACTTATGGGACCGGGGCCTCATTAAAACCCACATGGAAATCCCAGAAAAGGAAAAACCATGTGGGAAAAAGAGTACCCCTCTAAGCAAACCGGAAGAAATCAGTACCACAAAAATCTTGTTTTACAACATCCAAGATACATGGAATAATAGAAAACCAAACACCGGGAGAAACAACATTAGAAGCTAATATATCTACTACCCTTTTACCTTCCCGATAAATGTGAGACACACAAAAATGAATACTATTTATGTAATCCAACACTCCTCTCCAACGAGCTTTTAAACACCACGGCACCTGCAGACTTCTAGAATGAAGCAGAGAAACCACGTAAATAGCATCCGCCTCCAGCCAAATAAAGGTCAGAGACAAATGCTTGGCCCGTTCCAAGGCGATGATCACTGCCAGCAACTCGGCAAGAAATGAGAATCCGACAGCCTCATCCGTATGAAAACAGCACATAACCTCACCATCATAACTCTGAAAAATGCCACCAGTCGCCATACATCCAGGAGCACCAAGTGAAGAACCATCAGTGTTGATCTTATTCCAATGCAGAGGCGGAGGCCGCCACTTAACAAGAATAATCTTCCTATGAGGAGCCGGCCGAGGAGTAACCTTCAAAATTTTCAATGTGAGCAAGTCGTCCACGGCATTCCACATATCCTTGGCTGCCATCAACAAAAGAAACCTCTCTAATAGCCAAACGAATGCTCAAAATAACAAGAAAAGGAGTCGGCACCAAATCCTCATAAATAACCTTGTTTCGAAAAGTCCATAAACTCCAAATGATGCTCACACCGCAGCCTTCCACAAAATTAAAATTTGAGAGCTGAATGAACAATTCATAAAGAACACAAATGCATCATGAATCGAAGCAGCCCGAACATCCCATAAGTGAAAAATATCGAACACCCAACTCCAGACAGATACAGCAAGAGGACAAGACCAAAATAAATGATCCAAACTTTCAAGCTCCCCTTTACACATAGCGCACATTCCCGGCCCAATAAATCCATGAAGATTGTCAAAAGTTGGTAAATGGGACAACAAAAGACGCCAACTCACAATCGAACGTCGAACAGGAATATGAGAGCCCCAAATCCAACATCCCCATCTAACAGTTGGAAAACTTGACCCGAGTATGAAGACGGGCTAATTTGGCTGTGACCGTCCCATGCAGGGATTTCGTCCAAACCCTTTCATCCGTGCCTAACACAATCAGAATTTTCAGAATATCATTCACCACATCAGGAAAAGCACAAATGAAAAAGCTCGTAAACTTCCAGACACCATCAATTAAGAAATCCCAAACTTTATCAAAAAAATTTCCATGCACACATAACGGGATATTCAAGCAATCCACCAACACATAACCTATCCAATCATCATGCCAAAAATCGACCTTGGAACCATTACCAACAACACAGAAAGATTCGCTAACAAGCTCATGAACATAACTTCTAACTCCAGGCCATATAGAAGAAAAGGCAACCCGCTTTTTTTGGTGAGGGCTAGGTAAAAACCGAGTACGAAAAAGAGACATAGCCAGATTCTCGGAGGTAATAACACTCCAAGCAAGTTTCAACAGCAGCCCCCTATTAAGATCCTTAAATGATGAAATACCGAGACCACCTTCTTCCATAAGAGCACAAGTTCGGGCCCAACTAACAGCCGTGTAAGAACGAATGTTAACATCTCCCTTCCATAGAAAATTACGAATAGCCGTATCTAATTTGAGCACCAAGGAGGTAGGCCATCGATAGATATTCATAGAATGAATAGCCGAACTAAGCACCACCGACTTTATAAGACATAATCGACCAGCGATAGATAAATTTCTTCCATTCCAACGATTAAATTTGGCCAAAATTTTATCGGCAATGGGTCTCATGTGCATAAGCTTCGGAATGCCATCAAAAATTGGAACACCAAGATAAGAGGTAGGAAATTGTCCAATTGTGAAGCCAAGCTTCAAAGCGAGAGCTACCTTTACCCTTCTCTTAGTACCTTTCCCATAAAAAACTCTGGACTTAACTCGACTACAAATCTGTCCAGATAAAGAAGCATAGATATCCATAATTTTGGCCAAGGTTCGAACATTCCCTTTAGTAGATTGAAAAAACAGGAATACATCATCTGCATAAAGAATATGAGTAGGGAAATTAACCCCTCTACCATACGACATAGGAAGCAACTTCTTCATTTCCACCGCATGCTTATAGCAAATAGCTTAGAACCTCTTCTACAAGACCAAATAATAAAGGAGATAGAGGATCCCCTTGACGAACTCCTTGAGAACACGAAAAATACCCCTTCGGCGCACCATTGATGAGCACAGACAGTCTAGCCGACTTAAGAATATTTTTAATCCAACTACAAAATTTGCTAGGAAAACTAAAAGAACGAAGAACATGCTGCAAGAAATCCCATTTTAAAGTATCAAATGCTTTAGTGATATCAATCTTAATCGCCATGTTGCGTCCATTATGCGTTCGGTTTAACGAATTAACACCCTCTAAGGCAATTAAAATAGCATCATGTATGTGGCGGCCTTGAATAAACCCATATTGATAATGAGTAACAATCTGAGCCGCAATAGAATTGAGTCTCGTGGCCAAAATTTTGGTGAAGATTTTAAATAAAAAATTGCTTAGAGCAATTGGTCTATAATCTTCAACCCTCAATGCGCCTTCTTTTTTCGGAATAAGCACCAAGAAACTGGAATTTAATTAAAGAAACTGGAATGACACCATAATTAAAGAATTCCAACACTGCATTAACAACGTCATGGCCGACAATATCCCATGCAACATGATAAAATTTTCCCGTAAAACCATCCGGTCCAGCTGCACTACTTGCATCTAAAGAGAAAACGGCCTCTTTGATCTCTTCCGTAGAAGCAAACGCGGAAAGTTGAGCAGCTTGATTCTCCGAAACCAAAGAAGGGATTAAAGAATCCAGCAATCCAAAGTCCTTATCAAGTAATGCAGTACTATTAAACAAGGTTTTATAATACAAAACCACATGAGCCGCAATTTGGTCTTGATCCTGAATGATATCGCCTTCAACCTCCATAACATCAATTGACGCCTTAGCTCATTTGGTTCTAAGACAATCATGATAAAATTTTGTGTTCCGGTCACCATCATTGAGCCAGTCAATCCGACTTTATTGTTTCAAATGAGAAGACTTGACCAATAAATGAGCATTGATTTCAGCTTGGATCGCAATTTCCTCATCGATTTTTTCCTCACTATATCCATGTATCGAAATTTCTTCCTACACCAATGCCAATTGCCGTTCCAAATTGGAAATTTTAATATTAAAATTGCCAAACACATGAGTATTCCAATTTTTGAGAGCACCCTTAAGTCTCTGAAGCTTCAACATAACCATCCGAATTTTACTAGCACAATTAATAGATTCCTCCCAAGAATTACGAACCAAACTTAGAAAGTTATCATGCTGGCACCACATATTCCAAAACCTAAAAGGTCTCGGCCCAGAAGCTTGAAGAGATTTGCAACTGACCACGAGGGGTGAGTGATCAGAGCAAAGCCGGGGTAGAAGGGTAGCGGAAATATTCGACCAAGCATCTTGAAAATCATCCGAAACCAGTGCCCTATCCAACTTACTTTCCCTGTGCTCCGGGAAAAAAGTCTGCTTGACCAAGAAAAAGACAGACCAGAAGAAACAACCTCCGAGACACCTAAATCCCCAATAAAATTATTAAAATCAAGACACGCTTGAGGGGAAGGCTTGGATTTAGAGCGCCTTTCATGAGCCCCTCTAATAGCATTAAAATCACCAAGAATGACGAAGCAACCTTGAAGACTACTAAGCTGATTCCACAAATCTCGCCGCTTAATATAAGATGATGAGCCATGAACCACCACCACAACACCTGAAAAACCTCGAGAATCAACTTGTATCATCACACATTGCTCAGAGGAGAAAATAATATAAGCAACAACATTATAATCAACAAAAATCCAAATATTAGAACTTCTTGAAATTCTAGTATTTTGAAATAAAGGCAAAAGACCCAAAGATCTCCAATAAGAAGCCGAGGTGTTATCAAAACGAGCACGAGGCTCGATTAAACCCAGCAGATCAAGCTTGAACACCTGAACATGCTTTCTTAGAATATTTTGAGAAACCTCCGTGGCAATCCCAAAGATATTCCAAACCAACAGTTTCATTGAGAAGAATTAGAATTCCGCGAGGGAGAAAACCCCCTAGCCCGGGAACTAGAATTTAGCAAACTTGAGACTAACTCCATATTCATCAAAGCCTTAGAATTGGCCTCTGTAACCACATACGAAGCCAACTTTTCACCATCATTCTCCTGCTGTCCAACATCTCCCGCGGCCCTTAGCCTTCCAGACCTTCGCAATTCAGTAGGAGAAACCGGTGCTCTTTTAGTATAAACCCTTTTAATTGGCTGAACAGGAGAGCCCTGAAACTGCCAATCCTCCATTTCTCCCACATTATCAATCTGCATAGCAGCATCCCCTTCAGAAGCATCTACTGAGTCTCGAGCTACCTCTACATTCTCAGAAACCCCCTCAACAGAAGTTACCACCGTCATTGAAGCATTTCCCTATTCAGAAACTTCCCCCTCTTCAGTCGAAATTTTTTCCCCATCAGAAAACACGCCATTAACCCCATGGAAGTCTTCCTTATAACCCCCACTAGCAACTGTCATGTGCGATATAGAATCCACAGAAACTGCAGATTTAGAACTCTCCTCAACAGGAGCAATAGGCAGAATAATTTCAGTAGAGGCGGCAAATATAGAACTCTCCGGCTCAACAGGAGCAGTAACCTGCATCAAAATATCAAATGCATTAGAAACAGGAACTGATTCCTTGTCTTGAACAGCATCCAATTGATCCTTAGATCTCACAGAAGGTCCAAAACTTTTCGCAACCCAATCCTTCATGGATTGCACGGTCTTCAAAGCAATCTCCCCTGTCTTACTAGCTACTTCTGCAGCCGCAGTCCTATCATCCCCCCTTGTACCCTTCCTCTTTGCATGCGATTTTACACAACACCTAATCGTTGAATGTCCCACAGCATGACAGTCATTGCAAAATAAAGGCAGGGACTCATAATGCAAATCGATGAAGAATGATGCATCACCACGATCAATCATTACAGATGATTGTAAAATTTACGACATGTCCACCTCAATGAGAACACGCGCATAATGTCCCACAATACTATGCATGGTGTTACCATCAATCTTGAGAGGGAAACCCACCGAACGGGCAATACCAACCAGAACTTCTTCATGCCAATACTCCAAGGGGAGATTATACATACGAACCCATACCTGGGCCAAAGAAGATTTGATCTTGTATGGTGTGAAATCTTGAACCCAATCATGAATTTTCAGAAATCCCGGATTCAAACTCCACGATTGCAATCGCCGAACCTTAGCCTGATCAGAGGCACATGAAAATTGCAAAGTAAAATATACCTTACCAATCGAAATCAAATGCCATGTGCTTTTAGAATCCCAAATCTTTTGTAATATGGATTTAAGATCCATTGCAGACCAAGGCTTCTCGCCCTTCAACATTATAAGCCTTCCAATTAACGAGAATTGAAATTTTCCAATTTGAGCCTGATAAAGATCATCAGGGATGGAGATTGAATTGAAGTCGCCTCGTCGAACTGGTTGTATGTGAGAAATCGATGTCGTAAAAATGTCAGGATGTCGTTCTGGAATAAAGAAAGAGACTGCCGAAACGTAGGTGCCACCATGCTTAGAGGATTTAGCTGCGATAAAATCCCTAGCCAAATTAGGGATTTTGGAATTAGGGCAAACGTCAGCCGAATTTACTAAAGTTTGTGAGGATACTTTAGTGTTATGATGATCCAATGATCGAGACGATTCATTGGACTGAATAGGGACGTCGGATGATGGCTTAATGACTGGAGAAGATGAGCTCATAATTCAGTTAACCCTCTCCGACATTTTTCAAAAGCATACCTCGAACCTTTCCCAAAAATTAAATTAAAAAATATAATATGATTTTCATAGAAAATAAACTTGATTTTAAATTGACCAAAGAGGAAATGATCAAAAGACAACTATCCCCGCTTATATTTATCTCGAAACATATTTAGCAAATCAAACTGAAACGGGATCCAAAAAAGATGAAGAAAACACAGGATCCTCAAATTTTAAAACTTATTTCGTTTGTAACTGTAACACAAATTCTTGTATTTAATTTGGTAAAACACAAAATAGTGTACAATAAAATGATTTCGGATCAAAAATATAAATTTATGAATACAATCTCTATTTTTCCTCTGATTCTTCTCTTCAAAACTTGATTTTCAAACGGTCTTTGAAATCTTCACAGTAAATTTGTCTCTTTGATTTTCTCGGACTTGTTGTTTGAATTTGGCCTTTGAAGTTTTCGGGAAAGATTTGTATCCTCGATCTTCTTTGACTTGATCTTTAGTCTTGATAACGTTAACTCGGAGGGCCGACGCCTTGTTTCCGGATCAAACGCTAATTTCGGAATGAATTTGATGAAGAACGCCTTTGACTGCCTTGCTTACGGATCAAACGTTGTCTTTGGGATGATTTTGGTGAAGAACACCTTTGAATGTCACAAGAACGCCTTGAATATCTGAGAGAATTTCACTTATGGAAGTTCTCAAATTCTTGAACTCTTCAAATGGTCTTGCTTGTGGATCAAACGCCGTCTTCGGGATGATTTTGGTGAAGAATGCATTTGAATGTCACAAGAACGCCTTGAATAGTGAGAGAATTTCACTTATGGAAGTTTTCAAATTCTTGAACTCTTCAAATGACTTCTGGTATGATTTTCAACTGATATGAAGGCCCCTATTTATAGTTGCAGGGAGAGAGAGATATAAGGCTAACGTGGCACTATCTCATTGGCTGTTGGAAATTGATATATATCTTTTTGAAAGATATTTGCTTGTTGTCAAATACTCTTGATATTTATCATATAATAATATCTTTATTATTTAAATATTTATCTAATTATGGATTTGATATGATTCCAAAACTAAATAAATATATAAAAATTAATAAAAATATTATATATAATATTTAATTTTTGCTGCCTACAAATGCCCCCTCGAGACTTGTTCATGGATGACTTGTCGTTTGAAATGAATGAGTCTCGAAAACTAATTAGATAGTTTAAACTCATATCAACGAGTCTTGAACTTGAATTTAGTAGATAGTTTATACTTGTATCAAGGAGTTCTTAAATTTCAACTTGCGAATAGTTTATACTCATATTCAAGAGTTGTTCAATTTGAATTTATTAGATAGTTTATACTCGTATTAAGGAGCCTTCAATTTGGATTTGAATTTAGATAGTTTATGCTCGTATCAGGGAGCTTTCTTGAACTTATGCTCATATCAAGGAGCTTTTTCTTGAACTTGGATAGTTTATGCTCATATCGAGGAGCCTTCAACTTGAATTTGGACTTTGTAGACCTTTTATACTCGTGTCCGTGAGTATTTGAATTTGAATTTGGATTTGTAGACATTTTATACCCGTGTCAAGGAGTCTTAGATTTGAATTTGTAGACATTTTATACTCATGTCAAGGAGTCTTGAATTTGAATTTGTAGACCTTTTATACTCGTGTCAATGAGTCTTGGATTTGAATTTGACTTTGTAGACATTTTATACTCGTGTCAAGGAGTCTTATATTTGAATTTGACTTTGTAGATATTTTATACTCGTGTCAAGGAGTCTTGATATTTCTTGAAGAGTTTAGATAGTTTTGACTCTTATCTAGGAGTTTTAGAAGGTAGTTTAGGCTCTTATCAAAGAGCATTGCCATTTTGAAGACTTTAGATAGTTTTGGCTGTTATCAAGGAGCTTTGGAAGATAGTTTAGACTCTTATCGAGGAGCGTTGACTTTTTCTTTTCATTGATTGTGACATATGTTGAAAGACTTGAATTGGCCCATGGTTAGATTTGTAGCCATTTCTTCATCTTCACCATCATCTTCTTCTTCACTTGGAGTTTCCTCAAAAAGTTTGCCCCCATCATTTGTTTTTTGCTCTTCTTCAAAGTTTTTGGGCTCTTGCATTGATAGTCCTTCAACTTCATTTGTGACCATGCTTAACTCCATATCATGAGCTCTAGTGGCCAGTTCCTCAGAGGTCTTTGGTTGAATAACTTTCAAGATATATCAAGACCCCAACACATGTCTTGGATGCACATTTCAATTGCTGAAGTTTCTGATAATCGATCTTTACAATTTAGGCTCAAGTTCCTCCAACGGTTGATGTAGTCGATGACAGACTCTTCTTTTTGTTGATTTGTATTTGTGAGTTTCATCATGCTAACTGTCCTTCGAGTGCTGTAGAAGCGGTTGAGGAATTCTTTCTCCAGTTGCCCCCAATTATCAATTGAATTTGGTTCCAAATCGCTATACCAATCAAATGCATTGTCTTTCAAAGAGAAAACGAATTGCTTGACCAAGTCATCTTCGTATGTTCCAGCATCATTGCAGGTCTCTACGAAGTGAGCTACGTGTTGTCTTGGATTGCCTTTGCCATCAAATTGTTGAAATTTTGGCGGTTGGTAGCCATCTGGCATCTTCAAGTTGTCAATTCTTGGGGTATATGGCTTGTTGTAAGTCCATAGTGATTTACGGCTCTCTCCAGACTTGTTTTTGATTGTTTCCAGTATGAAATTTTTGAGTTGATCAATGTGTATTGATCCATCAGACGATACTTCAAATTCTTTGGTTGTAGATTTTTCACTTTTGTTGGCACGTAGCTTTGCAGATATCTCAACTTCATTATCTTCATCTGCTTGCTCGCCACCAAAATCAACAATCATTTCTTTGTTCAGCTTCAAGATTTGAGCATCCCGTTCTTGTATCCTCTTGGCAAGTCCTTCAGCAAGTTTCGTTAAATTTATAATTTGCTCTTCCAGAATTGTAGACATCTTGATGCTTGAGGAATTCGATGAAGAGAAGAGATGAGAGGTAGAGATGGTCCCACTGGGCGTGCCAAAATGTGTAACCCAAATTCTTGTATTTAATTTGGTAAAACACAAAATAGTGTACAATAAAATGATTTCGGATCAAAAATATAAATTTATGAATCCAATCTCTATTTTTTCTCTGATTCTTCTCTTCAAAACTTGATTTTCAAACGGTCTTTGAAATCTTCAAAGTAAATTTGTCTCTTTTGATTTTCTCGGACTTGTTGTTTGAACTTGGCCTTTGAAGTTTTCGGGGAAGATTTGTATCCTCGATCTTCTTTAACTTGATCTTTAGTCTTGATAACATTAACTCGGAGGGCCGACGCCTTGTTTCCGGATTAAACGCTAATTTCGGAATGAATTTGATGAAGAACGCCTTTGACTGCCTTGCTTATGGATCAAACGCTGTCTTCGGGATGATTTTGGTGAAGAACGTCTTTGAATGTCACAAGAACGCCTTGAATATCTTAGAGAATTTCACTTATGGAAGTTCTCAAATTCTTGAACTCTTCAAATGGTCTTGCTTGTGGATCAAACGCCGTCTTCGGGATGATTTTGGTGAAGAACGCCTTTGAATGTCACAAGAACGCCTTAAATATCTGAGAGAATTTCACTTATGGAAGTTCTCAAATTCTTGAACTCTTCAAATGACTTCTGGTGTGATTTTCAACTGATATGAAGGCCCCTATTTATAGTTGTAGGGAGAGAGATATAAGGCTGACGTGGCACTATCTCATTGGCTGTTGGAAATTGATATATATCTTTTTTAAAGATATTTGCTTGTTGTTAAATACTCTTGATATTTATCATATAATAATATCTTTATTATTTAAATATTTTA
This sequence comes from Perilla frutescens, assembly GCA_026008535.1. Lineage (NCBI taxonomy): Eukaryota > Viridiplantae > Streptophyta > Magnoliopsida > Lamiales > Lamiaceae > Perilla > Perilla frutescens. Next base: position 48,342,886 of record BRKX01000012.1, read on the forward strand.
TCTAATTTTGAATTTGATATGATTCCAAAACTAAATAAATATATAAAAATTAATAAAAATATTATATATAATATTTAATTTTTGCCGCCTACAGTAACATTGCTTTAATCCTACATTCAAGATATTAAAAGTTAAAATAAAATAATAAAAAAATTTATCATGCTTCAGTGATGGAGAACTCCTTTTTCGACGCTTGAAGTCTGAGCATAAAAATGTAGAGCTAAACGACTTAAGGTTGATTGAAAGATACACAAAATAAGACCCCTTTTTTCGACTTTCTATGCACCATATATGGATCATCCCAGCATTCATGCATATGATCACCAAGCAAGACCAAAATTTATATCAAATTTCTGGTTTAGAAAATTGCTTCAACTTGGTGTATAGTTTATCCCCTTATTTATATTTACCCCCTTTTTTTTTATCAAAAGTCAATGAATTATGGTGATCCACAAAGCCAAAGATCTACCAATCAAAGGTATCATCATCTTTTACATTTGGGGCATTATCAGATTTTAGCCTGACCTTTCAAGTAATTCATAAAAATATCCTGACTTTTTATAAATAACAATTTAATATCCGACCTTTTAAATATATAATAAATCTAGCCTGAAATTAATTTTTGGGCTTTTAGTTGCCGATTTATATCTTTTTACCTGAATTTTTTAATGACGTGGAAAATACTTGTGTCACATCAATTGATCAAATAAAATTAAAATAAAATTATATTTCACTCCACACCGTATGTAAAAAGATACACGTCGGCAACTAAAAGCCCGAAAATTAATTTCAGGCTAGATTTGTTGTATATTCAAAAACTCGGACATTAAATTGTTATTTATAAAAGTTCGGGACATTTTTGTAAATTACTTGAAAGGTCATGCTAAAATTTTATAATAACCCTTTTCATTTTTCACTACTTTAATTTAACGAATTAATGATATGAAATTGTGTTAAATATTTATGTTGCTTCAATACTTGGTTACAACAAAGTCAACATAACATGAGGGAAAATAAGTTATTTACATAGAATTATAAAAACATGGCTGAAATAATTTAATGATTTTGAGTAATTAAACGAGTTAATTGCTTTTAGAATTCAAAATCAACCATAATCTGTTGGTACTTGATTAAGACGATGATTAAAACATAATTAATAACTATTTTTTGTCCAATTATTATAATTATAAATTACTTTGACCAAGAACAATAAATTTATTACAGTATTATTTAAAACTAGTACAGTGCCCGCGCGTTGCGCGATGGAAGTAACGCGGAATGTGAGACGTACGTTGCATGGTGGAAGCGGATTGTCATTTCACCATTGCGTTATTTGCAATACAAATATATTTAAATGATAGAGTTAATGTTATGTTTGTACAGTAAATGATACTTCTTCTCACATATTTAAATGATAGAGTTAATACATTAAATTTTTGAAATATTTTGATTAAATTACAGAATATTTGACTAAATGCATTTAATTATTAACATAAGTATGTAATTTATGTATAATTTTTATGAAATTTGAAATAATCACATAAAATAATTATTAATTTAGAAAATTTATTCATTGTTACCTAATATTTACCTAATTTCGTATATGTTAACTAATTATATAAATTTTAGACTTAATTAATTATTAAAATTATGTAAATAAATAATTTTTAATTATGCTATATTCTTATTTGGTTCATATTTAGTATTTAACAATTATGATTAAATGGAATTGGGCCAAGATAAAAATACTTCATTTTAAATTCAATTGGGCCAGCATAAATAATTCTTTTGATTAAAATATAATTAACTTCAAATATTTAATAAATCCATATAAATAAACTAATGTAATCAATTTAACCACACATGTAAATTTTAATTATTAAATTAAATAATTAATAATTAGGTAAATATTATTGTCTATTACTACATAATAAGTAACAATAAAATTTGAGTTAAGTAATTACTAAATAATTACTTAATAATTACTATAATATTTAAATTATGTGCAAATATTAAACATTGAATTATCTTAGTAATGTATAACTATATTAATAATAAAAATCGAAAATGCATACTAAATAAATTAAACAACACATTAAACTTTGAAATAATAAATTTATATAATATTAATATTTTGGGGAAAAAATCATAACCCTAATCGTAAATCCATTAATAAAGTATGAAGTTTTTTATTTTATTACTACATTTATTATTATTATTATTATTATTATTATTATTATTATTATTATTATTATTATTATTATTATTATTATTATTATTATTATGGCCTATGAATTATTAAACTATTTTGGGCCACAATTGATGTTGCATATTTAAATTAGGCTGCAAAATTAATTATGTAACAAAATTGGGTTGTCTTTAATATACAGAAAGGGGGAGGCAGATATATTCATGTCTTTAACATTTATTAAAACACACACACACCTTGTTAAGGGGGATGTATTGGATGTGGATTTCGTTGGATTTCATTGGAATTTTAAAATCCAGGTGTATTTAATCCAGACTTTTAAAAGTCCAACGAAATTCTGGTGTATTCAATCCAGACTTTTAAAAGTCCAATGAAATCCTGGTGTATTCAATCACGACTTTTAAAAGTCCATCAAAATTTTGAGGTATTCAACAATCCACGAACTTTAAAAAGTCATTGATTTCGTTGGATTTCGGATGGATTTCACGTGAAAATTATGAAGGATGAAATCCAACCTCCAGACACGAGATTTCGATGGATTTGGAAAATCCGGGGAGCGTTGTGACCCAGCGGCCGGTGGGTACACGAAATTGGGACTCCCAGCGGTCGCTCGACCCAACGGCCGCTGGATTCGCTGAGGATGGCACCTCAGCGGCCGCTGGCTTCCAGCGGCCGCTGGGTTTAAGGCGGTGATATCCCAGCGGCCGTTGGGTCGAGCGACCGCTGGGCCTGGCATAATTCGCTAATAAATATTCATTCACGGTCTCTTTTTTCCTTCACAATTTCTCTACGAACGGCAGTGGCGGCAACGATTATTCCCTAGCGGCGGCGCCTACAATCTTCGTCAGGTACTCTCCATACTATTCGATTATGATTATTATTTTTAACTCGTGTATTCATTAATTGTCTTGAATTACTCTCTTTTGATTTTGATATAATTTGACTGATTATTGAATCATAGAAAACTAGTATATATGGTGTTATTATTAATGATAAGATGATTAATAGTGTATACAACATATTATATTAGTATTATCATGGGGGACTCACAACAAGATTCGAAAAAGAGGACATCTTATGAACCTTGGAGTAAGGAAGAGACTGACCTTCTGCTAGAACTTATGGTTGATGGTGCGCGTCGCGGATGGCGTGATAATAGTGGCATATTTAGCAAAGCCACTGTGGAAGAAAGAATACTTACTGTGTTTAATGAAAGACTCGGGTGTAATAGGACCTACAGTAATTATCAAAGCCGGCTCAAATGGTTTAAGAGTCGTTGGATCGGTTATTCGAACCTGTTGAAGTATAGTTCTGGTTTTGGATATGACGACAATACGAAAAAATTCACGGCTACAGATGAAGTGTGGGATGCGTACTTATCGGTATGTATCATATTGGAAAAAAATTATTATTCAATATTTTTATTTAATTAATAAAGTGAATTAATTATTTTGATTTTATTTTTTTATAGTCTCACCCGAAAGACACACACTTGCGATATGGAGATACCACTGATTATGAGGATTTGAGGATTGCGGTGGGTAATGGTGTTGCCGTCGGAAGAAATTCAATTGGGTTGGGAATTGCTACTGATGCAAATACATTAGGAGAAGATGAAAATAGAAATGCGCGCATAGAAGATTTAACGTTTGATCCTGAGAATGATGCGTTTGTCGCACTATCACAAGATGAGCAACCGCCGTCTAGTTTCACACCACCTTCTGGGCAGCCTGAAGTGACTAAAGCTCCACTCAAAGACCGAAGCAAGCCAAAAGAAGTAGAACTCAGTATGAAGCAACTTCTGGCTCTAGTGAAAAGATCATGGAAGAGGTGAAAACACTGTTTGGTGAAGTTCACGGTCTCTTACTGAAAAGAGATAGCGAATTGGAGAAAAGAGAAAAAGAAAGATCATACACTACATGGGATGCAATCAAAGAGATCCCAAATTTGGATGCAGACACTCGGATTAAGGCATTTGACTTGCTTGTCACGAAGTCCCAAAAAGATGGTTTTTTGAAGATGAGTGTTGAGGAACGAGCTCAGTGGATAGCTTACAAGATTAAGAAATAGGGATATTTTGCTTTATATTTGACATACTTTGATGTTGATTTATTAGTATTTTTTTGGATGTCTTGTTAGAATTTATGTTGATTATTTATTTGATGTTATGAATTATGTTTTTTGATTATATAACATGTTTGGTTTATTCGAAATTAACATTATGTTTTTTTGGGTAAATTTTTTTTTATTTGTTGATTTATTAAGTTGTATGCATTTGGATATATTTTTTATTTAATACAATCGCTGTAATCAAGACATTTTATTTGTTTAAATGCAACATGGAAAATCATGAAATATTGGAAGAAGAAATAGAAAATGAAGAGATGGAAGAAGAAATTGATGAGGAAGAGGAGACAGAATTCTATGAAAATGTTAAGCTCTTGCTATTGACAGCCAAGACAGTGTTAACACTATTAGGGGAAATTGATATGATGCGTCAGCATATTGAACGTTCTTTGCAGCGACGACCAATTACGAGAATTGGATATCATTTTGTTAAAGATATGATTGAAGGAGATCCACAAAGTTTTCGACAGTTGTATAGAATGTATCCTGATGCATTTCTGAAGTTATGCTCTATCATAAGAGATAAAACATCTCTACAAGATACAAGACACATATGTGTTGAAGAAATGGTGGCAACATTCTTGATCATTGTCGGGCACAACGACAGATATTGTAATGTTCGTCAAAGATTCAGTCGTTCTCATTTTGCCACAAGTCAAAATTTCAATAAAGTATTAAAGGCATTGAACATGATAGCACCGGACATGATGGTTAAGCCGTCTCTACAGACCCCAGCTAAAATTCAGGATTGCACAAGATTTATGCATTTTTTTAAGGTATGTATCATTTATTATGTAATGTATTTTAAACGTTTTATTTGTTTATAACTTATCTTGACTTTATTTTAGGATTGCATCGGAGCTATAGATGGAACTCATATTCTGGCAACGATAACAGACCGAGAAGTAAGCAGTTTTCGTAATCGTCATGGTATGCAATCACAGAATGTTTTGGCAGCTTGGAACTTTGATTTGCAGTTCATGTATGTGCTAAGTGGATGGGAAGATTCATCACATGACTCCAAGCTTTTAAGTGATGCATTATCTAGAACAAATGGCCTTCAGGTGCCGCAAGGTATGTACCATATTTATAATTGTGTGTTTTTTTTAAATAGTGTAAGGGCATCTATTTGACAAATAATAATAAAATTGTTTTGTTGTAGGTAAATATTTTCTGGTGGATTGTGGATTTGCTAATAGACGTCAGTTTTTAGCTCCTTTACGTGGTGTTCGATATCATTTAAAAGATTTTGGTGGTCAAGGTCGTCACCCCAGAAATGCAAGTGAATTATTCAATCTCCGTCATACATCGTTAAGGAATGTGATTGAGAGGATTTTTGGTGTCTTCAAATCTAGATTCACAATTTTCAAAACGGCACCTCCCTTCTCATTTCAAATCCAAGCTGAATTAGTTTTGGCTTGTACTGGTTTACACAATTTTCTCCGAAAAGAGTGCCGCTCTGATGAATTTCCAGTGGAATATGAAGAAGATGAAGATTTACCACCACCTTCTCCGGAAGAAGAAAATATGGAATGGCTATCTCAAAGCCAACTACAACAAAGAACGGAAGCTAATGCATGGAGAATGAGCATTGCCAATGCTATGTGGGAAGCGAGGCCCACGTATAACGGTGATGGAAATGATGATGAAACCGAAGACGAAAATGTTGAGTAATATTTTTTTTAAATGACTATGAAACATTGACTATAATTGGTATTTTATAAACAATTTGTGCTTATTGTGTTAAATTTTTATAACGAATTTGAATAACACATTTTTTATAATTGTTGTATTTTTCTTCCACAACTTGTGTATCCGATGAATCATCATACTTACGTAGTAGACATAAAAATAGTTGAAAATCCATATGATAAAAAAATATTCGTCAAACACCGTTTTATGTAAAAAACATAAAGTCCAACGGCCGCTGGTTGTGAGCGGCCATTCGGACGACCATAATTCAAGCCCAGCGGCCGCTGGGATCCAGCGCGCGCTGGGAATATGGGGCAGAAACATTCCCAGCGGCCGCTGGGCTTGAAGTATGGTTCTTTTTTTTCGCTATGTGTTCTATTTTATCGAAACTATTGTACGATGTTTACGTTGATATTTGTATTCTTTTTTAACACTTTATGCACCATTCAATCATCGTACTAAAGAAGTAAAATGAAATGAAAAAAAAACATAATCGAGATAAACATTGTTCACAAACATATTGTTCAACAAAATAGAAAACACACAGTTTAACAAAGTAAAAAACATTACAGTTCAACGACAGAATTAAAAAAAAAACCCAAACAATGGCAGTTGGGTCCTCCGCCTCCGGCATTTGCCTTTCTATAGCGATCACACCTACACGATTCACAAACACCAAAGATCAACCAAAAACCAACAGTAAACATAAACATTTATTCAAACAATCAAAATATAATCCATGAAATGCAAAAAACAAACCATTAATTGTCAGGTGGTGGATGTGGTGGCGGATAGAAGGCAGTCCAAGCATCCCACTAAGCCTGTAAGGATGCAATTTGTGCATCCTGCGCGTCAAATCGAGCGTTCATTTGCTGGGTATGCGCATCAAATCGGGCGTTCATCTGTTGGGTATGCGCCTCATACCCATCGTGGATCTGCTGCCTCAGTGATCCAAAGGATGCGTCAATATGCTCCCGAAATGACATCAAATCATTCTGGAATCGCCCATAATAATCTCCGGACATTGTATGAGGTGGCTGCTCAGGTTGCTCTTCCTCTTCCTCCTCCTCTTCCTCCATCTCCTCATCTTCATTACCACCTTCATCACCACCAGTGGATGGGCCGGCACCAGAATCACCTTGACTCTTGACAAGCAAATCATTTGTGTGCCTGCTCACACATGGCCTCTTAGCAGGAGGTAATAATGTGAATCGATCTATAATAATTTGAGCACCTTTTAGCTCACTGAAATCGATCGAATACGGCCTGATTTCATCATGCCCCTCCTGATAACCCGTCGTGGCACTGAGAACGCCGAAATTATGTGCTAATCCTGTCACAATAGGAGCAAACGAAGGATGCGTGCCTGCACGAGTCTGCATCTGCCTCATAGCCGACCAAATGAAGTTTGAAATGCAAACTTTTGTGCCCCTCAACGCACAACACAACAAATACACCTCATTCGCGTTCACTTTATTCGCCTGCTCTTTCCCAGACACATTGTAAGCAAGGAATTTGTGCACAATTGCCAATGCCGGGTCTTGAATGTACCCATTCGACTTACCTGTATTATTCCAATTATCAAACCCAGTCAACTCACGCCAACCCGCTTCCACACTAAACGAATTGGGTCTCCCCCGTTCCCCACCAGTAGGAAATCCAAACACAGTTTTCATTCTAGGCAAACTAATTTGGTAGTCTCTCCCGTTCATCCTAACCCCAAGCTTCTTGTGTTCATCAATCACATACATAGTAGACAAAAATTCATAGCACAAGTCTCCATAACCAAAATAATCAACATGCTTAGCATAATGTTCTAACCCCAAAACCTTCAAATACTTCGTCACTTTTGCAACAATTTTTAAATCTTTCAACAAATCCCAATCAAGATAACGAGGCATGGTAACCATAGATTCATTGAATTTTGTAAAGAGTTGTCCCTCCCATTCAGTTTTTAAACGAAATGGACATTCGTACCTCGTCGTGAGGTCCTCCTCTTCGACTTCTTCGTGTGCCCCAATGTTGGGATTCTTCGTGCGAGCCATGATTGAATGTGGTAGGTCGTGGGCTTCTAACGGTCGGTGGAGCGGTGGCTGGAGTGTAGCGGCGGATGGATTTGAGGAAGTAATTTTTCGCGTATGAAATGATTTTTAGGGCTGTTCTGCCCGATTTGGGGCTTTCTGCCCATTTATACTATTTATTCCCAACGGCCGCTGGGTGCCAGCAGTCGTTGGCTTTGTTCGACTCGTGCCCTAGCGGTCGTTGAGGCCAGCGATCGCTGGGTTCTTTCGGCTCGCCACCCAGTGGCCGCTGGCTTCCAGCGGTCGCTGGGTTCAATTTTTTTCCAAACACCACGATCATTGTATTCCAACGAGCGCTGGGTAGATGGATTTGAAATCCATTGAAATCGTTCAAAATTGGTCCGAAATCCATACACGAAATCCACCAGACTCTGCGTGGAGTTGGGAGACTCCATGTGGAGTCTATGGATTTATCAAATCCATAGACATTTAAAAATCCATCAAAATCCAACGAAATCCACATCCAATACACCCCCCTAAATTTCGAAATCAGATCTAAGCAGATCTGAAGTTTGTATGTGATATTTATGTAATATTTTTTATGCTAATACTCTGCTCATTCAATGTGATGTTTATATCTTAAGTGTTTCGTATCTTATGTTGCAGGTTTTATAAAAAAATTAAATTGAGGAGAAATTTATCCCCTCACGTCCAGAAATTGACCGATCAACCGAAATAGATAAGTATTTATAAATTTTTTCAATATGTGTATATCACCGAGGAACACACACACACACACACACATAGTTCTCCCAGAGTGTAGCAGTAATTGTATTTCCTCTATAAACATTCAAAATAAATTACTATTTATGTTAGTTAATTATTTCACTTGCTACATAATTAAAGAAATAATAAAAGCGGTAACAATTTTTCAGAATAATTAAAATTATATTTATAAATATCGAAATATGCTAATGAAAAGTGAAAGCTTACTCAATATCTTTCAGAACCAAGTCCATCAACTTTGTAAGCTTTCCATTAATGTCTCTTATAAGTGGTCTATAGTGAGAAACTATAGTTCCAATTACATCTGCAGAATTAATATAAAAAATTTATTAGATATATATGAACTCTGGAATACTTAAAACATTTTTGTATGCTTGTTAAAAATCTTACCAAACATAGGCGCATCTCCTAGATGTTCCATGTTTGCGACATCAACAAATGATTTGATCTCATATAATCTGTGCGGAAAGTCATCATGTGATACGACCCGGACTCTAGGAACGAACACACGTCGACACACGTAAGTTTTGTGTCTACGATGACTCAAACAATCAAAGTAAAATATGCGGAAGAAAACTAGACGACTAAGACTCAACTAAAACACCTAGACAATGACACACAAAATAACACAAATCCAATGAATATGGGGCTGTTTTGGACGGCTAAGATAAAGGTAAGGATGATGGAATTTCGATGGTATTGAATGGGTTTAGAATGGCTTGAGTAGATAGGATATGATAGAGTTGTATTGAACTTACGGATTGAACGGATGAGATGTTGTTGAACTCGAACAAGGGCTGGAATGGAACGAACGTTGATGATGCTTGGATGACGTCGATCGGCGATGATGGATGGTGTAAAGTCGATGTGAATTACAACCCGAAAGTTGCCTTGAATCTCGAACGTACACAAGGCCAAATTCTTTAAGTTGCTCTTCGATAGCGAGTTTCCGGCGATCCCTCGAACGTGGACGACGAATTCCCTTTGTAAAACTTAGAGGTGCTAAATCTAAGAGTATGAATTTAATTATCCAAATTCACAAAAGAATTAAAGGGGTGAGACGATATTGAAAGCAATGGCTTAAAAATCAAATATAGTCTAAAGTAACAATGAGACATGGATCCCCTATTTATAACAATAGGTGGATCGAAAACTATAAGCTAAGGACCGAAAATCATAGTCCAAATCAATCTAGGATTGTGTTTGGATATTTCCTAAACTAGAATTCTATTTAAGGTAGATTTTGTAGATCTTGCCTTATCTAAAAATCTGGTCAAAATTCTATCTAAAATAACCGAAAATCTTAACTAAAAATCTGCCAAAAATTCGTCCAAACTATAGGATAAATTAAATAAATAAAATACTATAATCTAATAAATCAATCCCCTTAATTGGATCATCAAGGGCCGATTATTTTGGGCTTTTCCACCATACATGCTTAACTTGGGCTGAATAGCAAGTATACACATCAAGCCCAACAAAAGCACACTTGCACGCTTCCTTCATGTATTGCACTCCACATCTTGATCTCCATCTTCCAATGTCAACAAGTTCATCATCTTCAAGCTTCTTTGTACGCCGTCTTCTTCTTCAAGCTTCTTGCGAATTGTAGCTTGCAAATAATCTTGCAACTTCTTAGCTCTTAATCTTGTGACGGGGCCTTTGAATTGAAGCTCTTCATTGACGTCCTCATTGCTATGGATGTCCTCATCATTCCCCCCCTGCTGAAAAGAATTCGTCCTCGAATTTGAATCCTCATCATGGTCGAATTCATCTGCAACAAAAGGAGATAAATCAGCAACATTAAACGTAGAAGAACACTTATACTCACCAGGTAGATCAATGCGGTATGCATTATCATTAACACGGCTTAGAACAGTAAATGGACCATCTCCACGGGGCGACAACTTGGACTTCCTCAAGTTAGGAAATCGGCCAGGGCTAAGGTGTACCCAAACTCGATCTCCGGGCTGAAAGATGACACGTTTGCGCCTCGTGTTGCGTGCGGCGGCTATCCTTGAGCCTTGGTGCTCAATCCGGGCACGTACCTTCTCATGCATCTCTTTGATAAAATCAGCTCTTTTCATACCTTTAACACTTGTTAGATGCTCAACAGGTAAAGGTAACAAATCATTAGGAGTTAACGGATTAAATCCATAAACTACCTCAAAAGGAGACATGTAAGTAGAAGAATGCACAACACGATTATAAGCAAATTCAGCATATGGTAAACATTCTTCCCATGACTTCAAGTTATTCTTAATTAGAGACCTAAGTAAAGCTCCTAAAGTGCGATTCACAACCTCAGTTTGTCCATCGGTTTGTGGATGACATGCAGTAGAAAACAATAACTTAGTACCTAATTTTCCCCACAAAACACGCCAGAAATGTCCTAAAAACTTAGAATCCCTATCACTAACAATAGTACGAGGAATTCCATGCAATCTAACAACATGCACAAAGAACAAGTTGGCAACATGTATAGCATCATCAGTTTTCCTACATGCAATGAAATGAGCCATTTTGGAAAACCTATCAACTACAACAAACACAGAATCCTTACCCGACCTAGACTTAGGTAATCCTAAGATGAAATCCATAGAAATATCAATCCAAGGAGAAGAAGGGGCGGGTAGGGGCGAGTAAAGTCCGAATGGGTGTGAAGTGGATTTGGCTTGACGACAAGTAATGCAACGACTACACACATTCTCTACATCCTTACGCATATGCGGCCAAAAGAAGTGTTCATGCAGCAAGTTCAATGTCTTATGCACACCAAAGTGACCCATTAAACCTCCCGCATGCGATTCTAACACTAATAACTCACGCATAGAACAAGTAGGGATGCATAATTTCGACTCTTTGAACAAGAAACCATCATGCACATAATAACCATCATAGGACCTAGATTTCGAGCTACATGAAGCATAGATGGGGCTGAAATAGGCGTCCTCAACATACAGTGCTTTAATAGACTCAAAACCAAGCATCTTAGCATGCATTAAGTTCAAAAGAGCGTACCTTCTTGATAGGGCATCGGCAACCACATTTTCCTCGCCTTTCTTGTACTTGATAACATACGGAAAGGATTCGATGAACTCGACCCATCTCGCATGTCTTTTGTTCAGATTGTTTTGCCCTTTCAAGTGCTTCAAACTCTCATGATCCGTGTGTATGACGAACTCCTTGGGCCACAAGTAGTGCTGCCATGTATCCAATGCACGCTTCAAAGCGTATAGCTCTTTATCGTACGTCGAATAACGCAAACTGGCGCCATTGAGTTTCTCACTGAAATAGGCCACGGGACGTTTTTCCTGCATCAAAACAGCACCAATACCTATCCCGGAAGCATCACACTCGATCTCAAAAGTTTTGGAAAAATCAGGTAAACACAAAACAGGAGCAGAACATAACAATGACTTCAAGGTATTAAAAGCATGCTCTTGTTGTTTACCCCACTCAAATTTCCGATCCTTCTTACTTAGCTCAGTAAGAGGGGCGGCTATACTGGAGAAATCCCGTACAAAACGACGGTAAAACCCAGCTAGACCATGGAATGATCGAACCTCAGAGGCGTTTTTCGGGGTTGGCCATTCCTCAATCGCTTTGATTTTGGAACGGTCTACCTCAATACCTCGTGAACTAACGACAAAGCCTAAAAACACGACTTCATCCATGCAAAAAGAACATTTAGACAAGTTTCCATACAACTTAGCATCACGCAGAAGACAGAAAACACGCCTAAGATGATCTAAGTGCGCCTGTGCATTGTGACTGTAAATCAAAATATCATCAAAGTAGACAACAACAAATTTACCAATCACATCACGCAAAACATGATTCATTAATCTCATAAACGTGCTCGGTGCATTAGTGAGACCAAAAGGCATAACTAACCACTCATATAAACCATGCTTTGTTTTAAACGCAGTTTTCCATTCATCCCCTTCATGCATTCTAACTTGAAAATAACCAGATCTCAAATCTATCTTAGAAAACAACTTAGAACCACTTAATTCATCTAGCATATCATCAAGTCTAGGGATAGGAAATCTGTACTTAACTGTTATCTTGTTGATGGCGCGGCAATCCATGCACATTCTCCATTCGTTGTTCTTCTTGGGCACTAGAATGACTGGAACTGCACAAGGGCTCATCGACTCTCGGATTTGCTTCTTCTCTAGCAACTCCTTTACTTGGCGATCGATCTCCTTCGTCTCTTCAGGTGAAGTGCGGTACGCCGGTCGGTTGGGCAAGACTGCGCCGGGTACGAAGTCGATCTGGTGCTCGATCCCACGAACTGGAGGTAATCCACTTGGAATCTCTTCCGGGAACACATCCGCGAACTCCTCCATAAGTGGCTGCACATCACAAGGCAAAGAAACACCATTAGTAGCACTGCCCTTATAAGATAAAAGAACAAAAGGTAAACCTGCTTTTAGTGCTTTCTCTACGCCTTTAACTGAGATGAACAGGGATCGATTCTTCTCTTGACTTGGGGCTGATCCGGGTGCTTTTCCACGAGCTAAGGCATCATTAGGAGACACCTTAGGGGCTGCAATGGTCGAGCATGAGGTGGAACTCGGTGTTGACGGGGCGGCCGAGTTGGTTCGGGCTGCGGCTGCGGCTTGTTTTGCCCGTTCTTGCTTGAATCTCTCTTGCATCCTTTCTTGATCCTCTGCAACAGCTTTAGGAGTAAGTGGCTTGAGCACAGTGGTTCGACCATCTCGAATAATCGAGTAGGTGTTGGCTAAACCATCGTGAACCGCTTTTCTATCGAACTGCCACGGTCTTCCTAAAAGTATATGGGCTGCTTCCATAGGAATAACATCACAAAGAACAGTGTCAGCATAACGACCTTTAGTAAAAGTAACGTGTACCTGACCTGTCACTCGAATGGATCCTCTGTCAGTAAGCCACTGCAACTTGTATGGCTTCGGATGCTTTATTGTGGTGAGGGCGAGTTTATCAACGGCATACTGACTGATTGCGTTGATTACACTCCCACTGTCGATGATCATGGCACAAGTCTGATCTTTGATGGCAACTCGAGTGTAGAAGATGTTCTCTCGTTGCGATTGCTCTTCGTCTTCACGGTTGATGTTCAGACTGCGAATAGAAACCAAGCTAACATGAGATAGCTCGTCTTCTTCATCATCTGGCTCGACTTCAGGGACCTTGACTGCTTCAGGGGCGGCGCCTTGGGTTTCCTCTTCATCTTCACTGGCTGATTCAAGTCCATTATGTTCATTGAGGAACAGAACACGCCGGTTTGGACACTGGTTCTGAAAATGACCCCAACCTTGACATTTATGACACTGGATGTCACGGGCTCGACTAGGGGCTGCATTTGGCGTTGGAGTGGACTGGTTGGGCCGTTGGAAGGGTGGCCTGGGTGTAGACTCGGGTCTACGGCTTGCTTGCGGTGTAGAACGATCATAACGGCGTTCCGGAGGGCCGGATTGACCTCGGGGTCGTGTGGAATCAGTAGAAGGAGTAGAAGGTGATGTGGACGGTGTACCTTTACTCCAAGATGATCGAGTAGGGGCTGCACTTTGACTGGATCGACGGCGGCCTTCTCGCAACTGCTTTTCCACAATTGATGCGTATTGCACCATTCTCTCAATGCTTGTGAATTCTTTGAGCTCTACTTCACAGGCAATGTCTGGATTCATACCTTCAATGTACCGAATGATGGTAGCATTTAAGGTCTCCTCTTTTCCGACTCGATTCAGGGCCGTTTCTAGCTCTTTGTGGTACTCCTCGATCGATCTAGCTCCTTGCTTGATCCGGTTGAGCTTCTTCTCAAGCTCTCTTTCATAGTGGACTGGGATGAAGCGTCCACGCAAGAATCCTTTCATTTCTTCCCAATTGTCAATGGGTGGATTTCTGTTTCTTCGTCTTCTTTCTTGCTGCATTTCCCACCAAGTGGCTGCGTAGCCTTTAAACTCCAAACATGCTAGCTGCACCTTTTTGGCTTCTGAAAAGTCATAGCATGCGAAAATCTTCTCTACCTTACGTTCCCAATCAAGATAGATATCGGGATCGTGAAGGCCTTCAAACTCTGGAATGCTCGTCTTGATGTTGTGGAGCATTCGATCCTCTTCATAGTCATCTCGACTATGGCCTCGTCTCGGGCGACGTCCTCGGTCAAATTCTTCAGTATTCTCATCAAAGTACTCCTCTTCAGGCTCGTTGTGACGTTCTAGACGTTGATTTCCTCGAATGGGTGGAGGAAAGACAGGTGTCGTTTTAGTGCGTTCAAGAGCATGCACTAAATCGTCTATTTTGTCAGAGAGGGCCTGGTGTTGTCTTTGAACATGCTTAGACAACGCTTCAAAATGGTACTTGGGATCCCACGGTGCGGGTGGATCCGAGTATGACTCCATGGGTGCTTTAGAAGGGTCTTTGGACGGGTCCAAAGGTGGTGAAGTCGAATGGTGATCGACTGGAGGTGTAGAGGATGATTCGGTGTGGGTTCCTTTCTTCATGGTACCTACAAAACGAACAAACGTAAAAGAAAACAAGGTAGGACCTCACAATCTCACGTTCACTCTTTTGTTTTCACTCTTGATTTTACCACTCGTGTTTGCACTCAAAGTGTATGGTGCTCAGTGTGTGAAAATCGTGTATAAGGGAGTAGGGACTCGTGTGGTTTGTTCTAAGGAAGGACGGGAATGCTATTCTCGGAACACGGATGAATGTGGTATGTGTAGATGAGATACGGGTTGGGTATGAGTATGTAGGATGGTGGCCGATTGTAGTAGGGTATAGGGATGGGGTGGCCGAATGGTAGGGTAGTATGGGTGGGGTGTGGTGGTCGAATTAGGGTAGGAAGTATAGGGTAGGAAGGAAAGAAGTAGAAGAGAAAAGGAAAGAAGAAAGAGATAAGGTAAGTAGGGAATTTGGATATGTATCAATCTATGTGACACAATCTAAATGCCTTAATTAGCCTAGACTCTAGAAGGAATGAACCAAAAATAAAATAAGACACTTAAGGAAGTTACCAACAAGAAATAGAACTTGTATGGAAAGTTCCAAAAGTAAAACAAACTTGAAGGAAACTACCAAAAATAAGAAAGACTTATTAAGGTAATTACCAACTAACAACTAGTACCAAAAGGAAAGTACCAAAATTAAAATTGAACAAGATGGGAAACAAAGAATTTTCGTTTTTTTTTTTTTTTTTTTTTTTTTTTCGGATTTTTTTTTTTTTTTTTTTTTTTTTGAACGATCGACTTTTCTCTCTTTTTTTTTTTTAACTGATCGTGTCTCTTTTTTTTTTTTTTTTTTTTTTGAACAATGAACAAACGGAAATTAAATTACAACTCGATTCAACGTAAAAATAAAATACGACACAAAAACGAACCAAAGCCGACGTGGCTTTGATACCACTTTTATGATACGACCCGGACTCTAGGAACGAACACACGTCGACACACGTAAGTTTTGTGTCTACGATGACTCAAACAATCAAAGTAAAATATGCGGAAGAAAACTAGACGACTAAGACTCAACTAAAACACCTAGACAATGACACACAAAATAACACAAATCCAATGAATATGGGGCTGTTTTGGACGGCTAAGATAAAGGTAAGGATGATGGAATTTCGATGGTATTGAATGGGTTTAGAATGGCTTGAGTAGATAGGATATGATAGAGTTGTATTGAACTTACGGATTGAACGGATGAGATGTTGTTGAACTCGAACAAGGGCTGGAATGGAACGAACGTTGATGATGCTTGGATGACGTCGATCGGCGATGATGGATGGTGTAAAGTCGATGTGAATTACAACCCGAAAGTTGCCTTGAATCTCGAACGTACACAAGGCCAAATTCTTTAAGTTGCTCTTCGATAGCGAGTTTCCGGCGATCCCTCGAACGTGGACGACGAATTCCCTTTGTAAAACTTAGAGGTGCTAAATCTAAGAGTATGAATTTAATTATCCAAATTCACAAAAGAATTAAAGGGGTGAGACGATATTGAAAGCAATGGCTTAAAAATCAAATATAGTCTAAAGTAACAATGAGACATGGATCCCCTATTTATAACAATAGGTGGATCGAAAACTATAAGCTAAGGACCGAAAATCATAGTCCAAATCAATCTAGGATTGTGTTTGGATATTTCCTAAACTAGAATTCTATTTAAGGTAGATTTTGTAGATCTTGCCTTATCTAAAAATCTGGTCAAAATTCTATCTAAAATAACCGAAAATCTTAACTAAAAATCTGCCAAAAATTCGTCCAAACTATAGGATAAATTAAATAAATAAAATACTATAATCTAATAAATCAATCCCCTTAATTGGATCATCAAGGGCCGATTATTTTGGGCTTTTCCACCATACATGCTTAACTTGGGCTGAATAGCAAGTATACACATCAAGCCCAACAAAAGCACACTTGCACGCTTCCTTCATGTATTGCACTCCACATCTTGATCTCCATCTTCCAATGTCAACAAGTTCATCATCTTCAAGCTTCTTTGTACGCCGTCTTCTTCTTCAAGCTTCTTGCGAATTGTAGCTTGCAAATAATCTTGCAACTTCTTAGCTCTTAATCTTGTGACGGGGCCTTTGAATTGAAGCTCTTCATTGACGTCCTCATTGCTATGGATGTCCTCATCATCATGGAATACCTCAAATAAACTGGTCTGGTTAAAAATTATAATCTTGTACAGCGACGCCGTTGTTTTGTATTTCATCACATTTATTCCTATTACAAAGTTGATAAGAGCATAAACATTGCCTTCTATTAGGCAATGTTTGAACTTTTCAACATTTGCTCCAGGAATTGTTACATGAACACGTGTACCCTGCAAAATGAAAATCGTTCAAAGTTATGATTTGCTAAAAGTTAAAAAATCGAAATTTTAAATAACTGAGTTTACCTCTCGATCATGGAATATACATTCCATACTGTACGAATTTGTGTTTTCGTAGCATCTTATGAGCCGTAATTCTAACCCAAAATTACTCTTTCCGGGTTTCAACATCTGCACCGTTCCAAATACTGGAGCCATTTGTAGAAACTGTGGTGGAAAATATGGGAAAGGCAGAAATGGAGATCTGAGTTTTGAGTTGAAATGAGTTTTCAACTTTTTTTTCTGCACCGTGTGAATGAGTTATCTGAATTGTAATTGTAAATTTATTCCTGAATAGTTATAATTCAGTATTAACAGTTAAAAGTAGTGGATGGTATGAAGTGGGGCATAACTTCTATGTAGTGGACTGTTTTTCAGATTTTTTTTTTATATTTTTATTTTGTTTCGTGTAGTTGTAGGTGAATAAAATTGATAACTATATATAAATATTTATATGTAAAAAAATTAAACGTATTAAATTATGCTGCACACAATCTCCTCTTTAAAACTGATTGATTATAAAAATAAAATTATTTCAGCTGAAATAAAAAATTAAACGTATTAAATTATGCTGCACACGGTCTCATAATTTATATTTATTTTTTTAAATATATATTTTATGTATGTGCAAAAATCATGTTGTACACACGTTTCCAAGTTTCAAAGTAGTTGACTATTACAAATATTTAAGAATTATTTTAAGTAATTAATAAAGCCTACTTTAATGTTATCAGAATTTTTTTTATTTTTAAAAAAGAACAATTGATTTTAAATTTGGAAAAAGGGGCACACGTTCTCCTTTTTAATAGTACACGATTTTAAATTTATTTACTTCATTTTTCTGTGAATAATAAAGATAAATAGAATGACCTCAGAATTTAAATATATTGTAAAATAGCCATCAATCAATTGAAATCAATTTCAAATTGATTCCAATTGAAAACCTTATTTTTATATATAGTATAGATAGATATTAATTATTTCAATCCATAATAATTATGATATTAAATATAAAAAATTTATTATTATTTTGAGAGGATAATTAATTCGGAAAAAATTAGTAGTTCTTAGACGAAGAATTAATAATAATAATAATAATAATAATAATAATAATAATAATAATAATAATAATAATAATAAATTATTATTATTATTATTATTATTATTATTATTATTCATGGTCAAAATAATTTCATATTATTATTTAAACTATAATATGAATAATAAGAATTATTATAGTTACCATAATAATTTGTGTGGTTATCTTGTCTAATTATTATTACCATAATAATTAAAGATTTTGATCTTGTCTTATTATTATCACCAAAAACAACCTAGTTTTGATCAAAATAATAATTTTACCCAATTAACAAAGATAAAAACTTGTATGAGTTCGTCTAACAGGTCTCTTGTGTTAGACGGGTCAAATAGGATCTAAACCCGCTCAAAAAATCTATCTAAACCCGTCCAAATCTTTTAAAACAGTCAGGTCTACGCACCCTCCCACGTGTACCCACGCACGTATAACCATGTATAAAGTAAAATATCACTATGCATGAAGTAAAGTATCACTAATCATATATCGAAATATCACTTAATATGAATTGAAGTATCATCAACAATGAAGTATTTTTACATGTTAAGAAAAAAACAAATGAATTATTTTTTACATAAATCATAATGTGGGTTTTAATTTAGTTGATTCATTTATCTTCTTTTTTTGTAATACGTTTGTTGATTCTCCAGACATCATGTAGCACTATGTATGAAGTAAAGAATCACTAATTATGCGTTGAAGTATCACTTAATATGAATTGAATTATCATCAAGTATGCAATGTTTTTTTTTTTTGCTATTTATTGTTTAACAAATATACTTTGATTGGTATCTTTAACAAGTCTTGCTCCTTAAAAGATTTATTTAAAACAAAAAATCATGAACTCTTTGTTTTCTTTGAAAAAAAAATCGATCAACAACTAATAATATATAAGTGTCATTACATATGAAGTGAAATTTTACTAGTAAAAAAGTAAAGTATTATTACCTATGAAGCCCCAAACAGTCTCCATTTTTTTTTCTTTATTTTTTTCAGCTTTTTTTAATCTTCATTTTATATTGAGTTCAGTGCATGAACCAACGTGTTATCATTGGGCAAATGAAGTGGGCAAGACGTCAGATAAAAAAAATTAAATTGATTCAATTCAATTTTAGGGTTCACTAATTTCATTTTAAGGTATATTATTCATTTTAAAAAAAATTAAATTAATTCAAAAAATTAAATATATATTTACAAAAAAAAATTAAAAAATTAAAAAATGAAAAAAAAAACTAAAAAGGAAAAGGGGAGGGAGCGGGGCACTAAAACAATGGAGAGAAAAACCACCTCATGAGTCAAAATAGAGATATGTCCAACGTATGAGATCCGTTAGACGGTCTCACGCAAGTGTACCTCATTAACAAAAATACGACTTCACTGACTACATTCGTTTGAAGTGTGTTTGTTGATTAATTAAAAACGATGCAACCAAATATAAATAATATAATTATGACAGTAAACTTGACAACGAATTAGCAATGAATATGCTTGCAATCTACAGATACAGAGATTAAATTGGTTGCATGAGAATTTAGTAGTGACTGGTTTCTATTATAGGCACAAAATTCTGCTAAGAAACACCGTATAACACCATTTGTAGAATTCTATAGCTTTCGCTAGCGCTCTCACAGAGCACTATATCAATTATTCCTCATTTTTCAGGGGGCGTAAATGAAATTAGGTGAATTTTACAAATTACATCAACTAGCAAATAAGTGTTCAATCTATCTTTCTGAACACCGCAACAGAGTGCTTTTTTTTTTTTAATGAAGTCATGGATCACGAGGGCCATCGGAGGACTGGGTCTTCCTCAAATTCCAGTGAAGACCTTCATGGATGCTCCGTAGAAAATCACTTGTTGAATCGATTTGGCATGCGGTGGGAACCGGCCAAGGGGCCATGCTGCACACAAGTGCATCTCCGGGGGCCAACTGTTTCCTGTCCTTGCCATCAAATGACACCCAGGCGTGGCTTCTGCTATTGAAGGGCACGACTACTCTGAGCGTTACATGCTCGGGCAATATCAGAGGCCGAAAGGATAGAGAGTGCGGGCAGATAGGCGTAAACAAAATTCCAGGAACCTGTAAAATATTGACAAATTTGAGTAAAACATATTTTCTGGTCTTAAAACATATGCCTGATATATATAGATGAATGGATTATGTATCATTATTCAGAAGAGAGAATAGTCTTATCCAGATATGAACCAAAAATTCTCATTCAACAGGATGTATGTTTCTAATCCCAAGTAGAATTTTAAGTCATCTAATACAATCAAAACCATAAAGTGCTTTTGAGACAATGTAAGATTCAAGGGGAGAAGGCTTCCGATCATATTATCTCAAGAATGAAATACTTGCCTACTCACATTCTTATTCTGCACTAAATTTTAATTTATCAAGGTGTCTCTTTGATTGACACTCTCTTCCCTTGCATATCTTCGCTACATAAAACAAAGATAACCTAAAAGGCTAAGGGAATTCTGAGATAACAGACTTCAACTCTTCGTGTGGGTTCTAGTTGAATCAATTTAAAACTTTTATGCTCAATGATATATATTCTCATTAATGCAAATTAATGCACCTCCACACATGGAAAAGGAAAATACAAGAACAGATATAAACACGTGTCTCGCATGTATAGAACCCCTCAAATATTTAGTAACTGTTTTTACTAAAGATAGGCGATTAACTGTTTTTACTAGTGATTTTGGATGGTTAATGGTGCATCCAAATGTGGTAGATCCTAGCAACTGATATATGATAGGATCGTCATCGAGTTGGGGACAATGGTTTAATCAAAGGCTTCACCAAGATTTCAAAATCAGCCTAATAAATTATTTTACAGCATCTGATAATACCATTGCTGCTACAACAATAATTGCCTTTTAACCAATGGGTCCATAGCTCAGTGGTAGAGCATTTGACTACAGATCAAGAGGTCACCGGTTCAAACCCGGTTGGGCCCTACATTTTGAATTTAATCTTTTTATTTTATTCTCCATAAACTACATTTTGAATTTAATTAATTCATTTTATTCTCCATAAACTATTCATGCACTTCAATCTATTTATTTTAATACAATTTTATTTTAGTTTACTCCATAAACTATTCATGCACTTCAATCTAGCTTGCAGATTGAAATATTGGATCAAGTTACTAATTAAGTGCAATCCATTTTAATTTATTTTATTACAAGTTGGAAACAAATGTTGAAATAATGGATCAAGTTACAACTAAGTGCAATCAGCATATGATAAGAGTGTCAACGAGTTGGGAACAGAGATTAAATCAAAGGCTTCACCAAGATTTCAATATCAGACTAAAATGTTATTTTGCACCATATATTTTAATTTATTTTATTACTAGCTGGGAACAAATGTTGAAATAATGGATCAAGTTGCAAATTAAGTGCAACTGACATATGATAAGATTGTCAACGAGTTGGGAACAAAGGTTTAATCAAAGGCTTCACCGGAATTTCAATATCAGCTTAATATGTTATTTTGCACCATCTGATAATACCATTGCTGGTAAAATAATAATTGCCTCTTATGCTTCGGCTTGTCATCAAGCTCCTATTGTACATCAAATAAGCATTGATGTTTTTCTCTTTTAATAGAATAGTAGATTACATAACTATTATCCAATGGGTCCATAGCTCAGTGGTAGAGCATTTGACTGCAGATCAAGAGGTCACTGGTTCAAACCCAGTTGGGCCCTTACAGTTTTGTTTTAATTTATTTTTTAAAATTTATTTTTTCTCTACATAATCTATTTATGCACTTTATAATTTATTTTTTCTCTATATAATCTACGTATGCACTTCAATCTAGCTTGCATTTGCATATAGTTTTGTTTTCATTTATTTTTTAAAATTTATTTTTTGTCTACATAATATATTTATGCACTTAATAATTTATTTTTTCTCTATATAATCTATCTATGCACTTCAATCTAGCTTGCATATCGAAATGATGGATCAAGTTACATATTAAGTGCAATAGACATATGATAGGATCGTCAACGAGTTGGCAACAAAGGTTGAAATAAATCAAATAATGGATCAAGTTACAAATTAATATGTTATTTTGCACCATTTGATAATATTGCTACTAACACAATAATTTCCTCTTATGCTTCGACTTATCTACATCAAATTAATAAATAGAATATTATTTTTCATAACTATCAATTAATGGTAGAGCATTTGACTACAGATCAAGATGTCACCGGTTGGGCCTTATAAATTTTATTACTATAATTATTTTTTCCTCCATAAAATTTATGCGCATATTGAAGGAGAATTAAGTGTACCAAATTAAATTTTTTTCTTTTCCCTCCATAAACTATCTATGCAATTGAATCTAGCTTGCATATTGAAGGAAAATTAATTGTATCGAAATAGTTTATTCTTTTAGGGAACTGTACCTAAATAATTTCAATCTTCCCTCAACAGCTTCTAATTGCTAAACAATATTTTTCTAGGTGGGTAATTTTTCCTTTGACAATACAATAATGGATCAAGTTACAAATTAAGTGAAACATACCTGTGGATGGACCATGGAGCCTCCGGCAGCAAGGGAATATGCTGTGCTTCCAGATGTCGTTGACAAAATCAGACCATCCCCTTGCACGCAGGTCACGAAAGAGTTGTCGCAATAGCATTCTAAATTTGTGAGGAACGAAGAAATTCCACGGTCAATTGTTACCTCATTCAGGACTATCATAGGGCCTTCATTCTCATATTCACTTTTGGCCTCATCTCTGATGATATGACACTGCAATCGATGCCTTAATGTGATACTTAAAGGACCACGAAGGATTGAAGAAAGATACTCACGATAATGCTCACTATCTGATTATATTGTTAAGGATAAAATTGATAGGAATGGCAGAAGCTTTCCATAAGATACCAGATTAATGTATTATCATGCAAGTAACCAAAGTTGAGAAACTGAAAGTGCAGAATAAGGAACCCTCTTAGAGAATTAAAGGATACGGAATGGGGTCATGAAACCAAGAGAACCTAAGGAAAATGGCACAATGGGAGGAACTGGACCTTTGAACATGGAAGCAGCCTGCATAAATGAGAGAATTTCGTTGTCATGATTTACTAAAACAGCAATCTGGCTCAAAACTAGATAAGAAAAGGCACTGAGAAATAATGAAATTGGCCATCAACCTCCGGATTCCATCTCTAAAGTTTATGGTTCAAAAATGAAATAACACAAACATGTTCAAGGTACAGTCTAATGAACTGCAATTGCAACAATGGACAAGAAATATACTATTAGGCACTCCAAGATCAAGCCCTAATGTGCAATAACAGAATCACCCTTTAAAGACTCACAACTGTGTCCATGTTTTCTGGTCATACTTACAAAAATAATATCTTTAATTAAGTACATTGAAGTCGCTATAGGAAAATGCATAAGCCACAGCACAGCTTAACTGAAGTTCGACAGCCTTAAACAGTTGAGAACGAAGCCAATATTTTCAAATAACTTCTTTCAACAGAAGAAATTAATAATTGGCATACTGAAAGAGTGAAAGTGAGTATATTTTATCCACCTTCACTCCGGCCTCTGTTGTTTATCAGGGATTGGCCAAAAAAATTTTTTTAGGGGGGTTGGCAGCTGTTCTGATATGAATTAATTACATTTACTGCAGAATAGCAAAGCAACAATTTTAAAGAAACACAATCAACGGAAAGCCCTCGTTTCAATTAAGAAGATTAAGAAGACATACCCATAGGACGGTTCCATCCCCACCAAGGGTTACAATGAGATCAACTTTTGTATGCAGGGTTAGCACATCTTTGTCTGTGGAAGCAAAAACACGTTTAGAAGTCTATGGAATCATTTAGCGCATGATTAGCAAAGAACAAATACTGCCACTATTGAAGACATTTAATGTACTAAAGACGAAACAAATATGCATACTCCTCAAATATGATAACAAAAGAAACAATAACCTCAAATATATCTAGAACTTTTCGAGGAATATAAGGGAAACTACAAGTATTCCATCGAAACAAGGAAATGCAGTTGAAAATGTCTAAATTGGTTCAGTTTTTGGATCATGTTCATTCCTGTTAGCAGAAGGCACATCAACAGCTCGACAACTTCTTGTGAGGATAGTTATCCAACAAACTTAAAAGGATTTATGGCCCAATTCTTCATGTGTACATGAATATATAACTTTCATGTATCACTAGGATTCACAGCATGAATTGTACAATAAATTTAACATGAAAGGCTAAAAAAAGTGCCGACTCACATCTTCATGCATGATGCATCCAAATATGTTATTACTCGTGAATTGTCGGTAACCATTCATTTCTATAGCATAATTCTGCCAGCTACCTTATTGATGAATACAGGAGCACTTTTTTTGTGCCACTTTTACTGATAAGCAACTTCAAGATACCAATTGTAATATCTTCGCAAACTACTTAATGATCTAAAGTAATTAATGGAGCATGATATTTTAAAAGAACTGTCTCATTCTTTCTAATGTAATGACTGTCTCATTCTTTCTAATGTAATGACCAAAACGGTTAAGTACACAAAGACAGACTTTGGACCCATCAGCCAATTAAATTTAGTTCTCATAATACAGACATGATTGATACTTGTAGATGTATTATTCCCTACTTAACAGTGGAAAAAAAACATAGCAGGTACTCAGCAAGGAATAGAAGTGGAAAACTTCATCACATCTATCAACAGATAAAAGTAAGCAAATGACATGAGTGGAACTGTATGAAGAAATCAGGATTATGTTAGATTGTAAAATGAGAGCCAATGGAATTAGAATGGTATGAACGGAATAAAAAAATATCTAATTCCTATGAACCATAGAAAGAAAAGTTAGCTAACCATCTAGCCAGGTTTGTACAAAGTTATAGTAAGATGATTCTGTCAGAAGCTCAGATTTCACTCGCGGCTCCACAAATATATTCAAATTATTCTGCTCTTTCAACCATCTGCAAAGGAGGTACAGGATTCTCTAGTTTTAAAACATTCACGAATTATCAAGAAATAACTTAGTAAAAGGTCATCATAGAGCATCAAATTTCATTGTTTTAACTAGTACTGAATGAGACAACAATAGTATAGACATACATCTTATAGATGAATACAGAGAAGATGTTAAAAGGAGTGGGGGGGGGGGGGGGGAAGGATCTGATGCTCAAGAGAAAACTCACAAAACCAAAATACAGTCATCCACAAAAATGATCCTCAAAATATTGGCAGAGAAACATTTCATTCATGCTGATTAGGAAACTGGCCCACTGGGCAACCAGAATAGATAATTCTACACTTTGATATTAAGGGAATAGATAATCTGAGAATGATTTCGCATCATGAACTTCTCAAGTTTATTGTTGTACCGAAGAAGCTCTGATGAGTTTGATATTTATCTGAAGAAAATGTGCTGTAGGCAACAGAAAATATACAGCATGAAAAACTTAAATGTTAGGAAAAGCATCAGATGAGACCAGACTGAATCATATGCACAAATGCACCATATAGTTCAGAATTTCCCATGTGGCAGCCTGCTTTTATTTTTATTAAGAGAAATAAGTAAATATGTAGTAAGACTAACTCCTTAGCCAGAATGGGTATATGTATATTATGCATATTAGTACTCAGTACTCACAAGCAATTAGGTATAGTAGTGTTATTCTTCACCATTTCCCCATTCATATTTACTTGAAAAGTGTAAGCTTGACGCAAGACACTGATATTATCAGACGAAGTGGGAAATGCACTTCAACCATTCAACTAACTTGTCAACAGTATGCATTGACTGAGTCTCTGACACTAAAGTCTAACACCAAGTCTTAAGACTGTTATCGTACTAACACACAATATAATAGCTAAGGACAGTGAATTTACAATAATAAATCATTCTGGGAACATAGTTACCCCCATCAGATGTCCCTCTTTATGAAAAGCTAGAAAAGGTGATCATATAAGATTACGACAATCACATCATAGAAGTAGCATAGAACACAGTAAAAATTATTTTAAACAATCTTTAAAAGGTATAACAAGTAGATCAAAAGATGCATATTTATGCACGATCATTTTCTCAGTTATATTATGAATACATCAGCAATAAGTCAGCATTCATACTCAAAGCCTTATGTCCATATTATCACATATAAGCTTCTCATTGCCTAAAGTTTTATGAGAGTGACCTTCAGATTTGCTTAATTTTTGTGAAATGCATTACAAAACTAAGAACGAGCCAAATAGGTACGTGAACAAAAAGTGTGTGGGGAATCCTACCTGACCATTTCGAAACATAGGATTCTCACAGATACTGAATTTGGCTTTGTCAATATAAGCACAGTATGTGGCGGTGATTCCCACTTCAAGGAAATCTGAAATAAAAATAATGAGAAAATGTTATCTAATAATACTTAAATTTGATAGTCAAGCAAAATTACGTTTTTAACAGGGAATTTTGAGGAATGGTCAAAGTTGCATATGACACTAGCTATACCTGTTTACTGCTGCGCTCAGCAGTTGTTATATTACCCTTTTCAAAAGACACAACATCATGTTTGTGGCGATCAGATTTTTCACCCTTGCAGTACCATGATAGCTTAAATGATGCCTATCTCCACAAACCAAAACATCAAATTAAATTGCAATTCTTTTTTGCAAAGTCAGAACCAGCACATATAACAAAATTGGGTGCTATATAAATATACACAATTGAGTCTGAGTCCTGCTGCAAAAAGAACCATAGCCATTTCAAGATAAGGGCAATTTTTATACTTACAGCTTTACGTTTTGTTACCTCATGAGTGATGACTTGCAATAATACTAGAGGTGGTAGATGCATAAAGAATGCATGCCAATTTATGCAGATGTCCTTTCTATATACTTTGGTCTCTGACTTATCTCTTTTTTACTTATTGCTTCTTTCTTTCTTTTTTATGAAGAATTTCAGTGCCGTGGTGGTTTGGTAACTATTCTCAACCTAAGTAATTTATAAAGCAAGTAAAGCACATTTGTTTCGAAATATATTGGCAAACAGGAATCTAACTTCTCATAAAACTGAGGAAGCAGAAGCTCACCTTCCTCATCATCTTATTTGAAGCGGCACTGGAGTCAGAATCAGGTTCTCCATCATCAAGAAACTGATGAGCACAAATATCATCTTTACCACTGCATAACTCACATTGATCATTATTTTCATCCAAGATCGCAATGTGACCTTCCAAATTTCTGGCTCTTTCAACGTTCAACTCTCTAGATTGATCTCCCAATGACAGCACTACCATGCAAGCAGAACTTTAGAATTTTTTTCTTAAAATAATATTTAGTTAAAGAGAAACAATACTGAATGTTTGGAATACAATATCTTCCAAGAGATTGCAACATCACTTCACAAAACTTAAAAAAGGAAACTTATAATGAGATCCTTTAAATATTTCAGTTTGTTGGATGCACTTGGAAATTTGATGTTAACAAGTCATATATCTGACAAATCTGAGGAGATAAAATAATGGCCCTGGTATAAACATTGTATAAGAAAGTGAAAATGTCCAAATATAATTTAACTCATTCCTGTGTACATATTAAATGATATCAGTCATATCACATCTGTTGCTTCCCTCATTTTCTGCATGATTTGTGAACCTCTACAACACCAAAGATCAGCCTAGGTTACTTGGGGGGCTATAGAAAAATAAAAAAGAAAAAAATATCACCACCTTTGGTCATTTTAGCTACTTAATTGTGTGCCATTACCATTAATTTTAGCAATTATATGAATAACTTCTTATTTTTTCCAAATTGATACATGATACTATTTTCTAGTGAAATTGAGATGATTTAGCAACTGTAGTTAAAATGTGATTTCCACCAAGGAAGCCATGATGGGTCTGGAGAAAATCAAGTTTCAAACTCTTCTACTTAACTCTGAAATCCTAACTGCAAACTTTTGAAGACACAGATGGCAACAAACTCCCCAACATAACATTGAATCAGTATCCTATCAATCAAATGCAACTTTTGAAAACTCTATTAAATGGAAGAAATGCAGAGGGCATGTCAAGGAGGCTAATCTATACAGTTGATAATCGAAGAAAATCTAGGAAGAAGATTAAGTAACCTAATCTTAACTCTGGCTGCCACATCATCTCAATTTCAATGGAAAATAGTGTCGTGTCAATATGCAAAAAAAAAAAGGGGGGGTAGTTACTTAAATTGCTAAAGTTAGAAGGACGTGATGGAATTAGCCCTTAAATTATATAAGCATAAATGAGTTTGCTATGCAATTTGAAGTTTAAATACTCGTTTCTCTTTTAATAGTCTTATTGATCTTCAAAGAGCTCCAAAGAATAAATAGAAGCAGTGCAATCTTAAGTGCAGAATTCTTTCTAGATGGACAGATACAAGAAGTTGATAATCGATATTACATAATATCGATAGAGTTCTAAGATAAACAACATACAGAAAATGGAACCCCAAATAAATTGAAAAATTAGGCCAACATAATAAGTGAACAATATACTTACTTTGAGATGGCCTAAACAATATTATTTAAAAACATAAAGTAGGCTCCATTTGAATCACAATGTGATTAGCATTCATTTCTTTTGAAGATTAAAACAACTATATATGAGGTGGGAGGACCAAGAAATTAAATTGCCTCCTAAGATTAGACCCACATATCACTATGGTACAAAGCTTAAGTCAGCTTTCAGGGGAGATGTAAAGAATGAGAAGAAATCACAATTCAGACCTACAGTAGTATGAAGGAATATCTTGAGTTTCTTCTAACCTGTTTCCTCAATACACTCCAGCTCTCCTTTCGAGATCTTGTAACTTATCAGATGTATTAAGCTTTACCTAGTGGACAATGCCACTTAGAATATGGTGATTAAAGTTTTAACAAATCAAGCTGACTACCAAACCTCGGCTTAATAGCAAGAGCACTTGACTTTGTTATTAACAAGTAGATCAATCAGCATATCAAAGTTAGGCAGCAACTTAACCATATCTCCTGTGCTGTGTATTGCTCATTGCCGAAACAAATCAACCCAAATGGATAATCTAAGTAACCAAATAAATAAGATTATTAGGTATACAGTGATCAATAAAGTTTTGGTCTAAATTCATCCAACCCTATGTCCTGTAAAGAGAATTTAACTAATCTTATTTGATTTGTCAGCTTTTCAAGATCAATTTTCAAATTGTCACACCTCAGACAAGATCCAAATGCCCAATACCTAAATATAACGTGATTCAAATAGAAAAGGATGGGTCACTTAAAAATGTTAAGTCAAACAGATTTGACATGATGCAGATATTCAAAATAATAAAGAAATACTCCTTTTCATATATTTTCATTTGAAAAGTAGAGCAAAAGAGAACAGATCTGCATAGAAAGGGGAGGATTCAAACCTCCAAACTCACTGCTTATATTGTATTTTAGCATGTCATTTTTTAACCTTCAGCAGATAAGGCCAACTCAGGAAAAAAAAAATCTTAAAAAACAATGTTGAATAATGCAATTTTATAATCTCAAATAAAAATAAAAAATAATGTAATGTAATTTTAAATTACCAACGCGTTCAGGTTGTTAAGAACTCGACATTATATGCGACCATAAATTAGAGGTCAAAGACTCAAACATAGAATACTACAGCATGCAGTGTGAAAATAACCTTTCTTCTCCAACTGCATATTATGTTCCCTCGCCAGTTCATATTTACGCTTCCATTCAGCAGCCTCAGCTTGAGCAGAAGCCTTACCTTCTGTCACCCTTCTCAGTGCTTTCGCAACAGCTAAAACCACATTTAATCCAAATTTTAGTAATATTTTGTTCCAATAGTGGGTAGGACCATAGCATATATATTTCCACATCTAAAGACTCACTTCGCAAAGCCTCGGAGAACTCAATCAGATGATCGTCAATCCCTTGGACAGGAGGCTGTTGAATAAGTTCCTCTATAGATTTTTCAGAGCTCAACACAGAGGTAGAATCGAAAAATCCATTATCTGCTGGTGGCATGCTTCCATTACCCTATTTAGAGAAGCAACTTAGTCATAAAAAATCTGATTTTCTTTCTTATTGGGAGACTTGTAATTGTTTGGTCATAGACATTGGGGCAACTTTTGGAACAAATAAATGCCAAATGCAGGAATTTGATCTAATTAAATATGCAGTAAACCAAAATGAATACACACACCTTGATTCACAAATTGTCATTACAGTAACTTATCTTTCAATCCGTGATCTATTAATTTGATTATGGAAAGATTTAGCCTTTTCCAGCAGTACCCCTTAGTCAACAGCAGCTTAATTAAATATGACCACACGAAAACGCATTAAAGTCTATGATGAACTGCTTAGATATATAATCAACACTAAATTTATCAACCTAAAAATACTGAAAAGAACATCCCCTCCAGACTAGGAGATTAAAATTTACAATTAATCTTTCAAGAAGCAAGGGACGCCTAAATTCACGAGACAAGTATCAAAATTATATATAAAAAAAATTATAAATAAAATTACGAATTCGAATATGCAAGAAGATTCTAGAATTCTACAGTAAACTAGTCAACTAAAACAGAAAAACTCAAAATCGCCACTAGCGATCAACAATTCAAATCGAGAAACAAAAGAGCACGTACGCAGGTGGAGTTGCTGGGAGACATTGGGTTCTGTTAGAAAACCACCTCAACACAGAGATAGCTGAAAGCTGGTCAAGAAGGGACGACCAGAAGAGAGAAAAAATGGGAAGAGAAGCTGTGTTTCGTTACATATGTATACAGATACATGTAAATAATATGCAATTAGATAAAAGATTCATGGACGTGGTGGTGAGTGGAACACATGGAAAATGAAGGTTCCCCCGGCTTAGTTGGGTGGGAGTATTTCCTTTATGTGAGAGGAGAGAGAGGAGAAGGCTGGCTGGTGAGTCTGAGCTGCTGGGACCCACATACAGACGCGTGGAAATCCATGGATGAATGAGAAGCAGAGCAGATAAATTATGAAGTCAGGTGTATGTATTGCATCAGTCCGTTGTTCAACCGACACGTGTGGCTAATCTATTAATTTTAGTTATTTATATTCTATTCTATTATTTTTACTTTGGTTAATAATAAAAATTTCAACACTTTAATTATCATATTGTGATATTTCAACTATTTACTGTGACTGAGGGATGCCCAAAGGTTTATCCAGTAGGTCAGAGTGTTTCATATTATACTTTTTGAATGATTCTAGGTATTTTATGATGCCATATTGGCAATTTATAATATATTTTTTCAATATTTATATTATTAATCAAGAACTACAAACCCATTTTAGATTATCGAGAAATTTTATCCTAGTACACCAATCATTAATATATTTTAATATCTTTTTATTATCTATAAAATACAATTTTATTAATTTTTAAATAGTGTGTTAGTTGTTGGGTAGGGTAGAATTTCATGATCGACTATCCATTTTTTTTTAAATCAAAAGTCCACAATGCTTCGTTAGTATAAGTTATAAATCATAATTGGATAGAAATAGATTTTAATTAATAAATTCCAATTTGATGGATTAAACCAGAATAATTAAGTATTAACTAAAAAAGAAAATTAATTTATAAAAAATAATTATAAATCCAATTGGGATCAAATAAACCTTAATAGCAATAGCAATATAAGGGCTTGTTTGCTAGGTAGTATAAGGTTATAATAGATACCTATTACACCCTAATATCATGTTTGCTGGCAATAATAAAGTCAATGATTATGCAAGTGTCCGACATGTGTTAATCATTTATATAGTATAGCATATCACACCCTGCAGGTGGGATATATAATATCATACATAATTATTAAAAATTGCAGACTAAAATAGCCTTGCAGATATTAATTAAAAATCCTATTATAGAATATTTACACAATGTATAGTAACTAATTAAATGATATTTTAGTAATTGAACTTTTATATAGAATCTAATATATCTAAGCAAACTAAATATTATTAATACACCAAAACAAACATGATATTGATATCTTATACGGTATAACGCATCCCATGTTAAACATATTCAACCTTATACCATACTGTCTAGCAAACGAGCCTTAAGTGTACTACGCTAACATTATGATATCATTTCATTAGCACAGTGAATACACTGTTTTAGTATATAACAAATATTTTGTTAGCATATGTTGCATGATATTGATGAAACATTATTATAATCTAATGACGACATTCACAACTTAAATTTGTATAAAAATGAATCTTTTGTATTTTTGTCCATATTTTTCTTCTTAAAACGCCCTTCTGGTATCTTAATTAAAAGAGTATGAAGAGAGAGCCTTAATTTGATATACATATATATGTGTGTGTGCGCGCTGAATTATATTAAAAACGAGCAAATCATGATCATTTAAAAATTTTAAGAAGAAATTTGTAAAAATGACGACATCATCGTTTATGTCATCATTTTAAAAGGATCTGTCAACCATACCATTAATTCTTCCTTTTCTGCCTTTTATTTTCGAAATTATCACCGTTTTTTATATTAAATTTCAACTATTAGATCATCTCATTGGATAATGTAAAACGGGCTCTTAGTTCTTATATTAGAAAAAAGTTTATTTTTGATCTCGTCCATCTCTCTATTTAAATCACCCTGGTGTGTAAATTATAAAGCAATCTCCCACCACACACCCTTCAAAATTTAACGGTCTAGATTTGGTCAAAGAGGCGGTGACATTACTATGAACTTCAAAAAATGAGGTGGCATTTTGGTAATTTTTGCGTCAAGGTCAAAATTAAAAAAAAAATCTTTCAATACAAGTGCAACGAAAATACAATCATATGCTAACGAAACAGTATCACTTCATACACACATCTAAATTTAAACTCAAATTTTATTTTGTTAATAAATAATTAAATGATGAGTTATATATGGTTTGAAAGCTAGTCAAGTCCAATTTTCAACAAAAAAAAATCAAAAAAATATTAATCGTCGACAAAGTTATTGTTGTTTGATTGAAGGTTGTTAGTAGTATTATTTGACTTCAATCAACTACAGTATTGCTTCATTACCATTATGTAATGCATAATTATAATATTTTCATTATCATATGTCAGTGCTACGTTAACAATGCATTAGCATTGTCATCCAAAAATATATTAATGCATTAATGTATTATTCGATGTTAATATAATTGATAATAATGAAGCATTTGTCATATATTAATGAAGCACATTCTAATTTGGATGAAATAAACTCTTATAGCAATATAATTGATGCTAACGAAATATATTCTAATTGGGATGGAATAAATTCTTATACCAATATTTAATTGATACTAACGAAATATTTGTTATATGCTAACGAAGCATACCAAATTTTGATTGAATAAACTTTTATAACAATATAATTGATGTTGATGAAACATTTGTCATGTGCTGACAACGTATTTTGAGCTTGAGCATGAATGAAAAATGAATCTTTTGTATTATGTATTCAGATTTTTTTAGATGAACATATGCTTCTATGATCTTAATTAAATGAAAGATAATTAAAAGACTTTTAATTTGATATATTATTTTCGTAAATTCGATTAAAAAAGAGAGAATTATGATCATTTGAAGTTTTTAAGAAATTTTTGAACTCTTGAGTCAACATGACATCAACGTTTTAAAAAAGAGGAAAATAGCCCAACATCCATAAAAATGGTGAAAATTGCAAAAAAAAAAAAAAAATGTCACCGTGTGTGGATTTAATCTGGAGCGTCATTTTTTTAGGTGGATGGTAGGAGATTGATTTTCCGTTAACACAATAGGGAATGAGATTTACATTTGATCAATTCATTATATATATATAAGAGGGTTAGCGTGCATACATAACCCTAGTGTGTAAATTATGAATAAATCTCAACCATCCAATGAAATGATTCGATGGATTGAAAAAGAGATCTCAAGTTATTTCGAAAATGCAATGTTAAAATTCATCATACAGATGCTTAAATCAACATTAACGATGTTATTTCATTTCAAAAATTGAAAAATGATGGTTGCAATTTTGTAAATTAAAAAATAGCGGTGACAATTTTGTAATAAATGTTAGAAAATACAATGCTAAAATTCAACATACATATACTCAAATTCGACATACAAATGCTAAATCTAGCATGTGTATCTCATAGGGAAAAGGAAAGATCTTGCTCATCCATCTAATTAAGTTAAACGCTCCATATTGATCCATAATTTATATACTAAATTAATATTTAAATTTGATCTCTTCCCTATATTGGATATATATGGGGGGTGGATTATCATATGCATTTCGCTTAGTGTGAAAACTGTATACTATGCTTATTTACTATAATTTTATTGCTTATCTTAGTGTATTTTAGTACTAATTAGCACTAAATACAATTAACACTGACAGACAATAAAATAAACAATAATAAATAACTAGCACACGTTCTCACACCAAAAAGAGTGTTCATTCGAACCAAATCACACACACACATACATATGTTAAGTATGAGGAATGACTAGAGGGGTGTAAGTGAGTCGGGTCAACTTGTAAATTACTTGGGATTGACTCTAGAAAAAAACTCGAAATCAACACAAGATTGATAGAGTCGAGCTTGATCTCTAGCTCCACAATGTCGCTCGTTAGGCTCGCGAGCCTCATGGAACCTAAATAGGCTTCAATATATTTATATTTTTACCCTTAATAGTTTAATTATTTAAACAAATAACTAATTTAATTTTTAGTTTATTCTTAATAATAAAAATAAGTAATATAATTTATATTTTTTAATATTAATTAACAATCGAGTCGATCTTGAGCTTGACGAGTTTGCTACCAAGTCAAACTCGAGCTTGAATTCAAAAAACTAAGTCTCAATTAAGTTCGATCTTCGAATTTTTTTAATTGGGTTCAAATTTAAATATGATATTATTCAATTCGGACTCGACTTGATTACACGTCTAAGGATGACGAGAATGAGAGAGAATGGAGTAGTCACGAAGATTTTGGCAGGTGGCTTGATCGTTTACTTCAGTTTTTTTTTTTTTATATATAAACTAAAATATAAGTGAAAAACAAAACGAAAAAAACAGCATAAGACTACGCATGCCTATTCCAGTCAACTACTATAATATTTTCACTCTCGTGATCAATGCGGTACATAAATAATGGCTGCGAAGATTCTAGCTCTAGCTCTAGCTCCAGTATTTTAATTTTCTTAAATATTGAGTAAGTCAATCGGCGACTTTTTATATAAATGATCAACTAATGTCTAGCGTAAGGATAGCAATGGCTAAGGGTACAAGTGAATTGAGCTTAGCCACTCTTGAAGTATTTGGGATTGATTTGATTAAAATTTAAATTTGATTTGAGGTAAGTTGAGTCGAGTTTGAATTGGAACTACTCGAATAATTATAAAGCTCAAGCTCAACAATATTAGCTAGACTTAGGCTCGTAAGCCTTATCGATCTAATCGAACTAGACAATAATTATAATTTGGGGAAATATATATATATATATATATATATATAGGAAAAATTATCTTTAAATTGGAATAGACAAACAATATTTAAAACATATGAGTTATTTGGGTAATACAATACCCATTGTATGGGCCCACAAAATCTGATTTTATTCTAAAAAATTTAAACCTTTTGTACTTCTAACTTGTAAGAAGGAATAAATATGATAAGGTTTGAATTAATCCCCCCCAACAACCCTCGTCTCTCGCTCTATATCCCCATGAATATCCACCATTTGGAAATATAAAAAAAATAACTGTTACTCTCTCACTCTCGATCTCAACCAGAACTAGGGTTTCTCTCCCCAATATCGTCACTGCTCGAGAACGAGGAAAACATGTTGGAAAATCTCTCTCTCTCTCTCTCTAACTCACGACATTTCTCATCCCAGTTAATCATATCCTCCGACGTTGGAGCAACGAATGAGAACACCGCCAGAGACGTCTTCATCCTCTCAAGTAGGTTTCAGGTTTTTTTAAAAAAAATTCATACATAGCGTGTATGATTTCTAGACAAATGGTTAATATTGCAATGGTTTGTTTTGTTAAATTTTGCAATAGTTGGTTTTGCTTAATAATAATCGTAGCCCAAAAATAATAATTGCAGCCCTAAGATTAGTTTTAGAAATTAATCGTAGCCCAATTAACTCTTAATCATAGCACTTAAATAATAATCATAGCTTAATTAAAAACTAATTGTAGCACTTAAATAATAATCGTAACCCTAAGATTAGTTTTAGAAATTAATTGTAGCTCAATTAAATCTTAATCGCAGCACTTAAATAATAACCGTAGCTCTTAAAAAAAAATTGTAGCTCTTAAAAAATTAATCGTAGCTCTTGAAATATTAATCGTAGCTCATAATATTAATCGTAGTTCTTTAAAAATTAATCGTAGTCATTAAAAAAATAATCGTAGATCTTAAAAAAATTAATCGTAACTCTTTAAAAATTAATCGTAGCTCTTAAAAATAATCGTAGCACTTAAATAATAATTGTAGCACTCCGAAATTGTTCAAATGCCTCACAACCACATACACGACTATCTCGACAGTCTGTTCGTGAAGCACATCGAGCAAATTTGCATCATCTTGCAAAGAAGCCCTGATCTATCTGCTGTTGTTGGTGCTCTTCATGTAAAATAATTGATACTACACCGTACTCGGATCAGTCTGTAATAACTTGTGCACCTCTCTGACCAGAGCTAAAATACAGTTTATCGGCTCACATCACCACAAGTTTCTCATCACCATCTACGCATTCTGACATCTCCCATTGAACACTATATCGTACAATAATGCGACGTCTAACAATTTGCATTTTAAAAGCTACGATTAATTTAAAAGCATTGCTACGATTAATTTAAAAAAATGCTACGATTATATTTAAAAATACTACGATTATTGAAAAATGCTACAATTATATTTATAAAAGCTACGATTATATTTAAATGACACGATTATATTTTACAAAAATAATTGTAGCATTTTTAAAAATTAATCGTAGTTTTTAAAATATAATCGTAGAATTTTAAAAACTAATTGTATATATACGATTGATTTTTAAAATTAATTATAGCTTTTTAAATGTAATCGTAGCTTTTCAAAAATTAACCGTAGCTTATAAAAATTAATTGTAGGATTTTGAAAAAACACTCGTAGGCATTAGCTTTAATAGTAGACATTAACTTTATAAATAATTGTAGACATTACACTTAATTGTATATATTAGTTGTATAAATAATCATAGTTCAAATTTATAATTAATCGTAGTCATTACCTTCAGTTCGTATTTCAAATTTATAAAGAATCATACCAATTATAAATACAATTGATTTGGACCCATATACAATGTTATATATATATATATATATATATATATATTGTACACACACACACACACATATAGTTGTTGTGTAGTGAGTAATAAATGTCAAAGTACACTTACCTATAATGATGCGATCCTCGCCGGCACACGACAAAGAAAGCTTTTGAACTTCCCATCAGTTTCGCCGATTTGGATGGATGGATCCAAACCCTAGCCTCACAACGATGTTGAACCACGAATTAGTTGAATTCGTAACCCGCGATCAATTGGAAACACGAACTTGGATTGGATGTAGACGCCACAAGCGGGGATGATGAACCCGTTTGATAAGTCGAAATTGAATCTCACAAATATTATGAAATTCAGATAAAAGTTCTCGAGAGAGAAAATAAACTCACAAGTTTATAATTGAATTCAATAATGGTGTGTTTCATAATGTTCACAATGGATCCCTATTTATAGTGTAGGGATGGACGAAATCTAATGCTAAAAGGACTTTAAAAATCTGCTCCAAAAAGAATTCTATCTAGACTAGGAAACTGCCTAACTAGAATCCTATCCAAAGTAAGAAACTACCTTAAATAAATCCTAGTCAAACTATGACTCTTAAAAACCGAAAATTAAGAAATAAAATAAATAAAAATCTGACTAAATAAATACTATAGTCTAATAAACCAATCCCCTTAATTAAAATATTAAGGACCGATAATACTCCTAGTCAGTATGGGCATACTGACTGTCGCGCGGTATGGGCATACCGACTGATTTCCATCTTCATGCAATGCACTCTAACTCCAACCCTTGATAACCTTGTGCCGCTATCAACACCTTCCAGCTTGGTTCCCCCTCATTGGTTCCTTCCATGGGTTTCCTTGACACCTCTTGTTCCCAAACCTCTCGTATGAACCCGTTGAGGTTTTCCTTGAACCTCTTAGCTCGCGATCGCGTCACGGGTCCTTCAGGCACCTTGATTGGATCCGACACCTCCTTAGCTCGGAGCTTATCATTCCCCTCCTCTTGAAAAGGATTTGTCCTCAAATCCAGCTCGTCACCTACATCAAAAGGACTTAAGTCAGCAACATTAAATGTAGAACTAACCTTGTACTCACTGGGCAAGTCCAATTTGTAAGCATTGTCACTAATGCGCTCAAGGACTTGAAATGGTCCATCGCCTCTAGGTAACAGCTTGGATCTCCGTTGAACCGGAAACCTTTCCTTCCTCATGTGCAACCAAACCCACTCGCCGGGTTCGAACATGACCTTCCGTCGCTCTTTGTTGGCTTTCTCGGCGTACTGCTCGGTTCTCCTTTCGATGTTTGCTCTAGCCTTCTCATGGATCTGTTTAACAAATTCAGCTTTCTTTTTCCCATCCAAATTAGTGAATTCTTGCACAGGCAAAGGAATTAAATCCAAGGGAGTTAAAGGATTAAAACCATATGCGATTTCAAATGGTGAAAACTGAGATGCAGAATGAACAGACCTATTATATGCAAATTCTACATGCGGCAAACATTCTTCCCAAGTTTTTATGTTTTTTTTTATCAATGCCCGCAACAACGTAGATAAAGTCCTATTTACTACTTCCGTTTGACCATCAGTTTGTGGATGACAAGTAGTAGAAAACAACAATTTAGTCCCTAACTTACACCACAAAGTCTTCCAGAAATAACTCAAGAACTTAGCATCACGATCAGACACAATTGTTTTAGGCATACCATGCAAACTCACAACTTCCCGAAAGAACAAATCAGCTATATGTGCCGCATCATTAGACTTAGAACATGCAATAAAATGCGCCATTTTAGAAAATCTATCAACAACCACAAAAATAGAATCATGACCACGTTTACTCCTAGGCAATCCTAACACAAAATCCATAGATATGTCAAT
The DNA here is from genome assembly GCA_026008535.1 of Perilla frutescens. Taxonomy (NCBI): domain Eukaryota; kingdom Viridiplantae; phylum Streptophyta; class Magnoliopsida; order Lamiales; family Lamiaceae; genus Perilla; species Perilla frutescens. Next base: position 48,382,962 of record BRKX01000012.1, read on the forward strand.
CCAAGGCGATGTAGGAATAGGCAAAGGCATGTATAAACCATGTGGTTGGACTCTAGACTTAGCTTGTCGACATGTAACACATTTAGCACACAGTTTTTCCACATCATGCTTCATATGAGGCCAAAAGAAATGTTCTTGCAAAACAGATAAAGTCTTAGCTACTCCAAAATGCCCCATAAGACCCCCACTATGTGATTCCAACAATAATAACTCACGCATGGAACAGTTAGGCACACATAATTTATTCTCCCTAAATAAATAACCATCTTGCCTATAAAACTTTCCATATCCATATTTCTCACATGCAATATAAATATCCTTAAAATCATCATCATCAACATATAATGATTTAATGCACTCAAACCCTAGTAATCTAGCATCCAAAGTAGAAAGCAACATGTACCTTCTAGACAATGCATCGGCTACTACATTTTCTTTACCTTGCTTGTATTTGATGACGTATGGAAATGTCTCGATGAATTCCATCCATCTTGCATGTCTTTTGTTCAACTTATGTTGCCCCCTAAATGCTTCAACGACTCATGGTCGGTATGGATCACGAACTCCTTGGGCCATAAGTAATGTTGCCACGTCTGCAATGCCCGCACTAGTGCATACAACTCCTTATCATACGTCGGGTAATTTGCAGTGGCGCCTCCTAACTTCTCACTGAAGTATGCAATTGGTCGAACCATTTGCATCAAAACTGCACCAATACCAACACCGGAAGCATCACACTCAACCTCAAAAGTTTTAGAAAAGTCAGGAAGAGATAGTACCGGTGGGTGTGTCAATTTTTCCTTGAGTGTTTGAAAAGCTCGTTCTTGAGCTTCCCACCATTTGAACTCCACGTTCTTTTTGATCACCTCAGTCATTGGGGCTGCAATGCTACTGAAGTGTGGCACAAAACGGCGGTAGAAACTCGCCAATCCATGAAAACTCCGAACCTCTCCAACATTGGTAGGCGTCGGCCATTCTTGGATGGCTCGCACCTTCTCTTCGTCCACATGTACTCCATCTGCACTCACAACAAAGCCAAGGAAAACAACCCTATCGGTGCAAAAGGTGCACTTTTTAAGGTTAGCATACAATTGTTCTTTCCTTAAAGCTTGTAAAACATTCCTCAAATGATCTTCATGCTCATCCACAGTTTTACTATAGATCAATATGTCATCGAAATAAACCACAACAAATCTACCTATGAAAGCACGTAGAACATGGTTCATAAGACGCATAAAGGTGCTAGGAGCATTTGTTAAACCAAACGGCATAACTAACCATTCATACAATCCAAGTTTAGTAATAAATGCCGTTTTCCATTCATCCCCCTCTTTAATTCTAATTTGATGGTACCCACTACGTAAATCAATCTTAGAAAATATACAAGCACCATGCAACTCATCAAGCATGTCATCAAGACGGGGTATAGGATGTCGATACTTTACCGTGATGTTGTTGACGGCTCTACAGTCGACACACATACGAAGGGACGAGTCCTTCTTGGGCACGAGCAAGACCGGGCTCGCACATGGGCTCAAACTCTCCCTCACTTGGCCTTTTTCCAATAGCTCATGGATTTGTCTTTCGAGCTCCTTTGTCTCCTCAGGGTTGCTTCGGTACGCCGGCCGGTTGGGTAAAGTGGCGCCGGGCACAAAATCAATTTGGTGCTCGATTCTCCTTATTGGTGGCAAACCGGGTGGCATCTCCTCGGGAAACACATCATCAAATTCCTGCAAGAGAGATAAAATAGGACTTGGCAAAGATTTGTCAATTTTGTTAGTTTGTAGCAAATCTCTGCGGACCATCAAATACATGGATTTCTCATTTTGCACGGCTCACTTGATGTCACTTGTTGTGGCAAAACAAGATCTTCGGGCTTTCTCCTTCGGCTCAACAGTCGCCGCTGCCCGCTCCTTCTTCTTCATGGTCTCGGCTTCTTCTTGTAGCTTCACTTGGTCCTCATACACTTGTGAAGGTGTTAGAGGAGCTAGTGTCACCGTCTTCTTGTTAAGCACGAAAGAATACTTGTTTGTGAAGCCATCGTGAGTCACCCTACTATCGAATTGCCATGGACGTCCTAACAAGACGTGTCCGGCTTGCATGGGTACTACGTCATAAAGCACTTCGTCTTCATATTTGCCAATTCGAAATGGCACTCGAACCTGCTTGTTCACCTTGGTCTCTCCACTGTCGTTCAACCATTGTAGCTTGTATGGCTTAGGATGCTTGAGAATCGGCAATCCTAGCTTGGTCACCATCACAACACTAGCTACATTAGTACAACTTCCACCATCAATAATCATACTACATACCTTATCCTTGATGTGGCATCGGGTATGGAATATGTTCTCCCTTTGCGCCTCGTCAACACTTTTGGTGTGCAAGCTTAGAGACTTGCGTGCAACCAAAACAAGTGACTCGGGTGCTGTGTACTCCTCCTCCTCGTCGCTTGACTCTGATAATCCGGGCATCTCCGGATCAACCTCCTCATCATCCGTCACGATCTCCCCATTGTCCTTCAAAATCATCACACGCCGGTTTGGACATTGATTGGCTATGTGACCTCGACCTTGACACTTGAAGCATTTGATGTCTCGGTTTTGGCTCCCGAGCGTCTCTTGATGATTGGTTGTAGTCGCCGTCACCGCTTCCTGCTTCGGCTTGGTGAACGGCTGCTTCTCCTCTTTCTTGCCTTGGCTTGCCGACTTCCATGGGGTAGAATTAGAAGTCGAGTTAGACTTCCATGTAGATGAATTTCCTCGAGTCGAGTTACCCCTCCTCTTGAGTTGATTCTCTACTTTTATCGCCATTTGCAGCACATCTTCCATCTCCACATACTGTTGCAACTCCACCACCTCCCGGATCTCCCTATGCAAACCTGCAAGAAAACGAGCCATGGTGGCCTCTCTATCCTCCTCCACATCTGCTCGAATCATCGCCACCTCCATTTCCTTGTAGTACTCGTCCACAGTGTTCGTACCTTGCCTCAAGGTTTGGAGCTTGTTGTAAAGCTCTCTGTAGTAGTGATTAGGCACGAATCTCTTTCTCATCAACGATTTCAGATCGTCCCACGTCTCCAATGGCCTTTCCCGATTGCGCCGTCGACTGATGGTCAATTGGTCCCACCAATTGATGGCATAATCAGAAAACTCCACTACCGCTAATTTGACCTTCTTCAACTCTGAATAGTTGTGGCAGTCAAATAACATCTCCATCTTGCGCTTCCACTCCAGATACGCGGCTGGATCATTTGTACCTTTGAACGAAGGTACATTCATTTTTATGTTGCCCAAGTCGTCATCTTCTCGGGCTCTGCCTCTTTTTTGGCCTCCAGTCACCGACTGTCTATCTTCCTCATCCTCATCTTCCTCGAACTCTTCATATTCTCTTCTTTGCCGTTCGACGTGTGGATAACATCGTGGTTCGATTATTCTTCCACGTCCGCCTCTTCCACCTTGACCTCCACGGTTCTCTCGGAGAGCTGGTTGTGATTGCTCCTGTATTGACTCCTCCATCTTGTCGATCCGCTCATGTAACACTTCCATTTCGGCTTTAAGCAGCTTTGATAGATGCTGCTATAGGGCCTCCACGGTATTTGAATCGAACGCCAGGTTTAATTCTCCTTCTGAACCTCCAGCGGTGTTACCTTCAGTACCTGCATTTTTCTTAGACATTTTTTTTTTGGCTCTTTTTTTTTTCGGCCCCTTTTTTTTGTTTTTTTTTTAATATCACAATGAATTCAAAAGATATATTACAACGAAAATTTAAATGAAAAAGCTGAACAAATTAATTCCTACCAAGATTTCTAAGCAATAAAACGCCTACAATTATCTACGCACTCAGTTCCTACGGATGTCTAAACTCTCAATTTCCTCTCCAAAGAAATCAAATCCAAAAAAATCAAAATATCCGAATCGATTCAAACGACCTATCTAAGGTTCAACAACCAAATAACGGAATGCGTCTCCAAAATCCAACAAGAACGAAAAACTAAAATCGAACAAAAACTTTGTTTTTTTACTGTTCACGTGTACTGTTCACGCCTCTTTTTTTTTTTTGGTGAACGGCTTTTTTTTTTTTATAAAGAACGAAAATTTAAAGACAAAATTTAAAGGATAGATGGAACCTGATACAAAGCCGAAGCTTTGATACCACTTGATGCGATCCTCGCCGGCACACGACAAAGAAATCTTTTGAACTTCCCAGGACTTGTATGAGTTTCGCCGATTTGGATGGATGGATCCAAACCCTAGCCTCACAACGATGTTGAACCACGAATTAGTTGAATTCGTAACCCGTGATCAATTGGAAACACGAACTTGGATTGGATGTAGACGCCACAAGCGGGGATGATGAACCCATTTGATAAGTCGAAATTGAATCTCACAAATATTATGAAATTCGGATAAAAGTTCTCCAGAGAGAAAATAAACTCACAAGTTTATAATTGAATTCAATAATGGTGTGTTTTATAATGTTTACAATGGATCCCTATTTACAGTGTAGGGATGGACGAAATCTAATGCTAAAAGGACTTTAAAAATCTACTCCAAAAAGAATTCTATCTAGACTAGGAAACTGCCTAACTAGAATCCTATCCAAAGTAAGAAACTACCTTAAATAAATCCTAGTCAAACTATGACTCTTAAAAACCGAAAATTAAGAAATAAAATAAATAAAAATCTGACTAAATAAATACTATAGTCTAATAAACCAATCCCCTTAATTAAAATATTAAGGACCGATAATACTCCTAGTCAGTATGGGCATACTGACTGTCGCGCGGTATGGGCATACCGACTGATTTCCATCTTCATGCAATGCACTCTAACTCCAACCCTTGATAACCTTGTGCCGCTATCAACACCTTCCAGCTTGGTTCCCCCTCATTGGTTCCTTCCATGGGTTTCCTTGACACCTCTTGTTCCCAAACCTCTCGTATGAACCCGTTGAGGTTTTCCTTGAACCTCTTAGCTCGCGATCGCGTCACGGGTCCTTCAGGCACCTTGATTGGATCTGACACCTCCTTAGCTCGGAGCGTATCATATAATGATTGAGTGCGAGACAAAGTTTGTCATAAAGATATTTGAGACATTAACAACCCAAATTGCCCACAAAATTCCATATTCTTAAAAGTTACTTTTTTCCCCAATCCCTATTTACTTTTGCCCATTTTTATCCATTTACAATTATAATTTTACCCTTAATATATATTTTAATTATTACATATATAACATTAATAACAAAATTGTTTGCATTTTAAGTTAAATATAAATGATTTTTTATTTAATATCAATACATAACCGAATTGAATTGAGCTCAACGGAGCTCAAATTTGTGACTAATCGACTCGATTACACTCCTAACAATGTTTAGGGAATGAGTAGGTTACTATAATACATGTTCATATGTATTTATATTTACAAAAATGGATTAATTATCTCTAAAATCATGTTTACCTATTTTTTTATTATTATTTTAAGCATCACATTTAAATCCTTGTAATTTTATCATAAATTAAAATGTTTTTCTTAAATTAGTGTTGGACGTTGAATTAAAAATGACAGAACAAAGGGACATGCACACGTGTAAGAGTCTCCGGTATTGAAAACGACGTCATTTTATTTGCATATCCAAACGATATTGTTTCGCGAAAAAATCTCAAATTCTATGTTCTTTCAATCTATAATGTTTATGATAAAATTCGGGAACAACGTAGTTTGGATGTTATTCAGAGGCGTCACCGAGGGGAGGCCATCTAGGCATGGGCTTAGGGACTCCCCCACAATTAGGGTCTCAATTTGTTTTTAAATTTATTAATTATATATTAAAATAAGTATAAGTATACCTAAATTAAAAACAAAATAAGCCAAAACTTTATACACAAGAAAGAAAAAAAGGCAAATATATCAGAAGAAAAAGAAAACACATTAGAAGCTATAGCATAGAAGACTAAGATTAGAAAAAGAGGAAAAATTGTGTACTGCAACATAACTATTCTATTGGCACTCTTAAGGTATGATTTTTTTCTATTCTTCTATTCTAGTAAATTTTGTGGGTATTGACGTATTGTATATTGATATATTTATATTATTTTTTAAGATTCACGTGGTGAATTATGCTGGACAAAAAAAATTCGAATCGGAAAGTTCAAAAAAAAAGAAAAAAGAAAGACAAGAGGCCATTACGAAATCCTTAGCCGGATCCATGGATAAGTACGTAAAATCTACTACGATTCCTATTGTCGAAGTACCTATTGCACTCTGGCATAGCATTGAAGATTCAAACCCGGAGTTGCAAATTAGAGGTCCAGTTACAAGGTTACGAGCTAAGCAACTTCAAGGTTACTTTCAAGGATATGTGCGAAAGAAGCTCGAGGAAGAAATGAATATTCAAAGCCACTCCAAGATCATTACAATGCTTTCACTTGAAGAGGAGGATCATACTTGTATGGATTGAAGCATACTTGGCCGCTTATTTGAAGATTTCAAGTTGATGCCAATCCAGGAGGTTATGGCGAATAAGGCGTGACCATGTCTTATTTACCAGAAGCTGTTCGAAAATTAAATAGAGTTTTATTTAATTTATTTAATTAGACCATAGTATAATTCAGTTTTATTTAATTAATTTGGTTGATATTTTCGGTCATATTAGTTGTAGTTTGACTAGGATTTTAGATAAGGCAAGATCTACAAGTTCTACCTTAAATAGAATTCTAGTTTAGGAAATTACCTAGTCTAATTCTAGTTTGATTTAGGCTCTAGATTTTCGGCCCTTATCCCTTTAATTTTCGGTCCCTCCTATTATTATAAATAGGGGATCCATGTGACATTGATACTGTAGACTATATTTGATTATTAAGCCTTTGCTTTCAATATCGTCTCTCCCCGTTTAATCTTTTGTGAGTTTAGATAATTAAATTCATACTCTTAGATTTAGCACCTCTAAGTTTTACAAAGGGAATTCGCCGTCCACGTTCGAGGGATCGTCAGAAACTCACTATCGAAGAACAACTTAAAGAATTTGGCCTTGTGTACGTTCGAGATTCAAGGCAACTTTCGGGTTGTAATTCACATCGACAAACCACCGTCACCACCGCCGATCGACGTCTACCACCACCACCACCGTACGTCTCAAGTCCAGCCACCATCACCGCCATCCAAGCCCCGCCGCCATTCGTGTCCAATTCATCGTCCCTTCCGTTCAATCCGTAAGTCCATCGTATCTCTAACATACCCTATCTACTCAAGCCATTCTAAACCAATACACACCATCGAAATTCTACCCTCCACACCATCATCATAATCGTCCAAAAACAGCCCTTCTTTTGTTTGGATTTTGTGTTATTTTGTGTGTCATTGTCTAGATATTTTAGTTGAGTCTTAGTCGTCTAGTTTGTTCCATTATCTTCCGCATATTTTTACTTTGATTATTTAAGTCATCGTAGACACAAAACTTACATGTGTCGACGTGTGTTCGTTCCTAGAGTTCAGGTCGTATCATAAAAGTGGTATCAAAGCCACGTCGGCTTTGGTTCGATTTTTGTGTCTTTATTTTATTTTACGTTTGATCGAGTTGTAATTTAATTTCCGTTTGTTCATTGTTACAAAAAAAAAGGAGGCACGATCAATTGAAAAAAAAAAGAAAGAAAGAGCCGATCGAAAAAAAAAAAAGTCGGATAAAAAAAAAATCCGAAATTAAAAAAAAAAAACGAAATTCATTGTTACCTTTTAGTTCAATTTTTATTTTTGGTACTTTCCTTTTGGTACTAGATCATAGTTGGTAATTACCTAGTGAGTCTCAACTTATTTTGGTAGTTTCCTTCTAAGTTGTTTTTATTTTTGGAACTTTCCATACAAGTTCTAATTCTTGTTGGTAACTTCCATAAGTGTCTTATTTTATTTTTGGTTCTCTCCTTCTAGAGTCTAGGCTAATTAAGGTATTTAGATTATGTCACATAGATTGATACATATCCAAATCCCCTACTTACCTTATCTCTTTCTTTCTTCCTTATCTATCCTATTTCTTTCCTTCTTCTACCTAGATTTATTTTTGGAATTCCTAAAACTATTTGGAACTTCATTAATTGATCTACTTCTTTCCTTTCCTACCCTACCATACTCGATCACCCCTCCTACACACCTCAAAACAATCGGCCACCCCTACCCTACACACTACACCAATCGGCCATCACCTTACTTACACATACTCAACCCGTATCTCATCTATACATACCAAATTCAGCCTTGTTCCGAGAATAGCATTCCTGTCCTTCCTTAGAACAAACCACACGAGTTCCTACTCCCATATACACGATTTTCACACACTGTGCACCCATATATTGAGTGATACACGAGTGGTAAAATCAAGAGAGAAAACAAATGAGTGAAGTGAGATTGTGAGGTCCTACCTTGTTTTCCGTCACGTTTGTTCGTTTTGCAGGACAAATGGCTATAGCTCAGCCACCACAACTAGATCAATGGGAAAATATTTTCTACACCCGTTGTTCCATCCAAGACAAAATTTGTTCCATGATTATTGACAGTGGAAGTGTAGTAAACGCCGTTAGTCAATATGCAGTGGACAAGCTCGGCCTCGTACCACAGAAGCATCCCAAGCCCTATAAGTTGCAGTGGCTTACAGATAGTGACGAATTCAGAGTCACCAGTCAGGAAAGTGTCGGATTTACTATTGGTCGATATACTGACACTGTTTTATGTGATGTCGTCCCTATGGAGGCAACACACATTCTTCTAGGTCGACCGTGGCAATTCGATCGAAGAGTAGTGCACGATTGTCACGCCAACACTTATTCCTTTGCTTGGAATGGACGATCCACCAGACTGAGGCCTTTGGCACCTGAGGACGTCATTGAGGATCAGAAGAGGATGCAAGAAAAGTTTAAAGCCGAAAGGGAAAAGAAAGCCGCAGCTACCGAGTGCGAACCAATCGCCACCGTCCCTAACCCTATGTCGTCACCGTTGGAGTCTTGTTCACATCAAGACATGTCGTATAGTTCATCCAACACAGATCACCAGTTAAATTCAGACATGATAAATGAAGCTACAATCCCGTCCCAGCCTATATGCATTGATCCAACACTTAATCCAGGTAAGTCGAATAATTTGTTAATTTCTCAGAACAGTGCTACTAATGATTGTTTTTCTAGTGATGTGCAGATCGAGAAGAGAGAGTTCGAGATTGAGCAGCCTGGAATAGCTACATTCAACCCTGATGGCAGCTCGGAAGAAGTTTCCAACTCTCAAGAGGAGATCAACGAAGAGCTGAAGTTGGAGCATGATGATGTTCGACTTAGAGATCAGCTTGTTCTAGATAAGTCGCCCAACACCCACACTGTTTATCTTAAGGATGTGTTACATGAAATCGAGAGAGGTAAGTGTCGTCTATCCTATTCTAGCGTTAATAGGTATTTGATGAGTATAGTTGAATCCATGTTTCTTTTTAAAACTAATTTAACATTTGGATTTGACTTGAATTGCATGAAAAGGTTAGATAGTAGAAAACCATTGTTTGTTCCAACCAAGTGTAAGATGCGAGCATGGTACTTGAATTCGATTAGTTTGTGTTTTCCCATTGCTCATCCGAAAGCTATTCATCGTGTTGAACATGCTGGAAATTGCATAATTGTTTATTATACCATGTTAGATCCATTACATGTTACATGTTGGATAGTTGATTGTCTTGTTGAGTGTTGTACCGACGCGTTGTCAAGAAGGTACGCTCTTTTGAACTTAATGCATGCTAAGATGCTTGGTTTTGAGTCTATTAAAGCACTGTATGTTGAGGACGCCTATTTCAGCCCAATCTATGCTTCATGTAGCTCGAAATCTAGGTCATTTGATGGTTATTATGTGCATGATGGTTTTCTGTTCAAAGAGTCGAAGTTATGCATCCCTACTTGTTCTATGCGTGAGCTATTAGTGTTAGAATCGCATGCGGGAGGTTTAATGGGTCACTTTGGTGTGCATAAGACATTGAACTTGCTGCATGAACACTTCTTTTGGCCGCACATGCGTAAGGATATAGAGAATGTGTGTAGTCGTTGCATTACTTGTCGTCAAGCCAAATCCACTTTACACCCCTTTAGTTTATACTCGCCCCTACCCGCCCCTTCATCTCCTTGGATTGATATTTCTATGGATTTCATCTTAGGATTGCCTAGATCTAGGTCGGGTAAGGATTCTGTGTTTGTTGTAGTTGATAGGTTTTCCAAAATGGCTCATTTCATTGTATGTAGGAAAACTGATGATGCTATACATATTGCCAATTTGTTCTTTGTGCATATTGTTAGATTGCATGGAATTCCTCGTACTATTGTTAGTGATAGGGATTCTAAGTTTTTAGGACATTTTTGGCGTGTTTTGTGGGGGAAATTAGGAACTAAGTTATTGTTTTCTACTGCATGTCATCCACAAACCGATGGTCAAACTGAGGTTGTGAATCGCACTTTAGGAGCTTTACTTAGATCTCTAATTAAGAATAACTTGAAGTCATGGGAAGAATGTCTACCATATGCTGAATTTGCTTATAATCGTGTTGTGCATTCTTCTACTAACATGTCTCCTTTTGAGGTAGTTTATGGATTTAATCCACTAACTCCTACTGATTTGTTACCTTTACCTGTTGAGCATCTAACGAGTGTTAAAGGTATGAAGAGAGCTGATTTTATTAAAGAGATGCATGAGAAGGTACGTGCTCGGATTGAGCACCAAGGCTCACGAATTGCCGCCGCACGCAACACGAGGCGAAAGCGTGTGATTTTCCAGCCCGGTGATCGTGTTTGGATTCATTTGAGTCCTGGCCGATTCCCGAACCTTAGGAAGTCGAAGTTGTCGCCCCGTGGAGATGGTCCCTTCACTGTTCTAAGCCGTGTTAATGACAATGCATACCGCATTGATCTACCTGGTGAGTATAAGTGTTCTTCTACGTTTAATGTTGCTGATTTATCTCCTTTTGTTGCAGATGAATTCGACCATGATGAGGATCCAAATTCGAGGACGAATTCTTTTCAGCAGGGGGGGAATGATGAGAACGTGCATAGCATTGAGGATTCAAACCCAGAGTTGCAAATTAGAGGTCCAGTTACAAGGTTACGAGCTAAGCAACTTCAAGGTTACTTTCAAGGATATGTGCGAAAGAAGCTCGAGGAAGAAATGAATATTCAAAGCCACTCCAAGATCATTACAATGCTTTCACTTGAAGAGGAGGATCATACTTGTATGGATTGAAGCATACTTGGCTGCTTATTTGAAGATTTCAAGTTGATGCCAATCCAGGAGGTTATGGCGAATAAGGCGTGACCATGTCTTATTTACCAGAAGCTGTTCGAAAATTAAATAGAGTTTTATTTAATTTATTTAATTAGACCATAGTATAATTCAGTTTTATTTAATTAATTTGGTTGATATTTTCGGTCATATTAGTTGTAGTTTGACTAGGATTTTAGATAAGGCAAGATCTACAAGTTCTACCTTAAATAGAATTCTAGTTTAGGAAATTACCTAGTCTAATTCTAGTTTGATTTAGGCTCTAGATTTTCGGCCCTTATCCCTTTAATTTTCGGTCCCTCCTATTATTATAAATAGGGGATCCATGTGACATTGATACTGTAGACTATATTTGATTATTAAGCCTTTGCTTTCAATATCGTCTCTCCCCGTTTAATCTTTTGTGAGTTTAGATAATTAAATTCATACTCTTAGATTTAGCACCTCTAAGTTTTACAAAGGGAATTCGCCGTCCACGTTCGAGGGATCGTCGGAAACTCACTATCGAAGAACAACTTAAAGAATTTGGCCTTGTGTACGTTCGAGATTCAAGGCAACTTTCGGGTTGTAATTCACATCGACAAACCACCGTCACCACCGCCGATCGACGTCTACCACCACCACCACCGTACGTCTCAAGTCCAGCCACCATCACCGCCATCCAAGCCCCGCCGCCATTCGTGTCCAATTCATCGTCCCTTCCGTTCAATCCGTAAGTCCATCGTATCTCTAGCATACCCTATCTACTCAAGCCATTCTAAACCAATACACACCATCGAAATTCCACCCTCCACACCATTATCATAATCGTCCAATAACAGCCCTTCCTTTGTTTGGATTTTGTGTTATTTTGTGTGTCATTGTCTAGATATTTTAGTTGAGTCTTAGTCGTCTAGTTTGTTCCATTATCTTCCGCATATTTTTACTTTGATTATTTAAGTCATCGTAGACACAAAACTTACGTGTGTCGACGTGTGTTCGTTCCTAGAGTTCGGGTCGTATCACACTCGTAGTTGAAGAACCTATTGAATCTATAATTGAAGTTGAAAGAGATGATTTGAGGGATAATATTCATTTAACTGATAGTCAAGAAGTGAACGAAATGGATGAGGAAATTGTGAATGATGCCGAAAAAATTAATGATAATTTAGATATTTGTGGTGAAGAATTGGAGGATTTGTTTGATCCGAAAAATTAGGAGGATAATTTGTCATAAAGAAAGATTGACTTGTTGGTAGAGAAAAATCCGATAAGAGTTATGGAAGATGTGTATCATGTTAATGACAACGGTAGGAGCTTCAATGTTAAACACTTCAATTGTTATCTGCCAAATGGAGAAAAGTTTGATCGGTCTTGGCTTGTAAACTCTCGAAAAAAGAATAAAGTCTTTTGCTTTTGCTGTGTATTATTCAAGAGTGTAGAGCCCCCGGTGCCAAAAGACCGTAGAAATGGACATCACGGGGGTTAGAATTAAGAAGCGGGAAAGAAAGAGGGTAATCTGATTAACAAAACCTCAACAAAAGACTCAGAACAATCAAACATACTCTACAATAATATATACTTATCCATAACATCAAGACTAGAGTTCTTAGTGTTTAACAAAAGATTTTCGTAAGTGCGGAAGCTCAATTCTCAACAGAATACTAACAAAAGAGATAACTAAAATCATGTAAATAACAAAGCCCATTTCTTAGCATTGTCACGTCCACGCGCCAGCCTACTGACCTGAAAATATTTGAAAATATTTGGGCTGAATACTAACGCTCTCAGTGAACACTTTCACAAATTAAGTTATGCAAATCATTTTCTAAAAGTAATCTTTCTGTGTCCATGCAAGTAGTGAAGCTTAGGAGGTTTAAAAGTTGGAAGCACCCTAAGTTCACCAAAATATCTTATCGTGAAGCGCTTAAGAGTATAACCAGTCACAGCCCGCAACCTCTCTACATCACTAACGCATAAAGTTTATGAGCATAACCAAAATGAGTGTAACCGTTCATTTTAGTCTTTCGACAAGGAATAGGGCATGACGAATAATGCATGCATATTGTAGCTACTCACATTGACACATCGCTGGTTTATGAGACTCCGACAACATACAGTAGCACGTAAATATTTAACACAGATAGTCACATAGGCAAATTTAGCAAAATAGAGTTTAATAACTCGAAAGATACAATTTTCCAAAGATAGAATAGCCCACCTGGTTAGCTAATAGTAGCTGAAGCTTTACACTTGTCTTGCAAATCCTAATTAAGTCTGGGTCTTAGGTTCGGACCTACAAAGGAGAAAAACTACCTATTAGCATCATGCTAGGCCTTGAAACTATAACATAAGGTGAGCTTCAACTTAGGATTGATACATGATTTTTTTTCTAAGATAAGCTAAATATAATACGAATATTCTAGACTAATAAAACGGCTTCAGACTACAATGCGCAACATTAGAATTTCATTCTCAACTCAACACTTTAGGGAATTAAATTCAGCGAATATTTTCGAGTAAAGTCGTCCAAACACATTTGGAAAAGGTGTAGGTCGATCACTTGCCATTTTACTCGATTCTGATCAAATTTAATCTACAAGTCTTTTCGGCTTTCAGAAAATTACCAATTTAATTGACAACATACTTCACGTAAAACAATGCAAGTGTTAAAATTTCATGATTTTCAGACGACACGTGAAAAAGATACGAATTTAAATACACGATTTAAATAATTGGGTAAACTCAAAAATCCGCCTGGATAAAAATTGAATCTATAGCTAAGTAAAGAATCCACCATAGGGAATAAATGCTGAAGGAACTTTTTTGCTAGGACAGATCTAACAAACATTTTGAAGCAATTCCAACTAAAATGCAATTTTTGAAAATGAGACATTAACTTCGAAAAATCATATTAAATTCATTTCAACACAAAACGGAGCACCTTCTGCGGCCACGCATCAACCTTGACGGGTACCACAATCGGTCAAAGGGATCAAAGGCTAATTCCGGCCACATCGGCCGAAAAGCTGGCTAGCAGAAATTCTCATCACATATTCTAGCTGAAAATGTATCGGACTCGATACTCGTTGGATTTTCACTCAAAAGTACAATTTTTGATGCTGCAGAAAATAAGGAATTTAATGGTGCAATCAGATGAAAGATCAGACGGCTAGAACATAAACTCAAACTAGGCAGATTTATAATATAATATTCGGATCCAGATTTCAAACGACGAAGAATCAAAAATGTATTCTGGTTAACTACAAGATCCAAGTGATCAAAGACTATTTATAAAAAAAAGATTTCTAATACGACTATCCATGAAGAGTAGATCTGAGATTTACATAAAATGAAAACGGGAAAAAATACCGAAAACTCACAACATCAAAAATCAGAATCAGTAGAATTAAAGATAACTGAAATACAAGCATATTTAGAACTTGAAATTTCTAAATTCATCGGTCCGAATGACCAGAATTGGAGAAAGTACCTTCTCCGAGGAATTGGTGGCGGTCACGACGATTTTCCATCGTGATCATCCTTCGTGTCATCATTTCAATCATGTATTCGTGATCTACACATTGACACTTTTAAAATGACTATTTTAGAATTGAAATAGGAAACTAGAGGCGTACTTTCTCTAGAAGCTGCTTGGCAATTCGATTTGAAAAATGAACGAAAAATGAAACCTTATGCTCCTATTTATAGAGGAAAAGTAAATAGGATAATAAAAAATAAAAGAAAGAGTATAATAATGGAAAAAGAATAGGATAATTATGAAAAAGGATAATATTTTGAAAAAGAAATTGGATAATGATGGATGTGTCTTAGTTATTCAAATCTATTACCTATCAACTTAAAATTGTGCCAAGTGTTCATTTGAACTCGAAATTAGAAAATTCAAAGTTTGGCACGATCCTTGAAAATTTTTTCTATAAACCTAACAAATCAAAACATATTTTTAAAGCAATTTTTGACCAAAACAAAATTTAATGGATTTCCCTGCCTGTGATTTCCTTCATTTGAGTCCTACAAGGACCCAACTTCTTTTCTAAATTACCCTCAGGTAACATATGTTGAATAAAACTTTCTAAAATATTTTAGGGTATTATATTCTACCCTCCTTAAAAGAATTTTGTTCCGAAATTCACATATTTTAGAACATCTCGGGATATTGATGCCTCATCTTATTTTAAAGTTCCCACGTTGCTTCTATTCGATCATGATGATTTCATTGCACAAGAACTAATAGAATTTGTTTCCTTCTTAGGACTTGAACTTTTCTATCAAGAATTTCGTGGGGTTTTTTCCTCGTACGTCATATCGGAACGTAGAAATAACTCACTTTCTTTGATAACGTGTTCTAGGTCAAACACGTATTTCCTAAGCATTGAAACGTGATATACATCATGAACTTGTGACATGTTCGATGGTAGAGCTAATCGGTAAGCAACCTCACTAATTCTTTCTAGTATCTCGAATGGCTTAATGAATCTTAGTCTTAACTTGCCTTGTTTTCTAAATCTCACAACACCTCATGTTGGAGATACTTTTAAGAAGACTTTTTCACCGATTTGAAATTGAAAGTTTGTTCTACGCTTTATGTCTGCTTTGTGCTTCTTTTATTCTTGTTCGAATTCAGTCGATTATCTCGACAGTGGTCTGTACAATCTCTAGACCCAATATTTCCTTTCTCCAACTTTATCCAGTATAGGGG
Organism: Perilla frutescens; assembly: GCA_026008535.1. Classification (NCBI taxonomy): domain Eukaryota; kingdom Viridiplantae; phylum Streptophyta; class Magnoliopsida; order Lamiales; family Lamiaceae; genus Perilla; species Perilla frutescens. The sequence continues at coordinate 48,398,949 of BRKX01000012.1, forward strand.
TGATCTGCATTTGAGACCATAAAAGGCTTCATATGGTGTCATTCTTATAGTTGATTGATAACTATTGTTATATGCAAACTCTACCAAGGATAAAACGTATTCCCAGGTGGTATTTCCATCCAACATAAATCCACAGAGCATATCTTCCAAAATTTGTATCGTTCTCTCTGACTGACCATTTGTTTAGGGATGAAAAGCGGTACTGAAGCTTAATTTTGTTCTCATTGCTTCTTGAATACTTTTCCAGAACCTTGATGTAAAATGTGTATCATGATCTGATATGATAGAAACTGGAATTCCATGTAGTCGAACAATCTCATTTACATAAATCTGTGCTAACTTGCTTAATTCCGTTGTTGTTTTGATCGGTACGAATTGCGCTAATTTGGTTAATCGATCTACGATGACCCAAACTATTGAGTTTCCTTTCACTGATCGTGATAAGCCTACCACAAAATCCATCGTTATATGCTCTCATTTCCATTCCAGAATTTCCAACGGTTGTAATAATCCTGAAGGTCGTTAATGGACGCCACGGGGGTTGGAATTAAGAAGCGGGAAAAAAAGGGTAGTCTGATTAACAAAACCTCAACAGAAGACCTGACAATCAAATATACTTTACAATAATATATATTTATCCATAACACAAAGAACAAAGTTCTTAGTGTTTAACAAAAGATTATCATAAGTGCGGAAGCTCAATTCTCAACAGAATACTAACAAAACAGATAACGAAAAACACGTAAATAACAAAGCCCATTTCTCAGCATTGACACATCTACACGCTAGCCTACTGACCTAAAAATGTTTGAAAAGATTTGGGCTGAGTACTAATGCACTCAGTGGGCAAGTTTTCACATATTAAGTTATGCAAATTATTTTCTAAAAGTAATCTATCTGTGTCCATGCAGGTAGTGAAGCTTAGGAGGTTTAAAACTTGGAAGCAACCTAAGTTCACCAAAACATTTTATCGTGAAGTGCTTAAGAGTATAACCAGTCACTGCCCGCAACCCCTCTACATCACCAACACGTAAAGTTTATGAGTATAACCAATGAGTGTAACCGTTCATTTTAGTCTTTTGACAAGGAATAGGGCATGATGAATAATGCATGCATACTATAGCTACTCACATTGACATAAAACTGGTTTATGAGACTTCGACAACATACCGTAGCACGTAAATATTTAACACACATAGTCACATAAACAGAGTTGAATAACTCGAAAGATATAATTTTTCAAAGATAGAATAGCCACTCGGTTAGCTAATAGTAGCTGAAGCTTTACACGTGTCTTGCAAATCATAATTAAGTATGGGTCTCGAGTTTGGACCTACAAAGGAGAAACTACTTATTAACATCATGCTAGGCCTTGAAACTATAACATAAGGTAAGCTTCAACTTAGGATTGATACATGATTTTTTTCTAAGATAAACTAAATGTAATATGAATATTCTAAACTAATAAAACGGCTTCGGACAATATTAGGATTTCATTCTCAACTCAACACTTTAGGGAATTAAATTCAGCGAATATTTTTGAGTAAATTCGTCCAAAAACATTTGGAAAAGGTTGAGGTCGATCACTTGCCATTTTACTCAGATTCTGATCAAATTTTAATCTACAAGCCTTTCCAGCTTTCAGAAAATTACCAAATTTAATTGACAACATACTTCACGTATAAAAATGCAAGTGTGAAAATTTCATGATTTTCAGACGACACACGAAAAATATATGAATTTAAATACACAATTTAAATAATTGGGTAAACTCAAAAATCCGCCTGGACAAAAAAGGAATCTGTAGCTAAGTAGAGAATCCACCATAGGGAATAAATACTGAAGGAACCTTTTTGCTAGGATGGATTTAACAAATATTTTGAATCAATTCCAACTAAAATGAATTTTTTTAAAATGAGACATTAACTTTGAAAAATCATATTAAATTCATTTCAACACGAAACGGAGCATTGTCAGCGGCCACGCGTCAACCTCGATGGGTACCACAATCGGGGAATCAAAGGCTAATTCCGACCACACCGGCTGGAAATTGGCCGGAAAGCTGGTTGGCGAAAATTCCCGTCATAGATTTTAGTTGACAATGTATCGGGCTCGATCGGGATCGATACTCGTTGGATTTTCCCTCAAAAGTACAATTTTTGATAGTGCAGAAAATAAGGAATTTAATGGTGTAATCAGATCAAAGATCAGATGGCTAGAACATAAACTCAAACTGGGCAAATTTATAATATAATATTCGGATCCAGATTTCAAACGACGAAGAATCAAAAATCTATTCCGATTAACTACAAAATCCAAACGATCAAAGACTATTTATAAAAAGAAGATTTCTAATATGATTATCCAAGAAGAGTAGATCTAAGATTTAATAAAATGGAGATGGAGACAAATATCAAAAACTCACAACATAAAAAATCAGAATCGGTAGAATTAAAGATAACCGAAATACAAGCATATTTAGAACTTGAAATTTCTAAATTCATTGGTCTGAATGACCAGAATCGGAGAAAGTACCTTTTCCGAGGAATTGGCGACGGTCACGACGATTTTCCATCATGATCATCCTTCGTGTCATCATTTCAATCATGTATTCGTGATCTACGTATTGACACATTCAAAATGACTATTTTAGAATTGAAATAGGAAACTAGAGGCGTATTTTCTCTAGAAGCTGCTCGGCATTTCGATTTGAAAAATGAAACCCTAGGCTCCTATTTATAGAGGAAAAGTAAATAGGATAATAACGGATAAAAAAAGAGGATAGTGATGGAAAAATAATTTCCAACGGTTGCAATAATCCTGAAGGTCGTTGATTCCACTCTGTAGCACCCTAGTCCCAAAAGACCGTGGAGATGGACGCCACGGGGGTTGGAATTAAGAAGCGGGAAAGAAAGGGGGTAATCTGATTAACAAAATCTCAATAGAAGACTCATAACAATCAAACATACCCTACAATAATATATACTTATCTAACATCAAGACCAGAGTTCTTAGTGTTTAACAAAAGATTATCATAATTGCGGAAGCTCAATTCTCAACAGAATACTAACACAAGAGATAACGAAAAACACGTAAATAACAAATCCCATTTCTCAGCATTGTCACGTCCACGCGCCAGCCTACTGACCTGAAAATGTTTGAAAAGATTTGGGCTGAATACTAATGCACTCAGTGGGCAAGTTTTCACAAATTAAGTTATGCAAATCATTTTCTAAAAGTAATCTATCTGTGTCTATGCAAGTACTGAAGCTTAGGAGGTTTAATAGTTGGAAGCAATTTAAGTTCACCAAAACATTTTATCATGAAGCGCTTAAGAGTATAACCAGTCACTACCCGCAATCCCTCTACATCACCAATGCGTAAAGTTTATGAGTATGCATGCATATTGTAGCTACTCACATACATTGACACATTGCTGGTTTATGAGACTCCGGCAACATACAGTAGCATGTAAATATTTAACACAGATAGTCACATATGCAAATTTAGCAAAATAGAGTTTAATAACTCGAAAGATACAATTTTCTAAAGATAGAATAGCCCACCTGGTTAGCTAATAGTAGCTGAAGCTTTACACTTGTCTTGCAAATCCTAATTAAGTCTGGGTCTCGGGTTCGGACCTACAAAGGAGAAAAACTACCTATTAGCATCATGCTAGGCTTGAAACTATAACATAAGGTAAGCTTGATGTGACCTGGGATGAATCACAACACCTTGGTTTGCGGATTACCAAGATCGAACATACGTCAACAAGTAAGGGTTTAACAAGACTCAAAAGACTCGATTAAATTACCTAGACTATGACACGACACCAAATAAAACACAACTAAATAGGATGAAAAACAGGCTGTTTGGTTCGAATCGAAAAGGTATGGCTATGGGCGTATCGTATGATGTTATGTGGTGAAGAAGGGCTATAGTCGATAGGTTAGGACACAAAAATAAAGAACTTACAATATAGATGCTTATCTTGGCGAGTTGAGCACGTATGAACGAACTGGACTCGAACAACTTGTATACTTGAACAACTTGACTTGAACTTGATGGATGATAGTGTAATGGACGAAATTGGATGGATGGGTGATGTTGATGATGATCGGCGGTGGTGTTGGTAGAAATTAAGTCGAAAACACAGCTGCAAACCCCGTGAAGATCACCTCACGAAACGTACAACAATCGGTCGTCTTCTCGGTAGCAATCTAACCCTATTCCCACAAGTGAAATAGAACGAGACCTTGAATAAAACTTAAAAAGTTGCTGGCTTTCTAAGAGTTCAATTTTCGGCTGAAAATTAAGAAAAGAGGATCTTGAATTGAGACACAATTGGTTGCAAAATGGCAAAATACTTCAATAATGTCTAAACCATCAAAATAACATAGATCCCTTATTTATAAGGTGTAAGGGACAAAAATTCTAAGGGAAATCCTAAGGGGATTCGAAAATAAAGAGTTTCCTAACATAACTAGGATTCCTACCTTAATTAGAACTCTATTTAAGGTAAATCCAAAAAGACCAAAAAATAAAATAATAAAAATCTATCTAATGGATAAATAAAACCCAACACTTTTGGGCCTTCATAATTGGACTCTAAATAGTTAAACCATGACCGAAATTTAAAGGAATAAAAATCGGCCCAGTTATACTATCGGAAATCACAATTATACTATCAGAAAGCACTTTTATACTATCCTTCCGTATAATTATACTATCCGATTCTGCTCCCGAAACGTCCAATCTTCTTTTCTTCTCAAGTGCTCTTCTCCAACTTCATGCATTCATCTTCATCTTCAATAGACAACATAGTGATCCATTTAGGGCTGCAATGCATGATCTCTTCTTCATCCAGCTTGCGTCGCACATAGGCTTGGAAATAGCCTTGCAATTTCTTTGCTCTTAGTCTTGTGATCGGTCCAATCATTTGCAGCTCCGGATTATCTTCTTCAATCCTTGGCACGGTTTCTTCAATCCTTGGCACGGCTTTATCATTCCCCCCTCCTAAAAAGAATTCGACCTCGAATTCAAGGGATCTTTTTGGTCGAATGAATCTGCAGGAAAATGAGATAAGTCAGCAACATTAAATGTTGAAGAGCACTTATACTCACCGGGTAAATCAATGCGATATGCATTGTCGTTCACACGGCTGATCATGGTGAACGGACCATTTCCTCGTGGATGAAGCTTAGACTTCCTCAAGTTTGGGAACCGACCGGGACTCAGATGAATCCAAACACGATCACCGGGCTTGAAAATGACTTGCTTTCGATGTTGGTTCCTTGCGGCGGCGGTATTAACGCCCTTTTGCTCAATTCGAGCTCTTACCTTTTCATGCATCTCCTTGATGAAATCAGCTCGCTTCAGACCTTTTACACTTGTTAAATGCTCAACAGGTAAAGGTATAAGATCCGAAGGAGTTAAAGGGTTAAATCCATACACAACTTCAAATAGAGACATATTGGTAGATGAATGCACAACACGATTATATGCAAATTCAGCATGGGGCAAACAATCTTCCCAATTTTTCAAGTTGTTTTTAATTAAAGCACGCAATAGGGTACCTAACGTCCGGTTTACTACTTCAGTTTGTCCGTCAGTTTGAGGATGACATGCAGTAGAAAACAAAAGTTTGGTACCTATTTTTCCCCAAAGAACACGCCAAAAATGGCCTAGAAACTTCGAATCTCTGTCACTAACAATAGTCCTAGGTAAACCATGCAAACGCACAACTTCACGAAAGAATAAGTTAGCAACATTCACAGCATCATCAATTTTCTTACATGCAATAAAATGAGCCATCTTAGAAAATCGATCAACTATCACAAAAACAGAATCCTTACCCATCTTAGACCTAGGTAACCCCAAAATAAAGTCCATAGACACATTAATCCAAGGGGACGAAGGTGCGGGTAGTGGCGTGTATAGTCCAAATGGGTGTGAAGTCGACTTAGCTCTACGACATGTAATACAACGACTACACACATTCTCAACATCCTTTCTCATATGCGGCCAATAAAAATGTTCATGCAGCAAGTTTAATGTCTTAGCAACACCAAAATGTCCCATTAATCCCCCCGCATGTGATTCCAAAACCAATAACTCACGCATAGATGAAACAGGAATGCATAACTGAGACTCTTTAAACAAGTAGCCATCACTAACATAAAAACCATCAATGGCACGTAACTTGACCGAACATGCAGCATATATGGACGAGAAAAACGGATCAGATTTGTACAAGCTCTTAATCGATTCAAAACCCAACAATTTAGCATGCATTAAGGTTAGAAACATGTACCTTCGAGATAATGCATCGGCTACTATATTCTCCTCACCTTTCTTGTATTTGATGACGTACGGGAAGGACTCGATGAACTCGACCCATCTCGCGTGTCTCTTATTCAGATTATTTTGGCCCTTTAAATGCTTTAAGCTTTCGTGATCGGTGTGAATCACGAACTCCTTTGGCCACAAATAATGCTGCCACGTCTCCAAAGCTCGTTTTAGCGCGTACAGCTCCTTGTCATATGTAGAATACTTGAGGGCTGCATCATTGAGCTTTTCACTAAAATAGGCGACGGGCCTCCTCTCCTGCATAAGAACGTCACCAATACCCTTGCCCGAGGCATCACATTCAATTTCAAAAGTCTCAGAAAAATTGGGCAAACATAAAATAGGTGCATGACACATAAGATACTTTAGGTGTGTAAACGCCTCCTCTTGCAACTTACCCCACTCAAACGGTCGATCCTTCTTACTTAACTCAGTAAGACGGGCGGCTATGGTGGAGAAATCGCGCACAAAGTGACGATAAAATCCAGCTAAGCCGTGGAATGACCGAACATCTGACGCTGATTTAGGAGTTGGCCATTCTTCGATCGTAGTGATCTTAGAACGGTCCACTTCTATACCGCGTTCACTAACAACGAAGCCTAAGAAAACGACTTCATTCATGTAAAAAGAAGACTTAGCCAAATTTCCATACAACTTAGCATCACGTAAGATCATAAAAATATGGCGCAAGTGCTCAAGGTGTGCGTGTGTGCTGCGGCTATAAATCAATATGTCATCAAAATAAACAACCACAAACTTTCCAATCACATCACGCAAGACATGGTTCATTAATCTCATGAATGTACTAGGTGCATTAGTAAGTCCAAAGGGCATAACTAACCATTCATATAAACCATGCTTAGTTTTAAAGGTTGTTTTCCATTCATCTCACTCTTTCATTCTAACTTGAAAATATTCTGATCTTAAGTCAATTTTAGAGAAAACTTTCGAACCAGATAACTCATCCAACATGTCATCTAACCTAGGAATAGGAAAACGATACTTTACTGTAATCTTGTTGATGGCGCGACAATCCATGCACATTCTCCACTCATTGTTCTTCTTTGGCACTAGAATGACAGGAACGGCGCACGGACTCAACGATTCACATATTTACTTTTTCTCCAATAGCTCCTTTACTTGACGATTGATCTCTTTCGTCTCTTTGGGGCTGGTTCGGTATGCTGGACGGTTGGGAAGAACAGCACCGGGCTGGAAATCAATCTGGTGCTCGATCCCTCGAACTGGAGGTAATCCACTTGGAATCTCCTCTGGGAACACGTCCGCGAACTCTTCCATCAAGGGCTGTACAACACTAGGCAAACAAGACTCGTTAGTAGCACTGCTCTTACAAGTCAAAAGAACTAAAGGCAAACCTGCTTTAATTGCTTTTTCCACGCTTTTAACAGAAATAAAAATGATGCGGTTCTTGGCTATTTTGGATGAATTTCCAGCAACATTGGGGCCTTTATGGGGCTGCCTTGAAGTGTTGTTGGCGGAGGAAGGAGAAACGGTGGCCGTTGAGGTGGAATCGGCCAAAACTTCATCGGTGGTGGCAGCGGATCTACGGGCTGCTGCGGCTGCCCTTTCACATTCTTCTTTGAACTTCTCTTACATACTTTGTTGATCTTCGGCTACAGCTTTAGGGGACAAAGGCTTTAAAGTGGTGGCTCGACCGTTTCGCGTAACAGTGTAAGTGTTCGCGACGCCGTCGTGGACTGCTTGGTGGTCGAATTACCAAGGTCTCCCTAAGAGTATATGGGTTGCATCCATAGGAATAACATCACAGATAACAGTGTCAGAATATCTACCAATTGAAAAGTCAACACTTACCTGGCCACCTACGCGAATCTCGCCTCGATCAGTAAGCCATTGCAGCTTATATGGCTTGGGATGCTTCATCACAGTCAACGCCAGTTTATCTACAGCATACTGGCTAATGGCATTGATCACACTCCCACTATCAACTATCATTGAGCATGTCTTGTCTTTGATCGTGACTCGGGTGTAGAAAATATTTTCTCGCTGGTTTTGCTGGTCCTCATCGCGAGTGATGCTCAAACTGCGAATAGAGACAAGACTAACTCGTGGAGTCTCGGGCTCCTCTTCTTCAGGCTCAACTATGGATGTCTCCTCAGCCTTAGGGATACCTATGGGCTGCTCTTGTTCATCCTCACTGGCTGACTCGATCTCATTTTGATCTGTGATGATCAAAACGCGTCTGTTTGGGCACTAGTTCTGAAAATTGCCCCAACCTTGACATTTATGGCATTGGATGTCACGAGCTCGATTAGGGACTGCATTAGGGGGCGTAGCACCTTGGTTTGGCTGAGTAGGGTTCGGCTGTGGCTGATTGGATGGTGTAGACTCGGGTCTACGGCTGGACTGTGGTGTAGAACGGTCGAAACACCGTTCGGGTGGTTCGGATTGACCTCTGGGTCGTGCAGAATCAATAGAAGGGGTAGAAAGTGATGTGGAAGGTGTACCTTTATTCCAAGAGGGGCGTGTAGGGGCTGAGTTGTAGTGGGATCGACGGCGACCCTCTCTCAGCTGCCTTTCCACGATCGATGCGTACTGCACCATTCTTTCTACGCTAGTGAAGTCTCTGAGCTCGACTTCACATGCAATGTCAGGATTCATACCTTCAATGTACCGAATGATGGTAGCATTTAAGGTCTCCTACTTCCCGACTCTATTCAAAAGGATCTCCAACTCCTTGTGGTACTCTTCAATCGATCTAGTACCTTGCTTGACCCGGTTGAGCTTCTTTTCAAGCTCTCTTTCATAGTGAATGGGAATGAAACGTCCTCGCAGGAATCCCTTCATTTCTTCCCAATTGTCGATTGGTGGGTTGTGGTTTCTGCGCCTTCTCTCTTGTTGCATTTCCCACCATGGGGCTGCGTAGCCTCTAAACTCTAAGCATGCGAGTTGCACCTTCTTGTGCTCTGAAAAATTGTAGCATGCAAAGATCTTCTCTACCTTACGTTCCCAATCTAAGTAGATATCGGGATCGTGAAGGCCTTCAAATTTGGGTATGCTCATTTTGATGTTGTTGAGCCTACTATCATCATCATCATGATAGTTTGCACGCCTATGGGGACCTCGGGGTCATCTATGACGTCCTCTTTGCCCTTGTGGTGTGTAATCAGCTTCATAACCACTGGCTACATAGGAGTCGTATCCGTAGTCATAGTCTTCTTGAAAGGCGGGCTCACGGGGCGGCCTTTGAACATCTTGCTATACAGGCGGCGGTCTGTTGACATTTCTCTGCTGCTGGCGTCGGCCAGTAGGCTCCAATTGAGGCTCGGGATGCCTCTCTGAATCATTTTGAGGCTTAGGTTGCCTCGCTGCATTGATTTGAGGCTCAGATTGCCTCGTCTCTTCATCTTGAGGCTCAAGTGGCCTCTTCTCAGGATCTCCTTGGACTGTTTGGGATGCGGTAGACTGGGATCTTATGTAACAGCCCGGTCCCGAGATAAGGATTAACGAATAGGGACGGGGTGTTATTAAGGGATTTAACGAGTAAATTCAGAAGATTAACGAAGAAGTTTAAGAATAAAGGTATGCTTTGAAGATAGTTGATGATACTCGGGTTTACTTGATTAAGAAGGACACATGCTTTAGTGGAATAAAATGGCTAACTAATCAGATACCAACAAGCATAAGCTCTTTTATAGGTGAAAGGGAATCATACTCGGAAAGCGGAAATAAACTTAATATGCATTTTATATATATATGTAATCGTCTGGGAATATTCTTAGAATCTCGAATAATCATAATAGAACCTTGAACGGAATTTAGAAAGAGTTAATCAGAGTAGCAGAACACATAATGGGATTTCAAAGAAACTTATATAATAGCGAAACAAACTTGGCAGCCAACCCACATCCACAGCCACCATCATTCTCGGCATCTCAACCTGAAAACATTTGAAAAAGAGGGGGTGAGCATTAATGTACTCAGTGGGTTTTTAATGAAAGCTTCTTTAATAACTTGAGAAATATCCAACAATGAACTGGTGGTATATGGAGAGCAAAACGCAAAAGCCCGCTCCATATCCGCAAAACCTTTTCTTTACTTTTGGGCCCAACCTTGGCTCAAACCTGATGTCAACTGTACCTTTAGGCATGCTATGGGATAGAAGAGGGATTACCTCAAATATACGAATGAGTTTGCGTGGGAAAAACCCAACAGTGACTCCCTTAATGATTCCGAGCTCATATTCTACTTAAGTGAAAAGCTAAGTTCCTTATCTCCTTATTCTTTCTAGCAATACCAAGCTTAGAACTATGTCTAATGCTAATACCTTATTACTGCATGATCTCGGCTACAAAGGGTTAAAGCCACCCTAACAAGGCAAATCCTTAATCCTTAACTATACGAGCTTTAATAAAGCATAAACATTCAAATATGAGGAAATGAACGCGGATAAACATCGATTGCAAATAAAGTAATTCTAAACACCTCATGCTAGCATAAATTGTAAATAAACAATTCTAGCATATCTAAACATACTTGAGAGCTCACTTAACTTATACTAACTTCCTTTACTTTATCTAACTCAAATAACAATTCAACATAATCATGCATATAACTTCTTTTATTTCTTTCCTTTCCTTGTACAGAGATCGATCAGGCAGAGCAAAAATGCTTTATTGGATATTTCATTTGCCCTATATGCTTCTAGAGCTTATTAGCTCAAACTTTAGATGAGTATAGATTTACCCACCTCGATTATTTGACAGAAGATGAAGCAATGAGCTAAAGATCCTTCTCCGATTTCCTACGAGGCTCACTTCTTCCTACAAAAGTCGAATCATCGACTTAGCGACCTCCTTCGAAGAAGTTAACTATCTAAATCGAGAAATAATGACATTTTACTCGAAGACTAATATCTAAGATTTATTTACAGATTGCACGACTTTACGACTTTATAAATTTCGAAAGGAATTTATTTAAAGAACATCTCGACTTGATTTCCCAATTTTTAGACAAAGAATAACTTGAATAGATTACTGGAATAAATTGAGAATATCTTGATTGATTCCCTAAAATTTAACTTGAAAATAACTTGGAAATAACACGACTTGAAAAACTTGAAAAGCTCGGGAAGAGGGTACGGAAAATAGCCGAAAAGAAACGGCGGAAAAACAACACGGAGAAGGGAGGGCCTCCGCGGCGCACATGGGCGCCGGCGGGCCCCCCCCCCCCCCCCGCCGCCGCGGGCCACCTGTCCCGGCGGGCTCCCCCCCGCCGCGGGGCCACCTGCCCCGGCGGGCTCCCTGCCGCCGCGGGGCTGCCTTGCCCCGGCGGGCTCCCCGCCCCTGGCGGGCTAGGTGCGGCCGAGGGGGGTGTGGCGCGGCGGCGCACCCCCCCCCGCAGGGCTCCTTTTCTTTCTCTCTCTTCTACTGGGTTTCTTCAACGTGTTCTTCAAGTGTTCTTCGTGTTCGTTGATTTCTTCGACGAACACGAAGAACAATTAACCCGGATTTTTATAAAAATGACGTACTTGAATTTATCATGCAATAACATGCTTTTTCGCTTTAAAAAGAATTTTGGCATTATAACGACGTAAACATGATAATCCTCTTTAAATATTTAGAATAGCGACGAAATCTCTAAATATAGCTTGAATGGAATTTAAACGGAATGAACGGGGCTAATCTCAAGAATAATAACGACAGGAATAAAGCAAGAAATATTACGCAAACGTTATTAACTTGGAACTTCAATAAAAACTGAAATATAACTTAGACGGAAGGTAAACGAGCAATAATGAAGAACACGAAGAACGTAAAGAACGGAAAGTAAATGCGGAATTTAAAGGCGGAAAAAGAAATGGAGATTGAGACCGACGAACAAGAATGGACGGGGTTAGGTGCGTCGAAGGAAGGTGGCTAGCTCGGCGTCTCGTCGAGTTGCAACGGCGGCAGAGCCGCCCGCTACAACCCAACGGTGCCCCTAGCACTTTCCCTCACCGCATCCCTTCCACGCCACTCCGCTCGTCGTCTTGCAGAACACTCACGAAGAACGCTTTTTACTTCGACAGAACTTTCTCGGCTTTCAAAGCTTCTCACCCTCTCGATTTAGAAGTGAAATAGATGACAAATGAGCAATGAAAGCTAAAGGGGTGATGTTTAATTTATAGGAAAAGCTTTGGCTTCCAAGGGAAGCCACTTCAATGCAAGAATACTGCAAAAGTTTCCCCGGGTTCGGTTAAAAGCTGCTTTATTCAATGTCGAGGTCCAAATGACCTCAGACACGAAATCTAAAAATACCGGGAGACTCGTTGGCTCAAATACTAGTGAACCAACTTGATTCGTGAAAAAGACGGGGTTGTCTGAAGAAAGACGAGCAAAGATTCCCTTTTTTGGAATTACTTTTTACTATTTACTCAGACTGACAGATTTTGCTCCCGAGTGTTCGATTGACCTCAGAATGTTAATCCGTGAACGCCAACGGAATCCTTGGGTCATTTCCCATAAGAGGGGCCTGACAGAACTAGACTCGGATCAATGAGGAGGATTTCGTAAATTTCTCAAAACACGAACGCACGCAAAAGTTACTATTCATTCATCCTTTAAATACGTTTTTCATCACCGGGAACTCAATTGATTTCAGAATTAAAATCCGAAAACACCGGCATACTCCTTGAGTTAAAACCTTTCTAACGAGACCATGAATGGCCATAAAAGAATTAAGATCAAATTTTCCAAAAAGATGATTTTCACGAAAACTCCCTTAAAGTCGTGACTGACATCTGACCTCAATTAACCTTAATTAATTTTATTCCTTAACTTCTTAATTATCATTAAGGATCCTCTAAACCTTAATCGAAAATCTGGGGTGTCACATCTTAGCTTTGCAAGCTCCTCTTGTAATTCAGCTACTTGGTTGCCAAGTTCGTCTTTCAGTAGACGATTCTGTCGCTCAAAATGCTTCACTAAAGCTTCATATTGGTACTTGGCATCCCAGGGTGGTTCAGATGAGTAGGATTGGTCGCCTGGTGTGTTTGGCGATCTGGACTCCTTAGGGGGAGGCGTAGACGCCTCTGTGTTGGTACCTCTCTTCATTGTACCTGCAAAACGAACAAACGTGAAGAATAAAGAGATCCTCACCAGCTCACAAGCCACTCGATTTTGACACTCTTGTTTTACCACTCGTGTATCACTCAATGTGGGTGGTGCACGTGTGTAATAGTGTAAAAAGAAAGTGCCGAAAACTGGAGATGAAAGCTGCTCCTTTGCAAGTCTTTTTCTTGATCATGAACTAGTTGCACCGTGTGTATAGGATGGATGCTCTCGAAAATTTGAACGGATGGTGTAGGGTGTATGGTGTATGGTGTATGCACCGGATTGGATGTGTGGGTGTACGGGTGTATCAAAGGGTGTAGATGGATCAAGGTCAGAAAATTTTGTTCCCTTTAAGTGGGGGAACGAAATTTAGGGTGTGGGGATGGTTTATGGTATGTAGGAATGGTATATGGAAGGTTGGAAAATATTAGGATGAAAATAGACTAGTATGGAAAGAATAGGATCTAGATAAGGTTAAAAGATTTAGTTGTGATCTATTCAATGTGGACACAATCTAAATAACTTAATCTAGATGGTGGAAGTCTATCCTAACTAGGAAAGAACAAGAAATTCGAAAATAACAAACTGATTTTTTTTTTCGGATTTTTTTTTTGCTGTACTGCCTTCTGCTCTTTTTTTTTATTCTATGAATGATCAAGAACGAAAAATTACAACTTGATAAACAAAATAAACAGCTCAAATGGATAAACCACGAACCAAAGCCGACGTGGCTTTGATACCACTTTTATGATGTGACCCGGGATGAATCACAACACCTTAGTTTGCGGATTACCAAGATCGAACATACGTCAACAAGTAAGGGTTTAACAAGACTCAAAAGACTCGATTAAATTACTTAGACTATGACACGACACCAAATAAAACACAACTAAATAGGATGAAAAAGGGGCTGTTTGGTTCGAATCGAAAAGCTATGGCTATGAGCGTATCGTATGATGTTATGTGGTGAAGAAGGGCTGTAGTAGATAAGTTAGGACACAAAAATAAAGAACTTACAATATAGATGCTTATCTTGGCGAGTTGAGCACGTATGAACGAACTGGACTCGAACAACTTGTATACTTGAACAACTTGACTTGAACTTGATGGATTATCGTGTAATGGACGAAATTGGATGGATGGGTGATGTTGATGATGATCGGCGGTGGTGTTGGTAGAAATTGAGTCGAAAACATAGCTGCAAACCCCGTGAAGATCACCTCACGAAACGTACAACAATCGGTCGTCTTCTCGGTAGCAATCTAACCCTATTCCCACAAGTGAAATAGAACGAGACCTTGAATAAAACTTAAAAAGTTGCTGGCTTTCTAAGAGTTCAATTTTCGACTGAAAATTAAGAAAAGAGGATCTTGAATTGAGACACAATTGGTTGCAAAATGGCAAAATACTTCAATAATGTCTAAACCATCAAAATAACATAGATCCCTTATTTATAAGGTGTAAGGGACGAAAATTCTAAGGGAAATCCTAAGGGGATTCGAAAATAAAGAGTTTCCTAACATAACTAGGATTCCTACCTTAATTAGAACTCTATTTAAGGTAAATCCAAAAGACCAAAAAAATAAAATAATAAAAATCTATCTAATGGATAAATAAAACCCAACACTTTTGGGACTTCATGATTGGACTCTAAATAGTTATACCATGACCGAAATTTAAAGGAATAAAAATCGGCCCAGTTATACTATCGGAAATCACAATTATACTATCGGAAAGCACTTTTATACTATCCTTCAGTATAATTATACTATCCGATTCTGCTCCCGCGACGTCCAATCTTCTTTTCTTCTCAAGTGCTCTTCTCCAACTTCATACCTTCATCTTCATCTTCAATAGACAACATGGTAATCCATTTAGGGCTGCAATGCATGATCTCTTCTTCATCTAGCTTGCGTCGCACATAGGCTTGGAAATAGCCTTACAATTTCTTTGCTCTTAGTCTTGTGATCGGTCCAATCATTTGCAGCTCCGGACTATCTTCTTCAATCCTTGGCACGGCTTCTTCAATCCTTGGCACGGCTTCATGAAAGCTTCAACTGAGGATTGATACATGATTTTTTTTTCTAAGATAAACTAAATGTAATATGAATATTCTAAACTAATAAAACGGCTTCGGACTACAATGCGTAATATTAGGATTTCATTCTCAACTCAACACTTTAGGGAATTAAATTCAGCGAATATTTTCGAGTAAATCCGTCCAAAAACATTTGGAAAAGGTGGAGGTCGATCACTTGCCATATCAGAGGCCTTTCTTGCTTTCAGAAAATTACCAAATTTAATTGACAACATACTTCATGATTTAAATAATTCATGATTTTCAGACGACACACGAAAAAGATACGAATTTAAATACACGATTTAAATAATTGGGTAAACTCAAAAATCTGCCTGGACAAAAATGGAATATGTAGCTAAGTAGAGAATCCACCATAGAGAATAAATGATGAAGGAACATTTTTGCTAGAACAGATCTAACAAACATTTTGAAGCAATTCCAACTAAAATGCTATTTTTTAAAATGAGACATTAACTTCGAAAAATCATATTAAATTCATTTCAACACGAAATGGAGTACCGTCTACGGCCATGCGTCAACCTCGACGGGTACCACAATCGGTCAGAAGGGATCAAAGGCTAATTCGGGCCATACCAGCCGAAAAGCTGGCTGGTGAAAATTCTCGTCACAGATTTTAGCTGACAATGTATCGGGCTCGATACTCATTGGATTTTGGCTCAAAAGTACAATTTTGGATAGTGCAGAAAATAAGGAATTTAATAGTGTAATAAGATCAAAGATCAGACGGATAGAACATAAACTCAAACTGGGCAGATTTATAATATAATATTCAGATCCAAATTTCAAACGACGAAGAATAAAAAATGTATTCCGGTTAACAACATGTAGCGGCCCGGTCCCGAGATAGGGATTAATGAATGAGGACGGGGTGTTATTAAGGGATTATTATGAATTAACGGGGTTACTTGACTACGAAAGAGGTTTGATTGAAGGATACGAATAGCAAGGGCTTCAACTAACACGAATATGCATGCTCATTCGTAGATTAATCAATTAAACAGACACCAACATATAAGAGGAAATAGAGCTAGATATGCATCATTGTACTAATAAGATCAGTTTGGGACATTTTGTTCATAACATAGAAATAGGAAATATGTTCGGAATTAAAATGATGTATATCAGAGTAGCAGAATTATAGTGGGATTTGTAAAACACTTAAACAACAGCAAAAACTTGGTAGCCAACCCATATCCATAGCCACCAATGACCTCAGCATCTCAACCTGAAAACATTCTCAGTGGGTTTTTGCAAAACTCTTCAACAACTTTGAGAATATCCAATAATCACATGGCGGAATATAGTGAGCAAAACGCAAAAGCCTTCTCTATACCCATAAAACCTCTTCTTTTCTTTTTAGGCCCAATCTTGGCTCAAACCTGATGTCAACTGTACTCTCGGGCATGTCGTAGGATAGAAGATGGGTTACATCAAATATCCCAACGAGTTTGCGAGGGAATTAACCCAGCAGTGACTCACTGTAAAAGATCAAAGATCACAACTTCTGAGCTCGAGTCCTGGTTATAGCAAGACTATGTTCTTCTTGTCTTTCTTAACTTAAACTTATCTTTCTTTACTTACTTGGATTATCAAACCTAGAGCAATCATCTAGGTTAAATCTTAACTGAACAGGATCTTAGCCTACAAGGGATTTTCTAACATCCAAAAGGCAACTCTAAGTACTATAGACTTAGCAAAATCCAACGCTCAAATACGAGGAAATAGATGCGTATAAACATCGATTGCAATTAAAGCAATTCTAACATCTCATGCTAGCATAAATTGTACTTAACAATCTTATCATGAATAAATCATGCTTGAGAGCTCGATAACTTTCTTTCTTTACTTTCTTTGGACAGAGATCAATCAGGCAAAGCAAAAATATTTTATTGGATATCTCATTTGCCCTAACATGCTTCTAGAGCTCATTAGCTCAAACTTTTAGGAAAAGTATAGGTTTACCCACCTCGGTTACTGAGCAGAGGATGAGGCAAAAGGCTTACTCTCCTTCTCCGAGTTCACACTTGATGTGACCCGGACAATGAATCCAAGAGACGAGAGAAAACGTAGCGAAAGACTTTTAGATCGAAACACGTCAGGCGAATTAAGGATTCAATCCGACACTATGAATAAACTAAATTAATGACTAAACTCGATATTTAAGACTCGAATATGAAAGAAAAAGGGTATGGACGTATAGTATGATGATAGGGGATGAAGAAAGGCTGGTGTAGATAGGTTATGATAAGAAAATAGGAAACTTACAATATAGGTGCTTAACTCGGCGCGAATAGCACGTATGCTTGAAATTGATGGAATCAGCTTGGGAACTCGATGAACTTGATGGATGATGGTGATATGGACGAATTGATGAAGGATGGATGTCGTTGAAGGTGGCTTTAGCGGCGGCGAAGTTTGGTAGAAGGATCGGCGAACCCGTGTTGTAAACCCGAACGCGCACGTCTAACTTCTCCGGATAGCAATTCTCCCAAGTACTCGATGTACCCTGAAGAACTTGAATAAGACTATTGAATTGCTAGATCAATAGAATTGTGTTTGATCAACCAAAGGATCGATAAATGTGATCAACCAAAGGATCGGTGAGACAATTGAGAAATTAACTCTTTATTTCATGCAACGTCTGAAAAATAAAGTTCACAACTGATCCCTTTATATAGATATAAGGGATGGACGAAAATTAGAGTCCTAATATCTAAAGAATTCAATCCTAACTAGTCCTAGTCAAACTAGGATTGTTACCTTATCCAAAATCTGTTTTTAAGGTAAAAATCAAAAGATACCAAAAATAAAATAAGAAAAATCTATCTAGATAAAGATAAATCCCACAATGGATTTGGGCTTGTAGATCACGCCTATTTGGACCCAAACACATGACCATGGGCTGAATTAATGATATTAATTTCGTGGCCCATGTGTGGAAAATTCTTGCCACCTTTGTATGAAAAACAGCATCTCCCGATTTCCCATGCAAACGCGTAGAACTCTTCATGCACACGTCCAAATGGCTTCCTTCTTCTTCTCACATCTTCATGCTTCCTTCTTCATCATCAATGGATAGCATGTTGACCAATCTCGGGCTGAATATTTGATCTTCATGGGCTGCCCAAAATATTTGAATATTTTCATGCACTTGTGTTCTTCAAATCTTGATCTCCAATCTTTAATCTTGAACAACATGATTATCTCTGAATCTCTTAATGGTATTCTTGGATTTGATTCTTTTATGCTTTTCGGGTTCGTATCAACACTGGGCAAAATTCCTCCTACAAAAGTCGAATCATCGACTTAGCAATCTCCTACGAAGAAGTCGAACATCTAGGACGAGAAATAGCAACAACTAACCCAAAGACCCTAATCTAGGACTTAATTATAGATTGCACGACTTAAAGACTTATAAAATTCGAGAAGAAACTTGGAGAAATCATATTTTGATACTCGAGTTTTAGACGAAAATAACTCAAAAGGCTTGCTTGAATAACTCGAAAATAGCTTGAAAATCTTCTTAAATTAAACTTGGAAATAACTTGAAAATAGCTTGGAAAAACACGACTCGAATGGCTTGAAGAGAGGGTACGAGAATAGCCGAAAAAATCAGCATCGGACGACACGGGGGGCACTGCGCACCGGTGGCACCCCGCGCGCCCACGCAGCCCCCCGCGCCGGCGCACCCATGCGCGCTCGCGGGGGCTGTTGGGCCGAGGGGGGTGTGGCGCGGCTGCGCACCCCCCGCGGTCGCGGCCTCTCTCTTCCGTCCAATTTCTGGGCAATCTTCTTTTTTTCTGGGTTTCTTCAGTGTTCGTCGATTCCTTCGACGAACACGAAGAACACTATAAAAATTTTAAAACAACATGCTTTAATAATTTGAATCAACATGAAACGACACGCATGGACTTAACTATAACAAAAATCGAAACATTAATCTAGGCGGAATTTAAGAAAATAAAAGCAATTTCCACGAAGAACGCGAAGAACACGAAATAAAAGCAGAAAATAAAGCGGAAATAAAATGATTTGAGGTTGACAGTATAAAATGCACGGGGTCGGGTGCGTCGAAGGAAGGTGACTAGTTTGATGACTCGTCGAGTTATAACTACGGTAGAGCCACCCACTGCGCCCCGAGGGCACCCTAGCACATTCTCTCACCGCACTCCTTTCTCGCCACTTTACTCGTCGCCCTCGGGGGTGCGCTCACGAAGAGCGCTCCTCAACACGAGCTTCTACCTTTTCTCAGAAGTGAAAATGAGTTATGAGAGGTGTGAAAAAGTGAAAGGGAGGGCCTCCTATTTATAGGAGTAAATCTTAGCTTCCGGAGAAAGCTATTGCAGTGCAAGAATACTGCAATAGTTACCCCGGGTTCGGTTAAAAGCTGCTTTATTCGATGTTGCGCACAAATGACCTCGTTCACGAAATTCGAAAATACCAGGAGGTTCGTTGGCTTGAGTTCTATTGAACCAACTTGACTCAAGATGAAGATGGGGTCGTTAGAGGAAAGACGAGCCAAGATTCCTTCCAAAAGCTACTTTACTATTCACTCAATGGGATAAATAAAATTCCTGAGCTAGCAATTGACCTCAGAATGAAAATCCGTGAACGCGAATGGATTTCTTGAGTCGAAATACATAAGAGGGGCTTGAAAGAACAAGACTCTGATCAACGATGAAGATTTTGTAAATTTCTCAAATCACGAATGCTCGCAGAAATTACTATTCATAGCTTCTTTAAATGCGTTTTAAATCACCGGGAACTCAAATGACTTCAGATTTAAAATCCGAAAAACTGGCATACTCCATGAGTTTAAACCTTTCCAAAAAGGTCAAAATTGACCAAAACTGAGTTAAGATTAAATTTTCGAAAAAGACGATTTCATGCAAAAAAAACTCCTTGACATCTGATTTTATTTATCCTTAATTAAACTTCTTCCTAGGCTTCTTAATTACTCTTAATAATCCTCTAAACCTTATCTAAAAATATGGGGTGTTACACAACAGGATCCAAACGATCAAAGATTATTTATAAAAAGAAAATTTCTAATATGACTATCCAGGAAGAGTAGATCTGAGATTTATATAAAATAGGGACGGGAAAAAATACTGAAAACTCACATAAAAAATCGAAATCGATAGAATTAAAGATAACCGAAATACAAGCAAATTTAAAACTTGAAATTTCTAAATTCATCGGTCCGAATGACCAGAATCGGAGAAAGCACCTTCTCCAAGGAATTGGCGACGGTTACGATGATTTTCCATCGTGATCATCCTTTGTGTCATCATTTCAATCATGTATTCATGATCTACGCATTGACACCTTCAAAATGACTATTTTAGAATTGAAATAGGAAACTAGAGGCGTACCTTCTCTAAAAGCTGCTCGGCGTTTCAATTTAAAAAATGAATGAAAAATGAAACCTTAGGCTTCTATTTATAGAGGAAAAGTAAATAGGATAATAACGAATAAAAGAAAGAGAATAATGATGGAAAAAGAATAGGATAATTATGAAAATGATAATGTTTTGAAAAAGAAATTGAATAATGACGGATGTGTCATAGTTATTCAAGTCTATTACATTTCAGCTTAAAATTGTGTCAAGTGTTCATTTGAACTCGAAATTAGAAAATTCAAAGTTTGGCACGATCCTTGAAACTTTTTTCTATCAACCCCACAAATCAAAACATATTTTTAAAGCAATTTTTGACCAAAACAAAATTTAACAGATTTTCCTGCCTGCAATTTCCTTCATTTGAGTCCTAGAAGGACCCAACTTCTTTCCTAAATTACCCTCAAGTAACATATGTTGAATAAAACCTTCTAAAATATTTTGGGGTATTACAAAGAGAAATAAGATTTTGTCAGAGCCTTTAGCAACAATGACATACGGTTATGATGATTGGAAGAATATTCATTCAAGACTTAGTGAGCATGAAAAAAGCAATGATCATTTGAATAACTTGACAAACTGGATGGAGGCAGAAACTGATGAGTCCAAGATAGGCGATGAAGATCAAGACCCGTAGCTACAATTTCGAGGTCCAATAACTCGATCAAGAGTTAAGAATCTTCAAGCATACTTGCAAGTGACAATTCGAAGAAAGCTCGAGATTGAAGAAGATGAAATCAAAGGCAGCTCGAAGATAGTTAATTTATTAATTATGGAAGATCAAGATCACACCATGGAGTATCACACTTGAAGAGTTGAAGAATAATACATGAAGTGAAGAAGAGAAGATGTGCACGTGTGCATATGCATGGATGACGTGCTTGGCGTGTGCTTGTGGAAGTAATTTTCAGCCCTTAGTTAATTTAATTAGGGATTGAATTTTATTTAGACTATAGTATTTATTTATTTAATTTAGACTATAGTTGGATCAGATTTTATTTAATTATTTGGTCACAATTTTCGGTCATGGTAGGATAAGTTTGACTAGAATTTTAATTAAGGCAATTTCCTACCTTAAATAGAATTCTAGTTTAGGTATTTTCCTAGATCAATTAGAAGACTTTTTGGACCAGATTTTCGGTCATCTTAGGCTAGTATTTTCGGCCCTATTTTCTTATAAATAGGGGTCTTATGTTATGTTGTTACTTTAGACATTATTGATTAAATTTGTCTTTGCATACAATTGTGTCTCCCAAACCTTAAAATCGTTTGTTGTTTTCGAACTAAAGAAATATTCTTGAAGCTAGCAATTTCAAGTCTTACATCAAGGGAACGTTCTAATTCACACGAGGAATTAGGGTGAACTCGCTACCGAGGAGTAACTTTGAGATTCGTTTTCGTCGTATAAGATACGCCGGAGATTAATCGGGTTGCAAATCACAACACCATCATCGTCCAGCCACCATCATCAACGTCCTACATCTCCATCAATCTCTGTAACTTCCTTCAACACCCCAAGATCGATCGTGAGCTGTTCATCAAGAGTTCGAGTTCGATTTCAGTTCCGTAATCGAGATCTACATCTTAAACCGTAAGTTATACTCATCGTTATCATATCCTATCTACTCCTATACCTTCTTCACCATAATTCACGTCCCAAATTCACCAATTCTCTAGTCCTAATTATTGCCCAAACCAACCCTTCGTAATTGGATTTTGTGTGCTAGTTTTGTGTCATTGTCTAGGTATTGTAATTAGGTCTAGATTAGTTTGATAGTTGTTTTCAAGTTCTTGGTTATTTAAATTCAGTTTGTTTATTTTATTTGAGTCATTAGAATAGGATTGAATCCTTCCATAGTTGACATGTTCGATCTAGAAGTCTTCCACGCGTCTTTTGTATCCTGTACAAATTGTCTGGGTTACATCATAAATTTGGCATCAGAGCCACATCAACTCTGCTAGTCGTGGTTCAATCCTACGTGTTAATTTTGTGCTTATGTGTCATTGGACATGTCTATTGAGTTGTAATAGACTAGTGTTCATTAAAAAAAATCGGATAAAAAAAAATCTAGGTCAAAAAAAAGGAAGAAGCCCGAACGATAAAAAAAACATTCAAAAAAAGAGAAATCCGACAAAAACCTTTTGAGTCTTGCTTTACTTTTGGAACTTTCCTTCTAGTATAGATCTTTAGTTGGTAATTTCCTTTTGAATTGTAATTTATTTTTTGCTTTTTCTATCTAGAGTCCAGTCTAATTAAGGTATTTAGATTGTGTCACACTAGTGGTACACATATCCAAATCACATATTTCCCTCTTTTCTTATTTGTAGTGGTATACTCTTCAAGAAACTCCTTATTGCCGGTCATGTGTCGAGAACATCCATTGTCGAAGTACCATGTTCCGGCAATGTTGGCCTTCAAGGATGTGTACACAACATTGCAAGTGTACTTCATCTTTTTGGACTTCTTTGGATTTTTATTCTTTGATGTGATCCCTGATGTTGTTCTCCCGGTTGCAACATCATCATGAAACTTGAAGCAATGCGGTTTGATGTGTCCAGGCTCCCGACAGTAATGACAAACATATTTCTACACCTTTGAGCCTTTACATTGCTTCTGATCATCATCTTCAACATTGTTCCCCGTCGATGGACTTGAGTTGTTCTCTTTCACAAACTTAACAAAGTTGTTGTTTGAGACAGATATGGAAGATTTATTGGAGAAACCCAGTCCAACCCTGTCTGTCTGTCCCAATGTTAAAGCTTCATTTAGGACATTTGTTCTTTGATTCCATTTCTGAAATGTTCTTGAGGTGTTCTCCATTTCTTTCTTCAGTTTGCAAATTTCAGCATCACTCCTGGTAAGTCTAATTTCTAGACTTATATAACCTTCTCTTTAAGATGCTGATTTTCCTCCATGAGAAATCTCAGTTCTTTTGATTGAGTTGTCCATTGAATGCAAACTTCATTCACAACATCGTTGAGATCTTGAAGGAAGGCAGTGGGGCGGTCTTCCTATGGATCATCCTTTCTAATCTCAGAAGCATGATTGAACTAATCCAGAAGAGTCATTTCATACCAATTTGTAGTATTGGGTGAAATTTCAGTAACTTCAGCTTCAATATCATGAAGAACTTCATCTTCAACTTCACATTCTTCAATGTCAAGTTCATCATGTTCATCAATATCATTCAGAGCATCAATAATCTGATCATCTTCCTCCATGATATTGATAAACAACACTCTCTGATCTGAATCATTTTTAGCATCAGAATCATCACTGAGAACAGCATTAAAATTGTTTCTTTGTCTTCTTCATGTTGTTGGACATTCATTTGAGTAATGTCCGTATCTAGAGTATGCTCTACATTGAACTGAATCAATGTCTTTCCCAGTGTCAGCAACTTCCTTCTTGACATTTGATCTTCCAGAGTTTGATGTTGATGGGGATGGAGAGTCAAATAGTTGCCGAGGTTTGATATTTAGGGGACTTTTCTTCATGGATCAGACCAGTGAGTTGAATTTCTTTGTCAAGAGTGCAACACTCAGATTCTCTTCCTCGTTGATTTTCTGAAGACCGTTAACATCATCATGAACATCAGATGACACAGTTGTTGTCTGGAGAGTAATTCCCCTTGAAATTGAGTTTGCTTTCTGGTTTTACAGGTTCATCTCAAATATTAGCAGGATGCTGACCGCTTCACTCATACTCATGATTCCCACATCATGTGCTTCTTCAATTGCAGAAATTTTCATATTGA
The DNA here is from genome assembly GCA_026008535.1 of Perilla frutescens. Classification (NCBI taxonomy): domain Eukaryota; kingdom Viridiplantae; phylum Streptophyta; class Magnoliopsida; order Lamiales; family Lamiaceae; genus Perilla; species Perilla frutescens. Next base: position 48,423,627 of record BRKX01000012.1, read on the forward strand.
ATCTTTCTGGGAGAGTTCGAAGCAACTTGCTAACCATGCTTTCATTGGAGATTGGACTCCCAAGAGCGATCGATTGATTTGAGATCTCACACAATTTTTCAGCATAGGATGAAATAGTTTCATCTTCAACCATGCGTAAATTTTCAAACTTGGATGTGAGCATCCTTAGTTTGGTCTTCCTCACACTGGCAAACCCTTCACAATGTTCCTGAAGAATTGTCCATGCTTGATATGCAGTAACACAATTGCAAATTATCTTGAAGCATGGCACATTAACTGAAACAAAAATCACATTCAGACCACGAGCATTAAAATTTGAGATTGTTCTCTCATCATTTGCCCATTGGGATTCTTGTGTTAACATAAAATCCCCATTTGGACCTTCTATCCTAGGAGGGCTCCATTCTTCAATGACAGCCATCCATGCTCTTTCATCGATAGACTTGATGTAAATCTTCATTCGAGATTTCCACATGACATAATTACCACCATTGTTATCCAGAGCAGGAGTACGACATTGATTGATCTGAATATCCATTATAGATTTCAAGTAACACCGGATTGAGTACTTAGTGTGCCAAGTACCGGCTCTTGATGCCACTTGTTAGAATTTATTGCCTGAAACAATGTGAATTTCAGGTGTAAATAGCAAAGTTAAAATAAATGTTGAAGCTAGTGTTACCACATTGCCTTTAATATGCAGCGGAAACATAAACAGAACTTTGTACAAGATAAATTTTAAATCACACTCCTTACGGTGTGTGATTGCCTCAAGGTGAAATTCACTAACACAAGTGAAATACAAAAACAATGCTGATGTTATCTCGGTTCACTCTCTTGAGAACACTACATAAAACATACAGAGGACTATCCTAGCTTCACTCACTCGAATAATCTCTCAAACAAACCTATCTAAACACATAGATAGATTACAACAAGTCACTCAAAATCCTAAACTCTCAAAGGTGACTATCTGACCTACACACACAACTGGAATGAAAGTCTCCAGTTGATTGAGACGCTAGGTTGATGTCTGGGAGAATGTCTTGGACGTTTGAGATGACACTAGATGCAAGATTCAGAGCTTCTCACAAACCACGGTGATAACCTGCTTGCATAAATGATTTTAAGATCTAAGGAGACCTTAAATACTTCCTCCATCTTGTCTTGGCAGTTACCTCACAATCCTAGATGACCTGGTCTTGAATCAACCGCCTTCCACTATCCATTGCTGAAGTGGACTTAAGATAATCGTCTTCTATATTTCATGGCACATGTTCTTCAACATCGTGCAATAGTAGCGGTTACTCCAGTGACCCACGTTTACCTGCAACAATTAGCGTTCAAGGAGGAGTGAGAACATCACGTTCCTAAAAAATCGGAACAGATTTTGACAAAGTCAAAAGTAAATGTAAACCACGATTTAATTCACAATAAAATAAGTGGAAAATAAAATGTGATAAATATCACAATATAATCAAATTAATTTAATAATAAATTAATCTAAAATACTATGAAAGAATAAGATTAATATTCCGAGTGTTATGACGGAACATCATTAGATACGATGTTGATTGCGATGTTATCAAATGAAGTGATAACATCATCTGGAACACATCATACTCAACATATGTCAATGCTAATTACCATGTATTAAAATGCTAGATGATAATGGGTTTGTGAAAACTTCCATTTTTCTATAATGTAAATGCTATGAATGAATAATTTACATGCTTTACAAGATTCTTCATGGATATTTTGTTGCTTATCGTATTATGGGGTAAATAAGTATGGATTATTAAATCTGGAATTGAAGTTGATTAGTTTTGTTATATTGGCAAATTTCATGTGAAGCATGAAATGAATGTTTGTGTTTGTGAATCGGCTAATCAATCTATGTGTTTGTCAAATAATACATTATTCATGCTTAATTTAACGGTTATTTATAATTTAATTCTTTAGAAATTGAATAATGTTCGAGTATGTTGTACTTTATATGTTTATATTGTGTACAATTATTGACCCATCCGTATCATTTTCAATCTTTATTGCATCGTGCCTCAATGCTAACGATAGTGAAGTTAAATGCTACATAAAAATGGTTATGTATATACTAGGATCATCTAAAATTTCAATGCTATAAATGACCTAATTCCATGCTTTCTATGTTGCTTTGCAGGTAGTTCTAAGGTGGTTGCTGATGAATCTGATTTTGAAAATGAAATGGCATCGCACGACCAAAGTGATGTCGGTTTGGCTGATACAATGGGTTGGGGACTTGTATTTTTTGGATTTGTGAAGGGTTGGAGACTACGAAATTGTATTGAATTGACTATTAATGCTAGATATGGTTTATGTAAGTGCTACGTATTATGATCATTCTTCGTATATTGATATTCGTAATTACCCCCAATTCGTATATTTAACTTCATATTGTACTTATTTTGAATGCTTCATATGCTTGGTCATAATGCTTAATAATAATCTCATTTATTATGAATTAAAATTTATTAGTACATAGTGCTTTTTATGTTATCACTTAATGCTTCACATAGTTTCATATAATAGTAATAAATTACGCTCCTGTTTGATGAACTATAATTGGCAATTACCTAGCAGGGGATCTGTTATATATTTCTAAAGAGTGCATTATACATTTCATATTAATGTTTCATAAGTAACATTAAGTGTAACGCCCCGGTCCCGGGAGAAGGGTAGGGGACCGGTGCGCTACTTGGGGGAAGGGGGAAGGGGTTGTTGAACAAAAGCAATCAAAGAACTTGGATTAGTGCCCCAAAAATTCGGGCAACATAACCTCTATAAATGGATCAATCCACGCTTTTAAAGCGTTTGAAATGACTCAAACCAGATACCATGACTCTTAGGATGAACCCAAGAAAGAATAACAAAGGCAAACTCCAATGTAAATAATAACAGTTCAAAGGTTAACTGTTAATAGGTTAGGCATGAAAAAGGCCAGACTGATGTCTGTCCAAATACTTGAAGTAAAGAGATGCCAGACTTTCGTCTGTCGTGAAAGCAATATAAAGCCAGGCTTTTGCCTTGACATAGAAAGTAATGTAAAGCCAGGCTTCTGCCTGTCTGAATAAAGAAGTAAATAAATGCCAGGCTTTTGCCTGTCAGGAACGGAAAGTAAACGGGATTCGGAGAACCGAACACTCCGTAACAATAAAGAAAATGGGATTCGGAGAACCGAACACTCCATAACAGTAAATAAAATGGGATTCGGAGAACCGAACACTCCATAACAGTAAAGAAAATGGGATTCGGAGAACCGAACACTCCATAACCGTAAATAAAATGGGGTTCGGAGAACCGAACACTCCATAACAGTAAATAAAATGGGATTCGGAGAACCGAACACTCCATAACAATAATCAGAGTAAGCGGACAAAAACGCAGTGCATTTATTCAGACACAAAAGGTAACCATGTTCTCAGTTGGACTCCACACATAAAAGAAACATATACATCAAAAGATAGCCCTTCAGCCTTAGCACAGCCGTCCACCATCCCGCAGCTCATCCTGAAAATATTTGAAAAGATTTGGGCGTGAGTACTAATGCACTCAGTGGGTACTTTTGAGAAAAACCTTCAGAATCATTTTATAAAATAGAATATCCAATCATATTGAGAGCATATCATGGAAAGCTTTCAAAACAGAAAATTTGTGAATTCCATGTATACAAAATCATTTTCGTTCCATCATTGCGCGCAACTCTCCCCTAGAACGCTTACGGTGAGTCGGTTCGTGTACACAACCCGGCTGCTTAAGGTTGGACACTGCCCTGTTTGCTTGGGGCTCGATATCGTGAACCATTGTAGTTTCGTCACCAAAAACAGTAGTAAGACTTACATGAGTCAGGAGAGCACATCAAATACAGTCATGAGTTGGATATTCAATCATATTCATTTTATAAATATCAGGGCTTAATAACCCGAAACATATTTTTATATAATAAAAACCCACCTGGTAATCTGAGCTAGATCTAGATTCTGATTCTGATCTCAACTAGAAGTCTCCTTCTTCTGTGCCTACAAGATTATCCGGCAACTTAGTTTCGATGAATGACTACCATTAGGTCAAAATCTAACCTTTCTTAGCTATGAAGTAAATATTATAATATCTACTATCTTAATACGCAGCACCCGGATCATCAAAATATTTTGACTCTTAAGGGAACTTTACTCAGGGCATTTTTATAAAGAAAAACCGTTTAGGAAGTTCTGGCATACGGGGTGGTCAAACCCGTATCCTAAAATTAATTCGGTACAAATAAATTCATACCGCAAGATCTGCCCATTGGAAAAATATGAAACTTTAAATAAAAATACTATATTTTGACACGGAACAACTTTTGAGTTTAAAAATACGATAGGGCTATCCACGAAGGATAGATCTGAAAAAGACTACAATTTAATAATCGGATACCCAAAATATACCCGAAATTAAAAAGTGACAACATGGAAAATGTATATAAATATACATAGAACATAAAACCCTAAAGACACTTTTTGATTCGATGACCCGAAAGAGTCACCGATTTGAAAGGTGGTGGCGACTTTTGGCGGCGGTCACGATGATTTTCCATCGTGATCGTCCGTCGTGTCATCATTTCAATCACGTATTCGTGATCTATGCGTTGACACCTTCAAAATGACTATTTCGGAAATGAAATAGGAAACTAGAGACGTACCTTCTCTAGAAGCTGCTCGGCGTTTCGATTTTGAAAATGAATGAAAAATGAAACCTTAACCTCCTATTTATAGAAGAAAAATAAATAGGATAATATTTCGAAAAAGAAATTGGATAATGACGGATGTGCCTTAGTTATCCAAATCTATTACCTTTCACCCTAAAATTGTGCCAAGTGTTCATTTGAACTCGAAATTGGAAAATTCAAAGTTTGGCACGATGCTTGAAAATTTTTCTATCAACCCAAGAAAAATATCAGAACATATTTTAAAGCAATTTTTGACCAAATTAAATTTTAATAGATGTCTCTGGCTGCGATTTTCCTTTATTTGAATCCGTTAAGGACCCAACTTCTTACCTAAATTACCCTCAGGTATCATAAGTTGAGTAAAACCCTCTAAAATATTTCGGGGTATTACATTCTACCCTCCTTAATAAAAATTTCGTCCCGAAATTTGCGTACCTCTATAGGGTAAATCAGGGTACAACTCCTTGATTCTGCTTTCAAGCTCCCAGGTAGCTTCCTCTCTCCCATGGTTATTCCATAGGACTTTCACCAGTGATATCTGTTTGTTCCGTAATTTTTGGACCTTTTGGTCAAGAATAGCCTCTGGTTTTTCTTCATAAGAAAAATCCCGGTTCAGGATTATCTCCTCATTCTTTATAACGTGCTTAGGATCCAACTTACACTTCCTCAACATTAAGACATCAATCACGTTATGAACCTTAGCTAGAATCGGCAATATGACTAGTTTATAAACCACCTCATCATTAATAGCCAAAACACTATTTATCTCGAGTTGTAAATCTTACTAAGACGTATACTCTGCCTTGGTCCACTTTAACTTGATGCGCATAACTCTTCATACGTTCTTCTCTGCATCATTCTTCGAATATTCTTTAGCATCATCCTTTGAGTCGAGAAAAGAGAGAGAGAGAGAGAGAGAGAGAGAGAGAGAGAATAGATATCGATCCACCAGAATCAAAGCATATTATCTCGATCATCGTATACGTCACTCTGAACTTGAGACATCCACTCTCAAACTTGTCCTTGCTCCTCGATAAAAAAACATATAGAAGCAGGTGTAGCGAGAACGGATCTATCATTCGCGAGTCTTCATCTACATTCGAAATTCTCCCAACATGCTCCTCAAATGCGCATATGCACGCGAACGACATTTCCTAGAAATCCATATAACTCAAGCCATCTAAAAGAATATACTTATCCACTCTAAGTTCTTTCTACGTTCAAGACTACAAGGCACTACATAATCGTTCCCACCTTTTTAGTCAATTTGTTCTTTATAATCATTCATTAGATTCTCGGTTGAACCGGAATCCAGATGTCCCAGACATCCCATTAAAACCATAGGCGAACCACGGCTTTGCCGTGAACCCTCTTTCATGTAGGATTAAATCCAAACATGACATAATACATTCTTTTGAAATTTCACATCATAACAAATTGACACATTTCAGTGGAACCAATCCATGTGGGCTCATAATCCTGAACGTGGAAAAAAAAACTTAATCAATCTATGTTCCACAAGAATCTTAACAATCATCAACTTAAAATCCAATCTATGTGAATAAATCACAACTAGCTATGTTCATCTACATTCTCAATCAAATCATTCTATGTTCATATTCCATCTGTATAAGCATTCTGGGTTCCCATCACTTTAACATCATCAGATTTCTAATCACTTACACATTATAACATTTCTAATCATAGGGCATTGATTGCTATCATCACACTTTCTTTCAAAACATATCACGGACATATAATCCCGTTCAAAACATCACTTTTCATTTCAAACATAATGGGCATATAGTCCCATTCAAAATAATCATTCAATGCCATCTAGGCATAAAGTCCCACAATTTTACCATCATGGACAAGAGTCCCTTCCATTCATAACCATCATCATATGGACACATAGTCCCAAAATGATACCATTATCCTTTTGAAACCATCATTGGCGCGACTTTTTATAAATACCACCAATGTGGAGAATGGTCATTATCCACATTTTCATTTTTTTAAAAATCAGTAAACATAATTGAATCTAAAAAACATTTTAACTCACGTACCTTTTTTTAAGCAAGATGAGAGCGGTGCAGGCGACGTGCTAGGGCTATCAGACAATCAATTTAGAGGAAGAACTGAGAACTACACTCAATCAACAATATGACAGGCCTGCAGAGTTGCAGCCTGCTCTGATACCACTCTGTAACGCCCCGGTCCCGGGAGAAGGGTAGGGGACCGGTGCGCTACTTGGGGGAAGGGGGAAGGGGTTGTTGAACAAAAGCAATCAAAGAACTTGGATTAGTGCCCCAAAAATTCGGGCAACATAACCTCTATAAATGGATCAATCCACGCTTTTAAAGCGTTTGAAATGACTCAAACCAGATACCATGACTCTTAGGATGAACCCAAGAAAGAATAACAAAGGCAAACTCCAATGTAAATAATAACAGTTCAAAGGTTAACTGTTAATAGGTTAGGCATGAAAAAGGCCAGACTGATGTCTGTCCAAATACTTGAAGTAAAGAGATGCCAGACTTTCGTCTGTCGTGAAAGCAATATAAAGCCAGGCTTTTGCCTTGACATAGAAAGTAATGTAAAGCCAGGCTTCTGCCTGTCTGAATAAAGAAGTAAATAAATGCCAGGCTTTTGCCTGTCAGGAACGGAAAGTAAACGGGATTCGGAGAACCGAACACTCCGTAACAATAAAGAAAATGGGATTCGGAGAACCGAACACTCCATAACAGTAAATAAAATGGGATTCGGAGAACCGAACACTCCATAACAGTAAAGAAAATGGGATTCGGAGAACCGAACACTCCATAACCGTAAATAAAATGGGGTTCGGAGAACCGAACACTCCATAACAGTAAATAAAATGGGATTCGGAGAACCGAACACTCCATAACAATAATCAGAGTAAGCGGACAAAAACGCAGTGCATTTATTCAGACACAAAAGGTAACCATGTTCTCAGTTGGACTCCACACATAAAAGAAACATATACATCAAAAGATAGCCCTTCAGCCTTAGCACAGCCGTCCACCATCCCGCAGCTCATCCTGAAAATATTTGAAAAGATTTGGGCGTGAGTACTAATGCACTCAGTGGGTACTTTTGAGAAAAACCTTCAGAATCATTTTATAAAATAGAATATCCAATCATATTGAGAGCATATCATGGAAAGCTTTCAAAACAGAAAATTTGTGAATTCCATGTATACAAAATCATTTTCGTTCCATCATTGCGCGCAACTCTCCCCTAGAACGCTTACGGTGAGTCGGTTCGTGTACACAACCCGGCTGCTTAAGGTTGGACACTGCCCTGTTTGCTTGGGGCTCGATATCGTGAACCATTGTAGTTTCGTCACCAAAAACAGTAGTAAGACTTACATGAGTCAGGAGAGCACATCAAATACAGTCATGAGTTGGATATTCAATCATATTCATTTTATAAATATCAGGGCTTAATAACCCGAAACATATTTTTATATAATAAAAACCCACCTGGTAATCTGAGCTAGATCTAGATTCTGATTCTGATCTCAACTAGAAGTCTCCTTCTTCTGTGCCTACAAGATTATCCGGCAACTTAGTTTCGATGAATGACTACCATTAGGTCAAAATCTAACCTTTCTTAGCTATGAAGTAAATATTATAATATCTACTATCTTAATACGCAGCACCCGGATCATCAAAATATTTTGACTCTTAAGGGAACTTTACTCAGGGCATTTTTATAAAGAAAAACCGTTTAGGAAGTTCTGGCATACGGGGTGGTCAAACCCGTATCCTAAAATTAATTCGGTACAAATAAATTCATACCGCAAGATCTGCCCATTGGAAAAATATGAAACTTTAAATAAAAATACTATATTTTGACACGGAACAACTTTTGAGTTTAAAAATACGATAGGGCTATCCACGAAGGATAGATCTGAAAAAGACTACAATTTAATAATCGGATACCCAAAATATACCCGAAATTAAAAAGTGACAACATGGAAAATGTATATAAATATACATAGAACATAAAACCCTAAAGACACTTTTTGATTCGATGACCCGAAAGAGTCACCGATTTGAAAGGTGGTGGCGACTTTTGGCGGCGGTCACGATGATTTTCCATCGTGATCGTCCGTCGTGTCATCATTTCAATCACGTATTCGTGATCTATGCGTTGACACCTTCAAAATGACTATTTCGGAAATGAAATAGGAAACTAGAGACGTACCTTCTCTAGAAGCTGCTCGGCGTTTCGATTTTGAAAATGAATGAAAAATGAAACCTTAACCTCCTATTTATAGAAGAAAAATAAATAGGATAATATTTCGAAAAAGAAATTGGATAATGACGGATGTGCCTTAGTTATCCAAATCTATTACCTTTCACCCTAAAATTGTGCCAAGTGTTCATTTGAACTCGAAATTGGAAAATTCAAAGTTTGGCACGATGCTTGAAAATTTTTCTATCAACCCAAGAAAAATATCAGAACATATTTTAAAGCAATTTTTGACCAAATTAAATTTTAATAGATGTCTCTGGCTGCGATTTTCCTTTATTTGAATCCGTTAAGGACCCAACTTCTTACCTAAATTACCCTCAGGTATCATAAGTTGAGTAAAACCCTCTAAAATATTTCGGGGTATTACATTAAGTGTTCACTGTTAAACTTTTAAACAATGCTTTATACATTTCATATTAATGCTACATATTTCACCAGTATTGCTTAGAATTGTATTTTAGGTACAGAGTGTTAGCATTTTTTTTAACAGTTCATTGCTTCAGATGAAAAACATATTACTTCTAATTGTACTTTGGACACAAAATATTAACATATATGTTAGATCATTTTATTATGTGCTTATGATGTGCATGCACGTGGGTTCCTCAGATTCAGGGATGTGAGTATGAGTTTGATAATAATTCGCATTGCACTTGTTAATGCTTTGTATTTGTATTGATAATGCTCTATATGATGTATGTTAATAATACATATTGTTACTATCGTTTTGCATTTTAGAAACTGATCCTTAGTTGATGTTTGTTATTGACCAGTTAAATGCTTCATATGAGAAACTGTATTGCTTCGAAACTAACATGAGTCTCCTATCTAACAACATTCTAAATTCCGATGAATAGTATATTTAAATGCTTTCTATAACGTGAATATTACTAAACACTTAACAAAACAATGAAATGCAACATTAAATACTAAGCATTCGATAAATCAATCAAAATGAAACATGAGTTAACATCAATTTACCCAAACTACAGCCACATAAATCGATCAAAAAATCAATCCCCAAACAAACGATGTATAATTTTGGATTTTTGACAACAAATCCAGACAACCTATTGCAAAAAATTACAAAAATTTAGAAAAACCTCACCATTTACACCATAGCCTACAATTCTATGAACAAACTTCGGTAAAAACTACCGTCGCTGCCCAGAATTTCCATAGTCGAGCTGCTGTCCAGAATCGTCGTGTGAGTGTCGCGCAGCAACAACTACCGTCGCCGCTAGAATCATCGTGTGAGTGACGCATTGTAATGCTCCAATTTCACTTTTAATAGAAAAAGACACGTTATCCATGCTTTTCATTAATAAAAATATTTTACTTGAAATACAATGCAAGTTTCAAAGTATAGTTTGACATTTATTACATAAAATAAAGTAAAAAATAAATTAAATCTTTAATCATGCTTGACCAGTTGACCACCATCATCACATCTTGTCCGCTACGCATCACCCGAGACAACACCTGAAAAGACAAGTAGTTTTTGAGGTGAGTACTACTGACTCAGTAGGGAGTGTCCAATTATTCAAGCTATATAAAATTAAACGAGTAAATGCGAATAGTAAAAGTGTTCAGTCCGTAGACCAAACCATATAGCCCGTCGGCTCATGTTGTGTAGCCCGTAGGCCCTGTCTTATTCAGTCCGAAGGCCCATGCTGTGCTATGTCATCACATAAATCGATAATAAAATATAGAGAGAATAATCGGAACAGAATCACATAAAATCCCACCTTCACCTTCACCTTGACTCAGATATAAATTAATTAAGTCATGCGCGCTTCCTATGAATTATTTATCGTAAATTAATACAGTGCATAACATGATGTGAATTGAACTGTGCATGAGACTAATCTATGATGCATGCTCAATACATAATCACACATAGCGACATAATCCTCTTTTCCATTTATTGACTTAACTACTATAAAACCATACATACACACACTTATATGCGTGTATATATATATAATCATTTCATATATATATATAGAAAAAGATAACCACACACGCAAACCCATACCTATGTGCATATTCGTACAATAATATATCCACATATTATATATATACACGGCAACACACACATGCACAAAGCCACAACTATATATATATATATATATATATAAATATAAAGTGAACAAAATATATGAAAGTGGTGTGTGTGTGTGGCTAGCATTGATTATATTATACATATATACATGCACAACACACACACACACACACACACACACACACATATATATATATCAAACACACACGCACACAAAACCCAATATAAAAGCATAGAGAAAGCAATTTGTCAGACATGCCATACTACTCTTCCTTGCGGCCCCCACTTCAATTATGGTTCTTTGAACAACACATTAAACCCTTCCCCCCAGATTTTGGAACAGCCCGATAGAAAAAAATGAAACAGATTTCTTTTTTACAAAAAAACAAAGATGATAGATTTATATTGCCTTCCCTCACCTACAGCGCAATTCGAAAAGAAATTTATACAGCAAACGAAAACTTCATACCTTTCGAAATTATTACTTGAAAAATTCTAAGGCTCCTGCTCTTTTCTGTCTAATCTTTGGTGTGAGAAAAACGAAGGTAATGAGATTGTCTATTTATACAAATAGGTTTCATAGCTATCCAACACACATCTGATAAGGTTTCATAGCTATCCAACACACATCTGATAAGGTTGAAATATGATAATCTTGATTACGGATCTTTAACGAATTGTTACCGACTTATGCTACGTAGATCTATCTTTACCACAGTGATGCAAAACTTTATTCCAACCAAGGTTGTATAATTCACTAGGTACTAGTCAGGCAGTCGAGGGGCGCTTAGCGCCTAGACGGGTCCTAGTCGGCGTTTAGGCGGCGACTAGGCGTTTTTATTTTTTATAATATATTATTAAATAATATTATTTATAATATAAAAACCAATTATAAACGTAAACTTGATAATGGTATAGCAGTTGGTTACTTTGGAAGTAACTAAGAGGTCCCTGGTTCGATCTTTGAAAGTTCCATATTTCAATATTTTTTACAAGTTGAGAGAAAAAATGCAAAAAAGTATTTCGCTCCCACTAGGTCTAGATCCGGAGACCTGACACACTAATAAGATCACCTCTACCAACTAAGCTGAAGGAGATAGTTATAAAAATAACTCGACTAGTAATATATAACCGTATATTGGCCGATTATACCATATTCGGCTCAGCTAGGCACCGCCTAGCGCCTAGGCGGGCGCCTGGAGTGAATTCTGCAACAATGATTCCAACTAAAAAAAAACTTCTTTGCGTTCTCATACGTTTGTTAAAAAAAAACTAAAACCAAAGTAGCTACGTAGATAGACTAGAAATGGATAATAAAATCTAACGCGTTGTTATCTTTCTTTCTTCACTCCTCGCCATTCATAGAAAAAGCTCTAGAATTTTCTCTCCTTTCGGCGTTTCCACCTCCTTTAGTGTTTTCTCCTTTTCCAGCATTCCTATCTTGATGCAACGGACAATCCCAAACCTTGTGTCCCTCCCTATGGCATTTGAAGCAAGCTTGTGCCCCTGACTTACACTCTCCTTGATGGTATTTTTGATATTTCTGGCATTCTGGATATCGAGATATCACTCCAGGCATCTCTCCTCCAGCAACATTCGGCTTCTTCTCAAGTTGGAAACTTCACTCTTTATCTTGGTTGTCAGGATCCTCCCATTATCTTTTTCCACCATTGCTTGTACGTCTTGAGGCTAGCCTGTCCAAGTTCAAATAAGTTGACACCGTCCGAGCTCGTTGTACAATTTCTGAGTAGGTGGTGAGATTGAGTGCAGATAGGTGTGCTCCAATCTCAGGACACAATCCATCTTCAAATCGTCAGGCCTTCTTTTCATATGTGTCTACCAAGTGAGGAGCATAACGAGCTAGTTGGTTGAATTTTTGCTCATACTCCAGAATAGTCATGTTGACTTGCTCTATATTCATTAACTCGTTTTCCTTTTGCTTGTGGAACGTCTTTGAAAAATAATTCTGCATGGCCATTCTTTTGAAAATGGTCTAGGTCAAATTGATCTGCTGTTCTTGACTCATGCTGAGCTTCACCGCCTCCCACCAGTGGCTTGCATCCTTCGTCAGCTGAAACACTGCGCATGTAACTCTTTGTGTGTCTGTGCATCCCAGATAATCGAAAAGTCGCTCTAGTTCCTGAATCCACTCTTCTGCTGCTAATGGTCCTCCAGTTCCTTTCAACTTGGGCGGTCCCAACTGATGAAAATGAGTCAAGATACCTTCTCCTTCCTGGTGTTGATGTTGCTGTTGATTTTGGTTCTATTGAGGTAGAACTCTTCTCAGTGTATCTGCGAGATTTTGTGCAAACCCATCTATACCATTGTTGTTGTTGTTATTATTATCTTCCCCGTTCATATTGTTGTCATAATTGTTCATTGACTCCATTTTCTCACTTTCCTCTTGGATCGGCTACGTATTCTTCCTTGGTGGCATGATTCATATTGTCGACCATAGCACAAAGATTAAGTATTTTAATGAAAATTAAAGGTAACTACTTTTATTAATCCAACTCTGCTTAGCAAATACTTAGCACTGGGGAACAAAATAAATAAATCTTAGATATGCTCCATTTATGGCTGCTAATGCCATTGTCCCCAATCTGCTAAAATACCGCATATGAACTTCACAAAAATTGAGTTTTTCTCCTATTCCAGGGGAATAATCTAAGAGTTCTTCATAAAGATTTTCTGATGTAAGCTTGAGAGTTGTTGGAATGATTTTTATCACCTTTCGAGCAGCTTTAACTGGCTTGAGTTCACCTTCTTCACGTTTAATTACCCTCCACATTCTTAGAAACCCTACCAAATGTCTCTCTACTCCTACTTTTCTCATCTTCTTGCGCCGCATAAAATTCGGCCATAATCTCTCCGTTTGGGACATGTCTCGAGTACTAACCAAAACCCTTTTGCGTGTCCTAGAAGTCAACCTTTTTCTAAGCATCTAATAACAAAATCCTTAGGGTAAATCTTGAGGACAGTAAAAATATTTCATCATAAAACATACTTTTCATATAATCATAAACTTGACATGAAATCAAAACTGTAATGTTTACCTCTTCTTGGAGCGATGCGGCGGATGTGATGATGGCCAATACTTGCTTGCATTTTTTTTAGTATGCAGGAAAGTAGTTCTCTAATACCACTTGTAACGCCCCAATTTCACTTTTAATGGAAAAGGCACGTTATCCATGCTTTTCATTAATAAAAATATTTTACTTGAAATACAGCGGAAGTTTCAAAGTATAGTTCGACATTTATTACATAAAATAAAGTCAAAAATAAATTAAATTTTTAATCATGCTTGACCACTTGACCACCATCATCTTGTCCGCTACGCATCACCCGAGACAACACCTGAAAAGATAAGTAGTTTTTGGGGTGAGTACTACTGACTCAGTGGGGAGTGTCCAATTATTCAAGCTATATAAAATTAAATGAGTAAATGCGAATAGTAAAAGTGTTCAGTCGGTAGACCAAACCATATAGCCCGTCGGCCCATGTTGTGTAGCCCGTAGGCCCTGTCTTATTCAGCCCGAAGGCCCATACTGTGTTGTATCATCACATAACTCGATAATAAAATATAGAGAGAATAATCGGAACAGAATCACATAAAATCCCATCTTCACCTTCACCTTGACTCGGATATAAATTAATTAAGTCATGTGCGCTTCCTATAATTTTTTTTAACATAAATTAATACAATGCATAACAAGATGTGAATAGAACTGTGCATGAGACTAATCTATGATGCATGCTCAATACATAATCACATATAGCGACATAATCCTCTTTTCCATTTATTGACTTAACTACTATAAAACCATACATACACACACTTATAGACGTATATATATATAATCATTACATATATATATATAGAAAAAGATAACCACACGCAAACCCATACCTATATACATATTTGTACAATCATATATCCATATAGGGGTGGATTAAAATGAGAACCACACCTCTGTGTAGGAACTAGGAACCATTTACATCCATAGATCTCTACAATTTTAATGGACGAGATTTATTCTAGATTTTAGGGGTCAAATTGCAAAATGATATTTTTTTACCAATATTTGGAATATAGTAAGGGTATTATTGAGAAACCCAAATCTCCATTATATCACATCCCAAAAGAGTAGGCATAATTATGGGATTGATTTTACAAAATATAGTGAATTTGATATACTAAAGCAACGATTTTTTGGGGCAATAATAATTAGGTAGCATATTTTTTTTTCATTAATAGCAAACCCTAGAATCGCACCTACTCCGCCCGTCGCCGCACCTACATCACCGAAAGTCGCCGTTGCCGGATGCTCAATGTCGGCCGACTACAACCCAGACGCCGCCGACCGAAGGAGGCGACCCTAAAATCGCACCTGTGCCGCCCATCACCGCGCCTACGCCGCCGCACGTCGCCGTTTTCGGACGCTCTACGTCGGCCCAATACAACCCAGACACCGCCGACCGAAGGAGGCGACCCTAGAATCGCATATACTACTGCCGTAATCGCCCCTTGATGCCATGGATTGACAGCAATATAAGGTGTTGCAAATTATGTGCATATGTTGACAGATGCTGAGATATTTCAGTCAAGTGATACTTTACGGTCACTTGTTCAATCTTGTTCTTGTGGTAATCGAGGCCGAGAGAAGTCGATGTTAGCCCGTGGCAACGACATCCAAGAATGCAAGCATCATCAGCCTCAACAAGGCAAGCTACAAAGCTCTGTGATGAGTTATGAATAAAAATTTGGTGTGAGTAACTCAATATTGTTAATTTATCTTCCATTTCAGTATTCCTAATAGGACTACTTTTCTGATGATGTCCAATTTTATTTAAATTGTTTGTTGTGGCAGATTGAGAATTATTATTACAGCAAGCCTCAACTACTTAGTTCTGGTGGGACTAAATTGACTGTTGCTGCTAATGTTGCTTCAGCAAAAGAGGCGATGAAGCACGGTTATTGCTTATTCGGTATATTTATTTGGTTTGATTTGATTTGATTGGATGTATTTAGCAAATTAGAAATATATAATTAGCAAATTAGTAATATATGCTTAGCAGATTAGTAAGACATGGTTTGCTTTCATGCGTATTGGTTATTAATAGAAAATTATGCTGTTTATAGCAAATTTACATTATATTTCTAGTAAATTGGCTTTGGTTTATAGCAACTTAGCAATATTTGATTAGCAAATTTTGCAACTGTGATTCTTGTTTTAGCAAATTCGTATTTTTTTTATAGCAAGATAAATTTTAAGATTTTTTGGGTGTTTTTTTTGTTTATAGCAAAATAACATTTAGTATATAGCATATATAAATTTGTTTATAGCACATTAGTAAGATATGATTATCATTTTTTATCAGTATTGGTTTTTGCTTAATTGATCTAATTTTTTTTATTTTAATTGATTATCATTTTTTATGGGTATGAGCAAATTAATTAGACATTATTAACAGATAAGTGGAATATGTTTTTGTTTTATATCTCGTTTTTGTTAATAGCAAATTAACCTTAACTACATAGCAAATTTACATTGGTTCATATCAAATTAGTAAGATATGATTATCATTTTGTATGGGTTTGGGTTTTTGATTATTTGATCTATTCATTGGTTTCAATTTTATCTGATTTGATGTATTTAGCACGTTATATATCTATAATTAGCGAATTAGTTACATGTTAATAGCAGAGTATTAAGAAATATTTTTGTTTAATGGGTGTTTTTTGTTTATAGCAAAATAACATATTGTATTTAGCAAATATACATTTTGTTTTTAGCAAATGAGTTACAGGTGATTAAAAAATGTTATGGGTATTGAGTTTTGCTCAATCGTTCTATGAATTGATTTTTAATTGATATGATTTGATGTATTTAGCAAATTTGTAAGATATTATTAACGATCTTTATTTGTTTTGATTTTATTTGGCTTGATGTATTAAGCAAATTAGTAAGATATGTTTTGAAATTAGTTTATACCTACTTAGTAGATTGTGTAATACATGCTTAGCAGATTAGTAAGACATGGTTTGTAGCAATTGAGTTTTAAGGTATTAGGTAGCTATTTAAAAATAATGTTATAAGCACATGGCGTATGTGCTATAAACTTGCATATAATATGCTATTAGTAAATTCATACGTTAAAACTAGTCATTCATACACTTTTTTGTACTAAAAAAGCCATTCTCCATATCATATAAGGGTAAAAAAAATGGAAGATTAATTTGCAAATTAAAAATACAAAATTTGCTATAAACATATGCATACTCTGCTAGAAATACATTCTTATTTTGCACACATACATTCATGCAATTTTAAATATTTTTTTCTCAATAACTTGAAAACTTCCACAACCGAATACGAAAAGCATCTACCTTCTAAAATAAATATGAAATGACCATCATCTGCGAACATATCAGTATCATATACATCACATTGAACCCATTTAAAAAAAATGACCATCTTATTGTAAAAAAAAACATTCACATAAAAATATTACCGATTTGCTATTAACCTATCTATAATTTGCTAATTACATATACAAAATTTGCATAGATACATTCATGCGATTTTAAATATTTTTTTCTTAATAACTTGAAAACTTCCACAACCAAATACGAAAAGCATCTACCTTCTATAATAAATATGAAATGATCATCATCTGCGAAAATATCAGTATCAAGTAAAGCACATTGAACCCATTTTTATAAAAAAATGACCATCTTATCATAAAAACAAAATTATATTTTCACATAAAAATATTACCCATTTGCTATTAACACATCTATAATTTGCTAATTACATATACAAAATTTGCACACATACATTCATGCGATTTTAAATATTTTTTCTTAATAACTTGAAAACTTTCACAACCAAATACGAAAAACATCTACCTTCTATAATAAATATGAAATGACCATCATGTGCGAACATATCAGTATCATGTAAAGCACACATTGAACCCATTTTTTTAAAAAAAAATGACCATCTTATCTTCAAAAAAAAAATTATATTTTCACATAAAAATATTATCGATTTGCTATTAACACATCTATAATTTGCTAATTACATATACAAAATTTGCACACATACATTCATGCGATTTTAAATATTTTTTTCTTAATAACTTGAAAACTTCCACGACCAAATACGAAAAACATCTACCTTCCATAATAAATATGAAATGACCATCATCTGCGAACATATCAGTATCATGTAAAGCACATTGATCCCATTTAGAAAAAAATGATCATCTTATCTGTAAAAAAAATCACATAGAAATATTACCGATTTGCTATTAACAAATCTATAATTTGCTAATTACATATACAAAATTTGCACACATACATTCATGCGATTTTAAATATTTTTTTCTTAATAACTTGAAAACTTCCACAACCAAATACGAAAATATCTACCTTCTATAATAAATATGAAATGACCATCATCTGCGAACATATCAGTATCGTGTAAAGTACCTTGAACCGATTTTAAAAAAAAAATATGACCATCTTATTGTCAACAAAAAAATTATATTTTCACATAAAAATATTACCGATTTGATATTAACACATTTATAATTTGCTAATTACATATACAAAATTTGCACACATACATTCATGCGATTTTAAATATTTTTTTTCTTAATAACTTGAAAACTTCCACAACCAAATACGAAAAGCACCTACCTTCGATAATAAATATGAAATGACCATCATCCGTGAACATAATCAGTATCATCGAAAGCACATTGAACCCATTTTTAAAAAAAATGACCACCTTACCGTAAAAAAAATAAAATTATAATTCACATAAAAATATTACCGATTTGCTATTAACGCATCTATAATTTGCTAATTACATATTCAAAATTTTCTAAAAGTCGTATATACGAGTCCTGAACAGAATCCGCCCAGATCTCTACACATACAAAGATACATTAATGGAGAACATAATACATGTATCTTCCATAATCAGATGATAACTGGCGTGATGATAATATACGATCGAATAAGAACTTGTGAAAAATGACTTCTGCAGATGAGATCGACGATGAAATCCGACAAAGTCGACACAGAAAAAAATTATTCTGGAACGGCTTCTTCGATTGTAAGAGACATAACTTCAAGGATGTTCAATAGGTGTGTGAGAAATTAAAATATGAAACACCGATAGATATAACTCTGTAAAAAATATCAGTAAAAACAGTACAAAAAAAACCGTTCCCATATAAAATCCCACTATATATGGAACAGATATATTTACTGCAGATTTTTAATATGCATTACAATGACATATATACCCTTAACTTTATATAATTATTAAGATATTGTATTTTTAACCCCATTTTATTGAGATTAATCTGAGCCTTACAAAATAAATGATCCAACGCTCCATATTAGTTCCTAGTTCCTACACAAGGGCTTGGTTCTCATTTGATCTCTATACATCCATATATATATATATATAACAATCACATATATTATATATATATATATACACGACAACACATGCACAAAGCCACAACTATATATATAAAGTGAACAAAATATATGAAAGTGGCGTGTGTGTGTGGCTAGCATTGATTACCCTATATCCATATTATACATATATACATGCACAACACACACACACACACATATCAAACACACACGCACACAAAACCCAATATAGAAGCATAGAGAAAGCAGTCAGACATGTCATGCTACTCTTCCTTGCGGCGCCCACTTCATTTATGGTTCTTTGAACAACACATTAAACCCTTCCCCCCAGATCTTGGGACAGCCCGAGAGAAAAAAATGATACATACTTCTTTTTTACAAAAACACAAAGATGATAGATTTCTATTGCCTTCCCTCACCTACAACGCAGTTCGAAAAGAAATTTATGCAGCAAACGAAAACTTCATACCTTTCGAAATTATTTCTTGAAAAATTCTAAAGCTCATGCTCTTTTCTTTCTAATCTTTGGTGTGAGAGAAACGAAGGTAATGAGATCTTCTATTTATACAAATTTTCATAGCTATCCAACACACATCTCATAAGGTTGAAATATGATAATCTTTGAGAGTTTGAAAGGCACGAAAATCCTCCTGCTTATCTTTTCAAAACTAAGATATAGAGGAGAAGAACAATAAGGTTCTAGAAGTTGGGCTTAAATTTTTGGGCTTCAGAAACTTGGGCTCAAACAAAATTTCAAATGGGCTAGAATTAAACTTTGGACAAAATAAATAAATGTAACACATTAGGCACTTAACATTAAAAAAAATTAAATGCATGATCATGCTATGAAATTACTATATACTAAAATGAATTCATGCTTATAAATTACGTAGGCGCGACTTATTAGACTTGATCAATTAATATCACACATAAATAAATTAAATGAATAAATAAAAATATTTTTTATGAAAAAAAATGTAGCAATTTAAATATTAGAAAATTGAGTCGATATACGCGTCGTCGCCATCATCGATCTATGAGTTGGAAGAAGAAGAAGAAGAAGAAGAAGAAGAAGAAGAAGAAGAAGAAGAAGGAGAAGAAATCATCTGTACAAATCGTGTGAGAATCATCGTGTGAGTGCCGCGCCATCGCCATCATCGATCTATGAGTTGGAAGAAGAAGAAGAAGAAGAAGAAGAAGAAGAAGAAGAAGAAGAAGAAGAAGAAGAAGAAGAAGAAACCGTCTGTGCAAATCGTGTGAGAAGTTGGAGAGAGAATAATCTCCTTAAATAACTCCTATTAAAATGGACGGATGAATATTGCAAAATAATATATCTCTACAGCTTTTAGTTAAATGACTACATTACTCTTATCACATTAGAATAGTAAAAAACTACCAAATATATATGAGGGCAATTTTTTGATCTCATCCGTCCATTTAGCAAAATCTAAGAGCTGAAATTAGTCCCTACTTTCACACCAAGGGTTTATCCCTATTTGATCTATATCCTATATATATATATATATTGTACTGTTCTGTATGTGTGTGAGAGAGAGAAGATGGTGAGACATTAAAAAAATAAAAAAAGTATAAATAATTTTTTATTTATAATAATTATAGATGATTTGATGTTTTTAATAGCTCCTTTAATAAAATTTTATTTTATAGATAGCTGAGTTGCCCCCCTTAATAAAATTTCTAGGTTCGTCACTGGCTACACCAATATCTTTCTCTAGAATGCAATGGCTGTGTGATGTGATCTCAACAAAGCTAAGAACACAACCAACAAAGCACGCAGACTAACAAGAACAAAGATGCGTCGGTAATGTAAGGATTCAATAGCAACAACTAGATATAAATAGAAATATCAAAGTAATGCGGAATTAAACGAATATGGACTCGATCGCTATGCTGAATTAGACTCGACCAAATAGACACTTAAATTACCTAGATTATGACTCAACTAAATAAAACACAAATCAAATAGACACTTAAGAAACAAATTTGGGACAAATTTGTTATATGCGTAAATTAAGGCGAATTGAGCATGTATGATGATAAATCGATGAACAAGGTGAACTATGGCTGGAAGATGGACGTGGGATGATGGTGATGCATACGTAAGGTGTAGATGAAGGATGGTAATCGACGGAGATGAAATTGAAAGATAGAAGAAGAATACTTACTCGAACCCTGTCTTGCGGTGAAGACAAAACGCGATATCTCGTATACTCCGGATTTGGTAGCACTCTCCCTAGAACTCAATGGAACTAGAAAATGGGGGAATTAAGACTATAGATTTACTAGATCAATAGAATTTGTAAAGGGTGATCAACCGATGGATCTTGAGACAAAGTGAAATAAAACTTCAATAATCCATGCAATGTCTAAGTTAAAAATAACATAATGTTTTCCTATATATACTAAGGTAAGCCATGAAATTAAAGAAGCCTAAACAACTAGATAAGGCCGAAAATCTAGAGTCCTAGTCAAACTAGGATTGTTTCCTTAATTAAAATCTGTTTTTAAGGAATAAATCCAAAAATAACAAAAATAAGATAATAAAATCTAAACTAGATAAAAATAAATCCCAATTGGATTTGGGCATCTTAATTAACGTGTAGGACATATTATTGGGCTGAAATCCACACGCCAATTAATTAACTTGGTCTTCTTGGGCTTGATCATCAATTGTCCACACCATGACAATTCTTGAGCTGCATTTATCTTCTTGTTCTCCAACTTCGAACTTCCTTCTAATCAACACTTGTAAATATTGTTGAAGCTTTTTAGCACGAAGTCAGGTAACTGGACCTCTCAATTGCAGCTCAACATCTTCATCTTCATTGTTGCTTGGCTCAGTCTCATCATTCCCCCCTGCTGAAAAGAATTCGTCTTCGAATTCACAAGCTCCTCATGCTCGAACTCATCTACAGAAAAAGGGGAAAGATCAGCAACATTAAATGTAGATGGACACTTATACTTACCGGGTAAATCAATATGATATGCATTGTCATTGACACGGCTCAGAACGGTGAACGGTCTATCTCCTCTAGGCATCAAGTTGGATTTTCGCAGATTAGAAAAATGACCTGGACTCAAATGAATCCAAACTCGATCCCCCGGCTGGAAAATCACTTTCTTGTATCGAACATTGTGTTGGGCAGCTGTGCAGATGCCGGCTTGCTCGATGCATGCCCAAACTTTCTCATGCATCTCTCACACATAGTCATCTCTCTTTGTACCTTTAACACTTCGAGATAAAGCATCAGTGACAATGTTTTCCTCACATTTCTTGTACTTGATGACGTACGGAAAGGACTCGATGAATTCTTCCCAACGTGTGTGTCACTTGTTCAGATTTTGCTGGCCTTTCAAATGTTTCAAGCTTTCATGGTCCGTGTGAATCACGAACTCCTTAGGCCATAGGTACTGTAGCCACGTCTCTAAAGCTCTCTTGAGTGCATACAGCTCCTTATCATACGTCGAGTATTTTAGGGCTGCATCATTGAGCTTTTCACTGAAAAAGGCTACTGGACATTTTTCCTGCATCAAAACAGCTCTAAGACCTTTGCCCGAGGCATCACATTCTATCTCAAAAGTTTTATTAAAGTCCGATAAACAAAGAACAGTCGCATTACACAAATAAGACTTCAAAGTGTTAAACGCATGCTCTTGAACAGGACCCCATTCAAACTTGCGATCTTTCTTGCTTAACTCAGTAAACAGCGCTGCTATGCTGGAAAAATCACACACGAAGCGTCGATAAAAGCCAGCAAGGCCGTGGAAAGATCGGACCTCAGATGCCGATGTAGGAGTCGGCCATTCCTCAATCGCCTTGATTTTGGAACGGTCTACTTTTATACCGCGTTTACTCACAACGAAGCCGAGAAATACGACTTCACTCAAACAAAAATCACACTTAGACAGATTGTCATATAATTTCGAACTCCTAAGTAGCTCAAACACATGTCTAAGGTGCTGCAAGTGTGCTTGTGTCAATTCACTATAGATCAGAATATCATCAAAATACACGACAACGAATTGTCTATGACTTCATGCAAAACATGATTCATTAAATGCATAAACGTGCTCGGTGCATTGGTGAGACCAAAAGGCATAACTAGTCATTCATATAATCTATTTTTTCTCTTAAAAGTTGTCTTCCATTCATCCCCCTCTTGCATACGAACTTGAAAATACCCAGACCTTAAATCGATTTTAGAAAAGATTTTTGACCCGGATAATTCATCTAGCATATCATCTAACCTAGGGATGGAAAAATGATACTTTACCATGATTTTATTGATTGCTCGGCAATCCATGCACATGCGCCATTCATTGTTCTTCTTCGGCACCAAAATGATCGGTACGACGCAGGGACTAAGAGACTCACAGATTTGTTTCTTTTCCAGCAACTTCTTAACTTGTTGATCGATCTCTTTATTCTCATCGGGGCTGGTACGGTAAGCTGGTCAGTTTGGAAGCACGGCTCCGGGTTGGAAGTCGATTTGATGCTCGATTCCTCAAATCGGCGGCAAACCACTTGGGATCTTCTCCGGAAACACATCGCTAAACTTGTCCAATAGGGGCTGCACAACACTAGGCAAACAAGTATCGTTAGTAGCACTGCCCTTATAAGTAAGTAAGACGAGTGGCAAACCTGCTTTAATGGATTTCTTAACTCCTTTAACAGAAATAAACAAGCTGCACTGGTTAGCCTTCTTTGCATCTGATCCAGAAGCTTTGTTTTTCAGTAAGGAGTCAGAGGAGGGCTATTTTGAAGTTAAAGGAATGGTGGAAGAGGGTTGTACGGCTGCGGCAAAGGGTTGCACGGCGGCGGTGGAACCTGTGGTGGCGGCGGTGGCCTTTGTGATGGCGGCTATGGCTGCCTGCTTCTTCCTCTCTTCTTTAAACCTCTCTTGCATGCGTTGCTGATCCTCTGCAACTACTTTTGGGCCCAATGGTTTCAAAATGCATGTTCGGCCATTGCTTTTCATGGTGTACGTGTTCAGACGTCCATTATGGACTACACACCTATCAAACTGCTAAAGTCTACCGAACAATAAGTGCACTGCATTTATAGGGATGACATCGCATAAAACTAAGTCAGAAAACATGCCAATTGAAAAATCAACACTTACCTGGTAGACCACGCGTAGCTCGCCTCTTTCTGTTAGCCATTGCAGTCTGTATGGCTTTGGATGCTTCTGTTTGGTTAGGCCGAGTTTATCGACCGCATATTGACTGATGGCATTTATGACACTGCCACTGTCAATTATCATTGAACACGTATGACCTTTGATTGTGGCGTGGGTGTAGAAGATGTTTTCCCGCTGATGGTAGTGTTCTTCAGTCCGATTGATGCTTAAACTCCGGATTGTCACAAGGCTGACAATAGGCGCATCTGGATTGACTTCCACTGGCTCTGCATCATAGATTTGTACCTCTTCAGTGGTGGTGTCGTCTATAGCTTGCTCTAGCTCATCTTCACTAGCTGATTCGAGTTCATTCTGTTCAGATAAGAATAGAACTCGTCTTTCTGGACACTGGGCTTGAAAGTGTCCCCATCCTTGACATTTGTGACACTGGATATCATAAGCACGTGCAGGGGCTGCATTAGGCATCGGCACTACTTAGTTTGGCCGTGTGAAGGGCGGCCGTGGCTGATTTAGCGGCGTAGACTCGGGTCTACGACCTGTCTGCGGTGCAGTGCAATCAAAACATCGAGCGGGCTGGTCTGGAGCACCCTTGGGTCGTGTGGCTTCAATTCGCTTCGAACTGGATGGACTGCGGCTCCAAAGCTGTCGTGTAGGAGCTACATTGTGCATCGATTTACGTCAACCATCTCTCAGTTGCCTTTCAACTATTGATGCATAGTGCACTATTTCCTCGATGCTAGAGAAGTCTCTCAGTTCAACTTCACAGATTATATCCGGGTTCATTCCTTTAATGTACCGGATTATAGTCGCATCAAGTGTCTCCTCCTTTCTAACTCGATTCAATGCGGTCTCAAGTTCCTTGTGATACTCCTCAATCGAATAGGTGCCCTGCTTGATTCGATTCAACTTCTTTTCTAGCTCCCTTTCATAGTGCACTAGTATAAAACGTCCTCGCATGACGTCTTTCATCTCTTACCATGAATCGATAGGCGGATATCGATCATGGTGTCGTTTGGCTTGCTGATTCTCCCACCAAGTCGCAACATACCCCTTAAATTCAAAGGATGCGAGCTGCACTTTCTTCATCTCAGGAAACTCGTAGCATTCGAAGATCTTGTCGACCTTCCTTTCCTAATCAAGGTACACGTCTGGATCGTGTAACCCTTCAAACTCCGGAATGGTGGTTTTGATGTTACTCACCATGTCAGCATCCTCAAATCTTGGTCTCTCGATGCGGAATGCGCGTCTGTAAGGTGCTCGAGGTCGATCACGGTGATTTTCCCATCTCTGTGGTATGAAATTAGCTTCATACTCACTCACTGGCTTCATACTCATGTCTGCATAACTGGAGGCCTCTGTGTGGTTCTTTGTGGTTGGCGTGGGCCAGCTGCTGCTTCTTGAGGCTCGGTTGCCTCAGTGCATTTTCTTGGACTGCTTGGGGTGCAGTCGACTGAGTTGTAAGTTTCTTGATCTGCTCGGCTAGCTCAGCTACTTGATTGCCAAACTTGTCTTTTATCAGTTGATTTTGGCGCTTGAAGTACTATGCCATCGCATCAAAGTTGTACTTCGGGTCCCAAGGTGAATTGGATGTGAATGATGGATCATCCGGTGTGTTTGGCGATCTGGGCTCGTCTAATGGTAGTTCAGACGACTCTCTCTTGGTACCTTTCTTCATAGTACCTGCAAAATGAACAAACGTGAAAAGAAACAAGGAATGTGATGAAGCCGTGCCAAGGATTAAAGAAGATAATCCGGAGCTGCAAATGATTGGACCGATCACAAGACTAAGGGAAAAGAAATTGCAAGGCTATTTCCAAGCCTATGTGCGATGCAAGCTAGATGAAGAAGAGATCATGCATTGCAGCCCTAAATGGATTACCATGTTGTCTATTAAAGATGAAGATGAAGGCATGATGTTGGAGACGAGCACTTGAGAAAAAAAGAAGATTGGACGTTTTGGGAGCAGAATCGGATAGTATAATTATACTGAATGATAGTATAAAAGTGCTTTCCGATAGTATAATTGTGATTTCCGATAGTATAACTGGGCTGATTTTTTTCCTTTAAATTTCGGTCATGGTTTAACTATTTAGAGTCCAATTATGAAGGCCCAAAAGTGTTGGGTTTTATTTATCCATTAGATAGATTTTTATTATTTTATTTTTTGGTCTTTTTGGATTTACCTTAAATAGAGTTCTAATTAAGGTAGGAATCCTAGTTATGTTAGGAAACTCTTTATTTTCAAATTCCCTTAGGATTTTCGTCCCTTACACTTTATAAATAAGGGATCTATGTTATTTTGATGGTTTAGACATTATTGAAGTATTTTGCCATTTTGCAACTAATTGTGTCTCAAATCAAGATCCTCTTTTCTTAATTTTCAGCCGAAAATTGAACTCTTAGAAAGCCAGCAACTTTTTAAGTTTTATTCAAGGTCTCGTTCTATTTCACTTGTGGGAATAGGGTTAGATTGCTACCGAGAAGACGACCGATTGTTGTACGTTTCGTGAAGTGATCTTCACGGGGTTTGCAGCTGTGTTTTCGACTTAACACCACCGCCGATCATCATCAACATCACCCATCCATCCAATTTCATCCATTACACTATCATCCATCAAGTTCGAGTCCAGTTGTTCAAGTATACAAGTTGTTCGAGTCCAGTTCGTTCATACGTGCTCAACTCGCCAAGATAAGCATCTATATTGTAAGTTCTTTATTTTTGTGTCCTAACCTATCTACCATAGCCCTTCTTCGCCACATAACATCATACTATACACCCATAGCCTTACCCTTTTGATTCAAACCAAAACAGCCCTTTTTTCATCCTATTTAGTTGTGTTTTATTTGGTGTCGTGTCATAGTCTAGGTAATTTAATCGAGTCCATTGAGTCTTGTTGAACCCTTACTTGTCGACGTGTGTTCGATCTTGGTTATCCGCAAACCAAGGTGTTGTGATTCATTCCGGGTCGCATCATAAAAGTGGTATCAAAGCCACGTCGGCTTTGGTTCGTGGTTTATTCATTTGAGTCTTTTATTTTGTTTATCTAGTTGTAATTTTCGTTCTTGATCATTCATAGTATATAAAAAAGGGAGAAAATGCAGAACATCCGAAAAAAAAAATCTGCCAAAAAAAAATCAGCTTGTTATTTTCAATTTTCTTGTTCTTTCCTAGTTAGGATAGACTTCCACCATCTAGATTAAGTTATTTAGATTGTGTCCACATTGAGTAGATCACAACTAAATCTATTTACCTTATCTAGATCCTATTCTTTCCATACTAGTCTATTTCCATCCTAATCTTTTTCAACCTTCCATGTACCATTCCTACACACCATAAACCACCCCCACACCCTGAATTTCATCCCCCCACATAAAGGGAATGAAATTTTCTGACCTTGCTCCATCTACACCCTTTGTTACACCCGTACACCGACACACTCAATTCGGTGCATACACATGCACCTACACCATACACCATACACCCTACACCCGTGCACCCCAAAGCCCACGACATACACCATCCGTTTAGATTATCGAGAGCATCCATCCTACACACACGGTGCAACTAGTTCGTGATCAAGAAGAAGACTTGCAAAGAAGCAGCTTTCATCTCCAGTTTTCAGCACTTTCTTTTTACACTATTACACACGTGCACCACCCATATTGAGTGATACATGAGTGGTAAAACAAGAGTGTCAAAATCGAGTGACTTGTGAGTTGGTGAGGATCTCTTTATTCTTCACGTTTGTTCATTTTGTAGGTACCATGAAGAAGGGCAACAAAAATGAGTTGCCCAAGATCAGTGAGGACGACCCGAAGTCACCCCTCACACCTTGAGAAGAGGCGTCCTTTTCCAATACACCGACATGGGACGCCAAGTACCATTTTGACGCACTGACCTCCTACGTCAACCGTCAAAATCGTGAGATGGAAAATAGACTTGGTGAACAACTAGCCAAGTTAGCTGAGCAGATTGGGAGCCTCAAAACCTAGTCAACTGAAGCTCAAACAGTTCAAGGACCTCCTGAGAGGCCCAATGAACCTCCTGGCGCAGTAGAGAGGCAAGCTGAGCCTCAAGGAGTCGCAGCTAGAGCCGCAGCACAGCCCAGAGCTGCCAACTGACGCCCCCAGCCGCCACCTGAGCTAGAGGATGATGATTTCGGACCCGAGTCTGACTATCATAAGGAGTTCGAAGATAATTTCGAACCTCTACAAAGAGAAAACCGTCGAGATCGTCCCTGAGCCCCATACAGACGTGCATTCTGTGTCGATAGACCCAGATTCGAGGAAGACAACTCAATGGTGAACAATATCAAAACCACCATTCCAGAGTTCATGGGATTGCACGATCATGATGTATATCTCAATTGGGAAAGAAAGGTCGATAAGATCTTCGAATGTTATGAGTTTCCAGAGCTGAAGAAGGTGCAACTCGCTTCCTTAGAATTCAAAGGATACGCCGCCACTTGGTGGGAAAATTAGCAGCAGAGAAGGTGTCGTGATCGATATCCACCTATCGATACATGGCGCGAGATGAAGGATATCATGCGAGGGCGATTCATTCTAGTTCATTATGAACGAGAATTAGAAAAGAAGCTGAACCGGATCAAGCAAGGTGCTCGATCGATTGAAGAGTATCATAAAGAGCTTGAAACCATGCTCAATCGAGTGGGCAAAGAGGAGTCGCTAAATGCTACCATCATCCGGTACATTGAAGGGATGAATCCGGATATTGCCTGTGAAGTTGAACTTAAGGACTTTCACAGCATTGAAGAGATGGTGCACTACGCCACTATAGTAGAAAGACAGTTGCGAGAAGGCCGGCGATGTAGCCATCATAGTGCCGCCACTCCTAGACCTTCCTGAAATAAAGGTACGTCTTCTACTCCTTCATCTGATTCCACACGACCCCGAGGTCAGCCCGGACAGCCCGATCGCCGTTTTGATCGCTCTGCACCACCAAACAACAGTAGACCCGCGTCTACTGCACCTGCACCCATGAGGCCACCGTTTCAACAGCCAAATCAGCCATCACAATCGCTAAATACAACCCCTAACCATGCTCGAGACATCCAGTGCCATAAATGTCAATGTTGGGGACATTTTCAGAACCAGTGCCCAAACAGACGCGTTTTGATCATCATAGATCAAAACGAGATCGAGTTAGCCAGTGAGGATGAACAAGAGCAGCCCGTAGGCTTCCCTAAGGCTGAGGAGACGTCCACAGTTGAGCCTGAAGAAGAGGAGCCCCGTCCACAGTTGAGCCTGAAGAAGAGGAGCCCGAGACTCCACGAGTTAGTCTTGTCTCTATTCGCAGTTTGAGCATTACTCGTGACGAGGACCAGAAAAACCAGCGAGAAAATATTTTCTACACCCGAGTCACGATCAAGGACAAGACATGCTCAATGATAGTTGATAGTGGGAGCGTGATCAACGCAATTAGCCAGTATGCTGTAGATAAACTGGCACTAACTGTGATGAAGCATCCAAAGCCATATAAGCTGCAATGGCTTATTGATCGAGGCGAGATTCGCATAGGTGGCTAGGTAAGTGTTGACTTTTCAATTGGTAGATATTCTGACACTGTTATCTGTGATGTTATTTCTATAGATGCAGCCCATATACTCTTAGGAAGGCCTTGGCAATTCGACTGCCAAGCAGTCCACGACGGCGTCGCAAACACTTACACTGTTACGCGAAACGGTCGAGCCACCACTTTAAAGCCTCTGTCCCCTAAAGCTGTAGCCGAAGATCAACAAAGTATGCAAGAGAAGTCCAAAGAAGAACGTGAAAAGGGCAGTCATAGCAGCCCGTAGATCCGCCGCCACCACCGGTGAAGTTTTGGCCGATTCTACCTCAACGGCCACCGTTCCTCCTTCCTCTGCCAACAACACTTCAAGAAAATTGATACGATCCAAGCTAAGGAGGTGTCGGATCCAATCAAGGTGCCTGAAGGACCCGTGACACGATTGCTAGCTAAGAGGTTCAAGAAAAACCTCAACGGGTTTATACGAGAGGTTTGGGAACAAGAGGCGTTAAGAAAACCCATGGAAGGAGCTAATGAGGGGGAACCAAGCTGGAAGGTATTGATAGTGGCACAAGGTTATCAAGGGTTGGAGTTAAAGTGCATTGCATGAAGATGAAAATCAGTCGGTATGCCCATACCACGCGACAGTCAGTATGCCCATACTGACTAGGAGTAATATCGGTCCTTAATATTTTAATTAAGGGGATTGGTTTATTAGACTATAGTATTTATTTAGTCAGATTTTTATTTATTTTATTTCTTAATTTTCGATTTTTAAGAGTCATAGTTTGACTAGGATTTATTTAAGATAGTTTCTTACTTTGGATAGGATTCTAGTTAGGCAGTTTCCTAGTCTAGATAGAATTATTTTTGGAGCAGATTTTTAAGTCCTTTTAGCATTAGATTTCGTCCATCCCTACACTATAAATAGGGATCCATTGTGAACATTATTCAACACACCATTATTGAATTCAATTATAAACTTGTGAGTTTATTTTCTCTCTAGAGAACTTTTATCCGAATTTCATAATATTTGTGAGATTCAATTTCGACTTATCAAATGGGTTCATCATCCCCACTTGTGGCGTCTACATCCAATCCAAGTTCGTGTTTCCAATTGATCGCGGGTTACGAATTTTACTAATTCGTGGTTCAACATCGTTGTGAGGCTAGGGTTTGGATCCATCCATCCAAATCGGTGAAACTGATACAAGTCCTGGGAAGTTCTATAGCTTTCTTTGACGTGTGCCGGTGAAGATCACATCAGAAACCCCCTAAAGGCCCCAATGCAGCTGGAAATTCGTCCAAAATAGCCAAGAACCGAAGCCTTTTTATTTCTGTAAAAGGCGTGGAAAATGCAATTAAAGCAGGTTTGCCTTTAGTTCTTTTGACTTGTAAGAGCAGTGCTACTAACGAGTCTTGTTTGCCTAGTGTTGTACAGCCCTTGATGGACGAGTTTGCGGACGTGTTCCCAGAGGAGATTCCAAGTGGTTTACCTCCAGTTCGAGGGATCGAGCACCAAATTGATTTCCAGTCCGGTGCCATTCTTCCCAACCGTCCAACTTACCGTACCAGCCCCGAAGAGATGAAAGAGATCGATCGTCAAATAAAGGAGCTATTGGAAAAGAAGCAAATCCGTGAATCATTGAGCTCGTGCGTCGTTCCTGTCATTCTAGTGCCAAAGAAGAACAATGAGTGGAGAATGTGCATGGATTGTCGCGCCATCAACAAGATTACGGTAAAGTATCATTTTCCTATCCTAGGTTAGATGACATGTTGGATGAGTTATCTGGTTCGAAAGTTTTCTCTAAAATTGACTTAAGATCCGGATATTTTCAAGTTAGAATGAAAGAGGGAGATGAATGGAAAACAACCTTTAAAACTAAACATGGTTTATATGAATGGTTAGTTATGCCCTTTGGACTTACTAATGCGCCTAGTACATTTATGAGATTAATGAACCATGTATTGCGTGATGTGATTGGAAAGTTTGTGGTTGTTTATTTTGATGACATATTGATTTATAGTCGCAGCACACACGCACACCTTGAGCACTTGTGCCATATTTTTATGATCTTACGTGATGCTAAGTTGTATGGAAATTTGGCTGAGTGTTCTTTTTGCATGAATGAAGTCATTTTCTTAGGCTTCGTTGTTAGTGAACGTGGTATAGAAGTAGACCGTTCTAAGATCACTGCGATCGAAGAATGGCCAACTCCTAAATCGGCGTCAGATATTCGTTCATTCCACGGCTTAGCTGGATTTTATCGTCGCTTCGTGCGCGATTTCTCCATCATAGTCGCCCCTCTTACTGAGTTAAGTAAGAAGGATCGACCATTCGAGTGGGGTAAGTTATAAGAGGAGGCGTTTACACGCCTAAAATATCTTCTGTGTCATGCACCTGTTTTATGTTTGCCCGATTTTTCTAAGACTTTTGAAATTGAATGTGATGTCTCGGGCAAGGGTATTGGTGCTGTTCTTATGCAGGAGAGAAGGCCCGTCGCCTATTTTAGTGAAAAGCTCAATGATGCAGCCCTCAAGTATTCTACATATGATAAGAAGCTGTACGCGCTAAAACGAACTTTGGAGACGTGGCAGCATTATTTGTGGCCAAAGGAGTTCGTGATTCACACCGATCACGAGAGCTTAAAGCATTTAAAGGACCAAAATAATCTGAATAAGAGACATGCGAGATGGGTCGAGTTCATCGAGTCCTTCCTGTATGTCATCAAATACAAGAAAGGTGAGGAGAATATAGTAGCCGACGCATTATCTCGACGGTACACGTTTCTAACCTTAATAGATGCTAAATTGTTGGGTTTTGAATCGATTAAGAGCTTGTACAAATCTGATCCGTTTTTCTCACCCATATATGATGCATGTTCGGTCAAGTCACGTGCCATTGATGGTTTTTATGTTAGTGATGGCTACTTGTTTAAAGAGTCTCAGTTATGCATTCCTGTTTCATCTATGCATGAGCTATTGGTTTTGGAATCGCATGCGGGGGGTTTAATGGGACATTTTGGTGTTGCTAAGACATTAAACTTGCTGCATGAACATTTTTATTGGCCGCATATAAGAAAGGATGTTGAGAATGTGTGTAGTCGTTGTATTACATGTCGTAAAGCTAAGTCGACTTCACACCCATTTGGACTGTACACGCCACTGCCCGCACCTTCGTCCCCTTGGATTGATGTGTCTATGGACTTTATTTTGGGGTTACCTAGGTCTAAGACGGGTAAGGATTCTGTTTTTGTGGTAGTTGATTGGTTTTCTAAGATGGCTCATTTTATTGCATGTAAGAAAACTGATGATGTTGTGAATATTGCTAACTTATTCTTTCGTAAAGTTGTGTGTTTGCATGGTTTACCAGGACTATTGTTAGTGACAGAGATTCGAAATTTCTAGGCCATTTTTGGCGTGTTCTTTAGGGAAAAATAGGTACCAAACTTTTATTTTCTACTGCATGTCATCCTCAAACTGACGGACAAACTGAAGTAGTAAACTGGACATTAGGTACCTTATTGCGTGCTTTAATTAAAAACAACTTGAAAAATTGGGAAGATTATTTGCCACATGCTGAATTTGCATATAATCGTGTTGTGCATTCATCTACCAATATGTCTCCATTTGAAGTTGTGTATGGATTTAACCCTTTAACTCCTTCAGATCTTTTATACCTTTACCTGTTGAGCATTTATCAAGTGTAAAAGGTCTGAAGCGAGCTGATTTCATCAAAGAGATGCATGAAAAGGTAAGAGCTCGAATTGAGCAAAAGGGCATGAATACCGCTGCCGCAAGGAACCAACATCGAAAGCAAGTCATTTTCAAGCCCGGTGATCGTGTTTGGATTCATCTGAGTCTCGGTCGGTCCCAAACTTGAGAAAGTCTAAGCTTAATCCACGAGGAGATGGCCCGTTCACCGTGATCAGCCGTGTGAATGATAATGCGTATCGCATTGATTTACCTGGTGAGTATAAGTGTTCTTCAACGTTTAATGTTGCTGACTTATCTCATTTTCCTGCAGATTCATTCGACCAAGAAGATCTCTTGAATTTGAGGTCGAATTCTTTTCAGGAGGGGGGGAATGATGAAGCCGTGCCAAGGATTGAAGAAGATAATCCGGAGCTGCAAATGATTGGACCGATCACAAGACTAAGGGCAAAGAAATTGCAAGGCTATTTCCAAGCCTATGCGCGACGCAAGCTAGATGAAGAAGAGATCATGCATTGCAGCCCTAAATGGATTACCATGTTGTCTATTAAAGATAAAGATGAAGGCATGATGTTGGAGACGAGCACTTGAGAAGAAAAGAAGATTGGACGTTTTGGGAGCAGAATCGGATAGTATAATTATACTGAAGGATAGTATAAAAGTGCTTTCCGATAGTATAATTGTGATTTCCAATAGTATAACTGGGCCGATTTTTTTCCTTTAAATTTCGGTCATGGTTTAACTATATAGAGTCCAATTATGAAGGCCCAAAAGTGTTGGGTTTTATTTATCCATTAGATAGGTTTTTATTATTTTATTTTTTGGTCTTTTTGGATTTACCTTAAATAGAGTTCTAATTAAGGTAAGAATCCTAGTTATGTTAGGAAACTCTTTATTTTCGAATTCGCTTAGGATTTTCGTCCCTTACACCTTATAAATAAGGGATCTATGTTATTTTGATGGTTTAGACATTATTGAAGTATTTTGCCATTTTGCAACCAATTGTGTCTCAAATCAAGATCCTCTTTTCTTAATTTTCAGCCGAAAATTGAACTCTTAGAAAGCTAGCAACTTTTTAAGTTTTATTCAAGGTCTCGTTCTATTTCACTTGTGGGAATAGGGTTAGATTGCTACCAAGAAGACGACCGATTGTTGTACGTTTTGTGAGGTGATCTTCACGGGGTTTGCAGCTGTGTTTTCGACTCAACACCACCGCCGATCATCATCAACATCACCCATCCATCCAATTTCGTCCATTACACTATCATCCATCAAGTTCGAGTCCAGTTGTTCAAGTATACAAGCTATTCGAGTCCAGTTTGTTCATACGTGCTCAACTCACCAAGATAAGCATCTATATTGTAAGTTCTTTATTTTTTGTGTTCTAACCTATCTACCACAGCCCTTCTTCGCCACATAACATCATACTATACGCCCATAGCCCTACTCTTTTGATTCGAACCAAAACAGCCCTTTTTCATCCTATTTAGTTGTGTTTTATTTGGTGTCGTGTCATAGTCTAGGTAATTTAATCGAGTCCATTGAGTCTTGTTGAACCCTTACTTGTCGACGTATGTTCGATCTTGGTTATCCGCAAACCAAGGTGTTGTGATTCATTCCGGGTTGCATCAGAATGGACCTCACAACCTCACGATCACTCGTATTTTCTCTCTGATTTTACCCTCGTGTATAGCACTCAAAGAATAAGTGCATGTGTGTGTGTGTGGTGATGGTGGTGTCGATCACAATTCACTGTTGTAGATCACCTCCTCTCGGTCTTCTCTTCAGCTCGAACTAATAGATCAAGTGCTCGATAGGTGCTGGTGGTGTGGAGTATGGAACGAGCAAGTTGGTGTATGTGGAACGGCTGACTGGTGTAGGTAGACCGGTTAGAATGGTGTATGGAGTTGGTGTATGGGTGTAAGGTGCGTTTGGTATAAGGGTGTATGAACCGGATGGTGTATGGTGCACACAGTGGTGTAGGGAGTAATTTTCGATCCACAAGGGAGGATATGGATGAAAATTTAGGTAAGAAAAAGAAAAAGAAAAGATAGTGAAAGATAAGGATGAAATTAGAATGTATAAGAAATGAAAAGATATAGATAAGGTAGTATCTATTTGGATGTGTTTCACCTAGATGGACACAATCTAAATAGTGTAAGTTATCTATTAGATAAGGAAAGAGCCTAAATTAATCTAAATAGAACAAGGAAAATGAAACAACTATGCAATTTCGTATTTTTTTTTTTTGCAATACAACTCAAACTTGACTCCAACTATAACTATATCACATAAAGATGGCAAGAACGAATTGAACTCAACAAGAAACTGATCTGAACGTTGTTTTTTTTCAAATCGGCGACTTTTTTTTTTAACTTGGCCGATGTCTTTTCTGGATCTTCTTTTTTTTTATAAGTTCAGATTACAACACAAAAGAAACGAACAAGATGAAGCACGAAAATAAAATATATGACACGATACCCGGTATTGAACCACGAACAACAATATGCCGACGTGACTTTGATACCATTTTTATGATGTGATCTCAACAAGGCTAAGAACACAACCAACAAAGCACGTAGACTAACAAGAACAAACACGCGTCGGTAATGTAAGGATTCAATACTAACAACTAGATACGAATAGAAATATCAAAGTAATGCGGAATTAAACGAATATGGACTCGGTCGCTATGCTGAATTAGACTCAACCAAATAGACACTTAAATTACCTAGATTATGACTCAACTAAATAAAACACAAATCAAATAGACATTTAAGAAACGAATTTGGGACAGATTTGTTATATGCGTAAATTAAGGCGAATTGAGCATGTATGATGATAAATCGATGAACAAGGTGAACTATGGCTGGAAGATGGACGTGGGATGATGGTGATGCGTACGTAAGGTGTAGATGAAGGATGGTAATCGATGGAGATGAAATTGAAAGATAGAGGAAGAATACTTACTCGAACCCCGTCTTGCGGTGAAGACGAAACGCGATATCTCATATACTCCGGATTTTGTAGCACTCCCCCTAGAACTCAATGGAACTAGAAAAATGTGGAATTAAGACTATAGATTTGCTAGATCAATAGCATTTGTAAAGGGTGATCAACCGATGGATCTTAAGACAAAGAGAAATAAAACTTCAATAATTCATGCAATTTCTAAGTTAAAAATAACATAATGTTCTCTTATATATACTAAGGTAAGCCACAAAATTAAAGAGGCCTAAACAACTAGATAAGGCCGGAAATCTAGAGTCCTAGTCAAACTAGGATTGTTTCCTTAATTAAAATCTGTTTTTAAGGAATAAATCCAAAAATACCAAAAATAAGATAATAAAATCTAAACTAGATAAAAATAAATCCAATTGGATCTGAGCCTCTTAATTAACGCTTAGGACCTATTATTGGGCTGAAATCCACACGCCAATTAATTAACTTGGTCTTCTTAGCTTGATCATCAATTGTCAACACCGTGACAATTCTTGGGCTGCATTTATCTTCTTGTTCTCCAACTTCGAACTTCCTTCTAATCAACACTTGTAAATATTGTTGAAGCTTTTTAGCACGAAGTCGGGTAACTGGACCTTTTAATTGCAGCTCAACGTCTTCCTCTTCATTGTTGCTTGGCTCGGTCTCATCACTGTGACTGTAAGCACTAGATGCTAGTGTTGCCTACATGAATAACCAAACAACCACCGATCAATAAAATAATATTTCTCTATATTATGTGTTCTTCTACTTCCATATATTTACATCTTGAGTATGATTGTGAAATTCAATTTACAACCGTTATGTCATTTTTCGAAATATTCACTTTTAAACTGTTATTTAATTAAAAATTTGATATTCTTTACAGAAATATTTGTTGATTAGTGTTCTATAGAATTAAGAATAGTATGGTTCAGACCTTCTACTAAAAAAATTATACGTTAAATACAAAATATGGCTCATTTGATGCGACAACACGACTCTATTCACATTAATGAATAATGTGTTTGCACCTTTTTAGAGATTACGGGTACTTTTGCACCTTTTTGAATAGTTTAGATATATGTTTGGATCAACATATATGTTTGTATATTTTTTCCTAAAATATACAATAATGACCATGAATGGGCTCTCCAACCTGTGTGTATAAAATAGAACATGCCAAAATCTTAATTGTTTTGTGGGCTTTTTTATTTTATTTTTTGAAATTTCAGGTATGAACCCCAAATATGTTGATTGTTGAAGTCCACAGCACACCTATATAATACACTTCTTCTGCTCTGAATTCGCTCCAATTCCAAATTCCAATGGACACCCTTCAGGCCACTTACGCAGAGGATGACGACGACGTAACCAACGCCTCCCCTTCGCCACCCCCACCCGCCGCCTCCCTCACCGGAGGAGCCACCGGTTCCGAGTTGCCGGAAAACGGAATGAAAGAGGAGCCCGACGTCGCTGCCGCCTCGGAAGACGCTTCCTCCGAAGAAGCTTCCGTGTACGGAACGCCGCAAGCCCTAGACGCCGACCTACCCGATTCCAAGAATTCTCCCAAAAGCCCCCCTGAATTGGAGTTGGAATTGGAAGGTGACGAAGAAGTTGAATTGGATGAGGATGACGACGAGCCCTCTCCCAAAAAGCAGAAGCAGATCTCCGACCTGCCCAAAGCCACCGCACCTGAGCTTGAAATTACGGAAACGCCCTCGCTGGCCGACGCGATTGTCCCACCGGCACAGAACGGGAAGCCCCTCGCCGCGAAATCGAGCAAGAAATCAAAGAAGAAGAACAAGGACGTCTGGACTACATCCTCTAGGAAGGGGAAGAAGAAAACCAAGCACGCCTCCAACAGCAATCACAATTCCAAGAATGCCATGAACGGAGACACTTTGGCTGAGGATAGAGTGTTTATAACCCCAATCCCTAGATTTCCCGACAAAAATGACGATAGCCCAGAATCAATAATTTGCCTTTCCAAAGTTTACAAGGCTGAGAAGGTTGAGCTGAATGAGGATAGATTGACTGCAGGTAGCACAAAGGGGTACAGGATGGTGAGGGCAACGAGGGGGGTGACTGAAGGCGCTTGGTATTTTGAGATTAAAGTAGTGCATTTGGGAGAGACGGGGCACACGAGGTTGGGCTGGTCGACAGAGAAAGGGGACCTGCAGGCTCCAGTAGGATATGATGCTAACAGTTTTGGTTATAGGGATATTGATGGGAGTAAAGTGCACAAGGCTTTGAGAGAGAAATATGGCGATGGAGGTTATAAGGAAGGTGATGTTATAGGGTTCTACATCAATTTGCCCGATGGAGGCTCCTATGCACCTAATCCTCCGCGCTTGGTTTGGCACAAGGGGCAGCGCTATATTTGTGCTCCCAATGTTAAGGAGGATTCCCTAAAAGTTGTGCCTGGTGAGTGCTTTATGGTTTTTGACATTCATTTATCTCGACTATGATTGTTGACTTGAGTTATTTGTGTTCTATTTTACTTAAATGTCTATTAAATTGATTTATCTTTCTGCATTGTGTGCTGATATTTGGTTGTACTTTGTGCTTGAATTGTTATAGTTCTAATAACTTTAGCTAATGTGATGGATTGGCTTGTGCAATTAAATGTTTATTCATGAATCATTCAGTTCTTTATTTTGTTTTATATATGTGTGTAATGTCTCATATATGGTGTATTGGTGTTCAATGGAATCTGGTTGTGGAGATTGATTTCTGCCTAATTGTTGGCTTATGTCTTATCTGTAGCTAAACTAGGACTTTTAAATTGATGAAGGATTAGAGATCCCTGTCATTGTGTTTTGCTAAATGCAGGGTGAATAAAGATATATCGTTTCTCCTTTTATTTTCCTTCACATTATTCTAGGTATAAAAATGCTTCCTATATGGGGTATAAAATTAAATATTATAAGTTAGTGATTTGTCGAAATTTTAGTTATCGCAAATTCGCAATGATGTCTTGTTTTCTAGTTGATTCAATCTCCTTGAATTTCTTCATCTTGCTAATTCATTTCCTTTCCAAATTGTCTTTTGAGCTTCAAATGTATCACACAGTGCTGCAGTTTGCTCAAAGTTTATGTTACATTTATGTTTGCAGTTATTCTGGCTTTCATGTAAACTGTAGTATTTGTCTTTTATAGAAGCTTATCTCTTACACATGCAGGAAGTGAAATATCGTATTTCAAAAATGGAATATGTCAGGGGGTTGCTTTCGCAAATCTTTATGGTGGTCGTTACTATCCTGCCGCTTCCATGTACACTCTCCCAAACCAACCACCTTGTGTTGTTAAGTTCAATTTCGGTCCTGATTTTGAAAGGTTTCCTGAAGATTTTGGTGAACGTCCTCTCCCAAGAGCTATGATTGAAGTTCCATATCAAAGTTATGATGACAGAGTTGAGAATGGTGTGTCCAGTGAGAAAATTAGTAGCTAAAAATCTGTTCTCATATTTATCAATTGATTTGGAACATGATGTTATTTTAATTTGGATTTTGTTGTATTTTTGGATTTTCCTGTTGATGCCTCCAACTGACATATGAACAGTTCCCTAGTCGTGAACTCAACTTCCCCTATAGATGCAAAACTCAAAATCTTGTGTCTTTCCCACTGTGGGGTGGATGAAAGGATGAAGTAGCAACTGAATAGGTGAAGTGTGAGCCAGCATTGTTATTCTCACTAGAGTGGTGAAGAATACCTTTTAAGTTGGATTTGGTGATTTTTGGTGAGGAATTGATGAGACTGCATTGACATTAATGAAAATGTTGAGTTAGACAAGCTACATAATATTCGTGTTAACTTTATGAATCAGTTAATGTAATGCCCTGATGCTATCAATTTGTCCTTTCACCAGTTTTTCATAATGCAACACTTATGCTTTTTCTGTTGTCTACTGCTGTGCCTTTAAATGATTTTTATTTGCTCGGAAATGTCTTGATATATTTCATTTTTCTTAACATCTATTTCTCTTCCTCTTATAATTTGTTCAATTCAACTTTTTTTTACTTTGCCAGGCAGTTGCGCAATTGAAGCACTTTTTTTCTCTGAGATATAGAAAATATATGTCATAGATCTTAACCATCTCATGTTAGAATGGAGTGAAGGAAATTGTGAAAAGTATTATGTACTTCATAAGTTCTTGGGGCATATAAAATGGATAGAGAAGGAATAAAGCTTGAAAAATAAGGTTGGGGAGACAATAATTTTTGTATCTCGATCTTTCCCTCCAATACAACTGCTTCAGTTTGGCTGTCTTACTCTGTTGAGAGGAGAGGATGGGTGGAGATGCTTCTCTATGGTGAACTCTTCATAATAAAAACTTTCTTTGTGATGACAGGTAGTCCATGGAATATTACTCGAATGTCTCCTATGTTCAAAGTGATAAAAGAAGAAAATAGTAATATTGCGAAAGCTGCTGAAATGGTTGGTTAAGCTTGATCATGCTATCAGGTTGGTAGTGTTTCATTTATGAAACTTCTTGGTTATATATCGTAGTATATTTTGTCCGAATCTTGTCATAGATTCCCAATAGATGGAGGCTTAATCTTTCTCTAACTGCAAGAACAATAGTCTTGTTAAAACCATGCTGTAGAGTCCAAACCTGTTTGTAGATATCTGTGTATAGCATCACGGATCTTGTCTGTTCAGCATTCTTGGAGGAATGTTTTGTTGGTCGGTTGGTGGTATTCTCTGATCAGCCTCTGTGGATCTTGTTACACAGTTCGCTGACACAGTATTTCGTCCATCTAAGTTGAGGGTTAAGCATCTTCTTCCTTGTTTCTTAATGTTGCTTTCAAAATGAGATCTTTTTGGTTTCAACTGTGTATTATACTGTAGTCTTTTTTCTAACTTTTTTTTTTTTTCATGTTTGTGAGGACAATTTGTCTAACAATTAGGTGAACTGAAATTTGAGAAAAAACTTGTTCTTTTTTTTTTTTTTTTGCTTCAATATAGACTCCATTTTGGATTCTGTTAATTCCATGATACAGTTGGAAATATTAAATCTTATTCTTACTGAAGAAAAAACAATGTACCTGAATCATTTAATGCACTTAACTCTCTCTAACTAACTGAGGTTATAGGCTGCTTAGCTGAGTCATAATTAATACATATTGTTTTAATGCAACTTTTTGTCAGCAACTCATTGATAATATTTATATTATTTAACTGTAATAAGTTCCGATCTAAGAGAATCTCATGTATTTTAACTCCAATCAGATAAGTTTAACTTCTGGTTTATTGAAAAAAAACTTAGGAAGTTAGCAAACAAGGAAATTCTGCAAAAATTCTAAGTGAAAACCCATTTGACGAGATGTAGGAACTGTTTTGTTCTTCCATTTATGAAGAAATTCCCATTATTATCTTTCAATCAGCGTAGCTGCACATAAGGACAAACTAAGGATGGATTACACTAGGACAGATTGAGAGCAACCCCTTGAATTAAAAAAATGTAGGGGTATTTTAGTATTTTCATAAATTTAGTTTCAAATTGAAAAAAATTATATCACCATTTTACATTCCAAGGCATTGCTTATTTACAATTAGTGCTAAGCTTCTTTTCTTTCTCTATTCTTTATGGCTTTATTGATTCCATTTTTTTTTATCCAGACCTTGGATTCACTCACTTTAATTTTAAAAATGGATGTAATTACTTGTTTTCTTTAGACCTTTTTTCATTTTCTCTTTGAATCTACAGTTAAGTGCCTTTTTCTATAGGGTTCATTCCAATTCTCTATTTGGGTTGTCTAAAGTAAAATCTTTTGCATTTACACTTAACTATTATAGATACTTTTTTTTTTTAATTTGTTTCTTAATTGTATTTATCAACTATCATTTTTTTTTTTTTTTGGTAAACGATTATTATAACATATTTCCTAGGTTGAGCTACTATTTATTCAAGGATCCAATTTCATTTTATTCTTTCTTTTTTAGATATTTTATCTTTTTTTTTAATTATTGTCAACAACCATTTGATTTTTCATTCTATGAATTATAATGGTATATATGACACAACCAATCGTAAATGCACATATCTTTTCAATAATGCAACTTAAGCTATTGATTATTATTTAATGATTTTAAAATAAGAAGAATATAAGAGGAATAGTATAAATGTAATGAAGGGTAATATTATAAATTTATCAAAATTGGTATGAATTTATTATTTTTCAAGTTGTATATTACACAATATTTATAATAGTTTTATCGATTTAGGGCCTCGTAGATAGGTCAACTATCAATTTAGGATCTGAATAATTGAAAATTCATGTATTCTGATTTTTATATTAATTTGCAATGAAAATTCCTTCATTAATTATCTGTTAAATTAATAAATAATTTAGGGTTAATTGCCTTAAAAATCACAAACTGCATAGTTACAAATTAAATACGAACTCCAAAAGTAGACAATTAAGACACCAATTATTAGTTAATGTTTTTCAACATCCCCAAATTTTCTGCGTTGATGTGATTCTAAATTCAGCCCTTCCACATCTATTTATGGAATTGATGGTTGAGTCATGATGAGATAACATAGATGAGCAAGGTGGCAGTTGGATCAGCTGTCACTTTGTTTTTTCTCTCTAGAAATTGTTGCTCTCATATGTGATTGAAGAGTCGCCTTTTCGAGTGAATTCATGGAAATAATCAAAGGTTAAATAATGGAAAACAACCTATGGTGACATTGAGACAAAGACGATGAGTAGATTCATAGTGGTTGGAGTGGTGAAGTTGATAATTGAATTGACTGTTGTGGGTGTGCGTACAACCAACGCCTTGTGCAGATGATTCTTGCCATTTGCGGTCTCAGTTTGATGATGGTCATAGTTCAAAATTTCGGGCATGACATGGGCTTGTTAACGGTGTCCTCATTGTTTCCATCTGAATTCGAGTTGAGGCTCAATTACACATCTTTTCAACCTAGGGTTTTGTGAAAATTCGGGGTGGTTGAATACTTTCCAAATTAAAAATTGATTTTTAATTGTCTATTCGTGTCAAATTTTCAACTATGCCCAAACTTTGTGATTTTTAAGGCAATTAACCCAATAATTTATTGGCTGTTGCTTATTTTAAATTCCCCACCTCAAAATAAAATATTGATGTCTTAGCAATTATGCCCGAAGTTTGTGATTTTAAGTCAATTAATCTAATAATTTATTAAAAATAAAAAAAGAATCAAAATACATGCTATTTTGGGTCTTTGATTGATAGTTTTTATTTTGTAGATTTTGAATTGATAGTTAACCTATCTCTCAATAAAACTCCTTTTTATATTATTACTAGATTTCCGCCCATGTGATGCAAGGGTTCATTCATGGTCTCAAACTCAATTATTATATATTTTGAAAAATATTATAAATGTTATATCTATGTATAAAGTATAATAAAGCATACTACCGATTATGATGTTTTATCAAATAATTCACTTGATTATTTTATTTAATGTATTTAATATATGTTGATAATTACTTGACATAATAAAATCTACTAATATTATCAATCACCTCTTAATATGTGAAAATTCACATATTTATTCATTCATACAAATAGATTTTGAATATCATGTATACAATGAAATATTTTATTAAATATAGCACAAATGATTGAATGAATTCTATAATAAAAAATGTGTAACTTGTGTGTGTGTGTGTGTGAGAGAGAGAGAGAGAGAGAGAGAGAAGATGGTGAGACATTAAAAAAATAAAAAAGTATACATAATTTTTTATTTATAATAATTGTAGATGATTTGATTTTTTGAGAGCTCCCTTAATAAAATTTTATTATATAGATAGCTGAGTTGCCCCCCTTAATAAAATTCCTAGGTTTGTCACTGGCTACTCCAATATCTTTCTCTGGA
This sequence comes from Perilla frutescens, assembly GCA_026008535.1. Taxonomy (NCBI): domain Eukaryota; kingdom Viridiplantae; phylum Streptophyta; class Magnoliopsida; order Lamiales; family Lamiaceae; genus Perilla; species Perilla frutescens. The sequence continues at coordinate 48,468,435 of BRKX01000012.1, forward strand.
ATGCAATGGCTGTGACTGTAAGCACTAGATGCTAGTGTTGCCTACATGAACAACCAAACAACCACCTATAACTCCATTTGTATATATAAGTTGAATTTGTAAGGCTTGATAGTGAACATGGCAATGGTTAGTTCAAATTATTTGTGTAGATCTTAAGTGTTTTAATTAGTAAGGCTTCATAGTGAACATGGCAATGGTGAATGAAAACAAATAGTTCAAATTAAGGTGTAGATCTTAAGTGTTTTAATTAAGGTGTGTATTTACGTATATTCAGTTGGCTTGCTAAAAGTTTTTGCATGTACTATACAAAGGGTCTAATTTCAGATGGATGGATTTAATATAACTTTAATTGATACTGTAGGGGATATGTGGGCATACTTCAAGGGAGGTTATGTAATGGCTGTGGATAGAAATTTATTTTCATTTAAAACATAAGACTTTTTTTATGCTTATCATTGATGGACTGGGCATGTGCTTCGGTACTTCTGAAACATGAAGAATTCTGCATTATTTGGCCAAAAGGGTGGTCGAGTTCTGATATTTTACTTTTCTTTTGATGGTAACGTTGTGTACCATTGACATATTAGCACAATGAAACATGTGGTTATGTTATGCTAAACTAAAAAAGGAAATAGAATAGTAGTGGAGATAATGAGAGGTGGATTTTGAAGCGAAAAATGTAGCCATTGGAATTGAGAGAGATTAAGATGATAAGCTTGTTGATGAATCATTGCTGATCATGTGGCTTTGGTCAATTGAGTATGCATGTGTTGATGATTCTCTTCTACACTTCTTTGCAGTTCACTTGTTTTCTTCAATTCGAAGTGGTTCAAATTGATGCGATGCCCGGTGTTTGCTCTGGAACTGTCATCCACCCTTGAATGACGGACTTCCATATAGGTGCGTCTATATATATGTATATAAAGCATGAACGCACAGCCAGCACTCATGTATGTGCCTTATTAAAAACCTTTTGAGCTCCAAGAAAATATGGGTGGACTAGTTCTGTATGGAATAATGAGACACTAATTGACTTAGTAACTAAAATTGAAAAGTCCCATGGGAATTTCATGTTTGGTTGGAGGTAATTATGCTGATTAATCCCACCTATATTCTCTCTAGTGGTTGTTTGTGTTGGCCTAATTGGGATTTGTTGTCTGGTTTAAGTGTTAATTAGACTATTATGGATGAACTGAGATTTATGATTTCCATATGTGCAACTTAGAAGACTGAAATGCCCCCAAAATGCGTGGTTGTGTGTGTGCAACCTTTAGTGCAAGAATGCTGACTGCATTAGTTTTCACCAAAAGGGGTTATTCTTCATTATTTTCAGGGTAAAGTATGGTTTTATATCCCAAACTATTTTAGTTTTTCCAAATTTATCAAAAACTAACACTTTCGTCAATTAAATAAATAGACTATTTAAAAATCAATCAAATCTAACATCTGATTTATTATTCGTTACCTGAACAAAATGACTGGACTAGGTTTTTGTTGATATGGAATCTTATTAAAACAAACAAACAAGCTCACTTGGAATATTCCATGACGTGGAATATCCAAGAATATATGAGACAATTTGTTTTCGGTAAAACTAAAAATCCACATCATCAAAGACCTAGCTCAATTATTTTTCCTCCCGGTGCCGAAAAATATGTTAGATGTTAGATTTGATTAGTTTTTAAATAGTTTATATAAATCTTTTGAAGGTAGATATTTAATTGACAATAGTGGTAGTTTGGAATAGAGTTGAGGAAATAATTTATGATATAAATGATGGGTTATCCTTATATTTGTTAGTGTTAGTTATCATTATTTTTTTAAAGCCATCTCATGAGTAAATATAGTTGTTTCGTCGTGGGGTTTTGTATATTTTTCAATAAGGTTCTCAATCAATGTGTTGATGTTTGTTTGTTGCAAGAGTATATTGCATTTTGCTTGTATGTAATTTTGGGGTTTAGTATATTTAATTTGAAAAGTATTTTGGGAAAATAATATTTATATATTTAGTATGGGGAAATTATTTCCTATCTCATGGGTACTACCCACATGAGAGATGAAATTGTATCTCATTGTGTAGATTCTGCAGCTGATTGTGCTGTGCGTTGTCGTGATCCAGTCCTGCACTGCAGCAAATCTTGCGCAATATGTGTGATTTGACTTTAAAAAAATATATGCTTTTAAGTTGGTGGTTAAAATTTTATTTCCATATTATTCCAAGTAGCTAAAAAAATATGTCTTAAAATAGTACTCCCTCAGTCCCAATAGTAAGGTCCACTTGCTATTGGGCACGGAGATTAAGGAAAAGTAGATTAGTTGTTAAAGTAGTGGATAAAGTAAGTGGGGTCCATTTATTTAAGGAGTATTATAATAAAAAGTAATATAAAGTAAGTGGGGTCCACTTTGATGTTGACATTAATTATTTTCATATTGGGCAGTGGTCCTAGTGGACCTTACTATTGGGACATCCAAATAAGGCAAGGTGGACCTTGCTATTGAGACGAAAGGAGTACATCAATTAAATTCTGTTTTGAAATATGATGCTCTATATTGAGAGAAAAAAGGGACTATGTATAGAATCATCCTAGTTTAAATTTTTTGTATTTTATAAGATGGTGCTGGCCTTCAATTATTTTGAGTTGTGTGTGTGTTTTTTTTTCAACCTTCATATAACTTCCCCCTGCTTTTCTGAAAAAATAAAATAAAATGTGTTTAGTCTAAAATCCTCCTATTTATAGTGAAGTTTCCTCATAAGACAATGAAACACTTTTTAGAGATTGTGATTTAAAATTACTTTCGTGCAAGAGTTCTTTTATATATTTGCTTCATGTTGATGATACAATGCCAACAATGACTTCAACATTTAACTCTGATGTCTGGATGTTTTTATTTTTCGCAGTATTTTGGAGCAGCAAATTCTAACACTTTTTTTTTTTTTGAAAAAATATTTTATTTGATAATGCTATTAACTTTAGACTATGAGGACTCTACTAATAGTTCAATGTTTACGTCAAATCACTAATTTTGGTGACCATCGGAATAATCCTAAGTGCCCCTCGCCAGGAATGCTAAATTATAAAATTTTAATATTGCCGAATCCTTGACTTTAAAGTAGGGCTACATCTGCGATTTAGTTGTATTTTGAGAAATATAATACTAATTGATTTTCTGATTGATTAATCTAATTTTTAAATATATATAAATATATTTTTTATCACTCATTTAATTATATGAAGTATAAGCAAAACTATTTGTATAAAATAATTATCTAATTCATAAAATCATCAAACTCTATCAATCACATTTTGTTTTATTTTCATATGCTCTTATACTAAATTCTGAAAGAAGTTTGATAAATGTAAGGAAAGAATCCACGTATATATAGATAATAAGTGGTATATATTATATAAAAGTAGCCATTGTCGATTACAAAAGTTATTTTTTCATTTTACATGTATATATTATGAACGAAAGTGACCGAAAAGGGTGGTGAGTTCAGTGAAGTGGGGAGTTGAGGCCTTCTTGAGAAGCCAATGAAACGGCAACGTGATGTCTCTTGGAAGGAAACGTCGACGGCGTATGTCGGAAGGAAGGCCGCTGCCGGAGATGGTGAAGAGTTCTCTTCGTATAGTAAGTGTGAAACATGGGGATTGCTCTCTCCTTAAACTTGAGAATTGAAAAAAATACTAATCTGTAGACTAGGAGAATGAGTGCAACCATAGCCAAGTCCCACCATTTCGAGTGCCTTAGTGGTATTCCCAGCAATGTGGTTAGAACTACTGATCCCTTCAGTTTCGGTTGTCCCGCCTCCGGGGGATCGAACTCCAACCCGATCATGTCGTTTTTGTACGCGCCCTATACGTACATATAAACACAAAAAATTGTGTCAGATCGTTAGACGGTACCCATATCTCAAATAACGTACCATTGACCTATTTCTAATTTACTTCAAATTAAAAGAGGAAAAAATGCAATAGTTTTTAGGGATAGTTCCCAAATAAATCACGGCCTTAGACCGACCGATTTTGCAAATTCAACACATTTTCTGACCACATTTTGATTTGTAACAAATTCAACATATCCCCATTTTTCTCTAGTGAAAATTCCATGAATATGATCGATCTATTTCCTTACTTGTAAGGCCCATGCCATGTAGTTCATGTAGGAAATAGGATATGTCCAGAATATCAACGGAAGATCAGGAATCAGCCGGAAAAAACCAGCGGTAGCCATCATAATGCCCTGAAATAAGTTGGATTTATGTTTTTTTTTTGTTTTTCTGAGTTAAACATACAAGACTTACAAATTAACAATATATAAATAGTTTTAGAAGGAGAAGGACTGGGATACTTACAATAATGCCTGCTCCGACTACAACTCCCATCAAGAAATTGGGGACGAGGGCGGCGACGACCATCATGCAGCTCTCGACGACGGAAATGGAGAGTAGAAGGTCGAGGAAAGCATAGATGAAGTGAGAGAAGCCAGGGTGATACTTCACCATGAAATAGGTTATGGATACTGAACAAAGTGACATCACAAACAAGAAAGGAAACGAAGAGATGAAGTTTGATAGTATAAACACCCCAACACCATAATGTCCGTTCAGCCTTTCTTTGCAAAACACCTGTTTAATTCATTCATTAATTAATTATATCAAACAAAAACATCCATCAGAGAGAGAGAGAGAGAGAGAGAGAGAGAGAGAGAGAGAGAGAGAGAGAGAGAGAGAGAGAGAGAGAGAGAGAGAGAGAGAGAGAGAGAGAGAGAGAGAGAGTATGACCTTAATTTCTTCAATGAATGATGGGAATCCTCCAATTGCCATGAATGTCATAAAACCAGAGACAAATCCACCGCAGGCTCCCCTAGCCAGAATTGCGCGATAACCTGATCCGATGTCGTGGAAGACTGAACCCACACTCAACGATACTAGAATGTAAATTATGATCCGCAGCCAGTAATACCCAAAATCTCGTGACATGTTCGTGAACGATCGCTTTGTCAAAGTTGTAAGTTGCTTCAACCATGTTGCATGGCTCCCTCTACTTTCCTCATAAACAAATCCACATTCCTGCAATATCAATATCAATATATAATCACTAGGAAATTTCAAGAATCAAATTCACGAGAAGTTGCTTTGTGATATATGATTTTAATTATCTAGCCCTAAATGTCGATTTATTTCTCATTTGGTGAGGAAATGTAATAATCAAATTAAATCATGCACTATTCTATTTGATGTTGAATTTCAGAAAATTTGTTAGCAAATATAACTAAAGGGTTAATTGTACTTTTGGTCGCAGAAGAGATAGGGTCCAAATTAATTAATTAACATATGTGATCCCAATTCTTGTATTTTTTTTTATCCAAATTTTATTTAATTTTTACCTTCTTTATCTAAACTTTTAGAAAAAACAACACTTTTAGTCCCAAAAGTATTAATGTTGAGTATAAAAATGTCACTTGTTTCGTACTAATTAAAAATATTGATTTTCTAAAAGTTAGGACCAAAAAAGAGAAAAAAAACAAAATTTGGGGTCACAGGTGTTTGGACCATATTCTCAAAGGATCATAAGTTGAATTAACTCTATAAGTATATATATAGTGTTAAATTGATATATAGCTCGTATTTCACAAGTAATTTGTAGCTATGATTGGAAACACATGCATATATACTCACTCTAACTGAGAATTCCTTGATCTTAGCTCTCACTGCTGCGAGTTTTGAAATTCGATATTTCTGGAGAAGTCTTTCTCTGATTTCTGCAGTTGTTAAACACATAACTTGGCTGCACCCATCTTCTATCTTCTGCAAGAAGAAATAAACACAATTAATGCAGAAATTGAAATTATACATTTCAGTTAATTTGCAATGATATAGGTAGCTAGGAGCAATTAAATAAAGGAATTAATTAATAATTAAATCAAATGAAGGCGTGATAGATTACTCTTATTCTTTGCGATCCCATCAATGCATTGTTTACATGATCGAAGTCTGAATTAATGCAGCGAAGAAAATGATCGGAAGGGTTCCTCATTTGCGGACAAGGGAATCCCGCTTCACCAAAGAACTGCACCCACCATGCATTATTACTAAATTCTTCAAATTCGACAATAGGAAAAATAAATAAATAAACAAAAGCCATTTAAGATACTATAATTTTTTTTTTATAGCCACAAGCTGAAAAACATAGTTTATCTTAGGCTCTTAGCCATTTATGTGTGAAGGGATTAAAATATCTCTTCTTAAAAAAAATACCAAAACGAAACCCTAATATATCTTCCCCACCACCTGCAGTCCTGCACCACCCCGCCGTCCTCTCTTTATTCTCTCCCCGCCAGTCCTCTTTTTATGTTCCACTATTATATATATTTTACTATCAAATTCACTATTCTAATAATATTTAAAATAAAAATAAAAATAATTTTAATACTAATTAATATTTATCAATAAGAATTTTTTTAAAAAAAAACTGTGTATCCTAACTAATGAATAATTGACTATAATTATGAATTATTAATTGGAAAAATAAAATTAAATACTAAAAAAATTATAACTTTTATTTGGGAGGAATACATTATAATTAATAGTTGTAAAATTATTTAAAACAAAATAAATTGAAATTAAAGAAAAAAATGAAAGAAAAAACTAATAAAAATCTCATCTTATTTATCCCTCCCCCAATTTTTTTTTTCATTTTTTCTCAATTTTTGGGGTAATTTGGTCATTTTGACTAAAAATGTTATACAATTCTTAAGTTGGTAGCTAGCTAAAAGGTTTTTAAAATAATATTTGGGCAAATTTTATACCTGAAGGGCCGCCGGAGCTTCTCCGAAGAAGATAGTTTGGCCAGATGAGAGGAGTAGGAGATCATCAAAGAGGGCAAAAACCTCACTGCTAGGCTGGTGAATAGAGGTGATGATGGTTCTGCCCCGACACGCCACATTCCTCAGAGACTGAGTCACAAAGAAAGCCGAGGCGCTGTCCAGACCACTCGTGGGTTCGTCCAGGAACAAGAGCCGCGGCTGCGTTATAATCTCTAGCGCGATACTCAGCCTCTTCTTCTCCCCACCGCTTATGCCCCTCAAATGCCAGTTCCCGATCACGTGATCAGCGCACTCTTCCAGTCCCAATTCTGATATCGTATTTTCAATTATCTCCTTCATCTCGTGTCTTGTCGTGCTGCTCGGCAGCCTCAGCAATGCTGAGTATGCGATCGACTCTCTCACTGTCAGAGTGCCCAGCAACACATCTTCTTGGGTTACATAAGCCTGCAGATATATGCATGCATGTATACATACACAATATATAACACAAAATAAAATTCAAGTTTTAATTTGTAAGAAATCTTAGTTCAAATATATATATACTATTATGTATGATCATTTTGAAGGGTAAACCTAGAAATTTAACTTCGAGAATTTGCTTCAATTAAAACCATGATTTGAAGTACATTTAATATCTAAATCTTGATAAATTTAAATGATCGAGTCATAGTTCCATAACAAGATTTGAAGTACCAGAACTTGTGTGTTATAGTGTTTGGGATTATATTCTACATTTATAACTATGTTCCACTAAGACAGACTTATTTTTCAATTTTATTTCTTCCATCATCGTAATCCAATTTAACTACTGATAATATTGATACTGCATTGGTAAAATGTCTTATTTGATGGTATAGTTTTAATTGTAATTTAACTTTTGTGTACTAGTGCAAAAATAAAATAAAAAGAACACAAAAGGGATATACAATTTCAATTATATATTTATATTAGATAAAATTTCTTAATTATGTGAAAACGTGTAGTCGCATATCACGTTGGGATGGAAGAAATGTGAGGTTAACTTTGAATATTCAAAATTTCCAATTGTTATGTTTTAATTTTGATAAGTTCCAATTTATGAAGTTGTAGCACATTTTTTGGATACTAATCTCCTAATTTGGGGTCTATATATGAGGACTATGGGCTCATTTGGTTGGCAGGAAATAAAGTTTTTTGAGAATATGATTTCTGGGAATGTGATTTTGAGGAAAATGATTACTAACAAAATCTTTATTCTGTGTTTGGAATATAATAAGGAAATTATCAGGATTCTCTTTTTATTACTGGATTAAATTTAAACAAGAGTAGATAATTAAATATCTAAAATATATATCTTATTTCATACTACCAATAGTTTATAACTTTAAATTACGAACCATATAATGTGTAATTCTTCAATTTGCATTAGTACTATAGATATTGATTGCAACATATTATTTCAATTTAAATAAAATGATATGACTAAAAAATAATCAATTAAGGCAAATAGTGTATTGTTGATCCAAATATTTTTTATTGAATTGGAAATCAAAATTATCTATATAAATATTTTTTTATTAAATTGGAAGTCAAAATTATCTATGTTTATAATGGTATGGTTGTCGTTTAATCCGCGACATTGTCTCAAAAATGATATTATTGGAATTTTGATAGAAATGCCAAAAAATGATTGATAAAATAGTCGAATTTTGGTCATATAGTTTCTTCAATAAAAAAAAACGTATCACATTTTCGAATTTCTTTTTTTCATTTATAAAATTTTATATTTTTTCTATTTTATTTATTTTACTCATTTTTTATTGAAATATTTTAATTCAATTAAACTTAGTATTAATAATAAAAAAAAGATGATAATAATAAACCTTATTTTTTCAATTTAAAAAAAAATCCATTTTTTATTTTTTAGGTAAAAAAATATGAATCCAAGCATAATAATAATTTACAAAAATAAATAAATAATATTTTAAAGAAATCGAACAATGAAATCATTTAACACCAGATTCTCAGAAACAAGGAAAAAGAATACCTACTTGGAGTAGGTATTCATATTCCAGGAAAGTTGCACAATTTTCCTTGTTTTGAGGAATGTGATTCATTTCTATATTACATAAAAAATGAACAAAACACAGTAATGTTAGAATAGAGAATCAGATTACTTTCCCAAGTCAGATTCCGTGCCAACCAAACGGGACCTATGTGTTAACAAATGAACTTAGATTTTACAATGACATAACTATTAGAATCTAGCCCACCCGATTTTGGGACGAGTTTCTAATCTTGGTATCCGGCCAGCCTAACCTAAAATTGGATAGGTTGGGCTAGCCCATCAGTCCAAGACGAAAACATTCAAGTGGGTTCAATCCGATTCAGTCGGCTCAACCCAACAAATCATATACTTTAAAGTAGTTTGGACCATGCCATTCTAAATTTGGAGGCAACTCCAACTCTAAAATTGAGTGGACCGAAGTAATTTTGACACCTCTAATAACTAGTTAGCAACATATTGGCCTAGCAAAGTTACTATTCTACATAGATTAGATGTGACAAAACATAAACATAAACAGGATAAGTTAATAAGACTTCTATTTTAGGTTTGTTCGATGCTATTTACCTTTATTACGTGGTTTCTAAATAATAGACTCAACATTTATTCATATATATATGAGTACACATGCACCGATCTTGATTGTGAATTATAGGATCCTAAAAAACCATGAAAAAATTAGGATATTATTTTCGCAAGGGATGATATATATATATATATATATATATATATATATTTATAAAAAAAATAATTGATTTACCTATTTCCATGAACGGACAATTTCATATATAACATAATGAAAAACTCGAGGCTTCAGACAGATTGCTGAGACACGTGTCCCATCGGTCTCATTAATCACCACCACCAACACACACACACACACACAATGATTTTTTTAATTTTTATTTTAAAAAGGATATACGATTGGTTTTCTTCAACCAATATCACAAAAAATCCACTTATCTAACAAAGAAATAACCATCAGCTTAATTCCAACAATAATAAAAAAAAAAACTAATGCATTATTATCTTACTAAAAACAATTAAGGAAAAAAATATATAGAAGATGCAATTATTGTTCCCCTAAAAATTAAAATCTAGAAAAATTCCAGTATCAACTGAATATTGACGGAGTTGAACAATGGAAGTGAACAACATCGCGAAAAAGACAGAACAATGCTACATGGCCGAACGGCATTTAAGATGTTATAGCTTATTTCTGATAATTCAACCACCCCACAATAGCATTAATTGTTTCTATGATCGTAATAGCAAATATTACTATATCAATTAATATTAATTCTCTCCATATTTAGTTAATATCTACAACAGCATATTTAATGGACTCTTTTATTTTTTATTTTTTTCCTTTAGGGAATATATAAATAGGTAATATTATTTTAAACACAAAAATTTGGGTACATCAATTGTACCAAAGTCCTTCTATCAGATGGGCTAGGTTGTGGGTTGATCCGCCCCAAACTCGGCCCAAACCACTCACACCCCCGCTAAAAGGAGCCCATCATCGGCTCTATTGAAGAAAAATATCACTTCTAATTCAGTAAATTATTTGTCTAATACTTGGCTTATGAGTCTATTTAATCTCATTTAGGGTTTATAATTTCTTCTCAATAAGGATTTAGTTTTTTTTAAAGGTTTAAGGTTCTTTATGCTTTTTAGGTTTTTAAAGTTTTTTAGGGCTTATGATTTTTTAGGATTAATGACATCCTAATTAGAGTTTGTAATTATTTTTTCATAATTCAATTTCATTTAGAGCTTGTATATGCGTAAAAATGAATGTTTTGTATTTTTCATCTATATTTTTTCATCTAAACATGTCATTCGAGATCTTAACTGTAAAATTATAAATATATTTTTAATTTGATATACATTTTTAGTAAATCCAATCAACAACAGGAAAATTATGATCGCTTCAAATTTAGGAAGAAAAAATGATAATATGAGCGTTCATGAATTTGAATTTTGTTTTTAAGGTTGTGGGCACAAGACTTGGATGTATCATATCATTCACATGTACCAAAGTCTTTTTCTATTCTAAAAATAGAAATGGTGACTATTTCGGATGCAATCTCAATTATCATTTCAAGTTTAAACAACACTAGCTAGATGACCAAGATACCTTCTACAATGATTGCGTAGGGTAACATGTTGTGTGTGTGTGTGTGTGTGTGTATGATAAATATGAAATGTACGAGATAGCATTATAATTTATTGGTGACATACGTTTAATGAATTCAATATATACCTAATTAACTATATATATAACATATGTACGTAACACTTACAACAATGCCGTAGTGAAGGCTCTTTTTGATCTTTCCATTAAGAAGAACATTTCCAGACAATACGACATTTCTGGAAAGCCTACCTGTAGATTAAATGTGCCAAATTAAATTAGGTTAAATACATATATTTAATGCAAACGATATCTAATTCAAAATTAAGTGCACACAACCACCACAAACTACATGGGATAACGTGTAGAATTAAATTTTGAAAACAAATTAGAAAAATTGTGGCAGAGCAGCTCTACAAACCATTAGACATGAGACAACTCCACTGCAATAACACTTATCTTTCTCGATTCAGTAAATACAAGTCAATAAAAACTTTCTCAAACTCCAAACTTAATTATTAATGCTCCTCATCATTCTCTTTCTTTTATTTACTTATTTTTTTGGATGATTTAAACAAACACGTTATAAACCTAGCTAGCTAGGGGTACATGTCATGACTCATGATCCCAAATTTTGTTTTTTCTGGTTAACATATATATATGTTTTACCAACCTTCTATCTTCATTACCGCATATTATGTTTCCGAAATTATATTTCATATTTTACTATCATTAATGTGTCGAATGATATTCTAAATAGTAAATATGTGAGAAAATTTCACTTTTGGTTCCACAGGACACAGTTCGATTTTGGTCCCGATACTATCATTTTTGGTCCCAAACAGAGAAAATATCGATTTTGGTCCCGCTTTTGGCCTAAAAATCATGGGATCAAAATTGATAATCTTAAACCTATGAGACTAAAATTGAGCGATATTTTTGAAAAATGACCAAAATTGATAGTATCGGGACCAAAATCGAATTGAGATGTGTCTTATGAGATCAAAAGTGAAATTTTCTCGTAAAATATGTCAAAAGAATCCTTTTCCGATTGCACGATTTTACAAAACTAAGCCAACTTATTGATATTTACCTACAAATTCATACCGTATCCGTCTTTTAATCAAAATGTCATCCGGCCATATGTTTTTAGGCCTGTCAAATCCTGGTGGATTCAACGGATGAGGACGTGAATGTTAAAAAAAGAGATTGATGAATTACATGCCACGTAAATAATGACGTGGCTGAAACGATGTCGTCATCCAATGAACCCACTAGGATTCCGGCATTGGTCCGATGACATTTTGCATGACCTTTATTAGATGAAAATGTAATAGAGAAATCGAATGGAGCGAACTTTGTTACATGCCATGATCTAATTATTATAAGAAGACAAAATAAAGAAAGAAACCCTCTTCTCTTGAAGAAAGTTGAGGTATTTCCGAATTGTAGAAGGCTAACACCGAGCACAAGAAAACCACATACATATTCTACATAAATAATTCACATGCAAGAGTTTGAATGTTTATAGAATATTGTTTAAATTAGTAATATCAACACAGAGAATAAAATATCATTTTCCAATAAAAAGATACAAGGAAATATTTCGGTCTTAATTAATTTGCTAGAAATTAAAGGTCGCAATAATTTAGCATTCTTTTTAATTTGTCTTCTTAGTTGGCTCAAATATTTGAAGCTGCATAATTAAATGAAATCCAACCAGAATTGCTGTAACGCATCAAACATTTGATAAAAAGAGAAATAAATGCTTCTTTAAAGTGTTAGACATATGTTATGAATAGTCTCTGGCTCTGCAGGTTGCTAGATATTTTACCGACGTCCAGAGCCAGGTGAGGTGTCCCATAAAACCAGGATACCACATGCATTGCTTTTCAAGAATTAATTAACTGCCACAAATTTATTCGCATTACTATATTAATTGCCTTTTTTGCCGAATATTCGGTATTAATTGTATGCCGATTATTTACAATTTACTACTTAACTTTTCCGAATTTAAATAAATTTAATTTATCACCAAGTTCGATTTCCGGAACCAAAAACCGACTTGGAAAAAAAAAAAATACTCCCTCCGTCCCATTTTGATAGACTGATTAGAGTTTTCACGGGATTGAGAAAAGTGTTGGGAAAGACAATTAATCAAGAAACTTCCTAATATGCCCCTATTTATTTCTTTGATATTAAATAGAAATAAATTAGCTAAATATATATAGAAACATGTCTGTATATCGGGACATACCAAAAAGAAAAACAAGCTTATCAAAGTGGGACGGAGGGAGTAGAATATATATCCCCAAAAACTAAAACTCTGATTGTTCAAGTCAGATTTTAGGTGCAAGAATTAATCGAACTCATCATGATATATTTGTTAAAATCTTGAAACTTTGGGCATATCAAATTTTAAATAGTCGAAGGTCGAAACATATTAATTTGTTAAAATGCACAAAATTCACAAATCAAAATGTAATGTCCCCCATTATTATAATTAATATAGATTATATATTGATAATATATAATAATAGAGAATTCAAAATGATAATAAGCTTAGGGTAGTCATATGAATCTATAGATATGACTTCATAATTGAATGCAGTATAATATAAACAAGAAGAATGTACAAAATCATTGTAGTTGATTAATACTTAAAATCCTCGTAGTTGAAATTATTCGGAAAAAATCATAATGATATATATATATATATATATTCATTTTACTTTTAAGTGATTACATTCATATGCTTCGGATAGATTAATGATACTAGAAAAATATTTCATAACTACCTAAAAGCATCTGTGCAAAATTAAAGGAATACTGAGGAAACCGGTTCTTGAGTTTTTACATTTTTTATAATGCCTCCTTTAATTATTTATTTAATATTGATCATTAAACTCTTTGAATTATTATAATTAATTCCTTTGAAATTTTGTAGGATTTAATTGAATCTCTAAACTTTGGATTGATCGAGTTCCATTGTGGGTGATCATTTGAGGACATAATGAATACTAATAATAACATAACATAACATAAATTTTTAATGATCCAGTTGAATCAAATAAAAGTTTGATAACATAATTATGATATAGTGCAAAGTTTAATGACTCGAAAAGAAAAAAAAGAAGGAAGAAGAGCTATATTTGGTTTCCTTTCCTCTAATTATTCTCATGTGTTCGAGATACAGTATTTATAGAGTTGAAAACCATTTGTTAGAGTTTTGTATATTAAATAATACTATAGTAAGTTACGATTAGTATGCTTCGATATAAAAAATATATCTTCCTCATGAAAATGCGAATAATTATATATATTTTAAAATGAAACTAAAGTGTTTCTTCTAAGTAAACCAAAAATATAATTTATTTTTTTGAAAGAAAATTGCTTTTGAACGCAAGACGGAAAATGACTATGAAAATTGTATAATTTTATATATTTTTTATATTATAGAAAAAAGACCTTTGGCTTTCAGTTCTTAATTAAGTATATTTATCTTTGAATGAAAAAATTCGTTTTTGAACTGTAAGAGTACTGAATTCGTTGAAAAAAAAAAATCACCTTCCTGACCCAACCCTCCTAACAAATTGATGAATTAATTATTAAGTAACTCCAGTGATGCCACGTAGATGGGGACTGCATACAGTAAACTTGTAATTATTGTTTCTCTACCAATTAAATCAATATGTAAAAGATTATTTACTACAAACTACGTAGCATTAATTACGATGTACACGTACGTACTGTAAAGAAAATATGTTACTCCCTCCGTCCCATAATTATAGTCCATTATTCCTTTTTGGGATGTCCCAAAATTATAGTCCTATTCTAAATTGGGATTGTTTTAAAACATTATTTTACAAATATAACCCTATTTAATATAGTGTGAATGAAATTAATAGAGTAGAAATAGGGGTAATTTAGGATAATTGTTGTAAATTGTGCATTTCCAATACATATTAAATGTGATTTCTTAATCTAAGTGAAAATGGAAAGGGACTACAATTATGGGACGGAGGGAGTATATATTTTCTTTACATAAACAAATTTGTCTCTCTTTCTCTCAATTTTTTTGAATACTAAAGGCTACTATAACTCTATAATCACAACACATATATACATACACACACACATATATATGCTCTATATATGAGTAATACGACTAGTCAACGGGAATGCATGCTCATGTAGATCAACTGAATTTTTTTATGCATGGAATATATATAAAATGGCCGTGTTAACTAATAATGAAATTTACAACTATAATCCTTCATTACAATTCAGGATTATGTATAATAATGAAACTTACAACTATAATTATTTACTAATTATAGTTAGTTGCTTATCAGTACCACTAACGACTCAGAAGGCTTTCTTACTAAAAATAATCATAGCTGGATAAGCTTCTTAACTATTGTGTTTGTGATGATAACTCCAAATTAATTAAAAATTCATTTGGTAATGCTACATATAATGCTATTTTGTAGAAAACTAAAAAGAAATTAAGTATATGGTTAAAGAAATTAAATTAACAGGCCGGCGACGATGAATTGAATCTTAATTAAGTCCTGAGGATTCCGAAAAATGACATGCAGATCTATGGTAAACACACAGAGAGAGAGAGAGAGAGAGAGAGAGAGAGAGAGAGAGAGAGAGAGAGAGAGAGAGAGAGAGAGAGAGAGAGAGAGAGAGGACAGGACCTGCCAAAGAATCAAGAAAAGTAGACTTGCCGGAACCAGAAGGGCCCATAACAGCCATGATTCTACCGGGAAGAGCATAACCAGTCAAGCCATTGATCAGCCTTCTCGTCGGCCCATTGCCGAAATTAGGGAGCACCGCCGTCAAATCCTCCCACGCGAGAAAGGAGGCGCCGTCATCAAGCGGAGGCCGTCCGACGCCCCTTTCGAGATCTCCTTGAGCCCCAGTATGAAGCTGAGAGCCTGCTATTTCTATCTCCATATTCTCGATATTCCCTCACAAGCACTCCTTAATTACAAGAACTACTCAAATTTAGCATATCTCAACATTGTAAGCCCCTCCTATAAATACCCAAACACTCCAACGTTGAATGTTGTGATTTGGCCCTTTTTCTTGATACTTAGATGTATTGATTGTTGTTAGCGGATACACTTGAATGCTGCTATCAATAGCATTACAGAGAGGAAGTTGAGGAAAAGCAACTTATTTATTTTACCTAAAATTCCATGTCATCATCGTATTTTATAACCACACACTCCGGTTCTTTTGCAAATCAAAAATATTAACTATTTCTCCCCCACTACCCAGGGCATATCCCGCTCACGTGTAATAGCTTGCAAAATATATAAAAAAGGTAAATTAGGTGTGACGGGCGGTGTTGGTAGAATTTGAATTCGAAACTTTCGATCTCAAACTAATACCACTCACCATTAGCTCATCCCGGCAATCAAATGTTATTTTTTAATTTATTCAACCAATATGTGATAAATATGCATTGATTATAGGGTAAATTATACTTAATACCTAAACGTTTGCAACATATAATAATAATACCACAACCTATATTTAGTAGCAATTTTAATTTACCCCCAAACGTTCATGATTGGCACAATTCTACTATTCATAAGTTTTTCCAACAAATGAAAGTTGAGTCATTACGTCAAGAAATACATGGACGATAAATAAAATATTTCACATAAACCAAAATGAAAAAATCCGACCTTCAAACCTCCGCGTGGGTCCCAAAAGCTCAGCAATTTTACAGAGCAACAATAATTTTGAGCAAGAATATTTAACATCCGAGTGGGTATATGAGCAATATTTCGTGTCCAACATGATGACTCACTTCTCACGTGCTAGGGAAAAGTGGAAGTAAAAGTGCTATCGAATATAGGTTGATGTATTATTTTGTAAATTTTAAATATTATTTGAGTTGAGGTATTAAGTATATTAATTTACCCTTATAAGTTATATATATATATATATATGCAGCCAATATATTATTTAAAATTAAAAGAAATAAAGTCTGCCCCATTCCATCTCTCCACCCCCAGCTAGCTCGGCCTACTTTTAGCGATTTTTTCTAAAAAGTAATGTGGGGTCATTTTTACTTTGTTTTATTGGTCACAATAGGATATGGAAAGATGTTTTTCGCTACAGTTAGGCTTGTTCGTTACTTGGATTTTCTTGCCTTGGCCAACCCCAACTCGCGACCGAAATTTTTTATAACAATTTGTGTGAGAGCGTGTATGGATTTAAGGCCCAACGCACAAAAAAATGATCCATTTCGGGCGCGTGGTCCACGCGTGGACTGAATTGTTTTTTTTTTTTTTTTTTTTTAAATTCGGTGACTCGCGCAATTCACTCGTCCGACACTGACGAGTTGGCTCGTGCATTGCACTCGATAATTAATTTAATTTTTTCGAAGTAAATATAAATGGTAATTAAAAAAAAACTTAATTTTGAAATAAATATATACCTAAATGGAATTATTGATCCCTAAAATAAAAGTGAATGAATTTAATATTTTTTGAAATAAATATAATCCCTAATTGAGATTAATAAACCTAAAAAAAAACATGAACCCCTAAAAAACACAACAAAATCCCCTAAAAATACTAAAAAAAAACCCTAAAAAATATATGTATTGTTAATTCAACTCGTTTTGGATCTTTTACGATGATATATTACAAGTATATGTATATTATGCGCTGTTCATATAATTTTGTTAAGATAACTACTACCTAATAGTTTGAAGATAATTAAATGTAAAGTTATGTTGTATTTAATTGATGTGACATTTTTTGTGTCTGGAGATGAAGCTGCATCGATTTTCCTTGATATACATGGTAAATTGCTTCGAGTCACGTTTTTTCAATTAGTTTAATTTAATCCTTCTTTCCTTTTGATTGCTTTTATTAGTTATTTTTAATTATTTGGAGATACCTACTTTTGATTTGGATTAGGATTTAGGAATAGGTTATCACATTGTTTGTGTTGGTTGATTTTGACTAATAAATTAAAGATTAGGGCTATTTCCCTATTCTCCACCATACTCTTTAATTTCGGCATTAATTCGTTGTTGTTGTTTAACTTGATTTTAGTATAATTTGTAAGTGTAGCCTAACCCAAAATAATTTATTTATCATCTATTTCAATTTTAACATTTTAAAAAAACAATTATATTTTTTATGCATGCATGACATATGTATATTTACAGAAATCAATAGTATTCTTTAATTTTTGACAATTATGTATTGTTATTTATAGAATTTTATCGTTTGAAATAGTCCAAATCTTTATATCCTGTATTTCCATTTTGTTCCTAAGATTTAATTTAATTTTTGTTTTCTTAACTACACAAAATTTATATTTTATTTAAGTAATGTGCATATAATGGAGAGAGAGAATATTGAAACAGCTCTCTATTCAGTTCCTCGGATGACTTCCTAAAGACCTTCCTCCGTTCCTACTCCATGTTAACACAAGTTTAATGAAATATAATAGTGATGAATTGAAAATTATGCCCATAAATGACATTTAGATTAAACATTTCAATTGTGACAGAAAAGATTATAGAAAATCACATGACAATAATTTTTAAGAACGTCAGAAAAAGAAAAAAAAAAGTTTATTTTTCCTACCTTCAATTATCTTTCAAGATTCATGCTTAAATCATTCACATCAAGTGCTTGATATTGAGAACAACACACCATATAGATATAATGAGTACTGCTTCTGATAAGATCCTGTCTCCTCATTTCTATCTCAAATTATATGTATATATACTTCATCAAAATATTATCTGTAAAATTTTTATTTTCTGGCCGCGCCGACGAACAATTTATGCTTGTGAAATGGAAGTTCGTATTTGTCTTGCTTGAGATATCTTTCTGTCTATGCGACAAAAATTCAACAAGATAAATAATTACTTTCTGAATTTTCGTAATATGGGGATTTTGATAATTTTTTCAGAATTTTTTTTATGTGGCTATAATTAAAGAATAAAATATTATATTAAAAATGTATATTATAACTAATTATGTAGGGTACGAAAATAGAGAAAAATGAGAACTGTAAATATAACTACACCGAGAAAAGAATTGTTAAAACCTTTCATCCCATGTGGATTGTGGAGTGGTCCTTCCAGCCCAGCCCAACTTATTTGACCACAAAATTTGTACAAAAAAATGTGAATAAGATGTGACTACAGTGCTTACTACGACAGTATATGCACTAAGGCGATGAACCAATTATTTAGCAGAAGTTAATGTACCTAATACTCCCTCAGTGTTATTTATATATGTTTGTTTTATTTTTTTGAATGTCTTCAGGTTTTTATATAGAATACTATTTATTTAGTTCATTTACTATTATACTCTTATTCATGTACACGTATTGTTTGTTTACATTAAGTTTTAATTCACTATCAACAAAAATAATAGGGTCCCATTATGAAATTTATTTGTTTAATTATATATCTGATAGTCACCATCCTACATAAACATAAAATCTCGGCTGTACCGAGGGTGGCGCTGAGGAAGAAAACTATCATCCACTTTGATTTTTTCAAGCAAGGAAGAAGCAATAATTTCAACAATATTAATTAGTGTATTATGAGAGAAGAAAAAGGAGATAAAACAAAGTCAACAATAGTCCCCTAATTGTCACCGAAAAGGACTTAGGTTGGGGAATTTTGTGGTGAGGTAAGAGAGAACGCATAGGTGGAGGTGCTCCGAGGTAGGTTCGAAGATAGAGAATATAAAAGAGTTTAATTTTTAAAATAAATGATTCCCACAATTTTTAGAATCTTTATTTCATAAAATGTTAATAATTTTTTTTTATTTAACACAATTTCCAAATACATTGTTGAATTATTATTTAGATATTTAAGAGTTTAAAAATCAATTTTTAAGGTTCATGATGTCTTAAATACTTCATTTTAAAGGTAGAATACATAATTTAAAGACACCATTTATTTATTTATTATTTAGATGATGAAAAATCAGTTATATGAAGAACTTCTAGTTATTTTAAGACAATTTTCAAATCGAAGTTATGGTAGATATTATTTCTTACATTCACGTGCTTGATTTAATGTGTATATAAATGAAAATTTAACGTTATTTAATTTAACAAATTTTAAAGAAAAGGGTGGAGTTCATTTGCAAATCGTACGCTAACCACCCTTTCAACGACTCTTCTCTCTGAACTGTCAATCGCGTGCGTAGTTTATGTGATATCCAACTGCATGCAATAGACCTTTTAGAAAAAAATTATGGTCTGCCCCCGTTCATAAACACCTGTGTTAGGAAATATATTATGTATTGACTAATGTCAAAATCAATGTGTTGCTAAGTACTCAAGCAACGAGATAAAGAGAAGTTCCAACAGTAGTTGTGAGTCAGCAGATGAGAGATCTAGCGAAGCTGATCCAGAAGACCTGACCATTCAAAAAGGTCAAATCTTGTTCAATCTTAATTGACTTGAATCTCTTGCTCTTCAACCATAGCTCTTCTTGCAACTTCTTTCTATGTGGATGGATTATTTTGATGTGATGAGATGATAAAAATCATCCTCAATGAGTTCCTTTTATAGATGTGGATGCCAATCTAAACTAGAATAGAAGTCCTCGCCAAAATAGGAAAATCTAACTAAAATCGCGGTTCAAAGCCACCCGCAAAAAAAATAGAAATACACCATTCAGAAGTGCTGTGAAAGTCGACTGCAACAAAATTTCGCATTAATCGATACCCTTTCACTGTTTTATTTTGTTCTCACTCGTTTCTCTTCCAATTAATTCGATTCTTTTTGCTACGAGTTCTTTATTCGATTTCCTATTATCCTAGGCTCTTCTCATGCTCATTTGAAATTCACAATAAAAATGACATTAAAACCTTCACAACGAGCAAACACGTAACATTGCACAAAACATAAAAAATTATGCAAAATCTACCACTTTATACTTGCAATGCCCATTAATTACTTATCAAAAGAGCCTTAAAATACATGTAAATAATGAAGTTATCAAGAAGCCACGTAACCATAAAATTCTTCCTAGAGATTATTCTAAAAGGTCGACAATAATAAAGTAACTTTTCCTACAATCCATAGGCCACACATATAATTTCCAAATATAAATTGCATAATAATGATAAATGAATATTTTGCATAACAATCCATGTTGGATTCCTTATCTTAACTTGAACTTGACTGAAAATGAATTTCGTTAGTTTTGTGCGTGCTGCCTAGCATTAAATATAAAATGGTAATTATTATTATTATAATTAAATAAGAGAAGTGATATTTGCACTACGAAATTGATTCTTTGTACCACAAAATAAACTAATTGAAGAACAATCAATCATAAAATTACTTAAATACCCTTATTACATAAAAAATTAAAAGAAAAAAGAAAAGAAAAGGAACACCATTGTTGTTCTTTGCGTCTTCTTCTTCAGTGTGACCGCGTTTTCTTCTCCGACAAATGTCCCCCTATGGACAGAATGCACCCAACTCGACCAAGATGACTCGCGACTCGCAACTTCTTGTCAAGACTTATAGATGAAGGTGTGGGGTAAAAAAAAGAAGTTAGCAACAAAAAAGACACGTCACCTTGTTCTCCGGCTACTCCGGTGAACGCCCGCCCGCCATGGATGACAACCTGTGCCTAGACATGATTAAGACAACTTCTGACTTAACGTTATGGCTTCTTGTTGTTATTATTGTTGTTGTCCGGATCACCTTCCTGTTCGAATTGAATTGTTCAAACTTGGATTGTTGTTTTGGAATTAATTTTTCAAATTTGATAATAGTTTCAAAAATTTATTTTCGAACTTAGATTAATTGATTCTAAAATTTATTTTTCAAAAATTGATCGAAGTGGTTGTCGTCTTCATTAGGGATTTGGGGGCAAAGGGAAGGTTGTGAGTCATGTAGTAATTATTTGTTTTGTATTGCGGAGAATGTAATTGGAGAAATGGAGAGTGGAGCTAATATGAGAATTGGGGTTGTGGCGGTTGAGATTTCCACAGAGAAGTTGCTAGTTCGTCAGGCAGTGCAGTTGTCGTCCATGGCAGGGACATTAGTCGGAGAAGAAGACGTAGAGCACAACGATGTGGTTGTTTTTCTTTCCTTTTTTAATTTTTTAATTTATTTATTAATTATTTATATTTTTTATATAATAAGGATATTTAACTAGTTTTATAACTAATTGTTCTTGCATTAATTTATTTTATTGTGCAAAAAATAAAATTTTATAGTGCAAATAGTGTCCCGTTTAAATAATTAAAAGATTTTATAAAATTTGAACTAATGAAATGATAAAATAAATGTACATGATTTATGGCCCAATTCCACTTAATTTAAAGAAACCCAACCCACCTAACGCTTTTATTCTCTCTCCCTCTCCCGTAAATCAACCTCCAAACAACACCACCAACTCTTTCTTCTCTTATCCGTAAATCAACCGCCAAAGAACACCACCAACTCTTTCCTCTCATATCACCAAAAATTCTACCTTACCCCAACATACACTACACACTTATCACACATATTTTAATTATTTTTAATTATATATCATATATAATTTTATTAATTTTTAAATGGTATATTAGTGGTTGGGGTACTAGTAGAAAAGTTATTTCTAGAGGTGAGAGGGTACAATATACATTACATCTTCTCATACTTTATATCTTATCTTAATTTACGGTATGATAAAAATCATACCGTTATTGTACCTTACCCTCGGTATACCTTAAGTTCAACATACCTTTATTCGGTATACCTTAAATTTAGTATGACACATAATACATACCCTTTTCATACCCTTTTTTTTTGTTCTTCAATTATCATTTAGGTAATAAAGTAAATTAGCTATGCATTTTATGAAAAACTTACTAAATATTATATTATTACATTGCACTGTTCTAAATAATAACTCATAATTTAAGTATATCTCATTTTCTTTTAATTTTATGGATTATTCATCTTAACTTTTAATTTTAAAAATTGAAGAATAATAAAATATTATTATTTATTAAATTTATTTTACCTAAAATTCCAGGCCATCATCGTATTTTCTAACCATGTTGATGAGTGCATAAATTGCACTCAATTGCACTCATTTTGAGTGTATTTGCACTAGGTTATAATGTATATATAGCGTAAATAATGTAAATATTATTTTTACCTTAAGTTTTAATTAATGTTGCCAATACAGGGAGTTTTTGGGATAATCAATGCAAAACAAAGTCAAGTTGAGATTTGGATCGACAAAGATTGCACGAGACGAGAAAAGACGAAGAAAAATGAGAAAGAGGCTCAAACACGACCCCTAAACTCGCCTCAAAGGGGTCGCGCCTCACAATGCTTGCGGCACGCGATCCCTAAACGCGACAGGGGAGGTCGCGCCTCGGCCTTCAGTCGAAACTCGACCCCGAGGCGCGACCGAAAGCCCGTTTTGCAGAGGCTTCAGAGAGCCGAAATCCTTTGGTTGAAACGCGGGTGTCAAACGCGACCCCCTTGGGTCGAGTTTCGGCCTTCAGTCGAAACTCGACCCCGATACGTGATCGAAAACCCGTGTTGCAGAGCCTTCAGGGACGTGTTTTCCTTTGTTCCAAACTCGACCCTAAAACACGACTTCCTGGGGTCGAGTTCCGCGCAGGCGAAAATCAATGTTGACTTTTGACATCCAATTATTTGTCCTCTACTTATATTTCTATTGGGGATTTCAAACCCATCTATCAACACTCTTTCCATTCGAAAATTAGAGAGAAACACACTATTGTTTGGGATTTTTGAAGATCAAGGAGAAGAGGAAGAAACAACCATCCATCTTGAGGATTCAAGCCAAGGGATTGAAGAAGAGGGTTCTACATTGGGTTTTATCTTCTCTTTCATTCTTTACTCTTGTTCTAGAATGAGTTTTGTTGCTTTTCTCTTTGTTCTTGATGATATTGTACATATGGTAGGCTAGAGCCCTTAGGGCTCTAGGATATGGAGAAACAATGTAAATCTTGTTCTTGATAAGGGTTTTTCTATGGTTATGCTTTGTCAAGATTTTAATCCATGCTAGTTCTTGAATGGTGTTGTTTGAGTGGCCTTCATTTAACATCAAATGTATGATTCACTTGCAACTTGCCCATCCCGTGAACATAAGCATGTATGGATTAAATTCATGTATTTGTACTCTTCGTTGAATGTCGAATATGTGGAAGGAAATATGACTCCTTTGAGCCTTTGGTAGGTGTGACCTTGGAATGTATTAGTGATAGTCATCCTTGTCACATTCGCAATTAAAGAAATATTCGAGAGATGCTCTTTCTATAATCGTGGTCTTCCTATCGTTGAACGAAGCAATGTTTGTTGATATACTCTTATTGTATGTTCAAGAGGAACATTGTATATCCATGTCCTAGAGTCTTGGCTTTATTTGTTATCTTAAACCATTTCCTTGTTGATCTTAATTTCTTGCATTTTATTTAAGTATTAGTTTTGTTGTTGTTTGGTGTGTTATTTAAGTTCTTGTTTTGGTATTGTTGACAATCAACTCTCACTTAAGCATCGTCTAGATAATTTAGCAATCTATCATCGTGGTACTTGCATTGTCAAGTTTTAATTCCTATTCCCTGTGGATCGACCTCGTATCATTCTATCTACATTTATATGCTTATACACTTGTAGGTATGACACGAGTTAAATATTAAAACGAGAAGTATATCACGAGAGTAAATCTTCGCATCACATGTAGTCCGGTTTCTTCTATTACAAATCAAATGTTTTAACTATTTTTTTTGTACTACCCAATGCTATACCCGCTCATGTGCAATAACTTGTTGTAAAACACATATAAGATGTAAATTAAATCTGACGGGCTCACTAAACTAGCAGTGGTGATAGAATTTGAACTCAAAATTTTTGATCTCAATCTAATACCACTCACCATTAGGTCATCCTGACAATCAAATATTAGTTTTTAATTTATTCAACCAATGCGTGATAAATATGTATTAGTTATATGGTAAATTATACTTAATACCAGAACGTTTGCAACATATAATAATAATACTACAACCTATATTTATCAACAATTTATTTACCCCCAAACATTTCATGATTGCCATAATTGTACTATTCATAGATTTTTCCTACAAATGAAAGTTGAGTCATCAAGTCGAAAAATACGTAGACGATAAATAAAATATTTCACATAAACCAAAATGACAAGGGCCTCGAAAGTTTAATAAAATCCGATCTCCAAACCTCCGCACGGTCCCAAAAGTTCGCAATTTTATAGCGCAACAATGATTTTGAGCAAGATTTAACATCTATGAGGGAAACTGAGCAACATTTCTTGTCTGTATGTTCTCCGACATGGTAACTCAACTATCATTTAATATGGAGGGTACAGTTGAGACAAAATTGAAATATTGGGAGTAAAATTTATACCAAATATAGGTTGATGGTAAGTTGTAAATATTATTGGGGTTGAGGTGTTATGTATAATTTATCCTTAACTATATATATATATATATATATATATATATAAGATAAAAACTTATTTTAGACCGTCTCACAGGTCAAAATCCATTAGATGGGTCAAATATGTGTACCTAAACCAGCAAAAACCTACCCCAGCCACGCACCACAACCCTGGCACGTGAGCTTCACACGCCCACGTGCGGAGCATGAAGCTCACACGCCTAGCCACCCAATTTCTTTATTTTCATGATCAATTGATGTCGTTGCTTCATGAGTCACATGCCGGCCGTATTGGTTTGAAAGTTTTTATTTATAAAGATGATGATAATAACAAATACTATTACAAACATTGTATACAAACAAGTGTTACATAATTGATAATATAATATTTTGATTGTAGTAGTTTATTAATTATTTGAAATATATTATAATATAATATGTACTTATATACATATATACATATTATGTGCCATAATCAATCAATTATTTCTTTTATCAATTGTCAACTTAACTCCTTTTAGATTCAGAATAATAATTATCTAATATAAAAAAGATAACCGGACAAGTAAAAAAGGTATGGACTTATTAAGTAAAATACTAATTATCTACAAAATACGAAAATGTGATACGTAAATTAAATATGTAATAACTAAGTTTGAGATTATGAATGAACTCGTGCATCGTACAGGTGGAAATTTAGTTTAGACTTGATAAGGAAGGAAGCTTGCGATTCAATTAGGATCAAACTCAAATATGTTCGCAAGCATGACAAGCAAAAACCATCAAATTCAAACTTAATTCAATAAATTCTCGAGGCTCGACTTTGGCTCGTTTTAGAAAACGGTCAAGTTTTAAACGAGATTTTTAAAGAGCAATTTGCAAAAAATATTAGTGTTTGAGTTCATGTGCTTAGCATCAATTCGATCTATGCATTTTCTAGGGTCTTATCAATTAGACATTTATGTTTATATTAAACATAATCTTCCTCATAAAATAAAGTACAAGAAAAAAAAAGGAAATCTATAAAAGATAAAAATATCTCAATTGCGACATGCGTCATCGAGTTGTAAGCAACCAAATATTATTCCTAGTGAATATTCCCCATAGAGAAAAAAAAAAATCATATATATTGAAAATAAATCATATATTATCGTCTAATACAAATGATTGAAAGTGAGGACTTTTACACAGGAAAAATGAGCAAGTTCGTGAGCAAGTAAATTTGCTGATCTTCTGATCCACCTCAATTTCACAAGAGGGAGCTCAGAGGCAACATTTTTAATATCAAAAGATGGGTGTTGAGTTGATTCTTGCTAGATATGCGCATCTGCTGGTAGTGAGCTTGATCTTTATTGGAAGTTGTGAAGGTGGGTTGACCAGCAGCTATGTGAGGAAGAATGGGTTGAGTTCAGACATGCCATTGGACAGTGATGTATTTCGCCTTCCTCCTGGTTATAATGCTCCTCAGCAGGTATTCTTTTTCCTTTTCAGTTGTTTATTTGATTTGGAACCCATTTTTCTCTAATTTTTTTTTTTTTTGGGTTGATAAGAAAGTAGATTTTAGTCTTTTCTTGGGTAGATATGAGATGATATTCTACATGGAAATTAAGTCACCCGAAATTCCAATGATTTTAGGACTATTGATACAGTTTAGGGTGATGAAACTAAGATTTTGCCCGTTTAGATGGCTGGTGATCTACGGAATACGATTAGATATGGATTATATTGTGCTTGTAGTGAACATGGTGTCTTCTTGGAAGTTTAATGGAGACTATTGTACTAGAAGTGTAGTGATATGAGAGCTCTTTAGGAAGTCATGAAATATCGTAATGCTTGCTTTGGTTATTTAGGTTCACATAACACAAGGAGATCGTGAAGGGAGGGGGGTAATTGTCTCTTGGATTACACCGGATGAAGAAGGTTCAACTTCAGTGCTCTACTGGGCTGAAAATAGCCAGATCAAGAAAACCGAATGGGGCAGTGTTGTTAGATACAAGTACTACAATTATTCCTCTGGTTTCATTCATCACTGCACTATCAATAATTTGGAGGTAAGCTTTTCTCAAATACTCTCTTTGCACTGTAGCCTAAATTTCAGACTGTAGTCTTTGAACGAGAAAATTTTGACTTCATGGTTAGATTATTCTCCAAATTATTTGATAAAATTGCAGTATGATACCAAATACTACTATGTGGTTGGAAGTGGGAATGTGGCACGAGAATTTTGGTTCGTTACACCTCCTCGACCAGGGCCTGATATTCCTTATACATTTGGTCTTATAGGTATGTCTTAGATATCAAGAAATGTAATTATCTCTTTACATATTTCCCATTTGCATAGTCAAGTCAAAGGTGAAAGAAAGGCTTTGCAAGATGAACAAGAAGCCATAATTTATCTGAAATGAATTTCTTTGATGCTATTTCATTGATTGATTGTAGATTAACAGTACACATAACTCTAAAGACGGTCTCGAGTGGCTAAACTTTACACGTATTAATTCCTGATAAGCTAGACAAATAACAACGATGATGAATAAAGAAGAGTTGTACTGCACTACTGCCTAATAAACTTCAGCTATAATCTTGGACCATTACACTTATTACCCAAGGAATGAATGTGAATGTAATCTGGTGTGTTCTATCCACGTGCTGTCGACATAATATCTGTTTGTTGATTCCTCTTATTATTGATCATGTGTTGTTGGCAATGCTGTTGACATGATTACTGAGTAAAGCTGCTAACATTCCCCCTCAATTCAAGCGAGGTTAAGGAACTAATTCCAAGTTTGTTCTTAGCCTTGTGAAGAAATGATTATTACTCAAAAACTTAGAAAACATCTGCTATCTGTTCCTTTGTAGGAACATATTGCCCCATTATCTACTTAAATGCTATCTTTTCTTTCACAAAATGAAGGTCAAGCTCTTTGTGTTTGGTTCTAGAATGTAGCATAGAATTTGAAGAAAAGGCTATGGTGCTAAGATTGCCATCCCACACAGTAGGAACTTTATGAAGTGAAATAGATAATAGAGAACATATTAAAGTGACCTCTAATGCAGCATATGTTAAAATTCTATTCTCCACTTCCAGTTTGAATGCGAGACCACTGGCTGCTTCTTAGAACACCAAGATACTAAATTCAGGCCAAGTTATACACAAAAACCAGTGAGTGATTTAAAAATGAGGACCTCACACTATTTATGATGAAGGTTGCTGTAGAGAAGGCATCATCCCAAAACTTGATTGGGAATCCTAACTGAGCTAAGAATGAGAGCCCCATTTCAACAATATGCCTATGTTTCCTCTCCACTAAGGCATTTTGTTGAGGGGTAAAGGGACAAGAAGCTATTATGCACAATGCCTCGGCTATATTCTCCCCCCAGTCTCTGTGGATGGTTTTGATTTTCAGGTTTAGTCGGTTTTCAACAAGTCCATTGAAATGCTTAAAAACAGCATTCACTTTCGATTTAGATTTAAGCAAGTATATCAAAGTTTATGTAGTGTATTGGTCAATAAAGAATAGCCATTTGAGGAAATTATTAGTGAAGGTCCCCAAAGATCACTTGAACAATTTCAAGATGAGAAGGATGCATTGTATTTGAATCTGAGAAATGGGGCTGGTGACTTTTAGCAAGAACACGTAGGAGATAAGGTCTTTGATTTAAAAGTAAGATTACAACCTTTAGAGAACTTTTAACAATTTTAAAATCAGCATGTCCTGGCCTTTGGTGCCAAACATCTATGCTAGGACTTAGAAGTTGATAAAGAAAGCTGAAAAGGATAATCTTCAAAAATCTTGAAAGGAAGCTGAAAAGAACAATATCCACAACAGGTCTTGATTTTTTTTAAGTGCTCCCTCATGCTCAGAGTATCATTTTTCCTTGTTTGCAACTGCAATTTATATTGCATAAGCTTAGCCCTAGGTTGACTGGGAAAATTGGTTTCAAAGGCTTCCTTCCTAGACTTCTTGACATGAAGGCCAACTATTAAGATCACTATATCTTCAGAGTGAGGATTCCATCCAGGGAGAGACAAGTTGATCCTGCCAATTCCAACTGACAGGTTTGAAGAACCTGCTCTGATGCCATGAAAGAAAGTTTTGCAAGATGAACAAGAAACCATAATTTCTCTGAAATTAATTTCTTTGATGGGATTTCGTTGATTGAAGGCAGACAATACACATAGCTTATATACCTATGGTTTTGAATGGATAAACTTTACAAGTATCAATTCCTGATAAGCAAGACAAATAACAGAGATCTGAATAAAGAAGAGATGCACTAACAAACTCCAGCTTTAATCTGGGACCAGTACACTTGTTATCCAAGGAATGAATGTGACTTTAACCTTGTACGTCCGTATCCAGGTGCTGTCAACAGAATATCCACTTGTTGATTTCTTTTGTGTTGTTGGCATTGCTGCTGACATGGCTGTTGACATGATGACCTAGTAGAACTGCTAGCAAAAGGCAAAACAAAAAGAACAGAATCAAAGGAGACTGTGATTATTGATTTAGTTTTGCAAATGTTCTTGGTTTATCTTATTCAACTAAATTCTTGTTCTCTCAAATTCCTGATCACCTAATATTTCTCTATTTGTATATCAAGGAAGTGGACATGTATGTCTTCTTTGCATCTATATCCACGTGTGACAAGTACCAGATTATAGTTGTGATAGACATAACTAAAAATGGAAAAACCTGAAACTAATAGGCAATATCAAGTTTACACTTATTTTGCCTTTCCAATTTGTGTGGCAATATCAAGTTTACTCTTTTTTTACCTTTCCAATTATGAACAGGTGATCTGGGTCAGACCTTTGATTCAAATCGGACAGTAACTCATTATGAGTTGAACCCTGTAAAAGGACAGGCAATTCTGTATGTTGGAGACCTCTCCTATGCGGATAGCTATCCGTTGCATGATAACACAAGGTGGGATACATGGGGGAGATTCGTAGAGAGAAATGTGGCCTATCAACCATGGATTTGGACTGCTGGGAATCATGAAATCGATTTTGTTCCAGAAATAGTATGTCTTCAAATAAGATGGTTCTTTTATTCTTAAATTTCATGTTCTACTTCTTATGGCTGGTCACTAAGTTGTAACTGCTTACATATTACACTATCGATCTGTATGGATACTTTTGTTAAAAAGCATTGCATGTATTCGAATGAAATGAAATAGTTTACTGCAGGGTGAAACTATACCCTTCAAGCCATTCATGCACCGATTTTTGACACCATATAAAGCATCTAAAAGCACGTCTCCTCTTTGGTACTCAATCAAGAGAGCTTCAGCCTACATCATTGTCTTGTCTTCTTATTCAGCTTATGGTATGAGTCTAAGGGCTTTGTATCAATTTCATGTCAATAAATTTCTGCAGTCTTTCACCATCATGTTAATTACCTCATTTTTTTAAATCTTTGCAGGGAAATATACCCCTCAGTATAAGTGGTTCACAAACGAGCTCCCTAAAGTGAATAGGACTGAAACACCATGGCTTATTGTACTCATGCATTCTCCAATGTATAGCAGCTATATCCATCACTATATGGAAGGGGAGACTATGCGAGTGATGTATGAAGAATGGTTGGTGCAGTACAAAGTTGATGTGGTCTTTGCTGGTCATGTGCATGCATACGAACGATCTGTATGTATCTATTCTTTGAACTACGAAGAACTATATTCGTCTACTGTTCTTTGCAACCGCCAAACGTTTTCTTAGATTATATCTTTGATCATTTGAATCCCTCTTGCCATTTCTTCAATATTTTCTTAGGTCTTTGTCTGAATATCTATCGAATATAACCATTACTATAGGCTAACAACCTTGAGATGAATTTCATCATATCTCACATTGTCATGTTTTCTCATTCAGGAGCGTATATCCAACATAGAATACAATGTGGTTAATGGATTGTGCACTCCTATCAACGATGAATCTGCTCCAGTCTATATAACCATTGGAGATGGAGGAAATCAAGAAGGCTTAGTCACCGAGTAAGTAGAATGTCATGTTAAGAGTTAAAAAACATATATATGTTATGAATCATTTTGAAACACAGAGTTGTGTGAGGCCGCTTGTGAGATCAAGATCCGTAAGATAGTACAGATATCCCTTACACAAGACTCCTCTTTCGAAAAACTAAACCTCATCTTACATTTTGCTTGTAGCATGACACAACCACAGCCAAGGTACTCAGCTTATCGGGAAGCCAGCTTTGGGCATGGCATTTTCGACATTAAAAATCGGACTCATGCCTACTTCGGTTGGCATCGGAATCAGGATGGGTTCGCTGTGGAAGGAGACTCTTTGTGGTTTCTCAATCGGTACTGGAAAACCAAGGAAGAAAAATATTCAGTATGAAGATTAGAATATACCAGCTACATTAAATACTAGTGTTTATTTTATATATGTTTTTTATTTTACTAGCAGAAATCACGTGCGTTGCACGTAATTCGTATGATTTTACTAAATAATGATATAATAACTATAATTAACAGTTATAATGTATATTACAATTATTGTGTTAAATTTCATGTTGAATATTATAAATATTTCTTCCTAAATACAATTTAATTCATCATACGTGTAAATTTACATTCTCATAACAAAAGGAAAATATTTAAATTGGTCTAAATTTAAAAAGATATTGATTGGGCGATATCTTGATTTAATGATTTCAATTAGCGTATTTTATTTTTTAAATTATAAAAAATATTGAGCTTTCAACAAATAAATATCAATAAGTGCAATTTACATTTTATTTTATTTTTATCATAATGTTTATTATTTTCAATCATTTCTTAAAATTAAATGATGAACAATTTAATAACTGTTTATATTTAATTAATTATAAGTGCAAAATATAAAGGATAACTAAAGTATTTAACTGTAAAGGACACTCTTGGTTTGTTTTGTATTTATCTTCCAAATACTGCTATAAATGTTTAGAATTTAATTGAATTGATATTTATATGTGGTTATATGTCTAATGAAATACTCGATAATAAATGTAGTAAACCTATTACAGACAAAATGAGGATAACACAAATATTAGATAAAAAAAAAATATAAATAGCAAATTTGATCGACAACTGTAGAATGATTTTATCTTTGGTGATCTACTATGATACTATATATCTATGTTTACTTGCTAACATTTATTGAAATTTATTATTATTTTTTGAGTTGGGAGAGCGTGCTCAGGAGGCCAAATTTGTTATTAATATTTAATAATATTAAAAATACTAAAGATTTTGTGAGTTTTAAACAATCCTCCTCGATAATTTGTCCAACACAACAATCATTATATAATATTAATATTCTGAAAAAAACAAAGATTTTTTTTTTGTTATATAATTCTCATGTATGTGAACACAAATCAATTTTTATCTTTCAATGTAACCAATTAATTCAGCATACATGGTTTTCCTTTTCCTTTCTTTTATTTTAATTGGTTAAATTTACCTTTTTTAAAATTTTGGGTGAACATGAAGAGTAAACAAAAAAGTGTGGTTGTATAAAGTAAAAAAAACAAGGACTTCTTTAAGATTATAGTGAATTTAGTAAATGTAGCGTATAAAGTATTTGTCCCAAAAAGATTGCAATAATGATTGAATGATCATGTTAACTTAATTTATACAGGCACTTAATGTGTTTTTTCTAATATTAATTATTGAAAATAATAAAGTGTAGAGATATATTCATTTTTTATATCTAAAGCTCCTATATATTCACGATATAAAGGTACACTCATTATATATATATATATATATATATATATATATATATATATTGCTATTTTTTTTTCTGAATTGCAATAGTAGAAATGCATTAATTATATAAATCTCATTCATATTAGTAATCTTTAAGTCTAACCTAAACAATATGAACTTGTTTGCTTATGATTTAAATTAAATTAATATCAACAAGTACATTAATACTTAGATATATTATTATTATTATTATTATTATTATTATTATTATTATTATTATTAATTCATTAATTGGTATTTATTTGTTGTCACTATTGTCCAGTGTAAAATGTACCACAAGAAATATATTTCTTTGATTTACATGCTATATATATATATATATCTTAAACTTACTTGTAAGTGTAATATTAAAGTTGAAATATTATTTTACAAATAGCCAGGGGCGGCTAATGAGGGGCGCGAGGTGCGCTTTCGCATAGGGCCCCTCAAATCCCGTATATATTTTTTTAATATTAAGAGCCTAATTTTTTAGTATTAAAGTTTAATTTTGTAATATTAGGAGCCTAATTTTTTTAATATTTGGGTCCATTTTTTATTAATAACTTAAAACATAAATTTTATAGTATTGGAAATCCAATTTTTATAATTAGCACATGGTCCCTAAAATATTTAAGATGGCCCTGCAGATAGCATCTAAATAATTATTTTTTCACCAGTCTTTATGTTTGAATATTAACCTCTACGCTCTTATAATTATATAAATAAAATTTTGGCTTTGGTTTTACAAGCCGTGAATCATATTTTGTAAAATGGGTAATTTTTGTACACTTTTTATGATTTGAATCACATGTCATAAATTGCGACATAATTTTACAAATTAATAACTTTGAAAAAGTCATCATTAATACAAAAGAAAAGGTGTGAAAATCACCCCTAAAGTTTACACTCCATTGTGGATCACCCCTATTCATTGTTTATGTGTAATTAAATTTAAATTTAGTTATAAAGGGTGCAAGTAAAGCCATTAAGATCTAGAGTTTATGGTGCTCAATAAATTATTTATAATATAATTAACTATTAAAATTTAATTCATAAGAAAATTAAATATAATTTGAAAGGTAAAATTGTAGGTGATTGGAAAAGTCATGCGATATTCTTGTAATGTTAATTTCAACTCCAATAAATTTCACCATCTAAATAACTTCAAAATTAATCCAAATTTAGCTTGGATTCAATAATAAAATATACCCCAAAAAGATTCGTTCAAATAGATAACACAATACAATAGAATTATAATATTTATATATAGTTAAAATTTGCATAAGATACTGCATATAAAATATGGATCCCGTTAAAATATACGAAGCTTCTATGTTATACACACACACTAAACATATTATTCTTCTTTTTAATCATACAGATCAATATTTCAGTTTAATGTATAATACAATCTAAAGTAAAAATTATAAAAAAAAACCACCAACAATAATTTTAATGCATCATATATAATATGTTGAAAATAGAAACAAATCTCGATTTACAAATGACTGGTTAGGAGTTTCATTTTATGTAGAAATTGAGAATTATAAACTCTTAGAAAGTAGTATTTGAACAATAGTTTTCTTGTCAATCTATAGCAGTAAAGTTAAAAAAATGATCATAATAAATAATTTTTAAGTAGATTAGTAAGTTTTTTTTAATAAATTATTGGGGAATCTCTAGAAAACTAACATGTGATTATTAATAATTACATAAAATAAAGAATGAAAAAAAAAATATTAGAGAACTCTTTATTTGTTGTGTATTTATCTTTAAAATTAGTACAAATAAATGTAAATAAAAATAAGCTATTATATATCCAATTAAATTGGGTTACTAAAATCTATGTTCTAATTAATTAATTGTATCATTTTGTATATGATATTATAAAATTATTGTTATACTCTAGCACAATGTATTCTAAGCTATTTTTTTTTCTAATATGTCGTTGGAATAGTAAGTAAAAAAATTAAGTTTTTAATTTGTATACATGCTTGTGATATATATATATATATATGTTGAAAATTTTGTGCAAAAATTTAATTTATATCGGCATTTAATGTGTTCTTTCCAATGTTAATTATTGAAAATAGTTTAGTAGATATATTCATTTTATATATCTATGATTCATATATTCACGTTATAAAATGTACACCTATTATATATATATATATATATATATATATATAGTCGTACATTATTTTTTACAATGATATAAAATAATTCTATATTGCATTGATTTTAAGTTCAATTAAAAAGTATGAAACAATGATGAGATTGAGCATAGCAATGAAGAAAATGATCCGGAGCTGCAGTTTAAAGGTCCAATGACGCGTTTGCGAGCTAAGAAGTTGCAAGCTTATTTACAAGCTTCTATTCGTCGCAAATTCGAGTTGCATGAAGATGAAGTGAAGAGCAGCCCAAGATTGATCACCATGCTTGTCATAGATGAAGAAGAAGGAAGCATGAAGACGTGAGAAGAAGAATGACGCCATTTGGACGTGTGCATGAAAAGTTATACGCGTTTGCATGGGAAATCGGGAGATGCTGTTTTTCATGCAAAGGTGGCAAGATTAATTGTAGCATGGGCCACGAAATTAATTAAATTAATTCAGCCCATGGACGTTTATTTTGGGTCCAAATAGGCATGGATTTGCAAGCCCAAGTCCATTGGGATTTATCCTTATCTAGTTAGATTTTAGATAGATTTTTGTTATCTTATTTTTGGTATCTTTTGATTTTATCCTAGATTCATTAGGATTAGTTTTGGATTGATTTTTATCACTTAATTAGGTCTAATTTTCGTCCCCTATGTGTCCTATAAATAGGGCTACCATGTGACACTTTAAAAGTTAGACAATTGCAAGAAATAAAGAGTTATTCTCAATCTGTCTCCTAGATCTTTTGTTGATCGAGTTTTTTACCTACAATTCTATTGTTTTAGCACTTCAATAGTCTTATTTAGGTTCTTCAGGGTATAATTAAGTACTTGGGAGAATTGCTATCCGGAGAAGTTAGACGTGCGCGTTCGGGTTATCAACACGGGTTCGCCGAATCTATCCAATCCACAACACTACCATCACCGCCACCAAGTCCATCTACACCAAAGCCTTCCGCCGCCACCATCACCATAATTCCAGCCATCTTCAAGTGTTCCAAGTGTCCTCATCGTCGTTCTTTTCGTTGTTCGAATTTCTAGTAAGTTTTACCGTTTAATTCGTGTCGGGTTGAGTCCTTCTTTAGCTGACGTAGTTCGAGTCCTTCTTAAAGTCTTCCGCCTGCGTATTCTTCGTGTCTTGGATACATTATCCGGGTCACATCATAAATTTGGCATCAGAGCCACGTCAGCTCTGCTGGTCGTGGTTCAATCCGACGTGTCATCTACGTGTCAGTTTTCTATCGTACGTGTCATTTAAATTTTGCATCGTGTCTATTGTAATCTGATTGATATTCATTGAAAAAAAAAGGAGAAAAGAAATCGGCCAAAAAGGAAAAAAAAAAAATCGCCGAAAAAAAAAAAAAATAATAAAAAAAAAACGAAAATTCAGTTTGTTTTTGTGTTTTTGATCTCAATTCCTTATTTTTAGATTTGTTTCCATCTTTTTAGGGATTCTTAGATTGTGTTCACACATCCAAAATCCTTTTTCCTTTATCCATTAGATTTCTTACCTTGTTTAGATAGATTTCATCCTAATCTACATCTATTCAAGATCTTTCCATCCTCATCCATATCTAATCAAATCCTTCACCCTTATCCGTCCATATTTTCGATCCTACACACTAAAGGGCTCGAAAATTTCATCTCTTCCATATACACTCGGTTCACCTTATACACCACATAGTCCATACACCTGTACACCCGTACACCCATACACCCATACACCCGTGGTCTACATACACCAACCCATTGAATACTCATTCCACACGCCTACTTCTATTCTTAGCAACCTTCCGGCTTGATTTTATCCGTTGGAGCTTGAAGAAGACCCAAGAGGAGCTAGTCAAGAGAAGCTGCTGAATTTTTCGATCAACCCACCCCCATAATTCACTCCACACGTGCACTACACATACTTGAGAGTTAAACATGAGTGGAAAAATCAAGAGTGACATACACAAGCGTCTGTGAGGAATTGTGAGGTACTACTTTGCTGTTTCTTCACGTTTGTTCGTTTTACAGGTACCATGAAGAAAGGAAACAATAAAGGGGTGACTACTCCACCCCTTGAGGAGCCTAGATCACCGAACACACCAGGCGAACAGTCCTACTCGTCCGAACCACAGTGGGATCCCAAGTTCCAATACCAAGCTCTAGTTCAACACTTTGAACGACAGAATCGTCTACTGAAAGACGAACTTGGCAACCAAGTAGCTGAATTGCAAGAGGAGCTTGCAAAACTCAAAGCCCAGTCGACCACATCTCAAACGGTCCAAGGAGATCCTGAGAAGAGGCCACTCGAGCCTCAAGATGACGAAACGAGGCAATCTGAGCCTCAAACCAATGCAGCAAGGCAACCTGAGCCTCAAAATGATGCTGAGAGGCGTCCTGAGCCTCAATTGGGGCCTACTAATCGACGCCAGCAGCAGAGGAACGTTGACAGGCCGCCACCTGTACAACACAATGATCAAAGGCCGTCCCGAGAGCCCGCCTTTGAAGATGACTATGAATATGGATACGATTCCTATGCAGCCAGTGGGTATGAAGCTGATTACCCACCACAAGGGCACAGAGGATGCCATGGCCGACCCCGAGGTCTCCATAGGCGTGCAAATCATCACGATGACGATGATGGTAGGCTCAACAACATCAAGATGAGCATACCCGAATTTGAAGGCCTTCACGATCCCGATGTTTACTTAGATTGGGAACGTAAGGTAGAGAAGATCTTTGCATGCTACAACTTTTCAGAGCAAAAGAAGGTACAACTCGCATGCTTAGAGTTTAGAGGCTATGCAGCCTCATGGTGGGAAATGAAACAAGAAAGAAGGCGCAGAAACCACAATCCTCCAATCGACAACTGGGAGGAAATGAAGGGATTTATGCATGGCCGTTTTATACCCATGCATTATGAAAGAGAGCTTGAGAAGAAGCTCAATCGGGTCAAACAAGGTAAAAGGTCGATTGAAGAGTACCACAAGGAATTGGAGACCCTTCTGAACCGAGTCGGGAAGCAAGAGACCTTAAATGCTACCATCATCCGGTACATTGAAGGCATGAACCCCGACATTGCATGTGAAGTCGAGCTCAGAGACTTCACCAGTGTAGAAAGAATGGTGCAGTACGCATCGATTGTGGAAAGGTAGCTAAGAGAGGGCCGCCGTCGATCCCATTACAATGCAGCCCCTACACGCACTACTTGGAGTAAAGGTACACCTTCCACATCACTTTCTACTCCTTCTACTGATTCTACACGTCCCAGAGGTCCATCCGGACCATCCGAACGGCGTTTCGATCGTTCTACACCGCAGTCAAGCCGTAGACCCGAGCCTACACCATCCAACCAGCCTCGGCCAAATCCTCCACGGCCAAACCAAGGCAATACAACCCCCAATACAGCCCCTAATCATGCTCGTGATATCCAATGTCATAAGTGTCAAGGTTGGGGCCATTTCCAAGCTCAATGTCCAAACCGGCGGATTCTATACTTAACGGAATCAAATGAAGTCGAATCAGCCAGTGAAGATGAAACAGAGCTCGTGGGCGATGCCACACCTGAAGAAGAAGTCGAGAATGATGCAGCCCCTAACCCAGTCGATCCGGAAGTTCAGCTCAGTTTGGTTACAATCCGGAGTTTGAGCATCATTCGAGAAGAGGAACAAGAACACCAACGGGAAAACATCTTCTACACCCGTGCAGTGATTCAAGGTCACACGTGTTCCATGATAATTGACAGTGGCAGTGTGATCAATGCCATTAGTCAATACGCAGTTGAAAAGCTTGGTCTACCTGTTCAACAACATGCAAAACCATACATACTGCAGTGGCTTACAGAAAGAGGCGAGATACGCGTGGTTCACCAGGTAAGTGTCTCATTCTCAATCCATAAGTTTTCTGACACTATTTTGTGCGACGTTATCCCTATGGATGCGGCACACTTGTTGTTAGGCAGACCTTGGCAGTATGATCGACGTGTTGTCCACGATGGACGTATGAACACTTACACCGTCGACATTGATGGCCGAATCAGCACCCTAAGGCCATTATCACCTAAAGACGTTGCTACGGATCAGCAACGCATGCAAGAGAGGTTCAAAGAGGAAAAGGCGAAGCAAGCAGCCGCAAAACGGGCCCCGAAGGCCACGACCGAAACCTCAGCTCCCGGGCAGCCCCTTGCCGTCGCCCCTAACCCTCCTAAACCACCTCATCCGAGCTCCCTAGCTTTGGAAAAGAAGTTGGAGTCGAGTTCAAACAAGCCTCATGTGAAGAGCTTGTTTATTTCAACAAAAGGAGTTCAGAAAGCCGTTAAAGCAGGTATGCCCCTTGTTCTACTCACATTTAAGAGCAGTGCTACTAATGATTGTTTGCCTAGTGATGTGCAGCCCTTACTTGATGAGTTCAAGGACTTTTTCCTGAGGAGATACCCAGAGGACTTCCACCAGTGCGAGGAATCGAGCATCAGATCGATTTCATCCTCGGAGCCGTGCTTCCCAACCGACCAGCCTATAGGACGTCTCCCGACGAGACTAAGGAGATAGATAGACAAGTCAAGGAGCTGTTGGAGAAGAAGCAAATTCGAGAAAGCTTGAGCCCGTGCGCCGTTCCAGTGATTCTAGTGCCAAAGAAGAACAACGAATGGCGTATGTGCATGGATTGCCGTGCAATCAACAAAATCACGGTAAAGTATCATTTTCCCATCCCTAGATTAGATGATATGCTTGATGAGTTATCTGGTTCGCGCGTCTTTTCTAAAATTGATTTGCGTTCTGGTTATTTTCAAGTACGTATGCAAGAAGGTGATGAATGGAAAACTGCATTTAAAACTAAGCATGGTTTGTATGAATGGCTTGTTATGCCTTTTGGTCTCACAAATGCACCAAGCACATTTATGCGTCTGATGAATCATGTTTTACATGAAGTGATTGGAAAGTATGTTGTTGTGTATTTTGATGACATTTTGATTTATAGTGACACGACACATACACATATGCAGCACCTTAGACACGTTTTTGAACTTCTTAGAGAGTCGAAATTATATGGTAATATGTCTAAGTGTTCTTTTTGCATGAGTGAAGTCGTTTTTCTAGGCTTCGTTGTGAGTTTACGTGGTATAGAAGTAGACCATTCCAAAATCAAAGCAATTGAGGAATGGCCCACTCCTAAGTCTGCGAGTGACGTGAGGTCTTTCCACGGCCTTGCTGGCTTTTATCGTCGCTTTGTGCGCGATTTCTCCAGCATAGCCGCGCCGCTTACTGAGTTAAGCAAGAAAGATCGAAAGTTTAAATGGGGTCCTGTTCAAGAGCATGCGTTTAACACTTTAAAATCATGTTTATGTAATGCGCATGTTCTTGCTCTTCCGAACTTTAATAAAACTTTTGAGATTGAATGTGATGCCTCGGGCAAAGGGATTGGTGCTGTTTTGATGCAGAAACGGCGTCCAATTGCCTATTTTAGTGAAAAGTTCCACGATGCAGCCCTTCGTTATTCGACCTATGACAAGGAGCTGTACGCACTCAAGAGAGCTTTAGAAACGTGGCAGCACTATTTATGGCCTAAGGAGTTTGTGATTCATACGGATCACGAGAGTTTGAAGCATTTGAAAGGCCAACAAAATTTGAACAAGCGACATGCACGATGGGTAGAGTTTATCGAGTCTTTCCCGTACGTCATCAAGTACAAGAAAGGCGCCGAAAACGTGGTAGCTGATGCATTGTCAAGAAGGTACGTTCTCTTGAACCTTATGCATGCTAAGATGTTGGGATTTGATGCAATTAAGGAGTTATATGCATGTGATGAGTTTTTCGCACCCATATATGCTGATTGTTGCTCAAAATCTCGTGCTTATGATGGTTATTTCGTGCATGATGGGTTCTTGTTCAAGGGTTCACAGTTATGCATTCCTAAGTCTTCTATGCGTGAGTTATTAGTTCTTGAATCGCATGCGGGAGGTTTAATGGGTCACTTTGGTGTGTCTAAGACGTTAAACTTGTTGCATGAACATTTCTTTTGGCCACGTATGAAGCATGATGTTGAGAATGTGTGTAGTAGATGCATTACATGTAGGAGGTTGAAATCTACATCACACCCGTTTGGTTTATACACTCCTCTACCAGCCCCGTCTTCCCCGTGGATTGATTTATCTATGGATTTCATATTAGGTTTACCACGGTCTAGGTCTGGTCGAGATTCCATATTTGTTGTAGTTGATAGGTTTTCCAAGATGTCTCATTTCATTGCATGTAGGAAAACTGATGATGCCGTACACATAGCCAATATGTTCTTTATACATGTTGTGCGTTTACATGGAATACCTAGAACTATTGTTAGTGATAGGGATTCTAAGTTTCTTGCACATTTTTGGCGTGTACTTTGGGGTAAGTTAGGTACCAAACTGTTATTTTCTACTGCATGTCATCCACAAACTGATGGACAAACTGAAGTAGTTAATCGCACTTTAGGTACTTTGCTGCGTGCTTTAGTTAAAAACAACTTGAAATCATGGGAAGATTGTTTGCCATATGCTGAATTTGCCTATAATAGAGTTGTGCATTCATCTACCAATATGTCTCCATTTGAAGTTGTTTATGGTTTTAATCCGCTAACGCCTAATGATCTGTTGCCTTTACCTGTTGAGCATCTAACAAGTGTTAAAGGTACAAGAAAAGCGGAACAAGTTAAGGAGATGCATGAGAAAGTACGTGCGCGTATTGAAGCCGTTGGCGCACGTAATGCTGTTCAAAAGAACAAACGGCGCAAGCAAGTGATTTTCCAGCCTGGAGATCGCGTTTGGATTCATCTGAGTCCTGGACGGTTTCCCAACTTGAGGAAATCGAAATTAATGCCTACAGGAGATGGACCGTTTACCGTGTTGAGTCGAATCAATGACAATGCTTATCGCATTGATTTACCCGGTGAGTATAAGTGTTCGTCTACATTTAATGTTGCTGACTTATCTCCATTTTCTGCAGATGATGAGTTCAATGATGATGAGTCCCCGAATTCGAGGACGAATTCTTTTCAGCAGGGGAGGAATGATGAGATTGAGCATAGCAATGAAGAAAATGATCCAGAGCTGCAGTTTAAAGGTCCAATGACGCGTTTGCGAGCTAAGAAGTTGCAAGCTTATTTACAAGCTTCTATTCGTCGCAAATTCGAGTTACATGAAGATGAAGTGAAGAGCAGCCCAAGATTGATCACCATGCTTGTCATAGATGAAGAAGAAGGAAGCATGAAGACGTGAGAAGAAGAATGACGCCATTTGGACGTGTGCATGAAAAGTTATACGCGTTTGCATGGGAAATCGGGAGATGCTGTTTTTCATGTAAAGGTGGCAAGATTAATTGTAGCATGGGCCACGAAATTAGTTAAATTAATTCAGCCCATGGACGTTTATTTTGGGTCCAAATAGGCGTGGATTTGCAAGCCCAAGTCCATTGGGATTTATCCTTATCTAGTTAGATTTTAGATAGATTTTTGTTATCTTATTTTTGGTATCTTTTGATTTTATCCTAGATTCATTAGGATTAGTTTTGGATTGATTTTTATCACTTAATTAGGTCTAATTTTCGTCCCCTATGTGTCCTATAAATAGGGCTACCATGTGACACTTTAAAAGTTAGACAATTGCAAGAAATAAAGAGTTATTCTCAATCTGTCTCCTAGATCTTTTGTTGATCGAGTTTTTTTACCTACAATTCTATTGTTTTAGCACTTCAATAGTCTTATTTAGGTTCTTCAGGGTATAATTAAGTACTTGGGAGAATTGCTATCCGGAGAAGTTAGACGTGCGCGTTCGGGTTATCAACACGGGTTCGCCGAATCTATCCAATCCACAACACTACCATCGCCGCCGCCAAGTCCATCTACACCAAAGCCTTCCGCCGCCACCATCACCATAATTCCAGCCATCTTCAAGTGTTCCAAGTGTCCTCATCGTCGTTCTTTTCATTGTTCGAATTTCTAGTAAGTTTTACCGTTTAATTCGTGTCGGGTTG
Organism: Perilla frutescens; assembly: GCA_026008535.1. NCBI lineage: Eukaryota > Viridiplantae > Streptophyta > Magnoliopsida > Lamiales > Lamiaceae > Perilla > Perilla frutescens. The sequence goes on from BRKX01000012.1 coordinate 48,511,817, forward strand.
AGTCCTTCTTTAGCTGACGTAGTTCGAGTCCTTCTTAAAGTCTTCCGCCTGCGTATTCTTCGTGTCTTGGATACATTATCCGGGTCACATAAAACAATATAATGAATTTGATGTTTGATATTTCACGGTTAAAAAGTATGAAACAATATAATAAAATATAAGGCTAAATAACTCTTTAACAAATTTTACTTAATTTCACGAATGTAAATAGGTCATTAATTACATGGCATATAGTAATTAATCAAAGAACAAAATTAAATTAATTCAAATTGTAATTTAATAAGTGATTTGGTTTAACGATTGTGGATTCGAATAAATATTTGTAAACCTACTTGATTAGTTATAATAAATTAATTAAGTATTCAATTATGTATCATATAGTTCTATGTACTATAAGTCTACAATCTTTCTCCAAGCTATAAAAAAATCTATTATTTTATACAATATTCATCAAGTCTCTTTTATTTAATAAACCGACTAATATTCATGAGCTATAATTGTTACTAATTATGATTAGCCCTTTTAGCTCATGACGTAGACACATGGAAATTTATTTCACCTTAGAGATATATTATTAAATTATAAATGAACTTTTATTATATCATAAATTCTGAATTTGGTATTAGATTACAACTATGCTTATTTCATTTGAATAAATTGTTAAAAAAAGAATTGATCTTCCAATTATGTTCATTCTTATTTGCTTATAGTTTATTATCTTTGAATCTAGGTTGAAAAACTATGTAAAGAGTTTGTTACATTGTATGCGTGTTTGTGTGTGTAACATAGAAGCTCAAAGTACTTTAACGCGATCCATATTTTATATACTTATATTATGCAAATTTTTAACTATATATAAATGTTATAATTTTATTGTCTTAGGTTATTTATTTGAATGAATCATTAATTTTGAGTATATTTTTCTATTGAATTTTACCAAGCTTACTTAGGATTGATTTTAAAATATTTTGGATTGTGAAATTTAAGAAAGCCAAATTCCAATTTTTTTACGGTTCATGGTTCACAAAAGTTGTCTAATACCTAACATTCTTAACCTAATGTTTGATCTGTTTTTATGATTGTTTTCTTCATGCTGCAATATTTATATTTCGTTGTCTTGCTTCATTTATTACTTTTTGTACTCTTCAATTATATATATGGGAAAAGATAGACAAAGTTTTTACGGTGCATGGTTCACAAAAGTTGTCTACTGCCTTAAGTTTTTAATCTAATTTAATATAAATTAATTAGAATCGTAACAATATTATATATTATATTATTCTCATAGATTAGTTAGGAATATAATAGTAATATAATAATATATTAGATTATGTAGATTAATTAGAATTGTAGTGGCATTATAATAATATATATTAGATAATTATATTGTTGCCCTTAAATAAAATAAAAAATAAGGTTATAATAGGTAAACTCAAAATTGTAAGATAAATCACTTTTTATATTATATATATAGATTTTTGTGTTAAGTGTAGAACCCACCGTTCCCTCCTCGACTTTAAAAAAAAAAAAAAAAATTTTATCTTATGATGAAATACCTTATGTTTTAAAATGAAACGATTGGGGTGAGCATATCATATATTTCATGTGATTGGTGTAAATTATATTGTCTAAATGTCAACAAATTTTACAAGAGGCCTGCTCAAGTCTCTAATATTCTTCATTCTAACCATATATTATTATATTATAATAACTAGATAATTACCTAGTGCAGTGCAACATTCTCCGCCTTCCAGTCCACTTACATCTCCCACTTTTGTAATCCTAATAAAGCTATGATTTTCTTTGGAAATTTGGTTAGAGGTAGTCCCAAAAGTTCTCACTTGAAATCAAGTTTGCTAGATGGAAAGGTTTGATGCTTTCATTGGCTGGTCGAATTTGTCTAGTGAAGTCGCTTCTCTCGAGCTCCGTGACACGCCGTTGTTTAGCGCGTAAAACACACCTAATTCGGAGGTGTAGCCCAACGCTTTTTTTTTTCATAGCAAAGTTCGTTCCCACGAGAAACAGTGTAACTTATTCCTTTTGTAACTAGTAACCTGGAGGTTTTGATTGTTTTCACTTAATTGGTATTATCGTATAAGTCCGGAGCAGCGGCTAATTTATGAAACAAAATCAGAAAAAACGTATGAGCCAAAGACTGTCGGAGGGGTGACGATCGTTGGGCCTCCGACGCTTAAGTCATAAAAAGAAAAAGAGTAGAAAGCGATAAGATATGAAACAATTGAATAATTAAGCCAGTGATTAGAAATCGAAAGAACGTCGTCCAAATCTGGAAAAACGTAGAGAAGAAGCCTGGATGTTGAATCGCCTGAGTGGCTGAGTGGAATTCGGGTATGATGTGAAGCTTGTGGGTATTTCCGCGTGGTCGTCAAATGGGGAGGGGGGTCTCCTTTTAAAGGTGGAGGTAACAGCTAGGGTTCGCGAGGATTACGGAGGAGGTTGAAAGACGTGCCGACTCCTTTGAACCCGTCAATCTTACTGGATCCTTAATTCAAATTTAAAATTGAACGATTATCTATTGGAATACCGATTGTACGCTATCGTTCAACCCTTTTTGGCCAGCATATCGGGTTGATGAAAAATGACCACTACAGTTAGCCCCTCATTATCTAGGTTCCAGCATGGGAGCTGGACAATGAATCGTAATGCAAATAAACAGGTAAGGACATAAGACGTTCGTTGTGAGGCTGAACATCGAGCCCAAGCAAAAATTAGAAGAGATCACCCCAATGCATGAAAATGACCCTAGAGGTCAAACGCCAAAGCTTTGCGTGCACGCTATAAGGTAGGACGATCGAAGCCTTGAAAGCAAACCATAAGATCGAACACCGAAGCCCCGAGTATGGGTTATGAAGCTGAATGACCCAAGTCATAAAATAACCTGGAGGTCGAACGCCTAAGCTTTGAGCACAAGCTATAAGGTAGGACGATCGAGGCTTTGAAAGCAAACCATAAGATCGAACACCGAAGCCCCGAGTATGGGCTATGAAGCTGAACGACTCAAGTTATAAAATAACCTGGAGGTCGAACGCCTAAGCTTTGAGCGAAAGCTGTAAGGTAGGACGATCGAGGCTTTGAAAGTAAACCGCTAATATTGTTTGTCATAAGTCACTATTGTTTGCCAAACGCACACAGGATTGACCTTGATGCTTTTAAGACCTTAGGGTCGACATTCGGCGTAGTAGACCCTATGGTCGACATTTGGCTTAGTAGACCATATGGTCGATTTTTGACGTAGTAGACCCTAGGGTAGATTTTTGACGTAGTAGATCCCAGGATATGCAGTAAACCCTAGGGTCGATTTTTGACGTAGTAGACCCCAGGGTACGCCGTAGGCCCACAAGTCGATTTTTGACGTAGTAGACCCTAGGGTACGCAGTAGACCTTATGGTCAATTTTTGACGTAGTAGACCCTAGGGTACACAGTAGACCCGAGAGTCAATTTTTGACGTAGTAGACCCCAGAGTACGCAGTAGACCCTAGGATCGATTTTTGACGTAGTAGACCCCAGGGTACGCAGTAGACCCTAGGGTCAATTTTTGATATAGCAGACCCTAGGGTCAATTTTTGACGTAGTAGACCCTAGGGTCTATATTTGGCGCAGTAGACCCTAAGGTCGTTTTTTTTTTGAGGGATCGACCCTAGGGTCGACCCCCCCTTTTTTTTGGAGGGTTTTTTTTAGGGTCAAGATCAACTGCATAAGACCATCACATGAAAAGGGTCTACTTGGAGATATAAGAATTGTCGACCTTGAGGTCGACAATTTGCAGAGAAAGTCGCATAGAGGCCGACTTTTAATTTAACAGATCCTAGGGTCGATCATTTTGACAATGACAAGGGTTGATCAACGTGATGAGATTTATCATTGTAGAAGATCTAATTTAAGGTTGATTTATTGCTTATCCGAGTCTAAAATTTTGATCAATCCTGAAGCATAAATGATGTTGTAGATAATTTATTCCAAGATCGACATAATAAGGCTAGCATATACAAATAGGCACGCAATTTAAAATGCAATTTGTCTTAACTCGAGGCTGAACTTTGCATTTGGGTTGAACAATGCCTTAGAGACATGGTATCGAACATCGTTCGAGAATTTTGTCTCTGAAGTCGTGTCAAGGTTGACATCAATGATATTTTTCATCTTCGGATTGCAAAGCCATTTTTTGTTCTTTGTTATATTTGGCGCTGACCCTAGCGTGCGTTCAAGATCTACACGATTGTTCTTATTTGATTTGAGATGTCAACATTAATTTTCAATCTGTAGGCGGCAATGTAGCGCCCGATCCCGAAAGATTGTGAAAATGGACGCCACGGGGGTGAGAATTAAGAAGCGGGAAAGAAATGGGGTAATTAAATTAATGACGGGGTGTTAATCCAAAAGGATTAATGTTTGGAATAAAATTTAACAACCGAGTATGCCAAAGATAGATTATGCCTTCCGGAAAATTAGACAACATAACCTCTGTAACTAGAGCGAATTTCCATTTATAACGGCTTATAAGAGAAATATGGAAGCTGTAACAATTCAATAAGCCCTTTCATAGGCCAAACGGAAACAAATAACCAGATACCAACAATCAATAGACCCATTCATAGGTCAATAAAAGAAACAGAAACCAATATGCTGAACAAATGAAGCCCTTCCATAGGCCAAAATGAATGATCAAATAGACATAACGAAAGACGGGCTTCCTCCCCTTGAAATAATTATGTAGCTAAGCATATGATACATGTTAACTAGGAAGTCAACAAATGTTCAGAATCAGAGAAGCAGAATCATATCAACAAAATACCAAGATCAGAGTTCTTAGCATTTAGCAAAAGAATACCATAAATGCGAAAGCTCAATTCTTAACAGAATACTAACAAAAAGGGGCAACGGAAAAATATGTAAATCATAATAGCCCATATATCAATCTTGTCACCTCCACACTCCAGCCCACTAACCTGAAAATATTTGAAAAGATTTGGGCTGAGAACTAATGCACTCAGTGGGCAAGTTCTCACAATTTAAGTTATGCAAATCATTTTGTAAAAGTAATCTATCTGTGTCCATGCAGGTAGTGAAACTTAGGAGGTTTAAAAGTTGGAAACAACCTAAGTTCACCAAAATATTTTATCGTGAAGTGCTTAAGAGTATAACCCGTCACTGCCCGCAACCCAAACTACATCACCAGCGCATAACGTTGAGTATGGCCATAGTATACCCAAAGAGTATAACCAATAAGTGTTTCATTTTAGTCTCACCGACAAGGAGTAGGGCAGGACAAATAATGCATGCATACTGTAGCTACTCACATTGACACAACGCTTTTTTATGAGACTCCGACAACATACAGTAGCATGTAAATATTTAACACAGTTAGTCACATATGCAATTTTAGCAAAGCAGATCTTAATAACTCGAAAGATACAATTTGCAAAGATGGTATAGTATAACCCATCTTTCTCGGGATCTTGAAAAGCTAACTCCTGAAGAATCAACCCTGATTCTCTTTCTCTAGCTCAGCTGGTACTACAGAAGGTAAACTTTAACTTAGGATAAACGCTATATTTCCGGAATTTAATCTACTATAAGCGGAGCTATAATTAATTCTATTCTATTCTAAAATAGATTGCGCGACTCTAGAGACCTCGAATAATTTCGACGAAGCAGGAAATAAATTCCAAAATGTTATTCTTGCTTTACTGGGATCAACTGTTTGACAGAGGTCTCTTTCCAAAACTTGTCATTTATCCAAAGTTTACCAGATCTACACCTCAACACTTTTTAACCGCTCAGAAATTACGAAAATATTCAGGAAACATGCCAAGAGTAAAGAATGAGAATTTTAGAATTTTTCGATAACACATGCTCTCGGAAATAAAATAACTGCTTAAATTAAATAATCGATATTATTCAAAACTCATCCGAAAATTACGAAATTCGACGGGAGCATAGGAAATATTATTTTGAGCAACTTTCGAGAAGAAACTTTTTCGATTTGACGACCCAAAATGGGTGAAACGGGACAAAAATCGAAACTGATCGGTAACAATATTCACAAATTTTAGCTGAAAATGTATCATTCTCGATCGAGCTCGATACTCGTTGGATTTTCGCTCAAAAGTACAATTTTTTTGATAGTGCATAAAATAAGGAATTTAATGGTGTAATCAGATCAAAGATCGCACGGCTAGAACATAAATTCGAACTGGGCAGATTTATAATATAATATTCAGATCTGGATTTCAAACGACGAGAAATCAAAAATCTATTTCGGTTAACTAGAAGATCCAAATGATCAAAGACTATTTATAAAAAGAAGATTTCTAATACGACTATCCAGGAAGAGTAGATCTGAGATTTACATAAAATGAAAACGGGGAAAAATACCGAAAACTCACAACATCAAAAATCAGAATCGGTAGAAGTAAAGATAATCGAAATATAAGCATATTTAGGACTTGAAATTTCTAAATTCATCGGTCCGAATGACCAGAATCGGAGAAAGTACCTTCTCCGAGGAATTGGCGGCGGTCACGATGATTTTCCATCGTGATCATCCTTCGTGTAATCATTTCAATCATGTATTCGTGATCTACGCGTTGACACCTTCAAAATGACTATTTCAGAATTGAAATAGGAAACTAGAGTCGTACATTCTCTAGAAGCTGCTCGGCGTTTCGATTTTGAAAATGAATGAAAAATGAAACCTTAAGCTCCGATTTATAGAGAAAAAATAAATAGGATAATAATGAATAAAAGAAAGAAGATAATGATGGAAAAAGAATAGGATAATTACGAATAAGATAATCTTTTGAAAAAGAAATTGGATAATGACGGATGCGCCTTTTTCTATTAAATTTATTATTTTCCAACTTAAAGTTGTACCAAGAGTTCATTTGAACTCGAAATTAGAAAATTCAAAGTTTGGCATGATGCTCGAAATTTTTTTCTATCAACCCGAGAAAAATATTAGAACATATTTTTAAAGCAATTTTTGACCAAAACAAAATGTAACAGATTTTCCTGCCTGCGATTTTCCTTTATTTGAATCATTTAAGGACCCAACTTATTTTCTAAATTACCAGAGGGTAAAATAAGTTGAATTAAACCTTCTAAAATATTTCGGGGTATTACATTCTACGCCCCTTAAATAAATTTCGTCCCGAAATTTCCATATCTTGAGAAGAAGTATCAAAGTACATTCTCAGGGTTCAAAACCTCAATTTTTGTATTTGCTGCCTAGAACTGATAAGGGTCTCATATTCATTAGGTTGATTCTCAACTTTTAGCCCTTTCTCCGCTTTCTTCTTGGTTAAATACTTCTTTGAAGAGTCTATACTCGCTCTTCTTTTCCATGCTGATTTATCTTTCAGAAAGCCTAAACGTTCGCCACCTTTGTCTATCATTTATGAGAGCTATCACAATACAACGACTTCAAATAATCTCCCCATGATTCGAATGAGCACGCCCTTTGGACGGTTGGATTACAAATTCTATCAGGTTCGAAGTGTGTTTTATCTCCTTCCTTAAAATCTTGAGATTCGACGTTTACATCTTCTTGAAGCGTGCTTGAATCGTATTTCCGATGCAACTTAGTCTTATTTTCGTCATTATACTCTTCTCTTTTCTTTAAAGTGGTAGTCCGACTGTCTGGCTCCCGCTTGTGACCACCTTCGCTTGCATGCATAATAAAAAACACACGTCTAGATTTTAACTGTAAGCTCGAAACTTGCTTGTTGACATCCATTGATTATCTTTAAACGTTACGAACTGGGAAATTACTTTAGAAATGTACTTTTGACTTTGGAAAACACTAACTGGTACTGCTTTGATTCCATTCATCATTATGGAATACTATCATTCGCTCTCCTAACAATATACTTAAATGAATACTTCTATAAGCTCTCTCTTCTATTTGAGGTTCCACACTTAAGTTCTATAAGTGGAAGTTAAAAGAAACAAACGCCTCAGAGTGAGGACTTTATCTGATCAATAACCTTTAACAAGTTCAAAAGTTGAAAGAGATATAACACTAGATTATTTATTTTAAAAATATTTCCTTTTTAGAGGATTTATAACTCGAAAGGTTCTCACATTTTACAAAGATATATGGGAATAACAAAAGAAAATCAACGCTTAAGAGCTGAGAACCGTGCTTGATTTTTTTTTCATAAAGATGTCAGTATAGCCTATCAAGGAAGTGCTATTACTGATTTCTTGATGATCAAAGGAGCATCATCAAAAGATTACAAGTTATCCAAGATGATTTGATCGAGAAGTTTTAAATAAAATGAGATTATTGAAGGGTGATCGATGGGAATGAACAAATAGATTTGTCAAACCTTCCTATCATACTGACGCTCTCGATCTACCAACCACTAGATCTATCATCTTGATGATCTTCCTCGGGTTCATTTTCTTTCTGGAGCATCTCGCACTTTCCTCTTTAAGAGGTTGCTATGAAATAACATGAGTCGTCTGGACTTTAAATGGTTGCACCTGGCTGGGAAAGCGACATCTGGGGATCACTTCCTACCCATCGGAAGGATACGAGAAAATGATTTGATCTATGATACCTCCTAGATTCAAAATAGTCTGACTTTAACTTCTCCTGGAAGCTGAGTAGAACACCGGCAAACATATCTTTAAATTAATTTGGCAGCAATCATGACGACTATCTTTACCCTCATTCTAAAAATTGATCTAAAACAAGCTACAAGTCTTGGGAATGAAACACGCCAGGGCCTCGATTAGCCATCCACTGAGGTGAAGAGCTTTCTCTTGGAGGAACGAATCTTTATTCCCTGTAATCGCAACAGGATCGTTAAACATGACTCCTAAGTTGAAAGCTTGCATAGGGATTTGTTGAACGTGTAATAGATCTACAATTTGATAACTGGCCTATAAATCGATTACTCGTTTCTTTACTTCTAGTTCGAAGTTAAAGCTTTATAACCTCATCTCCACATGGAGGTATAAAACGCGGTGATCGGTCTACCTCAATATTTCGCTCAGGTGACAATTCTGATATTGAACCTTGTTTGTAGTAGCCATCATCGTCTAACATATCTACCCATAAAAATTAACAGTCTCCACATAGATCGTTGACTTATGTTTTTGTTTTCAAAATATTTTATTCCTTAATGTGTCCATCTTCCTAGTAACAACGTAAATTCTTGGTCAACTTTAACACAGCTCAATCTGAAAGACTTTTTCTAACCAGATATTGACCCCCATAGAGTAGGTTATTTCCCCAATGAACTCAAACACCGAATCGATCTCTTTCTTGGTACACATACAAAATCTCATAATCCGCTCATCGTGATATACATGTGGCAGTTATTCTGAGCCGTAAGTTTATGTTCAGTCATCAAAATGAAACGTTTCCTCAGTCAAACTATGTTCTCAACAATCTCATTAGTGTTTACAAATTCAGCCTAAGTTCAGCAACTATAGGCTAAGTTAATCTTACATTCTCCCACTTTCAAGTTCTTGTACTCATTCAAGAGTATAAACAATAAACACATTCCAGCTATTAAGATCTACAGTATGCATTCCGCACGTTCCCAACATCACAAGTATGCACAAGGCATATATAAACAAGTTCATACATATATGTAATCAACATAGTTTTTCGACAGAAACCAGTATGCTCACAGACATATTTCAAAATCAGTATGCTATCACCATAGCAACAGAGTACGCAATCAGCGTAGTTAATCAGAGTATGCTATCCGCATAATAATCAATCTTTCGAGGAATTCCCGTCAACACGGTGAATCCTAATCTTTCATTTTTAGACAGACTTAACATTTCAACAAATAATGTAAACTTTTAAAAACTAAAATTTGCATAAAAACATGTGTACCTTTTAAGTTGTTGCGTGAGTGACGAGCTGAGGGCTTATATAATATCACACGGAATTTCAATGAAAGACGAAATAAGACCCAACAGGTCTGCAGAGTTGCAAACCTGCTCTGATACCACTTTGTAGCACCCCGATCCCGAAAGATCGTGAAAATAGATGCCACGGGGGTGGGAATTAAGAAGCGGGAAAGAAATGGGGTAATTAAATTAATGACAGGGCGTTAATCCAAAAGGATTAATGTTTGGAATAAAATTTAACAACCGAGTATGCCAAAGATAGGTTATGCCTTACGGAAAATTAGACAGCATAACCTCTATAACTAGAGTGAATCCCTGTTTATAACGGCTTATAAGAGAAGAATGGAAGCTGTAACAATTCAATAAGCCCTTTCATAGGCCAAACGGAAACAAATAACCAGATACCAACAATCAATAGACCATTCATAGGTCGATAAAAGAAACAGACACCAATATGCTGAACAAATGAAGCCCTTCCATATGCCAAAATGAATGATCAAATAGACATAACGAAAGACGGGCTTCCTCCCCTTGGAATAATTATGTAGCTAAGCATATGATACATGTTAACTAGGAAGTCAACAAATGTTCAGAATCAGAGAAGCAGAATCATATCAACAAAATACCAAGATCAGAGTTCTTAGCATTTAGCAAAAGAATACCATAAGTGCGAAAGCTCAATTCTTAACAGAATATTAACAAAAAGGGGCAACGGAAAAATATGTAAATCATAATTGATACGCTCTGTGCTAAGGAGATGTCGGATCCAATCAAGGTTCCTGAAAGACCCGTGACGCGATCGCGAGCTAAGAGGTTCAAGGAAAGCCTCAACGAGTTCATACGAGAGGTTCGGGAACAAGAGGCGTCAAGAAAACACATGGAAGGAGCCAAGGAGGGGGAACCAAGCTGGAAGGTGTTGATATCGGCCCAAGGTTATCAAGGGTTGAAGTTAGAGTGCATTGCATGAAGATGGAAATCAGTCGGTATGCCCATACCACGTGATAGTCAGTATGCCCATACTGACTAGAAGTATTATCGGTCCTTAATATTTTAATTAAGGGGATTGATTTATTAGACTATGGTATTTATTTAGTCAGATTTTATTATTTAATTTAAGGTAATTTTCGTCCTTTTTAGAGTCATAGTTGACTAGGTTTTATTTAAGGTAGATTCCTATCTTGAATAGGATTCTACTTAGGCAGTTTCCTAGTCTAGATAGAATTCTTTTTGGAGCAGATTTTTAAGTCCTTTTAGCATTAGATTTCGTCCATCCCTACACTATAAATAGGGATCCATTGTGACATTATAGATTGGACACCATTATTGAATTCAGTTATAAACTTATGAGTTTATTTTCTCTCTAGAGAAGTTTTATCCAAATTTCATAATATTTGTGAGATTCAATTTCGACTTATCAAACGGGTTCATCATCCCCGCTTGTGGTGTCTACATCAAATCCAAGTTCGTGTTTCCAATTGATTGCGGGTTATGAATTCTACTAATTCGTGGTTCAACATCGTTGTGAGGCTAGGGTTTGGATTCATCCATCTAAATCGGTGAAACTGATACAAGTCTTGGGAAGTTCTATAGCTTTCTTTGTCGTGTGCCGGCGAGGAACGCATCAAGTGGTATCAAAGCTTCGACTTTGTATCAGGTTCCATCTATCCTTTAAATTTTGTCCTTAAATTTTCGCTCCTTATATATAAAAAAAGCCGCTCACTAAAAAAAAGAGGCGTGAATAGTACACGTGAACAGTAAAAAAAAAATTCTGGAAATTGTGTTGTTCGATCTTAGTTTTTCGTTCTTGTTAGATTTTTGGAGACGCGTTCCGTTATTTGGTTGTTGAACCTTAGATAGGTCGTTTGAATCGATTCGGGAATTTTTAATTTTTGGATTTGATTTCTTTGGAGAGGAAATTGAGAGTTTAGACATCTGTAGGAACTGAGTGCATAGATAATTGTAGGAGTTTTATTGCGTAGAATTCTGGTAGGAATTAATTTGTTCAGCTTTTCATTTAAATTTTTGTTGTAATATATCTTTTGAGTTCATTGTGATATATTAAAAAAAAGAAAAAAAATGAAAAAAAAATGAAAAAAAAATGTCCAAAGTTATAGGTACTTGTGACAAACTAGAATTCGACGCCATGTTGGAATTCTTTCAACATGACATGAGTCGAACAATAAAGACGGAGATGGGGATATTACGTGAGCGAGTGGGTGCTATCTCACATTCTCGAGTTCATGGGGGTTGTAGAGATGGCCGAGGAAACAGTAAGCGATTTCTATCCAATTCTCACCACCGGGAGTTGTATAGGGAATTGCAAGGTTTGAAGCAAGAAGATAGCAGTGTAAGAGGTTATTACACGAATATGAATAAGTACATGTTTCGAGCTGATGTACGAGAAGATCAAGAAACTACAATGACTCGATTTTTAGTAGGGCTAAACAAGGAGATCCGAGATATTGTAGAGTTACAACACTATGAGGAGCTTGAATACATGGTACAAAAGACTATACAAGTGGAGAATCGGCTTCGAAGGAAGAACATGAAAGTCCCGTCAGATTCCTATTCATGGAAGTCAGATTGGAGTACTTTGGAAAGTTGTTTGACGTCTTTTGTGGGGGGGGGAAGGAAGTAGAGCACCGGAGTGCGACTAAAGCTGGAAAGATGGAGGCCGTTAAGGAAGTTGTTTCCAAGGTTCCAATTCCAGTGGCTGATGAAGCATCCATTGATGAGATACCAATTATTTCTATATGCCAAGGTGTTGAAGAAATCAAGGAAGTAGTTGGAGAGTCTAGACCGGACATGGATGAGCTAGAAACAATCGAGTTAGAGATGCCAGTCTTGGAGGAACCCAATCTTGAAGAGCCAAATTTAAGAGACTACAAGATAGAGTTTCCAGCTATAGAAGAATCAACTCTTGAAGAATCTATGGGGGACGAACAACTGTTGGGAGACGAAAAGGGAAAGATTCTACAGTCATATGCGGCAACGGCTGTTGAGCCGAAGGAGAAAGCCCGAAGATCTTGTTTTGCCACGGCAAGTGACATCAAGTGGGCCGTGCAAAATGAGAAGCCCATGTATTTGATGGTCCGCAGAGATTTGCTACAAACTAACAAACTTGACAAGTCTTTGCCAAGTTCTATTTTATCTCTCTTGCAGGAATTTGATGATGTGTTTCCCGAGGAGATGCCACCCGGTTTACCACCAATAAGGAGAATCGAGCACCAAATTGATTTTGTGCCCGGCGCTACTTTACCCAGCCGACCGGCGTACCGAAGCAACCCCGAGGAGACAAAGGAGCTCGAAAGAAAAATCCACGAGCTGTTGGAGAAAGGCCAAATGAGGGAGAGTTTGAGTCCATGTGCGAGCCCGGTCTTGCTCGTGCCCAAGAAGGACTCGTCCCTTCGTATGTGTGTCGACTGCAGGGTCGTCAACAACATCACGGTAAAGTATCGACATCCTATACCCCGTCTTGATGACATGCTTGATGAGTTGCATGGTGCTTGTGTATTTTCTAAGATCGATTTACGTAGTGGGTACCATCAAATTAGAATTAAAGAGGGGGATGAATGGAAAACGGCGTTTATTACTAAACTTAGATTGTATGAATGGTTAGTTCTGCCGTTTGGTTTGACAAATGCTCCTAGCACTTTTATGCGTCTTATGAACCATGTTTTACGTGCTTTCATAGGTAGATTTGTTGTGGTTTATTTTGATAACATATTGATCTATAGTAAAACTGTGGATGGGCATGAAGATCATTTGAGGAATGTTTTTCAAGCTTTAAGGAAAGAACAATTGTATGCTAACCTTAAAAAGTGCACATTTTGCACCGATAGGATTATTTTTCTTGGCTTTGTTGTGAGTGCAGATGGAGTGCATGTGGATGAAGAGAAGGTGCGAGCCATCCAAGAATGGCCGACGCCTATCTCTGTTGGAGAGTTTCGGAGTTTTCATGGATTGGCGAGTTTCTACCACCGTTTTGTGCCACACTTCAGTAGCATTGCAGCTCCGATGACTAAAGTGAACAAAAAGAATGTGGAGTTCAAGTGGAGCGAAGCCCAAGAGCGAGCATTTCAAACGCTCAAGGAAAAATTGACACATCCACCGGTACTATCTCTTCCTGACTTTTCTAAAACATTTGAGGTTGAGTGTGATGCTTCCGGTGTTGGTTTTGGTGTAGTTTTGATGCAAATGGTTCGACCAATTGCATACTTCAGTGAGAAGTTAGGAGGCGCCACTGCAAATTACCTGACATATGACAAGGAGTTGTATGCACTAGTGTGGGCATTGCAGACGTGGCAACATTACTTGTAGCCTAAGGAGTTCGTTATCCATACCGACCATGAGTCGTTGAAGCATTTGAGGGGGCAACAGAAGTTGAACAAAAGACATACAAGATGGATGGAGTTTATTGAGACATTTCCATACGTCATCAAATACAAGCAAGGTAAAGAAAACATAGTAGCCGATGCATTGTCTAGAAGGTACGTATTGCTTTCTACTTTGGATGCTAGATTACTAGGTTTGGAGTGCATTAAGGCATTGTATGGGAATGATGATGATTTTCGAGATGTTTATATAGCATGTTAGAAATCTGGACATGGAAAGTTTTATAGGCAAGACGGATATTTGTTTAGGGAGAATAAATTGTGTGTGCCTAACTGTTCCATGCGTGAGTTATTATTGTTGGAGTCACATGGTGATACGACCCAGACACGAACTAGGATGATAACAATGACGTAGCGGAAGACTTCTAAGAATCGAAACACGTCAACTGAAAGAAGGGAACAATCCGACACAAAATTACGACTAATCTAGACAACTAAAATACCTATAACTATGACACAACTAAATAACACAAACCAAAGGTTCAAGGGCTGAAAAGGGACGATTATGAGGGCTGGAATAAGGTAGAAATTCGTGTGTGAAGGTTGGTGAAGAAGGGCTTAGAGAAGGTAGGATATGATAGTGTTGAACGGACTTACGGATATAACGAACGGATGTAGAACTCGAACGTGTAGGGATATAACGAACGGATGTAGAACTCGAATGTGTAGGGGCTGCCATGAGGATGGAGGTTGGGGGCTGATTGGAAGTCGTCGAAGATGGTGTTGGACGTGTGTTGTTGGTGTGGTGATTCACAACCCGATAGCCTCCTTGAATCTCGAACGTCTTCAAGGTTGAAATCTCCAAGTTGTTCCTTGATAGCGAATACCGGTCAATCCCTCAAGTGAATTGAGCAATACCCTTGGATAAGACTTGTAGTTGCTAGCTCCAAGAATGAATATTTTCGTGTGAAAAATATTCAAAAGACAAATAGATTTGAGACACAAATTGAATGCAAAAGCAATTTAATTCAACAATGTCTAAAGTATCAATGTAACAATGTTCCCCTATTTATAGGCACTAGGGGGGGACGAAAATTAACAATAAAAGGGCCTAAAGATTGATCCAAAAGGGATCTCTAACTATACTAGGAAGTTCCCTAAACTAGAATTCTATTCAAGGTAGGAAATTGCCTTAAATACAATTCTAGTCAACCTTGACCACATTATGGACGAAAATTACTCCTAAATAATTAAATAAAATCTGATCTACTATAGTCTATAATTAAATAAATTAAATACTATAGTCTAAATAAAATCAACCCCATAATTAAATAATTATAGGACCGATTTCTTCACTAAATCGCACACACATGCACACGGCAATTACATGCACATGCACACATGCACTTGAGCTCTTCATCTTCATCTCTTCAAGATTAATACTCCATGGTGTGTTCTTGATCTTCAATAGTTAATAAATTAACTATCTTAGAATTGCTTCTCTTGACTTCTTCATCTCCAATCTCGAGCTTTCTTCGAATCAACACTTGCAAGTAAGCTTGTAACTTCTTAGCTCTTGATCTCGTGATTGGTCCTCTAAATTGCAACTCCGGTTCTTCTTCATCTTTGTTCTCCATGGCTTCATCACATGGTGGGGGTCTTATGGGGCATTTTGGTGTAGCTAAGACTTTATTTGTTTTGCAAGAACATTTCTTTTGGCCTCATATGAAGCATGATGTGGAATTTGCATATACTAGGTCTGTTCATTCTGCATCTCAGTTTTCACCATTTGAAATTGCATATGGTTTTAATCCTTTAACCTCTTTGGATTTAATTCCTTTGCCTGTGCAAGAGTTCACTAATTTGGATGGGAAAAAGAAAGCTGAATTTGTTAAACAGATTAATGAGAAGGCTAGAGCAAACATCGAAAGGAGAACCGAGTAGTACACCGAGAAAGCCAACAAAGGGCGGCGGAAGGTCGTGTTCGAACCCGGTGAAAGGGTTTGGTTGCACATGAGGAAGGAAAGGTTTCCGGCACAACGGAGATCCAAATTGTTACCTAGAGGCGATGGGCCATTTCGAGTCCTTGAGCGCATTAGTGACAATGCTTACAAATTGGACTTGCCCGGTGAGTACAAAGTTAGTTCTACATTCAATGTTGCTGACTTGAGTCCTTTTGATGTAGGTGATGAGCTGGATTTGAGGACAAATACTTTTCAAGAGGAGGGGAATGATACGCTCCGTGCTAAGGAGATGTCGGATCTAATCAAGGTGCTTGAAGGACCCGTGACGCGATCGCAAGCTAAGAGGTTCAAGGAAAGCCTCAACGGATTCATACGAGGGGTTTGAGAACAAGAGGCATCAAGGAAACCCATGGAAGGAGCCAAGGAGGGGGAACCAAGCTGGAAGGTATTGATATCGGCACAAGGTTATCAAGGGTTGGAGTTAGAGTGCATTGCATGAAGATGGAAATCAGTCGGTATGCCCATACCGCGCGACAGTCAGTATGCCCATACTGATTAGGAGTAATATCGGTCCTTAATATTTTAATTAAGGGGATTGATTTATTAGACTATAGTATTTATTTAGTCAGATTTTAATATTTAATTTAATGTAATTTTTGCCCTTTTTAGAGTCATAGTTGACTAGGTTTTATTTAAGGCAGATTCCTATCTTGAATAGGATTCTAGTTAGGCCGTTTCCTAGTCTTGATAGAATTCTTTTTGGAGCAGATTTTAAAGTCCTTTTAGCATTAGATTTCGTCCATCCCTACACTATAAATAGGGACAACGGAAAAATACGTAAATCATAATAGCCCATATCTCAGCCTCGTCACCTCCACGCTCCAGGCCACTGACGTGAAAATGTTTGAAAAGTTTTGGGCTGAGTACTAATGCACACAGTGGGCAAGTTCTCACAATTTAAGTTATGCAAATCATTTTGTAAAAGTAATCTATTGTGTCCATGCAGGTAGTGAAGCTTAGGAGGTTTAAAAGTTGGAAGCAACCTAAGTTCACCAAAACATTTTATCGTGAAGCGCTTAAGAGTATAACCCGTCACTGCCCGCAACCCAAACTACATCACCAGTGCATAACGTTGAGTATGGCCATAGTATACCCAAAGAGTATAACCAATAAGTGTTTCATTTTAGTCTCACCGACAAGGAGTAGGGCAGGACAAATAATGCATGCATACTGTAGCTACTCACATTGACACAACGCTGGTTTATGAGACTCCGACAACATACAATAGCATGTAAATATTTAACACAGATAGTCACATATGCAATTATAGTAAAGAATAGCTTAATAACTCGAAAGATACAATTTGCAAAGAAAGCATAGTATATCCCACCTTTCTTGGGATCTTGAAAATCTAACTCCTGCAGAATCAACCTTGATACTCTTTCTCTAGCTCAGCTGGTACTACAGAAGGTAAACTTTAACTTATGATAAAACTTATATTTCCAGAATTTAATCTACTATAAGCGGAGCTATAATTAATTCTATTCTATTCTAAAATAGATTGCGCGACTCTAGAGACCTCGAATAATTTCGACGAAGAAGGAAATAAATTCCAAACCGTTATTCTTGCTTTACTGGGATCAACTGATTTGACAAAGGTCTCTTTCCAAAACTTGTCATTTATCCAAAGTTTACCAGATCTATGTCTCGGCACTTTTTAACCACTCAGAAATTACTAAAATATTCAAGGATGATATTATACATGCCAAGAGTAATGAATGAGAATTTTAGAATTTTTCGATAACACATGCTCTCGGAAATAAAATAACTACTTAAATTAAATAATCGATATTATTCAAAACTCATCCGAAAATTACGAAATTCGACGGGAGCATAGGAAATATTATTTCGAGCAACTTTTGAGAAGAAACTTTTTCGATTTGACGACCCAAAAAGGGTGAAACGGGAAAAAAACTGAAACTGATCGGTAACAATATCCACAAATTTTAGCTGAAATTGTATCGGTCTCGATTGAGCTCGATACTCATTGAATTTTCACTCAAAAGTAAAATTTTTGATAGTGCATAAAATAAGGAATTTAATGGTGTAATCAGATCAAAGATCGCACGGCTAGAACATAAATTCGAACTGGGCAGATTTATAATATAATATTCAGATCTGGATTTCAAACGACGAGAAATCAAAAATCTATTTCGGTTAACTACAAGATCCAAATGATCAAAGACTATTTATAAAAAGAAGATTTCTAATACGACTATCCAGGAAGAGTAGATCTGAGATTTACATAAAATGAAAACGGGGAAAAATACCAAAAACTCACAACATCAAAGATCAGAATCGGTAGAAGTAAAGATAAACGAAATATAAGCATATTTAGGACTTGAAATTTCTAAATTCATCGGTCCGAATGACCAGAATCGGAGAAAGTACCTTCTCCGAGGAATTGGCGGCGGTCACGATGATTTTCCATCGTGATCATCCTTCGTGTAATCATTTCAATCATGTATTCGTGATCTACGCGTTGACACCTTCAAAATGACTATTTCAGAATTGAAATAGGAAACTAGAGTCGTACATTCTCTAGAAGCTGCTCGGCGTTTCGATTTTGAAAATGAATGAAAAATGAAACCTTAAACTCCGATTTATAGAGAAAAAATAAATAGGATAATAATGAATAAAAGAAGGAAGATAATGATGGAAAAAGAATAGGATAATTACGAATAAGATAATCTTTTGAAAAAGAAATTGGATAATGACAGATGCGCATTTTTCTATTAAATTTATTATTTTCCAACTTAAAGTTGTGCCAAGAGTTCATTTGAACTCGAAATTAGAAAATTCAAAGTTTGGCATGATGCTCGAAATTTTTTTCTATCAACCCGAGAAAAATATTAGAACATATTTTTAAAGCAATTTCTGACCAAAACAAAATGTAACAGATTTTCATGCATGCGATTTTCCTTTATTTGAATCATTTAAGGACCCAACTTATTTTCTAAATTACCAGAGGGTAACATAAGTTGAATTAAACCTTCTGAAATATTTCGGGGTATTACAGGCAAGGTTTGATGGTCGATGGCTAAGTCATCGACCCTCCGACGCTCAAGTCAATAACTGAAGTAGGGAATAAATTTGAGAATAACTGAAAGCAGTAAAAGAAAATAAATAGAAATGCAAACTCATTTTTTAATCGATGTCCGCCCTAAGGCTGCAGGGTTGACCTTGAAGGGCTTTCCTATTGAACCTCGATCGTCAGGGTTGAATTTCAACCTTCGCATAGCACGACTAGATGGTCGATGGCATAGCTATTGACCCTCCGATGCTTAAGTCAGTGGCGAGTTTAAAAAATAAACAAGATAAAACTTGAGAGATTTAGCCAAGAGTTTAGAAATGATACTGCTTGAGGTGAACTGTGTTCCAGCTATTTGCACTTTCTCTGCCTTCAACAGTTTGCAGCTTGTAAGCCCCATTTCATACCACCTTGGTGATCAGGATCGACCTATAACCTTGACCCAATTTGAATGACGTGGTCTGGGAAGTTGGGGTGAATCTGTACTTCATCTCGAGATCTTCCATCTCGGGTTCGACGTAGGAGGTCGACCTTGAACTTTCTCCATGCTCATACTTTGAGTTTGACGTCGATGCCTCATCAATTTGGTTTACTTCTTGTACCTATACGCGGTTAGTCTTAAGAGCCGATCTGTAGCAGTCTCTTGACACAATTTGCTCTCCATGGATCTGCTTAATTCCCCACGGGGTTGGGAAGTGTATGACTTAGTGGAAGGTCGAAGGTACAACTCTTAGTTCATGAATCCAAGATCTCCTAAGGATGACGTTGTATGTTGAGGGTGCATCGATAATTTGAAACTTGGTGTGCAGATGAACCCCTTCCGTATATACAGGTAGTGTAGTTTCACCTATGGTGGCTTTGTGCTCGCCGCTGAATCCAATCAATGTCATTAATTTTTTGACGATGTGAGCCTCGGGAACTTGCATTCCCTTCAAAATAGATAAGAAAATGACGTTAGTTGAACTCCCACCATCGATGAGAGTCCTCTTGATCATACAGTTAGAAATAAGGATAGAAATAACAAGTGCGTTGTGGTATGGGTGTGAGAGTTCAGAAGCTTCGCTGTTGGTGAAACTCAAACTTATGAGTTCCATTTCAGTGTCGGGCTTTGGTATCATAGGCTTGTATTTAAGAGATTTGCAATGCCGTTTTGCTGATGCCTCAGATACTCCGCTAACCTCGGATCTTCCAATTATGCAATTAACTATATGCTCGATTGGTGGAGGCTTTGGCAGATCCCTCGAGTTTTCATCATTTTTGCTGAAGGTCTGATTTCTCTTATCAGTCAGTAAATCTTTTAAATGGCCTCGCTTGAGTAGGTTGATGACTTCGAGATGCAATGCAATACAGTCATCTATCCTATGGCTATGGTCTTTGTGGAATTCACAGCACTTTGTTCTGTCACGTTCATGATCTGGGCTCCTCATCTTGGGCGGCCACTTCACTGTACTGCCAAGTTCCTTCAAGGCGTTGACGGCTTCTGAAGGTGTGAGGCACAGGTTGTATCCTAGCAAGCGTCAGTCATATGGATCTAAATTATCCTCTCGACCTCGAGATTTGTAGTGATCATTGCGATGGTAAGGGTCAGCTCTCCTTCTATCGTTTCTGCAGGAGTCTCTTCCTTCATCTCGACCTCTCAGCTCGGGTTGATAGTATTGATCCTCATCTTTCTCCCACTTGATTTGTGCCTATGCCTTTGCTAAAATATCATCCATTGTCTTACACGGGTGCTTTGTGAGTTCTTTGTAGAGGTCTGAATCCCTCTTTAGCCCCCTTTCTGAAGGCTAATATGGCGGTGTCAGCGTTGCAGCCTGGTGTCTCTACCTTCTGTCTATTGAACCTTGCAACATAATTCCTAAGTGTTTCATTTGGATACTGGATAATGGCATAGAGATCATCGGAATATTTTTCAATTTTCCGGCTGCTGGCGAACTGTTCTACAAAAAGATCTGTGAGTTGTGCAAATGATCCGATCGAAGCATTAGGAAGGTTTGTGAACCACTGCAGTGCGGCTCCTGATAGGCTTGACCTAAAACCTTTGTACATGCAAGCTTCTCTGAGGTACTTTGGTATTGCTACGATGAACATCTTCTGTTTATACTGTGCGATATGGTCATCCGGATCTGAAGTTCCATTAAATAACTTCATAGATGGTAGGGTGAACTTCGATGACATCTCTGTTAACCCTATTTCATCCACGAACAGTGAGTCAGCAAAGCTATTTGGTATAGCCTTGCGGATTAATAGAGGTATACCAAGAATTCGTGTTATCATTACCTCGATACCAGCCAGTCATTGCTCCAATTCACTTGGGTGATCGATCATTCTCTGATTGAATCCCTGATTGAACCTGCGCTGCTGTTCAACCCTTTCTTGCTCGAGGGTCTGAGGTCAGAACCTTTCCTGTCCAGAAGCATGATACTCAAACCTTGAAGTTGGCCTTAGCGGGCTCTCCTCCATTTGTTGTCTGGCGTCTACCTTCTGTGCAGACGCACTAGTACTTGCAATAAATGGATCAGTAAAAGTAACAGAATGATGACGCTCAGAGTATACCGAATTTGGTTCGCTGAACAGATTGGTGGGTTTGATGCAGTTCAGATGGCGTGTGTTGTCATTGATGGTCAGATCTTCAAGTTTACTGCAGAGTGAAACATTCTCTGATCTCAGAAGTGCTAACTCCCCCGTGGTGTTTGCCATTTAATGTTGTATCTTCTTCAGAACATCAGCCAGCGACATATCAACATCAGGTGAAGGCGTAGCGGTTCTGCCATCTTGCTGGGATCCTTTTCCATCTTTGCAACTCTCATTAGGTGTTGTCATTTTGTTTCACGAATAGATCGCTGCCCCACGGTGGGCGCCAAATTGTAGATCCGAAAATCTGCAATTATCGTATCAGTCCGGAGCAGCGGCCAATCTATGAAACAAAACCAGAAAAAATGTAAGAGCCAAAGACCATCGGGGGAGTGACGATTGTTAGGCCTCTGATGCTCAAGTCAGAAAAAGAGTAGAAAGCGATAAGATATGAAACAATTGAATAATTAAGCCAGTGATTAGAAATCGAAAGAACGTCGTCCAAATCTGGAAAAACGTAGAGAAGAAGCCTGGATGTTGAATCGCTTGAGTGGCTGAGTGGAATTAGGGTATGATGTGAAGCTTGTGGGTATTTCTGCGTGGTCGTTAAATGGGGGGGTCTCCTTTTAAAGGTGGAGGTAACAACTAGGGTTCGCGAGGATTGCGGAGGAGGTTGAAAGACGTGCCGACTCCTCTGAACCCGTCAATCTTACCGGATAAGGCGGAACTGATCGTTAATTCAAATTTAAAATTGAACGATTATCTATTGGAATACCGATTGTACGCTATCGTTCAACCCTTTTGGGCCAGCATATCGGGTTGACGAAAAATGACCACTACAATACTCTTTAAAATTATATGAAATAAACACTTGACTATTATCATAATAAACAAACATTTGGGTAAGAATCTAGATCTGCATTGGTTTGGAGCACCGATCACGGTCATAACAGGTTGTACATATCAATATGCTCGACCACTTATAGTATACTAGCTTGGAAAACATGTGCTGCACGTATTGTCAATGTTTATTTTCATATTGTGAGCTTCTAATGCACTAATAATGGATGTATTACAATTTTTATGGGTCTCGCAATTAATCATTTTTATGCATGTAATTTTCATATGGAACTCACCAATTATATGTATTTTGTAAAAAAATTTAAAAACAACTTACACCTTCAAACAAATCAAGTATCATATAGTTATCTTATTTTAGAATTTCATATAGATACGTAGTCTAAATTGCTAATGCATATATAAATATTCATATAATGTTATATAGGAAAAATATCAAATTTGATCCTACAACTCAAAATGATCCCTCAACTTTTTAAAAATTATCAAAATGATCCTTCCGTTAGTCTGTTAACTGATGGACGTTAACTTATGTTAATAATAATTGTTAAAGCATATATTTTTAGATTATTTCACACACTAACACACATTTTACACACACATGAATTAAACATAACTTTTTTTTAAATGAATCTCAATCCAGTTCTTAGTATACCCAATTCAATTTTCAACCAAATTTTTGAATAAAAATAAATTGAAAAAAAACAGAACAAATCTTCTTTCCACTATTTCACGTAAATTTTAGAAAAAAATATAAACTCAATTTCTATTACATCGAATTCAATTCTCAATCCAATTTCTCAATCAAATATTGAAACCCAAAATCAATTCATTCTTCCACCTCCCAAATCATTTCTTCTCTCACATTGTCAAACTTGGTGTTCTAGTAATTTTGAGGTTCGCGACTCGACAAACGACACTAAAACAAGAGGTACAATCTTTCCTCCATCCATCAATTTCTCAATTTCCTTCCGTCGGCGCATTTTCGATTTATTTGTCTCCTTCCATCGATTTTAGTATTTAGAATTTTACCCATTTACCCCACAACAGATGTGGGTCTCTCTCTTTCTCTCCACTATTTTTTCTTTTTGGGTTATTTCGTTGTGACAATATATGGTGGAAATAGACATTAGATATTTCTTCATGCACCCTCTTTCTTAGTCTGTTTCTGGTCATTCTTCCTTCATGAATATCTCCAATTATGATACGACCCGAGCCGAGGAGATATCTGACCCAATCAAAGTACCGGAAGGGCCAGTAACACGATCAAGAGCTAAGAGATTCAAGGAGAGTCTCAGTGGATTTATACAAGGAGTCTGGACCCAAGAGGCGTTAAGGAGACCTGTTGAAGGAGTCGAAGCCGAGCAAAGTTGGAGGACGAAGATCACATGCGAGTGTGAGACGGAGGAGCGACGCGACCCGAGTATAGTCACGGCGCGACCAAGGCGCGATCCGGTGACAGACACGGTGCGACTGCGCGCTGATGCAGAGGGGTGAAAACCACCAAGGGAGGCATGACCCAGTGACAGATCTGGCGTGACCCACACTCGCGCCTCTGAGGCGCGACCCGACCGAATGTGGCGTGACAGCCCGTGTCGTGCCTGTACGGATGATTCTGAATTTTACCTTGTTTTGTTTTCTAGTTTGTGTAGGATTTTATTTTAGGGCTTAATTATTTGGACCAACTATATAAGACTTTGTATGCTCATTATTTGAGGAGATTCAACTTTGATATTAATTTGAATCGTGAGTTTTCACTTATCAACAAGCGTTTGATAAGTGTGAGATTCAATCGACTTATCAAACGGATTCACATCCCCGTTTGTAGCATCAACACAACAATCTGAGTTCGTGTTTTCAATTGATCGAGGGTCGCAGATTCAATCAAATTCGTGATTCAACTTCATTGTGAGGCTAGGGTTAGATCTTTTATCCCCAACTGTTCGTGTAACCTGATACTCCTGGGAAAATAACACAATCATCGTCGCCGTGCCGGCGAGGATCGCATCAAGTGATATCAAAACTTCGGCTTTGTATCAGGTTCCATTTATCCCATTAATTTCTGTATTTTAATTTCTCGCCTATTGATATAAAAAAAGAGTCGAATTCAGCAAAAAAAAGAGAAAAAGAAACTGAAATTGTAAAAAAAAAAAAGTAAAAAGGCGAGAAAATTTTTAGTGTTTTCGTTACATTTGATTTTGATATTTGTGTTGTTGGAGACGCTTATATTGCCTGGGGAGAAGTCGAAATTTTTTTCGAAAATTTTTAAAATTTTGAAATTTTTCCGGCACATATTTTAGTGAATTTTTGATTGGTCTTTTGAAGTTCATTGTTGTGATTGTGTTTCTAGTTTAATTGTCTTTGGAGAGAAAACGAGTGGTAAAAGGCAAGAGTGTGTGAGGTTATTAGATTGAAAAGAGCCGATTATGTGATACACGAGAGTAAACACGTGAGGTTGAGAGCTAAACTTTTGTAGGAATTCTTTGTTTTGTTGTTCATTTCATAATTCATTTCATTGTTTAGTTTTATTATTTGTTTTGTTCATTGAGTAAAAAAAATGAGGACGAAAAAAAAAATCGTTCAAAAAAGAGAGAGGGAGAGTCGATAAAAAAAAGAGAGTCATGTCTAACAAAGGTGCAGGTAATAAGGATAAAGCCGCAGGAACGAGTGATGAGACGATCACTACATTTGATCCGAAAAATACAGTGGAAGCCATTCAGCAACATCTAACGAAGTTGTTCAAAACTGAGATGGCAACGTTGAATGAGAGACTCAACCAAGTGGAGATACAAGAGCAATCCCAATAAGCTACTCGAGAGCACCGTGGTGGAAGAGGTGGATGAGGAGCCCGGATAGACGCTCGACGTTACCCACACGTAGAAAGACAAAGAGCAAATTACTACGACATTGAGATGGGAGATTCGGAAGAGGATGATAGGTATTCAAATACGGGAGGTAGAAGACATAGGAGAGCAAGGAATCGGGAGGATGACAATCTTGGTAATATAAAAATGAATGTGCCTTCATTCCAAGGTAAAAATGATCTAGCTTTGTACCTTGAATGAGAGCGCAAGATTGAGATAATGTTCGACTGTCACAACTATTCCGAGCTAAAGAAGGTGAAGTTGGCAGCAGTAGAGTTTTCAAATTATGCTATAATCTGGTGGGATCAGTTAACATCCAACAGACAACGTAATCAGGAACAACCAATAGAGACATGGGGAGAGATGAAGGCGGTGATGAGGAAGAGATTCGTACCAAGTTATTACTACCGGGATCTATACAACAAGTTGCAAAACTTGAGGCAAGGTACGAATAGTGTGGATGATTACTTCAAGGAGATGGAGGTTTCAATGATCTGAGCAAATGTGGAGGAAGATAGGGAGGTCACAATGGCTCGATTTCTAGTCAGATTATATAGAGAGATCCGAGAGGTAGTGGAGTTGAAGCACTATGTGGAGATGGAGGATATGGTGCAAATGACTATCAAGGTAGAGAACCAACTCAAGAGGAGGGGTAACAACAATCGAGCGAGTTCTTCTACATGGAAGTCGAACTCAAATTCTAATGCAACCCCGTGGAGAGCTGCAAATCAAGGAAAGAAGGATGAGAAGAAACTGTTCACTAAGCCACAAACTGAGGCACATATAGTGACGGGATCGAGCAATCAAGACTCATCGGGTAACCAAAATAGAGATATTAAGTGCTTTAAATGTCAAGGTAGAGGTCACATAGCCAACCAATGCCCAAACCGGCGTGTGATGATTTTGAAGGATAACGGTGAGATTGTGACGGATGAAGAAGAAGTTGATCCGGAGATGCCGGGATTATCCGAGTTGAGTGAGGAGGAGGAGTACGTAGCACCCAACGCTCTCATTTTGGTTGCACGCAAATCTCTTAGTTTGCACACCAAGAGCGTCGATGAGGAGCAAAAGGAGAACATATTCCATACCCGATGCCACGTCAAGGATAAGGTATGTAGTATGATTATTGATGGAGGTAGTTGTACTAACATTGCAAGTGTTGTGATGGTGACAAAATTAGGATTGCTGGTTCTCAAGCATCCTAAGCCATACAAGCTGCAGTGGTTGAACGATAGTGGAGAGACCAAGGTGAACAAGCAAGTTCGAGTGCCATTTCAGATTGGTAAGTATGAAGATGAAGTGTTGTGCGATGTTGTGCCCATACAAGTGGGCCACATTTTGCTAGGACGTCCATGGCAATTCGATAGGAGGGTGAAGCATGATGGCTTCACAAATAAGTACTCTTTTGTACTTAACAAGAAGACGATGACACTAGCTCCTCTAACAGCATCCCAAGTGTATGAGGACCAAGTGAAGCTACAAGAGGAGGCCGACACCATGAGGAAGAAAGGAAAGGAGGCCAATGTTGGAAAGGAGATGATCCAACACGCTTGTTTTGCCACAGCTAGTGATGTTAAATGGGCTGTGCAAAATGAGAAGCCAATGTACTTGATGATCCACAGAGATGTCTTAATGAGATCTAACCAATTTGACCCATCTTTGCATAGTTCTATTGTATCTCTTTTGCAGGAATTCAAGGATGTGTTTCCCGAAGAGATGCCACGGGGTTTGCCACAAATTAGGAAAATCGAGCACCAAATTGATTTTGTGCCCGGCACCACACTGCCAAACTGACCGACCTATCGGAGCAATCCCAAGGAGACAAAAAAGCTAGAACGTCAAATATAAGAGCTGTTGGAGAAGGGACACGTGAGGGAGAGTTTGAGTCCATGCGCGAGTCTATTCTTGCTCGTGCCGAAGAAGGATTCATCTCTACGGATGTGTGTCGACTGCCGAGCCATCAACAACATTATGGTAAAGTATCGACATCCCATTCCCCGTTTAGATGACCTGTTAGATGAATTACATGGTGCATGTATATTTTCTAAGATAGACTTGAGAAGCGGGTACCATCAAATTTGCATTAAAGAAGGGGATGAGTGGAAAATGGCATTTATTACAAAACTAGGATTGTATGAATGGTTAGTTATGTCATTTGGTTTGACAAATGCTCCTAGTACATTTATGCGTCTTATGAACCATATTTTACGTGCCTTTATAGGTAGATTTGTTGTGGTTTATTTTGATGACATTTTAATTTATAGAAAGAATGAAGAGGACCATGTTGAGCATTTGATATATGTTTTACAAGCTTTGAGAAAGGAGCAACTATATGCTAACCTAAAGAAAAGCACCTTTTGCACGGATAAGGTTGTGTTTCTTGGTTTTGTTTTTAGTGCAAATGGAGTACAGGTGGACGAAGAGAAGGTTCGTGCCATCCAGAAATGGCCGACGCTAACTAGTGTGGGAGAGGTTCGAAGTTTTCATGGACTTGCGAGCTTCTATCGACGTTTCATCCCACACTTCAGTAGTATTGCAGCACCCATGACTGAAGTGATCAAGAAGAATATGGAATTCCATTGGGGAGAGGCGCAAGAAAAAGCGTTTCACACACTTAAGGAGAAATTGACACATCCACCGGTACTATCTCTTCCAAACTTTTCTAAAACTTTTAAGATAGAATGTGAAGCTTCTGGTATTAGAATTGGTGCAGTGTTGATGCAAGAGATTCGGCCCATTGCCTACTTCAGTGGGAAGCATGACGGCGCCACCGCAAACTACCCGACGTATGGCAAGGAGTTGTATGCACTAGTGCGGGCATTGCAAACGTGGCAACACTATTTGTGGTCCAAGGAGTTCGTAATCCACACCGACCATGAGTCGTTGAAGAATGTGAAGAGGCAATACAAGTTGAAAAATAGACATGCCCGTTGGATGGAGTTTGTTGAGACATTTCCATACGTCATCAAGTATAAGCAAGGAAAAGAAAATGTAGTAGCTGACGCACTGTCGAGGAGGTATCCTTTACTTTCCACTTTAGATGCTAAGTTGCTTGGTTTTGAGTACATTAAGGGCATGTACATTGATGATGATGATGATGATTTTAAGAATGTGTATGTTGCATGTGAAGAATCTGGAGATGGGAAATTTTATAGGCATGACGGATATTTATTTAGAGAAAATAAATTGTGTGTGCCTAATTGTTCCATGCGTGAGCTTTTGTTGTTGGAATCACATGGGGGTGGTTTAATGGGGAATTTTGGGATAGCTAAGACTTTAGCTGCATTGAGTGAGCATTTCTTTTGGCCTCATATGAAACGTGATGTGGAACGTATGTGTGATAAGTGTGTTACATGTAGACAA
The DNA here is from genome assembly GCA_026008535.1 of Perilla frutescens. Classification (NCBI taxonomy): domain Eukaryota; kingdom Viridiplantae; phylum Streptophyta; class Magnoliopsida; order Lamiales; family Lamiaceae; genus Perilla; species Perilla frutescens. Next base: position 48,540,757 of record BRKX01000012.1, read on the forward strand.
GCTAAGTCTAGAGTCCAGCCACATGATTTATACATGCCATTGCCTATTCCTATATTGTCTTGAATAGATATATCTATGGATTTTGTGTTAGGATTGCCTAGGAGTAAACGTGGTCATGATTCTATTTTTGTGGTTGTGGATAGATTTTCTAAGATGGCACATTTTATAGCATGTTCTAAAACAAATGATGCATCCTACATGGTATTTCTGATAGAGATGCTAAGTTCTTGAGTTATTTATGGAAGACTTTGTGGTGTAACTTAGGTACGAAACTCTTGTTTTCTACAACTTGTCATCTACAGACTGACGGTCAAATGGAGGTAGTAAATAGGACTTTATCTACACTTTTGAGGGCTATAATTAAAAAGAATATCAACACTTGGAAATAATGTTTGCCACATGTTGAGTTTGCATATAATAGGTTTGTGCATTCTGCATCTCAGTTTTTACCATTTAAAGTTGCATATGGGTTTAATCCTTTAACTCCAATGGATTTAATTCATTTACCTGTGCATGAATATACTAACCTTGATGGAAAAAGGAAAGCTGATTTTGTGAGATAGATTCATGAAAGAGCTAGAGCAAACATCGAGAGACGGACTGAGCAGTATGTCGAGAAAGCCAACAAGGGGTGAAAGAGAGTCGTGTTTGAACCCGGTGAATGGGTTTGGTTACACATGCGAAAAGAGAGATTTCCGTCTCAAAGACGTTCTAAGTTGCTTCCTAGAGGGGACGAACTATTTCAAGTTGTAGAACGCATCAGTGACAATGCATACAAGTTGGACTTGCCAGGTGAGTATAAAGTGAGTTCTTCCTTTAATGTTGCTGATTTAAATCCTTTCGGTGTAGGTGACGAGTTGGATTTGAGGACAAATCCTTTTCAAGAGGAGGGGAATGATACGACCTGAGCCGAGGACATGTCCAACCCAATCAAAGTACCGTGTAATGTTCGGACATGTGCCCCAGTTTATCACAGTTGAAGCAATTGTCATTGAACTTCATCATTGGTTTATTCCCTTTATCAACTTGACCAGGACGCTTTCTCTTATTGCTATTTGATGGTCCACCACATTCTATCAAGTTAGTTTTGGCCTCGATCGGGACTCATGGCCTTGGATTTGCCTGTTGGTTATTAGCCTCAATACGAAGCTTAACCACAAGGTGTTCAAGAGTCATCTTCTTTCGTTTATGCTTGAGATAGCTCTTGAAGTCCTTCCAACACGGTGGTAGTTTTTCAATCACTACAACAACAATGAAAGCATCTGGAAGAACCATCCCTTCAGCATCAACGTCGTGCACAATAAGCTGAAGCTCTTGCACTTGATTCATCACTGATCGGGTGTCCACCATTTTTGTAATCAAGGAACTTTGCCACCACGAACTTTTTAGTTCCGACATCCTTCGTTTTGTACTTCTTCTCTAAAGCATCCCATAGTTCTTTTGCACTAGTTACATTTGCATATACATAATATAACTATCAACTAGGCCATTCAGAATGTAATTTTTACATAAGAAATCTCTATTGATTCATTAATTGTACAACGTTCGGTTGTTGACATCCGACTCATCCTCTGTAATGACTGGAGTGCCTTCTTTGACATGGGCTGCGACTCCCAATGTGGTCAGGTAGAAGAGCATCTTCTGCTGCAACATCTTGAAGTCCAGATCAGAGAACTTTTCCTGCTTCTCAGCTTGGCCATGAGGAATGGTCCTAGTGGGGGATGCAGATGCAGTTGATGAAGTCGTCATTCCAAAGAAAAGGTAATTGTTGTTTTACTATTTGTCTTACGATTATTATACACAATTAGTGTGATTCTGGATTACACAAATCTGAAGTACAAAGAAAGGAAATGAGTAGAAAACAAATGCAAAAACTGTATTGAACCAAAGCAAACAAACTGGAATCTGCAGAATTCCGGCAAGCCGACAAGTAGAAAATAAATGCAGAAATTGTATTGAACCAAAGTAAACAAACTGGAATCTGCAGAATTCTGGCAAGCTGAGTCATTCCGGAAAGCCGAGTCGATGGGACATCTCTCCGCAAGATAAATACGTCCCGGCTATTTGTCTTTTCAGCAGTAGCACCACAGTTCCGGCAAACTAGACAACGTCGGATTGGGAAGCAAACATGAATGGAGTATGCTTAGGTATGAGAGTGAATGTATGAGAACCTTTCAGCATACAGAAATGTCCTATTATAGGCACCATTCCACCCTAGGGGACAGCTAGGGTTTGGGGCATTCAATCTCTACGGCTGTACCACCACAGTTCCAGTGAACTAGACAACGTCGGATTGGGGCATCCAAGATCTATTCTACCCTAGGGGACAAAGCTAGGGTTTGGGGCATTCATCTCTATTTCACCCTAAGGGACAACTAGGGTTTGGGGCATTCAATCCCAGGTGTTGCAACCTCCAAGGATTACAACCTTGCCATCAAGGCCTTCGGCCAGGCCCTGTTAGCCCATTCAATCCCCGGTGGTGTAATTTCCAGAGGTTAAAGCCTTGCCATCAAGGCCTTCGGCCAGGCCCCGTTAGCCCATGTACGCCCAATGTAGGAATGTCTTATAAAGCCATCAAGGCCTTCGACCAGGCCCCATTACCCCTATTTAATCCCAGGTGGTGTAATCTCCAGGGGTTACAACCTTGCCATCAAGGCCTTCGGCCAGGCCCCGTTAGCCCACGTATGCCTGGAATGTCCTATAAAACCCCGTTAGCCCACATACGCCCAATGCAGGAATGTCCTATTTATAGGCAGGCCCGGTTAGCCCACGTACACCCAAAGTTCAATTGCCAAGATCCAAGTCTGAGGACGAGGCGGAGCCCGAGCATAGGCGGGCGCGCGCGTGTGGGCTCATGACCCACATCCTTGTGCACTTTAGATATTACACTTAAGTGTTAAAATATTTAAATACACTTGTTAACTAGGTTGAGAAATCAATGCGGAATCATTAAATGCGCCTTAAGCACATTTTCCTACACACCATAAATGCTCAATCGTGTGACCTATTTCACCAATTAATTTTTCACTCAGCGAAAATCGAATTTGAGAAAAATAAAAATACTACGATTATCTACTACAAACATACAACAATCGTACGATATTTAATTCCTCCAAAATTAAATAACTGGTCACCAAAAATCGGATAAAATGAGTCACAGCTCAATTTATTATATCCAATTTTCCAACAATGATTTCTATTTGTTCTCCCGATTTTCTAATGAGGGAGATAGTTCACATGAGCTCAAAAATGGGTCAAATAATAAATTTTAGTTTCAAGACTTTGACCTAAAAAAAAATCACTTTCGGACCTCATAGAAATAATTTGAGATAGGAAAATATAATTTGAAATCATCCCAACTTGACTTTTATATGAAGTTATTTAATGACATGAATTTACGTTAAGGCATTAATGTCACATAAACATATAAACATATAAGATCTAAGATTTGACTTATAAGAATCATGACAATAAATAAGTCATTTGAGCCAACATACTTAGGAAAGAGGTAACGATCAATTTAAAGTGTTTTGGATCGTTACATAAAAACGTAACTTCCCTTAAATTATTATCAATGTTTCCTGGTTCCGTAGTGTTTTTTTCAATTTAAGTTTTGTCGTAAAAGCAGTACTTTATCTCCAAATTTAATTATTTTGCACCTTATTTGGCTTTCTTGATTTTGTCCTATGTCAATTTTTTAAAGGGAGTTTCTAAATGCACCACCTATTTTACTTTTTGCACCACTAAATAATTAAATAAAAAATAAAATAAATATGAAATAACTTATTTACCCTTTTATTATTTATTTGCACTACCATAAAAAAAAAATCTCTCATCCCTGCTTCTTCTTCTTCACCCGTCTGCAACCACTTGAAATCCTCTAGTCCCAATTTATGTGTGCCAACCGTGTGCTACACCTCAAAATTATTACCTTTTCTTTTTTTTTTCTTCAATTTTAATTTCTTTTGATTTAGTATAATTTTACATTATTATTTAGGGTTTATTCCACCCAATTAGGGTTTATAATTATCTTTTAATATTTAATTTTTATTTTTTAGTTAATATAATTGATTTTTGGGGTTGATTATTTCAAAATTAGGGTATATAATTTTTTAAAATTTTAATTTTTTTGCAATAAATATTAATTATGATTAGTTATGATAAAATAAATTTTATTTTTATAAAAAATATTATTAACAATATATAATTTTAATGGTGGCACACGGTTGACACACACAAGTGGGACTAGAGGATCTCTACTCGTCTGCAACCCCCCACCCCCATCTTGCCACCATGGCCCTCAACCCCAGACCACCATCGCCGCCGCCACGATAGGTAAATAACTATACAAAGCAAAACCTTAAGACGGCTCCACCGGCGTCCGCCGCCATCCCTGCTGCCCTCGACTGCTGGAACCCATTGCTTGCCGACATATTCACGGCGAGGAGGCTGCTAGCGTTGTAGCCGCTGCCGCCGTCGAACGCCCTGATCATCTGCTGGTTGGTGACGGGGAAGAGCTGGTGGTGGAAGTGGTGGTGGTCGCGCGAGGCTGTGGCGGCGCCATCGAGCAGGTTGATCCCTTGGTGGTGGTGGTGGTGGTGGAGGAGGCCGAGGTTCTGGTACTTGGAGAGCTCGGATTTGGCGCAGTTGAGGTCCATCTGCAGCTGGCGGAGCTGGTACTGAAGGAGCGAGATGACGCCGACGCATCCGTAGACTGGGTTGCGGAGGCGCATGTCCGCCTCGTAGGCGAGGGAGTTGATGGCGTCTTCGAGCTGGTGCGGCTGCAGTTATTCTGATGGTGGTGCTCGTTGTTGGAATTGCTGAACTGAGAGAGTATGGAGGATGAGAATGGTGGTGTCGGTGGTTGGGCCTGGAGGGAGGATGGCGACCGAAGGATTTCAGTCTTTTTTTTTTTTTTTAAATTGATTTTTTAAAATAAATACATATTTTAGATGGAAGGGCATTATTGTCAATATTAGTGGTGCAAAGAGTAAATATAGTAGTACATAGAGTAGATGTGGTGCAAAGAGCAAAATTTGTGGTGCATTTAGAAACTCCCTTTTTTAAATCCAACTAGTAGAAAATATTGGCCCTGGATGTGGTTTGATTGTGCATACATTCCTAACACTCTCATTCATCACAAAATGATATTTAATCAGTTAAAAAGATGCAAAATATGAGGTAGAACAACCTTTTTTTTCATTGTTCAGCTACAACATCAGGTAAGCACCACATATATCATCAACCTCATGTGTTTCATGCTTTATTTTATTATCTTCTTCCAAAGCAACCAATTTTAATCACATATAATTCATGTAGTGTAAAAATCACAAAAATTATAAATAAAGAAAAACAAAGAAATAGATAAAATAATGGTCTGGTATATTATGCAGCAACTACGTAATAGGAGAATTAAGGCCCTCCTGCGAAGACAGTGAGATGACATTATGATGCCTCTTGGACGGTCGAGATGTGGTCCTTCGCAGCGAGGGACGACGTCGTTCCTTGAGATGGTATGCAGTTCTCTTGGCATAGAGTGAGTGGAAAAACGGCGCTGCTCTCTCTTTCAACTTGAGAATCACAAAGAAGAGGAATCGATACACTATGATCAGTGCATACACTGCAAATAAATCCCACCATTTTGAATGATCCAATGACAACCCAAACATCTTTGTTAGGACATACTCCCCTGTTATTTTCGGATCACCCGGGAACAACGGGTCGAACACGAGCCCGAGCATGTCGTTCTTGTACCCTCCCTGCGTTCTTTAATGTTAGCATTCATTTCATTTCCATGACTTTGCTCTAAACACATAGAGCAAAGACTGGCTGTGAGAGGAGCGTTTACTTTGGCTGATTAATTTAATCTGGCCATCTCATATTTTGATAGATTAAACAATGTTGACCTTGTAAATCTAATCTATCAACCAAAGTAAAAAAACGCCCTCTAGAGGAACTTGAAAAGAAGAAAACTACCTGCAAGGACCACGCCCCGTACCCAATGAACGAGACGGGATAGCGCCAAAATGGCTTGGGGAGATCGGGGAGCAGACGGAAGAAGCCGGCAGTCATCATCATAATCCCCTGCAAGAAAATGACGCAATACATGATAAGGGAAGGGAGAGATGAGTGTATATATATATATAGAATTTTGATCAAATGAGGAATAGTGCTTAGTGTAAACGTAAAAACCAACTTGTTTACTGTATTTAGGTGCTATTTTTTCTAATACTTTTCTTATAGCACCAAAATACAATAAGAAAAGTACTAAAATTACAGTTAACAAGTCGGTTTTCACGTTTATACAGGAAGCGCAATCCTACTATATGTGCGCGCGCGCAGGCGCATAAAATTGGATGTTTCATATTACTTACAAGAACACCAGCCCCAGCTATGATCCCCATCAGGAAGTTAGGGACTAATGAAGCTACAATCATCATGACACTCTCCACCATTGCAATGCATCCAAACAAATTGAGGCAGAAGAAGGCGTAACGCGAGAAATCGGAGCGATATTTGACCATGAAAAACGTTATTGTTCCACTGATAGCCGAGATCGCAAGCAAGAATGGGAAGGAAGAAAAGAAGTTGGACAATATGAACACTGCTACGCCATAGTAACCATTTAGCCTCTCTCGATAAAACACCTATATATTTATTTGCAAAGAATGAATTACGATCATACAATTAATGAAATGTCATCAAGATTTTGTCGATGTAACTAGTTACCTTCATTTCCTCTACAAATGATGGAAATCCCCCGATGGACATGAAAGTCATGTAGCCCGTAACGAAGCCACCACAGGCGCCCCTAGCTAATATCGCGGTGTAGCTCGTTCCAACGTCGTAGAACAGAGTTCCAACACAGAGAGAAACAATGGTATATATCACTATCCGAGACCAGTAATATCCAATATCTCTAGACATGTTCAAGAACGATCTCTGTGTCAATGTCGTTAGCTGCTTCCACCAACTAGCTTGGCTTCCTTTTATTGCTGTAATGTCTAGGCTTCGCTGAAATTCATCACTTATTAATTAATTTCATATGTATATTGCCACATATATTTTAACATGCAAAATGAATTTATATTAAAAATGAACAAATTAAACTTACGACAATGGAGACTTCCTGCATCCTTAATCTTGCCTTTCTTGCATACTCTGAGTGCCTATATTTTTCAAGAAGAGTTGCTCTGATATCTGCTGTCGCCATATTCATCAAAGGATCCAATTTTTTGTCGGTTTCCTGTCGTTTCAAGGAGGAACAAGACATGTTTCTTTAGTCTATAAATATCAAATGAAATAGCGTACATAAAAATATCAACTATGATGAGCCTTGCCCGTGAGCGTAGCCAAATTTTGGCCGAACAACGCATATCATGTGTTGTTATTTTCGTAGTATTTTTCCCTTGTTTTCTAACATGCATCAATTTTACTCATTGGCAAGATAGAAAAGAAAAAAGACTGGTAATATGATTCATACACGGAGTCTTTGTGAGCCTTTCAGCGTCGTTGTCACAATGTCGAAGTCTGAGTTAATGCAACGCAGGAAATGATCGGAGGGATTTCGCCTACTCGGACAGGGAAATCCTGATTCGGCAAAAAACTGAAGATCAAAATGGAGAAGATTAGACTTGAAACGAGGTTGTTTAGAATTTTCACGGATATAGAACGTGAAAGATGAAAATTATCAACTGATAGAAAAATACCTGTATCCCTGTCTTAGCTTCTCCAAAGTAAACTGTTTCACCGCCAGATAGCAAATAAAGATCATCAAAGAGAGCAAAAACTTCGCTACTAGGTTGATGGATGGAGGAGATAATAGTCCTTCCATCTCGAGCAAGGTTCTTGATCGATTGGATGACGAAGAAGGCTGCTGCAGAGTCGAGGCCACTGGTAGGTTCATCGAGAAACATTATGCAAGGCCGTGTGAGAATCTCAAGGGCAATGCTCACTCGTTTCTTCTCTCCTCCACTTATGCCTCTCATCTGCCAGTTACCTATCTGCCGATCAGCACAGTCTTGAAGCCCCATTTCCATTATAGTCCCCTCCACGATTTCTCTGATCCGACGCGCAGTCAGGGAGCTTGGAAGCCTCAAATGAGCAGAGTAAATCAGTGTTTCTCTCACTGTGAGAGTCCCCAGCAATACATCTTCTTGTGTCACATAGGCCTAATATTGAATCACAAAAATATGCATTCAAATGTAATGTTTAATTCTCTATATCATCATCTCCAGCTAGGAATTATTTAAATGTGATGGTTGAACCATGGTCGATGAGATACTTACCACGACACCATAATCGAGCCTTCGTTTTTTCCCGTTGAGAAGAATGTTTCCAGACATGACAACGTTTCTTGACAGTCTACCTGTTTGATCAAATTGAATTGTTAGTACAGAATGAACTGAACAAGAGATATATAGATAACTTTGTGAATGAAACAATCTGCAGTTTTGTTACTTCTCTACAATGCATACCGCAGAAAGATCAACGAATATAAGAGAGATTAAATTAAATTTGTGGATCAATATAAAAATCATTTTTCTCTAGTACTAATTATAAGTGCAGTTTAAATTTTCTTACTATGTTTCTTAGCAAGCATCAGACACCAACAATTTGACTTTCAATCAATGTACATTCACAAAATGCAGTTTGGCCAAAGTACAGAAAAACACACACACACACAAACACTATCATTTTGGTCCTTTATAATTGTACCTCAACTCAAAATAAATGTATACGCCATGCAATTCCAGAAACATCAAAGTAATACAACTCTTTAATGGATAAAAAGGGTACATGCATAGAGATAAATTTATCCCCTTAATCTTACAAATTTCATCATGGATCCTGTGAAAACATTAAACCGAAGAAACAAAAGAACTCCGAAACAATACTAGTACGGTAAAAAAATATATTGATTTGACTCATCAAAAGAAAGAGTAAATTATACTTTTGGTCCCCTAAGAATATGGTCAAAACACTTTTAGTTCCAAAATGTACAGTTTTGGCCTCAAATTTAATTTTTTCAACACTTTTAGTTCCACAATTTAAATTTTAACATTTTTAGTCCCAAAAACTAACAGAATGTACTTAACATCCGTCTCTATCTCCCGACTAAATATTGTTACATAAATTTTTGCATTTCTCTTATGAGTTCCATGATCGGACACACTGGCGGATACAGGGGTGGGCAGAGGGGGCAGCTGCCCCCTCCAACTTTTTTTCAATTTTTTTTTTATATATAGTTTTAAATTTTGCAATTTTTTTTACATATAGTTACTAAATAAAATTGAGAGAAGTTCATATTTTACCCCCCTAATTAATTTTTTTTTTACTAAAGTATAAAATTATGTTGAGTTTGATACATATTTTTTTATATGGAATACATATTGTTTATTTATTCTAATTTATTTTAATTTATACTCCGTATTAATTGTGATTAAATGTCAATATTTTTTAATTAAACTTTTTTCTATTTTTATGTAGAATGTAGAGATGTTTTAAAATAAGATCGAATTTTGAATTTAAGTTATGATTTTTGAATGTTACATATTAGTTTACATTATTAAAATTAAAAAAAAATTAAAAGTGTGGACTGTTGTCAACTCTTGGAATAAGAAAAATATATAGTGCATTACTAAAATAATATTATGTCTCAACCATGTAAATAAATCTGAAAGTCAGTTGCTCCATCATATATTAGTGTCGCCCTAAAAAAAAATTTATCTCTGTCATATAAAAATTTCGCCCCCCCTAAAAAAATTTCTGGATCCGCCACTGATCGGACATAATATTGTTAATTCAATAAATTTTGCATTTCTTTTATGAGTAAATTACACTTTTATTGAATTAACAATATTATATCCGATCATGGAACGAGGGATGATATAATTCACTAAATTAATCTCATAATTTTTGGTGGACTTGTCACGTAACATCCATACAGATTCCACATAGTGACCATAATATTTTTTTTTTTCTTAAAAAAAAAAATATTTGATGAGAATTTAAAGAGAAGCACCACAAGATTTAACATTATAGTGTGGAATAGGAAATTTCAACCATATGAAAATTAATTAAAACTAAAATATAATTTAAAAGAAAAAATATCTTGTGCCGAAATATCGAGTCCTTATTCAACAACTTTTTCAAGCTAATTAATTAGCGTAGCATGTTTTAACGCAACTACCTACTCCTAACTAATTAATTTGACGCGTTTGTTTCCACATAAATTCATACAACTATATAGATGACTTTATTATTAACAGCCTTTTTAATTTCATTAAAGAGTTTAAAACGCCTTTATCGTTCACGTAAAACATCTTCCTATCCTTTTTTATTTAGTTGGGAGATAGAGACCGTGGATCTTGAACTCGACATGCCTCCCTTTTATTCAAAGGTCGTCACTTTACATCCCCAACAACAAACATCTTCCTATGTTTGAGTACTGTTATTTCTTTTCCCAGAAAAATTTTATTAAACATATAAGCTTCTCATATTCTAGATCATATGATAATCAGAGTATTTAAAAGAATACTTATATATTCCAGAAAAAAAAAATAAGGTTTCATATTTATATAGCGTTGTGACACTAGAATATTATTACAGATCATACTTAAACCTATTATACTAATTACGATGGTAGATAGTTAATTAATTAGGTGGATATCAACCATTAAATTTTTGCCTTTGTCGAACTAGACACACTAATGTTAGACAGCCCTTTTATAGTAGATTTAATTCTAAAAAAAGTTCAAAATTTTGCCCAAATTTTTATTTTGGTCACTTAAAAAATTGTCGCTTAGTAATCAGGTGCAGTTTTGGCCATTTCTAAGATTCGGGAAAAAAAAAAGAAAGAAAAAAGAACCCTGAGTGACGCATTCCCTATGTAGTAATGAAGATTTTACGGTGGATTAGATAGTAACGAACTGCGGATAATTAATTATTGATCATAGTGAATTGTCAAAAATATAGCTAAATTGATCTAGAAAAAAAAAAAAGCAATTCAGTCTCACTTTTGGAACTTTAAATTATGAAATCTTTATAATAATATATAAATTTGAAGAATCGAATTCAATGAAAATAAAGTCTAAATTAAAAAGAATTAAATTCGAAAATAAATAAAACTTGAATAATTCGAAGAGGAGTATAACCTGCCAATGCATCAAGAAGGGTGGACTTGCCGGATCCAGAAGGACCCATAATCGCCATGATCCGACCCGGTTCAGCATACCCGTTTAGCCCATGAAGCAACTTCCTAGTTTGCCCCTGTCCAAAATTCGGCAGCACCACCGTGAGATCCTCCCAAACCAAGTATGCTTGGTCACCACTCCGCGGCAGCACCGCCGTCTCAATATCAGCACCGCCACCAGTTCCGGTGCCGGTGGGCCCGGCAACCTCCGCCTCTATTTCCATATTATGCAACAAGAAATCCAAGGCTAGCCGTGGGTAGTTTGTAATAACAACTGATTTACCTTCCAAAACTAACTACTTTTACCCAAACAGCATCTCCATCTAGGCTATGATTGCATTTGTTGATAGAGAAAAGAAAGAGCGTATATTTATATGCATATTAATGGGTGTTTAATGGTGGGAGTTAAATCGGTGGCAGACGGCAGTTTAAAGTTGTAGTAGCTAGGAACGTATGAGGTTTGAGTTTTTGAGTGTAGAGAGAGAAAGGGACAGGTGGGAAATGAGATTGAGATGTAGAGAAGAGAATTGAACTCGATGAATTAATGAATGGGGTCCGTCCAAACTAAATGGTTTGCAGTTGCATTCATAATTATAGGTTTCCAGCCAAAACTCTATTTTGAATTGTTGTCGAATTATATATGTCAAATTAATGCCGTCACAGCTGCGTCTATAACTATTAGTAATAGCTACTAGGTGCCCACGCAGATTTCTTCATTTTCTAATCCATATAATGTATTATGTGCAATATGGGTGTAAGAAAATTGATGAGTTAATTATAAGATGGGGCTTCATTAATTAATACTTATTATCAATTTTCAGTCCCACGCTCGCCTTTTAAGTAATTGATAAAAATGCACCAATCTTTAATAAATAATAATTAATTTAATATATGAACTTTTAAACTTACCACAATATAGCTTTGGATCAATTTTTAGGCCTTGAATATTTACTTTCAAAATGTAAGAGTGCTTCAACTTTAAATATTTACCTTTTTCCAATTTCCAAGTTGTAGGATATTTTAAAACATTTGTGGCATTTTTGTGTGAGTATTGAACTATTGAGTATCTTTGTGATATTGCGATCATTTGATCATGTATGTAATTGAATTAGGGAATATTTTATTGTCGTTTAATTAATTTATCGTGTGTTATTTATTGAGTTACGGTATTATTTTCATTTAAATAAAAAACATTGAAAATTCTGTAAAATCAAAAATCAAACCAAACGAACCAAATAATTATGGTCCAGGCATGTTCGATTATATCAATTACTTTAGTTGATTCATTTTTCATTTTTTCTAATAATTTCGGTATAAAATTTTGTTGGTTCGGTTTGATTTTGTACTAAACCAACCATGCACACCCCTATATACAAAAATTAAAATATAAACCCTAAAAATTGAAAAATAAACCTTAAAATTTAAAGCAAAAAACCGTAAAATATTAAAAATTAAAATTTATAAATCTTAAAAAATAATATAAATTCAAAATTTTAACTATTTTAAAACTAATAAAACAAGTCTAAATTGAAAAATGAACCCTAAAACCATGAAAAATAAATATTTAAGCTCTAAAAATAAATCTAAACCCTAAAAATAGAAATATATAAATTCTAAACAAATTATAGAATAAATTATAAAATTAAAGTACCTAAAATTTAATAAAATAAAAACATAGACATAAAAAATAATAATAATGAAAGAATAGACATGGAATTATCAAAGTAAGAAAAGACAATTAACAATTGGTTTCGTTATTTAGAATTAAGTTATATGAGAAATTGTAAACTAGGGGTTTGAAAATATTTAATCAATTTGAGGGAATCTAGTGCAAGGCTGTCTTACAGAGCAAAACTCATAAGACGGATTAAAATTTGAATTCTAACATAATCAAATACTAGTAAAATTGAATTTTGACCCGTCTTTCGAATTTTGACCTATAAAATGGTCTCATACTGATGAGTATGGGATGAACTTTGGCAAGCTAAATCCGGAGTTGCAGCTACGTGGTCCAGTGACGCGACTTAGAGCCAAGAAGCTGCAAGGCTACCTTCAGTATTTCATTGGAAAGAAGCTCGAGGAAGAATTGATGGTTCGAAGTAGCCCCAAGCTGATTATTATGCTTTCAATACAAGATGAAGATGAAGAGGCCTAGATGGAGTTAGTGCATATTTTATTTAATTTAATAAGACTATTTTTAGTTGTGGATTTTATTTAATTTGAAGCCCAAAATTAATGTTAGGTGAATTGGGCCTTTAGCTTGTTTTCTTTTATTTTTTTGAAATTATTAAGCCCATTAACTTAATGATTTCATTTTTCCTTAGGTTAGTATTTATGCACTTTTCAAACCCTGAATTAGACAGATTGGATTTGATAAAAAAAACGCATTGTCGTTCATCCCGTCTAAAAAACACACATATCGATAGTTCTTGGTAGGGTTTGTGAATTGGCACCTACAAACTCGAAATCAAAAGATTCGTTCGTGCATCCAGTAGTGTACGGGTTGATCTGCCATGAAGTTCTACTCCATACTCGCGTTTCGGATTCTCGTAGATCCGGGATTCATTTCGGGTAAGCTTCTTGTATTCATTTCATTTCCATTCGCCTCCACATCGTTTACCATCACCACCACACCTCCATACACATCCCACACCATCCACCACGTTGTCACCATCGTCTATATTCAACCACAAGTCCAGATTTTAGATATACCATCCAATCGAGTCGTAAATCGCCTAAAAATCACCACCGAGCCATCTCCCAATATATACGTGTGTTTTGTCTGATTTTTGGATATGTTATTCCTGCTATATATTTATGCTTTGTCCAAAATTTGAGCGTAATCCGACTTCAATTGCTAGGTCAATTGACTAGGTCAAGAATTAGGGTTCTTCGGATTGAAATTGGGGATTTTTGTGTTATCTTGGATTTTAATTCGAAAATTGCTTTGAGATCAATTTATTTAAGTTAATTATTTGTTATCGTTTAGTTTGTTGTTGGATTGAATCATTTGTCAAGTTGACGTGTGTTCGATTCGATAAGCTTCCGCATCGTATTGGTTACATCGTACTTTTTGGTATCAGAGCCACGTCAACTTCGGTTGGTCGTGGTTCAATCCAAATTGGTGTGTGATACATTAAGGGCAAGAGTATCGATCATTTAAAAAAATCGTTAAAAAAAAGAGAGCATAAAATTCGATAAAAAAAAAGAGAGTAGAAAATTCGACAAAAAAAAAAGAATTTGATCAAGCCCTATTGTGTTACTGTGCTATTGTTGAGTTTCTTGAGTTTGCTTATTCTTGTTGGTTTTTGTTGGTTTTGGGTAGCTAGTAATTCTGTTGCTTTGTGTCGTGTCGCATTTTGCCGTTCTTCGTCGTATAGCGATTGGGGACGTCATCTTGCATTGTTGGGTGTCCATATTTTTGTACACAGTGTTCATTATCTAGGAGGGAATTAGAGTTTGGTGTCTTTAGTTTGGTTAGGATTGGTTTTGTGAGTTTCCTCGTTGGTTTGGGTTTGGTTTCTGTTTCCTAGTTTGTTTGGTTTCTGTTTCTTTGTTGGAATATTGCTCTTGTTTTGGAATAATAATTATTCAAAAGTCATCCATCTTCCATCCTACAATTCCCAGTTTCCATCACACAAGCCACCAAGCCTCTAGCCGACTCCATACACTATCCGTCGATTTTCAGCAGATTTTGCTTCCGAACTCTGATTTTCGTCCATAATACCATTTCGGAAACGGAACAACGAGCCGAATCGAACTCAATGCTTTGCGATGATGTATGTGTATTTTTGGCCAAATTCGGCCATCTTCAAGGTGAAATTATCCGGTGAATATTTTCTGGTTTTGTCGTTCCTTCCAATTTCCTGTCCTTCCCATCCCTATAGCCAAGACAACCACTTTCCAGCTATATTCCCACATCCTAGCTGTGGTTTACCTGAACTTGCAGTAACTTTGTGGCATTTTCTCTACTCGAGCATTCTTGGAGTCAAGTTCGAGCTCTTGACTAGAGTTGGAGGAGCTAACCGCAGCTTTATCGGAACAACAGAGATAGTGGGATTCCAACATCTACAGAGTGCAGAAATTTGAGTGATAAACACGAGAGAAGAAAAAAGAAAAGTAGAAAAAAAGTGAGGTCCTATTTACCTTTTTGCTTTCTTCTGGTTTTTTTGTTTTGTTTTGCAGGTCTACACGATGATGTCCGGAGACGGAAATAATAAGAAGACTGATAAGTCATCCGCTGCACCGAACACTCCTTCAGATTCGTCCTCATCGGATCAATGGGATGCTCAGTTCCATTACAAAGCCATGTCTCAGTATTTTGAGAGACGCAGTCAGTTATTGGAGGACAAGCTAGAAGATTCATTAGCCAAAGTGATGGCGCAGCTCGAGCTGATCAATGTTCGACCTCCCTTATCGCCAGCAGTAATAAGGCCAGCCAGTTCAGAATGAGACATCACCTCGCCATATGGAGGTCCCCATAGATGAGACCTATGTGTATGCAGAGCGAGCCCGAGCCAATGCTAGGGCACAGCAACCAGTGCAACGTCATCAACCGCCGGTGCAAGAGGTCTATCATGATTATCGTGATGCAGAAAATGACTATGGTGACTTTGCAGAGGAGTCAGAGGCTGGGTTTGAGCCTTATCAGAGACGTGATCGACCCCGACAGCCTTATAGGCATGCAACCCGCGCCTATCCACCTTTCCAACCCCGACGTGCCGATCCTGACGGCTTGTTAAACAACATCAAAACAAGCGTACCGGCATTTGAGGGATTGCATGATCCTGACCTATACCTCGACTGGGAGAGGAAGGTCAACAAGATTTTTGAGTGTTATGACTTTCCCGAGATGAAGAAAGTGCAACTGGCTTCGATGGAGTTCACAGGGTATGCAGCTAGTTGGTGGGAGAACATCCAGAACCGCCGCCGTCGAGACAGATACCCGCCTATCGACTCATGGCAAGAAATGAAAGATGTGATGAGGGGCCGATTTATTCCTATTAACTATGAACGGGAATTGGAGCGTCGACTGAGCCAGATTCGCCAGGGTACTCGGCCTATTGAGGAGTACCATAAGGAGTTAGAGACTGCGATGAACCGAGTTGGCAAGGAAGAGACACTGATAGCTACAATCAATCGGTACATCGAAGGCATGCACCCAGACATTGCTTGTGAAGTCGAGCTAAAGGACTTCACCAGTATTGAGGCCATGATTCACTATGCCTCGATAGTCGAGCGGCAGCTTAAAGAGGGACGCCGACGTTCTTCTCATTCTGTGCCAGCAAGGACACCATGGGTTCGAGGCGAGTCTTCTATACCTAGGACAGCCCCTCCACATCCTCAAGGCCAGAACTCACAACCCGCTCACCGTTATGAGCAGACAGCTCCACAGCCTACCCGTAGACCTGAGCACAGTTCGTCTGTACCGAACTGGAATAATCAGAGTCATCCGGTACAGTCGAATCAGCCACAAGGTAGCACACTAGGAAGGGCACGTGACATGTAATGTCACAAGTGCCGAGGATGGGGACACTTTCAAGCTCAGTGTCCGAATAGGCAAGTTCTTTTCCTTTTAGAGCAGAATGAGCTGGAGTCAGCAAGTGAGGAGGAACTCGATGAAGTTGAGACAGCAGGGGACGATCCACAGTCCCGAGATGGTCCATTAGTGGACGAAATTGATGATGAGAAGCCGGATCCAGCCCATGTCAGCCTTGTTTCGATCCGAGCTCTGAGCTTGATTCGGGAGGAGGATCAGAATGACCAGTGCGAGAACATCTTCTACGCGCACTGCTCGATCCGAGACAATATATGCTCGCTCATCATCGACAGTGGAAGTGTTGTGAATGCGATCAACCAGTATGCAGTGGGAAAACTGAACCTGGTTCCACAGAAGCACCCCAAGCCGTACCACTTGCAGTGGCTGACTGACCAAGGAGAAATCCGTGTAGGATATCAAGTAAGTGTTACTTTCTCTATTGGTCATTTTGTTGATATTGTGCTTTGTGATGTCATTCCTATGGAGGCATCGCATATTCTGCTTGGTCGTCCGTGGCAATTTGACAGGAAGACTATTCATGATGGGTTTGCTAACACATATACGGTGACCCAAGATGAACGGACCACCCGATTATGGCCACTGACACCTAAGGATGTCAATGAAGATCAAAGGAGAATACAGGAGAAGTTTAAGGAGGAGAAGGAGAAAGACAAACGGATCGAGAGCAAGTTTTCAGTTCCAGCTGGCCAATCGATGGCCGACCCTAAGACCTCTAATGGGATGGCGTCAGCTTCCAAGGGGGCCACCAAGGCTGCCCATTTGGCCATCTCGTCGCCCTCCAGTGCCGACAATTCCGATCATGTGCACCGAAATTTATTTATTAGTGCAAAGGGGGTTCAAAAAATAATCAAAGCTGGTAAGCCTATCGTTCTAGTTAATTTTAAGGCTTATAATACTCCTGATATTGTTGTTCCTTCTATTTTGCAGCCGTTGATGGAGGAGTTCCAGGACGTGTTTCCTGAGGAGATTCCGAGTGGTCTGCCGCCAATTCGAGGAATTGAGCACCAGATCGACTTCCAGCCAGGATCAGTCCTACCAAACAGACTAGTATACCGTACTAGTCCCGAGGAGACTAAGGAGATTGACCGTCAGGTCAAGGAGTTGCTGGAGAAGAAGCAGATTAGAGAGAGCCTGTCATCCTGTGCCGTGCCCGTGATACTCGTACCCAAGAAGAACAACGAGTGGTGTATGTGCATGGACTGTCGGGCCATAAACAAAATAACGATAAAGTATCACTTCCCTATTCCCTGTTTAGATGATATGTTGGATGAGTTGTCTGGAGCGTCTATTTTCTCTAAAATTGATTTACGTTCTGGATATTTTCAAGTCCGTATGAGTGAGGGAGATGAATGGAAGACTGCGTTCAAGACGAAGCATGGATTGTACGAATGGCTTGTCATGCCATTTGGACTTACCAATGCCCCTAGTACTTTCATGCGTCTCATGAACCACGTCTTGAGGGATGTGATTGGGAAGTATGTGGTTGGGTATTTATATGACATCCTCATTTATAGTACTTGCATTTCTGAGCATGTTAGACATCTTAGGTGAGTCTTTGAATTGCTGCGTGATGCAAAGTTGTATACCAATTCATCTAAATGTACTTTTTGCATGAATAAGGCCGTCTTTCTTGGTTTTGTGGTGAGTAGTAGAAGAGTTGAGGTAGACAGATTGAAGGTTAAGGCCATCAAGGAGTGGCCCACGCCTAAGACCTGTGCAGAGGTTTGGTTTTTTCATGGATTGGCTGGATTTTATCGTCATTTTGTACGGGATTTTTCCACTATAGCCGCCCCTTTGACCGAACTAAGCAAGAAAGATAGGAAGTTGGAGTGGGGCAAAGCCCAAGAGCATGCTTTTACATTGTTGAAGTCTAAATTGTGTAATGCTCCTATTTTGGTTTTGCCTGACTTTAACAAGATGTTTGAGATTGAGTGCGATGCCTCCGGCATAGGCATTGACGCTGTGTTGATGTAGGAAAGGAAGCCAGTCACGTTTTTCAGCGAGAAGCTCAATGGTGCAGCTTTGAGATATTCCACCTATGATAAGGAGCTACATGCACTGAAGAGGTCTTTGGAGACTTGGCAACATTACCTGCGACCAAAGGAGTTCATGATTCACACTGATCATGAGTCCCTGAAACACCTGAAGGGACAGAAAAGTTTGAATGCGCGTCATGCCAGATGGGTGGAGTTCATCGAATCCTTCCCATATGTGATCAAGTACAAGAAGGGAGAAGAGAATGTGGTTGCCGATGCACTTTCCTGAAGGTACGCGCTTGTTTCTGTTTTACACACACAATGTTTGGGTTTTGAGCACATTAAGAGTTTTTATGCATCTGATCATTTCTTTGGACCCATATTCGAGTCTTGTGTTGGAAAGTCTAGGGCCATTAATTCTTTCTATATTGTTGATGGATTTTTGTTTAAAGATGCTAAACTGTGTGTACCTGATTGTTCTATGCGGGAGTCGTTCATATTAGAGTCGCATACAGGGGTCTCATGGGTCATTTTGGTGTTAACAAAATGTTAAGTCTCTTGCATGAGCATTTCTATTGGCCTCGCATGAAACGTGATGTAGAGAGAGTCTATGCTAGGTGCATAACTTGTAGAAAGGCTAAATCCACGTCTAGTCCTTTTGGCTTGTACACGCCATTGCCGGCGCCTACTTCACCTTGGGTAGACATTTCCATGGACTTTATCTTGGGTTTGCCTAGGTCTAAAACTGGTAAAGACTCTGTTTTTGTGGTTATAGATCGTTTTTCTAAGATGTCTCATTTTATTGCATGCAAAAGGACTGATGATGCTGTGAACATTGCTAATCTTTTCTTTCGTGAGGTCATCCGTTTGCATGGTCTCCCTAGAACCATTGTGTCTGATAGGGATTCAAAGTTTTTGGGGCATTTTTGGAGAGTCTTGTGGGGAAGTTGGGTACGAAGCTTCTGTTTTCTACTACATGTCATCCGCAGACGGATGGTCAAACTGAGGTAGTCAATAGGACGCTTGGTACTTTACTTCGTGCATTAGTTAAGAATAATTTGAAATCGTGGGAAGAATGTTTGCCTTTTGCTGAGTTTGCTTATAATAGAGTTGTGCATTCTTCTACGAATATGTCACCTTTTGAGGTTGTGTATGGTTTTAATCCGTTGACTCCAACGGATCTGTTACCTTTGCCTATTGACCATTTCTCGAGTGTGTAAGGTGTTCGAAGAGCTGAACAGGTACGAGAGATGCATGAGAAGGTGAAGGCAAGGATTGAGCTCCAAGGCGTGCGGAATGCCAACAAGGCAAACTCATATCGCGAACAAGTGATTTTCAAGCCCAGCGATAAAGTTTGGGTCCATTTCAGCCCGGGGCATTTTTCTAATCTGAGGAAATCAAAGCTTATGCCCCGTGGTGACGGCCCATTCACTATGGTCGCCAAAATCAATGACAATGCTTACCGACTCGACTTACCTGGTGAGTATAAATGTTCCCCAACGTTTAATGTTTCTGATCTCTCTCCTTTTCCTGCAGATACTTTTGATGAAGAGGACCCGAATTCGAGGTCGAATTCTTTTGAGGAAGGGGGGAATGATGAGTATGGGATGAGCTTTGGCAAGCTAAATCCGGAGTTGCAGCTACGTGGTTCAGTGACGCGACTTAGAGCCAAGAAGCTGCAAGGCTACCTTCAGTGTTTCGTTGGAAAGAAGCTCGAGGAAGAGTTGATGGTTCGAAGTAGCCCCAAGCTGATTATTATGCTTTCAATACAAGATGAAGATGAAGAGGCCTAGATGGAGTTAGTGCATATTTTATTTAATTTAATAAGACTATTTTCAGTTGTGGATTTTATTTAATTTGAAGCCCAAATTAATGTTAGGTGAATTGGGCCTTTAGCTTGTTTTCTTTTATTTTTTTGAAATTATTAAGCCCATTAACTTAATAATTTTATTTTCCCTTAGGTTAGTATTTATGCACTTTTCAAACCCTGGATTAGACAGATTGGATTTGATAAAAAAACGCATTATCGTTCATCCCATCTCAAAAACACACATATCGATAGTTCTTGGTAGGGTTTGTGAATTGGCACCTACAAACTCGAAATCAAAAGATTTGTTCATGCATCCAGTAGTGTACGGGTTGATCTGCCACGAAGTTCTACTCCATACTCGCGTTTCGGATTCTCGTAAATCCGGGGTTCATCTCGGGTAAGCTTCTTGTATCCATTTCATTTCCATTCACCTCCACATCGTTTACCATCACCACCATGCCTCCATACACATCTCACACCATCCACCACGTTGTCACCATCGTCCATATTCAACCACAAGTCCAGATTTTACATATACCATCCAATCCAGCCGTAAATCGCCTAAAAATCACCACCGAGCCATCTCCCAATATATACGTGCATTTTATCTGATTTTTGGATATGTTATTCCTGCTATATATTTATGCTTTGTCCTAAAATTTGAGCATAATCTGACTTTATTTGCTAGGTCAATTGACTAGGTCAAGAATTAGGGTTCTTCGTGTTGAAATTGGAGATTTTTGTGTTATCTTGGATTTTAATTCGAAAATTGCTTTGAGATCAGTTTATTTGAGTTAATTATTTGTTATCGTTCAATTTGTTGTTGGATTGAATCATTTGTCAAGTTGACGTGTGTTCGATTTGATAAGCTTCCGCATCGTATTGGTTACATCACATACACTTTCAATCAATTTTTTGAATTTATGATTGACATTAATCTAGATAGTACAACACGAGATATTACACAAAAAGTACATTAGATAATTTCGTTTTGATATTGTGTTCTTTTAATCACACTTACATAAATTTAGTGCTGGCTTATATATATATGAAAATATCTAGCTAATGATAATGAACCATTTGCAAACCTAATTGATATGACTTGAATAGTTTAAACAATAATGTATAATAATAAATAAAGTAGCGTTGCAGGCTCAAATGAAGCATGATTCATTTACATATCACATTAAGTTTGGCATAGACAAATATTGCAATAAAAATGAAACAACATTCGATAAAAGATTCTTAAGAGTAAAAGTAAGTGTTATTTGTGTGTGTCAAAATTGTAGGCTCGACCTGATCCAACAGATTTCGGCCAATTTCCCATACACAACCAAATTTAGGTTGGACTGGCCTGACCAAAATTCAGACTGGCTGGACATGCACGACTTTTTTCTTGCATTGGCTCAAAAGGACTCAGGTCGGGTTGGCCCACCCATTTAGCTTCAACTCAATCGACTAGCCTAACTTATACACCCAAATTTAGATGAGCTCTCATATACCTATTCCAGTTCTCGCAATTTCCCACTTAATTCCCACTCAGGGACGGACACATGAATTTTAACATGGAGGCGAAAAATAATGATAATGCAAAGAGCTGGTCTCTTATCAGACCTAGTGCACGGAAGCAAAGGTCAGTCGGGCGCACATGCATCACGCGTCGGTCCTTTTTTTATTTATTTATAGATTTTTTTCATTTTTTATTTTTCCCAAAAAAATATATCCTTTAAATTTTAAATTAATTAATTAATTTAATTTGATGATTGGCGTAGTGCACTCGCCCGGTACTAACGTGTGAGCTCAAACATTAATTGGGATGAATAAACAATAATTTGGATTAAATAAACTCATATAAGACAAGTAGTAGGCATGATACTTTTAAGGCTACGAGTGATATTTTTGGACATTTGGAGTTATATTTTTTAGTGCTACGATACTATTTCTGGTATTATTTTTTTGTGGGCGGGTTGGGTTGACCCGCGCGGCTCACCCATCTGACGGTCTAATTTGAAGAAATAAAGTCCGATAAGAGACTTTGTGATGCGATCATCGCTGGCGGATTGGTGACGACGTGAATCAACCCATGCTAGGTCTCAACATGGATTGATGGATGGAGAATCCTCAACTCTAGCTTCATAAGGCAGAAGAACCAAAGATATCTGATCTTGACCCAACTGTGATTGGAAACACGAACCTTGGATTATAGATGTAGACGCCACAAACAAAGATGATTGATCTGTTTGATATAAGTCAGATTAATGAACTTCACGAGATTTCTCGTTAGATTCAGATAAATCTTATAGAGATAAAAAAAAAGTCACATTTAATTGAATGAATAATTGGATAAATTGTTCTAAAACACAAGCCTTCATATAGGTAGGTAAAATAAAAGGAAATTCCTAATTAAGAATCCCGGTAATAAAAGGAAATAAAAGTTGAATATGTTAGAAAAAGGGAGTTGTGAAAAGAGTTAGGTTAAATAATTTGGTGGCTATCGAAAAAATATGGCACTTGAAAAAAAAGAGAAAAAAATGAAACTTTGCTAAGCTAAAAAAAAATCAAGTGCCTGTAGGAAAAAAAATAAGGGAAACACAAGAAATTGGTAGAATAAATCAATTCTCAAAGTCAGTAATGATCACTTAGCACGTTCCAGGCTAAATCCTTAGCCTCGGCATTTTCATTTCATCATCTTTTACTCGTCCCTTTTGACTCTTTACTCCATCTTTAAATCCTGGAAATTATGTCAACTCCATTCTAGCTCAGAACACATCCAAAACTCAATAACATGGTGACGTGTCAGCATTATAGAAGTCAACAATCAACGTCGCAATAGGCTATGCAATCGAACATAATAAATGCCTAATTAACCCTAAAATTCATAAAAACCCTAAGTTTATCAACCTTACCACCAGCTGAAAGGTACAAGGTCGGGTAGTTGCAGTCCAAGATAATGTTGAAGATGTAAACTACATGAATGGTCGTGGCTACAACAATTATTGGCCAAGCCAATGTGGAAGAGTTCACGATAAATTGAGCTATGGAAATCCAAATAATTTCTAACAATCTCCTACTGGATTATCTAACACAAATGGGGTCATAAATGAAGGAAATAAGCCAGATTTGGAGAATCTCTTGGAGTTCTTCAAACTAGCTACGAATATATAATAGATTTGATACTGAAGCTGCAGAAGTGGATAATCTTGCTATCACCTTTTAAAAAATCTCAACAACAATTCGAGCCCAAATGAAGTTCTTAGAGATTCAAGTAGGTCAAATCTGCCACACTTGTTGGAGGATTGCAACAACGGAAAGGCCAATTTCCAAGCACTAGCGAGGTGAATCCCAAAGAGCAATGCAATATTATTAATTTGAGGAGTAGAAAGAGGTATGATGAGCCAGAGTTGCCCAAGGAAGCGGAAAAGAATATTAAAAAGGTAGAGATTGAGAAGAAAGAGCCAAAAGTTGTGGAAAATGTACGTATGTGCCTAGATATATTCCTCTTCGTAAGTACATTCCGCCTCTAACATTCCCTTAAAGGAAAATGAAGAGCATGAAATATGACCAATTTGCCAAGTTTTTAGAAGTGTTCAAGAAGTTCTTCATAAATATTCCATTTGTCGAAGCACTGGAGAAGATGCCGAATTATGCCAAGTTCATAAAAGAGATCATATCAAAGAAGAAAAAATACAAAGATTTTGAAACGGTGAACTTGATTGGAGAGTGCAGTCTACCTCCAAAGTTGAAGGATTCTAGAAGCTACATAATTTCATGTGTCATTGGGAAGACAATCTTCAACAAGGTACTTTGTGATTCCGGAGCAAACATAAGTTTGATGCCATTTGTCATTTTCAAGAAACTTAGGCTTAGACAAATGAAGCCAGCTTTCACTATGATAATCCAATTGGAGGATAAATCCTACAAATATCGAAAATGAACAGTGAAATATGTCCTTGTAAGAATGGTAAACTTATCTTTCATGTGTGAAAGTGTAGACATCGCTCAGATTTGTGGTGTTCTTTACTGATGTTCAATCAAGTGTACTGACAGTATGTTAAAAATTAAACAAAATAGAAAGCATGTAAAGAACTTGATATGTTGACCCAATTCCGTAAACACCTATTCTGGGGGACCACATCCCGATGAGAATCAATCCACTACTCCAATGCAAATTTGTACTCAAGTACTTATATGATGAACTTACTTCACTCGACATCTTTTCCACCCTTTGGACTCTCTTTTGTGAATTGACGTGCAAGATCCCCTCATACTCTAGATCTCTCTAGTTCTCACAAGTAAAATCTCCTGAGCCTACTTCTACCCAATTACAAACAAAAACCTAAGTGTTAGAAAGAGATTCTA
This sequence comes from Perilla frutescens, assembly GCA_026008535.1. NCBI lineage: Eukaryota > Viridiplantae > Streptophyta > Magnoliopsida > Lamiales > Lamiaceae > Perilla > Perilla frutescens. The sequence goes on from BRKX01000012.1 coordinate 48,565,656, forward strand.
AACACTAGGATGCTAAACTCCGCATTGAACACCTAAATGAATAACTCTAGCTAGAACCAAAAATCTATGCTCAAAACACGTAGAGCACTAAAAATATATCTCTTGAATTCTTATATTTGATCCAAAACTTAAATGGAATCTAATACCTCTTGCATAGAGGTGTAAACCGACTTCATATGTGAAAGGAAGACAATTTACCTTTTGAAATCGGAATCCTAATTTGAGTAGAACTTTCCTTGTTGAGTACCTCTTTCCTTCTTTAATATCCTAGATCTTTCCTTGTTGTTGTTGATCTTGGAGATTTTTCCAGGTCTCTTCCAAGGTCAGTTATTAGCGTTTTTTTTCTTCTTGAATCGTTCTAGATACAACTTTTAATTAATCATCAATTAATTCTTGAATTCCTAAGTAGAATGTTGAAACATGTAATAAACACCCGGTAGAACACCAATCTGAACACCAAGATTTTGAAGTCTCCATTTTCAACCTTGTTGTTCCTTTTGCACTGTGAAAATATGAATACTTCACCGGATCTTCATTCTAAATAAACTCGAAGCCAAACACATGGTCTGCCATAAATAATGAAAATCACACAAACATACTACTTTAGCACTAACAATCTTCCCCTTAAGATTTATTAGCTGCAAATCTAATCTCCAGCCATTCTGAATGTTTTTAGAATCTTCAGATGCACACCAATATGTTCTTCGAGTTAAGCCTTCTAAAAGACGAAAGTAACACTTCTCCTAAAACAATATGTTCTTTAAGTTAAGCCTTCAAAATAACAAAGACAAAAGTAACGCTATCCCTACAACTCAGGAGTTCATGAACTTCATGTTGAACATCCATATGTTCTCATCCTGAATTGGATGTTCTTAAACATAAGCAACTGAAGCTTATGACAACCTTTCATTCCCTATTTGCCACAATGAATGACAAAAGCTCATCAGTTCTAATATTGGAAGTACACCATGAGTCGTTCACGAACACTGGCTCCTGATGTTTAGCACATCTGAAGAACACAGTGATTCCTCTATGTATTAAATTATGTACACACATATGTGAAACGCCAGATCACCACCATAATAAAAACAAGAAGATTAAAATAGCTCATCTCTTGTGCAGACTCCTATTTTTTACCAAAAAGATTTTATGGCAAGATCTAATAAAAGGGGTTGTGTAGCCGAGCATGTCACAACAGGATCTCCTATAAACTGATCATTGACTCTCTTTGATCTCCTGTTATATATAAGTATAGCAGCAACACAATATGGAATGATCAGTTTCCGTTCTTTTTCTTTCTTGAGAACACCGTAAGGAACATTATTTTAAACAACATTAATCTTTTTTACCTGTATCAAATTTTTTGTATGACTTCAGAACAATAAATATTACCATTTAGATTTTGAGAAGAATTATGTTTCTCTGCGTGAACTTCAGGTTGATGTTCATCCGGTTGTTCATGAACACTAGTAGGAACATCGTCTTGATGATCTTTATTTTTCATGCTCAGTTTTTCTTTAACCACCCACCCTTTTTAGAAGATTTTTCCCCATTCAACTACTTTTGAATAGCTTTATTAAACTTTTTTGGAATATGTCTTCTTTTCATCATTTTGAGATCACTTGAATAGTTCTTGCAGTTTGGTCGAATATGACCTTTCTCTTCACAATAGTGGAAGATCACAACTCTCTGATTGGTAGACAATCTTCTTATAGCATTCATTCTATTGTTCGGAAAATACCTGGTGTTCTGAACAACATGCGTGTCCTTGGCATCTGAAAACCAAATTGTTATACGATTTTCTAAATAAAGTGAAACCTATAAATTGGGTACTTAGTTGCAATTTAAATTCAGTCTATGTGGATATATACTCTTGCTCATTATCATTTGCTATAAATTACTCCGTACACTTGTGGGTTGTTTTTTAGTGAAATAAAACATCAAACAAATATTCAAGGCATTCTTGCAACATTCAAAGATATTTTTCATAAAATTCATCTCAAAGTTGGCATTTATCCAGAAATAAGGTGACAAACTTCTGGATTAACGTTATCAAGTTCAAAAACCGAAGGAAGGGAGATCAATGACACCAAGAACTTGTTGAATCTACTACACAAATATCATCAATTCTCCAAATTCAACGTTTATCAAGAAATAAAGCGACAACCCTCTGAACTAACATTATCAAGTCCAAATACCAAGTCAAATAAAATTGAGGATATAAATCTTCCCCGAAAATTTTGAAAACTGTTTGAAGATCCTCCCTGGAGAGAATAATCAGAGGAATAATAGAGATTAGATCCGCATATTTACATTTTGATCCAAAATCATTTTATTTATACACTATTTTGTGTTTTACGAAATTAAATATAAAAAGTTATATTGCATTGGGTAAGATTGATCTCATACTCGATATCAAATTGGAAAAATTTGAGCATGGTATTATTCTGAGTCAATCCCACTATGTGGTTAAAGTGTTAAAACGTTTTAACTGTGATGATTTGACTGTTGTTAAAAATCCTTACGATATAAGCAATAATCTAAAGAAAAATGTGGGCGAATTTGTGGCTCAAACTGAATATGCTAAAATTATAGATAGCGTGATGTACCTTATGAACTGTTGCATATGTTGTGAGTCGTTTGAGTCGACATACACATAATCATTGTAATGAACATTGGACTGCACTTTATCATTCATTGAAATATCTAAAAGGCACTTATGAGATATGTTTGCATTTTGAAAAGTTTCATGTTGTTTTAAAATGTTTTTTTTATGCAAATTAAGCTGATGAAGCCATGAGCAACAATGAAGATCAAGACCCGAAGTTGTAATTTCGAGGACCAATTACAAGATCAAGAGTTAAGAAGCTTCAAGCATACTTGCAAGTGTTGATTCGAAGAAAGCTCGATATTGGAGATGAAGAAGTCGAAAGAAGCAATTCCAAGATAGTTAATTTATTAACTATTGAAGATCAAGATCACACCATGGAGAACTTAACTTGAAGAGTTGAAGATGGAATGAGGAAGTGCACATGTGCATGGTGTTGCATGAAGACCGACTTGAACGTGTGCAAGTGTGTTGAAGAATTTCGTCCCTAATTAATTTAATTAAGGGATTGATTTTATTTGGACTATAGTATTATTTTTAATTAATTTGAGACTATAGTAGATCAGATTTTATTTAATTATTTAGATGTAAGTTTCGGTCATTAAGTCCATTAGTCATAAGTTTGACTAAAATTTTAATTAAGGCAAGTTTCTACCTTAAATAGAATTCTAGTTTAGGCAACTTGTTTTTGGACCTCATATTTTTGGCCCTTATAGCTTAGATTTTCGGCCATATAGTTCTTATAAATATGTGCTTCATGTCACATTGATACTTTAGACATTATTGAAGAATTTTGCTTTTGCATACAATTGTGTCTCAACCTATCTTTTATTCGTTTGTTGTTTTAGATTCAAAACAATATTCTTAGAGTCTAGCAACTTTAAGTCTTATTCAAGGGTATTGCTTAATCCACTTGAGGGATTAATCGGTATTCGCTATCCACAGATCAACTTGGAGATTTCAACCTTGGATACGTTCGAGATTCAAGGAGGCTATCGGGTTGTGATTCACTTCAACAATCATCAACCGCCGTTCATCATCCACGAGACATCCACCAGCCCTAAGTCATACGCCACCGCCCTCTCACAAGATTGAGTTCAAGTTCTTCTCCGTTCCGTCCCATCCATAAGTTCGTTTGATCTCTATCATATCCTACCTACTTCAAGCCTTCTTCACAAACTTTCACACACGACCTATACCTTAATTCCAGCCCCTATACGCCTATTTTCATCCCTTGTTACCTTGGTATTGTGTTACATAGTTCGTGTCATTGTCTAGGTATTTTAATTGTCTAGATTAGTCGTTTAATCGAGTCGGATTGAAGCCCTTCATTAGTTGACGGGTTTTGATTCTTAGAAGTCTTCCGCCACGTCATTTATTCATCCTAGTTTAATTGTCCGGGACGTATCATAAACGTCAGATAATGATGAAGTGAGTTCCACCAGTGGTTTTATCTTTATGAGGTCATGGTGATATTTCTTGGAAATCCTCTACGCAATCATGTATCGCTAACTCCACTATGGAATTTGAATTTATTGATTGAGTTAGCAAGTCATGAAGCTAACTAGTTGAGAAGTTTGTTAGCTAATATATCTATTGTGAGGAATTCATTTGTTCCTATATATTTCTTTACATTGTGATTCATAGACTTCTATTGGAGTTGCTAAGAACAACGTCTACAATGAAAAGAGGAGATACATCCGAGTGACATATGCTAGTGTGAAGCAGTTGCTAAAAAGTGGAGTTATTTCATTGGATTTTCATATGATTTGAAAGCATCAATGGAAAACAAGTGATGGATTCTTCAAGTGTAATGAACGTGTTAGTCTTGTATACTGGAATACTTGTCTCTATATATATTCTACAATGTTTTATTTGACAATATAAATTGAATATTTATTGCAGTCACTGTATGCATTTATTTATAGTTATATTTATCCATCAGTTCCACATACTTGCTTTGTAGATGATATAGTGTGGGTATACACACGGTAAATATTATATCATCGGATTTTTTGCAATGTATTAAAAAGCTCACGACTTAGATGATCCTGAACCCACCATCGGTACACCATAGAATAATCTGATAGTTAGTTTATCTTGACTAGCTGATTATTCTAGCACACTAGTTTATGTATTAAGGTGGATCATGATAGGATACTATTCTCTATTTTAACCTTAAATGAGAGAATAAAGATCCACAGAGTTCGTGTTCTTAACTCATATATATTGGCGGGCATATGTATGTTATGTTATTGCTTTGATTTATCAATGAGTGAGATTCTTTGATATGATCAATAACCTCGATATTTTGCGCAATAACATTTACATATATGATGGGTTGTGCAATATATATAACCACTGTGTCCTGGTGTGCTAGGCTGATGATGTCCCCTTGAAGAAGCACAAAGTTCATGTGAAACCCTATAGGTGGAATTTATTCCGTACATGATAAAGCTTGTGTGATAACAAGATATTAATTAATTATAGCTATCAAAACTTACATAATTAATTAATTGACATTATATCTTAAACATGTAGAATGACTGAACTAAAGGAGAAAACATATTCGCAAATATGTATTGAATTGGTAGTTCAATATTATTTCTTTGGTGGAATAAAAATAATACTTAATTTGTTTAATTATATCCTAAGTTGTAAATATTGAAAATTAAATAAATTAGCAGTCCAATTTAATATTCTTGTAGATCACGTTGTAGCCCAATATGACCTTAGTGGACTGGGGATGAAATAAGAGTGAGAAGCCCAAACCCATTAGGGTTTGAGAAGGAATATTTCGTTAAATAAAGAAGGGGATGAAAATTTTAAGAAAGAAATCAGCCCCCTCTTTTGTGCTCTCTTAATCCCCATAGTATTCACACATGTTTAGTAGTATACAACCCACCCTGTATCTAGACGCGGTCTGGGAATACATCAGAGGATCGAGAAGTGGAATAACAAGGGTTATGGGCGCCGATTACATACATCTCCAACACACAAGATTAGATCTTTTATCTTTTAATCAACCCGACATGCATTGTAAGTTTGATTTTCGATAGTTTCTATGTTTCCGTATTTTGTAGATTCGAAAATTGTAACTTTCTTTGATATACATGAACATAGGATTAATGAGCATCTAAATAAATCATGTAATGGTTCAATTCGAAAAAAAACCCCAACAGAACGTAAGGCCGAATTGGTAAGGTAACCTATAGTATATATATAGTTGTTAAAGGTCAAATAAAGTTGTAATATTTATCCAGGGCCTTGGTGGGTCGGAGCTTCCTTTTTGCTCTGAGTTATTTATTTTGCCTTTAGTCTAGTAGCCGTTTTTAGGAGTGTTACACGATCTGATAGTGGATCGAGGAGTTGGACTGTTTCTTCTTCTTTTTCTTCTATTTATTTTTTCCTTCCCTAAGGTTTTTTTTTTTGGGGTGTGGAATGCACACGATTCATGACATCTTTGAATCGTTTTTCCCTTCCCAAAAGACTAAGCATCTGTTCGAGTTTCTCTAACTCGGTCTCTTGTGAGTGTGCACAAATAGATTTTACACCTCGAGCTAGCCGCAATCGTTTATAAGGTAGTGGATTCATTACCATGTGGCAACAATTCTTATTGTTTGTGTTACTGTTCTTTAGTGATATTCCAGTTTGCAAACTAATTACAATTATAACTTAAGGAATCCGTAGATCGTACATATTGTTTAAAAATTTATTTATTAATCGTTGAATTCTATGCACAATTAAATGACTAACAAAGAAAATTAAATATGTATAACAAAATGTAATTCGGCTGAAAAACTATCTAATTACAATTCTTGTATATACATAGTTTATAAATTTAAAATGCACGGTGAAAACATTAACTTGGAAAAAGGTTCAACAGAACCCTTGAAGTATTGATGAGATCACGATTAAGCACTTAAATTATAATCTGCTCAATCGATCCCTTCCTTCGAATTTTATTAATGTTCAGTTAGTAATTATGGTTGATTAAATATGCAAAATTGACGGTGCAATTTGAGGCTCACCTATAAAGGTTATAGTTATCAATTGAACCAATCGAGATAATAATGGTAAAAGCCCATACTTTAGAGCTTCAAACCTCTCATTCAATGTTGATGTTGGACGTGGAACCGATATCGAAATTTTCAGTCTAGATCACTAATACAAATCACCACCTCCGAGACATATTTGTCTAATTACTCCATCGTTCGACATTCAATTGACGAATTGAGGTATCATCGGAAAACTCATTATTAGAATTTTCCACCCATACCATAGCCATATTGCACAATATTATCATTTGAATTACTTGATATTAGATTATAATTTTTTTGCACATTTAATTAACGTTAATTATTAACGAAAATTTAATTTTTGTCTCACAAAATTATCTATTTGAACTATTTAAAATAGTTCAAGGAATTAATTGCGCATAAATGATAATTTAAGGATGTAACCGGAGATGTCCCAGTGGGAATGGTCTAGTGATGGAGTGAGGTTGGTTCAAGATCAAATTTCCTCAATACCACGTGTTGGGTGTGTTTGTAAAAAAAAAAAAAAAAAAAAAAAAATTAACGGGGGATTAACCAATATTAATTTTTTATGGTTGCATTTCCGTTTTTTCTCGAGGATAGAAAATATTAATTTACCAACTTCAAGGGACTTAACGGACAATTTCCCTCTGTTTATCCTCCTCACTGCACCTCTCCTTATCCCAACACAACGAACAGAGAGAGAGAGAGAGAGCGCAGAAGAAAGAAATGTCGTGCAACTCCATCTCGTTATCGTTTTTACACAGCACCATCCAACACTACCAGCTTTCCAATGGAATTCGCCCAAATTGCGTTCAACTAGTGGCTCCCCACCACCCCCGCCGCCTCGTCGTCGAAGCCACAACCACAACCCGCAGACAGGACAGAACTGCTCGGCACTCTCGCATTCGCAAGAAGGTAACTTTTATTTTATCTTTCTTTTTTTATATATATCTATCATCCATAGTTTTGATATCTCTGTGTGTGTGTGTGTGTGTGTTATTCAAGAATTGCAAATTTTCACTTAATATTATAAATAATTGTAAAACTGAGGTTCGTTTATGGAGAAACTGATTGATTAGGGATAGTATTCGATATACAAGGTGATAAATTGCATTAGTGCCTTAGTGGAAGTTATGTGGGAACTCCACCTGTTTGTGGAAATGATTGTGTGAACTAATTCAATGCATTTGGATTGTTTAAGATTACCTCTAAAACATATCCTTTCGGAGAATAGGCTGCTAGTTTGCAAATTCTTGATTCATATTATTTCACATTCTTGATACTCGTAAGCATATTCTGTATAAGGCAAGTTTTAGTAGTGAAGAATTATTTGGAATGTATATCTGCCTAGCAGTGTATCATAAAAAAAGATTTCTTCTATATCATAGTATGGTACTACCATTGGTAGCATATAGTAAAAGAGACAAGATTCCTTTGTTGAATTGTTAAGTTTTTTTTAGAGGTTATGGGGTTAGTATTTTGGAAGTCAAATCGTTTATTTTAGTTGAAGCTAATCTTTTTCGAGTACATATTCTTCATAGGATGACTGACCAACTTGTGTTCTTATCTGAACATTTGATAGTTTAGCGTGTTCATGATTTCTTGGTCTCATTTCACTCATCTTCTTTTATCCAGAAAAGGAGATAAATCAAGAAATGAAATTTTGAGCTTAATACCATGTATCCTAGGTTCATACTTGTTCTTTTTTAGCTTGGTTTTTTTGTCCTGTTTCTCACTGCATTTCTTTCTCATCATTGTGTGTCTGTGAGACCTAAGACATCCAAGGCGGAGTTAATTTGTGTATTCTCAGGTTGAGGGGACGCCTGAAAGGCCAAGATTATGTGTTTTTCGGTCCAACAAGCACATCTATGTTCAAGTAATTGATGATTCAAAGATGCACACTCTTGCTTCAGCCTCAACGATGCAGAAACCCATCTCGGAGGAGTTCGACTACAGCTCTGGTCCAACTATTGTAAGCTGATTTATGCTTTCACCATATTCTTGTAGGTGGAATGGCTAAGATGGAAAATGATCTTGCATTTTTTCTTACTGATGGATTAGAAAGAAAAAAAAGTACCTTTGGGAAATATTAAGCATTGGTCCTTCTTGCATGTTGTTAAAATTCCTCAACGAAACTTTACATCAAATAAGTTCTTCATGACCCTACTGTCATAAGTCATAACCTGGTATAATGTTTTCATTCTCTCAAAAACACTGCATCTTCTTGCATACCATGATAGTGAATGAACTCTTTGACATTATCTGCTGACTTCCACCAATTACATACTAAGACGCACCTTTAGCAAAATAGGATTACAAATGAAGACGACTTTGCAGAAAACCTCTATGAACGAACTAAGTTGCAAAAGATGCATTTCTTGCTGAAGGATTCTATAGAATAGTGAATCTGTGTATTAAGTGAAAGATAATACTATTTGATTTTGTAGACGTGTTCTGGGAGTATTGAGTTGATATCTCGCTGACTGGCAAGCCTTTAGGATTTCTTCTCTTGAAATTGAAAGTAGAAAAGTTGAGGTTCATCCATCTCTAGGTTGATTCCTTATTGTCCCCTATCAAGACTTTGGAGAACCATTTCATATTTTTGTGTAATTTGGGAATACAGCAAGTTATCATTTTTTTCTTGCGACAGGATGTTGCCAAGAAAGTGGGTGAAGCCATTGCTAAAGCTTGTCTCGAAAAAGGGATCACAAAAGTGGCCTTCGACCGAGGTGGTTACCCCTACCATGGCCGGATTGAGGCCCTAGCCGATGCTGCCAGGGAGCAAGGTTTGCAGTTCTGAAGTTGAAGCAGTTAGATTATTCTTCAAGCTAAATTTATCATCCCTTTCTTCACTGTTTTGCTGAAATCAATGTTTGTGGAGAATGCATGAACATATTTTTTGGGATTTTTTTAAAAGTTCTCTTCATGTTAATCTGTAATTTCTTGTAACACTTGCATGAAGAATCATTCAGCTCTCACTATCAGTTTTATCTCTTTCCTTATTTGAAGTTCTTAGGCCATCCCCAATGGCCTTACCCAAATTTAGGTGAAGAAAAAAAGTGTCCAACTCCAATGCTCCTATCCAAATCTTACATCCTAAAAGGAGATTATCTAAAAATGAATATTCTGTAGAAATATTTTGTTTTGTTTTATGATTTTGATTATCAGTATGCATAATATTGAAATAATAAATTATATTCATATAACATTAATTAATTAAATAATCAAATTATGCATTATCCAACTTAATTGTTTGATTGTGTTTTTAAGAAGTTTTTGAAAGAATTTATTTATCGTCGAATTAAGAATTTATTGTAAAATAATTTTAACTGAAAAGTAAATCATAGACCAATTTTTATGTTATCAATGATTAAACCATAGATACCACTCGGAAAAAAAATTAAATAAAAATACATAAATTAAATTTAAGGTAGATAATTAAATATATTATTTAAATAATATTCAAAATATTGTTTAATAATAATTTTAAATGATATAAAATACAAAAAAAGGGTAACTGTCCCAAATTATATGTAAAGCATTTAGAAGGGGTTGAATAAACGCTTTTATAGAATTTAAAAATAATTACAGAATCAAACGTCATTAGCTAGAGCTGGAGTGCTCATTTGGTTTCAATCTCTGCTAAAGCTAGAATGCTTGGTGGGTTTTTCAGTCTCTGTTGAAGTTGGATTGGGATCAAGGGGAAGTAAGTAGTTAAGTAGAACAGTAAAAGACAAGATTTATAAAGGTTTGAAGTCAACCACTTCTACATCCTTTCTTCTTTCAATTTCAAGGGCATATCACTTATTATTCTCAATAGTTTACAAAAGTGATGAATTAGAGTTTTCTTCACGGCTACTTCCCAACTTGCTGTGACAGTTTGTCCCAAAGACTTCACGGCTACTTGTGGTTCAATCGGCGGCTTGTCCTAAAGACTTCATGATTACTTACAACAAAGTCACCGCAAATATAGATATAATTTGCAACATGCTATTACATCAAACCAACAAAAGAAATATATGTATGTACTTACATGATGAAAACTTGCTCATCTAAATCATATACAAGATTTTCCAATTGAGCTTGATTCAACTAAAGATAAGCACAATTTTTTATTAATTAAGTACATATATTCAATTTTATGGATACCCGAAAATGTGCCAAAAAATACATAAGGATTATATTACATAATCCCTACTTGAAACTGGACGATTAATTATTGAAGAATTTATTTTTTTCAACATACAAAATCAACCACACTAATTTTCATTTATAAAAATAGTACAATTGGAATTTTAAATTTTAAATTTAAAAAAAAAATCAAATTATTATTAAATTTTCTTATATGGTTAAATTTAAGGTTCTTGTTTTCAAAATGGTCAACTTCATACTCTTTTTAGGTTGGGGAAAGGGATGAGTGTGTCTCAAACCCTACACACACACACACACACACACATATATATATATATATATATATGTCTACTGATTGAGTATACATAAATGAATTATGTTAACTCACAATTGCTACCCGAGAGCTATCGGGTTGTGATTCACCACGACGAACATCCCCCATCATCCACCAAGCGACGTCAACCATCAACACTCACGTCTGCCTCTTTGTTCCTTCAACAAGCTCAAGATTGAGTTCATCATCAAGTTCCATTCTACACGTAAGTTCGTTCTACCCACAACATATCCTATCTACTCCAAGCCCTTCTTCACCAAAACCATACACGAATTCTGCAACCTATTTCTAGCCATAAACCACTGCCTTTCATCCCTTTGTAATTTGGTTTTGTGTTTCATAGTTAGTCTCATTGTTTAGGTATTTTAATTGTCTAGATTAGTCGTATTTTATTCGTTTAGTTGAGTTAGATTGAAGCCCTTCATTAGTTGACGTGTTTCATATCCAGAAGTCTTCTGCTATGTTCTCAAAATTCATCATAGCATAGTCGGGTCGCATCACAAGGAATGCTATATTCTTCTATCCTTGTAAAGATAAAGATAGTGCAGAAGGTAGTTCTGAGAAATGAACTCCTGAAGCTGCTACTAGTTCTGATCCTATGGATGAAGAACTGAGACGTAGCAAGCGAGCTAGGACGGCTAAGACTTTTGGTCCGGATTTCATCACCTATTTGCTAGATGATGAGCCAAAGTCTTTGAAAGAAGCTCTATCTAGTCCAGATGCTGCGTTCTGGAAAGAAGCTATCAACAGTGAAATCGATTCCATCATGCAAAATCACACTTGGGAGTTGACAGATCTCCCAAGTGGGTGTAAGCTGTTAGGATGCAAGTGGATCCTAAAATGAAAATATAAGGCAGATGGTTTTGTTGATAAGTATAAAGATCGTTTGGTTGCCAAAGGCTTTAGACAAAAAGAGGGGTATGATTTCTTCGATACCTACTCCCCAATAACAAGGATTACATCTATTCGGGTGCTTTTAGCGATTACTGCTTTGCACAATCTTGAAATTCATCAGATGGATATAAAGACCACGTTTTTGAATGGTGAGCTGGAGGATGAAATATACATGGAACAACATGAAGGGTTTGTTGCACCAGGGCAAGAACGAAAGGTGTGTAAACTTGTTAGATCGTTGTACGGTCTGAAACAAGCACCTATTCAGTGACACCTGAGGTTTGATAATGTGATGTTATCAAATGATTTCAAAATCAATGAGTGTGATAAATGTGTGTATATAAAGAGCAGTTCTAATGGCTATGTCATAGTCTGTCTTTATGTAGATGACATGTTAATCTTGGGCAGTAGCCACCAAGTGATTGTTGAAACGAAACAAATGTTGAAACGAAATTTCGACATGAAAGATATGGGCTTAGCCGATGTGATTCTAGGAATCAAGATAGTATGGACAAGTGGTGGAATTGTCTTAACACAATCTCATTACGTAGAGAAAGTGCTTAAGAAATTCAACACTTTTGATAGTCCGCCGGCTAAGACCCCGTTGGAACTCAATGTACACTTGAGCAAAAATCGGGGAGAACTGGTAGCTCAAGAAGAGTATGCAAGAGTCATTGGGAGTTTGATGTACATCACTAACTGCACTAGACCCAGTTCTAATGGCTATGTCATAGTCTGTCTTTATGTATCCAAGGTTGAAATCTCCAAGTTGATCTTCGATTAGCGAATACCGGTTAATCCCTCAAGTGGATTAAACAATACCCTTGAGTAAGACTTAGATGTGCTAATTCTAAGAATGATAATTCTTGATGGAAAACAATCAAAAGAATATAATAGTTGAGACACAATTGGATGCAAAAGCAAAATAACTTCAATAATGTCTAAAGTATTAACATAACACAAGACCCTTATTTATAGGACTTAAGGGCCGAAAATACTAGCTAATAATGACCAAAAATCTGGTCCAAAAAGAAGTCTAATTGGACTAGGAAATTACCTAAACTAGAATTCTATTTAAGCTAGAACTTGCCTTAATTAAAATTCTAGTCAAATCCTATGACTATGACCGAAAATTGTGACAAAACAATTAATTAAAATCCGATCCAACTATAGTTTAAATTAAATAAAATAAATACTATAGTCTAAAATAAAATCAACCCCTAAATTAATACATTAAGGGCCGAATAACTACAAGCCATGCACGATCAATTGTCGTCGAACCATGTATGCGACGTGCATGCTTGTCTTCAAGCTTCTATCTTCAACTTTTCAAGTTATGTTCTCCATGGTGTGATCTTGATTTTCAATAGTTAATAAATTAACTATCTTGGAGCTTCTCCTCTCGATTCATTCATCTTCAATCTCGAGCTTTCTTCTAATCAACACTTGTAAATAAGCTTGAAGCTTCTTAGCTCTTAATCGAGTAATTGGTCCTCAAAATTGCAACTCCGGGTCTTGATCTTCATTGTTGATCATGGCTTCATCACCTTGACTCCATCATCGTTCCTTCAGTCAACTCGGGAATCTCCGATTTATGAATAAGAAAATGATATGCACTACTGTTAAGTGTATACCCAACAAAGATACAATCAACCGTTTTAGGGCCGATTCTAACTTGTTTAGGAAGTGATACTTCAACCTTAGCCAAACACCCCCAAACTTTGAGGTATTTATAAGACGGCGTGCGTCCTTTCCACAACTCATAAATTTGGATAACATTGAACAACTCAACATATGAAACTCTTATTTAATAAATAATTCAAGAGAATTAGAGGGTTCACAAACAGGTCACACTTAACACCCAACTTTCCTTAGACAGAATTTCAAGGAAATTCCCAGGAAAACTGGAGGGGTCACAGTTGCTTCCACTTCAAACCTAACACCATGAATCAATTATTATAAGACTTGTTCAATCCAAACAACATATGTCTCTTTTCACCAAGGACATAATTTCTTATATTTCTCATATTCAATATGAGTCTTTCCAAATCCAACTTATCGTCAGATTATAACATTGAAATTCTATTAGACCTGATGACATTATCATTCCAAAGATATTTCAAAGTTAATCAACCAAGTCTCAAACTTGATACAAGCTTAAAATTACAACTTGAATTTGTAAGCTTTCCATGTAGGATTAATATTATTTCAACCCCCACAATTTCTTTTGTATCACTTTTAGTAAGTCCACGCTTATTAAATGTTTTATGGCATTTAGACTAACATGTCACAATCTACTATGCCATAAATTAGAGCACTCAACAAGCAAGTAAGCAGAAGAATTCACTTTATTAGCACTTTCTTTGGCAACACGGCGCATGGCCATTACATTCATTTTGAAGAGTCCATTGGCGAGATAGCCCCGACCAAGAAATCTTCCATACTTGCTTAAAATAAACTTTTCAGACTCAAACACTAGTCTAAAGCCATGATTAACTAACAATGAACCTGAAACTAAATTCTTGCGGATGTCCGGTACATGCAGCACATCCTTCAAAGTTAGCTCTTAGCCTGAAGTCAGCTTCAAAACCACGTTGCCCACACCAGCCACTTCAGACGAGGCTTGGTTCCCCATGTGCAACTTTTCTACCTTCAACATCTTTGTAGGTAGAAAATGATCCCTTGTCGGAGCAAACATGACAAGTAGCCCCGATGTCGACGAACCACTCTCTCGGATTTTCCACGTGGTTGGCTTCAAACACAACGGTAGCCAAATCATCATCATCTCAATCATCTTGACGGGCCTTTCCTTTTCCTTTGTTGTTGTATTCCGCCAAGTGTGCACCATAGTTGGTACGCTTCTTCTTTGGAGCCGTGCAATGTTTGGACATATGCCCCGGCTTGTCACAATTGAAGCAGTTGCCGTTGAACTTCGTCATTGGCTTCTTCCCTTTGTCAACTTGACCCGGGCGCTTTCTTTTGTTGCTATTTGATGGTCCACCACGTTCCATCAAGTTAGCCTTGGCCTCGATCGGGACTCGTGGTCTCGGATCCGCCTTTCGGTTATCGGCTTCAATTCGAAGCTTAACCATAAGGTCTTCAAGAGTCATCTCCTTTCGTTTGTGTTTGATATAGCTCTTGAAGTCCTTCCAACATGATGGCAACTTCTCAAAATCACCGCAGCAACGATGAAAGAGTCAAGAAGGACCATCCCTTCAACATGAACATCGTGCATAATGAGCTGAAGCTCTTACACTTGATCCATCACTGATCGGGAGTCCACCATTTTGTAATCGAGGAACTTTGCCATGACGAACTTCTTAGTTCCGGCATCCTCCATTTTGTACTTCTTTTCTAGTGCTTCCCATAATTCCCTAGCACTAGTTATATTTTCGTATACAGAATAAAAACTATCTACTAAGCCGTTTAAAATGTAATTTTTACATAAAAAATCTCCATTGATCCATTGATCATAAGCAGTCCGCTTGTTGACATCCGGCTCGTTCTCTTCGATCACTGGAGTGTCTTCTTTGATATATCCAGCAACGCCCAATGTAGTAAGATAGAAGAGTATCTTCTGCTGCCACCTCTTGAAGTCCAATCCGGAGAACTTCTCCGACTTCTCAGCTTGGCCATGGGGAATGGTCCTTGGAGCAACGGTGTTCGATGATGATGCCATTTCCAGCAAAGGTAGTTGATTAATTCAGTCTTAGGTATTTGTCTTGCGATTGTTGTATGGTATTACACTTTACTGAAATCGTTACAACTGAAGTACAAGACAGAAGATGTAGAAGTAGAACAATTACAATAAACTGAATGTAAACAAGTAAGTGAGAAACTGAAACCGATATGTAGATTCCGGCAAGCCGAGTCGAGGGGACCTCTCTCCGCAAGACAAATACACCCCGGCTAGTGCTCATGGTTTGACGGATGTCTTTCAAAGATGAAACGGCTTCGTCCTTCCGGCAGTAGCACCACACGTCCGGCAAGGCTCCGGCGAACTAGACAATGTCAAGAACTAAGAGGCTGAGGACTCGAAATGGAACTTGTATGCAACAAGATGATTTGTGCAGAATGTAGCATTGGAAGCCATGCAGGATGTCCTATTTATAGGCACATCTCCACTGCAGGGGACAACATGGTTTGAGGGCATTTAAACCAGGTGTTGTAACCTCCAGGAGTTACAACTTTCCATTTAAGCCTCCAGGAGTTACCTTGTGTAGAGCCTGACATGTGTCCAAGGCAGCTGCAAGCATTGACTCCCGACAGGAGTTACTGTCGGTTACAATCCAGCCACTAACTCCACAAGCTCCAGGTGGCAGTTACACACTTGAAGGCTCTTAACTTATGGGAGTTACACCCTTCAAGGCTGGACAAGCACCATGCACCACTAAGTGCATCCACGACCTGATCAACCGATCTGCTCCACGGCCGTTATAGATCCGCCGACCATTTCGGTATAACGATCCGTTGACCCACTTCATGACCCGACCGTTTCTAGACTGTAAAACTGATACGGCTAAGCCCCGGAAGCCCACGTACGCCCAAAGTCCACCCAAAGTCCAGTTGCCAAGATCCAAATCCGAGGACGAGGATGAGATGAGACGAGACGAACCGAGCCGAGCACGGGCATCGGGCACCGGCGGACGCGCGCGTGTGTGCGCGTGTGGGCTCATGGCCCACATCCTTGTGCACTTAATTACTTCACTTAAGTGTTAATACACTTAAATGCACTTCTTAACTTGATTAAGAAATCAATGTGGGATTATTTAATGTGTCTTAAACACATTATCCCACAGACCATAAATGCCCAATCATGTGATCAACTTCAACCATTTATTTTTCACTTACCGAAAATCAGATTTGAGCAAATAAAAATACTACAATTATCTACTCACAACATAGAACGATCGTATTGTATTTAATTTCTCCAAAATTAAATATCCCGGTCATAAAAAATTGGATAAAATGTCCACAACTTGCGTGTTTTTGAATGAATTTATGTTGTTTTTATTGTTAAAGGTCAATGTGGTTGTCCTCAACATGCTCCTTTCTTTATAGAACCGTCCGAGGACCGATTTAAGCACACCTGGATTGGCTCCAAGGCCCGATCAAGTGCACACAAGATCGGTTCTGATACCATTTGGACCACCCTAGGCCTACGGGAATGGGGCCCAATAATGAAACGACGGCACAATGGGCTCTGCTAGCAATTAATTGGCATCCGTCCTCTCATTGCCAAAATAGTTAACCCAAATTGTTAGAGAGTCCATCATGCCGTCATTTTAATTTTTAGTTATTAATTTATCATTCTTGTGTTTTGTTTAATTTCACTTATATTTTAAAGTTTTAATTTTTTTATAAAATTTGAAAGTACTCTTTTTTTTTTGGAAATGCTCATATTTACAATATTATCACCGCCCTTTTTTTTCAGATGGTGGATTTAGGGGTGGGGAAAAATACCAAAATATCGCACTTATCGTACCGAAAAATACCGTAAATGTCAAATTTTGGGTATGCCGAGTTTTTCGGTACGATATGATACCGTATCGATAATTTTTAGTACGGTATTGATATCAAATTTGAAAATTCTCGATATACTGAATTTTCAGTATACCGCGGTATTCAGTATATACTGATATTTTTTATATATACCGGTATTCAATATACTAAATATTAGTATATACCCTTAGTGCCATCATACTGCACTAAGTGTTTTTAGATTGTCATGATCTTTATGGTAATTCAAAGAACACAAATGTTTTGGTTTTTCATATTTTGAAGTCCATGTTCTGGACATTATGATATGAAAATTCTGCTACCAATCTGATTAAAGATTGAATAGTGTACTTGAGTATGTTCACGAACATGATCATGCACATGATTGACCAGAGAGTTTTCAAGAGATGTGTCAAGTTGATTTCAAGGAGTTGAAGCTACCTTTTCAAGATAGACATTTCAGAATAGAAGATGCCTTGTTCAAGATGAAGATCAAGATGGAAGATGGCGAGTTCTATTCGAGGAACGCTTCTAACTAGTTGGAATTCGAATTAAACTAGAAAAGTTTCCTTATTGAGTTTGATTCAAAATAGGACAATCTGATTACCTTGTTAAGGCTATGTCTTGTGTTTATAACTAGCGTGAGAATCAGACTAGTTAGGAAGCAAGAGGTTTACGAATACATAAGAGCTAGAGAGTCTAAAAGACTTCAAGTTTGAAGCATATAGTATTCGGGTAGACTAGGTTTGATCCTTGTGATCATTGTGTGTTTAGTCTGTGTTTGAAATTCTTTCTTATACACTTAGAGGAGTCTCGGGAGAGATTTTCTATGGAACTAGAAGGAGTCTAGGTTGTATTCATTCCATTGAAAGAGGTTGTGATGAATCCATGACAAACATCAAATCGGCTCTTCCAAAGCTACCGTTAAAGGATCCCAAGATTGTTACTTTGTTAACAATCAAAGATTGGAGATCAAGGTTTGAAGAATAATACATGAAGAGAAGTTAAAGATGGTGTGCCAATCGTCCATATTGAAGTAATTGAAGATCAAGTCTTGGATGTTGGTACAGAAGCTAATTACATGTTAGGCGTGATCACGCCTAATCAGTTGTCCGAAACACTTGATTAAAAATCGGTTCCTTTAATTTAATTATGGGACATGATTTTTAACATATGATTTTTATTTAATTATAAACATTATTTAGATCAGATTTTAGTTATTTTATTATGTAATTTTCGTTCATTATTTAATTAGGTTGACTAGGTTTTATTTAAGGTAATTTCCTAACTTGAATAAAATTCTAGTTTAGGTAGTTTCCTAGTGGCTTTCTAGATCAAATTTTCTTTATTTTTATCTCTTAATTTTGTCCATCCCTTCACCTATATAAGGGGATTCATTGTTTCATTATTATTCAGACGTTGCTTGAAATAAAGAGTTATTTTCTCATTTGTCTCACGATCTTCTATTGATCAACCAAACACTTTTGTTGTTTTAGTTAAAAAAACATCATTCTTTAAGCTAGCAACTTTGAGTCTTATATCAAGGGAACGTTCTAATTCACTTGAGGGATTAGGGTGAGCTCGCTAATCGAAGAACAACTTTGAGGTACTTTTTCATAGTACGTTCGAGACTACGGGGAATTTATCGGGTTGCAATTCATTCTACTTCAACATCTACATCAAGACACCATCACCAACATCCATTCTACACCGATGCCTGTATCACAACAAATTCCACAAGTCCAGCCGTGTTCAACTTCAAGTAAGTTCATAGTCTAAGTGTTCTTAAAGAGTCTAATAGTCGAGTCTAATTTAGATTAGTCCAGCTTTATAATCGAGTCTATTTCAGTCCAAGTCTTCCGCTAATCGTGTCTTATATTGAGTCCCGGTATTAAATTGAACCCTTACTTAGTCCGTCGTGTGTTCCGTTCTTGAGTCTGCGTACTTTGATATTCTTTCATATTCTTGAGCATGACGGAATCACATCAGGTTATAGAGTGTAGGAAAGGAGTCGAGTGATAGAAGGTTATCGTGTAATAGCCTTTGTAACCTTGCAACAGAGTAGTTGATTATTTCTCGCGGACTTGTGAAGTCCCCCTAATGTAGATTAGTTGATCGAACAGGGTTACCAACCTTGTACTTTTTACTTGCTTTTGATTTAGCATTCTGACCTTACATGTTCTTCATTATGTACATGTACATGATTAAGAACGTCTTCATATCTGCACGGTTTATATAACTTCAATTAGTACCAGAGCAGGTCGTCTTTGGTTAAAAGTGAAAAGAGTCCTGAAAAGTGCATAATTGCGTGAAGATTTTGGTTAAGTTCAAGTTATGAGTTCAATCAAGGAAGGAGAATCTACGGTCAGACTACCATTACTTAAAGGCAACAACTATCCTTACTAGAAAATAATGATGAGGGCGTTTCTGAGATCAATAGATGAGCTTGCATGGAAGAGTATCATTGAAAGATGGGAAAAGCCAACTGTTGCTAAATAAGGAAAGCAAGAGGAGATTGAAGGAGAATGGACTGTGCTGCAAAAGAACTGGTACAATATCAACTCTAAAACTCTCAATGTTATATTCTCTGCCGTTGATCTTGAAACATTCAGTCTAATCTTAACTTGTGAGACTGCTAAAGCTGCATGAGATATTTTGAAGCCACTTTTGAAGGGACCAGTTCAGTAAGATTATCAAGGCTTCAAAATCTTACTTCCAAATTTAAATCTCTTAGAATGGAGAAACTGAATCCATAGGTGAGTTCAATGTCAGACTGAGAAACATATCTAATGAGAGTTTTGCTCTTGGTGAGCCTATGAACAATGAGAAACTTGTAAGAAAAATTCTCAGATCTCTTCTAAATAAGTTTGCATACAAAGTTGTTGTAATAGAAGAAGTGAACAATATCAAGAGTATGAGGTTTGATGAGCTGATGGGGTCTTTAAGAACTTTTGAGATGAATCTAGAAGATGAAGACAACAATTCAAGGAAGAGAGGTATTGCTCTTAAAACTGAAGTTTGAAAAGATGTACCTGACAATGTACAAAAACAAAAAAGTGTACATGATTCAGATACAATGAATACTATGGTCTTGATTACCAAGAACTTCAATCGAATGTTGAAAAGAGCCAACAAGCAGTCTTCAAGAAGGTCCAACAATAGAAGAAAACCTCTTAGAAACACTCTGCAAGAAAAAGTGCCAACGACGATGAGAAGGAGTATTAACAGTCCAATCCAAGAAAGAGAATACAATGCAGAGAATGTGATGAATTTGGCCACATTCAAGCTGAATGTCCTAACACACTAAAGAAAAATAAGAAGAATTACAATGCATCTCTCAGTGATAATGATTCAGAAGAAAGCAGTAGTGATTCAGATGAAAGAACTATTACATTCACAACAAAGGTCTCTAAATTTCAAGATCCCTTCGAATATGCAGAAGAAGATGAATCAGATAATGAAGATTTCAGCCAAGAAAAATTTGTGAAGACCTACAAAGAGATGTATACAAAGTGGCTGGAAGTTGTGGAGATCAACAAAACTCTTCAGTCTCAAAACAAGAGTATATTATAAGAGAAGTAGAAGTTGATCAAGTCTGATTCAGATCAGAAAGATATAATTCAACAGCAAGAGAAAAAGATTGTTGAGTTATCTTCTGAGCTCAAATCCATCAAGATGAATATCACTATGCTAAACAATGGAACAAATAATCTTGACAAGATTCTTACTATTTCAGGACATTCAAGAAAGAGTCATCCAAGTTTTGGATACAATGAAGGACAATCCAAGACTGTGTTTGTCAAAGAAAGTACAAGTCAGCCAGTACATGTACATTAGAATGTTTAGAACATCAAGAAAAACATTACTGACAAAAAGATGACTGTTCATAATGGCTACAGAAAAGGAATTATCTGCCATTATTGTGAAGAGAGAGGTCACATTCGACCACATTGTGAGAAATATCTCAATGATCTTAGAAGGATGAAAAGAAGATTTGTGGTTCAGCATTCCAGTAATAGGAACAGAAGGCCAGCCATGCAAGAAAAGAAGAAGCATGCTCATAAAAAATAATGAGTTGTCAAACAGACTAGTCATATATCTCTACGTGTTGAAGACAAGAGCAACTAGTATTTTGATAGTGGCTATTCAAGACACATGACTGGGGATTGCTCAGTTGTACAGAACTTAAAGACTTTCTCATCTGACTTTGTTACCTTTGGAAATGGCAAAGGGAAAAGTCATTGGAAATGGAGAACTGGTTGTTGAAGGAATTCCTAAGCTAAAGAAAGTAATGCTAGTTGACGGACTCAAAGACAATCTTATCAACATTAGTCAGCTATGTGATGATGTCATGACAGTGGTATTCACTAAAGAGAAGCTGATAACTGTTATCAGCTACATGTACCTACACAATGTTCAATAACATGTCAAACATCACTAGAACAATTAGAGATATGGTATTAGAAGCTTGGACATATTCACTTCAAAAATCTCCAAAAGATCATTAACAAAAAGATAGTCAGAGGAATCCCACATATCAAAGTTAAAAGAGACAAGGTATGTGGTCTTTGCCAGATTAGAAAATAGACAAGAGCCCAACATAAAGAAGTTCAGAATAGAACTTCTAAAATAATTTTAGATCTTTTACATATTGATCTAATGAGACCAATGACTGTAGAAAACTATGGATGAAAGAAATATGTTCTTGTTTGTATAGATGATTTCTCAAGATTAACCTAGGTAGACTTTCTTAGAGATAAGAGTGAGACATTCATGGCATTTAAGAAACTGGCTTGCAAGATCACAGTTGAAATAGACTTACAAATTATCAGAATACGGAGTGATGATGATAAGGAGTTTGAAAATCAGTACTTTGATGATTTCTATCATGAAAATAGGATTAGCCATGAATACTCAAGGTCCTAAGACTCCACAGTAGAATGAAATAGTTGAAAGGAAGAACAAAACTTTACAGGAGATAGTTAGAACTATGATTGCTGCAAAATGAGTTGCCTCAATGTTCTAGGCAGAAGCTATCAACACTACATATCACATCAGCAATCAAGTTCATCCCACACCAGGTACCTTCACTACTCCATACAAATATGGTATGAAAAAAAACCTACTGTGAAGCACTTCCATGTGTTTGGAACCACTTGCTATATTCTTAATAATAGAGAATATCTAAGCAAGATGAACAATAGAGGAGTAGAAGGAATGTTTGTAGGATACTCCAAAAATAATAAATCATACAGAATTTACAATAAAGAAACTAAGGCAGTAGTAGAATCAGTCAATGTTATATTTGATGATCAGGATGATGCTATCAACTCCACAGAAGATGATGTACATTCATATGTATTTAGACATTCTGATGTACATGATGACACAAAAAGTGAATCAAAAGATTATGGAGTTAAGCAAAGGAAACCTTCCAGACAGATTATCAAAGATCATCCTACTATTGAAGTTATAGGAGATATCCATGAAGAGAGAATGACCAGAAGCAGACTCAAAAAAAGATTACATGAAGAAATATCAATGTCTGTTTCACATCCAAGATAGAGCCCAAGAATGTTCAAGAAGCTCTAATGGATGCCTACTGGATTGAAGCAATGTAAGAAGAGCTTCTTCAGTTTAACAAAAATGATGTATGTGAGTAGCACAGAAACCTATGAAGGATAAATATTATAGGGACAAAGTGGATATTCAAGAACAAGACTGGTGAGTCTGGTAATATTACAAGAAATAAGGTCAGACTGGTTGCTCAAGGATATTCGTAGATTGAAGAAATAGATTTTGAAGAAACCTTTGCCCCAGTCACAAGGATAGATTCAATCAAACTTCTTTTTACAATAGCCTGCATGATGAAATTCAAGCTCTATCAGATGGATGCCAAGAGTACTTTTTTGAATGGATTTTTGAAGAATGATGTGTATATTACACAACCTAAAGGATTTGAAGATCCACATTATCCAGATCATGTTTTCAAACTCAAGAAGGATTTATATGGTTTGAAACAAGCTCCTAGAGCATGGTATGAGAGACTGACTTCATACAGAGGAGGAGAGGACATAACACTATTCATCAGAAAGGACAAATCACAAGTAATTATGGTTCAAGTATATGTAGATAACATAGTGTTTGGCTCAATGTCCGATAAGATGATCAAAGATTTTATCAGGGACATGGAAACTGAGTTTGAGATGAGCTTGGTTGGAGATCTGAAGTATTTTCTTGGGCTTCAGATAAAGTAATCAAAAGAAGATATCTCCATCTCTCATACTAAGTATGCAAGAAACTTAGTCAAGAAGTTCAATCTAGAAAATTCTAAACACAAAAGAATTTCCATTAGCACCTCTATCAAGATTGGAAAAGATGATACATGAATCGAAGTAAATCAAACTTTATACAAAAGCATGATTGGAAGTCTTCTCTACCTTACTGCAAGTAGACCTGATATATCCTACAGTGTGGGTGTTTATGCAAGATATCAATCATGTCCAAGAGAAAGTCACTTGAAGGCAATCAAGAACATCATCAAGTATGTCAGTGGAACTACAGACTATGGATTGTAGTACAGAATAGACACAATTCAAACCTTATAGCCTACTATGATCCTGATTAGACAGGATCTCCAGATGATAGAAAAAGCACATTAGGTGCTTGTTTCTTTTTTGGGAAACAATATTATTTTCTGGTTCAGCAAGAAGTAGAACAACTTATCATTATCAACCGTAGAAGCTGAATACATAGCAGCTGGAAGTAGCTCAACACATATAATCTATATGATGCAGATGATGAAGGATTATGAAATTGCTCATGATACACCTATTTTGTATTATGATGTTGGTTTTGTATACTAGAAGACCTGCCTTTTTGTATACATTATTGATGATGGTTTTATGATGATATAGAATGGATACAATTGCAGTCACTGTTTGCATTTAAATTATTACATTTACTTGCTTGTTCACTACACTACATTGTAGATGATATGGTGTGGGTAAACACACGGATAGATCATATGATTGGTTCTTTGTATTGTGTTAGAAGGCTCACGGTTTAGATGGCACTGAACCTGTCATTGGTACGCCGTAGAATAATCTGATAGTTAGTTTATCTTGACTAACTGATTATTCTGGTACACGGGTAAGTGTATTGAGGAGGATCTACTTAGGATTCTATTCTCTATTCTGACCTTAAATGAGAAAATAAGAATCCACAGAGTTCGGGTTCTTAACCTCCGATATGTTGGCGGACATATACGTGTAGTGATTGCAGCTTTGATTTATCAAAGGGTGAGATTCTTTCATAGGATCAATAATCTCGATATCTTGGGTTGTGACATTTACAATTATGATAGGTCGTGCAATATGTAGAGGCACTGTGTCCTGGTGTGTCAGGTTGATGGTGTCCTCTTGAGGAAACACAAGTTCATGTTGAAACCCTGCAGGTGGAATTTATTCCGTACATGAGTAAAGCTTGTGTGGTACTACTACTCAAGGATAAGATATTAATTAATTATAGCTGTCAGAAGCTTACATAATTAATTAATGGGCATTATATCTTAAACACCGGGAATGTCTGGACTAATGGAGAAAGCATATTCAGAAATATGTATTAAATTTGTAGGTCAGTATTATTTCTTTAGTGGAATAAAAATAATACTTAATTTATTTGATTATATCCTAAGTTTATTGGAAATTGGATATTAAATAAATTAATGAGCCAATTTAATATTCTTCTAGATCCCTGTTGTAGCCCAAAAAGAGACTGAATTGGATTGGAGATAGAACAAGAGATAGAGATAGAAGTCTAGTCCAACTGGGACACTAAATTTCATCCACCTCTTATAAATAAGAGTGTGGAGGCATGAAATTTATATAAAAAAATATCAGCCCTCTCGTGTTCTCTTGATCTCCACAGATTTCATACCGATCTAGTAGATTTCAGCCCACCCTGAAACTAGATTCGGTCCGGGAATACAGCAGAAGATCAAGGAGTGGAATATCACAGTGGGGCACCGATTTTCATACATACAACAATAAGATTAGACCTTTAATCTTGTCCTCAACCCGTCATTTAATTTGTAAGTCGTTTTTCAATTTCTATGTTTCCGCTTTAGTAGAATCGATTAAACCGGCTAGGCATGTTAATTAAACTCGATTAATTAAAACATATGAGCTGCATAAAATTATGATCTACATGATATTAGGATTAATGAACATCCAATTAGATCCTACGGTGGTTTAATTCGAAAAAACTCAAACAACTGGTATCAGAGCGGGTTTTAGCACTGTTCTAGATTTAATCATAGAATAAATTCGAGATACATGTTTAAATTTGATGTTAAATTTATGGTTCTTAAATTTTCAGATTTAAATGTTCATGTATTTCGATTTGTTGTGTTCAAAACTTGGATGAATTTTTGATCAAGATCGAAAATTCTAGTTTTGAAAGATCTCTATAATTTTCGATTATATCCTATTAGATTTGGAATAGATTTTTGATGATGTCAAAATTTCCAGATTTAATTAGATAGGTATTCGAAAATTATTTTATCAAAATTTTTGAAATTTTGATGTATTAATTTCCCTGATTTGTTCTATGTAATTTTCGATCACATTGAATTAATTTGGAGAGGTTTTTGATTTGAAATCAAATTTTCAGATTTATTTAATGTGGTGGTTCGAAAATTATGTGTGTAAAAATTAGATTTGGTATTTTTGATGTTTATCTTAAAATTACCTAATTCTAGTCTAGATAGATTTGAAAATAGAATATTAAATTTGGATAGAATTTGAAGTAGATCAAATTTCCAGATTTTATAGTCTTGATATTTTTGAAATCTATGTGAATTAGAATTGGATAAGGTAATTTTTGATATATATCAATAATTATCTAATTCTAATCCAAAAGGATTTGAAAATAGAATTTAAATTTGGAAAGTATTTGAAGTGGATCAAATTTTCAGATTTTATTCTAGATATTTTCGAAATCTTAGTGGATAAGAATTGGAAAAGTAATTTTTGGTGTATATCATAAATTATTTAATTCTAATCTAGATAGGGTTGCAGATAAGATTTAAATTTGGATGGAATTTGAAGTGGATCAAATTTCCAGATTTTATCTCTGTAATTTTCGATCCTAGCCTATCTAAATATTTGGAATAGAATTTTGATTTATATCAAGATTTTCAAATATTAATTAATTAGGGTGTTATCCAAACATTAAGAAATAAATTTGGTGGATAATTTTAACAAATTTTCAGATTTATTCTTAAAGATATTTTCAAGATCTACTTGGATTTAATTTGGTGGATAATTATTTTAATTTCCAAATTATATCTAGTATGCATTTTCGAAATTTATTAATTTATTAATTGGATATTTCAAAAATCATGTGACGTATGGATATCATATGTTATTTTATGCTAATCATGTAATTGTGATTGTTGGATTTGTAGACTGACTTGTTTGCAGGGTTACCGACTATCATGACTCCTTAATTATGTGATGTATGTTTTATTTTATGTTGAATGTATGATGGGCCAATGCCGGTTTGGCTACGTGATTTTAATCCATGAGAAAATCCATGGATTAGGTCTAGGTTTTATTTTATGTTGTTTTAATGTAATAGAAATCAAAATGTTAGACCAAGTTATTGAGTTGTAATTTTATTCTAGATATATTAGATTTTTCCTTTAAGGAATATATATTCTATATTGAATAAAGTTTGAAGATCAACTCAAAGGAAGAAAGTAGTACAACTCAAGAAAGGAAGCATCACTGGTTCACGTCTCGAAATCCTAATTGGAGCTAGGATTTTCGGCGAGGCGCAATGATGAGGAAGGCGGCCTTGCCCGAGTTTCCGGAGCTGACTTTCCAATTATATCTCATTCAGCAACATGAGATATAAGCCATGATAGTTGGTTTTTATTATTATTGCTTATTATGTTGTTTGAAGCATGCATGGTGATTTATCATTTTATGTGATGTTTGCATGTTTTACAATGGGATAAAATGAAACATCAATCTTAAATAACTAAGTGGGAGAGATCCATACCAAAGTATGTAGAAATCTCAAACGGTCTCCATTAATCTGATTTAATTGAGATGTGATTGACATGCGAGTTGACAATAGGTCTTCCTTCATAACGGATGTGTCATATCACTGTTATCTCTAGAAATTAAACTTCTTAATCAAGATAGTTGTAGAACACTATTAGAACAAACTGACTCCTCCAACTAGAGCAGGGAGTTCGAAATAGTGGACTTGGTACTAAGATGATGGTGTTTACACTTAGGTGTAATTTATTAATAAACGTCCACACTAACGTGGCTTATTAATTGGAAGGTTACACGACCGTGGTTATTTTCGAGTATTAATTTACTTGTCATAAGAAAATTTGACTGGAGGTAAATTAAAGGTGGTTTTACCTGTTTAAGGATGAATTTTATAAACGACCACACTAACGTGGCTTATAAGAAACATTTTAAAAATGTCGGTGGATTACATATTTTTTTTTAAGGTATACGATTATATGTGAGTATCCTAAAGTTTGTGACTGTACTGCATGTTTACTTTTTAGTTATTCTATATCATCATGGCACTCTCCACCCTGTCCTCTATTCTCAAAGAAAACAAGTTAATCGGTAAAAATTACAATGATTGGATTCAAAACCTTAATCTTGTTCTCACTGCGGAAGGACACAAATTCGTACTTGAAGAAGTATGTCCTCAGAAACCAGATGAGGGTTTTGACGAAGCCCAAAAGGTTACATATGATAAGTGGGTTAGGTCTAATGAGATAGCGCGCCGTTACATTCTGGCATCCATGTTGAATGTGTTGCAACATCAGCATGAACCTATGAAAACCGCTTATGATATCATGTACAACCTTAGGCAGCTTTTCAGTCATCAAAACCGCTCGGCATGCCATTTGGCAATGAAGAAGTTAATAGATGCGAGAATGGCTGACTCCACACCTGTTAGGGATCACATTCTCACGATAATGGAGTATCTGGCTGAGATCGAGACCTTGGGTGGAGAGCTAGACACCGATTCTCAAATCGACATTGTTCTTCATAGCGTGTCCTCGAAATTTGAGCAGTTCACGCTGAACTTTAACATGATCAAAAGGGATGTCAGCCTGACTGAACTGCTCATGGATCTTCAGGCGGCTGAGTTACTTCAGAAAGGAAATCCGGAGACACACCTAGCTAAAAATATGGCGTCTTCTTCTGGTACTAAAAGGAAGAAGAGGAACGCGCCTAAGAAAGCTGCAGAGGAGGCATCTAAGGTAAAGAAGTCCAAGACTAAGATTCTTCCCGAGAAATTTAAGTCAAAGATAAAGTGTTTCAAGTGCGGCCAGCTAGGTCACTGGAAGGCGGATTGTCCTAACAAGAAGAAAAAGAAGGGTACATCTCATTCTCTCATCATTGAAACATGTTTAGCTACTTGTTCTACTCAGTCATGGGTAGTGGATACTGGAGCTACTGATCATGTTTACATGTCTTTACAAGGGTTCCTGGTAAAAAGACAGCTGAGTGATGGAGAGATTTCAGTCTACATGGGCAATGCTACGAAAGTGGCGGCAGTTGCAGTAGGAGACGTAACCTTATCTTTTAGTAGTGATAGGATTTTAGTTTTAAAGGATTGTCTTTATGTGCCTGGTTTTAGGCGAAACTTGATTTCAGTTTCTAAACTTTTTATGGATGGATATTTTGTTTCTTTTGATAACAAGGTTGTTATTTTTAGTGATAAACGTTTTATCTGTTCTGGCACATTTGATGGATATCTTTATTTACTTAATCGTATGCAAAACACTGCGCAAATGCATTTACTGAATACATCGGTCATAAACCCTAACAAACGAAAAGAATCTTCGGAAATGAATCAAACCTATCTTAGGCTCGGCCACATTAACCCTAAATGGATACAAAGACTAGTAAACGATGGGCCCTTGTCTTCATTGGTCCTAGAATCATTCCCTTTATGTGAATCCTATTTGGAAGGTAAAATGACCAAGCGACCCTTTAAGGATAAAGGGAATAGATCTGAAGAGGTATTAGATTTGATTCACTCTTACTTATATGGCCCTATGTTAGTCTAGGCTCGACTAGGGTACAAGTATTTCATCACGTTCATTGATGATTACTCAAGGTATGGATACATATACCTGTTATGCCGCAAGTTAGAATCCTTTGAGACTTTCAAAGAATTCAGAGCAGAAGGGGAAAAACGTACAAGTAAAAGTATTAAATCACTACAGTCTGATCATAGTGGTGAGTACCTCTCGAATGAATTTAGAGACTATTTGGTAGAGAATAGGATTACATCCCAATTGACTGCGCCGGGAACCCCACAGCAGAACGGCATGGCGGAGAGAAGGAACATAACATTCTTAGAGATGGTTAGATTGATGATGAGCTATCCAGATCTGCCCATTTCGTTCTAGGGATATACCTTGGAAACGGCGCCTATATTCTTAACGTGGTTCCATCAAAATCAGTCCCATCTACGCCCACATAACTTTGGACTGGACGAAAGCCCAATTTTGGACATTTTCGGATTTGGGGTAGTCCAGCACATGTGTTGGATAAGAAAGCTGATAAGCTGGAACCACGTACGGATGTTAGACTGTTTGTTGGATATCCTAAAGGAACGAAAGGTGGTTTATTTTATAGTCCTAAGGATCAAAAGATCATTGTGAGTACCAATGCATGATTCTTAGAAGAAAACTATGTAATAAATCACAAGCCAAGAAGTAAGATAGTACTCGAGGAGCTTCGAGGGAAAAATTCGAATCCAACACCAACAGTACAAGAAGAGGAACCACAAATTACTGCACAACGTGTCACAGAAGTACATGAACTGCCATGTCGCAGTGGGAGGGTTGTACGCCAACTTGATAGATTCATTGGTTTGGGTGAATCTTTGGATTTCCCTAAAGGACTAAATGAATTGGATCCCAGGACCTACGACGAAGCGATCCAAGACAAAAATGCAGATCCTTAGAAAATTGCAATGGAATCTGAGATTGGATCTATGGATCACAATCATGTTTGGGAGCTTGTAGAACCCCAAGATGGGGTAAAACCCATTGGGTATAAGTGGGTCTACAAACACAAGAGAGGAGCTGACAGGAAGGTTGAAACCTTTAAGGCAAGATTGGTAGCGAAAGGGTACACTCAGAAAGAAGGGATCAATTATGAGGAAACCTTTTCACCGGTAGCCATGCTTAAGTCAATCCGAATTCTCTTGTCAATTGCCACTCATTTGAATTATGATATTTGGCAGATGGATGTCAAGAAAGCTTTTCTGAATGGAAGTCTTGAGGAAAACATCCACATGAAGCAACCCGGGGGTTTCATTGCTAAAGGCCAAGAGCACTTAGTGTGCAAGCTTAAGAGATCCATTTATGGACTTAAGCAGGCGTCAAGGTCTTGGAACATCCGGTTTGATGAGGTTATCCAGTCATATGGATTCGTGCAATGTCCGGATGAGAGCTGTGTGTACAAGAAGAGTGACGGAAACGTGGTGGCTTTCATCGTGCTATAGTTGATGATATCTTACTTATTGGAAACAGTAAGAAATTATTATCTAACATAAGGGTGTGGTTATCCAAGCAGTTCAATATGAAAGATCTAGGAGAAACTGAACATGTCCTTGGCATCAAGATAATTCGAGATCGCCAGAAAAGGATGTTGTGTTTATCCCAGGCGACATATATCGACACAGTGCTAGCTAGGTTTAACATGCAAGATTCCAAGAAAGGTTTTATACCTTTCAGGCATGGAATTCATCTATCTAAGGAGAATATTCTTGTCCAGGGTTAGACTGATATCTGCTTACCATGTCGACTGCATAGCATATATCAGGATTGCGGTTAAGAATATTCTCAAGTACCTGAAAAGGACTCGAGATTATATGTTGGTATACCACTCTGATAGTCTAGTGCATTTGGGTTATACGGACTTAGATTTTCAATCCGATAAAGATCAGAGTAAATCTATCTCGGGCTATGTGTTTACCTTGGGAGGCGGGGCCATTGTATGGAGGAGCATAAAGCAGA
Source organism: Perilla frutescens (assembly GCA_026008535.1). NCBI lineage: Eukaryota > Viridiplantae > Streptophyta > Magnoliopsida > Lamiales > Lamiaceae > Perilla > Perilla frutescens. The sequence goes on from BRKX01000012.1 coordinate 48,597,242, forward strand.
AATTCATTGCAGATTCCACTATGGAGGCCAAATATGTAGCTGCCTCTGAGGCTGCAAAAGAGGCCGTCTGGCTCAAGAGCTTCTTGTTGGACTTGAGCGTGGTTCCTGATTTGCCTAAGAGTATCATGGTATATTGTGATAACTCAGGTGCAGTAGCAAATTCGAAGGAACCCAGAACCCATAAGGTAAGTAAACACATAGAGAGAAAATACCATCTTATATAAGAAATCGTTAAGAGAGGAGATGTGGCACTGGTCAAGATTGCATCGGAGGACAATTTGGCTGATCCATTCACGAAGAGCCTTCCAGCTAAGACCTTCTATGGTCACATAGAGAAAATGGGATTGAGATGCAGACCCGGGGTTGCCATTTGAGTTTTTAGTTAGAGTTGGAGAGTTAGCCAGTTTGTTTTATATTTGAAAGACATGCTTCAAGTATAATTGAGAGATTGTTGGTTTTGTATACTAGAAGACCTTGTATACTAGAAGACCTGTCTTTTTGTATACATTATTGATGAAGGTTTTATGATGATATAGAATGGATACAATTGCAGTCACTGTTTGCATTTAAATTGTTATATTTACTTGTTTGTTCACTACACTACATTGTAGATGATATGGTGTGGGTAAACACACGGATAGATCATATCATTAGTTTCTTGTATTGTGTTAGAAGGCTCACGGTTTAGATGGCACTGAACCTGCCATTGGTACTCCGTAGAATAATCTGATAGTTAGTTTATCTTGACTAACTGATTATTCTGGTACACGGACAAGTGTATTGAAGAGGATCTACTTAGGATTCTATTCTCTATTCTGACCTTAAATGAGAGAATAAGGATCCACAGAGTTCGGGTTCTTAACCCCTATATATTGGCGAACATATACGTGTACTGATTGCAGCTTTGATTCATCAAAGGGTGAGATTCTTTCATAGGATCAATAATCTCGATATCTTGGGTTGTGACATTTACACTTATGATGGGTCGTGCAATATGTAGGGGCACTGTGTCCTGGTACGCCAGGTTGATGGTGTCCTCTTGAGGAAACACAAGTTCATGTTGAAACCCTGCAGGTGGAATTTATTCCGTACATGAGTAAAGCTTGTGTGGTACTACTACTCAAGGATAAGATATTAATTAATTATAGCTATCAGAAGCTTACATAATTAATTAATGGGCATTATATCTTAAACACGGGGAATGTCTGGACTAATGGAGAAAGCATATTCAAAAATATGTATTAAATTGGTAGGTCAGTATTATTTCTTTAGTGGAATAAAAATAATACTTAATTTATTTAATTATATCCTAAGTTTATTGGATATTGGATATTAAATAAATTAATGGGCCAATTAAATTGGATTGGAGATAGAATAAGAGATAAAGATAGAAGTATAGTCCAACTGGGACACTAAATTTCATCCACCCCTTATAAATAAGAGGGTGGAGGCCCGAAATTTATATAAAAAAATATCAGCCCTCTCGTGTTCTCTTGATCTCCACAGATTCCATACCGATCTAGTAGATTTCAGCCCACCTTGAAACTAGATTCAGTCCGGGAATACAGCAAAAGATCAAGGAGTGGAATATCACAGTGGGGCGCCGATTTTCATACATACAACAACAAGATTAGACCTTTAATCTTGTCCTCAATCCGTCGTTTAATTTGTTAGTCATTTTTCAGTTTTTATTTTTCCGCTTTAGTAGAATTGATTAAACCGGCTATGCATGTTAATTGAACTTGGTTAATTAAAATATATGAGCTGCATAAAATTATGATCTACATGACATTAGGATTAATGAACATCCAATTAGATTCTGCGGTGGTTTAATTCGAAAAAACCCCAACAAACATGAGTGCTATCAATATATCAAAGAATTCTGTTCAACATTCAATGACAAAACATATTGATATCAGACATCACTTCATCAGAGAGCTAGTTAAACATGTGAAAATAGAAGATCAACTTACTGATCTTTTCACCAAAGGATTGGATGCTGCTCGATTTGAGAAACTGAGAGCATCTCTTGGTGTTTGCTTGATTCAATAAATTAAAAGGAGGGGTATAAGTGTGTTTATTTCACACTCAGTGGGAAAGAACCATTCCTATAAGAAGGGTCTGAACATTCCCATAAATGTTCCTCATCATATACATGAACAATTTTGAAATTTTCATGTACATCCTTGTCAATGGCTAGTTCTGACTCACAAACGCAGCTTTGATTTTCCAAGATTTTCCTCCAATTTCTCTCTCTAATGGATACCTGAGATCACTTCTTCAATGGAGTACTCTATTATATATACGTATAGCCATTTTGAGATATCATCCATATGCTTAAAATTCTCAAAATTTGAGTTTCTCTCAATTATTTTCTGATATCTCATATTCATATTCTTTCTGCCATTGCCATTTTTTGATCATTCAAAAATACATCCTGTTCTATTCAATGGCACTAAAAAGAAAACTTATCCATCCCAAAAGGTTGTTAAGCCCAGAATGAGGTATGGTAAGGTTACATATTCCAAACCTCAAGATCAGTTCTATGAAGAGGATGAATTCAATAGACAAGTTCCTAGAGAATCTTCATATAAGATACCTGTTCAGAGAGAACTTCAAGATGAGTCCTCTAGTAAGGATACTAAAGAATTGATAGAAGAATTTCATGAAGAAGAAGACATGGAGGGAGAAGAACCAGAATCCACATCTTCTGCAAAGAAGATAAAGACTCAAAATCTTTCTCTCCATGATCTATTGAAGTAAGCAGTAAACTCGTATAATGTGAACAAGAAAGCTGCAGCAAATGAGACAAGAACAAAGGGATTTGCAGTCAAGAAACAAAAGAAGACTGCAACCCCTTCATCAAAGAAAATCATCACAACACCTATTGCTCAAGCTCTTCAAAAAGAGAAGGGATCTGATGTTAATGAGAGAGTTGTGCCTAAAGATGTACCTATACATGCAAATGTACATGTTGCAGAACAAACTGTTGCTGATAAGATTACACCAGAAGCATATGTACCTGAGAAGCTGACACCAGAACAACTAGTTACAACTGAAGGTGGTGATGTTTCAAAGGATAATGATATTCCTCTGAGCACCAGGATGAAGGTTCTAGCAGCTGCCAAAAGGGAATAAGAAGGTCATCAAATGACCTTTAGTTGCTGAGCTAGAAGAGGAAGAAGAAGATCAAAGTTCGTCCTCAGAGTCTGCTGAAAAAACTCCTGTGCCTCCACAAGAAACGTCATTAGCATCTGCACAATATGAGGTTGATCTATTTTCTGCTGGATCACCTATGAAGAAGAAGACTCCCAGAAAGAAGTCTTCTACTGAAGTGGTAAAGATTATTCCAATAACTCCTGTGACAAGAAATAGAGCCTCAGCCACACCACCATCCACAACACCGACTCAAAAGAAGAAGAAAACCATCACAAGTGTCGAACCATCAAAGAAGCCAATAAGTCTGTCCGTCCCAAGCATGTACCTAAAGATATTCACTCTGAGTCGAGTGAACATGATGCTAATCATCACAAACAGATTATCTATTTGCCAGGTATCTCTAAGCATGCTCTCTTTCATTCTACGAAGCATGCAGAGTTACGGGATAAGGTGGAGAAAAGATCCCTAATTGCTAAAAAGAATGTTGATAAGGACACCCTTCTTATTACTGGGATATATTCTCTATTAGAGGAGGCTAGGTTGTTAGGAACTATGCAGAGAATGTATGAGTTCTTTCCTTTGGTTGTGTTTGAATTTTATTGCAACCTAACCAATGATGTAGATGATTTTAAAGCAGAAAACTTTCACAAAGTCTTTGTCAGAGAGGAGATGCTTGACTTTTCACAAGAACTCATTAATGAGTTTCTGGATTGCTCGGTTGAGGGGGAGCTGGATGAAATAGATGACTGGCGAATGGTTGCTGAAGAACTGACCTAGGACATCTATACCAAATGGCCCTCCAATCCTCAAATAATTCCATCTTCGAAGCTGTCTTAGAAGTATGGTGCACTGTTTTGCATCCTGATACACAACTGGATGCCTACCAAGCACAGAGTTACTGTCACACAAGCTCAAGGGAGATTTCTGGTCCATCCGGGAACAGGAAAGAAGTTCAACTATGGGGAGTTTGTGTTCGGGAAACTAGTGAGCAATGTTGAGTTCACTGTTGTCAAAGGATGTGCTATCCTTCTCTCATTTATGGCATCATCAAGAAGTAAAAGAAGAACGTCTCTACAAAAATAGACAAAGCTATGCCTCCCAAGAAGCCTCTGGTCATCAAAGTTGCTCCTAAGATTGGTGATCATCATCTACACATACAATTCAAGAAGTTCATCACATAAAAGAAAGATGTAATTGTATCTGCTGAGAAGTCTTCACTAAAAGATCTTGTACTAAAGTTTCTAGAGAATAGTCTAGAGTTCCATGCTCAATTGATATCTGAGCATACCTTTGAGAAGATGAAAATTCAAGCTCTGATAGCTGAACTCTCATTTGGAGAAGAATTTTCCTCCCCAGCAGCTGATACACCTGAAAATGTTCATAACTTGCACAAGCTTGTAAGTACTGCTGTAGCTGCCACCTAAGAGGGATCTCCATAGACTGTATCAAAGGGTAAAGGACGTGATAATCAAGGAGAAGCTGCAGAAGAGGAAGTTGCAGAAGATGAGCTAGAGGTTGATGATGAAGAAGAGGTTGAAGAGACTGAAGAAGAAGATGATGATACAGAAGAAGGATATGAAGCTGAAGAAAAAGAGCAAGCAACTAACAAATCCGAGTAGTTCTCTTTTTTACTCCTTTGCCTTTCTCGGTGGCAAATAGGGGGTAAAGGCTAGATAATTTTTAAAATTTCTCCTGTCTTGTTTATTATCTTGCATCCATATTTTTGCAAGATATTTTTTACTTTATGATCCGTAATATCAATTCATTGATATTATAACTTTTTGATCAGACCTTTTTATCTACAAAGATTATGATCCTTATCTGCTAAAAAAATTGAAACTGCTGATAAGAAAAAGAATATGATAAAAACTGAAATACAACAGCTTAGATACAAGCTGATAAAAGAGTGAAAAATAGCAGGATCATATGATGTCCATTGGAACATTCAAGAATGTTTTGAGTTACATGATCCTTTAGATGAAGATTGTGTTCTTTAAAAACATGGAGCTGGTTTTCTAACAAATAAAGATAAAGGGGAGATTGTTAGTGCCATCATACTGTACTAAGTGTTTTTAGATTGTCATGATCTTTATGGTAATTCCAAGAACATAAAGGTTTTGATTTTTCAAGTTTTGAAGACCATGTTCTGGACATTATGATATGAACATTCCACTGTCAATCTGATTGAAGAATGTACTTAAGTATGTTCGTAAATATGATCATGTACATGGTTATCCAGAGAGTTTTCAAGAGACATGCCAAGCTGACTTCAAGGAGTTGAAGCTACCTTTTCAACATGGACGTTTCAGAATAGAAGGTGCCTTGTTCGAGATGATATCAAGATGAAAGACGACGAGTTCTATTCAAGAAAGACTTCTAACTAGTTGGAGTTCGAATTAAACTAGAAAAGTTTCCTTATTTAGTTTGATTCAAAATAGGACAATCTGATTACCTTGTTTAGGTTATGTCATGTGTTTATAAATAGTCTGGGAATCAGACTAGTTAGGAAGCAAGAGGTTTATGAATACACAAGAGCTAGAGAGTCTAAAAGACTTCAAAGTTTGAAGCATATAATATTCAGATATACTAGGTTTGATCCTTGTGATCATTGTGTATCTAGTCTGTGTTTGAAATTCTTTCATACATGTACACTTAGAGGAGTCTCGATAGATATTTCCTGTGGGAACTAGATAAAGTCTAGGTTGTGAGGAATCTCACAATTCAGTCCATCGAATGAGGTAGAAGAGTGTAGGAAATGGGTCGAGTGATGGTAGGACATCATGTGATAGCCTTTGTAACCTTTCAACGGAGTAGTGGATTATTTCTCACGAACCTATGAAGTCGCCCTGACGTAGATCAGTTGATCGAACAGGGTTACCAACCTCATGCTTACTTGCTTTTGATTTAGCATTTCTAACCTTCTTCATGATGTACATGTATATGATTAAGAACATGTTCATATCTGCACGGTTTATGTAACTTCATACTAAAGGTTAAAAAAAAGTTATAAGATAAATACAAGAAAATTACTAAATAAGAAGATAAAAAATATTTTTGAGTTCATTAAATTGTAAAAAAAAATATATAATATTTAGTAAGTTTAACATAAAATCTTAGAAAAATATATATAATAAAAAATACATGATTTATGAATTGAAAATTAACAATTTAAAAGTATACATAATAAATAGCAACCTTATATTCTTCTCCAATATTTAGTACTAAAAGTTTAAAAAAAATAACAAAATAATAATAAAAAATAGAATATACGTCTGATGTTTAGATATTGAAGTTGAACATGACTAATTAAAGATAATAAACTAATATTATTGCAATTACGACCTATGAGTAAAGTAAGGTATAAGGAAAAAAAATACAAAATAAGAAGGTAAAAAATATGTTAGAGTTCATTAAATTATACAAAAATACAATATTTAATAAGTTTAATATGAGAGCTTAGCAAATAAAATGAAGTATACTAATAATTTTATTAATTTCTTATGTTTCTGTTGCAAATGTAGCTGTGAATCAAGAATGTTCTCAAACTATTTCTCCGGACTCCATTTAGGGGGGGCATATTGGATTGAGATTTTATTAGATTTTAAAGGACTTTAAAAAGTCCATGGATTTATAAAATCCATTGTCTCCACATGGAGTCTTCCTTGATTTGGGTATGGATTTGTGACGATTTTGATGGATTTGAAATCCTTCTTCCCAGTGCTCGCTGGAACACAACGACCGCTCGAACTTAAACCCAGTTACCGTTGGGAATTAGGCATTTGAACGCCTCAATGGCCGTGGGGTACACCGTGCGTTGGGTTTTACGAATCCATAAAAATCTCGTGTGCAGAGGTCGGATTTCATCCTTTGTATTTTTTATGTGATTTTGAGGTGAAATCCAATAGAATCACTAACATTTTAAAGTCTATGGAGTTTTGAATACAATTGGATTTTTATATACATTTTAAAATCTGTGTTGAATACCTCTGGATTTTTAAAGACTTTTAAAAGTCTGGATTGAACACACCCGGATTTTGAAAATCCAATAAAATCCTACAGAGTCTCTATCCAATACACCCCCTTAGTCTTTGATGCCTTTCAAAAAGTAAGATTATCAATGTGTATGTAAATTTATTTCAACTTTAATATTTTGAAAAATGTAATTTAATTAATTTTTAATTTTGCATTGTGATGTTGAAATTTTCAAGTTGCTACTCAATATCAAGTTGCTATGTTATTTCATTTAGTAATATTATATTTGAAATTTGGTTGTTAAGACATGGAACATTAAACTTGTTTGGTGTTGGTATTTTGATTGTTGAGATATGAATTTATTATATTTTTATTTGTACGCGTATAATGAAACTTCAGTATACCGAAAGTTTTAGTATGAGAATAATATGGAATTTTCGATATCGATATTTCGATACAGTATACGGTAAGATGTAAAATTTTCAGTATACCGTAACGACTCATCCCTAGGTGGGTTATGATTCACTCATATTTTACACATAAAGATCATTTTTCATTTGAACCCTTCCCTAAATCTTCTTGCAAATCTGATGCAAAATTAAATATTCTTCTCGTTTCAATTATTCTCACGTTTTGCTCCGATTTTACTAGTTTTAAATCTTCTTGCATTTCATAATTCTAATTTCCAAAGCAATATGTGGAAATGTCGGTAGCCTAACCGGAGACCATGAGAGTATCTAGGTTTGGGCTATGGGTGAAAAGGATGGACGGAATGGATGAACCAGCCAGAGAAGTAGCAAAGCCATTGGGAGACGGCAGAAGACTAGTGATATTCGACGACAACTCTGTGTAAGGAAGGAATGGGGGATCTGACAAGATTTTCAACGCAACTCAGATTGTGAGAATTGGGAAAACGTAAATTTCTCAAGAGATTTCGTAATGGAGTTGTGAAATGAACAATATATTAGTAGCTACTAGCTACTAATAAGTATGAGATTTCAATTCAGAAAAGTTTAAAAGTACAACGACAAATCCAACCTACTTCCACTTGCAAGTCGAACGTTTCGTTTTTTTCCGAAAATAAGCTCCAACCGACCACCATTCCCATCTTTTTTTTTTACATTTCTGCATTCTTTTTTTATTCTTTATTAATATAACAATGTAAATTATGTTATTTTTAGGTTTAATATTATGTTTAATCTATATAATATATAAAAACATAATAGTAAGGGTAATTTAGACAATTCATAATTAAGTCAATTTTTTTAAAAAAATAATTCACCGCCTATTAGAAAATATTAGTCTTATTCAAACTTCAAAGGGGGTTTAGGAGAATAGTTCCTTTTTAAACAAAACTTGATTTAATTATCCAAGCGGTACCTCTTGGTAAAACCCCCTTCATAATTGAACGAAGCTTATCTAACAGATTCCAATTGGAACGTCCTTTTCCAATCTCTCTTTAAAAGATCTATAATTCAATTTTAGCTTTTTTACTTTTTTTTTATAATCGAGAACGTTTGCGGTTTTTCTTCTCCGTGTCTTAGGAACCAAAAATGAACTTTATCTTCTTCAATGGAAAATTGACATTTCACGCTTACAACTAATGCTATATCAATTATTCTAGAAAATCCATGTCCCGAATTTTTCTTCTGCTTCAGTTGAGATAACAATTGATTATAACTCTGTACATTTATAATCTCCAATTTTGCAACATTCTTGACATCCATTATGCAGAACTTCTTTTCTTTAATCTCTCTTAGATTCATATTTATTTACGTAGTTGGAAGATTTATTTTTTAGTTCTTTTTGTGAAGGGAATAGATAATTGGATGGCAGCTAATAATAGAGCGGGCGTGAGATAATCTAGAAGATACAATTCACTTTTATATCCAATTTGAGGAGAAAATAGTGGTTATATAATGAGATTTCATTTTTGTTCATTTGATAGTTATGATGATCGACTGCTATAAACATATCTGATGATGTTAGTAGGATGAAAGTTAATTAAGGGAGAATTGTATTTTTCAATGCTGTTTTGAGGCTAAATCGGTGTGAATATTTACTACTGAGCTATTTTGTATATTATAAATATTGGTTAATTATGTGATTTATATGATCCGTTTTATTCTATTTTGAAAAAAAAATGCTCGATTTTGAGGCTCAAATTTATTCTTCCTTTTGCAATCGGTTATTTGTATTTGTATAGATGTCATGTTTCATCATTTTATCCTTTTTGTTTGGTGTATTTGTCTAAAAATTTGCACAAGGATATTAATGTGTGTGAATAAATATATATGTATTTGATTCAACTCTTTCACGTTGACTGACTGAAATTGATCGAGTTTATCCTAGCCTTTTACTTTGTTGTTTCCTTAATATATATTGTTTCTGCTTAACTCAGATATAATTTGTTTTCTCCTTTTCTAGACTTGTGTTTGGTTGTGACATTGCACAAGGTTAATGAAAATGAAGAATTTCATATTACTATATCACATTTTCAGCCTTCATCCGAACCTCTGAACCATTATATGGTAAGCTCATCATTGTTTGTTGTGGGTGTGTTTCTTCAATATTTTTCACGTTAATATGAGCAACTTATTTTCACATAACATGATGAGCTGGAGTTGCTACTCATTGCATGAGATATGTTGTGCCCATTGTATATAAATAATGTTGCTTCTCTAGATCTTTGAATTTTGCGCATGGCATGGATTTGGAGTCTGTCTGGATTGAAAAATAAAATATTGATCAATACATAGGATATATATGTGATTTTATCATTAGATTGTATCCTGGTTGTCAATCTTCCAGAGATATAAAAAATAAAAGCTAAATAAGAAAATGAAGAAGAAAGAAAATGAAAAAATTGAATCCATTTGTAGCCCTCAAGATTATACATATAACATTATTTTGCATAGACTTAATAATTTCTATTTACTCCACTCGGTTTGTTTTTCATTTTTGGAATTGGTTAATGAGCTCAAGAATAGTAATGCTTTGAAAAAGACGTGATTCATTAAGTGAAAGACGTTAATCGAATAGTTAGAGATGCTGCAAGCAAAGATCGTATAGCCTAATTGACTGCAAGTTGAATAAGCTATGACCCTCTTTAGATCGTTTTATAATATTTCAGTTGTTGGAGTAAACCAAATTCATTGTCATTAGACACCAACCTTTCAAGTTCCATTCATGTATTCTCAAATACATTAACATGATTATTTATTATGGTTTGAATTTAATAGGTTAATGTATTAGAATTAAATATTGATGTATGTATTAGATTTATATTCATGTAAGGTATCACCTATAAATACCCTATGATGCTATGTGATCATTTGTAAGTAAAACAAGTAAATCAAAGCCAAAGGCAAAAGTTCAATTCTTCATCTCTTTTATCCAAATTCCATTTTATCATATTCCTTTTATTTACTACAAACTGGTATCAAGAGCCAGCGATAAAAAAAATGTCCAATAATCTAGTTTCACCCATTCCTCGCTTCAATGGCGAAAAATTTGATTATTGGAGCAACTTGATGAAGTTGTGTCTTGAATCTCAAGACCTGTGGAGCATTGTTGAAGAAGACGTAGATCCACCTGTAGACGAATCTGCGTCAAATGCTCAAAGAGATCTCTTAAAGAGCACAAAGCAAAAGGATCGGAAAACACTTTTCCAAATTTATCAAGCACTCGATATTTCGGTCTATCAAAGAATATCAAAGGCGAGCAGTGCTCAAGAAGCATGAAAAATATTGACAACAAACTATTACGGCCAAGATCAAGTCAAGAAAGTTCGTTTGCAATCTCTACGGGTAGAATTTGAAAAGTTAGAGATACGTGACAACGAAAAAATTGTGGAATACTTTACTCAAGTAAGTTTCATCATCAATCAAATGGCATCAAATGGAGAAATAATGGAAGCTCAAAAGGTTATCGAGAAAATATTGCGAAGCCTACCAAAAAAATTCGATCATGTGGTAATGGCTATCGAAGAGTCTCAAGACCTTTCATCAATCTCTTTTGAAGGTTTGCAAGGAAGATTGGAAGCCCATGAAGTTAGAATACTTCAAAGAAATCCTCAAACTCCTTCTCAAGATCAAGCTCTAAAATCTCAGCTCACATTCATGGGAGGTCGTGGTTCTTATCGTGAATGTGGAAGAGGACACTATCAAGGAAGAGACGGAAATCACTCAAGCAATCCATGAGAGTCGGAGCAAAGGAACTTTGAATCCAAAAAGGATGAAAGATAACCTTCTTTCAATTCTCAAAGAGGAAGAGGACGAGGTACATAAAAAGGTAAAAAAACCTTATATTAAATGTGATTTTTATCACAAACCGACACATAAAGTGTATAATTGTAGGGAGAAATATCTAGAAAAGAAACATGAAGCCGGTTTGATGTATAAAAATGAAGCTGGAACTTCTGAAACTTTATTGATTGCTGCCAATGGTAATGTTGAAAATATTTGGTATTTGGATAGTGGAACAAGTCGGCACATGACTAGAAATAAAAGTCTATTTTTCACCCTTGAAGAATCTAACCATGGACAGGTTACTATTGGTGATGCCAGCTCGTACAAAATTCAAGGTGTTGGAGAAATCTCATTCAAATCCAAGTCTGGAAACATAGAAAAAATGTCGGAGGTATTTTATATTCCTGGATTGAAAAGTGATGAAGCCATGCAAGGCCTTGATGAACTAAATCCAGAGCTGCCATTTATTACACGATTTCGAGCCAAGAAATTGCAAGGTTGTTTCCAAGCAATTATTCGCAAGAAGTTTGAAGAATTAGAAGAAGTTAAATGCAGCCCCAAGATTGTTACCTTGTTAACAATCAAAGATTGGAGATCAAGGTTTGAAGAATAATACATGAAGATGAAGTGAAGAAGTGCACGTGTGCATGTGTTGAAGAAGTCGACATGATCGTGTGTGCATGTGGATCAGATTTTCGGCCCCAATTTATTTAATTGAGGGATTGATTTTATTTAGACTATAGTATTTAATTAGACTATGGTATTTAATTAATTAGATCATATTTTATCTATTTTATATTGTAATTTTCGTCCATTGTTATATAGGTTTGACTAGAATTGTATTTAAGGCAATTTCCTACCTTGAATAGAATTCTAGTTTATGGAACTTCCTAGTATAGTTAGAGATCCCTTTTGGATCAATTTTTTAGCCTTTTTTGATGATTAATTTCGTTCCCCATAGGCTTATAAATAGGGGAACCATGTCACATTGATACTTTAGACTTTATTTGAATTATTAAGCTTTGTTTTCAATATTGTCTCAACCCCCTTTAAATCTTTGTGAGTTTTGATTAACAAATTCATATTCTTGGAGCTAGCAACTTTGAGTCTTATTCAAGGGTATTGCTTAATCCACTTGAGGGATTAACCGGTATTCGCTATCGAAGAGCAACTTGGAGATTTCATCCTTGGGTACGTTCGAGATTCAAGGAGGCTATCGGGTTGTGATTCACATCAACGAATCATCATCCATCAACCATCATCGCCGACGCCCATCCCCATCGACGCACGCCTCAATTCCAGCCCCCGTGTTCGAGCTCGAGTTCTACATCCGTTCGTTTTTATCCGTAAGTTCGTTGCATCCCTATCATATCCTACCTTCTCCAAGCCATTCTTCACAAGCCGTCACACACGATTTTCCCTACAAATTCAGCCCTCAAATCCATCCCAATTCAGCCCTTTAACCTTTGGTATTGTGTTATATAATTCGTGTCGTAGTCTACGTATTTTAGTTGTCTAGATTGTCTATTTTTCCATTGTTTATCGAGTCGGATTGAAGCCTTTCATTCGCTGACGTGTTTCGTATCCAGAAGTCTTCCACTACATTCTCAAGATTCGTCCTAGCATAGTCCGGGTCGTATCAAAAAGTAATTTGCTTAGTGTTGGTCATTTGATGAAAAAAGGTTTTGATATTCATTTTTGTGATAAGTTTTGCATCATGAAAAAGTTTGATCAACGTGTGGCCAAGATTGTTGTGGGCTCAAATAATTTGTTTCCTCTAAAACTTGACATTCAAACTGCTAGTTGCTTTCTCACTAGCAATGAGGAAATTTCAAAGTTGTGGCATGACAGATTTGGGCACTTGAACTTTTTAAGCTTGAAGAATTATCAAGCAAAAGTATTGTTCAAGGGTTATCGAAAATTGATGTAGTAGATGAAGTTTTTGAAGAATGCCAATTGGGAAAACAACACCGAACACCTTTCCCATCGAAATCCAAATGGGAATCAAAGCTACCATTGGAGCTTGTTCACACCGATCTTTATAGACCGATGCGAGTTCCATTATTTGGAGGTAATCGGCATTTTCTATTATTTGTTGATGATTATACAAGAAAAATATGGGTATACTTAGTCAAAGAAAAATCTGAAGCTCTAACTTGCTTCAAAGACTTCATAGTTCAATTTGAAAAGTTCTCGGGTCATCAAATAAAGAATTTAAGAAGCGATCGTGGATGAGAGTTCTTATCTTCTTTATTTGAAGAATTTTGTCAGCATCATGGCATTAGACATGAACTGACGACTCGGTACACACCTCAACAAAATGGTGTGGCGGAGTGAAAAATAGAACAATCATGGAGATGGTTAGATGCATGTTGAGAAAGAAAAATCTAGCTCCCAAATTTTGGACTGAAGTTGTTTCATGTTCTGTTTATCTAATAAACGGGTCACCAACAAAGATCTTGCAAGATTCCACTCCAAATGAAGCTTGGTATGGAAGGAAGCCAAATGTGAATCACTTGAAGACATTTAGTTGTGTTGCTTATTCACACATTCCTGATGTTATGCGGACAAAACTTGATGATAAATTTGAAAAATGCATTTTCATCGGATATAGTGAGTGAAGTAAAGCTTACAAGCTTTACAATCCAAAAACAAAGAAGATTGTGATAAGCCGAGATGTTCATTTTGATGAAATGGCTTCTTATGACGTTTCAGATGTAGCAGGCTCATCAAGTTTGAAAGAGCTCGATTTTGAAGAGAATGATTCATCACAAGAACCCACTTTTGAAGTAAATGAATCTGTACAAGATTCACCAGTGCAAAGAAAAAAAGAAATTTGAGAGATATCTATGATGCTACCGAAGAAGTGAATGGTGAAAATCAAGTGCTCTTTGTATTCTTTGTAGGAGAAGATCCAATTTCTTTTGAAGAAGTGATAAGTCCATTTATTTCATGTTTTTATGGACATTTTGTTCGTTATAAATGTCCTTTTGAGTCTGTTTCGAGTAAAAAAGAACCAGGTTGAGGTCAAAGGGCATTTCGGAGGTCGAGTCTGGCGGAAGGAGCATTTTTTGCCTAATTATTCATGTTTATCTCGTCACTATAAACTGTATTCAGAGGCACTGGGGACTTCTTCAGCATTCATCCTACATTCGAGAGGTAGGATGGACACATCAGATAAGGATGAAGCTGACCAGATGATGTCGTGCCCACATTGCCTATACAGACTAGACCACAGGCCAGAATGAGACACATGCGAGAATTTCGGAATTCAGTTGGAAGCAAGAGGCTTGAAGGATAGCTGCATATCTGAAGAAGAGTTGGTTATAAGTTTGACTCCTGAGAGGCGTGGCAACTAAGAGATAAGCTTAATCGCTAAAAAATAGAGATTTGATCAAGATGATGCTTATCCAGATAGATTGAGATGGGCACACTAGATCCGGAATCTAGCGAAGACCCCCGCTTGTGGGGGAGACTCCAATTCAGAAATGTAACTATTTAAGCTACTTGATTTTCTGGAAATACACAGTTAGAAAGTTGGAATCTTTGCTACAATATTTTATTTTTGCATTTCGTACGCTGCCGAGGCAGCAAGAAACAATCCAATAGGCCTTAAGCATTTGGGACGTAGGAATATGTTTATGATCTCAACGTTGGTGTTGAGTATTTTTACCTATTAATTCAGTAAGTTTTCATTATTATTATGTCTTTTAATTCTGCAATTTTAGTTTTATCTAGCATGCTTGGCTAGATCTTTAATTTTGGTGTTTGAACACATAGAAATGGTTTAAGTATAAAACTGGATTCGTGAGGCTGAAATGTGCATAGTAATGCAAGATAGGTTTTTGTTGATTCTTGAGCCTGTTCCACGTGAGTGTGTGTCTGAAATGCCTAATATGGCTGATCACTCATTAGGCGTAGAGGGCCCACCACTATTAATTGAATTGGTGAATCGTGACTGTGTGTCAGTTCATATAGTAATAAGGGAATTGATGGTTTATTGTGGGCACACAAGGAATCGGTTAACACAATAAACTTGGGTTCGTCTAGGGCACATTGTTGTCTATTCATTTACATATCTTTGGGGAACTGGGGGTAGGTGATAGGTTAGGGGTTTAATTGATGAGGAATCGCTTTTAAATCTATTTTGCAAGGATGAATAAGGAGACGCAGAGAGAAATTCGGTCTCCATAATTGGGTGACTTAACATGAATGAAAATCAGTGTGCCCATGATCGAGTCGTTTATAGCTAAACTAAATTCTAGTTCAAATACCGGAATCCTTTTTATTTGATATTTTCTTTAAGTGTTATTGTGCAGATTTAGTTTCCAGTAAAGTGACAACAAACTAACCCCCTTTTTGTGATTGGTTACTCGAAGGTGAAATCACAACAGCTCTCTGTGGGATCGACCCGTACTCATAAGCTAGTTACACTGCTATGGGCACATGAGCATACAAATTTATTTTGAGCGCGAAACGACCGCGCGTTAAGAAGCATCAAAGGAAGAAAAATGGATTGATGCAATGAAAGAAGAAATCAAGGTGATTGAAAAAAATGAGACATGGGAGCTGACATCATTACCATCACATAAAACCCCAATTGGTGTGAAATGGGTGTTCAAAATAAAGACATTCCCGATGGTTCAATCAACAAGCTGAAAGCCAAGTAGGTAGCTAAAGGCTACAAACAAAAGGAGGGTGAAGACTACAATTAGGTATTTGCACCCGTCTCTCGTCTTGATACAATTCGATTGATTATTTTTCTTACTGCTCAAAATGGTTGGAAACTATTTCAAATGGACGTGAAATCGGCTTTCTTAAATGGTGTCATTCAAGAAGAAATTTACCTTGACCATCCGCCAGGATTCGTGAAAAAGGGTAAGGAGGATAAAGTGCTTAAACTTTAAAAAACACTTTATGGATTGAAGCAATAATCTCGAGCACGGTATGACAGAATTAATGCTTATTTTTTGAAATACGGCTTTGAAAGATGTCCATTTGAGCACACGCTCTACATAAAAAAGAATTCAACTGGTGGGGTTATGCTTGTGAGTCTTTATGTTGATGATCTAATCTTCACTGGAAATGATTTTGAGATGCTCGCAGATTTTAAGCTCTCCATGATGAATAAATTTGAAATGACCGACTTGGGAGAGCTGTATCATTTTTTAGGAATTCAAGTTCAACAATCAAAGCGTGGAATTTTTATTTCACAAGAAAAATATGCAGGTAAAATTCTAAAAAAATTCAAGATGGAACATGTTAATCCTGTTTCTACACCTTGCATTATGGGCTTGAAATTGAGCAAAAATGGTGAAGGCAAACTAGTTGATTCAACTATGTTTCGAAGCTTAGTTGGAAACTTGATGTATCTTACAGCAACTAGGCCTGACATCATGTTCGTAGTAAGTTTGGTGAGTAGGTTCATGGAGAAACCTTACTCAAATCATTGGGAAGCTGCAAAAAGAATCATTTGATATGTCAAAGGAACTATTCATCATGGAATTTTTTATGAAGCAAATGTTCCTATTAAACTTATTGGCTACATTGATAGTGATCTCGGTGGAAGCATTGATGATTCAAGAAGCACTTTGGGTTATGCCTTCAACCTAGGAAGTGGAGTTATCTCATGGTGTTCCAAGAAGCAACCGATTGTGACACTCTCCACCACCGAAGCTGAGTACATTGTTGTTTCTTCGGCTGGATGTCAAACCTTGTGGCTAAGAGGAATTTTGGAAAATATAAAATTAAAGGCAACATGGTTCCACAACCTTATTATGCAACTTCTGCAATCTCTATTGCAAAAGATCCAGTTTTACATGGAAAATCAAAGCACATCCGTTTGCGGTTCCATTTCTTAAGAGAGTTGGTGAATAAAGGAGAAATTAATATTGAGTATTGCTACACCGATGAAAAACTTGCAGACATTCTTACAAAGCCACTTGGAGAACCCTTTTTTTCAAGAAATGTTGACGCTCTTGGAGTTAGAAGCAAATTTGGTTTACGGGAGGCATTGTTGGAGTAAACCAAATTCATTGTCATTAGACACCAACCTTTCAAGTTTCATTCATGTATTCTCCAAATACATGAACATGATTATTTATTATGGTTTGAATTTAATAGGTTAATGTATTAGAATTAAATATTGATGCATGTATAAGATTTATATTCATGTATCACCTATAAATACCCTATGCTATGTGATCATTTGTAAGCAAGTCAAGGAAATCAAAGCCAAAGGCAAAAGTTCAATTCTTCATCTCTTTTATCCAAATTCCATTTTATCATATTCCTTTTATTTACTACACCAATGGTTGCCGCAAGGAATGATGTCATCGCTCCTGCAAAAGTAATAACAATCAAAGTCGTAGGCGGGTATTCAAATAAAGGGGAGCACCTTGCTATCATGAAAACGCCAGCTGTTACCATAGTAGCTGCATGAATCAAAGCGGATACTGGAGTGGGACCCTCCATAGCATCGGGTGACCAAGTATGCGATCTGGAGAAAATTTTGATTGGTTGTAGTGCGGATTAAAGAGCAGCTCCTCTATATTGTGGCTGTGGAGGTGGGTTTTGTCTCCGTCTAATAGAGGCAGAAGCGGGGGCCACCAAGAGCTATTTGCATGGAGTCTTTCGATTGAAAGAGAAACGGAGACAATTCAAATGCCAGCGCAGAAATAGAAAGAGTCGTGCTTTTTTTTTCTTTTTTTGAGAAAATAATAATGGAGATTGTATTAACATTAAGTCTTATCATTTTATGAATAATCAAACTATTAGAAATTAATATCCTCCCATTACATATAATATACTTGCATATTTCTGCAATGGTCTAATTCTCAAAATCTAACCATTACAATTTTTGTAATAACAACAATGGCTCCCTTCTTCCGGTCTAATTAAGGATTACAATCTGAAATGACTTGAGGGTTCAGATTAATCAATGATCTACATAACCTTGCAAAGCAAAATAGTACTAGAGTTGTGATAAATGAGATTTTATGATATTCTGGAATGTCGTAACAATGATAAATTAAGTCTAAAAATATTTTCACAAAGTACCACATACAAGTATATTATGTTGAAAGTAAATTCATAAAAATACACTCGTAAATTTTTTTGTTCGACAATTTCTAATTTTTTTGTATTACTAATATTAAATTAATATGTTTAAAATTAATATGATATATACATATTATTATGTGTTCAAAAATATCCGTGCATGGCACGGGTAATGCACTAGTTTCACTTAATATAATAAAAAAATATTTATAAATTCAGAAATATGCAATTATCAATTTAATCTAGAGCAACGACCTATATGTGAAACAGAAACAAGAAGAACACATAAGAGTCAAAGATCGTCGAGGGGTGATGATGGTTGGGCCTCCGACGCTCAAGTCAGGTAGAGAATGAAAGTAGAATGCGGTAAAATACGGAATAAATGAATAAAACGTGGGAATTTTCCCGTGTAGTTAGATCGTCAGTGAGAGATTGAACTAAGAGAATACTATGTTCAATATGTTCTAGGGTAGATGGTGAAACTCACAGATACATTCGCGTAGTCGCCAAACGAGAAATATATTACAAGAAATAACATAAAATATATTACATTAAATTAAAATTACCACAATAGTACATAAAAATAACATAAAATACGTTATATTTAAATAAAACCACAACAATAATAAAGAAACATACAACTCAACACATGCAATGCAATATTTTTCTAGTACGGTCCAAAACCGCTTTTAGATCTTCCAATAGTTTTGTAAATTAAATTAAAATATATTATTTTTTTATTATTAAATAATATAAAATATTAAACGAAAATATATTTGAAAAAATATATTCTACACAGATAAAAAAATCAATATTAGAAAACATAAAAGTAGAATATTTCATTGTAGAGTGAAATGTATAGTTGATGATTGAAGATATATTTACTCTCACACTACATTTTCCTTTAGAATAAATTTAGAAGGGAAAAACTTATTGGAGATGCTCTAAGGACATCTCCAACAGTTGACTCTATCTTACAACACATCTATCTCTATTATACAGTAAAGTCTTCACTTCATCTCCAACAGTTTACTCTAAAAAGGAATATTCCATAATATCCCTTTTTATATATTTATTTTAATCAAGATTTTTCCAACAAAAATAACTATTAAAATTTCTGAAACTAAATAATAATAAAACATGGAAACGTTTCATAATAATATTGCAACGAACAAAAATTACATACTAATATTGTAAATAAAAATAAAAATTACAAACTATAATATTACAACATAGAAAAAAAACATAATAATATTGCAGCAAAAAAAACACAAATTACATACTATTTTTTTCTAAAACTCTGAATTAGAATATTTTTCCCATAAATGGTCCATTAATGCATTTCGAAGCGCCAAATGAGCATTGGCATTTTTTATTTGTCTAAAACGAGCAAGAAAATCATGAAATTGAGTATCATCATTGCCAACAAATTCGCAATCCGGAAGTGGCACTTCTCTTGCTTCTTGAATTGGAGCGTCAAGATCTCGTTCATCTTCGATTATCATATTATGCATTATTATGCATGCTACCATAATATCGTGCAACACATTTTTCTCCCAAAAACGTGCTGGATTTGCAACAATAGCAAACCGACTTTGAAGAACTCCAAATGCACGCTCCACGTCTATTCTACACGCTTCTTGTTTTTTGGCAAAATATACTTTCTTGGGACCACTTGGTGCATGGATAGTTTATACAAGAGTTGACCATTTTGGGTATATATTATTAGCTAGATAATATCCCATATTGTATTCCTTTCCACCAATGACATAATGTGCGGGAGGTGCAATGCCTCTAGCAAGGTTAGAGAAGAGATGGGACGTCTCCAACACATTAATGCCATTATTGGATCTTGGCATCCCGAAATATGCATGCCATATCCATAGATCATAATTAGCTACTGCTTCAAGAATAATTGTCGGGGATTGACGCGCGGTCATTTCGCAGTCAGAATAATTCTCAAGAGAGAGAGTTATTCTTATGCCCATAGCAAGGTGTAGCAAGCTTATGTGAGTAAGGGTCGATCCCACGAGGAGCTGCGAATTCTATCTTCCAGTGTCACTTTTCCAAAAGGTTTGAGGATTGTTGTGGTCTTCGTTATTGTATGTAAAGACTGTAAACTAAATAACAAAACAAAACAAAACGAAACAAAGAAAGGAAAATATTAGTAGTAATGTATTCCGGATTAGAGCTTAGATGTCGAACTTAACAAACACTTGACCGATCATGGGCACGCTGATTACTTATGTAAATCTAATTATCTGGTTAAAGCTACCGGATCTCTCTCAACGTACGCAATCTATCATTTCAGTTTAGCCTAGAGGTGATCTCTCGTCCCCTAAACCCTAACTTGTTGCCCAACCCCGATCTCTCATATGATTGTAAACAACAAAGCAGTATTATGATCTAGACAGACCCAGATTTACCTAGACAAAGATCTCTCTTATGCCCTCAGTACCCGTGATGCACCCCATCCCTTTATGATCAACACACAACTACGATTCATTGACCATTTATAGAGATAGTGAACACAATTCTAATTAACGAGTGATCAGCCACAATTAACTAGCTTAGCCCACTGTATAATGTAACAAAGAAAATGATTACACGACGGAACCAGATTCACACAGTTTATGCCCATAAGCCTCACGGTTCTTACGTGTTCATTAAGTTCTTATCCTTGTTCAATCCGGAATAACGAGTCTAGCCGCTCATACTAGAATTAGAACAATAAAAATAAATAAAAGAAACAAAACAAAACATAATATAAATAAAAACTTACTTATATTAATTAGCAAAAGAAATCCAACACCAACGCTGGATTTGAAGAACATAAATTAGTGCGGAAAAGTAAATTGTTTATGCATAAAAGAAAAGGTGTTAATTGTATGTTCGGCCTCTGCCATGAAAGACATATATTTAGGAGTACAAAGACACTAGGTAAACTCTCCCACAGGCCGGGGATCTTCAGCCCAACACGCAGCCGCCATGCCCAAGACTTTCCATATCTGGCAGATTCTTCCCTTATTTAGAAGATTCTAAGTCGCAGATTCTGTACTTGTCGTGCCCTAGTGATGAGATCGTGCCTAGCAATGATCCAGATGATCCGGAGTTGCAGTTCAAAGGTCCTGTGACGCGTTTGCGAGCCAAGAAGTTGCAAGCTTATTTACAAGCTTCTATTCGTCGCAAATTCGAAATGCATGAAGATGAAGTCAAGGGCAGCTCGAGATTGATCACCATGCTATCCATTGATGATGAAGAAGAAAGCATGAAGACGTGAGAAGAAGAATGACGCCATTTGGACGTGTGCATTAAAAGTTATACGCGTTTGCATGGGAAATCGGGAGATGCTGTTTTTCATGCAAAGGTGGCAAGGATTACATTACATGGGCCACGAATTATACACTATATTTCAGCCCATGTCGTGGAATTAAAGGTCCAAAGTGGCGAGATTTATGAAGGCCCAAGTTGTTGGGATTTATCTTTATCTAGATAGATTTTTCTTACTTTATTTTTGGTATCTTTTGATTCTTACCTTAAAACCAGATTTTGGATAAGGTAACAATCCTAGATAGATTAGAACTAGTTTATTTTGAATTCTTCTAGTATTAGGACTCTAATTTTCGTCCATATACACTCCTATAAATAGGAGCACCATGTGACATTCATAATTCAGACATTGCATGAAATAAAGAGTTAATTTCTCAATTGTCTCACCGATCCTTTGGTTGATCACATTTATCGATCCTTTGGTTGATCAAACACAATTCTATTGATTTAGCAAATTAATAGTCTTATTCAAGTTCTTCAGGGTGCATTCGAGTACTTGGGAGAATTGCTATCCGGAGAAGTTAGACGTGCGCGTTCGGGTTTACAACACGGGTTCGCCGATCCTAGCTAATCCTACACCAAACATCATCAACCATCCTTCCACCAACATCCATAGCACTATAATACATCAAGATTAGATCTAGTTCTACAAATATCCAAGCTGATTCAGCCAATTTCAAGCATACGTGCTATTCGCGCCGAGTTAAGCACCTATATTGTAAGTTCCCTAATTTCTTATCATAACCTATCTACACCAGCCTTTCTTCACCCCCTATCATCATACAATGCGTCCATACCCTTTTTCTTTCATATTCGAGTCTTAAATATCGAGTTTAGTCGTTAGTTTAGTTTATTCATAGTGTCGGATTGAATCCTTCATTCGCTTGACGTGTTTCGATCTAAAAGTCTTCCGCTTGCGTATTTCTCGTGTCTTGGATTATTTATCCTGGTCACATCACCTAGTTGCACCGACATAGCAACTTTTCTTGTAGAGCCGAGCATCCTTCTAGAAGCGTCAACTTGCCTTCCGTGGCTCCTCTTTCCTTCGGCGGCTAGGGTGCATTGCTCCTGCTGTAGCGAGCATTAGTTTTCCTTGTGTCCAGTCTCCTTCCCTCTCCTCTCAATCACTCTGGGGTTGTTGTGGGCATGATCACAAACTTCTCCCTCAGCTTTTGCTGGAATGGTGGGCGATTTCCGCCAGGCTCGAGAGAGAGCTTTGCGCTGAGAAGTTGTTGCCCATCTTGGTATCATTGGCACCCTTGTGCCCTCCAGAAGTGATTCTCCTGCCTCCTGCTGCCCCTTGTGCCCATTCTGGCTCTTTCCGACTCAAAAAAAATAGAAAAAACAAAGGACAAAAGAACGAGAAAAAGACACAAAAACACGAGAGAATTCGGACTTGTCAGGGATGCACCCACTTTAGTCATACTTGCCCTCAAGTATGTGGGTACAACGTGCCCAAAAAAAACAGAAAACAAAAGGAGGAAAAGAAAGACTCAAGACAGAGACACGACAAATCAAACATGTAAAAGCAAATCCCTTATGGGGACAGAGACCTAGGTATCTGATCACAGTCAACATCATATAAATAGTAAAAACTTACATAATGCCCACTGCAAATCAAAATGACTAAGTTATTGGTTCGCTCATGCTTTCCTCACTCAAGTGTTTTTGGCTAAGTGTTTACGCTCAAGGAAAGACATAATTGAACTGATGGTCACTATAGGCTTGCAATTGCTCTTGTTCCTCCACCACTGTTGGTATAATGGGCATACCTATGCTAAGGTCTTTAAGGTTGTAATGGGGCTTCGGGTTTAAGGTAGGAAATATTTGGATCTAGCTCAGTTTTTAGTCGAATTTTCCCTTTTGGAGACTCATTTTGACTCTTACTGGCCTTTGCCACCGTGCCCATTTTATTTAAGCACATGCCCTGATTTTTTATCTTGTGGGCTTTATGCACTTTTATTTTCTTAGGGTTTCTTCTTTATTTTTCATTTTTTTTTTATTTTGACCCCTTTTTTCTTTTTCTTTTTCTTTCTTTCTCTTGGCATTTTATGCCTTGTAACACACCAGATTTATCCTCCCCTCATGCCCATGGTCTTTTTTGTGGTTTTCAAAAAAGAATATGACCAGGGCTTTATTCATTTTCGGCTCAAAAAAAGGCTGCACGGGATAATATCAAGGTGGTTTTATTTGGCTTTGTGGGCTCAGAAAGAAAATTTGCCTAAGCATTTCAGTAGCATACCCAAAATTCCTTGTGACCTCAGAATAGAACAAAAGCAAGTTCTAGTTTACCTAAATTCAAAAATGCAGAAATCACACAAGAAAGAAATAGCACATGCATTGTGAATTCAGGCTCAATTCCTCACAAGGTACTTAGTTCATTCATCATATAAGCAGTAGCATGGGCATGCTGAAATGACAATACAGTAAAATATGCTGCCTTATGGTCACAAGACCCTAGACTCCATGCTTTTAAGTTCAAATATTTACACATGCTTGATACTTAAAAAAACGCAAAGAAGGCAGAGTAACCTCCACCCACACACTTTGCCTTGGGCAAAGTGGGTGCGAGAAGATTATCCTACTAATCGCAAACTCAACGAAACATTAGAGGGCCCCTCTACCCACACACTTTGACTTAAGCAAAGTGGGTCAGTACTGGGGTCATCTAATTACAAACAAAAAAACACAGAAACAACAAAAACAACAAAGACACAAAAACAAAAGACTCCTAATGCCCACACCCATACACTTTGTCTTAAGCAAAGTGTGGGAAATGGGCGACACCTAAACAGACAAAAAAACAAAACAAAAAACAAAAACCTAACCTAATGGAAAGAGTACCAATTTAGGCATCAGAGGGGGTTGGATAATTAAATCCGACGTGCTTGAAATAGGTGAACAGGGCGGTCTCCAATCGGTCTAGTCTAGTTATGATGGTGGTGGTTGCTGGCTCTTGCTGCTGTGCCCTCGGGGGGCCTCTTGTTGGGACCTGCATTCAAAGGGAAGCTAAGGCTACTCGAAGTTTCTAGCTTCGGTATGCCAAACACGGGTTTCCCCTCCTCATCGTCAAAACATCCAACATACGTTTCAAGCAGTTCAAATCAAACAACTCAACATGCTTGCAATACAGATTAGTGGATGAAGAATCAAATAGACGCAGTTTTTCAACAAGATGGGTAATCAGTTGGGCACGGGAGATGCGATTCTTAGAATGGGCCACAGTGTCCTTGAAGTAGGTGATGGCCACAGCTCCGAAGTTTATCCTCTTCTTGTGTACCATGCACCAGAGGATAAACAACTCCTGATTGGTGATGGAGTTGGAGCTATCTTTCCGGCTAAAGAAGTTGTAGGCGAGCACTCGGTGACAAAAGCGAAGGGCATTGCTTTTAAGCATGTATCCCTTGTTGGTTCCAGACTTGAATTTGGAACCGTCACCTAACTCAGCCCACTTCACCTCCACATTCTCATCCGTGGGCACCACAACAATAACAGACTTATATTCATCATCATTCAGATCTAAAAACGAAACAATTCCCAGACCTATGTTCAATTCATCAGTAGAAAGGTTGAAATTTTTGCCAAAAATTTTAAACTTGAAAATTTTTGCAGAAGTGCATCCCTTCCCCATACTTTTCCTAGACAGATCATGGAAAAACTCATAGACCAACTTAGGAAAAATTAGACAATCCCATTCAATGAAAAAGAACCAACTAATATTAGAGAAGAGTTCTCTTACCTCTCGTTCGATGCCCAAGACAGCAAGCGAGGCGAAGTGGAAGGTCTTGCTATGCACGATCTCCCTTTGTGGGCAAGACGCCTTCTCCTTTTGGCATGATTTTTCTAGAAGTTGGGCTAACCACAGTTTTGTCCTTCTTTGTAGTCGGCTTGGCAGAGGCTTTCCCTTTTCCCTTAGCAGACACAGAGGGCACATTTGTTATGCCCTCGGCAGCTTCCTTCAGAGACAGAGACTGGTCATCCAGACTCTTATGGGCTCATGACTCCCGACTGCTTTTAGTTTTTTCTTCATCAGCCTCCTCATCGGCTTCCTCATCCTCCGACAGCGTCGACGACGGCTGATTCTTCCTCTTCAAGGTTTGTGACTTAGCTTTCGCGGCAACAACCTTCTCCTTCTTTACCTTCTTCAATTTTTCAATTGTAGAGGGCTCAGGAGTGTGTTCCGGTGTCAGCTCAGGAGTCACATCTTGCTGCATGCTGGCCTCCTCTTGGTCGTCGATCTCATCGGCGGTGTCCTCCACAATTTTCAAAGAAGGTTCGTCAACCTTCTCAGACTCTCGGATAGAAATAGGTGAAGGTGGTGGTTCGACGGTGGCGAGAGGTTGAATGTTCATAGCGGCAGTGCTCGATGGCTTGGTTGGTGCAGCAGCGTCGGTGGTGGTCTCCTTCGAATTTTCTGGTGAAGTAGAAGGGGTGAACTCCACCTTCTTCTTTATGGACTTGGCAGCACGAGTTTTGGGGGCCATGGTGATCGTGGTTATGACGGTTGAGAGAGGGAGTTTTTAGAGAGAGAGAAGAGGCTATAATTTTTTAAAATTTTGGAGTGAAAATAGGCGAGTGAATTTGGGGAGGAGGAGATGAGGGTTAAATACTTGGATCACCCTAGCCACTCAATTTGAATTGATGTGACAGGCCCGTCAGACGACTTTTGGGCTTCTAGGGTTTCCTTGTACGGAATCTTGTGCCGTGCCCACGGGGGCAGAGAGATTCTGAATTTTCCAGAATTGCCTTTGTTGGTGCCCTCCATGCTGGAAGCATCCATATTGGCTAGATTCTTTCCTTCTATGAAAAATTCACCTGAATTTGTTCCCTAAAATACTCCAAAACAAAATACAGCTGTGAAATCTAACTCCTAGTCTAACATGGTAAAAATAAACACTCAAAAGGAAATAAATAAAATATGGAAAGTAATAAAAGGAAAATAAAAAAAATAAACCTGGGTTGCCTCCCAGTCAGCACCCCAGTTATTATCATGGGCACGACACTCCTTAGGTTTACATGTATATAGGCTCAACGAGCTGGAGCCCGAGAGCCTCTATAGCTGAAACCATTGGTTCCTTGAGATGCTTTAGCCGTTGGCCATTGACCTTGAACGTCTCTCCAGCACTTGAATCAAATAATTCCACTGCTCCATTTGGGCACACGGTCTGGATCTCATAAGGTCCTGACCATTTGGACTTGAGTCCTCCTCCTAATAGTTTCAGTCTGGAATTATATAGCAGAACCTTTTGCCCATGCTCAAACGGTTTGGGACGAATGAGTTGGTCATGAGTTCTTTTCATTCTTTCCTTGTAGAGAACAACATTGTCATAGGCTTCCAGCCTCATCTCTTCCAATTCTTGCAGTTGGAGCTTTCTTTCGATCCCTGCTCTATCAAGCTTCATGTTCAGCTTCTGAATTTCCCAAAAGGCCTTGTGTTCAATCTCAACTGAAAGATGACAGTTCTTCCCATAGATTAGGCGGAACGGAGACATCCCAATGGGTGTTTTGTAGTCAGTGCGATATGCCCACAAGGCATCATCCAGCTTGAAACTCCAATTATTGCTATTGGGGTTCACGACCTTTTGAAGTATGGACTTGACTTCGCGGTTTGAAACCTCAGCTTGTCCATTCACTTGTGGGTGATATGCAGTAGTTACCTTATGTCTCATTCCATATTCCTTGAGCAAATTCTTGATGATCATGTTGCAGAAGTGGGATCCTTGATCACTGATCAGTGTCTTGGGCACACCGAATCTGCTGAACACATTAGACTTCAGGAACTTCTTGACCACACGAGCATCATTTGTGGTAGTTGCTTTTGTTTCCACCCACTTTGATACATACTCCACAGCCAGAACTATGTATTGATGTCTATTGGATTTGGTTAGGGGTCCCATAAAATCAATCCCCCAGACGTTAAAGATTTCTACCGGCATGATAGGCACCATGGGCATTTTATTACGTTTGGAGATGTTTCCAGTCATCTGGCAGCGTGGGCATGGTCGGCATACTTCATAAGAATCTTTGTGAAGTGATGGCTAAAAGAACCCGCAATCAAGGATCTTTTTTGCAGTTTTTTTCGCACCGAAGTGCCCTCCACATGCTTCGGAGTGGCAGTAATCTAGAATGCTCTTAGCTTCTTCTGTGGGCACGCATCGTCTGATGATTTGGTCTGCGCACCTTCTCCACAGTATGGGCTCATCCCATATATAATATCGACTCTCACTTTGGATTTTGTTCCTTTGGTAGGTCGAGAGTCTGGTCGGTAATTCTCCAGAGATCATGAAATTGACTAAGTCACCGTACCAAGGTGCTATGCCCTTGAGATTGAACAGATACTCATCTGGAAAAGCCTCCTCGATTGGCACCACATCCTTCTCCTTATTGAGTACTCTACTCAGATGATTGGCCACCTGGTTTTGAGCTCCACTCTTGTCTTTGATCTCCCAATCAAATTTTTGCAGTAGTAGTATCCACCGGATGAGCCTCGGTTTCGATTCCTTTTTTACAAGCAGGTGTTTCAATGCAGAGTGATCGGTGTAAACCACACTCTTAGCTCCAAGCAAATAGGATCGAAATTTTTCAAAGACAAAGACTACTGCCAGCAATTTCTTTTCAGTCGTAGTGTAGTTGGCTTGGGCATGATTCAATATTTTGGAAGCGTAGTAAATCACATGGCATTATTTACCTAGCTTTTGTCCAAGCATTGCGCCCACAGCGTATCCACTGGCATCACACATTATTTCAAAGGGCATGCCCCAGTCTGGAGGTTGAATGATGGGTGCCATGACCAACCTCTTCTTCAGAGTGTTGAAGGCTTCCTTGCATGCATCGTCGAAGACAAATCGCACATCATTTTGTAAAAAATGCGTGATTGGTTGAGCAATCTTTGCAAAATCTTTGATGAATCACTGGTAGCATGCCCAAGAAAACCACGAACTTACTTCACCGTAGTGGGGTAGGGTAGTTTTTCGATGATGTCCACCTTGGCTTTATCCACCTCTATGCCTCTCTCTGAAATGACGTGCCCAAGAACAATCCCCTCACGAACCATGAAATGGAACTTTTCATAGTTTAGCACCAAGCACTTATCTACATATCTTTTTAGCACCTTTTCAAGGTTGTCGAGGCATGCGTCGAATGAATTTCCATAGACTGTAAAGTCATTCATGAATACTTCGATGCAATTCTCCAAAAGATCTGAGAAAATACTCATCATGCATCGTTGAAAAGTTCCCGGGGCATTGCAGAGCCCAAAAAGCATCCTCCGGTAAGCAAATGTGCCGAATGGGCACGTGAAGGTAGTCTTCTCCTGGTCTTCTTGATCCACTACAATTTGCATATAGCCTGAATATCCATCAAGGAAACAAAAGAATTTGTTTCCAACCAATCTCTCCAGTATCTGGTCTATGAACGGCAACGGGAAGTGATCCTTCCTTGTGACGGTATTGAGCTTCCGATAGTCTATGCAGACTCTCCATCCAGTTTGTAGCTTTGTGGGCACAAGCTCATTTTTCTCATTTTTCACCACCTGGATCCCTGACTTCTTGGGCACGACATGAATCAGGCTCACCCACTTGCTATCTGAAATGGGGTAGATGATCCTCATATCCAGCACTTGAGTATCTCCTTCAGCATGAATTCCTTCATTGCGGGGTTCAGTTTTCGTTGGGCATCCCGCACCGGTTTGGCATCGTCCTCTAGGAGAATTCTGTGCATGCACACTGCAGGGCTAATTGGTCAGAGAGATTCTTCAATTATAATGGGCATAGGCATACTTTAAGTGGTCAGGGAGATTCTTCAATTCTAGCTTTGGTGCCCTCTGCACCGATAGAAGCATTATGTCTGCCTGAGTCATTGTGGGCAAATTGAAATCCACCACTCTATGCGGTAATTCTTCCAGAGAGTACAACATCATGATGGTGTCTCTGGTATCCTCATCTTCGTCAAGGGCATCATAGTCAGTTAACCCGGATTGCAATGCCCATTCCAGAGGTTCTTGGTTGTTCATGTGACCCAGAATGGCTTGTGATTGGGCATAGCAATGGTTCACAAAGTGGACTGACTCTGGATCTCGTGGGTACTTCATAGCTTCGTAGATATTGAACACAACTACCTGGCCATCGAACTCACATGTCAGCGTGCCCTCATTGACATTGATCTTGGTGTGAGAAGTTTTCATGAAAGGCCTCCATAACAATAGAACGGATGTAGACGGTGTCGTGTTGCCCATGTCCAAGACATAGAAATCTGCTGGAAAAATCAATTTCCCCACTTTCACCAAGACATCTTCTATTAGACCTTCGGGATAGACATTTGATCTATCTACCAACTGGATGATCACCCTTGTCTCCTTGAGTGGTCCCAGATTCAATTCTTCATAAATCGTCATGGGCATGGCGTTTATAGATGCACCAAGATCAAGCATCACTTTTTCAATCATTTTGCTCCTAATTATGCATGGTATGACAAACATGTCAGGATCTTCACACTTCTTTGGCATCTTTTATAGCACTGCAGAGACATTTTCTCCTATGAAAAGTCTCGCGTCATCTTCAAATTGCACCTTCTTAGTACACAGCTCTTTTAGGAAACGGGCATAATGAGAAAACTGCCTTATTGCATCCAGTAGTAGAATATTGATTTCCACTTTTTGAAAGACCTTGAGAAGTTCCTTCATCTCCTCGTCTTTTCTGCCGTGAGCAAGACGTTCAGGAAATGGAGGTTTCTTCTTTGTTTCTTGCCTTGTGGGCTCCGCAACCTCTTCCTGTGTCTGCTCTTCTTCTTTTGTTACGCCTTCAGTGTCTCCCTTCAGTTCAACTTTCATCACTTCTTCTTCATTCTTTGTGGTCACAACGTTCACCTGTTCTCGGGGATTTACCACCTGAGATAGTAATTGTCCGTTCCTTTCCTTCAGTTGGGCAAGATCTTGAGCTAGTTGGGAAATTTTCTTGCTCACATGTTGCAGACCAGCCCTTGTCTCTTGTTTGAACCTTTCATTCTCCTGCTGTGACTTCACATTTTCTTTGGCCATGGCATGGACTAGTTCGGCCAGGTTGGGTTCTTCGCGTGCCCTCGGCGGTGGTGGTGGCAAATCTGGTTGGTGGGCATCATTCCTTTTCCATCTGAAATTCTCATGATCCCTCCATCCAGGATTGTATATTTAAGAGTGGGGATCATATCGTCTGTTGTTGTTGTTATGCCCACCGAGAGAGTTAACTTTAGCGACGTCCTCCTCTTGCAGTGTTGGGCATTCATCAGTGAAATGGGTCACGCTCTTGCACACTCCACACACTCTTTTCTTTGGTGCCCCAGTATGGTTCATTACTTTTTCCATCTGGTCCAAAATCCTTTCCAGTTTGACCTCAAGGTGCGTTGATTTTCCAGCGTCTGGAACTGTCCTTGTGCCCTCGGCACTTTCATCTCTATTTTCGTCAGCCATTTCTGCTAGAATTCGGAAGGCTTTAGTTGGTAGCTTGTTCAGGATAGATCCTCCACACGAGGCATTGACAATGACCTTGTCCTGTGGTCTCAATCCAGACATAAAGTATTGGATCAGATCGTGATCTGTGATATGGTGTTGTGGGCATTTTGTCAACATGCTCTGGAATCGACACCAGTAGTCATAGAAACTCTCTCATTTATGTCCATCTTCAGACTTCCAATTCTTCGCCTTATCTCCTGGACTCGGGATGCAGGAAAATATTTCTCCAAGAATTTCTGCTGCAGTTGTGCCCATGTGGTTATACTGCCAGTTGGCAGGGTGTATAACCAGTCCCATGCCCCGTCGTGAAGAGTGAACGGGAATGAGACTAGCCGCACATATTATTCTTTTCCCCCATCCGTAGGTTGAGTTTGACACACCATCTCGAAATCTTGAATATGCGTCTGAGGGTCTTTTCCACTCATCCCATGGTATTTGGGCAAGATCTGGATGAAACTTGCCTTCAACTCCCAGCTTCCAGTAATGGCTGGGAGTGTAATGCTCATGGGATGTAAATTCATGTTAGTCGGAAAGACTAACTGCGTCAACGTTCTTCCTTCTTCTTCAGCCATCGGGGCTAACCTCAGTTGTTCGTTCCTTTCCAGTCGTGCTCTTTCTTGCTCCAGTTCTTTTTCATGAGCAAGTCTTTCTGCTTATTGTGCCCTCCATGCTTCTGCTCTCCTCCTCTTCAGAGTCTTCTCAGGTTCTAGATCGTACGAGCAATCTCCTGTAGAGGTATTGGGCATCCACCGGCCAGGCTAACAAGTTGGAAAATAGAATTTCAAGAACCAACTCCCCGGCAACGGTGCCAATTCTGACGCGCGGTCGTTTCACGGTCAGAATAATTCTCAAGAGAGAGTAATCCTGATGCCCATAGCAAGGCGTAGCAAGCTTATGTGAGTAAGGGTCGATCCCATGAGGAGCCGCGAATTCTATCTTCCAGTATCACTTTTCCAAAAGGTTTGAGGATTGTTGTGGTCTCCGTTCTTGTATGTAAAGACTGTAAACTAAATAACAAAACAAAGAAAGAAAAATATTAGTAGTAACGTATTCTGGATTAGAGCTTAGATATCGAACTTAACAAACACTTGATCGATCATGGGCACGCTGATTACTTATGTAAATCTAATTATCTGGTTAAAGGTACCGGATCTCTCTCAACGTACCCAATCTATCCTTTCAATTTAGCCTAGAGGTGATCTCTCATCCCCTAAACCCTAACTTGTTGCCCAACCCCGATCTCTCATATGATTGTAAACAACAAAGCAGCATTATGATCTAGACAGACCCAGATCTCTCTTATGCCCTCAGTACCCGTGATGCATCTCATCCCTTTATGATCAACACACAACTACGATTCATTGATCATTTATAGAGGTGGTGAACACAGTTCTAATTAACGAGTGATCAACCGCAATTAACTAGCTTAGCCCACTGTATAATGCAACAAAGAAAACGATTACAGGACGGAACCAGATTCACACAGTTTATGCCCATAAGCCTCACGGTTCTTACGTGTTCAGTAAGTTCTTATCCTTGTTCAATCCGGAATAACGAGTCTAGCCGCTCTTGCTAGAATTAGAACAATAAAAATAAATAAAAGAAACAAAACAAAACATAATATAAACGAAAACTTACTTATATTAATTAGCAAAAGAAATCCAACACCAACGCTGGATTTGAAGAACATACACTAGTGCGAAAAAGTAAATTGTTTATGCGTAAAAGAAAAGGTGTTAATTGTGTGTTCGGCCTCTGCCATGAAAGACATATATATAGGAGTACAAAGACACTAGGTAAACTCCCCGACAGGCTGGGGATCTTCAGCTCAACACGCAGCCGCCATGCCCAAGACTTTCCATATCTGGCAGATTCTTTCCCTATTTAGAAGATTCTGAGTCGCAGATTCTGTACTTGCCATGCCCTAGTTGCGCCGACATAGCAACTTTCCTTGTAGAGCCGAGCATCCTTCTGGAAGCATCAACTTGCCTTCCGTGGCTCCTCTTTCCTTCGGCGGCTAGGGTGCATTGCTCCTGCTGTAGCGAGCATTAGTTTTCCTTGTGCCCAGTCTCCTTCCCTCTCCTCTCAATCACTCTGGGGTTGTTGTGGGCATGATCACAAACTTCTCCCTCAGCTTTTGCTGGAATGGTGGGCGATTTCCGCCAGGCTCGAGAGAGAGCTTTGCGCTGAGAAGTTGTTGCCCATCTTGGTATCATTGGCACTCTTGTGCCCTCCAGAAGTGATTCTCCTGCCTCATGCTATCCCTTGTGCCCATTCTGGCTCTTTCCGACTCAAAAAAATAGAAAAAATAAAGGACAAAAGAACGAGAAAAAGACACAAAAACACGAGACAATTTGGACTTGTCAGGGATCCACTCCGACCAGAATATTGTCCTGCCCAAGCTGTTGGACAATTTTTCCACTTCCAATGCATGCAATCGAGACTGCCCAACATTCCTGGGAAGCCACATTGCTCACCAATATGAAGTAGTCTAGCAACGTCACTGGCATTGGGCGCTCTTAGATATTCTCCTGCAAATATCTCTCGGATAGCATGACAAAATTTCTTAACACATTCAATTGCGGTAGATTCCCCAATTTTGAGGTACTCATCAGTTGCATCTGCTGGGGATGCATAAGCTAGGATGCGAAATGCAGCTATTACTTTTTGAAGAGTAGACAAACCTTGCTTCCCAGCTGCGTTCCTTCGCTGCACAAAGTAACGATCATGATTTTTGACAGTTACGTAAGAACAAATTTCGTGACATGCAATAGCGTCGATGAAAATGCTCTTCATTATATGTTGGATTTTCAGAAAAATAGTCGTTGAAGAGGTTTATTGCTGCCGTTTCTCGATCACGAAAAATTATTCTGTACCCCGGAACTGAGGGAACGTTTGGAACCTTGTGGCATAAGAGCTTTAACTAGAATGAGATTGCCACGATATATTTGTTGTAATATCATTTTTTCTTCCGTATCGAAATCTTCCATCATAATTTTGGTCTCTTTGTCATATGAGGAAGACGGAGAATAATGAGAAGAAGTAGAAGACGAATCGAAATTCATTTTCTTAAAAAATAAATATGATTCTGAAAAGGAAAATGAGGTATTGAGGTGAAGAACTAGCTAGATACATATGTTCATTATATAATGCAATCAATGTGTCTCCAAACAAGCACAATCCTTGTGCAATAAATCCGGGCCATCCATCTTTATGCTTTCAATCTCCACCATCCATCTTGCTCCAAACAAGCACAATCCTTGTTCAATATTTTTAAGAAAGAAATAAATTAAAGTATAAGATTAATATATATATATATATATATATGTATATGTAAATCGTAAACAAAAATTAATCTAATCAAAATATAAAAAAATAGCTCGATTTGCATCCAATAATCCCTCGTGAATTAAAAAAAAATTCGTGAACATTAACATTTAACATATATTCTTTATCAATTAACAAAAAAAAAATCGTGAATAGTGATAGAGCGTGAACATTGGTGCTTCAAATTTAGAGCAAATGTGCTCTATCTCTATTTTAGACCAAAGCATAAAGCATCTCTTGGAGTGCTCTTTTTAGACAAAATGCTCTATTATGAAATTTAGAGCAAGCTTTTGGAGATGCTCGACCCAAATATACTTTTTACCTAAATTTATAAATGTAATTTTTTTTTAAATCAAAAACAAATAAATAAACTATAAAAAATAAAATACGTGGGCTCCGTTTACATTCCGCGTAGGCCGGTAGCCAACCCGATCCCCAGCTGGGAATTCTACAACCTTGGTTAAAACTGGTTTAGAATCGCACGACTGAATGGCCGATTCACGCCGACCTCTGCCCGGCTAACGGCTGTTGTATTCTGTAAACCCGGGAAAACCCTAGTGCCCCTAACTCGGGTCTCCTCTCAATCCAAATCTCGAATCGAATCGATCAGACGAAAAAGGATATATATTTTTTTTCTTTTTTCATATCGAATTCAAGTGAGTCATCGGAACCCATTTACATCTTCTTTCTAATTCGTGTATTCTCCATTATTTTACTGCAGTAAAGCTGTTATGGCAACATTTGCATGTTTCGAACTCGATTCGTTTGTTTCAATTCAACAATAAGTATAATTGGCTAATTCAACAAAAGTTATTTGAGTCAATTTCACCCTCTTTGCTAATTTGTATGATGTTTCGAAACAATGAGGGCGTTTTTGCATTTTTGGAATCGGGTTTCTGTGTCCGTTTCTAGAGGTTTTATCGATATTTGCCTTCTGTTTTTTTGGGTCTTGCCATAAGCATCAAAGCCCATTCCGGCAATGTTCCCGTATATATTGATCTTTTCTTTATGTTTCATCGTAGTTTTAGGAGATGGCTTCTAATATGCAGCCAGTTGCAATCAATTCGCAGAAGCATGATCCGGCGTGGAAACATTGCCAATTGTTCAAAAATGGCGACAGGGTTCAGCTGAAGTGTATATACTGTGGGAAAATATTTAAGGGCGGCGGAATTTATAGGTTTAAAGAGCACCTCGCCGGCCAGAAAGGGAATGGCGTTACTTGTGTAAAAGTTCATCCGGATGTACGGCAGCAAATGCTTGAGATTCTGAAGAGTGTTCCTTCAAGGAGGAGGAAAAAATCGAAACTTGCTGAAGAGATGCCCGGTTATGATAATCTTGTGATCAGTGGTGTTGAAGTAGCTAATAGCAGTTGTGGTTTGAATAGTGATGGGAATTTGGATGTGGATGGGTATAGAGAGGATGGTATGAGCAGGAAAAAAAGTGTTAGAAATAATCAAAATAGGGTTACGAAAGCCCTCGATTTTGTTAACTCTAATACTGCGGTTT
Source organism: Perilla frutescens (assembly GCA_026008535.1). NCBI lineage: Eukaryota > Viridiplantae > Streptophyta > Magnoliopsida > Lamiales > Lamiaceae > Perilla > Perilla frutescens. The sequence goes on from BRKX01000012.1 coordinate 48,633,329, forward strand.
TTGCTGATTTTCCTGCTATGAATCCAAAGAAAGTTTGCTTAGTTGATATGGCTGTAGGACGTTTTTTCTTTGATGTTGGATTATCTGCAGATGCTGTAAATTCTCCTCATTTTCAACCAATGATTGATGCAATAGCTTCTCAAGGTGCAGGAGTTGTTGGCCCAACCTACCATGACCTTAGGGGCTTTATTTTGAAGAATTCAGTTCATGAGGTGAGATATGATGTTGATCAATGCACCGCAGCTTGGGCAAGAACTGGTTGCTCGATTTTAGTATGTGAATGGAGTTCAGGAAAGTGTAGAACCTTTATCAGCTTTTTTGCATATTGTCCAGAAGGTACGATCTTTTTGAGGTCAGCCGATATATCATGTGCAATAGATTCTGCAGATGTCCTTTATGAATTGTTAAAGGAAACTGTGGAACAAGTTGGCTTGAGAAATGTTCTGCAAGTGGTAACCTCCAGTGAAGAACGGTACATCATTGCTGGGAAAAGACTTACTGACACTTACCCCAGTATTTTTTGGACTCCTTGTGCTGGTTGTTGCATTGATTTGATGCTTCAGGATATAGGTGAATTGCCCAGAGTGAAGATGATACTTGACCAGGCAAAATCAATCTCGAGATATATCTACTCAAATGCTGCTACCATAAATATGATAAGACGGTACACATCTGGAGTGGATTTAGTTGATCTGGGGACTACTCGCTTCTCTACTGATTTTATGACATTGAAAAGGATGGTAAATGTGAGACATAACTTGCAGTCCATGGTTACTTCGGAGGAGTGGATGGGAAACTCTTACTCGAAGAAAGCAGAAGGTTTTGCAGTACTAGACTCTATCTGTAGTCAATCATTTTGGTCCACGTGTGACTCAATAATACGTCTAACAGACCCACTTTTGCGTCTATTAAGGGTAGTCAGTAATCAAAAGAAGCCTGCCATGGGATTTGTTTTTGCGGGGTTGTATCGAGTCAAAGAAGCAATTAAGAAGGAACTTATTACCAGGGCAGAATACTTAGTTTATTGGAGTATCATAGATCATAGGTGGGAACAACTTCAACGGCACCCCCTTCATGCGGCTGGTTTTTACTTGAATCCCAATTTCTTTTACAGTCTTGAAGGAGATGAACATCTTCATATTCGATCACTAGTATATGATTGCATAGAGAAACTAGTTCCTGACTCAAGTATCCAAGATAAAATTATGAGGGAAACAACCTCTTACCATAGTGGTACAGGAGACTTTGGGCGGAAGATGGCCATCAGAGCTAGGGGCACTTTACATCCGAGTGAGTCTTCTTTCTGATCTACACTTTTAATTTTTCTGTATCATTTTCTACTACAGCTAAATTAACTATTTGCCTCTATTTTGCTTGCGGACCACATTTTTCAACCAACACTCTAACCCCATAAACTCCCATTCTGATCCCAGTGACAAGGAAAGGGTCAATCTGGAATAACAATGTCCAAATAGTAACTAGTGCTTCTTAAACATGATGGACCACCCACTAGGAAAGGGAAATTATCACTCACACGAATATTGAGGAACGAAAGAGAGCAACTGAATAATAAGGAAAACGTCATGAGAGTTCTAAAGAAACTTCTGCCAAGCGATAAACACCTAAAGACTACAGGCATAGCTTTGTCTGTTCCGTGCACAAGGCCAACTTAAACTGAAATCCTAACGTTCCCTTTTGCTCCTCTTATTAAATATCAAACGAACTAGGCTCCAAACATAAACATAAAGGAACTAGGACTCTTGAAACAAAGCCTGTCCCACCCCTTCATTTTAACCGTAAATCATCAATGATTGATCCCCTACATGAATCTTTCTGTCTAACAATTCCATCACCATCTGAACACAACCTTGTCCTCGGGGTTGTAAGCTGCTGAACCCGTTGCAGTACATTGCCCAATATCATAAGGTTACTCATGAATTGGTTGTCCAGTCCAAATGACACAGAATGGACCAAGAGTGATGAACTGTCAATATACCAAATAAAATTCCTTCACGTACCATCTCGATATCAGCAAATTTAAGAAAAGGACAACACACATCAAATGATAGAGAGAAACTAGCCATTAGGTGTCCATAATTGGAAGGTTCATTATTATGGCCATCGGAGATGCCTTCTCCCTTCTCCAATGCATGCATATGTACAACATGTGGCTTTGGAGGATCCACGGCCTTCATTTAACATTTAATTAGTGAAACAAGCATGAGCATGCGCTGTTATAGTCACAGTCACAGGGAGAGGAGCAGGCATCGTCATGGCTTCGTCGCAATTATGGTTGGCTAGAGTGACCGTGGTGCCGATGTCTTCAGGCTGCAGCGATCCTTTGATGCGAAGCAGCGTCTAGATGCAACCGAGTTTCACCGAATGTGAGTCAACACCCTTCTATATCACCTTCTCCATTGTTTTATTTCTATCCAATAGGCCTGACCAATTGATAGAGGCAAGTGTGTAATTGAGGCGCGGAATGGGAAACTATCACTAACATGAATATTGAAGAACAAAAGAGAACTACTGAATAATAAGGAAAACCTCAGAAGAGTTCTAAAGAACCTTCTACCCAAGTAATAAATGCCAAAACACTACGTCTTTCCCATTCACAAGGCCATCTAAAACTTAAATCCTAACATCCGCTACTATGACTCTACTCCTCCAGTTAAATAACAAAGGAACTAGACTCCAACATAAACATAAGCGAACTTGGGCTCCGGAAACAAAAGGTTGGCCCACCCCTTCATTTTTACCCTAAATAACGTAACCACAAATCATCAATCATAGATACTCTGCAGGAATCAATCTGTCTGTAAAACAATTTTTACCTATGCATGCACAAAGAATGAGCTGGAATTTTACATATGGTGGCTAGAATAGTAAAATTAATTAATGAGCTAATTTCAGGAAGATAATTAAGCCTGTACAACCATACTTATCCTGATTATTTCTTGATATGCTGCACCTGCAATCATCTTGTTCTTTCCTCAATTTACTGTTTTTAGCTGAGTGGTGGTTAACATATGGTGGGGAATGCCCCAATTTGGCTCGCTTGGCTATCCGCATTCTCAGCCAAACTTGCTGCTTGATCCAGCATAAGATAGATAAAGTTCCTCTTGAACGGATGTATGAGAGGAAAAATTTGTTGGAGAATCAAAGGCTCAGTGATCTTGTTTATGTTCAGCACAACATGTCCTTGAAGCATATGTAAGCAGAAAATTTGCCCTTCTATTTGATATTCTAAAACTCTGGAGTTATGTAATTTTAACACTAGAATAATCTTCCTAATTAATTCAATAGGGGATCGGGTGACAGACAACAGAAAGTTATTGACCCTCTTTCTTATGAGCATATTGATTTAGTTGAAGACTGGGTAATGGAGAAAGAATTTTTCTTTGAGGGCTCTGAAAACAAGGGGTGGATGGATATTGAGCCTTCTTACAGTAATGTTATGCCCTTAGGCCCACAGATTGATGACATTGAAGCCCTTGGTGCAGGTAATGCAGCTATGTCTAGAGAAATTTGTATGAAATAACCTTGTCTTTAGCCTCATAATTTTCAATTTGCAGGTTTTGATGATTATGAAATTTTTTATGGGGTGAAAGATAGTGAAGAAGAAAATGGTGATGAAAACATGGGGAATACAGATGCTAAGACTATTTTTCCTGGTATGTCAATGGCCACTAGACAAGAGGGTTTAGTGTAGTTTCAGATTGATTTGGTGGAAGTGTCTGAAACTGCTGCATCTTGTTGATGTTGTAATGATCAAACTTGTTGTTATGATACCAAATGGATGTACTTGATGAACTAAATTAAATTGAGTAGTGCATATCCTTCATATGATATGATACACAAGTTATTAGGACTCTCTCTATGGTTGTCTTAGCTGCTTGATCTGACTGTTCTATCTTATGTGGGGACTAATGATCGCGTTCTTTACATTTTATCCTTATGCGGTTATACCATATGCTAGAAAAGTTTTGCTGCTAATACCATAGTTTAATTCACATATTTGACCATATTCTGGTGACTTAGCTAAATAAATGCTGGTTACTTGTGTTCTCTGTGCACTTGTAATCTATTCTATTTTTGAGTAACTTACTGTTGTACTGCTTTTGTCAGCATATCCATAGTTCTAAAATTTTCAAGAACTTTGAGAGAGGGTCTCTAGTAAGTTTGCTTCGGTTTTTATATTCATAAGGCTGACAGAATTGTCAAGCTTATAAATAGGCTGGTTTTTAAAGGTGGTTGATTGAAGGAAGCTTTATCCATGCAACCTCTTGAATATCCTTTGATTATGGATGCACTTCTTGTTCAGTGAAGCATTTTTGCAATAATTAGCAGGTTTCTGACATGCTTTCTTATTAACTCTTATTTCAGTGGGCCATCCTTGTTCTTACGTTTATGTGATCAGCATCTAGAATGAAATATTCTAACAACTGGATGAAATATGTCCTGTGCGACTATTTATTTGAATGTGATGCGCATGAGATCTTTCTTCTCTGAATGTTGTGTTTCTTTGTAAGACGGTCAATTTGGAAATATCTGTTTTGTTTTTACAGGAAGAGAAACTGTGAATTGAAAGAAGGTGAACCAAGTCGACAGGAGAAGCCATAGCGTGGGGATGTGGGGTCAAGGTACGTCTCTTACATTATCATTTATCAATATATGTCAAGTGTATCATTTACTGTCGTTTTGTTCCTCTCCGCTACATGTTGATGGTATTTGATATTAGGCAAATTCATGCGCAGAAATGGTGCAAAATTGCTGATGACTGAGAGGGCGTTTGGGTGAATTTATAATTTCTTGAAGATTTTAGGGAGATGCTTGAATCTTGAAAGTCTGTAGACTGGTTTATCTGAAAACCTTTTAGAGAATTAGCATGTAACTTTATTTTAGAATAATATAATTAGAGTTAGAAGGAAGATTCTTAGAATCTTTATTTTCATGGCTTCTAACTAAATTTATCATAGTTTTGTGTAGTTGGGGAAGGGAGCGGTAGGCCTGGAATCCGAGAACTTAAACTTTTACACAGGATCTCCTATTTTGATCTCATGTTTCTCTTTTCTGGGTTCTACACAAGTTTTTTTTTTTTTTTTGGAAGAACCTATTAATTTATCCATGACACTCGCTTCCGTTAAAAACCGTGCAAAATGAAATGGCCGTAAAATAACTTTTTCAGGAGTTGTTTTTTTTTGCCCTCAGAATGGTAAACTTAGCTTCTCTATTTTTTGGCATCGTATGTTACATTTAATTCTTAAAACTGTCAGGAGAATTCAGATTTTAAAACAATAATCGGCTGCAGTCGATACATTTAAATGCACACTAAACTTGTAGATAGTTTTTCTTAAGTAAAAACATCAATAAATTAAGTGTGATGCTATTTGCATTACAAAATTTACTCTTTGTAGTGAAAATCAAAATTATTCAAAATTAATAAATTATAAATTTGCTAAAATATCCTTACTAAAAATTGAAAATTAAAAAAAAAAGAACAAAAAAGAAAAAAAATTAAGAAATCTGAACAGAACTTGTTATACTTATCGGGCGTCTTCTCCAGCTGCACTCTCCACCCACTACCGCAGCCAAGTTTGTCACTTTTGAAAGGAATTCAATTCCTTCTATCAATCCACAAAAAGAAAATCAAGAAATCAATTCGAAAAAATCCAATTCCATCTCTTGAATCTCATATTTGCGAAACATTGGTTCGAAAAATCCAATTCCAATCTAGTTATAGAGGTTCGGTAAATGTTTTCCGAATTTCTAGTTCGAAAAATGTTTTTCGAAATACGAATCACAAACTAAAATTGTTGGGCGAGTTTGGGAGTGGTGTTGGATTTCCGTATTTACAGGATATAGGAGGGCGGGCTCCGCAGATGGGCGATTAGAACGGGTGGAATTGGCGACGGCAGTGGCGGCTTTTGGAGAGAGAGAGAGAAGATGAAGTTGATGAACCAGACGTCTCTCTCAATTTCTCTTTGTTTTTTAATGATTATTAAACAATATTTTCAGGGAGAAGGGTAAAGAAATAATATTAACAATTGATTCTGTAAAAACTTGAATTCGACTAAATTATTCTCCATGCACAAAATAATCCCATTCAAAATCGTCATAAAGCAGATTGGGAGTATTTTAAAAGTTTAGTAGCCACCATAATGATTTTGCTGCTTTGACTCTTGTACCCTATTGATCAGAAATTGGATTAAACGGAACATCAACATTAAGATAGTAAGTTAGTAACAACTTGGATGAGGAGGTTTCCAAATCATACCTCCGATAAAGGGAAATTCTATAACGCTCGTGGTATACTACACATACCCATAAATGATTTAACATGTGCCATACAGATCCTATATAAATTGGAATATGGATTCATATACCAAATGTTTAATCATTTATGGGAGTGTATAGTAAACCCACGTGCGTTATAGAATTCCACCTCCCGTAAAACATTTGATAGACGAGATTTGTGTCACTCGCCTTGATGCCCCCCCTTGGACAATCTCAAGAAATCTTAAACCTCTGTCTCATACACACTTCCGGAAATTCCAGGCTTCCCATAAGCACATAACCCAAACCATACTCTTGTTTCCCAAACTGTTCGGACATAAATCTGCCCATCTCCAAAAAGTTAGGGGATGTTTTGTTTTATTTTCAACATTACTTCCTAATTTTCAGAATTTTCAGTTCAGTTTACAAGGTGTATTGGTTTTTGGAAAAAAAATGTAATGATGTGTTACGAATTACGATGAATGATTTAATGTTTAGAGTTATATGTTTGAAAAATGAAAATATGCTTGTTTGATTTTTTTTTTAATTTAAATTTATGGTTGAGATTAAAAGATAAATATTTGTATAATTAGGATTGATTGATGAATATTTATGTGATGAGTCCCACTGTAATTATATTTATATGATTAAATAGATGATATGTGATTGAGGAAGGTGAAAGTTGAAATTGAAATTAAAATTGAAAATGAGTAAGACAAATGTGTTTTCGGTTTTTGGAAAGTAAAAAATATCTATTTGGAATGAAAATAAACAAGGCTTTATTCTTCCAGGACAGTTTCATTTCTCTGTATCACTAAAAAGATCAAGCTACGGGGAGTTGATTCCCAATTGACACCATAGACACACTCCCAAAATAGAGAATATTTAGATTAGTAAGTTAATAATATAACAAATATAATGAATTATCAAATATTATTAATTATCCTAGTCAACTTAATAATATTATCTCAACACCAAAAACATACTCCCTAAATTTAGAAATCTCGTTTAGACTCAAATAAATTCTTGAGTTTGGATGAGCCTCTAGTTATTCGATAAATAAAGCTTAAAATTCGCTCGATAATAAACGAGTCATGATTAAGCTGGGTACCCTACACAGAAAGCCCAACCCCATCGCGGTTTGCTTTGTCTAGCCAGTGACCAGATTGGGATGGCCAACAATTGACGGGCCTATAAAATTGCAACTCAACTCTGCTCTTTTTTTCTCTATCCATTCTATCAACTCTAATTTCATTTAGTTTTGGACCGAGTGAGAATATATTTTTTAGGGTAAAAATAATCAAATAAACATTCAACCTATATGCTTAATTCCAAATGTATGAATTCTTTTTTGACCAAAATACATACCTAAACTATTTAAGAAATATAATCACCCCCTCTCAACAAAACATATCAAATTAAGAAGTATAATCACCGTGCCCCCCCCCCCCCCCCCCAACTAAATATATAAAAAATTACACTTTACGTTTACGTTTAACACCTTTAATTTTTTTCCGTTAATTAAAATGTGTATAAATACTCGGTGATGATACTGTGAAATGGTTGGAAAGCCCTTGTCATGGGCTTTCGAATTATAATTTCAATTTGTCAATCAGGTATTGACCGATGAAATAATTACATAGAGAAATATTGATGACAAGAGTTTGTATGAAAGAATTAGATTTCAAATCTAAACACCGATTTGATGTCAAATTTTGAAACTATACAAAGGTGAGCTTTTTGGCCGTAGTTTCAATATGTCCGATCGACATCCATAGGTGATATAATTGAGTTTAACAACACATTTTAATTAATAGAAAAACTAACGGAGTTAACATCAAGTATTAATTTGACCTTTTTTGAAAAATTTAATGGGCAGATTGTACTTTTTAAATAGTTTAAATATGTATTTAAGCTAAAAAATAATTAGCACATGTAAATGAGACCGGACATATGATCTCGAGTATTTAGAAACTTAGCCCATTTTTTTTTATCGTACATTATGAAATTTTAAAAAGTATGTTATAGCAGAAGAATATTTGAAACACGCCTACTTGAAAAATCTCCTTGTCTTTTTTAATACTGAAATTCTATGCACTTCATTGTCAAAATACGGTAATATACGGTAATATACAACTAACCAAGGAAACGCGTCATTTTAAACATTAATCTAATTGATTAATTACTCTCTCTCTCTCTCTCTCTCTCTCTCTCTCTCTCTAGTGTGGTTAAATCCAAATGTTGTGAGAATAACGATCGACTTCTAATTCAATAATAATTATTATTGTAGTTATGATGGTGATAGGTTAGATTATAACCTTCCAACAAACAAATAACAGTAAACAATAGCATCATCTTTTTTCTTGAAGAAAATAAGAAATTGCTAAAATCTTCAATGAGGAAGTTTCAACAGCAGCAAGAGAGTTTTTGACACTAACTATATATCCTAGTTTTATGATAAAATATTCATGCTTTTCATGTAATCGTTATGTATAAAAGCTGTAGAACTTGGGCAGGCTTACTTGGGCAATATCATCTCATATATATTTTTTAAAATAAGTATCTGTATTCATAACAAAATGCAGAGTTATAAATAAATATTTTAATTTTTTATGACCAATTCCAAAGTTTCATGTAGTTCTTTCTCGATATAGACTAATTGTACAGCTAAAATCCAATAATAAACGTGACAGCACGAAGCGCGCTACAACGTGTTAGCATCAAACATTCAAACCGACATCACTAAAATTATTAATAACTTCTAATCACAATTCAATATTTAATGGAGGGCAGCCAACCAGAAAATATGAAAGTTTAGAATCAAACTAAAATAAGTTTTATAAATATAGAATTTAAATTAACTTCTTAAAAAACATAATATAATTTATCAAATGTATTATTTACTTATAACAAAAAAGTTTGATAATATATTTTCGTGCTCGTCATAAGTAAAAGGATCTCAAAATAAATTAAGATCTATAGTTTGATAATATCAATCTGTGTGAACATAAAATTAGACTTTTTATGAGAATACAAACATTAAAATCTTCTTTAGTTTTCACGAGAAGCTACTTTCAACTTTCCACTACCATCTCTTAAAAATTTTATACTGTCTTAATGTCATTTTCGAGCAGTTTTAACATCAAGATCACAAAATCAGTCAGATAAGAATAAGTCATACTAAGTAATCTTTTTGAGATAGTAGTTACAATAAAATCAAATTATATCATCAATTTTAAACTATTTCAAGCGTTGAAGATAATGAAAATTAGCTGTTTTGTAATTAACTGACTAGTTCTAATGCATTTCTACATAAGCAACCACCAAACCATAATAAAAACAATATCATTAATTGTAGACTTATTCAATAAATAGTTGCAAAAAATGGCTATATATAACATGTAAAGAAACACCATAATAGAAACAGAAATTGAAGTAATCAACTACAAAACTTACATTGTTCGATCTTTGGTTACTAGCAGCATGTCGAGCTTCATGGGACCCCGGCTGTGGGTTCTGGTAGCTCTCGTCTCCGCATTTGCCGTCACGGCAAATGCGGATTTCCCGCCATGGGGATCTTGGAAGCCTTACTCGTATAATTTACCACCACCTCTTCCTTATGTTTACAGCTCACCGTCACCACCTCCTTACAAGTACGAGCCGCCATACAAGTACGAATCTCCACCACCACCACCATACAAGTATGAATCCCCTCCACCGCCGCATCACAAACATAAATCACCACCACCACCTTTGTATGTCTACAAGTCTCCACCACCTCCACCTTACAAGTATGAATCTCCTCCTCCTCCACCCTACAAGTATGAATCACCACCACCTCCTCCGTACGTTTACAAATCTCCGCCGCCACCGCCTTACAAGTATGAATCACCTCCACCTCCGCCCTACAAATATGAGTCACCACCACCTCCTCCTTATGTTTACAAATCCCCACCGCCCCCGCCCTACAAATATGAATCTCCTCCACCCCCACCATACAAGTATGAGTCACCACCACCGCCACCCTACAAGTACGAGTCACCTCCACCTCCTCCATATGTTTATAAATCTCCACCACCACCACCTTACAAGTACGAATCACCTCCACCCCCACCATACAAGTATGAATCACCACCTCCTCCTCCTTATGTTTACAAATCTCCACCGCCGCCGCCTTACAAATATGAATCACCTCCACCCCCACCATACAAGTATGAGTCACCGCCACCTCCACCTTATGTCTATAAGTCTCCACCACCACCGCCTTATAAATATGAGTCACCTCCACCACCACCATATGTCTACAAGTCTCCTCCTCCACCACCTTATAAGTATGAGTCACCTCCACCACCACCCTACAAATACGAATCACCACCACCTCCTCCATATCTTTACAAATCCCCACCGCCACCACCTTACAAGTATGAATCACCTCCACCTCCACCCTACAAGTACGAATCACCACCTCCTCCTCCTTATGTTTACAAATCTCCACCACCGCCACCTTACAAATATGAATCGCCTCCGCCACCACCATACAAGTATGAGTCACCACCGCCGCCACCTTATGTTTACAAGTCTCCACCACCACCACCTTACAAATACGAGTCTCCTCCACCACCACCCTATAAATATGAATCACCACCACCTCCTCCATATGTTTACAAATCCCCACCACCACCACCTTACAAGTATGAATCACCTCCACCCCCACCATACAAGTACGAGTCACCACCTCCTCCTCCTTATGTCTATAAATCCCCACCGCCGCCACCTTACAAATATGAATCACCTCCACCCCCACCATACAAGTATGAGTCACCTCCACCACCACCTTATGTCTATAAGTCTCCACCACCGCCACCTTACAAGTATGAGTCACCTCCACCACCACCCTACAAATACGAATCACCACCACCACCTCCATATGTTTACAAATCCCCACCACCTCCACCTTACAAATACGAATCACCTCCACCTCCTCCTTATGTCTACAAATCTCCACCACCACCACCTTACAAATATGAATCACCTCCACCTCCACCATACAAGTATGAGTCACCGCCACCGCCACCCTACAAATATGAATCACCACCTCCTCCTCCATATGTTTACAAATCTCCACCACCACCACCATACAAGTATGAATCACCTCCACCTCCACCCTACAAGTACGAGTCACCACCACCACCTCCATATGTTCACAAATCTCCCCCACCTCCACCTTACAAATACGAGTCACCACCACCACCTCCGTACATCTACAAGTCACCCCCTCCTCCACCTTACAAGTATGAGTCACCTCCACCTCCTCCATATGTGTACAAATCTCCACCACCACCATCTTACAAGTATGAATCTCCTCCGCCTCCAATTTACTATTAGAAGTTCAATACTCTCCACCACCATCTGATTATTTATCAAGAATTGCATTCAAATAAACACTATCCTGTTCAAAAATAAAGTTCGTTTTCCCTCTCTTATCATCCGTAATCCTCAATATCTCGCCAAAAAGGAATTGTGAAAGAGCAAAGAGTCAAGTGGCCGAGATGCATGATAATCTTCTTTCTTTAATCGTAGATGTGATTTATGTTTTTTTATGTACTTTATATATTCAATAAGATGTTGTTATTATTATTATTATTATTATTATTATTATTATTATTATTATTATTATTATTATTATTATTATTAATTTCTTTGCTAAATATAAGATGGTTTATGAGCTTCATATTTGTTGATTATGAACTACGAATTCTCGTTTCGATCCAATCACAAGTTTATCTCGTTTACAATTGTAGTATGAAGCATAACTTCACGCATCTATATATACACTATTGCCTGCATGTAATATATATATATATATATATATATATATATATATATATATTATATTGGGTGGGGTTATATAAAAATAACCTCTTGTGTGAGAAATGAGAACACATCTCACACCACACATCCATCAAAAATCAAAGGTCCAGATTTGATGAAAAAGGCGGTGGCAGTTTTGTAATATCTGAAAAGTTTTTCGCGCGAGGGTATTACTATAATTTGGTAATTCTTATAAAAATCACGGAGGATTTGATAACAGATCGTTATGCTAACGAAGTATTATCATAATGCTAACGAAGTATTATCATATGCTAACGAAGCATTATAGTTATGCTAATTAAAGTTTTTAAATATTGTTGGCAAAAAAAATATTCTAAAAATTAATTATAAACCTAATTCGATTTAATAAACCTTAATTAAATGGAAAAAATCATAATTGGATGAAATAAACCTAATTAGATGAAATAAATATTGATTGGATGTGGTAAACCCTAAATGAGTTGAAAGAAATCATAATAATAATATATTTGTACTACGTTAGCATTATAGTTTTGGTTCGTCAGCATTGCGAATACACTATGTTAGCATATGACAATACTCTATCAACATACATTATAAATTATAATTGGATATGATAAACCATAATAATCAATTAAGAACTATAAATAAAAAATTAAATTTCAAAAGAATAATGATAATTAGATGGAATAAACCATAATCGAGATTAAATAAACCATAATTGAGATTTAATAAACCCTAATAAATTTATACTATGTTAGCATTATGATAATTCTTTGTTAGCACATCGAATATATTATGTTAGCATATGACAAATGCTTCATTAGCATACGTTCATATGTTATCATAATGCTGACGAAGAATTATTATATGCTAACGAAAGCATTTGCAACCTGGGCACGCGTAATTTTTTTTATTTTTATTTTTTGTTCATATTTTTTCATCCAAACATAGTCTTTCGACATCTTAAATGAAAGAACATGAAGAGAGCTTTAATTTGATATATTTTTTGTGTGCATTGAATTAAAAACGGGGAAGTTATGGTCAATTAAAGTTTTAAGATTTTTTTTTAATTGCTGACATCATCAATTTTAATGGATTTGGACAAAAATAGCCCTCCTTCCTTATTTTTTGCCCTATTATTTACGAAATTGCCACCTTAAATCTCAACCATTGGATCATTAAATTGGATGGTGTAAGATGAGTTCTCATTTCTCACACCAACAAGGTATTCTCATATGAACCATATCCTATATTATATATATATATATATGATGGATCTAGTGGAACCCTCTCCTATATGGGAACTAGGAAGTCATCACATCTACTTATTCCTCAATCTGGTGGATGGGGTAGTTGCAAACTCGTAATTAAAATGAAAATTTTAAATTCACGCGTTTCATTAAGGATAAAATTGAAACAAATACAAAAAATCGATTAAACGGGTATAATACAACTTCTTAGGAGAGAGAAATTATCTCTTAAAAAAAGTGACATCATTATATTTTAAAAAAAATTTTAAAAATTTTAAACGGTCATAATTTATTCATTTTTAATTTGATTTATGCGAATCATATATCAAATTAAAGCCATTTTCAAACTATTTCATTTAAGATCCACATTGCAAATATTTATTTGAAAAAAAAGATGAAAAATATAAAAATCAAATTTTAGGCATATTTTTTACACAAAGCAGTCTCAGATTCATATTAGCATGGTGTATATAGCATTTTAGCATGACCTATATAACACTTTAGCATGACCAACTGTATCTCATATAATTGCGTTTATGATGTTTTAGCATGAAATTACTCACATTTTAACATGGTATATATGACATTTTAGCATAATTTGTAACTCATGACAACATTGCGTTCATGATGTTCTAGCATGATACTTATAAATTAAGAATACGATATCAACATATTTACACAAATATAGTAGAAACTTTAAACAATATTTCACAACATAGCTTGCTCGTTTTTAATCAGATTTAAACAAATAATTAAATTAAAGATATTCTTATACTCTTTCATCTAAGATCCATATTTCACAACTTTATCTAACAAAAAATATTTGTCCGCTATAGTGCAAAACAATATTTATAATGGCATTACAAAGTACGTACTCATTATAACATGAAAACATAATCAAAATAGCAAAGAAAAATATTCATAACGTGTGAAAATATATTCGTAAAATATGTAAATTTGCTCATAATACCATCTGTATTGTTCATTCATTTTAGCATAGTTGTAGCGCCCCGAACCCGGAGACCCAGTGCGCTAATGGAAACACACACGTTGAAATAAAATCACAATAAAATTTTCGCAAACTAACATAAATCATTTTCTCGAATTATAAAAATTCGGACAGCACTTCGTTTAAAATATTAATAAATTCCACGCTCATAGACGTTTACCATTCAACAACCAATCACATAAGATAAGACTTTTCACCCAACCTATCATTTTAAAATCACACCTTTCGAACCACCAATTAAAACATGTTCAATCTTGACTAGTCAAAACTCCAATATTAAATATTCAAATTATGCCAGCAAGGCCATGACGATCACGCGTGTCCATAAAATATTTAAATAATTCATAAACATACAGCGGAAGCATAATTAATCATATTTGTTGACCAATACTGAATAGAGTCAATATTTCAAAAACTAGAATATGGTCAACCATACAAAACGACCACATTAGTCCACGTCCGCCACCTGCCGTCATCAATTACCTGAAAATATTTTTAAATAGTGGGGCTGAGTGCCAGAAAACACTCTGTGGGAATACTCATACATTCGTCAAATAATTTGCAATAAGAATATCCATAAATCCATATTTGACATGTCATAAATCATATGCTCAATAGACATAGTGGAGACCGACCCTAATGTGATCACATATAAACTATAACATATTCATAACATGAACATATTCATAAGTAATTGCACCGGAGTGCCATATTCGGAATTCCTCATATGAGTCGTGTCAATCCACATTGAGCAACATAAGCATAAATAATTTTTCATAGCGGACGAAAGTTTAAATATATTTTCGAAAGCATTTTAGTAAGTAAACCCACCTTATAGCTAAATTAGCTGAAGCTTTATTCACGACTTCTCGTCCTAAGTCTGTTGTCGCGGATTAGGACCTTATGCTTAAATATAGGAATAACCTTAATCGTCGTCCTAAACGAGTCTCGGATTAGGACCTATACATAAGAACTATGTCTTAATAACATGATAATGTTCTAACATATACTATAACATAAATAAAGTTCTAGGGATCGAGTCCCTAAAGTAAGAGCGTAACCTGACATCGCTTAAATGTCCAACGAGATCCTAACTTAAAATATATCGGAGTCCTCGATCATGCAAATAAATGCCTTAAATGCATAAAGGAAAAATATAATATTTAATATATGATTTAAATGATAATTTTAAATCATAGAAGAATATGAAAATATTAATTTAATATACCATATACTTAATTTCGAATTTAATCTAAATTAAGCAAAATAAACTAAATAGAAATAAGGATAAAATAAAACATAATTTTGTAGTCAAGAGGGCTTGAACACTTGACCAAAAATATAAGTGAAATAATAAACACTTAACCACTAGGCTAGAAAAGTTTATTTAATATTAACTAAACTGCTTTAATTAAATAGCTTCATAAATGCATACACAAAATAAGAATTAATTAAAAAAGAATTAATTAAAACTGTATTAAGGGGGGTTTGAACCCTGGACCCCTAAAAATAAACAGAACACTTAACCATTAGGATAAGTCTTATTTTCGAAATTAATCATCCATAATTATTTATATATATAGTCCAGAAAGCCCTTATGATAAAAAGATTAAAAAAAAATAAAATTACTTCAATAAGATTTGAACCCTTGACCTCTTAAGTATTAATTTGAACACTGACCACTAAACCATATGCTATTTTCAAAAATTAAATGATGGTTTTAATTAAATAAAGACAGTAATGCATGCATTAATTAAAGTAAAATAAAAGTAAACTGTTTTCAAGGAGATTTGAAGCATGGACTTAAAATATTAATTTTAAACCTTAACCATTAGGCTAAGTATCATTTTCAAAAATTATATTCAAATTTTATTTATATATAGTTCAGATTTATCTTGCATAAAATGTTTAATAAATGATTTTTTTAAAAAAATACAATGAGTCTTAAAATTCATTACATAAGATTTGAACCCTAAATTTATCATAATAAAATTTGCAACACAACCATTAGACCAAATGATATTTTTAAAAATTATAACAACATTTATTTAAATATAACTTAAATGATCTTGGATTAGTTGTGCATAAATAAAATGTTCAAAAGGGGTTTTGAACTCTTGACCAATTATCAATAAATTGTAAGATTAACCATTACATCATAAATCAAATTTCAAAAATAAGTGCAAGCTTTTAATTAAATAAAGTCATAAATCCATCCATTAATTAAAATAATAAATTGCCCCAAAGGGAAATGAACTATAGATCTCTCAACATAATTATTGTACTCCAAATATTATGCCAAAGTACCATTTTCATAATTAAAAGCATGTTTTTATTTAAATAATTCTGAAATACATGCATTATTATTATTTTCAAACAATAAACTTCCCCAAGTATATTTGAACCTTAGCCCTATCAATACTTAATTAATGATTTTTCCATAAGCTATAATTCATATTTTGAAATATAACAAAAACTCTTTAATTAAATAGGTCCATAATAATAATAATAATAATAATAATAATAATAATAATAATAATAATTCTAATAATAATAATAATAATAATAATAATAATAATGATAACCAAAAATAAGAAAATAAAAGAACTCACACACACACACGTACACACTAAACACACACAAAATCAAAATCCACCATATTCATTTCTTCAACCACCTATTCAACTTGCAAAGTGTTCAAGAACACTAAGAACACTCAAATCAAGATCAAAATAATATTTAAACATAAAATAATTAAAACAGCCCATAAATCCATGATTATACATACTAATATCGAAAATAAAATTGAAAAATAGAGCAAGAAGTGAGGTATTAAAAGGTTAGGGTTTAACCCATACTTAGATCCGAAAATCGGATGCCTCAACCTCAAAATCTTGCAAAAATAATTGAAGAAATGGAAAGAGGTAAAAGAAGGGGAATCTAAAAATGGTATTGCATGTGAAAAATTTTCCGGCGAGGAGGAGCGGTGGCGGCGGCGGCGGCTTGGGGAGGGGGTGAAGGGGGAGGCGAGAAGGGTGAGGGGAAGAGAGAAGTGGGGCTGTTCCCCTTTGAGAAAAAAAAGTGAAATGGTAAAAATGAGGCTCAAAGTGGTATTGGGGGTATTTATACTCCCTCTTAAATAAACCCTAATTAGAATTTAAATTAGAGAAAAAATCATATCTTGGTCAATTGAATTCCTATATTAGTGAGACCAAGTTCTATGGATTCGTATCGACGAGCACTATCGTCTAACACATTCGTTCATCTCGATCGGAGAATAATTGGGCCGTAAATAATTAAAATCATAATTGGGCTAGAAAGCCTATCATTTGGGCCTTTTATTAAAAATGAATACAACTTAAGCATTTGGGCTCTAGAAAAATCATTGGACCTCTATTGTTGGATTTGGGGTGTTACAGATCTACCCCTCTTAAAAGAATTTCATCCCAAAATTTACGTATTTGCTATCAATAAGTTTGCATATCGTCTCATGATCTCATATTCGATTTTTATATAATATCAAGATTTTTTTGTCAGCTCCACGAGCTCTTACTATCATTGCTTCTTCATTTTGAGATTTTAAAATCTTGCTATCAACGATTGCCTTTGATGCTTTTTGACGAGTGATCTGGATCCGCCTTTACTCCGTCTCTATGGATGGTATGGGTTAGGTCAAACTCCTATTCTTGGAGTATTGAAACGTGAATACGTGATTGTTACTAACTTTAACAACAAAGGTAAAACTTAGGTTGTCTCTATGCGATTCGAGGATTTCATGATGACCAATTGATCATGGTCATAACATATTTTGTCCAAATGGTCTTTTGGTATGCGTCAACTTGTGAACTTTTTCTTCAACTTCGAATCGTAAGCTCGTACAACGCTTGCAAGCAAAGGTTTGTTTCTATCTTGGCATCTTTGATTTTTCTCATACTCAATCTAAGACTACTATCGCAGTTGGTTCTAATTCGACCATATGATGCTTCTTTCACTTATTTAATCCTTGCAAAGAGGATATCTATAATTCAAACGGTACATGCCTGATATGATATCATTTCAATCGCTCATTGGTAGCTATTTCTAAAAGCTAATTATATCATTAGTAAACATTCCTCCTAGTCTTCACCTTGATCCATAATGTAATTTTTAACATACACTCAAGCGTGCGTGCTATCGTTTCTGATTAATCGTGCGAGAGTGGAAAATCATACTAAGATCGATTCCTTTTCCATAACATCTCGCAACTTTCTTCTTGAACCTACGTGGGACCCGTAGCAGGGTATACTGGTATCAATAACATGAATCTATAATAATCTTACAATCTCTTCAATATGTGCCTCGTAATTGTATGTTGACTCATTCAGTTTATCCATAATTATCCGTACTGCGTGATCTCCACCAATCATCTTGGGGGTTCCAATAATACAGTTCATCAAAATGTGCTCTCATTCCAACTTTGGAATCTGTGAAGCCTTCTAAGCATCTTATGGTTGAACCTTTATGATTCGACTTCGTAAACTAGCTCTCATATTCCCCATCGTTCTTACTTTTATTTTTCTTGGTGCTACCACCACTTCGATTTGCGATCCCATAATATCCTTGAGCAATTATCCTTATTGGGTTATTATACAATTAGACATTTCTTGGGTCTTTTGACGTTACGCGTTTGCTACAATATCCGTCTTTGCTATGTGGCGTATGATAATGTGATCGTAGTCCTCACTAACTTCAATCATTCTCATGTATCATGTAAAACTTCTTTTATTCGAATAAAAACATTTAAACTATTCGATCAGCGTAGATCTTGCGCATATTGTCGTAGAGGTCAAGCATCTGAATTTTTAATGTGTAAACTATGACATTAAACTCTTCATCATTTTTCAGATGTTCTCATGTGATCTCGATTGTCGGGATGTAGTTGCAATCACTTATCATTTTTACTGACACTAGCATGAATGCATAACAAAATCTTATTTTTGAAGCATTACTGTAGATGACTATCCCTTTGTATCCTTCAAACATAGTCCATATTCAGGTGGTGACTAACCTTTTTTTGAGCTCTTAAATAATCTCTTGACACCCTTTTGTCGAGTGAAACCTTTACTGATCTTTAATAGTAAAATCGCGGTTACTAAAATTTTAGAGAATCCTTTAATGAGTCCTATGTATAACATGGATAAACTTAGAACACTAATCATCTCATTCACATTGGTTAATTACTACACCTCATCTTATCTCTTTCTACCATAGAAGAATCCATCTTGATTCATTAAGTTGTTACTATATGACCTTGAAATATATTCTCATCAAGGTAAATATCTCACTTTCCATCTTACCATATAGTTTCTTCCTTCAAAAAGTTTCCAACATTGTCCTTAGATGTTCCTTAAGTTGTTGGTTGTTTCTAACATAATCTATAACATCATCCATAATTACAAGAACAAAATTGTTCTACACGTGCTAAACTATTGGTCCATGAATACTACGAGAGTATTGCCCAAATCAAAATACATAACTATAAACTCATAGTGATCATAACAAGTCTGAAAAATGAATCTTGTGCGTATCTCCCCACGAATATAAATGCTAGCAGCTGGACATCAAGATAATCTTGGAGAAAACACTCCTCTTTCACTTAGTTGAGTAGATCGCCAATCATAGATAGTTGTTGTTTATCTTTACTTGTCAACATGCTCAACTCTTGGTCATCAATAACATTCAGAACAATCTAGCAGTTTTCATAATATACAATATCGATGTAGCTTCGGTAATATACTTGACCTTATAAATCCTTGGTCTAAGAATTCATATAGTCATACTTCCATTCTTGTGATCACTTTGATGTCACTCATAATGGTGACTTTAACATGAACGTAATTGCCGAAACAAGATCTATAGTGTAATCCACTCTTCAATTTGGGGCATTCTAGAGAAGTCTTCAAAATTACATCATTAAACTTGCTTATGACGGTACATTATTTATCATACATTAACAGTTTTCCTCCTTCCTAAGCTCACTAAGAATACTTAGCATTCTGTCTTCATAGTCATCTCTAAAGTCTTCTTGGTTGTTCTTACTCGCATTGATGTACTTGTCTTTTATTTCATGAAGTGCATTCCTTATTCACTTAGATTCTGAAACCTCATATTCTTAAAACATCACTTAATCATTGGATGGAAAGCTCTATCTAGGTTGTTCCTAAAATAATATAAAAATCCTTCTTTTGCAACATATGTAAGGTCTTCTTGCTATGAAAGCTAAGATCTATCATAAGGTAACTTATATTATTCACTAGTAGTTTTCTCGAATATAAACTTATTTGTAACGTCTTTCATTCAAACTCATCATTATTCCTTATGAATGAAATATATATTTTTTTTCTTATTTGTATCTTGCGGATACAAAGCCTTCAATATTTTTCCTATTTTCATTCGTATTAGCCATTGTCATATTCTTTTTCTTTCAATGAACAAAATTATTTACGAGCTCCTAGAGAAATATTCATTTATCGATGTGAACTCCCCATAATCTCTATCATATTGATTGCTTCAACCTTATTATTCCATTGCAATACTATTTCGATGATTAATTCTTCCATTCGTCATGTCGTCTGTCAAACTTGCTATCAAAACCTAACTTTCGTTCTTCTTAGTCGTCTTCATTGCCTTCATGGATAATATATTGAGTACCATAGCATTTATTTTGATTCGCACAAAGTGAAATCTTCTTCCTTCAGTAATTGAGCATCACTTCTTCCTCACGGTATCATACTGTTTAAAAATTATCCTCAAGTCGATCCATTCTCAGGGTAACATTAAATCATTTATTTAATTCTATCACGTGCATATCTGCCTTAACATAGCTATCATCGAAAGTTAAATATATTCCAACTCATATCGTACTGCACACTTCTCAATGACACATCTCCTTCTTCTTCTTCTTCTTCTTCTTCTTCTTCTTCTTCTTCTTCTTCTTCAGGTTCACCATGATTGTGGAAGATTAATGGTCATATCACTAAAATCGTTTGTTGATCTAGCTTATAATATTTCGTTATGTGTTCGATTCATATTACATTGGCTGAGTTTCAATCTACTGACATATCGTTTTGAGCTAATAGTTATTTAATGTAGTTCTTAGCACCCAACGCAGATCATGAAGCATTGGATTCATCAAGATCGATTCTGATCAGCATCGTGTAGAGTTGAACTCGTACTCTTTTATTTGTGCCCGATGAGAATAACTCTTTCGTATTTCATAAGAATTAACTACCATGAAATTTCTTATCTTAGTCGCTTCTAAATTTGATTTGGGATACTTAGTGGATAAATGCATTATGCGCATGTCCTGGCAAAATATAATTAGTCCGTAAAACATAGTGAGACTACGTATAGTTCTCAATTGATACCTCATAAAAGAGAAATTTCATAAATAATAAGAAATTACATCGCAACTTACATGCAGTTGTTCATATATCGTACGTGGTGTCATCATAATTATCCTTACATCAAGTGTCACATACTAGGTCAATACTTATCATTAGGAGTTGCATAGTTCATATAATTTACAACATACTTGGATCTAATCAAAGTACTCATACTATGTAATTAACTATCGATAGAATAGAGTAAGGCCATCTGTAGTTCAAGTTGAACTTTTCATCTTGTAGGAGCATCTTCACTGGTGTCATCCTCTAGCTCGTCGAATTATCTCGATCGCATGAATATAGTAAATGTTGTCTGATTCTTAGTCATAGCTATAGTTCTCAAAATATATCGTGTACTGCATAAATAGTCCAACATAGTTCACTAAGCAAGTGAAAACTTACAGGCAATTTAATTATGTCCAAGTCCATATAGGTTCATCCTATAGTGGGATCATATCATAGGTATTTGGATAAAATATTTTCATAATAAGACAAACCAATAGATTTCTAATAACTTAGGCTTGAAATACATTGTAATCAAGCATTTTCTTTATCATAATTTCTCAAACATAATATACGTTTGCCTAAAATATACTTTGTTCAACAAAGATTTATTCTCATAAATTTGTACCTGATTGGGCGAGGCGTGGCGTGGACATGGGACCATAGGTAAGTAATAATTTTATTTTTATTTTTTTGCAAACATTATTTCAAAACATTTCAAAAATCACTTCGCAGGCCTACATATTCGTAGACCCGCTCTGATACCATATGTAGCGCGCCGAACCCGGAGACCCAGTGCGCTAATGGAAACACACACGTTGAAATAAAATCACAATAAAATTTTCGCAAACTAACATAAATCATTTTCTCGAATTATAAAAATTCGGACAGCACTTCGTTTAAAATATTAATAAATTCCACGCTCATAGACGTTTACCATTCAACAACCAATCACATAAGATAAGACTTTTCACCCAACCTATCATTTTAAAATCACACTTTTCGAACCACCAATTAAAACATGTTCAATCTTGACTAGTCAAAACTCCAATATTAAATATTCAAATTATGCCAGCAAGGCCATGACGATCACGCGCGTCCATAAAATATTTAAATAATTCATAAACATACAGCGGAAGCATAATTAATCATATTTGTTGACCAAAACTGAATAGAGTCAATATTTCAAAAACTAGAATATGGTCAACCATACAAAACGTCCACATTAGTCCACGTCCGCCACCTGCCGTCATCAATTACCTGAAAATATTTTTAAATAGTGGGGCTGAGTGCCAGAAAACACTCCGTGGGAATACTCATACATTCGTCAAATAATTTGCAATAAGAATATCCATAAATCCATATTTGACATGTCATAAATCATATGCTCAATAGACATAGTGGAGACCGACCCTAATGTGATCACATATAAACTATAACATATTCATAACATGAACATATTCATAAGTAATTGCACCGGAGTGCCATATTCGGAATTCCTCATATGAGTCGTGTCAATCCACATTGAGCAACATAAGCATAAATAATTTTTCATAGCGGACGAAAGTTTAAATATATTTTCGAAAGCATTTTAGTAAGTAAACCCACCTTATAGCTAAATTAGCTGAAGCTTTATTCACGACTTCTCGTCCTAAGTCTGTTGTCGCGGATTAGGACCTTATGCTTAAATATAGGAATAACCTTAATCGTCGTCCTAAACGAGTCTCGGATTAGGACCTATACATAAGAACTATGTCTTAATAACATGATAATGTTCTAACATATACTATAACATAAATAAAGTTCTAGGGATCGAGTCCCTAACGTAAGAGCGTAACCTGACATCACTTAAATGTCGAACGAGATCCTAACTTAAAACATATCGGAGTCCTCGATCATGCAAATAAATGCCTTAAATACATAAAGGAAAAACATAATATTTAATATATGATTTAAATGATAATTTTAAATCATAGAAGAATATGAAAATATTAATTTAATATACCATATACTTAATTTCGAAATTAATCATCCATAATTATTTATATATATAGTCCAGAAAGCCCTTATGATAAAAAGATTAAAAAGAAATAAAATTACTTCAATAAGATTTGAACCCTTGACCTCTTAAGTATTAATTTGAACACTGACCACTAAACCATATGCTATTTTCAAAAATTAAATGATGGTTTTAATTAAATAAAGACAGTAATGCATGCATTAATTAAAGTAAAATAAAAGTAAACTGTTTTCAAGGAGATTTGAACCATGGACTTAAAATATTAATTTTAAACCTTAACCATTAGGCTAAGTATCATTTTCGAAAATTATATTCAAATTTTATTTATATATAGTTCAGATTTATCTTGCATAAAATGTTTAATAAATGATTTTTTTAAAAAAATACAATGAGTCTTAAAATTCATTACATAAGATTTGAACCCTAAATTTATCATAATAAAATTTGCAACACAACCATTAGACCAAATGATATTTTCGAAAATTATAACAACATTTATTTAAATATAACTTAAATGATCTTGGATTAGTTGTGCATAAATAAAATGTTCAAAAGGGGTTTTGAACTCTTGACCAATTATCAATAAATTGTAAGATTAACCATTACATCATAAATCAAATTTCAAAAATAAGTGCAAGCTTTTAATTAAATAAAGTCATAAATCCATCCATTAATTAAAATAATAAATTGCCCCAAAGGGAAATGAACTATAGATCTCTCAACATAATTATTGTACTCCAAATATTATGCCAAAGTACCATTTTCATAATTAAAAGCATGTTTTTATTTAAATAATTCCGAAATACATGCATTATTATTATTTACAAACAATAAAATTCCCCAAGTATATTTGAACCTTAGCCCTTTCAATACTTAATTAATGATTTTTCCATAAGCTATAATTCATATTTTGAAATATAACAAAAGTTCTTTAATTAAATAGGTCCATAATAATAATAATAATAATAATAATAATAATAATAATAATAATAATAATAATAATAACAATAATAATAATGATGATAACCAAAAATAAGAAAACAAAAGAACTCACACACACACACGTACACACTAAACACACACAAAATCAAAATCCACCATATTCATTTCTTCAACCACCTATTCAACTTGCAAAGTGTTCAAGAACACTAAGAACACTCAAATGAAGATCAAAATAATATTTAAACATAAAAAAATTAAAACAGCCCATAAATCCATGATTATACATACTAATATCGAAAATAAAATTGAAAAATAGAGCAAGAAGTGAGGTATTAAAAGGTTAGGGTTTAACCCATACTTAGATCCGAAAATCGGATGCCTCAACCTCAAAATCTTGCATAAATAATTGAAGAAATGGAAAGAGGTAAAAGAGGGGAATCTAAAAATGGTATTGCATGTGAAAAATATTGCCGGAAAATTTTCCGGCGAGAAGGAGCGGTGGTGGCGGCGGCAGTGGCCGGCGGCGGCGGCGGCTTGGGGAGGGGGTGAAGGGGGAGGCGAGAAGGGTGAGGGGAAGAGAGAAGTGGGGCTGTTCCCCTTTGAGAAAAAAAAGTGAAATGGTAAAAATGAGGCTCAAAGTGGTATTGGGGGTATTTATACTCCCTTTTAAATAAAGCCTAATTAGAATTTAAATTAGAGAAAAAATCATATCTTGGTCAATTGAATTCCTATATTAGTGAGACCAAGTTCTATGGATTCGTATCGATGAGCACTATCGTCTAACACATTCGTTCATCTCGATCGGAGAATAATTGGGTCGTAAATAATTAAAATCATAATTGGGCTAGAAAGCCCATCATTTGGGCCTTTTATTAAAAATGAATACAACTTAAGCATTTGGGCTCTAGAAAAATCATTGGGCCTCTATTGTTGGATTTGGGGTGTTACAATAGTTATATGTTAGTTTATAATATGATACGGTTGAAAGTTGTATTAATTGGAATATTGGCATAACTTTAGCATGATATTTCTTTGATTTTTAGCATAATATTTGTATTGAATTTAGCATGATATTTTCTTTTGTTTTAACATGATGTAATACAACCAAATTGAGAAATAATAAACCCTACTTAATTTGGATCGAGTAAACCCTACTTGATCTATTAGCAAGATTTTAGAATGTTATTATTCTTGATTTTAGAATGATCTACTAAACCCTAATTGTGATGTTAGCACAACTTTATCATAATATTCCTAGATTTTAGCATAATGTTTGTATTGATTTTAGCATGCACGCTATTTCATTTGACTTTAACATGATGCAATGAAAACCAATTGGATTATAATAAACTCTAATTGAATGGAATAAACTCTAACTAAAATGAAATAAACCCCAATTGAAATGAAATAAACCCTAAAAATTAATATTTTATATTTTTCATCCATATTTCTACAGATAAACAGTTGTATTCGAGATCTTGAATAAAAGAACATGGAAAAAACTTTAATTTGATATATATTATAATTATTTCATTTTAGCATGGCAAAATTGCATGAGAATAACATATAAATTTACTCATACTATTAATTATATGTGTTGTTCATTAATTTTTTATCATTGTTATATGTTCATTTTAGCATCATATTGCCTTCATTTTAACATGATGAAATTGTATGAGAATAACATGTAAATATACTCGTAATAATATTTATGTTGTTCATTCATATTGGCACAGATATATGTTCACAATAGCATGTAAATTCGTTCATATTAACATTATATTGTTTTTCATTTGACGAGATTGAATGATAAAAAAATACATATATTGTCAAAAAAAATTCTAATTGGGATAGAATGAACCATAACTGGGCTATGATAAACCATAATTGAGATTAATAAACTCTAATTAGGTTGTAATAAAACATAATTTGGAGAACATGCGGTCATATACAAACAATGCTAATATAATTTTACAAAAAATAATGTGCTAAACCAGTGTATCATTATGTTAAAATATATGATGTTTGAATGAATACAACATTATGCTAAAATAAAAATAAAAAAGTCAATCACTATAATAGCATCATGGTATGTCATACTTTTGCACTTGCTGCACATTATGAATGGTTTCTTGATCTTTCTTATGCTTGTCTCATTCCTAGATTTCACGCGACTGCCATTACCTTTTGTTTTAACCGAAAGACATCATGCATAACAACTTCAAAAGCGGCATGTGAATCTTAAAATTTCTCAACTACCATCCTCTCACTATGAAAAGTTGAAGCTTGATCATTACTAGATTGAGATAATGCTTTCAAATTACACACGGATCATCTAAAAATGCATTCATCAAACAAAGCCCAAACAAGAATAAAACTCTGAAAATATTTCATTAATCAAACTCCTAGAGAGTCT
Organism: Perilla frutescens; assembly: GCA_026008535.1. Lineage (NCBI taxonomy): Eukaryota > Viridiplantae > Streptophyta > Magnoliopsida > Lamiales > Lamiaceae > Perilla > Perilla frutescens. Next base: position 48,660,522 of record BRKX01000012.1, read on the forward strand.
AAACTTCTTTGTGTTAACATGATGTAATAATCCCTAATTGAGATTAATAAATCATAATTATGGTATAATAAACTTTAAGTGTATTTAATATACCCTAATTGGAATGAAGTAAACCCCAATTGGGTTGTTAGCACAATTTTAGCATGATATTTATTTGATTTTAGAATGATCTACTGAAACTTAATTGAGACTAATAAATCTTAATGAGGATGTTAACACGACTTTAGCATGATATTTTCTTGATTTTAGCATAATGCCATATTGATTTTAGCATGATATTTTCTTTGACTTTAACATGACATAATAAATCCTAATTGGGCTATGATAAATCATAATTGTGATTAATAAACTCTAATTAATTGTTGTTAGTGCCATGGTTATGCACTAATTGTTCGTATTGTGTTTTTGGCAAGATATGTTCGACAATGTGTGCTTGGGTATGTCCCAGAAGCTTCTTATTCCGCTGTGCAAGATAAGAAGAACAATTGATGAACTGTTCCCTCTAATGTCCCAGACATACCCATGGACACTTTTATATGGCAGTTTCCATATTTACAAGATTGTATTGGCGAGATATAGAAGACAATGTGTTCCAAGGTATGTGCCTGAAGACAAAAGTTCCGCTGTGCAAGTTTTAAAGAACAGTTGAAGAACTGTTCGCTCTGATATTCCTGACATACCCATGAATAGTTTAATTATATCAGTTTTCATAATATGAAGATCTTCCCCGATCAGGTTTGGAAGGTCAAGATATTTTCGTTTGACTATCTTGCGGTGTAGATATTGTGCTGAATTCAACCCTATTACACATGGAAAGCATCTACATACGTTTGGGAAGATCACAAACCAATATACGCTTACCAAAATTACCGAAGATTGGAGAGCAACGGTAATGCAGTCGTCAATCTATATGAAGACCGAGTCTTTACAGAAATCGGTGGCCACCTTCTTAGATTCTCTTAGCATATTATTTGAGAGTCAATTTCGTTTGTGTCCCATATATTAACTAGTAGTTGTTCCATAAACAGTTCAACGTGATAGACTAGTTTTTTAGTGTTTTGAGTGAAACACGTGAGGGGTTGTTTTAATCCATATTGTACGCAATCTGGGGAGAGATTGTAAGTTGAAGTCATGGGTAGCTAGATGGAGTCTAGTGTCACGATTGTGAGGGGATCTCACAACTTTCATTTAGCGAAGGAGCTCTTGAAGAAGAACGGACGACATAAAGAGGGAGTTTTGTATGTGTAAGTTCCTCAATACACTTCATGAAGTAGTAGCAAATGAATCTTCAAGTTTGGGCGAAGTCCCCTCAGAGGAGGTTGATTAACCGAACTGGGTTACCAATCTCGTACGTTATTTACCGCTTTCTATTTACTGTTCTTACGTCTGTTCCAAACATATCGTAAAATACTTATCAAGCAGTTATCATAATACACCATTGCACGGATAATTTAGAGAACATGCTACAACAAAAAAACCCCTATTTCTACGCCTCTTTTACGATACTAAAACATCCATGTGGTCATAAGGCCCTTTTTACGACACCATCCGCTTAAATATTAAATAATTAAAATTTCCATAACTCTATTAAGACATTGAATGGTGTACGTCGTAATACGGAGTCAAATATGACATCAATAAGTGTAGGAAAACATGATATCAAAGGTATTTATGACTTTAATTAATTAAAGATAAATAGTAGAGAAATAAAGAAAAAAGGCAAACACTTTCATGTAACGGATGTAAATAACACTATTTCAGACGGGTCGGGTCAAACCCGTGCTTTGACCCGATTAACGCGGGTCAACTCGCGTTGACCGGGACAACCCACAAAAAAGTAAAAAAAACGGTTAAATGAGTATCAACTGTCTCACTAAAAAGTATCACCAAAAATTTGAAAAGTATCATCTGTATCATTAAAAAGTAAGGGGTCTGCTAGTTATTTTATACTTGTTTATGTAGTTCAAATTGTGATTTTTCTCATTCGAATTAATGTTTAGAGCTTAGTAGTTTAGATTTTTTTAGGGTTCATGGTTTTTTAAAGGGTTCATGTTTTTTAGGGTTTTTTTTAGGGTTTATGGTTTTTTAGGGGGGGGTTTAGTTTTTTTAGGGTATATTTTGTGTTTTTTAGAGTTTTTTGGGGGGGTATTTTTAGGGGTTTATTTTGTATTTTTTAGGATTTTTGGGAGTTTTTAAGGTGGTTTTTTTTTTTTTTTTTTTTTTTTTAGGGTTTTTGGGGGGGGGGGGGGGTTTAGGGGTTTATTTTGTTTTTTTAGGGTTTTTAGGGGGTGTTTTTAAGGGTTTATTTTGTGTTTTTTAGGATTTTTGGGGGTGTTTTTAGGGGTTTATTTTATTTTTTTAGAGTTTGTTTTTAGGGATTTATTTTGTTTTTTTAAGATTTTTTGGAATGTTTTTAGGGATATATTTTGTGTTTTTTAGAATTTTTTTTAATGAAATCGAATAAAAAAATAAAAAAAAAATCAAAAAAACTGCCAAAAAAAAAAAAAAAAAAAGACGGGGGCGCGCCCACGGCCGAAATAGCACTGTTTTTTCCCGCAATGCCGCATGGAAGTCCAACTCAAGAAAAAAAGGAAAAATAACTGCCCTACCCCGATTTCACCCAACTCATCACCTCATATTTTCTCCAAATTTCACCCACCTCCTCCTAATTCCTTTTGTTCTCCAATCTCTTTCCTCATCTGACACTCTTCGATTTCCTCCCATCTTTAGTGAGAAAACAAGAATTAAAATTGAAGCCCAAATTGATTTCGAAGAGAAGAGAGATTCAAAGGACCTCTCACCGTCGATGACGCCAAAGCCAGTCCTTACGTGTTTTCAAAACTTCCAGTTTCATACGAAAGCAATCCACCATATTTAGATGGGTATATTTTTATATTTCTTTAGTAGTTTTAATTTATTTTGAAAAATTTCTTTTGAAGACATGGGCATGAATTGTTTTTTTTCTATTATATATTCAAGATTTTTTGTTATATTAAGATAATATGAAGTATCTAGGCTTCAGTTTTATTGGAATTTTTCTTCGTAAAATTCTTAACCATTATTGAATCATAAAATCCCCAACATCATCTAAAGTATTCGACATATTGGTTTTTACCCAGAGAACTTATTAGACATTCCAATAAATTCTCTTAAGCATTGGGAAAAATTATGGGAACTATATGATGGGTTGTGATAATTAAATTGGTATTGGTGTTAGTGTGTTTTTGTTTTGTAGTCAAGCGATTGATTATTTTTTAATCTTCTGCATATGTTAATTGCAGATGAAATTTATTCTTTAAATTCATGTTCTTGTTCATACCGGAGTTATGGAGGAAGAAAAGGTAAGTAGATAGATGTATTTTAATTTTCTCCATGGTTTTTTGGAACGGTTGCAGTCTTGCAGACTTGTCTTTAGTGCACAATGGGTGAAAATGGGAATTGTCCTCGTTCATATCCAGACAAAGCAGACAGCACGAATCAGAAGAGGAGAAGTGATAGGGAAAGAGAAAGAGATGTAAAGGGAAATGATGAACTAATAATGTACAAGGTTCTATGCCCTGATGGTGTTCTTATTTGAAGGTGTTGGGACGGGTACTGAATATTGAAATATATATTAGTACGTGTTATCTATATGTCAAAAATGTATTTGCTATTGTTGCACAGGTATATGTTGTTGCTTGATGATCACAGAGTAACATCTCTTGAGGATATTTGATAAATAGATTGAAGAAGGCAAGAGAATAGTGATATCACAAAGTTGCTTTTTGAGTGAATTGCATAAGGTACATTTGCATTTCCAATTCCATTGCAGTCTTCATGTTGGTATACTTGACTTTATTTGGTTTTCCTTCTGCCAACAAATTAACTTAAATTGTGTTTGTTCATTTAGATTTTTGAGTATTTTGTGTGAGTAGCTTTTATATGGTGGTTTGTGACAAGTTGAAATGACTTGTATACTGTCTTGTGCCATTAGAGGTGAACTAGAAGAGATAGTTGCTCGACTTGTTATTTGGTACATAGCGTAGTATTATTTCATTAGTATTTATTTGTTAGAAGTAACTTATGAATATTAAGTTATGTATATTTTCTTTTCAGGTGACATATCAAGATCTCAGATAGAAAAATTTGGAGAATGCAATTGACAAGATTCATGCATAGAGGAAGAATGATGCAACAATAATGCCAGCAACCTAGCTTAGATTGTATTTCTAGTCATCATTTAGAAATGATTGATAGAATTTATATCTATTTGTTAGCATTTTTTTTGTTAATCATTTTTATTGTAATGAATTTTGAATTCGTATCTGATATGAATAAATTTTCATATTTGTTTTAATGTGTGTTTTAGTTATTATCATTTTTGTCTAGTAGTTTTTAAATATAAATGTATAGTAATTTAATAATCTTTAGCATTGTTAAATTGTAGAAAATAAATAAGCTTAATATGCGTATTTATGAAAATATAAAATGATTAAAAATAACTTTTAGAGGCACAAAGTTATGTCACAATATATAATTTTTTTTTTTTTTTGTTGTCGAAGGTAACCCGCAACCGCTACCAAGGTGCGCACTGGGTAAACCCCGCCCCTGTGTAATGGGTAAACCCCACCCCTGTGTAATAGCCTGCAAACCACACAGGGGAGGTAAACCACACTTGGCAAGCCAGGTGTGACAGGCTCACACCTACTGGTGTTGGTGGGATTCGAACTTGAGACCTTTGGCCTCAAGATATCACCACTCCACCACTAGGCCATCCCCAAGGGGACACAATATATTATTTATATAGACAGCTGAGTGTCGTAATAGTATATTTTTCGTGACACTGTGGAGTGTCTCTATATCTGCCTGACCTTTCCCAACACTAGCAGGACGTTGTCACAATAGATGGGATGTCATAATAGGTGCTTTAAAAAGGAATCTTTGAGCGTCCTAAAAAGCCTTTTTTGTTGTTTAATATAATATTACAAACAACGATATGCTAAAACTAATGTATCATTATGCGAAAAATGTATAATATATGATACTTGAATTAATACAACATTATGCTAAAAATTAAAAAATCAATTCATACAACTACTAGCATCATGGCATATCATCTTTTTGCACTTATTGCACGTACATTCTGAGTGGTTTCTTGTTCCTTCTTGTGATTGTCTCTTTCCTAGATTCCAAACCACTTTCATTATATTTTGTTTTAACCGGAAGAGATGAGTACAAACTTTAAATGTAACACCCCAGATTTTCAAATAAGGTTTAGAGAATTATTAAGAGTAATTAAGAAGTTAATGAAGAAGTTTAGTTAAGGATTAAGTGAGGTCAGATGTCAGTCACGACTTTAGGGGTCATTTTTCGTAAAGGCGTCTTTTTCAAAAATTTGATCTTAACTCTGTTATGGCCGATTTTGGTCTTTTTAGAAAGGTTTTAACTCAAGGAGTATGCCGGTGTTTTCGGATTTTAAATCTGATGTCGTTTGAGGTCCCGGTGATGAAAAACGTATTTAAAGGATGAATGGATAGTAACTTTTGCGTGCGTTCGTGTTTTGAGAAATTTATGAAATCCTCCTCGTTGATCTGAGTCTTGTTCTGTCAGGCCCCTCTTATGAGAAATGACTCAAAGATTCCGTTGGCGTTCACGGATTTCCATTCTGAGGTCAATCGAACGCTCGGGAGCAAAATATGTCAATGTGAGTGAATAGTAAAAAGTAATTCTAAAAAAGGAATTTTTGCTCGTCTTTCTTCTGACGACCCCGTCTTCATCACGAATCAGGTTGATTCACTAGTATTTGAGCCAACGAATCTCCCGGTATTTTCAGATTTCATGTCTGAGGTCATTTGGACCTCGACATCGAATAAAGCAGCTTTTAACCGAACCCGAAGTAACTTTTACAGTATTCTTGCACTGAAGTGGCTTCCAAAAACTTTTCCGATAAATAGGACATCACCCGTCACTCATTTTCACACCAAAATCATCTCATTTCTCATTTTTAGAGAGTGGGAAAGCTTGAGAGCTTGAGAGAGTTGAAGTTCTAGTCGAGCGAGGAGTCTCTTCGTTAATTCACCTCCGAGATGACGAGCGGAGTGGCGTGGAAGGGATGCGGTGAGGGAAGATGCTAGGGGCGCCGTTGGGTTGTAGCAGGCGGCTTTGCCGCCATTGCAACTCGACGAGACGCCGAGCTAGCCACCTTCCTTTGACGCACCCGACTCCGTCCATTCTTATTCATCAGTCTCAAATCTATTTCTTTCTTGTCTTTAATTCCGCATTTCTTTCCGTCTTTCATTATCGTATTTCTGTTATAGTATTTCCGTTATTATTTCTCGTTGATATTCTCGATTTATTTCGTTTAAGTTCCACTTAAGTTCCGTATTTAAATTCCGTCGTTATTTCGTTAAATTCCATCGAAGTTTAGTATTTCGATTCTTATAGTTATTTTTCAAGTTCGTTTCTTCTCTGTTTAAGCTGAAATTTTAGTATGTTGTCCATCTTGAAGTTCTCTACGTTTCATATGTTGAGTCCGTCATCATCCGGTGACCGGAAACCGGACAGATTGCCGGAAAATAGAAACTCTACCGGCGCTGATCAGTTCAGTTTTTGGCTGTTTTCACCTATTTTGAGTCATCAAATCAAAAAAGTTTCTTCTAAAAAGTTGCCCAAAAAATTATTCTCTATAAATCTGCCAAGTTTCATAATTTTTGGACGAGTTTTGATAAATCTCAATTTTTAAAAGTAGACAGTTATTTTTATTCTGAGAGCATTTGTTATCGAAAAATTCTCAAAGTCCCAGTATTGAGTCCTCGTATATATAAGAGTATCCCGTATTATTTTCGTAATTTTCGGGCAAGTAAAAAGTGTATTCGAGGTCCGTTGAATAAAATTAAATAATAGCTCCATTTATAATAGATTAAATCCCGAAAAATTAGTGGTTCATTTCGGATGTTTTCAAAGGGTTTTTTTTCAGGATTTAATCTTCGCATTTTGCTAAAGTCGTGCAATCTATGGTTAGGTCCTAGTTAAAGGTGGTTTTGTTGGATATTGTTTAAATTCGTGTTAGACATTAGAAATCTTCAAAGGAGGCCGCTAAGTCGATGATTCGACTTTCATAGGAGGTAGTGAGCCCCGTGGGAACTTGGAGAAAGATCATCAACTCGTTGCTTCATCTTCTGTCCAGTAGTCGAGGTGGGTAAATCTATACTCATCTAAAGTTTGAGCTAATAAGCTCTAGAAGCATGATAGGGCAAATGGATATCCAATAAAGTGTTTTACTCTGCCTGATTGATCTCTGTACAAGGAAGGAAGGAAATGAAGATGTATTATTTTTAATTGAGCTCTCGAGCATGTTTAGAAATGCTAGAAATGTTTAAGTATCTATTAATGTCTAATATGAGATATTTAGAATTGTCATTAGTTGCAATTACGTGTTTATATACGTTCATCTCCTTGTATTTGAATGTTGATATTTTGCTAAAGCTATATATAGTTAAGGTTTGCCTTCTAGGGTAGAGATAAATCCCTTATAGGCCGAGATCATGCTAAAGTAAAGGATTAGCCCCTAGACATTGCTCTAGGTTTGGTTTTGCTAACAAGGTTAAGGAAGGAAGGAACTTAGCATTTTGCTTAAGCAGGATTTGAGCTCAGAGGATTTATGATCTTTGATCATTTAAGTGAGTCACTACTGGGTTAATTCCCTCGCAAACTCGTTGGGATATTTGAGGTAACCCCTCTTCTATCCTATGGCATGCCTAAGGGTGTACTTAACATCAGGTTTGAGCCAGGATGGGCCCAAAAAAAAAAAAAGGTTTTACGGATATGGAGAGGGCTTTTGTGTTTTGCTCTCCATGTATCGTCAGTTAATTATTGAATATCTTGAAGTTATTAAAGTGTTTTTGTTAAAACCCACTGAGTACATTAGTGCTCATGCCCCCCTCTTTTTCAAATGTTTTCAGGTTGAGATGCTGATGATGTTAGTGGCTGTGGATGTGGGTTGGCTGCTAAGATTGTTTTGCTATTATATAAGTTTCTTTTGAAATCCCATGATGTTTCTGCTACTCTGATACACTCGTATTAATTCCTAAGTTCAATTATGTTTATCGAGATTCTAAGAATATTCCCCAAGACATGATTATCTATCTATATATATAAGTTATGCATATTCAGTTTTATTCCTGCTTCTCGAGTATATTTTCCTTTCGCCTATAAAGAGGCTTGTCCACATTGATATCTGTTTATTCGCTTCGAGCTATGATTGAGTCTATGCTTGTTGGTATCTGATTAGTTAGCCATTTCATTCCGCTAAAGTATGTTTCCTTCTTAATCAAGTAAACCCGAGTTTCGTCGCCTATCTTTCAAAAGTACATCTTAATTCTTAAAACTTCTTCGTTAATCTCCCGTCTTTATTTATTAATCCCTTAATAACACCCCGTCCCCATTCGTTAATCCCTATCTCGGGACTGGGCTGTTACATTAAAAGATGCTTGTGAACCGTATAAATTTTCAAATATTATCCTCTTACTGTGCAAGGTTGCTTTCAAATTACACAGACCATCTAAAAATGCATTCATTTCTCTAAATCAAACTCCTAGAGACCTTCAACAAATGCGTTCTTCTCACGCTCCCGGTTGCAATAGACATATTTCCATAAAATGGTTCCATCTTTACACTTCTTCTCTCCTGTAAGATGAATGTCAAAATCATATAATTATGCATAGATCTTATAAACTTTTATGCCCTCATCCAAAGTTTTAAAACTCTGTTCAACAATCGACTTCAATTCAGTATTTGGTAAGTAGTAGTAAGTCATATACTACAATCACTCACTAAAAAAAAAGTTGTCACATTAAACAAAATAAAAAGGTATATAATAGAGACATATATAACATGCTAATATAGTCACATAATCATACTAAAAGATATTATCATGATATTTATAAACGCTAATTAATATAGACTACAAAATCATAGAATTTGTATGTTATCATGCTAAGATGAATATTTGAACATGCTAAAATTAATAATTGTACATGCGAAAAATAACAATATCCCTGCAATTATTAATGTTAGAAAAAACTATCAAGAAAACCCTTAAATATCGTTTTGATGAAATGTCAAAACATGTAGAGACTTTTTCTGAAAAACTGCAGGAGTTCCAAACTGAAAATATAAAGCTGGCCAAAAAGAGGCTCCAAAAAGAATTCAACTGAAGCAAGAGTCAATCAAACTGGAGCATGGTCAACTTAGCTGAAAGAATGCATCAACCAGTCAGAAAATAACCCAACTGAGGTTTAAAGCACAAAAGTCAAATCAACTTCAATCAAACTGACAACCGAGTCAGTTCGAGCCAGAAGATAAAATTATCTGATTGAAGAAACTGACTACAAGTGAGTTGAACTAAAGACTGGAAGCATCCAGCTGATGGCCAACTTCAAATATCAGTCGAGCTGAAGCCTAGAGTCAAATCAACTGCTGATGGCCAGAACTAAAGTTAGCCAGCTTAAAGCTCAAGCTCAAAATCAATTGCTAATAAGGTTCAAAATAAGACCATTCAAAATGACAAACTATCCGATAGTTTGTGATCAGTTGAACTGGCAAGGAAGCTCAAAATAAGACCAGCTAAACTAACCAACTAGTTAATAGTTGTGATCAGTCGAACTGACAAAGAAGCTCAAAAGAACAACCAACTGGAGCTATAGCCGAAGTGAGCTGCTAAGCACAGAATTGCCAACTGGAGCTCAAAACTGCCCAACTGAAGCTCATAACTGAAAACTGAAGCTCAAAACTGCCAAACTGGAGCATAGAACTGCCAACTGAAGAATCCCACAGTTAATGCTCAACTAGAGATCTTGAAGTTTATGATCAAAATAAGATCTTGGAGTAAATGCTCAACAGAGATCGATTGGCTAAGCGGCTACTTCAACAAGCTTTAATGGCTACAAAAATCAACTACCATTAATGAACCAACAGAATCAATGATCAATAGAACCCAACGGTCACAAGATCACTCCTCTCTATAAGAATAGTGAATATCATTTTCAAATGACTTTCGACTTGTGCTTATTATCGCCATTTTAGCTTTTGCAATATACTCACAACTGAGTTTTTTTTCTCTCCCCTCACAACTCAAGTTTGCAGATTTGATCAAACTGCAAAAGCCTAAACTGAGAAGAAGATATAAAAGATCCAAAGCATCAGCTAGTTGTTTGAAAGTCCAGCAAGAGCAATCTTCTTAGTTCAAGATATTCAACAATCAACTACTCAGCTCAACTCTAAGGAGCACATCCAGTTGATACCAATTTCAAGACTAACCTTTTGAAGATCGAAAGAGATCTAAAACCTTGTAAAGGCGGAAATAGCACCTACCTCTCCAGTGAGCAGTTGGGGACTGCAAGTGTGAGTCGTCGAAACCGGATGAGGAGACCGTGGCTCTATGAGAACTGCCATTTTCAGGACAGCAATAGTTGAAAAGGCAACCGTGACTCTGCAAGAGTTGCCGTTTCCAGGTTCAACCTGTCTTCACTCTGTAATTGTAATAAAGAAATTTTACCACTGCATAGTGAATTGCCCTTTTCAATAAGGAAGAGAGGACGTAGAAGTTTCAGCTTCGAACCTCTATAAACTACTTGTGTGTTGTACTTATTATCTTATTTGCATATGTTTACAATTGCACACAAAGATAACATAGGATGCACTGAAGCCAACTGAATTCATCCAGCTGGTTAAGTGCATAGATAAGTTTCTCACGCGAGTCAAGGGCCCCAATCATATTCCGCATTTGTATAAATTTTTTTTAAATCAGTTTATTCACCCCCTCTAAACTGATTTCGACTCGCCCGGGACCAACAATTAATATGACGATATATGCATCTAACAATGAAAAACAACTTCTATGGTATGATAATTAAACAAATAAGTCAAACCAATCATACAAAAATGTAAATACACAACAACGATAAATTTTGATGGCCGCCAATATATATTCAATAAATACACAACCAACTATAAAAATAAACAACATACCAAACTGTAAAAATTAATCGAACAATATAAAATAAGTAACGTATATGGAGTATTCATAGAAAGACAACATCGATAAATTCTGCTGATTGCAACATTGAATTTTCGTAACAAAAAGATGAAATCAAAAAACATAAAATAAATAACATATATGGAGTCTTCATACAAAAACAGTGTCGATGAACTCTACAAAACAACAGAATGAAAGCATAAACTGAAAGATTATGAGAAATCAAAAAAAGAGGTGACAGAGAAGAATAAGTAAATTAGACACACAGAGAGAGAAGATGAATAATAAATACGGGAAAAAATCTGAAGAAGAAAACTTAAATTTTTAAATTACTATATTATCCTCCCATCACTTAAACTTGTCAAAAATAACAAAAATACCACCATCCCATGTCTTAAATCTCCATCGTCCACATTGAGTCATTGAATGGATGACATGGGTTCCTAGTTCCCACATGGGAGAAGGGTTCTCATTGTTGGGGTTTTTTCGAATTGAACCACCACAGGATCTAATTGGATGTTCATTAATTCTAATGTCATGTAGATCATAATTTTATGCAGCTCATATATTTTAATAAACCGAGTTTAATAAACATGCATAGCCTATTTTCGATTCTACTAAAGCGGAAATATAGAATACCGAAAAACGACTTACAAATTAAATGAAGGGTTGAGGACAAGATTAAAGGTCTAATCTTGCTGTTATATGTATGAAAAATGGCGCTCCACTGTAATATTCCACTTCTTGATCTTCTGTTGTATTCTCGGACTGAATCTAGTTTCAAGGTGGGCTGAAATCTACTAGATCGGTATGGAATCTGTGGAGATAAAGAGAACACAAAAGAGCTGATTTCTAACACCATAAATTTCACCCCCCACCTACTTATATATAAGGGGGTGGGTGAAATTTCAGTGCCCCAACCCTACTGGGTTTGAGTCTCTATCTCTTTTTTCATCTCCAGTCCATTAAAGTCATATTGGGCTACAATAGGGATCTAGAAGAATGTTAAATTGGCCTGCTAATTTATTTAATTTCCAATATCCAATAAACTTAGGATATAATTAAATAAATTAAGCATTATTTTTATTCCGTTAAGGAAATAATACTGACCTACCAATTTAATACATATTTCTGAATATGCTTTCTCCTTTAGTCCAGCAATTCCCCGTGTTTAAGATATAATGCCCATTAATTAATTATGTAAGCTTCTGACAGCTATAATTAATTAATATCTTATCCTTGAGTAGTACCACACAAGCTTTACTCATGTACGGAATAAATTCCACCTGCAGGGTTTCAACATGAACTTGTGTTTCCTCAAGTGGACACCATCAGCCTGGCGCACCAGGACACGGTGCCCCTACATATTGCACGACCCATCATAAGTGTAAATGTTACAATCCAAGATATCGAGATTATTGATTCTATGAAAGAATCTCACCCTTTGATAAATTAAAGTTGCAAACACTACACGTATATGTTCGCCAACATATAAGGGTTAAGAACCCGAACTCTGTGGATTCTTATTCTCTCATTTAAGGTCAGAATAGAGAATAAAATCCTAAGTAAATCCTCATCAATACACTTGTCTGTGTACTAGAATAATCAGCTGGTCTAGATAAACTAACTATCAGATTATTCTATGGTGTACTGATGGCGGGTTCAGGGCCATCTAAGCCGCGAGCTCTTTAATACATTACAGGAAACCGATGATATGAACTAACCATGTGTTTACCCACACCATATCATCTACAATATAAGTATAGTGAACATGCATGTAAATATAACAATTTAAATACAAATAGTGACCGCAATTGTATTCATTCTATATTATCATAAAACATCATCAATAATGTATACAAAAGACAGGTCTTCTAGAATACAAAACCAACACTCATTTGAACCCTTTTTCTAAATACTACAAATTTCATGTTGCATTTCTTGTATTTTGTTTTGTATTATTATTAAATTTTTAATTTTTAATTTTAACAATTATTATTATAAAAATAAAAATTAAACATAGCTAACATGAATTTGTTAACAAAAATTGAATTAAAACAGAGTAAAATTCATATAATCCCCTTATATTTTTCAAAAACAAATGTATAATAAATAATCTAAACACTCTCCCCTAGTTATCATAAAAATTATATTTAAAAAAAAAACTTTTTGGGAGAGTCAATCACACTTACTAATAAGAAAGAATTTTTTAAATTTTTTTACCACTTTTGTTATATAAAAAATATAATTTTGTCATCTTTATTAAATATAAATATATTTTATATTAGGGTAAACCATCATCTATATATATCCCAAATTATTTTATTTTATCAAATTTATCTCAAATTAACTAACACTTTTATCATTAATTAAATGCCTAAAGTATTTAAAAAACTAACCAAATCTATCCCGAATACATTTTCGGCAAAAAAATTACCTTATGTTAATTTCGGCTAAATACTTGGGTCTTCTTCTTGTGTTGTAACTAGCTAGAGCCATAAGCGAACAGAGCTACTTGCGGGCTATTCAAAACTCAGCTCGAAAAAAGCTCGTTCGTTTTCTAACTGACCCTCAGATCGAGCTCAATAAAATTATATATATATCGAGTCGAGCTCAATAGAGTAGTATTCATCTCAATCAACTCGCAAATATATTCGGACTTGAGTTTAATTGAACATGTTCGACAACATATTCATGAATATTATAAACATTTCAAATGAGTAAATTGATTTTTTTCAAGCTCGAACTTGAATATGTAAATTAAACGAGTTTTTTTAGCATTCTAGAGCTCAGACTCGATTAGTAAATTTTCAAGTATTTCACGAACCAAGCTCCATCCGAATTGAAGCATGATAAATATTTAGTGACCAAGGTTGAATAAGAAAAAAGCTCAAATTAAGCTCGAGCTCAAATATTATTCCTTAATAAATCGAGCTCGAACATCAAAGAATTTAGCTCGGTTTGGTTCGCTTACAATCCTAGTTATAGGTAAATCAATTATCTCTATGTTACAATATATTTATTCTAATTAATTTTGAATACCCTTTCAGACTCGATTTTGGTTAGAAAATTCATTTGGAGTTAGATTTGATTAATTTTTTTAATAGTTTAGATATTTATTGATAAAAGTATTAGTTTGTGATAAATTTAAGAAAATCAAAATAGTTTGGCGTATAAATGAAGATTTAACTTTTATATAATTTGAAAATTATAGTATTTAATCAAACTTGTTAGTGCCATTGGTATACAGTAATTGTTCATTTTGTGTTGTTGGCGAGATATGTTCGACAATGTGTGTTTGGGTATGTCTCAAGAAGACTTCGTATTTCACTGTGCAAGAAAAGAAGAATAGTTGACGAATTGTTCCCTCTGATGTCCCAGACAGAACCAGGGACACTTTTGTGTGGCAGTTTCCATAAATAGAAGATCTTGCGCGGATCCATTCATGGAAGGCAAGATATGTTCGATTGAAATCCTTGTGGAGTAGATACCGAGCTGCTATTAACCCTCCTATCCAAGGAAAGTATCTACACACGTTTGGGAAGATCACAAACCATCAATTCACCTTCCATATTAACGGTAGATGAAGACCGACGCCAATCTTGAAGTGAAGACTATATGAAGGCCAATTCTTTACAACAATCGGTGGATGTTTTTGTAGATTCTCTTAGCATATTATTTGAGAGTCATTGTGGTTTGTGTCCCAAGTATTTACTAGTAGTTGTTCCTTAAAATAATTCAACGTGATAGACTAGTTTTGAGTGTTTTCGAGTGAAAAATGTGAGGGGTTTTAATACCTGTTTTGTACGCAATCTTGAGAGAGATTGTAAGTTGAAGTTGTGGGTAGCTAGAGGGAGTCTAGTGTCACGGTTGTGAGAGGATCTCACAGCTTTCATTTAGTGAAGGAGCTCTTGAAGAAGAACGGACGACATAATAAGGGAGTCCTATATGTGTAAGTTCCTCAATACACTTCATGAAGTAGTAGCAAATGAATCTTCAAGTTTGGGCGAAGTCCCCTTAGAGTAGGTTGTTGAACCGAACTGGGTTATCAATCTCGTGCGTATTTTACTACTTTATATTTTATGTTCTTACATCTGTCCCACACATATCGTAGAACAGTTAACAAGCAGTATTGATTAAACACATGTGAGCACGGATTATCCTTTTTCAATTGGCACCAGAGCAGGTCACCTTTCTTAAGGTGTGATCGTGGGTTTTTAATCCGTGTATTTTATGTTGTTTTGCCGAGATGGACACAATAAAAGAAGGAGCCTCGACGGTGAGACCTCCGCTCCTGGATGACAACAATTATGCCTACTGGAAAGCTAGAATGACAGCTTTTATACGTTCGATTGATGAACGGGCCTGGAAGATGGTGACTAAAGGCGGAAGCCTCCCACCAAGAAGGATGATAAAGGTGAAGTGGTGCTGAAGTCGGAAGAAGAATGGGAGGATGCCGACTACCATGTCATGAGGCTAAATGCTAAAGCCATGAACGTTATCTTCTCTGCTGTTGACATGAATGTCTTCAAGCTTATATCCACCTGCGATAAAGCCAAAGATGCATGGGATATCTTGCAGACCACGTTTGAAGGAACAAGTAGTGTTCGTGCCTCTCAAATGCAACTGTTTACCACCAGATTTGAGAACCTTCGGATGGATGAATGTGAAAAACTTGTTGATTTCAACGCCAAGATTTATGACATCTCTAATGAAAGCTTTTCCCTTGGAGATACGATCTCTGAAGAAAAACTTATGCGAAAGGTTTTGCGATCTCTGCCTAGAAGATTCGCGTATAAAGTCACGGCCATTGAAGAGGTCAAAGACGTGAGCAAGATGAAGTTACAGGAACTGATGGGGTCCTTGCGAACCTTTTGAAATGGGGCTGACAGATGAAGAAACAGTGCAGAAGAAAAACACAGCTTTTCAGGCAGGTTTCAGTGCTGATGTTCCCAGCAATGTTCCTGACAAAGCTGACCTTGCAGAGTCAATTGCAATGTTGTTAAAGAATTTCTCTAAGTTTGCAAAACGATATAAGAATGCTTTTCAAAATAATGCTGGCAAGAACAGGTTCTCTTAACCTCGAAAAACCAAGGATGATGAGTCAAATAAAGACAAATATAAGGAAGTGAAGTGTCGTGAATATGGTGGTTATGGTCACTATCAAGTCGAGTGTGCTAACACTCTAAACAAGAAGAACAAGTCATATTATATTGTTCTACCTTCAGTGAAAGTGATGATCCTAATGATAGTTTGCTTTCATGACACACTTTCTCAAAGAGTCTGTGCCTGTATCTGTTCGTGACAGCGAGGTCGAGAAAATTTCAGAATGCAGCGATGATGAAGAAGATGAAGAATTTTATGAGGAATCAACTATGGAGGCGTATAATAAGCTGCATTCCAGTTGGATCATGGTGGTTAAGGTCAATGAAGACCTGTTAAAAGAGAATTCCAATCTCTTGAAAGAAAGAGATAATCTCTCTACTCGCCTTAATGAGAAGCAGAATGAATTGTTGCAGTCCAGAAATAGTACTCAATCACAGAATGGTGAACTCCAAGACCTAAAGAAGCTTGTCAAAATGATGAACTCCGGATCATCTCAACTGGATGAAATTCTCTCCAAAGGAAAAAGCCCTTAGGATCATATTGGGCTTGGATTTAATAGAAGTCAGACTTATGATAGGTTCTATCAAGGACAAACATCTAGAACAAAAGATTCAACAGTTCCTGAATCGAAAGCTGAACCAAAGAACAAGCAGCAACGAAGAAAGTCTCCTCAAAAGACACGTGTTGTGTGTCATTACTGTG
Source organism: Perilla frutescens (assembly GCA_026008535.1). Taxonomy (NCBI): domain Eukaryota; kingdom Viridiplantae; phylum Streptophyta; class Magnoliopsida; order Lamiales; family Lamiaceae; genus Perilla; species Perilla frutescens. Next base: position 48,677,344 of record BRKX01000012.1, read on the forward strand.
AGAAACCGGGTCATATTCGACCTCATTGCAGAAACTACATCAATGACCTCAGAAGAATGAGAAGGAGAGAATTACCACAATCTGATCAGTTCCCAAGTAATAACAGTAGGAACAGATCAATGAACAACCACAGAAACTATGTGGTTCATACTGCTCCCAACATTCATGCAAAGAGCAGTTGGTTTTTTGATAGCGGATGTTCGCGTCACATGACCGGAGATGCAAGTATGCTGAACAATATTCAAAAAGATTGTTCATTTCAATCTGTAACCTTTGGAGATGGTGTCAAAGGAAGAGTTCTTGGACGTGGTCAGTTGAATGTTCCTGGCATGCTTCGTTTGGAAGATGTTTTGCTCGTGGAGAGACTAAAAGCTAATTTAATTAGCATTAGTCAGTTGTGTAACCAAGGTCTCTTTGTTCACTTTACAAGAGACAAATGTCTGGTCAAAGATAAAACAAATGTTCTGCTGATGGACGGTGATAGATCACAGGACAACTGCTATCTTCTCAACGAGAAAAGAACAATTATTGAGAGAAAAAATCAAACTCTTCAAGAAATGAGTCGAGTCATGATGAAGGCCAGGACGCCAACTCTCTCTGAAGATGAAGCTGAGGATATGTCTGCCGACGTGTCTGACAGATCTGCCTCTGATTCTGAGGCTTATGATTCGGGTATGTTTTTATCCGCCTTTCATCGACGTCAGTATAAGCCGGTTGTTGGTCGCTCTCTTGTCTCTGAGCGTCGTTTGTTTAAGTCTAATGTGGAAGGGACTGGTGTTGTTGAGAAAAAAATTAGACTCTGCAAGAAATGAGTCGCTTGATGATGAAGGCAAAATCTGTGCCTGACAACCTCTGTCATGTCGTGTTATTAATCGAGTGTACTTCAGACCCAAGATAAGAATTTCTCCCTATGAGCTGTGGAAAGAGAAAAAGCCGAACATACAGTACTTTCACATCTTTGGAAGTATTTGCTACATGTTGAGAAATCGAGAGTATCTTGACAACTTTGATGCCAAAGGAGATGAATGCATTTTTGTGGGATTTTCAAGAAATAGCCGTACCTGCCGTGTTTTCAACAAAAGAATCAAAACTGACATGGAATCAATTAATATCGTTGTTGATAATCTGGAAGAACCTGTTGCCCAGATTGATGATGAGAACCCTGATGTTACTATCCCTGTTTCTGCATCTGTGCCTGACAGTTCTCGAGACAATGACTTGACTGAAGCAAGGTCTGTTTTGTACGTAATGATGTGAGGGGATCTCGCAGCTTTCGTTTAGTGAAGGAGCTCTTGAAGAAGAACGGGCGACATAAGAAGGGAGTCCTGTATGTGTAAGTTCCTCAATACACTTCATGAAGTAATAGCAAACGAATCTTCAAGTTTGGGTGAAGTCCCCCTAGAGTAGGTTGTTGAACCGAACTGGGTTATCAATCTCGTGCGTATTTTACTGCTTTATATTTTATGTTCTTACATCTGTCCCACACATATCGTAGAACAATTAACAAGCAGTATTGATTAAACACTTGTGAGCACGGATTATCCTTTTTCAAAACCACTACTTCAATTTGCTATTGTGACGATTTCTTAAGTTTTATATTTATTTTAAATATTTATTTCCTTAAATATGGGTATAATGGAAATAATACAAAATTAAAGTTGTTAAATTATTATGGTATTTGGAGCAAGTGTGTACGTAGTTGAATTTATCATAACATTAGGAGTTTTTAAACTATTTATTAAATAAAAATGCGTTTTTTTTCAAGAAAATATAGTGAGAAATATGAAACTTACCCTTCAAAAATTATAATTAGAAAATAATCAACCATAATAAAGAATTATCAATTAAAAATTAAATACTAAAAAATAATTGTAAATCTTAATTAGATGAAATGGACCCTTATTAATATATAACTGTAAAAATAAATTAAAACACAAGAAATTAAAATGGGATGAAAAAAAAATGAAAGAAAAACTCATATGTAATAGGAAAAAGGATAAATAATGTAATATGAAATCTCGCGATGTCCAACCTCGACTATCATTGAGGGTTTTTGTGTTTTAGTGAATCCATCAATTTCCCTTCTCCTGTATTGTAGGGTCAAACCTCTTAAACTTATTCTTAAAAGTTTTATGTGTTTTATGATCCCTCACTTTGCTCAAAAATTTCAATTTTTTTTTTGAAGAGAACAATTCTCCAAATCATATTTCTTCTATCTTTCGTTTTTTTTTTTCATTCGTTTCTTTTTCAGGAACGAGTCTTGTTTGATCAGTTTTGTTGATTTTTATGAGTTTTGTCTCTTTTTGTTAGGAATGGGAGATTGATCAAACAACTTAATTAATGATTCTAATATTAATTGCTCTTATCTTTAAAGCTTCGCATTAATTGGTGGATTTTGTCTTTTTACTCATCTTTTTCATTAATATTTTGGACTATATCATCTCCAGATCAACCAAAATGTTACGATTTAGTTTCTGGATCCTATTGGTGGATGGTTAATTTCTTTTCTATATTTATTAACCATGGGTGCCCCATGTCCTGCAACGAAGCCTGCAGAATAATTTTTTGAGAGTGACTTACTATTATTTAATAAAATTAATAATATGCAGAACGTTAAAAACGCATATTTTATGGTGCAATAAATATAAATACCATCAATATGTCCATAATAAAAGTAGAAATATTCACGACTCAATGTAGTTAAGAAAAACATTTGAAATATTAATGTAACACCCTAAATTTATTTAAAGTGTTAAATTGATTTCTTCTTATTTAATTTTAAAAAGAAATGATCTAGCTTAACACGAATAACCATTACAGCTGAAAAATAATTAAATAACAAATTAAAGAAAACTGACATTTTATTACTTGAAATGAAAATAATGATAATACCGAAATATCCTTGTGCTTCTCAAAAGGGAGGAAAATGAAAGTAACAAAAAATAAGTTGGAAACTTCTTTTCAAACTAAGAATTGTAGAATATTCTTTTCTAATCAAATAAAAGTGTAGAAATCTTATTTATCCTTAATAAATGTTTGAAAAGTCAAACATTTACCTATACTACTGCACACACAGGCATTGCAAGCCCCTTTACCTAACACGCCCACACTACAAGCTGTTTTTTTTAACAAACGTGATACAATACAAATTTATTCGCAAATATTTTTTAAAAAAATTTCAAAATACGTGTTACACTGCCAACGCGTAACACGTTGGGTGAACGTGTTACACGTTGGCAGCTAGCGTGTAACAATTGCTGCAATGTGCTTCAATTTTATTTTTTTAAACAGCCCAAATCGACGATATTCCACGATGACTAACGAGAGGGATTGAACAAAATTGGAGCAATTTACAAACAAAATACTTTTACCCATCCATCAATCAACTAAAATATATATTCATATCCCCTTAGGGATGGCCTAGTGGTGGAGTAGTGTTATCTTGAGGCCAAAAGTTTCAAGTTCGATTCACACTATCAACACCACTAGGTGTGAGCCTGTTACACCTGGCCTGCCAAGTGTGGTTTACCTCTCCTGTGTGGTTTGTAGGCTATTACACAGGGGCGAAATTTACCCAATGTGCACTTTGGTAGCGGCTGCAGATTACCCTCGACAACAAACAAAAAAAATACACATTCCCATCCATATATTAACTAATTAAATGAATAAAATTGGATTTAATTAACAAAAAAATACAAGAACTGATATACACCTGTACGAATCTCCTCCATCGGCAGCGACGTCGGGTTGTTCTCGAGGTCCTCTCGATAGGCACCGACGGGCTCTCTAAACGTGGGTTGTTCTCACAGCGGCGGGTTGTGCGTGTTACACAACTCTTTGCTGTCAAAATAAAAGCGATGTGTTACGCTCGATGGCTACGGGTTCGGAGTGTTACACAACTTGTCAAAATGAAGTCGGCATGTTACACAGTTAGACTGCTCTCATTTGAACTCAAAATGTGCGTATAGTGTGTGTAAGGTAAGAATGGGCGTCTAGGGTAACAATGGGTGTGTGTGTATTCAACTCTCATTTGTTTTATTGTTCAAATTTTGACCAGTGCACAATTCATTAAATGCATTATGGTGAACAAAAAAATGGTTGGTTAGAAAAGAAGATTCTACATTTCTTGGTTAGAAAAGAATTTTACAAGTGTATCTTGGTTACATAGATATATTCTCTCAAAAGGAAATGCGAAAAGCGTGAATTAATGACTAGAGAAAATGAAATACGAAATTTGAAAAACTTAAATAATAGTTTAGAAAATTTCAACTATGATGTGAAGGAATTTGAAAAAGGGTACCTCTAAATACATCATCAAACTTTCTTTACACGTCACTATTAAAATGAGGCATTTGATAGTTAGCTTTCTTTTGACTTAGTGGACTAGACGGTATGTTATATTTTTGATGTATAGATAATGTATGTGTAGTACTCCACTCTTTTATATAAAAGTTCTGTTTCAGGATATCTTTTAGATTTATATATATTGTGTATATATTTTTGAAAGGCTTTGCATAGATACGTTTCATTTCCTTTACGAGATGTGTGGTTATTATTTTTATTTTCTTTTCGAATCTTTATGCAAGTGTTGATCGATTGGAGATTTGACTAGTTGCAGAATGCCAAGAGGAAGACCAAGAAATGTGAACTTGGCGGTACCGGAAGTACCGAATATTCCGCAGGGTCAGGGACCACAAATTGAAATGGAGTTCAGACTCCATAATCCCCCAACTTTCAATGGAGAAGGGGATCCACTCATAATCGAACGTTGGGTTCGAGCACTTGAAAAGATATTTGGGTTTTTGCATTGTAGTGATAAAGAAATGGTGGCATGTGCTTTGTATCAACTTGTGGATGATGCGGATTTCTGGTGGGAGTCCGTTCGAAGGACAATATCTGATGCAGATTGGCAAGCGTTCACCTGGGAGAACTTTAAGACAATCTTGTATCAAAAGTATATACCAACACATTATCATCATCAGAAGGCTAATGAGTTCTGGAATCTCAAATAGGGAAACAGATCAGTGGCAGAATATGATTTGCAGTTTAACAGGTTATCTCGATATGCACCACAGACCGTAGACACAGAAGAAAAGAGGATTGAAAAATTTCACATGGGTTTGAAACTGGAGATAGGCACTGCACTGATCGGAAAGGATGAAGCAGACTATGGTCAAATACTAAGTTGGGCACTTAGTATTGAGGCAATGCAAGGAACATCAAAGACTTCAACATCTCAACCAGTAGCTGGGGAGTAGAAGGGAAAACGGAAGTGGGATGGACCACAACGAGGTTATCAAGGGAAGAATTTTCAGCATAACTATCAAGGAGGAAGGAACTTTGGACCAAGGACTGCAGGACAAGTGAATGTTGCACCAAAATCTCAGGGCTATCAAGGAAATTCACCATTGTGTGCAACGTGTAACAGATATCACTTTGGACCATGTGTCCAATGCTATCGATGTGGTCGATAGGGGTATTTTGCTAATAAATGTCAACAAAATTTGGGAATGCAAGATCAGCAGTAGTAGAGGCCACAGTTCAGACAGGGCATGAGAAATATGAGACCACAAGGTGGAGGAGGTCGAGGGAATAACAACAACAATAGAAGTAATCCCAAACCTCAGCAAAATCAGAATCAAGGTCCTCGTGCACCACAACAAGCCAGAGCGTATACTCTCAACCAGCAAGAGGCAGCTGGGAACCCTGGAAATTTGGCAGGTATGATTAGTTTGAGCGATATACCTGTGCTTACTTTATTTGATATTGGAGCGTCACATTCCTTTATATCTAGAGATGTATGTAAACGTCTCAATCTAGAGCTAGAATTAGCAGTAGAAGCCTTAGCAGTAAGCATTCCTTCAGGACGAACACTTTTAGCTGATTGTGTTTGTAAGAACTTAGACTTGGTAGTAGGTGAAAAGAATTTCACAACTGATCTCTATGCTCTTGAGATGCGGGACTTTGACATTATATTTGAGATGGATTGGCTAACAAAGGAAAGTGCAACAATACGCTGTCACGAGAGAGAGATAATATTTCAGAAGCTAGGCAAGGAAGAAGTGAAGTTTTATGGAGCAAAAATGGGAAATATAATTCCCATCATTTCAGCATTAAAGGCTGTAAAGCTGTTACAAAAAGGAGACTGTCAGGCGTTTCTAGTAAACCTTGTAAGCAAGAAACAAGAAGGTTTAACAGTGGGTCAGGTACCAGTGGTACGGGAATATGAAGATGTATTTCCAAACGATTTACCAGGTCTGCCGCCAGACAGACAAGTAGAGTTCACCATAGACTTAGAACCGGGAGCAGCACCAGTATCCAAACCCCCATATCGTTTAGCACCGAAGGAGTTACAAGAGTTGAAGGTGCAACTGGAGGAATTGTTGGAATTAGGTTTTATAAGACCAGTGTATCGCCTTGGGGAGCACCGATACTATTCGTAAAAAAGAAGGATGGTACTATGAGAATGTGCATTGACTATCGGGAGTTAAACAAGTTGACAATGAAGAATAAGTATCCACTTCCGAGGATAGATGATCTCTTCGATCAATTATCAGGTGCAAAAATCTTTTCCAAGATTGATCTACGATCTGGGTATCACCAAGTTAAGGTAAGAAAAGATGACATACCCAAGACTGCATTCCGAACAAGATATGGCCACTATGAGTTTTTAGTGTTGCCTTTTGGGTTAACAAATGCACCTGCAGTCTTTATGGATTTAATGAATCAGGTTTTCTATGAATATTTAGATAAGTTTGTGTTGGTCTTTATTGACGACATATTGATCTACTCAAGAAATGAAGAAGAACATGAGGAATACTTGAGACTAGTGTTAGAAACACTAAGGAGAGAAAAGTTATATGCCAAATTCAGCAAGTGTGAATTTTGGCTAAGTGAAGTAATGTTTCTCAGGCACATTGTGTCAGCAGAAGGAATCAAGATGGATCCTGCAAAGGTTGAGGCAGTGAAGAAGTGGAAATCACCAACCAACATTCATGAGATAAGAAGTTTCCTTGGTTTAGCAGGATATTACCGGAAGTTCATTAAAGATTTTTCAAAGATAGCAAGGCCAATGACACAACTTTTGAGGAAAAAGGTCAAGTTTGAGTGGACTGATGCGTGTGAACAGAGTTTTCAGGAACTAAAGATAAGATTAACAACTGCACCAGTCTTAACTTTGCCAGAAGGAGTAGAAGGATTCGTGATATACACTGACGCATCTAAATTGGGTTTAGGATGCGTGCTGATGCAAAATGGGAAGGTGGTAGCATATGCTTCACGACAATTAAGACCTCATGAACTGAACTACCCAACCCACGATTTGGAACTTGTCGCCGTCATACATGCACTCAAGATTTGGAGACATTATCTTTATGGGGTGAAATGCGAGATTTACACTGACCATAAGAGTTTAAAGTATATCTTCGAACAGAAAGAGCTTAATATGAGGCAGAGAAGATGGTTAGAGTTAGTGAAAGATTATGACTGCACGATACACTACCATCCTGGGAAAGCAAATGTAGTAGCCGACGCATTGAGCAGAAAGAAACAAGGAGTGATGGGATATCTACTCACAAATATGGAAGAACTTGTGAGAGAAATAGGAAATATGGAATTAGAGTAGGTGTTTGCACCAAGCACTACAACAAGTATGATAGCCGCAGTGGTAGCCAAGCCAGAACTACGATCGATAATCGTAGAAGCTCAGCAAAAAGATGAACGATTAGAAAAGATAAGACAAAGAGTCAAAGCGGGCGAACCAAAAGAATTTAGGAAAGATAATGATGGAGCTTTATTGTTCCGTGACAGATTATGCGTTCCCAGTGATGACACACTGAAGCAAGAAATTATGAGAGAGGCTCATAATACTCCCTACATGGCACATCCAGGTAGCAAAAAACTATATAAGGACCTGAAGCAATATTTCTGGTGGAATAATATGAAAAGGGAGATAGCCACATTTGTGGAGAGATGTTTAACATGCCAACAAGTGAAAGCGGTACATCAACGACCTTCGGGGTTATTACAGCTATTGGAAATTCCAGAATGGAAATGGGAGCACATAACGATGGATTTTGTGGTAGGTTTACCACGATCAGCGAAAGGAAACTCATCAATCTGGGTCATCGTAGATCGATTGACCAAATCAGTACATTTTGTGCCGATCAAAACAACAACGAAATTAAGCAAGTTGGCGCAGATTTATGTAAAAGAAATTGTTCGACTACATGGAATTCCAGTTTCTATCACGTCAGATCGTGATACTCGGTTCACATCAAGGTTTTGGAAGAGTCTTCAAGAAGCAATGGGAACGAAGCTGAACTTCAGCACTGCTTTTCATCCACAAACAGATGGTCAATCAGAGAGGACGATACAAATTCTAGAAGACATGCTACGAGGAGTTGTGTTGGACGGAAACACAAGCTGGGAAGATGTTTTACCCTTGGTAGAGTTCGCTTATAACAACAGCTACCAATCAACTATAAAAATGGCACCATATGAAGCCTTGTATGGTCGCAAATGCAGATCGCCCCTATACTGGGATGAAGTTGGAGAAAGAAAAATTTTGGGTCCAGAGATCGTGCAAACCACTATCAAGATGATCGACCAAATTCGAGCAAGAATGAAAGAAGCACAAGACAGACAGAAGGCTTATGCAGACAAGCGTAGGACAAACCTAGAGTTCCAAGTTGGTGAAAAGGTTTTCTTAAAGGTATCTCCAACACGGGGTGTTGTGAGATTCGGAAAACAAGGCAAACTGAGACCAAGATTTATTGGCCCATTCGAGATATTAGAAAGAATTGGTGAGGTAGCTTACCGATTAGCTCTACCGCCAGACCTGTCACAAGTTCATGATGTGTATCACGTTTCAATGCTCAGGAAATATGTGTTTGACCCAGAACACGTTATCAAAGAAAGTGAGTTGGTTTTACGTTTTGATATGATGTATGAAGAGAAACCCCACGAAATTCTTGATAGAAAAATTCAAGTGCTAAGAAACAAGCAAATTTCATTGGTGCTTGTGCAATGGAATCATCACGATCGAACTGAAGCAACGTGGGAACTAGAAAGCAAAATGAGACAACAATATCCTGAGATATTTGGAGGTACGTGAATTTCGGGACGAAATTCTTTTAAGGGGGAAGGAGTGTAATACCCCAAAATTTTATTTTCTAAATTTAATTAGGAATATATATCTAATAGTTAAATAGCCAAAACTTTTTGGTATTAAAAATATATATATATATATATATATATCATATGCTAACCATAAGGATAATCTAGGAAAGAAAACGGACCCTTCTAGGTCACATTTTTAGGTGATATGTGTCCATTGAGTGTGTTAGAATAAAATATAGGTGTGTATATATATGTTCATAGCATTTTAGTATATATGAATATTATATATATATATATGTATATTAGTATATATGAATGTTATATATATATATGTATATAAGTTGACATACGCATGCATTAAAAAAAAGGGTAGCATGCATATCTATAGAGGATTAACTTAAGTAAATATATAACAATTACAACTTTTATTTTATGTCTACGTGTAGCCTTGGAAGAGGTGATATGTGTAACACTCAACTAATATGTATATGTATTATGAGTACACGTGTAAATGAGAATTACAAAGTAAGTTGATTTATGTAGATAAAATTAAGTAACATTCTATTAGAGAGAGAGAGAGAGAGAGAGAGAGAGAGAGAGAGACATTCTTGACGTCGATTATCGAGAATTAAGATTACTGGGGTGAAAGAAATTGGAAATTTTCGGCAAATTGATGAGGTTAATGTTTTACTTTAACATTTAATTGTATTATTAGTTTAGTTATATTTTATTACAATTAATGATATTGAAGAAGGCAATAGTGTAACATCTATATTTTGTAAGTTCGTTTCTATAATACAAAGAACATTTCTATTTAACTGTATTGATTTTAGTATTATTTAGTTAGTTAAATTGTATTGAACGAAAAAAAATAGTGAAATGTATTTTCTTTTAAGAATACTTATATGTGCGTTAATTGTTATTAATGTCAAATAAGGCCAAGGTTCTTTATTTCCTTGAATATTAGGAATAGAGAATCGTTTATTTTAATAACCTATTTTAGTTAAGAGTTGTATAGTATATTTAATAAGAAATAGAGATAAAGTTGTTAGAATTCATGATTATTTCAAATTAAAGCTTTGAATATATTAGTAAAAATCAAGTTAAAATATTTTTTTTATTCCGTCTTATATTCTTTAAGCTTATTTGATATTGGGTTAGGTTGAACTCATTTAAATTCTTGATGATATAAGTTTTAGTATGGATTGCTAAAAAAAGAAAAAAAAGAAAGAAGAAGAAAAGAAAAATTATGATTAAAAATAAAAAAAATAATAATAAAAAATAATAATATTAGCAAAATGAGATTCAAACCTAAGATTTATATTTGATGCAGAGAAAGGATTCGATCAAATCTAACTAGTTAAAACAAAAAAGCTATAGATTTGTAGTTTAGTTTTTAGAATAGAATTTGTATTATCAGTAAATTAATTAATACTCAAAGTAGTTTAATATTTTAAAATTATCAGATTAATTATGGTAATGTGCATATGTTATATTTTCTATAGGTTAAGACAATGGATTTAATTAGGTATCAATAGTAATTAGTGAATTAAAATTTCTATTTGTGAAATAACTATTATTTTAAATATCTAATAAAATAATAGAGTTGATCAAATATATTTTAAAAGGAATATTAGGGATTAAGTCTTTGAGATGGGTTATTTAGTTAAACTAAACAAAGATTGGTTATTGTAGGCCTAGAAGAGCTAGCAGAACCTGAGCAAAACCAACCCAGAATTTGAAAGCTTATCTTCTATCCAGGTGGGCTACTATATATTTGCAAATTGTATCTTTCGAGTTATTAAGCTCTGCTTTGTTAAAATTACATATGTGACTATTTGTGTTAAATATTTACGTGCTACTGTATGTTGTCGGAGTCTCATATATCAGCGTTGTGTCAATGTGAGTAGCTACAGTATGCATGCATTATTTTTCATGCTCTACTCCTTGTCGGTCAGACTAAAATGAAACACATATGGGTTACACCCATTGGGTATACTTGGCCATACTCAACTTTACGCGTGGTGATGTAGTATGGATTGCGGGCAATGACTGGTTACACTCTTAAGCGCTTCACGATAAAACGTTTTGGTGAACTTAGGTTGCTTTAAGTTTTGAAACCTCTTAAGCTTCACTACTTGCATGAACACAGATAGATTACTTTAACAAAATGATTTGCATAACTTGAATTGTAAAAATTTGCCCATTGAGTGCACTAGTACTCAGCCTAAATATTTTCAAATATTTTTTTCAGGTCAGTAGGCTGGCGCGTGGAGGTGACGATGCTGAGAAATGGGCTTTTGTTGTTTATGTATTTTCCCATTGTCTCTTTTTGTTAAGTATTCTGTTGTTAATGAAGTCTCCGCGCTTGTAATATCCTTTTGTTAAACACTAAGAACTCTGATCTTGGTGTTATGAATATGTATATATTATTATACAGCATGTTTGACTATTCTGAGTCTTCTGTTGGGATTTTATTATTCAGGTTACCCCTTTTCTTTCCCGCTTCTTAATTCCAACCCCCATGACGTCCATTTCCATGGTCTTTCTGGACCGGGGCGCTACAGATAAATTAAGATAATATAAAAGTATTACAAAAAAATTAAGATACAATGTTTCTTGCAACCCATAATTTGTTTTGCAGCAGAGTATAGGTATTTAGGTGTGCAGAACTAGTGGATGTGTATGATCCCGTTAGTTAATTGTGTCATTGAGCTACACTAGTTCAGTTAATTTTGTAGTGTTACGGAATTTGTGTAATTTGCCATGAATCGTGCCACCCATGTTTTCAATTAGCTATACCTAATTCTTGTGCTTTTAATTTTTCACGAATTTTCTTCTGTTATTTTTTTTTTGTTTTTTTTTTTACAAAACATCTAAGAATTAATAGGGACATTTTAATTTTACCGAACTTCAGAAATTCGTTATTATTATTATTATTATTATTATTATTATTATTATTATTATTATTATGGGCTGGTCTCCTGTGCATAAGGTGCATGGGCCGGCCCATTAGACGGGTCGACCCATCAACCCGAATCTAGCCCATTACCAAATTTAGCCCATAATTAAAAAAAAACAAAAGTATGACGCGATACAGAGAGAGAGAGAGAGAGAAGAGAGTCGAGAGATAGCGCAGAGGACGACCACACGACGGCGAGAGGGGGTTCGGTGACCTCACCCGACCGCCGCCACCATCAGCGCCGCCGCCAGAAGGCCAACACCACCACGCCGGAAGCTAGGACGGAGACATTACATTATATATTGAAGAAATTCAACTTTGATTCATTTTTTGTCAAGCTCGAAAATTTCAAGGTAACACTCTAGAATTCAATTAAACCTATTCAATTGTGTCCATTGTAGTTGGGAAATTTATTTTTCAGATTCTTAGAATTGAATAATTTAGATTTTCGAAATTTTTTTTGGGAATTTGAAAAATATACTTGGATGTGTATATTGCTTATGATGGATGAAATTAACATGAATGTGAGAAATTATTCGAAAGCTTTTGTGATAATTGATGATTCTGACAGTGAGGCAATCCCCATATGAGCATAATACGGAGGTAAAATTTTTACATAAACTGATCAGGTTTTACCCCCACGACTCTGATACTGTACAATATTTTAATTGATACTTTCATGCACATTAGGTGATACTGTGAGCTTGTATGGATCTCTAATTTGTATAAAAGAGAAACCTTCAATGAGATGTACAAACTGTACTGCAAGCATCTAGGGAGGTTGGATTTGGGGTTAGGAAAAATACTCAAAGAACAAATAGTATTGGTGAGGTCATTGAGAAATACTATGGGTGCTTGAATGAAGGAGTTAAGAAAAAGGGCAAAGTTGGTGAATCTAGCAATGATGATCAGATTAGCTTTCGGCAAATAACATCACGTGTACTGATTACAAGACATTCTTGAGGGTGAAGAAGAATGTCAAAAAGAAGCAGACGGCGATCACCTAGTTGGCCAAACGTTGAAAGACCACATGAACTTTGTTAATAGGATGAGAATGAGTACAATTGAAGCTAAGGATGTAGAGACTCTTATTGACAGGTTATGTCAAGAGGGGGTCAAAGATGGAGACTTCTTCTACAGGTTCAAGTTGAACGGTGATGGAAGATTGTCTGATGTATTTTGGAGAGATTCCATGATGTGTGAAGAATTAAGGACCAACTTGAGTATCAAGGGCCAACTTGAAAAGTGCTGAAAGAAGAAGAAGAGCAATGCTGAAGGAAGCTCAAATCAGTTGAGTGAGTTTGGCTCCAAGACTCCCAATCCTCGTTTGTTTTAGGTCGATATCAGGTTGGTACCTGTCTTCAGCACAATTGATACTTTCATGCTTATTAAATGGTACCTATTCTATCTAACTGACTCACTTCTTAAATTTATTTTGCAGATTCTTGGATTGAAGATTACTCATTTTTTAAATTTATCTTGGGATGTTTTAAGAGTTCAATTTGAATAAAAAATGTTGATTACTCTTGTAAAGTTTAAGAAGAAAAAGGCACTTCTCCACTTGTAGTAGAAACTAAAGCTGCAATGGATGCATTAGCTAGTAGCAGTTGTATTTATTTGTGTTTTGTCCTTGTTTGCACTCCTGTGTAGTTAGGTTGTAATGGTGTTAGGTGATTGATTCTACCCTGCTTTGTTTTGCACATTCTATATGTATGAGCTGAAAAGGGAGTCCTTTAAACTTGATATATTGTGAAGCAGGAAAGATGTAAGACCCTCTTTCTCTGTCTGAGAATGAATTCAAAAAGACTACAAGGATCAATTTCATGCTTAGTATCTTTTAAAAGAGTACTTGTTTTTTATTTAGATTTTTTTTTAGTTATGATAAAAAAATGTTGTCTATGTTTGATAGCAGCTAAAAGAGTGTATTAAGTCTTGAATTCAAAAACATGCATAAAAATACACCTGCTGTGATTTTAAGATCCTCCTTAAACTGATATTACATCTGTTTCTAAAAATGATACGTTTTTGTTTTACAATTGATACCTTTACGCTGAATGAATGATACTCTTCAGGATGTAATGTTATTTTTTTTTTAAATGTGATGGTTTATAAATACATGAATGATACTAATATCATTTTTGAAAACAAATTTGACTTTTCTTAAAATCAATATACGTATATCAAATTACACCTTAGCATGGAATCAACAGTTACTTTTTTATTGAACATTTGATACTATATAGATTAACAATTGGTACTGCGATTGTATGTGTGAATAAATATAGGTCTTGTTTAATACATGTTATGCTAGTTATTAAAAGGATAAAATTCAACATCAACCAGTATACTACATACAAAACCACCATTCCATTCAATCAAAATAAATAATCCAAAAAATCCATTCACCAACATACATCCCACAAAAATAAAACAAGAACAGTATTTCAACCCATCTCCAACATTACAACCAACTTCATATAAACAAACCCAAACCACCAAATCCAAACAACCAAATCTAACACATCTAACAAATCCAAAGCACCACATCAAAATATTCCTAAGTTTTGATCAAATATCCAGCGTAACACCACAAATATCTAAAAAATACATATAAACTTCTCACTCACTTCTTCTTCCTATTCATGAATGCAAGCACCATCTTATACACTTCGAATCTTAAATCATTTGTTCCAACAAGGGCGATACGAGGACAGTACAGGGCCTTTCTTCAACCAACAAACTTCAAGATAAAAACAAAACAAAACATAAAACATCAAACACTTCGCGGTGACATTCACACCCTTGAAAGCTTCTTGCTTCTTGGACACCTTTTTCGCATTGAGCAAACCTGATATAAGTCAATGAAACCAAATATTAAAACACACAAACTATGAAAAATATAGATTACATAATTACTGTATGAAATAGTTTGATACTACTATGCATATAAAATGGTACTAATAAGGATACAGAGTGATACTACACCACACGATGATAAAAATATAGACATGTAAACCAATAACACTAACTAAACCAAAATGCATATAAAAATTGAACCCATACATGCACATATAAAAAGCACAACATACTATACAACAAAATATTTCAAATTTTGATACATACAGTCAACTCAAATAGTACAATTCTGTTTCAAGATTGATACTCCATACAAAAAAATTGTAAATTGAACACAGATAAAACATAAAACAAAATCTGATACTTGTAAGCATATGATTTGGTACTAATCAGCATCAACATTGATACTCTATACAAAAAAACACACACAAATAAAACATAAAACAAAATCACTATGATACTTATAGGCATCTCATTTGGTACTAATCATCATGAAAATTTTGAAAAAAAAAATAGAAATTGCACACACATACAAAATATAAAACATAGAACATAATTGATACTTGTATACATCTCATTTGGTACTAAGCAACATGCAAATTGATACTCTATACACCACTTCTGTTATTGTCAATTCATTTTTTCAGATACAGAAACATATTCAATAAAATGCCCAATCTATACAAGAATTGCAGATTGTAACATGAAATTGTTTAGCGCAAATACTTGTCTTTCATCTACTTCCGGACAATTTAATAAAATTCACCACATACGAGAATAAATGAAACTAGCATAGACATTTTTGCAAATAATTTATCATTTAACCATCCTTTTTTACTTCATTTGAGACCACAGTTGTCCACTTCTGCAAGTGAGACACCAAACAGAGAGAAGGTCAAGATTAGATCATAATGAACTCTAAGTTAATGCAACCAAAGACATGAAAAAATTTGAATAGTAATTTACTAGCGGATATTGAACGAGAGGAATTTCTTGACGAGAAGGGGAGAAACAACTCAAATTTTAAAACGTCTTGTTCCAATTCCAGTTAATTTGCACTACCATCAAACTCTCAATGAATGACACTAGAGTTAATATATATATCATAAACCTTAAAACCTAAAGAAAAATAACTCTATCCAACTCCAAAATCCGAAATTAAATTCGAGCAATAGTAATCATGCCGGTAAAACTAAAGCAAGAAAAAACAGGAATAATTACTCAAATAAATCTAAACAATGAATACATTCAAATGCAAATTGCGATAACATGAAAAATTCAAACAAATAAACACTCATATTCTAATTTTGAAAGAAAGAGAGAATATCATACAATTTACTCAACTAAATGAAGACAACAATTGTTAATCATAGAATTGAATTACCTCTAACAAATTCTAATTTCGTCGGGAGAGAGAGAGACGCCGGGAACAGAAGACACGAACCACCAATCTCCGGGAGACAAAGGCGCAACGACAGATGTTAAACACCGAACTTTAGGGAGAGAGACACTGCGAGCGAGCTAGGATTTGCAATCGGGGGTGAAGAATCGCGGTGAATATGAGACGACTAGGCTTTGGGGTTTGCCATCAGGGGTGAAGAATCGCGGTGGAGATGAGTCGTCTAGGTTTTCAGGTTAGCAATCAGGAGTGAAGAATCGCGATGGAGATGAGGCGGCTAGAGTTTGCAGTCGAGGGTGAAGAATCGCGGTGGGAGGCGGCTAGGGTTTGCAGTCGGGGGAGAAAGGTGGGAAATGGGAGAACAGTGGTAGAAATAACTTTTATATGCCAGGTCGTGGGGCGGGTCGGGTCGGGTCCATCTGATGGGCCGACCCATGCACCTTGTGCACAGGAGTTTTTGCGTATTATTATTATTATTATTATTATTATTTGTGTTCTTATTTCTCATTTCGATTTATCTAATTATAATTTAAATCTAAGGTTGAGAAAAAATTAATATTAATTATTTTATGTAATTTTAAATGGTTCATTATTTAGTTATAATTCATGTGTAAATTAGGTATCGTAAATTTTCTATATCAACATATATACATTTAATTCGGTATATTACGGCATACTGATATATAACATTAGTTTGACACATACCACACCTACCAGACCAACGGTATATACCAGTACAATGGCATATGCCGAACTAATGGTATATACTGAAAAAGTTTAATATAAGGTCAGTGTTGATATACGCCGATATACCTCGATTTTCAAAATTTCATACTGGTTACCGTACCGAGAAATTTCGGTACGGTAACATACCTTACAAAAAATGCAGGTATACCTTAAAATTTGGTATTTTGATATTTTTTTGGTACTATAAGTATGGTATGACGGTATATTTCCCCAGCCCTAGTGGCGGCGGACGTCAATGACAGCAGTTCGGCAGCTGTTTGGCCGGAATCTGACCGTCAGTTTTTTATCAAGCCACTCGGGAATTAGGTTCTATACAATTACATCTATAACATACTCAAAATTGAAAGAAATTGGAAAACATTTCACCGGAGGAAGTGGCAGATGGTGGCATCAGCTGCGATGGGCTCCCTTCTTTTGCCCTAGGTCGACTTGACTCTCACCTGCTCAATTTTTCTCATTTTGAAAATACGATGAAAATGAAATTTTGAAGCCCTAGTTATAGTTTTTAAAAGCTTGAGGACAATATAAAATATCAGACATTTTTATATACAAAGTAATTTTGACACCCGATTAAATCTTTTTAAAGCACATCTTTCAACCTATGGGATTCGTTAAAATTCCAACACAAAATCCAAAAATACAGAGATGGTCATTGAAATATTTGAGAATCAATTTACTGACCGAACGATACCTTTGAAAGAT
Source organism: Perilla frutescens (assembly GCA_026008535.1). Taxonomy (NCBI): domain Eukaryota; kingdom Viridiplantae; phylum Streptophyta; class Magnoliopsida; order Lamiales; family Lamiaceae; genus Perilla; species Perilla frutescens. The sequence goes on from BRKX01000012.1 coordinate 48,695,130, forward strand.
GTTGATATGCCAAAATGAATTTAAATGCACAAATTGGTCGATTAAAATTGCGTCTTACATTTATTTTAATCCCTACTATGAAACCGTAGTCTCTTCCATCAAATTCCTAATGACAATTAGGCTCTAAATAAAAATACTTCAAAGATATGGAGCAATACACTTCTATTATTAGTCAAACAATATTTTGTATTAATTGACACACATTATGATATGCCTCTATGAATGAAATAGTATTTTGTCAATTTGATGCTAAATATATAATCTCGTAATCCTATTAATAACTAAATTTAATGCATTATCATTAAGAAAATCTTTTCAGTATACAATCCTAGCAATCTACCACTTATACTCAAAGCATGTCTTTCAAGTATAAAAAAAAAACTAGCAAACTCTCTAACTCTAACTAAATCTCAAACACAATCTCGGGTATGCATCTCACCCTCATTTTCTCCATGTGACCATCGAAAGGTCTTAGCCGGTAGGCAGCAGGCTCTTCATGAATGGATCAACCAAGTTGTCCTCTGATGCAATCTTGACCACTGCCTTATCTCTTCTCTTAACGATTTCTCATATAAGTGGTACTTTCTCTCTATTTTTTACTTGTCTTATGGGCTCTGGGTTCCATTGAATTTGCCACTGCACCAGAGTTGTCACAGTATATCGTGATGCTCTTAGGCAAATCAGGAACCACACTCAAAGTCCAACAAGAAGCTCTGGAGCCAGACAGTTTCCTTTGCAGCCTTAAAAGCAGCTACATATTCAACTTCCATAGTGGAGTCAGCTATGCATTTTTGCTTGATGCTCCTCTATGCAATGGCTCCGTCTCCTAAGGTAAACACATAGCCTGAGGTAGATTTACTCTGATCTTTATCAGATTGAAAATCTGAGTCCGTATGACCCAAAGGCACTAAACTATCAGTGTTGTTTACCTGCATATAATCTCTAGTCCTTTTCAGGTACTTGAGAATATTCTTTACTATAGTCCAGTATCCTTTGTCCAGGGTTAGATTGATATCTACTTACTATGCCAACCGCATAGCATATATCAGACCTAGTGCATAGCATAGCATACATGAGGCTTCCTACAACATAGTATAAATCTCCTTGGATAGATGAATTATATGCCTGAAAGATATTAAAACTTTCTTGGAATCTTGCATGCTAAACCTAGTTAGCACTGTATCGATATAGGTCGCTTAGGATAGGCACAACATTCTTTTCTGGCAATCTTGAATGATCTTTATACCAAGGATGTGTCCAGCTTCTCCCAAATCTTTCATATCAAACTGCTTGGACAACCACACCTTTATATTTGATAAAACCTTCTTATTGTTTCCAATAAGCAAGATGTCATCAACATACAGTACGAGGAATGCCACCACATTTCTGTCACTCTTTTTGTACACACAACTCTTATTCGGGCTTTGGAGGAATTCATATGACTAGATTACCTCGTCGAACTGGATGTTCCAAGACCACGACACATGCTTAAGTCCATAGATAGATCTCTTAAGCTTGCACACTAGGTTCTCTTGGCCTTTAGCAATGAATCCCTCTGGTTGCTTCATGTGGTTGTTTTCTTCAAGACTTCCATTCAGGAAAGCTGTCTTGAGTGGCAATAGACAAGAGAAGAGAATTCGGATTGACATAAGCATGGCAGCCAGTGAGAAGGTTTCCTCATAATCGATCCATTCTTTCTGAATATACCCTTTCGCCACCAATCTAGCTTTGAAGGTTTCAACCTTTCCATCAGATCCTCTCTTTCTTTTGTAGACCAACTTACACCTAATGGGTTTTACCCCATCTTGTGGTTCTACAAGCTCCCAGATTTGATTGTGATCCATATATCCAATCTCATAATCCATTGTAGTTTTCTAAGAATCTATATCTTTGTCTTGAATTGCTTCATCTTAGGTCGTGGGATCCAATTCATTTAGTCCCTCTAGGAAATCCGAAGATTCTCCCAAACCAATGAATCTATCAGGTTGGTAGGTCCTGGGATCCAATTCATTCAGTCCCTCTGGGAAATTCAAAGATTCTCCCAGGCCAATGAATCTATTAGGTTGGTGTACAACCCTCCCACTACGATGAGGCATTTTCCGTACTTTCGTGACACGTTGTGCAGTTATCGGTGGTACCTCTTCTTCTACAACTAGTGTAGGATTTGAATTCCTACCTCGAAGCTCCTCAAGAATGATCACACTCCTGGCTCTGTGATTTATTGCATAGTCTTCTTCTAAGAATCAGGCATTAATGCTTACAATGACCTCCTGATTCTTAGGACTATAAAATAAACCACCTCTTATTCCTTTTGGATACCCAATGAACATCCTTACTTCCGAATATCGTGCCAACTTATCAGCCTCCTTATCCAGCACGTTGTTGGGGTTTTTTCGAATTAAACCACCACAGGATCATTTGGATGTTCATTAATCCCATGTTTATGCAAATCATAATTTTATGTTCATGCATGTTTATACACATGTCCAGCACAAAACCATTCAAAGCAAAACGAATCTCATAAAGCGGAAAACATAGATCCGAATTACTTACAATTGTCAAACAGTTTGAGGACAAGATTACAGATCTAATCTTACTGTTGAATGAAATAGGATTGGCGCCATTTTTGCTCTACTGGATCAGCCACCACAGTATTCCACTTTGAGATCTTCTGTTGTATTCCCAAACTGAGCATCAGATACAGAGTGGGTTGTATACTACTGATAGGGTTGTGAAATCTGTGGATATCTTGAGAGACAAAGAGGGGCTGATTATTTCTATTCAAATTTCCGTCCCCCTTCCCTAAATATATAGGGAGGTGGGCGAAAATCTCAAGCTCCAAACCTACTGGGCTTGGGCCTCTATCTCAAGTTCTATATCCAGTCCACTTTCAGTCAAGTTGGGCTACAACATGGATCTAGAAGAATATTAAATTGGCCCACTAATTTATTTAATTTCCAATATCCAATAAACTTAGGATATATAATTAAATAAATTAAGTATTACTTTTATTCTACTAAATAAGTAATACTGATCTACCAATTTAATACATATTTGTGAACATGCTTTCTCCTTTAGTTCAGCCATTCTGATGAAGCCATGCAAGGCATTGAAGGCCTTGAACCCGAGCTGCAATTCAAAAGTCCAATGACGCGACTTCGAGCGAAGAAATTACAAGGTTATTTTCAAGTGTTGATTCGTAAGAAGTTCGAGGAATTAGAAGATGCAAAGTGCAGCCATACTTTAGTTAATTTATTAACTAATGAAGATCAAGATCATACCATGGAGAATATAACTTGAAGAGTTGAAAAAGAGAGCAAGAAGAAGTGCACGTGTGCATGGAGCTGTTTTCGCCCTTGATTTAATTTAATTAAGGGGTTGATTTTTATCTAGACTATAGTATTTATTTAATTAATTTGGACTATAGTTTAGAACAGTTTTTAATTAATTTTTAAGTGTAATTTTCGTTCCTTTTAGTATAGGTTTGACTAGAATTGTATTTAAGACGATTTCCAACCTTGAATAGAATTCTAGTTTAGGTATTTTTATAATATAGTTAGAGATCCTTTTTGGATCAGATTTTTAGGCATTTTTAGAGTTTAATTTCGTGCATGTTAGGCCCTATAAATAGGGGAACCATGTTACTTTGATATTTTAGACATTATTGATTAAAATTGCTTTTGCATTCAATTTGTGTCTCAACCGTTCAAAGCTTTTGATTATTTTCTGTCGAAAATACTCATTCTTTAAGCCTAGCAAATTTTGATTCTTACGTCAAGGGAACATTCTAATTCACACGAGGGATTAGGGTGAACTCGCTACCGAGGAGTAACTTTGAGATTCATTTTCATCGTACAAGATACGCCGGGGATTAATCGGGTGCGAATCACAACACCTACATCGTCCAGCCACCATCTTTGACTTCCTACACCTTCCATCAATGTCCGTGACACTTCCAAGCCATCAAGACCTGATCGTGTGTCGATCATCAAGGGTTCGGTTCCATTCGGCATCAATTCATCGTGTTTTCCATCTATACCGTAAGTCCTTCGAACTATTATCGTATCCTATCTTCCCTAGCCATTCTTAACCCATAAATATCGTCCCAAATACCATCATCTTCCAGCCATAATTCTCGTCCCAAATCAGCCCCTTTCTTGTTGGATTTATGTATCATTTTTGTGTCGTAGTCTAAGTGTCGTAATTAGGGCTAGTTCGTCTTTAATATTGTTTTGAGTTGTTATTTCGTTTAATCCTGATTATTTTGAGTTATTTGAGTCTTAGAGTAGGGTTGAATCCTTCCTTAGTTGGCGTGTTCGATTCTATAAGTCTTCCGCGCGTTTTCGTATCCTGTACAAATTGTCCGGGTTACACCATAAATTTGGCATCAGAGCCACGTCAGCTCTGCTGGTCGTGGTTCAATGCTACGTGTCAATTTATTGCTTACGTGTCAGTTGACGTGTCTATCGAGTTGTAATAGTTAGTTTTCATTGAAAAAAAAAAGATCGGTTAAAAAAAATCGTCAAAAAAAAGAAAGAGAGAGAGAGAGAGAGAGAGAGACCGGATACAAAAAAAATCGGATAAAAAAAAGAAGAGAAAATCTGAAAAAAAAAAAGGAAAATCGAATTTGACTTTTGAATTACCTTTTGAGTTCGATTTTATTTCTAGTTCTTTCCTTTTAGTTCTAGTCATAGTTGGTAACTCCCTTGTGAGCTTTATTATAGTTTTGGAAACTTTCCTCATAGTATAGTTCTTTAGTTGGTAATTTCCATTTGAGTTGCATTTTAATTTGGTAGCTTCCATTTAGAGTCTAGTCTAATTAAGTTATTTAGATTGTGTCACACTAGTGGTACACATATCCAAATCCTTTCCTTTCCTTCTTTTCCTTCCTTTTACCCTAACACACCCGGTTTTCCGATTTTCCATCTTCTCCCTACTATTTCTACTCCCGAGCTCCGATTTTCTCCACCATACCATTCCAGAAACGTCTCGACAAGAAGAACCAAACTCACGGATTTGCCATGACATAAGGGCATTTTTGGCCAAACTCCATCAGCTTCAAGGTGAAATCGCCCCCAGAAGTTCGAGAGAAGCCGATCTCAAGCAACGGAAGAGTCGATTAACACCAACATACATACACCTATCACACGAGCACCACTACATACTTGAGAACATACACGAGGGGTAAAAATACAGAGAGAAAACATGAGTGATTGTGAGGAATTGTGAGGTTCTACACCCTGTTTTCCTTTCACGTTTGTTCATTGTTTGCAGGTACACATGAAATCCAGAGACATGTATAACAAAACACATGATAAGGCACCCACTTCGTCTAGTTCTCACACAGACGCGGCTTCATCGATGCCATAACCATGGGATGCCCAGTACCACCATCAAGAACTGGAGCATAAGCTAGATAGTTCATTGGCCAAGATGATGGCACAGCTCGAGCTTATTGCTGCTCGAATTCTTGTACCACCACCAATTTAAGGACAACATGTCTAACCAGAAGAAGCAGCCCATCAACCTAAAGTAGCCAATCAACCTGAAGAGCTCGTCAACCAGAAGTTCATGTAGTCGAGCCAACCAGGGCGAATGCTAGGGCACCACAAGCTTAGCGTCGCCAAACTCAAGTGCAATTTAACGATCATTATGATCGTGATGTTGAAGAAGACTATGGTTACTATGCAGATGAGCTAGAGGCTGAGTATGATCCATATCAGAGACGTGACCGACCATGTCTACCCTACAGACAAGCACCCCGACGTGCAGATCCCGACAGACTGTTGAACAACATCAAAATGAGCATCCCGGAGTTTAAAGGCCTTCACGATCCCGATATCTACCTAGATTGGGAACGTAAGGTAGAGAAGATTTTCGCATGCTATGACTTCACAGAAGCCAAAAATGTACAATTAGCATGTTTGAAGTTTAAAGGCTACGCAGCCACTTGGTGAGAGATGCAACAGGAAAGAAGACGCAGAAATCGAAATCCACTCATTGATAACTGGGAGGAGATGAAAGGATTCTTGTGTGGAGGCTTCATTCCAGTCCACTACGAGAGAGAGCTTAAGAAGAAGCTCAACCAGATCAAACAAAGCACGCACCCGCTCGATCAAAGAATACCACAAAGAGCTTGAAACAACCTTGAACCGAGTCGGGAAAGAGGAGTCCTTAAAGGCTACTATCATCTGGTACATTGAAGGAATGAACCCTGACATTGCATGTGAAGTCGAGCTCAAGGACTTTACCAGCATTGAAAAGATGGTGCAGTACACATCGATTGTGGAAAAACAGCTTAGAGAAGGCCGCCATCGTTCCCATCAGACTTCAGCCCCTGTCCGACCCCCATGGAACAAAGGTACCCATTGAAGGCCTTGAACCCGAGCTGCAATTCAAAGGTCTAATGACGCGACTTCGAGCGAAGAAATTACAAGGTTATTTCCAAGTGTTGATTCGTAAGAAGTTCGAGGAATTAGAAGATGCAAAGTGCAGCCATACTTTAGTTAATTTATTAACTAATGAAGATCAAGATCATACCATGGAGAATATAACATGAAGAGTTGAAGAAGAGAGCAAGAAGAAGTGCATGTGTGCATGGAGCTGTTTTCACCCTTGATTTAATTTAATTAAGGGGTTGATTTTTATCTAGACTATAGTATTTATTTAATTAATTTAGACTATAGTTTAGATCAGTTTTTAATTAATTTTTAAGTGTAATTTTCGTTCCTTTTAGTATAGGTTTGACTAGAATTGTATTTAAGGCGATTTCCAACCTTGAATAGAATTCTAGTTTAGGTATTTTAATAATATAGTTAGAGATCCTTTTTGGATCAGATTTTTAGGCCTTTTTAGAGTTTAATTTCGTGCATGTTAGGCCCTATAAATAGGGGAACCATATTACTTTGATATTTTAGACATTATTGATTAAAATTTCTTTTGCATTCAATTTATGTCTCAACCGTTCAAAGTGTTTGATTATTTTCTGTCGAAAATACTCATTCTTGAAGCCTAGCATACTTTGAGTCTTACGTCAAGGAAACGTTCTAATTCACATGAGGGATTAGGGTGAACTCACTACCGAGGAGTAACTTTGAGATTCGTTTTCGTCGTATAAGATACGCCGGGGATTAATCTGATGCGAATCACAACACCTCCATCGTCCAACCACCATCTTTGACTTCCTACACTTTCCATCAACGTCCGTGACACTTCCAAGCCATCAAGACCTGATCGTGTGTCGATCATCAAGGGTTCGGTTCCATTCGGCATCAATTCATCGTGTTTTCCATCTATACCGTAAGTCCTTCGAACCATTATCGTATCCTATCTTCCCTAGCCATTCTTAACCCATAAATCTCATCCCAAATACCATCATCTTCCAGCCATAATTCTCGTCCCAAATCAGCCCCTTTCTTGTTGGATTTGTGTATCGTTTTTGTGTCGTAGTCTAAGTGTCGTAATTAGGGCTAGTTCGTCTTTAATATTGTTTTGAGTTGTTATTTCTTTTAATCCTGATTATTTTGAGTTATTTGAGTCTTAGAGTAGGGTTGAATCCTTCCTTAGTTGGCGTGTTCGATTCTATAAGTCTTCCGCGCATTTTCGTATCCTGTACAAATTGTCGGGGTTACACCACATTCCCCGTGTTTAAGATATTATGTTCATTAATTAATTATGTCAGCCTCTGATAGCTATAATTAATTAACATCTAAAACCTTGAGTAGTACCACACAAACTTTAACATGTATGGAATAAATTTCACCTGCAGGGTTTCAACATGAACTTGTGTTTCCTTAAGAGAACATCATCAACCTGTCGCACCAGGACATGGTGCTCATGCATATTGCATGACACATCATGTATACACTATTATTACCTAAGATATCGAGTTTATTGATCCACGAAAGGATCTCACCCATTGATAAGTCAAAGCAATAAGTAACGTATACATATTCTCACCAACAAACATGAGTTCAGAACCCGAACTCTATGGATCTTTATTCTCTCACTATCCGGGTTAGAGTAGAGAATAGTATCCTATCGTGATCCTCCTCAATACACTAATGAGTGTACTAGAATAATCAGTTAGTCAAGATAAACTAACTTATCAGATCATTCTACGGTGTACTGATGGTGTGTTCAAGACCATCTATGCCGTGAGCTCTTTAATACAATACAAGGTTCTAATGATATGATATTACCGTGTGTTTCCCCACACCATATCATCTACAATGTAAGTATATTGAACATTGCATAAAATAATTATATAAAATAATCTAAATGTTGTGACGTCCTAAAATTTCATAAATATAAGTATTTCATTTATTCAAATAATAGAGTTTAATATTGCGGAAATAATATTTAATCTAAAATAATATTTAATTAATCTTGACCATCACTCCGTCTCCACGTCATCGCCCGAACTTCATTAGCCTGAAAATAAATAGCTTTGGGTTGAGTGCTATTAACTCAGTGGGGTTACTGTATTCATCTAGATTATACACAATATGAACAATAAACACATATCATATCAAGTATCATTTTCCTGCAGCCCGTAGGCCAAACATGCAACCTGTAGGTTGAGTAGCTATTCCTGCAGCCCATCGGCCGAACATGCAACCCGTAGGTTGAGTAACTTTTCCTGCTGTCCGTCGGCTGAACATATAATTTCCACATATAAACTGCATAAAATGCATAATAAGAATAAATGAATATTTTGCTCATATATTCTTCGAGAGAATTACCCCACCTTTACTTGAACTTGAAAGTATTAAATATATCCGCGCGCGCCGCCTAATATAATAATAATAATTAATTAACATAACACTTTAATGATTTAAAAATAACATAATGCTAGACAATTAATATCTATACATACATATTTAAGTATATATATGCAGCTTTCAAATATTAATAAAGGAAAGAGTATGGTTGTTGGAAGTTCCATTCTAGGCAGTCTAAATTCTGGAGGCTTAAGTGAGAGTAACCAGACCAGGCCACACCAAGTCATTCTCAGCAGAGAGTGGGCTGATACAGGTAAACATTCACACCCACATCTCTCTAAGCTAGAATTCCTTAGATTTGATGGGGATCAACCAAGGGCATGGATCCTAAAATGCCAGAGTTATTTCAGAATGGTCCCTAATGTCCCAGATGATCAAAAGGTGATTTTGGCCACTATGCATTTTGATGGGAGAGCCTCTCAATGGTTCTAGAATCTATCTCTTGAAGAATCTGACATATATTGGGAACAATTCCTAGATGTTGTGTCTGCTAGGTTTGAAAAGATTAGGGATGCCAAGGTGATTGCTGAATTTAACAAGCTAAAACACACTGGATCATATACAGAGTATGTTGACAGGTTTGAAGAGCTCAAAGCATGTATGTTGTTGTTGAACAAGGGGCACTTTACTGAGGATTACTTTATAGCAAGTTTTATCAATGGGTTAGGGGAGGAAATTCAGCCCTTAATTCACATGTTTAAGCCTGCATCACTCAGTCATGTAATAGAGCTGGGACAACAACAAATACTCAACCTGGAAGCCATGGCAAAGAAGTTCAAGAGGGGTGCTAAGCCTAATCTAGCTGCAGGGGCAAGGAGGGAATACACTAACAGCTCTCCTAATGCCAAATTTTCACTAGCAGCTCCTAAGCCACCATTCAAACTCCTCACAGCAGCAGAAATGGCAGCAAGGAGAGAGAAAGTTTTGTGTTATAATTGTGATGAAGCTTTTATAGTAGGGCACAAGTGCAAATCTAGAATTTTCTACATGATTATGAGTGAGAAAGAAGAATTGGACTATGTCCAGTCAATGTCCACAGATGGAGTAGAACCTTCATCTACAGACTTGGAAGAAATTCAGATGGCCCTGAATATTATCTCAGGCAAAGGAGGCTTTACCACCATGAGGGTCTATGGGCAAGTTTGGAACCACAAACTCCACATACTCATAGACTCAGGGAGTACACTCAGCTTCATCAAAGAAACCACTGTAAGAGATCTAGGGTGCAATCTGGAGCCTACCAAACCTATATTGGTTAAGGTTGCTAATGGTAACATGATGGTTAGCTCTACTAGGGTGAATGGGTTCAAATGGTATATGCAAAATCACCAATTCACCTACTCCCCTAGGACTCTAGCAACAGAGGGTTGTGATCTGATTTTGGGTAGGAATTGGCTCAAAGCCTGCACCCCCATAGAGTTGGACTATGATAAGATGACATTTACTGTCAACCTACTGGGTAAGAGGATCAAAATTCAGGCATTAACAAAGATGGGGGAGTGTCACCTGATTATTGAGCATAGTCTTTACCAGATGATGCATCATACATACCACTGCCCTATTGAAGAAGTGTTTATGGTAAAATTAAAGGCAGATCACCATGAACACAATCAGAAACTTGAGGACTTGCTGGGAGACTACAAGGATATATTCGAAGAGCCCAAGGAATTGCCACCCAACAGGGGCATTGAGCACCAGATAATGCTAAAGCCTGGGAGCCTACCCAAGCACAAGTACTCCTACAGGGTGTCCCATGACCAAAAGGCTGAAATAAAGAAAATTGTAAGGGAATTAATGAACAGTGGAATGATACAAGACAACAAAAGCCCATTTGCTTCAGCTGTCCTATTGGTAAAGAAGAAGGATAGAGCATAGAGGATGTGTGTAGACTACAGGTATCTCAATAGTCTAACCATTAAACATGACTACCCTATACCTATTATAGAAGAGCTCTTGGATGAATTGCAGGGGGCTAAGCTCTTTTCTAAGATTGACCTCAGGTCAGGGTATTTTCAGATCCTAATGAAGCCTGAACATAGATACCTAACAACTTTTAGCACCCATAATGGCCACTATGAATTTCTAGTGATGCCATTTGGCTTATGCAATGCACCTGCCACCTTTCAATCATTGATGAACCAGATATTTAGACTATACCTCAGGAAATCAGTTCTTGTTTTTTTTATGATATCCTTGTCTATAGCCCAAGCTGGGAAGAGCATTTAAGGCATCTAAAAGAGGTTCTAACTACTCTAAGGCAGCATCAACTCTTTGATAAACAGAGAAAATGTCATTTTGGCCAGGAGAGGATAGAATATCTGGGGCATATTATTTCTACAGAAGGGGTGTCTACTGATCCTAACAAAATAGCCTCAATGAGCAACTGGCCAACCCCAACCAATCTGAAATAACTAAGGGCTTTTCTGGGACTCACTGGTTACTACAGGAGGTTTGTTAAGGAGTATGGAGCCCTATGCAAGCCCTTCACTTCTCTACTGAAAATTGGAGCTTTTCACTGGACCCAAGAAGCCACTACAGCCTTTGAGATCCTCAAAGCAACAATGATAAGTGCTCTTGTATTGGCACTACTAGATTTCACTCTACCCTTCATCCTAGAGACTGATGCAAGTGGGAAAGGGATAGGAGCAGTCTTCATGCAGAAGGGCAGACCCATATCTTACATGAGTATGGCACTTTGTCCCAGAAATCAGTCCCTATCTATTTATGAGTGGAAGTTTCTAGCAGTGCTCATGGCTGTGCAAAAGTGGAGACACTACCTCCAAGGCCATAAGTTTATTATTAAAACTGACCAACAGGCCTTGAAGCATCTCCTAGACTAAAACATCATGAACCCTATCTAGCAAAAGTGGATTACCAAACTATTGGGGCTGAATTATGAGATACAATACAAGAAAGGTAGCTGTAATAAGGCTACAGATGCCTTATCCAGAAAACCAGCTACCCCAGAAGATTGCTGCATTATCACTACTGCAGTACCAGTCTGGATGCAGCAGGTTATGGAAAGCTACACAGATGATGAATGGGTCACTAACATTCTGAACTCTAAACTGCTGGACAGAGGTACCTACCCAGGCTATGAGATTATTGGGGATGTACTCAAGTACAAGCGAAGAATTGTCATTGGAGCTGGAACTAACATCAGACAACAACTGCTTAAAGAAATGCATGATTCTTCCTATGAAGGGCATTCTGGAATCTATGGTACTTATATCAGGTTGAAGAGGTTATTCTATTGGCCTCATATGAAGGGAGATGTAGAGCAGTGGGTGAGCAATTGTAACACTTGCAGTATTAGCAAAGCCTCTGGAGAACCATACCCTGGGTTACTACAACCCTTGCAGATTCCCAATCAGGATTGGACACACATATCATAGGATTTTATTGAAGGATTGCCTATTGTTTTTCATAATAATGCAATCCTAGTGGTAGTGGATCGACTCACAAAATATGGGCACTTTATATCTATTTCTCATCCATACACAGCTCAGTCAATAGCTAGAGTATTCCTGGACACTGTCTACAGATGTCATGGTCAACCGCTAAGTATTGTTACAGACAGGGATAAGATTTTTACAAGCCTATTCTGGAAGGAGCTCTTCAAACTCATGGGAACTACCTTAGATATGGCATCAGCCTACCATCCCAGTCTGATGGCCAAACGGAGAGGGTAAACCAATGTCTTGAAACCTACTTACGGTGCATGGTCCATCAACATCCTAAACATTGGTCTAAATGGCTGCCCCTAGCTGAATTCTGGTATAATACTAACTATCACACCAGTTTGAAAGCTATACCCTTCCAGGCCCTCTATTGTTACCTCCCACCGCAACATTCACTACAGTCATACCTATCTGCTATGAATACTAAGGTCAAAGATATGCTTGCAGACAGGCATCAGTTTATGACAGAGTTGAAGGCCAACCTCCATTCGGCCCAAAACTGAATTATGTAGACACCAAGAGAGTAGAAAGAGAATTTGAGGAAGGATATCTTGTGTAATTAAAGCTTCAGCCCTTCCGACAGCAATCAGTAGCCGTTCGGAAGAACACCAAACTCTCAGCTAAGTACTACGGGCCCTACAGAGTGCTAGAATGTATAGGTAAGGTAGCCTATCGGCTAGAATTACCTGCAGGCTAGAAGATCCACCCAGTCTTCCACGTCTCTTTGTTGAAGAAGGTGTTGAGCAATACCATTACTCCATCGATAGATCTTCCAGCTCATGATGAGAGTGGTCTTTTCCACATCACGCCCTGCTCCTTGCTGGCCAATAGGGTTATACATCGCAGGGGACTAGAAGTGATTCAAAGCCTGGTTCTTCGGAGGAGAAGGAACAGGGGTTAACATCTTAGGAGGATTCTGATATGGTGACTCAAATGGTGGGCAAAATTGATCTTTGCGGACAAGGATCTAAAAAGGAAGACGGTAATGTCGTGAACACGGCGGTGGCCAGTGGTGGTATGAAGGAATCTAGGGTTAAGGTGTGTGTCGGTAGTGAAAAATCAAGTCTTGAAATGGGTTCGAAATTGGGGATTTTGGATCAAGAAGCAACCGAGAAGAAAATGGTTTTCGGGTCGGACCCAGTAATGGGCTGAAAGTAGTGGTCTCAAGTTATGAGTTATTTTTAATTCCTGAAGAGGCCCAGCTGAAGCGGCCCAGTTGTCTTATTTATGTTTTTAGGAAAAGAGCATATGCTTTATGCTTCCGACAGCAATCAGTATATCCATCTATATACCGAATCCTTAAAACAATTTTATTCCATCTTCAGTACTTTTATTACATCTAATATCCCAAAACGCCATCTAATTAGAGGTACTTAATACGAGCACACTAAGTAGGGTACTTAGTGAAATCTTACTACTCGCAATTCATTGCATATGCACGAGCGTTTCCTCTTCCTTTTGCATTTTCTTCTCTTCTCACGTTTCCTCCTCTTTCAATGTTTCCTCTCCTCTCTAGGTTTCCTCCTCTTTTAACGTTCCTTCTCCTTTCTGGGTTTCCTACTCTTTTCGATGTTTCTCATTTTGTTTCTAGGACATTGGGGAGCTTCTTGTCCAGCTTGGTGGCATTGAAAATAAATATTCTTACCATAAAAGCATTCTCTGTTATGGCGTCTCTAGCATTCCGAACAAAGAGGTTTAGTTTCCATAGTTCCACGACCTCTATCATCAGCTCTCCATCTCATTTCACGTCGGGAGTCTCTTCTTCAATATTTTGATCTCATTGCCTTTTTTCAGCTGTGCTTGATTGACTAGGATTGTCGAGATTAAGGCGGGTTGCAACTGCTTGAGCTCACTCAACTATTGCCGAGTAGGTTGCAATGGTTCCTTGAGCTGCTAGAATTCCCCCGATCTCTTATCGTAACCCGTACTCGAAATGACTCATTTTTTTCTCCTTAGTATCCACCAAGTGTGGGGCATATCGAGAAAGTTGCTTGAATTTCCTTTCGTACTCCAGCACAGTCATGTCCCCTTGCTGTAAATTCACCAGCTCCAACTCCTTCTGTTTTCAATATGATTTTGGAAAGAACTTTCCTAAGACTAAGTCCTTGAACGCGGCCCAAGTTAAATTTCAGTGATGTTCTCTTGTCATCACTCGAGCTATGCTTTGCCACCAATGCCCTGCATCCTCAGTCAGTTGAAAAACAACACATGATACATTCTTCACATTCGTACAATCGAGGTGTTTGAAGATTCATTCAAGCTCGAAGATCCACTTCTCAGTGTCAAGCAATCCTTCATTCCCTTTCAGTTTGGGCGGCACCATTTGTCAGAACTGCTTCACCATGGCATTACCTTCATTTCTCGATGAAGGAGCGTTTGGTATGGCTTGCCTCAATGCTTGAGTTAATTATTGGACGAAAGTTAGCCTATGATGGGGAGACCGTCTTGAGTTTTCATCTGACTAAGTTTCCTCACTATTGGCTCATACGTTGCGATGTGTGTTGACCATGCTTCCTATTATCGAGTCCATTAGAAAAAATGAATTAAAACTTGTAAACTAAACATAGATAATCATTTCACTAATAAATCTCATTAAAATAAAACTTAGTCCAAGATAACAAGATAAAGATAAGAATTTATTTCGTTTTCCACATGTCTCATATTAATCATTTCTCGACCTCTTAATAGATTTCACTACTTCATTCAAGTTATCTTTGTTGGAGTCTTGATTCTTAGCTCTCTATCATTTGTCATAAACTAAATCTCGCCAAATTCCTAAAGTATCGGACATAAACGCATTGAACAAATCATCTTCTTCTGGCACGTATTCAATTAGCTCTTCAAGAACCAACTCCACCCAATCTTTAATTTGTGTAGGGACAATGCTGATTATTTTCTCGGTAGCTTGCACATGTTCGTAGCATCCACTTTCTTTCTTTAGTTCTTCCCATTTCATTTGTAGGCTCAGCAAATATTCCTCCACCCCAAAATCGTAATTCCATTTTAGTTGCATGAATTTATTCCGCAGCATATCTTTTCTACTAACGTCATGTCTCGTCATTTGCGATGGACTTTTCCTATTGGCTTGCACATGTCTTCCGGTCCTTACCCTGGGTACTAATTTCCAACCCGACATCTAAATATATAATTCTAATAATCAATTCCGAGGACTTAAAAAACAAATATACATAAACATTTCATAGTTTCATAAACATTGACATAATTTGAACTTTTTTTACCTCTTTTCTCGGCACAATGCAGCAAACGAAATGATGGGTTTTTTTTATAAATCATTTTTATTTGCAAGTCTACAGAAACGTAGACTCGCTCTGATACCAACTGTGACGTCCCAAAATTTCATAAATATAAATATTTTATTTATTCAAACAATAGAGTTTAATACAGCGGAAACAATATTTAAACTAAAATAATATTTAATTAATCTTGACCATCACTTCGTCTCCACGTCATCACCCGAACTTCATTAGCCTGAAAATAAATAGCCTTGGGGTGAGTGCTATCAACTCAGTCGGGTTACTGCATTCATCCAGATTATACATAATATGAATAATAAATACATAGCATATCAAGTATCATTTTCTTGTAGTCCGTAGGCCGAACATGCAACCCGTAGGTTGAGTAGCTTTTCCTGCAGCCCGTCGGCCGAACATGCAACCCGTAGGTTGAGTAAATTTTCCTGCAGCCCATCGGTCAAACATATAATTTCCACATATAAACTGAATAAAATGCATAATAAGGATAAATGAATATTTTGCTCATATATTCTCCGAGAGAATTACCCCACCTTTACTTGAATTTGAAAGTATTAAATATATCCACATGCGCCGCCTAATATAATAATAATAATAATAATAATTAACATTTTAATGATTTAAAAATAACATAATGCTAGACAATTTATATCTCTACATACATATATATATATAAGTATATATATGCATGCCATGCATAATTATAAAACATCTATTTACGTGAATTTGTGTGTGTGTGTGATTAAGTATATATATATATATATATAGTATGCGTATATATGTATGTGTGTGTTGTGCGCATGAACTATATTATATATACATATATGGGAATGCGTGAATATATATATATATATATATTCATATATATACACAATAGGTGTTATGTGTGCGTGACATATATATATATATATATTATAAAATAAGAACCTATCAACTAGTGTGGGGCCGAAATGGAAGAAAAAATATTTAATGGGTATGTTGACCAACTATTATCAAACACTATGGATTCAAATTCTTCCTTCCCCATATCTGATGCTTTGCCAAAAAACCCAGAAGAAAAACAAAGCAACTATCAACAGAGAAAAAAATACCATCAACGAAAAGTAACATAGGAGATTACCTCAAATGAAACCTAAAGATGATAGGGGAATTCGGAAATGGTTAAGATGAGATTATTGTTTAAGTTGTTGTGATTATTGTGAATAAAAACTCTTCTATTTATACTAGTAGGGTAGAGCTCGAAAATGGAAGTTTTGAATCAGGAATCAAACTTGATTGTGGTTGGAGAAATATCAGTGGAACAAAATGGTTGATTAAAGATTCTGATTTAACAAAATTTTTGGTCATTCCTTTGAGTTGATATCCTCTCTCGCATGGAAGGGGGATTTTTAAAATTTAGATTAGCTCCCCAAAAGTGGATATGGGCTAAAAAAAATAATGATATTTCTCTTTTGGGCTTAATAGGATGGGTTCACCAAAATAAATAAATAATAATAATAATAATAATAATAATAATAATAATAATAATAATAATAACAATAATAATAATTAAAAGCTCAAAAGTAATAATAATATAATTTGATCATGCATAATAAAACATATATTAACTATTTGGCGCGACTTATAGGATTTGATAATAATTTAAATCACATTCATGAAATATAATACTTATAAATAAATGTCGTGAAAATTTTAATTTTTTTTTCGGGGCGTTACAAATGCAAACAGTGATTGCAATAACTTTCAATTCATATCATCATATCATCAGAAAAGTATACAAAGACATGTCTTTCCAGTATACAAAACTAACAATATCCCACTTATACTTGAAGCATGTCTTTCAAGCATAGAAGCATGTCTTTCAAGCATAAAAGCTAACTGGCTAACTCTCCAATCTAAACTATCAACTCAAACTGCGCCGCCAGGTCTGCATCACTCTCATTTCCTCCACGTGACCATCAAAGGTCTTAGCCGGTAGGCTCTTCGTGAATGGATCAGCTAAGTTGTCCTCTGATGTAATTTTGACCACCGCCACATCTCCTCTTTTAACGATTTCTCGTATAAGATGGTACTTTCACTTTATGTGTTTACTTGCCTTGTAGGCTCTGGGTTCCTTCGAGTTTACCACTGCACTAGAATTATCACAGTATATCATGATAGTCTTAGGCAACTCAGGAACCACACCCAAGCCCACTAGGAAACCGCGGAGCCAGACAGCCTCTTTTGCAGCCTCAGAGACAGCTACATACTCGGCTTCCATGGTGGAATCAGCAATGCATTTCTACTTTATGCTCTTCCATACGATGGCTTCGCCTCCTAATGTAAACACATAGCCAAAGGTACATTTACTCTGATATTTATCAGATTGAAAATCTGAGTCCGTATAACCTAAAGGCACTAGACTATCAGAGCGAAATACTAACATGTAATCTCGAGTCCTTTTAAGGTACTTGAGAATGTTTTTTACCCTAGTCCAGTGACCTTGTCCAGGGTTAGACTGATATCTTCTTACCATACCAACGGCATAGCATATATCAGGCCTAGTGCATAGCATGGCATACATGAAACTTCCCACAGCCGAAGTATATGGTACTTTCTTCATTTCCTCTATCTCAGACTGCGTTTGGGGACACAAACCTTTCTTGGAATCTTGCATGCCAAACCTAGCTAGTACTGTATCGATATAAGTCGCTTGGGACAGACATAACATCCTTTTCTGGCGATCTCGAATGATCTTGATGCCAAGGACATGTCTGGCTTCACCCAGATCCTTCATATTGAACTGCTCAGACAATCACACCCTAATGTTCAACAACGTCTTCTTACTGTTTCCAATAAGCAAGATGTCTTCAACATAAAGTACAAGGAAAAGCACCATGTTTCCGTCATATTTCTTGTACACACAGCTCTCATCCAGACTTTGCACGAATCTATATGATTGGATAACCTTGTCAAATCGGATATTCCAAGATCTCGATGCCTGCTTAAGTCCATAAATGGATCTCTTAATCTTGCACACCAAGTGCTCTTGGCAATGAATCACTCTGGTTGCTTCATTTGAATGTTTTCTTCAAGACTTCCATTTAGGAAAGCTGTCTTGACATCCATTTGCCAGATCTCATAATCCAAATGAGTGGCAATTGATAATAGAATCCGGATTGACTTAAGCATGGCTACCGGTGAAAAAGTTTTCACATAATCGATCTCTTCTT
Organism: Perilla frutescens; assembly: GCA_026008535.1. Taxonomy (NCBI): domain Eukaryota; kingdom Viridiplantae; phylum Streptophyta; class Magnoliopsida; order Lamiales; family Lamiaceae; genus Perilla; species Perilla frutescens. The sequence goes on from BRKX01000012.1 coordinate 48,713,858, forward strand.
TCTGAGTGTACCCTTTCACCACCAATCTAGCTTTGAAGGTTTCAACCTTCTCGTCAACTCCTCTCTTGTGCTTGTAGACCCACTTAGAGCTAATGGGTTTAACCCCATCAAGTGGTTCTACGAGCTCCCAGACTTGATTGCGATCCTTAGATCCAATCTCAGAATCCATTACAGTTTTCTAAGAATCTGCATCTTTATCTTGAATTGCCTCGTCATAGATCCTGGGACCCAATTCATTTAGTCTCTCTGGGAAATCTGAAGCCTCTCCAGAGCAATGAATCTATCAGGTTGGCGTACGACCCTTCCACTGCGACGAGGCAGTTCCCGTACTTCTATGACATGTTGTGCAGTATCTGGTGGTACCTCTTCTTGTACAACTGGTGTAGGATTCGACCCTTCTCCTCTTAATTCCTCAAGGATGATATGACTCCTTAGTTTGTGGTTTATAACATAGTCTTCTTCTAAGAATCGAGCATTGGTGCTGACAATGATATTCTGATCCTTAGGATTATAAAACAAACCTCCTTTTGTTCATTTAAGATATCTAACGAACAACCTTACATCAGTACGAAGAGCCAGCTTATCAGCTTCCTTATCCAACATGTGTGCTGGGCTAACCCAAATCTGAATATGGTTCAAACTAGGCTTTTGTCCAGTCCATAATTCTGTGGGCGTAGAAGGGACTGATTTTGATGGAACCAAGTTAAGAATATAGGTTGCTGCTTCTAGGGCATATTCCTAGAATGAAATAGGTAACTCAGAATAACTCATCATCGATCTGACCATCTCTAACAGAGTTCTATTTCTTCTCTCCGCCACGTCATTCTGCTATGGCGTTCCTGGCGCAGTCAACTGGGATGTAATCCCATTCTCTGCCATGTAATCCCTAAATTCGCTTGAGAGGTACTCACCACCATGATTAGAACATAGTGACTTGATACTTCTGCCGGTCCATTTCTCCGCTTCCGCCTTAAAATCTTTGAATTTCTCAAAGCATTCAGACTTGCGACGCAACAGGTAGATATATCCATATCTTGAGTAATCATCAATCAGAGTGATGAAATACTCGAACCCTTCTCGAGCCTAAACTGACATAGGGCCGCACAGGTCAGAGTGAATCAAATCTAATAGCCCTTCGGATCTATTTTCTTTTAACTGGAAAGGACGCTTGGTCATCTTACCTTCCAAATAGGATTCACAAAGGAAATGATTCCAGTACCAAAGAAGATAATGGTCCATCATTTACAAGCCTTTGTATCCTCTTAAGGTTGATATGACCTACCCTTAGATGCCAAAGATAGGTTTGATTTAATTCTAAAGGTTATTTTCATTTGTTAGGGTTTATGATCGATGTATTCAACAGTTATCTTTGTGTAGTGTTTTCAATTAATTTAAGAAAGTATAAGTATCCATCCAATGTGCCAGAACAGATAAAATGTTTACCACTGAAGATAACTACTTTGTTATCAAAAGAAATAGAATATCCATCCATAATCAATTTAGAAACTAAAATTAAGTTTGGCCTAAAAGCAGGCACATAAAGACAAAATTTCAAAACCAAAGTTCTATCACTACTGAAAGGTAAAACACATCTCCCACTGCAACAACCGCCACTCTCATAGCATTGCCCATGTAGACGGTGATCTCATTCTCACTCAGCTGTCTTTTTACCAGGAACCCCTGCAAAGACATGCAAACATGATCAGTAGCTCCAGTATCTACTACCCATGACTGGGTAGAACAAGTTGCTAAACATGTTTCTATAACCAGAGTGTGAGATGTACCTCTTTTCTTCTTCTTGTTAGGGCACACCGCCTTCCAGTGACTTGGTTGGCCACACTTGAAGCACTTAGTCTTCGACTTGAACTCCTCAGGAGGAATCTTCACCTTTAGTTTCTTCACCTTAGGCGCCGCATCTGCAGCTTTCTTAGGTGCGTATCTCTTCTTCCTTTTCACACCAGAAGAAGATGCCCCTTTCTCAGCTATGTGGGCTTCAGGGTTGCTCTTTTGGAGAAATTCAGCCACCTGAAGATCTATAAGTAGTTCAGTCAAGCTGACATCCTTCTTGATCATGTTGAAGTTCAGCCTGAACTGATCAAACTTTGAGGACAAGCTATGAAGAAATATGTCGATTTGAGAATCGACGTCCAGCTCTTTACCCAAGGTCTCGATCTCAGCCAGATACACCATCATCGTGAGAACGTGATCCCTAACATGTGTGAAATCAGCCATTCTCACATCCATTAACTTCTTCATTGCCAAATGGCGTGCCGAACGGTTATGAAAATCAAAGAGCTCCTTAAGATTGAACATGATATCATAAGCGGTTTTCATAGGCTGATGCTGATGTTGCAACACATTTGACATGGATGCCAGAATGTAACAGCGCACTATCTCATTAAACTTAACCCACTTATCATATGCAGCCTTTTGGGCTTCATCAGAACCCTCATCTGGCTTCTGAGGACATACCTCTTCAAGTACGAACTTGTGTCCCTCAGCAACTAGAACGAGGTTAAGGTTACGAATCCAATCATTGTAGTTTTCACTGACAAGTTTGTTTTCTTTAAGGATTGAGGACAGATTGGAGAGTGTCATTGATGATATGAAATAACTGAAATTAAAACATGCAGTACAGTCACAAACTTTAGGATAAATAGTATATAATTGAAAACCTTACAAAAATTATATACTTTTCCATCGACACTTTAAAAACGTCTTCTATAAGCCATGATAGTGTGGACGTTTATAAAATTCATTTTTAAATAGGTTATTAAACATTTAACCTGCCTCCAGTTGAGTTTCCTTACAACAAGCAAATTAATAGCTGGATAATAAACACAGTCATGTAATCGTCTAACTGATAAGTCACGATCGTGTGGACGTTTATCAATAAATTACATCTAAGTGTGCACACCATTATCTTTACACCAAGATCACTATTTCGAATTTAACTGCTCCAGATGGAGGAGTCAGTTAGTTCTAATAATGTTCTACAACTATCCTTTTAGGAGATTTAATTTCTAGAGAAATCTGTGATATGACACATCCGATATGGAAGAAGACCGATGTCAGCGCGCATGCCCATCACTTCTCAATTAAATCAGATTTAATAGAGACCATATGAGATTTCTATATACTTTGGTATGAATCTCTCCCACTTAGTTATTTATGCTTGAGGTTTCATTTTATCTCATTAAAGAACGTGCAAACATCACATAAAATGATAAACATACATTGCATACTTCACAACAACATAACAAGCAACAGTAATATTCCAACTATCATGGCTTATATCTCATGTTGATTGATGAGATAAAACAGGAAAGTCAGCTTTGGAACAGGGCTTGGCCCCCGCCCCTCCTCACCGCACCTCACCAAAACCCTAGCTCCAATTAGGGTTTCGGGAGGTGAACTAGTGAACCTTCCTTTCTTGGTGTTGTACTACTTTCCTTCTTTGAGTTGATCTCCGATCTTTATTCAATATAGACTATCTGTTCTAGAAGGAAAAATCTACTATTTCTAGAATAAAAATTACAACTAAAAAACTTGGTCTAACAATTTTATTTCTATTATATTAAAACAACATAAAATAAAATCTAGACCTAATCCCTGGATTTTCTCATGGATTAAAAAAACACGTAGCCAAACCGGCATATGGTCAATCATCCATTCAACATAAACATACATCACATAAATAAATGTAGCCATGATAGTTGGTAAATCTTCAAACAAACACAGTCTACAAATTCAACAATCATATTTATATGATACATATAAAATAATATATGATATTTATGCATGAATTATAAATTTTGAATATTACAATTAATCAAATTAATAAATTCGAAATTATCCACAAGATAAAAATTGAAAATTAAAATAATTATCAACCAATTTAAAACTTGTGTTTTTCGAAAATAATCCCAAAATAAATCTGGAAATTAATTAAAATTATCCACCAAATTTATTTAATATTTTCGAACCACCCTAATTAAATAATACTCCCTCCGTCCCAATAGCAAGGTCCACCTTTTTATTATTTACTCTCTCTATTTTAATAGAAAGTGGACCTTGCAAACGGGATGGAGGGAGTATTTGGCATACATCATGAAGTTCAAACTGTACTAGATAGATGTCAAGAGTGCTTTTCTGAATGGATTCTTGAAGAAAGATGTGTTTGTTGCACAGCCTAAAGGATTTGAAGGTCCACATCATCCAGAGTTTGTGTTCAAACTAAATAAGGCATTATATGGCTTGAAGCAAGCTCTTCAGGCATGGTATGAAAGACTGGCTACATACCTAGTAAGCAAAGGATACAACAGAGGAGGAGAAGACAGAACATTGTTCAATAGAAAGGAAAAATCACAAGTAATTGTGGTTCAAGTATATGTGGATGATATAGTATTTGGATCAGTGTCTGATAAGATGGTCAATGACTTCATCAGAGACATGGAAACTGAATTTGAGATAAGCCTTGTTGGAGATCTAAAATACTTCCTAGGACTTCAGATAAACCAGTTAGAAGAAGGAATATTCATCTCTTAATCCAAGTATGCCAGAAACTTGGTGAAGAAGTTTGAGCTTGAAAATTACAAGCACAAACGAACTCCTATCAGCACTACAGTCAAGAGTGGAAAAGATGATGCAGGAACTGAAGTTGATCAAATTCTCTACAGAAGCATGATTGGAAGTCTCATGTACCTCACTGCAAGCAGACCTGATATAGCATACAGTGTGAGAGTGTGTGCCAGATATCAGTCATGTCCTAAGAAGAGTCACATGAAGGCTGTTAAGAATATCATCAAGTACATCAATGGAACTGATGATTATGGTTTGTGGTATACTTCAGATACAAATGCAAGTATTACTGCATACTGTGATGTTGATTGGGTTAGATCTCCAGATAATAGAAAAAGCACTTCAGGTGCTTGTTTCTTTTTAGGAAATAATGTTGTTTCCTGGTTCAGTAAGAAGCAGAACTGCATATCTCTATCAACAACAGAAGCAGAATACATTGCAGCAGGAAGCAACTCTACTCAGATCATCTAGATGATGCAGATGATGAAAGACTATGAAGTTAGTCATGATACTCCTATTCTATACTGTGATAATATAAGTCCTATCAACATCTCAAAGAATCTAGTGCAACATTCGAGGACCAAACATATAGATATCAGACATCAGTTCATCAGAGAGCTGGTTGAAGAAGAAGTGTTAAAAATTGAACACATGAAGATAGAAGATCAACTAGCTGATTTGTTCACTAAGGGATTGGATGCAACTCGATTTGAGAAACTCAGAGCATCCCTTGGGGTGTGCTTGGTTCAGTAAAACCAAGAAAAAGGGTATGCGTGTGTCTATTTCACATTCAGCGGGAAAGAACCATTCCTGCACAAAGGGTCTAAACATTCCCATAACATGTTCTTCAGGATGTACATGATCAATATTCAAAATCTAGTGTACATCTTTGTTAACGGCTAGTTCTGACGAGCTATCATCATATCTGATTTTTCGGGATTTTCATCTGGTTTCTTAGTCTAATGAAAACCTAAGCCTATTCTATGAACGGAATACTCTTTTATAAATATGTTTAGCCGTTTAGAGAGAACGTTCACTTTTCAAATTTCTGAAATCAAAAACCCTTCTCTCTCAATAAATCCTCTGAGTTTTCTGAGTTTCCTCCATTATTTGCCATTGTTTTTCCTGTTGATCATTCCCATCAATCACCCATATATTATCAATAGCTCTGAAATGAAAACTTGTCCATCCCAAGAAAGTCGTGAAACCCAGAATGAGGTATGGAAAGGTTACATATTCCAAACCACAAGATCAGTTCTATGAAGAAGATGAGATTGACAGGTAGGTTCGAGGTGAATCAACATACAAGAAGCCTGTTCAGAGGACATTTCGCGATGAGTCTTCAAGCAAAGATACAGAAGAATTAATTGAAACATTCCATGAAGATGAAGAGGAAGAAGATATGGAGATAAACAAGTAAGAAATTACTTCTTCTATGAAGAAAACAAAGACCTAAAGTCTTTTAATCCAAGATCTTTTGAAGGAATACGATGTCAACAGAAAGAAGGTAAGAACAGAGGGAATTGCAATCAAGAAAACCAAGAAGACTACAACCCCTACATCAAAGAAGATTGTCACAGCACCTGCTGCCCAAGCCCTTCAGAAAGAAAAGGGATCTATTGTTGATGATCAAGTTAAGCCTTCAGATGTGCCTGAACATATTGAGGAACATGTTACAGAGAAGAGCACTACAGAAACATCTACTCCAGTGAACGTTGTGCTGAAGTCGTCTGTTCAACCTTCTACTACAGAAGGTGATGATGAAGATAGAGAAGATGATATTCCATTAAGTCTAAAGATAAAAGCCATAGCAACCACACTTGCAAATGGAAAGAAGAAGGTCATTCACAGACCTTTAGTTGCTGATCCAACAGAGAAAGCAGCTGTTCAGAGTTCATCCTCTGAATCTGTTGAGAAGACTCATGTTCCAGAACAGGAGAAGTTGCTTGCATCTACTCAATATGATCTATTTGCCAGATCATTTGTCAAGAAAAAAATCCCATAAAGAAGGCCTCTACTATTGTGGTACAGTTAGTGCACAGAACTCCTGTGACTCGAAGCCGAGCTTCCACCACTCCACCATCCACTGTTGTGTCTATAAAGAAAAGGAAAGTTGTTGAAACAACTGGTCCTTCCAAGAAAGCCAAGAAGGCCAAGAAAGCTATCCAGCCAGAAGATGTTTACTCACAGTCAAGTGAACATGAGTCTGAAGCTCTCAAATAGATTGTTCGTGTTTCAGGTACTTCAAGTCAATCTATCTTTCATTCTTCAAACCATGCTGATTTGTGGGAGAGAGTGAAGCAGAGGTCTATGATCTCTGAAAAGAAGGTAGACAAGGATACACTGTTGGCTACTGGTGTGTATACCTTGTTGGAGGAAGCTGGTCTTTTAGGAACCGTACAAAAGGTGCAAGAGTTTGTTCCTAAGGTTGTGTCTGAGTTCTACTATAATCTAACCAAAGAGATTGATGATCCGGAGTCTGAAAATTTTCAGAAAGTTTTTGTTAGAGGATAGATGCTGCAATTTTCTCCAGACCTCATTGATGAATTTCTCAGATGTGCGTCTGATGGGGAGTACAAAGAGATCGATGACTGGGGGATGGTTGCTGAGAAACTGACCCAGGGCATCTGCAACAAATGGCCATCGCATCTGCAGACTATTCCAACTTCTAAGCTGATTCACAAGTATGGTGCTCTGTTCAGAATTCTGATCCATAACTGGTTACCCACGAAGCACAGAGCAGCAGTGACTCAAACTCAACGGAAGTTTATGTATCACCTCAGAACTGAGAAGCAGTTCAATTATGGTGAGTTTGTGTTCAACAAGATCATCAGCAGTACTGAATCCACACTAGTCAAGGGACCTCTATGCTATTCTTCACTGATCTACAGCATAATCAAGCAACAAAAGAAGAATGTCTCTTCTAAGAAGGATAAAGTTGTTCTTCCCAACAAGCCTCTTGTGATCAAGGTTGCTCCTAAGATAGGAGATCCTCACCTTCACCTCCAATTCAAGCAGTACCTGTCATCCATAAAAAAAAATGGATGATATTGTTGAAGAATCCTCACCTAAGAGTGTTGTGCTGAAGTTTCGAGAGAGAAGCTTGGAGTTTCATGCTCGACTGATATCTGAGCATACTTCTGAGAAGATGAAGATTCAAACAATGATTGCTGCTCTTTCATCAGGAGAAGATTTTACCTCCCCAGTAGCAGATGTTCCTGAGAATGTTCATAACTTGATAAGCTTGCAAGTACTTCCGAAGCTGCTGCTTAGAAGAAGTCTACTCCAGTATCAAAGCAAGGGAAAGCACAGACTATAACATAAGAGAAGGAAGCTGAAGCTATCTAAGAAGAGACTGTAGAAGAGGTTCATAAAGAAGAGCAGGAGGCTGCTGAAGAAGAAGTTGATAAGGAAGAGGAAGTTGAGACCGAAGAAGAGGATGATGAAGAGACAAAAAATGAAGATGAAGGAGAAGGTTCTGAAGCAGAAGGAGGATCTGAACAAGATGCTTCTGATCAAGACCCTGACAAATTCGAGTAGTTGCTGGTTATTACTCATTTGCCTTTCTCGGTGGCAAATAGGGGGAATAATGCAATATAAGTTTTTTAAGTTTTTTTAATATCTGTTTTCTATTCTACTTATCTTGCATCATGTTTTATAAGGTATTTTGTTTTTGTTTTAATAGCTTGTAATAGCTATTTTGTTATGGAACAGATTGTTTTTCTTCCATATATGATTCATATCTGCTAAAAAATTGAAACTGCTATCAAAAGATAAAAATAAATATAGCAGAGCAGGTATAAGCTGATAAGAAAGTGAAACACAGCTGAATCATATGATGTTCTTCACAACATCCAAGTATGTTTTTAAGTACATGATTCTACAGTTCAAGGGATGTGTTCTTTTAAAACATAGAGCTTATTTGCAACCAGATAAAACAAAGGGGGAGATTGTTAGTGCCATCTGCACTAAAGTGTTCAGGATTGTCATTATCTGATTAGATATTATGGCAATTTCAAAAGAACACAAAAGGTTTTTGTTATTCATGTTCGACTAACATGTTCTGGACATTTTTGTGAATATTCCGCTGCCAATCTGATTAAAGATCAAGTTATGTGCTTAATGATGTTCAGAGACATGATCATGTACATGGTTGTCCAGAAAGTTTACAAGAGACGTGCCATGCTAGATTCAAGGAGTTGAAGCTGCAGATTCAAGATGGACATTTCAGAATAGAAGATGGCTTGTTTATGATGAAGATCAAGAAAGAAAGAAGGAGTTCTATTCAAGGAAGACATCTAAACTAGGAAAGTCCTATTTATTTAAGGAAATTGTTTCCTTGTCAAATTCTAGTCAAATTAGGACTTCTGAATACCTTGTTTAGGCTATAACGATTTCTTATAAATAGCCTGGGATTCAGACTAGTTTAGTGGACACGAATTTTTACGAATACACTAAAGGGCTGAGAGTTAAAAGACTTCACATTCGAAGTATATAGTATTCGGGTAAACTAGGTTTGATCGGTTAGATCATTATGTTTCTAGTCTGTGTTTGAAACTCATTTTCATACACACTTAGAGGAGTCGCAGGAGATATTTTCTGTGGGAACTAGAGGGATTATAAGTTGTGAGGGGAGCTCACAATTCAGTTTAGTGAAAGAGGTTGAATCGGGTAGAAAAAGGGTCGAGTGACGGGAGTCTTCGTGTAATAACCTTTGTAACCATTCAACGGAGTAGTAAACTGTTTCTCACGGACTTGATAAGTCCTCCTGATATAGATCAATTGATCAAACAGGGTTACCAACCTCGTGTTCTTTATTTGCTTAAGTTTTTACATTCTGACCTTATATGTTCACAATAATGTTCAAGTACATGATGATGAACTTGACCACACAATTTATGTAACTTCATAGAAGAAGGGTCACAACAGCTGAAGCTATGCCACGAATCAAATTCGTGAAGACAGCTAGGCCAGAGAAGCCTGCTGAAAGAACTGGATCTACATCGAGAAGTAAAAGACCAAACTGCTCTGACGAGAGTAGTGAAGATAATCCAGTTCGCCCCATCAAGAAGAGAAAATTGACTGAGATTTAGTCTATCAGTTTAGCAACTGATGTCATCAGTTCAGGGATGAATCAGTTCTAGGGGCCAAGAAGAAGACATGACAAGAACTGATCAATCAGTTGCCACATCATCAGTTCACCAAAAGTTATCAGTTGGACTGTATCCCAACTGACAAAGGATAAGTTTTAAATTGATTATTCTTTAAGCGTATTCTTGATAAAAATTATTTCCGTTGTGATTCCTTTTTCACACTCCAACGGGCATAATTTTCAAATGGGAGATCTCTCAAAGATAGCTAGCATTAATGTTACTGAGCAGAATCAACCACTAAAGTGGAAAGTGAGTTGATCGCTTGAGATATATAAATAGCAAAATCTTGCACCAAATATTTGCTATTTATGGCAACTACCCCATTTTCAAATGAATGAAATCTCAACCGTTGATCTAAAGTTAAGCTAAACTTATAAATGAATGAGATGTTCATCACATTTAAGCCAGCTGAGCATTAGTCAAATCCATCAACTGATCAACTGAGGAGTACTCGAGTGCAAACTCCTGTACATGCATGCAAAGCTTCTTTTAAATTCTAAGGGGACACTGATCAAAGATCAAACATCTATCTCCTAACTCTCCTTGCATTGATTTGCATCTCTCTCTCTCTCTGTCTCTAATCCATTTAATCTCTCTAAAGTACTCTCTTTCTTGCAGAATGGAACTGCTCGCACAATACATCAATCTAGCTAGACTTGCTCTTAACCTCAAAGGGGACAAGTTTATTGAACTAGATTATATGATGAAGAGACTCAAAGCTGATGAGTTTCATCGTTTGATCTCTACAGCGGAGGGAACTGAAATTTTTCAATTTCTCACACAAGGTCCACATTTTGGACATTGCTTTCCGGAGTTAGTTGCCAAGTTCTACATCTACTCACAAGTTGCAGAAAATGGTAACATCATCTCTTCAGTCAAAGGGTATCCGATCGTGATCCCTAAGGAAACAATGATGAAGACACTCCATCTACTAGGAGCAGGTTCTCAGGCAGGCTCAATAGTCATGCCTAATCAACGAGAATTGTGGAGTCAATGGATGAAACCAGGAGTTGAGCATAATGATTACTCACACAGACTGAAAGATAGTCTTCGGCCGGAGTTCATCCAACTCCAAGATATAGTCATCCATGCCTGAGAGGAAATCTGGACTATACTCACTTCAGTGCTGAGCATGCTCATCTGATGGCACACTCTCCAAGATTATGGATTCAATGATCCACAGAATCCAGTATGGAGTACCAGTCGCAGCTCCACTGCCCTTTGTAGAGCCATCCAATTCATCTTCCATGCCGATAGAGTTCAATCACCCACCTCCAACTGAAGAACTCTTTCCGAGTTTGGCCATGATGACAATTGAACCACAGATTCAGTCTCCACTGCCAGATCCACGGTAGTTCATGCCAACCGAAAAGGCATCCAACTGGCTACCCTCACCACCAAGAGAACAGCCATACCCATCTCCATTTGAAGGTAACTTAGCTACTACATTTAGCTTGTTACCAAATGTTCTCATTCCATCTTTTCATATACATATGCCCACCCTTTTGGATGATGCCAAAAAGTGAGAAGGGAATGAGCAAATTGAAAAAGATGCTGGAATAAATTTTCTGAGTCTCTAGGATGAGATTCAAAGAGAACCCTCGCAGTTTCAGGGAGAAGTACAGCCTCAGGGAGAAGTATTGAGGTCTATAGAAACTGCTCGAGAAGAGAGGCATCAGCCTCAGGGGGAAGTCTGGGGAGCTATCTGGAGAAGAGCTGCCAGAGATGAGAGGCATCAGCCTCAAGGGGAAGTTTGGGGTGATGTTTAGAGGAATGCTAGTATTAGAGAAAAAAGAGAGTCTAGCAACTGGTGGAATAGATGAAGGATGAGATGAATACCAGCTGAAGAAGCGCAACAACTAAAGAGCTAGAAACTGAAGAAAAAGAAGAAAAAGAAAATCGAACTGTTGTAGGTTGAAAGAGATCTAATTAGTTCATATAATCAGTTTCTTAGCTATAAGAAAGTTTTCTTGCTTGATTGTGTTTTACACAAATCAAAACTTCTTAATCAGTTCTTCAATCATTGCTCAATTTTGCTATGTTTTAGACATCATCAAAAAGGGGGAAATTGTTAGGAAAAACTATCAAGGGTTTTCCTGACTGAGGTTTTGATGAGATGTCAAAATATATCAAAATATGCAAAGAGCCATAAAAAAACTAAACATTAATCAAGCAGAAAACTAAAAATGATCATATAAAAAGAATCGAGCTATTAAAGCCTGAAAATGATCAATCCATGAGAGGAAAGAAAAGAAAAGAAAAGAAAAGAAAAGAGAGAAAAGAAAAAAAGAAAAGAAAAAAAAGGAGAGAAATCAGCCAAGAGCCGAGAAAAGAAAAGAGAGAGAAAAGAACATAGAGAAAAGAAAAGGAAAAAATCTAGCCACAAGAGCTGTTGAATAGAGAGAGACTATAGCTTGCTAGATTAGTTAGCAAGATAAACTAAAAGTTGCAGGTACTATCAAGTTTGGAGTACCAAAGGCCATCAGTCTACAGTCATGAACTAAAGAAGGCACCGATTCAGAAGTGCCCATTTCCAGCTGAAGCTACCAGTTTAAGGCACCGGCCCAGAAGTACCCAAGTTCCAGCTGGGGAGAAGTTCCAGTTGAAGACAGTCCCAGCTGAAGAAAATTACCAGCTGCAGAAAAGACCAAGCCCGAGCGGAAGAATATACCAGCTCAAGAAAATTCCAGCTGAAGAAGAATACCAGCTGAAGAGCAGATCAAGTCAGAACTAAAGGACATACCAGTTCAAAACAAATTCCGGCTGAAGGAAATACCAGCTAAAGAATGCACCAGTTCGAGTTGAAGAACATGCCAACTCAAAGGAATTCCAGCTGAAGAAGAATGCCAGCTGAAGGGTATATCAATCCAAGGTCCGAGCTGAAAGAAATACCAGCTCAAGAACTCCCAGCTGAAGAAGTATCAGTTTGTAGGATACCAGCTGAAGACGCATCAGTTCTGAAGTCCAACTGAAGAAGCGCCAGCCCCTGAACTGAAAACCAGTCCAAGGAAGTTCTAGCTGAAGGGACACCAGTCCAGAATACCAGCTGAAGAATACTGGTTCAAACTGCCAGCTGAAGCAAGCCAAATTGGAGCTCAGAAAGCATCAAGCCAGAGTCCAGAACTTCATGCTGAAGACGATCTAAACTGGATCTTTCCAAAATACCAAGGATGCGCAGAACTTACAGACAAGAAACTGAAGATTCCAACTGACAGACAAAGCCCATAATTGAAGATCAAGAGAGAAGCCGCAACTGAAATTCAAATTTCAGAAAATCCAACAAGAACATCTTAAAGTTAATGCAACCGGGATCTTTGATCAAAAGCTTGTCAGAAGCATAAAGGCTACTCAATGACTCTCTTTAAATGAAAGCCCCTCAACGGCTTTATCATTTATGATCACACAATGATCATCAACGGTCACCAGCCACTCATCTATAAAAGATGAGCAACCCAGAAGATGACCGTGACTTTTGACTCTTGAAGAGAACTTTTGCTCAGAATTTGTACATAGACCTTCAGCGAAGACGTTCGCCAAAGCTCTAAAGTCTCATGCTTAAACTCAGCAAAAGCAAAAGTCCAACTGAGAAGAGAAGGAGCCAGATCGCTCATCAAGCTAGCTGTTGAAGAATTCCAGCCATAGTAACTCTCTCAGTTCTGTTCTATAAAGATCAACTACCCAGCTCAAGGTGAAGACGCGCAAAGGAGCACATCAGTTGATACCAGTTTCAAGATTGTCTTCTTGAAGATCGAAAGAGATCTAAAACCTTGTAAAGACCACAATAACACCTAAAGTCTCAGCGAGTAGTTAAGATCGGTAAATGTGAGTCGTCGCCCTGAAACCAGCTGAGAAGGCTACTTGCGTTGGTTCGTCACTTCCGGGACAACAACAGTTGGAAAGGAATCCGTGACTTGTAAAGTCACCGACAACCAGGTCCAACACCTGTCTTCACTATGTAACTGTAATAAAAGAACTTTACACTTGCATAGTGAATTGCCCTTCTGCGGAAAGAAGAAAGGACGTAGAAGTTGAGCTTCGAACCTCTATAAAACTGCTTGTGTGCTCTACTCTACTTTTCAGTTACAGTTGCATGTTTTAAACTGCACACCTCTAGCACACACAACACTCCGAGCTAGCTGATCATCTCAACTGATCTCCTAACAGCACGGATAACTTAGCGAGTCAAAACGAGCCCTGAATATTTCACAATTATTGTTAAGTTTTTGGATCAGTTTATTTAGCCCCCTCTAAATTGATTCTGACTCACCCCGGGACCAACATTGATCCAGGAGGAGATTCGGATTTAAGGACAAATCCCTTTCAAGAGAAGGGGAATGATACGATCCATGATGGGATGGTGCAAGTTCCGGTCCAAGAGGCCCATTGAAAGAGTTGGACCCATTGTTCTATTTTAAATAAGAGACTTATTTTATTTATTTATTATTTTCAGATTTAATAGGTTATATTTTAGGGTTTTTATTTGTTTCCTTGTAAGATTGATTTCCCTAGTAGATTTGTTTCTTTTTCAGATTTGTTTCATTTTTCTTCTAGTTTTATGTTTAGGAAACTTATTCTCTACCATCCCTATATAAAGGGGGCATGGGGAATGAAATTAAGGACCTTGATTAATATATTTTGTGAGTTTTGTCTTTAGAGATTTTATCTGAATTTCACGAGAAATGTCGTGAGTTTAAACCTAGACTTATCAAGCAGATTCATCACCTCTGTTTGTGGCGTCATCACTTTTATTCTGAGGTTCTTGTTTCAAATCATAGTAAGGTTGTGGATTTCATATATCTATAGTTCGTCTGCGTTGTGAGATTTGGGTCGAAGAATTCTATCCTTTTATCCCGTTGTAACTTGATACTCTTGGGGTATATTCCCGTCGTCACCGACCTGCTGGTGAGGATCGCATCATGGCATATTCATATATATAGGTTGTAACCTTCGGGTTACCAGGCTGTGGCCTTTGGGTCACCAGGTTGTGATCTTTTGATAACCAGGGAGTCATTGCTGGGTAACCCCCTCGCATACTCAGTGGGATACTTGAGGTAACCTTTCTCTTATCCTAAGGCATATCTCATGGTGCAGTAGAGATCAGGTTTGAGCCAGAAAGGGCCCAAAAGAAGTAAAATATTTTGTAGATATGGGAGGGGCTTTCGTGTTTTGCTTCCCATATGCTGCCAGTTATTGTTGGATATTTCTAAAGTTTTTCAGAGTTTTCTTATAAAACCCCACTAAGTGCATTAGTACTCACGCCCTCTTTTTCAAATATTTTCAGGTTGGGATGCAGAGATCGATGGTGGATGTGAAGTGGATTGGCTACTGATATCATGTTTAATTACTACAGTATTATTCCCACTATGTTTCTTGCTACTCTAATGACTTATGGTAATTTGTTGATATGATTCCACTTCTCTGATTCTGAACATTGTTGACTTCTTAGTTAGCATGCCTCATATGCTTAACTATATAATTATTCTAATGGGAGGAAGCCTCGTCTTTTATTATGCCTACTTTATCATTCATTTTGGCCTATGGAAGGGCTGCATTTGTTCAACATGTTGGTATCTGTTTATTTGCTTTCATATGGCCTATGAAAGGGCTTATTGAATTGTTACAACTTCCATTCTTCTCTTATAAGCCGTTTATAAACATGGATTTGCTCTAGTTACAGAGGTTATGTTGTCTAATTTTTCAGAGGGCATATCCTATCTTTGGCCTACTCAATTATTGATTGTATTATAAATATTAATCCTATTTGGATTAACACCCCGTCCCCTCAATTATTCTATTTCGGGATCAGGCTGCTACACTAGTTCCCACAAGAAATCTCTTCCGAGACTTATCTAAAAGTGTGTATGAAATAACTTCAAACATAAACTAGACACACAATGATCACAAGGATCAAACCTAGTCTACTCGAATACTATATGCTTCAAACTTGAAGTCTTTTAGACTCTCTAGCTCTTGTGTATTTGTAAAACCTCTCTCACTCTAACTAGTCTGTTTCTCAAGCTATTTATAAACACAAGATATAGTCTAAACAAGGTAATCAGATTGTCCTAATTTGAATTAAACTCAACAAGGAAACTTTCCGAGTTTAATTCGGACATCACCTAGTTAGAAGTCTTCTTTGAATAGAACTCGCCTCTTTCCTTCTTGATCTTCATCTTGAACAAGGCATCTTCTATTCTGAAATGTTCATCTTGAAAAGGCAGCTTCAACTCCTTGAAATCATCTTGACACGTCTCTTAGAAACTCTCTGGACAACCATGTACATGGTCATGTTCACATGCTCAAGTACATTCTTCGATCATCAATCAGATTAGCAACGGAATGTTCATATCATAATGTCCAGAACATGGTCTTCAAACTTGAAAAACCAAAACCTTTATGTTCTTTGAATTGCCATAAAGATCATGACAATCTAAAACACTTAGTGCATAAAGATGACACTAACAAACTGTAACATTAAAAAATATCACTCAAAATTCAAAAAGCTTCAATTGTATCCCTAAAAAATATCAACTGTTTTGATAATTTTTTGGTCAACAGTCAACACACGTTGACCATCTGATGTGCATCGGGTGCACAGGAGAATTGGTATGATCACAATGGTTCATGTAATTAATAGAAAATTCTACTAACATGGAAAATTGAAAAAAAAGTATAGAGTCCAAATAAAAAAACTGATTCATTGAATCTTTTTGGTAACTTGTTCAATTAATTTTTGGCATCAACTCGTTATTAACTCCATACGTAGCGCAGACAATTTTTGATATGATACGATGGCATGATACGAATAGGCACATAATTAACGAATTAATTTTTTATCTTGTTCATGTCCTTATTGTGTCAATATGATAATGACACGAAATTATCATGTTCATGTAACCCGTTAATATTATATATATATATACATGTATATATAAATATATTAATTTAACATATTTGTTTAACCGAAAATTTTAGTCAAAACTCATTTATTTAATTTAAAATTTGTTTATTTTAATAAAATTTTTAATTTCATATGTATTATTAGTTATTTTATATGTGGTCGCTATCATATTAGTGTTCTTATAAAAATTATATTTTTCATATATGTGTTCATGTATAGTAGAGTTTTAATCAATTATGTTTGTGTTTGGACTTTTCATATCGTTATGGTATCAACACAGCTCAACACCGACTAATTGTGAGTAGAGGTGGTAACGGTTCCGGAATCGCCGATTATTTTTAGAACCGGAATCGCACCGTGTAATACCGGTTATGAGACGGTTCCGAAACTGAAAACCGATGGTTCCACAGTTCTAAACGGTTAGAACTGTGCAAAATAGCATGGTTCGTGCTTGATATAGCACGGGCCGTGCTCTTCTCTCGACCTCGTGCACTTGTGGGGTGTGTGCTATGTATTTTTTTTTTAAGTGTGATTAGAATGATAAATATTACTACCAAAATAATGAGATTTCTTAAAGTGTGATTAGAATGATAAATTGGTGCAATGGTAATCTAATCTATCATATCCTTTTATAAGATAAGTCTAACCATTATCTTTCATTCAAAATCAATGTGGGACAATAACAAAAAAGTCACAAACCAAATGTTTGTGTGTTTTTTTTGTCCCACATCGATTTTATATCAAAGACAATGGTTAGACTTAGCTTATAAAAGATGATATTAGACATTTCACCACTATTGCAACCATTTCTTTTATTAAGATCTTTTAGTGAATTTCCTATTTGTTTTGAAATTCCTAATTTGTGAGTTTCTCTTTTTTACTCAATTATGGATATACAATCTAAAATATATAAATAAATTATTTATAAAATTTATTTACTTAACAATAGATGAATTGAGGAAAGGTATATATCTATATGTGGCTACTATATATGTAAATGGATTGTATTATATTAATATTTTTCTATATATTTATATTTTATTAAACATTTTTAGATTTAATTGATAATATATATATATATATATATATATATAAACAAGTAAATTCTAAGCAAATTAATGAAACATATTACCTATAAAAATAAAGGCGTGAATTAAAATGCATTCTACCATAATTTTTTTTATTTACTAATTCACTTCAAATTGGTAGGCAAAACTTGAGTATTATAAGGATTAATGGTTTATCAAAGTATCACACCATTAATTGATTTTATTAGATTTATTAATTATATCTAATTACCATATACAAATAGTTTAATTATCCATTGTTTTTTATATAAAATAAATGTGGGAGTGAGATATTTGGTTTGAGACATTGTTTTTTTTTTTGTTCCACATTGATTGCATATAAAAGACAATGATTATACTTATCTTATAAAATGATGTTAGATATTTGATTAGCATTCTATCAAATACTCCTACTATCTCTTTAAGGAAATCTCATGTTATTTTAGTATTTACAAGTTTAACATTGTAAAATTTAAAAAAAAAAAAGTTAGACGGTTCACGGTTCTAATCGCCGGTTAGAACCGTCGATTCACGGTTCCAATTTTCTGGAACCGGAACCGAACCGTGAAAAGATGGTTCCGGTTACGATTTGGAACCGTGCCTCACGGTTCCGGTTCCGGTTTTAACCGCCTTTTGCCACCTCTAATTGTGAGTCCTATCCTTACAACATAGAATGTACCGGGTTCAGGTCAATTTACCGTTAAATCGTCTTTATAAAAAGGGAATTTCTATTTGCACTACTGATTTACTCTGTGTATTTCAATTACTCAATGCACTACAGATTTTACTATTTGCATCACATACTATTACATTAATACCCTTCACTCCAAAAATATTTATTTTATTTGAAAAAAAAACAAAAATGAATGTGTTCAGAAACATTATTTTGAATACGTTCGCTTTGTTCGAGAATATTAATACGAACGACTCCAATACTTAGAAAAAAAAGTTGGTTCGAAACTAAAGTTTGAACAACTCTAATTTGTTTGAAAACTAAATTTTGAACAACCCTCATTTGTTTGAAAACTAAATTTTGAATGACACTTAGAAAATTTCGGGGTGCAAGAGTGTTAGAAAATATTTTCGAACGAACTATATTCGAAAATTGAAGTTCGTACCACCCTAATATGTTCGAAAACTTAAATTCAAAAGCCCTAAACTCCGTTTTTCTCCAAGTGTGGTTTGAAAAATGGAGTTCAAACCACTTCAAAATGTTCGAAATTTCTAGTTCGAACAAATAGCGATCCGAAAAAAAAAACCACTACAACACGTTCTAAAGTCGATTATTTTCAATTAATACACTCATACTAGCATCTAATACTTCTAATAAACTATTAAAAGTTGATGAATACTTCGATTAATTTGTTTTCTTTTTGAATTTTTTAGTTTTGAATTTATAATGTATTGGGTGATTTTAGTGGTATGGACAAATAATAAAAGAATATTGAAGTAACATTACAATTTTTTTTTCTTTATTCTTTTATAATGCAAATAGTAAAATTAGTAGTGTAAATAGTCGTCACTCGTGATAAATTGGTTCAGAGCAGAATTTTGTTAGAAAAATACCAACTTTGATTTGTGACGAGCCCTAATAAAAAAAAGGCAAAAACCCTTCACTGCTTCAAATAATCGCAGAGATCGGCACAGCAAAGCCCATTACTGCAAGGAATTTCAATCTGTTGCATAAATAGCAAGGGGAGAAGAATTGGGAAATGAGCATACAAACGGCGCCGTATCACCAGCCAGCGACGCTGGAAGAAGTTCGCACTCTCTGGATAGGGGATTTGCCATACTGGGCTGACGAGAACTATCTGCGCGCCTGGTTTTCCCACACTGGCGAGGTATCTTCCTATGCCTTTTCACACACACACACAAACACACATATGCAGGCCTATTTACATTTTTCTTTTTGTGGCGCTTCTTAATATTTTGCTCTATTTTGTTGCTGGGTGGTATATATATGTGTGTGTGTGCTGATTATGATTTTTTTGTTTTGTTTTTGGTAATGGACTCATAACCAGTTTGAATGCTATGCTGCAAAACTTTCCAGTTTGATTTTTTTTTTTTTTTTTTTATAGGATTCTTGAAAATCCCTTTTAGATTTTATCAGAAGCCAATTGTGTTTATTCTGCCGTTTTTGCAAACCCTTTACTGGGACATTGTATCTTTTTTTCTTTCTACTTTCTGAATGCTTAATCGCCTTTTTACAATTTCATCTTAGCTTAGCTGAGTTCAATTTTATTTAATCTGGACATTTTAGGGTTTATTGTTATTGGCTTGTTATAAGTTTATGGTTCAAGAATATCATATCTGTTATTACTTCGCACCTTGAAGATACTTTCTTTACTGTTTTTTATTCTCTCTCTAGGAGATAAAAATTATGTTGATTTTCTATGATTTGTTGAACACTTGAGCTCAAATTTGTCAGCAGGTCCTTTCAATTAAAGTAATTCGCAACAAAATCACAGGTCAGCCTGAGGGTTATGGGTTTGTAGAATTCACATCACATCAAGTTGCAGAAAGCATCCTGCAGTCCTATAATGGAACCCAAATTCCTGGGACTGAACTAACTTTCAGGTTGAATTGGGCATCTTCTGGGATAGGGGAAAGACGTTCTGATGGAGGTCCGGAACACTCCATCTTTGTTGGGGATTTAGCACCAGATGTTACTGATTATCTGTTGCAGGAGACTTTCCGAGTTAGTTATCCATCAGTTAGAGGGGCCAAGGTTGTCACAGATCCTAATACTGGGCGCTCCAAGGGATATGGGTTCGTTAAGTTTGCTGATGAAACGGAAAGGAATCGCGCAATGGTTGAAATGAATGGTCTTTATTGCTCGACTAGGCCCATGAGAATTAGTGCAGCAGCACCAAAGAAAACAGCCACTGGCATCCAGCAGCAATATGCTGCAACTAAAGGTGAATTCATTTTCTTCTGATTAGGCATGGTTGTAACTGCCTGCTTTTGACTTGGTTATTTCTTATGGGTCCTGGTAGCTTATAGCTAGTGGTGAACTTTAATTCATGTCAGTAGTCTATCTCTCATTTTTGTTTTGGATAGGTGGGGTAGTTATTAGAATAATATGGATCTTTTGTCCTACTCTCTTAGTGTAATTTTGACATTAATTGTCTTGTTCTGTGGAGTGTGCATATGGATTGCCGCACTCAAAGAGACAGTTTTACAGTTCCCTTCAAATTATCTGCAATTTGCTTCTAACAAAATGCCCTCACACTCTATAGCCTTAGTTTTAGTTGAACTAAGGCTAACAAAAGTGACTTCTGTGCTGATTTTGTAAAAGATTGCCCCATGTTTGTGAGTTTGTTATTCAGTACTTCATTTGTGCTCTTAGAAGACCCTTTTCCTCCCCATTGCAGCAATATATCCATCTTCAATTTACACTACTCCTGTGCATACAGTTCCAGTGGATAACGATGTAAACAACACTACTGTAAGTCTACCTCTAAGCTCTAAATATTTGTGGCTACTAATACACTTTTTGATCTCATTTTCTGAAGAATTTACAGGTTTTTATTGGTAATCTGGACCCCAATGTTACTGAAGATGAACTCAGGCAAATATTCTTGCAGTTTGGGGAAATTGTTTATGTCAAAATTCCTGCAGCCAAGGGATGTGGTTTTGTTCAGTTTGCCATAAGGTAAGTTTTGGCAGGACTCTCATCTCCTGTAAAGTTATGAGAAATAAGTGAAGAGCAAGCTTCTCTTCAATCTCTAATTGCTCTGTAGTGTTGGCAGGTCTAAATCAGACCTCATTGATTTAATTGTCTGATGGCAAAGAGCCTTGATTTCAGTTTGG
The DNA here is from genome assembly GCA_026008535.1 of Perilla frutescens. NCBI lineage: Eukaryota > Viridiplantae > Streptophyta > Magnoliopsida > Lamiales > Lamiaceae > Perilla > Perilla frutescens. Next base: position 48,735,373 of record BRKX01000012.1, read on the forward strand.
ACACTGTCTTGCCCTTCAAATTGTTTGCACTTCTTTCCCCACATGAACCTTATGCTCCCTAGCTGTTTACTTTGACAGGACATCAGCTGAAGAATCCATCCAGAGGATGCAGGGGACTGTGATCGGTCAACAGGTTGTCCGACTTTCTTGGGGAAGGAGTCCAATGGCAAAACAGGTTATCTAGCTTAGACCATTCAGTTTATGTTATTTCTGATATATTGATTAATCATTAGGGCAAGTTGAGCATGATTTTCATTGTTATTTATGCAGCAATACTTAATTTCACATAAACGACACACGAAAGCACACAAACAAAATGAGTACAAGACAAACATATTTTTCGGTTATACTTGACTATCTCTGTGCACTGTAGGATGCTATCGGCGCATGGGGTCAGGCTGATCCAAATCAATTGAGTGCTTATTATACATATGGACAAGGCTATGATGCCTACGCATACGGGGCCACACAGGATCCTTCAGCATATGCATATGGTGCATATGCTGGTTACGCACAGTACCCTCATCAGGTGATCATCAACTTGTTTTACGTTCTTCTGCGATGCCTAGCTAATGGTACATATATGTGATTGTAGGATGAATCCCCTCTCATACTTATAATGCTAGAGTATCTTCCCGTGCGATGAACGTATGAAATATAATTAACTTTATTTATTAGAAATTATAATAAAAACAATTATATAATTATTATAACAAAAAAGTGATAAATGCTATGAATTATCGTATTATTCATTTTTTGGGTTAGTTATAGCATACATTTATGATTTATCATTAATGGTCATTGAGATTCAGCTCAACAAAAAAAAATGTAAAACAAAAATAATGATTTAAGCCTTATTTTGAAAATTTAATTTTGGTTGTAATTACGACGAAAATGCATAAGCTGCTCCATTTCTACACAATGCAATTTTCAAAGAAATCATGTGAAGCTTTTGATAAAGTGATTTATAATTAATAATAAAATATTACTTAGCGGATTGAACTTAATAATAAAAAATTAGTTTCCAAAATTAGAAATGACTTTAGTCGGGAAAACTATTTTTGACAACGATTTTGTTATTAATAGATAAAGATATGGTTTCTATTAAAAATATCAATACAAATATCTTTACCTAGGCTGGAAGAAATGTGACTAGAAACTCATACTTCTACTAGTTTGTTAATGGAACTGTGGAACTCATTCACCATTGTCTTTCAATTATCTATTCTCTTGAAAATCCAAAGGTGCAAAATCAACTATTGTGTATGAAAACTTTCATGCTTCAGAAGCTTTTGTCTTGTTCAATCACATTTAGTTTTTCATTATAATGTTCAGCTTTATGTTTATGGTCCTTGGGATATTGAATCCAACAGTTTGTTGAATACGTATTCAAAAGGAAATTAAGCCTTCAAAAGGCCCTGTAGGGTGGACTATATGAAAAAGACTATGCTTCATATAAATAAATGTAATGAAATAATGCTTTTGGTTAGTCAATATATTTTTGCCAGCGTAGCATCTCCTGCTAAATTTGTAAAATAAATGTTACTAATCCTTCTATTTGTTTAAACTGAAGCGGCTGGAGTAGTAAGTAGCCTTCAGTGTTTTCTTTAGTGAGGCTTGCATGCTCATGGACTTCATATAGCACATATCCATATCTCAGAACTTTCTAGATTTCCTTTGAACTCCTTTTCTTTCCTCAATCCACAAGAAAATAAATCTCAAAAAGTAATTTTACTTGAACTATCAACAAGCACAACTGTTTGATATAATTGTTCCAACAAATGACGTCCACTACATACCTTAATAGAAAAAATTAGATTGGAAGAATGTTGCACTGCGTTATTATTGGATTTACATTTGGTATTAATATTATGTAATTAGTATTTCTCTTCGTATGCAGACCGAAGGAGCTCCGGACATGACCGCCTTATCAGGAGTTGTTCAATCTATGGAACAGACAGATGAGCTTGATGATCCTTTGTCTACACCTGATGTTGACAAGTAATCTTCACCCTGTGATTTAGTTAAATATTATATTTCATTTTTGGATGGCTTTCGTGATCATTCATCATTGAATGCAACCAAATGTGTACTTCAGGTTAAATGGTGCCTACCTTTCTGTTCATGGAAGAGCTATCTTGGGAAGGCCTTTGTGGCAGACCACCTCTCCACTGCCACAGCAAATCTAGAAGCTGTGCTTCACATGAAAGTTATATGCTGCATTCTAAATATCCTGCTCTGAGACTCTGTACAGCATTGCAGTCATCTTTAGTTACAAAATGCAAGTTATCGCTTTATTTGAGGCGTCAAAATCGTTCATCGGTTAGGTCCAACTGATGGCAAGCGATTGATTTTGTTAGTTTTATTAAATCAATGAGATGGAAAGTTGCTCTATTTCTCTAGGCATCTGGAATGTTGGACTTGAATAGATGTTTCTACGGCTGTAGTGAAACATTTTTTTTTCTAGGCATCTGGAATGTTGGACTTGAATAGATGTTTCTACGGCTGTAGTGAAACATTTTGTTCAAAGGAAATTTTTAGTTCTAGCCATTTGTGAGGCATTCTAAAATTATCGCCCTTATATGTGGTTTAGTCTACTGTGCACTGAGTGCAAATGCACTTTGACTTAATCTGCTGACACGTGTCCTTTATAATTATAATTAAAAATACGGTGGTATTATCAATCATATACGATTTTACTGTGAATTTATACCCTCCCACCTATTGTGGCACTTATTTATTGAATTAGATGTGCCGTTACCTTTCTTGTAAATTGTTATTTGAATAGTGATGTCCGGGGAACTGGTAATTGAACAGTGGATCAGTCTTAGTAATTTTATTAATATTGATCACATTATTTGGTATTATTTATTTATGTGTAGAAAAATAATATATTAGAACTAATTTCAAACATAAATTAATAATTTGGATCTCCATATTATCTGTACGTATAATAAAAATAATTTATTAATTTATAGGTACAGAATTGGAAAATAAGTTTTTAAAAAAAAATTAATACATTTTACAATAAAAAGAGAAACAAACTTTTTTCTTATATATTTTTTGTATCGGACGGAAGCGTTGATTGTTATTTAAATGGGCGATTAGTAAACATTTGCTTTATTTTATTTTATTGGCAAATCATTTTTCTTGTTACAAATATAATTATGACAATAAAAAAATAGTGGCATATATTAAAACTATTGATTTATTATATGTTTAAGAATATAATCAAGATCGAAGTCATTAGTATATGAAATAAAATAAATGTACATTAACTTGCTATGCATTTTTTTATTGATAAATTATTCTATTGTTACAAAATTTAAAAACATATTGTTATGCAATTGTTGACCAATATTAAAATGATTATGTTTTTATATGTGTCATAAAATAATAATTCCGTTGATTTATTTTGTTTCGTTACTTTTCCATTAAAATAAAAAATGAAAATTATTTTACCGATAAATTATTTTTTTGGAACAAGATTCTCAATTACGCTCCAAAGACTCAAACATATCTCAAGCAAAAGCACCCAACATTTTCAATAATAGCTAATAATTATTGACATTTTTGGTTTCAACTTTAAATCTTTTTGATGGTTTTGGTTTCAAATGATATGTTTCGACTTTTTTATCACAAAATTTAATGGCCAGTAAGTATTCGGTTAGTTTTGAGACCAAAAACGTAGAAACATATCGTTTGCGATAAAAAAATGTCGCAACCTTTAAACTTTGAACTAAAAAAGTCACAATTGGGACTAAAAGTTTTTTGGTCCTATTCTAATAAGACTAAAAGTGAAATTAATTCTATCGTTCTACATAAAAGCATCTGACATTGGAACAAAAATGCCAACATTAGGTTGTAAATGAGTAATATACCCATGAGATACCCATGAGATACTAGGATCTTGACTAGATAAAAATTTATTTTTGCTCATTTACTAAAACTTATAAAAGGTCAAAGTCAAGCTTGTTTCCAAATAATTACTCAACTCGTTAAATGAATTACCTTTAAAAATATTAACTTCATAATACTTATATTTTTATATTCAAATTAGTGATAAGTATATAAAAGACTCTAATTAAATTTATATATTATAAGAAAATAAGGAATTTTAGTAAGAGACTAAAGTAAAAAAAAATACTCTTAAACTACGGCTCAATAAAACACACTAAAACTGAGGTTGAAATTTTCTGTTACACTATTTCGTGTTTCACTCCGTGTTTCATCATTAAATTTATGATTTTAATAATATTTATTATAAAATAAAAATTAATTATAACATAAATAACCATAATCAACATTTATCAACAAAAAAATGAATTAAAAAATTATAAAACATAATTTTGAAAAAAATTAACCATAATAATGAATTATTAATTGAAAATAGAAAATTAAATATTAAAAAATAATTATAAACCCTAATTGGGTGGTGTGAATCCTAAAAATAATCACAAAATTAAATTAAATCACATAAAAATAAAATTGAAGAAAAAGAGTACAAGAAAAACTCGTAATTTGAAAATATAACACGAACTGTAACATAGAGAGTGTAACAGGAAATTCCATGTGCTAAAAATGTGGCTCAATCTAACATGCTTCTTAAACTATTTTAACTAGTGCAAATAAACACTTCCATTAAAATTTATTTTTTTCATTAGTAATTAATGTTCATTAATTGTGCAAAACTCTTACAACATAATTTCGAGTGATTAGGGTGATAAATGATAATATTGTGTAATGTAGTAAAGTTGGAAAGCTCTCATCATGAGTTTTTCGATTTCATCAATTGAATGTCAAATGATGGAGTAATTAGAGAAAGAAAATCGGAGGTGAATGTTTGTATTTGTGACTTAATTGAAAATTCTGACGATGATTCAACGTCGAATACCGAAACTCAATGAGGAGTCTGAAAGTCTAAAGTGCATCCTATATAACCATTGTCTCAATTTGTTTGACTAACAACTACAGACAATACAATTTAGCCTCAAATTGTACCGCCAAAATCTACAGGTTCAATTAATAGTAATTATTAATGAAAAAAAAAAATTGATGGAAGAGGTTGACTAAGCTATTTAAAATATCGAGTCATACTTTAAAATATAGCAATTAATAGTAATTATTAATATCGAGTCATACTTTAAAATATCGCAATTAATAGTAATTATTAATATTGCAATTAATAGTAATTATTAATATCTCAATAGCAGCTATTTAAAATATCGCAATTAATAGTAATTATTAATAAACCGAGTCATACTTTAAATGTCTAACTGTTATTGAGTTAATACCTTAAGGCCATGTTTGGTAGCCTAAATAAAGGCATATTAGTAAAGGTATCCAGCAAGAACCGTGTGTTTGGTAGCCATTGTTTGTTCACGCGAGGCCCGGTCCTAACGTGAGGCCTGTGGTGTAATTTACTGATTCGGCTGGACAATGTATCTGACGCCCTCCCTCGATTACAGTTTCTAGACAAGGTATCCAACGCCCCCCTCAGTCTACCAAATAAAACAATGTACCAAACAGAAATGTGAAGCAATCTAGTATATTTATCTTAATAACCAAACACACAATTAAAATAGCTAATACACAATTATCTTTCAAAGCAATCCAGATTTTATTAATGTGCGTATATCCGAACCAGTATACCAAACATTGCCTAAGTGTGTTTTGGTACAATTGTATCTTATCCCTTTTAGTAAATAGCGTATTTTTGGTCAACAAAATAATTGATGTGATTCCGTCATGCTCAAGAACATGAAAGAATATCAAAGTACGCAGACTCAAAAACAGAATACACAATGACTATGTAAGGGTTCACAATAATACCGAGACTCGATATAAGACACAAAATAGCGGAACACTTGAACTGAAAAGACTTAAAATATGGCTGCACTAGACTCAATTAATTAGACTCGAATTTGACTAGACAAAAAGAACACTTACGGTATATGTGCTTGTTAAGGCCTGAATAGCACGTATAGGCGAAATTGACTCGAACGGCTTCGAACTTGTGTAGAACTCGATCTGAACGTGTGGGAATATTGTAGGAGGCGTACGACTTGTGGTTGATGGGTGTTGGTGATGATGGACGTGGCTGGTCTGTTGTAGATGAATTGCAACTCGATAAATTCCTATAGTCTCGAACGTATTATGAAAAACGTACCTCAAAGTTCTTCAATTAGCGAGTTCACCCTAATCCCTCGAGTGAATTAGAACATTTCCTTGATATAAGACTCAAAGTTGCTTGCTTTAAGAATGGTGTTTTTGAACTAAAACAATAAAAGTGTTTGGTTGATCAACAGAAGATCATTAGACAATTGAGAAAATAACTCTTTATTTCATGAAACGTCTAAATAATAATGTACAATGGATCCCCTATTTATAATGCTAAGGGGGACGAAATTTGAAACTAAAAAGACCTAAAAATTTGATTCAAAGAGAATTCTAACTAGACTAGGAAATTGCCTAAACTATAGAATTCTATTCAAGGTAGGAAATTACCTTAATTAAAATTCTAGTCAACCTAAACTAAATAGGAACGAAAATATCATACTAAAATAAATAAAATCTGATCTAATAATGTCTCTAATTAAATAAAAATCATAGGTTAAAAATCGTGTCCCATAATTAAATTAAGGGAACCGATTTTTAATCAACTGTTCCGGAAAACTGCTTAGGCATGATCATGCCTAACTTGTAATTCACTTCTGTCCCAACATCCAAGACTTGATCTTTTATTGTGACACTATGGATGAATGGAACACCTTCTTCAACTTCTCTTCATGAATTATTCTTCAAATCTTGATCTCCAATCTTTAATTTTGAACATGACAATCTTGGGATCTTTTAATGGTAGCTTTGGAAAAGCCGAATTGATGCTTGTCATGGATTTATCATTCCCCTCCTCTTGAAAAGAATTCGTCCTCTAATTCGAAAAGCCTGTATCGAAAACGAACATGAACTGATCATCAATCTCTTTTGGTGGCTCATCAATATCATGTATCACATCTTTGGCAACCTGTAAAATAATGACATTAAAAAGTACATGGTTGACAAAAAATGTTTGAAATCAGCGGCTTCTCCATGCTAGGTTGATCGAGCTCCTTTTTATCTTCAACAACTTTCAAGTTGATCTCGCTCTCCACCTCTTCTTCTTCTTCTCCAACGCTTTCACAAGTGGCAAAGGCTAACAATTCTTCAATAGGTGCATCAACTGCAATGGGTACCTCCGAAATAGTGAATATCTCAGTTGGCACCTCGATATTGATCTCCACTTTTTCTTCCTTGACTTCGGCGACCTTGATGTCGATCGAGATAGTAGAAGGCACTGGCATGGGCTGACTTGGCCATGTAGGTGGTGTTGGTGTAGCACTGGACGGCCGAATTATTGGGGTAGGCCATGCAGGTACAGGTGTTGTAGGCTCGGGCCTATGATTGAGCTGTGGTGCAAAACATCCCAAGCGTCTCTCAACTTGTTTAGCATATTGCACCATCTCTTCCAACTCCTCGTAGTGATATACTGCTACCTTTTCTCGGATTGCCCTTCGTAGTCCAGCTAGAAATCTCTTCATTGTATTTTCTAGATACTCATCTACATCAGCTCGTCTTATGACTTTAATCATTTGGTTGTAGTACTCATCTACACTATGGCCTCCTTGCCTAAGCTTATGTAGCTTTTCCTCCAAGTTCCATTGGTAGTGGTCTGGTAGGGGTGTGCATTCGGTCCGGACCGAACCGAAATTCTAAAACCGAAATGAACCGAAGTCAGAAAAAATAAAATCGAACTGAAACCGAAGTTGGACACGAACCGAGCTGAACCGAAACCGAAATTGTCGGTTCGGTTTCGGTCGGTTTTGACGAAACCGAACTTGTTTTTCCAGATTTTATTTCACGCCAAAATTGATTTTTTCAACTTTGATTTTTTACCAATAGAGTGTAAAATCACAAATAATTCATATTGATTAACCATTAATAGTCCTGCTACTACAGTTGTTGAGCAAGCAAGTATTCTCCAAATTCAACAATTCAATACACGTCCACACACACAAATCTATACATGTCTATACTGCTAAAAATTCAATAATTCACTAAAAGCTTCACTATGCTAAGCAAATTGTAATTTTCCATGTATACGAGTATACAATAGCAATTATTAAAGTAGCAAGAAGAAGAAGAAGAAGAAGAAAATGGGAGAGCCTCTGCTTCTGTGCGATGGTCGACGAAGCTGTTGCTGCACTTTGTTGGAGGTTGGAGAACATCAAAGCGACGCGGTGCTGACAAACACTTGTTCGACGAGAGGGACTGTTCAAGCCGCCGCGAGAGGCGACGAGAGTGATGAGATTTAGAATTAGGTTTGTAGAATTGAGTGTGTTGATTTGTGTAATGTGTGAGAAAGGCAGCTGCACTCAATTAACACTACAAGAATTTTGCTCATACACCACTGTCTATTTACCACGGTTTTAATAATAAACCGTGGTGATTTAGCTAATAACCACGGTTTTCCTAAAAACCGTAGTGTATGAGCGCATCTTACCTGAAAAAGTACCACGGTTGTAAATGCTTTGGTAGTGTATATACGTGAATACACGACTGGTACTCTATAACCATGGTAAGTATACTTTTAAAAAAAATATCGGGTGAATTCAAAAATTGAAATCCCTAAGTGAACACCCGCTGCTACTCGCTCTCAACCTCTCACACCCACCGACCGCGGTTTCTCCCTCAGCTAGTCATCGTCGTCACCATCCAGGTCTCCGTCTAGGTCTCCATCACTATCGTTGTCTAATGTTGAGATTCGCATCTCTCGTGCCCCTTTGCTGCTGTTTCACACCCAATTTTCTCGAAACTTTCGATTAACTTTTCTTCCCAGATTACCCAGAAGAGCAAATCTTTAAGCGAGACATTGTATATTTTTCGATAGGTAATTTTCTTGCCCGTTCAAGCCCTCTTTGGCATTCTAGGGTTCAGTTCCATCAGTTCAAGACTTAATTTTCTTGATTTCTGTGTGTTTGTATGTTGGCTGGGAATTGCTTGGAAATAGTAATGGTTTGACACTATGGATTTTAACCTTCTCCAATTTTTTTTGAAGAGATTGTTCACTTCATGTTTTGCAATTCTTGTTTGCTGTAATTGGTTTGTTCTTTTTTGAAAAACTCCGGTGCAAGAAGTTACGTGAACGAGATTGTGTGTTTGCGACTTTAGCAATCGGTATCTGAATTCAGTTTCTTGTTTTCTGTTTGTGTTTCTTATTTTTTTGGTTAATTGTTTCCATATGGGTTTTTGACGTCTAGGGTAATTCAGATTTAATTAATCGATGATTTTGTGTTTTGAACGATAATGGATTTTGCTCTATGCCGAACTAAAAAAGGGTAAGCTGAGAGATTGGTTAGGTTGAAAAGATAAATTTTGTAAGGTTTTTTCCCAACATTCATCTTTCAGTGAAGTTTGTGATATAAAAAAAAAGCTTGTGAAACAATCATAGTTAAGGGGCATAGATAAATTTCTCTCAGTATGAGTTCTGTTTCAATACTTCAACTTTATTATTTTGTATTTGGTTAGCTAAAACGATCTCTAAAGGAAGATAGAGATATATCTTTTAAGTTTATCACCAATGCCTTTAATTGAGGTTGACAACTAAAAGGTTTGTTGCTGAATCCAGTTTATGGGAGACTGTTGACTCGTTGCTGCATAGTTATGTATGCAAAGGGAAGATACTATGAACCCCTTTTTTGCTGAAAAGCATATCATCCATAATTAACTTCAAAGCTTTCTCAATTGTCTTTAAAGCGGAATGTTGATCCATGACCTGTAGTCACTGTATAGTTATCTATTACTGAGGGTCAAAACACCTAGGAAGACTACAATGATCATGTAACTTCTTGTTTAGGATCTTTGTAAGATGTTGGGGAGAAGTGGCAATACTAATATATTCCTATTACCAACTTTCTATATCTTTGTTCTATTTTGCAATGGAGGCTCTTATATCATGTTCAAGAAAATTGAGACAGATGAAAAAAGTTGACATAAACTTGTAGTTTGGTAGAGAAGATATTGGATTAACTGATGTATTAATAGTACGCTTGAACATTATTTGTCAACAATTTGAAAGTTTACATGTTATTTATCATTTTATTAATTATTCATTAATTAATATGTAATGATAAACTTTCTTTGTAGTTCAAAGAATAAACTATTTATATATACATGAGAAATATATGGTTACTAGATGAGTTTATCATTTGTAATTTTAAAACTAAATTTAGCACTTATGAAATAATATTCAACATGTGATAATTTTAAAACTAAATTTAGTTAAAGGCACCCATCCTGTACATTTAGTTTATTTAGTATGATTTTAATTAGAGAAATTTGCAGGCAAGATCTTGCAAATATTGTCAGGCATAGAGGATATAAATTTATTAGACAGCTCCTAGAAACCTCATCTAAAACAAACTTTACCGAATCGAATATAGACACAGGTCAGACTGGGAATCCTGAGATGCTTGGTGATGTTTGCAAAGATTTGAATTTTTAAATCTTTGCTTGATGGGTTTGGTTTGGTTCGTCTGTCCTTAGATAGGTATATCTTTTTGTTCCTTTGCTTGAAGAAGTATTTTCTGGGATATGCACTTATGCTTTTCATGTATATTTTCTTTACAGATTTGTCTTTGACATATTTAAAATAGAAGAACGACCAGAGAGTAAACAACTAATTAGAAAAATCCCTCTTTTAATTCCTAAGGTCAAATTACTTATTTACCAATAACGTAATTATCAAGATTCAGCATACAGACTCACACGGTTGGGAGCATGATTCAAGTTGCCACAACAGATAAATGGCAAAGAATGTGGGTTTTTTGTTCTCTACTACATAAATCAATTCCTAGATAGTGCTCCTGATAAATTTAGCTTTTCGACAGGCTGCCCACACATTGTAAGTGCTCTTATTACTTCATATAATTGTCTCTCTAAAGAAACTCTAAGGTTCAAGGTCTCATGCAAGGTCACTTTCTGCTTTCTGTGATGTATAGATGAAAGCTAGATGACTGGTTTACTTCTGCAGATGAAGGATCATCCACTTGTTCCAGCCTTTCAAACGAACACCAATTACTCCCACATCGCGTCTTAAGTGGAATGCCACTGGAGAAATCATGCAAAGATTATGTTGATTGGCCAACCAGAAATCTGAGGTTGAGAAGGAACAATAATGCAGATTTCATATGTCTTCTTGCATTTAGTTGTTTTGCTGAGCTACTCTAAATGTGCATTTTATAAACAGGGCTAATGGGTAAAATTTTGTCTTTTTCCTTTTCTCTTCTTTTAATGTAGAAATAGCATCCAGATTGTTGCAGTGCTTCTGTAAATCCAAAGTAGAAAAAGTTGCAAGATATTTAGCAAGCTTATTCTGGTAAAAAAAATAAAATTCTTTCTATTTTGATAGCTAGATGATGCTTTGGATTAAGTTGTTCTTACCTCTTTGGGTTGTGCTGCCATTGAATTTTTCCCCTTCATGTAGCTACTGGGTTCACTAAGGATTTTTCTGTTGATATTTGGCAGATTTCATCAAGATGCCATTAGAGAGAGCTGGAGGAATGATTAATTTGATAGATATCTATTACCTATTCAATTGAGCTTGAGGCATAGATGAGACTTAGTTTACTTTTCTTTTCACGGCTTATAGTAGTTTAGTTTGAAGCTTATTATTAAGATATCAAGATTATCCGGCAGATCATTTGCTGAATATATAATTTGGCTGCTTATTATTTTTTCAGAGTTGATCTCTCCTGATGATCTACTGTAAGCATGTTCTCTCTGGGAAAAGTTTGATGTGTGCATATCTTTTAATTTTGAACTTATTTATCTTTTTAGTTTCTGCAACAATGAAAATATAATCAATAGATATGTTATAGAAATTTGGTGCTCTAAACCTCTTGCAAACAACTCTGATAATTATAATGTTATTGTTTCTTTAATTTGAACAGTCCGGTTATGCTTCGGAAATTTGATAGTGGTGTTATGGTGATCCAGAGTAAAACTTACAGTGACTGAAGAGGTTATTTTTCTTTGAGATGATGAATTTGGATTTTTCTTCTTCTCATCCTATCATCTCGTAAGTCAATTTATAGTTTCTTCGTACCTCATTATGTTGAAGTTTTTATTTGTCATTGTCTTTATCTGAGAACACAGTCGATACATAGAGAGCAGAAAAATTAATGCGACACTAACCTTGACAACTTAACATTAATTGTTGGTCCTCTGGAACTTAAAAAAAAATTGTCTTAAAATTTATGATACATCTATGCATATATGTGTCTTATGTTGGCATAGTTAGATGTTCTTATCTTACATGAGGTTGGCTTTTGTTTCAATCTAACAGTTAGGTTTTATTCGCAAGACACGTCCTCTTTCTTTTCTTATTTCATTATCTATATGTGCTCAACATTTTCACAGTTTTCATTGATATTTTACTAGTAACTTGTAAATAGTTTGAAGTTCAAACTCTTATTTTGAAGTCATCTTTCAATAATCCTTCTTTTTTTCTCCTTTTTGTCGTAGAGTTAAAGATCACAGTAAATATAGCACATGGATTAGGGCAGTTCTATCCAGGTCAGTCCTCATCTCTACAGTGTTTTGTGGATAGCTTTCTATGGTTACTGATATATTTTGGAATTGAGCAACTTGTGCTTGAAAATTATTCATCATGAAAAGTTCTTCTTTGCGAAGATTTAGCTGATGGCTGCACAATTTAATTAAATTTGATCTTACTTCTTTTTATTTCAAGATATATTTATGCCTATTTATAATATATAACATGTACTCTATTTTTTTAATGATAATAGTTCAAAAGAGAGAAGTATTTGCAAAAGGATATCGATGAAGTTCGTGTAGAGTGGGTGAATTGCGTGCTTGAGTATATATAAGATCGTGAAAGGTAATTTTCAGTTTATTAATCATTAGATCATTTTTTATATTTTAGCTCGAAGAGACTAAGTTAATCACCTATTATATATATGATCAATTGATTTTTTTAGATCTCAGCACGAGAAGACTTCGATCTACAAGTATGATTCAAGACTTTCACAATAAGATTAAATTGTAATAGAGTTTTGGATTGATGGATATTGTGGTAGTTTTTAACAAATGACCGGAGCTAGTTTTGACAAATTAAATATTATATTATGGACATGTATTTTGATGATGTATGGTATTTTGAATGATATTTTATATTTTTTGACGATTATCAATTATAATATGTTTTTAATTTGGGATTAATACAGGATAAAAATAATTTAAAAAACAGGGCAGAAAAATAATAATGACCACGATTTAAAAAAAAAATCGTGGTAAATTTACCACGGTTTTAAAAAAATCGTGGTTAACTTACCACAGTTAAAATCTAACCGTGGTAAATTTACCACGGTTATACTTAAACCGTGGTAATTTTACCACGGTTTTTTAAGAAAATCGTGGTAATTTTACCACGGTTTTAATAAATCCGTGGTAAATTTACCACGGTTATATTTAAATCGTGGTAAAATTACCACGGTTTTTTGTAACCGTCGTAAATTTACCACGGTTTTTCATAAATTTACCACGGTTTTTTTGAAAACCGTGGTAAAATTACCACGGTTATTAACCATGGTGTATGCCATCATCGTAAATTAACCACCATTTTTTTAAAACCGTGGTAAAATTACCACGGTTATTACCCGTGGTATATGAGCGATTTTCTTGTAGTGTAATAAAAAAAATATGAAAATATTTCATATGGCAGATGGGCTCATTGGGCTGGGCTACTATATATTATAAGAACATCGGTTCGCTTCGGTTATATTCGGTATTTTGAAGCTAAAACCGAAACCGAACCGATGAACAATCGGTCCTCAATTATAAAACTGAAACCGAACCGATGCTACCGATTATCAAATCGAACCGAATCGAACTCGACGGTTCGGTTCGGTTTTTCGGGTGCGATTCGGTTTTGCTCAGCCCTATGGTCTGGAATGAAGCATTTCTGCATCTCATCTTTCAGCTCTCGCCACGAATCGATGGATAGAAGGCGGTTTCGGCGGTATCGATTTTGCTGGAATCCCCACCATGTTGCTGCGTAGCCTTTAAACTCTAAAGATGCAAGCTGCACCTTTTTCGTCTCTGGAAAATCATAGCACTCAAAAATAGTGTCTACTTTCCGTTCTTGATGAGGACATCCATGGCAATGAGGACAAGGAAGAGCTGCAATTCAAAGGACCCGTCACGAGACTACGAGCTAAGAAGTTGCAAGATTATTTGCAAGCCACAATTCACAAGAAGCTTTTAGAAGAAGACGGCGTGCAAGGAAGCTTGAAGATGATGACCTTATTGAAGTTGGAAGATGGAGATCAAGACATGGAGAACATTGCATGAAGATGTGCACGTGTGCATATGTGCGTGTTCAAGAGTTCATGGCCGAGAGTGAAGAGAAGTTAAAGTTTCGGCCCTTAGTTATTTTAATTAAGGGGTTATTTTATTTTAGACTATAGTATTTATTTTATTTAATTAGACTATAGTCTAGATCAGATTTTATTTAATTAATTAGATGTAATTTTCGGTCATTATTAGTCCAAGTCATAGGTTTGACTAGAATTTTAATTAAGGGAAGAAACTACCTTAAATAGAATTCTAGTTTAGGAATTTTCCTAGTCCAATTGGAGATCTATTTGGACTCCATATTTTCGGCCCTATCCCCTTTATTTTCGATCCTCTATATCTTATAAATAGAGGATCCATGCTACATTCTTACTTTAGACTTTATTTGATTAATTAAGCTTTGCTTCAATATTGTCTCATCCCCATTAAATCTTTGTGAGTTTAGATATTAAATTCATACTCTTAGAACTAGCAATTCTAGGTTTTACAAAGGGAATTCATCGTCCACGTTCGAGGGATCGCCGGAGACTCGCTATCGAAGAGCAACTTAAAGAATTTGGCCTTGCGTACATTCGAGATTCAAGGCAACTTTCGGGTTGTGATTCATCCCAACACCACCACCGCCGATCAGCCATCCTTGCCGTCCATCATCATCACCGTCGTCCATCTCAAGCCTTCCACAAGATCGTGATCAAGTTCTTCATCGTATCATTCAAACCATAAGTGCAATACAACTCTATCATACCCTATCTACTCTAGCCCTTCTAAACCTATTCATCAACATCGAAACACCTTCATCTTTACCTTCATCTTAGTCGTCCAAAACAGCCCTTTTCCTTTGGAATTGTGTCGAATTTTGTGTGTCATAGTCTAGGTATTTTATTTAGTTTTAGTCGTCTAGTTTGTTTCGTTATTTTCTGCATATTTCCAATTCGTTGTTTGCGTCGTAGAAGTCACAAAATCTTACGTGTGTCGATGTGTGTTCGTTCCTTAAATCCCGGGTCACATCAGTTCCCAATCAATGTATGCATCGGGTTCGTGTAGACCTTCAAATTCGGGGATGATCGTTTTGCTGGATGACTTAGGGGTATGGTCGTACCTCATAGTACCTGCATAAGTAAACAAACGTGAAGAAATAAAGGACCTCACAATCCTCACTTTTCTCTCATTTGTTTCCACTCTTTTCTTTTTTCACTCGTGTATCACTCAAAGTGTATGTGGACTAGGCAGAAAATTCGACTCGTTGATGTATATGGGACGAATTTGGGTGGCTTGGGTGTGTATATGGAAGGTAGAAAAGGATTGGGATGGAAAAAAACAAGATAAGAAAATAAAAAGAATAGATATGGTAGTATCTATTTGGATGTGTTTCACCTAGATAGACACAATCTAAATAGCCTAAAATATCTACTATAGAAGGAAAAAGCCTAAAACAACTAATAAAGAACAAGGAAAATGAATTAAACAAAGCAGATTTTTTTTTCACATTTTTTTTACTACATATCAGCTTGTTCTCAACCTAATCAAGAACAATGAACACTCCCAAACACAAGAACACGACTAGATTAGCAAGATCAAATCAGTTTTTTTTTTCGAATTCTTTTTTTCAGAACCTTTTTTTTTTGCTGTGATACCACTCTAACTCAACTAGAATAGCAACAATAGAACACTAGAAAGATATTCATGGACTGAACTCAAAGAAAAAAAATGAATCTAATTTTTTTTAAACTGTTCTATTTTTTTTAACAGTCTTTTTTTTTAATCGGCGCCTCTTTTCTCTTTTTTTTTAACCGATGACTTTTTTTTTCTTTTTTTTTAATGAATATGTAGATTACACAATTGGATAAACAACGAACAAAATGGACAAAAATTAAATAAAAGACACGACCCGATATTGAACCACGAACAGCTATTGCCGTCGTGCTCTGATACCACATGGTGTGGTTCCGTCATGCTCAAGAAAATGAAAGAATATAAAAGTACACAGACTCAAGAACGGAACACACGACGACTATGTAAGGGTTCAAAATAATACCGGGACTCGATATAAGACACAAAGTAGCGAAAGACTTGAACTGAAAAGACTTGAAATATGGTTGGACTAGACTCGAATTTGACTAGACAAAAAGAACACTTATGGTATATGTGCTAATTAAGGCTTGAATAGCACGTATAGGAGAAATTGACTCGAACGGCTTCGAACTTGCGTAGAACTCGATCTGAACATGTGGGAATATTGTAGGAGGCGTACGACTTGCGGTTGATGGGTGTTGGTGATGATGGACATGGCTGGTGTGTTGTAGATGAATCGCAACCTAATAAATCCCCCGTAGTCTCGAACGTACTGTGAAAAACATACCTCAAAGTTCTTCTTCGATTAGCGAGTTCACCCTAATCCTTCGAGTGAATTAGAACATTCCCTTGATATAAGACTCAAAGTTGCTAGCTTTAAGAATGGTGTTTTTGAACTAAAACAACAAAAGTGTTTGGTTGATCAACAGAAGATCATGAGACAATTGAGAAAGTAACTCTTTATTTTATGCAACGTCTAAATAATAATGTACAATGGATTCCCTATTTATAATGCTAAGAGGGACGAAATTTGAAGCTAAAAAGACCTAAAAATCTGATCCAAAGAGAATTCTAACTAGACTAGAAAATTGCCTAAACTAGAATTCTATCCAAGGTAGGAAATTACCTTAATTAAAATTCTAGTCAACCTAAACTAAATAGGAACGAAAATATCATAACAAAATAAATAAAATCTGATCTAATAATGTCTCTAATTAAATAAAAACCATAGGTTAAAAATCGTGTCCCATAATTAAATTAAGGGAGCCGATTTTTAATCAACTATTCTGGAAAACTGCTTAGGCGTGATCACACCTAACTTGTAATTCGCTTCTGTTCCAACATCCAAGACTTGATCTTTTATTGTGACACTATGGACGAATTGAACACGTTCTTCAACTTCTCTTCATGCATTATTCTTCAAATCTTGATCTTCAATCTTTAATTTTGAACAACATGACAATCTTGGGAACTTTTAATGGTAGCTTTGGAAAAGCCGAATTGATGTTTGTCGTGGATTTATCAATAATGTATTTTAAAAATAAAAACAATGAATATTTAAATTTAAAGCTAAATGTGAAAATGTTGTTTAAGGTCGATTAAGCTCAAATAAACATGTGAGCCTCAAAGTATTCAATAAATAAAGTTCAAAGCTCGATCGATAATAAACGAGTGAAGTTTGAGAATGGCAAGCTTTGCTAGACTTGGTTTGATTACAATCGACACATAGTCCAATTTGATTTCAATGACATGTATAATTGTGAAAAATAGTTTTAGTATTTTATTCTTAAAAATAGTAATATAATAAATATATAAGGAGAAATTCATCTGCCAATATCTTTAAAATATTCTAATTATTTACAAAAATATAGAATGATGAATGTTGGTAAAAATTACTGCTTACATTTTAGAATATTTGGAAAATTTCAATTACACATCCATGTCCATCCGATAATAAAAAAAACCTTTTAAATAATTTAAATTATTTCATACATAAATTCAAGTATGAACATATAAATTTACATGATCCATACTACTGGAACAAAATATATATGATATATAATATAATATGTTGTCAAAACTCAACTTTAATATTATTAATTAGTGCAACTTATAGTTTAATTGTCAATGTTTATGTGTTTTCAACAAAAGCACAAAAATGTTTAAATAATACAAATTAATTTTCAATCTATACCTTTTTAAAAAACACACATGATTGATTTTTCAGGAATTGACATGCCAATAATTTGACGAATACATTACACATATTTCTTCATAAGAGCATCCGACATTGAAACAAAAAGGCTAACAAGTAGTCCAATTTCTTTTTGGAATAATTATAATTCTATTTAATATTTTTCAATGCATGTATACAACTGTAAATTAATCTAGTAGTACTAAATTAATTTACCGATACAAAATGTGAAGAAAAATAGTTGAGTAATGGACTATTCAAATAATTACCAATATTTCTGCCCACTACAAAAAAAACACCAAAATAATCAAATTTTATTATACTTTGATTATTTCAAAATTTAAAAGTGTTTACTGTTGTTCTTGGATTTTGAAAAAGAAGCACATTAAAAAAAAATAATTTTTGTGTTATATTAACGAAAAAGTGAAATACATGAAACATAAATATTTTAATATTTATCAACGTTTGTATACCATGATAAATTAATTGTGTAACATTAGGATAATTTATCGATGTAAAAATGCATATCATTATCGACTAATAATTCATTCAAGTAACAACTGACGCTTCTGTCCGATACTGAAAAATAAAGAAAAAATGGATATATATTAAAGATAAATAAATTATATTTTATCAAACATGTATATCAACAAAACTATCATATTTTATAAATAAATTAAGGTAATTTGAAGATATAGATAATTAATTGAAGATTGCAATTCAATAATAATTGATAAAGAAAATTTAATTCAATATTAAATGAAGTAATATAATTGAATAGAAGCAATTAATTAGTTCCCACGCACCAGTTCAATTGCCAAGATGAACTGTTGATATAATATATTAGAAAAGTGTCTCAATAAGTAAAAAGTGATATTTGCATAGTAAATAAGTATTTGAAAAATGAATACATGCACTTTTAAATTTTTTAAATAATTTAAAAGTGAGGGGGACACATGTAGGGTGGATCTGCCTCAAGTACAAATGCATTGAGTGCACAGTAGACTTTTCCCTTATATGTAACATGCATCTAAAATTAATACAAAGCGTGATAGCTGAAGATATTTCATTTAATTACCAATCATGATAACAAAAGGTGTGGTTTATGGCCTATGCAGAAGAGGAGTGAGGTTTATCCATGTGCATAATCTTGAGTAATGATTGTTGGTTAACCCTCCCACCATAGCATAAACTAAATAGAAAAGGACAAAAATCAATAGGATCTTTTTATTAGGGGTGAACATTCGATCTATTTCGGTTCAAAAATCATAAAATTGAATAAATTGAATTAATAAATATGCATCCCGTCGAACTCTAGCTCCTCTAAGGTTTCGGGATGTGTTCAGGATGCCGTCCTTCCTTGTTGGAGCTGCTCAATTTTCCATCTTTGAGTCGATCTTCTTTCCTTATTCTATATGAATATCTATTCCGAAAGAAAAATTCTAATATATCTAGAATAACAAAGGAAAATAAAATACAACTCAAACTTGATGATTTTCGAAAATCATAACTAAGTCTAACAATTTATTTCTCCTATTACATTAAAACAACATAATAAAATAAATTTGCTTAGACCTAATCCATGGATTTTCTCATGGATAAAAAATCTCGTAGCTAAACCAGCATATGACCAACCATATATTCAACATAAAATTAAATCATCACATAACAAATAATTAGAATGTCATGATAGTTGGTAACTCCTGCAAATAAAACCATCCACAGATACAGCTACCAAAATTAAATGTTAAACATAAAATATCCCATGATATTCATACATGTTACAATTTTCGAAAATAACCATTTAATTAAATTAAATATTTTCGAAAATTACACCAAGATAAAATTTGAAAATTAATTATAATTTTCTACCAAATTAACTCTTAAACCTTCGAAAATCATATAAGGAATCAATATGGAAATTTTGATATTTATCAAAAATCTTTTCCAAATAAAATTCCTTAATTTTTGAAAAACCCCTAAATAATTAAATTTGAAAATTTTGATATTAATCAAAAATCTATTCCAAATAAAATCCCTAAGTTTCGAAAATTCCAAGAATAATAAATCTGAAAATTTTGATCCACTTCAAATACTTTCCAAATTTAAAATTCTATTTTGAAACCCATTTGAATTTTAATTAGGTAACCTTTTGATATACATAAAAAATTTTCGAAAAATATGAATCAATTTAAGGAATTAATTGAACATCAACTTTTCGAAATTTGATCTCCAAATTAAATCTCACAAAATTTTGAATATTCCCTTAAGATAAAATTTGGATATTAATAATAATTTTCTACCAAATTAAATCTCAAAATTTTCGAAAATGGTCTTAGGATTAAATTTGGAAATTTTGAAATTAATCAAAAAATAATCCTCCAAATTTAAAACCTAAATTTCGACCGACCCTAATTAAATAATTTGGAATTTTGACATTAGTCAAATCTCTTTCCAAATTATATGATAGATATCAAAATTACTAGAATAAAATATGGTAGGTTTGATCTTCTTCAAAATCTTACTAAATTTAAAATTCTATTTTGAAACTTACTTGTATTAAAATTTGGTAACCTTTTGATATACATCAAAAATTACCTTCTCTAATTTTAATACACATAAATTTTAATATACATCAAAAATCTATTCTAAATCCAACACTAAAATTTCGAAAAATCCAAAATAAAATTAGGGAAATTTTGGAACACTAATTTTCGAAATTATGAAGCCAAAAATCTGGAAATTTGATGTTTATCAAATATCAATCCAGATCTTACATCATGAGATAGAAAATTACGCGAAGAACATAAAATTAGATTTTCCGAATTCTATCAAAAATTCCTCCAATTTTAAAAACAGCATGCTCGAAATTTATATCCAATTAAATCTGAAAATTTAAACACATAAATTCATCTACAAATTTAATAATAAATTTTGAACTTCACCTAGAATTAATTCTAGAATAGTGCCGATTCCTACTCTGATACCAGTTGTTGGGATTTTTTTCGAATTGTACCCCCACAGGATCTAATCGGATGCTCATTAATTCTACAATATGTAAATCATATTTTATGTGTGATATTAATTATTAACAATGTTGAATTAACATGCAAGAAAATCGGTTCTAACATAGACGGAAAGATAGAATCGATAAACCACTTACATCGCGTAGTAGGGTTACAGACATGATTAAAGGCCTAATCCCGTTGTTGGAGACGAACACATATCAACACCCTCTCCTACAAGGTGATGTTTGAACCACTCCAAGCATGATATTCCACTCCTTGATCTTCTGCTGTATTTCCGAACCATGTTTAGATGCAGGATGAGCTGCAGACTACTAAACTGTGTGGAAACTCTAGAGAATCAAGTGAGAATGAGAGGGGCTATATTATTAACTAAAAATTTCGTGCCCCCCCTCTAATTAATAGGGAGGGGGATGAAATTAATCCCCCTAAACCCTATTGGGTTTGGGCCTCTCCACTTGTTCCATTTTCCAGTCCACTTAGGTTTTAATTGGGGTACATCAGGGATCTAGAAGAATATTAAATTGACCTACTAATTTATTTATTTTCTAATATCCATAACATGGATATAAATAAATAAATTAAGTATTATTTTTATTCCACTAAAGAAATAATACTGACCTACCAATTTAATACATATTTGGGAATATGCTTTCTCCTTTAGTTCAGCCATTCTCCATGTTTAAGATATAATGTCCATTAATTAATTATGTAAGCTTCTGACAGTTATAATTAATTAATATCTTAATCCTTGAGTAGTACCGTACGACTTCCATATCATATAAAAAATAAATTAATATTCTGCCTGCAGGGCTTCTCATGATCTACGTGCTTCCTCAAGAGGACATCATCAACCTGAAGACATGTGACCATATATAATGCATGACCCATCATATATGTAAATGCCACTGCCTAAAATATCGAGGTTGTTGATCCTATCAAAGAATCTAACTCATTGATAAATCAAAAAAATAGACATAACATATATATGTCCGCCACTATACATGGGTCAGAACAGAGAACAATATCCTATTGTGATCCCCCTCAATACACATGCCAGTGTATCAAAATAATTAGCTAGTCAAAATAAACTAACTATCAGATTATTCTACGGTGTCCAATGGTTGGTTCAGGACCATATAAACCGCGAACCTTTTAATATTTTGTAAGAAATCCGATGATATAATCTTTACTGTGTGTTCACCCACACCATATCATCTACAATGCAAGTATATTAAAAATGCATATAAATATATAACAATAAATAAATACACAAACAGTGACTATAATTATTATTCAATCTATATCATCTTAATATTGTTTAATGTATACAAAGACAAGTTTTCCAGTATACAAAACTAACAAGAACACCAGCTGAAGAAGGCACCAGCTCAGAGTACCAGCTGAAGAAAGTTCCAGCTCAGAGTACAAGCTGAAGAAAATACCATTTCTGAATACCAGTTGAAGAAGGCACCAATTCTGAATAACAGTTGAAGAAGACACTAGCTCAGAGTACCAGCTGAAGAAAATACAAGTTCTAAATACTAGCTGAAGATGGACAACTCAAGTGCCAGCTAAGGAAAACTAAACTGGAGCTCAGAAACATCAAGCCAGAGCCCAGAATTGTCAGCTAAAGAAAGCCTAACTGGAGCTCAGAAGCATCAAGCCAGAGCCTAGAACTGCCAACTGAAGAAAGTCAAAACTGGAGTTTAAAACTGCCAACAAGATGTGCAGAACTGTCAGCTGAGGAATTAACCCAACTGAAGATCACAACTGGTAGCTAAAGCCCAGAACTGACGATCAAAAAAAAATCCGAAACTGAAAATTAAAATTCTCAGAACTGCCAATAAGAAGATCTTGAAGTTAATGCAACCAAGATCCTGGAGTAAAAGCTTGTCAGAGAACAAAGGCAGTGCAATGACTACATCAACAAAAAACTTCTCAATGACTTTAAAAATCAATGAATCATTTATGATCATTAGTTGATTCGCAAACGGTCACAAACCACTCTTCTATAAAGGATGAGTGATTCAAATTGTGAACAGACTTTTGCTAACAGACATTTGTTGATAGAATATTTGAAGAGCTCACCTTCTCTCCAGAATAGCTCAAAGTTCAAAGCGCTAAACTGATGCAAAAGTCCCAACTAAGAAGAAGAGGTCGATCGCCCATCATCGAGCTAGCTGTTGAAGAAGTCCAGCCAGAGCAAGTTCAGAGATATACACCGATCAACTACCCAACTCAAGTTTAAGGAGCACATCAGTTGATACCAGTTTCAAGATAGTATTCTTGAAGATCGAAAGAGATCTAAAACCTTGAAAAGACAGGCAATAGCACCTTATCTCTCCAGTAAGCAGTTGGGGATCGCAAGTGTAAGCTGTTGACACCGTCTGAGGAGACCGCATTCCTTGGAACTGCCATTTTCAGGACAACACCAATTGAAAAGGAGATCGTACTCCGTGAGAATGCCGTTAGCCAGGTTCAACAATTGTCTTCATTGTGTAATTGTAATAAAAAAACTTTACCATTACATAGTGAATTGCCCTTTTCAGTAAGGAAGAGAGGATGTAGAAGTTTAAGCTTCAAACCTCTATAAACTGCTTGTGTGTGCTCAACTTATTGCTTTTTAGTTGCATATCCTTAACTGCACACATACATCACACAAGCTGCACTTCAATCCAACTGATTATCTCAACTGATCAAGTACATTGATAAGTTATTTTTATGTGAGTCAAGGGCCCTATTCATTCTGCATTTATTTTAGCAATTGGAGTCAGTTTATTTCACCCCCCTCTCTAAACTGATTCGGACTCATCCGGGACCAATAATAAGTCAATTTTGAACTCACGATACTTATCGTGAAATTCGAATAAAATTTCTAGAGAGAAAACTCACAAAATATATTAATCAAAGGTCTTCTAATTTCGTTCACATGGTCCCCTTATAAAGGGATGGTACAGAATAAATTTCCTAAATATAAAACTAGAATAAAAAGGAAACAAATTTGAAAAAGAAAGAAATGTGCTAAGGAAATCAATCTAACAAGGAAACAAATAAAAACTTTAAAATCTATCCTAATTAAATTCGAAAATAATAAATAAATAAAATAAGTCGCCTATTTAAAATAGAACAGCGGGTCCGGCCAACTCTTTCAATGCGCCTCTTGGAACGAAACTTGCACCACCCCATCTTGGATCACCTCATATGGGCTTGCTTTGAGCTTTATTAGAGAGCTTTTGATGATATTGAATATTGAATTTCACTATGGAGAATTTTATTGGAATTCTGCGTGAATTCGTCTATCGACTTATCAAACAGATAATCATCTCTATTTGTGGCATCGTCAATTTTAATCCATACTTCGAGTTTCCAATCATAGTTGAGTCGAGATTGTTCATGATCGTCGGTTCATCCGTGTTGTGAGATTTGGTTAGGGATCTTTCATCTTATCCCGTTGAAACTAGATACAGTCCTGGGTCGGATCCTCATCAAATGAACTACACGATGTTTATTTATCTCTCTGAAATAGAGTAGGTTATGAGGGGCTACACAATTATTGAAGAAAACAAGAGGGAAGGGGGTTGTGCAATTAGTAATATAAAGGGTAAATTTGAAAATTCATAAAAATTTTGCATTATAATTTATGATGGGACTATAATCTATACTAATATAAAAAGTGTGTTATCTTACAATTTTGAGTTTACCAATTATATCCCTATCATATACTATATTTAAGGGTAATGATGTAATATAATACAATTATGAATATTAATAATTTATTTGAATGTATACTATAATTATCATACTCTCACTTAATAGATTTTAAAGAAATTGGGATTTTTATTATGATACGGACACTCACTAATCCTAATCTCTTGCATGCTTTGACTTGGATGAGTTACTACGTACAATGTGAATAATCTATTTAAGGCCCTTCCATGAAATTCAAGCAAGATATTTAACGTACATTATTATTATTTTTTTGAATAAGAAAAATATAGAAACGTGGCGAAAAAAATATGTGCATAGTTGAATGTTAACCACTTTTTGGTTCTAATTTGTCCAATTATTTAGATATTATTTGTAATAGAGTATATCAACTTGAATTTTATGCTTACTGATAATTAATTAATTAATGATGAGAACATTAATATCTCTAAATATTAATTAATTTATTTGTTGATATCAATTTAATTTAGCAAAACACTCCATTAGGTCCCTGTACTCTTACTATTTGTTTCATTAGGTCTCTAAACAATTTTTTCGTTTGAATAAGTCCTTATACTTTGGCAAAACACATTTTTAAGTTTTTTCTATTAAATTGTATTTTAATAAGTTCATGTACAATATATATATATTTTTGATTAAATAAGCTCTTGTACTTTTATGTTTCATCTCAATAAATTTTTTTAATACAGATTTACCTAAATCGTTACTATTACAATTAAAACAAGAATATATAGACACAAACTAAGAAATACAATAACTTATTAAACCAAAAATAAAATATGTACAAAATCCTATACAATAGTGATATAATTACTGTTTTTAAGAGAAATAAATCAGTAATTGAAACTTTTTTCTAAATATAATACGAATGAATATAATCTATCTCCACATTTATCGATTTATTATTAAGACATTAGAATTAAAAAATGAAATGAATAACGAATAATATATTTGTTTGCTGAATTATATTGTGGCTGATTTTATTTCAGAGATTAAATAATTAATTAATCGACCATTTTTACGTTTATTAATATGATTAAATAAAATTTTGAACTTAGGGTCAATTTTTTATCGCGGCATATTTTTTTTTATTTATTTTTTTCAATGTAAATTTCAATTGTTTTAAGTTCAATCCACCAATATAAGGATTGCATGGGGAGTTGTTAATGTGGCAACCAAAATTTGCAGCAACATATATACCTATGTTTATGTGTGTGTGTGTGTGTGTGTATATATTACATACATACATTTTCAAAAGGTCAATTTTGTATATAATTGTTTTTTTTTAAATAAATTGTATAAAATAAGGAAAAAAGAAAACAGATTGACCCAAACCTAGAAATTCCGGATATCACATGCTGATATAATTGGTTTAAACATGCTGTGAATATTCAATTTTATTACTAATGGATATACAAATAGGTCGCCCAACTTATTTTAATAACTTCTTGTATTTCAGTAGGTTTATTTAATGGTGTGGTATTACCTATATGTAAATTCGAATAAAAAAATGACATATTGAGATAAAATATAAACGTATATGAACTTACACAAGAACCTATTAATACAAACTTTAATAGTGCATGAACCAAAATACTTTCAATGTGTAAGAACATATTAAAATGAAAAAAAATAGTATAGAGTTGTAACTTCCCCCTGTCTTGCAGCTTGACCAATTTGCAAGACACTGCACATAGGTTAATTTGACATCAATCAAAATATTTCCCAATAAGAATGTGCTTTGTTTTTTAATATTTTAGATCATAAGCATAACTGATGTATTTGTGATAATTGATACATTTCTATTATTATAATTTTAAAGAAAATATAACAATCAGAATATATATAATGGGCATAACTTTTAATTATAACGTGAATAAATGAGCCTTAAATATTAAACATTAATATATCACTTCAAACTTTTTATTTTCAATAATTAACATTGGAAAGAGAATACATAAATTGTATGTATGGATTAAGTTTTATATACTATTTTTATCAACATATGTATCACAAGCATCTATACATTAATTTATATAGTGAATTACTATTTTTTTTGTTTGACTATTTTAACTATATAAATATTAGGGAAAATTTTACTTTAGAATATTGTGTTAGAGTCTATTAATAATTTCATAATATCATGTACAAAATAAGACATGCAATTAGAATGTAGAATTATTTATCAAATTTGGACATATATTAATTTATTTTTTAATTAACTTTAATAATGTACTTTTTTTATAAGATAAATACAAAATAAATACGAGTGCATTAATTTTTTGTTTAGACTTTATTTTGTGCACTCATTAAGATTCCCATGTAAAGTTTTTTAGAGACACAATCAATTAAAAAATAAAAGACTTACTAACCCACTTACAAATTATTTGTTATAGTCTTCTTTTGATTTCACTATTATGGGTTTAAGGGAAAATCATTATTTTGATATTATGACATAATATATTAATTTGAACATTTAATAAAGTTAATATACACATGTATATATATACATGCATACATACATACATTAAATGTGAAATAATCTTTAAAATTAAAAAGAAAAGAACTTTATGATTAGTTCGTTTGTGTGTGTGTGTGCATTTAACATAAAAACTTCAAGTATTTTAATGGGATCCATATTTTATATATAGTATATAATTAGTGCAAATTTTAACTATAATATTATATTTTTAGTTTATATATTTTCTACACTAAATTGTATCACTATATATATACTAAAAGTATTCAACCACATTCAAAATTGTCATTGCCAAAAAGTGAAATGGTAAAAATTTCATTTATTCATGAAAAGAGATATGTGTCCCTTTTGAAATCAAAATGGATTTTCTTTGATACTTAATATAATGCAGAAGGGGTTCATTGATCAATAATTGACTCGCCCAAAAATCCTTAACAAAGCCATTGATAAGACGTTCTATTTTTATATAGAAATAGATTCGTTCAAGAACTCTAGAACTCTAGAAGATGTTGATTGTAAATAAAAATATTGGTTACGTAGAAAGACGAAAATATATGTGTATTCACATGCATGAGAATTCTATAAGAAAAAAAAATCTTTTATTTCTTCAGGGACATTATAAATATCCTTCATTTGAACAAATTATTCAAAGAATTCATTTAATAAAATATTTAACTGTCAATTTATTAAATATGAACAATACATTTGTTCCCGGGGACAATCCAAGTGGTGGAAACCCATGTGTAAAAAAAGATGCATGTTTAGTTACCTTCCTACAGTTTTTTGACCGATCAAATTTGTAATTTTTCAATTTTTGTCAATCAACCTTTGTGTCATTCTCCTTTAATACGTATTATAGGTTTAGTGCATTTACGGTAGAAAATTTCATTAGATAATTAAATAATTAAAATACATTAGATAATACATTTATTAGTTAATTTTAAGATATATATATATATATATATCAAGAATCTATATTTTTATGGTACATTTTACACTATAGTGACAACCAACATATATACTAATTAATGAATTAATGATGAGAACATTAATATCTCTAAGTATTAATGGATTTTTTCCTGTAAAAAAAAATTATATATTAATGAATTTACTTATATCAATTTAATTTAAATCATAAACATATAATAAAATAGTCATATTGTTGAAGATATATGGAACACTCAAATTGAGTAGTATAATGATATTTATTGTTTTCAATAATTACCATTAGAAAGAACACATATATAAAGTGTCTATATAAATTAAGTTTTATATATACGTTTTTCAACATAGGTATCACATGCATGTATACAATAATTTCCATTAGAAACTACCATTTTTTACTATTTTAATTAAATATTAGGGGATGGTTTAATTTAGAATATTTTGTTAAGAGTTAATAAATAATTTAATACTATCATATGCAAAAAGATATAGTTAGCTATAATGTAGACTTAATTACCAAATTTGGACGTATAGAACTTTATTTTTACAATTATCTTTACTATAATTTTTTAAAGGGTTTCAATCGCAACATCGTAATGGAACAAAATTAGGGTTTATTAAATTTAGCCACACTAAAATATTTTTCCAATAATTGATGATTGAGCTACGACAAGTTTGAAGATATAAGTAAATTGACGGTTGAATCGTAGGTCAATTTATTTTACAAAAAAAAAAGATGTTTGAATAATACCCAAGTTAAAACTTGGTTTTTTAATTGTCAAATTTTAAATTTTGTGTTAAATTTGGAACTATGTCCAAAGTTTATGATTTTAAAGCAATTAATCCTTTTAAAAGATAATTACAAAATAAATTAAGAGTGCTCAAATATATTATTCATTCTTTATTTTGTACACCCATTGATAATCACATGTAAATTTTTTTTTAGAAATTACCCAACAATACATTAAACATAAAAGAAACTTAGTAACTCACTTTAAAATTATTTATTATACTCTACTTTTTATTTCACTATTATTGATTAATGGAAAAATTATTATTGAGATATTTCTTGTAAGATAATATATTAACTTGAATATTTAATAAAGCTAACACACACTCACACAAAAAACTGAAATGATCTATAGCATTTTTAAAAGACTTTTATGTTTAATGTGTGTTTATATAACATAGAAGTTTTATGTACTTTAACGAGATATATATTATATATATGGTATATGATTCAAATTTTCACTATAAATATTATATTTTTACTAAGGTTTTCTTCTATTTTAAAATTTTAAGTTACTATTTAGTCTATATGATATAACTGAAGCTTCATATTTCAAAAATGAATCTCTAAAAAAAATTAATAATTTTGATGTTATTAAATATTAATAATAGGCTTGTCCCAAGGTCGACACTCAAACGGTAGAAACCCATAATTAAAATTATATAGAATTTATTTATTTTATAATTGTCTAATACTAATTTTATAATGACATATACATATTCATCCAATTAAAATGTAGACGATTATTGTATTTTTGGAAGATAAATACAAAATAAATCGAAAGTTTCATTTACAATTAAATACTTTAGTAATTTTTTATTTATATATATACTTATAAATTAATCAAATATAAAAAATTCACAAACTTTTCAACATTTGATTAAATATTATGACTAAAATGAAATGAAATGTAAAATGAACTTATTAAGATTTATTTTTTAATTAAAATCTTAACATTTCTTTACCCTCCTGGTTATCTTATTTCAATTGTTATAATTTAACAAATAAATTAAACCATAGATAAATCTTAACTTCTTTTTTTTTTTTGCCCCTTTTATCCAAATTTCAATTCTATTTCACATATGATGGATTAGTTGTCACGACCCCAAATTAATATCTGATTAATATGAAGTGTGACTGGCACGACTCGATCCCAATAAAGGATGGATCAAGGCGCGAACCGGAAATAATTAAATAAAAGAAGGAGCTACTGTATTCCAGGAACGATAATTGCTGTGAGCTCGAATTCTGAACTAACTTTAAGTACTCACAAGAGATAGAATAATAACAGTACTTAATTGATTATCGAGTTATGGAACTCGTCCAGAACAAAAGCTGAAATGTTGAACTTGTGATATAACTGAGTTGCGGAAGCAAAAGAAAGACAATAATAATAATAATAGTAATACAAGGTCATCTGAGCCTTGTACCAAAAAGAACTCCACTCTCAGCACTTCTCCCTTCCACACCAGCTCAACCTGCACATTTAAAAACAAACATGCAGGGCTGAGTACAAGGGTACTCAGTGAACACATTGCCAAAAAAATATTTTTGAACTGAAACTCATTTTCTTGTCATGCATCTGAGTAAACACACAGGGGTTTTATCTAAAAAGGCCCTATGTTTTACTAAATCATTTTATGTCATTGAGCGCTCTTTTCTGTTGTATGATCATCCATATCCCACTGAAAGTCGAGGGATAGCTCCGCTCAGCCTTTTCCACAAACGTCGGGGAATAGCTCCGCTCAGCCTTTTCCCTCGAACGCTTAACATAACTAAATGCCGAAGAATAGCTCCGCTCAGCCTTTTCCACGCACATTTAGCATCGTCGATGTCTTAGTCAGGAATAGCTCCGCTCAGCCTTTCCCTCTTCCTAATATCACCGACTCAAGTGTACACTAACCTCGATTAACACGCTAAGTTAGCACGAGCCCCGATCGATTTAAGAGTTAGAAAGCCCCTTGCGAGCTAACTAAATGCAGATAAGGATATCATACAAAACAAAACATTCTATGCATGACAATAATTTATTTGCATCAGAATTAATTAACTGTAGGTGAGTAAAAACTCAAATCATTATTTGGACTAAGAGTCCGTTAAAAAGAAAGCCCACTTTTCACCGAGATTTTAACACTTGAACCGCAGCAAAAGTTCCTCCGTACTTTATCTTGCACTGGACAGCTCGCCTTCATAGAGTTAACATAAATTTTGAGTACGTTGAACCAAATACGTTGTTTGGACTCAACATGAAATTGAAGGTCTATTAGGGTCTAGATCCATTCTAAATTTTATTTTGCTTAAGGGTTAATCTCAACCCTAGTTTTTAACCGTCTAAAAACATACATCGACATCATTTAAGGTGTCAAAAAAAATACCTCAACATCCATCGCAAGTTGATTCTAAAAATAAGATCAACATTAAGCTTAGATTGAACAACATTCTGCACAACGATAAACTTTGCAGAATTTTCTGTTTTGACTTGCTAGGGTGCAGGGGACAAGCCATACACCTTTGGAAAGCCACGGAAGTCTAGTTTACGGCTAAATTTACGGTTACTCAAGACGATAACTAACGAAAAAGTTATGACCGTTTTACTAGAAGGTGGCAGATCTGCCAGAATTTCCAAAAACAAACTCGTGACCTGACTTTGAAGATTTTTCACGATCGATTCAGGAAGAGTTACGGACTGAGATATATACCATTAGAAAGCCATGGAAGTCTAGAATTTTTACAAATTTACAGTGGCTTAGTATGATAACAAATGAAACGGATATACCCATTTTACTAAAAGGTGGCAGAACTGCCATGACTTCATGAAAACCGAAACATAACCCAGCTTTGCCGATTTTTCATAATTTACTTAGAACGAATTAGAGAATGAGACCTATACCATTGGAAAGCCACTTAAGTCTAGTTTCTGGAAAAATTTACGGTGACTCAATACGACATCTAACGAGAGAGTTATGCTCGTTTTACCGAAGGGTGGCAAATCTGCCGATCCGCTCGCGCGAAATACGCGAACACAAGCCACACTTCACAATAACCTTTCTATATGTTCGAATCATGCTTTTTTTTTTTTTAACACATCAAACCTCATCCCACACATGCCTCTATGTACTAATCAACTCATAATCATCTAACATGCTTTGAACACCAAAGACACAACAACATGCTCTATAAACATCTCAACAAGCTTTGCAACACAATCAACTAATTTCCACCATTTAACATGCTTCAAAAAAACTCAAGACATAATTTTCCAACACAATACCAAACCTATACATATATATAACTCATGGTTTTCGAAATACCTTTCAAATGATAACAATGGAGAAGAGTTGGAAGAAGCTTGAAGGAGATAGAACGACGAAATGAAGCTTCCAACGACGACGCCGGAAACGAAACGGTGAGGAGCGGTTGCAACGAGATGCAGTTCTCCTCAACAATGGCTACAACCTCTTGCTTCTCTCTCACTCTCTCTCTCTCTCACTCTCTCTTAAAGAAGATGGAAGAAGAAGATGGTGTGGTGCTAGAGTTGATCTTTCTCTTTCTTTCGATAATTCGTGAGGAATGGAGATGAAAAGATGAAATGGAGATGAAGTAGAAGAAATTGGGTGTTGTTTCCTCCCCTTCTCTCTCTCTCGCTAGTTTTGGAAAAAAAGAAATGCATGGAAGATGATGAAGTATAAGCAAGATAGGAGTTTCTCCCATAATATATACATATAATATATATAGTACCTATCTATAGTTTCCTTGTACATTTTGGTTGACTTGGGGGGGGGGGGGTAAGAGACGTGAGGTGGCATGGTGGAGGCATGGGAGAGGTATGGCCTCCCATGCTTTGGGAATTGACCAAAAAAAAATATCCGATTTAAAATACCGGTTGTTCGGTTATCGTGATATTTTTCGTCTTCGGAAAAATCCCGAACTTATCCAATATTGTTAAAATAATTCACTTACTTAAAAACAATAGTTTATTTAAAATTATTGATTTTTAAAACACCACTTTGAAATATTGATTTTAATTTTTCGACCATTAAAACATTCGAACTAGAGAATATCTAATTCTTTTGGATTTTAAATCACCCTGTTTAAATTATCTGAATTTAAACACTAATGACTAGAGAATCTCTGATTCTCCCAGTCCTGTAAATATTCATCGGAATATCTAATTCACGATAACCACACACCGCAAATTTAAAAGAATATGAATTGAATTTATCTGAAATTCCAATTCCGGCTTTCCATAACTGAAAAGGGGATTTAAACCCTAACTAGAAAAATTAACCCACCTACGGGGATTAATTGACCTTGAAATTCATGGAACTTAACGGATACTTTCGACCCTAATCTAACTAGAAATTAGTATACTAAATAGTAATTTCAACAATTAACTATAATTAAGCAGTAATTATTTTACGGGGTATTATATTCCACCCCCTTAAAATAAATTTCGTCCCGAAATTTACATACCTTAGAGAAACAATTCTGGGTATTTTGCTTTTATCTTATCCTCAAGTTCCCATGTCGCTTCTTCCTGACCATGGTGACTCCATAGGATCTTAACTAGAGGAATAGACTTGTTCCTCAACTCCTGGACTTTTCGATCTAAAATGGCTTCCGGTCTCTCTTCATAAGTTAGATCTGGATCTAACTCAATCTCACTATGCTGGATTACATGCTTGGGATCATATACGTATTTTCTTAACAGAGAAACATGAAATACGTTATGAACATTACCAAAACTAGGTGGTAATGCCAATCTATACGCCACTGCACCTATCTGCTCAAGGATCTCGTAAGGTCCTATAAAACGTGGTCGTAACTTTCCCTTTACGCCGAATCTTATTATCCCTCTGGAAGGAGATACTTTAAGAAAAACCTTGTCTCCTACTGCAAATTGTAAATCTGTACGACGATTATCCGCATACAACTTTTGCCGACTCTGGGCTTCTTGAATCCTCTGACGGATTTTTCTGACAATTTCAATCATTTCAGACACTGAGTCTGGCCCAAGAATCCTTCGTTCACCCACTTCATCCCAATAAAGTGGTGATCGACACTTTCGCCCATACAACGCTTCGTATGGCACCATATTAATGGTTGCCTGATAACTATTATTATAGGCAAACTCAATCAACGCTATTATTTCCTCCCAGCTTCCACCCCTATCTAGGACCACTATTCTCAACATGTCCTCTAATGTTTGGATGGTCCTTTCGGACTGTCCATCTGTTTATGGGTGAAACGCTGTACTGAAATTGAGTTGAGTTCCCAACTCCTTCTGTAAACTAGTCCAAAATCTTGAGGTAAACTTTGAATCTCTGTCCGATGTTATCGATACTGGAACACCATGAAGGCGTACAATCTCTCTAACATAAATCTGAGCTAGCTTATTCGATCCATCCGTAACTCGAATCGGAAGAAAATGAGCTGACTTTGTGAGCCTATCAATAATGACCTATATGGCCGTATTCCCTCGTCTTGACCTGGGTAGGCCTGTCACAAAATCCATCGCTATGTGTTCCCACTTCCACTCAGGAATCTCTAACGGTTGTAGCACACCGTAAGGCCTCTGGTGCAATGCCTTAACTTGTTGACATGACAAGCATCGCTCAACATAGGAAGCTACGTCCCGTTTCATTCCTTCCCATCAGAATTTCTGCTTCAAATCCTGATACATTTTCGTACTTCCCGGGTGTGCTGTATACGGAGTATCATGAGCCTCACTCATGATCTCATTTCTGAGCTCAACACAGGGTGGAACACATATCCTATCTTCATAAAGGATAGCATTATCTGATGCTTCCTTGAAGCTTTCTGTTTTTCCCGATCTGATCTTCAAGCGCATCTCTTCCATAGTTTGATCTTTTCTCTGTGCCTCAATTATCTTTTCTCGGAGATCGGGTACAGCCACTAATGTTGCCACACGACATACAATCATCTCAGGTGGGTAAACCACCTCTAGCTGTAACCTTTCAAAATTCCTGATGAGTTTCTCCTCCTGAGTAAGGAGAAAGCCCAACTTGCTTGCTTTACGACTCAAGGCATCTGCTACCACATTAGCCTTGCCTGGGTGGTAACTGATTCTACAATCGTAGTCTTTTACCAATTCAAGCCATCTGCGCTGTCTCATATTTAAATCCTTCTGCTCGAAAAAGTACTTTAGACTCTTGTGATCTGTGAAAATCTCACACCTAACTCCGTATAGGAGATGTCTCCAGATTTTCAAGGCATGCACTATTGCTGCCAGCTCTAAGTCATGCCTAGGATAATTCAACTCATGAATTCTTAACTGTCTGGACGCATACGCTATGACTCTACCTTTTTGCATTAGGACACATCCTAATCCATTCTTTGAAGCATCCGTGTAAATCACAAATTCCTTATCACTGACTGGAATAGCTAACACTGGAGCAGTGGTTAATCTTTTCTTAAGCTCTTGGAAACTGGCTTCACATTCTTCTGACCACTGGTATTTGATTTCCTTTCTTAACAATTGTGTCATTGGCCTAGCTATCTTGGAGAATCCTTCTATGAATCTTCTATAGTATCCAGCTAATCCCAAGAAACTTCTGATTTCATTAGGAGTAGTTGGAGACTTCCATTCTTGTACTGCCTCTACTTTAGAGGGGTCCACTTTGATTCCTTCTGCTGACACAATGTGCCCAAGGAACATTACTTCCTTCAGCCAAAATTCGCATTTACTGAATTTGGCATAAAGCCTTTCTTTTCTTAGTGTTTCTAACACTGTCCTCAGATGCTCCGCATGATCCGATTCATTCTTGGAATAGATAAGAATATCATCTATGAACACAAGGACAAACTTATCTAAAAATGGATGAAACACCCTATTCATGAGATCTATGAATACTGCTAGGGCATTTGTCAATCCGAACGGCATTACCGTAAACTCGTAATGACCATATCGGGTTCGGAAAGCTGTCTTGGGTATATCTTCTGACTTTATCTTTAACTGATGATACCTAGACCTTAGGTCAATCTTTGAGAACACGCTCGCTCCCTTGAGCTGATCAAACAGATCATCTATCCTAGGTAAAGGATACTTGTTCTTCAACGTCAGCTTATTCAGCTCACGGTAATCTATACACATCCTCAATGTGCCATCCTTCTTCTTCACAAATAGGACTGGTGCTCCCCATGGTGACGCACTAGGTCGGATGAAACCTAGGTCCAATAATTCCTGAAGCTGAATCTTGAGCTCTTGTAACTCTTTTGGGGCTATCCTGTACGGAGCTTTTGAAATCGGAGCTGCTCCTGGTTCCAAATCTATTACAAACTCGACCTGCCGATTCGAAGGCAATCCTGGCAATTCGTCTGGAAAAACGTCTGCAAACTCTTGCACAACTGGAACATCTTCCATTGTCCTCTCTATATCATCTATCTTGTTTAGATAAACCAGGAAAGCTTGATTTCCTCTCTTGATCATCTTCTTGGCCTGTAGTGCTGAAATCATTGGAGTGAACTTTCCCATTTCTATGCCGTGAAAACTTGTTGGCTTTTCTCCTGGAACTTGGAATGATATCTTCCTTTCGCTGCATAGGATCGTGGCATGATTTTCTGACAACCAATCCATTCCTAGGATCACGTCGGTATCCCACATCGGTAGGACACTAAGATTATCAGCCTTAATCCTAGTTGTTCCCAAGTCTATTTCTATGTTCGAGAAAACATGAGTCGTAGTCATGGTTCCGCCAGTTGGTGTTAAAATCTTTTTCTTATGACTAGCTCGTTCAGTTTTAAGCTCTAACTTATCACAACATGCTGATGAAATAAAGGAGTGCGATGCTCCAGTATCAAATAAAACAACTAAAGGCATGCCATGAAGTTTGCCCATACCTGCAAGATTACCTTTCTGATTCCCTTTCCCGGAGGAACTGGGGTTCATTGCATAAGACCTGGGATTTCCTGGTTGCATCTGCCTCTGCTGCTGCTGCTGATATTGTTGTTGCTGGGATTGCTGACTTTGTTGCCCCAATGCCTGCAAGGCCTTAAGTTGCTGAGGGTTCCGTCTTTGTTGTGCCTTCGGGCAATTCCTTGCATAGTGACCCTCCTGGCCACAGTTATAGCAACCCGTGTTGCCGGCCTGACATATGCCCTGGTGGCTTTTGTTGCACCTTTGGCATAGAGGAATGTTGGGTTGTGATGGTGCAGTTCTTCCCTGGGCAGGGGCACCCTGCTGGCCCTGCTGCCTATTTCCCTGCCAAGGCTTTCTATAGCCTTGGTTCTTGTTTTGGTTACCTCCATCATTCCACTTTCTCTTTCCTTGGAAACTCTGTGATGGAGTTCTGGCTGGTGCTGGTGCTGAAGTAGGTACTAGAGCTGATACTGGGGCCTTTCTTTCTTCAGGCATTACTGCCTCGATGTCCAATGCCCTATTCAACGACTCGGCATAGGTTAGGTCTTCCCGACTTGCCAAAGACATGGCAATCTCATGCCTCAGTCCTGATCTGAACTTAGATGCCATCTTCTCATCAGTATCTACCTGAAGAGGTGCATACCGTGATAACTCACAAAATACTCACTCATACTCTGTGACGGACATCTTCCCTTGTTTCAGAGTATGAAACTCTGCTTCCTTCTTGACTCTGAACGTCTTAGGAATGTATTTGTCATAAAATCCAGTTTTGAACTGTTCCCATGTATAAACATCAAGCTGCTCCGGAGTCATAGTCCTCCTTCTAGACTCCCACCAGAAATCTGCAGATCTGGTTAACTGGAATGCTACACAGGAGAGTCGCTCCTGGTTATCACAACGGAGGAAATTAAAAATCCGCTCCATCACTCGGATCCATGCCTCAGCATCGGCCGGGGTTCCTGCTCCATCAAATGATGGAGTGTTCTGTCGCAGAAAAAGCTCCTCAATTCTGCGCTGTGGAGGTGGGGGAGGTGTCTGCTCTCTTTGTTCCTCGTGTTCTTCTTGTTGTTCTTCCTCCACTCTTTCCTGTCTTCCTTGCCTTGGAGGTCTCCCTCTAGGCCTATTCTGTCTTATGGGATTCACATTCATATTTCTTCCTCGTGCTGCTCTGGGTGGTACTATTCTGCAATTTATAATTTCAAAATTATAATTAATAACTAAGTCACTGCCTACTAACGTATAAATAACTCATGCTTTAATCGATTCTTAATATATCTTGAGCATGTAGAACATTTTTAGAACTTTAAAGCATAGATCAACAACCCTTCTGGGCTTAAATATATATATATATATACATCAGGAAAATCGCCTCCAATGAGGTCTTATCAGTACATTTCTACTGCATGGGTGTTACAAAAACCAACCATGCCTGGATGACAGAATGCTTACAAGCTAACGCATTTCTGTCTCAAAAGTGGGGATGCCTAAGTCCCAATAATGGTCCTCTAGGGACACATTCAACTACTGTAATGTACATTGCAAAATAGATTATCCTGATACAAAATATGCCAACATAGTACAAAAGCTAAACTAGTCGGACGAGCTACTGGCCGACCGACCATCCTGGATCCCCTGAGAGCCATCTCCCTCCTCTGTCTGTGAAGCCTCTGAGGGCTCCTCCTCCTCTGACTCCTCTCCTACCACCGGTACTAGACCGTTTGCAGCTGCTGCACCTCCCTCCTCAGCTCTCTGGCAGGGTACCTCATACACAACCTCTATGGTCCTCTCTGGAGAATCTGCCACCGCCTGACGCTTCTTGGGAGGAAGCTCGTCATCTTCGTCTCCTGAGGCTGCTCACCTCACTCATGATGGTCCCGCCTCCTGATCATGGCTGCATCCCTGATGGGGTAGGAGATCAGTGTCCAGTCGTACTGCTGGCTCTGAAGGTGGTACTGCCTGTGGCTAAAAAAGAGGAGGAATAAGACGGTCGTAAACTCCACTAGGTGGCTCATCCCTGAGAAGATAGCTGTGCATCTGAGCATATGGGCCTGGAAGAGGTACACGCTGAGTAAGGTACTGGTGCATGAGTAGGGCGATAAACTCAGGCAAATTCACCATCAGCTCAAAAGTCTGTGAGTACTGGCATATGTAATAGTATGAAGCCTCTGACGCCCATCCACGCCACAACAGTGGAAGTACTCTAAGCAGACGATGGATACCCTCCACATCACTGAGCCTCGCATGCAACCATAGCTCATGGTAGCGTGACAAGAACCCTGCTAAGGTCTCCCTGCTCTCTGGCTCACAGGTCCTGAACCATATGATGTACTGTGCTACAGATATAGTATGGGGTACACTCTTCCGTGCCGTGCATCTCATGCCTGCCATCTGAAATATAAAGAAGGATTCTCATGAGAAACTCTTTTATATAAACATATCTGAACACACACATACAACGGCACTATGACTCCCTAACCGAGGAAAAGAATAGAAGAAAAATTTCCACAGTCAACTTCGCACTGAAATGAGTTCTTACTGACAAACTCCTTGACTTAGAACATTTCTAAGTCCAATTTCGAGATGCTGACTCGTTTATTCTTAAATCCTTTAAACATCCCCGATCGACTTTTGAAACTTCTGCTGGAAAATCTTGAACTCTTAAACTCTATTTCAAGATGCTAACTTGAAGTAGAAATCTCCTGGCCACTTTTCAAGTTTCTGACTTGAAAACCCTGAACTCACTATTTGAGATGCTGACTCAAATACTGGAGTTTTACCTCGAGACGCTAACTCGAGATAGAAATTTTGAGGTTACCCTTTTCAAGACGTTGACTCGAAAAGTAAAATTTCTGAAGGATCTAGTTCGAGACGCTGACTCGAACTAAAATTTTCAAGATTCTATCTTGAAGGTTTCTGGACCAATTTATCTTGAGACGCTGACTCAAAATAAATTCGGTTCGAGGTTTCGAAACGCTAATTCGCAAACCTTACCGAAACGAGGACTTGATGCATCAGCTACTGGAACTGGAATCCCTGATCATCATGCCTCCTGAAACTGGATCTGATTCTGAAACTTGTCTTTTTCTTGAACTTGCTGAATTTCTTCATCAGGTTCCACTGACTGAGTCTTTACTTAAATGAAAGCCAACTTAAAGGGAACTAAGGCAATCTAGATTCCTCTAAATTCCTCTATGTTCTCTGAGGCTTAAATTCATGAAGCAACTTGACTTATCTGAAGTCTGATTGTGACAAAGCCCGACTTATCTGAAGTCTGACTTAATGGAACTTTGCAATTATCTAAACTGCACTGCTGCAATCTGGCAGCCTTGGGTGCCTACTTAACTGATACATCGTGGGCTTGCCTTAACGAAATAAAAATAATTGAAACTCTTTTAAACATAAAGGGCTTTCAAAAAAATTTTCTGATGCAAAAATTTTGCCAATATCTGATTGGTCTTACCATGCCATTATCTGAATGGTCTTACCGAAATTTTTATAAAATCGCCACTTCCGAAAGGCCTGATCTGAATGATTTTATAAAAATTTTGCCAACATCTGGATGGCCTGATCTGAATACTCTTTATAAAAATCTCACCATTCTCAAAATGGCTTAACTGGAAATTTTTATAACTTTGCTATTATCTGAATAGCCTAAACTGAAAGATTTTCAAAATCTCGCCATTATCTGAATGGCCTGAACTGAAAGATTTTCAAATTTCGCCATTATCTGAATGGCCTAAACTGAAAGATTTTCAAAATCTTGCCATTATCTGGATGGCCTGCTTGAATACTGTAATTTGACAATTACATACCTTTCTTTGGTCGAGCATGATGTGAGGGAGTGCTGAGAGTTGTTAACTAATCACTGAACAGTCTAAGGAATAATCTTAGACTTAACTGAAAGAACTTAGAGCTCAGAGCAAAAACGCTCTGATACCACTTTGTCATGACCCCAAATTAATATCTGATTAATATGAAGTGTGACTGGCACGACTCGATCCCAATAAAGGATGGATCAAGGCGCGAACCGGAAATAATTAAATAAAAAAAGGAGCTACTGTATTCCAGGAACGATAATTGCTGTGAGCTCGAATTCTGAACTAACTTTAAGTACTCACAAGAGATAGAATAATAACAGTACTTAATTGATTATCGAGTTATGGAACTCGTCCAGAACAAAAGCTGAAATGTTGAACTTGTGATATAACTGAGTTGCGGAAGCAAAAGAAAGACAATAATAATAATAATAATAATAATAGTAATACAAGGTCATCTGAGCCTTGTACCAAAAAGAACTCCACTCTCAGCACTTCTCCCTTCCACACCAGCTCAACCTGCACATTTAAAAACAAACATGCAGGGCTGAGTACAAGGGTACTCAGTGAACACATTGCCAAAAAAATATTTTTGAACTGAAACTCATTTTCTTGTCATGCATCTGAGTAAACACACAGGGGTTTTATCTAAAAAGGCCCTATGTTTTACTAAATCATTTTATGTCATTGAGCGCTCTTTTCTGTTGTATGATCATCCATATCCCACTGAAAGTCGAGGGATTGCTCCGCTCAGCCTTTTCCACAAACGTCGGGGAATAGCTCCGCTCAGCCTTTTCCCTCGAACGCTTAACATAACTAAATGCCGAAGAATAGCTCCGCTCAGCCTTTTCTACGCACATTTAGCATCGTCGATGTCTTAGTCAGGAATAGCTCCGCTCAGCCTTTCCCTCTTCCTAATATCACCGACTCAAGTGTACACTAACCTCGGTTAACATGGTAAGTTAGCACGAGGCCCGATCGATTTAAGAGTTAGAAAGCCCCTTGCGAGCTAACTAAATGCAGATAAGGATATCATACAAAACAAAACATTCTATGCATGACAATAATTTATTTGCATCAGAATTAATTAACTGCAGGTGAGTAAAAACTCAAATCATTATTTGGACTAAGAGTCCGTTAAAAAGAAAGCCCACCTTTCACCGAGATTTTAACACTTGAACTGCAGCAAAAGTTCCTCCGTACTTTATCTTGCACTGGACAGCTCGCCTTCAAAGAGTTAACATAAATTTTGAGTACGTTGAACCAAATACATTGTTTGGACTCAACATGAAATTGAAGGCCTATTAGGGTCTAGTATCCGTTCTAAATTTTCTTTTGCTTAAGGGTTAATCTCGATCCTAGTTTTTAACCGTCTAAAGACATACATCGACATCATTTAAGGTGTAAAAAAAAATACCTCAACATCCATCGCAAGTTGATTCTAAAAAGAAGATCAACATTAAGCTTAGATTGAACAACATTCTGCACAACGATAAACTTTGCAGAATTTTCTGTTTTGACTCGCTAGGGTGCAAGGGACAAGCCATACACCGTTGGAAAGCCACGGAAGTCTAGTTTACGGCTAAATTTACGGTTACTCAAGACGATAACTAACAAAAAAGTTATGACCGTTTTACTAGAAGGTGGCAGATCTGCCCGAATTTCCGAAAATAAACTTGTGACCTGACTTTGAAGATTTTTCACGATCGATTCAGGAAGAGTTACGGACTGAGATATATACCATTAGAAAGCCATAGAAGTCTAGAATTTTTACAAATTTACAGTGGCTTAGTATGATAATAAATGAAACGGATATACCCATTTTACTAAAAGGTGGCAGAACTGCCATGACTTCATGAAAACCGAAACATAACCCAGCTTTGCCGATTTTTATAATTTACTCAGAACGAATTAGAGAATGAGACCTATACCATTGGAAAGCCACTTAAGTCTAGTTTCCGGAAAAATTTACGGTGACTCAATACGACATCTAACGAGGGAGTTATGCTCATTTTACCGAAGGGTGGAAAATCTGCCGACCCGCTCGCGCGAAATACGCGAACACAAGCCACACTTCACAACAACCTTTCTATATGTTAGAATCATGGTTTTTTTTTTTTAACACATCAAACCTCATCCCACACATGCCTCTATTCACTAATCAACTCATAATCATCTAACATGCTTTGAACACCAAAGACAACACAACATGCTCTATAAACATCTCAACAAGCTTTGCAACACAATCAACTAATTTCCACCATTTAACATGCTTCAAAAAAACTCAAGACATAATTTTCCAACACAATACCAAACCTATACATATATATAACTCATGGTTTTCGAAATACCTTTCAAATGACAACAATGGAGAAGAGTTGGAAGAAGCTTGAAGGAGATAGAACGACGAAATGAAGCTTCTAACGATGACGCCGGAAATGAAACAGTGAGGAGCGGTTGCAACGAGATGGAGTTCTCCTCAACAATGACTACAACCTCTTGCTTCTCTCTCACTCTCTCTCTCTCCCTCTCTCTTAAAGAAGATGGAAGAAGAAGATGGTGTGGTGCTAGAGTTGATCTTTCTCTTTCTTTCGATAATTCGTGAGGAATGGAGATGAAAAGATGAAATGGAGATGAAGTAGAAGAAGTTGGGTGTTGTTTCCTCCCCTTCTCTCTCTCGCTAGTTTTGGAAAAAAAGAAATGCATGGAAGATGATGAAGTATAAGCAAGATAGGAGTTTCTCCCATAATATATACATATAATATATATAGTACCTATCTATAGTTTCCTTGTACATTTTGGTTGACTTGGGGAGGGGGGGTAAGAGACGTGAGGTGGCATGGTGGAGGCATGGGAGAGGTATGGCCTCCCATGCTTTGGGAATTGACCAAAAAAAAATATCCGGTTTAAAATACCGGTTGTTCGGTTATCGT
The DNA here is from genome assembly GCA_026008535.1 of Perilla frutescens. NCBI lineage: Eukaryota > Viridiplantae > Streptophyta > Magnoliopsida > Lamiales > Lamiaceae > Perilla > Perilla frutescens. The sequence goes on from BRKX01000012.1 coordinate 48,779,147, forward strand.
GATATTTTTCGTCTTCGAAAAAATCCCGAACTTATCCAATATTGTTAAAATAATTCACTTACTTAAAAACAATAGTTTATTTAAAATTATTGATTTTTAAAACACCACTTTGAAATATTGGTTTTAATTTTTCGACCATTAAAACATCCGAACTAGAGAATATCTAATTCTTTTGGATTTTAAATCACCCTGTTTAAATTATCTGAATTTAAACACTAATGACTAGAGAATCTCTGATTCTCCCAGTCCTGTAAATATTCATCGGAATATCTAATTCACGATAACCACACACTGCAAATTTAAAAGAATATGAATTGAATTTATCTGAAATTCCAATTCCGGCTTTCCATAACTGAAAAGGGGATTTAAACCCTAACTGGAAAAATTAACCCACCTACGGGGATTAATTGACCTTGAAATTCATGGAACTTAACGGATACTTTCGACCCTAATCTAACTGGAAATTAGTATACTAAATAGTAATTTCAACAATTAACTATAATTAAGCAGTAATTATTTTACGGGGTATTACATTAGTATTTAAAATAATAAATATATACTATACTCAAAATGATATTTCACATATTATGAATTTATTCTAAATTATTATGTATTTTATTAATCTCTTTTAATTATAATAGACTTAACTTTTAATTTTATCATCCAAAAAAATTAATTTTACACAATATAATATTTTTTTAATAAAATCATATAAATTACGTGCAACGCATGTTATCAATACTAGTAAGTAGAAATGTGGTTGTGTATAGAATTGCCCAAAAATTAAGTTTGATATTATGTGCAATTGTCACTTAAGTTAATAGTGAAAAGGGAAATAATTTGATTTTCTTAAAAATAAAAAATATAAAACCCAGTTAAAAAGAACATTAAAAAAAACATAAATTTATTTCTGAAATTAGTTACTGACAGGCAATGTTATGAGCTCATTGCTATTCCTTCTTTTGATGAAATTAAGAGGGCCGTTTTTGATCTTGACGCCAATAGTGTTGCGGGTCCTGATGGTTATTCAGGAAAGTTTTTCCATGTGGCTTGGGAATTGTTGCTGTTGATATCTATAAGGCAGTGCTCGAATTTTTTTCATTTGGTACTATGCCTCCCGGATTGAATTCGGGTTTTATTGTGTTAATTCCTTAGAAGGATTCAGCTATGATGGTGGAGGATTTTCGGCCTATTGCATTGAGTAATTTCTATTTCAAAATTTTTACTAAGGTGTTGGCCACGATGCTTAATGGAGTTGCGGCTGCAATTGTTTCAAAAAATCAATTTGGCTTCATTCAGGGTCGTCAAATTCATGAAGAAATTGTGTTGGCTTTGGAAGGGGTGAATACTTTAAATCGTACGCATGGGGGTGCCAATATAGCTCTCAATCTCGATATTACTAAGGCCTTCGATACTATGGAGTGGCACTTCCTACATCGTGTTATGAGGCAGTTTGGTTTTCCAGAAAAATTTTGTGGCTTTATTCAGACTACTTTGGAGTCAGCCCGTCTTTCTATTTTGGTTAATGGGTCGCCTAAAGGTTATTTTGCATGCACTCGAGGGGTTCGACAAGGGGATCCTCTATCTCCCCTTTTATTTGGTCCTGTGGAAGAGATGTTCTATTATTTGTTACATCATGCAGAGACTATCAAGAAATTAGCTCCTATGTCGTACAGAAGAGGTGTTAATTTCCCTACTCATATTTTATATGCTGACGATGTTTTTCTTTTTTTCGGGCTTCTAAATCAAATGTCAAAGTTCTAAAGAAGGTTATGGATGTTTATAAGGAGATGTCTGGTCAAGTTTGTAGTAGGATCAAATCGAGAGTGTTCTATGGCAAAGGTGTTAGGCCGAGAGTTAAGGCGTATGTTGCGGCTAATTTAGGCTACACAGTTGGTTCTTTTCCGACTGATTATTTGGGCGTCCCTATTTTTGATGGTACTCCCAAGGTCATGTATCTTAGATGTCTGGTGGATAAAATTTTGGCGAAATTTGATCGATGGAATGGAAATGCTCTTTCTATGGCCGGAAGATTGTGTTTGATTAAATCAGTGATTTTAAGCTCGACAATTCATTCTATTTTGGTGTATGCTTGACCGACTTCGTTGGTCCAGCAACTTGATTCTGCGGCGCATAATTTCTTATGGAAAGGGGATGTTAATATTAGATCCTATACTGCAGTAAGTTGGGCTCGTACTTGTGCTGTGGTGGAGGAGGGCAGCCTCAGATTATCTTCTTTTAAAGAGCTGAATAGAGGATTGTTGATGAAGCTTGCTTGGAATGCTATTGTGTCGGACTCTTTCGTGTTTCAACTTCTAAGGACGAGGTATTTCACCTCGTCATCTATGGCTAAGCAGGTGGGATACTCCACGATTTGGCCAGGAATTCGTTATTTAACTCACTCTCTTCTGAAGGAATCAGTTTGCATTATTGGCAGTGGATCTACTGTGGATTTTTGACATGACAATTGGTTGGGGTATACCATTGTCGATAGGCTTCACGTTCCTACTTATGTGCATGCAAAGCTGACGGATAAGGTTGGGTATTTTCTTTCGAATGGTGTGTGGAGTTTTACAGCGTCGTTTGTTCATGCTTCCCCGGATGTTTTGCATGACATTCTTCAGCATCCTTTGGCTCCGGGAGAGGATGAAAGAGTTTGGTCTAACTCATTGCATGGCAATGTAACAGCTCGTCTAGCTCGGCTTCACACAAGGACTCATTTCCCTTCGGTTAGATGGGGAACGTGGATTTGGAGCTCTTATATACCTGTGCGTCGGTCTTTGGTTCTTTGGCGCTTACTTCTATCTCGGATTCCCACGATGGATACTTTACATGGCTTCATTGGTCCGACAGTTTGTTTCATGTATAGAAAGGAGCAGAAGACCACATATCATTTTTTATGGAATTGTTCGTTAGTGGCCGCGGTTTGGTCTTGGGTTTTTAATGTATTTTGTGTTGATATCATTTGGGCTGCCTCTTTCCACGAAGCATTTCTTAGATTTATGAATTGTGATTTTAGCTCTCAGATTTCTCGTCTTTGGAAGGCAGCTATTGTTACGGTGGCATGGGGAATTTGGACTTTTAGGAATAAAGCAATTTATGAAGCTCTGGTGCTGTCGCCGGATATTTTAATTAATGTGGTTCGAGTTGCTATGAGGGAAATGCAGTATATGGGGCGGAATCGTGGGTTTATGAGGAATAATATCAATGATTTACTCACTTTGAAGGAGCTTCGGGTGTTGCCTCGCTCTTCTCCGCCGAGAACTATAATCTCGGTTGTTTGGAGGCTGCCGCCGACTGGATGGATAAAGATTAATACTGATGGTTCGTCTTAGGTGCTTCGGGTCTTATGGCCACATGAGGAGTGTTTCAGATTCATGATGGCTCGATTATTGGTTGTTTTCACACGGATGAAGGCGTTGGCTTTACTTTTCTTGCTGACCGGTTGGTCGTCCTCACTTCATTGGAGTGGGCTAGAAGACTGTCTCTAAACTTTATTTGGCTGGAGGCAGATTCTGCCTATGTGGTTTTGTTGCTTTCTTCTAGAAGTTTACAGGTTCCTTGGAAGCTCAAGGGGCTGGAGGCAGATTCTGCCTATGTGGTTTTGTTGCTTTCTTCTAGAAGTTTACAGGTTCCTTGGAAGCTCAAGGCTCGTTGGTGTGCAGTTCTTGATTTTATTAGTCGTATTCATTTTTTTGTGTCTCATGTTTTTATAGGGAGGGGAACCGTGTCGCAGATATTTTAGCCTCTTCTATTGTCTCCACTGGTTTTTGGGCTTCTGTCATTCCTTGTATTTCTAGTGCCGTTACAAGACTTTTGTTCTCCTGGTTACTTTCGATTTGGTTAGAGGAGTACTCTTTTTCCCATATGATTTTTCCCTCTCTGGGTTTTCCATATGGGTTTTAACGAGGCTCCGGTCCCCTGAGAGAGTTGTTCCGTCACTTTGTGCTACTGCCGACTTGCGGTGGTATTTTCGACTATGGGATTTGCTCAAACTTTACACAGATGTAAACCATACAATACAGACTACATGTTACTAGTCTTGGATCGTTGATCCAACGGCATCTTAGACCGTTGATCCAACACCATTTGTGCTATTGCTCCTACTTCGACGGCCCATTTCTAGCCTTTCTGTCGGGCGAGATATGTTTTAGCGACATAGTTCTAAGTGGTTCATTTGGAACGCATAATACATCCATACACTAAAACAATTGAGCGCATTAAATTAATATTTTTTTTTTTAAAGTATAATTTGACCTAGAGTTTAAGTAATGATTTGTTTCTTCAAATTCATTATCTTAATTACTAAACCCATATTTTTAGTGATTTGTTTCTTCAAATTCATTATCTTAATTACTAAACCCATATTTTTAGTTAAGATAATCTAAAATTATGTTTTCCACCAAATCGATTTACTATGTAACTAAATCTAACATTTAAAGAGTGTGAGAGATATACATAGAGATCGAGAAGAAATACATAATTATATTGACTAGACTACCACTTAAATAATTGATTTGATCAAATGTTAAAACTTAAAAGAATAATAGGAAATCATATGATATGAGGGTGCAACTTGCAAATGCTACCATAGTAACTGAATGGTGTGCAATGTCAATTTTTTTCTAATTGAGGTGCACTGTACAAATTATGCGTAATTGGGGAACCTCTACCTTTCTGAATGAGGTAATATCCATGAGATAAGATTTTATCATATGTACAGTCATTTTTTGTGATAATATAAATGACAAAATTCTATTTAAATCTCTTTTCACATGTCAAATTTTAATCTGCACGGGTACTACCTGTGATATAATTAAGTGGATGGTGCAAGTTGCTATTTACATAGGATTATATAAACGAAAATTTATAACCATGTTGAAATTGATCGAGTTGGCACAATTTTAATGGAAAGTAGAGGCTCCACCAAAGACCTCATGAGAACCACCAATTTTCCAAGTTAGATAGAGCTTCACACGTGTCACCATACAATTGGAATCCACCTCAATTTTGGGATAAGAAAATGGATCACATTTGAATGAACACTATAATGCAATGTACTGCACACCCTACTTTTAACTAACGCTTAAGCAACAACTCCCACAAAGACAGAACCATTCCACACAAACGCACACACTTCCTCAATAGTTGCAATGGCATCTATGACCATGACCACCTCATTCTTGGGTGGCGCCACCGCAGCCAAGAAGCTTCCGGCCACCTACCGCCGCGGCTCGGTGGTGGTGAGAGCCTCAAGGGACTCCGACAAGATGGTGGCCACCAACGGCAAGGAAGAGAGCAACAACACAAGAAGGGGTTTAATGCTTGCGGTGGTGGCGGCTGCGGCGTGCTCGGTTGCTAATGTTGCCATGGCCGACGAGCCGAAGCGCGGAACTGAAGAAGCTAAGAAGAAGTATGCACCTATATGTGTTACAATGCCTACTGCTCGTATTTGTCGCTACTGAGAGGCTTTATTGATGATACAATGCTTTTGTTAATCAATTGTGGTGTAAACTCCTATTCTGATTCATGATTTATCGTATTTTTATTAATGTTTTTGTAATGTTGGTGAGTTTTTTTTAGTTAGCATTACTAGTTATTTTGGCCTAGTTTTCTTCGATGCAAGCTAACCGTTGAAAACTTCGAGGAGAAGAGCTTCTCTAAAGCTACATACCTATTTAAAATGTGGACTAGTTATAAGGGGAGGGCCTGTGCATAGTTGATATCAAACTATTTTCATATTGGAGATTTGTTCATAAAGAATTGTACTTGTTAGGATTTTTTATCTCAAATATTGCGAAAAACATAAAACACGTGCAAAATAGTGGCAATGTTGAATTTATTGTTACTACAGTACCAACAACATGCAATGTAAATTTTTAAAGAACAATTTGTATGGAAAATAACTTTAAATCACATGTATCAAACAACTCGTGAAAAATGCCAATATGCAAGTTAATGTCAAATATGACGGTTTTCCATATGCAGCCGAAATAAAAAACAGTTTGCACAAAAGATCATTTTAAATCAAACATTTTACTCTATAATTTTCTCATGGTGAAATTTCACTAAATCAAAGTGTATTACAAAAATACACCGAGTTCATTTTCAATTCACTCTCTCGAACTCACTTTATGCTATAAGAAAACTATTCTAGTTTCATTAACTCTAATAATTCATAACACATAAACTACCTAACATTTAGATAGCTAAAATTACAAAGGGATGGTTTTCGATTTACTATCTTGAATAATTAATCTCGATGAAAATAATAAAGAAATTATTCTCGGTTCACTCTCTTGAATTGTTTCTGCAAAAATCACTACCTAGTTATGGAATTCCAGATTCATTTGTGTTGAGAATGATGTGTTCCAGATGATGTTGTCACTTCGTTTGATAACATCGAAGTCAATGTTATATCGGATGTGTTCCGTCATTCTCGTGACATCTAGTACTACTCTCTCAACTACCACCAAGATGTGCAGAATCGTCAGTTGAGGAAATGTTCTGAGCTGAAGATCTCAACTGCCAACTGAAGCCCAAAATTGATAATCAAAACAGAAGCTGAAACTGGAATTCAAAATTTCTAGTACTGCCAGCATGAAGATCTTGAAGTTAATGCAACCAAGATGCTGAAGCAAAAGCTTGTGAGAGAACAAAGGCAACTTAACGGCTATTTCAACAAAAACCCTCTCAACGGATTTATCTAATCAATGGATCATTTATGATCATTCATTGATCTGTAAACGGTCACAAGAACACTCCTCTATAAAAGATGAGTAATTCAGATTGAGAAGGAGACTTTTGCCGGTAGAAACTTTTGTGAAAAAGAGATAAAGCTCTAAGCTCAAACTCATCCACAGCAAAAGTCCTAACTGTGAAGAAGAAGCAAACTGCTCATCAAGCTAGCTGTTGAAGAATTCCAGCCAGAGCCAGTCTCTCAGTTTTGATATACACCGATCAACTACCCAGCTCAAGGCAAAGGAGCGCATCAATTGATAACAGTTTCAAGACTACATTCTTGAAGATCGAAATAGATCTAAAACCTTGTAAAGACAAGTAATATCATCTTATCTCTCTAGGGAGCAGTTAGGGATCGCAAGTATGAGCTGTTGACCTACCGGATGAGGAAGCTGTGTTCGCTGGATCATCTTTTCCAAGACATCACTAGTTGAAAAGGAGGCCGTGACTCATAAAGTCACCATTCGCCAGGTTGAACTGTCTTCACTGTGTAACTATAATAAAAAAATTTTACTCTTGCATAGTGAATTGTCATATTCAGTTAGGAAAAGAGGACGTAGAAGTTTAAGCTTTGAACCTCTATAAATCATCTTTGTGTGCTCAGTTTATCGCTTTCAGTTGCATGCATTAAACTGCACACCTCCATCACACAAACTGCACTTTGACCAAACTGACCTTCTCAACTGATCAAGTGCACAGATAACTTGACGAGTCAAGGTTCATATCTATTTCGCAATTATTGTGAAGTTTTGGGATCAGTTTATTCACCCCCCCACTAAACTGATTTAGACTCACCCTAGGACCAACAAGTGGTATCAGAGTGGTTGATTCTAAGGATCAGCCATTTTTGCAGAATAACTAAATCAGATCATGTTATCTGTGCTAATCTGCCAGCTATGGGAAACCATAAGCTACCTATTTTTTCAGTCGAAAACTATGATAACTGGAGCAGGAGAATGAAAGCGCACCTCTGCTCAATCCACGAAAATATGTGGAAAGATATCGAAGAAGGTCCAATCACCATCATGATGGACAACGAGGTACATATTATTGATATCCATCAACCTGCCAGGATCCCAAAGACAACACACCTCCTTAGAAGTGATGAGAAAAAGTTGAAGAATCTAGAGTTTGTAGCCCAAGCTGCGTTATTTCAAACTCTAGACGAGAATCAAATGAATGACACCAAGAATCGCCAAACTGCCAAGGAGATATGGGACTTGCTCGTTGATTTATGCAAGGAGTCCGAAGCAATTAAAGAAAATAAACTCCAACTTGTGGTGGACATATATGAGTCTTTCAAAATGCACTCAGATGAAACCATCTCAAGCCTTGAAACGAGATTTCTATGCTTCATCAGCGAGATGAATAATTTGGGAAGAAACTATCCCAATAGTGAGATGAATTCCAAGATTCTTGATAATCTCATAGAAGAATAGGATATGAAGGTGATAGCTATAAAGGAGTCGAGAAACCTAAACAGCATCACCCACAGAGAACTTTTTGGTTCTCTCAAAGCTCACGAGTACAACCTAAATCGAAAAAGGGAGGCATCCACATCATTAGCTCAGGATGCTACTTTCTATGGAGAAAAGAATTGGTTTAGAGAAGCTCAAGGAAGAAGCAACTTCCGACTAAGAAGTTCCCCAGTCAGAGAATAGCCAGGAGGCTCTACTGATCGAAGAAGAGAAGCAGCTGAGAAGAAAAAGAGCTTGACTGAAGACATCAATGAGCAAATTCAATCAGTTGCTAAGCTACTAGAAAAGCTCAAGAAGATCAAAGATCAACCATCAGTTTTGCTTCAAACTGATAAAGAGCCCATAGGCGAAAGGAATCAGCAATCTGCTGAAGAACCCAGGGCAGCCAATCGAAGCATAGGAGAATGCTTCCATTTTCATAAACAAAGATACTACCGATATGAGTGTCCAGAGCTCCCTGAAGACAAAAAGGCCAGAGTGAAGAAAAGTTTTTTCAAGAGGAAAGCTATGATGGCCAACACTGAGAATGCCGTGCTGGATGATTCGGACTATCCTTCAGGAATTGACTCAGATGTCTATAGCTCTAAAGATGAGGCATTGTTCTGCCTCATGGCCGACGAAGAAGAAGAGAAAAAGAGCATCCTATCGAAGAGGAGGACCAAAGAAGTTTGGTATCTCGATAGCGGATGCTCAAAACACCTGACGAGAGATAAAGAGGATCTTGAAGGTTACAAAGAAGTCAAAGGCCCATTAGTCACATTCGGAGATAATTCCAGAAGTCGAACCATTAGAGAAGGGTTCGTGGTCAAGGAAAAAGTGATAGTCAATGAATCTCCCATGTAGAAGGGTTGAAGCATAAATTACTTAGCATCAGCCAGCTGTGCGACAATGGATACACAATTGATTTCAGTCGAAGCTCATGCAACATACGAGATAAGTCAATTGGAGCAATCCTCCTAACTGGCGTAAGGAGAGGCAACATGTATATTTGACTGGTTAATAGGCTACAGAGAGGCTTGCTTTCTTTCAAAAGGATCAACTGAAGCAATCTTGCTATGACATCGATGACTGAATCACCTTAACTTCAAAACCATCAACCATCTGGCCAAGAAGGAGCTAGTTGATGCGCTTCCCAATGAGATTTTCAAGAAAAATGGCATTTACGGGCCATGCTAAAAAGGGAAGCAAGTAAGGTCGTTATTCAAAAACAAAAGTCATCCTTCTGGGACAACTATTCCTCTCCAACTACTACACATGGATCTATTTGGGCCAGTCAGACCACTAACTCCCAAAGGAAAAAGATTCACTCTTGTAGTAGTCAACGACTTCTCAAGATATACATGGGTAGAGTTTCTCAGAAGCAAGGACGAAACCTACTCCAAGCTATCAGCGATGATCAGAAGGCTGAAACTGAAAGGGAAAGATCAGTTCAACGAATCCGTTCAGACAATAGAATTGAATTTGTAAACCAGTAGATCATCAGTTTTCTCAGTGAACTAGGAATAACTCACGAACACTCAGCTGCTAGAACTCCACAACAAAACAGTGTAGCTAAATGGTCAAACCGTACTCTCAAGAGAGTAGCTCGAGCAATGATAGCTGATACCAACATAGCTGAAGGTTACTGGGTGGAAGCAGTCAATACAGCGTGCCACACTCAAAACAAAAGCACCATTATTAGTTCACATGATAAGACACCTTATGAACTGTATAAGGGTCGTAAGCTATCTATCTCATACTTTAAAGTATTTGGCTGTAAATGTTACATTCACAACAATGGCAAGAGTCAACTAAAGGCATTCAGTGCCAAAGCTGATGAAGGAATCTTTCTTGACTACAATTCCCCTCATGCACAATCTTACAGAGTGTTCAATAAATGAACACTTGTTGTGGAAGTAACATTTCATGTTGTTTTTGATGAGTTTACCAACGAGTACAGGAACAAAGAAGTAGTTAATGCATCAGTTCGAGTACTATCTAGCAAAACTGATAACTCGCAGGACTATGTGAATCACACAGTTCCAAAAGAGTTTGAAGTTAGACTAGTAGATGAAGGCAATTTGTCCAGCACAAGGCCAACTAAAGGCAATCAAGCTGATGAAGAGACAATTCGTGCTGAGACTATCAACCCCATAACTGAAGCAGGGGGAAGAACTGATGAAGATGAAGAGCAAACTGAAGAAAAGACATCAACTAATGTCAATGCTGAAGAACCAGCTGAAGACAATTTTCCAAAATGGCTCAAAAGCCATCAAATTGACAAGATTATTGGAGATCCAAGAAGCCGAGTTCAAACCAGAAGTTCAATTGAGCATGCTCTCTTTACATGCTTCATATCTCAAACTGAACCGGTGAACATCAAGGAAGTGCTTGAAGATTCAGATTGGATCATAGCCATGCAAGAAGAGCTCAACCAGTTCACAGGAAATGATGTATGGCTTTTTGTTGATAGGCCAAAAACCTAGAAAGTCATTGGAACAAAGTGGGTTTTTCGTAACAAACTGGACGAGCAAGACGTCATCACAAGGAACAAAGCAAGACTGGTAGCCAAGGGATACTCTCAAAGTGAAGGGATCTACTTTGATGAGACATTTACACAAGTTGCAAGATTGAAAGCTATCAGACTGTTCCTCACCTATGCAGCTTATAACAACTTCACAGTCTATCAAATGGATGTGAAAAGTGTGTTTCTGCAAGGGATGCTCAAGGAAGACGTGTACCTCAAGCAACCACCTGGATTTTAAATTAGAGATTAAGCAAGCTCCTTGAGCCTGGTACGAAACCCTCACAACATTCTTGCTGAAGAATGGGTTTCAAAAAGGAGTCATTGATCAAACTTTATTCAGAATAGAATGATCAAATAAGATCTTAATGGTTCAAATTTATCTGGATGACATAATATTTGGATCAAAAAGTAAAGATCTATGCACTCGTTTTGCTCAACTGATGTAAAGTGAATTCGAGATGAGCATGATGGGAGAAATGACATTCTTCCTAGGACTCCAAGTGAAGCAATTCAAGGATGGGATATTCATCAGCCAAGCTAAGTACACAAATGAGCTAGTCAAGAAGTTTGGAACTAATAAGGGAAAAACTATCAAGATTCCCATGAATACATCAGTTCAACTGACTCTTGATGAAGAATGACAATCAGTTAGCCAAACTTACTACAGAGACATCATTGGGTGGCTTCTCTACTTAACTGCCAGTCGACCAGACATCTCATATTCAATCGGCTTATGTGCACGGTTCCAAGCCAATCCGAAGAAGAGTCATCTCGAAGCAGCAAAGAGGATCATCAAGTACCTCAGAGGAACCATAAATCTTGGACTATGGTATCCTAGAAAAGATAGCTTAAGTCTAACTGGATATTCAGACTCAGACTTCAGTGGATGTAAGATCGACAGAAAGAGTACCATTCGAACATGTCAGTTTCTTGGTCACAAACCTGATATCCTAGTTCAGCAAGAAGCAGCACTTAGTTGCCATGTCCATAACTTAAGCAGAATATATAGCTACTGGAAGCTATTGTGGACAAATACTCTGGATGAAGCAGCAGTTGAAGGACTACAAAGTCGAAACTGACGAAATATCTATTTTCTGCGATAACAATAGTGCTATTGTGATAATTAGAATCCAGTTCTACATTCAAGAACAAAGAACATTGATATCAGACACCACTTCATCAGAGATCAAATTAAGAAGAAAGACATATGCATCCAATATGTCAATATAGAGAGGCAGATAGCTGACATCTTCACAAAGCCATTGCCAGAAGCAAGATTCATAGAGCTATGTATCCAACTGGGATTATTAGAACTAGATTCAAAAGATGAAGATGATCAACTGAATAAGAAAGTGCAGAAGGTAACTCCAACTGATGAGAAGAAAAGAGGAGAAGCTACAAACTGAACCAAATGTGCATTAGTTCAGTCAGCAAAAGGGTCCAAAACTGGTCAAGCCATCAGTTCAAAAGAAGAGCAAGCTGAAAAACTTGCAAACTGATGAGGGGCAAAGAAGCTGAGAAGTCAAAAGAACTGGAACTGATCAAAAGTTTAATCAGTTTAAACTGGAGAAACAGCTCATGATCAGCTGAAACAAGCAGCTGAACTGAAGAGAGAGCTAGAAGCCATCTCAGCTAAAGTAAGAGCTGAGCTGACAAACCATCTCAGCTGAAAATAGATCGAGCCAACTGGAGACTACCAGAAGTAGCCAAGATAGCTGATGACGTCAGCAGATCAAGGCCATGCGGAGGCTCAAGAGAGAGATTTGAACAGATAAGTTCAAATTTGATTTTATTACGTGAATGGTAAAATGATGTGTCAATCCATTGTTACTGTTGGATCCACTTCCCCTCTCCTCATTTATCTCCAACGGAAAAATTTGAAAACTAATCGACGGTTTAATCGGAACTATTCAAATTCAGCCATTCAAATCTTTTCTACCATTGGATTCACCATCTACTTGAAGCTATAAATAGGCTGGCTGAACTTCATCACAATTCACCCAAAGAGTTGATCAAGTATTCAAGTATTCTCTCTCAGAACCTCAATCAATAGACCTTTCCCCTCAAAAGCTCCAGAGAAATATCTCCAAAATCCTTCAATATGGCTCAATTCTCTACCAACCCCAACCGATGAAAGTACAACTTCATGCTGACTGGTGAAGATTCCAGACCGTTCTGTAAAGATCTCTATCAATATAAAATGTCCAGCCTAACTAACTTCAGGAAAGTCACCTACAACTCAACAAAAATGTGAAACGATCATTGCTCTAGTTAAGAAAACCAAACTCAAAACATTCTGATGTAACCAATAGATATGAGGAAGCTTAACGAACAAAGAGCCGAACTACGCCAACTAACTGGTTGATTTAATCCAACAAGAAATTGAGCAATAAATCGCAATTAAACCCAACAATCCAATATCAAATAGCAAATAAATTAATCAATTAACTAAAAACCCCAAATATAATTATATAAACCCCAGAATTCAAAATTAGGAGAAAATTAACGCAGATGGAATTTAGACATGATGGAATTAATGATGAGATGGAAACGCATGTATGGAAGACGTGATGGTGGTGGGATCGATCAATGAATTGGAAAGGATAAAGAAAAATTACCCGAGACGAACCCCGAATCTACTTGAACTCGGAATGCGAATATGGAGCAAATCCTCGTGGCTCGATTAACCCGTACACTATTGGATGCACGAACGAATCGATTGATTTCAAGCTTGCAGTCACCAATCTATAAACCCTATCAAGCACTATGATTGTTTGTGTGAAATGAGAGAAAAAGCATATCGCTTATTTTCATTCAGTCTGGTCTGTCCTAAAATAATGAGTTGATCCCTATTTATACATTTGGAGAAAAACAAAGTCCAAAATTAAAATCCTACACCAACTAGGAAATAAAATACAAGGAAAAATGGACGTCCGAAACACACAATAGAGCGGCGTGACTCGGGGTCAGTCGCACCCCGAGTCGTGCTGTAGATCACACCTATCTCGAAGGTAGAAGGGCCGTGGGCGCACTCGGGCCATTCGCGCCACGGGTCGCGTTGTGAGTCGCGCTCGGGCTAAAGGCAGAAGGGTCGCAATCATGACCGGTGTTACCCGTATTTGTACTCGCACTGTAGGTCGTGCTGTATGGCGCGATCAGCGGCTTGCACCCTGGCTCTCGCTGTGGCTCGCGTCTGCAGCTCTCCGAGTCTTCAATCCTTATTACGTTCACTAGCTTGTGCTTCCAGGACTTAATCCTTTCATCCTCCAACATATTTTGCACGTAGCACTGGAAGTATCGTTGTAGCTTCTTAGCTCTAAGTCTCATCACAAGACCTCTCAGCTGCAATTCAGGATTTAGATCGGTTGTGCCACTACCGGACTCATCTTTCCCCCCTAAAAGAATTCGACATCGAATTCGCATCCTCCTCATCGAATTCATCTACAGGAAAATGAGATAGATCAGAAACATTAAATGTGGGGGAACATTTATACTCACCAGGAAAATCGAGTCGGTAAGCATTTTCATTCACTCGAGTGACCACAGTGAACGGTCCATCTCCACGAGGCATGAGCTTTGACTTCCGCAAGTTGGGAAAACATCCCAGGCTGAAGTTAACCCAAACATTGTCACTGGGTTTGAACAACACTTGCTTGTGGTGCAAGTTCACCTTAGCTGCATTGCGCACTCCTTGAAGCTCGATCCTCGTCTTCACCTTCTCATGCATCTCTCGTACCTGTTCAGCTCTACGAACACCTTGCACACTCGAGAGATGGTCAATAGGTAAAGGAATAAGATATGTTGGAGTCAACGGATTAAAACCATACTGTAACGCCCCAATTTCTGAAATTCGAGGCGCTACACAAGATTAAAATAAAGTTCCTAATTTCATAACCATTTCACCTTTAAAAGAAATATTTTAAAGTAATCTCTTTAAATATAAAATCAACCAATCATCATTTGGGAAGACTTTTCAAACAACCAATCACAAAACATATTTCACAAACGACTAGTTAATGTTGAAAGTCTAATATTTAAACGAGTCCAAAATAACAGCGGAACACGTAAGATTTTAATATTCTTAAAAATTCAAAACATTTAGCGGAAGCATAATACGACAAAATATTGACCAGAGTCAACATTCAACATCCAAAATATAATTTTAGTCAAAAGTTTAAGGAACCCATATGTCCACGTCAGCTGCCTGCATCACCTTGTACCTGAAAACATTTTAGAAAACGTGGGCAGAGTGCCTGAAAACACTCAGTGGCCTTATCGTGTTCGTCCAAACACATGCAAGGATTTTTAATATAAAAATCTAACATTCCAATATTTAAAAAAAATCATGTTCATGCGCTTAAGAATATTTATTCAAAAGCCGATAATCAATATACACTCAGATGTCCATGCACTTAAGAATATTTATTCAGAAGCGAACAATTCAATATCATTCTCATAACAATGCGCTTAAGAATAGTTATTCAAAAGCGAACAATTCAATATTATTTCATATATCAATGCGCTTAAGAATATATTTATTCAAAACCCCATGCACTCAATTAACCATGCGTGGATACAGATCCTATGTGATCACATAACTATATGTCAATATAATTGACCATGCTAGAATTCATCATGCAGGTTAAATCATATCCACGATGAGCGAGAATAGTCGTAAATTATATATGAATGAAAACATTTTAAAAACATAAGATTTCAGTTAGCAAAACCCACCTTATAATAGCTAAAATAGCTGAAGCTTTGCAAATCTCTTGCAAATCCTAATTAATTCCGGGTCTCGGGTTCGGCCTACAAATGAGAAACTATTTATTAGTATCATACTAAGCCCTAAAACTATAACATAAGATAAGTTTGGGCTTAATGAACGAGTTCTCAAAATTTGGGCTCATACGGACATCTCTTGAACTGTTTAGATTTAAATCAACCTAGAAGGCCCAATTGAAATCTTAGCCAATTTAAACATTTTAAGGATGAACTATTGAAATAAATTAAAATTATCCAAGATTAAAAGATAATCGCAATATTCTTCAATAAAAAAATTTATAGTTATTTTATTAACCTGTTTATAATAATAACAATATTATTAATATTAATTTTAATAATACTATACTCACTCACATCACCACACTCACGAACACACATATAAACAAATTATACCTATAATACAAATATAATCTCTCTCCATTACAACTTATTTTCGTACACTGTGCACAAATGACACATTTTTCAATTATTAGAATATTTATCTCTCTCTCTCTCTCTCTCTCTCTCTCTCTCACCACAACCTTCTGTACATCTAAACCTATTCAATTCAAATTAATCACCAAAGTCAAACATGTTATTCTCTCTCTCTCTAAGACTGTCTCCATCGGTGACACCCGAGTGGGTGTCACCATATACGACAACTCCATTTTAAAAAAAAAAAAATCAAAAAGTCATGAGTTTTGGCATTTGGGTCGGCTGGCCGACTTAGAGGGCAGTGTCATGACACTGCACACATGGCACCCTCTGATTGGGTGCCACTTTATTTCTATATATATATATATATATTAATAATTTAAAATTTAAATAATTTATATAATTAAAAAAAACAATATTCATGGTTTTTTTTTGCTCTATAAAATGGAGCCAATTTTTTTCTCTTTTTACAAACAACTATCCTCTCTTTCTAATTGCAGTTTAATTAATTATGTTTTTTATTGTTTTAACTCTTGTAATTTTCATTTTGTTGTCAAATAAATTATGAATTTATAATTGTATGAGTTTTTTTAATTATGAATTTTAAAAATGTATCTAATAAATTAATTTTTATTTTTTAAATAAAGAAAAAATTATTATTAATAATATTTTATTTAAAAAATAAAATTATAAATATTTTATATAGATTGGAATAAAGAGAAATTAATATTTTATTTGAGTGTCAGATTGGATGAGTGTCACCGATGGAGTGCAAATTAAAAAATGTTGGGGGTTGTGGATGTGGAGGAGAGAGAAATTAATATTTTATTTGAGTGTCAGGTTGGATGAGTGTCACTGATGTGGATAGCCTAGAGGACACTCATTTTCTCTTTCTCACTCTCTGCAAAACATTAATGCTTTTGGAAAAAGAACACAATCTTCTCTTTCCTAACCCTTAACACACGTCTACACACACAAGCACTTTTATCATGCTTCCAAAATCAAAATTTAATATATGCACTACTTATGCACTCTAATATATCGTGGCAACCAAAAACTATTTCTCCTTCTGTAGTTCGTCGGCCTCACTGTGCACACATGCACAGTTTTATTTTAACCATTTCACAATTTTTCAAATCATGCAGCAACTTTTATTTATTTAATTACTATTTTAGTACAAACATCAACAATATCCTCAAGGAATAAAAATGAAAATCCAACAATGAAGGAGGTTTTGAGGGATTTTCCAACATTAGAGCCCAAGTTTGAAATTAAACTCACAAATCTTCATAGATCTCAAAACTAACAAGGGGAAAAGATAGAGGAAAAAGAGACAAAGAGAATGGTACAATTGCATGTCGGATCCGGCCACCGGCGGCAGATCAACGAGCTGCCAAAATGAGCTCATTTCCAGCCATTTCAGCCTTCATTTCTTTGCTAAACGTACACCATTGAGCTTAAAATGGAAAGAGGAGTATAAAACATATTTTTGAGAAATTTTTGGCCGAAAATGGAAATTCCGGCGGCGGCGCTCCGCCTCCGGCCACCATGCTGGAAATCGCCTGGAGAAGATGGAGGGGAAGAAGATGGAGGAACTCATTCTTTGAATGGAGTAAAATATCTCCACCATGAATAGAAATGATATTTATATTTATTAATTTTGGGCTTGAAGCCCATAAACTATAATTCAAAAAGAATTGGGCTTTAATTAATTAGTTTGCACCAAGCCCATTAATTTAAAATAGGTTCTAAGTTCATAATTCTAATCATATAAAAAAATAGGCCCAATTTAGTAGGTTTTGGGGTATTACATTCCTACCCTCTAAAAAAAATTTCATCCCGAAATTTACGTATTTGCAACCGGTAAGGTTAGGCACCGCATCATAATTTCATCTTCTACTTCACATGTAGCTTCACTATTTCTGTGCCGGCTCTACTGGACCTTCACTATCATTTTTTTTACTCTGTGAATTTTGTGATCGAGGATCACCATTGGTATATCCCTTGATGAGTAGGGCATAGATTTTCTTCAATTATTTGTGTACGAACGGTATGACTTGGGTCAAACACTGATTTTCGAACAATCGACATGTAAAATGCATCATGTATACCGCTAAGCCTTAGTCGTAAGGGAAACTTGTAAGCAACTTCCTCACTTTGATCGAGAAATATTATGATCCAAAGAGCCAAGACTTCAATTTCACTCTCTTGCTAGAATGAACTTCTTCTCATGACGTAGATAATTTAGGAAATACTTTATCCCCAAATTTCAAAATGTAAACCTCTTTGACGGTTAACCATATAAAATTCATGTCTATCTTTCATTTTTTTGATCAATCTTTTTATTTTGTTGGCATTTTTCTTTGTTGTTCACACCACCTTAGGTCCCTTTTTTCCGACTTCATCTCAGTATAGAGGTGATCTACTCTTACAACCATATAAGGCCTCTTTAAAGTGTTATTCGACGAACAACACCACTTTCATTTTTATGTTTCTTTAAGATTTCTTTCTCGTTATGCCATCATACATCTTTGTGCTTTCAGGGTAAGCCGTGTAAGACATGTTATGAATTTTGATCATAATTTTGAACTTCTGTTCCTCGTTCTGCGACACGCACTTCAATGAACTTTTGCAATTGTCCATCTCCGTTTCCTGACGATCTTCTCATTGAATTGCTCATTGGCTTGAGTTGTAACAATTCATACTTATAGGTTCGACCTAACCACTATCATAGCAAATCGTTATTTCATGGGATCTTGTGTTTATCGAAACCTCTATGTTTATTTGTATAACTCCTTGATAAGTTTCTCTTGCCAAGTCAGTTTATATTCGATCACTAATCTAGCCCTTCGATTTAATACGGTGTACATTAAATTGGTTCTTTTGCAGTGGTAAAGAAAGGTGCATGAATTTATATATAAATTAAATTAATTATACTCATCATGTTCCTCAGTTCTGAAGTTGCTTGATGGTGTCAATGATTGTCTTCCTGGTTTCTTTGAATCCGGATAATAGAATACGGAGCGACTCGTTTACTTGCATCGATAGTTGTCATTCTTCATTATGCTTCTTATCGTGAAATTTTGCGCAATAGTTTCTCTTGTCGACTTCTCGTGTTGGTGATTTCTCCATTCTTATCAAAATTACAATTTAGATCTAGATTCATGTTGGTCCCAATTAGTCATTTTGTCTCTTGATTTATGATTATTTTCCTTGGTTGTTCAATTATTCACACTTATTTGGCCAATTTCGGATATAACAATCTGGCTTCTTGCATCTAGAATATGCATTCTTTCCTTTCAGACATTCCTCATTGTATATATCATTTTCCACATACATGACATAACAACTTCTCCATTTTAGCCACATGAATGCAATCTTCTTTGCTTTATTTGATTTGCCTAACTATTCTCTTTTAACTCATTTTTCTCGTGTTTTTTTTTTCACCGGTTTGCATGCACCTCCAGAGTCAGATTGGATTGAAAATTCACTGGTTCGCATGAGCCTTCTTTGGACTTTCCTCCACTTCAGATTAAATCGTTCGCCACTGGTACAACCATATAATGTAGGAGTGCCGATGGAATACCATGATTCATCTAATAAACGTAAAGATTCTTCGATAAGTTAGGGTAGTTAATCTCGAGTTTTCAGGTCCATAGATTTACTTTTACTTGATATTTAAACATTTTCCTCGCCCATTGTGCACATTTGTCTAACCAAGTAATGATCTAAGGAATTGTAGCTTTGTAGTCGTTCATATCTTCTAGTATTTCTTTAGCTTCACTCCTTCATCATTCGCGAAATATGCATCGCTAACCAGTGCTCAAGAATTCCTCCATAAGGCCTGGACTCACATTTGTCGAGGTATTCTATTAGCGAACCTATAGTTCACAAAAATAGTCATAGAGTTTATCTTAAGTTCTTGTCATCTATTTTAAAACTCCAAAGTGAGTCTAGCCCTTATCATCTCTATAAACAAAATAAAATCATCTTAAAGTTTATACTAACGGTAAGAACTTAAAAGCACCCTATCTAGTTGTAGGTTTATCTATGTTGATGTTCTTGTGGAGATATATACACATGCTCATTATATCTTTCGAAATTATTTTATTTCGAAAATATTTATTTCTCCTTAAATATATATATATATAGGAAATATATATATATACACTTGTCAAATTTCTCATCTCGAGCTTTTATAAATTGATAAATACACATAATATTGTACATGTGATGCCGAGGCATGGCGTGGATGTCGAACAATGGGTCAAATAATATATTACACGTTATTGAGAACATGATTTTAACAATATTTTAAAAATGACTGATGCGATTCTGCAACCCCAGGACTTGTATCAGATTACTAGAGACGGAATCCTCGACCAGAACTTCATAACACGGACGAACTATAGATATATGAAACCTATAACCCAGCTATGATTGGAAATAAGAACCTTGGATGAAAATCGAAGACGCAACAAACAGTTGTGATGTACTGTTTGATAAGTCGGATGAACACGACACACGGTTCAATAAAATCTCCAGAGAGAATTCTCAAATTTAATATAACAAAAACTGTCTAATGAAATATAATGCAAGCCCTTATGTAGGTGGGCAAAATAAAACAACCCTAAAAGTCAAAACCTAATCTAAAAAGGAAATAAATAAATAGAAATCGGATAAATCCGCCACAGTCCAAATAGGCGCGACTCGGGCCCACTCGCGCCCCTGGTCGCGCTGTAGCTCGCGCCAGACTCAGTGCAGGACACGTTAAGGGCGCGACCTGCTCGCTCGCGCCACCACTCGCGCTGTGACTCGCGCTCAGCCTAAAGCCAAACACGTCTCTGGCGCGACTGGTTCACTCGCGCCAGGTCTCGCGCTGCCACTCGCGCCAGCCTCCCCAAACGCTCGAACTCAATCATCGGCACCCCATCCAGGATCGTATCATTCCTCTTCTCTTGAAAAGGATTTATCCTCAAATCCGAATCTTCATCAACACGAGCTCGCCACTTCACCTTTCTCGACCATACATCCGCCATCGGTATCCTTGATTGTTTTGAAAGTTCCAACAATTCCTTTAGTGACAACTTAAGGAAAACTCCCTTTTCAACTTGTAAAGACACAATATTACAGAAAATAGGATGTGTAAGATTAGTATGCATCTTGGTCTCTTGATTTCCTTGGAATTGGCTTGGTCGGGCAAAACATGAATGGTGTATGAACTCTCGCCCACTCCTTTCTCCCTTCGATTGTTCCCCTTTTATCTTCATTTGGTCCGCCTCTTTTTGCAGTGCTACTTGATCCTCAAATATTTGAGATGGTGTCAGAGGAACCAGTGTCACTGTCCACTGCTTGTACACAAAGGAATATTTGTTTGAGAAACCATCATGCTCCACACGTCTGTCATACTGCCACGGACGTCCCAACAATAAATGCCCTGCCTGCATTGGTACCACATCACACAATACCTCATTTTCGTATTTTCCAATCCGGAATGGCACCCTCACTTGCATGTTCACCTTGGTTTTCCCACTGTCATTCAACCACTGTAACTTATATGGCTTCGGATGCTTTAGGACAGGTAGACCTAACTTCATCACCAAAACCACACTAGCCACATTAGTACAACTTCCGCCATCTATTATCACACTACATACCTTATCATGGATGTGGCATCTAGTATGAAACAGATTCTCCCGCTGCTCTTCCTCCACACATTTGGTGTGCAGACTCAGTGACTTCCTTGTGACCAACGTGAGTGCTGGTGGTGCCACATACTCTTCGCCACTTTCTTCCTCCAACGCCGGCATCTCAGGATCAACTTCTTCCTCATCAGTCACAATTTCGCCATTATCCCGCAACAACATCACCCTTTGATTCAGACACTGATTGGCTATGTGTCCTTTTCCTTGACACTTGAAGCACTTGATATTCCGATTTCTGGAACTCGACTCATTGGTGAGTGTTTCAACATTTAGCTTAGTCGGTAGCCTCCAATCTTCCTTACTCCCATGGTTCAACTTTCAGGATGAAGTACCAGTGTTAGGATTTGATTTCCAGGTTGAGGAATTTGAACGGCTATAGCTGCCCCTTCTCTTGATTTGGTCTTCTACCTTGATGGCCATGTGTACCATATCCTCCAACTCCACATAGTGCTGCAATTCTACTACTTCTCAGATCTCTCTATGTAGACCGGCTAGAAAGCGAGCCATTGTGGCCTCCCTATCTTCCTCCACATTTGCTCGGATCATTGATATCTCCATCTCTTTAAAATACTCATCAACGCTGCTTGCACCTTGCCTTAAGCTTTGCAACTTGTTGTATAGCTCCCGATAATAATAGCTAGGCACAAAACGTCGCCTCATAATTGCCTTCATGTCTTTCCAATACTCTATTGGTCGCTCTCCATTACGCCGCCTAGTGGCTCTCAACTGATCCCACCACACGATATCATAATCAGAGAACTCAACAGCTGCTAACTGGACCTTCTTCAGCTCGGAATATTCATGGCAGTCGAATATCTTCTCGACTCTCTGCTCCCACTCTAAGTATAGGGCTGGATCATTCTTCCCCTGAAAGGAAGGAATGTTCATCTTGATATTGCCAAGATGATTATCCGCCCGATTCTGCTTCCTCCTATCTCTCCATCCCCCACTAGCCGAGTATTGATCATCTTCATCATAATATTCAGACTCAGTTTCATAGTACTTCCTTCTCTCCCTCTCTACATGCGGATAACGCCTAGCCTCCACTCGAGCTCCTCGACCTCCTCCTCCTCCTCTATCACCACGGTCAGTCTGCTCTTGTATTGAAGCTTCCATGTTGTCAAGCCTTTTCGTCAATGCAGCCATCTCGGTCTTAAATAACTTCCCCAGTTGTTGTTGTATGGCCTCCATCATGTTTTTAGGATCAATTTCCTTGTCTACATCACCTCCTGTTCCTGCAGTTTTGGACATTTTTTTTTTCGTCCTTTTTTTTTAAACCACTTCCACCAACAATGCTCAATCTACTCCAAACACCAAAATATAGCTTCCCAAACAACGTATATCAACACCACAAAATTGCCTAAAATTCACTATCGAAAATTCGAAAATTTTTAAAATTTCACGGAAAATTTTCGACTTTTGTACAGATGATATAGAAGCTCTCGAGAACCCAGACAACCAAATAAAACGTAACAAAAACCCAGACAATGAAATTTTTTTTTTAATCAACGTCGCTGCTTTTTTTTTTATAGGCGAGAAATTACAGGACAAAAATCAAATCTAATAAAAGAATTAAAATTACGGATAGATGGAACCTGATACAAAGCCGAAGCTTTGATACCACTTGATGCGATTCTGCAACCCCAGGACTTGTATCAGATTACTAGAGAGGGAATCCTCGACCCGAACTTCACAACACGGACGAACTATAGATATATGAAACCTATAAATAACCCAGCTATGATTGGAAATAAGAACCTTGGATTAAAATCGAAGATGCCACAAAAAGTTGTGATGTACTGTTTGATAAGTCGGATGAACATGACACACGGTTCAAAAAAATCTCCAGAGAGAATTCTCAAATTTAATATATAAAAAACTGTCTAATGAAATATAATGCAAGCCCTTATATAGGTGGGCAAAATAAAACAACCCTAAAAGTCAAAACCTAATCTAAAAAGGAAATAAATAAATAGAAATCGGATAAATCCACCACAGTCCAAATAGGCGCGACTCGGGCCCACTCGCGCCCCTGGTCGCGCTGTAGCTTGCGCCAGACTCAGTGCAGGACATGTCGAGGGCGCGACCTGCTCGCCCGCGCCACCACTTGCGCTGTGACTCGCGCTCAGTCCAAAGCCAAACACGTCTCTGGCGCGACTGGTTCACTCGCGCCAGGTCACGCGCTGCCACTCGCGCCAGCCTCCCCGAACGCTCGAACTCGATCATCGGCACCCCATCCAGGATCGTATCAATGACCCCGCAGGCCTACAGATTCGTAGACCCGCTCCGATACCACTCTATAACGCCCCAATTTCTGAAATTCGAGGCGCTACACAAGATTAAAATAAAGTTCCTAATTTCATAACCATTTCACCTTTAAAAGAAATATTTTTAATGTAATCTGTTTAAATATAAAATCAACCAATCATCATTTGGGAAGACTTTTCAAACAACCAATCACAAAACATATTTCACAAACGACAAGTTAATGTTGAAAGTCTAATATTTAAACGAGTCCAAAATAACGGCGGAACACGTAAGATTTTAATATTCTTAAAAATTCAAAACATTTAGCGGAAGCATAATACAACAAAATATTGACCAGAGTCAACATTCAACATCCAAAATATAATTTTAGTCAAAAGTTTAAGGAACCCAAATGTCCACGTCAGCTGTCTGCATCATCTTGTACCTGAAAACATTTTAGAAAACATGGGCTGAGAACCTGAAAACACTCAGTGGCCTTATCGTGTTCGTCTAAACACATGCAAGGAGTTTTAATATAAAAATCTAACATTCCAATATTTAGAAAAAATCATGTTCTTGTGCTTAAGAATATTTATTCAAAGGCAGATAATGAATATATACTCAGATGTCCATGCGCTTAAGAATATTTATTCAGAAGCGAACAATTCAATATCATTCTCATAACAATGCGCTTAAGAATAGTTATTCAAAAGCGAACAATTTAATATTATTTCATATATCAATGCGCTTAAGAATATATTTATTCAAAAGCCGATGCGCTCAATTAACCATGCGTGGATACAGACCCTATGTGATCACATAACTATAAGTCAATATAATTGACCATGCTAGAATTCATCATGCAGGTCAAATCATATCCACGATGAGCGAGAATAGTCGTAAATCATATATGGACGAAAGCATTTTAAAAACATAAGATTTCAGTTAGCAAAACCTACCTTATAATAGCTAAAATAGCTGAAGCTTTGCAAATCTCTTACAAATCCTAATTAATTTCGGGTCTCGGGTTCGGCCTACAAATGAGAAACTACTTATTAGTATCATGCTAAGCCCTAAAACTATAACATAAGATAAGTTTGGGCTTAATGAACGAGTTCTCAAAATTTGGGCTCATACAGACATCTCTTGAACTGTTTAGATTTAAATCAACCTAGAAGGCCCAATTGAAATCTTAGCCAATTTAAACATTTTAAGGATAAACTCTTGAAATAAATTGAAATTATCCAAGATTAAAAGATAATCGCAATATTCTTCAATAAAAAAATTTATAGTTATTTTATTAACTTGTTTATAATAATAACAATATTATTAATATTAATTTTAATAATACTATACACACTCACGAACACACATATAAACAAATTATACCTATTATACAAATTCAATCTCTCTCCATTACAACTTATTTTCGTACACTGTGCACAAATGGCACATTTTTCAATTATTAGAATATTTATCTCTCTCTCTCTCTCTCTCTCTCTCTCTCTCTCTCTCTCTTTCTTTTTCTCTTTCTCTTTATCACCACAACGTTCTGTACATCTAAACCCATTCAATTCAAATTAATCACCAAAGTCAAACATGTGATTCTCTCTCTCTCTAAAGGACACTCATTTTCTCTTTCTCACTCTCTGCAAAACATTAATGCTTTTGGAAAAAGAACACAATCTTCTCTTTCTAACCCTTAACACACGTCTGTACACACAAGCACTTTTATCATGCTTCCAAAATCAAAATTTAATATATGCACTACATATGCACTCTAATATATCAAGGCAACCAAAAACTATTTCTCCTTCTGTAGTTCGTCTGCCTCACTGTGCACACATGAACAGTTTTATTTTAACCATTTCACTATTTTTCAAATCATGCAGCAACTCCTATTTATTTAATTACTATTTTAGTACAAACATCAACAATATCCTCAAGGAATAAAAATGAAAATCCAACAATGAAGGAGGTTTTGAGGGATTTTCCAACATTAGAGCCCAAGTTTGAAATTAAACTCATAAATCTTCATAGATCTCAAAACTAACAAGGGGAAAAGATAGAGGAAAACAAGACAAAGAGAATGGTACAATTGCATGTCGGATCCGGCCACCGGAAAAGGTCACCGGCGGCAGATCGACAAGCTGCCAAAATGAGCTCATTTTCAGCCATTTCAGCCTTCATTTCTTTGCTAAACGTACACCATTGAACTTAAAATGGAAAGAGGAGTATAAAACATATTATTGAGAAATTTTTTGCCGAAAATGGAAATTTCGACGGCGGCGGATGGTGGTCCGGCGGCGGCGCTCCGCCTCTGGCCACCATGCCAAAAATCGCCTAGAGAAGATGGAGGGGAAGAAGATGGAGGAACTCATTCTTTGGATGGAGTAGAATAATCTCCACCATGAATAGAAATGATATTTATATTTATTAATTTTAGGCTTGAAGTCCATAAACAATAATTCAAAAAGAATTGGCCTTTAATTAATTAGTTTGCACCAAGCCCATTAATTTAAAATAGGTTCTAAGTTCATAATTCTAATCATATAAAAAAAATAGGCCCAATTTACTAGGTTTTGGGGTATTACACATACACTACCTCAAAAGGTGACATGTGCGTAGAAGAATGCACGACTCTATTATATGCAAACTCAGCAAAAGGCAAGCACTCTTCCCACGACTTCAAATTATTCTTAACTAAGGCACGAAGTAAAGCACTAAGCATCCTATTGACTACCTCAGTTTGACCATCCGTCTGAGGATGACATACAGTCGAAAATAGGAGCTTAGTACCTAACTTTCCCCACAACACTCTCCAAAAATGCCCCAAAAATTTCGAATTCCTATCAGACACAATGGTTCTAGGGATTCCATGCAATCGGACTACTTCACGAAAGAAAACATTAGCAATATTAACAACATCATCAATCTTTTTGCAGGCAATAAAATGAGACATTTTTGAGAAATGGTCAACTACCACAAACACGGAGATTTTACCAGATTTTGACCTAGGCAAACCCAAAATAAAGTCCATGGAAATATCTACCCAATGAGCAAATGGCGCCGGCAAAGGCGTGTACAAGCCAAACGGACTAGATGTGGATTTAGCCTTCCTACAAATGATGTATCTAGCACAGACTCTCTCAACATCTCTTTTCATGTGTGGCTAATAAAAGTGTTCATGCAAAAGACTCAAGGTTTTATTGACTCCAAAATGACCCATGAGACCCCATGCATGCGACTCTAGTATGAACGACTCCCGCATAGAACAAGCAGGCACACACAACTTAGCATCTTTAAACAGAAATCCATCAACAATATAGAACGAATCAATGGTCCTATACTTTCCAACACAAGACTCGAATATGGGACCAAAGAAAGGATCAGATGCATAAAACTCTTAATGTTCTCAAAACCTAAACATTGTGTATGTAAAACAGAAACAAGCGCGTACCTTCGGGAGAGTGCATCGGCAACCACGTTCTCTTCTCCCTTCTTGTACTTGATCACACATGTGAAGGATTCGATGAACTCCACCCATCTGGCATGTCGCGCATTCAAACTTTGCTGTCCCTTCAGGTGCTTCAGGGACTCGTGATCAGTGTGAATCACGAACTCCTTTGGTCGTAGGTAATGCTCCAAGTCTCTGAAGACCTCTTCAACGCATATAGCTCTTTATCATAAGTGGAATACCGCAATGCTGCACCATTGAGCTTCTCACTAAAAAACTCAATGGGCTTCTTTTCCTACATCAACACAACACCAATGCCTATGCCAGAGACATCGCACTCTATCTCAAACATTTTGTTAAAATCCGGCAAAACCAACACAGGAGCATTACACAACTTAAACTTCAACAAATTGAATGCATGCTCTTGGGCTTTGCCCCATTCAAACTTCCTATCTTTCTTGCTCAACTCGGTCAATGGAGCGACTATAGTGGAAAAATCTCATACAAAACAGCGATAGAATCCAGCTAAACCATGAAAAGAACGAACATGAGCACATAACTTAGGTGTTAGCCATTCCTCTATGGCTTTCACCTTCGTCCTATTAACTTCAACACCACCATTATTAACCACAAAACCAAGAAATACAACCTCATTCATGAAAAAAGTACACTTAGACAAATTGGCATATAGCTTAGCATCACGCAACAACTCAAAAACTCGCCTAAGATGTCTAACATGCACAGAAATGCAAGTACTGTAAATAAGGATGTCATCAAAATACACCACAACATATTTCCCAATCACATCTCTCAAGACATAGTTCATGAGACACATGAAAGTACTAGGGGCGTTGGTAAGCCCAAATCGCATGAGAAGTCATTCATACAATCCATGCTTCGTCTTGAACGCAGTCTTCCATTCATCCCCCTCACTCATACGGACTTGAAAATACCCATAACGTAAATCAATTTTAGAGAAAATAGACGCTCCAGACAACTCATCCAACATATCATCCAAATGGAGAATAGGGAAATGATACTTTACCATTATTTTTTTTATGGCCCAGCAATCCATGCACATGCGCCACTCGTTGTTCTTCTTGGGGACGAGAATCACAGGCACTGCACACGGTGATAGACTCTCTCTGATCTGCTTCTTCTTCAACAACTCCTTGACTTGGCGGTCAATCTTCTTAGTCTCTTCGGGACTAGTGCGGTAAGCTGGTCTATTTAGAAAGATGGCTCCAGGCTGGAAGTCGATCTGATACTCAATTCCTCGAATTGGCGGCAGACCACTCGAGATCTCTTCAGGAAATATGTCCTTGAACTCCTCCATCAAAGGCTGCAAAAGAGAAGGAACAACAACTTCAGGAGTATCATTAGTCTTAAAATTTAAAAAAACGATAGACATACCAGCTTTATCGGCTTTTTGAACTCCCTTTGCATTGATGAATAAATTCTGGTGAACAGGATCGGAATTACTTGCACTGGAGGGCGACGAGATGACCAAGTGGGCAGCCTTGGTGACTTCCTTTGCAATAGGTGTCAACCCCTTGGAGTTCTTGGGCTTGGCCACTAGTTGGCCAGATGGAGTTGGGAACTTGCTCTCGACCCGTTTCTTCTTCTCTTTCTCCTCCTTGAACTTCTCCTGCACTCTCCTTTGATCTTCATTGACATCTTTAGGAGTCAATGGCCATAAAAGGGTAGTCTATCCATCTCAGGTTACTGTATAGGTGTTAGTGAACCCGTCATGAATAGCTTTCCTATCAAATTACCAAGGACGACAAAGCAGTATATGTCAAGGGATGACATCACAAATGACAGTATGAACAAAGTGACCAATGGAGAAAGTAACACTTACCTGAAATCCCACATGGATTTCTCCTCGGTCTATCAGCCATTGCAAACGTTACGGCTTTGGGTGCTTCTGTGGGACCGAATTCAATTTTCCCATTGCGTACGGGCTAATTGCATTCACAACACTTCCACTATCAATGATGAGTGTAACACCCCAGATTTTCAAATAAGATTTATAGGATTGTTAATGGTAATTAACTTGTTTAGGAAGAAATTTAAATAAGGTTAATTAAGATTGGATGTCAGTCACGACTTTAAGGGTCAGTTTTCGTGAAAATTGTCTTTTCGGAAAATGCTATCCTAATTCTTTTATGGCCATTCGTGGTGTCGTTAGAAAGGTTTTAACTCAAGGAGTTTACTGGTGTTTTCGGATTTTAATTCTGAAGTCATTTGAGTTCCCGGTGATGAAAAACGCATTTAAAAGATGAATGAACAGTAACTTTTGCGTGCCTTCATGTTTTGAGAAATTTACGAAATCCTTCTTGTTGATTCAAGTCTTGTTCTGTCAAGTCCTTATTATGGGAAATGTGATGCGATTCTGTCATGCACGAATACATGAAGTAATAACAGAAGACGCAAACAACAGAAACGAAACACACGACGACTATGTAAGGGTTCAAAATAATACCGGGACTCAAAATAAGACACGAAATAGCGAAAGACTTGAACAGAAAATACTCAAAATATGGCTGGAATTAAGGTATATGGACGTGAATTTGATGGTGAAGAAGGGCTTGGGTAGATAGGATATGTTAGGGATGAAACGAACTTACAGAATGGACGAATCTTGTGTAGAACTCGAACACGAACTTGTGAAATTGGTTGAAATGGATGACGTGGCTGGATGGATGGCATCGATGATAATGATGGATGGTTGATGATTTGAAGTGAATCACAACCCGATAGCCTTCTTGAATCTCGAACGTATCCAAGGTTGAAATCTCCAAGTTGTTCCTCGATAGCGAATACCAGTCAATCCCTCAAGTGAATTGAGCAATACCCTTGAATAAGACTTAAAGATACTATCCTCTAAGAATGATGATTTATGACTAAATCAACAAAAGTGTTGTTTGATCAACCTAAGAATCGTGAGACAATTGAGAAAATAACTCTTTATTTCATGCAACGTCTAACATAATAATGGACAATGGTTCCCCTATTTATAATA
The DNA here is from genome assembly GCA_026008535.1 of Perilla frutescens. Lineage (NCBI taxonomy): Eukaryota > Viridiplantae > Streptophyta > Magnoliopsida > Lamiales > Lamiaceae > Perilla > Perilla frutescens. The sequence continues at coordinate 48,809,505 of BRKX01000012.1, forward strand.
CATAGGGGGACGAAAATAATCATCAAAAAAGGCTTAAAAATTGATCCAAAAGGGATCTCTAACTATACTAGGAAGATACCTAAACTAGAATTCTATTCAAGGTAGGAAATTGCCTTAAATACAATTCTAGTCAAACCTAATTAATTAATGAACGAAAATTACATTATAAAATAAATAAAATATGATCTAATAATGTCTCTAATTAAATAAAAACTATAGATTAAAAATCGTGCCCCATAATTAAATTAAGGAAACCGATTTTTTTTAAATTAAATGACTCGGATAATTGCTTAGGCGTGATCACGCCTAACTTGAAATTGCCTTCTGTACCAACATCCAAGACTTGATCTTCAATTACTTCATTATGGACGATTGGCACTCCTCTTTTAACTTCTCTTCATGCATTATTCTTCAAACCTTGATCTCCAATCTTTGATTGTTAACAAAGTAGCAATCTTTGGGATGCACTCAACTTCTTTGTTATCTTCGAACTTCTTACATACAAATACTTGGAAAAATCCTTGCAATTGTATTGCTCGAAGTCGTGTAAATGGACCACGTATTCGTAGCTCCGGATTAAGTTCTTCAAGGTTTTTCGTGGACGCATCATTCCCCTCTTCTTGAAAAGAATTCGTCCTCGAATTCAAAGCTCCGGGATCAAAGATGAACATGAACTGGCCATCAAATTCTTTTTGCACAAGCTGCATAAAACACATCTTCATGAACATGAACGAAAACATTCCACTTATGTTAATCATCCGAAACTCTAGCATAGATTGCCTCGGCATGGTATTCACGTTCAAACTTGGTGGTACATCAACTTCCAGTGGAACATCTTCAACAACCTATAAAATAAAGACATCACAAGAAAATGGTTGACAAAAAATGTTAGAACTCAGCGGCTTCTCCATGTTTGCTTGTACGAATTCCTCTTTATCTTCAACCACTTCCAATTTGATCTCGCTCTCCATCTCTTTTTCTTCTTCTCCAACGCTTTCACAAATAGCAACATCCACCAAATCTTCAAAAGGTGCATGAACTGCAATTGGTACCTTTGAAATAGGATGTTCTTTGATGGCAACGATCTTGGATGGTAACTCAACGTGGATCTCCTCTTGAATGTTGCTGGCTTGGCTTGGCACATCCATGACCAGCTGAACTGGTGATGCGGGTCGTGGAGGTGGTGTATAGGTACGTAGAAACTCTTCAAATGACTCAGGTTTGCTCCAACGAAATGGGGCTGTTTGGCGATGAGCTCTAGGTGGTGGAGGTGATGCTTTTTGCATGTTGAGACGCTTAAGCTGTTCTATTAACTTGGCTAGTAGATTAATCAGCTCGTCTCTCATTATTTGTAGATTTTCTTTCATGCTCTCGATCATTGCATCAAAATGGTACTTCGTTTCCCAAGCAAGGAACTGATTGGATGACTTGGGTGCATCGTATGGATTCATAGTAAGGAATGGATTATGGATAAAAGAAAATTAGATAAGGAAAGAATTAGATGTATTTTTGAAGTTCCCAAATAGAATAGGAATCCAAAAATAAATCCCAAAGGTAGAAGGAAAGAAATAGGAAAAAAAAAGAAACAAATAGATGAGAAGGAAAGAAAGGGATTGGAATGTGTGTACCACTAGTGTGACACAATCTAAATACCTTAATTAGACTAGACTCTAGATAGAAAGAACCAAAAATAAAATATGACCCTTAAGGAAGTTACCAAAAAGAAATAGAACTTGGAAGGAAAGTTCCAAAAATAAAATTAAACTAGAAGGAAACTACCAAAAATAAGAAAAGACTCACTAGGAAATTACCAACTATGATTTAGAGCTAAAAAGAAAGGTACCAAAAATAAAATAGAACTCAAAAGGTAAATCAAAATTAAATTTTCATTTTTTTTTATCGGATTTTTTTTTAAATCCGAATTTTTTTTCTTTTGCTATAGGGCTCGACCCTTTGCTCCTTTTTTTTTTCAATGAATATGCAGATTACAACTCGATAAACAATGAACAAAAATAAAACAAAAGACTTGACCCAGTATTGAACCACGAACAGCTATTGCCGTCGTGGCTCTAATACCACATGATGTGATTCCGTCATGCACGAATACATGAAGGAATAACAGAAGACGCAAACAACAGAAACAAAACACACGACGACTATGTAAGGGTTCAAAATAATATCGGGACTCAAAATAAGACACGAAATAGCGGAAGACTTGAACAGAAAATACTCGAAATATGGATGGAATTAAGGTATATGGACGTGAATTTGATGGTGAAGAAGGGCTTGGGTAGATAGGATATGTTAGGGATGAAACGAACTTACGGAATGGACGAATCTTGTGTAGAACTCGAACACGAACTTGTGAAATTGGTTGAAACGGACGACGTGGCTAGATGGATGGCGTCGATGATGATGATGGACGGTTGATGATTTGAAGTGAATCACAACCTGATAGCCTCCTTGAATCTTGAACGTATCCAAAGTTGAAATCTCCAAGTTGTTCCTCGATAGCGAATACCAGTCAATCCCTCAAGTGAATTGAGCAATACCCTTGAATAAGACTTAAAGATGCTATCCTCTAAGATTGATGATTTATGACTAAATCAACAAAAGTGTTGTTTGATCAACCTAAGGATCGTGAGACAATTGAGAAAATAACTCTTTATTTCATGCTACGTCTAAAATAATAATGTACAATGGTTCCCCTATTTATAATACATAGGGGGACGAAAATAATCATCAAAAAGGCTTAAAAATTGATCCAAAAGGGATCTCTAACTATACTAGGAAGATACCTAAACTAGAATTCTATTCAAGGTAGGAAATTGCCTTAAATACAATTCTAGTCAAACCTAATTAATTAATGAACGAAAATTACATTATAAAATAAATAAAATCTGTTCTAATAATTTCTCTAATTAAATAAAAACTATAGATTAAAAATCGTGCCCCATAATTAAATTAAGGGAACCGATTTTTTTTTTTAAATTAAATGACTCGGATAATTGCTTAGGTGTGATCACGCCTAACTTGAAATTGCCTTCTGTACCAACATCCAAGACTTGATCTTCAATTACTTCATTATGGACGATTGGCACTCCTCTTTTAACTTCTCTTCATGCATTATTCTTCAAACCTTGATCTCCAATCTTTGATTGTTAACAAAGTAGCAATCTTTGGGATGCACTCAACTCCTTTGTCATCTTCGAACTTCTTACATACAAATACTTGGAAAAATCCTTGCAATTGTATTGCTCGTAGTCGTGTAAATAGACCACGTATTTGCAGCTCCGGATTAAGTTCTTCAAGGCTTTTCGTGGACACATCAAAATGTCTTAAGGATTCCGTTGGCATTCATGGATTTCCATTCTGAGGTCAATTGAACGCTCGGGAGCAAAATCTGTCAGTCTGAGTGAATAGTAAAAAGTAATTCCAAAAAGGGAATCTTTGCTCGTCTTTCTTCTGAAGACCCCATCTTCTTCACGAATCAAGTTGGTTCACTAGTATTCGAGCCAACGAGTCTCCTGGTAGTTTTAGATTTCATGTATGAGGTCATTTGCATCTCGACATCAAATAAAGCAGCTTTTAACCGAACCCGGGGTAACTTTTGTAGTGTTTCCGCACTGGAATGGCTTCGATCTCAAGGAAGCCAAACTCCCTCCTATAAATAGGGGACCACCCCTTTTGCTTTCACTTGCTCATTAACCATCCATTCACTTCTAAATCGAGAAAGTGAGAAGCTTTGAAAGCTAAGAAAGTTCTGCCGAAGTAAAAAAAAGCGTTCTTCGTGAATGCTCTGCAAGACGACGAGCGGAGTAGCGTGGAAGGGATGTGGTGAGCGAATGTGCTAGGAGCGCCGTTGGGTCATAGCAGGTGGCTCTACCGCCTTTGCGACTCGACAAGATGCCGAGCTAGCCACCTTCCTTCGACGTACCTAACCCCGTCCATTCTTGTTCATCGGTCTCGACTCCATTTCTTTTTCTGTCTTTTAAATTCCGCATTTACTTTCCGTTCTTTACGTTCTTCGCATTCTTTATTATTGCTCGTTTACCTTCCGTCTAAGTTATATTTCAATTCTTATTGAAGTTCCAAGTTAATAACATTTATGTTGGTCCCGGGCGAGTCGGTATCAGTTTAGAGGGGGGTGAATAAACTGATTCAAAAACTTTTACTTTAGATGCGGAAAACAGGGCCCTATGACTCGCTTGATGAAACTTATTTATGCACAAATTTGATAGTTAGTTGAGACAGTTTAAGTGCAGCTTGTGTGATGTTGTGTGCAGTTAGAGATATGCAATGAACAATATAGTACATCACACAAGAGATTTATAGAGGTTCGAAGTCTCAAACTTCTACGTCCTCTCTTCCTTCCGCAGAAGGGCAACTTCACTATATAATTTGAGTTTCTTTACAAATTACACAATGAAGGACAGTTGGCTGAACCTGGTAACTGCTTGCTACCTCAGCTGGTCGACAACTCACACTTGATGTCCCTAACTGCTCGCTAGGAAGGTAGGTGCTATTGTCGTCTTTACAAGGTTTTAGATCTCTTTCGATCTTCAAGAGGTTAGTCTTGAACAAGGGGGTATCAACTGATGTGCTCCTTTGATTGAGCTGAGTAGGTGATCGTTGAATAGCTGGAGATGAGAAGGCTGCCCTGGCTGGATCGTCAACAGCTGGCTGGATGTCTTAATTCAGTGAATTCTTCTTCTTAGTTTGACTTTCGCAGTTTTTATCAAACGTTGCACTTGAGCTTGAGTGGGAGAGAGCAAGAAAAGCTCTTAGCTTGTATGTGCGAAGGTTGGCAAGAGGTTATGATTGTGAAAGTGTTTAAAACTCTGATTCACTCGTCTTTTATAGAGGAGTGATTTTATGACCGTTGAGCTCTATTGTCCATTTGATCAGTAGCTCTGTTGGCTCATCAAGGGCAGGTGGTCTTTAATGATTGCTTGGATCATTTGGTTAAAGTAGCCGTTATTCTGTCAATCGATCTTCATTAAATTTCAGGATCTTTGAAGGAGCATTTATTCCAAGATACGCTGATTTAAGCAATACACTCCAGGAGTCTTCTGGCTTCAGCTCTCTTGGCAGTTTGGAATTTCAGTTGGCAGTTTTGAATTTCTCAACTTAGTTAGATTATTTTTCTAGTTGGCAGTTCTGCACTTATCAGCTGAGTCTTGCTATCGCTCCAGTTGGCAGTTCTGGGCTTATCAGCTGAGTCTGGCTATCGCTCTAGTTGACAGTTCTGGGCTTATCAGCTGAGTCTTGCTATCGCTCCAGTTGGCAGTCCTGGGTTTATCAGCTGAGATTGGCTATCGCTCCAGTTGACAGTTCTGGGCTTGTCAGCTGAGATTATCCATTGCTCGAGTTGGATACTGCCAGTCTTTGGCATAAACTGACATTCTATCAGTTTCTTCAGTCTTTGCTCAACTCATTTCTCCCTCAATTCAGCTGACTCGGTTGTCAGCTTGCTTTGACTGGTATGATTCCTCAGCCAAGTTGAACTTTAGACTGGATGACGCGTCTTTCAATTTGGGCCATTCTTTAGATCGGTTGACTTTGACTCTTCTAGAGTTCTTCTTTGATGATGCCCTCCTGGGCTGGTCAGCTTCGATCTACAGCTTGAGCTTTGGTCAGTTTTTCACAAATAATTTTGACATCTCATCAAAACCTGATCTAGGGGTTCCTTGATAGTTTTTCCTAACAATTTCTCCCTTTTTGATGATGTCAAAACTTTGTTGATGATGATGATGGAAAAACTGCAAGTGTAGGAAATGCTTTAAATAGAATCTTTTAGTCAGTGCACATTCGTAGCATATTCAGACAAATTGGCTCATGATTTTCACTCAGTTATTAGAGCATTTGTCATTCATGCTTATCTTTCAAATATCAGAGCATGTCATATTCATAGCATATTGTGACACATTGACTCATGATTTTCATTCAATTATTGGAGCAATTGTCATTCATGCTTATCATTCATATATCAGAGCATGTCAATTTTAAGAGCAATTTTTGGCTTATTCATGCTTATCTTTCTAATATCAGAGCATGGCTGAAGTATTAGAGCATGAAGAATTATGTCAAGGCATTCAAGCTTGAAGTAAAATCATGATCAAAACTTGTATTATATATTCATTTTTTTGGCATGATTTTAAGAGATTCAAGAGTTAGTAGTTAAGACTACTAGTCTACTTCCTGAATGTTGCTTCGATTGCTCTTTTTCCTTCTGCTCAATTCTCCTATTTCTTGGACTCCTTGTAGTGTACATGCTTCCCCCTAAAGCTGATCTTCCCCCTCATGATGAATTTCTCTTTGAATTTCTCTTGGAATTTGATCCCAAAGAGTCATGCATCCATTATACTGACCATCATCATTCTGTCTATCTTTTCCCTTTTTGGCATCATCCAAAAGGTGAAGAGGATCACATGAGTGTAATGACAAATTTGGCAGAAAAGTGAAGGCGGTTGCCAAATTGTCATCATGAGCTGTAGGCACTGAAGGGATTTGCATGGGTAGAGAAAGCCATGCATAGGCATTTTCAGTTGGCATGAACTAACCTGGATCAGAGATATCTTACTCTCTGAAGCTCATGGGGGCCAAGCTGGTCAAGATCTCATCAGATGAAGGGAGTGGTGGATCACCAACGAAGGGTGCGCATGAGGAGTTGGCTGGTTCATTGTCGGGGAGAGGGGCATTAGCAGATATACCAAGCTGGAGTCGCTGGATCATCGAATCCATGATCTCCGAGAGCGTTGGAGGTGATGAGAGTGGATGATCCAGAAGGCTGAGCCACAGGTGTGTGGATGAGGTGAAACATAGTCGACTTATCCAGTTGAAAGTGCCAGATATGGTACTGCAAGTAACGCCGTAGTTGCGCGAAGAGGGAGTAGTCAGTGTCCTCAATGAGACCAAAGCAGCTTCGGAGCTGGTGGTCTAGAACCGCTTCAAAATCAACCTCAATATAGTTGCTATTGACTAAAGGTGGAGGTTGGAAGCTGGCTGATATTGTGGGCTGATCACTCAGCCTTAACAGAGATGCATTCTCCAGCATCAGCTCTCTTTCGTCAGTAGAGCTAACGGTGGCCTCCAAAGACACCTTTCCATGATCTGAGCTGGAAGGCCCTTGTGGGTGTGGACGCTTTGGGGTCGGATGGCATTATATTGTGGGGAGCATGTCCCGTCTTCCAAGTAGTTCACCAGTTGGTATGATCTCATTAAACTGGCTTTGTATGATGTGGCTTAGTCGGTTCATAAAGACAACTCTTTCTCGGAATGTGCCAGTTGATGGATCAAACATCGCTCGCTCGACGTTGGCTCTCAGTTGCGCCAGAATATAGGAAGCCCAGTCGGCTTGACATCCAAAGTAGAGGGCGGCTCTGATATGAGCCTTGATCTTGGAGAGATGAACGATCTCGAAGTTGCCATGAACAATATGGCTTGTGATATCCAGAAGTTGGATGATATCACTTTGCAAGCTCTCCTTTAATTTGTGCGAACTGTCGTTATGGTGCACATGAGGAAGCTTCCAGATTTTCTATAACTCATGTTTGGATGGCAGATTTAGGTTCATCATGTCTGGACCTTTGCCGGGGAGGTGTAGAGTGGACATCATCATGTCCTTGGTGACTGTGATCACTTGATTCTTTACAGTGGAGATGATGTTGTCGCCGTTGATAGTTGCATTGTAGTAGAACTCGGTGACATAGTCAGGTATGTTCTTGACCGGTAACTGGGTCAAGAAAGGAAGCAATCCAGTTACCGCCAATGATTGATAAATCTGTTGAAAGACATCCGGGCCAAGACGTGCATTTAGCATCTCTAGATTTAGATACTTGTCCTTTCTCATTTTGCGTTCAAGAGCTTTAATATCCACCCGGGGAAATGGAGGCTTCATTTCTGCAAAGATATGATATTCAGTTTAGAAATGCAAGAGTTTTGATGAGTGAGAAAATGCTCAGCAAAAGATCGAATAATAAAGAGAGATTTTCAGATAATCGGAGCCTTCATCTCTGTACTCATGTTTATGCATCTTGTGCATACAAGAATCGAGAGTACTCGATTGCTTTTCTTGGCTGATCAGCCATCTGATTTGATGGTTGATTAGCTAAATTAATGATGTATGAATCTTAGCTGTTTATCGGTAAATGACTTTATGATCATATGGTTGAGATGAGATCATTTTGAAAATGGGGTAGTTGCCATAAATAGCGAAATATTTTCTGCAGATCTTTCTATTTATAGCGCAATAAAATATATTTTCTTCGTCTGTTTGAAGGGTAGATTTTAAGATCCATGCTGAGATATTAATGACAACTTTGTGAAATAGAGCCCGATTTTCAAATTGTAACCGTTGACATATAAGATATTTCATAATCACAATGGTAACAATATAATTGAGATAAGCTTTTGAAAAAATGAAGACTTCTCCTTAGTCAGTTGGGATACAGTCCAACTGATTGATGACGTGGTGGTTGGTTGAGCAGTTGAAGTTTTGACACTCATTTGTCATGGCTGAATTGGCTGCAGTTAAGGCTGCAACTGAATTGATCAGCCTGTTTGTTTAGTTGCTCGGCTTTTCTGTAGACAATTTTCGCTTCTTGAATGGCCTGGCTGGACTAGCTGCATTGCTTTCTTTAGATGCAGTTTCATGCGTTGATGGTCCAGGCCTTTCCGTCTTCTTGGCTTTGCGAAGATGAAGCTGGATCTCAACTAACGAGCTCTTCATCCTTTGACTAAGGGCGTGTGAGATTCCCTTTGGCGATGACCGAAACTGATCATGTTTCTTGGTCAACTGTGCATCTTTTGAGCCTGACGTGAGCAGTGGAGTCACATAGCCTTTGGATAGGAGATTTGGTGACGTGGCAGTATCTTTATCATCACTATCTCTTGCATCATTATGCCTTGTTTTCCTTTGAGAAGCTATGACTGCAGTGTGGGATATGTGGGGTTCTATCCTCTGAACAGCAGGTGGAGTTCGTCGAGATGGCTCAGCTGACTGACTTGATAGATTATCAAAGTTCAGCTATCGACAAAGTGAGTTAGTTGGGCAGTTGACTAGTTGACCTGTAGTTCCAACTGGTTGAAACATGAATCTGGATGTAAATTCGGCCAGTAAGGCGGGTTTTCTGGAATCTTGTTCACCATCCGATGATTCATAATGTGCTGAACTTGCACAATAGTTGGAGGGAATGGATTTAATGATCCTATCCATTTGATGCTCCAGGTTTCTTCTCTTTGCCAGAAGCTCATGCCATGAAAGGCAGTTAGCAAGAAGTGAGACTGGATAGACATAGAATGTCTCCAGTTGTACCAATAGAAATATAGGTGAAGTTGTTTGTACAACTCTTGATCTCCTTGTGCAACAACTGTGAAGTGCATGAGAAGGAGATTGGTCACTTCCTTTTGTGCACTTTTGACTGCATATTCAGCACTATAGAAAGTGCGAATATTCTCTTCAGTCAGCTGGAGCGGAGGGCATGTGCCTCGGAAGTAGCTTGGATGGGGTATTCCAATGAATGAAATAAGCTTATCTGGATCAGAGCAAACCTGGAAATCAACTAGTGATCCGTTCTTTGATTTTGGAGAGTGAACGGCATTGGCAGTTGAGTTGCTCGAACTTTGGTTGCTCATCTTGGCCTTTCATTTTCTCTTCCTCTTCAGGGACTGTAGATGAGCAGTTCCTTTCTTGGAGATCCAGTCGGAGATCAGAACTGATAGTGATTCATCACTTGTGAGCTTCAGCAGGTCTTCAAGCATTTTGCTCATCCTTAGAACAAGTCCGACCTTGGACTCAAATTTGCCGACTTCTTTGAGTCTGCAGCCTTGATGACTTGATGCTTGAATTGTCAAAAGACAAATTCTGCCCAGTTTGTTTGTCTTCCTTCAGCAAGGTGAATCATGACTTTGTATCTCTCTTGGGTGAGTTGGCTTAAACTTTCAATTGCTCCGAACATCATCTTGTTTGTTATGTCAAGTAGAACTCCATACTCAGGCTTGAGATCAGTTTTAGCGGTGGTAAAACTGAATTGCTTGTTGCAGGTTGAGGCTTTCCAGTCTCTCCAGTGTGATTCTGCAGATTCTTTTAGATCTTAAACGGATAAGCCTTATTGTGGGAGTTGGAATACTTTAGCAATTGTTTTCTCATTGATGTGTAACATCCTTCCTTGAGCCACTAAAGATATCATCTTCCCATCTACAGATAATTTTGCTTGAAGCAAAAACTCACTCACCAAATTTTGTCTAAAGAATTTTGGTGGTGTTTCCAGGTAGTGAAGAACTCCTGTTTTGTGAAGATTTGACATAAGGGTTGGATTCTTTGATTCATCAAGAATCAATTGAAATTTCTATCTCTCAAGGAATTTATCTCTCATAAGTTAGCTTTTGAAGAAGTTTGAAGATCTAGATAATTCGGCCATCTTTGAGGTTGGCTAAAATTTTTTAAATTTCAAGATTGCTTGAGAGAGAGAGAGAGAGAGAGGTTTTGAGATCTTTTTGGAGGATGAGGCTTTTTGAGAGGCTTGAGAGAGAGAGAGAGAGAGGCTTTTATGAGTTTTGGGACAGGCTCATAGATATAATGGTTGGAATGGTACTAGCTTCTGATTTCTTTTGGTCGTTGGCAATTAATGACCTTGACACGTGTCATTGATTTGCAACGGTCAAAATTTCAAAATAAATGTAAAGCTTGACATTTATTTGAAAATAAAAAGAAATAACTTTTTATAATCAAAAGATAATTACAACTGATTAACAAGAAGTGTACTTAAGGCTTTTCTAATCATGTTTAAGAGTGATCAGCCTCTAGTCCTTCTTGTGATCAGTTTTTCTTCTCTTGGCCAACGGCTCGGTGGGCTCCTCATCTTCATCCTCGGTGCTGCTAGCTAACTCAGTTTCAGCAAACTGAAGTCTTTGTTGGGCTTACAGCTTCTTGATTTGCTCAGTGTGCAGTTTAACCTGTTGCTGCAGGGTATTAATCAGTTCCACATAATTTGGAGGGAGCTGAACCATGGAACTGCTGGGTTGAGCCATAAACTAGACCGCTCTTGAGTCCGCTTCCTCTCCTTCTTCAGTTCCAACAAGTTCCTCACAAGGAACTGTGTGGGAAATGTCTTCTGTCTCTATAGCGATGATCTCATCATAAATTGACTCTGATGAGGTCACTGGTGCGGCAGTTTGAGCGGCAGTTTGAGCGATAGCTTGGAGTGCTCTTTGTATTGGATCAATGTACACAGTTATAGCAAGTGTACCTTGATATGTGGATTGTTTAGCCTCTTGAGCTATCTGGTTAGCTGACTGGTCATGTTCAGCTGTCTTCGGAGTTGACTCGAGAAAAGGAGCAATTTGTGTCTCAGTTTGCTTCTCGGGGAGTTGAGTCTCCTCAGTTGGTTCTTGTAGCTCTTCATCAACTGGGAGGACTGGCAGAGTGGGGACTTGAGCATTTTCTCAAATTCCAGATCACTAGTTGTGCGCTCATCAGCTGCTGGCTCCTCAGGTGAGTCATCCTTAAGATTGATGATGATGTCATCTGAATGAGGGGTTTCTTCGAATGTTAACTGTCTGGCCACAGATGTTATGGCAGTTTCCCTTGCATTGAGAGCTGCAGAAGTTTCAACCCTTTGATGGCTTCTCTGAACTTCTTGATTGAACAACTCCTGCCCTTCCTTAAGCTGCTCCTGTCTGAGTTTTAGCAGTTCAGTGAGCATCCAGTGTTGTTGAACTTGAGGGGCTTTCCATTGTTGCTGCTCAGCTTGAGTCCGATGAGGTGGCAGTCTGATATTAGCCTAGATAAGCAAGTCATTCATTGCTTCCACCAGTGTTTGTTCAGCAGGACGTGGGTGGTTCCTTCGAATGGCCAACATTCTTTTCAACGTGATGACTGGATTTTGCTCTGGAGTCTCCTGTCCAACCCACTCCGTACTCCATCTCTCTTCCCTTCTCCAGAAGCTCATCCCGTGCAGTGCGGTTAGGAGAAAATGGGCTTCAGAGTTGAAGCAATGTCTCCAAAGGTACCATTAGACGTACCTTGTTAGAGCTTCATACAGAGTAGGAAGTCCAGTCACATCCTCGATGAAGTTCTCAGCTATAAATTTTTGGACTTGTTCCTCAGCCCAGCATTTGATAATTTCAGCTCTTGATAGAGCTCTGATGTTCTCTTCTGTTTTTCCCATCGGTGGGCAGGGAGTTCTGAAGAAGTCTGCTCCAGAATCCTTTGGGGGAACTCCTCTGTAAGGCACTATATCATCATTCTGAACTGGTATAATATCAATTATCTTGATGTTGCAAGGAGGTAGTTGAGGAGGAGGTGGAGGCCCTGACTTCTTCTTCTTCTTCCCTTTTGTTTGAACTGCCGAGGGCTTCTTCTTCGGCTTCCCAGTTCTTTTCTTGAACTGAACTGGTCTTGTAGATATTACTTCTTCTGGCGAATCAATCAGTGATCCAAAGTGAACTTGACACAGAGGTTTTGCTTTAATTGAACTTCCCAACATTTGGCTTATTGAGATGTTGTCGTCTAAATCGGAGTCTTCTTGCTGAGTTTCAACTTCAATCTCCTTGCCCTTTCTTCTTAATGACTCCTCAGTTTTCTTGGAGGAAGCAGCAGTTGGCTGACTGCTTTTGATAGATATTGGTTTTGCAGCAGGCTGCCTCTTGCTGGTAACTGGTATAAAATCTATTTTGCCAATCATCAGAATGTTAGTCTCTTCTGCCATGGAGTCAAAGGTTATCTCCAGTATGATGCTGATTCTGCTTGGATAGCACATCTGTTAGTAGAACTCAGTTACTAACCAGTTCTTCTTCACAATATCCACATACTTCTTTATTTGCTCAAAGAAGTATTGACCCCAGTTGATGTTGATCCCTCTGATGATCGCCGCACATATCTTGTACTTGTGCTCCGACATTTCTGAGTGGCTTTCAGTTGTTCCGGTTATCATTCTCACAGCAACTGAGGCCAGAATCCTGTATTCTTCTTGAAGAAGAGACATGAGTGTACTGCTTTTGTACACATCCAAGCATTCCTCCCGCTTCCACTGGCGGTAGGCTTCCTCTTGATCCACTTGAACATCTTGCACTCGAATTTCGGTGGTTGGTAGATTGAATAGTCTCCCGAGCAGTTCTGGAGTTATGATCAGTTCGACTCCACGAACTTCGGTCTCGATTCTGTCATCGTAGCCTTTTGAGTTTACATAAAACTCAACCACGGCCTCTGGATATATTTTTGATAGATACTCTTCTATCTTTGCGATCAGTGAGTTGCAGAGGGCGGAGTTTGAGCACTTCTCTCTGTAAGCGCCTATATCCAGAAACTTATCTCTATAGAGATTTCTTTGAAATTCTTGTGAAGAAACACCAGTTCTTCTAAAGTTGAAGTTTTGTCGAACAGCTGGTGCGCGTCTATTAGCCATGGTGTTTTTCTCTGGAATGAATTATCAGAAAAAATTAAAATGGCTTTGACTAATGTTATGAGCTGAGTTTTTTTTTTTTACTTTTGAGAGATCTTCGAAACAGTTTCGAGAATTAAAGAATCAAAGATGCTTGAATTCTTTACTGCGCTTTGAGGATGGTAAAAGTAAAAATGAAAATTCAGCCATCCCTTTTATAGAGTATGAGGGGGTTCATCCAATGGTTGTGATGCTTGGTCTCCCCAAATTCAACGGTCAAATTAGATTAATCGACCCGTCGATTGGCTTTTCAATTCAATCTGTTGGGGAGTGAAGAGGAGAGAGAAAGATGATTTAACGGTAACATTTGGATGACACATGTTTTTACCATTTCCACTATTGAGATTTTTGAACTTATCTCTTCTCTTTACAGTTTCTCCTTGGCTTGAAAACTGATTTCGTCATCAGTTGGGTATGACCGTAACTGATGGTTTTTTTGTTGATATCTTCTCATCAGTTCCTGACTAATCTTAACTGCTCAGATCTTCATTCATCTGCTTCTCAGTTCAGTTATTCTCCTTCAGCTGCTCCTTGAACTGATATCTCCTTTTGAGTTTACTTTAGTTCCTATGACTTCTTCGTCAGTTTGATCAATTTTCAACATGTAAGTTCTGCATAACTGACTGGATCATCAATCTGAGCGACTCAACTGATGATTCAGTTGAACTGATGGGGTAAACTGATCATTTTCAGTTTGCTTATTTCTCAGCAGCTTCTTGCATATACTTCAAACTGATGGATTATGTGGTGAACTGATCAGTTTTTCGTCTTTTTGACTCAGTTTCTCTCTTCAGCTGGAGTGGTTCCTTGGCCTTTTTCTTCCAGTTCATCATCTTCATCCTGTGATGCTAGCTCCAGCAGTCCCAACTGTATGCATAGCTCCATAAACCTTGCTTCAGGCAATGGTTTGGTGAAGATGTCGGCTATCTGCTTCTCAGTATTGACATATTTGATGCATATGTCTTTCTTCTTGATGTGATCTCTGATTAAGTGGAGCCTTATATCAATGTGCTTAGTTCTTGAATGTAGAACTGGATTATGAGATATCGTGATTGCACTATTGTTGTCACAGTAGATAGGCACTTCTTTAGTTTCAACTTTGTAATCCTTCAACTGTTGCCATGGAGGTGTGTTGGTATTCTGAGTTTGCCTCTAATTAGATGAACCAGCTCGGTTCTGGCTACCCCTCCTCTTAAGCTAGTTTTCCACCATGACCGCTAGCTGCACTACATCATTCAAGTCCACATATGGTTGCAACTCCACTGTGTCTCTTATCTCTCTATTTAGCCCGGCTAAGAATCTAGCTGTGGTCGTCTCATCATCTTCTACCACATTAGCCCGAATCATGGCTATCTCCATCTCTTTGAAGTACTCGTCTATGCTACTTGAGCCTTGCCTCAAGGTTTGAAGCTTAGTGTGTATCTCTCGGTAGTAGTAGCTCGGTACAAACCTTCTCCTCATAACAGCCTTCATTTCGGCCCACGTGTCGATCGGTGCCTCCCCATTACACCGCTTAGAAATTGTCAACTGTTTCCACCACACTAGAGCATAATTTGAGAGCTCGACTGCTGCTAGCTTCACTTTCTTAAATTCTGAATAGTTGTGGCAGTCGAACACCATCTCCACCTTGCACTCCCAGTCGAGATATGTTGTCGGGTCATTCTTCCCATGGAATGATGGAATGTTCATCTTGATGTTTCCTAGATGATCATCTTCTCAATTCCAGTTTTTCCCATGTTTCCGCCCTCCTGCTGTACAAGTTCTATCTTCCTCTTCATAGTCTTCACTATAGGAATCATAATATCCTCCTCTTTTCTTCTCTACATGTGGGTATCGCCTAGCTTCCACTCGACCGCCTCTGCCTCCTTTTCTACTTCGTCCACCTTGCTGAGTCTTCTCCTGTACTGAATTCTCCAAACTATCAGTCTCTTATTCAATGCAGTCAACTCAGTGCGGAACAACCTTGTCATGTGTTGTTGTATGGTTTCAATTGTAGATTTGGGGTCAAAATTCTGGACTATGTCCCCTCCGGCCTTGGCTCCCTTCTCTGACTTATCACCGGTACCTGGAAATTTGTTAGACATAATCGACTCTTTTTTTTTACTCTTTTTTTTACTCTTTTTTTATTCTTTTTTTTAAATACAACAAAATAATTAAAATGCAAAACAAAATGAGAAAAGAAAAGAAATGGATCCTACACAATGTTCTAGCTCTCTCTCACGTGTATGCACTCGTGTATCACTCAATTTAGCTTTTTTCAGTCGATTGATCTCACCTCTCTGCCATTTACCACTCCAATTTCTCTCTACAGAAATTCAACAATCTCATAACCACACCAAATAATGCTAGAACAACTTGTCCAAGCAGTACCAACAATGTCACCATAAATTTTCATTTTTTTTTCAATACCAAAATTTCTCAAATCACTCCCAAAGCCAAAATACAGCTTCCCAAACAAAATATATCAATACCACAAAATGCCCAAAATTATCTACCGAACGAAAAATTTCAAATTTTCACGAAACATTTTCGACTTTTCTATGGACGATATACAAGCCTCCGGGAACCCAAATAATAAAATGAAAATCAACGAAAATGTAAAAAAAATTTCCCGCCTTTTTACTCTTTTTTTTAAACAGCAACTTTTCTCTTTTTTTTTGCTGATCTCGTCTTTTTTAATAGGCAAGAAAACACATAAATCAAAATCGAAATTAAATACAGGATAAAATTGGAACCTGATACAAAGCCAAAGCTTTGATACCACTTGATGTGATCCTCCTAGGAGTATCAGGTTACAACAGTGGATTTGGTAGAAATCTCGAACCCCAGGCTCACAACGATGTTGAACCACGAACTAATTGGATACACAACCCGCGATCAATTGAAAGCACGAACTTGTGATTGATGGTGACGCCACAAACAATTATGGATTGACTATTCGATAAGTTGATGAAGTCTCACAGTGTGTGCGTCAGAAAGATAGAATCCTCTAGAGAGAAATAACTCACTAAATTAAAACTTGTATATATGAATAATTTGTCAAAATTACAATAGAAACAACCCTTATATAGTTGGGCCCAAAATAAATAATCCATAAATAAAATCCTAAGAGAAATAGGGAAATAAAACATAAAACACGCCAATTCGGAACACGCTCCAGATGGGCGCGACACGGGGTCAGTCGCGCCCTGGGTCACGCTATGAATCGCACTCAGTTTAAGGCTCAAAACGTCTCTTGCGCGACCGGTTCACTCGCAGCTCAGGTCGCTCTGTGAATCGCGCCAGTCCCATAGCTTGAAATGTCTTGAGCGCGTCCGGCTTCACTCGCGCCTCCACTCGCTCTGTAGCTAGCACCCATTGGCGCGACCGGCTGCTCGCATCCTGACTCGCGCTGTAACTCGTGCCAGTCCGTTCCGCAGCTCGAGATCTAGTAGGGTTCCTCTCCCTCCACGGGTCGTTTGGACAACTCTTGGCTCCAGACCTCTTGAATGAATCCATTGAGGCTCTCCTTGAACCTCTTAGCTCTGGATCTTTTCATCGGTCCCTCTAGCACCCTAATTAGGTCAAGTCCTTCCTCGACTCGGGTCGTATCAAACTGGGCAGAGTTTGTATTTTCTCAAGTCAATCATCAAGTTCTCAAGGCCTCCAACTTAAAGAGAACAAGGAAGTTTGAGTCCATGGTGGGACTCGTTCTCAGGATGAGCAAGATTATAAAAGACATCCTGAAGCTACCAAATGATGATGCTCTACCAGTCCTTCTTTCAGACTGGATTCCCAAGAAAGGGAGCATTCATCTTCAGTCACTCAAGAAGAAAAGAAGGACCAAGGCCAAGACAAGTGCCACAGCCTCAAGCAACTCAACTGCTAATGTCGTTCCATCCCCAGTCTCGAAGAATGGATCGTTAGTTGATTTTAAAGTTTGTTCTGATCCAGATAAGCTTGTTCCATTCATCGAATTCCCTCATCCAGACTATGGAAGCTTATTACTTCAGGAGCAATTACCCTCCTCTCCAACTGATGGAATATAAGACTTTGGGCACCAAATATTTTTGTAAAACATCAACTACTTTTAAAAGGAGCTATGCATGTAAGATAAAATCTAGATGTTAGTATGATCTCAGGAGAACCTTAGGTCTCTCTTTTATAATCTAGACTGATTAAGCTATTCTCTTCTAGATAGTGAAGCGTCGTTCAATAGCTAGGAAAAGTGTGCCTCTTTTCCACCCTGTGCAAGAGAGGGTCAAGAGGTTCAGGAGAGAAACCTAGAATGGCAACGAGCAGTTGTTGTCCTATATGGAGAGGTACCTAGAAAGGTGGCCTTGGATGAACAGCTATGGAGAAGAGCCCGAAAGGGTATCTGACTTGGAAACATGCATCCGCATGTGTGAGCATGTGCCACCCACTTTGAGGTCTACAATGTACCGCATCCTGCAAAGCACCATCACTCATGATCCCGAGACGTATGGTAATGCATGGAGATCAATATGTGCGTGTACCCGTCGGTATGCCCATACCGAGTAGTTTCGGCCCTTGATAAATTAATTAAGGGGATTGATTTATTAGACTACAGTATTATTTTTATTTAATTTTGGACTATAGAAGATCAAATTTTTATTTAATTAGTTGGGTAATTTTCGGTCATTAAGTCATAGGTTTGACTAGAATTTTAATTAAGGTAAGTTTCTACCTTAAATAGAATTCTAGTTTATGTAATTTCCTAGTCCAATTGGAGATCAAATTGGACCAGATTTTCGGCCCCTTTAGCATAGAATTTTCGGCCATTACATCTTATAAATAGGGATTTCTTGTTACATTCTTACTTTAGACATTATTGAATTAAATTTGCTTTTGCATACAATTGTGTCTCAACCATTTAAAGTCTTTTGGATATTTTCACACGAAAATTTTCATTCTTGGAGCTAGCAACTTTAAGTCTTATTCAAGGGTATGGCTTAATCCACTTGAGGAATTAACCGGTATTCGCTAATCGAGATCAACTTGGAGATTTCAACGATTTCAACCTTGGATACGTTCGAGATTCAAGGAGGCTATCGGGTTGTGATTCACCAAAATATCATCAACCGTCCACCAACTTCACGATGCCATCCACCCAGCCCAAGATACCTGTATCTTTCATTCCACGAGTTCGAGATCGAGCTCTCCACCGTTCCAACCAATCCGTAAGTTCGTTCTATCCATAACATATCCTATCTACCCCAAGCCATTCTTCACAACACTATACACGTCCCTAACTTTATTTCCAGCCCTTACACCATTCCCTTCCACCCTTTTGTACTTTGGTTTTGTGTTGCATAGTTCGTGTCATTGTCTAGGTATTTTAGTTGTCTAGATTGTCGTATTTCGTTTGTTTATTGAGTCAGATTGAAACCCTTCATTAGTTGACGTGTTTCGATTCTTAGAAGTCTTCTGCTATGTCTTTAGTTTATCCTAGATTACTTGTTCGGGTCGTATCATCTTAGCATGCATTAGGTTAAGCAACGCGTACCTTCGTGAGAGTGCGTCGGTGATGACGTTGTCCTCTCCTTTCTTGTACTTGATGTACGAGAATGACTCGATGAACTCGACCCATCTTGCATGTCGCTTGTTCAAATTGCTTTGACCTTTCAAATGCTTCAAGCTCTCAGGTCCGTGTGAATGACGAACTTCTTGGGCTAAAGATAGTGTTTCCATGTCTCCAACGCACATTTCAAAGTGTATAGCTCTTTGTCGTATGTAGAGTACCGGAGGGCGGCGCCATTGAGCTTCTCACTGAAGTAAGCCACGAGCTATTTTTCCTATATCAAAACAGCAACTATACCTATCCCGGAGGCATCACACTCGATTTCAAAAGTTTTAGTAAAATCCGGTAAACATAAAACTGGAGCAGAACACAATAAAGACTTCAAAGTAT
The DNA here is from genome assembly GCA_026008535.1 of Perilla frutescens. Classification (NCBI taxonomy): domain Eukaryota; kingdom Viridiplantae; phylum Streptophyta; class Magnoliopsida; order Lamiales; family Lamiaceae; genus Perilla; species Perilla frutescens. Next base: position 48,828,858 of record BRKX01000012.1, read on the forward strand.
TAAATGCATGCTCTTGTTGTTTACCCCATTCAAATTTGCAATCCTTCTTACTTAGCTCAGTAAGAGGCACGTCTATGTTAGAGAAATCGCGCATGAAGCGATGATAAAATCCAGCGAGGCCATGAAAGGATCGAACTTCAGACGCGGTTTTGGGCGTTGACCATTCCTCAATCACTTTGATTTTAGAATGATCAACCTCAATACCTCTAGAACTTACAACAAAGCCTAAGAACACAACTTCATTCAAACAAAATGAGCAACATGTTGCCATATAATCGAGCATCTCTCAAAAGCATAAATATGTACCTAAGATGATCTAGGTGCGCCTGTGCACTGTGACTGTATATCTGGATATCATCAAAATAAACAACAACATATTTCCCAATAACATCACGTAAGACATGGTTCATCAATCTCATAAATCTGCTCGGTATATTTGTGAGACCAAAAGGCATAACCAGCCATTCATACAAATCATGCTTAATCTTAAAAGAAGTTTTCCATTCATCTCCTTCATGCGTGCGAACTTGAAAATAACTAGATCTCAAATCAATTTTAGAAAAAAATTTCAATCCACTTAGTTCATCTAGCATGTCATCAAGTCTAGGGATGGGAAAACGATACTCAACTGTTATCTTGTTGATGGCTCTGCAATCAACGCACATTCTCCATTCATTATTTTTCTTGGACACCAGGATAATTGGAACTGCACATGGGCTCATTGACTCTCGAATTTGCTTCTTCTATAGCAAATATTTCACTTGTCGATCAATATCCTTAGTTTCTTCGAGTGATGTGCGATAAGCTGGATGATTCGGTAGAACAGCTCCGGACACGAAATCAATCTAGTGCTCGATCCCACGAGCTGGACGTAATCCACTTGGAATCTCTTCCGAAAAGACATCTTCGAACTTCTTCATGAGGGGCTGCACAACACTAGGCAAAGAAACTTTGTTAGTAGCACTGTTCTTATAATTTAAAAGAACTAAAGGCAAACCTGCTTTAATAGCCTTTTCAACTCCTTTAATTGTACCAAACAATGATCGACTCTTCTCTTTGGATGGGGTGGCTATACTTAAACCTTTTCCATGATCAAGGGAGCCGAGAAGTAGAGGTTTTAGGATTGTATTGGTCATGGGGGAAGGGGTGGCCGGCGGTGAAGGACTTTTAGCCGAAGGGGGGGGGCCATCGGCGGTGGTGGTTCGGACAGCGGTGGCTGCGACCTTCTCTCGCTCTTTTTTAAACTTTGCTCGCATTATCTTTTCATCCTCTTGAATGGCCTTAAGGGACAGAGGCTTAAGGACAGTGGTTTGGCCATCTCTCTTGATGGTGTACGTGTTCGTGAGTCCATCGTATACAACTTGTCTATCAAACTGCCATGGTCTTCCTAAGAGTATATACACTGCATCCATAGGAATAACATCGCACAATACAGTGTCAGAATAATGACTAATGGAAAAGGGAACATGTACCTGACCAGTAACGCGAACTGTGCCTCGATCTGTAAGCCACTACAATCTGTATGGTTTTGGATACTTTACTGTGGTGAATCCTAACTTTTCGACAGCATAGTGGCTAACTATATTGATCACGCTGCCACTGTCGATGATCATTGCACAAGTTTTGTCTTGAATAGCAACTCTTGTGTAGAAGAAGTTCTCTCACTGCGATTGTTGCTCTTCTTCTCGACTTATGTTCAGACTGCAGATAGAAACCAAACTGACATGAGAAATCTCAGGTTCATCTTTATAAAAATCGGTCTGGGTGGCATCTACTTTAGTGGGGGCATTGGCCTTGGGTCGCTCTTCATCTTCACTAGCTGATTTGAGTTCATTTTGCTCCGTGAGGAATAGAACTTGTCGGTTCGGGCATTGATTCTGAAAATGGCCCCAACCTTGACATTTATCGCATTGAATGTCTCGGGCTCGATTAGGGGCTGAAGTTGGCACCGGGTTTGGTGGATTTGGCCTTATGTAACTCGGTCTAGCTGGTGCACGGGTGTAGGGTCGGCCATATGGCTTGGTTACGGTGTGGAACGGTCGAAACACCATTTAGGTGGTCCGGTTTGACCTCGGGGTCGAACAAGGTTAGTAGAAGGAGTAGAATGTGATGTGGAATTCGTACCTTTATTCCAAGGTGGTCGAGTAGGGGATGAACTGTGGTGCGATCTACAGCATCTCTCTCTGAGCTATCTTTCCATAATTGATGTGTAGTGCACCATCTCTTCTACACTGTTGAAGTCCTTTAGTTTGACTTCACAGGCGATGTCGGGATTCATGCCTTCAATGTACCGAATGATGGTAGCATTTAAGGTCTCTTCTTTTCCGACTTGGTTCAAGGGAGTCTCCAACTCTTTATGGTAATCTTTGAATGATCTGGCGCCTTGCTTGATCCGGTTGAGCTTCTTTTCGAGCTCTCTCTCATAATGCACTGGGATGAAATGGCCTCGCATCAAATCTTTCATCTCTTGCCAAGTGTCCATGGGTAGATACCTATCTCTGTGTCGTCTCTATTGCTGCATTTCTGCGTAGCCTCTAAACTCCAAGCATGCTAACTGGGAAGTCATAGCATGTGAAAATCTTATCTACCTTACGTTCCCAATCCAAGTAAAGATCAGGATCGTGAAGGCCTTCAAACTCTGAAATGCTCGTCTTGATGTTATTGAGCATACCATCTTCATCATGCATCTCGGCACAGGCTGCACACCTATGAGGTCCTCGTGGGTGGCCACAACCTCTTTGTAGAGGCTTATACTCGGCTTCTGTAGTGCCCCGGTCCTGAAAAACTGTGGAAATGGACGCCAGGGGGGTTGGAATTAAGAAGCGGGAAAGAAAGGGGGTAACCTAATTAACAAAATCTCAACAAAAGACTCAGAATAATCAAACATGTATAATAATATATACCTATTCACAACACCAAGATCAGAGCTCTCAGTGTTTAACAAAAGGATATTAGAAGCACGGATACTTCATTATCAACAGAATACTTAACAAAAAGAGACAATGGGAAAATACGTAAATAACAAAAGCACATCTCTCAGCATCATCACATCCACGCACCAGCCTACTGACCTAAAAAATGTTTAGAAATATTTGGGCTTAGTACTAATGCACTCAGTGGGCAAGTTTTTACAATACAAGTTATGCAAATCATTTTGCTAAAGTAATCTATCTATGTCCATGCAGGTAGTAAAACTTAGGAGGTTTTAAAATTTAAAGCAACCTAAGTTCACCAAATCATTTTATCATTAAGCACTTAAGAGTGTAACCAGTCACTGTCCACAACCCGTACTACATCATCAACGCGTAAAGTTGAGTATGGCCAAAGTATACCCAATGAGTATAACCAATGAGTGTTTCATTTTAGTCTCACCAACAAGAAGTAGGTCATGACAAATTATGCATGCATATTGTAGCTACTCACATTGACACAGCGCTGGTTTATGAGACTCCGACAACATACAGTAGCACGTAAATATTTAACACAGATAGTCACATATGCAATTTTAGCAAAGCAGAGCTTAATAACTCAAAAGGTACAATTTGCAAAGATATAGTATAACCCACCTGATAACAATGAGCACGTATAATCGAGCAGGGAATCACAAAGTAGACGAGGGTCCTAATTGGGCTGCACCTAGTATCAAAATAATTTCAAATAAATCATTTAGGCCAATTATAATTCTAATACATCCAAAAATCTAAGATTTATGATCCTAAATAATTAATTTATGAGTGTTCGATTAAATAGAAAATTCAAATAAAACTCAGGCTAAATTGATATGTTGTATTTGTAATTTAACATACTGCCACCAAAATAATCAAGGGCTAAAAGTTAAATTTTTAAATTCCAATGTAAGACTACCTAATTATGTTACACATTTATTCTACATGTTAACATATATTTCTCTAACTAGTAAATTTATTATTTAACTCTACTAAAGACTTGGGTACATATTTTAAAGTAATAACCGATGATATACCAATAATAAAAGTTCATTATAAGATTTAATCCAATTAAATAAACTAATTAAAGACATGTTATAAATACTACACTAAATATATATACACATTGATTTAACTTTAATATAAATTAGTGGGATTAAACTAGATATTCAAATTAGATAAATACTACTATTATGCACCCATATGCTTAATGGAATCAAAATATAGTTGTTAAATATAAATGAATACAATTTAATTAAATATCGATCAGTTTAAAATTAAAATAAAAGATAAAATAAAATAAAATAGCAACCCTTCAATTAACTAATATACTTTATTTAAAAAAAATGAACTATTCATTGCTAATAATATTCACGTAAAAACTAATTAATGAAGCTTGAGTAAAATGACCTCTTATAACTAATTATAAGAGTGCAAATGTATTATCATACCTTCAATAATTATTTTCGTATGCTTAGCTCTAAGAAATACATGTAACTATGATATATATTAGTGTCTATGTGTGTGTGTGTGTATATATATATACACACACACACAAGCTGTCATTTAATTAGATCTACCGGCATCATTTACTTACTTAAAAGTTGGCATGAATTAATTTAATAACATTAGGTTCCCAATAAAATATTACAAATAGTACATGAGTCATCATTTTTTTTAATCCTAATTTGACACCTCACTTTGATAAAACCTATCTATGACACGTATGATAAGAAAGGCAATGACAACTCAATTCCATTATACATAAACTTATATATATATATATACGAAATAATATATATTTTTTTATTATTATTATAAATATATAAATGATATTCGTACATACAATATATGTATATATATGTGTATATATATTCATTTTTTTATGTGTGTATATATATATATATATATATTTGTCACAATAAATCTATTACACTTAGTAAATAAATTCTACTTAATCAAATTAAGTGCATATCTAGGGTTCTAAATTAAATACGAAAATGTTCTAAGGGTATTTCTAACACACTCAATGGGTACACATCACCTAAAAATATGACCTAGAAGGGTCCGGGTGTGTAAGTGGTGTGTAAGATGAGGTGGCACAAGAGGGTATGGGGCGTGTGGTAGAGTGATGTGGATTAGGATAGGATGGATCCCCAAAGGGTAAAAGGAAAGAAGTAGGAAAGAAAAGGAAAAGGGATTAGGTAATTTGGAAAGTGTTACACAATTGTGACACAATCTAAATATCCTAATTGAACTAGACTCTAAAAGGAAAGAACCAAAAATAAATTACAACTCAAAAGGAAATTACCAAAATAAAATAAAACTTGGAAGGAAAGTTCCAAAAATAAAATATGACTCTAAAGGAAGTTACCAACTATAAGCTAGTACTAAAAGGAAAGTACCAAAAATAAAACAAGACTTCAAAAGGAAACAATGAATATACCTCAAAAAAAAAATTATCGATTTTTTTTATCGCCTTTTTTTTATCATTTTTTTTTAATTCGGTTTTTTTTAACCAATTCTTTTTTTTTTCAATGTACTCTAGCTATTACAACTTGATAAACGCGAAATAAAATAAAAGACACATACGACGACACGTAGGATAAAACTTGACACGTCAGATTGAACCACGACCAGCGGAGCTGACGTCGCTCTGATGCCAAATTTATGATACGACCCGGACAATTAATCTAGGACGAATCTAGAGACGTAACAGAAGACTTCTGGATACGAAACACGTCAACTAAAGAAGGGTTCAATCCGACTCTACTAAATGAACTAATCTAGACAATTAAAATACCTAGACAATGACACAAACTATGGAACACAAAATCAAAATACCAAGGGTGAAGAATGGCTTGGGGTAGATAGGATATGTTAGGGATAGAACGAACTTACGGATGGATGGAACGGTTGAAGAACTCGACTCGATCTTGTGGCTTTGGGGTGGTGGACGTTTAATGTTGTTGGTGGAGGTCATCGATGATATAGGATTGAAGATGATTCGTCGATGTGAATCACAACTGGATAGCCTCCTTGAATCTCGAACGTATCCAAGGTTGACATCTCCAAGTTGCTCTTCGATAGCGAATATCGGTTAATCCCTCAAGTGGATTAAGCAATACCCTTGAATAAGACTTAGATGTGCTAATTCTAAGAATGATAATTTTCTTGATGGAAAACAATCAAAAGAATATAAAAGGTTGAGATACAATTGGATGCAATAGCAAAATAACTTCATTAATGTCTAAAGTATCAACATAACACAAGACCCCTATTTATAAGACATAAGGGCTGAAAACTATAGTTATATTGCCGAAAATCTATGGTCCAAATTCAAGTCTAATTGGACTAGGAAATTACCTAAACTAGAATTCTATTTAAGGTAGGAACTTGCCTTAATTAAAATTCTAGTCAAACTATTCAACATGACCGAAAATTGTGACCAATTAATTAAATAAAATCTGATCTACTATAGTCCAAAATTAAATAAAATAAATACTATAGTCTAGATAAAATTCAACCCCTTAATTAAATTTATTATGGACCGATTTTCTTCAACACACGCACACACATGCACGTTAACTTCATGCACATGCACATGTGCACTTCTTCACTTCATCTTCAACTCTTCAAGTTAAATTCTCCATGGTGTGATCTTGATCTTTAATAATTAATAAATTAACTATCTTGGAATTGCTTCTCTCGACTTCTTCATCTCCAATCTCAAGCTTTCTTCGAATTGTCACTTGCAAGTATGCTTGAAGCTTCTTAGCTCTTGATCGAGTTATTGGTCCTTGAAATTGCAACTCCAGGTCTTGATCTTCATTGTCTATCATGGCTTCATCAGGTTGAGATCCTGAGGATGCTAAGGATGCTGAGATGCTGAGGATGTTAGTGGCTGTGGATGTGGGTTGGCTGCCAAGATTGTTTTGTTATAGTATAAGTTTCTTTTGAAATCCCGTGATGTTTCTGCTACTCTGATATACTCTTATTAATTCCTAAGTTCTATTATGTTTATCGAGTTTCTATGAATATTCCCTAGACATGGTTATATACATATATACATATATATAAAGATGCATATTAAGTTCTATTCCCGCTTCTCGAATATATTTTCCTTTCACCTATGAAGAGACTCGTTCATGTTGGTATTTGTTTATCTACTTTGGCCTATGAATGGGTCTATGCTTATTAGTATCTGATTAGTTAGCCATTTTATTCCGCTAAAGCATGTTTTCTTCTTAATCAAGTAAACCCAAGTATCATCGTCTATCTTTCAAAAGTATATCTTTATTCTTAAACCTTCTTCGTTAATCTTCCGTCTTTATTCGTTAATCCCTTAATAACACCCTGTCCCCATTCGTTAATCATTATCTCGAAACTAGGCTGTTACAAAGATAGTGTTTGTCAAAGCTAGCACAAGTACGCCAGTGCATGTACAAAATAATGTTCAGAACTTCCAGAAGAACATTAACAAAAAGATGACTGCTAATAATAACAACAGAAAAATAATTATCTATCATTATTATGAAGAAAAGGGCCACATTCGACCACACTGGGAAAAGTATCTCTTTGATCTCAAAAGAATGAGAAGATGATTTGTGGCTCAACATTCCAGCAACACGCAGAAGAAATCAGCTACTCAGAAAAGGAAGAAGCCTGCACAGAAGAAACAATGGGTTATCAAGCAGACCAGTCTGATTGCCCATACTTCTCTAAGAGTTGAAGATAAAGGCAGCTGGTACTTTGACAGTGGCTACTCAAGACACATGACCGGAGATTGGTCTGTGATGCAGAATCTTAATGCTTGCTCGTCAGACTTTGTTACCTTTGGAGATGGAAAATGGGGCAAAGTAATGGGAAAAGGAGAGTTGATTGTTGAAGGAATTCCAAAACTAAAGGAGGATATGCTAGTTGATGGACTCAAATCAAATTTGATAAGCATCAGTCAACTGTGTGATGATGGCATAACTGTTGTCTTCACCAAAGAAAGTTGCAGGGTTATGAATAAGAACAATAACTTATTTATGGAAGGAAAGAGATGAGCTGACAACTGTTATTAGCTATATGTTCCTACTGAATGTTCTTTAACATGTCAAAGAACATCTATAGAAGAGTCAGAGATCTAGCACCAGAAGCTTAGACACATCAACTTCAGAAATCTCCAGAAGATTATCAGCAAAGAAATTGTCTGAGGATTACCTCAGATCAGCATTGACAGAGACAAAGTATGTGGTCCATGTTAGATTAGAAAACACTTCAGATCTCAACATAAGGAAGTGCAAGACAGAACTTCTAAAAGAATTTTAGATCTTATTCATTTGGATCTAATGGGGCCTATGGATGTGGAAAGCTACCGAGGAAAGAAGTATGTCTTGTCTGCATTGATGATTACTCAAGGTTTACTTGGGTTGACTTTCTCAGAGACAAGAGTGAAGCCTTGATGAAGCCATGCAAAGCATGTGAAGAGGGCATGATTTTAATCTATGATTTTTATTCAATTATAGACATTATTATAGTTTATTTTATTTAATTAATTAAGTAGCCCAATTATCACAACTTGTTTAGGTGATATTAGACCCTGTATTTTATTTTAAGCCCAGTTTGAAATTACCAAGCCCAAGGCCTTGTAATTTTTGAACCCTAGCTTAGAATTAGTCTAGTATTTAAGTTATTTTCGTTCTTATTATTATTTAGACATTGAGTGATATTTTGAGTTAAAAAAATTTTCTTTGTCTCACGATCTTTTATTGATCACCAAATTTACAACTCTTAAAGAAATTGCAAGCTTTAAGTTTTATTCAAAGTCTTGTTCTAGTGCTCGAGTGGTGCTAGGGTTAGATCTCTATCTATCGAGGAGTATTAACATCACGTTCGTGGATTCCAGTTCTACAGGTTCGACGAGATACGAATCACAACATCAAGGCTGCCGCACCTTACCATCAACGTTCATCATCGACACCTTCTGCCATCATCATCATCATCCTTTACACTGCCATCATTCTTCCAAGCCATATCTTCGTAAGTCTTCCGCTGAAATTCGAGTCATATTTGATCTCCGGTATTATTTTGAACCCTTACATAGTCCGTCTTGTGTTCCATCCTTGAGTCTGCGTACTTTCATATTTTTTCATGCTTTTGAGCATGATGGAATCACATCAAGCCTTCACAGCATTCAAGAGATTAGCCTGCAAGATCACAGTTGAAAAGAATGAACAGATTATCAGAATTAGAAGTGATCATGGCAAAGAATTTGAGAATCAGTACTGTGACACATTCTGCAGTGAGAATGGAATTAGTCATGAGTACTCAGCCCCCAACACTCCGCAGCAGAATGGAGTTGTTGAAAGAAAGAATAGAACTCTTCAGGAGATGGCTAGAACCATGATTGCTGCTAAAGGAGTTGCTGCTATGTTCTGAGTAGAAGCTATCAACACTGCATGTCACATCAGCAACAGAGTTCATCTTAGACCAGGTACTTTCACTATACCATATGAGATATAGAATGAGAAGAAACCAATAGTGAAGTACTTTCATGTGTTTGGAACCACATGTTATATTCTCAATGATAGAGAATATCTCAGTAAGATGAACAATAGAGGTATAGACGGGATGTTTGTTGGATACTTCAGAAATAGTAAATCATACATGATTTACAAGAAAAAGACAAAGGCTGTCATTGAGACAGTTAATGTCAGATTTGATGATTAGGATAATGCTGTCAATACCTCTGAAGATGATGTTCACACTGATTTCTTTGAACATTCTAAAGTTCATGATGATACAGATAGAGAAGCTAAAGAACAGACAGTGAATCACAAAAAGCTTTCGAAGCAGATCATCAAGAATCATCCTACTTCAGAAGTAATAGGAGACATTCATGAAGGAAGGATGACCAGAAGCAGACTAAGAAAAAAGATGCATGATGAGATATCCTGTCTGTTTCACCTCCAAAATTAAACCCAAAAACATCCAAGAAGCTCGCAAAGATGATTACTGGATCGAGGCTATGCAGGAAGAACTTCTACAGTTCAAAAAGAATGATGTTTGGGATCTGGTACAGAAACCTGAAGGAGTCAACATTGTTGGAACCAAGTGGATATTCAAGAACAAGACTGATGAAGCTAGAAACATTACAAAAAATAAAGTCAGACTGGTTGCTCAAGGTTATTCTCAGATTGAAGGCATTGATTTTGATGAAACTTTTGCTCCAGTTACAAGGATTGAATCAGTCAGACTTCTTTTAGCTATGGCCTACATCATGAAGTTCAAATTGTACGAGATGGATGTCAAGAGTGCTTTTCTAAATGGATTTCTGAAAACTGATGTGTTTATTGCACAGCCTAAAGGATTTGAAGATCCATATCATCCAGAGTTTGTGTTCAAACTAAAGAAGGCTCTGTATGGCTTGAAGCAGGCTCCTCGGGCATGGTATGAAAGACTGGCTACATACCTGGTTAGCAAAGGATACAACAGAGGAGGACAAGATAGAACACTATTCATCAGAAAAGAAAAATCACCAGAATCACAAGTAATTGTTGTTCAAGTATATGTGGATGATATAGTGCTTGGCTCAGTGTCTGATAAGATGGTCAAGGACTTCATCAGAGACGTGGAAACTGAATTTGAGATGAGCCTAGTTGGAGATCTGAAATACTTCCTAGGGCTTCAGATAAAGCAGTCAGAAGAATAGATATTTATCTCTCAATCCAAGTATGCCAGAAACTTGGTTAAAAAATTTGAGCTTTAGAATTCTAAGCACAAACGAACTCCTATCAGCACCAGAGTTAAGATTGGAAAAGATGATGCGGTAGCTGAAGTTGATCAAACTCTATACAGAAGCATGATTGAAAGTCTCCTTTATCTCACTGCAAGCAGACCAGATATAGCATACAGTGTGGGACTGTGTGCCAGATATCAGTCTTGTCCTAAGGTGAGTCACATGAAGGCTATTAAGAACATTATCAAGTACATCAATGGAACAACTGACTACGGATTATGGTATACTTCTAATACAAATGCAAGTATTACTGCATACTGTGATGCTGATTGGGTTGGGTCTCCAAATGACAGAAAAAAGCACTTCAGGTGCTTGTTTCTTTTTAGGAAACAATGTTGTTTTCTGGTTCAGTAAGAATCAGAACTGCATCTCATTATCCACAGTAAAAGCTGAATACATTACAGCAGAGAGCAGTTCTACTCAGATTATCTAGATGATGTAGATGATGAAGGACTATGAAGTCAGTTATGATACACCTATTATGTATTGTGACAATATAAGTGCTATCAACATATCCAAGAATCTAGTCCAGCATTCAAGGACAAAGCACATAGACATCAGACATCACTTCATCAGGGAGCTAGTTGAAGAAGAAGTACTAAAGATTGAACACATGAAGACAGAAGATCAACTAGCATATTTATTCACCAAGGGATTAGATGCAACTCGATTTGAGAAACTCAGAGAATCCCTTAGGGTGTGCTTCGTTCAGTAAAACTAAGAAGAGGGGTATGAGTGTGTTTATTTCACACTCAGCAGGAAAGAACCAGTCCTGCATAAAGGGTCCGAACATTTCCATAAACGTTCTTCAGGTTGTACATGAACAATAGTCAAAATCCAGTGTACATCTTTGTCAACGGCTAGTTCTGATGTGCAATCGTCATCTCTGATTTTTCGGGATTTCACTCCAGTTTCTGATGAGTCCTGTACTAGCATTGATGATGCAAATCCCGAGTTGCTGCTAAAGGGCCCTGTAACGAGATTACCAGCCAAGAAGTTGCAAGACTACTTCCAATGCTATGTGCAAAAGAAGTTCGAAGATGAGGGAGTAGAATTCAAACAATCCAAATTGGTGAATTTGACGAGTATTGAAGATTGATGAAAGGAGGTGAAAATCTGCTCCAAACCGCCAGCAGTTTGAGTCACAATTTCTAGCGGAGTTATTCATGGTTTAAAAATCTGCTCCAAAACGCATGCGGTTTCGCCTATGGTTTCTGGCAGATTTATTCACTTGTTTTTATTTTGTTAATTGGACCCAGTATTTTTTTTAAGTTAAGCCCAGTTTGAAATCACCAAGCCCAAGACTTGTAATTTTCGAACCCTAGGCTAGTATTTAAGGATATTTTCATTCATATTGTTGCTCAGACAGGATTTGATTAAAAATACGCTTTGTCGTTCATCCCGTCTCAAACATAAATACCGATAGTTCTTAGTAGGGTTTGTATTTTGGCAACTTCAAGCTTGAAATGAAGGGATTCATTCGTGCATCCAGTAGTGTACGGGTTAGTCTCGCCACGAAGTTCTACTCCATACTCGCGTTTCGGGTTCTCGTAGATCTGGGGTTCATTTCGGGTAAACTTCACCTATCCTTTCTCTTTCCGTTTGTTTCTACCATCTCCATCACCTTCACCACGCCTCCATTATATCACCAACATCTTTAAATTCATCCACCTTGCCCATAATTCCCATATTCATCAAACATCCGCTAAATCGAGCATTTAAAGCCTTAAATTGACCACCAAGCCATCTCCCAATCCACATGTGAAAATTTTCTGGATTTTGGATATGTTATTTATACTATATATTTATGCATTGTCCTAAAATTTGAGCATAATCTGACTTTGTTTGCTAGGTCAATTGATTAGGTCAAGAATTAGGGTTCTTCGAGTTGAAAATTGGGGATTTCTGTTTTCTTGCTATTAAATTCGAATTTCTTGTGTCATTTTTCAATTTTGGGGGTTACTTATTTATTTAGATAGTTTAGTAGTTGGATTGAATCATTTGTCAAGTTGACGTGTGTTCGATTCGTTAAGCTTCCGCATTGATTGGTCGTATCATACTTTTTGGTATCAGAGCCACGTCAACTTCGGTTGGTCGTGGTTCAATCCAAATTCTGGTGTGGCATAGTAGGGGAAAGAGTATTCGACCATATTAAAAAATAATCATACAAAAAAAAAAGAAATCGATAAAAAAAAAAAGAAAAGATCGAGCCCTATTGTGTTGCCTTTGTCTTGCATTGTTCTTGGATATTCTTAAAGTTTTTGATTGGTTTTGTTGATTTGGGTAGATTGTGATTTGTTGTGTCACGATTTTCCGTTCTTCGTCGTATAGCGATTGGGAACGACATCTTGCATCTTGCTTGAGTTGTTGGGAGCTAAAAAATTCGATCACATTGGTTTAATTATAGGGGGGACGAGATTCTTGCTTCCTAGTTCTATTAGGATTGGTTTTGATACTTTCCTAGTTGATTTAGGATTTGTTTGGTAGTTTCCTAGTGGGGATTGATTTGTTTCCTTGCTGGATTATTGCTCATATTGTGGTACAATTTTCCATCCAAAATTCATCCACTTTCCATTCCCTAATTTCCAGCTTCATTATCCACACCCAATCCACCATATATCCTCCTATATACACATCACATAGCCTCTAGCCGACCCCACATATACGCCCAAGCTCCACCTAAAATTCCAACTTTGTTCCTTCATTGTGCCGTGAGTTTACCCGATTTTGCAGCTTACATTGTGGTTTATCTCATTACTCGAGATACTCTGGAGTCAAGTTCGAGCTCTTGACTAGAGTTGAAGGAGCTAACCATAGCTCTATCGGAACATCAGAGACAGCGGGATTCCAACATCTACAGTGTGCAAAAAATTGAGTGATAAACACGAGAGAAAAAAAAAAGTGAGGTCCTTTTTACCTTTTTGTTTTCTTCTGGTTTTGTTTTGTTTTGCAGGTTTACGAGATGATGCCTAGAGACGGAAATAATAAGAAGAGTGATAAGTCACCGGTTGCACCTAACACTCCTTCAGATGTGTGATCATCGGATCAATGGGATGCACAGTTCCATTATAAAGCCATGTCTCAGTATTTTGAGAGACGCGGTCAGTTATTGGAGGACAAGCTAGAAGATTTGTTAGCCAAAGTGATGGCGCAGCTCGAGCTTATGAATGCTCGACCTCTCTTACTGCCAGCAGTGAAAGGCCAGCCAGTCCAGTCGAGACAGCACCTCGTCAAGTGGAGGTCCCAATAGATGAGACTTATGTGTACGCAGAGCCAGCTCGAGCAGAGGCCCGAGCCAATGTTAGGGCGCAGTAACCAGTGCAACGACACCAACCACCGGTGCAAGAGGGATATCACGAGTATCGTGATGTAGAAGATTACTATGGTGACTTTGCAGAGGAGCCAGAGGCCAGGTTCGAGCCTTATCAGAGACATGATCGACCCCGATAGCCTTATAGGCGTGCAACCCGCGCCTATCCGCCTTTACAGCCACGACGTGGCAATCCTGACAGCTTGTTAAACAATATCAAAACAAGCGTGCCGACATTCGAGGGACTGCATGATCCCGACCTATACCTCGACTGGGAAAGGAAGATCAACAAGATTTTTGACTGCTATGATTTTCCCGAAATAAAGAAAGTGCAGCTTGCTTCCATAGAGTTTACAGGTTATGCATCAGGTTGGTGGGAGAACATCTAGAATCACCGACGCCGTGACAGATACCCGCCTATCGAAAATTGACAGGAAATGAAAGATGTGATGAGGGGGCGCTTTATTCCTGTTAACTATGAACGGGAATTGGAGCGCCGACTTAGCTAGATTCCCCAAGGTACTCGCACAATTGAGGAGTACCATAAGGAGTTAGAGACTACAATGAACCGAGTTAGCAAAGAAGAGACGCTGATAGCTACAATCAACCAATACATCGAGGGCATGTACCCTGACATTGCCTGTGAAGTCGAGCTGAAGGACTTCACCAGTATTGAGGCCATGATTCACTATGCCTCGATAGTCGAGCGGCAGCTTAAAGAGGAACGCCGACGTTCATCTCATTCTGTACTAGTGAGGACACCATGGGTTCGAGGTGAGTCTTCCATACCTAGGAAAGCCCCTACACGCCCTCAAGGCCAGACTTCACAGCTCACTCACCGTTTTGAGCAGACAGCTCCACAGCCTACCCGCAGACCTAAGCACAGTTCAGCTGCACCGAACCGAAATAATCAGAGTCGCCCGGTACAGCTGAATCAGCCGCAAGGTAGCACACCGAGAAGGGCACGTGACGTGCAGTGTCACAAGTACTGAGGATGGGACACTTTCAAGCTCAGTGTCCGAATAGGCGAGTCCTTTTCCTTTTCGAGCAGAATGAGCTGGAGTCAGCAAGTGAGGAGGAACTCAAAGAAGTTAGACAACAGGGGACGATTTAAAGTCCCGAGATGGTCCATCAGTGGGTGAGATTGATGATGAGAAGCTGGAACAAGCCCATGTCAGCCTTGTTTCGATCCGAGCACTGAGTCTGATTCAGGAGGAGGATCAGAATGACCAGCGCAAGAACATATTCTACACGCATTGTTCGATCCGAGACAACATATGCTCACTCATCATCGACAATGGTAGTGTTGTGAATGCGATCAGCTAGTACACAGTAGGAAAACCGAACCTGGTCCCACAGAAGCACCCCAAGCCGTACTATTTGCAGTGGCTGACTGACCGAGGAGAAATCCGCGTAGGATATCAGGTAAGTATTACTTTCTCTATTGGTCAGTTTTTTGATATTGTGCTTTGTGATGTCATCCCTATGGAGGCATCGCATATTCTGCTTGGTCGTCCGTGGCAATTTGACAGGAAAGCTATTCATGATGGGTTTACCAACATGTATACGGTGACCTGGGATAGACGGACCAACCGATTATGGCCATTGACTCCGAAGGACGTCAATGAAGATCAAAGTAGAATGCAGGAGAAGTTCAAGGAGGAGAAGGAGAAGGAAAAACGGACCGAGAGCAAGTCCTCGATCCTAGCAATCGACAGCCGACCCCAAGCCTTCCAAGGGGTCAACTTCTACCTCAAAGGGAGCCACCAAGGCTGCCCATTTGGCCACCTCGTCACCCTCCAGTGCCGATAAATCTGACCCTGTACACCGAAATTTATTTATTAGTGCAAAGGGAGTTCAAAAAGCAATCAAAGCTGGTATGCCTATCGTTCTAGTTAATTTTAAGGCTTATGATACTCCTGATGTTGTTGTTCCTTCCGTTTTGCAGCCATTGATGGATGAGTTCCAGGATGTGTTTCCTGAGGAGATCCCGAGTGATCTGCCGCCAATTCGAGGAATTGAGCACCAGATCGACTTTCAGCCTGGATCAGTCCTTCCAAACCGACCAGCTTACCGTAATAGTCCTGAGGAGACTAAGGAGATTGACCACCAGGTCAAGGAGTTGCTGGAGAAGAAGTAGATCAGAGAGAGTCTGTCGTCCTGCGCCGTGCCCGTGATACTCGTCCCCAAGAAGAACAATGAGTAGCATATGTGTATGGATTGTCAGGCCATAAACAAAATAACAGTAAATTATCGCTTTCCTCCCCGTTTGGATGATATGTTGGATGAGTTGTCTGGAGCGTCTATTTTCTCTAAAATTGATTTACGTTCTGGATATTTTCAAGTCCGTATGAGTGAGGGAGATGAATGGAAGACTGCGTTCAAGACGAAGCATAGATTGTAAGAATGGCTTGTCATGCCATTTGGGCTTACCAACGCCCCTAGTACGTTCATGCGTCTCATGAACCACGTCTTGAGAGATGTGATTGGAAAGTATGTGGTTGTGTATTTTGATGACATCCTCATTTACAGTACTTGCATTTCTGAGCATGTTAGACATCTTAGGCGAGTTTTTGAATTGCTACGTGATGTGAAGTTGTATACCAATTTGTCTAAATGTACTTTTTGCATGAATGAGGTTGTCTTTCTTGGTTTTGTGGTGAGTAGTAGAGGAGTTGAGGTTGACAGATCCAAGGTTAAGGCCATCGAGGAGTGGCCAACGCCTAAGACCTGTGCCGAGGTTTGGTCATTTCATGGTTTGGCTGGATTTTATCACCGTTTTGTACAGAATTTTTCCACTATAGTTGTCCTTTTGACCGAACTGAGTAAGAAAGACAGGAAGTTTGAGTGGGGCAAAGCCCAAGAGCATGCGTTCAATTTGTTGAAGTCTAAGTTGTGTAATGCTCCTGTGTTGGTTTTGCCGAATTTTAACAAAATGTTTGAGATAAAATGCGATGCCTCTGGCATAGGCATTGGCGCTGTGTTGGTGTAGGAAAGGAAGCCAGTCACGTTTTTCAGCAAGAAGCTCAATGGCGCAGCATTGCGGTATTCCACTTATGACAAGGAGCTATATGCACTGAAGAGGTCTTTAGAGACCTGGCAGCATTACCTGCGACTGAAGGAGTTCGTGATTCATACTGATCACGAGTCCCTGAAGCACCTGAAGAGACAGCAAAGTTTGAATATGCGACATGCTAGATGGATGGAGTTCATCGAATCCTTCCCATATGTGATCAAGTACAAGAAGGAAGAAGAGAATGTGGTTGCTAATGCACTCTCCTGAAGGTACGCACTTGTTTCTGTTTTACACGCACAATGTTTGGGTTTTGAGAACATTAAGAGTTTTTATGCATCTGATCCTTTCTTTGCTCCCATATTCGAGTCTTGTGTTTGAAAGTCTAGGGCCATTGATTTATTCTATATTGTTGATGGATTTCTGTTTAAAGATGCTAAGTTGTGTGTGCCTAATTGTTCTATGCGGGAGTCGTTCATATTAGAGTCGCATGCAGGGGGTCTCATGGGTCATTTTGGTGTTAACAAAACATTGAGTGTTTTGCATGAATATTTCTATTGGCCTCGCATGAAACATGATGTAGAAAGAATCTACGCTAGATGCATAACTTGTAGGAAGGCTAAATCCACTTCTAGTCCGTTTGGCTTTTACACGCCTTTGCCGGCGCCATCTGCTCCTTGGGTAGATATTTCCATGGACTTTATTTTGGGTTTGACTAGGTCGAAATCTGGTAAAGACTCTGTGTTCATGGTTGTTGATCGTTTCTCTAAAATGTCTCACTTTATTGCATGCAAAAAGACTGCTGATGCTATTAATATTGCCAATCTATCCTTTCGTGAAGTAGTCCATTTGCATGGCATCCTTAGGACCATTGTTTCTGATAGGGATTCGAAATTTTTGGGTCATTTTTGGAGAATGTTGTGGGAAAAGTTAGGTACTAAGCTCCTATTCTCGACTGCATGTCATCCACAGACGGATGGACAGACTGAGGTAGTCAATAGGACACTCGGTACCTTGCTTCGTGCGTTAGTGAAGAATAATCTGAAGTCATGGGAATAATGTTTGCCTTTTTCTGAGTTTGCATATAATAGAGTCGTGCATTCTTCTACACACATGTCGCCTTTTAAGGTAGTGTATGGTTTTAATCCATTGACTCCAACGGATCTTATTCCTTTTCGTATTGACCATCTCTCGAGTGTGCAAGGTGTTCGAAGAGCTGAACATGTCCGAGAGATGCACCAGAAGGTAAAGACGAGGATCGAGCTTCAAGGTGTGCGAAATGCCACCAAAGTGAATTCGCACCGCAAGTAAGTGCTTTTTAAACCTGGTGACAAGGTTTGGGTTCACTTCACCCCGGGGAACTTTCCTAACTTGAGGAAATCAAAGCTCATGCCTCGTGGAGATGGACCATTCACTGTGGTCACTCGAGTGAATGATAATGCTTACCGACTCGACTTGCCTGGTGAGTATAAATGTTCATCCATATTTAATGTTTCTGATCTATCTCATTTTCCTGTAGATGACTTCGATAAGGAGGACTCGAATTCGAGGTCAAATTCTTTTGAGAAAGGGGGGAATGATGAGTCTGGTACTAGCATTGATGGTGCAAATCTCGAGTTGCAGCTGAAGGGCCCTGTAATGAGATTACGAGCTAAGAATTTGCAAGGCTACTTCCAATGCTATGTGCAAAAGAAGTTCGAAGACGAGGGAGTCGAATTCAAACAATTCAAATTGGTGAATTTGACAAGTATTGAAGATTGATGAAGGGAGGTGAAAATCTGCTTCAAACTGCCAGCGGTTTAACTCACAATTTCTGGCGGAGTTATTCATGGTTTAAAAATCTTCTCCAAAATGCATGCGGTTTCGCCTACGGTTTCTGGCAGATTTATTCACTTGTTTTTGTTTTGTTAATTGGAACCAGTATTTTTTTTAAGTTAAGCCCAGTTCAAAATTACCAAGCCCAAGACTTGTAATTTTCGAACCCTAGGCTAGTATTTAAGGATATTTTCATTCATATTGTTGTTCAGACTGGATTTGATTAAAAATACGCTTTGTCGTTCATCCCGTCTCAAACATAAATACCGATAGTTCTTGGTAGGGTTTGTAGTTTGGCAACTTCGAGCTTGAAATCAAGGGATTCGTTCATGCATCCAGTAGTGTACGGGTTAGTCTCGCCATGAAGTTCTATTCCATACTCGCGTTTCCGATTCTCGTAGATCCGGGGTTCGTTTCGGGTAAGCTTCACCTATCCTTTCTCTTTCCATTTGTTTCCGCCATCTCCATCACCTTCACAGCACCTCCATTACATTGCCAACATCTTTAAATTCATCCACCTTGCCCATAATTCCCATATTCATCAAACATCCGCTAAATCGAACCTTTAAAGCCTTAAATTGACCATCGAGCCATCTCCCAATCCATACGTGCAAATTTGTTGGATTTTGGATATGTTATTTCTGCTATATATTTATGCATTGTCCTAAAATTTGAGCTTAGTCCGACTTTGTCTGCTAGGTCAATTGATTAGGTCAAGAATTAGGGTTCTTCGGGTTGAAAATTGGGGATTTCTGTTTTCTAGCTATTAAATTCAAATTTCTTATGTCATTGTTCAATTTTGGGGGTTACTTATTTATTGAGATAGTTTAGTTGTTGGATTGAATCATTTGTCAAGTTGACGTGTGTTCGATTCGTTAAGCTTCCGCATTGATTGGTCATATCAGTTTCTTAGTCTAACGGAAACCTGAACCTATTCTATGAATGGAATACTCTTATATATATATATATATATATATATGTTTAGCCGTTAAGGAAGATGGATCATTTTTCAAATTTCTAAAATCATAAACCTCTCTCTTTTCTCTAAATCTTCTGAGTTCTCTGACCCTTGTTTGCCATTATTTTTCTTGCTGATCATCTCTGTCAATCACCCATATATTTTCAATGGCTCCAAAATGTAAACTTGTCTGTACTGAGAAAGTCCTAAAACCCAGAATGAGGTATGGTAAGGATACATATTCCAAGCCTCAAGATTAATTTTATGAGGAGGATGAGTTCGACAGACAGTTTCGAGGTAAATCATCATACAAGAAGCCTGTACAGAGCATTCTCCGTGATGAATCTTCGAGCAAAGATACAGACGAACTGATTGAAATGTTTCAAGGAAATGAAGAGGAAGAAGACTTGGAAGTAGAAGAACAAGAAGTTGCCTTTTCTGCAAAGAAGTCAAAGACTTAAAGTCTTACAATCCAAGATCTCTTAAAGGAAGTCTCTCGATCATATGACGTAAACAAGAAGGCTACTGCAAAGAAGGCAAGAACAAAGGTAACTGCAGTCAAGAAATTAAAGAAGACTACAACCCCTTCATCAAAGAAAATCATCACAACACATGCTGACTAAGCCCTTCCTTCAGAAAGAGAAGGGATCTGCTGTTGATGATCCAGTTGTGCCTAAAAATATTTCTGAACATGTCGAGGAATATGATGCGGAGAAGAGTACTGCAGAGACATATACTCCAGCTAGTGTTGTGCAAAAGTCGCCTACTCAACCTTCTACTGCAGAAGGTGATGCTGAAGATAGGGAAGATGATATTTCCTTAAGCCTGAAGATGAAGGCCATTGCTGCTGCTATAGCAAAAGAAAAGAAGAAGGTCATTAAAAGACCTTTAGTTGCCGATCCGACAGAATAGAAAGTTATTCAGAGTTCATCCTATGAATCTGCTAAGAAGACTCCTGTTCCACAACAGGAGAAGTTGCCCGCGTCTGCTCAATATGATTCATTTGCAAGATCACCAGTAAAGAAGAAAACTCCCAGAAAGAAAGCATTGACTGTTGTGGTGCAGTTGGTCCCAAGAACTCCTGTGACTCGAAGTCGAGCATCCACCATCCACTGCTGCATCAACAAAGAAGAGAAAAGCTGTTGAACCATCTGGTCCTTCCAAGAAGGCCAAGAAAGCTGCAAAGACTATAAATGTACCTGAAGATGTTCACTTACAGTCAAGTGAACATGAGTCTGAAGTTCACAAATAGATAGTTCGTGTACCAGGTACTTCTAATCAAACAATCTTTTGTTCTTCCAAACATGTTGAATTATGGGAGAAAGTGAAGAAGAGGTCTATGATCTCTGAGAAAAATGTGGACAAGGATACTCTATCTATTGGCTACTGAAGTGTATACTTTATTGGAGGAAGCTGGTCTTCTAGGAACCGTGCAGAAGGTGCAAGAGTTTGTACTTAAGGTTGTGACTGAGTTCTACTGCAACTTGACCAAGGAAATAGATGATCCAGATTCTGAAGATTTTCAGAAAGTCTATGTTAGAGGTGAGATATTGCAGTTTTCCTCTAAACTTATAATGAGTTTCTGGGTTGTTCATTTGAGGGGGAGTATAAGAAAATAGATGACTGGGGGATGGTTGTTGAGGAATTAACCGAGGGTATCTACGACAAATGGACATCTCATCTGCAGACTATTCATACCTCCAAGCTGACTCACAAATATGGAGCTCTGTTCAGAATTCTGATCCATAATTGGCTACCCACGAAGCACAGAGCTGCAGTGACTCAAGCTCAAGGCAAGTTCTTATATCACCTTGGAACTGGGAAGCAGTTCAATTATGGTGAGTTCGTGTTTGGGAAGATCATTAGCAGTGCAGAATCTACAGTGGTTAAGGGACCGTTGTGTTATCCTTTATTGATCTACAGCATCATTAAGCAACAGAAGAAGAATGTCTCTTCTAAGAAGGACAAGGTCATTCCACTCAACAAGCCTCTAGTGATCAAGGTTGCTCCTGAGATAGGAAATTCTTACCTCCACCTCCAGTTCAAGCAGTACATGAAGTCCAAGAAAGGAGTTGATATGGTCCATGCTAAGGAGGTATCAGATCTAATTAAGGTGCCTGAAGGACCCGTGATGTGATCGTGAGCTAAGAGGTTCAAGGAGAGCCTCAACGGGTTCATACGAAAGGTTTGGAAACAAGAGGCGTCAAGGAGACCCATGGAAGGAGCCAAGGAGGGAGAACCCAGCTGGAATGTGTTGATATCGGCATCAGGTTATCAAGAGTTGGAGTGCATTGCATGAAGATGAAAGGCAGTCGGTATGCCCATACTGTGCGACAGTCAGTATGCCCATACTGACTAGGAGTAATATCGGCCCTAAATGCTTTAATTAAGGGGATTGATTTATTAGACTATAGTATTTATTTTATTTAATTTAGACTATAGTCCAAGTAAGATTTTTATTTATTTTATTTCATAATTTTCGGTCATTAAGAGTCATAGTTAGACTAGGATTTATTTAAGGCAGATTCCTATCTTGAATAGAATTCTAGTTTAGGTAGTTTCCTAGTCCATTTTTACTTCTTTTTGGAAGTAATTTTCGGTCCAATTAGACTTAGGATTTTCGGCCCTTATCACTATAAATAAGGGTTCATTGTGACATTGATATTTTAGACCATTATTGAATTCAATTATAAACTTGTGAGTTTATTTTTTCTCTGTAGAACTTTTATCCGAATTTTCATAATATTTGTGAGATTCAATTTCAACTTATCAATCAGGTTCATCATCCCCGCTTGTGGCGTCTACATCAAATCCAAGTTCATGTTTTCAATTGATCCCGGGTTACAAATTCGACTAGTTCGTGGTTCAACATCATTGTGAGGCTAGGGTTTGGATCCATCCATCCAACTCGGTGAAACTGATACAAGTCCTGGGAAGTTCTACAGCTTTCTTTGTCGTGTGCCGGTGAGGATCGCATCAAGTGGTATCAATGCTTCGGATTTGTATCAGGTTCCATCTATCCTTTAATTTTCTTCATTCTTGATTTTTTGTTTATATAAAAAAAAGTCGTTCACTTAAAAAAAGGTTGTGAACAGTACGCGTGAACAATTTAAAAAAATCTGATTTGTTCTTGACGTAAAATTTCTTCAATCTTGTTGGATTTGGATACGCGTTCATTATTTGGGTGTGAATCTTAAGATAGGTCGTTTGAGTCGATTGGATATTTGTGAATTTTTGGATTTAGTTTCTTTAGAGAGGAAATCGAGAGTTTAGACATTCGTAGGAATTTGAGAGCATAGACATTCATAGGATTTTATTGCCTAGAAATATTGGTAGGGTTTATTTGTTCCGTTTTCAGTCAATTTCCCATTGTAATTTTTATTTCTGTTCTGAATTGATATCATAGTTTAA
The DNA here is from genome assembly GCA_026008535.1 of Perilla frutescens. NCBI lineage: Eukaryota > Viridiplantae > Streptophyta > Magnoliopsida > Lamiales > Lamiaceae > Perilla > Perilla frutescens. The sequence continues at coordinate 48,852,096 of BRKX01000012.1, forward strand.
AAAAATGAAAAGAATAAAAAAAATGTCCAAGAAAAATACAGGTACTGCAGACAATACCACTAGAGGTTCGGGAGGAGAAACAACCCTAACATTTGATCTAAAGTTTACCGTGGAGGCCATACAGCAACATTTAACCAAGTTGTTTAAAGCCGAGATGGAAGTACTTCATGAACTGATCGACAAGATGGATGAGTTAATCTGGGAGCAATCTCAACCAGCTCCACGAGAGAACCGAGGAGGTTGAGGGGGAAGAGGCGGATATGGAGGACGCGTAGAAGTTTGACGATATCCGCATGTTGAAAGGGAAAGAAGAGACTATGAGGAGTTCGAGGAAGATGAAGCGGAGGAGGAAGATAGACAGTCGACGACTGGAGGCCGAAGGAGAGGAAGAGTCCAAGAAGATAACGACTTGGGCAACATCAAAATGAACGTACCTTCATTCAAAGGTACAAATGATCCAACCACGTATCTAGAGTGGGAGCGCAAGATGGAGATGTTATTTGACTGCCACAACTATTCGGAGTTGAAGAAGGTCAAACTAGTAGTAGTGGAGTTTTCTGACTACGCCATCAATTGGTGGGACCAATTGACCACCTACTTACGGTGGAATCGGGAAAGGTCATTGGAGACTTGGGATGATCTGAAAGAGCTAATGAGGAAGAGGTTCGTGCTCCATCACTACTACCGGGAGCTATAAAACAAACTCCAAACTTTGAGGCAAGGCCCGAAAAGCGTTGATGATTATTACAAAGAGATAGAGATCGCGATGATCTGAGCAGATGTGGAGGAGGATCGAGAGGCCACTATGGCTCGTTTTCTTGTAGGTTTGTACCGAGAGATTCGGGAGGTGGTAGAGTTGCAGCACTATATGGAGATGGAAGACATGCTGCAAATGGCAATTAAGGTAGAGAACCAACTCAAGAGGAGGGGTAAATCGACTTGAGGAGGCTCGTCTACATAGAAGTTGAATTCAGATTCTAATTTTACACCGTGGAAGTCGGTAAGCCAAAGCAAGAAGGAGGAGAATCAGCCATTCACCAAGCCGAAAGTAGATTAGGCGGTGGCAGCTACAACAAATCATTCAGAGACATCCGGAAGCCGAAACTGAGACATTAAGTGCTTTAAGTGTCAGGGTCGAGGCCACATGGCCAGTCAGTGTCCTAACCGGTGTGTGACACTTAAAGCACTTAATGTCTCAGTTTCGGCTTCCGGATGTCTCTGGATGATTTGTTGTAGCTGCCACCGCCTAATCTACTTTCGGCTTGGTGAATGGCTGCTTCTCCTCCTTCTTGCTTTGGCTTACCGACTTCCACGGTGTAAAATTAGAATCTGAATTCAACTTCTATATAGACGAGCCTCCTGAAGTCGATTTACCCCTCCTCTTGAGTTGGTTCTCTACCTTAATTGCCATTTGCAGCATGTCTTCCATCTCCATATAGTGCTGCAACTCTACCACCCTGACACTTAAAGCACTTAATGTCTCAGTTTCGGCTTCCGGATGTCTCTGGATGATTTGTTGTAGCTGCCACCGCCTAATCTACTTTCGGCTTGGTGAATGGCTGCTTCTCCTCCTTCTTGCTTTGGCTTACCGACTTCCACGGTGTAAAATTAGAATCTGAATTCAACTTCTATGTAGACGAGCCTCCTCAAGTCGATTTACCCCTCCTCTTGAGTTGGTTCTCTACCTTAATTGCCATTTGCAGCATGTCTTCCATCTCCATATAGTGCTGCAACTCTACCACCTCCCGAATCTCTCGGTACAAACCTACAAGAAAATGAGCCATAGTGGCCTCTCGATCCTCCTCCACATCTGCTCGGATCATCGCGATCTCTATCTCTTTGTAATAATCATCAACGCTTTTCGGGCCTTGCCTCAAAGTTTGGAGTTTGTTTTATAGCTCCCGGTAGTAGTGATGGAGCACGAACCTCTTCCTCATTAGCTCTTTCAGATCATCCCAAGTCTCCAATGACCTTTCCCGATTCCACCGTAAGTAGGTGGTCAATTGGTCCCACCAATTGATGGCGTAGTCAGAAAACTCCACTACTACTAGTTTGACCTTCTTCAACTTCGAATAGTTGTGGCAGTCAAATAACATCTCCATCTTGCGCTCCCACTCTAGATACGTGGTTGGATCATTTGTACCTTTGAATGAAGGTACGTTCATTTTGATGTTGCCCAAGTCGTTATCTTCTTGGACTCTTCCTCTCCTTCGGCCTCCAGTCGTCGACTGTCTACATAGAGGAGGGGGTAAATCGACTTGAGGAGGGGAAAATAAAATTAGAATCTGAATTCAATAATGACGGGCGATGAGGGGAAATTTTCCCTCACTAAAAGACTTTAATAAGGGTTTTTGACATTTAATGATGAAATTTCCTCTCATTAAATCTCATTTTTCTTGTAGTGCGAGTCAATGAAGAAGAAAGAGAGGGAGGAGGCGGCGGCGGCCAGTACTTTAAAGGAAAAGACCCGCCGGTCTTGTTTTGCCACAACCAGTGACATCAAATGGGCCGTGCAAAATGAGAAGTCCATGTACCTAATGGTCCACAGAGATTTCTGTAAACTAACAAACTTGACAAATCTTTGCCAAGTTCGATTTTGTCTCTTTTGCAGGAATTTGATGATGTGTTTCTCGAGGAGATGCCACCCGGTTTGCCACCAATAAGGGGAATGGAGCACCAAATTGATTTTATACCCGGCGCCACTTTACCCAATTGGCCGGCTTATCGAAGCAACCATGAGGAGACAAAGGAGCTCGAAAGACAAATTCATAAGCTGTTGGAGAAAGGCCAAGTGAGGGAGAGCTTGAGCCCATGCACAAGCCCAGTCTTGCTCATGCCCAAGAAGGATTCGTCCCTTCACATGTGTGTTGATTGTCGAGCCGTCAACAATATTACGGTAAAGTATCGACATCATATACCCCATTTAGATGATATGCTTGATGAGTTGCATGGTGCTTGTGTATTTTCTAAGATTGATTTGCGTAGTGGGTACCATCAAATTAGAATTAAAGGGGAGGATGAATTGAAAATGGCATTTACTACTAAACTTGGATTGTATGAATGGTTAGTTATGCCGTTTGGTTTGACAAAAGTACTTTTATGCATCTTATGAACCATGTTTTACGTGCTTTTATAGGTAGATTTGTTGTAGTTTATTTTGACAATATCCTAATTTATAGCAAGAATGTGAATGAGCATGAAGAGCATTTGCGACATGTATTACAAGCTTTAAGGAAAGAACAATTATATGAGAACCTTAAAAAGTGCACCTTTTGCACCGATAGGGTTGTTTTTCTTGGCTTTGTTGTGAGTGCAGATGGAGTGCAGGTGGACAACGAGAAGGTTCGTGCCATTTAAAAATGGCCGACGCCTACCACTGTTGGTGAGGTTCGAAGTTTTCATGGTTTGGCGAGTTTCTACCGTCGTTTTGTGCCATACTTCAGTAGCATTGCAGCCCCGATAACTGAGGTGATCAAAAAAAATGTGGAGTTCAAATGGAGCGAAGCTCAAGAACGAGCTTTTCAAACACTCAAGGAAAAGTTGACACACCCACCGGTACTATCTCTTCCTGACTTATACATGCCTTTGCCTATTCCTACATCGTCTTAGATAGACATATCTATAGATTTTATGTTAAGATTGTCTAGGAGTAAACGTGGTCATGATTCTATATTTGTCGTTGTTGATAGGTTCTCTAAAATGGCGCATTTTATTGCATGTTCTAAGTCTAATGATGTGTCGCATATAGCTGATTTGTTCTTTAGGGAAGTTGTGCGATTACATGGCATGCCTAAAATAATTATTTCTGATCGTGATGCTAAGTTCTTGAGTTACTTTTGGAAGACTTTGTGGTGTAAGTTAGGAACTAAGTTGTTGTTTTCTACTACTTGTCATCCACAGACTGATGGCCAAACAGAAGTAGTAAATAGGACTTTATCTACCTTGTTGCGGGCATTAATAAAAAAAAAATCAAAACTTGGGAAGAATGTTTACCGCATGTAGAGTTTGCATATAATAGGTCTGTTCATTCGGCATCTCAATTTTCACCGTTCAAAATTGCATATGGTTTTAATCCTTTAACTCCCTTGGATTTAATTCCTTTGCCTGTGCAAGAGTTCACTAATTTGGATGGGAAAAAGAAAGCTGAATTTGTTAAACAGATTTATGAGAAGGCTAGAGCAAACATCAAAAGGAGAATCGAGCAGTACGCCGAGAAAGCCAACAAAGGACGGCGGAAGGTCATGTTTGAACTTGGCGAGTGGGTTTGGTTGCATATAAGGAAGGAAAGGTTTTCGGCGCAAGGGAGATCTAAGCTGTTACCTAGAGGCGATGGACCGTTTCAAGTCCTTGAGCGCATTAGTGACAATGCTTACAAGTTGGACTTGCCCGGTGAGTATAAAGTTAGTTCTACATTTAATTTTGTTGACTTAAGTCCTTTTGATGTAGGTGACGAGCTGGATTTGAGGACAAATCCTTTTCAAGAGGAGGGGAATGATACGCTCCATTCTAAGGAGGTGTCGGATCCAATCAAGGTGCCTGAAGGACCCGTGACGCGATCGCGAGCTAAGAGGTTCAAGGAGAGCCTCAACGGGTTCATACGAAAGGTTTAGGAACAAGAGGCGTCAAGGAGACCCATGGAAGGAGCCAAGGAGGGAGAACCCAGCTAGAAGGTGTTGATATCGGCATAAGATTATCAAGAGTTGGAGTGCATTGCATGAAGATGAAAGGCAGTCGGTATGCCCATACTGTGCGACAGTCAGTATGCCCATACTGACTAGGAGTAATATCGGCCCTTAATGCTTTAATTAAGGGGATTGATTTATTAGACTATAGTAATTATTTTATTTAATTTAGACTATAGTCTAAGTCAGATTTTTATTTAATTTATTTCATAATTTTCGGTCATTAAGAGTCATAGTTTGATACGACCCGGACAAGTAATCTAGGACAAATAAAAGACGTAGCGGAAGACTTTAGGATACGAAACACATCAAATAATTGAAGGGCTTCAATCCGACTCGATAACGGCAAAAAAAATATGATAATCTAGACAACTAGAATACGTAGACAATGACAGAAACTATGTAACACAAAACGAAGATAATAAGGGCTGGAAAGGAACGATTTATGGGTTGGAATTATGTGTATGAATCGTGTGTTTAAAGGTGAAGAAAGGCTTGGGTAGATAGGATATGTTAGGGATAAAACGAACTTACGGATTGGACGGAACGGAGTGGAACTCGAACTCGGACTTGTGGAATTGCTTGAGGCGTGCGTAGGGGCTATATGGAGGACGTCGTGGGCATTGATGGATGATGATGTTGTGGTGAATCACAACCCGATAGCCTCCTTGAATCTTGAACGTATCCAAGGTTGAAATCTCCAAGTTGATCTTCGGATAGCGAAAACCGGTTAATCCCTCAAGTGGATTAAGCAATACCCTTGAATAAGACTTAAAGTTTCTAGCTACAAGAATGAAGATTTTCGTGTGAAAATATTCAAAAGACTTTAAAAGATTGAGACACAATTGTATGCAAAGCAAAATTAATTCAATAATGTCTAAAATAACAATGAAACATGATACACCTATTTATAAGATGTAATGGCCGAAAATTCTATGCTAAAGGGCCAAAAATTAATGTTCCAAAAAGAAGACTAATTGGACTAGGAAATTGCCTAAACTAGAATTCTATTTAATGTAGGAATCTTACCTTAATTAAAATTCTAGTCAAACATATGACTATTTGACTAATGATCGAAAATTACATCAAAATAATTAAATAAAATCTGATCTAACTATAGTCTAAATTAAATAAAAATAATACTATAGTCTAAATAAAATCAACCCCATAATTAGTTTAATTAAGGACCGAAATCTTCTCCTACACGTTGCACACATGCACGTTGAACACATGCACATGCACACGTGCACTTCAACTCTTCAAGTTTAATCCTCCATGGTGTGATCTTGATCTTCAATAGTTAATAAATTAACTATCTTGGAATTGCTTCGTTTGACTTCTTCATCTCCAATCTCGAGCTTCCTTCGAATCAACACTTTTAAATATGCTTGAGGCTTCTTAGCTCTTGATCGAGTAATTGGTCCTCGAAATTGTAACTCCGGGTCTTGGTCTTCATTGTTGCTCATGGCTTCATCATAGTTTGGCTAGGATTTATTTAAGGCAGATTCATACCTTGAATAAGATTCTAGTTTAGGTAGTTTCCTAGTCCAGTTTTACTTCTTTTTGGAAGTAATTTTCCGTCCAATTAGGTTCATTGTGACATTGATATTTTAGACCATTATTGAATTCAATTATAAACTTGTGAGTTTATTTTCTCTCTGGAGAACTTTTCTCTGAATTTTCATAATATTTGTAAGATTCAATTTTGACTTATCAATCGGGTTCATCATCCCCACTTGTAGCATCTACATCAAATCCAAGTTCGTGTTTCAAATTGATCACGGGTTACGAATTCGACTAGTTTGTGGTTCAACATCGTTGTGAGGCTAGGGTTTGGATCCATCCATCCAACTTGGCGAAACTAATACAAGTCCTGAGAAGTTCTACAGCTTTCTTTGTCGTGTGTCGGTGAGGATCGCATCAGGAGTGGATGCTACTATTGAAGAGTCCTCTCCAAAGAGTGTTGTGCTAAAGTTTCTGGAAAAAAGCCTGGAGTTTCATGCTCGTTTGATTTCTGAGCATACTTCTGAGAAGATGAAGATTCAAGCAATGATTGCTGATCTTTCATCAGGAGAAGAATTTGCCTCTCCAGTAGCAGATGTTCTTGAGAATGTTCATAACTTGCACGAGCTTGCAAGTACTTCCGAAGCTGCTACTCAGAAGAAGTCTTCTCCAGTACAAAAGCAAGGTAAAGCACATACTGCAGCACAAGAGAATGAAGCTTAAGCTGGTCTCAGAGGAGACTGCAGAGGAGGCTCATGAAGAAGAGCAGGGGCTGCTGAAGAAGAGGTTGATGAGGAAGAGGAGGTTGAGGCAGAAGAAGAGGTTGATGAAGGAGAAGAGACAGAAACTGAAGATGAAGCAGAAGGTTCTGAAGAAGAAGATGATGAGCAAAACCCTGACAAATCCAAGTAGTCTCTGAATATTCAAGTTCATTTTAAAACATGGAGCTGATTTGCCACCGGATAAAGATAAAAGGGGAGATTGTTAGTGCCATCTGCACTTGAGTGTTCGATATTTTCATAATCTATATGGCAATATGGAAATTTCAAAAGAACACAAAAAGGTTTTGGTTATTCATGTTCGAATAACATGTTCTGGACATTACTGTGAATATTCCGCTGCCAATCTGATTGAAGATCAAGACATGTACTTCATCATGTTTAGAGACATGATCTTGTACATGGTTGTCCAGAGAGTTTACAAAAGATGTATCATGCTGGAATCAAAGAGCTGGAGCTGCATATTCAAGATGGACGTTTCAGAATAGAAGTTGCCTTGTTCATGATGCAGATCAAGAAGGAAGGAAGGAGTTCTATTCAAGGAAGACATCTAAACTAGAAAAGTCCGATTTAATTAAGGAAAAATTTTCCTTGTTAAATCCTAGTCAAAGTAGGACTTCTGATTACCTTGTTAAGTCTATAGCTGTTGTTTATAAATAGCCTGGGAATCAGACTAGTTCAGGTGACACAGGTTTTTACGAATACACGAAAAGAGTTGAGAGTCAAAAGACTTCATATTCGAAGCATATAGTATTCGGGTAGACTTGGTTTGATCGTTGAGATCATTATATTTCTAGTCTGTGTTTGAAACTCACTTTCATACACACTTAAAGGAGTCTAGGGAGAGATTTCCTGTGGGAACTAGAGGGATTCTAGGTTGTGAGGGGAGCTCACAATTCAGTTTAGTGAAAGAGGTTGAATCGGGTAGGAAAGGGGTCGAGTGACGGGAGTCTTCGTGTAATAGCCTTTGTAACCATTCAACGGAGTAGTAAACTATTTCTCAAGGACTTGTGAAGTCCCCCTGACATAGATCAGTTGATCGAACAGGGTTACCAACCTCGTGTTCTTTACTTGCTTTCTGTTTTTATATTCTGACATTGAATGTTCATCACAATGTACACGTACATCATTATGAACATGAGCGCACAGTTTATGTAACTTCACACTTCAGTTCACAACTGTAGACTGAAAAGCTCCTTTTGATATATTTACTTTGATGACCAGTTGGTATTTCGAACTTGTCAGTATTTGCATTTTCAGTTTACTTGACTTACTAGCTGATCTAGCAATCAAGCTACAGCTTTCTTCTTTTTTCAACTCTTGGCTGGATTTCTTTCTTTTTCTTTTTCTCTTTTTTTTTCTTTTCTCTCTTTTTTTTATTTTCATTTCTTTTTCTTTTTCTTTGCTTTCTCTCTTTTTTTATTTTCTTTTTCTTTTTGGATTGATCATTCTCAAGCTTTGATAGCTCAGTTTTTTTTGTTTTGATCAACCTCGATTTTCTGCTTGATTTCTTTTCAGTTTTTCAAGGCTCTTTGACATGTTTTGACATCTCATCAAACCCCTAGTAAGGAAAACTCTTGATTGTTTTTTCCCAACAAACCTCATGATCATTTAGGAGTTGCAAGTTAGACAATTAATGGACACATTGTTATTTGATTTGTAATCAACACCCTAGGCACTTCGAGAGAGGTTTATGATGCATTTGTGGTTGCTCTAGCATAATTAAAATCCCAACATATGTGCATTAATGGTTTTAATTAAATGGGTGGATTAATTGATAATTAGACAATCCTGGACTACGTTTGTCCTTCATAGCTACTTTCTCATGTGCATTTAATCTGCGGTTTAATTTAGTTCTTTAATTTATTTATTTAGTTTCATTTAGTTAATTCGGAATTTACATCGTATTGGGTGGTCTAGATAATGTTAGGTAATTTAATATGGATAATTAGTATGTTAGTTTATTAAGTCTTTGTGGAGACGACATTTTTCACCACTATACTGTATTGAAAATAAATATTGAACACTCCTGTATTGAATTATCCATGTTATCAAGCCTCGTATTCTATGCAGTCATCTCAACCTTGAACATTTTCTCAAAATGTTGTTGTATTGCGTCCATCGTGTACTTTGGTAAGTTATTGGCCTCTTCTCCTTCAGAACTTGCAGATTTGTCAGATAATTTTTTTTGTCTTTTTTTTCATGTTTTTTTTGCACGGTTTTTTTATACTCAACTACAAATGACATTATAGATTAAAAGAAAGCTAGAAGAAATAAATAGAACACAGAATTGGAAAACAGTAGAAATCTAATTAATAGTGTAATCTCTCACCTCATGTGTTTACTCTCGTGTATCACATAATTGACTCTTTTCACTCTATTATTCTCACACACTCTTTCCTTTTTCTGCTCGGTTTCTCTCCAAAGAAAACACCAAAAGTTCACAATCACACCAATAAAACCCAAATAACCTATCTAAAAGCACCATGAGTGCCGAAAATTTTGAAATTTCTGATTTTTTTTACTTTTCTACAGGCGATATATAAGCTATCGGGAACCCTAATACTCAATCAAAATAAGTGAAAATGCATAAAATTTTCCAGCAAAAAATCTCTTTTTTGTAGCGATTTTCTTCTTGCTAGCCCATTTTCTTCTTTTCTCTCTTTTTTTTTGTACTTAACGAAAATTAAATACATAAATTAAAAGGAGAGATTAGAAGCTGATACAAAACCGAAGATTTGATACCACTTGATGCGATAAGTTGGATAGAAGATCTTGAACCCTAACTTCACAACAACGAAGAACCAGGACTTTGAACGACGTAATTCGATGACGATTGTAAACACAAACCCGAAATTGATGATGTTGACACCACAAACAGAACTCACGGTGTGTGCGTAAAATACAGAGAATTCTCCAGAGAGAAATAAATTCACAAATAATTTTAATATGAAAAATAATGTCTTGAATAATAAAATACAATCGTTATATAGTTGTGGCAAAATAATAGCAAATCCTAAATAATATCCCACTTAAACTAGGAAACAAAAAGAATAAAAATTGAAAAAGTTTGTACGGCGTGGCACAGGGTCACTCGCACCCTCGGTTGCGCTACACCTCGCGCCCAGACCAAAAGTGAAACCCCCAGTTGTATCGCGCGCTGCACATTGAGCCTTTCGACGCGACTGTTCACCCGCGCCCCTAGTCGCGCTTCAACTCGATATTTCTCGACTCCAGACTTTATGAATGAATCCATTGAGACTTTCCTTAAATCTATTAGCTCTTGATCTTGTCACTAGGTCCAGCACTCGAACAGGATCAGACACATCCTCGGTACGATCCGCATCAATATGTTACTAACATATTAGCTAATCATTATAATCATATTAACAATATATATTACTACATATTAGCAATATGATGTATAAATGATGTTATAACATGTTGCACAATATTATTTTAAATGTGGTCCAATGTTATATAAGTGATGATTCACATGCGTTAATTTAGTTTTATGATCTCATCAAGTTAGCAATATGAATATATATCATGTTAGTAACATAATCTCTTGATGTTAGCAACATATAGATCATGTTAGCTTATTAATACAAATGTCAGAAAACATAATAATTTTAAAGTATTGTCTATTCAATTCCAAAAATTAGACCAAAAGTCCGAAAAATATAACAGGATTTCTAAATTACAAAAATAACCCACCTTCATTAAGTTCTCAAATATTATAAATTCGCACATAGGAATTGAATAAATTGTGGCTATTAAATCGAATCAAATCTAAGCTTGAATTGATTTTTAAGTTCCCACATGGGAATTGAGTGCTTATGATGATCTTTCTACCAAAGCATAATAAGGGACTAATGCCTATAAAAATTGGAAACTTTCTTGTTTTCGTATCGCTGATCATGCCATGCTTAAGTCGTCATAATTTTATTTGGTTTAATTAGATGCTTAAATTTTAACATATGTAGTTGAGACCAATTATAAGTGATTATTAAAGAAGATAGACAAAAACATGTATGAGACCGTCTAACGGGTCAAATAATACCAAAACCCGCCCAGAATCTGGTTTCATGCGCAGGCGCGTAAGGTACACGCTCACAGTCCTCTGGCAGATTTTTTTTTTTCCTGGCGCGCAGGCAGACCAGTTTTTTTGCTTTTTTTTTTCTTTTTCTTCTTTCTTTCTTCTTCTTTTCGTTACTTTTAACTTTCTTCTTTTCTTTTTTTTTTTCTTTTTTGTTTTAATAATTATTGTATATCAAGCACAATATACATGTTTAAATAAATTTTATTTAAAAAAAAATTAATTCACTTAAATTTTAGGATTCACTAATTTCATTTTAAAGTATATATTTATTTCAAAAAAATATATATATATATTTTTTCTGGTGGTTGACTAATTATTGAGCCACAAAAAAGAAATATCATTAGTTATAAGGTAAAGTATCATTATCTATGATATGATGTACCAACAGCTTTGAGGTTAATTGAACATTAATTATCAAACCAATAACAAGAAATATAAGTAACATTAGCTATGAAATGAAGTATCATTAACTATGGAGATAAGAATCATTAAATATGAATTTGACAAAATATCATCAACTATTCGATCAAGTATCATTAGATATATACATATATATATATCTGGTGAAATATCATTAACTATGTGTGAAGTATCATTAATCATGAATGAAGTATCATTAACTCGAAAGTGTAGTATAATATGATATTATTGATGATTAAACATTAATTATCGAATTAAGAATAGATAAATGTCATTAAATACGAGCAGAGTATCATTATTTATGAGGTGAAATATCATTAACTCATATATGAGTATCACTATTTATGAGTTGAAGTATCATTACCTGTGAAGTGGAGTCTCATTACTATAAGCAAAAAGTATCACTAATTGTAAAAGAAAGTATCACTAATTAGAAAGAAAAGTATCATTAACTATTGTAGTGAAGTATGAGCAAAAAAGCTGTCAAAGAAAAAAAAACTATTTTTGCCAAAAAAAAAAAAAAGAAGAGGACGTACTGCCAGAGAGAGAGAGAGAGACAAAGAGAGGAGGAGAACATCTCTGCCAAAAGAAGAAGAATAAAAAAAACAGAGAGAAACACATTTGTGCTAGAGAGAGAGAGAGAAAGAGAGAGAGCACGATTGTGCCCAAAAAAAAAATTGAATATCAAAGAAAAGAGGAGAAGGGGGAGACAATTAAAAAAAAAAAAAAGGAAAAAGAAGAGGGAACCACTTTGTTGGGTCAAATAATATCCGTCTAACGCAAGGGATCCGTTAGACCGTCTAACACAAGTGTGCCCCAAGAAGATAATACTAATGTAACACTGTAAGAAACCGAATTGAATCATATAAAGTTCAAAAGCACAGTTGAATGTTGGAGAAGTCCATTACAAACATGAAGTTGAAGAATCTATTTATGTTCTGGACTTCGCCCTCAATTCTTACTTGGACAAGTATGATACAGCAAATTCCAATTCCAAAGAAAAAGAAAATGGATGTGCCGATCTAGCATTGATGCTAAACACTTAGCTTTGGATGGAAACCAGAGTCGATGAAGGGCTTTGTGAACTCATCTATGCAAGCCATCCGTATACGTTCAGGAGTTGCTGGATTATCCAGACGAAACCAATCGCTAAGACCTACCTCCGCTCTTGCAGCTATGATGGCATCCTTGATCGCAAAGAATACCGAAGAGGCAAGAAAGAAGGGCGGCTCACCCACTGCTTTTGATGAGTGGATTGCCTTAGGATTTGGAGCATCCTTCAACCAAAATATACAGTTGATGCAACAAAATATAAGGTTCGGAAGTATATCTAAGAAATTATTACCAGTTATAACTAAACTATAAAAACAGGTACATGATACCACCATTGTCACGCACTTACCCAAAAACCGTATACTGCATAAGAGAATTTTGGCAAGCCAAAATACAAGACATTATCACATTATTCATGGATTCTTTTAAATAGAGGATCACAAGTTCCCTACCATAGTTTTGGAATAGTCTCTCTTACAGCCTTCCTTTTTCTGTATCTCTACTTTCTCAATTCTACCTTTATTTCCTTTCTTTCTCATATGTATTGTCTATATTTTGCAATTGGATTCCCAGTATTATGATTCATGAAATGAAACAAGTTTTGGATAACAAGATAGGTATTAGGATCGTGATAACCATAGATGGACTTTTGAGTGAAGAATCAAAATAATAATCCAAAAAGGTCAAAACGAGAATTTATAGATTTTACAACACTTTGTTTTTATAATTCTTTTGAATGGAAGCTAAAGAAACAGGTACAGTCACTTTCATTTTATTAATCCAGAAGAGGGAACAACAATGTCCAGAAATACTAAGTTATCTATTCACTCACGCAACAAAATGATAAAGGGAGCGACCATTTGCGCTGCTAATTTTACTCTTGCACCACAAAAAGAATAAAGGAAAAATAAAATACTTGTGAAGTTACCCTTTTATTACTTGTTTATACTACTAAAATTAATCAATGCACCACAAATTCAAAACTAAAAAAATAAAAAGAAAACAAATTAAAAATCATTTATTAAACATATTAAAAATCATTATTCATCAACTTTTAATAGTTTATTAAAAGTATTAGATGCTAGTATGGTTGTAATGATCGAAAATAATCAAGTTTAGAACATGTTGTGAAGGTTTTTTTGGTCCAAATCGCGATTCGTTCGATCTGAAAATTTCGAACATTTTGGAATGGTTTGAACTCCATTTTTCAAAATTAAGTTCTCAAATATAATTGGAGTGGTTCGAACACCAATTTTCGAACATAGTTCGTTTAGAAAACATTTTTGAACATAGTTCATTTAGAAAACATAATTGAACAAATGAGGGTAGTTCAAAAAATGAACTTCGAACACCCTTTTGTACTCTGAAATTTTCTAAGTGTCGTTCAAAAAACATTTTTTGAACAAACGAGGGTTGTTCAAACTTTAGTTTTTGAACCAACTCTATATTTCTAAGTCCTGGAGTCGTTTGGAGTTGATCGAATTAATATTCTCGAAGAAGGTGAACGTATTTGAAATTGTGTTCACGAACATATTTTATTTGTTTTTTTTTTAATAAAACAAATATTTTTGGAGTGAAGAGTATTAATGTAAATGTGTGTGGTGCATTGAGTAACCGAAATGCAAAGAGTAAAATCAGTAGTGCAAATAGAAATTCCCAGCGATAAATCAAGCAAACATGACACAAAGGATTGTGCGTGATGGGTGATGTGCACATAAATACACAGATACATTTTGGACTTCCTATTAACGAGACTATTGCTACTCTTAAGCTACAAACCACAAAGGTGCAAAGAAGGTACTATATATAAACGTGTACTAAAATTTTCTGCAAGAAGGTAAAAAAGGGAATAAAATTGCATGATGACAAACTTGCTTAGTAAGAGAATTATTTTGAGGGAGCTGAAGTTTATCATTCATGAATTTTTCTCCAATATCGTGGAAAGGAAAACTATTACCACCTTTGGCCACCAGTACTTAAAACCCAAGGAAGCAGAAAAAGGTATCAGCAAGTTTACCTTCAGGATTGAGATACTAAATTTCAAGGGGACATCATTAATGGACGGAATCTTGTAACTACCAGGCCCACAAGTGTACAGACATCCTGCTGGTACCCACTTGTGAGCAGCATCGCCCCATTTTAGCTCTTCCAGGGCCACCCATCCAAGACCTTGTACAAATGCCCCTTCAATCTGTAGTGAGCCACCAAAAGAACTTGAACAATGAATTTCCACAAATGAGAGTCTGAATCTTAAAATTTGCAGCAGCCATTGGATATTGTATATATTTCTGCCGACGTACAAATTCATCAGATGTGAAATAAAATTTAAATTTGCATTTCAAAAGGAAATAACCTTAATCACTTAACGTCATAGTTTATTCAACAAAAAAAATAAAAAAATAGCTCTAAGTACTTTCAAATTTATCCACATTAATGTTTTCACATAAAACACAGTAATTTACATCCGAGTGACCGCAGGGATTTTTCTACTAACATTTTTCCTATTTCTAGGTCAAAGTGATAAGTGGCTACTATGTTTTATCTGGCCTTCAAAGTCATGTTATGTAACTTAGTTTAAAAAAGCGCGCTTAAGCGCGCCTAGGCGCAAGAAAAGCGCGAAGCGCAGGTCTGGGCTTTTTTTACTCTTAGGCGCAGTCACCTACATGAAGCGCGCCTAGGCGCGCTTAAGCGCACAAAGCGCAGGCGGGTGAGGCGCAAAAAGCGCGCTAGGGTTTCATAATTTTTTTATTTTTAATTTGCTTACTAATTGGCAATTTGGATTTATTTTGTGTGAATTTTAAGACTTTCATATGTTGCATTGCATGATTAATTGTTGCATTTGTGTGATTTCTTGTTAATTTATAAGTGATATGATATTTTGGGTAGAGAATATAGTCTAGGTAAATATATTAGATTTTTTTTAGCTTTAGTGCGCTTCGCCTACGAAAAGCTCGCTCCCCGCCTGCGCTTTTGCGCCTAGGCTCCGGGGCTAGTTTTGCGCCTCGGTGCGCCTCGCGCTTTTTTAAACTAAGTTATGTAAAGGTAATGTCACATTGGCCACTATTGCCAACAACTCCATCTCCTAGTCAGTTTAAGATGGTTGATTTGATTTTATGTTTTGGCCATTATGTTCCATACCATGAATGTTTTGGGCGATAATTATTAAAACATTTGCAGTATTATCCTATACCATAATTTTGACTGATAAATTATATTGACATTCAACATAACATGGCGGTAGCACCTGATATTGCAAGAAGGTTCCAAAACTTTTTTGGGCCCAACAAACAAAGAATATGAAACATATGTAAAGTAAGAAGAATTAATACTAATAGTAGAACTGTAGATGAGAGCATCCACAATCCAGAAATTCCATATATTAGTGCTAAACTTTGCACAAAGATGTAGGGAGGCAAAACAAACCTGTCCAACATCAATTGCTGGATTCAACGGAAGTCCAAGATCCAAAATAACATTTGCCTGCCTCGTATGGAAGTCTCCTACTAATGTGTCAATTTCGACTTCAGCAAATGCTGCCCCATAAGTGAAGTATCTGAATGGAGTCCCTTTACCAGTTCCCCAATCAAATCCAACATCAGGCGTTTTATAAAATCCACGAGCAGAAAGGTCTATTCGCTCCATGTAGCATGCATTAGCAAGCTGATATTGGAGGTACACACTTCATATTAATGACTTAGATAAATCAACTCCTCAGTATAACTAAACTTCTGCATGGTAAGTCATGCAAAATGCAAGTTTCAAAAGGCAAATATAGATAGTGCATACATATTACATGCATATATCCAGCAATTGACTCTGAATAAGATGAAGTAATGAGAGTGACAATTTGAAACTAGAGATACAAAACTTTGATGTCTGCACTTACCCATATATCCAGTTCTCAGCAGTCTCTAGTTTGTCTGCTTAACCCAACAATTGATACCATTTGAATAAATACATAACATGAACAGCTTGTACTATTTCTAAGATATTATCTGTGCAATCTTGCTAACATATTTTTATGCATCAAATTAAAGATCTTAATAAGTTCCCTTTTAGATTGGCAAAAGGCCAAAAAGGTAAGAATTAAGGTAAATGAACCTGGAGTCACAGATAACTAGTATAGCTTTACTATTTGTGTATATATACTTGTATTATAGATCAATACACGTCGATTATTCTGGATTCCAATACATGTTATTCACAATGGGGAAGGTTTAGCTAAATTGGACGTTCAAGAGAAACTGAATATTGCCGGATCAATATTGATGATTCTCCTCTCATGTTTTCTAGTTTCTTTCAGAAGAGGGTCGTAATTGTGATGAGAACGGCCACATGAGTCCTACTTTGAAACTGTTACTATCATTCTAATGGAAATCCAACAAAATTTTATAATGATCAACAGATGTTTGTCACAAAACCTAAGACAGAGATACAATTAGGCGTACAAATAGATTCCTCTCAACACCATCTCCAACCTTCTTACGCTGCTAAGAGTTCAAAACTAACACTGCATCAAATTCATCAATTATGGAACAAAGTGACCTCCAGAGATATTTTATCACAGTATAGGCAGAATGAGAACCAATTTAGGCAATTATTGCATCTTTATAAGACCATTGGGTTTCTCTTCATGATCATTTTCACAAGTATTTTTGCAATGTTGACTTAAATTATTGTTACACCTTGCCAGCATACACCATTAGAATGACAGACTTCTGTCAATATAAACAGACCTACTATCTTGTCTTCTATAACAAAAAAGGGAAAGAAATTTCCATAAATTTTAGTAATCTACTAGACAGACATGGAAGACCACGTAGTGTTAATTCTGTACAATAAAGTCATATGATTACCTCAGCAAATGAGCCAAAATTGTGTTTTGATGTTATAGGTTCCATTCGTGCTTTAATTTGCTCACATGCATCTAAAACTGCTGCACCATATATATCAGAACTTGCAGAAGCCGCTGTTGGTGATGCATTTGGGACCTAGTTAGGGGAACAACTATGCATAAGAGTACCAAGAAAAACTGGTTTTTTTTTCAGTCCAGACACAAAATGATAAATCATATACTTCAACGCAGAGTGAGTTAAAACATGGACATGCAAAATAATGCATCTTTCACGCATCAATCATTAATGGAAGGGGAGTAGACAACAAATACATTATATGGTCCCGACGCAAGGTGAAAATTCAGACAATGGGATTATGTATATACAATGCTACCCTTACAGGAATGAAACTTTCAGGAATTAAGAGTTGGACAGGGGAAAAGATGAGGTCATGCAAGAATATGGTAAACCATGAGTGATTTCAGATTATAAAATGTATCAACCCAAAAACCACATTCGTAGGTCTCCAAATGAGTTTTTCAAGAGAGTTCTAATCTAGACCAATGAGTTCCAGTTCCTCTTTCAGAATGACTGGAACTTGTAGACAAGGGCACTATGTATTCTGCTTTTGTAGAGGGGGAAAAAAAGTGTGCACTTTAAAAATATATACTTCAAGAAATTATTTTAAGGCATGAAATAATGGATAGAGTGGATGTAATCAAATAAACGCAGCAGTAAGATTTTAAGTAACAGAATCATGAGCTCATCCTTATTTCTTCAAGTTAGGTTTTTTTTTCCGGCACAGAGAATCAGAAAAATGATTGAATTGCAAAAAGATTGGCAATCAATGACATATTCCTCAGTCAACGAACACTAATGTAAAAATCAGCCTAGGCAGCACCCACCCTGCCTTTGGCCTAACCGCTTGCTAGGTCACACCTAGGTGGCAAAACAAAAAGATCAGATCATGGCATTTTTCTTTTTTGTTCAACCAAATTCTAGATATTCAATTTTTTTAATTTTTTTTTTTAAAGAATCTTGGTGCATTTAATTGTGAAAATTAGATTTTTAATACTAGTTGTGAAATTTGTCAAGATCACATTTATTTTTTAGACTGGCCAATGAAAAACCAAAAACACATCTGTCACCTTATCTGTACTTGTCTCTGATATAAATACAGAGCTGAGCGGAATGTTGAAAGAAGACGCAGCCACCTGTGCCACTTTTGTATGCAAACCCTGCCCCATCTCAACACCCCCATGTGTGACTAATACAGTTCCGTCTGTATAAACGTGAACGAGTGCACCTGCCTAGGACCCAAAAACATATGGACAAATCTAATTCAACATCAGAGTTTCATAGGTTGAAGATACAAAGTATAAGAAAAAAAGACCACCTGATTCATAAATTTGACAGTAAAAGATATGCCAAATTTTGTAGGGATAATAGCCACGCCACGCTTCTTCCATCTATTATGAGTATTGAACTGCTCGACTTCTTTGTGAACAGCCAAAAACTCACAGGATGTCTTGAGTTCATTCCAGAGACGCTCCAGGGTGCAGTGATCAATGTTTTGACCATAATGCAACACCGAGCCATCTCTCTGAAAATTCATCTCCTGGAAAACAGTAAATGCATGCAAATGGAACAGTATTGATATTAAAAGCTATTATTGAGTTAAACCACCAACCAGAAACATACACGCAGAAGAAAATAATAAACAAGGACACTGTTATCGAGACATAACACTTACCCTAATCTCTTCAGGCCTTTTCTTCAGTTCCATAGATATTCTTTGAATCCAGTTTTCAGCAATTAGCATACCTTGTGGACCACCAAATCCTCGGAAAGCAGTATTGCTAGGCAAGTTAGTGAAACAGACCTTTCCTTTAACCCTAACATTCGGAATCTCATATACGTTGTCTGAATGGAACATGGCACGTTCAAGCACCGCAAGTGAGAGATCAAGTGAGTTTCCTCCATTGTTGAAGATCTGAAGATCCAAAGCAAGTATTTTTCCCTCTTTTGTAAAACCAACCTACAAATTGTTTTCCATCTGAGTAACCTAACTAAGAAAAATAATTAAACTAAATACAGAATCACCAATCACTAACCATCAGAAGTCATTAATAGTAAACATAATAAAGGGATAGATAATAACCTTAAAGAACACCTAAGTACCACCTTTACCCGCCACCCCCCCACACCTACCACAATAGAAACGCATCTCAAGAGGTTGAGAACTTCACCGTGAGTGTGAATTGTCAATTTACATAAAGCAATCAAAACGCAAATTATATGGTGATAATATCATGAATGAAAATCCGTAAACATTGAGTAATATCAGAAATGACATATACCTTGTACTTCCCGAGAAAGCTATGCCTTTGTCCAGTTATCATCATGTCAGTATCCCTATCTAGTGTAATCTTTACTGGACGATTTAATAAATAAGATGGAATGGCAGACACAGCAGCAAGGAAAGCAGATCTTGTCTCTTTCCCTCCAAATCCACCACCAATTCTTTTTGTCTTGCATACCACTTTGGACATTGGAAGACCAAGAACACGGGCAACATACTGTTGATGTGTGTGAGGGGCCTGGAGAAAAAAATCAGAACTTTAGCATGCACTTTTAGAATCACTTTTGTTCTACATTCCTTTGTTGAAAAGGCAAAAAACAAAATGCAGCACGGACAAATCCATTGCGGAAGGCAGAACTTAAAAATAGTCAGTAAAGAGGCAGCTGTGGCATACTGACATTCATTAACGTTTATAGCAATTGAATTATATGAAATTCTTATTGTGAAAGTGGATCAATCAAAGAAAATGTCAAATTGTTAACGAACTTGGAAAGGCTTCACCTGTTCAATTGGATTCATTTATTTGAGTTGAGGCTTATATATGAGGGTCAGGCTGCATTGATTAAAAAATATTATAAATACTAACTTGTATAGTCCTGTTTAAAATAAGTAGTTGTACTTAGAAAGCAATAAGAATAAGCCCCTTTCTAGATGTTAGAAATTCAAGGATTTAGTTGAAATAAGTTCTTATTTCAAAATAATTTAAAGTATATCTTGCCGTTTTCTCCTAAATTCTTACTTTGGCAGCTTATAAGCACTTTGAATGAAAAGAGAGATGCTATGAACTGTTTATTTTTTGGAAAACTTAGTAAGAACTTTCAGATTATTATACGCTTTCAAATGAAACTCCACCAAAGCCCAGACAACTTCTATTGCTGAAGACTCAAAAAGAGAACTGGAAGAAGTACAAATGCAACTTGATGCCAATCCTCTAAACAAGGAAATGAGAGAACAAATGCCAATACTAAAAAAGAAGGCTTTATTTCATGCTGAAGCAGAACGGCAGTTCTTTAGCCAAAGAGCGAAATGTCTACCCCTCTTGGAAAGTGATCGAAATACAAAATTCTTCCATGCTATCATCAAGAAAAACAAGACAAAGCATAGTATCAACAATCAACTTACTGGTCAAGGAGGATGGACGACTGGTGGAAGAATTGGAGCAAATAAGATTTGATTTCGTGAACTACTATACAAAGTTGTTTGGTGTTGATAGCCAAACAGAGCCCATTGATGGGGAAACTGGACCCAAACTCTCAAATATGAAACAAAGAAAGCTGCTGGAAATTGTATCAGTGAAGGATATCAAGGAAGCACTATTTGACATAGGTGATGAAAAGGCATTGGGGCCGGATTGCTTCTCCTCAGCATTCTTCAAATCTACATGGGCAACAATGGGACTGGACCTATGTGCTGCAGTTAGGAAATTATTCAGAAATGGCAAGCTTTTCAAAACAACTCAATCACACCGTTGTGTCTGATTCCGAAAGTAACATATAACCCTATAGTGAGTGACCTTAGACCAATTGCTTGCTGCAATGTGGTCTACAAACTGATCATGAAGATTATCACTACAAGGATGAAGGATGGATGGAGTTATGGACAAGCTAATCTCTCATGTGCAATCGGCATTCGTATAGGGAAGAAATATAACAGACAACATCTTCTTAGCCCAAGAACTCATAAGGAAATACTCCTGCACTAGAAATGCACCAAATGCACTTTGAAGATCGATCTAAGGAAAGCTTATGACACCATCTCGTGGAAATTTATGAGAGAATTGCTTTTAGGACTGGGATGGATGCTTGAGTGTGTTACCACAGCCACATGCTCACTAATCATTATCTGTTAACGGAGAACTACATGGTTTATCAAAGGACAGAGATCTCAACAGTTGTTCCTTCTTTGCATGGAGTATTTCTCAAGGCCACTAGAAACCAGAACGAAGGACTCATACAAGAGGATTACCATGCACAATGCGAGAAACTCAAGATTACTCACCTAGCATTTGATGATGACCTATTGCTCATCACAGGAGGGGACTATAGGTCCGTACAGATTCTGATGAACACAGAGAATTTGAGCATGCTTCTGGGCTGCAAGTCAACAACAACAAGGTTGCACTCTTCACCACAGGATTAAAGGATCAAGAACTTAACAACATTCAGCAACTGGTAGGATTCCCAATTGGAATTTCGCCGGTTACATACTAGGAATTCCACTAGCTACAAAAAAACTGAACATGTCGAATGCTCACCGCTCATTGACAAGATCACAAACAATATCAACAAGTACTCAGCGAAGTCGCTATCCAATGCTTGACGCACCGAACTCATTCGATCAGTTTTGCAAGGTATTGAGTGTTATTGGCAGCAAATCTTTCCCCTGGAAGTTGTGTGCACAAATCATATAACTGAGCTGTGCAGAAACTTCCTTTGGGGTTCCTAAGGCTACGCCGGTGGCTTGAAAGGATAGGACTAGAGAAATCTAAACTTGGAACAAAGCACTCATGGCCAAGATGTTATGGAATATCCAAGGCAAGAAGAAATCTCTTAGGATTACGTGGGTACACACTAAATATCTTAAAGGCTGCGACTTGTGGCAACAGAAAACACATGTCAGAGATTCACCACTTTTGAAAAATTTGGAGATTGTAAGGAATGAGTAAATAGAGAAGAATCGTGGTTGCGTTATAGCAGTCCAAGGAGTGCTCGAACGTTTTTTTAATGTAGGCGGTGGCACTTCAGCAGTTTACCACTGGATGAGAAGGAAAGAAGAAAAAAATGTTTGTAGACATTCATCAGGAAGACATTTGTCCCATAGAAATACTCCTGTTTGTGGGTTGCGCTTAGAGAGAGACTAGCTACTCTAGATCGGCTAGCCTACCTAGGATTGGACCAGGTTTGCAATCTTTGTGAATTTACTTTGGAATCCTCTAAACATTGATTCTTTGAATGTGCAGTTACAGGTCCAGTGTGGCAAGCAATCAAAGGCTAGATAAAAATTAGATGAGGGAATACAACGATCCTTAGCATGATAAAATGGTGCAAGAGGGAGAAAGGTGGCTCGGCGCTGCAACAAAAAAGCCAAGAAGATTGCTCTAGCAGCATCTGTCTATTTCATCTGGAATGCAAGATGTGCATTAGTGTTTGAAAGTAAAGTCTTTGATCCTGGAGAGATAATTAGGAAGACCAAGCTACACAACGCTTTATTGTTTATTCCCAGTTGAAAGTGTAATGAATCACATTGGTGATCGGTAGAAGGATAGAATTGTAACACTGGTACCGAAGTCCCCATCGGAGGATCATGAGGTGTATTTACAACACACTTTCAACTAGGTACTCTTTCTTTATCTAGGGGTTTTATCCAATGGATTTTCCTGGATAAGGTTTTAATGAGGCCCGACCCACGACTCGCAGCGGGTGCAAAAGCAAGGATGGGTCATAGACCATCTCCTCGACCTCGTACCATGCCGTGAGGTTGTTGACAGGGCTACTCTATTGTTCTACAGAATAAGGTTGATGGCTAGCAAAACCCAACTTGGGCTAGCCTTTGCTATAGTTAGTTGTTCCGTTGTATTCAGTTCACTCCACCGATCCTAGATAGTGAGAGTTGTTTGCATTACCTATCCTACATAGTGGGTGATTTGCCTTTCTTTTTTTTTTTTTTATACTG
This sequence comes from Perilla frutescens, assembly GCA_026008535.1. Classification (NCBI taxonomy): domain Eukaryota; kingdom Viridiplantae; phylum Streptophyta; class Magnoliopsida; order Lamiales; family Lamiaceae; genus Perilla; species Perilla frutescens. Next base: position 48,875,504 of record BRKX01000012.1, read on the forward strand.
TTCATTTGAAACACAAACATGTTATTTCATTGTATCAAACAAGAGTAAGATTGTATAAATTTTCTTTATACCCACATGTTTCAAGGCATCTAGCTTTGGAGTTGTAGTCCACCTTGGGCCTGTCCAAGGATACTTATTAGTATAGGACACATTGTACATACTTTATAACAACTTTTTCCCCATCATCAACAACAACAACAACAAAAAAAACTAAACAAATCATTTTAATCAAATATAAAGTCATAATGTCATATATTCCTTTCCTACTACTATCTTATTCCTTCTCGTTCCCATTAGTCATGGAATTTGTTATCCACAATTCCACATTACTCATTTTACAATCATGTCTATGATTACATCCAAATGACACCTCTTTCTTACTTAACCACCCCATAAAATTACAAATGATTTGGTTGAGTCAATAGTCATTAAGGTGCAACTGAAAAATATAACATGTACAGACGTGTGAAGGTAGAAGAAGAGATCAGAGAAATGAAGGAGAGACAAAGTTTTAACATATTATCATTTCTAAATTTATAGTCAGTTACAGGTATCCACTTAACTTGTCATAATTGATTAATAGGAAGTGGCAAATGCTTGTTTAACACTAATTCACTATGATAGCAAGCAACGTCCCTGGATAGTTTATGAGCGCCGCAAGCGAGGGATTGCTCGTTATTAGTTATTTGTATTATTTAATTCCAGTATGTTTATAGAGTCGGGCCCACTATGAATGCATGGGCTTTAGGTCACTTAGGGTTTAGTATTTATATTTTCTCGTGAGATATTGTTGAGGAGTTGGATGCAATCTTGAAGAAGCTGTCTATCAAATTGAATTCGACGACCGGCGAAGAATCTGACGCCAGTCATGACTCACACCGGACGGACGACCAGTCCGCCACTCCAATGCAAGTCCTCCAGAAGATGGATTTACCGAGTTTCGATGGGTTTGATGCTCTGTCGCGGCTGGCACGCGCTGAACAATACTTCATCGTACATGAAACACCAATGGAACAACGCTTGAAGTTGGCTTTAATTGCTATGAGTGGCCCCGCAATGCCGTGGATTCAGTTGTTATTACGCCATAGCCCTAAGTTAGAGTGGACTGGTTTCTCACGTGCCCTATTGGGGCGTTTCGGCGATGGAACCACAATTAATGGGTACGAAGCTCTCACTTCCTTGCGACAAACAGGTTCATTGGAAGATTATATTTCGGCTTTTGAAAGCCTGATTTCACAATTGCTAGAATTTTCGGATGCTCAGTACTTGGGATTCTTTTTAGGCGGCTTGAAGAAACACATTCGAATACACATTCAAGATCCCATGATTCCCGATTTTGCAGCTACAATTCAGATGGCGCGACGACTTGATCATGTCCTTCCGCCATCGAATTTCTCAAACCGGATTGTTCCTGCTGGAAGTATTCCATCCAAACCCGCCTATAGTCAGCGGTCATTGCCGACCGTTTCACATGCATCATCTCCACAGCCTGTTATAACGCCCTCACATTCTCCAGCTCCTTCTGCACCTAGAAATGCCCGACGCTTCCGTAACATGACGGAGGAAGAATACATGAAACATCGTGCAGCTGGAACGTGTTTTCGATGTGGGCTGAAATTTGGGCCGACGCACCGTTGTCCCCCAAAAACAATAAATGTGCTGGTCGGTGGAGATGAAGATGAACATGGAGATGAATTTCACGACGCCGAGGGCAGTCCAGTTGAGATGCAGTCGGAAGATCAGGCAAGCTTTCAACTTCTTCAACTATCTGAGTTGACGTCGAATGGGTTCGATGGTCCACAAACGATGAAGTTGTTTGGTCGGGTGGGAGTGCAGCAAGTGAAGGTTATGATTGATAGTGGCGCGAGTCACTGTTTTGTCTCAGAGCAAGTTGCAGCGAAGTTGAATTAGTCTATTGAACCCACCACCTCCTTTTCCGTGATGCTAGGCGACAGCACCCGTATCCGTGCAGGCGGGGTTTGTAAGGATGCTTCCCTGGTGTTAGACTCTCAATCATTTTCTATATCTTGTTATGTGTTTCCTATCAACAATGTCGATTTAATTTTGGGAGTCTCTTGGCTTGCGACTCTGGGTGATGTTAAGGCTAATTGGAAACAGCTGACCATGGAGTTCTCAATCAATGGACGACAGTGGTGCTTGCGGGGAGACCCGATCCTCGCACGCAGATCTTGTACATACCAAGAACTCCAGTCACTTGAGCTGGAAGATGAATGTTGGGTTTTATGGAATCTCAATGGCGAAGCAATAAGCGATCAGAGCGGGATTTCAACTATGTTATCCGTGGCTGATCGGGCAGCTTTTCCCTCGGTCAGTGCACCGTCGGCGGGCCTTCCCCCAATACGCGCAAATCGAGCTACAGCCAGGAGCTAACCCAGTTTCTGTGCGCCCATATCGTTATAATCACTTGCAAAAGGATGAGATAGAAAGGTTGGTGGCAGAAATGCTAGAGGCAGGCATTAGTCAGCCGAGTACTAGTCCTTATTCCAGCACCGTTCTCTTGGTCCGGAAGAAAGATGGCTCAAGAAGATTCTGCGTTGATTATCGTGAGCTTAATAAGCTCACTATTCTCGATAAATATCCTATTCCGGTCATTCAGGAATTGTTGGATGAATTGCATGGTGCTCGGTGGTTTAGCAAATTAGATCTCACGGCGGGGTACCATCAGATCCGTGTAGCTTGTTCAGACTTGTTCAGACGTGCCCAAGACTACTTTTCGCACTCACTCAGGTCACTATGAGTTCCTCGTTATGCCTTTGGGGCTGACGAATGCACCGGCTAGTTTTCAGAGTTTAATGAATGACATTTTCCGACCATTTCTTCGGAAGTTCGTGTTGGTATTCTTTGATGACATCTTGATATATAGTCGCACATGGAATGAGCATTTAACGCATCTTCGTCAAGTTCTACAGGTTTTTTGTGATAATTCGCTCGTGATAAATCTGAAGAAATGTCTTCTCGGCCGCGCCGAGGTAGAATATCAAGGCCACGTGGTATCGGCCAATGGAATGCAAATGGATCCCGCCAAAATTTCAACAGTTCTTAGGTGGCCAACACCACTGAATGCGTGCAGCCTATGTGGATTTCTTGGATTAACAGGCTATTACCGGCGATTTATCCGTGATTATGGCAAGATAGTGGCGCCACTCACAACACTCCTTAAGAAAGAGGTTTCCAAACCATGGACGTGGACGGATGCAGCAGCAACCGCGTTCCAAGCTCTTAAGGCAGCTCTGACTTCAGCTCCCTTGTTACGTATGCCTGACTTCTCCAAGGACTTTGTGGTGGAATGTGATGCATCAGGCAGAGGTATTGGTGCCATCTTAATGCAAGAAAAGCAACCAGTTGCATATTTCAGTAAAAGTTTATCGGCCAATATGTTATCTAAGTCAGCTTACGAGGAGTTGATGGCTCTCATGCTAGCGGTGCAGGATTGGTGACCATACTTACTCAGTCGTCGGTTAACGTAGCTTACGCCATTTAGTAACCCAGCCATTGACTACACCGGCACAACAAAATTGGGCGGCTAAGCTACTAGGCTTTGATTTCACAATAGTCTACAAGGAAGGCAATCTAAACCGAGCAGCAGCTGATGCCTTGTCGCGCCGTGCCGAAGAAGGGGAATTTGCAGCAGTTTCCATACCTCAGTGGGTCGAGTGGTCAACATTACAACGTGACATCCGTGCTGATTCTGATCTTGCAAAAATTGTGTCTGCTATCGAGACAGGTCAGTCGGCTCCCAAAACAGTATTCTTTGGTGCATGGAACCTTGTTTTATAAAGGGCGCCTTGTGATACCCACGAATTCTCCGTGGATCATGAAACTTATTGTGGAGTTCCACGCCACTCCCACAGGCGGTCATGCTGGTGCTTTCCGTACTTATCGACGTTTGGCTTCTAATGTTTATTGGCCCGGAATGATCCGCCATGTCACCCAATTTGTTGCAGCATGTGTGGTCTGTCAAAAAAATATATATGAGACTAAATCTCCGGCAAGATTGTTGCAACCATTGCCGATTCCTGCTCGAGTTTGAGAAGATATTAGCCTTAACTTTATCACAGGGTTGCCCCGGTCAGGCGGTGTAGATTGTGTTGGTTGTGGTGGATCGTCTTACGAAGTCTAGCCATTTCTTAGCCCTAAAACATCCTTTTACGGCAAAGATAGTGGCCGAGGTTTTTACTCGTGAAGTGGTGAGATTGCACGGTATTCCGAGTTCCATCCTATCTGACCGTGATCGGATGACTGGAACTACCTTGAAGATGAGCTATGCATATCATCCGGAAACTGATGGCCAAACGGAAGTTGTTAATCGTTGTCTTGAGACTTACCTTCGTTGTTTTACCTCAGAACAGCCCAAACATTGGAGTAAATGGTTGTCTTGGGCAAAATATTGCTTTAATACGAGCTACCACAGGCCGGCAGGTACTACACCTTTTGAGGCGGTCTATGGTCGTGCCCCACCTGTTTTGCATAGCTTCTTGCCGGGCGAGGTCCGAGTACAGGCCCTAGCAGATACGTGAAAGTCTCATGATGAAATGTTGGCTCACTTGCGTTTTCATCTTGAGCGCGCCCAAAGGCGTATGGTAGGCGAGGCAAATAAACATCGGCGGGATGTTGAGTTTCAAGTGGGTGATTTGGTATACTTGAAGTTCCGCCCATATTGCCAACTAACTCTATTTTCTGCTGCAAATCGCAAGTTGGCGCCTCGTTACTTTGGTCCTTTTGAAGTCGAGGTCCGTGTGGGAAACGTGGCCTATCGTTTGAAGTTACCTTCGGATTCGCGTGTGCATCCAATATTTCATGTTTCCTTGTTGAAAAAGGCTATTGGTGCTGCATTGGCTGCTCCGACACTTCCAACTGATCTCTTATCTGTTGATCCTCCATATTTTCCGGAAACTGTGCTGGACCGACGATACGTCACTAGGGAGAATAAGCAAATTGATCAAGTTTTGCTCAAATGGAATGGGTTGGGTTCAGATGAGGCTACTTAGATGGATGTGGTTGATGTTCGGCGGGGCAATTGATAGCAAGCAGTGTCCCTGGATAGTTTATGAGTGCCGCAAGCGAGGGATTGCACGTTATTAGTTATTTGTATTATTTAATTCCAGTATGTTTATAGAGTCAGGCCCACCATGAATGCATGGGCTTTAGGTCACTTAGGGTTTAGTATTTATATTTTCTCGCGAGATATTGTTGAGGAGTTTTTCGGTACTTTGGTTATTCTGGACGGCTTGCCGTAGGCCTCTGCGGAGGAGTTAATACTATTATCATTGGTTTTTCTGTGTCACCTGCCTTCACTCTATCACACTACTCCTTTAATACTTGCTGAATCAAACAACGATTGATGTGACACTGATGTTCCACCATTGTATCATTCAAAACATGATATGTACACAATCAAGCTAAGATTGTAAATATACCCGAAATGTGTGCCAATTGAGGTAATGGTCCCAAATGAATAAGAGTGAATAGGATGATATGGAAGGGGACAAAATGAAGCAAGGCGCTCCATTTAAGAATGTAGAAGTCATTTGAAATGATCTCCAAACATTGATGAATGTTAAACAAAACTTTGGAAGCATTTTAAGAGCAGGTACGCTCTGAAAATGAGAGTGTGATAAGATATCCTGCCATAATTATGGTTTGGGTATGGCTAGAAGCAAAGAGGAAAACAAGGGATAACTCCAGCAAAGGCCACATGAGAAAGATGCATAGAATGTTGTAAAAGTCAGGTTAGTGAACTTACTTGAGTAGATGAGATCATATGAACTTCATTTCCACCATCAATATTCCATATTAAAGTGCTATTTGGCTCCAAGTAGAAATGCTCCTGACCCCCAATCTGAACCTCTCCCTCTATTATCTTATCACACTGAGTCGACAAGAAGCAGAGGTCCACATCACCTTTCCTCAGACATTTTTCAGTTTTAGGGTGGAAACTATTAGATGCAATAGCTTCTTCAATAGATAAGATTGCTGGTAGTTCTTCATATTGAATGTTCACTTTCCGAGCAGCATGTTTTGCATTTTCATGTGTATCAGCCACAACCACCCCAATTACCTGAAAGATAATAATCATGGAACTTTATGATTGTGGATGACCGGACAACAAATGGAAAGTTAAAGCAGTTTGTCAGCCTCTATTTCTGCAGAGATTTCATTTCTGAAAAGAACTCTCTCTCATGTTAGACCAATGTTTATAAAAATGTGGGATATATGTATCTGGCACACTAGACTAATTCCATCTTATAGATTTAGCCTCTTTAACCTTTTGTCAGTTGTCATAAGATGGCAAAGCGTTTCACTGCTTAGCAAGCAATTGGTTTACTGATTTAAACCTTCCAAGTTGATATTTCTTTGTGGCTTTCCTGGTTAAGATGTACTACTATGTGGAGTTGGTTCTCTTAGATGCTAATTCATGCTCAGTTTAATCCTCGAGTGAAATTGCATCTAACTTTCCATGTTAGCTGTCATAAGATGGCAAATCATTCTACCCCTTAGCAAGCATCCAGTTTACTTATTTAAACCTTCTAATATGAAAGCAAGCATCTAGTTTACTTATTTAAACCTTCTAATATGATATTACATCGTCAATTTCCCAGTTAAGATGTACAGCTATATGGAGTAAGTTCTCTAAGATACAAAATTCATGCTCGGTTTAATCCTCATATGAAATTGCTACCCTAGCACCAGCAAATAGACTATTATTTTATAATTGTTTTTGTACATTGTTGCAATTAGTCATACACACACACTGAAATTTCGAAGTTTCAGCTACAAATGTCAACATTTCCAGCATCACTAAGCAACTAAAACAATACCCTACACACATAATGCTAAAATTATCTTCTCTTTTATAGGGCTTAAAGGCACCAGTGCACTTATTTACTAAACATTTTGGATCATGTATACAATAACAGGACTTCAGATAAAAGAATTAAATTATAAAAGCAGTAATGCAATGAAAGAGCAATTTGAGGTTATGAGATGGATCTCTATTAATGAAAAGAGCCAATTTGTCAAAAACATTATAGAAAGATATCTGTTTGTTGTGGCAGTCAGTATAATTCTAGCTAATAGTACTTTTCTCAAATACAGGTAGTCAAAATTAAGGTGTTATTTTTAAACAATACTACTCGAGACGAGAGTATGTTAAGGAATATGATCATCATTAGGAATAAAACATGGTCACAAAAGGCGCTTAGGTTCAAGGCACATGCTTGAGAAGCCCAACCAGATACCCAAACTGGTGAAGAAAAAGTTTTCCAGCCAAAGCAGAAATGGAAGTACCGGAAATTTACCTGGCCCACACATGTGACTACTTCTGATGCAAAAAGTTCTTCGTCTGCAACAACTGGTCCAACCTTAGTGCTCCCTGGCACATGTTTCGCAAAAAATATTCCTGCAACCCCAGGAGAAGACTTCGCTGCAAATTCTTCAATCGCAAGAATACGTGCATGAGGCTTCTTACTCAATATCAGTGCAGCGTGCAAACCATTAGGAGGCATGGGAACATCATCTACATACTCTGCCTCTCCTGTAACCTGCCATCAGGGAACAATTAGGTGACTTCAGCTGTTAAAAGGAATGGTTGACCAGAGGATAAGATAACGTTACAAAGAGTGGATAAGATATCATAACAAAGGAAAACAGGTAGTCATATAGCTATACTCCAGTCTACTAACAATTTCAGATACAAGTGAATGGTTCATTAAGACCCATAAAGCTACCCTTCTTTTGATTCTATCCAAACAATTAATTATATGCACCCAGATATCATCAAATTTTCTTCTGTTTATCTCCAATCAAATAGACCAACATTACAGTGAAAGCAAAGGTTCCAAGGCGATGTAGGAACTCATTTGATTGAGAAAGTTGAACAAGAGAAGCAATGGGTTGCTGATGAAAAGTGGAATACTAATACAAAGATAGAATGGAAAGGGAAGAATCTCCCCTCTATTGGTCCTCCCAAAAAGTACCCTATCATCCCTTCAAAATGAAACCTCAACAAAATGAAGGAAAGCTGGGTAAACTCTAGAAATGACTTTCCATGGGCTCCTAAAAGGTGGTTTCTTTTTATACAAAACAAATTTGATATTATTAAAAATAATTGAAGTACATCAAGGGGACAAGATATCCGCTCTATTTTCATCTCGCTGAACACATTCTATAAGCATTACTCTCAAGTCTCTAATGATATCATTTACATAATTTTTTTTAAACCCTTAATTTTTTGTGTTCTTAAAATCCACACTGCTTCTCTGATCCTCAGCCTCCCCACATATAATCTAAAATTTCTTCCATAACTTCAAATATTCTTCAATTTTTTCAACAACAGTTCAACATTATGTGTGAATAATGACTCTCCATACAATCTTCCTCTTTGGCTAATCCATAACCCAAATGCAATTAATATAGGATGATGTTTGATTGTTGTGTAGCCCAATAAATACCTAATTCCTTCAACAGTCATCCCCACAAGTGAAAGGTGAAAGGACATTGCACAAAAATGTCATCTTGACCACCCAAGTTGTTCTTACACAACACACACACATAACAGGACAGGGTATTTGAGTGTCTCCTTTTTATAACACCGCATGTGGATAGAGCTTTCATAAACTCAGTAGTGCTGAAAAGAATTGAACGTATGTTGGTGCTTAAACTTTCCAAATCATTGTCATGAAAGAATCATTATTTCTTTTATGCTCACAATCTTTCTAAATACAGGTTCCTAAAATTTGTAATCTTCCACAACTTCATTAGCAATTAAAATGCTGTTGAAAGTCTGTCTTCCCTCAAAAAAAAAAAAAAAAAAGGCCTTCATCAACTGTTTCCTTTTCAATCTTGAAGCCTACACTTTCACCATTATTTTGTAAGACCTGTTGCAGGATTAATGGGCCAAAAATCATTCACTTTTAAATATTCTTCTTTCTTGGGTAATAGGTATCTAATATCACATTTGTAATTCCATATATGCCTAATGCCTCAATTCTCATACAATTCTGGAAAACCTTTGTTAGGTCTTTTTTATCACATCCCAAAATTCCTTAAAAACTGCCACAAAAGAAAAAATTTAACTCTACGTGTGCTTTGAATGCGGCATGAGCTTTTAAAAGAAGACCAAATAGCCAAACCAGCATCCATCTATTTTCCAGCACAACATACAATCACTCTCCCCTATAAAGACACCCTTTCACAACTAAACCTCCACCGCCATTTAACTAACAACGCACCATGTCTCAGACAAACATTTCCAGTACCAATTACCCCCACCTCTTTGGGTCTAATAACAGTCTCCCAAGTACCAAGAGAAGAATGAAAATCTCCATTTAACCAGTCCCATACAAAAACCCTCACCTGTTAGAATAGCAGCCCCTTTTGATATACTAAATAGAAACAAATATTATAATGGTTATAGAATCGGTTTTGTGTTTTGCTTTTATGTTAATTTCCAGGAGATACAACAGTTCTTACAGGGAAAGTGAAGCTTCAAAACAATTGAATGATGAGTCAAACTCTACAATGCAAAATAATACAGTTCAATGGCAGCAATTCTAAAAAGAAAACATAATTTTTTTTATTACTTGATGTCTAAAAAGGTAGACATCGGCCTTTGTCCAGAATTCACAATTTGAGGACTACAAGCCATGAAAATTAGGCATCTCCATTCAAAGGGGGGACTTTACATTAGAGAACACAGAAGAATATTTATAGTAGAGAAGGTAGTGCAAGCATAGGCTGTTAGAACCAGTTAACTAAACTATTAACATTGGATCAAAATATTTAATTTCACATAATGCTATTAGTTGTTGTTACTATCGTGGCCATTCAGACTGTAAACAGTGCCTGGATCAAATAATTAGCTGTCAATTTATTTTATCCAATGATGCAACATATGGTAGATAGATAACGGATTGTCATAAAAACGGAACATGGGTGAGGAGATATAGGAAAATGAAAATGAAAATGGTCATATTTTCCCCTTGATGGTAGTTCAAGGTACCATATTAGTGGCTGATGGTTTTACAGTGATTAGGAAAGCAAGAATCATCACATTCACATGACTTCCTCTTAGATACAGAACCAAGGTCTTAAAGTGCTGAAGACTACATAAATGCAGCTTAGTGCACATGCAATGAATATGTATTTGCATATGTATTTACCCCAACCAGACAAGTGACAAGAAGCTGCAGCTAGAAAACTTATTAATTACACAAATAAATTATACTTAAGTCAAATTATGCACTGGAAATCCAAACCTGAAGCTTTGATGAAAGATGGACTTCAGGAGCTCCAACAGCAGTCCCACGCTTTACAATTTCATAATCCTGTCTTCCTAAAATAGAAGGGTGGTGAAATGATTTTACTGCTGAAAGATAAGATGTTGGTACTATTTCATTGGACAATGGCAATCCATCCATCTGGTGAGACACCCACAACGAAAACTTGAAGAAAAAGCTCAGGATTAAGGATTTCCGAAACTCTACCATCCCTCCTGGAGCATCATCATTCAGGATAATGTCCTTCTCCAATACTTCTAAAGCACCATGCAACAGCTCCTTGTTCCAATGCTTCCCTATCAGAAAATTCTTTGTTTCGTTTGCCGAAATAGAGTAAGGAGCAACACCACCATAAACAATTGATGCACCAGAAACTATCCATTTCTGATCCTTCTCTTCAAGGCAGACACGCATTCCAGCATTCACAATAGCAATGTCATCATCTCTCCTATGAGCTTGCTTAAATTCTTTCACAAATTCATATGGCAAGTTCCAAGGGAGAAAAACTGAAAGAAGGATCTCATTACTTGCCAGGTCCACTTTACGATAACCCAGGAAAAAAGATTCAGCTGCACATATCCTTATGTTTCCTCTACAATCGGAAATGTGAAACTTTGCACCAGCAGCCATCCATAGAGGGTTGAGGTCTGATATAGGACTTGCTGTACAAATATTTCCACCTACAGATGCAACATTTCTTATTTGTGTCCCAGCAAACCATTTTAGCTGTTCATGGATGGCTCTGCATGATGAAGTTTGAAAAGAAGCACGCTGGTCTAAAACTAATTTTAGTACTTTGACTAATTCTGAAAGTTTAACTGCCGCACCAATCTCCAATCCTTCATCTTTTATGATCAGTTTATTAAGTTCGGGCACATGAGCAACATGGACAAGAACTGGATAGTGGAAATTTTTAAGCCTTGTTTCAACTCCCACCTCAGTGTTACCAACAACTAATTTGGCATTAGGGTATCTTGCTTTTATATCAAATACATGCTGGAGGCTTAATGGACGATGCCACTTAAGGCTGTTCAACCCACTCAAGGATAAAACAGTTGATTTCCTCATTAGAAGCTCCGGGGGGAAAATAAGCTCTTTCGTAGTGTATGCAGCTCCATCAGTATCACTATAAGAAATTGGCTTCAGAATGCCACCATCACAGTTGCTTCTTCTGGTAGTTCCTTTATCATCCTTAATATTCTGCCCACACGAACATGGCCTACCAGTTGATGGGCAAACAAACTCACCGCTCGAAAGGCCTGAGGATCCGTTGGTGTACAAGGTATCATCAGTTCTCGCAAATACACGAAAAGCATCAATTATTGGTCTATAACCTGTGCATCGACATAAATTTCCAGCAAGATTTTCTGCAATGTCCTCTTCTGTGGGTGGTTCCTCAGATGATCTTAATAGGGCATACATGGACATAACAAAACCAGGGGTGCAAAAGCCGCATTGTGAGCCATGCGAATTTGCTAATGATTCCTGCAAGGAGCTCAGGTGAACCACAATATACTTCAACACAATAAGTCTTCAAGTAAATTCATCACAGATATATGAATAATGATGAGCTTGTGCTTGGAACGAACGACATATTAGGTAGTACTTGAGCAAATAACATAAATTACATGATGTTGCACAGGATTATGACTTCTGAAGGATACTCAAACAAGATTAAGAAGCAAAGAAGTAAGGAAGCCAATGCCTATCTACTTGAAGAAGAACTTGAACATCTTCAGACATAAATACATCTAATATGTAATTTTGGTACTCTTAAAAGAGAACCTGAGATCATATTTGGGAACTAATACGGTAAAGATGTTGAATCTCTTTAGGCTTAGTATCACAAAGATGGCTGCCATCATGTAGATGTGGAAGGCTTTTAGCTCTAAAAAACAGCAATGTAATTAAACATTTGCATTCCCAAAGGTAAATTAAAATTAAAAAAAAAAAGGTTTGTCATACCGTCCTGCAAAAATATTTATAATATTTTCATATATCTATATATTTTCCACATACAAAATGTTCCTAACATTTAGCATAAAAAGGAGATCCAACATAAAGGCAAGAAATTAACAAGAGTCGTGAGATACGTAGATTATGTCTCAATACCACCAAGTAATGTCGCATTCTCATCCTTCAGTCTTAAATCCTCCTCAAGGATATTGCTTCCCTTAAAGGTGAGAGTGGATCCAATCTATATTTTTATTGCAAGGTGAATCGAAATACTATTATTGAACAGTAGATTAGCAATACTAGTAATAGATAGCTCCATATATTGTACAGGTTGGGAAATCTTTAACCGATAATCTAATGGAATGAGCTTTTCTATATCTAATCAAAGGAAGAAAAATGGTCTGTCAACTGCGACTTAAACATGCAGCAACTGTGATGACATTACCAAAGTCATGCTCCATAACCAAAGTCTTTGACTAAGTTTTAAGAGTGGAAAGACGCCTAATTGCTGCACAAGGCCAGTGGCTAAGGCAGTACAAAATACATTATGGAAATGAAGAAAAAGATAAAAAAGTTGCCCCTCTTTCATGGTACTTTTTATGTACAATCACCACAGACACAAGGAATCGGCCAATTGTCATGGAAAAGTAAGGCCAGCATTTAAAATTTAAGCTCGTGCACAAAGAGATAGAAATTAAAATGAGAGACAGAAAACAGATTTAAATTCGAGTTCCAGATTTAAAATTTCTGCTTTTCAATAAGAGAGCTCATACAATATTCATTAGCTAGCATAATCAATAACTACCTAATAAAATTCAAAGTAATACACAATACATGCAATATCAACAATGCTGTTATCTGAAACTTGAGCATCATTCTAAATGTCCCTAACTACTTCCTCTTTGTTATTGATCAAAAAAGGATTGTACCTGTATTGGATGTAATCCAGATTTGCAATTACCAATACCCTCAACTGTAATTACGTGCATTCCTTCCACAGAATACAATGGAGCCAAGCATGCATTAATAGCAATATGCCTGAAAAAAAATCAAGATGTGAAAATAAAGAGTTATTCCTACTTTTTTTTCTCTTTAATATGTCACAAAAATATAACAAAAACACGTGCATGTAGCCCAAGAGTAGTTTCACAGAGAACATGTTATGGATGAAGCCTAAAGCAGAATCAGTTATAGTTAGTTTATTAATTTTTTAGTTTTACTGGACTAACTCTAGTCTAGGCCCATACGGTTGGTATTTGAATATGATGATTGTCATTATTAGGGTGTGTATTTGAATATGTGAATTGTCATTGAGTTCAGCAGTTTTTTCGCACCCACCACATTGAGAAACCGGCTTAAGGTCGAACTTACACTGGTCGACACCTTATAATTGGGCCACAAATGTGAGTGCGAAGTACAGTTGTGGTAATCTCAAATAAGCCCGGTCTCCTTCCTATTCTTCTCATTCACATTATGATGTTGAAGTGCACGACTTTGAAGGGTCATTTCATATTCACAACCTTGAGGATATAAATGGAGGTCAACCCTTAACTGCGTGGCATGCGGCGTGGCATGAAGATTGAAGATCCAGTCCAAGTTCTTCTTGGTCCAGTTACAAGAGCTCGAGCCAAGAAATTCAAGGAAGTTCTCAATGGACTCATTCAAGAGGTGTGGATCCAAGAATTATCCGAGAGTCCTGTTGAAGGAATTCGACCGTCGCCAACAGCCCAGATTGATTTTGCTAATTTCCTATTGTAATTAGAAGTTCTACTTTAATTAGTAGTTATTTTCAAATTTTGATTAAAGATAGCGTTTGTTATATTTCAGGGTTTTATCTTTGTGCCTTATTTGGATGCAAATATGTTTCCTTATTCTTTTAGTATTCTATTTAGGAAACTTTGCCTCTACCATCCCTATATAAGGGAGTATGTCATAAATGATTTCTACAACTTTTATTAATAAATTTTCGTGCGTTTTATTTCTTGAGTTATCTCTCTGAATCTAGCAATTATCATCGTGAAATTCAACTGACTTATCTAACGGATCATCCATATCCATTTGTAGTGTCTACTACAATAATCCAAGAATCACATGAAATATACTTTTGATTGTATATTAGCAGGTTGGTCTGCATCAAATGCTCAAACACAGAGGCAGAAACAAAGACACTCTAACCTATACCCATGCTCACACGGGGGGAGGGGGGGGCGACACGAGAGAGAGAGACTCACACACATTTCTTCGAATTTTGGTCAACATAGGAGATCATAACCGTGCATGCCCCACAACCTCCTTCACCGCAACCAAGTTTTGTACCGGTCAGGCCCATATCTGCATTAGAGATCAAAACACAAGATATGGAATGTAAAAAGTAAAAAATATTTTAAGAAATACAGAGATATTAACACCTTATATGGTCCCATTTCCTCACTTTATACAATTCAGAAAAATACAATCAATATTTGCTTCATAATTTTTTCCTGAAAATGCCCCCATTTTCATTATTCCCATTGAAAAATAACCTCTTTTTCTGCACAAAAACCCTGCAAATGGATAACATTTGTGTGAAACTGCCTATATGAAATGTAACCCATCATAATTCCAGGAATTAGTCATTATGTAGTAATAAGAAGAAATCAAAGTAATAATTTACTCTAGAACATTAAATCATAATTACAAGAGGTACAAGATTAAATAAAGTAATATTTCCGCACTATCAGAGCCATTTTTCAAATATTTGGTTTAGTTTGGTGTCCCATTTCCCTAAAGCAAAGTCTATTAATAATATCATTGTCTCCAAATATACAATCTTTATTTCCATGTAAATATTTCTAAGGATCCTAAACATAAATTTCAAAATACTTCCACAATAAAAAGAAGCACACTACACATTCCTAATTTATTTCCTACAAGTTGGAAAGAGACAGACCAACTTTTGGTAGTGAAATATTATATTGGCACTCTGCATATGCTGCAACTTCTTCAATCACATCAGCACGTCCATTTAGAACTAATAATTTTTAAATAAAAGTGCCACCCTCCATCATGTAGATATTGTGATCTCCGCATTCCCAAAAATCTGATATTTCCTCAATGGAGAATTTAGACACATGAGACTGAACAAGATAAATATCAAATATAATCCTTTACTCGTACTACTAATACTTGAAGAAGAGAAATTTGACTGCAGATGCTTTAAAAATGTAAAACAAATAGCAAAATATTTTTGGAAGTCATTAGAACATAAGCGGGTTCATTCAACATTATTATCACTACAAAAGGCCACATGTTGCCTTATAGTATGCAGACATTGATCATTAATATTGATAGAGAACATATGAAATGAGGAACCATCAAACTCAGATGAATTTCAGAGGTGACAGGTAGAAAAGAATTGGACGCCTAATTTTAGGAAAAATGAACGCATACATGATTTCACATACAGTACATTTTTCTATTCTCTTAGCACCATGTAAACTACATAAATAAATCAAAGAATGAAAACTGCCTTTTTCCTATAATTGATGTAATAATGGACGAGTAAAATCAGTTTCCATTCTCTTCGGCGCTAGCTCTTGATACAAGTACAAGTTAGTGAGATCAAATCGAAGCGATCGATCTTGCTTTGTTTGTGGGTCATGTTTACTGAACACAGTTTTTTTTCTACCGATTTTTTATTTAAACAAGCATTCTTATCAAACAGTTGCTTCCACTTCCATCAAAAATTTCAAACAAAACAATGAGAATTCGAGCACCAAAGTAACAGGAAGTAAGTCAAACATCTGTTACCTCTGAGATATTCGAGAAGGGTGAAGTGGGCCAAGCCATGGGGCAAAACTCGACGGATTCCATTAACGTACAGAATTGCTTCCTTTGTTTCAGATTCTGCTTCTACTCTCTCCATTTCATTCTCTCTCAGCATAGACCCCATCTTCCGCGCGCGCTCTATCTCGGCTTTTCTCTGTCCTATTATGTATAGATGGGACACCGGTAGGTTACGGTAGGGGTAGGCGGTGGATAGAGCACTAAAGCTTGTTGACGTGTGGGAAAAATTATTCAAGGAGGTTCTAAATGCATAATTAAATTTACTCTTTGCAGCATTGAAAACGACTATTTGCACTATTATTTTTACTTTTTGCATTACAAAAGAAATAAATAAAAAATAAAATAATTGTGAAGTTACTTCAATACCCTTTTATTATTTGTTCATACCACTAAAATTACTCAATGCACTACAAATTTAAAATTAAACAAAAATTAAAAAGACAATAAATTAATCGAATTATTCATCAACTTATAATAGTTTATTAGAAGTGTTAGATGCTAGCATGAGTGTATCGATTGAAAATAATTGAGTTTAGAACGTGTTGTAGAGGGTTTTTTTTGTTCAGATCGTGATTCATTCGAACCGGAAATTTCGAACATTTTGGAGTGGTTCGAACTCCATTTTTCGAACAACACTTGGAGAAAAACATTCATGACGTTCGAATTTAAGTTTTCGAACATATTAGAGTGGTTCGAACTTCAATTTTTGAACATGCTTCATTTGGAAAATATTTTCTAACACCTTTACACCCTGAAATTTTCTAAATGTCGTTCAAACTTTAGTTTCCGAACAAATGAGGGTTGTTCGAACTTTAGTTTCCCAACAAATGAGAGTTGTTCAAACTTTAGTTTCCGAACCAAATTTTTTCTAAGTATTGGAGTCGTTCAAATTAATATTCTCGAACAGGGTGAACGTGTTCAAAATTATGTTTCTGAACATTTTTTTTTAAGTAAAACAAATATTCTTGGAGCGAAGGGTATTAATATAAATGTGTGTGGTGCAAAGAGTAAAATCTGTAGTGCATTGAGTAAGGAAAGTGCAAAGAGTAAAATCAGTGGTGCAAATAGAAACACCCTGCACCATTAAAAAATTAAATGAAAAGGAAAATAAATACGAAATGACTTATTTAATCTTTTATTACTTATTTGCACTATAATTATTACTCATTGCACCACAAAAAAATAAAAATTAAAACAATAGAAAATATATTATTAAACCTATTAAAATCGAAAATAACATGATCTAAACAAAAAAAAAAAAAGATAGCATTATTGAACACAATTTAAACTCAAGAACCTAGCTTCTAGTTGTGCAATTGTGGTGGTAAAAATCAAAAGAGATACAATGCGGGGTGAAAATGAAGAAGAACATAGCAATGTAAGTCATTTTGATTAGTTTGTACCGATTAAATTATGAGTTTTCATAGATTTTTAGACCTGTTTTCACGTTTTGTTCAAGGAGTTACAGTCCGAAAATTCTTCACGGAGTTTGAAAAACGAAGTTCGAACAAGCAAGTTATGTTCGAGCTGTAAGAGTCGAACGCTTTGAAAGTGTTCGAACTTTTGAAATCGAACAACACTTCAATGTTTTTTATGTGTTTTCTATTCGAACTACATTTACCAAACATAATAAACCAATTCGAATATAAGTAATTTGCTCAAACTATTATGTTCGAACATGTGTTATGCTGCAGTAACTAATTTTGATTTTATTTGGAATAGGATCGAATTGAGAGCAGTGTTATGGGCCCAATCAATACAGAGTTGGTTCCTGATTTTATGGACATATTCCATACAATGGAATTATTTGATTCTCGTGAGAGTTTGATCAGTTGGGTTCGTGAGAGAGCTATTCCAATTGATATTGTCATTATTGTACGACATTCAGAATCTGAAAGTGATACTAGGATTCCTCGGTTGGTGTTGGCATGTGAATGGGGTGGGTATTCCCATGTGATTAAGAAGAAGCCTCTAACAGAATGTGATTACATGCAATAAAGTTTAGAGGATGATGAAGTTTTGGAAGAAGGGAAAGAAAGAAAGAATTCCAAAACGAGCTCAAGGGAGACTGGTTGAAGAGAATTGGATACCCGTTTTGTTTAAAGGGGCCATTATCTCCCAGAGTGTAATCAATGGATGTTAGAAGTTGTTTATGGTGTTCACAATCACCCACAAGCACAATATTTAGAAGGACATGCATACGCCGATAGCCTGACATCGGATGAGGAGAAATTGGTGGCTAGCTTGTCGAGTTCACATACTTGATCGAAGCAAATATTGTTTACTTTATAGAGAAGCTTTCCCAGCAATAAGTCCATGATAAAGATAATTTATAATGTGCGTAGTAGAAATAAATATGTGGAGCATGCTGGTCGATCCCAAATACAGTATCTGTTGGGTAAACTTGAGGAACATGGCTATTACCAATATATGAGGCGGTGTCCACAGACTGACACCGTGAAGGATATGTTCTACGCTCACCCGAGAAGTGTGAAATTACTTGGAGCTTTCTTTGAAGTGTTATTGATGGACTGTACGTACAAGACGAATAGGTACAGGTTGCCGTTGTTCGAAATAGTCAGTGTTACCTCAACAAGCATGACGTTCTCTATTGCATGCGCCTATCTGGAGGCTGAGAAGGAGGAGAACTACATTTAGGTGCTCACTGTTCTTAAAGAGCTGATGGACTAGAGCACATTACCTAGTGTAACTGTGACGTATCGGGAACGAGCGTTGATGAATGCCATAGAGATGACGTTTCCCACTGCGCTTCATTTTTTATGTTGGTGGCATACAAATAAAAACATCAATGCCAATTGCAAGAAGAAGTTTCGTACTAAAGATTAATGGGAATCCTTCTTGAGTACATGGAATCTGGTAGTGCTTGCTGACACTAAATCACGCTATGATGAAATGCTTCGGAGGTTTCAAGAAGACTATGCCACCAATCCCACTGTTGTGAATTATGCTATCAACAATTAGATTGTGCCTTACAAAGAAAGATTTGTAAGCTGTTGGACAAATCGCATCATGCACTTTGACAATACCATAACCTGCATGTATATTTCTATATTTTTTATTCAAAAGTTTTGAATGTGGCACCACCAGACATCTAAAAAACATGTTCGAAAACATAAGTTCGAATATCTCCACTGCGTTCGAAAACAAAAAATCGAACATGATCTCTTTGTTCGAACTTATGTTTTCGAACACAAAAAAAATGTTTGAAAAATTAAGTTTGAAGATGTGCAAAGTGTTCGATAATATTAACTCGAACGCCTCACTGTATATTAAAAATTTTCTTCTATGTTGATAAATTGTAGGGCTAAAGGTGCCCGTGCGAAATTAAAAAGGTTTCTCGGTACAAGTACAGGCAATCTTGAAGGATGTTGGAAGAAGATACATGATCTGCTGGAGACTTCTTTCAATGCAATAAAGACATCGTTTGAAAGGAGTGTTAAACAGTCACATCCTCTAGTGTAATGGTCATCTCACCAAATGGAAGGTGAAATGAATTAGTCTTGGGATGCCAATGCTCCACAAATGCCGAGATGAGATTCCTATTAGTCTTCCATGTGTTTGAATCGCCTACGGCTGGCCACTTCAGTAATTTCACAGTTAGATAATGGAATTTTAGGACTTCTCTTTATTCACCCCTCCATATTGCAGCCGCAACGTGTGTTTTAAAGCTGCGCAGCACTAGATGTAGGGCCTCCAAGGAATGGACCTCTCAAGATCTCATCATCATCATTCTCATTATTTGCATCACCCTCTTCATTTAGCATGTCATCACCCTTATTACCCGCTGATGCGATCCTCGCCAGCACAACAACGACGATTGTGTTGTTTGCCCAGGAGTATCAGGTTACACGAACGATTGGGGATGAAAGATCCAAACCCTAGCCTCACAATGAAATTGAACCACGAATTTGTTGGAATCCGTGACCCTCGATCAATTGGAAACACAAACTCGGATTGTATGGATGACGCCATAAATGGGGATGTGAATCCGTTTGATAAGTCAATTAAATCTCACGTTGTGTTGTGAAACTCGGATAAGTCTCTCAGAGAGAAAAGTGAAAACTCACAATTAAATTTAATATTAAAGTTGTGTGTCAAATAATGAGAAGACAAGGTCTTATATAGTTTGTCCAAATAATTAAGCCCTAAAATAAAATCCTACACAAACTAGGAAACAAACAAATCAAAATTAGGAACCGCCCGTACAGGCGCGACTCGGGCTCGGTCACGCCGTCTTCGGTCGGGTCGCGCCTTGGAGGGCACGAGTGAGGTAGTGCCATCCCTAGGGTCGGGTCGCACTTTTCTTGGCGTATTTCACCCCTCTGCATGAATACGCAGTCGTGCCTCGTCTGTCCGCGGGTTGTGCCCAGGTCGCGCTTGCTCTGCACTCGGGCTGGGCCCCTCCTTGTATAAATCCACTGAGACTTTCCTTGAATCTCTTAGCTCGGGATCGTGTAACTGGCCCTTCCGGTACTTTGATTGGATCGGACATCTCCTTGGCTTGGGTCGTATCATTTCCATCCTCTTGAAAAGGATTTGTCCTCAAATCTAACTCGTCACCTACATCAAAAGGACTTAAATCAGCAACATTAAATGATGAACTTACTTTATACTTACTGGGTAAGTCCAACTTGTATGCATTGTCACTAATGTGTTCCATAACTTGAAATGGTCCGTCCCCTCTAGGAAGCAACTTAGAACGTCTTTGAGCCGGAAACCTCTCTTTTCGCATATGCAACCAAATCTATTCACCGGGTTCGAACATGACTTTCTTTCGCCCCTTATTGGCTTTCTCAGCATACTGCTCAGTCCATCTCTCAATGTTTGCTCTATCTCTTTCATGAATCTGTCTCACAAAATCAGCTTTCTTTTTCCCATCAAGGTTAGTATATTCATGCACAGGCAAAGGAATTAAATCCAATGGAGTTAAAGGGTTAAACCCATATGCAACTTCAAATGGCGAAAACTGAGATGCAGAATGCACAGACCTATTATATGCAAATTCAACATGTGGCAAACATTCTTCCCAAGTTTTTATGTTCTTCTTTATTATAGCCCTCAACAGTGTAGATAAAGTCCTATTTACTACTTTCGTTTGACCGTCAGTCTGTGGATGACAAGTAGTAGAAAACAAGAGTTTTGTACCTAACTTACACCACAAAGTCTTCCAGAAATAACTTAAGAACTTAGCATCTCTATCAGAAATAATAGTCTTAGGCATACCATGTAAACTCACAACTTCCCTAAAGAACCAATCAACAATATATGATGCATCATTTGTTTTAGAACATGCTATGAAATGTGTCATCTTAGAAAATCTATCCACTACCACAAAAATAGAATCATGACTACGTTTACTCCTAGGCAATCCTAACACAAAATCCATAGATATATCTATCCAAGGCGATGTAGGAATAGGCAAAGGCATGTATAAACCATGTGGTTGGACTCTAGACTTGGCTTGTCTACATGTAACACACTTAGCACACATACGTTCCGTATCATGTTTCATATGAGGCCAAAAGAAATGCTCACCCAAAGCAGCTAAAGTCTTAGCTACCCCAAAATGCCCCATTAAACCACCTCAATGCGATTCCAACAACAAAAGCTCACGCATGGAACAATTAGGCACACACAACCTATTTTCTCTAAATAAATTTCCATCATGCCTATAAAATTTCCCATCTCCAGATTCTTCACATGCAACATATACATTCTTAAAATCATCATCATCAATGTACATGCTCTTAACGTACTCAAAACCAAGCAACTTAGCATCTAAAGTGGAAAGTAAAGCGTACCTCCTCGATAGTGCGTCAACTACTACATTCTCCTTCCCTTACTTATACTTGATGACGTATGGAAACGTCTCAACAAACTCCATCCAATGGGCATGTCTTTTGTTCAACTTGTGTTGCTCCTTTAAATGCTTTAACGACTCATGGTCAGTGTGGATCATGAACTCCTTGGGCCACAGATAATGCTGCCACGTTTGCAATGCCCGCACTTGATGTGATCTCAACACGATGAAGACCATGACCAACAAAGTACGTAGACAACAAGAACGCAACACATGTCGGTAATGTAAGGATTCAATACCAACAACTAGATACGAATAGAAATATCAAAGTATATGCGGAATTAAACAACTATGGACTCGATTATTATGCTGAATTAGACTCGACCTACTAGACACTTAAACAACCTAGATTATGACTCAACTAAATAAAACACAAACAAATAAATTGATATATGGGCAATTTTGGGCAGATTTTGTATATGTGTTAATTAAGGTGAATTGAGCATGTATGGATGATGAATGATTATGGATGAATTGGTGATATAATTTATGGATAAATTATGATTGTGGGATGACGGCTGGATTGGATGAAGTATGATGAACGACGATGATGTGACAAAGAAGATGAAGTAAACTTACTCGAACCCCGTCTTGAGGTGAAGATGAAACGCGATTTCTCGAATACTCCAAGTTGGTTAGCACTCCCCTCTAAACTCGATGGATTAGAAAAGAGCTCGAGATAGGACTTACAATTTGCTAGGTCACAAGAACGTGTAACTGTGTTGCTCAACCTTTTGATCGTGAGACAAAGAGAATTAAAACTCAATTTATTCATGCAATGTCTCAATTAAAAATAACATAATGTTCTCCTATATATACTAAGGTGATGGACGAAAATAAGGGCCCTAAATAACTAGATAAGGCTGAAAATAAAGAGTCCTAATCAAACTAGGATTGTTTCCTTAATTAAAAACTGTTTTTAAGGAAAAATCCAAAAATACCAAAAATAAGATAATAAAATCTAAACTAGATAAAAATAAATCCCAAATAGATTTGGGCCTTCAAAGTTGACGTGTTGGACTATTATTGGGCTGAATCCACACGTCAACTGACTTGGCTTGGTCTTCTTGGGCTTGATCATCAATTATCAACACAGTGACAATTCTCAGGCTGCATTTATCTTCTTGCTCTCTAACTTCGAATTTCCTTCTAATCAACACTTGTAAATATTGTTGAAGCTTCTTAGCACGAAGTCGGGTAACTGGACCTCTCAATTGCAGCTTGACATCTTCTTCATCATTGTTGCTTGGCTCGGTCTCATCATTCCCCCCCTGCTGAAAAGAATTCATCCTCGAATTTACAGGCTTCTCATGCTCGAACTCATCTGTAGAAAAAGGAGAAAGATCAGCAACATTAAATATAGATGAACACTTATACCCACCGGGTAAATCAATGCGATATGCATTTTCATTGACACGGCTCAGAACGGTGAACGGTTCATCTCCTCTAGGCATCAACTTAGATTTTCGCAAGTAGGAAAATGACCCGGACTCAAATGAATCCAAACTCGATCCCCAGGCTGGAAAATCACTTTCCTGCATTGAACATTGCGTTGAGCAGCCGTACGAATGTCGGCTTGCTCGATGCGTGCCCGAACTTTCTCATACATCTCTCGCACATATTCAGCTCTCTTTGTTCCTTTAACACTTGTTAGATACTCAACATGTAAAGGTGTTAAATCAGTGGGGGTTAAAGGATTGAATCCGTAAACAACTTTAAATGGGGACAAATTTGTGGATGAATGAACAACACGATTGTATACAAATTCAGCAAATGGCAAACAATCTTCCCATGATTTCAAGTTATTTTTATCCAAAGAACGCAACAAAGTACCTAAGGTTCTATTCACTACTTCACTTTGACCGTTAGTTTTGTGGGTGACATGCAGTAGAGAAAAGCAACTTGGTACCTAGCCTACCCCATAAAACTCGCCAGAAATATGCTAAAAACTTAGAATCCCTATCACTCACAATCGTTCTAGGAATTCCATGTAAACGCACAACATGCACAAAGAACAAATTGGCGACATGAATAGCATCATCGGTTTTACGGCATGCAATGAAGTGTGCCATCTTGGAAAACCGATCAACCACAACAAAAATGGCATCCTTATCTGACCTTGTCCGTGGTAATCCTAGGATAAAATCCATGGATAAGTCAATCCAAGGTGACGAGGGTACAAGTAAAGGCGTGTACAAACCAAATGAATGTGAAGTAGATTTTGACTTTCTATATGTAATGTATCTACTACACACATTCTCAACATCATGCTTCATATATGGCTAGAAAAAATGTTTATGCAACAAGGTCAATGTTTTTGAGATACCAAAGTGACCCATTAAACCTCCCGCATGCGATTCTAGCACTAGCAATTCACGCATAGAAGACTTAGGTATGCATAACTGAGACCCCTTGAAAAGAAAACCATCATGCACATAGAAACCATCATAAGCACGAGATTTTGAGCAACATGCAGCATATATAGGTGCGAAAAACTCATCACACGCATACAACTCTTTTATTACTTCAAATCCCAACATCTTGGCATGCATTAGGTTCAAGAGAACATACCTTCGAGATAAAGCATCAGCGACAACATTTTCCTCACCTTTCTTGTATTTGATTACGTACGGAAAGGACTCGATGAATTCTACCCAACGTGCATGTCGCTTGTTCAGATTTTGTTGGCCTTTCAAATGCTTCAAGCTTTCATGGTTCGTGTGAATCACGAACTCCTTAGGCCATAAGTAGTGTTGCCATGTCTCTAAAGCTCTCTTGAGTGTATATAACTCCTTATCATACGTCGAGTACTTTAAGGCTGCATCATTGAGCTTCTCACTGAAAAAGGCCACTGGACGTTTTTCCTGCATCAAAATAGCTCCAATACCTTTGCCCGAGGCATCACATTCTATCTTAAAAGTTTTATTAAAGTCCGGTAAATAGAGAACAAGAGCATTACACAAACAAGACTTCAAAGTGTTAACTGCATGCTCTTGAACAGGACTCCATTCAAACTTGTGATCTTTCTTGCTTAACTCGGTAAGCACCGCAGCTATGCTGGAAAAATCGTGCACAAAGCATCGATAAAAGCCAGCAAAGCCGTGGAAAGATCATACCTCAGACATCGATATAGGAGTCAGCCATTCTTCAATCGCCTTGATTTTGGAACGACCTACTTCTACACCACATTTACTCACAATGAAGCCGAGAAACACGACTTCACTCATACAAAAATCACACTTAGACAGATTGCTATATAATTTTGAACTCCTAATTAGCTCAAACATGTGTCTAAGGTGCTGCAAGTATGCTTGTGTCGATTCACTATAGATCAGAATATCATCAAAATACACGACAACAAATTTCCCAATTACTTCACGCAAAACATGATTCATTAAATGCATAAACGTGCTCGGTGCATTAGTGAGACCAAAAGGCATAACAAGTCATTCATATAACCCATGTATTGTCTTAAAAGTTGTCTTCCATTCATCCCCCTCTTGCATACGAACTTGAAAATACCCAGACCTTAAATCGATTTTAGAAAAGATTTTTAACCCGGATAATTCATCTAACATATCATCTAACCTAGGGATGGGAAAGCAACTCCTTGACTTGTCTGTCGATCTCTTTAGTCTCATCGGGGCTGGTATGATAGGCTGGTCAGTTTGGAAGCACAGCTCCAGGCTGGAAGTCATTTGATGCTCGATTCCTCGAATTGGTGGCAAACCACTTGGGATCTCTTTCGGAAACACGTCGCTAAACTCGTCCATTAGGGGCTGCACAACACTAGGCAAACAAGTATCACTAGTTGCACTACCCTTATATGTAAGTAAGACGAGTGGCAAACCTGCTCTGATGGACTTCTCAACTCTTTTAATAGAAATAAATAAGCTGCGCTGATTGGGCTTCTTTGCAGCTGATCCAGATGCTTTATTTTTGTCCAAGGAATCGGTTGAGGGTTGTTTTGAGGGTGAAGGACGACGGCAAGGGGCTGTCCGGCGGTGGCAATGGGTTGTACGGCGGCGGTGGTCTTGGCGGTGGCGGATTTGGCTGTCTGCTTCTCCCTCTCCTCTTTTAATCTCTCTTGCATGCGTTGCTGGTCCTCTGCAACTGCTTTCGGGGCCAATGGCTTTAATATGCAAGTTTGGCTATTGCTTTTCACGGTGTACGTGTTCAGACATCTATCATAGACTGCACACCCGTCAAACTGCCAAGGTCTACCCAATAACAAGTGCGCTACATCCATGTAACATCCTGGTCCAGAGAGAAGGACAGGGGACCGGTGCCCTACTTGGGGGAAGAGAGAAGGGGTTGTTGAATAGAATGAATCAAAGCAATAGAGTTAGTGTCCCAAAAATTTGGGCATCATAACCTCTATAAATGTATCAATCTACGCTTTTAAAGCATATGAAATGACTCAAACCAGATACCATGACTCTTAGGATGAACCCAAGAAAGAATAACGAAGGAAAACTTCAATGTAAATAATAACAGTTCAAAGGTTAATTGTTAATAGGTTAGGCATGAAAAAGGCCAGACTGATGTCTATCCAAATACATGAAGTAAAGAGATGCCAGATTTTTGTCTATCGTGAAAGCAATATAAAGCCAGGCTTTTGCCTTGACATGGAAAACAACGTAAAGCCAGGCTTCGGCCTGTCTGAATAAGGAAGTAAACAGGATTCAGAAAACCGAACACTCTGTAACAGTAAAGAAAATGGGATTCGGAGAATCGAACACTCCATAACAGTAAAGAAAATGGGATTCGGAGAACCAAACACTCCATAACAGTAAAGAAAATGGGATTCGAAGAACCGAACACTCCATAACAGTAAAAAAAATAGGATTCAGAGAACCGAACACTCCATAACAATAAAGAAAATAGGATTCAGAGAACCGAACACTCCATAACAGTAAAGAAAATGGGATTCGGAGAACCGAACACTCCATAACAGTAATCAGAGTAAGCGGAAAGGAACATGGTGTATTTATTCAAACTTAAAAGGAAACATGTTCTCAGTTAGACTCCATACATATAAAAAAAACATATACATCAAAAGATAGCCCTTCAGCCTCAGCACAGCCATCCACCATCTCGTAGCTCATCCTGAAAATATTTGAAAAGATTTTGGGTGTGAGTGCCAATGCACTCAGTGGGTACTTTTGAGAAAAACCTTCACAATCATTTTATCAAATAGAATATCCAATCATATTTCAAGTATATCATGGAAAGCTTTTAAAACAAAAAATTTATGAATTCTATGTATACAAAATTATTTTAGTTCCATCATTGCGCGCCACTCTCTCCTAGAACATTTACGGTGAGTCGGTTCGTGTACACAATCCGACTGCTTAAGGTTGGACACTGCCCTGTTTGCTTGGGGCTCGATATCGTGACCATTGTAGTTTTGTCACCAAAAACAGTAGTAAGACTTACATGAGTCAGGATAGCACATTAAATACATTCATGAGTTGGATATTCAATCATATTCATTTTATAAATATCAGGTCTTAATAACCCGAAATACATTTTTATATAATAAAAACCCACCTGGAAATCAGATCTGGAATAGCTAGATGTAGATTTTGATTCTGGTCTCAACTAGAAGTCTCCTTCTTCTGCGCCTACAAGATTATCCGGCAACTTAGTTTCTATAAATGCCTACTATTAGGTCAAAATCTAACCTTTCTTAGCTCTGAAGTAAATACTATAATATCTACAATCTTAATACGTAGTACCTGGGTCATCAAAATATTTTGACTCTTAAGGAAACTTGACTCAGAGCATTTTTATAAAGAAAAACCCTTTTAGAAGTTTTGACATGCGGGGTGGTCAAACCCATATCCTAAAATTAATTCGGTACAAATAAATTCATACCGCAAGATCCGCCCATTGGAAAAATATGAAACTTTAAATAAAAATACTATATTTTGAGACAGAACAACTTTTGAGACTAAAAATACAATAGGGTTATCCATGAAGGATAGATCTGAAAAAGACTACAATTTAATATTCGGATACCCAAAATATATTCGAAATTAAAAAGTGACAACATGGAAAATGTATATAAGTATACATAGAACATAAAATCCTAAAGACACTTTTTGATCCGGTGACCCGAAAGAGTCACCGATTTGAGGGGTGGTGGTGACTTTTGGCGGCGGTCATGACGATTTTCCATCATGATCGTCCGTCGTGTCATCATTTCAATCACGTATTCGTGATCTACGCGTTGACACCTTCAAAATGACTATTTCAGAATTGAAATTGGAAACTAGAGTCGTACCTTCTCTAGAAGCTGCTCGGCGTTTTGATTTTGAAAATGAATGAAAAATGAAACCTTAACCTCCTATTTATAGAAGAAAAATAAATAGGATAATAATGAATAAAAGAAAGAGGATAATGATGGAATAGGATAATGTTGGAAAAAGAATAGGATAATTACGAATAGGATAATCTTTCGAAAAAGAAATTGGATAATGACGGATGTGCCCTTTTTATTCAAAGTTGTGCCAAGAGTTCATTTGAACTCAAAATTGAAAAATTCAAAGTTTGGCACGATCCTTGGAATGTTTTCTATCAACCCGAGAAAAATATCATAACATATTTTTAAAGTAACTTTTGACCAAATTAGATTTAGCAGATTTTCCTGGCTGCGATTTTCCTTTATTTGAATCCTTTAAGGACCCAACTTATTTTCTAACTTACCAGAAAGTAACATAAGTTGAATAAAACCTTCTAAAATATTTCGGGGTATTACATTCTACCCTCCTTAATAGAAATTTCATCCCAAAATTTGCGTACCTCTATAGGGTAAATCAGGGTACAACTCTTTAATTCTACTTTCAAGCTCCCATGTAGCTTACTCTCTCCTATGGTTATTCCATAAGACTTTCACTAGTGATATCTGTTTGTTCCGTAATTCTTGGACCCTTTGGTCAAGAATAGCCTCTAGTCTTTCTTCATAGGAAAAATCCTGGTTCAGGACTATCTCCTCATTCATTAAAACGTGTTTAGGATCAAACACGTACTTTCTCAACATTGAGACATCAATCACGTTATGAACCTTAGCTAGAATCAGCAATATGACTAGTTTATAAGCTACCTCCTCATTCCTAGCTAAAAGACTATTTATCTTAAGTCGTACATCTTACTAAGACATATACTCTGCCTTGGTCCACTTTAACTTGATGTGTATAACTCTTCATACATTCTTCTTTGCATCTTTCTTCGAATATTCTTTAGCATCATCCTTTAAATTGAGAAAAGAAAGAGAGAGAGAATAGATATCGATCCACCTGAATCAAAGCATATTATCTCGATCATTGTATACGTCACCTAGAACTTGAGACATCCACTCTCAAACTTGTCCTTGCTCCTCAATTAGAAACATATCGAGACAGGTGTAGCGAGAACAGATCTATCATTCACGATTCTTCATAGACATTCAAAATTCTCCCAACATACTCCTTAAATACATATACACGCAAACTGCATTTCCTAGAAATCCATATAACTCAGGCCATCTAAAATAATATACTTATCCATTCTAAGTTCTTTCTACATTCAAGACTACACAAAGCACTACATAATGGTTCCCACCTTCTTAGTCAATCTGTTCTTTATAATCATTCATCAGATTCTCTGTTAAACCGGAATCCAGATGTCCTAGACATCCTATTAAAACCATAGGTGAATCACGGCCTTGCCGTGAACCCTCTTTCATGTAGGATTCAATCCAAACATGGCATAACACATTCTTTTAAAATTTCATATCATAACAAATTGACACCTTTCAGTGAAACCAATCCATGTAGGCTCATAATCTTGAACATGAAAAAATACTTAATCAACCTATGTTCCACAAGAATCTTAACAATCATCAACTTAAAATCCAATCTATGTGAATAAATCACATCTAGCTATGTTCATCTACATTCTCAATCAAATCATTCCATGTTCACATTTTATTTGCATAAGTATTCTGGGTTTTCTAATACTTTAACATCATCACATTTCCAATCACTTCCACATTATCACATTTCTCATCATAGGGCATTGATTGCTATCATCACACTTCATTGATTGCTATCATCACACTTTCTTTAGGAACATATCACATATAATCCCATTTAAAATATCATATTCATTTCAAACACAATGGACATATAGTCCCATTAAAAATCATTATTTAATACCATTTGGGCACAAAGTCCCACAATTTTACCATCATGGACAAGAGTCCATTTCATTCATAACCATCATCATATGGACACATAGTCCCAAAATGATACCATTATCCTTTCGAAACCATCATTGGCGCGACTTTTCATAAATACCATCAATGTGGAGAATTTTCCTTATCCACATTTCCTTTTTGAAATCAGTAAACATAATTAGATCTCAAAAACATTTTAACTCATGTACCTTTCTTTTTAAACCAGATGAGTGCGGTGCAGGCGACGTGCTAGGGCTATCAGACAACCAATTAAGAGACTACACTGAGAACTAGAATCAATCAATAATATGATAGTATGACAGGCCTACAGAGTTGCAGCCTGCTATGATACCACTCTGTAACGACCCGGTCCCGGATGAAGGGCAGGGGACCGGTGCGCTACTTGGGGGGAAGAGGGAAGGGGTTGTTGAATAGAAGCAATCAAAGAAATAGGGTTAGTGCCCCAAAAATTTGGGCATCATAACCTCTATAAATGGATCAATCTACGCTTTTAAAGCGTATGAAATGACTGAAACCAGATACCATGACTCGTAGGATGAACCCAAGAAAGAATAACGAAGGAAAACTTCAATGCAAATAATAACAGTTCAAAGGTTAATTGTTAATAGGTTAAGCATGAAAAAGGCCAGACTGATGTCTGTCCAAATACATGAAGTAAAGAGATGCCAGACTTTTGTCTGTCGTGAAAGTAATATAAAGCCAGACTTTTGCCTTGACATGGAAAACAACGTAAAGCCATGCTTCTGCCTATCTGAATAAAGAAGTAAATAAATGCCAGACTTTTGCTTATTAGGAACGGAAAGTAAACAGGATTTGGAGAACCGAACACTATGTAACAGTAAAGAAAATGGGATTTGGAGAACCGAACACTCCATAACAGTAAAGAAAATAGGATTCGGAGAACCGAACACTCCATAGCAGTAAAGAAAATGGGATTCAGAGAACCAAACACTCCATAACAATAAAGAAAATGGGATTCGGAGAACCGAACACTCCATAACAGTAAAGAAAATGGGATTTGGAGACATTTCCGGATTGGTATTATGGAGAAAAATCGGAGTTCGGGAGCAGAAATAGTAGGGAGAAGATGAAAAACCAGAAAACCGGATGTATTAGGTGTACGGGCGTATGGTGTATCGTGCACACAGTGATGTATGGATTATTTTTCGATCCACTAAGATGATATGGACGAAAATTAATGTTATGGGAAAGGATAAAGATGGTGGAGAAAGATTAGGATGAGATAAAGCTAAATAAGGAAAGAAAAAATATAGATAAGGTAGTATCTATTTGGATGTGTTTCACCTAGATGGACACAATCTAAATAGTCTAAGTTATCTATTAGATAAGAAAAGAGCCTAAAGTAATCCAAATAGGACAAGGAAATCGAAATTACTATGCAATTTCATTTTTTTATGTGATCTGAACACGATGAAGACCACGACCAACAAAGTACGCAGACAACAAGAACGCAACACATGTCGTTAATGTAAGGATTCAATACCAACAACTAGATACGAATAGAAATATCAAAGTATATGCGGAATTAAACAACTATGGACTCGATTATTATGCTGAATTAGACCCGACCTACTAGACACTTAAACAACCTAGATTATGACTCAACTAAATAAAACACAAATAAATAAAAAGATAGATGGGCGATTTTGGGCAGATTTTGTATATGTGTTAATTAAGGTGAATTGAGCATGTATGGATGATGAACGATTATGGATGAATTGGTGATATGATTTATGGATGAATTATGATTGTGGGATGACGGCTGGATTGGATGAAGTAAGATGAACGACGATGATGTGATAAAGAAGATGAAGTAAACTTACTCGATTCCGTCTTGCGGTGAAGACGAAACGCGATTTCTCGAATACTCCAAGTTGGATAGCACTCCCCCTAAAATCTATGGATTAGAGAAGAGCTCGAGATACGACTTATGATTTGCTAGGTCACAAGAATGTGTAACTGTGTTGATCAACCTTTGGATCGTGAGACAAAAAGAATTAAAACTGGATTTATTCATGCAATGTCTAAGTTAAAAATAACATAATGTTCTCCTATATATACTAAGGTGATGGATGAAAATAAGGGCCCTAAATAACTAGATTAGGCTGAAAATAAAGAGTCATAACCAAACTAGCATTGTTTCCTTAATTAAAAACTGTTTTTAAGGAATAATCCAAAAATACCAAAAATAAGATAATAAAATCTAAACTAGATAAAAATAAATCCCAAATAGATTTGGGCCTTAAAAGTTGACATGTTGGACTATTATTGGGCTGAATCCACATGCCAACTCACTTGGCTTGGTCTTCTCGGGCTTGATCATCAATTGTCAACACAGTGACAATTCTCGGGCTGCATTTATCTTCTTGCTCTCCAACTTCAAACTTCATTATAAGCAACACTTGTAAATATTGTTGAAGCTTCTTAGCACGAAGTCAGGTAACTGGACCTCTCAATTGTAGCTCGACGTCTTCTTCATCAGTGTTGCTTGGCTTGGTCTCATCATTCCCCCCTTGCTGAAAAGAATTCTTACTCGAATTCACAGGCTCCTCATGCTCGAACTCATCTGTAGAAAAAGGGGAAAGATCAACAATATTAAATGTAGATGAACACTTATACTCACCGGGTAAATCAATGCGATACGCATTGTCATTGACACGGCTCAGAACGGTGAATGGTCCATCTCCTCTAGGCATCAACTTGGATTTTCGCAGGTTAGGAAAATGACCCGCACTCAAATGAATCTAAACTCGATCCCCAGGCTGGAAAATCACTTTCTTGCGTCGAACATTGTGTTGGGCAGCCGTACGAACACCGGCTTGCTCAATGCGTGCCCAAACTTTTTCATGAAGTGTGCCATCTTGAAATGCTGAACAACCACAACAAAAATGACATCCTTACCTGACCTTGTCCGTGACAATCCTAGGATAAAATCCATGGATAAGTCGGTCCAAGGTGACGAGGGTGCAGGTAAAGGCGTGTACAAACCAAATGGATATGAAGTAGATTTTGACTTTCTACATGTAATGCATCTACTACACACATTCTAAACATCATGCTTCATATGCGGCCAGAAAAAATATTCATGCAACAAGTTCAATGTTTTTGACACACCAAAGTGACCCATTAAACCTCCCGCATGCGATTCTAGCACTAGCAATTCACGCATAGAAGACTTAGGTATGCATAACTGAGACCCCTTGAAAAGAAAACCATCATGCACATAGAAACCATCATAAGCACGAGATTTTGAGCAACATGCAGCATATATAGGTGCGAAAAACTCATCACATGCATAAAACTCTTTTATTGCTTCACATCTTAACATCTTGGTATGCAATAGGTTCAAGAGAACATACCTTCAAGATAAAGCATCAGCGACAATGTTTTTCTCACCTTTCTTGTATTTGATAACGTACGGAAAGGACTCGATAAATTCTACCCAACGTGCGTGTCACTTATTCAGATTTTGTTGGCCTTTTAAATGCTTCAAACTTTCATGGTCCGTGTGAATCATGAACTCCTTAGGCCATAAGTAGTGTTGTCATGTCTCTAAAGCTCTCTTGAGTGCATACAACTCCTTATCATACGTCGAGTACTTTAAGGCTGCATCATTGAGCTTCTCACTAAAAAAAGCTACTGGACGTTTTTCCTGCATCAAAACAGCTCCAATACCTTTGCCCGAGGCATCACATTCTATCTCAAAAGATTTATTAAAGCCCGATAAACAAAGAACAGATGCATTACACAAAAAAGACTTCAAAGTGTTAAATGCATGCTCTTGAACAGGACCCCATTCAAACTTGTGATCTTTCTTACTTAACTCGGTAAGCGGCACAGCTATGCTAGAAAGATCATACCTCAGACACCGACGTAGGAGTCGGCCATTCCTCAATCACCTTGATTTTGGAACGACCTACTTCTATACTGCGTTTACTCACAACGAAGCTGAGAAACACGACTTCACTCATACAAAAATCATACTTAGACAGATTGCCATATAATTTTGAACTCCTAAGTAGCTCAAACACGTGTCTAAGGTGCTGCAAGTGTGCTTGTGTCGATTCACTATAGATCAGAATATCATCAAAATACACGACAACAAACTTCCCAATTACTTCACATAAAACATGATTCATTAAACACATAAACATTCTCGGTGCATTGGTGAGACCAAAAGGCATAATGAGCTATTCATATAACCCATGTTTTGTCTTAAAAGCTGTCTTCCATTCATCCCCCTCTTGCATACGAACTTGAAAATACCCAGACCTTAAATCGATTTTAGAAAAGATTTTTGACCCGGATAATTCATCTAACATATCATCTAACCTAGGGATGAGAAAGCGATACTTTACCGTGATTTTGTTGATTGCTCGGCAATCCATGCACATGCGCCATTCATTGTTCTTCTTTGGCACCAAAATGACCGGTACGACGCAAGGGCTCAGAGACTCACAGATTTGTTTCTTCTCCAGCAACTCCTTAACTTGTCTATCGATCTCTTTAGTCTCATCGGGGCAGGTATGATAGGCTGGTTGGTTGGAAGCACAGCTTCGGGCTGGAAGTCATTTGATGCTCGATTCCTCAAATCGGTGGCAAACCACTCGGGATCTCCTCCGGAAACATGTCGCTAAACTCGTCCAATAAGGGCTGCACAACACTAGGAAAACAAGTATCGTTAGTAGCACTGTCCTTATATGTAAGTAAGACGAGTGGCAAACCTGTTCTGATGGACTTCTCAACTCTTTTAACAGAAATAAATAAGCTGTGCTGATTGGGCTTCTTTGCAGCTGATCCAAATGCTTTATTTTTTTCCAAGGAATCGGCTGAGGGCTGTTTTGAGGGTGAAGGGACGATGGAAATGAGCTTTCCGGCGGTGGAAAGGGGTTGTACGGCGGTGGTGGCCTTAGCAGTGACGGATTTGGCTGCCTGCTTCTCCCTCTCCTCTTTAAATCTCTTTTGCATGCATTGCTGGTCTTTTGTAATTGCTTTCGGGGCCAATAGCTTTAATATGCAAGTTCGGCCATTGCTTTTCACGGTGTATGTGTTCAGACGTCCATCATGGACTGCACACCTGTCGAACTGCCAAGGTCTACCCAACAACAAGTGCGCTGCATCCATAGGGATGACATCGTATAAAATTGATTCAGAAAATGTGCCAATTGAAAAATCAACACTTACTTGGTAGACCACACGTAGCTCTTCTCTTTCTGTTAGCCATTGCAGTCTGTATGGCTTTGGATGCTTCTGCTTGATCAGGGTGAGTTTGTCGACAACATATTAACTGATGGCATTTATAACACTGCCACTATCAATAATCATGGAACATGAGTGTCCCTTGATTGTTGTACGGGTGTAAAATATGTTCTTCCGCTGATGATCGTGTTCCTCTGTTCGATTGATACTCAAACTCCGGATTGTCACAAGGCCAACAATAGGTGCATCCGGATTAACTTCTACTGGCTCTGGATCATCGATTGGTACCTCTTCATTAGTGGCGTCACCCTTGGCTTGCTCCAGCTCATCTTCACTAGCTGATTCGAGTTCATCTTGATCAGATAAGAATAGAACTCACCTGTTTAGACACTGGGCTTGAAAGTGACCCCATCCTTGGCATTTGTGACACTGGATGTCACGAGCACATGCAGAGGCTGTATTTGGCATCGTCACTACTTGGTTTGGCCGTATGAAGGGTGGCTGAGGCTGATTTAGTGGCGTAGACTCGGGTCTACCACTTGTCTGTGATGCGGTGCGATCAAAATGTCGAACAGGCTGATCTGGAGGACCCCTAGGTCGTGTGGCTTCAGTTGGCATCAAACTGGATGGGTTGTGGCTCCAAGGCTGTCGTGCAGGAGCTGGAGTGTGCATCGATCTATGCCAGCCATCTCTCAGTTGTCTCTCGACTATTGATGCATAGTGCACCATCTCCTCGATGCTAGAGAAGTCTCTCAGTTCAAGTTCACAAGCTATATCCAGGCTCATTCCTTCAATGTACCGGATTATAGTTGCATCAAGTGTCTCCTCCTTTCCAACTCAATTCAATATGGTCTCAAGTTCCTTGTGATACTCCTTAATCGATCGGGTGCCTTGCTTTATCCAATTCAACTTTTTTTCTAGCTCTTTCTCATAGTGCACCAGTATAAAATGTCCTCGCATGACGTCTTTCATCTCTTGCCATGAATAGATAGGTGGATATCGATCACGGTGCTGTCTGGCTTGCTGATTTTCCCACCAAGTCGCAGCATACCCCTTAAATTCAAGGGATGCGAGCTGCACTTTCTTCATCTCATGAAACTCGTAGCATATAAAGATCTTGTCGACCTTCCTTTCCCAATCAAGGTACACGTCTGGATCGTGTAACCCTTCAAACTCCGGGATGGTGGTTTTGATATTACTCACCATGTCAGCATCCTCAAATCTTGGTCTCTCGACGTGGAATACGCATCTGTAAAGTGCTTTGGGATGTTCCCGTTAGTTCCCCTATCTCTGTGGTATGAAATCGGCTTCATACTCACCGGCTGCATCGAACTCATACCTGAAGTCATCATTTCTCTCGAATGTCTGTTGGACTAGTGGCCTCTGTCCGGCCCTCTGTGGTTGGCGTTGGCCAGCTACTGTCTCTTGAGGCTTGGGTTGCCTCGCTGCATTTACTTGAGGCTCAAGTTGCCTCACTACATTTCCTTGAGATTCAGGTTGCCTCTCTGCAGCTACTTGCGGTTCAACGGGCCTCGCGGGAGATCCTTGAATGGTCTGAGCTTCAGTTGACTGGGTTTTGAGGCTCCCTATCTACTCAGCTAACTGGGCTAGTTGTTCACCCAGTCTATTTTCCATCTCATGATTTTGACGATTGACATATGAGTCAGTGCGTCAAAATGGTACTTGGCATCCCATATTTGTGTATTAGAATAGGACGCCTCTTCTCCCGGTGTGATGGGCGACTTCGGGTCGTCCTCACTGATCTTGGGCAACTCATTCTTGTTGCCCTTCTTCATGGTATCTGCAAAACGAACAAACGTGAAAGAAAAACAAGGTATGGGACCTCACAATTCCTCACAATCACTCGAATTTTTCTCTCTGATTTTACCGCTCATGTATATCGCTCAAGTATGTAGTGCACATGTGAATGTGTTATGGTGGTTTTGATCACTTCCTGTGCTCTTGGATCAGCTCCTCTTGGTCCTCTCAAAAGCTCGGACTAGCCAAACAAGAGTCCCGGTGAAGCCGGAAAATATTCACCAGGCAGTTTCACCTTGAAGCTGATGGAATTTGGCCAAAAAAGTAGTTATGTCAAATTCTAGCAAATAATTGCATTCGTCTCGTCGAGATGTTTCTGGAATGGTATTATGGAGAAAAATCGGAGTTCGGGAGCAGAAATAGTAGAGAGAAGATGAAAAACCGGATGTATTAGGTGTACGGGTGTATGGTGTATGGTGCACACAGTGATGTAGGGATTAATTTTTGATCCACTAGGATGATATGGATGAAAATTAATGTTATGGGGAAGGATAAGGATGGCGGAGAAAGATTAGGATGAGATAAAGCTAAATAAGGAAAGAAAAGATATATATAAGGTAGTATCTATTTGGATGTGTTTCACCTAGATGGACACAATCTAAATAGTCTAAGTTATCTATTAGATAAGGAAAGAGCCTAAAGTAATCCAAATAGGACAAGCAAATCGAAATTACTATGCAATTTCATTTTTTTATGTGATCTCAACACGATGAAGACCACGACCAACAAAGTACGCAGACAACAAGAACGCAACACACGTCGGTAATGTAAGGATTCAATACCAACAACTAGATACGAATAGAAATATCAAAGTATATGCGGAATTAAACAACTATGGACTCGATTATTATGCTGAATTAGACTCGACCTACTAGACACTTAAACAACCTAGATTATGACTTAACTAAATAAAACACAAATAAATAAAAAGATAGATGGGCGATTTTGGGCAGATTTTGTATATGTGTTAATTAAGGTGAATTGAGCATGTATGGATGATGAACAATTATGGATGAATTGGTGATATGATTTATGGATGAATTATGATTTTGGGATGACGGCTGGATTGGATGAAGTATGATGAACGACGATGATGTGATAAAGAAGATGAAGTAAACTTACTCGAACCCCATCTTACGGTGAAGACGAAATGCGATTTCTCGAATACTCCAACTTGGATAGCACTCCTGTCACACCCGCCCTTATAAAATAAATGTAAAATATAAAGTAGTGTAACAATGCGGGTGAGACGTCTCTTTTAAAAATAGAAATATGTATTATCTATTAAAAAGTGTTCACATTGAAAAATTTAGGTTAACAGGTGGTGCATGTAAAGTGATCGATGATTATAAAAGTATAATTTACTAAAGAGTGTAAAGAAATCACTGCTCTCTTTGCAGAAATAATTCTATGAATATACAGATAAATTTGAAATCAAATATATGACACCTAAGCAATAAAATATAATAAAAGAAGCCCTTGCCCTCCTCACAGGTCGTCATCCATGTATAATTT
This sequence comes from Perilla frutescens, assembly GCA_026008535.1. NCBI lineage: Eukaryota > Viridiplantae > Streptophyta > Magnoliopsida > Lamiales > Lamiaceae > Perilla > Perilla frutescens. The sequence goes on from BRKX01000012.1 coordinate 48,914,259, forward strand.
CTCAGGACTTGTCAGAGCTTTAAGAATTCATGCATCGATGCACCACACGCTATCACTTTCACCTACAATGCATGAACTATATGGGCTAAAGCTCAGTAAGCAGAAATCATGCATATGCATGTCTATTCACACTCACAACACATATGAAATATGAAACGCCACCAAAAATGTCAAATGCTCATGAATAAAGTCATTTTCTTATGTCATCTCAAAACCATTTTCAACGTTTAGGAACTTGGCTCCCTTCACCAGACACCAACATGAGTCATGAGCTCATAATATAATCAATATCACTTGGCCAGAATGTGATTAGTGCACTCATGTGGCTCATCCTTCCTGGACCCCAAGGAACACGCCCCTGCCTGTTCCCTTTGATCCCACATGAAAGTCATCCCACATCAGCCACTCATCACCTCAAAGGTGCAGTCGAAGTGGACCATCCTCCCTGGATCCCATAGGACACGCCCCTACCTATTCCCTTTGATCCCGCATGGAAGTCATCCCACTCGAGGCACAAATATCAATACAACACAACACGGGCTGGTGGTGACCAATCCTAAACAAAACATTGTCTCTCTCTCTCAAAATCATTTCATGCATGCAACCTCCACAATATCTACATGACATGCATGCATATGCCCGTGCTCATGTACAAGATATTTAATGCAAAGAAATACAATACAACAAGTATATTGCATCACACAATCATACAATATAACACAATAATAAATAATAAATAAATAGTCAAATAATACTATGTTTATGCATTGTAGTTGAGGATGGATTTCTACTTACCTCGATTCCAAAGCTTATAATATTTGTAATCCTAAATCAGATGCTTTCTTTCCAAGATCTTGCGAAAATAGATGCACAACCATAAATAACTAATTAGTAATCGTCTACAATTTGATAAACCCATACATATATTAAATTAAAATTTATCCACCTTTAATTATATACTTAGTACTCTATATTCTTAAACAAACATATCAATACTTAACTAATATGTTTCGAATATAAATTTAATATAATGACACTCATTATTCTAAATTAGATATCCGATCCATGCTTATGAATCACAAAATGATAAAGCAAATTACTTTATTATTCACCGTTAATACATATTCCATTATAATAATAATAATTATTATTACTATCACTATTAGGAAAACATCTATCTTAAGAATTATTACAAATGGATACGATCTATTAATGAATTAAATGCTTTAATTAATTTCAATTTTGATATTAATATATATTTATATATGCAAAAATATAAATATATTTAGATGCTTCAAACACAATTTCATTGATTTATTATTTTATTAGCATATTTCTACATCTAGATGTCATCAATCGGTGAAACAAAGATGAATTTAATTTGCTAATAAATCCACAATAACTATGTACACTTATAATTGCGATCATATTCCACCTATTACCAATTATATATGAAAATTACCTTATTAGAAAATAAATAACCCTATAACTAATAATTCATGCTCTTTGAATTAAATTATAAACTTAATTTGTAGAGTTAGATAATTTATAGTTCTAATCATTTTCTCTAACCATGAAAATAATTAATTAGAACTATGATTATATAATTACCTTCATGATTTTGAGCTTTGGCCTAATTTCTTTTCCTTTCTTTTGTTGTCGTAAACAATTTTATGAGATTATATAAGACACACACACACACACATATAAATAGATTTACATTATATATAACCCCTTATCCCATATAGCCACATTTGATCACCAAATTCTTTACACCTATCACACTACCATGGTTACGTGTAAGAATAAGGATATACTTTGTTTCTTTTTTTTTTAGCTAACCTAATGCGTACATGTGTTAATCCATTTATCAATATTATATATTTAATATATATCCATTAATAATAATAATAATATTATCTAGACTTAAACATATATGTATATATATATATATATATATATGTATGTATTCTATTTATTACCTATCCACTTTTATAAATAAAGCTATAAATCTAGAAGTAATTAAATTATGTTGACACATATACCTATATAAATGCAATTAACATGGAAATAAGCACATAAGACTTATATAAAATATATATCAAGATGGTCATTGAGTAGTGAGAGGCTCCAGTATTACATTCTCCCCCTCTTATAAAAATTTCATCCTCGAAATTTTATTCTATTAACATGATTTGAACAATTGACTTATTTAGTTTTCTACTTAAACAGATAACACTTTAAAAAAAATTGGTATATTAAAATAGTACGCATTAAAATAAGTTGAAATAAATTTAGATCGTTCTTAACTTTATGGAAAAGGAATGTAATAAAATATAAAACTTTCAAAGTACAATTCACTAAATTCACATAACAAGAAAGATTACTCTCCACAAGTTCTGAGCTTGTATACATGGACAGTCTACATAATTATAACCGCGTTCTGATACCACTCTGTCACACCCGCCCCAATAAAATAAATGTAAAATATAAAGTAGTGTAACAATGTGGGAGAGACGTCTCTTTTAAAAATAGAAATATGTATTATCTATTAAAAAGTGTTCACATTGAAAAATTTAGGTTGATAGGTGGTACATGTAAAGTGATCGATAATTATAAAAGTATAATTTACTAAAGAGTGTAAAGAAATCACTGCTGTCTTTGCAAAAATAATTCTATGAATATACAGATAAATTTGAAATCAAATATATGACACCTAAGCAATAAAATATAATAAAATAAGCCCTTGCCCTCCTCACAGGTCGTCATCCATGTATACACTTCTCAGGACTTGTCAGAGCTTTAAGAATTCATGCATCGATGCACCACACGCTATCACTTTCACCTACAATGCATGAACTACATGAGCTAAAGCTCAGTAAGCAGAAATCATGCTTATACATGTCTATTCACACTCACAACGCATATGAAATATGCAACGCCACGACAAATGTCAAATGCTCATGAATAAAGTCATTTTCTTAAGTCATCTCGAAAGCATTTTCAACGTTTAGGAACTCGACTCCCTTCACCAGACACCAACATGAGTCATGAGCTCATAATATAATCAATATCACTTGGCCAGAATGTGATTAGTGCACTCATGTGGCTCATCCTTCCTAGACCCCAAGGGACACGCCCCCTGCCTCTTCCCTTTGATCCCACATGAAAGTCATCCCACATCAGCCACTCATCACCTCAAAGGTGTGGTCGAAGTGGACCATCCTCTCTGGACCCCAAAGGACACGCTCCCTGCCTGTTCCCTTTGATCCCGCATGGAAGTCATCCCACTCGAGGCACAAATATCAATACAGCACAACACGGGCTGGTGGTGACCAATCCCAAACAAAACATTTTCTCTCTCTCTCAAAATCATTTCATGCATGCAACCTCGACAATATCTACATGACGTGCATGCATATGCCCGTGCTCATATACAAGATATTTAATGCAAAGAAATACAATACCACAAGTATATTGCATCACACAATCATACAATATAACACAATAATAAATAATAAATAAATAGTCAAATAATACTATATTCATGCATTGTAGTTGAGGATGGATTTCTACTTACCTCGATTCCAAATCTTATAATATTTGTAATCCTAAATCAGATGCCTTCTTTCTAAGATCTAGTGATGAAGCCATGAGCAACAATGAAGATCAAGACCCAGAGTTGCAATTTCGAGGACCAATCACAAGATCAAGAGCTAAGAAGCTTCAAGCATACTTGCAAGTGTTGATTCGAAGAAAGCTCGAGATTGGAGATGAAGAAGTAGAAAGGAGCAATTCCAAGATAGTTAATTTATTAACTATTGAAGATCAAGATCACACCATGGAGAATCATACTTGAAGAGTTGAAGATGGAAGCTTGAAGACAAGCATGTACGTCACTTGCATGGGTTCAACGTGCATGGCTTGTAATCGGCCCTCAATTGATTTATTTAGGGGTTAATTTTATTTTAGACTATAGTGTTATTTTTATTTAATTAGACTATAGTTACAATCTGATTTATTTAATTATTTAAGTGGTAATTTTCGGTCATTAGAGTTGAATAGTCATAGGTTTGACTAGAATTTTAACTAAGGGAAGAAACTACCATAAATAGAATTCTAGTTTAGGAATTCTCCTAGTCCAATTGGAGATCAATTTGGACTCTAATTTTCGGTCCCCTTTAGTTAGATTTTCAGCCCTATATGTCTTATAAATAGGTGCCTCTTGTCACATTGATACTTTAGACATTGTTGAATTAAATTGCTTTTGCATACAATTGTGTCTCAATCTTTTACGTCTTTTGGATACTTTCACACGAAAATATTCATTTTTGGAGCTAGCAATTCTAAGTCTTATTCAAGGGTATTGCTTAATCCACTTAAGGGATTAACCGGTATTCGCTATCGAAGAGCAACTTGGAGATTTCAACCTTGGATACGTTCGAGATTCAAGGAGGCTATCGGATTGTGATTCACATCAACGAATCATCATCCATCAACCATACTCGACGTCGACCATCAAGCCATCCACGTCCACCACCTTGCAAGCCACAAGTTCGTGATCGAGTTCTACACCGTTCGTCCATTCGTAAGTTCGATTTATCCCTATCGTATCCTACATTCTCCAAGCCATTCTTCACAACCTTCACACGCGTTTTGCCCTATAATTCCAGCCCCTAAACCGTCCCTATTCAGCCCCTATACCCTCATTTTTGTGTTACATAGTTCGTGTCGTAGTCTACGTATTTTAATTGTCTAGATTAGTTGTTTAATTGAGTCGGATTGTTCCCTTCTTTTAATTGACGTGTTTCGATTCATTAAAGTCTTCCGCTACGTTGTTATTATCGTCCTAATTCATTTGTCTGGGTCGTATCATAAATTTGGCATCAGAGCCACGTCAGCTCTGCTGGTCGTGGTTCAATCCGACGTGTCATTTTTATCCTACGTGTCATCTTACGTGTCTTTTTATTTTTATTTTATCGAGTTGTAATAGCATAGCTATCTATTGAAAAAAAAGAATCGTTAAAAAAAAAATCGGCAAAAAAAAGAGAGAAAGCCGAAAAAAAAGAAGAGAATTCGGATAAAAAAAAAGAAAAAGAAAATCCAAAATTTAAAAAAAAAAGAGGAATATTCATTGTGTAACCATTTGAGTCTTGATTTATTTTGGTACTTTCCTTTTAGTCAAGTTCTATATTTGGAACTTACCTTGTGAGTTTATTTTAATTTTGGTAATTTCCTTCTAGGATAAATTCCTTAGTTGGTAATTTCCTTCTAGGATAAATTCCTTAGTTGATAGTTTCCATTAGAGTCTTATTTTATATTTGGAATTTTCCTTCCAAGTTCTTTTTTATTTTGGTAGTTTCCTTTTGAGTTGTAATTTAATTTTGGTTCATTCCTTTTAGAGTCTAGTTCAATTAGGATATTTAGATTGTGTCACAATTGTGTAACACTTTCCAAATTACCTAATCCTTCTTTCCTTTCCCTTCCTCCTTCTTTCCTTCTACCCTTGAGGATCCATACACCACCCCACACGCCACCTAACCCACACGACCCCACCCCTCTTTGCCACTTCACCCACGCCACATATACCACTCTTGCCACATCATACCGCTCATGTGACACAAACCAATCGGCCAAACCATAGCCACACATCATCCGTTGATCCTAGTTAGCAATACTCGTCAAACCTTCGTGCAATTAACCCGTACCCTCGATATTTTAACAAGAAGTGCTATATCTTACCCATATACATGACACACACACATCACCATACACTTTGAGTGCAAACAAGAGAGGTAAAATCATGAGTGAAAACAAACGAGAGAAGCGTGAGAATTGTGAGGATCCAACCTTGTTTTCCATTATGTTTGTTCATTTTGTAGGTACCATGGACAAAGGCAAGAACGAAGCCATCGCTTCACCACCCAAGGACAAGAATGAAGCCTCTACTTCAACACATCCCATAGATGACTCGAAGTCGCCCCATACACCAGATGAACTGTCTTATTTGACTAAGTGGGACTCGAAGTACCAGTTTGAAGCTATGTCAAAGTACTTCCTGCGCCAAAATCAGTTGATAAAGGATGAGTTCGGGAACCAAGTAGCCGAGCTAACTGATTAGATTAAGAAACTCACCGCCCAGTCGACTACAACACTAGTAGTCTAACAGCCCCAGCAAAGAGCCGCCCCGAGGCACCCAACTGCCCAAGAAAACGTTGGAAACAAAGCCAACGGACCCGAGTTCGATGCAGTAGGTGGATACGAAGCCGACTTCAATCCACCATGGCAAGCACATCGCTAAGATCAACCCAGGGCACCTGTAAGACAAGCAGTTCGATATGAAAGGCCCAGATATGGCGATAGAGATGGTTTGCTCAACAACATCAAGATGAGCATTCAAGAATTTGAAGGCAGACACGACCCTGATCTTTACTTAGATTGGGAGTGCAAAGTAGACAAGATCTTCGACTGCTATGACTTTCCAGAGATAAAAAAGGTCCAGTTAGCAGCATTGGAGTTTAGAGGCTATGCAGCCTCATGGTGGGAAATGCAACAAGAAAGGCGATGAAGAGATAGATATCCACCCGTTGGTTCATGAGAAGAGATGAAAGGCTTCCTTTGAGGAAGATTCATCCCAATGCACTATGAGAGAGAGCTTGAAAAGAAGCTCAACAAAATCAAGCAAGACACCCGTTCGATCGAAGAATACCACAAAGAGTTGGAGACCATCTTGAACCGAGTCGGAAAAGAGAAGTCCTTAAATGCTACCATTATCAGGTACATTGAAGGCATGAATCCTGACATTGCATGTGAAGTTGAGCTCAGAGACTTCACGAGTATAGATGATATGGTGCACTACGCAACAATTGTGGAAAGACAGCTTCGAGAAGGCCGCCGTCGATCTCATCAGACTTCAGCCCCTACTCGACCTACTTGGAACAAAGGTACACATTTCACGTCATCTTCTACTCTTTCTAATGATCTTACACGACATTGAGGACAACCCGGACCACCCGAATGGTGTTTTGACCGTTCTACACCACCGTCAAGTCGTAGGACCGATCCTACGCCCCCAGCTCAAACCAGGCCGAACTTCACACAGCCAAATTAGCCCAATCTGGTGCCAAATTCAGCCCCTAGTCGAGCTAGAGATGTTCAATGCCATAAATGCCAAGGTTGGGGCCATTTCCAGAATCAGTGCCTAAACCGACGAGTTCTAATCATCACGGATCAGAATGAGCTCGAATCAGCTAGTGAAATGACGAACCATCAAAGGCCGATGCTCCACCTGAAGAAGACGCCCAGAATGAGTTCGAAGAAGAGGAACCCGAGATTTCTCATGTCAGTTTGGTTTCCATCCGCAGTCTGAACATAAACCGAGAAGAAGAGCAATGATCGCATCGAGAAAACATCTTCTACACAAGAGTAGTTATTCAAGGTAAGAATCTACGCAAGGATTGCCGAGCCATCAACAAAATAATAGTTAAGTATCGTTTTCCTATTCCTAGACTTGATGATATGCTAGATGAATTAAGTGGATCACAAATCTTTTCTAAAATCGATTTAAGATCTGGTTATTTTCAAGTTCGCATGCATGAAGGAGATGAATGGAAAACAACTTTTAAAACTAAACATGGATTGTATGAATGGTTGGTAATGCCTTTTGGTCTCACAAATGCACCGAGCACATTTATGAGATTGATGAACCATGTTTTACGTGATGTTATTGGGAAATATGTAGTTGTCTACTTTGATGATATCCTGATATACAGTCACAGTGCACATGCGCACCTAGATCACCTTAGACGCGTTTTCTGTCTATTGAGAGATGCTCGTTTGTATGGCAACATGTCTAAGTGTTCTTTTTGCTTGAATGAAGTAGTATTCTTAGGCTTTGTTGTGAGTTGTAGAGGTATTGAGGTTGATCGTTCCAAAATCAAGGCGATTGAGGAATGACCAACACCCAAAAATGCCTCTGAAGTTCAATCCTTTCATGGATTAGCTGGGTTTTACCGTCGTTTTGTACGGAATTTCTCCAGCATAGCTGCCCCTCTTACTGAGCTAAGTAAGAAGAAGCGCAAGTTTGAATGGGGTAAGCAACAAGAGTATGCATTTAATACCTTGAAGTCTTTATTGTGTTCTGTTCCTGTTTTATGTTTACCTGATTTTTCCAAAACCTTTGAGATCGAGTGTGATGCCTCCGGGATAGGTATTGGTGCTATTTTGATGCAGGAAAAATGGCCCATGGCGTACTTCAGTGAGAAGCTCAATGGTGCCGCCTTAAGGTATTCAACGTACGATAAATAGCTCTATGCTTTGAAGCGTGTAGTGGATACATGGCAGCACTATTTGTGGCCCAAGAAGTTCTTCATTCACACGGATCATGAGAGCTTGAAGCACTTGAAAGGTCAAAGCAATTTGAACAAGCGTCATGCGAGATGGGTCGAGTTCATCGAGTCATTTCCATACGTCATCAAGTACAAGAAATGAGAAGATAATGTCGTTGCAGACGCCCTCTCTAGAAGGTATGCATTGCTTAACCTAATGCATGCTAAGATGCTTGGTTTTGAGTCTATTAAGTCTTTGTATGAATCGGACCCTTTTTTTTCGCCTATTTTTGAGAAGTGCTCGAAAAATATGAAGCCTTTTAATGGATTCTATGTGCATGATGGATTCTTGTTTAGAGAGTCTAAGTTGTGCATTTCTACTTGTTCTATGCGTGAGATACTTGTTTTAGAATCGCATGCGGGAGGATTAATGGGACATTTTGGTGTGTATAAGACATTATCCTTGTTTCATGAGCATTTCTTTTGGCCGCATATGAAACGTGATGTTGAACGCATGTGTAGTAGATGTGTTACTTGTCATAAGTCTAAGTCTACTTCACATCCTTTTGGATTGTACACGCCTTTACCTGCTCCATCTAGCCCTTGGATTGATTTATCTATGGATTTCATTTTGGGTTTGCCTAGGTCTAGATCGGGTAAAGATTATGTGTTTGTTGTAGTTGATAGGTTTTCCAAAATGGCGCATTTCATTGCATGTAGAAAAACTGATGATGTTGTCCACATAGCCAATTTGTTCTTCATACATGTTGTTAGATTGCATGGCATTCCTAGAACTATTGTTAGTGATAGGGATTCCAAGTTTTTAGGACATTTTTGGCGAGTTTTATGGGGAAAGCTAGGTACTAAGTTATTGTTTTCTACTGCATGTCATCCACAAACCGATGGTCAAACTGAGGTTGTGAATCGTACATTAGGAACGTTGCTTAGATCTTTGATTAAGAATAATGTGAAGTCATGGGAAAAATGTTTACCTTATGCTGAGTTTGCTTATAATTGTGTTATTCATTCTTCTACTAACATGTCTCCATTTAAGGTCGTTTATGGTTTTAATCCACTAACACCTAATGATTTGATTCATTTACCTGTTGAGCATCTAACGAGTGTTAAAGGATTTAAGAGAGTTGATCTTATCAAGGAGATTCATGAGAAAGTCCGAGCCCGGATCGAGCAAAAAGGAACCTAAACCATCGCCGCCCGTAATACACGTCGCAAACATGTAGTCTTCCAGCCCGGTGATCGTGTTTGGATTCATTTGAGTCCCGGACGATTTCCCAATCTGAGGAAGTCAAAGTTGTAACCAAGAGGAGATGGTCCTTTCACCGTCCTAAGCCGTGTCAATGACAATGCATACCGCATTGATCTACCTGGTGAGTACAAGTGTTCTTCTACGTTTAATGTTGCTGATTTATCTCCCTTTGATGCAGATGATATCGATCAAGATGATGATCCAAATTCGAGGACGAATTCTTTTCAGCAGGGGGAGAATGATGAAGCCATGAGCAACAATGAAGATCAAGACCCAGAGTTGCAATTTTGAGGACCAATCACAAGATCAAGAGCCAAGAAGCTTCAAGCATACTTGCAAGTGTTGATTCGAAGAAAGCTCGAGATTGGAGATGAAGAAGTCGAAAGAAGAAATTCCAAGATAGTTAATTTATTAACTATTGAAGATCAAGATCACACCATGGAGAATCATACTTGAAGAGTTGAAGATGGAAGCTTGAAGACAAGCATGCACGTCGCTTGCATGGGTTCAACGTGATTCAAGGAGGCTATCGGATTATGATTCACATCAACGAATCATCATCCATCAACCATACTCGACGTCGACCATCAAGCCATCCACGTCCGCCACCTTGCAAGCCACAAGTTCGTGATCGAGTTCTACACCGTTCGTCCATCCGTAAGTTTGATTTATCCCTATCATATCCTACATTCTCCAAGCCATTCTTCACAACCTTCACACGCGTTTTGCCCTATAATTCCAGCCCCTAAACCGTCCCTATTCAGCCCCTATACCCTCATTTTTGTGTTACATAGTTCGTGTCGTAGTCTACATATTTTAATTGTCTAAATTAGTTGTTTAATTGAGTTGGATTGTTCACTTCTTTTAATTGACGTGTTTCGATTCATTAGAGTCTTCCGCTACGTTGTTATTATCATCCTAATTCGTTTGTCTGGGTCGTATCATAAATTTGGCATCAGAGCCACGTAAGCTCTGCTGGTCGTGGTTCAATCCGACGTGTCATTTTTATCCTACGTGTCTTTTTATTTTTATTTTATCGAGTTGTAATAGCATAGCTATCCATTGAAAAAAAAGAATCGTTCAAAAACAAAATCGGGAAAAAAAAAGAGAAAGCCGAAAAAAAAGAGAATTCGGATAAAAAAAAGAAAAAGAAAATCCGAAATTTAAAAAAAAAAAGAGGAATATTCCATTTGAGTCTTGATTTATTTTGGTACTTTCCTTTTAGTCAAGTTTCATATTTTGAACTTACCTTGTGAGTTTATTTTAATTTTGGTAATTTCCTTCTAGGATAAATTCCTCAGTTGGTAATTTCCATTAGAGTCTTATTTTATATTTGAAAGTTTCCTTCCAAGTTCTTTTTTATTTTGGTAGTTTCCTTTTGAGTTGTAATTTAATTTTGGTTTATTCCTTTTAGAGTCTAGTTCAATTAAGATATTTAGATTGTGTCACAATTATGTAACACTTTCCAAATTACCTAATCCTTCTTTCCTTTCCCTTCCTACTTCTTTCCTTCTACCCTTGGGGATCCATACACCTCCCCACATGCCACGTAACCCACGCCACATATACCACTCTTGCCACATCATACCGCTCGTGTGACACAAACCAATCAGCCAAACCATAGCCACACATCATCCTTTATCCTAGTTCGCAATACTCGTTAAACCTTCGTGCAATTAACCCGTACCCTCAATATTTTGACAAGAAGTGCTATCTCTCACCCATATACATGACACACACACATCACCATACACTTTGAGTGCAAACAAGAGAGGTAAAATCAAGAGTGAAAACAAACGAGAGAAACGTGAGAATTGTGAGGATCCAACCTTATTTTCCATTACGTTTATTCGTTTTGTAGGTACCATGGACAAAGGCCATCAAGCCATCCACGTCCGCCACCTTGCAAGCCACAAGTTCGTGATCGAGTTCTACACCGTTCGTCCATCCGTAAGTTCGATTTATCCCTATTGTATCCTACCTTCTCCAAGCCATTCTTCACAACCTGCACATTCGTTTTGCTCTATAATTGCAGCCCCTAAACCGTCCCTATTCAGCCCCTATACTCTCGTTTTTGTGTTACATAGTTCGTGTCATAGTCTATGTATTTTAATTGTCTAGATTAGTTGTTTAATTGAGTCGGATTGTTCCCTTCTTTTAGTTGACGTGTTTCGATTCATTAAAGTCTTTCGCTACGTTGTTATTATCGTCCTAGTTCGTTTGTCTGGGTCGTATCATCTAGCAAAAATAGATGCACAACCATAAATAACTAATTGGTAATCATCTACAATATAATTTGATAATCTCATACATATATTAAATTACAATTTATCCACCTTTAATTATATACTTAGTACTCTATATTCTTAAACAAACATATCAATACTTAACTAATATGTTTCGAATATAAATTTAATATAATGACACTCATTATTCTAAATTAGATATCCGATCCATGCTTATGAACCACAAAATGATAAAGCAAATTACTTTATTATTCACCATTAATACATATTCCATTATAATAATATTAATTATTATTATCACTATTAGGAAAACATCTACCTTAAGAATTATTACAAATGGATACGATCTATTAATGAATTAGATACTTTAATTAATTTTAATTTTGATATTAATATATATTTATATATGGAAAAATATAAATATATTTAGATGCTTCAAACACAATTTCATTGATTTATTATTTTAATAGCATATTCCTACATCTGGATGTCTTCAATCGGTGAAACAAAGATGAATTTAATTTGCTAATAAATCCACAATAACTATATACACTTCTAATTGCGATCATATTCCACCTATTACCAATTATATATGAAAATTACCTTATTAGAAAATAAATAACCCTATAACTAATAATTCATGCTCTTTGAATTAAATTATAAACTTAATTTGTAGAGTTAGATAATTTATAGTTCTAATCATTTTCTCTAACCATGAAAATAATTAATTAGAACTATGATTATATAATTACCTTCATGATTTTGAGCTTTGGCCTAATTGCTTTTCCTTCCTTTTGTTGTCGTAAATAATTTTATGAGATTATATAATATACACGCACACACACACACAGATATATATATATATATATATATATATATATAGATTTATATTATATATAACCCCTTATCCCATATAGCCACATTGATCACCAAATTCTTTACACCTATCACACTACCATGGTACGTGTAAGAATAAGGATATACTTTGTTTCTTTTTTTTTTAGCTAACCTAATGCGTACATGTGTTAATCCATTTATCAATATTATATATGTAATATATATCCATTAATAATAACAATAATATTATCTAGACTTAAATATATGTGTGTGTATATATATATGCATGTATGTATTCTATTTATTACCTATCCACTTTTATAAATAAAGCTATAAATCTAGAAGTAATTAAATTATGTTAACACATATACCTATATAAATGCAATTAATATGGAAATAAGCACATAAGACTTATATAAAATATATATCAAGATTGATGAAACCGGGATGAACACTAAGGAATTAAACCCGGAATTGCAGATGAGAGGTCGTGGCCATGCATGGACGTGCAAAAAAATAATTAAATCAGCTCATGGACATGCATTACATAATTAAATCAGCTTGATTTAATTATTTATCCTTTAGAATAGTTTATTTAATTTAATTTAATTAGAAGCCCAATTTTCACAACTTGTTTAGGTGTTATTGGGCCAAGGGATTTATTTATTTTATTTTTAAGTATAAGTTCGAAATTACAAGCCCGAAGACTTGTGAATTTCGTTCCCTAGGTTAGTATTTAAGATAATTATCGACTTTATTGTCCGTTAGACTTGATTGAATGAAAAACAGCGCTTTTACGCTATTCTCTTGTCTCACACAACATCGGTTCTTCTGGTAGAGTTTGGTTCTGGCAATTCCAGACTTGAAATCTTATGTCTCGTTCGTGATATCTTATCCGGGTTAGGCAGCCATTGAAGATTGCTCCATAGGCGCGTTCCGAGTTCTCGTCGATTCGGGGTTCGTTTCGGGTAAGATTCGCTTCTATCCTTCGTTTTAATTATTCCACTTCGTTCCAGCCACCATCACACCTCTACACACCCTCCATAACATCCCAAAATCATCACCTTCATCCCTAAAGTCGTCTCACATCCATTCGTAGCCTTATCTAACCGTTTTAGGCCTAAAAACCCTAAATCGGGTCCTGAAATTCACACCATTTGATCTCCCAACCTACATGTTATTTTGAGCTGATTTTTGGATATTTTTTTCATCTCTAAATATTGTGCCTTGTGTTAAAATTTGAGCTCAATCAGAGATCATTTGCATAGGTTTCTGTTCGTATCTTTAATTTAGGGTTTTACGGGTTATTTGGGTTGTTTTGTGTTTAATTCTTGTTAAAGTCGAATTTATTGATTTAGTACAGTATATTGGGGTTATTAATTTATTATTGTTCAGTTTTGTTTGGATTGAATCAATGATATAGTTGTCGCGTGTTCGTTTCTAAGCTTCCGCCTTATTGTTGGTCGTATCATACTTTTTGGTATCAAACCATGTCGTGTGATTAAAGGTCCAAAGTGGCGAGATTTATGAAGGCCCAAATTGTTGGGATTTATCCTTATCTAGTTAGATTTAGATAGATTTTTCTTATCTTATTTTTGGTATCTTTTGATTTTATCCTAGATTGATTAGGATTAGTTTTGGAATGATTTTTATCACTTAATTAGGTCTAAATTTCGTCCATATATGCTCCTATAAATAGGAGTACCATGTGACATTCATAATTCAGACAATTGCATGAATACAAGAATTTTTTCTCTTTTGTCTCCAAGATCTTTTGTTGATCGAAAATCCTACCAACAATTCTATTGAATTAGCAATCCAATAGTCTTATTCAAGTTCTTCAGGGTACATTCGAGTACTGAGAGGAGATGAAAGGATTCATGCGCGGGCGTTTCATACTCATGCATTATGAAAGAGAGCTTGAAAAGAAGCTCAATCGAGTCAAGCAAGGTACTAGATCAATCGAAGAGTACCACAAGGAGTTGGAGACGCTCTTAAACAGAGTTGGAAAATAGGAAACCCTAAATGCTACCATCATTCGGTACATTGAAGGTATGAATCCTGATATTGCGTGTGAAGTCGAGCTCAGAGACTTCACCAGTGTAGAGAGAATGGTGCAGTACGCATCGATTGTGGAAAGGCAGCTAAGAGAGGGCCGCCATCGATCCCATTACAGTGCAGCCCCTACACGCACTACTTGGAGTAAAGGTACATCTTCCACATCACTTTCTACCCCTTCTACTGACTCCACTCGACCCAGAGGTCCATCCGGACCACCCGAACGGCGTTTTGACCGTTCTACACCGCAGTCAAGTCGTAGACCCGAGTCTACGCCGCCCAATCCGCCAAGGCCGACCCCTACGCGGCCAAATCAAGGTGCAACAGCCCCTAATGCAGCCCCTAATCATGTTCGTGATATTCAATGTCATAAGTGTCAAGGTTGGGGCCATTTCCAAGCTCAATGTCCAAACCGGCAAGTTCTATACTTAACAGAATCAAATGAAGTCGAATCAGCCAGTGAGGATAAAACAGAGCCCGTGGGCGACGCCAACATTGAAGAAGAGATCGAGAATGATGCACCCAATGCAGTGGTCGATCCAAAAGTTCAACTCAGTTTGGTCACAATCCGGAGTTTGAGCATCATTCGAGAAGAGGAACAAGAACACCAACAGGAGAACATCTTCTACACCCGTGCAGTGATTCAAGGTCACACGTGTTCTATGATTATTGACAGTGGCAGTGTGATCAATGCCATCAGTCAATATGCAGTGGAAAAGTTAGGTCTACCCGTTCAACAACATGCAAAGCCTTACAGATTGCAGTGGCTTACAGAAAGGGGCGAGATACGCGTGGTTCACTAGGTAAGTGTCTCATTCTCAATCCATAAGTTTTCTGACACTGTTTTGTGCGACGTTATCCCTATGGATGCGGCACACTTGTTGTTAGGTAGACCTTGGTAGTATGATCGACGTGTTGTCCACGATGGACGTTTGAACACCTACACCGTCAACATTGATGGCCGAATCAGCACCTTAAGGCCATTATCACCTAAAGACATTGCTTTGGATCAGCAACGCATGCAAGAGAGGTTCAAAGAGGAAAAGGCGAAGCAAACAGCCGCAAAACGGGCCCCGAAGGCCACGATCGAAACCACAGCCCCCGGACAGCCCCTAGCCGTCGCCCCTACGCCTTCTAAGCAACTTCATTTAGAGCCCTTAGCTGTGGAAAAGAAGAAAGAATCGAGTTCAAACAAGCCTCATGTGAAGAGCTTGTTTATTTCAGCAAAAGGAGTTCAAAAAGCCGTTAAAGCAGGTATGCCCCTTGTTCTACTCACATTTAAGAGCAGTGCTACTAATGATTGTTTGTCTAGTGATATGCAGCCCTTACTTGATGAGTTCAAGGACGTTTTTCCTGAGGAGATACCCGGAGGACTTCTACCAGTGCGAGGAATCGAGCATCAGATTGATTTTGTCCTCGGAGCCGTGCTTCCCAACCGACCAGCCTATAGGATGTCTCCCGATGAGACTAAGGAGATAGATAGGCAAGTCAAGGAGCTGTTGGAGAAGAAGCAAATTCGAGAAAGCTTGAGCCCGTGCACCGTTCTAGTGATTCTAGTGCTAAAGAACAACAACGAATGGCGTATGTGCATGGATTTTCGTGCAATCAACAAAATCACGGTAAAGTATCATTTTCCCATCCCTAGATTAGATTATATGCTTGATGAGTTATCTGGTTCGTGTATCTTTTCTAAAATTGATTTGCATTCTGGTTATTTTCAAGTACGTATGCAAGAAGGTGATGAATGGAAAACTGCATTTAAAACTAAGCATGGTTTGTATGAATGGCTTGTTATGCCTTTTGGTCTCACTAATGCACCAAGCACATTTATGCGTTTGATGAATCATGTTTTACGTGAAATGATTGGAAAGTATGTTGTTGTGTATTTTGATGACATTCTGATTTATAGTGACACAATACACACACATATGCAACACCTTAGACATGTGTTCGAATTGCTTAGAGAGGCGAAATTATATGGTAATCTGTCTAAGTGTTCTTTTTGCATGAATGAAGTCATTTTCCTAGGCTTCGTTGTGAGTTTGCGTGGTATAGAAGTAGACCGTTCCAAAATCAAAGCGATTGAGGAATGGCCCACTCCTAAGTCTGCAAGTGATGTGAGGTCATTCCTCAATCGCTTTGATTTTGGAACGGTCTACTTCTATACCACGCAAACTCACAACGAAGCCTAGGAAAATGACTTCATTCATGCAAAAAGAACACTTAGACAGATTACCATATAATTTCGCCTCTCTAAGCAATTCGAACACATGTCTAAGGTGCTGCATATGTGTGTATTGTGTCACTATAAATCAGAATGTCATCAAAATACACAACAACATACTTTCCAATCACTTCACGTAAAACATGATTCATCAAACGCATAAATGTGCTTGGTGCATTAGTGAGACCAAAAGGCATAACAAGCCATTCATACAAACCATGCTTAGTTTTAAATGCAGTTTTCCATTCATCACCTTCTTGCATACGTACTTGAAAATAACCAGAACGCAAATCAATTTTAGAAAAGACACACGAACCAGATAACTCATCAAGCATATAATCTAATCTAGGGATGGGAAAACGATACTTTACCATGATTTTGTTGATTGCACGACAATCCATGCACATACGCCATTCGTTGTTCTTCTTTAGCACTAGAATCACTAGAACGGTGCGTGGGCTCAAGCTTTCTCGAATTTGCTTCTTCTCCAACAGCTCCTTGACTTGCCTATCTATCTCCTTAGTCTCATCGGGAGACGTCCTATAGGCTGGTCGGTTGGGAAGGACGGCTCCGGGGACAAAATCAATCTGATGCTCGATTCCTCGCACTGGTAGAAGTCCTCCGGGTATCTCCTCAGGAAAAACGTCCTTGAACTCATCAAGTAAGAGCTGCACATCACTAGGCAAACAATCATTAGTAGCACTGCTCTTAAATGTGAGTAGAACAAGGGGCATACCTGCTTTAACGGCTTTTTGAACTCCTTTTGCTGAAATAAACAAGCTCTTCACATGAGGCTTGTTTGAACTCAATTCTTTCTTCTTTTCCACAGCTAAGGGCTCTAAATGAGGTTGCTTAGAAGGGATAGGGGCGATGGCTAGGGGCTGTCCGGGGGCTGTGGTTTCGGTCGTGGCCTTCGGGGCCCGTTTTGCGGCTGTTTGTTTCGTCTTTTCCTCTTTGAACCTCTCTTGCATGCATTGCTGATCCAAAGCAATGTCTTTAGGTGATAATGGCCTTAAGGTACTGATTCGGCCATCAATGTTGACGGTGTAGGTGTTCAGACGTCCATCATGGACAACACGTCGATCATACTACCAAGGTCTGCCTAACAACAAGTGTGCCGCATCCATAGGGATAACGTCGCACAAAACAGTGTCAGAAAACTTATTGATTGAGAATGAGACACTTACCTAGTGAACCACGCGTATCTCGCCCCTTTCTGTAAGCCACTGCAATCTGTAAGGCTTTGCATGTTGTTGAACGGGTAGACCTAGCTTTTCCACTGCATATTGACTGATGGCATTGATCACACTGCCACTGTCAATAATCATAGAACACGTGTGACCTTGAATCACTGCACGGGTGTAGAAGATGTTCTCCCGTTGGTGTTCTTGTTCCTCTTCTCGAATGATGCTCAAACTCTGGATTGTGACCAAATTGAGTTGAACTTCTGGATCGACCACTGCATTGGGTGCATCATTCTCGATCTCTTCTTCAATGGTGGTGTCGCCCATGGGCTCTGTTTCATCCTCACTGGCTGATTCGACTTCATTTGATTCTGTTAAGTATAGAACTCACCGGTTTGGACATTGAGCTTGGAAATGGCCCCAACCTTGACACTTATGACATTGAATATCACGAGCATGATTAGGGGCTGCATTAGGGGCTGTTGCACCTTGATTTGGCCGAGTAGGGGTCGGCCTTGGCGGATTGGGCGGCGTAGACTCGGGTCTACGACTTGACTGCGGTGTAGAACGGTCGAAACGCCGTTCGGGTGGTCCGGATGGAGCTCTGGGTCGAGTAGAGTCAGTAGAAGGGGTAGAAAGTGATATGGAAGGTGTACCTTTACTCCAAGTAGTGCGTGTAGGGGCTGCACTGTAATGGGATCGACGGTGGCCCTCTCTTAGCTGTCTTTCCACAATCGATGTGTACTGCACTTGTAGCGCCCCGGTCCCGAAAGACCGTGGAAATGGACGCCACGGGGGTGGGAATTAAGAAGCGGGAAAGAAATGGGGTAGTTTAATTAACAACGGGGTGATAATCCAAAAAAAAATTAATGTTTAGAATACAATTTAACAACCGAGTATGCCAAAGATAGGTTATAGCTTCCAAAAAATTAGACAACATAACCTCTGTAACTAGAGCGAATCCCCGTTTATAACGGCTTATAAGAGAAGAATGGAAGCTGTAACAATTCAATAAGCCCTTTCATAGGCCAAACGAAAACAAATAAACAGATACCAACAATCAATAGACCCATTCATAGGCCGACAAGAGAAACAGACACCAATATGCTGAACAAATGAAGCCCTTCCATAGACCAACATGAATGATCATATAGGCATAACAAAAGACGGGGCTTCCTTCCCTTAGAATAATTATATGGTTAAACATACGAGACATGTTAATTAGGAAGTCAATAGATGTTCAGAATCAGAGAAACAGAATCATATCAACAAAATACCAAGATCAGAGTTCTTAGCATTTAGCAAAAGAATATCACAAGTGCGGAAACTCAATTCTTAATAGAATACTAGATAAAAGAGACAACGGAAAAAAATATGTAAATCATAATAGCCCATATCTCAGCCTCGTCACCTTCACGCTCCAGCCTACTGACCTGAAAATGTTTGAAAAGATTTGGGCTGAGTACTAATGCACTCAGTGGGCAAGTTTTACAATTCAAGTTATGCAAATCATTTTATTAAAGTAATCTATCTGTGTTCATGCAGGTAGTGAAGCTTAGGAGGTTTTAAAATTGAAAGCAACCTAAGTTCACCAAAACATTTTATTGTGAAGCGCTTAAGAGTAACCAGTCACTGCCCGCAACCTGTACTACATCACCACGCGTAAAGTTGAGTATGACCAAGTATACCCAATGGGTGTAACCCATAAGTGTTTCATTTAAATTTTACTTAGTTCAGTGAAGTGATACTTAAGCTGTTTAATCAGGTATATCAATTAAATGATAAGAATAAACATCTCAAAGGGCCAATAAATCTAAATCTACCAAATTTGTATCCATCTTTGCGGGTAGAGGCAAATGAAATTAATATATATATATATATATATATATATATATATATATATTGGCTATTATTGTTATAAGTAATATATAACTCTAATAAATGTTCTCATGTTAATAAGAGATAATGAATCCAAATTCTAACATATGATTCAAGGTTAATTAACATGAATAGAATTGGTTTGAATTCTCTATAATAATAATAATAATAATAATAATAATAATAATAATAATAATAATAATAATAATAACAATAATAATATGCTATAAATATAAATTGAGGGATTTACATTTCACGTTAGAATACAAATTAGACATTAATATTTTGCAATCATAATCTAAGATTTTGAATTTATAAATTAAACTAAATTAAGAATGAAAACAAAAATTATCTTACCGAAACCTACTTTGTTAATGAGAACCCCTTTTCCTTTGAATATGATGTGAGAGAACATGGCTTAATGATATTCAAATTTTATTGACTACAATTACATTTTCTAATTGTTTAAATTTTTAAAGAGTATGAGTCACACTTGCAATTATATGTTGAGGACACATAAGCCTAGCTATTTCTTCTTCTTAATGACACGTGTATCATGATTTAAATAAAATTTACATCTAATCCTAGAAGGAAAAGTGTACATATCTAAATATAATATACTATATATATTACGTTTTTTATTTTTTATTCCAACATATATGTAAATATTATTTAATTACATATGTATATATTTATGTGACACTAATTAAATATAGTTGCATTCAA
Source organism: Perilla frutescens (assembly GCA_026008535.1). Classification (NCBI taxonomy): domain Eukaryota; kingdom Viridiplantae; phylum Streptophyta; class Magnoliopsida; order Lamiales; family Lamiaceae; genus Perilla; species Perilla frutescens. The sequence goes on from BRKX01000012.1 coordinate 48,935,006, forward strand.
AATAAATTTTAATTAATCAATATATGTACGTATCTAGGATTCTCAGTAAAATACAAGAATATTTTAGGTATCTCTAATCTACTAAACGATTTACTTTACCTAGAAAGGGATCTATAACGGTCTATTTTTTTTTTTTCCTAGCTTACTCTTAAGGGTAACATAAACTATTCTTTACATATAAATTTTTGGGATATTTCACTTATTCTAACTATTAGATATATATATATATATATTCCTAATTAAATTTAGATAATAAAATTTCCGGGGTATTACACTCTTCCCCCCTTAAAAGAATTTCGTCCCGAAATTCACGTACCTTCGAATAACTCAGGATATTGCTGTCTCATTTTGCTTTCTAGTTCCCATGTTGCTTCAGTTCGATCATGATGATTCCATTGCACAAGAACTAATGGAATTTGCTTGCTTCTTAGGACTTGAACTTTTCTATCAAGAATTTCGTGAGGTTTTTCCTCGTACGTCATATCGGAACGTAGAACTAACTCACTTTCTTTGACAACGTGTTCTGGGTCAAACACGTATTTCCTGAGCATTGAAACGTGATACACATCGTGAACTTGTGACAAATCTGGTGGAAGAGCTAATCGGTAAGCTACCTCACCAATTCTTTCTAATATCTCGAATGGACCAATAAATCTTGGTCTCAGTTTGCCTGGTTTTCCAAATCTCACAACACCACGTGTTGGAGATACCTTTAAGAAAACCTTTTCACCAACTTGAAACTCTAGGTTTGTCCTGCGCTTGTCTGCATAAGCCTTTTGTCTGTCTTGTGCTTCTTTCATTCTTGCTCGAATTTGGTCGATCATTTTGACAGTGGTTTGCACGATCTCTGGACCCAAAATTTTTCTTTCTCCAACTTCATCCCAGTATAGGGGTGATCTGCATTTGCGACCATACAAGGCTTCATATGGTGCCATCTTTATAGTTGATTGGTAGCTGTTGTTATAAGCGAACTCCACCAAGGGTAGAACATCTTCCCAACTTGTGTTTCCATCCAACACAACTCCTCGTAGCATGTCCTCCAGAATTTGTATCGTTCTTTCTGATTGACCATCTGTTTGAGGATGAAAAGCAGTACTGAAGTTCAGCTTCGTTCCCATTGCTTCTTGAAGACTCTTCCAAAACCTTGATGTGAAGCGAGTATCACGATCTGACGTGATAGAAACTGGAATTCCATGTAGTCGAACAATCTCCTTCACATAAATTTGCACCAGCTTGCTTAATTCTGTTGTTGTTTTGATTGGCACGAAATGTGCTGATTTGGTCAATCGATCTACAATGACCCAGATTGATGAGTTTCCTTTCGCTGATCGCGGTAAGCCTACTACAAAATCCATCGTTATATGCTCCCATTTCCATTCTGGAATTTCCAACGGCTGCAATAATCCCGAAGGTCGTTGATGTACCGCTTTCACTTGCTGGCATGTTAAACATCTCTCCACAAATGTGGCTATCTCCCTTTTCATATTATTCCACCAGAAATATTGCTTCAGGTCCTTGTATAACTTTGTGCTGCCTGGATGTGCCGTGTAGGGAGTATTATGAGCCTCTCTCATAATTTCTTGCTTCAATGTGTCATCTCTAGGAACGCATAATCTGTCACGGAACATTAAAGCACCATCATTATCTTCCCTAAATTCTTTTGGTTCGCCCGCTTTGACTCTTTCTCTTATCTTCTCCAATCGTTCATCTTTTTGCTGAGCTTCTATGATTCTCGATCGTAGTTCTGGCTTGGCTACCACTGCGGCTATCACACTTGTTGTAGAACTTGGTGCAAACACCAACTCTAATTCCATCTTTTCTATTTCTCTCACAAGCTCCTCCTTATTTGTCAGTAGATATCCCATCACTCCTTGTTTCTTTCTGCTCAATGCGTCGGCTACTACATTTGCTTTCCCGGGATGGTAGTGTATCGTGCAGTCATAATCTTTCACTAACTCTAACCATCTTCTCTGCCTCATATTAAGCTCTTTCTGTTCGAAGATATACTTCAAACTCTTATGGTCAGTGTAAATCTCACATTTTACCCCATAAAGATAATGTCTCCAAATCTTGAGTGCATGTATGACGGCAGCAAGCTCCAAATCATGGGTTGGGTAGTTCAGTTCATGAGGTCTTAATTGTCGTGAAGCATATGCTACTACCTTCCCATTTTGCATCAGCACGCATCCTAAACCCAATTTAGACGCGTCAATGTATATCACGAATCCTTCTACTCCTTCTGGCAAGGTTAAGACTAGTGCAGTTGTTAATCTTGTCTTTAGTTCCTGAAAACTTTGTTCAAACGCATCAGTCCACTCAAACTTAACCTTCTTCCTCAAAAGTTGTGTCATTGGCCTTGCTATCTTCGAAAAATCTTTAATGAATTTCCGGTAATATCCTGCTAAACCGAGGAAACTTCTTATCTCATGAATGTTGGTTGGTGATTTCCACCTCTTCACTGCCTCAACCTTTGTAGGATCCACTTTGGTGCCTTCTGCTGACACAATGTGCCCGAGAAACATTACTTCATTTAGCCAAAATTCACACTTGCTGAATTTGGCATATAACTTTTCTCTCCTTAGTGTTTCTAACACTAGTCTCAAGTGTTTTTCGTGTTCTTCTTCATTTCTTGAGTAGATCAGTATGTCGTCAATAAAGACCAACACAAACTTATCCAAATATTCATGGAAAACTCGATTCATTAAATCCATAAAGACTGCAGGTGCATTGGTTAACCCAAAAGGCAACACTAGAAACTCATAGTGGCCATATCTTGTTTGGAATGCAGTCTTGGGTATGTCATCTTTTCTTACTTTAACTTGATGATACCCAGATCGTAGATCAATCTTGGAAAAGATTTTTGCACCAGTCAACTGATCAAAAAGATCATCTATCCTCGGAAGTGGATACTTGTTCTTCACTGTCAACTTGTTCAACTCCCGATAGTCGATGCACATTCTCATAGTACCATCCTTCTTTTTGACGAATAGAATCGGTGCTCCCCAAGGCGATACACTGGGTCTTATAAAACCTAATTCCAATAATCCCTCCAGTTGCACTTTTAACTCTTGTAACTCATTCGGTGCTAACCGATATGGGGCTTTGGATACCGGTGCTGCTCCCGGTTCTAGGTCTATGGTGAACTCTACCTGTCTGTCTGGTGGCAGACCTAGCAAATCGTTTGGAAATACATCTTCATATTCCCGTACCACTGGTACCTGATCCACTGTTAAACCTTCTTCTTTCTTGCTTACAAGGTTTACTAGAAACGCCTGACAATCTCCTTTTTGTAACAACTTTACAGCCTTAAATGCTGAAATGATGGGAATTATATTTCCCATTTTTGCTCCATAAAACTTCACTTCTTCCTCGCCTAGCTTCTGAAATATTATCTCTCTCTCATGGCAGCGTATTGTTGCACTCTCCTTTGTTAGCCAATCCATCCCAAATATAATGTCAAAGTCCCGCATCTCAAGAGCATAGAGATCAGTTGTTAAATTCTTTTCACCTACTACCAAGTCTAAGTTCTTACAAACACAATCAGCTAAAAGTGTTTGCCCTGAAGGAATGCTTACTGCTAGGGCTTCTCCTGCTAATTCTAGCTCTAGATTAAGACGTTTACATACATCTCTAGATATAAAGGAATGTGAAGCTCCAGTATCAAATAAAGCAAGCACAGGTATATTGCTCAAACTAATCATACCTGCCAAATTCCCAGAGTTCCCAGCTGCCTCTTGCTGGTTGAGAGCATACGCTCTGGCTTGTTGTGGTGCACGAGGACCTTGATTTTGATTTTGCTGAGGTCTGGGATTACTTCTATTGTTGTTATTCCCTCGACCTCCTCCACCTTGTGGTCTCGTATTTCTCATGTCCTGTCTGAATTGTGGCCTCTGTTGCTGTTCTTGTGCTCCAGAATTCTGTTGGCATTTATTAGCATAATGACCCTGTCGACCACATCGATAGCATTGGACACATGGTCCAAAGTGATATCTGTTACAAGTTGCACACAACGGTGAATTTCCTTGATAGCCCTGAGATTTTGGTGCAACATTCACTTGCCCTGCAGGCCTTGGTCCAAAGTTCCTTCCTCCTTGATAGTTATGCTGAAAATTCTTCCCTTGATAACCTCGTTGTGGTCCATCCCACTTCCGTTTTCCCTTCTCCATTGAAAGTTGGGGGGTTATGGCGTCTGAACTCCATTTCAATTTGTGGTCCCTGACCCTGCGGAATATTCGGTACTTCCGGTACCGCCAAGTTCACATTTCTTGGTCGCCCCGGTCCCGAAAGACCGTGGAAATGGACGCCACGGGGGTGGGAATTAAGAAGCGGGAAAGAAATGGGGTAGTTTAATTAACAACGGGGTGATAATCCAAAAAAAAATTAATGTTTAGAATACAATTTAACAACCGAGTATGCCAAAGATAGGTTATGGCTTCCGAAAAATTAGACAGCATAACCTCTGTAACTAGAGCGAATCCCCGTTTATAACGGCTTATAAGAGAAGAATGGAAGCTGTAACAATTCAATAAGCCCTTTCATAGGCCAAACGAAAACAAATAAACAGATACCAACAATCAATAGACCCATTCATAGGCCGACAAGAGAAACAGACACCAATATGCTGAACAAATGAAGCCCTTCCATAGACCAACATGAATGATCATATAGGCATAACAAAAGACGGGGCTTCCTTCCCTTAGAATAATTATATGGTTAAACATACGAGACATGTTAATTAGGAAGTCAATAGATGTTCAGAATCAGAGAAACAGAATCATATCAACAAAATACCAAGATCAGAGTTCTTAGCATTTAGCAAAAGAATATCACAAGTGCGGAAACTCAATTCTTAATAGAATACTAGATAAAAGAGACAACGGAAAAAAATATGTAAATCATAATAGCCCATATCTCAGCCTCGTCACCTTCACGCTCCAGCCTACTGACCTGAAAATGTTTGAAAAGATTTGGGCTGAGTACTAATGCACTCAGTGGGCAAGTTTTACAATTCAAGTTATGCAAATCATTTTATTAAAGTAATCTATCTGTGTTCATGCAGGTAGTGAAGCTTAGGAGGTTTTAAAATTGAAAGCAACCTAAGTTCACCAAAACATTTTATTGTGAAGCGCTTAAGAGTAACCAGTCACTGCCCGCAACCCGTACTACATCACCACGCGTAAAGTTGAGTATGGCCAAGTATACCCAATGGGTGTAACCCATAAGTGTTTCATTTTAGTCTCACCGACAAGGAGTAGGGCAGGACAAATAATGCATGCATACTGTAGCTACTCACATTGACACAGCACTGGTATATGAGACTCCGACAACATACAGTAGCACGTAAATATTTAACACAGATAGTCACATATGCAATTTTAACAAAGCAGAGCTTAATAACTCGAAAGATACAATTTGCAAATATATATTAGCCCACCTGGATGATAAATTTGTAACACAAATAATCTTTCAATCTCTGAGTTGGTTCTGCTCAGGTTCTGCTAGCTCTTCTAGGCCTACAATAACCAGCATTTGCTTAATTTAACTAAATGACCCATATATAAACTATATCTCTAATATGATACAGATTCATTTAAATTTTACTTAGTTCAGTGAAGTGATACTTAAGCTGTTTAATCAGGTATATCAATTAAATGATAAGAATAAACATCTCAAAGGGCCAATAAATCTAAATCTACCAAATTTGTATCCATCTTTGCGGGTAGAGGCAAATGAAATTAATATATATATATATATATATTGGCTATTATTGTTATAAGTAATATATAACTCTAATAAATTTTCTCATGTTAATAAGAGATAATGAATCCAAATTCTAACATATGATTCAAGGTTAATTAACATGAATAGAATTGGTTTGAATTCTCTATAATAATAATAATAATAATAATAATAATAAAAATAATAATAATAATAACAATAATAATATGCTATAAATATAAATTGAGGGATTTACATTTCACGTTAGAATACAAATTAGACATTAATATTTTGCAATCATAATCTAAGATTTTGAATTTATAAATTAAACTAAATTAAGAATGAAAACAAAAATTATCTTACCGAAACCTACTTTGTTAATGAGAACCCCTTTTCCTTTGAATATGATGTGAGAGAACATGGCTTAATGATATTCAAATTTTATTGACTACAATTACATTTTCTAATTGTTTAAATTTTTAAAGAGTATGAGTCACACTTGCAATTATATGTTGAGGACACATAAGCCTAGCTATTTCTTCTTCTTAATGACACGTGTATCATGATTTAAATAAAATTTACATCTAATCCTAGAAGGAAAAGTGTACATATCTAAATATAATATACTATATATATTACGTTTTTTATTTTTTATTCCAACATATATGTAAATATTATTTAATTACATATGTATATATTTATGTGACACTAATTAAATATAGTTGCATTCAAAATAAATTTTAATTAATCAATATATGTACGTATCTAGGATTCTCAGTAAAATACAAGAATATTTTAGGTATCTCTAATCTACTAAACGATTTACTTTACCTAGAAAGGGATCTATAACGGTCTATTTTTTTTTTCCTAGCTTACTCTTAAGGGTAACATAAACTATTCTTTACATATAAATTTTTGGGATATTTCACTTATTCTAACTATTAGATATATATATATATATTCCTAATTAAATTTAGCTAATAAAATTTCCGGGGTATTACAGCACCATTCTCTCTACACTGGTGAAGTCTCTGAGCTCGACTTCACACGCAATATCAGGATTGATACCTTCAATGTACCGAAAGATGGTAGCATTTAGGGTCTCCTGTTTTCCAACTCTGTTTAAGAGCGTCTCCAAATCCTTGTGGTACTCTTCGATTGATCTAGTACCTTGCTTGACTCGATTGAGCTTCTTTTCAAGCTCTCTTTCATAATGCATGGGTATGAAGGCATGAATCCTTTCATCTCCTCCCAGTTTTCGATTGGAGGATTGTGGTTTCTGCGCCTTCTTTCTTATTGCATTTCCCACCATGAGGCTGCGTAGCCTCTAAACTCTAAGCATGCGAGTTGTACCTTCTTTTGCTCTGATAAGTTGTAGCATGCAAAGATCTTCTCTACCTTACATTCCCAATCTAAGTAAACATCGGGATCATGAAGGCCTTCAAACTTAAGTATGCTCGTCTTGATGTTGTTGAGCCTACCATCATCATCATCATGATGATTCGCACGCCTATGGGGACCTCGGGGTCATCCATGGCGTTCTCTTCGCCCTTGTGGTATGTAATCAGCTTCATAACCACTGGCTGCATAGGAATCGTATCCGTATTCATAGTCTTCTTCAAAGGCGGGCTCACGGGGCGGCCTTTGTTCAACTTGTTGTACAGGCGGTGGCCTGTTGACTTGTCTCTCCTGTTGGCGTCGGCCATGTACTTCCTCTTGGGGATCGGGATGCCTCTCTGTGTTGTCTTGAGGCACGGATTGCTTCTCTGCATTGATTTGAGGCTCAGATTGCCTCGTATCTTCGTCTTGAGGCTCGAGTGGCCTTTTCTTAGGATTTCCTTAGACCGTTTGGGATGCGGTCGACTGGGACCTTAGTTTTGCAAGCTCCTCTTGCAATTCAGCTACTTGGTTGCCAAGTTCGTCTTTCAGTAGACGAGTTTGTCGCTTAAAATGCTTTGCTAGAGCTTCATATTGGTGCTTGGCATCCCACTGTGGTTCGGACGAGTAGGACTGCTCGCCTGGGGTGTTGGGTGAACTAGGCTCCTTAAAGGGTGGGGTAGACACCTCTTTGTTATTTCCTTTCTTCATTGTACCTGCAAAATGAACAAACGTGAAGAAAAAGCAAAGTAGAACCTCACAATTCCTCACAAACGCTCGTGTATGTCACTCTTGATTTTTCCACTCGTGTTTAACTCTCAAAGATGTGGTGCACGTGTGTGGGTGATTTTGGGGGTGGGTGGATCGAAAACAGTCTTCTTCTTTATCAGCTCCTCTGGGTCTTCTTCAAGCTCCAACGGATAAAATCAAGCCGGAAGGTTGCTAAGAGTAGAAGTAGGCGTGTGGATTGAGTAATTCAGCTGGTGGTGTATGTGGACCATGGGTGTGCGGGTGTACGGGTGTATGGACTATGTAGTGTATAGGGTGAACCGGGTGTATATGGAAGAGAGATGGGAAATTCGAACACTATAGGGTATAGAATTTGAAAATTATAGGTGGATAATGATGGAAGATCTTGATTAGATATGGATGAGGATGGAAGATATCTAAACAAGGTAGAAAATCTAGTAGATAAGGTAGAATACTTTCGGATAAGTTTGGCCAAGTGTGAACACAATCTAACAAATCCTAAAATATCTTTCTAGTATGGAAACACTATCTAAAACAAGGAATTAAAATTGAAATCAAATAAACAATCTGATTTTTTCATTTTTTTTTTTTGGATTTTTTTTTACTTTTTTTTTTGCTGTAGGGATTTTGATCCCTTTGTTCCTTTTTTTTTGTTTTTTTTCAATGAATATCAATATTACAACTCGAGAAACAAATGAAAATTAAAAGACACGTGTATGACACGTAGGATAGAAAATCTGACACGTCGGATTGAACCACGACCAATAGAGCTGACGTGGCTCTGATGCCAAATTTATGATGTGACCCGGACAATGTATCCAAGACACGAGATTTATGCACGCGGAAGACTTCAAGAATGAACAACGTCAGCTAGAAAACAATGGAATCAATCAGACTCAAAACACGATAAAACTTACTAGAATTACGTAGACATGAACTAGGACTCGATTGGAACACGTAGGATGGTTCGAGGGTGGCTGGAATACGGCAGTGTGGATGGCGGCGGTGGTGATGGTATTGGCGGCGGTAATGATGTGTTGTGGATTGCTTAGATTCGGCGAACCCGTGTTGAATAACCCGAACGCGCACGTCTAGCTTCTCCGGATAGCAATTCTCCCAAGTACTTAATTATACCCTGAAGAACTTAAATAAGACTATTGATTTGCGAGAATAATAGAATTGTAGATAAAAGTTTGATCAATCGAAGGATCGTGAGACAGATTGAGAATAACTCTTTATTTCTTGCAATTGTCTGCTTTTGAATGAAACATAGTGGTCCTATTTATAGGGACCTAGGGGACGAAAATCTAACCCTAAATAACTAGATAAACATTGAAAAATAATAATCCTAATCAATCTAGGATAAAATCAAAAGATACCAAAAATAAGATAACAAAAATCTATCTAAATCTAACTAGATAAGGATAAATCCTAACTAACTTTGGGCTTGAACAAATCCATGCCATCTTGGATCTCCAATACTCGATCATGGGCTCAAATAATGGTATTAATTTTGTGGCCCATGTGGATGTAATTCTTGCCACCTTTGCATGAAAAACAGCAACTCCTGATTTCCCATGCAAACGCGTATAACTTTTCATGCACACGTCCAAATGGCATCATTCTTCTTCTCACGTCTTCATGCTACCTTCTTCATCATCAATGGATAGCATGGTGATCAATCTCGAGCTGTCCTTGACTTCATCTTCACCAAGTTCGAATTTGCGACGAATAGAAGCTTGTAAATAAGCTTGCATCTTCTTAGCTCGCAAACGCGTCATTGGACCTTTAAACTGTAGCTCCGGATCATTTTCTTCATTGCCTTGCACGACCTCATCATTATTAAATCAGCTCATGGACATGCATTACATAATTAAAACTTAATTAAACGATAAAACTTACTAGAATATGAAGATACGAACTAGGACACTTGTTACAACTCGATGGTGGCCATGCATGGACGTGCAAAAAACATAATTAAATCAGCTCATGGACATGCATTACATAATTAAATCAGCTTGATTTAATTATTTATCCTTTAGAATAGTTTATTTAATTTAATTTAATTAGAAGCCCAATTTTCACAACTTGTTTAGGTGTTATTGGGCCAAGGGATTTATTTATTTTATTTTTAAGTATAAGTTCGAAATTACAAGCCCAAAGACTTGTGAATTTCGTTCCCTAGGTTAGTATTTAAGATAATTATCGACTTTATTGTCCGTTAGACTTGATTGAATGAAAAACAGCGCTTTTACGCTATTCTCTTGTCTCACACAACATCGGTTCTTCTGGTAGAGTTTGGTTCTGGCGATTCCAGACTTGAAATCTTATGTCTCATTCGTGATATCTCGTAGTATCCGGGTTAGGCAGCCATTGAAGATTGCTCCATAGGCGCGTTCCGAGTTCTCGTCGATTCGGGGTTCGTTTCGTGTAAGATTCGCTTCTATCCTTCATTTTAATTGTTCCACTTCGTTCCAGCCACCATCACGCCTCTACACACTCTCCATAACATCCCAAAATCATCACCTTCATCCCTAAAGTTGTCCCACATCCATTCGTAGCCTTATCTAACCGTTTTAGGCCTAAAAACCTTAAATCGGCACCTGAAATTCACACCATTCGATCTCCCAACCTACATGTTATTTTGAGCTGATTTTTGGATATGTTTTGAATAAGGCTGGGGAAAAATACCGTCATACCGTCATACCGTACTTACCGTACTGAAAAAAATACCGGAATACCGAACTTTAAGGTATACCGATATTTTCGGTAAGGTAACGGTATAGAATTTTAAAAACCGAGGTATACCGAATTTTTAAGGTATATACCGTTAATTCGGCATATACCGTTGTACCGGTATATACCGTAGATGCGGTATATACCGTTAGTTCGGCATATACCGTTGTAATGGTATATACCGGTATATTTGTGATATTATATAAATATATGTATATGTGAATTATAGATACTTGATATATAATACTTAGTAAATATGATATATTATATATATGTAAATATCTAACACTTATAATTAATCTTATGTTATACTTAATGTATAGTAATGATAATTAAATGTGTTCTTAATTAATACTTAGTAAATAATTCTTACAATTTCTAAGTAAAAGATTTCAAATTTGTAATATTTAGTAAGTTTATAATATTTTTATACAATTTATATTAATTATAAAAATATGATTGATATATAATACTAGTAAATATGTTATACATTTATAAATCTCTAGTAAATTTACATTATTAACACTTAGAATTAATCTTATGTTATACTTAATGCATTGTAATGCTAAGTGTGTTCTTTGTTAGTATATACTTAGTAAATAATTCTTACGATTTCTAAGTAAAAGATTTCAAATTTGTAATATTTAGCAAGTTTATAATATTTTTATACAATTTATATTAATTATAAAAACATGATTGATATATAATACTAGTAAATATGTTATACATTTATAAATATCTAGTAATTTACAATATTAACACTTATAATTAATCTTATGTTATACTTAATGCATTGTAATGCTAAGTGTGTTCTTTGTTAGTATATACTTAGTAAATAATTCTTACGATTTCTAAGTAAATAATTTACAATATTTATTTTATTTTGTTGAATTTTGATTGTTATTAGGAATGTTTCATATATTTTGAGTAAATATATGAGATATATGATATATCATAGGATAATAATGGTATGATAAGGTATACCGATGTCGGTAAGGTATACCGATATAGTAAGGTATACTGAACTAAAGGTACGGCAAAGGTATGCCATTTGTTTCATACTGAACTTAAGGTATACCGTTGGAAGGTATACCGAACCTTAAGGTAAGGTAACGGTATGGATTTTCTCCATACCGTACAAGTAAGGTAAGGTAAAGGTATGGGAAAAAATGTAAGGTATACCTTACCGTGCCACCCCTAGTTTTGAATCTCTAAATATTGTGCCTTGTGTTAAAATTTGAGCTCAATCCGAGGTCGATTGCATAGGTTTCTGTTCGTGTCTTTAATTCAGGGTTTTACGGGTTATTTGGGTTGTTTTGTGTTTAATTCTTATTAAAGTCGAATTCATTGATTTAGTACAGTATATTGGGGTTATTAATTTATTATTGTTCAGTTTTGTTTGGATTGAATCAACCATATAGTTGTCGCGTGTTCGTTTCTAAGCTTCCGCCTTATTGTTGGTCGTATCAAAGATGGTCATTGAGTAGTGAGAGGTCCCGGTATTACAACTCCCCCTAAACTCGATGGATTAGAAAAGAGCTTGAGATAGGACTTATGATTTGTTAGGTCACAAGAACGTGTAACTGTGTTGATCAACCTTTGGATCGTGAGACAAAGAGAATTAAAACTAGATTTATTCATGCAATGTCTAAGTTAAAAATAACATAATGTTCTCCTATATATACTAAGGTGATTGACGAAAATAAGGGCCCTAAATAACTAGATAAGGCTGAAAATAAAGAGTCCTAATCAAACTAGGATTGTTTCCTTAATTAAAAACTGTTTTTAAGGAAAAATCCAAAAATACAAAAAATAAGATAATAAAATCTAAACTAGATAAAAATAAATCCCAAATAGATTTGGGGCTTCAAAGTTGACGTGTTGGACTATTATTAGGCTGAATCCACACGCCAACTCACTTGGTTTGGTCTTCTTGGGCTTGATCATCAATTGTCAATACAGTGACAATTCCTCGGGCTGATTTATCTTCTTGCTCTCCAACTTTGAACTTCCTTCTAATCAACACTTGTAAATATTGTTGAAGCTTCTTAGCACGAAGTCGGGTAACTGGACCTCTCAATTGCAGCTCGACGTCTTCTTCATCATTGTTGCTTGGCTCGGTCTCATCATTTTTACTCAATGCTTTCTTCTTTAGTCCAGCCAATCCCCATTTTTAAGATATAATGTCCATTAATTAATTATATAAGCTCTGACAGCTATAATTAATAATATTTCCATTCTTAGAGCAGTACCACACAAGATTTACCATGTACGGAATAAATTCCACCCGCAGGGTTTCACATGTAATTGTGTTTACTCAAGGGGACATCATCAACCTGGCGCATCAGGACATGGTGACCATACACGGTGCACGACCCATTATGTATGTATATGTTACTGCCCAAGACCTCGAGATTATTGACCCTATCAAGAATCTCACTCATTGATAAGTCAAAGCAATAGACATAACACACATATGTCCGCCACTGCGTAAGGCTTAAGACTCGAACTCTGTGGATCTTTATTCTCTCCTTTCAGGGTCAGATTATAGAACAGTATCATATCGTGATCCTCCTCAATACACGTGTCAGTGCATCAGAATAATCAGTTAGTCAAGATAAACTAGCTATCAGATTATTCTACGATGTACAATGATTGGTTTAGGATTATCTAAATCGCGAGCCTTTTAATACTTTACAAGGAACCCGATGATATGATCTTTACCGTGTATCTACCCACACCATATTATCTATAATGCAAGTATAAGGAATCATGCATATATAAATATAACAAAAAATAATATGCACAAATGGTGACTGCAATAATAATCAATCTATATCGTCAAAACCATTGTTAACAGTATACAAAGACAAACTTTCAGTATACAATTCTAACACATTTCCCACTGGAATGTCCTATAGAATTAAATATATATATATATATATATATATATATATATATATATATATATATATATATATCAACAAAATTTAAAAATTTGGCCGCTAGAATAATAAAAAAAAATCCAACTGGAAACTGACTTGCTGAAATATGTTATTTTTCTTGTAGTGATAGAATGTTTTCAGCCTCAATGGTTTTTAGTGAAACACCAAACTTTAGAGATGTATGCATAATTAAGACATTAAATGGTACATGGTATACCGAACATCCTTTTCATAAGATATATCTCCTGCAAATAATAGATATTGTGCCTTAATATGACAATAATTCAGCTTTGATTAATAGCGTTTTCTAGTGAAAAATGATTACAGGGCAACAAACTTCAAAGATTTCAATGCAAATTTCTTGAGCTAGTTCTCCAATAAGGCGATAGAGTGGTCTTTTAGTCAACACCAAAATTTTCATTTGCGGACACAACATAGTTTAGTGCGTTTGGCCAGACAACATATATATATGGCTGGCAATTAAACTGATCCGAAACAATTTCAGGTCGAATAAAATCCATTTTTTCGATCAAATCAAACGGGAGCGGAAGCGGTATAAATCAGAAAATAGATTGTGATATAAGAATATAATATCCATGCAAATTACATTTATTTAATACTAAAGAAGAGATAAAGAAAATACATTTTTTCTTAAATCTCCTTCGTCTTCTTTGTTCAACATTTGAATCTTGAATCTCGTAAACACCATGATCAGTGGCGGAGCCAGAAATTCTTTTCAGGGGGGCCCAATTAATAATAATATATAAATATATATAATTTTAAAAATAAAATTTGAAGTTGATATCATTTTTACAAAGTCATAATATCATGCTAATTATATCACAACATTATTCTCAATTACACATTCACAATTATATGGGATATTTTTCTATAAACTGTCCATATAATTAAATAGGAAACAAAAAGGTTAACAATCATTGAAACTACAAATGTTTGCTCAAATTATTAATAAATAAAATATAATAATTCAAAAAATAAAAATAAAGTAATAATTGAATAATTCAATACAAAATGCAATTTGAAGAGTTGATGAAAATAATTTCACTTTAAAATAATAATTTTTTTTAGATGAGAACAACTAAAATGAATCCTAAATTCAACAATGGAGGAAAGAAACACACTTATTTTAAGGAGTGAGATATGGTGTTATGGAATAAATATATAGAGACAAATTTAAACTTAAAAAAAATGGAGAATTTTGACACAAAAAAAGAAAAGATAAAGGTAGAAGAATGATAAAAGGAATTGAAGGAGCTCTCTTTGTTCATCACTAATTAGCCATTAGCGTCCATCTCTGCTGCTTAGAAAAGAAGAAAATAAGGCCAAGTTATTTATATATTTTTTGTTGTTAAAACGTGAAATTACTATATTACCTTTAATTTTTTTTTAAATTTTAGGGGGGCCCAGTGACCCCCTGGGCCCAATGTGGCTCCGCCAGTGACCACGATCTTCCGATTCGATACTCCTTTTGAACGGCAGTGGTCACCGAAATAAATCTATTAAGTTCCTAACTTAATTTTTCGATGATTACTTCAACACATGAAATCGTAGAATTGGATTGTAGTATTGGGAGGATATTAAACTGAATTTTTATATAAAACGAAGAAGAAGAGATTAAAATAGAAATTAGCTTTTGAATGCTAATCATTCACGTCAAACGTGAATTCTAAAACCAAAATCAATTCATTTTTGGTTCTTTTTCTTTTTCCGCATTCACGTCAAACATGAATAATATAGGCTAGATGATTTTTTGTACTGATTTAACTCTTCTCTCTTACGTTATATGTATAAAATCAGATTTAGGTCAAATCCTAATACATATCAGTTTTTTATTTTAAATAAATTAATAATTATCTCAAATAATTATTAATAATTACTAATATGTAAATAATATAAATATCTTATATTTATTTAATTCCTAACACAGTCAAACTGTGAAATATCATATATTCCCGGAATTAACTATTATTTACACATAAGACCAAACTTTATGAAAACTTATTTTTCATAACACTTTAGAAACTTACATTTTATTATTAACCCGTCAATAATATAGGAAGGCGAATCGGGGACCATGGACCTATAATCAAGAGTTCCAATAAATCGAATAAATAATTAAACTCTTTAATTAATTTATTTGATTTATTAATTCCGATATTATTCCACTAAAAATTCGGAATTGCACTCTCTTTAATTATAGAACATATTTACTCTACGAATTTGAGCAATCCATTGATTTAATCATTTCATATGAATTAATCCTCCATAGATAATTCATAATTGAAGACAGGTAATATCCGTTAACCTCTTCAATTATTTCATTTCCTCATTTACCATTAATTCACCAGTGAGCGATTAATTTATAAACGATTTATAAATTAGAAATCTCAAATCATTCAGTTCCAGAATTAACAAATGAGAGAATTATCTTTCTGCTTCTCAAAAGAAGGAATGGATTTCATATCTATAAATTACATTCACATCTATTTAATTGAAACGTGAATCTTAAATGCAAGTTTAGAGAATGTTGGCAAACAAACTTTAACGAGCAAATCAATAATTACATTGAAATAAACATGAGTCTATAATCACTCAGGATTAAGATTATTCATATATGATCATCTTGTGATTTAATTTAATATTTCTTTTCTATAACGTAATTTGAAGTAATAATTAAATTAAATCGGTCCAAGTCCTATATGATCATATTATATATAAATGCACCCAACTGGATGTCTCCACATCAACAGTTTGGATAAAATGGTCACATTCATGATGTCATTGGGCTGCATTAGTGACATTGTAATTAAAGACCCCATACTTTAATTAAATTCGTCACGGACTTCATTTTTAGTTTATTTTCCATAATCTTAATCCTCTTGTATATAACACTTATATACTAAGATTATGGTAACATTAAATAAACTAGGGATTTTTTGTGATGTAAAATAAATGCATACAAGAAGCATATTAGTTCGAAAATAAATGTCGCTTTTATAAATAAGATAAAAACAATTCACAATTGCTTTAAGGGCACAATCCCCAACAATCTCCTACTTGCCCTAAAGCATATGGGACATGTCTCTTAGTCCAAAATTATGAATATGCCTCTCAAACACTTTTTGATGAAGGCACGATAACCAACAATGAACTAAACTCGGAGCTGCAACTTAGAGGTTCAATTACACGATTTCGAGCCAAGAAATTGCAAGGTTATTTCCAAGCAATTATTCGCAAGAAGTTTGAAGAATTAGAAGACGTTAAATGCAGCCCCAAAATTGTTACTTTGTTAACAATTAAAGATTGAAGATCAAGGTTTGAAGAAGAGAACATGAAGAACAAGCATGCACATGCATGTCGCATGCATGAAGATGGCGACGCGAATCACGTGTGTGCATGGAGCTGATTTTGACCATTTAATTAATTTAATTAGGGGTTGAATTTTATTTAGACTATAGTATTTATTTAATTAATTTAGACTATAGTTTAGATCAGATTTTATTTAATTTTTATGTTAGTTTTCGTTCATTATTGAGTATGTTTGACTAAAACTGTATTTAAGGCAATTTCCTACCTTGAATAGAATTCTAGTTTAGGGAATTTCCTAGTATAGTTAGAGATCATTTTTGGATCATATTTTTAAGACTTTTAGCATCAATTTTTGCCTCCCCTTAGTCCTATAAATAGGGGAACCGTGTTACATTGATATTTTAGACATTATTGAAGATTTTTACCTTTGCATCCAATTGTGTCTCAACCCCAAAGCTCTTTTGTTAATTTTTAGTCGAAAATTAATACTCTTAGAAGCTAGCAACTTTTAAGTTTTATATCAAGGGAACGTTCTAATTCACATGAGGAATTAGGGTGAACTCACTATCGAGGAGTAACTTGAAGATTCATTTTCATCGTACAAGATACGTCGGGGATTAATCGGGCTACAAATCACAACACTATCATCAACGCCATCATCATCGGCGTCCTCCATCCTTCCATCAACGTTCGTGTTCATTCCAAGCTATTAAGACCTGATCGTGTGTCGATCATAAGGGTTCAGTAGGAAATAACTGCACCGTGGAAAGACCACTACCCTAAAAGCGTATCGGCCAACTATAGTGCAAGCCGGGTGTTTCCATGCGCTTTCCAAGGTTAATGCAGTACCGTCAGAGACGTGCACTTGTAATAGACGGTTTGGAGACGTCAAACAGTGCTCGGGGGAGAAATGAAGAAAATAAGAAGAAGACAAGTTGTTCTATCTCTCTACTACTCTCTTTTACCTCTATTTATATAAGCTCATTATCTTTTTCATATAAGAGAGCTAGTAGTAATGGTGATAATAAATGGAATAATTGAGGCTATCAATGGTTAGTAACTTACACAATAAATGGCTAGCAACGGATAGAAACTGATACAAAGAAATTGAGTGAAATGAACTAGATCAAATGTATGTCATTTCCAACAATCCCCCACAAATGACATACAAAGAAAAAGAAAAGAAAACACCCTGAGCAATTGGGGATAAATATGTAAGTGTTAATAATCTTTCGATTTTGAATTAACACACAATGAAATGAGGTAACAAGTAAATTCAAAAAAGTGAAATGATTCTTGAACTTTATTGAACTTAAATGAGAACCCCCACAGCACATATTAATCTCAAAAATTAAAAAACCATCTCCGCGATGCAAAAAACAACACAAGACCATTATAGCATATAACATTCCTTGGTTATCAGTAGCTAGCTGCAAGCTCTTATCACAGAATAACACCAAGTCCGTCTCAATAGGACTAATAAGAGCTATAAGCTCACTCATCTTTATATCAACAAGTTCATCTCGACAGAACTTTTAAGAGCTACAGCTCAGACAACAAAGTCCGTCTCAATAGGACCAACACCATATGATTATTCAATCTCATTAATCATCAAGTCCGTCTCAATAGGACTACCCAACAGAAGGGCTATGATTATGATACCACAAGAAAATGTACTAACAGATAAATATAAGATATGAAAACATATAAATGAGAAACAATACAGGTTTGTCTGACCTTAAAGTAGGTATCCACTATTTTGTACCTCGATGGCATGATTTGATGCCCATTTCAATAGATGACTCAAGTACATGCCTTCTAGTTTGACCTTTTGTAAAAGGATCTGCTAGATTTTTTCCAGACCTCACATAATCCACAAACATTACTCCAGTTTTGAGTAGATGTTTCACAATACCATGTCTTATTCGTATGTGTCTTCTCTTGCGATTATACACACTTTGTTTAGCAATATTGATTGCAGCTTGAGAATCACAATGAACATAAACAGGAGCTGATGAATTTCCCCAAAGTGGTACTTCGGTTAGGAGATTCCTCAACCACTCAGCTTCTCGACCTGCCAACTCTAGAGCTATATATTCAGATTCCATAGTGGAGGTTGCAATACAAGTTTGTTTAGCAGATTTCCAGGAAATAGCACCACCACCCAAAATAAATACATAACCACTAGTAGAACTCACTACATCATTATCAGTCACCCAATTGGCATCACAAAAACCTTCTAAAACAACAGGAAATTTATTAAAATGCAAACCCTAATCAGATGTGCCATTCAAATACTTCATCAAATGATAAAGTGCTACGCAATGTTCATTACTAGGATTATGTGTATATCGACTTAGTCTACTAACAGGGTAAGCTATGTCTGGTCGAGTATAGTTCATCAGATACATCACACTACCTATGATTTTAGCATATTCCACTTGAGATACACTTGTTCTTTTTAAGGTGTATGCTAGAATCATATAGAGTTCTTACAGGTACTAAGTCATAGCAATTAAAACGTTTTAGGATTTTTTCAACATAGTGAGATTGACTCAAAAGAAAGCCATGATCAGTTTTTTGTAACTTAACACCAAAGATAACATCAGCTTCTCCTAGGTCTTTCATATCAAACATTGTTGATAACAAACTCTTAGTTTCCAGTACTACTTTAATATGAGTGCCAAAGATCAACATATCATCTACATATAAACATATTAACACAATTCCAGAATCACATTTTTTCGAATAGAGACATGAATCAGACGAATTAACAGTAAATCCATTTAAAATTATAGAATTATGAAACTTCTCATACCACTGAATAGGAGCTTGTTTAAGAACATACAATGATTTCCTAAGTTTGCAAACCTTATGCTCCTGACCAGAAACTATACACCCTTTTGGTTGTCGAATATATATTTTCTCATCTAAATCACCATTTAAAAATGTTGTTTTTACATCCATTTGATGTATACATAAATTATGAATTGCAGCCAAAGCTATTAAAGCTCTAATAGTAGAAATTTTAGCTACAGGAGAGTATGTATCAAAATAATCCACATCTTTCTTTTGTGAAAAACCCACTACAACCAATCTAGCTTTAAATTGATCGATTGAACCATCTGGTTTCATTTTCTTTTGAAATATCCACTTAGTTCTAATTGGTCTACATTTCATAGGTAAATCTACCAATTCCCATGTATGATTACTAATTATGGAGTCTAATTCACTTTTCATAGCTTCCTTCCAAAAATCAGCATCTATTGACATTATAGCCTCTCTATATGTCTTAGGATCTTCATTGATAAAGAATGCAGAAACAATATGATCATCAATTTTGTCAGAATTTTCAATAAGAAAAGCTGTAATAAAATCAGGTCCAAAATTTGTTTCTGTTCGTTGTCGTTTACTTCGTCTAAGTTCATTTACATGATCACTCTTAAATGACACAGATTGAGAAACATCAACATTAACATCATTCACAGAATTTGTCACATTAGGAATGGAAGTTTTCAAAGAAAAAACATGTTCAAAAAATTCAGCCTCACGGGATTCTGACATAACATTATCAGTCAAAGACATAAATCTATATGCAGCAGAATTTTGTGCATAACCAATAAAAATAGCATCATATGTTTTAGATCCATTATTAGTTCTTTTAGATTCAGGTAAACATAGTTTAGCAAGGCACCCCCAAACTTTCAAGTATTTTAAGTTTAGTGCATATCCTTTCCATAAGTCATAAGGAGTTTTGTCGAGTTTCTTATGAGGCACCCTATTAAGAATATAACAAGCTGAAAGAATTGCCTCCCCCAACATATTATTAGGTAAGCCTGAGCTTAGTAACATTGCATTCATCATATCCTTAAGAGTTCAATTTTTCCTTTCAGCTATGCCATTTTGTTGAGGAGTATAAGGAGCACTATATTCATGTACAATGCCATTTTGTTCACAAAATTCCTTAAGAAATACAGTACTATATTCACCTCCTCTATCAGACCTTAGTCTTTTAATTTTTGTATTTAATTGATTTTCCACTTCCGTTTTATATTTCAAAAACAACTCTACAGCTTTATCTTTAGTTTTTAAGAGATAAATTCTAGTATATCTAGAAAAATCATCTATAAATGAGACATAATATTTCTTTCCTCCTCTACTAGCTGTATTTTTAAAATCTGGTAATTCAGAGTGAATTAATTCCAGCAAACTAGTTTTTCTATTTTGTATAGATTTGAAAGGCATTTTAGCAAACTTAGCTTCTATACATACTTGACACTTCAAAGTATTAGACACATCCACAGCAGGTATAAGATCTAAATTTTTAAGTTTCTTAATGGAAGCAGCATTCACATGACCAAGTCTACCATGCCACACATCAAATGACTCAGTTATATAAGCAACAGATAAATTTTCATTAACAATTTTAGACGCAACGTTCAGTACAAAAAGCCCCCCATTTAGGTACTCTTTCCCCACAAAGTGGTCATTTTTTGTTAAGATTACTCTATCGGCTTCAAACACTATTTTTAGTCCAGTTTTGTTTAACAATGAACCAGAAATAAGATTTCTACGCATGGAGGGAACATATAAAACATTGCTTAAACTTAAGGTTTTCCCTGAGGTGAGTTTGAGAAGGATCTTCCTTTTACTAGTGGCTCTTGCTATACTGGAGTTATCCATATAGACACACTCACCTTCTGCGATATCTGTGAACTCATGAAATAATTCTTTGTTGCTGCAAAAATGTCTTGATGCTCCAGTGTCAAGAATCCAATCAATTTTATTTTCCACCAGATTTGCCTCGATGACAGCTGCAACAATTTCATCTATTTCAGCTATATTTGCTTGGTGTGTTGATTTCGTCCTTGGTTTAAAGTTTGGTTTTTGTTGTTGTCCTTGACGTTTATAGCATTGATATGCTTTGTGGCCAGGATCACCACAAACAAAACAATTTATTTGTTTCTTCATGATCTTCTTATCCCCTTTGTTGAAGTAATTCGGTTTCTTTTTATGTGGGTCAAAATGTCTTTTTCCTTTACCTGCTTCAACAAGGTTAGCAATAGAAGAAGGAAAAATAGATGACTTATCTTTGAGGCGATTAGCCTCTTCTGTGCGCATATGGCTTATGAGTTCTTGGAGCGTGAGATATCTTTTCTTGTGTTTCAATTGATTTCGGTAATCACTCCAGGATGGTGGAAATTTCTCCAACAACACATTAGCTTGAAAAATTTCACACATCTTCATTCCTTCGTTAAGTACATCTGAGGTAAGATTTTCATAATCATGGAGTTGTTCTATAATCGGTTTCTCATCTCCCATACGGAACTGCAACCACTTTCCGACAACATACTTCCTTTTTTCAGCATCATCTTCTCCATACTTTTTCTCCAGCATGGTCCAAATCTCTTTTGTAGATTTAACATTAACGAACAAATCGAATAATGTGTTCGTCATGTGATTTAGTAAATGCCCTCTAACAGTTTTGTTATTTTTCTCAAACTTCTTCTGAGACTCGTCAACTGCCATCTTCGTGAGTTGATTGATAGCAGCTGTAGCAGCTTGTGTGGTAGTGCGTTCTATGGGCTGACCATCAGAAGATTGTGAAGGAGCAGATGGTGTATCTACGTCTGCAGTTTCTTGTTCTGGCATTTCATCGAACAATATATGGTCAATCTCAAGCTGCTAAAAAAAGATTAGCAATTTTTGTGACCACTGCTTGTAATTTGTTCCGTCCAATGGTTCCAGCTTTGATAGGTCCGGTAAGGCTCGTGGAAAAACAGAAGCCATATACGCTTTTAGATTGAAAGAACCTTTAACTGGAAATAATGAACACGATGAAAAGAGAGGAAATAACTGCACCGTGGAAAGACCACTACCCTAAAAGCGTATCGGCCGACTATAGTGCAATTTGAGTGTTACCATGCGCTTCCCAAGGTTAACGCAGTACCGTCAGATATGTGCACTCGTAATAGACGGTTTGGAGACGTCAAAAAGTGCTCAGGTGTAGCGCCCCGGTCCCGAAAGACCGTGGAAATGGACGCCACGGGGGGTTGGAATTAAGAAGCG
Organism: Perilla frutescens; assembly: GCA_026008535.1. Lineage (NCBI taxonomy): Eukaryota > Viridiplantae > Streptophyta > Magnoliopsida > Lamiales > Lamiaceae > Perilla > Perilla frutescens. The sequence continues at coordinate 48,957,931 of BRKX01000012.1, forward strand.
GGAAAGAAAAGGGGTAACCTGAATAATAAAATCTCAACAGAAGACTCAGAATAGTCAAACAAGCTGTATAATAATATATACATATTCATAACACCAAGATCAGAGTTCTTAGTGTTTAACAAAAGGATATTACAAGCGCGGAGACTTCATTATCAACAGAATAATTAACAAAAAGAGACAATGGGAAAATACATAAACAACAAAAGCCCATCTCTCAGCATCGTCACCTCCATGCGCCAGCCTACTGACCTGAAAAATATTTGAAAATATTTGGGCTGAGTACTAGTGCACTCAGTGGGCAAGTTTTTACAATTCGAGTTATGCAAATCATTTTATTAAAGTAATCTATATGTGTCCATGCAGGTAGTGAAGCTTAGGAGGTTTTAAAATTTAAAGCAACCTAAGTTCACCAAAATATTTTATCGTGAAGCGCTTAAGAGGGTAATCAGTCACTGCCCGCAACCCGTACTACATCACCACGCATAAAGTTGAGTATGGCCAAGTATACCCAATGAGTATAACCCATAAGTGTTTCATTTTTGTCTCACCGACAAGGAGTAGGGCAGGACAAATAAAGCATGCATACTGTAGCTACTCACATTGACACAGCGCTGGTATATGAGACTCCGACAACATACAGTAGCACGTAAATATTTAACACAGATAGTCACATATGCAATTTTAACAAAGCAGAGCTTAATAACTCGAAAGATACAAGTTGCAAATATATAGTAGCCCACCTGGATAATAGATAAAGTTTCAAATTTTGGATTGGTTCTGCTCGGTTTCTGCTACTTTTTCTGGGCCTACAACAACCAACCTTGATTTAGTTTAACTAAAGGGTCTCTATTAAAACTTAATTTTTAATCTTCCTTTTAATATATATTTGATCAACTCTTATTATTTGATTAGACATTCAAAATAATAAATATTTCATAAATAAAAACTTTAATTCACTAATTACTATTGGTACCTAATTAAATCCATTGCCTTAACCTATAGAAAATATAACATATGCACATTACTATAATTAATCTGATAATTCTAAAATATTAAACTACTTTGAGCATTAATTAATTTACTGATAATACAAATTATATTCTAAAACTAAACTACAACTCTATAACTTTCTAGTTAGATTTAATCGAACCCTTTCTCTGCATCAAATATAAATCTTAGGTCTGAATCTCATTTTGCTAATATTATTATTTTTTATTATTATTTTTTTTTAATCATACAATATAATTTTAGTTATTAATATAATAATAATTCGACAACTAACAATTTAACATGCTTGAACTAAACTAACGTAGTATTTATGAGATTAGTGAAGTCCGTTGATTAACATGCTTCAACATTAATTAACTATACAAAATTTGATGCGTAGTTCTTAATCAGTGAAAGGATATAAATTTAGCATGTACTAAATTAATTTAATTTGTGATATGCAAAGTCAATAATGTTTGGAAATTAAATTACGAAATTGGTATACGAGTACTTGAAATTCTTTAAGTAAAATAAATCATCGAAACAAAAATTTACCTTCAAGTCTGGTGAAATTTATTTATTTCTAATGTACATATATTGGATTTCTATCTCTCTGCAAACTATGCTGAAAAATAGACTAAAAGAATTGCAACCTTGTTATTTTTATGCTTAGTATTTTGATTAGTGCATGACTCATCATCCACCACCTCAAGCCACATCATCTATAATTCCCCTAAAGACACGTATGACTACTAGAGACACCACAAGTGGAAGCAACTAAATATACTAGATCTAATTAGTTGTCTATATATATATATATACATATTAAAATATTATTATTTCCTACTTTAGCAAGTGGATATATGCCTATGTATATACGTATTAATGTATATATATATATATATTTTTTTTTAAATATTAATAAATAAAAAAAAATATTTGATATGCATACACACACATATATATTCTTTTTTTTTGCGTATGTATTTGTCACCATAATCTATTACACTTAGTAAATAAATTTAAATAATCAAATTAAGTGCATATCTAGGGTTCTAATTTAAATACGAGAATGTTCTAAGGGTATTTCTAACACACTCAATGGGCACACATTACCTAAAAATGTGACCTATAAGGGTCCATTTTCTTTCCTAGATTATCCCTATGGTTAGCATATGCTATATATATATATATATTTAATACCAAGAAGATTGGATATAACACTTATTCTAACTATTAGATATATATATATATATATATTCCTAATTAAATTTAGATAATAAAATTTTCGGGGTATTACACTCCTCCCCCTTAAAAGAATTTCGTCCCGAAATTCACGTACCTTCGAATAACTCAGGATATTGCTGTCTCATTTTGCTTTCTAGTTCCCACGTTGCTTCAGTTCGATCATGATGATTCCATTGCACAAGCACTAATGGAATTTGCTTGCTTCTTAGGACTTGAACTTTTCTATCAAGAATTTCGTGAGGTTTTTCCTCGTACGACATATCGGAACGTAGAACTAACTCACTTTCTTTGACAACGTGTTCTGGGTCAAACACGTATTTCCTAAGCATTGAAACGTGATACACATCGTGGACTTGTGACAAGTCTGGTGGAAGAGCTAATCGGTAAGCTACCTCACCAATTCTTTCTAATATCTCGAATAGTCCAATAAATCTTGGTCTCAGTTTGCCTTGTTTTCCAAATCTCACAACACCACGTGTTGGAGATACCTTTAAGAAAACCTTTTCACCAACTTGAAACTCTAGGTTTGTCCTGCGCTTGTCTGCATAAGCCTTTTGTCTGTCTTGTGCTTCTTTCATTCTTGCTCGAATTTGGTCGATCATTTTGACAGTGGTTTGCACGATCTCTGGACCCAAAATTTTTCTTTCTCCAACTTCATCCCAGTATAAGGGCGATCTGCATTTGCGACCATACAAGGCTTCATATGGTGCCATTTTTATAGTTGATTGGTAGCTATTGTTATAAGCGAACTCTACCAAGGGTAAAACATCTTCCCAGCTTGTGTTTCCGTCCAACATAATTCCTCGTAGCATGTCCTCCAGAATTTGTATCGTCCTCTCTGATTGACCATCTGTTTGAGGATGAAAAGCAGTGCTGAAGTTCAACTTTGTTCCCATTGCTTCTTGAAGACTCTTCCAAAACCTTGATGTGAAGCGAGTATCACGATCTGACGTGATAGAAATTGGAATTCCATGTAGTCGAACAATCTCTTTCACATAAATTTGCGCCAACTTGCTTAATTCTGTTGTTGTTTTGATTGGCACGAAATGTGCTGATTTGGTCAATCGATCTACAATGACCCATATTGATGAGTTTCCTTTCGCTGATCGCGGTAAGCCTACTACAAAATCCATCGTTATATGCTCCCATTTCCATTCTGGAATTTCCAACGGCTGCAATAACCCCGAAGGTCGTTGATGTACCGCTTTTACTTGCTGGCATGTTAAACATCTCTCCACAAATGTGGCTATCTCCCTTTTTATATTATTCCACCAGAAATATTGTTTCAGGTCCTTGTATAGCTTTGTGCTGCCTGGATGTGCCATGTAGGGAATATTATGAGCCTCTCTCATAATTTCTTGCTTCAATGTGTCATTACTGGGAACGCATAATCTGTCACGGAACATTAAAGCTCTGTTGTTATCTTCACTAAATTCTTTCGGTTCGCCCACTTTAACTCTTTGTCTTATCTTCTCCAATCGTTCATCTTTTTGCTGAGCTTCTATGATTCTCGATCGTAGTTCTGGCTTAGCTACCACTGCGGCTATCACACTTGCTGTAGAGCTTGGTGCAAACACTAATTCTAATTCCATCTTTTCTATTTCTCTCACAAGTTCCTCCTTATTTGTGAGCAGACATCCCACCACTCCTTGTTTCTTTCTGCTCAATGCGTCAGCTACTACATTTGCTTTCTCGGGATGGTAGTGTATCGTGCAGTCATAATCTTTCACTAACTCTAACCATCTTCTCTGCCTCATATTAAGCTCCTTCTGTTCGAAGATACACTTCAAACTCTTATGGTCAGTGTAAATCTCGCATTTCACCCCATAAAGATAATGTCTCCAAATCTTGAGTGCATGTATGACGGCGGCAAGTTCCAAATCGTGGGTTGGGTAGTTCAGTTCATGAGATCTTAATTGTCATGAAGCATATGCTACTACCTTCCCATTTTGCATCAGCACGCATCCTAAACCCAATTTAGACGCGTCAGTGTATATCACGAATCCTCCTACTCCTTCTGGCAAGGTTAAGACTGGCGCAGTTGTTAATCTTGTCTTTAGTTCTTGGAAACTCTGTTCACATGCATCAGTCCATTCAAACTTGACCTTCGTCCTCAAAAGTTGTGTCATTGGCCTTGCTATCTTTGAAAAATCTTTAATGAATTTCCGGTAATATCCTGCTAAACCGAGGAAACTTCTTATCTCATGAATGTTGGTTGGTGATTTCCACTTCTTCACTGCCTCAACCTTTGCAGGATCCACTTTGATCCCCTCTGCTGACACAATATGTCCGAGAAACATTACTTCATTTAGCCAAAATTCACACTTGTTGAATTTGGCATATAACTTTTCTCTCCTTAGTGTTTCTAACACTAGTCTCAAATGTTTCTCGTGTTCTTCTCCATTTCTCGAGTAGATCAATATGTCGTCAATAAAGACCAACACAAACTTATCCAAATATTCATGGAAAACTCGATTCATTAAATCCATAAAGACTACAGGTGCATTTGTTAACCCAAAAGGCAACACTAGAAACTCATAGTGGCCATATCTTGTTCGGAATGCAGTCTTGGGTATGTCATCTTTTCTTACTTTAACTTGATGATACCCAGATCGTAGATCAATCTTGGAAAAGATTTTTGCACCAGTCAACTGATCAAAAAGATCATCTATCCTCGGAAGTGGATACTTGTTCTTCACCGTCAATTTGTTCAACTCCCGATAATCGATGCACATTCTCATAGTACCATCCTTCTTTTTGACGAATAGAATCGGTGCTCCCCAAGGCGATACACTGGGTCTTATAAAATCTAATTCCAATAATCCCTCCAGTTGCACTTTTAACTCTTGTAACTCACTCGGTGCTAACCGATATGGGGCTTTGGATACCGGTGCTGCTCCCGGTTCTAGGTCTATGGTGAACTCTACTTGTCTGTCTGGCGGCAGACCTGGCAAATCGTTTGGAAATACATCTTCATATTCCCGTACCACTGGTACCTGACCCACTGTTAAACCTTCTTCTTTCTTGCTTACAAGGTTTATTAAAAATGCCTGACAGTCTCCTTTTTGTAACAACTTTACAGCCTTTAATGCTGAAATGATGGGAATTATATTTCCCATTTTTGCTCCATAAAACTTCACTTCTTCCTCGCCTAGCTTCTGAAATATTATCTCTCTCTCGTGGCAGCGTATTGTTGCACTCTCCTTTGTTAGCCAATCCATCCCAAGTATAATGGCAAAGTCCCGCATCTCAAGAGCATAGAGATCAGTTGTGAAATTCTTTTCACCTACTACCAAGTCTAAGTTCTTACAAACAAAATCGGCTAAAAGTGTTTGCCCTGAAGGTATGCTTACTGCTAGGGCTTCTCCTGCTAATTCTAGCTCTAGATTAAGACGTTTACATACATCTCTAGATATAAAGGAATGTGAAGCTCCAGTATCAAATAAAGCAAGCACAGATATATCGCACAGGTATAGAGCCTCATAAGGCGTCATTCCAATAGTCGCTTGGAAACTGTTGTTGTAAGCAAATTCGACTAAAGGCAAATATTCCTCCCAGCTTCCTCCTTGATCCATAACCACAACCCTGAGCATATCCTCTAGGGTCTGTATTGTTCTTTCAGATTGTCCATCAGTCTGTGGGTGAAAAGCTGTACTGAAATTCAATTTTGTGTCCATTGCATTTTGTAAGCTTTGCCAAAAGTTAGACGTGAACCGCGTATCGCGATCTGATGTCACTGACACAGGTGCACCATGAAGTCTTACAATTTCTCTTACATAAATTTGTGCTAGTTTATCCAATCCTAAAGTCATCTTGACCGGTAAGAAGTGCGCCGACTTGGTCAAACGATCAACGATAACCCATATGGCATGATTTCCACGTAATGACTTTGGTAGACCAACGACAAAGTCCATTGTGATATGCTCCCACTTCCATTCAGGAATTTCTAGGGGTTTGAGCAATCCAGATGGTCTTTGATGTTCTACCTTGACTTGTTGACAAGTCATGCATCTTTCAACATACGCTGCAATGTCCCTCTTCATATTTCACCACCAGAACGTCATCCTCAAATCTCTATACATTTTAGTACTCCCTGGATGAGCAGTGTAAAGCGTGCAATGAGCTTCATCTAAAATTTTTCTTATCAATTCTTCATTTCGTGGCACACAAATTCTATTCTCGTACATCAATGCATTATCGTCTGCAACCACAAATTCACCAGGGGCTCCTTGTCCTATTCTTCTTTTTATCTTCTCAAGATAGTCATCTTTTTGTTGAGCTTCAACGATTCGGCCTCGCAAGTTAGGCTTCATTACCATCTTTGCTATATATGCACTTATGCTATCTGGTGGAGTTACAATTCCAATGCTAAGTTTGGCAAAGTCTCTGGTGATTTGTTCTTGTTGAGTGATCAGACAACTCAATTCTACTCGATTCTTCCTGCTTAGAGCATCAGCAACAACGTTTGCCTTTCCTGGATGGTATTGGATGGAACAGTCATAATCTTTGACCAGCTCTAACCATCTTCTTTGCCTCATGTTAAGCTCTTTTTGCTCAAATAGATACTTTAAACTTTTATGATCTGAGTAAATCACACTCTTTCCACCATATAAATAGTGTCTCCAAATTTTCAATGCATGCACCACGGCGGCCAATTCCAAATCATGTGTCGAGTAGTTATTCTCATGTGGTTTCAACTGACGTGATGCATAAGCAATCACCTTTCCATTTTGCATCAGAACATAACCTAAACCCTGTTTTGATGCATCCGTAAAAACCATGAACCCTTCAGATTCTTCTGGTATAGCTAGTACTGGTGCAGTAACTAACCCCTTTTTCAATTCTTGGAAGCTTCTCTCACAATCATCAGTCCATTTGAATTTATTCTCCTTTTTCAATAGCTGGGTCATAGGTCTTGCTATCTTGGAAAATCCTTTAATGAATCTTCTATAGTACCCAGCTAGACCCAAGAAACTACGTATCTCATGTACGCTTGTCGGAGTTTTCCATTCACTAACTGCATTCACCTTGGCAGGGTCCACTTTAATGCCCTGATCTGAGACAATGTGTCCTAAAAATACCACTTCCTTTAACCAAAATTCACATTTGCTGAAATTAACATAAAGTCTTTCCCTTCGTAGTGTGTCTAGCATAATTTTCAAATGCTCAATGTATTGTTCTTCATTGTTGGAATATATAAGTATATCATCGATGAAGACGATTACAAATTTATCTAGATATGGGTGGAAAACTTGATTCATTAAACCCATAGAAACTGCAGGTGCGTTGCTAAGACCAAAGGGCATCACTATAAACTCATAGTGACTATAGCGTGTACGAAACGCAGTCTTGGGTATATCTTCCTTCCGAATCCTAAGTTGATGATACCCAGACCTCAAATCAATTTTGGAGAATACACTCGCTCCTTTCAATTGGTCGAATAAGTCATCAATTCTAGGAAGTGGATATTTGTTCTTGATAGTTAACTTATTCAACTCTCTATAGTCTATGCACATCCGGAGTGTTCCATCTTTCTTCTTAACAAACAACACAGGTGATCCCCACGGTGAGACGCTGGGTTGAATATAACCCTTATCTAAGAGTTCCTGTAGTTGAACCTTTAATTCCTCTAACTCCTTTGGTGTCATGCGATACGGCGCTCTTGATACTGGAGCAGCTCCCGGTAGCAAGTCTATTGTAAACTCAACCTGTCTGTCTGGAGGCAGACCTGGAAAGTCCTCTGGAAACACATCTTTATAATCCCGCACCACAGGTACACCATCAATTATCACCTTTTCTGACTTGTTCATTATCAAACTCACTAAGAACGATTCACATTTATCTCTTCTAAGCATCTTCATTGCTTTTATTGCGGAAATAACTCTTACCCTAGTTCCCAACTTTGATCCATGGAAAGTGAATTCCGGTTTTTCCGGTCTTTGGAAGATTAGCTCTTTTTCAAGACACTTAATTGTGGCATAGTTAGCTTCTAGCCAATCCATTCCAAGGATAATATCAAAGTCTCTCAAGTCTAAGACATGTAGATCTGCACTTAGTGATTTATACCCAAAGTTTAAATCTATATTTTTGCATATTTGATCAGCAATTAAGATCCTCCCCGAAGGTATACTTACTTCTAAGGCCTCACTAAGTTTTTCCTTCATTAATTTTAACTTAGAGCATAGTGTGGCAGATATAAATGAATGTGAAGCTCCAGTGTCGAATAATGAAAGTACAGGCACATTTGATATACTAATCATACCTGCCATATTTCCAGGCTCACGTGCAGCATCTTGTCGATTGAGAGCAAAAGCTCGAGCATTTCTTGTCGGAGGTTGACCTGGCCTAGCCACTTCTTTCTCCTTATTCATTGGGCAATTATATGCCATATGTCCTGGTTTCCAGTACCTATAGCACGCATTCCTTCCCTTCATACATTCACCATTATGTTTCTTTCCACAAGTTCGACATAATGGTTTTTCTTGTTGTGCTTTGGAATTTGATCCTCCTCCCATCCTAGCCTTTTTGTCGAAACTGCGAACCTTATTCTTATTATCATTCCATTTTCTTTTCCCATTCGGCTCATCAACCTTGTTCTCATTCTTGCGAAGTGAGGATTCCACATCTTGAGCTCGTTCGAGAGTTTCAGCATATGTGGCCATGCCGCGTCCCGCTATGATACTGCTAATTTCAGCTCGTAAGCCTCTTTTGAATCTATGAGCTTTTTTCTCATCAGTGTCTATCAGGTGTGGAGCATACCTAGATAGCTGATTGAACTTCCGTTCATAATCATTCACTGTCATATTTCCCTGAGTTAACTGTAAGAACTCGGTTTCTTTCTGATCCTGATAACACATTGGAATAAACTTCCGCATAACCGCTTGCTTGAAATCCTCCCAAGTCATATTTGCAAATTGTTCAGGCGTCATCGACCTCCTATGCATTTCCCACCAATGATCAGCATCACCAATGAGCTGGAAGATTGTACATGCAATGCGCTGAGAGTCAGTACACACCATATATGCGAATGTACGTTCCATTATTCGTAACCATTCTTCAGCCTCAGTCGGTTCACCCTGACCATTAAAGGTCAGCGGTTGGTATGTTCGAAACTGAGCGATAACACGTGCCGTGTCTTCTTGTGGAGGATTTTGAGCCTGATTATTTTGACGTCTTGGCGGCATCCTATACACGTATTTCATACGTCAGATTCTTTGATCATCAAAACTCTTACAAGATTCTAAGGCAATGATAGAGCATACTTAGATTCGTAGATCATAAATTCCAGTGAGCTAAAGAAGCTCTAAAGTCAAACTAGGTACTTATGTTCAGTGCATCTATGTTCAAATCCCAGCTAAGTTCTGATCTAAAACTAGCTCAGATGATGTTTATGCATCAAATGGATTTGACATGAAAACACTGATAACCTTGCTTTGTAAAACATAACTTTCACAATGCTTTATAAATCATACTTTTCACCACGCTTTAAATCACATACACACTGAGATCACTTGTATTTGTATATCATGCATACAATTACATACATATACTTTTCATAAGAGCACTAAAGGAATTCAAAACATGAACTTTATTACCTTTCCGGAGTAAGCTTGGCGTAGACGATAGCTGTTGGGTTATGGGTAACCATTTCAATATCACAGTACTCAAAACATTTCAATTTCAAAAACATCACAGGCCTACAATCACGTAGACCTGCTCTGATACCACCTGTAACGCCCCAGTCCCACTAGGACCAAAACGTCACCAAAAGACATACGTACATGCTTACGTGATAAATAAGTTTAAGAATTTAAAGCAAATTCATAAATAACTTGAAAATGGGCAGAACCCCAACTTAAAAATGATCAAACCACACACTTACGTGTTTTCAAAGTCAACTTTCAACAAGTTTTTCGAAATCACTAATTCACACGCATAACCAAATTATGACCTGTCAATAAACAATATACATAGCCAATCAGACCACATATTCGAAAACTTCACAGTCAACCCTTATATACATTCAAATTATTTATATATACAATCAAAAATTGACCACCGAGGTCAGGAACTTTCAAACTTAAAAGTTTTGCAGAGTCTCAACGGAAGCATTTAATATTTAACATATAAACATTAGCTTAAAGATGATTTTAAGCAAAAACCACATAAGGGTCAACCATCAAACCCACTTCAACAGCTCATCCTCAACCAGCTTGACCTCCAGGACCTGAAAATATTTGAAAATATTTGGGTTGAGTGCCAGAAAACACTCAGTGGGCATTATTATTCGTCCAAGTCATACTTTCATGCTTAAAAATCATTAATAACATACTTTCTAACATAGTTTACTCTTCTTCATTGGATGAGAGACCCAATGTGATCACATGATACTTTACGGTTACTTATCTAGACATTTAGTCACAAAGTAAACCGTCTATGCTTGTAAGTCGGAATTCCTCTATGCATGAAGTCTCATAACATCCAATCATTACGTAAACAATGCTATTAAAACATTTATCATGCTTTTCATGGACGAATTTAAAAATATAGTTGTGAGTTATAGAAAAACCCACCTGGATGATCTCAAAGTGCAATGGAATTGTTATGTGATGCTACTATGCTTCTCGATCGTTTCGACCTATAACATTGAAATTTCTAACTTAGAATCCTCAAATAGGTCCGTAGGGAATAACTTAGGTCAAAAATAATTTAAGTAATCATTTCCTATAACTTGGGATCATTTGGAAGTAAAATAGAGTCAAATGAGCGAATAATGCGCATTTGACGGATTGCATCAAATTAATGATCTTATTTGAGAATTTATTGAACTTTACGAACATAATTGAATAGATAAAGATGAATTGAATCGAATTCAATGGCTAAGAAGTTTGGTTTAATACTTAGGAGTGAATTATAATATTTAGAATTTCTTTTGGCTAATACAATATTTGAAAATTATAGGATTTAATTATAATTTCTAAAAATCCTAATTCAATCTCCAAGTACTAAACTAACACTAGGAAAATATGAATTTGGAAATTGGCTCAATTAATATATTATATGGGCTAAGTTAAATGGATCAAATAATATTAAATTAAAATTGAAAAACCATAGAAATAGGGCTTATAGTATTATTTTTACAACGACATAAAAATTATAAAATTAAAATAATTAATTTGAATGAAATTTAAAACGAAAGAAAAGATTTGGTATAACAACTCACCCTTTTCTTTTCCACTCGTTTCTGCTCGCCCTCCTCTTTTTTTTAACTATAGTTTTAGTTTTGTTTTTTTTTTTTCTAACATTTCTCTAATCCCATATATATATTTATATGTATTATATTATATATATTCCTATATGTCCAGCTATACACGTGTACCATGAGGTACACCTTGCCTTCCTTAGAGTTCCAAGTGGCTACACTTTTGAGATATCTCTTAATGCAAATTGGATTAGCTAAAATTTCAAACTTATCCAAATGAAATTAAATTAATTAATATAAATTTATTCTCTCATAGGTAGGTCCATTAATAGATATATCACATATATATTTTGATTATAAAATGGTTGGAAATAGGTGAGCCGAAAGTGAGTAACTAATTGGGCTTGGATTTCTAAGATTGGGTTTGATGGAATAAATTGAGTTCAAAATATCACATTGAATAAATTTCATTGGAAAGTTAAATGAAGTCCGAAATGATTAATCTTGGTACCAAAACGATCCAATTAATATCTATTTCTATAATATGGATTCTAATATTAATTTTTTTTTTAAAAAAAAACTCAACTAAGGTCGAGAATTTTCTTCGTCTTATAGTACCTCTAAGACCATAATTTCACTAACCCAAAATAATTTGGATTATAATTTCATTAAATTTCTAGCTATAAAATAAATTTAAATACTTTATTTTTTTTTCAGGGTGTTACAACATATATCACATATACATAAAATAATTTGCAAGAAATTATAAATGATGAATTGGATCGATGCCTTAAATCACACCCCTAAATAACATAAAAGTGTAAATTACATCATAAAAGTGTAAATTACATAGCGAGGTAATCGGGGAGGGATAGGCAAAAACCTATCTATATAAAAATTACAACTTCTATACCCTTTAAACTTAGGGTGTACACAATTTAAGGCAATCAATCCAAAAACATCCATGAGTCCATTCATCCATTCATCACAAAAATAAGATCAAATCCTATAGCCCACTCCTAAATAAATTTAATTCCATGAAATTATATTCTTATATGAAAACAACCATATGCTCTGATACCATGTGTTGGAAATTAAACCGATTCGAAATAATTTCTGATCAAATAAAATCCGTCTTTTCGATCAAATCGAACGGGAGCGGAAGTGGTATAAATCAGAAAATAGATCGTGATATAAGAATATAATATCCATGCAAATTAAATTTATTTAATACTAAAGAAGAGATAAAGAAAATACTTTTTTTTTCTTAAATCTCCTTCGTCTTCTTTGTTCAATCTTTGAATCTCGAATCTCGTAAACACCACGATCTTCCGATTCGATCCTTCCTTTGAACGGCAGTAAGTGGGCACCGAAATAAATCTATTAAGTGCCTAACTCAATTTTTCTACGATTATTTCAACACATGAAATCATAAAATTGAACTGTAGTATTGGGAGGATATTAAACTGAATTTTTATATAAAACGAAAAAGAAGAGATTAAAATAGAAATTAGCTTTTGAATGCTAATCATTCACGTCAAACGTGAATTCCAAAACCAAAATCAATTCATTGTTGGTTCTTTTTCTTTTTCCACATTCACGTCAAACGTGAATAATATAGGCTAGATGATTTTTTGTACTAATTTAACTCTTCTCTCTTATATTATAATTAGATTTAGGTCAAATCCCATGCATATCAGTTTCCTATCTTAAACATATTCAGAATCATATAAGATAAGGAAACAAATTAATAATTGTCTCAACTAATTATTAATACTTACTAATATGTAAATAATATAAACATCTTATATTTATTTAATTCCTAACACAGTCAAATTGTGGAATATCATATAATCCCAGAATCAACTATTATTTACACATAAGTCCAAACTTTATGAAAACTTATTTTTCATAACACTTTAGGAACTTAAATATTAATATTAACCCATCAATAATATAGGAAGGCGAATCGGGGACCATGGACCTATAATCAAGCTCCAATAAATCGAATAAATAATTAAAATCTTTAATTAATTTATTTGATTTATTAATTCCGATATTATTCCGCACTCTCTTTAATTATAGAACATATTTACTCTACGAATTTGAGTAGTCCATTGATTTAATCATTTCATATGAATTAATCCTCTATAGATAATTCATAATTGAAAACAGGTAATATCCGTTAACCTCTTCAATTATTTCTTTTCCTCATTTACCATTAATTCACCAGTGAGCGATTAATTTATAAACGATTTATAAATTAGAGATCTCAAATCATTCAGTTCCAGAATTAACAAATGAGAGAATTATCTTTCTGCTTCTCAAAAGAAGGAATGGATTCCATGTCTATAAATTACATTCCCAGCTATTTAATTTAAACGTGAATCTAAAATGCAAGTTTAGAGAATGTTGGCAAACAAACTTTAACGAGCAAAACAAGAATTACATTGAAATAAACAGGAGTCTATAATCACTCAGGATTAAGATTATTCATATATGATCATCTTGTGATTTAATTTAATATTCCTTATCTATAACGGAATTTGAAGGAATAATTAAATTAAATCGGTCCAAGTCCTGTATGATCATATCATATATAAATGCACCCAACTGGATGTCTCCACATCAACGGTTTGGATAAAACGGTCACATTCATGATGTCATTGGGTTGCATTAGTGACATTTTAATTAAAGACCTCATATTTTAATTAAATTCATCACGGACTTTATTTTTAGTTTATTTTCCATAATCTTAATCCTCTTGTATATAACACTTATATACTAAGATTATGGTAACATTAAATAAACTAGGGATTTTCGTGATGTAAAAAAAATGCATACAAGAAGCATATTAGTTCGAAAATAAATGTCGCTTTTATAAATAAGATAAAAACAATTCACAACTGCTTTAAGGGCACAATCCCCAACATATATATACACACACAGACAAATATATATATATATATAGGGAAATGATCAAATGAGAACCCTTCCCCCAGGTGGAAACTAGGAACCAATCCTAACCCTTGTTTGACTCAATCTGGACGGTCCAGATTAAATCAGATTTAAGTGGATGGGCGGTGGCATTCCTGTAATTTTCGGCAACTTTGTGGGCGGAGGGGTAATATTGTAATTTAATAATTCTTTCCTTTTGTTCTGAGGCTAAAATGATAATCGCATGAGGCTAAAATGATCGAAGTAGGAGGCTAAAATTGATGTGACATTTTTCACTAGGGTTCACCGTTCCCAATTATGGTTTATTACGTTCCGATTAGGACTCTGATCCCAACTAGTAATTATGAGATTCTCATTAGGGTTCACTATCCCCAAATAGGGTGTATTACATTTCATTCCAATGAAATCATCGCTCCATTTTTGTTTATCAACACATGCTAAAATGAGAAATGCATGGGGCTAAAATGAGCGAAGCCTGAGGCTAAAATTGAATCTGGGCAATTTCTGAGTTCAGTTCCGATTTTGCCCTTAATGAGACGCGCGAGTTGAAGACTTTCGTTTTAATTACACAATTGCCACCGAAAAATTTGGTTTGATCTGGACCGTCTAGATTGTGGAATGGATGGATGAGATTGGTTCCTAGTTCTCACCAGATCCCATCCCTATATACATGTGAGGATCAATGTTTGGTAGAAGCTATAACAAATTCTGAAGATTTAGCTCATTAATTCATTTGACGTGATAATTACCGTGTGAACGATGATGCCTTTAAATGAAAAAAACTTGAATAACTAGGCTATGAAACACATCAATCAATTACCCGCTCAATCGTTCTCATTAATATTTCATGTAATTTTGTCATTCTATTACTAAATTTACGTCTTCATGTTTTATATTTACGACAGATGTATGTACACTCACCAATTCCCTTGATCTTAAATTTTACGTAGATTTTTTCATGATAATCAAAAAGATCGAAGAAAAAAAATCGCATAGAGGCATAAATTCGATCGATTTTATCATGCCAATGGAAACGATTTTGTCAACTAAAGATTTAATCAATCTAAATAGTAAGATACAGAGACTGATCATTCAACCCCCCCCCCCCCCCCCCCCCTTCTCAGTTTTTTAATGGAAGTGGGCGTTAGCCTACAAAATTACTGGTGGACACAACATCAGTGGGAAACTAAAGCCTAAGCATTAATGGATATCATAAGTCTAAAAAGTAGATGTCAATCCTTCAATATATAGTATATTTATTAAACAAATATAAGATGGTGCCATAGTTATACCAACCAACTTTAGATCAGATTAAAATGTCCTTAAAAGCAGAGATCCTCTATTTTATTTTGATATTTCATCTTATACTTCATCTTATATATTTCATCTTATTTTTATGTAATGTGCAGTTGAAAAATTAAATAATGCTCTATTTAAAAAAAATCAAATGCATATAATATAAATTTAATTGTTGAAATATGAGATGGAATACCAAATTGGAGTAAAGGATTTCATAGGCCTTAAAAGTAGGAGTACTCTGCAAGGTTGGTTCAGTGCAAAACCGAGCCAAACTAACAAAATCAAATAAAAAATTTATTAAAAAAATTCAAACCGAACTACCAAAATAATATATATAACCGAACCAAACCATAATTCCTTGGTTACTTTGGTTTGGTTTTTAGTTTAACCGAATTTTGAATGATTATTTTTGCTTTTCCAAAACAATTATATCTAAAGAAAATAATATGCACTCAATAGATAACAAATGATATAATAAATAAGTAAATATTTTAAAAATTCTAAAACTTGAAAATTGAAACTAAATGTTAGAATTACTAATATTATTTAGGTATATAATACCTTTTAAATTTATTAATTTGGGTATAATTAATATTAGAATTATAAATCATAAATTATAAATATAGTATATATATTTTGGTTAGTTTAGTTTTAACCAAAATATTTTTTACTTAAACCGAAACCGAACCAAATTATATTTTGGTTTGAATTTTTAAATTCAAACCAAAATTAAAGGAAAAAAAAATGACCAAATCACCTGAACCAAATAGCTTGTTTTGTTCGATTTTTTTTTTTATTTTGGTTCGATTTTGCACACCCATACTTAAAAGAAATTATTGTTTTTCTTGCCCTCATTTTTCTTGACACAATCGTCTATTGTATCTTTTGTATTGGATTTCATATTACATACTTGATTTTTTTTAATTTTTTTTCAATTTCAATTTCTTGTGTTTTAATTTAATTTTACACTTGTTTCATTTTTTATAACACAATTAATTTTTAAAATTAAACTAAAGTACAATAAATTAATATTGAAGAAAAAATGAAGAAATTACTAAAAAGAATTGATTATGCATTATAGAATGCAATGTACGTGGAAATGCAATACGGGATTTAATTCGGATTTCTAATGCCTTCTTTCTGACAATCTCTCCCAAATTGTTTATTATGTTATATCTTTACCATAGATTCATGCTATATATTGCTATACACATACTGCACGAACTTCTTAAAAGTTTCCTATATATATTCATATACCTAATATTAGAACATGTTAACCACCGCATCGATTCCACACTCTACACTAAAACCTAAACAGAGTGAACAGTGAACACTCACACACGCACCCGAGAGAGAGAGAGAGAGAGAGAGAGAGAGAGAGAGAGAGAGAGAGAGAGAATGGGCAGAGACTGGAAAAAAATGCAAAACGGGTTAGATGAAGCAGTTTTAAAGAGCCCAGTCGGCAAATTCTTCAAGTTGGAGGGTAGAAAGAGCTCCTTCTCTAGGGAACTACGCGCTGCCACCGCCACCTTCGTCACCATGGCCTACATTATCTTCGTGAACGCCACCATCCTGGCGGATTCAGGCGGCACGTGCTCCATTTCAGATTGCACGGTGTCTGGAAACCAAACTGCTGGTCCAGAGTGCATGCTGAAGGGCAATGCAGGTTACGAAAAGTGCCTGTCTAAGCTAAAGAGTGATCTTGTAATTGGAACTGCCTTATCATCCATGATTGGATCGCTAGCCATGGGCTTGTTGGCTAACCTGCCTCTGGGCCTGGCCCCCGGGATGGGTGCTAACGCGTATCTAGCCTACAACTTGGTGGGTTTCCACGGCTCCGGGCCTATGTCGTACAAGACTGCCATGGCCGTCGTCTTAGTCGAAGGCTGTTCTTTTCTTGCCATTGCTGTACTTGGCCTGCGGGCCAAGTTGGCCCGCCTCATTCCCAGCTCCGTTCGATTGGCTTGTGCTGCAGGCATAGGGCTATTTATCTCGTTTGTGGGCTTACAGTCCCACCAGGGTGTAGGCCTGGTGGGCTCCGACGCGTCGACTTTGGTCAGACTTTCTGCATGCAAGAACATGAACCCAACAAGTGGTGAGTGCATTGGGGGACAGATGCAGAGCCCAACATTCTGGCTTGGTTTTGTGGGGTTTCTAATTATGTGTTATGGGTTGATGAAAAATATCAAAGGTAGCATGATATATGGGATGCTTTTTGTGACCCTAGTTTCATGGATTAGGGGAACTTCTGTCACAATTTTTCCTCACACCCCACTTGGAGACTCAAGCTATGAGTATTTCAAAAAAGTGGTAGATTTTCATAAAATTGAGTCCACTTTTTGGGCCATTAGCTTCACTAACTTCAACAAAAGTCAAGTGTGGGTGGCACTAGCGACATTGTTGTATGTGGATGTGCTGGCCACCACAGGCACATTGTACACAATGGCTGAGGTTGGAGGACTTGTAAATGAAGAAGGGGCCTTCGAGGGGGAATACATGGCCTATATGGTCGATGCAGGCGCGACGGTTGTGGGGTCCGCACTCGGAGTATCTCCAATTGCTACTTATGTGGAATCAACAGCTGGGATAAGAGAAGGAGGTAGAACTGGTTTAACGGCTGTGATAATCGGGATCTACTTCGGGTTATCTATATTTTTCACACCTTTGCTAACAAGTGTGCCACCATGGGCTGTAGGGCCATCTCTAGTGACGGTTGGGGTGTTGATGATGAAGGTTGTGAAAGAAATAGATTGGGACAACATTAAGGAGGGAGTCCCGGCATTTGTGACTATGATTCTTATGCCTTTGACATACTCCATATCAAATGGGATTGTTGGAGGGATTGGGATGTACATTGCACTTGGATTTTTTGATTACGTTGCGAAAAGTATCAAATGGGTCATCAATATGAGGAGAACGGTAGTGAGGGAGGAGAATCAGGTGTCCGCAGCAGCCGTCGCCAATCTTGAAATCATCTGAGGGATTAATGATGATAATCTCTCTCTCTCTCTCTCTCTCTCTCTCTCTCTCTCTCTCTCTCTCTCTCTCTCTCTCTCTCTCTCTCTCGTTTTGCAAGATGCACAAGTCACCATGAGAGATAGTCATTAAGGCAGGAGAAAAATAATTACGGAAAAGGGTAGTCGAACTTTCAAGGGAACTTGTGCACTTTACTTTTAATTTCATCATATTTGTTATCTAAGTTAATTAAGTGAAACTGCTATTCCTTTATATTTTAACTTTGTGATTGTGACTTACTGCTTGGAAGGGCTGCTACTTGGAAAACACAAATGCCATTCTTTTTTCAATCATTCAAAGCAAATTCTATATCCTCATTATTAATTTATTTGTAATAATGACAGTTCTTTATTTGCTAATAATACTTTTATGTTTGTTAACTTTGAGTGATTAGCATGAATATACAAAAGTATTATAGCTTAATCTACAACACATTTCAAGGTATAAAAAAATTAGAGTAATGTCCCGCAGACATTCATTTCACATTTTTTATAAATCTATATACAAGAAATCATGTTTTTACCCATACATATAAATGTGGTTAAAGATATGTTATTGTATGAGTATACCATGTTACCCACATCATGTAATATAATTGTCAGATGTGTTGTTATATTTCTGCAGGTAAACAACTTTAGACACACATAAATATGTAACATCCCCGAATTTCAGAATATATTAAGGAGTTTTCTAAATTTATTTAGAAGACTAAAGAAAATAATTGGAGCTAAAATCTATACCTATATAAAAAGTGTGGATGTTTCTTACAAAATATGATTTATCTATTATGTCCATAATTTACACTTAATTTAAGGGTAAAAAAGTAATATAATATATTACAATTTTTTTGTAAATATAATATATTATATTTATTTCAATAGTTTTGTTATAATTGAACTCTACTATATAAAATTATCCCTAATATAAAATATTATAAATAATAATTTTTTTTGTAATATAATATATTATATTTATTGCAATAGTTTTGTTATAATTGAACTCTACTATATAAAATGATCCCTAATATAAATAATAATTATCCGTAAATATAATATATTATATTTATTTAATTTCTTACAAAATATGATTTGTCTATTATATCCATAATATGCACTTAATTTAAGGTTAAATAGCTGTAACGCCCTAGTCCCACTAGGACCAAGACGTCACCAAAAACATACGTACATGCTTACGTGATAAATAATTTTCAAAAATAATAATAATATTTTATAAATAATTTGTAAATGGGCAGCACCTCAACTTAAAAATGTTCGAACCACACACTCAGGTGCTTTCAAAGTCAACTTTCAACAAGGTTTTTCGAAATCACAAACTCACACATAACCAAATGACCTGTTAACAAGAAATATATATAGCCAAACAGGCCACACATTTAAAAGCACCACCGTCAACCCATATATATATTCAAAATATTTGTATATACAGTCAAAATTGACCACGGGGGTCAACAACTTTCTAACTTAAAGGTTTTGCAGAGTATCAACGAAAGCATTTAATATTTAATATACAAACATAAGTTTAAAGATGGTTTTAAGCAAAAACCACATAAGGGTCAACCATCAAACCCACCCCATCAGCTCATCGTCAACCAGCTCGATCTCCAGGACCTGAGAACATTTGAAAAATATTTGGGTTGAGTGCCAGAAAACACTCAGTGGGCATTAATATTCGTCCAAGTCATACTTTCATGCTTTAAAATCAATAATAACCATTCTTTATAACAAAGTTTACTCTTCTTCATTGGATGAGAGACCCTATGTGATCACATGAATACTTTACGGTTACTTATCTAGACATTTAGTCATAAAGTAAACCGTCTATGCTTGTAAGTCGGAATTCCTCTGTGCATAAAGTCTCATAACATCCAATCATTGCGTAAACAATGCTATTAAAACATTTAACATGCTTTTCATGGACGAACTTAAAAATATAAATGTGAGTTATAGAAAAACCCACCTGGATGATCTCAAAGTGTAGTGCAATTTATACGTGAAATGCTACTATGCTCTTTCGTCGTCTCGACCTACAAAATTTAAATTTCTAATTTAGAATCCTCAAATAGGTCCATAAGCTAATAACTTAGGTTATACATAACTTAAGTAGGTATTTCCTATGTCTTGGGATCGGTTGGAATTGAATTCAATAACTAAAAAGCTCGATTTAACACATAGGAGTGAATTTTAATATTTAGAATTTCTTTTGGGGTAAAATATAACATTTAGAAATTATATAACTTAATTGTATTTTATGACAATCTTAATTTAATTTTCATGAAATTAAACTGATATTAAGGAAAAATAAATAAATGTGAAAACGACGAAGATAAAATTTAAACAAGAAATTTAAGATAACATAAAGGTATTATAAAATTTGAACGACCATTTTATTGGTGATAAAACTCACCACTTCTCCTTCCTCTCTCTTTCGTTTTATAATTCCCCTCTTTTTTTTTTTGCTTCTGATTCTTCTTCTCTTTCCTTTCGTTTTTTTTTATTTCTGAATTCCTTTTTATTAACTTCGTTCCCAATCAACCAACAATATATATATGTGAATTTAGAAAGTTACACGTGTACATGAGTACACTTACATTACCAAATGATTCCAAGTGTAAGCTGACTATTACTTTTCTTAGATGATAGGTTTTAGTTAGATATATACTTTTTAATAAAATGGCTAGTGATAGGCTTTAGTTGGTCCGAGAAAAATAGGTTAATTGGTATTGATTTATTTATTAGCATTATTTTTATTATTATTATCGTTATTATTCCTTTTCTTCTCATTTAAATAATCTCACATTTATACACATTCACACGTGTACCTTAGTACACTAATCTCTACAAAATTATTTTCAAATTGAAACAATTGATTGGTAAGAGTTTGGAATATTTATCCAAATTACTAGTCCTATAAATAAATAATCATATATCAAAATTTGATAAATAGAATGGGCTTGATCTAATGGACCGAATATGAGCTTAAATTGGGCTGAAAATGAATTGATTACTTGGGCTTGAATTTATAATAGTGGTCATGGTAGAATAGAATTTGGCTTAAATTATTACATGAATTAAATTTCATCGGAAACTCAAATGAAGTCCGATTTAAATGATCTTGATGTCAAAACGATCCCAATAACGTCTACTTTTATAATATAAATTCTAATCTTAACTTAGAGGCTCAACTAAGGTCGAGACTTTTCTTAGTCTTATTGTACATCTAAGCCCATAATTAACTAGCCAAAATAGTTGGGTCTAATTTCATGAAATTTCTAACTATAAAATAATACTATATTTTTCCAGGGTGTTACATCCTCCCCTCCTTAAAAAAAAATTTCGTCCCCGAAATTGAATATACCTGCTATGATGAGGTTTGGATACTTTGCCAAGATCCGATCTTCAAGTTCCCATGTAGCTTCCTCTTGTCCATGTCTGCTCCATTGAACTTTCACAATCATTAGCTCTTTATTCCGCAATTTTTGGACTTTTCGGTCGAGAATAGCTATAGGAAACTCGTCGTATGTCAGATCTAGATTTACTTCTATTTCTTCCTGATTCACGATGTGGCTTGGATCGAAAATATATTTTCGAAGCATTGAAACATGGAACACGTCATAAATTCCTCCTAACTTTGGCGGTAACGCCAACTTGTAGGCAACTTCTCTGATTCGTTCTAGAATTTCATACGGTCCAATATATCTAGGCCGTAACTTCCCTTTCTTTCCGAATCGCACAATGCCTCTTGTAGGAGATATTTTCAAGAATACTTTATCTCCCACCTGAAATTGTAAATCTTTCCTTCTTTTATCTGCATACATTTTCTGTCGATCTTGGGCCTCTTTCATTCTTTGTCTTACTTTTTCAATAACCTCAACAGTTTTCTGTATAATTTCTGGGCCCAAGATTTTTCTTTCACCAACTTCATCCCAGTAAAGTGGTGATCTGCATTTTCGACCATATAGAGCCTCATAAGGCGCCATTCCAATGGTCGCTTGGAAACTGTTATTGTAAGCAAATTCAACTAAAGGCAAATATTCCTCCCAACTTCTTCCTTGATCCATGACCACAACCCTGAGCATATCTTCTAGGGTTTGAATTGTTCTTTCAGACTGTCCATCAGTTTGCGGGTGAAAAGCTGTGCTAAAATTTAATTTTGTGCCCATTGCATTTTGTAAGCTTTGCCAAAATTTAGACGTGAACCGCGTATCGCGATCTGATGTCACTGACACAGGTGTACCATGAAGTCTTACAATTTCTCTTACATAAATTAGTGCCAGTTTATCCAATCCTAAAGTCATCTTGACCGGTAAGAAGTGTGCTGACTTGGTCAAACGATCAAAGATAACCCATATGACATGATTTCCACGTAATGACTTTGGTAGACCAACCACGAAATCCATAGTAATATGCTCCCACTTCCACTCAGGAATTTCTAATGGTTTGAGTAGTCCAGATGGCCTTTGATGTTCTGCCTTGACTTGTTGACAAGTCATGCATCTTTCAACATACGTTGCGATGTCCCTCTTCATATTTTTCCACCAGAACGTCATCCTCAAATCTCTATACATTTTAGTACTCCCTGGATGAGCAGTGTAAAGCGTGCAATGAGCTTCATCTAAAATTTCTCTTATCAATTCTTCATTTCGTGGCACACAAATTCTATTCCCATACATCAATGCATTATCGTCTGCAACCACGAATTCACCAGGGCCTCCTTGACCTATTCTTCTTTTTATCTTCTCAAGATAGTCATCTTTTTGTTGAGCTTCAACGATTCGGCCTCGCAAGTTAGGCTTCATTACCATCATTGCTATATGTGCACTTATGCTATCTGGTGGAGTTATAATTTTAATGCTAAGTTTGGCAAAATCTCTGATGATTTGTTCTTGTTGAGTGATTAGATAACTCAATTCTACTCGATTCTTCCTGCTTAAGGCATCAGCAACAACATTTGCCTTTCCTGGGTGGTATTGGATGGAACAGTCATAATCTTTGACCAACTCTAACCATCTTTTTTGCCTCATGTTAAGCTCTTTTTGCTCAAATAGATACTTTAAACTTTTGTGATCTGAATAAATCACACTCTTTCCACCATATAAATAGTGTCTCCAAATTTTCAATGCATGCACCACAGCGGCCAATTCCAAATCATGTGTTGGATAGTTATTCTCATGTGGTTTTAGTTGTCGCGATGCATACGCAATCACTTTTCCATTCTGCATCAGAACACATCCTAATCCTTGTTTTGATGCATCTGCAAAAACCACGAACCCTTCAGACTCTTCCGGTATAGCTAGAACTGGTGCAGTAACTAACCTCTTTTTCAATTCTTGGAAGCTTTTCTCACAATCATCAGTCCATTTGAATTTATTCTCCTTTTTCAATAACTGGGTCATAGGCCTAGCTATCTTGGAGAATCCTTCAATGAATCTTTTATAGTACCCAGCTAGACCCAAGAAACTACGTATCTCATGTACACTTGTCGGGGTTTTCCATTCACTAACTGCATTTACCTTGGCAGGGTCCACTTTAATGCCCTGGTCTGAGACAATGTGTCCCAAAAACACCACTTCCTTTAACCAAAATTCACATTTGCTGAATTTGGCATAAAGTCTTTCCCTTCGTAGTGTGTCTAGCACAATTTTCAAATGCTCAACATGTTGTTCTTCATTCTTGGAATATATCAATATGTCATCAATGAAGACGATTACAAATTTATCTAGATATGGGTGAAAAACTCGATTCATCAAACCCATAAAAACTGCAGATGCATTGCTAAGACCAAAAGGCATCACTATAAACTCATAGTGACCATAGCGTGTATGAAATGCAGTCTTGGGTATATCTTCCTTCTGAATTTTAAGCTGATGATAACCAGACCTTAAGTCAATCTTAGAAAATACTCCTGCTCCCTTCAATTGGTCGAATAAGTCATCAATTCTGGGAAGTGGATATTTGTTCTTGATAGTTAACTTATTCAACTCTCTGTAGTCTATGCACATTCGAAGTGTTCCATCTTTCTTCTTAACGAACAACACAGGTGCTCCCCATGGTGAAACGCTAGGTTGAATATAACCCTTATCTAAGAGTTCCTGTAGTTGAACCTTTAACTCCTCTAACTCCTTTGGCGCCATGCGATATGGCGCTCTTGATACTGGAGCAGCTCCTGGAAGCAAGTCTATCGTAAACTCAACCTGTCTATCTGGAGGCAGACCTGGCAAGTCCTCTGAAAACACGTCTTTATAGTCCCGCACTACAGGTACATCATCAATTGTCACCTTTTCTGACTTGCTCATTATCAAACTTACTAAGAACGATTCACATCCTTCTCTTCTAAGCATCTTCATTGCTTTCATTGTAGAAATAACTCTTATTCTAGTTCCCAACTTTGATCCATGGAAAGTGAATTCCGGCTCTTCTGGTCTTTGGAAGGTTAACTCCTTTTCAAGACACTTAATTGTGGCATGGTTAGCCTCTAACCAATCCATTCCGAGGATAATATCAAAGTCTCTCAAATCTAAAACATGTAGATCTGCACTTAGTGATCTATACCCAAGGTTCAAATCTATATTTTTGCATATTTGATCAGCAATTAAGATCCTCCCCGAAGGTATACTTACTTCTAAGGCTTCACTAAGTTTTTCCTTAGTCAGTTTTAGCTTAGAGCATAGTGCGGAAGATATAAATGAATGCGAAGCTCCAGTGTCAAATAATGCAAGTACAGGCATATTTGATATACTAATCATACCTGCCATATTTCCAGGCTCCCGTGCAGCATCTTGTCGATTAAGAGCAAAGGCTCGAGCATTTCTTGTTGGAGGTTGACCTGGCCTAGCCACTTCTTTCCCCTTATTCATTGGACAGTTATATGCCATATGTCCTGGTTGCCAGCACCTGTAGCACATATTTCTTCCCTTCATACATTCACCATTATGTTTCTTTCCACAAGTTTGACATAATGGTTTTTCTTGCTGTGCTTTAGGATTTGATCCTCCTCTTATCCTAGCCTTTTTCTCGAAACCACGACTCTTATTCTTATTATCATCCCACTTTCTTTTTCCCCTGAACTCCTCAACCTTCTTTTCAATATTCTTGCAAAGTGAAGACTCTACATCTTGAGCTCGTTCGAGAGTCTCAGCATACGTGGCCATGCCGTGCCCCGCTATGATACTGCTAATCTCAGTTCGTAAGCCTCTTTTGAATCTATGAGCTTTTTTCTCATCAGTGTCTGTCAGGTGTGGAGCATACCTAGACAACTGATTGAACTTCCGTTCATAATCATTCACAGTCATATTTCCCTGAGTTAGTTGTAAGAACTCAATTTCTTTCTGATCTCGATAACACATGGGAACAAACTTCCTCATAACAGCTTATTTGAATTCCTCCCAAGTCATATTTGCAAATTGTTCAGGCGTCATCGACCTCCTATGCGTTTCCCATCAATGATCCGCATCACCAGTGAGCTGGAAGATTGTACATGCAATGCACTGAGAGTCGGTACACACCATGTATGCGAATGTGCGTTCCATCATTCGTAGCCATTATTCAACCTCAGTTGGTTCGCCTTGACCATTAAAGGTCGGAGGTTGGTATGTTTGAAACTGAGCAATAACACGTGCCGTATCTTCTTGTGGAGGATTTTGAGCCTGATTATTTTGACATCTTGGTGGCATCCTATACACGTATTTCATACATCAGATTCTTTTGATCGACAATACACTTATAAGATTCTAAGGCAACGATACAACACACTTAGATTCGTACATCATAAATTCCAGTGAGCTAAAGAAGCTCTAAAGTCAAACTTGGTACTTATGTTCAGTGCATCTATGTTCAAATCCCAGCTAAGTTCTTGTCTAAAACTAGCTCAGATGATGTTTATGCATCAAATGGATTTAACATGAAAACACTGATAACCATGCTTTGTAAAACATAACTTTCACAATGCTTAAACCATACTTTCCACCATACTTTAAATCACACATTGAGATCACTTGCATTTGTATATCATGCATACAATCATATACATATACCTTTCATAAGAGCACTAAAGAAATTCAAAACATGAACTTTAGTACCTTCTCGGAGTAAGCTCGGTGTAGACGATAGTTGTTGGGTTATGGGTAACCATTTCAATAACACAATACTCAAAACATTTCAATTTTGAAAACATCACAGGCCTACAGTCACGTAAACCTCGCTCTGATACCACCTGTAACGCCCTAGTCCCACTAGGACCAAGACGTCACCAAAAACATACGTACATGTTTACGTGATAAATAATTTTCAAAAATAATAATAATATTTTATAAATAATTTGTAAATGGGCAGCACCTCAACTTAAAAATGTTCGAACCACACACTCAGGTGCTTTCAAAGTCAACTTTCAACAAGGTTTTTCGAAATCACAAACTCACACATAACCAAATGACCTGTTAACAAGAAATATATATAGCCAAACAGGCCACACATTTAAAAGCACCACCGTCAACCCATATATATATTCAAAATATTTGTATATACAGTCAAAATTGACCACGAGGGTCAACAACTTTCTAACTTAAAGGTTTTGCAGAGTATCAACGAAAGCATTTAATATTTAATATACAAACATAAGTTTAAAGATGGTTTTAAGCAAAAACCACATAAGGGTCAACCATCAAACCCACCCCATCAGCTCATCGTCAACCAGCTCGATCTCCAGGACCTGAGAACATTTGAAAAATATTTGGGTTGAGTGCCAGAAAACACTCAGTGGGCATTAATATTCGTCCAAGTCATACTTTCATGCTTTAAAATCAATAATAACCATTCTTTATAACAAAGTTTACTCTTCTTCATTGGATGAGAGACCCTATGTGATCACATGAATACTTTACGGTTACTTATCTAGACATTTAGTCACAAAGTAAACTATCTATGCTTGTAAGTCGGAATTCCTCTGTGCATGAAGTCTCATAACATCCAATCATTGCGTAAACAATGCTATTAAAACATTTAACATGCTTTTCATGGACGAATTTAAAAATATAAATGTGAGTTATAGAAAAACCCATCTGGATGATCTCAAAGTGTAGTGCAATTTATACGTGAAATGCTACTATGCTCTTTCGTCGTCTCGACCTACAAAATTTAAATTTCTAATTTAGAATCCTCAAATAGGTCCATAAGCTAATAACTTAGGTTATACATAACTTAAGTAGGTATTTCCTATGTCTTGGGATCGGTTGGAATTGAATTCAATAACTAAAAAGCTCGATTTAACACATAGGAGTGAATTTTAATATTTAGAATTTCTTTTGGGGTAAAATATAACATTTAGAAATTATATAACTTAATTGTATTTTATGACAATCTTAATTTAATTTTCATGAAATTAAACTGATATTAAGGAAAAATAAATAAATGTGAAAATGACGAAGATAAAATTTAAACAAGAAATTTAAGATAACATAAAAGTATTATAAAATTTGAACGACCAGTTTATTGGTGATAAAACTCACCACTTCTCCTTCCTCTCTCTTTCGTTTTATAATTCCCCTCTTTTTTTTTTTGCTTCTGATTCTTCTTCTCTTTCCTTTCGTTTTTTTTTATTTCTGAATTCCTTTTTATTAACTTTGTTCCCAATCAACCAACAATATATATATATGTGAATTTAGAAAGTTACACGTGTACATGAGTACACTTACATTACCAAATGATTCCAAGTGTAAGCTGACTATTACTTTTCTTAGATGATAGGTTTTAGTTAGATATATACTTTTTAATAAAATGGCTAGTGATAGGCTTTAGTTGGTCCGAGAAAAATAGGTTAATTGGTCTTGATTTATTTATTAGCATTATTTTTATTATTATTATCGTTATTATTCCTTTTCTTCTCATTTAAATAATCTCACATTTATACACATTCACACGTGTACCTTAGTACACTAATCTCTACAAAATTATTTTCAAATTGAAACAATTGATTGGTAAGAGTTTGGAATATTTATCTAAATTACTAGTCCTATAAATAAATAATCATATATCAAAATTTGATAAATAGAATGGGCTTGATCTAATGGACCGAATATGAGCTTAAATTGGGCTGAAAATGAATTGATTACTTGGGCTTGAATTTATAATAGTGGTCATGGTAGAATAGAATTTGGCTTAAATTATTACATGAATTAAATTTCATCGGAAACTCAAATGAAGTCCGATTTAAATGATCTTGATGTCAAAACGATCCCAATAACGTCTACTTTTATAATATAAATTCTAATCTTAACTTAGAGGCTCAACTAAGGTCGAGACTTTTCTTAGTCTTATTGTATCTCTAAACCCATAATTAACTAGCCAAAATAGTTGGGTCTAATTTCATGAAGTTTCTAACTATAAAATAATACTATATTTTTCCAGGGTGTTACAATAGCAATATACTATATTATATAATTAATTATTTAATATAATATATTATATTTATTTCAATAGTATTGTACTCTTTCAATTCTTTATATATCCATATCATATTAATTTTCCACCAATTATTTCTCTATCATATCAAGCACAACAAACAAGAAAGAAAATAAAAAGTATAATCCCACAACAATATAATATATTAGATAATTAATTCAATAAAATTGTAGTATTATAATTTTTCATTCACACACATGAATTAATTCCTCAACAATTACATCGTCTAGATAAATTACATCCGAATAAAGAGACTGAAAAATAAAAGCTTGAATTTATATTAGTCATATCAAACAATAAAAATAAATAAAAAAAACATAATATATATAATTAATTCTCCACGTATAATATATTATATTTTATAATTTAAATATTATTTCAATAGAATTGTACTATTTCATAGTTTATACATATTACATGCCAATGAAGAGATTGAAAAATAAAACTTAAATTTATGGAAAGATTATAAGCTAACCTCATTTTTTTTTAAGAAGTTATCTGCCAATATTCAAGAATTACATCTCCATCAATTATTAATGTGGGGGAAAAAAAAAGAAGATCAATTGGAATGACATTCAATCAGTGATTTGATTCATTTAATATAAGCTATTTAAGTCATTTTTAATCGAAAACATCTAATTTTAGTTGTGGCAACTATAGTGTGTGTGTGTGTGTGTGTTTTTTTTTTTTTGAATCATGTTATATGGTATGAAAGAAAATTAAAAAAAAAATAGTTCCATAATGTATACAACCAAAATGCTAATTAAGTTTTAATTTATTCCTTGAAATTTATGTGTTTATTCTCATTCATATGATTAAAAGTAGTTTCAATTTAATTTATTGAAACTAAATTTCAACTTCTTTATTTATTGTCAGTCTCAGATAATATTAACTGCACCAACAAGATATGTAGATGACATATGCTGGACTGTATATCTATTAATGTGAAGAACACCTAAAAAAAATCAATGATGAAGATAAATGTAGGAATTGATTAATGTAGAAAAATTTGGGATCTTTATTTTGAAAGTTGCTCGACAAAGTTTTAAAAATATGGTTAATTGTAAAAAAAATTATCACCAACTTTAAACGAATTTAAAATTTATGCATTGCTTTTAAAATATTACAATAATAAATGATTGATTGAAAAAATAAATTTTAAATTTTGGTTCAAATGTTATGTTTTTCTAATTTGAGAAATTTAGAATATTGGTTGGTTTGATAATTATATATAACATATTTTATATTAGATTATTCAATTAATTAAGAATAGTTAATTGGGAGGAATAAATATTGCACAATTTTTTGAAATATGGATTATATTGACTACCCATAATCATGTGACTAAGAATGAACATAGTCCAATTAGTGATAAAAGAGTTGAAATAGAAGAATTGAATATTTTCCACCTAGATTGAACTACTAATTATTTAACATAAATTCCCAAACTATTTAGCTAAACATAATATAGAACAATAATATAATATGTAGTTATATGTACAAGTGTTATACATTAGAATTTTTTATAGAATGATATATATTATGTGTTGTGGTTGAATGAGATGATTAAACTCCTCGAGTGGAAGAAATGATATATATTGTACTACTAATTAAATTAGTTAGTCATTGAATAAAGAATTACAACTGCCAATCAAATTATATTTTTCTTAAAAAAATTATAAACAATGTATAACATTTTGAAAAATATATTGAACATGAAACCTTGAACACAAATATATTACAACAAACTATTAATCAAACTTTGAAATTTTATCATTTCTTTATCATTGAGCAACACTTGTTGCTATAATAATAAAGTTTATATATATATATATATATATATATATCTTTAAACACATGATATTTATACATTCAAAACCATTTTATTTTAGTTAATTAAGTTATTTTTTATTTTATTTGTTCAATGTAGTCATTTATATTTCAATAAAAAATATAGTATTAAATGTATGTTTGGATAAAATACACACAAAAAAGTTAATATTTTGCGACATGTGTAATCATTAAAATAGTTCAATTGATTCAGTGTATCGTGATATCAATCATACGTACGGGATTAAAAATATAATTTACTTTTGAGATAAACTATATTAATTGATGTGCGATAAGGTGTTTTGTCATGATATTAAAAAATCATATAATTAATAATATTTTGAACTCATTAACTATACAAATTATTTTAGTAAGTTTAATTAACTTTATATGGAAGCTTTCTGAAATGGATGATGCAAGATTTTGTGAATTTATGTTAATTAAAAATTTGTATTTTTATTAGATAGTAAAATCAAAATAAAAATTATTGAATAGAAGATTTGAATTATATTAATACATATATACGTCAACAATCAAATGTTGAGAATTGTTGCAAAAAAGGATGTTGAGAAAGGATACATGTATCCCTCTCTCCCTATGTGTGTGTGTGTGTGTGTGTATTAAAACAGCAAAAATATAAATAAATTAAAAGACTATAAATTCCAATCGTGTTTGAATAGTTATAATTTAATTATACTTTATGTCTCTTATGTTTATATCATTTTTCTAAGTATTGCTTAATCTAGAATTTTCAGATATTATTATATTTATAAAATGATATACATATATATATATTGAAATGTATTTTTTATAATTGACTACTCAAATTTATTATAGTAAAATTGCTCAAATTTTAATAATTAATTTAAGTAAATTAATTGAATTGCGTGCACTTTCTCTGCTAGTAAAGTAAAACAGATGTAAGTCGCAATTTTTTTGTGTATTTTATGTGAAAATCGATTATGAGATATTGCGTTTGCCACCGGAAGATAGTCAATATTGGTCTTTTCTGGAACGTAACGACCTAAAGGAAGTTGCTAGTGCTTTCAGAATTTTAATCTGACCACTACATGAGTCCCGTAATTTAAAATCGTAAAGGGAAAACCTGTGAATAGTAATTTCTGCGAGCGTTCGTGATTCGAAAAATTTACGAAATCATCCTCTTTGATCTGAGACTTGTTCTATCAAGTCTATCTTATAGGAAATGACCCAAGAAATCCGTTCGCGTTCACGGATTGCCAATCTGAGGTCAATCGAACGGCTCGGGAGCAAAATCTGTCAGTCAAAATGAATAGTAAAAGTAATTTTTGAAAGGGAATGTTTCTTCATTTTGCTTCAGATGACTTCCTCGTCATCCAGAGTTGGGTTGGTTCAATAGTACTCGAGCCAACAAATCTCCCAGTATTTTCAAATTTTGTGTTGGAGGTCATTCGGACCTCGTCATTGAATAAATCAACTTTAATTGAATCCATAAATCGCTTTATCAGTATTTTATACCCGGAGTAGCTTACCCGGGAAGCCAAGCCTTTTTCCTATAAATAGGAGGCCTTGGATTCATTTCCAATTGCTCATTTCTCTCTCTTTTCTCTCTTTCTCTCTCGTTCGCGTTGACGAACGAGAGAAACCCGGGCCTGCGCCGAGTAAATCGCGCATGCGGGCCTAGGTTAAATTTTATTTGGGGGGAAGGGTGCTGCTGCGGGAGTAGCTGTCGAGTGTTAGAAGGCTGCCGGAGAGCCGCCGCCGCCGCCGCTGCCGTGGATGGCCGGAAATTACCTTCGCCGTGCCGCCGTCGCGCCGCCGCTTCGGATGTCTCGTTTCGGTCCATTTCTCATCCTTTATAGTTGAAGTTTTAATATGTTGTGTATTTTAAATAGTGCTTCATTTCGTATGTTGAGTGCGTCGTCGTCCGGTGGTCGGAAACCGGCTAAATCGCCATAAAACGTGAGAAATAAAGGGGGCCGATCAGATCACATTATTTCCCCATTTCGCCCATTTCGGATCATCAAATCGAAAAAGTTTCTTCTGTAAAGTTTCTCGAAAAATTATTTCCTATAGGACTGCTAAGTTTCATAATTTTCTGATAAGTTTTGATTAAAGTCAATTATTTTAATCAGGCAGTTATTTTTATAATTAAAGCATGTGATTTCAGAAAATTCCAAAAATTGCATAGTTTAATAAAGATATATGTGGGGTCATGTCTGATTATTTTCATAATTTTTGGATAAGTGAAAAGTACAATCGAGGTTTGCTGTGTAAAATTTGATTAAAATGACAAGTTACGGAAAGTGTCCTCTGTCAAATCTTTTGATACCATTAAATTGAAAATTATATTTTGGAATTTATTTCCTTCTGTGTGAAAGTTGTGCGAGGTCTCTAGAGTCGCGCATTCTTAGTTGAAATATAATTAAAGTGAATAAAAGCTCCAATTAAATTAAAGTCGAGTTCTGAAAATTAGAGCAACATTCCTAAAATAAGGTTTGACCTTGTAGGACTTGTTGAGCCGGTCAAAGGAGCTGATGGATGAGTATCGAGAAGTTTTGATCACTCGAGTTGATCTAATCGAGGTGGGTTTATTTGCAAAACCTATCTATATTTGAGGTATTAACTCATAAATGTGATAGTCATAGTTAGAATATCCAAATAAAATATTTGAAAAATTATCTACTCAAGTCTCTACTAGAGTAATAGTATTATACTGATGTATAATTATTGAGAACATAGATTATGTTGTGCCATAATTATTGAGAACATAGATTATGCTTTGCCATAATTATTGAGAATATAGATTATGGTTTATCACAATAAGTGAATATATATTATGCTTTGACATAATTAAATAGAATAGATTATGCCATGTCATAACTAAAGTCTATGGATTAAAAGTTAAGGTGTAGAGTTTAAAGTTCATAGTATATAGATTAATGTTAGAGTTTATATTTAAAGTCTAATAGTCATAGTTTAAAGTTACAGTAATTTAAATATTTATTGTGTATTGATTATACTTGTGTATAATGAGTTGTACTTTTTAGCTTGTGCTTTTAGTATTAAACTCAAGTTATAGAATGAGTTCTGCTTAAGGAATAAGAAGCATAATTGAACTAAGTTGCTAGAGGAATTAAAGATTAGCATAGTTGCTATATGAAGAGGACGACATAGTTTATGTGCTTATGTCATATTACGCGCTTTATAGAGAGAACATAGAACAAATGATAAGTAGGAACTGTGATTCTTACAGTTGTGATGTTAATCACTAAAGGTGTCACTGTGAGGTAACCTCTGCACATACACGTGATCTGAGCATCACTATAATGAGTCAATGCTAAGTAACCCCTGGTATACTCAGGGTCAATGCTAGGTGATCCCTGGTACACTCTCCTCGGATTAGCGAGGTAACCCCTCCCTTTTCCTATCAGCGACATGTCATAGAGTGCAGTAGACGACAGAAGGAGCTACAGGGTACCAAAGAGAAGTAAAGGTTTGTAGAAATGGGAAGGGCTTTCGCGTTTTACTTTCCATTATCTGTATTTATATTTTGGATATTCTATTACAGTTTTTATTAAAGAATGAGTTATAAGTTTAACCCACTGAGTACTTTAGTACTCACGCCCAAAATCTTTTCAAAATATTTTTCACAGGTTGATATGCTGGAGGTGATGGCTCGATGTACTGTTGTGGGTTGATCGTGCCTGGCTGTCTCGTTCAGACTAATGTATTGCTCATGAGTATGCTGTTATGTGATACAATATTACTCCTTTATTTTCCTCTTAAACTCTGATACAGTTGCCCCATAGTATGATTGCATGCTATGTTTTATTTTTGGGCTTATCTGAATTATATACCTTAATTGAATCATGATAAATAAAGCCCCATTTCTTTTCATAAATCCAAGCATATTTCATTACAGTTTTCGACCTATGAGTTGGTCATATTTGGTTGAGTCTTGGATTCTGTTTACTTTTCAGTTGACCTATGAATGGGTCTT
Organism: Perilla frutescens; assembly: GCA_026008535.1. Classification (NCBI taxonomy): domain Eukaryota; kingdom Viridiplantae; phylum Streptophyta; class Magnoliopsida; order Lamiales; family Lamiaceae; genus Perilla; species Perilla frutescens. Next base: position 48,992,924 of record BRKX01000012.1, read on the forward strand.
ATCTTGATTAATTGCTTCTGTCCTATGAATGAGACATAAAATAGTTTATTTGCCTCTGGCCTATTGATGGGTCTTAGTTGTTGTGACCTATGAAGAGGTCCTGTTTATTTGAAGAGTCAGAATCCTATTTATAAATTGTTGGATTCTGTTTGAATTTGATTGGCCTATGAATAGGGATTCTTTTGACTTGATTGAATCATTTGACTTCGTTGATACGTTGAAAAATATGGATTTCTTTCAGTTACAAAGGTTATGCTGTCCAAATTTCTGCGACATATAACCTATTCTTGTTCTAAAGCCATTTCATTTGATTATCATAAATAGTACTTCCTTTTTGAGTAACACCCCGACCCTCATTTATTATTCCTTTTGGGACCGGGACATTATAGAGGACCCTCTGGATTTTTGATTATGCTACCTTTTTCCTTCTATTTTTCCCGTAGTGTCCCCGTCTTAATCCTCAGGACCGGGGCGTTACAAAATATGCGTAGACAAATCTATATGTATTACCTACACATCTATATGTCACTAAATGTGTAAAATTTTGTGCGTCTAAACATCTTCTAGAATTACAATATTAATGCTGACATATCATCTGATGCAGCACCCTGTGATTAATTGACAACGTGACAATTTTATGTGTGTGGTATAAACAATAATTTATGTGTGGTTAATCCCTTTTAAATAATTTAATATTAAATTAATAATTAATATCATTAGTGGATTAGTGTGGGTAAAAAATATATTATGTGTAGGTAACAACTTTTATCTTTAAATTGTAATATGATATATATGCAAAAAATAAAAATATGTAGACAATAAAAATTTACATCATACTTTATTAGAGTCTATTCTTCTCTCCTTTTCATATATAATTCATTTGAGTCATGTATTATATAATTTGAATGAGTAAAGAAAACCTAAAAGTGAATATAATCATCCAACACATAAAGATACAACAATGATATAATATTCACCTATATATTTCTAACATATTCTAAATCTACTTAATAAAAAATACAATTTTTTCATGTGAATGTATCCATTTGCTTGCTAATGGCTTCAATTTATTGGTCAAGGTTGAACTCCTTTAAAATTCTGTTGTCGTATATGTGAAATTTCTCCAAATAATTCTCTTGGAAGCAGTTTGTATCAAGATTTACAAAAGAAAAGTTAAATGAAAACTATTCAAATAGAATTAGGCCATAACAACATCGATGAATTTAGAAAGAAAAGGTAACAAAGTTATAAGCACTACACAATAACTTCAACATTAGTGGAAAAATAATATACTAAACCATATATTGACTTAGATAAATAAATTGAATAAGAAAAATTAAGGACATATAAAGTCGATGCAAAGAAATGTAGCAATTGGGAGCTAACGAGGAGATCTACCTTCTTGAATTTTGTAATATCTACATTCAGAGAGAGAAGAGACTTGTCTCTGTTCTCCATGGGTATTATGGACTCCTACTATAGTTGAAGGAGAATGAAATATTATTTAACACAAAGCTCTTGGAAATAGAAACTATCTGGAATATGTAGTGTACTAATTAGATGTAAATTCAGCATCAAAATATGTTTCTTGGTCAAGAAGATTCAACATTATTATAATTTTTCTATTCAGCCACGATTCCATTTCACAAGAGAAACAGAGGTAGTAAGTCAAATTCACGCTTGCTATTCTTTTGATTGAGAGAATCCCAATATGTTGTCTTCTCTCTCATCATTTTTCTTCCTCTTTACTTCTCGTCGTCGATCATGACTGTCTCTCCGTCCTCTAGTAATCCTCTTCCAACATCCAAAGATTCCACACGAATCCAGGATGAAAACTTTTGCTATGGAATCCTCATGATCGATAAATAAATCACCATTAAACCCTAACCATAATCTTCCATCTAGGGTTCATGGTATCTCTTCATCTACGATGCATGGGGGCTCGTATGCCTCTGCGGTGAAGAATTCTGATTCGCCACGTCTCCCTAATATCTTCACTTCCTCTCTATCGCGTATTCAACCTGTGCATCGATGGAATTTCTATTCCATATCTATTCTTGATGGCTCAACTCCAAATATTTCAATTCTCCTTAATCAGTCATATTATTATGTTAAGAGGGGATAAACCTTAGGTGTTATCTGATCTGAAATTCCAGTTACAGAAGGTTTTGTCATTGTTGTCTAATTGGCGATTGATTTTTCTTGGGAAAGGATATTACACAATGCAGTTCTATTTTGAAGCCAACCAGATTGAAGGACCTTCCGAGCCATCTTTTGTCCACAAAAATGTCCCCCATAATGCGATGCATGGCAGCAGTCCAAAATATCTTATTATTCTGCTTCGGGGACACAATGCCTGAGGACTTCATCTTTCCCTAGATGGAAAAGGTTGGGATCATCCCAGTGGTAGTACCTGCACATTGTCAAAAATCTCTTCTTCTCTTGAGAAGTGAGGTCAGGAGACAGTTTGCCACATGCGAGGTAATTAATAATGTCAGTGAACCAAGGAATAGAGAAAAGCTCAAAGATATGCTCATATAGGAATGTATAAAAAATAACTCCACTTTCACGTGATGCACTTAGATTGTCATTATTAGGAAGACGAGAAAGATGGCCTTCCACAACATTTTCATACCCCTTTCTATCCTTAATTTGAACATCGAATTCTAATAGGAGCAAGATCTACCCAATCAATCTAGGTTTGGCTTGGTGTTTGTTCAACAAATGCCTAAGGGCTGCATGATCGTTGTGCACAATAACTTTAAACCCTAAAATATAGAACCTAAAAATATCCAATGAGAAAACAACAGCTAGCAACTCTTTTTCGATGGTTGTATAATTCATTTGAGCATTATTAAGAGTAAGACTCGTATAGTAAATCACACGGAGAATTTAATCAATACGTTGCCCCAAGATAGCTCCCACAACATAATTAGATGCATCGCACATTGTTTCAAATGGTAAACACCAATCAGGGGCATTGACAATGGGTGCAGTGATCAATATCTCTTTTAGAGTGTTAAAAGCATGTAAACACTCCTCATAAAAAATAAATGGGACATCTTGAGCTAGCAAATGACACAAAGGCTGACTTATTTTAGAGAAGTCTTTAATAAACCTGCGGTAGAAACCTGCATGCCCTAGAAAACTTCTAATCCCCTTCACATTAACGGGTGGAGGTAATTTTTCAATCACGTCCACCTTAGCCTTATCGACGCTCCTCCCTTCATTCGATACTATATGCCCTGGGACAATACAGCTAGTGACCATGAAATGACTCTTCTCCAAGCTTAGAGTGAGGCTACTCTCAATGTGCCTTTTCAAAACACGTTCCAACTTGTCTAAACAAGCAGAAAATGAAGATCCAAAGACAGAAAAAATCATCCATGAATACTTCAATGAAATCTCCAATCATTTCAGAGAAGATAGAAAACATGCACCTTTGGAAAGTACCTGATGAGTTGCAAAGCCAAAACGACATCCTTCTGCACGCAAATGTTCCAAATGGGCACGTGAGTGCAGTTTCTTACTTGGTCTTCTGGAGCGATAGCCACCTGAAAATAGCCAGACAAACCATCAAAGAAACAATAAAAGTTGTGCCCAGCAAGTTTGTCAAGCATTTGATCAATGAATGGTAAAAGGAAATTATCTTTTCGGGTGGCTACATTTAGCTTCCTATAGTCAATGCACATCCGCCATCCGGTGGTGGTTCGGGTGGCCACTTTTTCTCTCTTGTCATTCTCCACCACTGTGATCCCTCCTTTCTTTGGTACCACATGTACCGAGCTAACCCATTCACTATCGGCAATAGGCTAAATTATACCTTCGGTAAGAAGCTTGAGGATTTCCTTCTTAACAACCTCCATCAATACGGGATTGAGTCTCCTTTAATTTTCCCTCTCGCACCGGCTTGGCTCCTTCCTCAAGTATAATCTGATGCATGCAAGTCCATGGGCTAATTCCCTTGATATCAACCAAACTCCATCCGATACCTTGTTTATTCTTCTTGAGCATGACATTCAGTTGCTCTTCTTCTTATTCTTCTTCTTCTTCTTTAGTGAGCCCGGAAAATATGATCACTAGTTTCTACTCCCCCTTCTCCAAGTATACATACTTGAGGTGCTTAGGGAGTTCCTTAAGCTCAGGCTGCAGTGAGGGCTTCGATTCTTCTCCTTCTATCAGAAGGATCTCCATCAAGCCAATGCTTTCTCCAAGGAGAAGCCCCACCTCTTCTTCATTAGACTCTTCATTTCCACTCTCGGGGCTAGATTCCTGCAAGAACACCTTCTTGGTCAAGGCATCAATAGCATCAATAAAAAAATAGTTTTCCTCTAGAGAGGCAGTAGGAATATCTTTGTTTTCATGCACAAAAAAATAATTTCCCCAACACAGACATTTTTAAGGTGGCATTTTTAACATCAACGAGATTGTTCGTGGTAGTCATAAACGGTCTACCTAGTAGCAATGTGTGCTCTTTCTCTATTTCTTGGACATTTCCCACGTCCAAGACCACAAAATCCACGGGAATAATCAAACCGACCACCTTCACTAGAATATTCTCTATGACTCCCTTAGGATATCTCACAGACCTATCCACTAACTGGAGGCACATTCTAGTAGGTTTTAAGCTTCCCAACTCTAATTTCTTAAAAATTGAATAAGGCATTAAATTAATTCCGGCTACTTCTTTCCCATTTCCTAAAGTAATTTTTATAGTAAAACTACCTAGATCACAAATTTGGGGGGAGGGGGGGAATTGATGATGTAAGGTTGCACTCGCCACTTCGGACACTACAATTTTTTCATCTTCTTCGAGGCCAATTCTTTGAAGAATTTCACGTAAGCTGGCACGTTCCGAATAATGTCGAAGAGAAGAAGTTTGACATTCACCTTGGATAAGAGTTTGTAAAACTCTTAGAATTGTTGGTCTTACTTTACATTCCTCAACCTGCTCGGGTAAGGAATTGGTGGGTTGTAGGGGTTGTCGGCCTTGTGGAATACGAACTCCTTCTCTTATTCTTTCTTTTGTTCAGACTCCTTCTCTTTATGATGGGGAGTCTCTCTTCCTTCTTTGACTTTCTTGGTCAGGTTATATAACACCCTAGATTTTTGGATAATGTTTAGAGGATTCTTAATAGTAATTAATTAGTTAAGGAAGAAATTTAAATAAGGTTTAAGTCAGATATCAGTCACGATTTTAGGGGTTAATTTTCGTGAAATTGTCTTTTTAGAAATTTTGATCTCAACTCTGTTTTGGCCAATTTTGGTCTTGTTAGAAAGGTTTTAACTTAAGGACGGTGCTGGTGTTCCCGGAACTTTATTCTGAAGTCATTTGAGGTCCCGGTGATGAAAAATGTATTTAAAGGATGAATGAATAGTAACTTTTGCGTGCGTTCGTGATTTGGGAAATTTATGAAATCCTCCTCATTAATCCGAATCTTCTTCTGTCAGGCCCTTCTTATGGGAAATGACTCAAGGAATCCGTCCGCATTCACGGATTTCCATTCTGAGGTTAATCGAATGCTCGGGAGTAAAATCTGTTAGTCTGAGTGAATAGTAAAAAGTAATTCTGAAAAAGGAATCTTGGCTTATCTTTTGATGAGGACATCCATAGCAATGAGGATCTAAATCCGAAGCTGCAATTCAAAGGCCCCGTCACTTGACTAAGAGCTAAGAAGTTACAAGATTATTTGCAAGCAACAATTAGGAAGAAGCTCGAAGAAGAAGACGACGTGCAAAGGAGCTCGAGGTTGATGACCTTGTTAATGTTAAAAGATGGAGATCAAGACATAAAGTGCAATACATGATGAAGAGGTTGTGCACGTGTGCATGTGAAGATCAACTCGAGTGGAGCAAGAATAATCGGCCCTTGATATTTAAATTAAGGGGATTGATTTATTAGACTATAATATTTATTTTATTTAATTTGGGACTATAGTATATCAGATTTTATTTAATTAATTGATGTAATTTTCAGTCATATAGTCCATAAGTCATAGGTTTGACTAGAATCCTAATTAAGGGAAGTTTTTACCTTAAGTAGAATTCTAGTTTAGGCAATTTCCTAGTTCTAGTTTATGTATTTGGAGTCAATAGTTTTCAGCCCTTATCTTCATGATTTTCGGCCTCATCTCTATTATAAATAGAGGTTCCATGTGACATTGATACTTTAGACTTTATTTGAATTATTAAGCTTTGCTTTCAATATTGTCTCAACCCTATTTAAATATTTGTGAGTTTTGATTGAAAATTCATACTCTTAGAATGAGAAACTCTAGGTTTTATTCAAAGGGAACTCTATAATTCACATTGAGGAATTGTCGGGAACTCGCTACTTGAAGATCAACTTAAAGAATTTGGCCTTGTGTACGTTCGAGATTCAAGGCAACTTTCGGGTTGTGATTCGTTTCTACCAATCCAAACGATGTCCAGCCACCTTCAACGCCATCCATGCTCACCGCCGTCCATATCAATATCATTCAAAAAGATCATAGTTCGAGAAACCAAGCCGTTCAAGCCGTTCTGGATCAGATTTTCCTATACGTGTTCTTCACGATGTTTTGAGTACATATATCGTAAGTTTATCCAATCTCTATCTTATCCTATCTACCCTAGCCCTTCTTCACATTATACCTCACACACACATCCTCGTTAACTACCCTAGCCAATTCGAGCCTTAAAATAGCCCCGTTGGTTTGGATTTTGTGTTTAATTTGTCGTAATCTAGGTATTTTAGTTGGTTTTAGTCGTCTAGTTTGTCCCTTAGTTTCGTCGTTATTGTTCCGCATATTTGCAGTCCATTATTAAGTTGTTCGAAGTCATTAAAACCCTTACGTGTCGACGTGCGTTCGATCCTTATTCCGGGTCACATCATCTTTCTTCTGACGACCTTGTCTTCATCTTGAGTCAGGTTGGTTCACTAGTATTCGATCCAATGAGTCTCCCGATATTTTCGAATTTCGTGTCTGAGGTCATTTAGACCTCGACATTGAATAAAGCAACTTTTAACTGAATCCGGGATAACTTTTGTAGTGTTCCCGCATTGAATTGGTTTCTCAAGGAAGCCAAAGCTCCCCCTATAAATAAAGCCTCCCCCCCTTTATTTTCACACCAAACATTCACCATTTTTCACTTCTCAAATTCTAAAGAGTGGGAAAGCTTTGAGCTGAGAGAGTTCTGTCGAAGCAAGGGACATTCTTCGTGAGTGTTCCTCCGAGATGACGAGCGGAGTGGCGTGGAAGGGATGCAGTGAGGAAAGGTGCTAGGGGCGTTGTTGGGTCGTAGCAGGGGGCTCTGCCGCCGTTGCGACTCGACGAGACACCGAGCTAGCCACCTTCCTTCGACGCACCCGACTCCGTCCATTCTTGTTCATCAGTCTCAAATCTATTTCCTTTCTTGCCTTTTAATTTCTTCATTTTATTTTCGTTCTTCGCGTTCTTCATGTTCTTCGTTATTATTCATTTACTTTCCGTCTAAAGTTTAGTATTTCGATTCTCGTTGAAATTCTAAGTTAATAGCATTGCCGTTATATTGCTCGTTGTTATTCTCGTTATTATGTTATCTTAGTTAGTCTTTTTTATTTCGTTGAAGTTCCGTTCAAGTTTATACTTAAGATTTCGTCGTTATTTCTAAGTGTTCAAGGAGGATTGTCGTGTTATTCCGTTTTTATGTTGATTTCTTTTCAAGATTAAAGCATGTTTGTTTCTATGTTTTTGCAAAATGTTAAGCCTTATTTTGAAGTTTAAAATGTCGAGAAAAGGGAGAGGCGACCGAGTAACGCCTCAACCAACACTTTGATTGAAAGTTTTTGAGGTCCGTGAAAGAGCACGGACCATGCAAGTGTTGCACAGCCCTTGCAAAGCAGTGCAAAACTCATGGCATGAGTCTGGAAAGCTAGCATGGACCGTGCAAGGATAGCACGGACCATGCTAGGGCTTGCTCGGACCGTTCTATCCTTGCACGGCCCGTGTCAGAAAATCTGGGCGTCTGGTTCTTGCCCCATTAATTAGTACAGCCTGTGCTCTGCTTGCACAGCCTATACAAGGGTACTGTTGCCATGTTTTGTCTCTAATCATGTTCTAAACTCGAGTCTTTCAAACCCTTATGTTTTCTAAAGGTTCTAAAGTCGTGCAATCTATGTTTAAGTCCTAGTTAAGGGTATATAAGTTAGATATTGTTTAATTTCATATTAGTAGTTAGAAATCTTCGAAGGAGGCCGCTAAGTTGATGATTCAACTTTTGTAGAAGGAAGTGAGTCCCATGAAAATCCGAAGAAAGATCATCAGCTCGTTGCTTCATCTTCTGCTCAGTGATCGAGGTGGGTAAATCTATACTCTTATAAAAGTTTAAGCTAATAAGCTCTATAAGCATGTTAGGGCAAATGAGATATCTAATAAAATGTTTTGCTCTGCCTGATTGATCTCTGTACAAGGAAGGAAGAAAAGGAAGATATTATATGTTAATTGAGCTCTCGAGCATGTTTAGATATGCTAGAAATGTTTAAGTATTGTTTATGCTTAGCATGAGATATTTAAAATTGTCTTTAGTTGCAATTCGTGTTTATGTACGTTCATTTCATTGTATTTGAATGTTGATATTTTGCTAAGGCTCGTTTAGTTAAGGATTGCCTTCTAGGGTAGTGATAAATCCCTTATAGGCTGAGATCATGCTAAAGTAAAGGATTAGCCCCTAGACGTTGCTTTAGGTTTGGTTTTGTTAGCAAGGTTAAGGAAGGAAGGAACTTAGCATTTTGCTTAAGTAGGAATTGAGCTCAAAGGACTTTTGATCTTTGATCGTTAAGTGAGTCACTGCTGGGTTTATCCCTTGCAAACTCGTAAAGATATTCAAGGTAACCCCTCTTGTGTCCTAAGTCATGCCTAAGGGTACAGTTGACATCATGTTTGAGCCAGGATGGGCCCAAAAGTAAAGAAAAAGTTTTACGGATATGGAGAGGGCTTTCGTGTTTTGCTCTCCATATACCGTCAGTTGATTATTGGATATCTTGAAGTTTATTAAAGTGTTTTTACTAAAACCTACTGAGTACATTAGTGCTCACACCATCTTCTTTTCAAATATTTTCAGGTTGAGATGCTGAGGATGTTGGTGGTTGTGGATGTGATACGACCCGGACAAATAATCTAGGATGAATCTAGAGACGTAGAGGAAGACTTCTAGATACGAAACACGTCAGTGAATGAAGGGCTTCAAGCCGACTCGATAAACAATGAAAAGATAACAATCTAGACAACTAAAATACCTAGGAAAATGACACGAATTATGTAACACAAAACAAAGGAATAGAGGGCTGTATAGGGACGAGATTATGACTGTAATTTGGTGTATGGAACGTGTGTTTGATGGTGAAGAAAGGCTTGGGTAGATAGGATATGTTAGAGATGAATCGAACTTACGTGTAGATGAAACGGGTAGAACTCGAACTCGTCTTGTGGAAGAGACTCGATCGATTGGTGGCTGGATGGATACGGACGTGGATGGCTTGATGGGAGTCGTCGTTTGTTGTAGATGGATGATGATTCGTTGATGTGAATCACAACCCGATAGCCTCCTTGAATCTCGAACGTATCCAAGGATGAAATCTCCAAGTTGATCTTCGGATAGCGAATACCAGTTAATCCCTCAAGTGGATTAAGCAATACCCTTGAGTAAGACTTAAAGTTGCTAGCTCCAAGAATATGAATTTTGAATCAAACTCACAAAGATTTAAAAGCGATTGAGACAATATTGAAAGCAAAGCTTAATAATTCAAATAAAGTCTAAAGTATCAATGTAACAATGATCCCCTATTTAAAATACATAGGGGGGACGAAAATAATCATCAAAAAAGGCTCAAAAATTGATCGAAAAGGGATCTCTAACTATACTAGGAAGTTTCCTAAACTAGAATTCTATTCAAGGTAGGAAATTGCCTTAAAATACAATTCTAGTCATACCTATGTAATTAATGAGCGAAAATTACATCAAAATTAAATAAAAATCTGAACTAAACTATAGTCTAACATAATTAAATAAAAACTATAATCTAAATAAAATTCAATCCCTCAATTAAATAAATTGGGGCCGAAAATCTGATTCATATGCACACACGATCACGTCGTCTTCTTCAACACATGCACACGTGCACTTCTTCACTTCATCTTCATGTATTATTCTTCAAACCTTGATCTCCAATCTTTGATTGTTAACAAGGTAACTATCATTGAGCTGCATTTAACTTCTTCTAATTCTTCAAACTTCTTGCGAATAATTGCTTGGAAACAACCTTGCAATTTCTTGGCTCGAAATCGTGTAATTGAACCTCTAAATGGCAGCTCTGGATTTAGTTCTTCAAGGCTTTTCATGGACGTATCAGGATGTGGATTGGCTGCCAAGATTGTTTTGCTATAATATAAGTTTCTTTTGAAATCCCATTATGTTTCTGCCACTCTGATACACTCTTCATAATTCATAATTTTTACTATGTTTATTGAGATTCTACGAATATTCCCTAGACATGATTATCTATATATAGTGGTGCATATTAATTTCTATTCCTACTTCTCGAGTATATTTTCCTTTCGCCTATGAAGAGGCTTGTCCACTTTGATATCTGTTTATCCGCTTTGACCTATGGATGGGTCTATGCTTATTGGTATGTGATTAGTTAGTCTTTTTATTTTGCTAAGTATATTTCCCTCTTAATCAAGTAAACCCGAGTATCATCATCTATTTCTCAAAAACATGTCTCTATATGTAAACCTTCTTTGTTAAACTCCCGTTCTTGTAATAATCCTTTAACTAATTGCCCCTCCCCATTCGTTGATTTTCCTCTCGGGACCGGGCTGTTATAGGTTGGGCTCCCCAACCTTGTTGTCAATCACCTTTCTCCCTCTGTAAACAGTGATTGCTTATGCTTGCTTAGGTTGGCTCGACAGCTTCCCTAGCTTATTCTATTTGGCCAATTCTCTCATAGTGCCAGCAATTTGACCCATTTGAGCCTCGATCCACTTCACGGATGCTTCCACAGACTCGAATCTTTGTTGGGTTGCCTATATAAAAGCTTGCAATGTGTCGTGCAAAGATGGCTTTGCAGATTGGTTTTGTGGAACCGAGTACTGCTAAGGTCTAGGGTACTGTGGAGCTGGGTTCCCTCCAGCTGGTTAAGGTGAAGATGGTTGTTGAGGTTGCTAAGGTTGCTTCCACGAGAAATTTGGATGATTTCTCCATCCTGGGGTGTATATTTGGGAGTAGGGGTTATATTGTTGTCGAGGTTGGAAGCCTTGTAGAATATTGACTTGCTCTTGGAGAGCAAGAAATTGTGCCTCCTCATTGAAGCTCGGCTCTACTTTCCTTTGGCACACATTAGCTCCATGCTCATATTCTCCACATACTTCACATGTCTCTACATACATGGTTTGTTGAGGTGGTCTCTCGGATGATCTCAATATCTCCATGATGCACTGTCATCACACGCCCAAAATAAAACTGTTCTTCCGAATGCCCAAATGGGTGTAGTAGGTGGGAAGTACGGGTTGAATCCTCAGGGAATGGTATAATCTTCTTTCAGCTGTAACTTTGGGATGTTGAGAGAATGATTATTTAACTAATGAACTGAAATAAAATGAGTAATCAATATATAAAAAACGGATTGAGATTATAATTAATAGTGGTATGCCTCATTTTGTTCATTGGTGCAAAAATATCAATTCAAACATCAAACAAACTAGTTATGGAATACCAGAATCCGTTGACGCATTACTCATTTCTCCTTAAGCGTTATCAAATAAAAGAACCCTTATTATTCAATTTCTTATTAATTAACAACCCGCAAGAACCCTTAATAGATTTAATTAATCAATAGCATTATGACTTAGAGAAACCCAGTTATATTACAGGCATATGGACCCGTATGCCCATAATATCCCCATATGCCCACTGACAAAGAAAGTCAGCCTTACCACTTATCAAACCGATTAGACAATTATAGATCCATCGAATTCGATTGGTTTTAATCCTTAATCAACTAGTTGTATATTGGCCACTACACAATTAATCAATTCAGAATATTAACTTGCTATCTTGGAGCATAACAAGGTATCAGTGTGTGAATTATGTAAAAGCAATTAAACCTCACGATATGGGCATACCAAAATTATTATAATCTCATCCAGGAAAATAACTTAGCCACTCATATTGAACCCAATATAAGTGATAATTATAAAATACGATAAACTTGAATAGAAATAAATAACGATAAAACTAAACAGAGAATTGTTTACAAAACTATCTATCAAAATCGGAATGCCTCTTCCAAATGACCTCACAACTTTATATAGGCAAACAATAATTTAAGAGTCATTAAGGCGTATCGTGATTTTTGCTAAGCAATCGCCGATTTCTTCCTTCAGAATGATCACTTCTCTCTTTCATCATCTTTTTATTAATTTATTTCCTTATTCTTCTGATTCTTTCATAAATGTGAATGGTTCCTTCCTTTCTCATATTTTTCCTACAATAAACATAAAAATAATATGTTAAGTCTCAAATATATACAAATATAGATGATAAAGATGCAATATTTGTGACTTATCATCTCCCCATACTTAAACTCATACTTGCCCCAAGTATGAAAATGGAACTAAAAAGAAAAGAAAGAAAATGAGAAACTAAAAGAAAATTAAAACAACGTGAATCTAATTGCCAATCATAAACTTGTGAATCAATTAAATCAAAATAGAGTTATCATCCATCAATCCTCAATCCAAAAATTATTGCATTCTCCATTCAATTAATTAAAACAGTCAAATAGCAATAAGAATCACACAAATCTCATAACTCTCAAGTGTTTAATATCGGGACGTGTTTGCTCTCAAAATCATTCCACATGTTGTTATCAACCATAAGTTTGCAAACATTCTCTTTTTTTTCACCACCACTGTAGTCATATGACACGCAATCATCAAAAGAACTTTCTTTTGGTTGTAACGTGGCAGGGTTAACAGGTAGGAAATAATTTGGAATGAGGCTAGAATCATAGAAAATCGGTAGAGTTATATGTGAATCAAATAAAAAACTGATAAGATTCCGGTATGATGATCAACACCGAGAGAAAATGTAGCGGAAGATTTTTAGATCGAAACACGTCAGGCGAATAAAGGACTTCAATCGGACTCTATGATTAAACTAAACTAATGACTAAACTCGATATTTAAGACTCGAATATGAAAGGAAAAGGGTATGGACGTATATTATGATGATATGTGGTGAAGAATGGATGGTGTAGATAGGTTATGATAAGAAAATAGGGAACTTACAATATAGGTGTTCAACTCGACGAGATAAGCACGTATACATGAACTGGACTCAAACAGCTTGTATACTTGAAGATCACGACCGGATCTTGATGGATGATGTTGGAATGGACGTAGATGGTAGATGGATGTTTTTTAAGGCATTCGGCATTGAGATTGGTAGAATGAGTCGATAACGCAGCTGCAAACCCCATGAAGATCACCTCATGAAACGTACAATAATCGGTTGTCTTCTTGATCAAGTGAAATAGAAAGAGATTTAAGAATAAAACTTGGAAGTTGCTAGGCTTTCAAGAGTTCAATTTTCGGCTGAAAATTAAGAAAAGAGGATCTTGGGTGAGACAATATTGAAAGGTAAATTCTTCTTAATCAAATATGGTCTAAATATCAAAGTAACAATGATCCCCTATTTATAGTAGAGGGATGGACGAAAATTCTAAGTAAAATCCTAAAAGAAATCAAAAAATAAAGCTATCCTAATCTAATTAGGATTCCTATCTTAATTAGAACTCTATTTTGAGGTAAATCCAAAAAGATCAAAAATAAAATAATAAAAATCTAACTAATGGATAAATAAAACCCAACACTTTTGGGCCTTCATACTTGGACTCTAAATAATTAAACCATGGCTGAAAATAAAGAGAATAAAATCGGCCCAATCCAGATTTAATTATTCTTCATGCATGCAGATCCGAGACTTGCTGTTTCCCATGCAAACACGTGAATTCTACATGCACATGTCCGAATTGACTTGTCCTTCTTCCTAAGCTCTCGAACAAGCTTCCTCATCATTAATGGATGTAAACTTGATCCATCTTTAATGCCTAAGCTGCTCGTTAACTCGTTTCTTGAAAACACTTGTATTCTTCATGATTTGATCTTCTTCAAATCTTGATCTCCAATCTTTAATCTTGAACAACACGATAATCTTTGAACCTTTCAATGGCATTCTTGGATTTGATTTATTTATGCTTATCGTGCTCGTATCATTCCTCTCCTCTGGAAAAGAATTCATCCTCGAATTCAAATCTCCGGGATCAAAGACGAACAAGAACTGATCATCAAACTCTCTTTGCACAAGCTGCATAAGACACAATTTCATGATCGCGCACATCCCGCTTGTGTTAGACAATCGAAACTCCAACAGCTCCATAGAATTCTTTGACATGGTATCCGCGAGAAAATTTGGTGGTACATCAACATCTAATGGAATATCTTTAACAACCTGTAGAATAAAGACATCACAAGAAATTGATTGTCGAACAACGTTAGAACTCGGCTGCTCCTCCATGCTTGCTTGATCGAATCCTTTGTGATCCACAATCATTTTCTCACTAATTTCATTTTCCTTTTCAAAACAAGGTTGTATCTCCATCAATTTTTCAATTACTTCAACTTCCTCAAATGCATCATTGACCTCCATTTCTTCTTCCTCGACTTCGGCTGGTTCTTCCTCAGATTTGGCATCAATTGGAGGTTGCTTTAACTCTTCTTCACGGATTGGATAGATAGGGCATTGTTCGTCATATGCTAGACTTGACGGAACATTGACCGGCTGAATTGGTGATGCAGGCCGTGTAGGTGGTACATAGGTATGTAGAAACTCCAAAAATGACTCAGGTTGGCTACAAGGAAACTAATAACTCGTGGTCAAGTGGGCAGTTTGGCGTTGAGCTCTAGATGGTGGAGGTGATGCTTTTTGCGTGTTGAGACATTTAAGCTGCTCCGTTATCTTAGCCAGACGACTGACCAGATTGTCTGTCAATGACTGTCTGCTTTTATCCATGCTTTCAACCATTGCATCAAAATGGTACTTCGTGTCCCATGCAAAGAACTGGCTAGATGACTCGGGTGCATCATATGGATTCATTTAACATGGATGGAGTAAGTTGGTGTATATGGAATGGGTGTATTTGGTGTAAGGAGTAGGTGTACGGGTGTACGTTGTGTTTGGTGTACGGGTGTGTGAACCGGATGGTGTATGGATGGTGTATAGTGCACACAGTGGTGTATGGAGTAATATTCGATCCACTAGGATGATATGGATGAAAATTAAGGATGGTGGAGAAAGATTAGGATGAAATAAAGCTAAATAAGGAAATAAAAGATATGGATAAGGTAGTATCTGTTTGGATGTGTTTCACCTAGATGGACACAATCTAAATAGTCTAGATTATCTATAAAAAAGGAAAAAGTCTAAATCAACTAGGAAAAGACAATAAAATTCGAAATCAAATCTGATTATTTTTTTTTTATTTTTTTTTTGCAAGTTTTTTTGGCAGATTTTTTTTTTCGATCTGCCTCGCCCTTTTCTCTTTTTTTTTTAATGAATAAACAAATTACAACTCAAAGACACAAAAACAAAATAAATGACACGTGTATGACACGTAGGATAAAATCTGACATGTCGGATTGAACCATGACCAGCAGAGCTGACGTGGCTCTGATGCCAAATGATATGATTCCGGTATGATGATCAAAATCGAGAGAAAACGTAGCAGAAGACTTTTAGATCGAAACACGTCAGGTGAATGAAAGGGCTTCAATCCGACTCTATGATTAAACTAAACTAATGACTAAACTCGATATTTAAGACTCGAATATGAAAGGAAAAGGGTATGGACGTATAGTATGATGATATGTGGTGAAGAATGGCCGGTGTAGATAGGTTATATAAGAAAATAGGGAACTTACAATATAGGTGTTCAACTTGACGAGATAAGCACGTATAGATGAACTGGACTCGAACAACTTGTATACTTGAAGATCACGACCGGATCTTGATGGATGATGTTGGAATGGACGTAGGATGGTAGATGGATGTTGTTGAAGGCGTTCGGCGTTGATGATTGGTAGAATGAGTGTCCCCAAAACTAGATCCCCAAATTGCCTTTTATAGTTCTTGTAATTCGGAGCATAGAGTTCTCCGCCCAGCGATCGTTGGAAGGTAGTGTCAGCTGGATATGTTTGAAAAATGAGGAGCCAGCACCGGTTGGCCTTGTTTGAATCAGGGGAACCCAGTTTCGGCTGGCCATGATGCGCCGAGAGGACAGTCCAGCGGTGATTGGGTGTTTCAGTTTGAGGAACCCAGCGCCGACTGGTTTCCTGTGTCGGCTGGATGTCTTTAGTTGAGGCACGAGCACGGCTGGGAACTGAAACTGACGTCGACTGAAGTCCAATGCCCCCTGGTCACCCAGCGATGGCTGGGTGTCGATTCTTCCACCCTTTCTGTCACCAACACTGCTTTTGCATCGAAAACTTGGAATCCTACACAAATTTGCATACCATACCAAGAGAGCAATAGCGAAGATAATTTCGATAAGTAAATACAAAAATGAAGAGAACATACATGTTAACATACGGAAATTCCTACGAAGAAATAACACATAAAATGACTAAAAACGGCACTCTCCAACCTATTTTTTATTCTCAAATGTTTTAATCGGTGAATTACTAAAGACTGGATTCGAAAATTATCCTAAATGGCTGAAAGTTTAAAATTATACTTGATGAGGAATGTCAGAAACCAGTTGTGAATTTTGATGAAGTAGTGAGAAACTCTTATGGTATAATCTCAAAAAACTATTCGGACAATAGAATAACACAAACAAAATACATTACAATGAAAAATCTAATCAATACTAAGATGGTAGATTCCATTATTGCAAGGAATCACATTCTCCGGATAATAAGCTATTTATTGGAGATCGAAATCCTAGATGGTGAACAAGACGCTGGGTCTTAGATCAACATGGTGTTTGAGAGTTTGTCTCTGAAATTTGAACACTTCTTTTTTAACTTTAGCATGATAAAGAAGAATGTCACTTTATCATAAATGTTCACTGATCTTCAAAAAGTTGAGATACTTGTGAAAGGCACCACAAAGGCACGAATGTCTGAGAGAAATGCATCTTCGAGTAAGACGAAGAATGCTTCTCAACCAAAGGAAGCATGTAAGACAATGAAGAAAATAACATAGTTACCTTAAAGGACTTTAAGTACAAAAGATATGTGATTCAAGTCCAACACATGGATTTTTTATTTAGTTCTTAAAATTTATTTTTCTTTTTGTTTGTCGTAACTACACAAAATTGATCTTTTTATCTGATTAATTTACGCACGTGCATATGATCATTTTATTAATTTTTAAAAATTGAATACAGCATATAGATATTACAGATCTAAAAAAATAATTATTATTTGTGCATCGCACAAGAGAAATACTAATTCTATTAAATGTGTGTACCCCGAACCCCATCTGTATGCAATTTCAAGTTTGCCTTATTTTCTTTGTCTACATTTTGTTTTTAGTTATTTTTCACTATTATTTTTTAGTTACTAATTGTTAATAGTATTTATAATTAATTTTATTTATGGAATAATCCATAATTTGGATTGCTTATTTTATTTTTAGAACGCTTATTTATCAAAAAATATTTGAAAAATTTAGATATTAGTTAATAAATGATATCGGGTATTTATTATGATATTAATAATTGTAAATATATTCTATTATTTTATTGTAAGAGCTTATAAGTGTTTTTGGTTTTCGTAATAATATAATATTGGGATTTAGGATTGACATATTAGGATTATTATTATTTTAGTTTAATATTCTTAATAGTATGAATAATATACGGATAATAACACAAATTGTGATTAACCGTGGTTTTAAGGACTTGACTCGCCTGCTCATGTAACTATTTTAATAGGCAAACATTAAATTAGTTGGAGATCCTCTATGCCAACTTGTGTTACATTTATGTCCCATAGTTATTTTTTTAAAAAAATATTTTTTTATATATCGTAATTGGGGTATTGTAGAGGCCCTATTTTTGTATAGGCCTAAAGACTAAGCCCACAGTCATTTGAAGGTTTAAAGAACCAAATAAAGTTAACGCCTCGCGATCAAGTGTCGCGAGGTCCATGCCTCGAAGTCCACCTCTCGAGGTCCATGCCTCGAGGTCGATACCTTATTCCTCAAAGTCCAGAGTTCCAAAGTGAGAGTCCACAACCGAGCGGACTCCTGAAGAAGACTGAGTCAAAATATCCATTAAAGATAGCTGAGACTCCGTCAAAAATCCTAAAAAAGATAGAAAAGATCCCTTAAAATTCGGAATTCAGTTAAAAGCTCATGAGTATATATATCTACACTCATCATAGACGAAAAGAGGGATCATGCACATTACACTGGCAACTCCGACTAAAATATAAGCATTCATCGCATAATTCCACAAGGGACACATACACAAGGGTCCATAGCAGCGAAGCTCGACCCCCTTCGGATTACTTTAATAGCTTTTATAATTTCGTAATTTATTCATTTTTACCTTGATTAAATTGATTCTGATTTGAGCGTCGGAGTCCGTTCGATCGTCAACACCCCGAAAGTCCTTCGGCTTCACGTGTTTTCTTTGTCTAGTAGATCGCTGGAGCCTGAACTCGAAGAACGATTAATTGTAGAGATTTTTTACTTCTACAGGTATGATGAACTCTAAATAAAAATTTAAAATTAAATTTAATCTTAATAAATTGAAATAAAAAAATTAATTTTATTTTTTAAAAAATTTATATATTTGGCACAAGAGATGTAGAGAGAGTGCCGCATAGAATCTAAATCATAAATCTTATTAAGAATAAGTTAAATTTGGGTGCGGGAGATAGTAGGAATTCGAGCCTTAAACCTTTTCTTTTATAAATAAAATCGCACTTGGTTGCACTCAGAAGGACAATTTAGCATAGCAATTGTCAATTGTGCTGCCATCTATTAATATCACTACTTAAGCAGTGATACTTTTTTTACTGTTATACAACTTCTACTATCAATAATACATTATATAATACTCTCTTCATTTCTATATCAATGTTAATTTGGATGAATGCACATAAATTAATAAATTAATTGAATTACATAATACACCATTGTGTGAATATATTAAATGAGTTAAATATAGATATTTGAATGCAGTAAATGATGACAAATGTGTGAAAAAATGTGAATTTCCTGTCTCGAAATTGTAGAATGACACTTTTTTTAAACAAAATTAAAATGCTAAAATGACACTTATTCAGAAACGAAGTGAGTAATTTTTTAACGAAGGTAAGAGTCTGATATCATAACATTGATAACTGATTCTCGTTGAATAATTCATTATTCATATCACTAAAATGTACTGCGTATGCAGTTGGGTTAAAAAATGTTTTGCTATTAAGATGGTAATGATAACTTTAATAGTGTATGTACTTACTTCCTTAGAAGTTAGAAATAGAATGATACATAATGAGAATGTTTAACGTAGAAGGGGAATATAATTAGATTTATAATGAAATAGTATCCAATATAGAAACAACAAATAAAAATTAATAATTCCATTATTAGAGGTTAGAATGATACATAATGAGAGTATTTAAGGAGAAAAAAAGAGGCATATAATTAAACTTTTTATGAAATAGTATCCGATATGCAAACAACAAATATAAATTAGTGGCCAGACTAAAGTGATAACATCAAAGTTTAACAAATAAAACATTCATTGGCTGGTTCAAAAACTTTTTAAATAGGCAGGCTCTCCTTGTGATGCGTGTAGGATTCTTCAACTCAAGTACCTGGTCACAATTAAAAATTCCAACTCTTAATTGCTTTCACTCTATACTATGTAAAATATAAATATAATTAATGCTTCTTTTTGGAAGATTATTGTTTTTATTTCTATTTTCATATATTTGTTTAATGCATGCGCAAAAATTGCTTCTTCTTTTTATGTATATATTAATATTAATGATGGTAAAGGGTTAAATGGGTTCTTCTTTTGAGAAACTGACACTAGCTAGACGCTTCAATATCAAACTTGTATTCGGTAATACTTTTTTATTGGTTAAATGTTTATTATAAATGCACTACAAAATTGTACAAATATTTGCAAAGTATAAAATTTTGGACAAGTCGAAGGGTCAATTACAGTGAACAGGTTCGAGTAGCAGGGGTGAGTTGACGTCTTTAATTAGGCCACAACAACTTATACAATATATCAAGCAAAGAGGTATTGAGTAAGCAAAATAGATCACGAAATCGTGAAAATAAAAAGAAAAAAATCACACTATCTAGGATAAGTAGAGAAAAAATGATGAGATTCCAACTATGACAATTTAAAAAGAAGCCCAAAAGAGTTGATCGATGAAGATGGCGTGTTGGATCAACCATTTGAAGAGCCCAAAACGCCAATTAGAAGGTGATACGAGCACGATAAGCATCAACATATCAAATCCAAGAATGCCATTGAAAGGTTCGAAGATTGTCGTGTTGTTCAAAATTAAAGATTGGAGATCACGATTTGAAGAAGATCAAAGCATGAAGAACACAAGTGTTTTGAAGAAACGAGTTAACGAGCAGCCTAGGCATCAAAGATGGAAGAAGTTTACGTCCATTAATGATAAGGAAACTTGTTGAAGAGCTTAAGAAGAAGAACGAGTTAATTTGGACGTGTGCATGTAGAATTCACGTGTTTGCATGGGAAACAACAAGTCTCGGATCTGCATGCATGAAAAATATTAAATATGGATTGGGCCGATTTTTATCCTTTAATTTTTGGTCATAATCAATTAATTAGAGTCCAATTTGAAGGCCCAAAGTTGTGTTATTTTATCCATTAGATAGATTTTTATTACTTTATTTTTGGACTTTTTGGAACTACCTTAAATAGAGTTCTAATTAAGGTAGGAATCCTAGTTATGTTAGGAAACTCTTAATTTTCGAATTCCCTTAGAATTTTACTTAGATTTTTCGTCCATCCCTCTACTATAAATAGGGGATCATTGTTACTTTGATATTTAGACCATATTTGATTAAGAAGAATTTACCTTTCAATATTGTCTCACCCAAGATCCTCTTTTCTTAATTTTCAGCCGAAAATTGAACTCTTAAGAAGCTTGCAACTTTTTAAGTTTTATCTTTAAAATCTTGTTATAATTCTCTTGTGGAGTTAGGGTCAGATTTGCAAACGAAGAGAAATCAAGTAGTGAATCTTTTTTTGTATTGTTTTACATTTGGAGTTTTGCCCCGATTTCAATTCATTCTACAAGTCCATCATCACCAACCATCCTCGACGACTTCCATCTACCATCCTACGTCCATTCCAACATCATCCATCAAGATCAGGTCGAGTTCGACAAGTATCCAAGCTATTGCCGTCAATTTCAAGTATACGTGATGTTCGCGCCGAGTTGAGCAAGTATACCGTAAGTTCTCTATTTTTTTTATCATAACCTATCTACACCAGACTTTCTACACCACATATCATCATAATATACGTCCATACCCTTTTGCTTTCATATTCGAGTCTAATACAGTCCATATTCGAGTCTTAAATATCGAGTTTAGTCGTTAGTTTAGTTTAATTATAGAGTCGGATTGAAGCCCTTCATTCACCTGACGTGTTTCGCTATAAGTCTTCCGCGCATTTTTCTCTCGGTGTTGATCATCATACCGAGAATCATATCATTTGACATCAAAGCCACCTCAGCATAGCTGTTCGTGGTTCAATTCGACGTGTCGTCCTACGTGTCAATATTGTCCTACGTGTCATTGAGTTGTAATTAGTATCATTCATTGAAAAAAAAAAAAGAAAAAAAGCAACGGCAGAATGCCTACTGTAAAAAAAAATGAAAGAAAAAATCAGCAAAAAAAAATATTCTGATTGAATTCAAATTTGATTGATCTTTTCTAGTTGTTTTAGATTCTTCCCTTATGTAATAGATATCTTAGACTATTTAGATTGTGTCTATCTAGGTGAAACACATCCAAATAGATACTACCTTATTTATATCTTTTCTTTCCTTAGACATTCTTATTTCAACCTTATTTTTCACCATCTATTTTTCTTCTTTTCTTTGCTTTAATTTTCGTCCATACCATTACTAGTGGATCGAAAATTACCCCCTACACCACAGCGTGTACCATACACCATGCACACACCACCCGGTTCATACACCCGTACACCAAACACACCCTACACCCATACGCCAACTCCATACACTCCTTTCAGCCGGTCTACCTACACCGGACAGCTTGTTCACCATCTCACACGTCCACTACTCCATCCAAGTTATTATGAATCCATACGATGCACCCGAGTCATCTAGTCAGTTCCTTGCATGGGACACGAAGTACCTTTTTGATGCAATGATTGAAAGCATGGATAAATGCAGACAGTCATTGACGGACAATTTGGTCAGTCGCCTAGCTAAGTTAACGGAGCAGCTTGAGAGTCTCAACACGCAAAATCATCACATCCACCACCTAGAGTTCAATGCCAAATAGCCCGCTCGACCACGAGTTACCAACCTGAGTCATTCGAGGAGTTTCTACGTACCTATGTACCACCTATCCATTCCGTGAAGAAGAGTTAAAGCAGCCTCCGATTGACGCCAAATCTGAGAAAGAACCAGCCAAAGTCGAGGAAGAAGAAATGGAGGTCAATGATGCAATTGAGGAAGTTGAAGTAATTGAAAAGTTGGAGGAAACACAACCATATTTTGAAGAAAAGGAGATTGGCTTCAATAAAGCAATGATTGACAAAGAAGTCGAGCAAACGAGCCCGGAAGAGCTGCCAAATTCTAACATCATTTGTCAATCATTTTCTTATGCTATCTCTATTTTATAGGTTGTTGAAGTTATTCCATTGAAAGTTGAGTTTGTGGAAAGAAAGATTGAAGATCCATTCACGTTCATCTTTGATCCTAGATATTCAAATTCGAGGACGAATTCTTTTCAAGTGAAGGGGAATGATACGAGCACGATAAGCATCAACAAATCAAATCCAAGAATGCCATTTAAAGGTTTGATGATTGTTGTGTTGTTCAAGATTAAAGATTGGAGATCAAGATTTGAAGAAGATCAAAGCATGAAGAACATAAGTGTTTTGAAGAAACGAGTTAACGAGCAGCCTAGGCATCAAAGATGGAAGAATTTTGCATCCATTAATGATAAGGAAGCTTATTCAAGAGCTTAGGAAGAAGAATGAGTCAATTTGGACGTGTGCATGTAGAATTCACGTGTTTGCATGGGAAACAACAAGTCTCAAATCTGTATGCATGAAGAATATTAAATCATGATTAGGCCAATTTTTATCCTTTAATTTTTGGTCATAATCAATTAATTAGAGTACATGGGTTATTTTATCCATTAGATAGATTTTTATTACTTTATTTTTGGTCTTTTTGGAAATACCTTAAATAGAGTTCTAATTACGATATGAATCTTAGTTATGTTAGGAAACTCTTTATTTTCGAATTCTCTTAGAATTTTACTTAGATTTTTCGTCCATCCCTCTACTATAAATAGGGGATCATTGTTACTTTGATATTTAGACTATATTTGATTAAGAAGAATTTACCTTTCAATATCGTCTCATCCAAGATCCTCTTTTCTTAATTTTCAGCCGAAAATTGTACTCTTAAGAAGCTTGCAACTTTTTAAGTTTTATCTTTAAAATCTTGTTCTAATTCTCTTGTGGAGTTAGGGTCAGATTTGCAATCGAAGAGAAATCAAGTAGTGAATCTTTTTGTGTATTGTTTTACACTTGGAGTTTTGCCCCGATGTCAATTCATTCTACAAGTCCATCATCACCAACCATCCTCGATGACTTCCATCTACCATCCTATGTCCATTCCAACATCATCCATTAAGATCAGGTCGAGTTCGACAAGTATCCAAGCTGTTGCCACCAATTTCACGTATACGTGTTGTTCGCGCCGAGTTGAGCAAATATACCGTAAGTTCTCTATTTTTTTTATCATAACCTATCTACACCAGCCTTTCTTCACCACATATCATCATACTATACGTCCATACCTTTTTCCTTTCATATTGGAGTCTAATACAGTCCATATTCGAGTCTAATACAGTCCATATTTGAGTCTTAAATATCGAGTTTAGTCGTTAGTTTAGTTCAATTATAGAGTCAGATTCAAGCCCTTCATTCGCCTGTCGTATTTCGAGCTATAAGTCTTCCGCGCATTTTTCTTTCGGTGTTGATCATCATACCGAGAATCATATCATTTGGCATCAGAGCCACGTCAGCATAGCTGGTCATGGTTCAATCCGACGTGTTGTCCTACGTGTCAATATTGTCCTACGTGTCATTGAGTTGTAATTAGTATCATTCATTGAAAAGAAAAAGAAAAAGAGCAAAGGTAGATTGCCTACTGCAAAAAAAAAAACAAAAACTGAAAAAAAAAATCCGAAAAAAAAAATTCCGATTGCATTTGAATTTCATTGATCTTTTCTAGTTGTTTTAGATTCTTTCCTTATCTAATAGATATCTTAGACTATTTCGATTGTGTCCATCTAGGTGAAACACATCCAAATAGATACTACCTTATCTATATATTTTATTTCCTTGGACATTCTTATTTCAACCTTATTTTTCACCATCTATTTTTCTTCTTTTCTTTGCTTTAATTTTCGTCCATACCATCACTAGTGTATCGAAAATTGCCCCCTACACAACATCGTGCACCATACACCATCCGCACACCACCTGATTCACACACCCATACACCAAATCTATACACCCTTTCAGTCGGTCTACCTACACCGGATAGCTGGTTCACCATCTCACACATCCACTACTCCATCCAAGTAGTAATGAATCCATACGATGCACCTGAGTCATCCAGTCAGTTCCTTGCATGGGACATGAAGTAACATTTTGATGTAATGATTGAAAGCATGGATAAATGATGTGATCTCAACAAGGCTAAGAACACAACCAACAAAGTACACAGACAACAAGAACGAAACACACGTCGGTAAGGTAAGGATTTAATACCAAAAACTAGATACGAACAGAAATATCAAAGTAATGCGGAATTCAACAGATATAGACTCGATTGATATGCTGACTTAGACTCGATCAAATAGACACATAAACAACCTAGATTATAACTCAACTAAATATAACACAATCATATAAATAGAGAAAAGGACGAATTGGAACAGATTGTTTATATGTGTTAATTAAGGTGAATGGAGCATGTATAGGGATGGAACGATCTATGGGTATGTTTTAGGGCTGGAATGGGTCGAAGGATGATGATGATGTGTACGATATGTGTAGATGAAAGATAGAGAACGATGGAGATGAAATTGAAAGGTAAAACAAGATTACTTACTCAAACCCCGTCCTGCGGTGAAGACGAAAGGCGATTTCTCGTAAACTTCGATTGACAGCAACTCCCCCCTAAACTCAATAGAATAGAAAAGAGCTTGAGATAGGACTTATGATTTGCTAGGTCACAAGAACGTGTAACTGTGTTGATCAACCTTTGGATCGTGAGACAGAGAGAATTAAAACTTGATTTATTCATGCAATGTCTAAGTTAAAAATAACATAGAGTACTCCTACATATACTAGCACTATGGACGAAAATTAAGAGCCTAAATAACTAGATAAGGCTAAAAATAAAGAGTCCTAATCAAACTAGGATTTGTTTCCTTAATTAAAATCTGTTTTTTAAGGAAAAATCCAAAAATACCAAAAATAAGATAATAAAATCTAAACTAGATAAAATAAATCCCAAATAGATTTGGGCCTTGTAAATTTACGTGTTGGACTCCAATATGGGCTGATCTACATGCTATCTCACTTGGCTTGGTCTTCTTGGGCTTGATCTTCAATTGTCAACACAGTGACAATTCTCGGGCTGCATTTAACTTCTTGTTCTCCAACTTCGAACTTCCTTCTAATGAACACTTATAAATATTGTTGAAGCTTCTTAGCACGAAGTCGGGTAACTGGACCTCTCAATTGCAGCTCGACGTCTTCCTCTTCATTGTTGCTTGGCTCGGTCTCATCATTAAAAGCAGACAGTCATTGACGGACAATCTGGTCAGTTGCCTAGCTAAGTTAACGGAGCAACTTGAGAGTCTCAACATGCAAAAAACATCACCTCCACCACCTAGAGTTCAATGCCAAACAGCCCGCTCGAACACGAGTTACCAACCTGAGTTATTCGAGGAGTTTCTACGTACGTATGTACCACTTACACGGCCTGCATCACCAGTTCAGCCGGCCATTGCTCCGTCAAGTCTAGCATGTGACAAACAATACCCTATCTATCCAGTCCGTGATGAAGAGTTAAAGCAGCCTCTGATTGACGCCAAATCTGAAGAAAAACCAGCCGAAGTCAAGGAAGAAGAAATGGAGGTCAATGATGCAATGAGGAAGTTGAAGTAATTGAAAAGTTGGAGGAAATACAACCGTATTTTGAAGAAAAGGAGATTGGCTAAAAAGAGCAATGATTGACAAAGAACTCAAACAAACGAGCCCAGAAGAGCTGCTAAATTCTAACATCATTTGTCAACCATTTTCTTATGCTATCTCTATTTTACAGGTTGTTGAAGTTATTCCATTGAAAGTTGAGTTTGTGCAAAGAAAGATTGATGATCCATTCACGTTCATCTTTGATCCCAAAGATTTGAATTCCAGGACGAATTCTTTTCAATAGGAGGGGAATGATATGAGCATGATAAGCTGATACAAATCAAATCCAAGAATGTTATTGAAAGGTTCGAAGATTGTCGTGTTGTTTAAGATTAAAGATTAGAGATCAAGATTTGAAGAAGATCAAAGCATGGAGAACACAAGTGTTTTGAAAAAAGGAGTTAACGAGCAGCCTAGGCATCAAAGATGGAAGAAGTTTACGTCCATTAATGATAAGGAAGCTTATTCAAGAGTTTAGGAAGAAGAACGAGTCAATTTCGACGTCTGCATGTAGAATTCACGTGTTTGCATGGGAAACAACAAGTCTCGGATCTACATGCATGAAGAATATTAAATCTGGATTGTGCCGATTTTTATCCTTAATTTTTGGTCATAATCAATTAATTAGAGTCCAATTTGAAGGCCCAAAGTTGTTGGGTTATTTTATCCATTAGATAGATTTTTATTACTTTATTTTTTGTCTTTTTGGAACTACCTTAAATAGAGTTCTAATTAAGGTAGGAATCCTATATATGTTAGGAAACTCTTTATTTCTGAATTCTCTTAGAATTTTACTTAGATTTTTCGTCCATCCCTCTACTATAAATAGGGGATCATTGTTACTTTGATATTTAGACCATATTTGATTAAGAAGAATTTACCTTTCAATATTGTCTCATCCAAGATCCTCTTTTCTTAATTTTCAGCCGAAAATTGAACTCTTAAGAAGCTTGCAAATTTTTAAGTTTTATCTTTAAAATCTTGTTCTAATTCTCTTGTGGAGTTAGGGTCAGATTTGCAATCGAAGAGAAATCAAGTAGTGAATCTTTTTGTGTATTGTTTTACAGTTGGAGATTTGCCCCGATTTCAATTCATTCTACAAGTCCATCATCACCAACCATCCTCGATGACTTCCATCTACCATCTTACGTCCATTCCAACATCATCTATCAAGATCAGGTCGAGTTCGACAAGTATCCAAGCTATTTCCAGTAATTTCACGTATACATGCTGTTCGCGCCGAGTTAAGCAAGTATACCGTAAGTTCTCTATTTTTTTTATCATAACCTATCTAAACCAGCCTTTCTTCACCACATATCATCATACTATACATCCATACCCTTTTCCTTTCATATTTAAGTCTAATACAGTCCATATTCGAGTCTTAAATATCGAGTTTAGTCGTTAGTTTAGTTTAATCATAGAGTCGGATTGAAGCCCTTCATTCGCCTGACGTGTGTTTCGATTCTACAAGTGTTCCGTGCATTTTTCTCTCGGTATTGATACAACTTTTATGATGTGACCTGAGATGAATCACAATACCTTGGTTTGCAGATAACTAAGATCGAACACATGCCGACAAGTAAGGGTTCAACAAAACTCAAAAGACTCGATTAAATTACCTAGACTATGACACGACACTAAATAAAACATAACTAAATAGAACGTAAAGGGGCTATTTTGGTTTGAGTCGAAAAGGTATGGCTATGGACGTGTAGTATGATGTTATGTGGTGAAGAAGGGCTGTAGTAGATAGGTTATTACAAGAAAATAGAGAACTTATGATATAGTTGTTCAACTCATCGAGATAAGCACGTATGGCTGAACTGGACTAGAACAGTTTGTAAACTTGAATAATTTGGCTCGAAACTTGATGGGGAATTATGTTATGGACATTGGATGGTGGATGGGTGTTGTTGTTGATGATCGGCGTTGGTGTTGGTAGAATGAGTGGATAACGCAGCTGCAAACCCCGTGAAGATAACCTCGTGAAACGTACAACAATCGGTCATCTTCTCGATAGCAATCTAACCCTATTCCCATAAGTGAAATAGAATGAGATATTAAATAAAACTTGGAAGTTGCTAGGCTTTCAAGAGTTCAATTTTCGGCTGAAAATTAAGAAAAGAGGATCTTGGGTGAGACAAACGGGCCATCTCCTCGTGGATTAAGCTTAGACTTTCTCAAATTCAGAAACCGAACCGGACTCAGATGAATCCAAACATGATCACCGAGCTTGAAAATTACTTGCTTTCGGTGTTGGTTCCTTGCGGCGGCGGTATTCACACCCTTTTGCTCAATTCGAGTTCTTACCTTTTCATGCATTGATGAGAATAAGATCATGCCAACAAAAGAAGAATAAATGCACCATGGCAGCCCCAAGTTGATTGCTATGTTGTCTATAGAACATGAAGAAGATCAAGACATGAAGAACACAAGTGTTTGGAAGACTTCAGTGAACGACGAGTAGCCTAGGCATCAAAGATGGATAAAATTTACGTCCATTAATGATGAGAAAGGTTGTTCGAGAGCTTAGGAAGAAGTTCGAGTCAATTTGGACGTGTGCATGGAAATTTGCATGGGAAAACAGTGGATCTCGAATTTTCATGCATGGAGTTAATTTTATTCGAGAATGGGCCACACGAATTTGAGAATTGATTCAGCCTATGATCGAAAATATTGAAGTCCAAGTTGAAGATTGAAGGCCCAAATCCAATTGGGATTTATGTTTATCTAGTTTAGATTTTTACTATTTTATTTTTGGTCTTTTTTATTTTTTACCTTAAAAAGAGTTCTAATTAAGGTAGGAATCCTTGTTAGATTAGGAAACCTTCTTATTTTCAATTTCTTAGTATTTGAGGACTTTATTTTCATCCATCCCTTATATCTATATAAAGGGATCAATTGTGAACTTTATTTTTCAGACGTTGCATGAAATAAAAGATTAATTTCTCAATTGTCTCACGATCCTTTGGTTGATCACCCATTTATCAAGTTCTTTTGATCTATCAAATCATAAGTCCTATTTCAAGCTCTTTTCTATTCCATCGAGTCTAGGGGGGAGTGCTTCCCAACTTGGAGTTTACGAGAAATCATGTTTCATCTTCGCCGCAAGATGGGGTTCGAGTAAGTAATCTTCTTCTACCTTTCAATTACATCTCCATCATTCATCTACCTTCATCCCTACATTACGCATGTATCATCATTCATCTACCTTTATCTTAGTTGAGTCATATTTCTAAGTGTCTTAGGTGCCTAGCATATAATCGAGTCTTATTTTCCTTGTTTAGTCGTTTATTTTGTGTCTTGTTATCTGTCGGATTGAATCCTTCATTCGCCTGACATGTTTCGATCTATAAGTGTAACGCCCCGATCCCGGGAGAAGGACAGGGCACCGGTGCGCTACTTGGGGGAAGGGGGAAGAGGTTGTTGAATAGAAGCAATCAAAAAAATAAGGTTAGTGCCCTAAAAATTTGGACAGCATAACCTCTATAAATGGATCAATCCACGTTTTTAAAGCGTATGAAATGACTCAAACCAGATACCATGACTCTTAGGATGAACCCAAAAAAGAATAACAAAGGCAAACTTTAATGTAAATAATAACAGTTCAAAGGTTAACTGTTAATAGATTAGGCATGAAACAGGCCAGACTGATGTCTGTCCAAATACTTGAAGTAAGGAGATGCCAGGCTCCCGCCTATCGTGAAAGCAATATAAAGCCAGGCTTTTGCCTTGACATGGAAAGTAATGTAAAGCCAGGCTTGCGCCTGTCTGAATAAGGAAAGTAAATAAATGCCAAGCTTTCGCCTGTCAGGAACAGAAAGTAAACGGAATTCGGAGAACCGAACACTCCGTAACAATAAAGAAAATGGGATTCGGAGAACCGAACACTCCATAACAGTAAAGACAACTGGATTCAGAGAACCGAACACTCCATAGCAGTAAAGAAAATGGGATTCGGAGAACCGAACACTCCATAACAGTAAAGAAAATGGGATTCGGAGAACCGAACACTCCGTAGCAATAATCAGAGTAAGCGGAAAGAACGTAGCGCATTTATTCAGACTCAAAAGAAAGCATGTTCTCAGTTAGACTCCATAGCAGAAAAGGAAACATATACATCAAATTATAGCCCTTCAGCCTTAGCACAACCGTCCACCATCCTGCAGCTCATCCTGAAAATATTTGAAATGATTTTGGGCATGAGTACTAATGCACTCAGTGGGTACTTTTGAGAAAAACCTTCACAATCATTTTATAAAACAAAATATCCAATCATATTTTAAGCATATCATGGAAAGCTTTTAAAATAGAAAATTTGTGAATTCCATGTATACTAAATCATTTTAGTTCCATCATTGCGCGCCACTCTCCCCTAGAACGCTTACGGTGAGTCGGTTCGCGTACACAACCCGGCTGCTTAAGGTTGGACACTGCCCTGTTTGCTTGGGACTTGATATCGTGAACCATTGTAGTTTCGTCACCAAAAACAGTAGTAAGACTTACATGAGTCAGGAGAGCACATCAAATACAGTCATGAGTTGGATATTCAATCACATTCATTTTATAAATATCAGGGCTTAATAACCCGAAATATATTTTTATATAATAAAAACCCACCTGGTAATCTGATCTGGATAGCTAGATCTAGATTCTGATTCTGGTCTCAACTAGAAGTCTCTTTCTGAGCCTACAAGATTATCTGACAACTTAGTTTCGATGAAAGACTACCATTAGGTCAAAATCTAAACTTTCTTAGCCATGAAGTAAATATTATAAAATCTACTATCTTAATACACAACACCCGGGTCATCAAAATATTTTGACTCTTAAGTGAACTTTACTCAGGGCATTTTTATATAAAAAACCCTTTTGGAAGTTTTGACATACGGGGTGGTCAAATCCGTATCCTAAAATTAACTCGGTACAAATAAATTCATACCGCAAGATCCATCCATTGGAAAAATATGAAACTTTAAATAAAAATACTATATTTTGACACGGAACAACTTTTGAGCTTAAAAATACGATAGAGCTATCAACGAAGGATAGATCTGAAAAAGACTACAATTTAATAATCGGATGCCTAAAATATACCCGAAATTAAAAACTGACAACATGGAAAATGTAAATAAATATACATAGAACATGAAACCCTAAAGAAATTTTTTGATCCGGCGACCCGAAAGAGTCACCGATTTGAGAGGGTGGTGGCGACTTTTGGCGGCGGTCACGACGATTTTCCATCGTGATCGTCCATCGTGTCATCATTTCAATCACGTATTCGTGATCTACGCGTTGACACCTTCAAAATGACTATTTTAGAAATGAAATAGGAAACTAGAGTCGTACCTTCTCTAGAAGCTGCTCGGCGTTTCGATTTTGAAAATGAATGAAAAATGAAACCTTAACCTCTTATTTATAGAAGAAAAATAAATAGGATAATAACGAATAAAAGAAAGAGGATAATGATGGAAAAAGAATAGGATAATTACGAATAGGATA
The DNA here is from genome assembly GCA_026008535.1 of Perilla frutescens. Lineage (NCBI taxonomy): Eukaryota > Viridiplantae > Streptophyta > Magnoliopsida > Lamiales > Lamiaceae > Perilla > Perilla frutescens. The sequence continues at coordinate 49,025,001 of BRKX01000012.1, forward strand.
ATATTTCGAAAAAGAAATTGGATAATGACGGATGTGCCTTAGTTATCCAAATCTATTACCTTTCACCCTAAAATTGTGCCAAGAGTTCATTTCAACTTGAAATTAAAAAATTCAAAGTTTGGCACGATCCTTGAAACGTTTTCTATCAACCCGAGAAAAATACACAACATATTTTTAAAGCAATTTTTGACCAAATTAAATTTTAAATAGATTTCCCTCGCCACGATTTTCTTTTATTTGAATCATTTAAGGACCGAACTTATTTTCTAACTTACCAGAGGGTAACATAAGTTGAATAAAACCTTCTAAAATATTTCGGGGTATTACATTCTACCCTCCTTAATAAAAATTTCGTCCCGAAATTTGCGTACCTCTATAGGGTAAATCAGGATACAACTTATTGATTCTGCTTTCAAGCTCCCAGTTAGCTTCCTCTCTCCCATAGTTATTCCATAGGACTTTCACTAGTGATATCTGTTTATTCCGTAATTTTTGAACCCGTCGGTCAAGAATAGCCTCTGGTCTTTCTTCATTAGAAAATCCTGGTTCAGGACTATCTCCTCATTCTTTATACCGTGTTGAGGATCAAACAAGTACTTTCTCAATATGGAGACATCAATTACGTTATGAACCTTAGCTAGAATCAGCAATATGACTAGTTTATAAACTATCTCATCATTTCTAGCCAAAACACTATTTATCTCGAGTTGTAAATCTTACTAAGACGTATAATCTACCTTCGTCCACTTTAACTTGATGCGCATGACTCTTTATACGTTCTTCTCTGCATCTTTCTTCGAATATTCTTTAGCATCATCCTTTGAGTCGAGAAAAGAGAGAGAGAGAGAGAGAGAGAGAGAGAGAGAGAATAGATATCGATCTACCTGAATCAAAGAATATTATCTAGCTCGATCATCGTATACGTCACGCTGAACTTGAGACATCCAGTCTTGCACTTGTCCTTGCTCCTTGATCAAAAACGTATAAAAATAGATGTAGCGAGAACGGATCTATCTATCGCGATTCTTCATAGACATTCAAAATTCTCCCAACATGCTCCTCAAATGCGCATATACACGCGAACGTCATTTCCTAAAAATCCATATAACTCAAGCCACCTAAAAGAATATACTCATCCATTCTAAGTTCTTTCTACGTTCAAGACTACAAGGCACTACATAATCGTTCCCACCTTTTTAGTCAATTTGTTCTTTATAATCATTCATTAGATTCTCGGTTGAACCGAAATCCAGATGTCCCAGACATCCCATTAAAACCATAGGCGAACCACGGCCTTACCGTGAACCCTCTTTCATGTAGGATTAAATCCAAACATGACATAATACATTCTTTTGAAATTTCACATCATAACAAATTGACACATTTCAGTGGAACCAATCCATGTGGGCTCATAATCCTGAACGTGGAAAAAAAAACTTAATCAATCTATGTTCCACAAGAATCTTAACAACCATCAACTTAAAATCCAATCTATGTGAATAAATCACAACTAGCTATGTTCATCTACATTCTCAATCAAATCATTCTATGTTTACATTCCAACTGCATAAGCATTCTGGGTTCCCTAACACTTTAACATTCTCACATTCCAATCACTTACACATTGTAACATTTCTAATCATAGGGCATTGATTACTATCATCAAACTTTCTTTCAAAACATATCATGGACATATAGTCCCATTTAAAATATCATATTTCATTTCAAACATAATGGACCAATAGTCACATTCAAAATAATCATTTAGTACCATCTGGGCACAAAGTCCCATAATTTTACCATCATGGACAAGAGTCCCTTTTATTCATAACCATCATCATATGGACACATAGTCCAAAATGATACCATTATCCTTTCGAAACCATCATTGGCGCGACTTTTCATAAATACCATCAATGTGGAGAATGGTCCTTATCCACATTTCTTTTTGAATTTAGTAAACATAATTGAATCTTAAAAACATTTGAACTCACGTACCTTTCTTTTTGAAGCAGATGAGTGCGGTGCAGGCGATGTGCTAGGCTATCAGACAATCAATTAAGAGACTACATTGAGAACTAGACTCAATCAACAATATGACAGGCCTGCAGAGTTGCAGCCTGCTCTGATACCACTCTGTAACGCCCCGATCCCGGGAGAAGGACAGGGCACCGGTGCGCTACTTGGGGGAAGGGGGAAGAGGTTGTTGAATAGAAGCAATCAAAAAAATAAGGTTAGTGCCCTAAAAATTTGGACAGCATAACCTCTATAAATGGATCAATCCACGTTTTTAAAGCGTATGAAATGACTCAAACCAGATACCATGACTCTTAGGATGAACCCAAAAAAGAATAACAAAGGCAAACTTTAATGTAAATAATAACAGTTCAAAGGTTAACTGTTAATAGATTAGGCATGAAACAGGCCAGACTGATGTCTGTCCAAATACTTGAAGTAAGGAGATGCCAGGCTCCCGCCTATCGTGAAAGCAATATAAAGCCAGGCTTTTGCCTTGACATGGAGAGTAATGTAAAGCCAGGCTTGCGCCTGTCTGAATAAGGAAAGTAAATAAATGCCAAGCTTTCGCCTGTCAGGAACAGAAAGTAAACGGAATTCGGAGAACCGAACACTCCGTAACAATAAAGAAAATGGGATTCGGAGAACCGAACACTCCATAACAGTAAAGAAAACTGGATTCAGAGAACCGAACACTCCATAGCAGTAAAGAAAATGGGATTCGGAGAACCGAACACTCCATAACAGTAAAGAAAATGGGATTCGGAGAACCGAACACTCCGTAGCAATAATCTGAGTAAGCGGAAAGAACGTAGCGCATTTATTCAGACTCAAAAGAAAGCATGTTCTCAGTTAGACTCCATAGCAGAAAAGGAAACATATACATCAAATTATAGCCCTTCAGCCTTAGCACAACCGTCCACCATCCCGCAGCTCATCCTGAAAATATTTGAAATGATTTTGGGCATGAGTACTAATGCACTCAGTGGGTACTTTTGAGAAAAACCTTCACAATCATTTTATAAAACAAAATATCCGATCATATTTTAAGCATATCATGGAAAGCTTTTAAAATAGAAAATTTGTGAATTCCATGTATACTAAATCATTTTAGTTCCATCATTGCGCGCCACTCTCCCCTAGAACGCTTACGGTGAGTCGGTTCGCGTACACAACCCGGCTGCTTAAGGTTGGACACTGCCCTGTTTGCTTGGGGCTCGATATCGTGAACCATTGTAGTTTCGTCACCAAAAACAGTAGTAAGACTTACATGAGTCAGGAGAGCACATCAAATACAGTCATGAGTTGGATATTCAATCACATTCATTTTATAAATATCAGGGCTTAATAACCCGAAATATATTTTTATATAATAAAAACCCACCTGGTAATCTGATCTGGATAGCTAGATCTAGATTCTGATTCTGGTCTCAACTAGAAGTCTCCTTCTGAGCCTACAAGATTATCCGACAACTTAGTTTCGATGAAAGACTACCATTAGGTCAAAATCTAAACTTTCTTAGCCATGAAGTAAATATTATAAAATCTACTATCTTAATACACAACACCCGGGTCATCAAAATATTTTGACTCTTAAGTGAACTTTACTCAGGGCATTTTTATATAAAAAACCCTTTTGGAAGTTTTGACATACGGGGTGGTCAAATCCGTATCCTAAAATTAACTCGGTACAAATAAATTCATACCGCAAGATCCATCCATTGGAAAAATATGAAACTTTAAATAAAAATACTATATTTTGACACGGAACAACTTTTGAGCTTAAAAATACGATAGAGCTATCAACGAAGGATAGATCTGAAAAAGACTACAATTTAATAATCGGATGCCTAAAATATACCCGAAATTAAAAACTGACAACATGGAAAATGTAAATAAATATACATAGAACATGAAACCCTAAAGAAATTTTTTGATCCGGCGACCCGAAAGAGTCACCGATTTGAGAGGGTGGTGGCGACTTTTGGCGGCGGTCACGACGATTTTCCATCGTGATCGTCCATCGTGTCATCATTTCAATCACGTATTCGTGATCTACGCGTTGACACCTTCAAAATGACTATTTTAGAAATGAAATAGGAAACTAGAGTCGTACCTTCTCTAGAAGCTGCTCGGCGTTTCGATTTTGAAAATGAATGAAAAATGAAACCTTAACCTCTTATTTATAGAAGAAAAATAAATAGGATAATAACGAATAAAAGAAAGAGGATAATGATGGAAAAAGAATAGGATAATTACGAATAGGATAATATTTCGAAAAAGAAATTGGATAATGACGGATGTGCCTTAGTTATCCAAATCTATTACCTTTCACCCTAAAATTGTGCCAAGAGTTCATTTCAACTTGAAATTAAAAAATTCAAAGTTTGGCACGATCCTTGAAACGTTTTCTATCAACCCGAGAAAAATACACAACATATTTTTAAAGCAATTTTTGACCAAATTAAATTTTAAATAGATTTCCCTCGCCACGATTTTCCTTTATTTGAATCATTTAAGGACCGAACTTATTTTCTAACTTACCAGAGGGTAACATAAGTTGAATAAAACCTTCTAAAATATTTCGGGGTATTACAATAAGTCTCCCGCTTGTGTATTTCTCGTGTCTTGGATTATTTGTACGGGTCACATCATAAATTTGGCATCAGAGCCACGTCAGCTCTGCTGATCGTGGTTCAATCCGACGTGTCATACGCGTGTCAATCTACGTGTTAGTAATTTGTCTACGTGTCTTGAGTTAAAAAAAAATCCAAAAAAAAAATCTGATTTTCGATTTTCCTTTCTTTCCTACTTGGTTTAGACTTCCCTCATCCATATTAGATAACTTAGACTATTAGATTGTGTACATCTAGGTGAAACACATCCAAATAGATACTATCTTATCTATATCTTTTCTTTCCTTATACATTCTTATTTCATCCTAATCTTTCTCCACCATCCTTATCCTCCCCATAGTATTAATTTTCATCCATATCACTACTTGTAGATCGAAAATTACTCCCTACACCACTGTGTGCACCCTACACTATCCATACACCATCCGGACTATACACCCATACACCACACGGTCCCTACACCCGCACACCATACACCATACACCATACACCCGTATACCATACACCATACACCCATGTATACACCCTACACCATTAAGATGAATCTAGTTCGAGTCCACTCGAATCGATTCAGAGATACCGATGGTCTACACCGCAACAAGATAACCATTCCAGAGTTTGGAGGTCTACACAATCCAGATACGTACCTAGATTAGGAACGCAGAGTTGATAAAATCTTTGCGTACTACTACTTCCCCGAACCAAAGAAGGTGCAATTAGTTTCTTTAGAGTTTAAAGGCTATGCAGCAACATGGTAGGGATTCCAGCAGAACCGGTGCCACCGAGATCACCTTCCACCTATTGACACATGGCGTGAGTTGAAAGATTTGATGCCGAAATGCTTCATTCCAGACCACTACCAATGGGAGTTGGAGAAAAAGCTACACAAGCTTAGGCAAAGTGATCGAAGCCTACTACAACAAAATGATTGAAGCCATGAGATGAGCTGATATAGAGAAATATCTAGAAGATACCATGGATAGATTCTTAGCTGGTCTGCGAAGGGAAATCCGAGAAAATGTAGCATTGTATCACTTCGAAAAGTTGAAAGACATGGTACAATATGCCATCGAGATAGAGAGATGGTTGGAGAGTCTAGAGATGAGGCAAAATGAAGTGGTTCAAGTAGAGTCGAATGTAGAGTTGTCAACTGAGTTCGTCGCCATCCAAGAAGATTCTACTTCCAAGGTACCGATTCTAGACTTCGTTGAAGTACCTATTATCTCATTACCACCTGTTTCTATGTGTTTAGAATATGAGATCATTGAAGAATCTAAGCCAAAGATGGACATGATAGAAACAACTAATATGGAGATTGTTGTCGCCGTTGAGAAATTGGAAGAAGTTGAAAAGTTGGTGGAAATGCATCCATGTTCTGAAAAGGAGAATGATATCAGTGAAGAAATGGTTGAAGATCATGAAGAGCTCGATCAAGCAAGCATTGAGGAGCTGACGAGTTCTAACATTATTTGTTCATCATTTTCTTGTGATGTCTATATTATACATGTTGTTGAAAATGTTCCATTGG